>CM060929.1:114714020-117442353 GCA_030765085.1 Allium cepa
TATCATTTTCACTTCAGTATAAAAATAGATATATATAGATATTGAAAATTTTATAGAGTAAAGTATTTATAATTTCCTCAAGTTTCATCGATCACTTCAAAAATCAACTCGACTTAACTATTCAGATTAAATTAAATCTCAATTTTCAATTTCCATTCAATTTAGTCTTCTAAAGAACAAATTCAAATTTTACCAATTTCAAATACAAATCTGAATCACAATTTAACTATTTAAGTCCCGTAATTCAAAGCTTCAACATTTGAAACTAAACCTAACAGTTTCATATAGATCTTGATTTAACTTCATTATTATTTATTCTTGAAATATCCACTCAATATCACTTATATAGCCTTATATTACAATTCATTATATTTTCCTTCAATTTCTTTAAACGTGAATATTCATTAAATCACTAAAGTCAAAGTTATGTTATGATCTATATTTTAAGTTTTCAAATTCAATAAGTTTCGAATTTGATTTAGTTAAACAAAATTATTAATTAAATACCGTTCCAATCAATTCAACTTTATCTTCCTTAACATATACAAACATTGGAAATCTATTTAAAATAAAATAATTAAACATATTATATAAATTAAATCAAACTTTATTAAATTAAAGTTTACTATTAAATCTACTTTACATTAAACATATTTATATATAAAAATATTTCCAATATTAACTAAAACCCTATATTTCTCCTAATACCATAGAAAATCATTTCAAAATATTTATATATGGACCAACGGCGTCTATATATACTTCTACCATATGGTTAAGTGTACGGATATTTATCATTTCAATCCGTAATTAAGTGTGTGTGAAATATACGGGTAGATATCATTTTGACCCGTAATCCCAATTCAGTTCAAATGAAAATCGCTTGGGTTTATCATTTCAACCCATAACGATTTTCTCCTATTCTAAAGTCCATTCGGGTATGTATCATTTCAACCCATAGTGAATTCTATACTAACAGGGAACTTGCAAAGTGATAGCAGATAATAAAATAATAACAGGCATATATCATCAATAATTTAAATAAAATATAAACAACAGGATATGGTGTCATATCCCACGGGTGAACAGTTACAGATAATAGCATATATAACAAAATAACTACATCATTACATTTCAATTGTCGTTTCAATTGAAATCAAATTTAATAAAATACAAGAACGTTATTCGTGAGTGATTGCTCACCTTTCGAGGCTAGAGATTACAACGACTCGACGAGATACGAATTGGATCACGATCTAGACCATCGAATAGTCCAAACAACAACTCAAACAAAGTAAGATTTGAACGCGAATTGGACGAACAAGGCTAATGATAAAGAATTGATAAAACGAATCAGAACTAGATCGATGAAGGTAAAAGGTATATAGGTGGATTTATATACTAAAGTCAAACATGTAAAATAAATTGTATGCTATAATTAAAACAATATTTGTTATAAATTTAGTATCGACGAAATCAACTTAAGTCCAAAATAGTATGTATATGTATAAACAAATACATGTAAGATATTTATATATACACCACCCACTACATTCATGTTACTCAAATGTATACAGACCCATTATAAATCTATGCAGACCCATCAACATACAAGTATAAGTTATATAGTAACCTTTATAATTCTGTTATGACTCACACTTTAAAATATAACTGTAACTATTTATAACAAAATATATATAATACATTTTAGACTATGAATATATGCACAGCCTTTACAAATATATGCACGACCTTTTACAAAATATATGCACAGCCTTTTAAATTACCAAATATCTACAAATCCTCACTGCTATAAGCTATCCCACCCACTGCAACACGCAACTACCTACATATGATTATTTATGTATTATTTTAAGTATAAAGTAATGTGACGACCCAGAATTTTTAACAATGTAGAATGGGATAATTGAATTGATTTTAAACATTTAAAAGTTAATTTTAACGTGAATTTGAGATATAAGTATTTACATGAAAATTAAATCACTGAATTATATAGTTTAAATATTGTATTTAATAACTGAAATTGGGTAAATTGTTGAATCTGAAATTTCTAAGCCTGTTTAAAATAATTTGAAGGCTTATAAAATTTATAATGATGATACTGAAGATAATAGAACGGTTGAAATTTAATTTAAAAGTGATTTGCTCGGTTTTGAAAATATACTATCTACACCATCTCTATTTTATTTATATTTATGTATGCTTTTAAATAATACAAAAGATATAAGTATGTATACATTTATAAGTATAAGATAAGTGGCATGACATGGTGAAGAAAAGTGGCATAATATGGACCATACACCTATCATAAGATGAAATAGAATTATGACACATATATCACTTTGGTGTGCATTTCTAGAACACCTTAAATGATTACTAAATAAGGTATGTGTAATGAAATAAGTCTTGCATAAAAAAATGAAGGACATGTGTCACAAGATTAAATAAAATAGTGACACACAAGCCCATTAGGTGTCCATGTGTAGAAACATATTAAGACACTTAAGTAGACATCTGTCAACATTCTAAAGCTTGTGCAAAGAGAAGTAGACAAGTGTCCAAAACTAAAATTACTAAACTAGCCTTGAAAATTTCTATATAAAGGGTGGAAATGTTCACTTATTTTTTTTACTTTCACAAAGAATAAACAAAAGTAGATAAAGTGAAAAAGCTTGGAGAAAGCCAAGGAAAAAGAGTCAATGCAAATAGACAAGTTTAATGTGAGAAAACCTATTTAAATTTCTAGTATTCATGCTATTCTTGAAGAGATGATAGTTGTAAGTAAAAGTGGCTCGGTTCTATCAAAAACGCAGCTTAGTAATTTGAGCATAACTTTCTCAATTCTTAATGAAATTTCGATTTCTTAGATGTTATGGAAATCTTATTTCATGTGTTACAACTTTAATGTTTTATGTTTTCTGTAATTTGGATGTTAGCTATGTCAAAATTGAATTTTTCTACTGTAATCCCGAGAGCAAAACCAATATTAGCTCTGTGCTTAAGGCGGAAACTAAATTGGCCATAACTTCTTCACTCCTGAGCCGATTTTGATAAGTTAAGATGTTCCAGAAAGCTTAGACTTTGTTCTAAAACTTTTAAATTTTGAGTTTTTCAAGATTTCGATGTTATCTTGGACAAAATTATAATTGTTTATCGCTGTCCCGAGACAAAATGACAGAAGTTATGAAATTCAAATCGCAGAATTTTTTTATCCATAACTTTTACAATTCTTATCGGAATTCAGTAATTTCTAATGTTCCGGAAAGCTCAGAAATTAAGCTACAACTTTTGCTTTATTCATTTTTCCAGATTTTGAAGTTTTCTATGCTAAAATTGCAATTGTTGGTCGCTGTCCTGTAAATGCATTAGTTCAGGCTAAGCTTAATGTTTTTAGTAAAATGGTCATAACTTTTGAACCGTTGATCCAAATTTGATGAACTTGGTCATTATGTAAAGATAACGAAAAGGCCTATAACTTTTGTTTGTATCATTTTCTGAAATTCGTTGATTAAAATGTTGAAAAACCTCTTGCAAACTCGTTGTCCTGTTGTTGTAGAGTACTCAGTGTCTTGTGCAAACCTGAGCTAGTATTTTGTGCATAACTTTTTCATTTCTTATCCAAATTCTATGATTTATAAAGTTTTGGAAACTGCAGGAAGAATGGGATAACTTTCATTTGTATCACTTTTTAAAATTCGGCCATCTATATATATGAATTTGAGGTGCAAGCTCGGATTAAATTTCTGCCCGAAATGAACATGTTTGTTTCTACGAAAAAGCCTTACTTGTTAGATATAATTCAAATCTTGTTAGTCAGTCAGAAGTGCTGAGGACACTCGGTATTATTGAGTAATTCTTGGTTTTCCTCAGGTGTAATTGCTTATGTTTCAGGTGTTAAAGATAACATAAATAGTTAGGGTAATTTAAATGGATAATTAATTAATTTAATTAATTAATGATTTGGGTGAATTAATTAAGTTCAGCTAAATCAGAATGAGCATTGGATGATTAAATAAGTACCTACTTATTGTAATTAATAAAATATAATTACTTTGTGAGATTATTCAAGAGTTAATTAAGATAATTGATTAAGGAGAAATTTATTGATTTAATGAAGTTAAAAAAAGGGATAATTAACTACAGGTTGAGATTAATCGAGAACGATTAATATTGTGGTTGAATTAAAGTAATTAATTTAGATTAGGATAAATTGAAATATAAATGGGAAGCCATTAATTTATATAATTCATGGCGTACTTAAAAATTGATTACTAGGTGCTTTATGAGAAATTTATTGTACAGGTAATTAAAGATTACTGTAGTTTAAATAGTTAATTAATTTGTGTAGTTAAAGATTAACTACTGATTTGGGTTAAGGATAATTAAATTGCGAAAATGATTATGACTTGAATGTAACTGAAGTTAATTAATCTAGTGTGATTAATTAAGATGAATAATGAAGGATTGGTTAATCAATTGATTGGGAATTAATTAATATTGAAAGAAGAAATTTAAGTGATTAAGGTTTGGAATTCAATTAGAATCAATTGAATTGACTTGTATGTGATTAAGCTTTGCTTATGGATGATGGAATGGTATTGGATGTTTCTAGAATGAGTTGATATCTCTGAGATGAAATGTTGTGTATTTCATTTGAATAACCTGGGTTAGGATAACATGAGTTTCGAAGAGACCGGAGTCGGGTATTAGGAAAAACCCGAAACCACTTCGAATTTTTTAATTGATTTGTGAAATCAAAAGGCTGAAATGAAGTGATTTAAGTAAATTGGATTATTTCATCTAAGTTGGTACTTAGAAAATTTTGTGTGGATTAAGTGTCGTCTATAGCAAATTGTTAATTTGTTAAATTGATATATGTTACCCGGGTTTGTATAAGTTGATTGCTTTGGTATTCCATGTTAGTTGGGTTTACTCACGCTGGTTTCCAGCCTAACCCGGGTGTTACTTTGGTGTAATGCTTGAGTCAGACCGAGTATTACAGATTTTCAGGTAGGTACGTTCTGGAGCTCAGGAGACGAGCTAGATGGCAAGTACGTATAGAGTATTTCCGTTGCAGTATATTATTATATATCCGAGACATCATTTGTATATGATCAGTGACTGTATATATGTGAAAATCTGATGTATTAAAGTGTAATCAACAGATAAAATATTCTTTTGTAAACTGTTATTATTTATTACTATATTTTATCCGTTGCGAATGTGAGATTTTGGTGTTCTGTTCTTCTTCTTCTTCTATCTCTTTCTTCTTTTCCATAACTATCTGGAATTTTCGGGTTCGAAAATTTCGGGTCGTTACTGTTGGTATCTGAGCGAGGTTAAGCAAGAACCTTGGCTCTGGTGGGGATTACTCATTGAATAGAGTCTGTAGTTCTCTAGAATGAGTTGAGTATATATATGTATATATGAGAGCGTACTTGTTATTTGTTTATAAAGGTTTTTAATGATTTTATATAAAAATATATTTTGAAATATATAGCAACATTTCCTTCTAATGAATATTTAGGTGATTGGTTGTTAAATTATTGGAATTAAGTTAAGAAGTAATATAAAATACGACCAAATTGAAACTTATAACCAAAGTTAAAGAACAAAATTATATAACAAAATGGAATTTGAAATATAGATTGTGAATGTAATTTATAAATTGAAATAAACTTCATAAATAAATGAGATTATAATTTGAAATAGGATTCCAGAGTAATGTTTAATATGAATTGGATGGATTGGGAATTTGGAATTTTTGGGAAAATTTAAAATTCTTTGGATTTGGAAGTGGTTTCCAAAGGTTTTGGAAAAATAATAGTATTATTTCAAAAATATTTTTTTATTGAAGTTGAAATCTGGGAGATTTGAAATTAAAAATATTTGGAAATGTTTTTAAAGAGATAAAAGCATTGAAATCTTTCGGTCACTGGAAAATAATGCCGGTGATGACTGCAGCATCATCGATGTTCATTTTCGAGTTTCTAGAAGAGAAATTGTTACCAAATTGTTTCAAATTGGAATTGTTTGTGAACTTGTTTTGGTTTTGAAATTCAAAGGGGTAATTGAATTTGCCAAAGAATTTTGGGTATAGTTGAATTCTAAGGTGCTACTGAAATTTTGGAAATTTGTTTAAACTCTGGAATCTTGATTTAAAATGTTTATGGAATAATATATTGGCTAAATAAAATTTATAATCCCGAGTTAAAAGCAAAATGTGAATGTAATTGATTATAAATAGAAATTGTAAGATAGAAATTGTAATTAAAGTTGTACAAGTTTAAAGATCAAACGGAATTTGATTTGAAGTTGGAAAGAAATTGAGAATCAATTCAACATGAATTGGGGTTAAACCAATTTCAATGGAAATTTAAGATTATTCAATTTGGAATTGGGTCAATTTAAATGGGAGTGGAAATTTAAATTGAAATGTTGGGGCAGTGAACAGTTTTGACTCTTGATTGTTTTCAATATAAATTGTTTTAATATAAACTTATTTTTCCAAGTTATTAAATACATATAACCCTTCTTTCTTAAAGCCAAATTATTTTATACTTGTTTTACAATTATTTTTGGACCTATTTAACCATTTTTCAACTATTTTCTAAACTAGTTACTATTTTTTCAACTAAGTTACGAATTAATTATTATTTTACAACTATTTTGCAATTATCTAAGATCTAAATAACTACTTAGCTATTTTCCAACTATTTTATAGATATTTTGTAAATTAATAATTATTTTTCAACTATGTCTCTATTTTAAAAAAAAATAAACTGTTTTCTAAATATAAACTGGTCGAAGTTCAAACTGTTATTGGTTAAATACCCAACTGGGATAAGAATTGAGGTAATAATCCAAATAAGGATTAAGGCAAATGTGAATAAGTGAATGAAATTTTAGGTGAATGTGAATAGAAAGGAAATTGATATTGGAAAGAGTAATCAAATTTGAATATTTGATTTTGGGTAAACAAAGTTATATCTTTATTATATATTCTCCCCTTATTGAATCTATTGTTGGAAGAAAAAGGATTTTTGAAGTGTTTGAAGTATAAAAGGAATTTTAAACGAGTTTAAAGTGATCCAAAGTTTTAAAAATTATATATATCTGTATATACATAAAGGATCTTATGAGGATTTTGGAAAGGGTTTTGGGAACCTTTGGATTTGGAAAGGCTTTTGATTTTTTTGGTAAAATCATTATATGGAATTTGGAAAGCCTATTTTGAGAATTATCGATTTTGGGATAATCGATTTTGTGTAAAGGAGCTTTGATAAAATTCATACTAGTTGTATGATTTGAAAGATACTATATGTGTATAGTATAAAGTGTTTTGATGATGGCTCTGGGGAAAAAGGCGCTCCCTTGGAATGAACTTCTCAGGATTGCCACCGGGTGGTGCTGCCTTGAGCCCCGGGGGAGGGAGGGTTTCTAAAGTTGATCCTGTGAGGAGTCCGGACAAAACTAGTTGCTGGGGATCTTGAGTAGAGGTTACCATAACGAAAGTCGTATGTGCCGCTGAGAGCCAAGGTCTACGTTTGATCGGTAGACTGCTATCTATGGTAACATAGTGAAGGTCGTGTGTGCCGTTGAGAGCCAACAGTCTTTGTTTGATTTTATATCGGTAGGCTGCGACATATATAGGAGTGGAGTAGTTTCATTTCGATAGCGAAAATCAGAGGCCGCGGAGAGCCTGCAGTTGCATGGACTTTTGCTGAGACGGCAACGTAACCGTGGATGTAACTGTGATCTGTTGTGTGTGATTCTATGGCGTAATCGAGAGGCCGCGGAGAGCATGCAGTTGCATGGACTTTTGCTGCGACGGCAACGTAACCCTGGAATGTAACTGTGACTATGGATGGGGGTGATGATTTTCAGAGCATTGTCACCAAAGATATTTCCTCTGTTTTCAAAAACCGTTCCTATATTTTTAATAAAATTATTTTTCAAGTAATTTCACTGGATGTTGCAAACGGGTTTACCAAGTACTTATAGATTTTCAGTCCTACGCCTGATCAACGTATGACTGAATTTCTATAAGAACAAGGATGGACTGGATGAGACATCAAGTTATAAGAAATATTTTTATAAAAGCTATTTTAATAGTATGAGGTGGGTTTAAAAGCATTTCTAAATTTTAAAAAAAGAAGTGTTGAAGTTATGGGAAAATAAAAGGGAAACTCCAAACTGGAATTATAAAAATAACTTTGAACTCAGGAAAATTTAATGAAGTAATTTTCTTTGTAATAAAAGTTGGAAGTAAGCTAATAAATAATTATTTGATAAAGTATGTTAATAAAATTTAACTTGATTAAACAAATGGATTGTAAATTAATAATGGAGTTTGGAAACGAATTCGAATTTGTCAATAGAATTCGACTTGGATTTGATAATGAATTAAATAAGAAGAGATGTTGTAGAAATAAAATAGAGTTGGATTGGAAAAGTGATGGTTTGAATTACAAATAAAATTCAAACGTGATATGAATAATATTTAACGAAAGTTGCAGGTAAATTGAGAATGGCTTTGTATAAATAAAATAAATTCGCAAATGAATTAAGAAAGTGAAATATAAAATGAGTTAATGGAATTAAATAATAAATGGACGAAGTCTGATTGAATAAAAAAACTAAATCAAGGTTGTGATTTAAATTGGATTATCAGACTGAACCTAAGTTCGGCGGCATATTGATTTGAAGTACAAATGAGTTAAGTATACGCTTGGATATTATTTTGATAAATTGTGGAGGTGAATTAAAATAAAATGGTGGGCTAACTGAGTTTAATGGAATTTGATTAAATGAGAATCAAATAGAAGTAAACTTAAGTTTGATGTTGGAATAAATTAAAGTAAAGTAACTTAAGTTTAAATTTAAGGAAGCTTACCTTCGAATAAGCGTAAAAGCCATTAAATAAAAGCTCAGTTTAAATTAATTTGGGAATGGTTAGTAGTACACAAGCATGGAATGTGTCGAGCTAAATAAAATGACTGTGAATAAATTAAAAAGGTATTAAATTAAATAAAATTGAGTTGGAATCATTTTTAATTGGTTATAAAACTTAAGTAATTATTTATTCACGTGGATATTATCAAATTGCATAGAAATGATTGTCTTTTAACGTAAACGAGATTTAATTAAATTCTATGAATTAGTGGAAGCAAATATAATTGCTTTTTGAATCAATTGATATGAATAGGAGTTTGTTTTGCTTACAAATGAATTGAATGTAAGCAATTGCATTTTAAACCATTAAAATTGAATGTAATGGCATATAAATTTGGTTGGAAGCAATTGGATTAACTTTAAATTATATAAATCGCTTATGGTAAGCGTTTGGTGTTTGTTGCTTTTGAAATGCTTGTGTTTAGCCTTTAAAAGTAAGTGAAATGCTAATAGAATTTCTATATGTGGCACTTACATATTTAAATTGGGATAGTACAGGTACTTGAAGACTGTTTGGTTGGTTTGGATTGCGCTAATTGCTTAAATTTATAAGCTGCTTGCTTAAAATGTAAATAACGGTACGCCTACGCAATAAAAATAGGAAATATGAACTGTTTTTGTTTTTTCCGACCGTGTGGGTCGATGTATACATATTTATATCTATTGTCAAATTGCAAAAGCTCCTCCGTACAAAGGAGAATCGGCCAAAATTTTTGGAGATTTTTGAAAAATTTTCGTTAGCGACGTAACGATCACAAATTGGAAATTAAAATAAATTAGTAGATGAAACTAATATGAATCAGTTATAAATGGAAGTTAAAATCCAATATTCAAAATTGAAAATAAGTTGAATTTGTATGAAAACGGGAAAAATTAATTTGCATAGAAGTAGGTGTGAAAACTTCTGTAAAGAGTTGTATAAAATAATTTGAAAGGTTGCGATTGAATATTGTTGGTAAGTAAGGTATGACGGTATTAAAGGGAAAAGAAATTGGAATTGATTCCAAAAGATAAATGTGAATTGCCCGACAAAAAGGTATGTATTTAAATTTCTGTATGAAATTGGATTGGGTTTTTGATCTATCCACTTGGCGTTTTGTTCTCTTTTGGAATTTGGAAGCCCGTAGAAGCCTTTTGTAGTTGTACCAAGCTAGCCGCGCAAAAGAGAGGCTGCCAAAAATTGTCGGAAATTTAGAGAGTTAGAAAAATTTTAAGAAAATTTTGATAATTCAAATTTTGATTTAAAATTGAAATTTAGATGATTGAGCAAAGGGGTGTTGTTTGAAACTATAGAAGGTTTTAGGAAATTAGTTAAGGTGATAGTGGGCTTTTAATAAAAGATAGTTGGTAGAGTGTTGAATTGTGAATTTTGGAGAAAAGGTAAACGGGTATTAGTCCATTCTTCCTAACTAGTAATTTCGGGGACAAAATTCTTTTAAGGGAGGAGGAATGTGACGACCCAGAATTTTTAACAATGTAGAATGGGATAATTGAATTGATTTTAAACATTTAAAAGTTAATTTCAACGTGAATTTGAGATATAAGTATTTACTTGAAAATTAAATCACTGAATTATATAGTTTAAAAATTGTATTTAATAACTGAAATTGGGTAAATTGTTGAATCTGAAATTTCTAAGCCTGTTTAAAATAATTTGAAGGCTTATAAAATTTATAATGATGATACTGAAGATAATAGAATGGTTGATATTTAATTTAAAGGTGATTTGCTCGGTTTTGAAAATATACTATCTACACCGTCTCTATTTTATTTATATTTATGTATGCTTTTAAATAATACAAAAGATATAAGTATGTATACATTTATAAGTATAAGATAAGTGGCATGACATGGTGAAGACAAGTGGCATAATATGGACCATACACCTATCATAAGATGAAATAGAATTATGACACATATATCACTTTGGTGTACATTTCTAGAACACCTTAAATGATTACTAAATAAGGTATGTGTCATGAAATAAGTCTTGCATAAAAAAATGAAGGACATGTGTCACAAGATTAAATAAAATAGTGACACACAAGCCCATTAGGTGTCCATGTGTAAAAACATCTTAAGACACCTAAGTAGACATGTGTCAACATTCTAAAGCTTGTCCAAAGAGAAGTAGACAAGTGTCCAAAACTAAAATTACTAAACTAGCCTTGAAAATTTCTATATAAAGGATGGAAATGTTAACTTATTTTTTTTACTTTCACAAAGCAAAAACAAAAGTAGATAAAGTGAAAAAGCTGGGAGGAAGCCAAGGAAAAAGAGTCAATGCAAATACACAAGTTTAAGGTGAGAAAACCTATTTAAGTTTCTAGTATTCATGTTATTCTTGAAGAGATGATAGTTGTAAGTAAAAGTGGCTCGGTTCTATCAAAAACGCAGCTTAGTAATTTGAGCATAACTTTCTCAATTCTTAATTAAATTTCGATTTCTTGGATGTTCTAGAAATCTTATTTCATGTGTTACAACTTTAATGTTTTGTGTTTTCTGTAATTTGGATGTTAGCTATGTCAAAATTGAATTTTTCTACTGTAATCCCGAGAGCAAAACCAATATTAGCTCTGTGCTTAAGGCTGAAACTAAATTGGCCATAACTTCTTCTCTCCTCAACCGATTTTGATAAGTTAAGATGTTCCAGAAAGCTTAGACTTTGTTCTAAAACTTTTAAATTTTGAGTTTTCCAAGATTTCGATGTTATCTTGGCCAAAATTACAATTGTTTATCGCTGTCCCGAGACAAAATGACAGAAGTTATGAAATTCAAATCGCAGAATTGTTTTATCCATAACTTTTACACTTCTTATCAGAATTCGGTAATTTCTAATGTTTCGAAAAGCTTAGAAATTAAGCTACAACTTTTTTTATTCATTTTGCCAGATTTCAAAGTTTTCTATGCTAAAATTGCAATTGTTGGTCGCTGTCCTGCAAATGCATAAGTTCAGGCTAAGCTTAATTTTTTTAGTAAAATGGTCATAACTTTTGAACCGTTGATCCAAATATGATGAACTTGGTCATCATGGAAAGATAACGAAAGGCCTATAACTTTTATTTGTATCATTTTCTGAAATTCGTTGATTAAAATGTTGAAAAACCTCTTGCAAACTCGATGTCCTGTTGTTGTACAGTACTCAGTGTCTTGTGCAAACCTGAGCTAGTATTTTGTGCATAACTTTTGCTTTTCTTATCCAAATCCTATAATTTATAAAGTTTTAGAAACTGCGGGAAGAATGAGATAACTTTCATTTGTATCACTTTTTAAAATTCAGCCATATATATATATGAATTTGAGGTGCAAACTCGGATTAAATTTCTGCCCGAAATGAACATGTTTGTTTCTACGAAAATGCCTTACTTGTTAGATATAATTCAAATCTTGATAGTCAGTCAGAAGTGCTGAGGATACTCGGGTATTGTTGAGTAATTCTAGGTTTTCCTCTGGTATAATTGCTTATGTTTCAGGTGTTAAAGATAACATAAATAGGTAGGGTAATTTAAATGGATAACTAATTAATTTAATTAATTAATGATTTAGGTGAATTAATTAAGTTCAACTAAATCAGAATGAGCATTGGATGATTAAATAAGTACCTACTTATTGTAATTAGTAAAATATAATTACTTTGTGAGATTATTTAAGAGTTAATTAAGACAATTGATTAAGGAGAAATTTATTGATTTAATGAAGTTAAAAAAGGGATAATTAACTACAGATTGAGATTAATCGAGAATGATTAATATTGTGGTTGAATTAAAGTAATTAATTTAGATTAGGATAAATTAAAATATAAATAGGAAGCCATTAATTTATATAATTCATGGCGTAATTAAAAATTGATTACTTGGTGCTTTATGAGAAATTTATTGTACAGGTAATTAAAGAATACTGTAATTTAAATAGTTAATTAATTTGTGTAGTAAAAGATTAACTACTGATTTGGGTTAAGGATAATTAAATTGCGAAAAAGATTATGACTTGAATGTAACTAAAGTTAATTAATCTAGTATGATTAATTAACATGAATAATGAAGGATTGATTAATCAATTGATTGGGAATTAATTAATATTGAAAGAAGAAATTTAAGTGATTGAGGTTTGGAATTCAATTAGAATCAATTGAATTGACTTGTATGTGATTAAGCTTTGCTTATGGATGATGGAATGGTATTGGATGTTTCTAGAATGAGTTGATATCTCTGAGATGAAACGTTGTGTATTTCATTTGAATAACCTGGGTTAGGATAACATGAGTTTCGAAGAGACCGGAGTCGGGTATTAGGAAATACCCGAAACCACTTCGAATTTTTAAATTGATTTGTGAAATCAAAAGGGTGAAATGAAGCGATTTAAGTAAATTGGATTATTTGATCTAAGTTGGTACTTAGAAAATTGATGTGTGGATTAAGTGTCGTCTATAGCAAATTGTTAATTTGTTATATTGATATATGTTACCCGGGTTTGTATAAGTTGATTGCTTTGGTATTCCATGTTAGTTGGGTTTACTCACGCTGGTTTCCAGCCTGACCCTGGTATTACTTTGGTGTAGTGCTCGGGTCAGACCGAGTATTACAGATTTTCAGGCAGGTACGTGCTGGAGCTCAGGAGACGAGCTGGATGGCAAGTACGTATAGAGTATTTCCGCTGCAGTATATTATTATATATCCGAGACATGGTTTATATATGATCAGTGACTGTATATATGTGAAACTCTGATGTATTAAAGTGTAATCAACAAATAAAATATTCTTTTGTAAACTGTTATTATTTATTATTATATTTTATCCGCTGCGAATGTGAGATTTTGGTGTTCTGTTCTTCTTCTTCTTCTATCTCTTTCTTCTTTTCCATAACTATCTGGAATTTTCGGGTTCGAAAATTTCGAGTCGCTACAAGTAACGTGCCTATAACACAAATATAAACTTATATACTAATATATCTTTACGTATCAGTTATGCGCATAATTACAGTGACATATGAAACTTACATTTTTATCAATAATAAAATTTGTTACTGCAAACGATATATATAATAAATTTGAATATAACCAAGAGATTATAACATACTTTTTAATATAAATTGTAAATAAAAGGTCTGAATTTAAAACCCATGTGTTTAAACACATACATTAAAACTGTAAAATACATATACTTATATATATGTGAACATATTATTAATATAAGACTTTTTGCAAAAAAATGTGATATCCCAGAAATTTTGGCAATATCAATTTAATAATCTGTATTTAAAATTAAATTGAGTTGATAAATTCTGTTAATAAAAATTAACTTGATTTAATAATCCAATTAAATAAATGTTTAATTGGTGAATTTTATCTTTTAAAAGCTAATAAGATGCTTTCTATTTATAATGTATATATATATATATATATATATATATATATATTTATATATATTGTAGATAGATAAGTTTTGATTTGAAGTTTAATAAATAGATAAAATCTTGTTTTTAAATTCTAATATTCATTTTGATAATTGTTATTTTATTTAATATATAACTACTCAAAACTATTAAATAAATAACTATTTGATTTTAAGATACTTAAAGAAAATGTTTTAAATTGTTTAAATATATTTTAAAGCATAGTTTAAATTTTAATAAGATAAACAAAAGTTTATTTTATTTCCTTTTTGAATATATCTTAATAAATATAATTTGGAATTATATATGAAAATTTAAAATACCATTTATATATTAAAACATTTATGCATTTAAACAAGTTAGACAAGTGATAAGTAATTTATAATTCCTTTTATAAATTATTTTAATTAATAAATATGTTATTTTCAAATAATAATAAATGTATAAATACAGATAAATTTTGAAGGATAGTATTGTTATTATTTTTAAATTAAATATGTTAATATAAATTAGTTTTTAAATTGGATTTTTAAAATTTATAGCAATTGAATTTGAATTAATTTTGAAATTTCAAAGGAATAAACATATCTAAATTATATATATGTATGCTTCCACTTTTATATAACTTGTTTCATTTCATTTTCTTTAAAAAGAAATGCATATGCATTTACTTATGAAAATAATATATATATATATATATATATATATATATATATATATATATTTAATAAATAAAGAAAAAGGTTTCATTTACTTTTAAAATAAATAAAAACAAATAAAATTATTCTTAAGACACATGTTAATACAGTAAGTGGTATAATGACATGTGTTAATTAATTAATTAAAAAGATGACAAATGTTAGTTTTTTTTACATGTGTCCTTTTATTTTTAATTTTTCTTTTAATTTTTAAATAAATCAATTACACTTATAAAACATGTTCTCTTCAATCTTTTCCTTTCTAATCTTTATTCTTAAAAGTTAAGAAGATATGATTTCAGCTGAAACAAATCAGTAACAAACTCTCCAAAACCTATAGTTCATTCTCAAATCTATAATCAACATCCTCTGCAAAATCATTTTCCTCAAATCTGTTCCAAAAGCCTGTGCATTCTTCTTTTCAAAAACTAAAGCATGCAAGCTTTTTCTTTTCAACCTGAGTTTTAAAGCAAGCAAGTAAATTCTATAAAATCATTTTCAAATGCAAAAGCAAAGCTTGCCTGCATGCATCTTTCAACGTGGGTATATAAGGAGAAATCTGTAATTCAAGTTTAAATAAAATGAATCTGGGTTTGTCTTCTACAATACGGAATCTGTTCAAGCCTGCAACTCACCTTCAAAACAATCTCCAACTAAGTTTATAATCCAAGAAGTAAAAGCTTTTCAGAAAATCTTGTGCTCTGTTTCATGCTATATCAGGTGAGTAACATTACAATATTAAAATTTAAGTAATAATTATGTTGCCTAATCATCTATGAAACAAGTATGTTTGTGAGTAACCTCACAAATTTAAAAGTTAAGAATGGTTATGATTGCATGCTTAATTCCTGTGATAAAAATTGTATTGTGTATATGTGTCTTTTGTATATGCATTGATTTTGAGTATAGATTACTGTTTCACGTTATTACAGTTTTTTTCTAAGTTCGAGGTCCATAATTTAGTAAAACTCAAGTGCTCTTGAATCAATCTTTAATAGTACATGAGTCTTGAACAAAGTATGTTTAATTTATCATAAATTTTAGTTTAAAATTTTGCTTAAGTTAGAAAGAACCTGTAGTTTTACTGGAAAATAAAGAAACAACAAAGTAAACTAAAAACAGGTAAAATTCAATTTAACTGTTTCTAAGTTTCAGGCGCATGAATCAAAAGCTAAAGCTTAAATTTGATTTTTGAAACAAAAATTTTGATTTTTAGTATTAGGATTTACGAACATTGCTGTTTTTACTGGAAAGTGTAAATTGAGGAAATTCTGATGAACTTAATGGACTTTAGGGTCGTAATTCTTTCTAGAAGAAGGGAAGTAGTCAGTGATTTAGGGAAAAATGGTGGAGGTGGTGGAAAATCACCGTGGTGATGGTGATTGTTGGATTAGATTTCTAAACCTAGTTTTTGGGCAGTGCAGTGTTTTGATCGGCATCGTGGCTACAGGGGATCGAGTGCTTCAATATTTGGGGAGATGGTTGCTTGTGTTTTGAAGAAGTGTTGGACGGAGTTCCATAGCCACCGATGGCCGGTGGAGAGGGGATGGGGGTTTTACAGGTTTTGGATCAGAGGGTGTGTAACTTTCCTGGAATATTAGCCGAAATAATTCAATAATTAATTTAATTTTAAAATTAAATTGTGGGATTATTTGTGAATTAATTAGAGATTTTCAGAATAAACTTAAAATTTTAGATTTTAAATAGAAATTTGATTACAAGTAAATAAAAAATTGAATTGACTTGAAATTTGGAGATTCTAAAATTAAAATATATTATAAATAGAATTTAAAGGCTTAGAGATTAATAAAAAAGGTATGTATTTTAAAATGGAACTTTTAATTGAAAATTCAGTCACTAATATTTTTATCAAATTAGTTGGATTTAAAAGTTGTATTTTGAATTGGATACAAATGATTTTAGAACAATTGTTTAGAACTAAAAACTATTATATATGTGTTTATTTATTAAAAACATAATTAGTTAAAATCATTTCATTCTTTAACATTAATAAAACAAAATGTGTGTGTATATATATATATATATATATATGAATATTGGTTAAACACAATTTTCTTTCAACATTATATATGTATATGCTAATGAATAGAAGGTACATTCATTTATAAAATAAATATGATATAAAAATAAAAATAAACATTCTTTTGTCTTTAAAATTTTAAATGTAAACAATGAAATATACATGCACATGGTTTGGAGTAGGGTACTTAACAAAATCTAAGCTCATGATTTCATTCTAACAAATGGCATTCCACATTCATTGCTTAAGTAAAATAATAGAATTAAAAATTAAAGAAAACTTTTAAGCTCCCAAGAATTCAAAATTTATTCAGTTGCCAAAATCTCTGTAGAACAGTAAACAAAAGGTTTAGCAAATCTCAAAAGCAAGCCTACAGTTCAAAAAAAAACAACACCAGGCAGAAAAATATATACATACCAAAGAGTGGAATTCAAAAACAAAAGAAGAGAAAATCTGGAAACCAGAGGAGAAAAATTTCAAACTGAAGCAAATATCAATTTCAAGATTAAAAGCAACACCCTCTTCCAGTTCTAAAATCTGAAGCAAGCAAGTTAAGAACAGTTTCAAAAGTCAAGTACAACTCTAGTTGAATCAAGTTCAAAGCTGAAGAAATTCCAATAACATCGAGAGCAAGTGCAGGGCTTCTGAAATGAATTTAGGCAAGTAATTTTTTTTAAGATTTGGATTTAATATTGTTAATCAATAACTAAAACAAGGATTTAAACAACTTTATTAACAAATTCCAGAAAAACAATCAACAACAGTTTAAAGTCTTCAAACCTGGAAAATAAAAGAGAAAAAAGCAAAGTCTGGAAATTCTTAAACAATGGCAATATCAAAACAGAAAAAATCAACCTGAAACAAGTTCAATTTTAATCAAGGGAGCGGGCTAAACTCATGTTCCAGGAAATAAAAGTATTTCTCTCTACTTCTCTGATTACCATCCCATGTCAATAAAATCCATTCTCTGTCTTTCTTCATTGACAAGGTGAGCAACTCTAAATCCCATTTTTTTCTTTGGTTTGCATGCTTAATTTCCTTTGAATATATGTATGAAGATTCTTGGTTTCAGTTGTGTATGTTGGGTTGCATGGGGGTTTTCACTGGGTTGTGGTTTGAATTGCACTAAATACTTGTGTGAAAGAAACTAAAATAAAACCAAATCAGTGGCTTTCAAATTTCCAACCTGAAAACTTGGGTAGTAGAAAAAGAAATTTGAAGATTTAAACTCAAATAGATCTAGGGTATCTTAATCATTTTTGGATGTGAGCAAACACCAAAACCAAATCCCTCTTTTACCTGTTGTTGCTTGCGAATGAACTTTTACCTTGAATTTGTTATGATCTGGATGTATGTTGAAGTTTTGTCTGGGAAGAATAAAATACCTACAGGTTGTATATATGCATTGCTGGTGTGCATATCTGCTCTGTTCTTAGCAACAGGATTCTAATCAGAAAAAGAAAAATCAGATATCTCTTCAAATGATTAGTGTTATGCCATGATTTTTTTTAAAGAAAGTTTGTTCGTGTTAGTCTAATGCTATTTTCAAAAAATAATTATAAGTAAGATTAAGCAAGATAATTTACCGGAAAGTGAAAATTTGCAGAGAAATCTTAAAAAAAAACATGATGAATTCAAATCTCGAAATATATTGATTCATATACATCATTTTGTTCAACATTGTAAACCATTATTTTTAAAATAAAATTCATGATTTTTAAGTTAGAAAATCACGTGAAATTGGTAGTTGAACGGAAATTCTTTATTTGGTAAATTCATGGTGGTCAAGGAGGTTAGGGACATCGGAATTTGGGCCAGAGGTGTGTTGTGGGACGGCGAACATGGGAAAAATCATGGGCGAATTTATTATTCAACATGATGATGATAAGGCGAAGATTTAGGGTTTGTAAGTTCATTTTTGTCAGTGATGGTCTCGAGTTCGTTCGTTGCCGTGGAGGGATCGAGTCGCTTGAGGTTTGGGGAATGGCTATGTGGGAGATCCACGAAGACGTCGCCGGAGGCGGTGACATTCTGGTGGCCTGGCGCGGTGGTACGAGGTGGATTTATGAATTGGGTTTTGGGTTCCACGAAGAATAGTAGTGTTCGATTTCGAGTTCCAGGCAATACGACGAATCTGAATGGTTAAGTGGCTTGGGCAGGTCATCGAGGACCTGATGGTGACGAGGACGATGGTCGGAGGCGCGGCGATGGCATGTGCACGTACACCTATGTCACTGTGTATCAGGGATGATTCGTTTGTTTGGGAAGATGGTTTTCCTCAAGTTCAATTCGAAGGCCCTGATGTGTTTTCTCGAAGCACGATACGAGGGGATGATGAATGGCTCGAGTGAAATAGCGTGGGTACTGGGTAAACACTTGGAAAATTTTAAAGCTTGGAAAATTTTTTTGCACTCGGTTGGGTTTTTTTGAAAACTCGAAAAGAAGGGGGAATTTTCTCGTGTAAGACCCGAAGTGGCTCGGGCTTGTTGAAGCGAAACATGTTTCTAGGTCTTTAAAAAAAATTTGAAAGTAAAAAAAATCTGTGCCAGGTTTAAGTTATAAAAATCAAACCAAGGGTTAAAAAAAAAACTAAATAAAGAACAAGACCTGGTTTTGGAAACCAAAGTATCAAAATAGTTTGTAAAATTAAAAATAAAAGCAAAAGGTATTAATAAATTTCTTAAGGTAGTTAATTAAAAGTTTATTTACTTAATTATTTAAAGGATAATAAATTATGTGTGATTTATTAATGAAAGTAATTAATTAAGGATGATTGATCAATTAAAGAACTAATTAATTATTGGGGATTTACTAATTAAAGTAATTAATTAAAATATTAAAGTAATTAATCAAGTAATTAATGAATGATTTATATAAAAATAGTGATTACTTAGTGGAAGTAATTAAGGGAAGGTAATTAAAGATTGATTAATCAATATTAAGAGTTAAGTACTTTAAAGAATGATTAATTAATGTGGTTAATTAATTAAGGTAATCAAATTAAGAATAATTAATTAATGGTTAATTAACTAAAAGTGATTAAGAAATCATTATTGATCAAGGAGTAATTAATTATCGTAATTAATTAAGGAATAATAAATCTATTAATTAATCAATTAAGGACAATTAACTATAATTAAGATTTAATCAATAATTAAAGGTTTATTAATTAAAGTAATTAATTTACGAATAAGTAATTAAGATTTAATAGATACAATTAAAGTTAATTAATTAGGATAACTAATTAAAGAATGATAAATTATGAAGGTGATTAAAACTTAATCAATTATAGTTAATAATAATTAATCATTGGTTTAAAATTTCTGATGAAAGTAATTATGTAGGTAATAAATTTAAAACCCCCCCAATCATTCATCTTAATTGTAGATGTTTGATTGCTGTTGAATGCTTTGTGATGGAGTGATATATTTGATATGTGATGCTATGTGATGCTTTGTACTGAGCTGCTATATTTGGGATGAATATACTGTCGTATGAATATTAAAACCCCTTGACCCGTAAAGCGACATTTGGATTTCGATGCGACAGGGAGTCGAATTCCAATTGATTATCCGAAACCCACATCGAATCATATTAGTGAATCTTTGTGATTGATGATCTACTTTATCTATGAATTTGTGAATAGAGATAAGCGTTATGGGTTATATCGCTTATTGATATGATTGAATATGTGATGATGATGTTGTGCACTATTGTATTGAACCCTGGACCACACTATACACACACAAATATGGATTGCACGTGGAAATGGGATGAGTCACAGATTTTTTTTGAAATATATTTAAAATTGTATTTTTGAATCCGAAATAGTTTTGGAATTAGAATTGAAGCTTTTGAAAATGGTTATTTTGAATAACTCGATTGAGTTTGAAATTTAAATAATTTGATCTAAATTTTAATTTAATATTTGAAATTGAATTCTATGATTTGGGAACTAGGGTTTTAAAAAAAAAGGTTATTCAACCTATAAATGGGTTTATATGGGTTTTTAAACCATTTTAAAAAGTGATGTTTTGGGACTTTAAATTTAACCCAAGATTTTAACTGGTGTAGATATAATTGGATTTTTTTCTGAAACGAAAACTATTCATTTTCAAATAATAGAAGCTTTCACATAAGAAATGAATATCTAATTTGTGTAAGAAGGATTTCAAGTCTAAAATAAAAATGGTCTTCCAAGTTACAAATAAATCTTTGGAAACATGTTTTGAAAGCTATAAATTAAATCTTCAATTTAAAGATTAAATGAGTTAATCCAAGTGAAATGGAAATTGTTTTGGGAATCTATAAATAGATCTTTGTGAATCTAGGTGAACTTTGTGAAACGAATCTTTTTAAAGAAAAGATTTAAATGGTAATTTGTTTAACCATTTGGAAGAAAAGATTTGGATTTTAAAGTTGTGACTTAACTGAAATCCTATATCCATATGTTTTTAAATATTGCGCTCGCTATTCGGTTTAGCCGAGAGAGGACCTTGTGTCATATAACCCATTCTGAATAGTGATACGACGTTATGGATTGCAACTGACGACTGGTGTTGAAGACCGGGTGTCTTCGAGAACGATAGAATAACCTATCAGTTGACTCTGCACTGAGTTGTTCCGGTATAGAGTTTTCTCTTAGCGATGGGAAATCCGATCGGGATTGTGGATACCCGGATTTGCAAGGGCTTCTTCGGAAGTGCCTTCGGTTCTGTTCGGACCCGGAACAGACTTGTATGGTTGTATGTCCGACATTACACTTTGAGATATTAAACTGATCTCTATCAAATACATTTCTGCTTGGTGGCGGAGAATTTATTCTCTTAGCTTAACAGCCTTCTCTGAGACGTACGAGCTCAGAGGTTATGTAGTTGATATTTATCAGTGATATATTCCCAATTTGGTAGTGTGGCATGCTAAGTGCTGCTGTGTGTTGATGATCACTTGTTGATCATTTGTGATCAAAGCATGGCTTTTGTATAAAGCGTAGCTTTGTGGACGAGACTGCATCAGGACCTCACACCCCGAAAATGGTCGAAACAGGAAAGATGCGGCAAGGTTATGAGGGTCGCGCCCTTTATGGTGTGTTATTCCCTTATGGTAAAGGGTGGTATCATGGTATGGAGCCCAGATACTTACTCATGTGGATACTGCAGATCTATTACTTTGTGATTGCTTTGTGGTTTTGAGGCGCCTCGGATAAAGGTCCTAAAGGACCGGGGGATGGCATGCTCGAGTAGTAGTTACCTAGTTACAGAGGTAACCCGGCCTTGTATTGGCAGAGATCCGGTTAGGTTCTCGGGACGTCCCGCCAGAGGCGATCCCATGGACAGTAGGAATTTCCTTAGCCTGACCATTCGTTGGAAATCCATTCACCCAATACGTGCCTTGTACGGTTTTAGTTGTAGAACCTGACATTTACTTATGGTGGCACCCCACTGTTTATATGGTAGCTATAGTAGGCATACGATACTGGTCGTATGTTGGCTAGGATTAATATTATACTTTCGAAATGGTTTTCCACACATCACTTATAGTAATAATATCAAAGAAATTTTCACGTATTAAGCATATTTGACTATCATAAGGAGAAATCTCCTCCAATTCTGCGTTTGCATTGTGTGTGTGGCGGGAGGCCTTATGGTAGCTTCATTTTCTAAAAAGCATTGCGGATTTCAAATTTAAATTCTTTTGTATGTTTTTAATAGACCAAATGTTTTTATTTGCTCATACCAGTCCCATGACTGACCTAGAGCTTATTGTTCCTATCCCAAACTCTGGGTGCCCACTATTTTCCCACACGGGCAGTCTAGAGTTGGTTTTTTTTCTAGATAGTCAGGTTTAGTAGATTATCTGGAGCTAGTTCAGTCTTTGGATCTGAACTACACTTGCTTATCTTTGTGCATCGTGATTGGGAGTTCGAGTTATTTATGGATTGGTGCTTTGAAGTTGGAGTTCTTTCTTGAAGACCATATTAGAGTTGTTGTTCCGCTGCTGTGTTATCTTTTCTTTCCGCTGCTATTATCTTGTATCATATGTCTTATGTGTATTCATTATATCATCTGTTGTATCAAATTGTATCAAATGTTGTATATTGATATATTCTGTTTCTTCTGCTATGTTGTACGTAATGTGTTATAAGCTCCGACGAACTAGATTCGACGTTTGGATTTGCGGCATTTGAATACGAGTGTCGTATTCGGTGCTGATTTTCGAAGGCCGAGTCAGGATCGCTACAGGGTGATAGTTGTTCCATTTTTTTTCCAGGTTTTGGTTTAGGGACTCGAATTTGATTTCGAGTAGATGTTGTGTTTTTGGATGATCGGGATGTGTTTCTGTGATGATCGCCCGCATGCTCGTTGTCTTTTTGGTGACTGGAGGCGGCCAGAACCACCGTGCATATGCACGGTGCAAGGAATGGTGTCGGGAATGTTTGGGAATTTGCATATTTTTGGGACACGAGTTATACTCGAGTAATTCAAGTTTTTGCTCGAAGTTGTTCAGGGCTTTACTCGAAGGCAAAGAAGGGGAGGCTCGGGTATTTTTAATGGTTACAGGTTTCCAAAGAAACCTGTTTATTTCCAATTCAAAATTCAGTTTAAAATCTGAAGCAAATTTTAAAACGGAATTTAAACTTAAATTTAAAGAATGGATTCAAAATTAAGTTTGAATCCTAGTTTTAAAATTTTAATTTAAATTAAAATGTTTACACAACTATAAAAGAGTTTAAAAATTGAATTTAAAGATAAAGGTTTAAAATTAAAGTAGAAGATTTAAACATAAGTTTAAGTATGGAATCAAAATCCAATTTAAATCAATGTTTTGAAAATAAAGGAAGTTTTAAAAATTTAAAGTGTTTTAAAACTTTGGATGTTGAAATATATTTTAAATATGATTTGTATCTTAAAATGAATTTGGTTTAAATTCCTTTAAACATCTTTTATAAAATAAGAAATTCTTTTGCAAAAATTTTTAAAAAGGTTTTTAAAATGTTTCTAAAACTTTGTTAAAGTTAAGTTTGATTTCATTTTAAATTTAAAATTTAAAATGTAATTTGGAAACAAATTGTAAAGTAAGATGTTTTAAATTTCTTTGTTAATGATAATGTAATAATTAATAAGAAATGTTTATATTTTAAAATAAATCAAAGATTTAATTATTTTGATTTATTAAATTAGTGAGGTAATTAGATGGATAATTAATTAATTTAATTAATTAAGTAAGTATTTTGAATTAATTAATTAAGGTTGAAGTTAATTAATTAAGATTAATTAATTTGGAAATAAGGTCATTAGTTAAATAAGTTAAGATTTTAATTAATGATTAGAAATTAATTTATCAAGAGATTAAGATTAATTAAGTTAAAAACTTAATTAATTAAACAATTAGTGATTGATTAAATGATTATTAAAGATTAATAAATTTGTAATCAATAATGATTAATTTAAGTTAATTATTTAAGAAAGGTAATTAAGGAATTGTTGATAGGTTAATGAAGGCCATTAACTTGGTAATATTTATTAATTAATTAAAGTGATTAATTTTGATAATTAATTAGATTAATTAAATCAAATAATCATTATGGTATTTGGTTAAGTATGATTACTTTATGAAAGTAATTAAAGGTATTAATTACTCATTGAAATTAATTAATTAATTTGATTAGTTTAAATTAATTAATTAATTAAGTTTAATTAATTTAGAATAATCATTTGATGGTTGATAAGAGATTAACGAAGGATAATTACTTAGAGCAGTAATTAAGATGAGTAATTACTGAATGTAACTTATTGAAGTATGAAAGAGTTTGGTGTTAACTGCTTGTGTAATTATTATGGAAGGTAATCACTTAGTGAAAGAAATTAACAATGAATTACTTAGTGTAATTAATTTAAGCATTGATTGATTAAGTCATTTGGAAAATAATTAAGTAATGAAATTAATTAAGGGTAATTAATTATTAATAAAATTGATCAAGGATGATTAATAAATATAATTAATTATTGAATATAATTAATTTAGGGGTAATCAATTTACTCAATAAAGTAATTAAGAGTAGCTAAATACTGAAGTTAATTAATCAAAAGTGATTAATAATTATGGTTAATTACTTAATGAAGTTAATTAATTTAAATTTAATTAGGAGTCATTAATTAATATATTTAATGATGTAATTAATATTAATTAATTGATATTAATCAATCAATGATAAGTGACTAAAGTAATTAATTAATTAAGGATTAATGTAATTAACTATAATTAATTAAGTAATTAAAGGTTAATTACTGTATTCGATTAAGAATAATTAATTTGTGAAATTAATTACTTGAATGTAATTAAAGGATGATTAATCAAGGGTAATTAATAAGGGAATTAATTAGATGATTGGTTTGTAATCAATGGTTATATAAGCAGAATTTATAGATTGAATTAATTAATTAAATTTACTTTAAATAATTAGAGATGATGTAATTAATTTAATTCATTTTAAATTAAATATGGTGTGATTCTTAATCCTTGTTTATATATGGATGATATAGATTTCCTTGAATGGTTTGAATCTCAGAAATGAGATTAGTAATGAGGTGTGATATGGATGCATTAGCTGCATTATGATGATGATTTGGATTATCTTTTGATAACGATAATAGGGATTATCTGTGGTGATGATTATTTATTGTGATGATGTGAATTATCTATCTGTGTGTATATAGGTAATTAAATTGATTTTTTTAACTTAAAAACAACTTGGACCTAAAAGATGGCGTTTTGGATTCGATGAGACCGGGATTGGGTTTCCATTTTTGGACATCCGAAAACCACATCGATCCAAATTTAACGATAGTTCGTGAATCTCAAGTGAAGATGAAGATTCAGAGTGCAAGGGTTATCGTCGTTAACTCTGAGGGTGATTCCAAAATGAGTGTAACGAGATAATGCCTTCGGTTTCGTTCGAACCGGGAATGAACTTATATGGATTGAATGCTTTCAGAACATCGTCAGGTGGACGATGAGCATTCTAAGAGATGTGTTCTCTAAAGGTAATCATAGCCTCAAACCTCATCAACCGAGAATGGCTAAAACAGGGGAGGTGCAGCAAGGCTAAGTGGGTCATGCCCAAGTAGGACGAGATTTTCCCCTGTCTAGAAGTCCCTTTTTATTCGGCTGTGTGGGCGGTTGGGTCGCTGCCAACTGCAGGGTTGTCTTGTTCGGGACTGTCCAGTAAGGGATGGTTCCGGCCTTTTGTTGCAGGGGATTGGGAGTGATCCTCAGTACTGTGATCTAGGCCCCGTACTGTGATGGGCAGTACCCCGGTAGCCCTGCCATTGTATGGAATCCAAAATCAAATAAGTGTCGCATGCATTGATTGCGCCCAACTATGTTGGAACGAGAGATGTAAGCATTCAAGCTATTTCTGTATTTTATTTGAAAACCCTAGACACTTTTATAATATCACCGGATTTCCTATCAAATGTTTTGGTTAGCGTAAGGTAAAAAATTTTCCATGTTTATGTGTGGGAAGTCATACGTGATACCTTTCTTTTTAAAGGTTTTTCAAAAGTTAACCAACTTTTACCAGTTACTCACACCAGAACCATGTCTGACTCGGAGTTTATTTATGTTTTCTTAAACTCTTGGGTACTCAAATTTTTACGAGTAGCCAAGGGATTTAGGTTAGCTTTGACGAATTGTGGAGGAGAAATGGAGCAGGAGGCTTCTGCGTTATAGTTATCTAGTATTACGCTGTGTTGGTATCTCTGATTCGTTTGTTTGAGTTGTTTAGTACTGTGTTGTAATAACTAAATAGGTGTTTATAACTATCTAGTATGTGTTTTTATAAGCTGTGTAACTCTGATAGTTGTTGTATACTATGTAATACTTTTGTTATTAATATAAATTATTCGTTCCGTTGTTGAGATTCTGTTGTTGTTTATTCTTTCTTCTCTTACTTTCTCTTTCTATCTCTTTCTTTCTTAATTCATGATACGTCTTTCTAGTTAGTGGAAGACGGGTCGTGACAGTTGGTATCAGAGCGCTAGGTTGGGTGAATACCTAGGCTTTGGAGTGTTTTCTTCTTGAGAGAGAGTATTAGTAATTTTAATATATATATTTATATATATTTATTTCTACATATCTGTTGGGTTACCTGTTCGGGTTTTTCCAATATAGGTTTAAAGGTAGATAAGGTAGTGGTGTGTGTAACACGACTACTACCATTGGTTGGAGTTTGAACGTTTGAGGTTGGAAGTGTATCTGTCGAGACTGTAGACCTAATACCGTCTTGAGTGAGTTTTGTAGCTTGGTGTAAGAATTTCATCAATCTCTGAAGGTAACCTGTTAAGGTTCGGAGTCTATCTTTGAAGTTGGATGAGTTGAGTTTGGATCTGTCGGTTTAGTATTGGGATTTAAGAACATTGTTGTTTTTACTGGAAAGTGTAAGTTGAGGAAATTCTGATGAACTTGATGGACTTAAGGGTCGTAATTCTTTCTAGAAGAAGGGAATTGGTCAGTGATTTAGGGAAAAATGGTGGAGGTGGTAGAAAATCACCATGGTGATGGTGATTGTTGGATTAGATTTCTAAACCTAGTTTTTGGGCAGTGCAGTGTTTTGATCGGCATGGTGGCTATAGGGGTTCGAGGGCTTCAATATCTGGGGAGATGGTTGCTTGGGTGTTGAAGAAGTGTTGGACAGAGTTCCATAGCCACTGATGGCCGGAGGAGAGGGGATGGGGGTTTTACAGGTTTTGGATCAGAGGGTGATAATTGTTCCATTTTTCTTCTTCCAGGTTTTGGTTTGGGAACTCGAATTTGATTTCGAGTAGATGTTGAGCTTTTGGATGATCGAGATGTGTTTCTGTAATGATCGCCGCCATGCTCATTGTCTTTGTGGTGGACTGGAGGCGGCCAGAATCACCGTGCATATGCACGGTGCAAGGTACGGTGTCGGGAATGTTTGGGAATTTGCAGATTTTTGGGACTAGAGTTATACTCGAGTAATTCGAGTTTTTGCTCGAAGTTGCTCAGGGTTTTACTCGAAGGCAAAGAAGGGGAGACTCGGGTATTTTTAATGGTTACAAGTTTCCAGAGAAACCTGTTTATTTCCAATTCAAAATTCAGTTTAAAATCTGAAGCAAGTTTTAAAACAGAATTTAAACTTAAATTTAAAGAATGGATTCAAAATTAAGTTTGAATCCTATTTTTAAAAATTTAATTTAAAGTAAAATGTTTAAACAACTATAAAAGAGTTTAAAAATTGAATTTAAAGATAAAGGTTTAAAATTAAAGTAGAAGATTTAAACATAAGTTTAAGTGTGGAATCAAAATCCAATTTAAATCAATGTTTTGAAAATAAAGGAAGTTTTAAAAATTTAAAGTGTTTTAAAAACTTTGGATGTTGAAATATATTTTAAACATGATTTGTATCTTAAAATGAATTTGGTTTAAATTCCTTTAAACATCTTTTATAAAATAAGAAATTATTTTGCAAAATTTTTTAAAAGGTTTTTAAAACTTTGTTAAAGTTAAGTTTGATTTCATTTTAAATTTAAAATTTAAAATGCAATTTGGAAACAAATTTTAAAGTAAGTTGTTTTAAATTTCTTTGTTAATGATAATGTAATCATTAATAAGAAATGTTTATATTTTAAAATAAATCAATGATTTAATGATTTTGATTTATTAAATTAGTAATTAGATGGATAATCAATTAATTTATTTAATTAATTAAGTAAGGATTTTGAATTAATTAATTAAGGTTGAAGTTAATTAATTAAGATTAATTAATTTGGAAATAAGATCATTAATTAAATAAGTTAAGATTTTAACTAATGATTAGAAATTAATTTATCAAGAGATTAAGATTAATTAAATTAAAAACTTAATTAATTAAACAATTAGTGATTAATTAAGTGATTATTAAAGATTAATAAATTTGTAATTAATAATGATTAATTTAAGTTAATTACTTAAGAAAGTTAATTAAGGAATTGTTGATAAGTTAATGAAGGTCATTAACTTGGGATTATTTATTAGTTAATTAAAGTGATTAATTTTTATAATTAATTAGATTAATTAAATTAGATAGTCATTATGGTGTTTGGTTAACTATGATACTTTATGAAAGTAATTAAAGGTATTAATTACTCATTGAAATTAATTAATTAATTTGATTAGTTTAAATTAATTAATTAAGTTTAATTAATTTAGAATAATCATTTGATTGTTGATAAGAGATTAATGAAGGATAATTACTTAGAGAAGTAATTAAGATGAGTAATTACTGAATGTAACTTATTGAAGTATGAAAGAGTTTGGGGTTAATTGCTTGTGTAATTATTATGGAAGGTAATTACTCAGTGAAAGAAATAAATAATTAGTTACTTAGTGTAATTAATTTAAGCATTGATTGATTAAGTCATTTGGAAAATAATTAAGTAATGAAATTAATTAAGGGTAATTAATTACTAATAAAATTGATCAAGGATGATTAATAAATAAAATTAATTATTGAATATAATTAATTTAGGGGTAATCAATTTACTCAATGAAGTAATTAAGAGTAGTTAATTCCTGAAGTTAATTAATCAAAAGTGATTAATAATAATGGTTAATCAATTAATGAAGTTAATTAATTTAAATGTAATTAGGAATCATTAATTAATATAATTAATGATGTAATTAAGATTAATTAATTGAGATTAATTAATCAATGATAAGTGATTAAAGTAATTAATTAATGTACTTAATTAAGGATTAATGTAATTATTTATAATTAATTAATTAATAAAGCAATTAAAGGATAATTACTGTATTTGATTAAGAATAATTAATTTGTGAAATTAATTACTTGAATGTAATTAAAGGATGGTTAATCAAGGGTAATTAATCATGGGAATCAATTAGATGATTGGTTTGTAATCAATGGTTATATAAGCAGAATTTATAGATTGAAGTAATTAATTAAATTTACTTTAAATAATCAGAGATGATGTAATTAATTTAATTCATTTTAAATTAATTATATATGGTGTGATTATTAATCCTTGTTTATATATGGATAATATAGATTTCCTTGAATGGTTTGAATCTCAGATATGAGATTAGTAATGATGCGTGATATGGATGCATTGGTTGCATTGTGATGATGATTTGGATTATCTTCTGATAATGATAATAGGGATTATCTGTGGTGATGATTATTTATCGTGATGATGTGAATTATCTATCTTTGTGTATATAGGTAATTAAATTGATTTGTTTTAACTTAAAAACAACTTGGTCCTAAAAGATGGTGTTTTGGATTCGATGAGACCGGGATCGGGTTTCCATATTTGGATATCCGAAAACCATATCGATCCAAATTTAACGATAGGTCGTGAATCTCAAGAGAAGATGAAGATTCAGAGTGCAAGGGTTATCGTCGTTAACTCTGCGGGTGATTCCAAAATGAGTGTAACGAGATAATGCCTTCGGTTTCGTTCGAACCCGGAATGAACTTGTATGGATTGAATGCTTTCAGAACATCGTCAGGTGGACGATGAGCATTCTAAGAGATGTTTCTCTAAAGGTAATCGTAGCCTCAATCCTCATCAACCGGGAATGGCTAAAAAAGGGAAGGTGCAGCAAGGCTAAGTGGGTCATGCCCAAGTAGGACGAGATTTTTCCCTGTCTAGAAGTCCCTTTTTATTCGGCTGTGTGGGCGGTAGGGTCGCGGCCAACTGCGGGGTTGTCTTGTTTGGGACTGTCCAATAAGAGATGGTTCCGGCCTTGTGTTGCAGGTGATTGGGAGTGATCCTCGGTACGGCGATCTAGGCCCTGTATTGTGATTGGCGGTACCCCTGTAGCCCTGCCATTGTATGGAATCCAAAAGCCAATAAGTGCCGTACCTATTGATTGTTCCCAACTATGTTGGAACGTGAGATGTAAGCATTCCAGCAATTTCTGTATTTTATTTGAAAACCCTAGACACTATTATAATATCACCGGATTTCCTATCAATTGTTTTGGTTAGCGTAAGGTAAAATCTTTTCCATGTTTATGTGTGGAAAGTCTTACGTGATACCTTTTTTTTAAAGGTTTTTCAAAAGTTAAGCAACTTCAACCTGTTACTCACACCAGATCCATGTCTGACCCGGAGTTTATTTCTGTTTTCTTAAACTCTTAGGTACTAAAAATTTTACAAGTAGCCAAGGGATTCAGGTTAGCTTTGACGAATTGTGGAGGAGCAACGGAGCAGGAGGCTTCTGCGTTATAGTTATCTAATATTCCACTGTGTTGGTATCTCTGAGTCGTTTGTTTGAGTTTTTCAGTACTGTGTTGTAATAACTAGGCAGGTGCTTATAACTGTCTAGTATGTGCTGTATAAGCTGTGTAACTCTAATAGTTGTTGTATACTATGTAATGCTTTTGTTATTAATATAAATTATTCGTTCCGCTATTGAGATTATGTTGTTGGTTCTTCTTTCTTCTCTTTCTTTCTCTTTCTATCTCTTTCTTTCTTAATTCATGGTACGTCTTTCTGGTTAGTGGTAGACGGGTCGTGACAGTTGGTATCAGAGCGCTAGGTTGAGTGAATACCTAGGCTTTGGAGTGTTTTCTTCTTGAGAGAGCATATTTTTAATTTTAATATATATATTTATATATATCTATTTCTACCTATCTGTTGGGTTACCTGTTCGGGTTTTTCCAATATAGGTTATAAAGGTAGATAAGGTAGTGGTGTGTGTAACACGACTACTACCATTGGTTGGAGTTTAAACGTTTGAGGTTGGAAGTGTATCTGTCGAGACTGTAGACCTAATACCGCCTCAAGTGAGTTTTGTAGCTTGGTTTAAGAAGTTCATCGATCTCTGATGGTAACCTGTTAAGGTTCGGAGTCTATCTTTGAAGTTGGATGAGTTGAGTTTGGATCTATCGGTTTGGCAGAAGTGTGTGATGGTATTTTGATACCTCAGGAAGTAGTAGCTGCATGATGAGATGCAGTGAATATGGATGTTTCAGAAGAAGTTTTATTTGGAACAAGTTTTTGGAATTGTGTCTGCTTCGGTGTTCTAGCTGGATTCAGCGGGGTATGGTGGTTGGCTTTGAGGTCCGAGTTTCTCGAAGAGCTTTGGATTAGGAAGTCTTTGGCTTTGGTGTCAGCAATGCAGCTCGAAGTATTCTATGTTGGCAGGAAGTTTTCTGGCTTAGCAGTTTCTGAAGGTGAAGTTCAGAAGCAGTAGAGTAGATCCGTTTCTTCATTGGATTGGCTAGATCATAGTAAGCTGTTCTGTTTGGTAAAGGGAGAACAGTTTTCTTTGGAAATTGGTCTGTGTTGATCGCAAAAATGACTTGCGATAGTTGAGTGTTCTCTTGGGTTGTCAGAGATTTTCTGGATGTCTTCTGAGAAGTCAGAGGTTTGTCTGTATCGGGATATTGAGTTTTCTTATCGACCGCATTCCAGGAGTGCTACCGGTGGATCAGCTAGTAGAAGGATGGTTTCTCGAGTTAAAGTTTGGTGAAGGAGCTCGGGTTTTGGTGAAACTTCTGATTTTTCTTTTGTGGATCCGTTAAATCATTGTTAACTCCTATTATTGCCGCGACCTAAAAGTAAACAACCTAACTGAAGACGCGACCTAGCGGAACCCAGCGACCTAAGAGTAGCTGCGACCTAAAGTGTTGCGACCTAAGATTGTCTCGACCTAAAGGCAGCAGCAACCCAAAAAGGCCGCGACCTAAAAGAACAAGCAACCTAAAAAAGGGCGCGACTTAACTGCAGAAGTAACCTGGCGATCTAAGGATTGTTGCAACCTAACAGAAAGCTGCAACCTAAAGGAGGCCGCGACCTAAGAGTGAGTGCGACCTGAAGATGGACTCGACCTATGGAACTCCGCGACCGAACTATCCACCGACCTAAGAAGCTCCGCGACCTAAGGAAGGTCGCGACCTAAGGGACTCAGCGACTTAAGATTAACTATGGCTGCAGGAAAGTACTCGCGACCTAGGTTAGGTCGCTAACGACCTAAATACCAGAATATAGAAGACTATGCAATGCCACAGGGGGATAGGTCGCTCACGATCTAGGACTTGTGCAAATCAGCATGCATGAGGAAGGAGGGGCCAATACTCTTCAGGTCGACTACAACCTTACTTAGGTCGGTCACGACCTACGACCTTACTTAGGTCGGTCACGACCTACGACCTTACTCTGAAAAATGCCTATAAATATGACCCTAACTCCAACTAGCAAAGGACTTTTTGGGGGCTCATTCTCTTGAAGCGCCGTTACTCTGCTGCATTCCAAACCAATCCAACACTTAAAGCTCTCAAGACACGAAGAACGCTACAAACAACTTCGAGAAAAGATCACACACATCCAACATGGATTTGAAGACTCTTATCTCCATTGAAGTTTAGGCTACTTGTTCTAAGTGACTTGTAATTCAAAGTGTATAGTACTTGGAAAGAATTGTATCAGCTTGTAACGAGATCATCAATAAAAGTACTTAAAGTGGACGTAGGCTATACCCTTAAGCCGAACCACTATAAAATTGTTGTTGTTTACTGCTTTTCCGCTATTATCTGCTTGTAATCTGTTCCCGAGTTATCGGGTGGTGCTTTCACAACTATAACTCATACACCGGGGTGTTAGCGTTCAAATTTTAGCGTTAACATTTTTGGTGCTTTCACTGAGAACTGAACTCAGGAAAATTATCATCATTGCTTCACAAAGATTTGTAGAGTGAATTTCCTTGAAAACCAGAAGTCTATCTGAGATTATGGCTCCTGAAAGGAAGAGTAGATCTGTCAGGTCCGGAAATGTTCAAGAGGGAACCTCCGCTTCTCCTGTACCTAATCAACCCACTCCGTCTGCTGGGATTACGAAAGCGGAGTTGGATGCTGTAATATTAGGGCTGAACCAGCAGATAAACGCCCAGAATGCACAATTAGAGGCTCAGAGTGCCCAAAATGCTCTAATTCTGAATAAGTTGAACGATTTGCTTGGGGCAAACAATCAACCGGCTGGAAATGAAAGGAATTACGCTGGCAACATTCATGATGCTAATGAAAGGAATGCTCCTGAGAGGGCTGCTAGTCCCTTTGAGCAAACGCTTCCTGAGGCTGATGGATCCAGAACTCGACATGATGAGGAGTATCTTTCTGGAATGGTCCGGCAAATCATGAAAGAAAGTATGCAGAGGGTTGAATACGAAAAAGAATGGGGTTTTGCCCCAAGTAAAACTCCATTTACTGAGAAAATCTTAAAGGCGGAGTTTCCGAGGAAGTTTGTCCCTCCAACTATTCCAGCTTACAAAGGGACAAGTGATCCGAATGAATTCTTGTATAAATATGATTGGCACATGACAGGTGCCAGAGCCTCTGATGAGATAAAGTGCCGATATTTTCCTGTATATCTTGAAGGTGTGGCTCTACTATGGTTCACTAAGCTGCCAATCCGATCTATTGATCAGTTTTCGGACTTGACCCGGAAATTCAAGGAGCAGTTCAGACTATATGCTTCAAAGGCCAAGGACATCATGTCGCTGTCGAGTTTAGAATAGAATCCGGGTGAATCTATCAGATCTTTCTTGAATCGCTTCAATATAACGCTGGCTGAGGTGGACAATGCAGAACCGCGAATGATATTGACTTATCTGATGAGGGCTATTGATAAGTCGAGCGAATTTGGGAAATGGCTAAACATGAAGGAACCAACTTCCCTTGAAAAGTTTTATAAAAAAGCAGATGAATTCATACGCCTGGAAAGCCGTCCTATACCGGTAAAGGCAGTGTTGGAGAAAGCTGAAGATAACTGTAACATTCCTGAAATTTATCAAGTTTAAATTGGCAATTAAATTAATTTTTGGAAATAAATTGTGATTTAATTAGAAAATTTTCCAGAATAAATAAATAATTTGATTATAAATAGAAATTTATATTAGAAATTTAAGAATAAGTGATTTATAAAACAAGTATTGAACTTCAAAATAAAATGTGAAAAAAATAATAGAAATTAAAAAGCTTGAGATTAATAAAATGATAGTAAAAGTTGTTTTCTAAATTTTTAATTATATTAATATTTGGAAGTGGTTAAAAAGAAAAAAATTAGTGTACTCATTTTTGAAATATTATTCTTAAGTCAAATTCCCTCAAATAAATAAATATAACTATTGTTAATATAAAATCAAAGTATTTAAAAGTCATTCTTTTCTTTTTATAAAAGATTGTACAAAAATAAATAAATAAATAAAAATATGTATGAATGTAAATTGTGTAGATATAACTTTTTTCTAAATAAATGTATGGATATGAATATATATAAATGTACATAAGTGGTTATAATTCAATTTGAATTGAAATTTAAAATAAATATAAACATATACAAACATGCACATGTGAGAATGTAAATTTTGTGAATATAGATATGAAAGAAAACACTACACATACAAATGAATAAAGAAGTGGACATTTCATAGAGATCTCATAATCATCTCTTTTAAACAAGTGGCATTCATTTTATTTAATTAAATAAAAAAATTGAGGAAAACTTTTGAGTTCCCCATATGCAATTATAATAACATCTCACCAAATCTGAAACTACAGTACCAAAGATTGGTATCTCAGAAACCACAGCACCAAAGATTCAAGAGCAAATCAAAGCTAAAAAGAAAAAGAAAAAAAACTCAGTAAACATGCAAGTTCAAATCTGAAAAATCTTCTTCAACAACAAGAACCTGAGGAAGAAAATCAAAAGAGAGATCAAATCTGAAAGCAACTCAACTTAAAAGCATTTCACAAATCAATGATTCAACCTGAAGCAATTGAAAGGAGTCAGAGCTACAACCTGTTAGCTTCAGATTTAAGTTTTCAAAGTTCAAGCAAAACAATTCAAGAGCAATTCAAAACAACACAGAAGAATGCTTCAACCTGGGAAGCAAGTGCAGTAATTTCTAAAACAAATACAAGGCAAGTAAAATTTCTTTCAAAAAGGATTTGAATCTGAAGTGATAATCAGTAACAAAGAAAAGATTTAAAAACAATTGTATTTATCAGTTCAGGAGTAAAGAGAACCAAGAATTCAAAAAGCAAATCAAAATTCAGAATATGAGAAAAATCAAAAGCCTGTCTCTGTTCTTATCTCTGCTGCAACTCCAAGGTGAGCAAACTTGAAAATCTCCCCTTTGAATCTGATATCTATGAATCAGTGAATTGTTTTGTTGTGCTTGCTTGTTGATATTGGATTGCTTGCTTGATCTTCTACTGAGTTAAATATTTGTACATGTTTTCATTTTTTTTCCTGCCTGTGCATATATGAATGCAATGCATGTATTGATTTCAGGGTTCTGATAGCTATAGTTTAAGATAAAATTTGATAAATAGTTTTCTTGCATTAATCTGGTTGTTATTAGGAATTAGAATTTGAAAGGAATTGGTTTATTTCCTGATAAAATAAATTTTTAAGCCTATATAAGTTGTTTAGTTTTCTGTGATGTCTGGAAAAAAATAAAACACAAACTAAATTCTGTTAAAATTGGGAAACATAGGTACCATGAGTTAATGTTCAGATTTACTTATTGAATCATTAAGTGGATGCAAGAATTTTAGATCAAAGATTAAGTGCAGTGTTAAGAAAATAAAATGCAGTTCATGTGAACTGTATTTTACAATTTTATCAAAATCAATTGATCCTTGCCTTTAAATGGAGTGAATTGTTTTCTGGAAGTAGTTTATAAGTCATAGATCACAAGAAAATCAATAAATTGATTTACAATTCAAAATTTAGTTGTAATTTTGGTAATTACAGTAAGAACCCTAGTTTACTGGGTTAAAAAAGATTTGGGTGCTGCGACTTCAGGGATGCATCGAGTTCAAAGATTTTTGGTGTGGCAGTAGATGGTGGGTTGATGAATTAGTCTTCGGAGTATAGTGTGAAATGGTGATCGGAGATGATAGGATTGGGTGTTGACAGGTTTGTCACTACAGTGGGTATAGGCTGTTTCAGGTTTGGGGTAAGTTCTGGGTTGCAGGGATTTTTACTCGGGTTAGTCTCGGGGTAAATAGGAAATGACTCGAAGCAAGAAAGTAAATGACTCGAAGTCATTTAGGGTAGTTCTGTGTCTTGTGTTCAGATTTTAAACAACAGAACAGTTCTGTTTTAGAATTTTAAAATTTAAAGTTTTAAATTAATCTGGAAATGTAAACTCAAAATTTAAACTTGAATCTTAAGTTGAATTCAAATACTTTGGATTCTGATAATTGATAACATGTGAGTGCAGAGATTCAAATTTTATTTGAAATATAAAAAAATAAAAGAAGAGGAACAGGGAACCTGTTTCCAGATTTTTAAAGTTGAATCGAAGTGCAAATTATATTGAGACTTTGGATTTTGAAAACTGAGTTTAATAATGAATTTAAATAAGTTTTAAATTCTGTTCTTTTGAAATTATTTAAATTCTGGAAATTTTCAAAGTTTAAGTTTTTAAATAACCAGAAAAACTGTTTTCTGTTTTAAATAAAAAGGTAAGTTTAAATTTGAAAGTGGAGATTTAAACTGAGTGTATGTTTGGAATTTGAATATGAATTCAAATTTAATTTGTCAGATATTTGAAAACATTTATGTTTTAAATTCAAATTTGATCTTAAACTCTCAAGTGTAAATGCATTGTTGTTTTGCATATTGAATTGAAAGGTTAAGTGCTTAAAATTAAGGATTTAAAAATGAATTCAAATTCTGAGTTTTTAAATCTATTTTTAAACTTCAGTTTTAAAGTAAAGATTTAAATTTAAATTGCTTTCAAATGATTTGCATTTTAATTGAAGGTGTAAATTATAGAAAGAGTTTTAAAGAATTAAAACTAAAATGAGTTTAGAAGTTATATTTCAATTTTGAGATTTTAAAGAAATTTTTTAAATTGATTTGAATTTGATTTAAATTTGAATCTTTTTGAACTTAGTAATAAAGTATATGTTTCTTTTAAACATATAAGATTAAGTTGTGTATTGTTTTAAACGCTTATTTAAGACAAATTTGAGTCTTGAGTTTAAAAGAGAATGTTAAATAGAATTTAATGTAAATTTAAAAACATTTTGTGTTTAAATGCATAATTCAAATAAGGAATGTTTATCTAAAGATAAAGAAAAGTTTAATGATTTGTAATTCATTAAATTATTAAGGTAGTACAAATGGATAATTAATATAATTAATTAATTAATGAAATGGATAATTAATTTAAGTAATTAAGAAATTAATTACTTAATGTAATTAATTTAATTAAATGAGATTGTTTAATTTAATTAATTAAGTTTAATTAATTTTGAACATTTGGGTTTTATAAATAACTACTTCATGTAATTAATGATTTGGAAATTACATAGTTAAGTAATTGTTTAATATTTACAGATTGTAATTAGGTGGAGATGTTTAAGTGGGAGATAATTTGGATTAATTATTTAGTAATTAATCAAATAATTAATTTAAGAAATTAAATTAAGGATAATTAATTTGGGTCAATATAGTAATTAAGTTGTTAATTACTTTGAGTAATCAATTTAAGAAATAATTTAGATCATTAATTATTTAATTAGTGATGTAATTAAGGATGATTAATTTGGATTAATTAATCAATAATAGGTAATAAATTAATGTAATTAATTTAGAAGTAATTAAAGAAGCAATTAAGGATAGTTCATTACTAATGAAAGTGATTATGTGAGGAATAGATTTAAAACCACATAGATTTATTCATCTTAATTGTAGATGTTTGATTGCCAATGCTTCATGATGGATTGATATGTTTTGTGATGCTATGTAATGCTTTGTGCTGGGCTATTTTATTCGTGACGTATATATTGTTATATGTATATGCAACCCCTTGACCCGTAGAACGACATTTGAGTTTCGATGCGACAGGGAGTCGGATTCCAGTTGGTTATCCGAAACCCACATCGAATCATATTAGTGAATTTTTGTGATTGATAATTTACTTTATCTATGAATCTGTGAATATAAATAAGCGCTATGGGTTATACCGCTTATCTTTATGATTGAATCTGTGATGTTGATGTTGTGCACTATTGTGTTGAACCCCTAGACCACACTTATACACACACAAATATGGATTGCACGTGGAAATGGGTTAAGTCACAGATTTTGAAATTGTTTTAAAATTTGAATTTTTGAATCCAAAATAGTTTTGGAATTAGAATTGAAGTTTTTGAAAAAAAAATGAATTCCAAAAAAATAAAAGTTATGTGAATAACTTAATTGAGTTTGAAATTTAAATAATTTGAGTTAAATTTGAATTCAATAATTGAATTGAATTCTATGATTTGGAAACTAGGGTTTTAAAAAGTTATCCAACTTATAAATGGATTTATATGGGTTTTAAACCATTTTTCAAGGTAATGTTTTGAAATTTAAATTCAACTCAAGATTTCAACTTGTATAAATTAGATTTGCTGTCTCGTAAGAAATGGACTTTCAAGTTGTGTTAAAAGGATTTTCAAGTCTAAAAGGAAAATTGTTTTCCAAGTTTTAGATAAATCTTTGGAAACGTGTTTTGAAAGCTATATATCTTTAATTTAAAGATTTAAATGAGTTAATCCAAATTGAATGGGAATTGTTTTGGGACCTATGAATAGATCTTTGTGAAACTGGGTGAAACTTTGTGAAATAAATCTTTTTGTTTAAAGATTTAAAAATGGTAATTTGTTTAACCATTTGAAAGAAAAGTTTTGGATTTTTATAAGTTGTGACTTAACTAAAATCCCATATCCATATGTTTTAAAATATGGCGCTTACTATTCGGTTTAGCCGGGAGAGGACCTTGTGTCATATAGCCCATTCCGAATAGTGATACGACGTTATGGATAACATTTGAAGACCGGTGGTGAAGACCGGGTATTTGTGACAACGATAGGATAACCTATCGATTGGCTCTGCACCGAGTTGCTCCAGTATAGAGTTCTCCCTAAGTGATGGGAAGTCCGATCGGGATTGTGGATACCCGGATTTGCAAGGGCTTCTTCGGAAGTGCCTTCGGTTCTGTTCGAACCCGGAACAGACTTGTATGGTTGTATGTCCGACATTACACTTTGAGATGTTAACTGATCTCTATCAAATACATTTCTGCTTGGTGGCGGAGAATTTATTCTCTTAGCTTAACACCCTTCTCTGAGACGTACGAGCTCAGAGGTTATGTAGTTGATATTTATCAGTGATATTCCCAATTTGGTAATGTGGCATGCTGAGTGCTGCTGTGTGATGATCATTGGTTGATCATTTGTGATATGATCATTTGTTTGATCATTTATCTTTGTGATCATTGCTTTGGCCATCTGTTGACCCAAAGCATGGCTTTGTTGCACAAAGCGTAGCTTTGTGGACGAGACTGCATCAGGACCTCACTCCCCGGAAATGGTCGAAACAGGAAAGATGCGGCAAGGTTATGAGGGTCGCGCCCTTTAGGGTATGTCATTCCCTTCTGGTAAAGGGTGGTATCATGGTATGGAGCCCAGATACTTACTCATGTGGATACTGCAGATCTATTACTTTGTGATACTTTGTGGTTGTTGCGAGCGCTCGGATAAAGGTCCCAAAGGACCGGGGGATGGCATATTCGTGTAGTAGTTACCTAGTTACAGAGGTAACCCGGCCTTGTGTTGGCAGAGATCTAACCGTAACGTTATTTCTCGGGACGTCCCGCCAGAGGCGATCCCATTGACAGTAGGAAGTTCCTTAGCCTGACCATTTGTTGGAAATCCATTCATCCAATACGTGCCTTGTACGGTTTTAGTTGTAGAACCTGCCATTTACTTATGGTGGTCACCACTATTTAGATGGTTGCTATAGTAGGCATAGTTCGGAATGTCTATGCTGGCTAGGATTTATATTCTACTTTCGAAATGATTTTCTACACTTTGCACTTATTATAATAATATCAAAGAATTTTCTCGTATCAAGCATATTTGACTATCATAAGGAGAAATCTCCTCCGATTCTGCGTTTGCATTGTGTGTGTGGCGGGAGGCCTTATGGTAGTTTCATTTTCCAAAAAGCATTGCGAATTTCAAATTTAAATTCTCTTGTTGTTTGTTTTAAAGACCAATTGCTTTTGTTTGCTCATACCAGTCCCATGACTGACCTGGAGTTTATTGTTCCTTTCCTAAACTCTGGGTGCCCACTATTTTCCCACATGGGCAGTCTAGAGTTGGGTTTTCAGATAATCAATAGTAGGTGTAGATTCGATAGCTTTCAGCCTTAGGATTTGGCAGTCGCATTTGGATTGAGTTGCTTCTCTTCATCTTGATTTGGAGTTCGAGCTATTTCTGGATTGGTGCTTTGGAGATGGAGATTACTGTTCCTGGAGTTCTTTCTTGAAGACCATACTGGAGATTTTGTTCCGCTGCTGTGTTATCTTTTTATTTCCGCTGCTATTCTTTGTATCTCTGATGTATGTTGATATCTCTTGTATCAAATGTTGTATATTGATATGTATTATTCTTTTCTTCCGCTGTGTTATACTTAATGTGTTATAAGCTCCGGCGAACCAGGTTCGACGTTTGGATCTGCAGCATTTGAATACGAGTGTCGTATTCGGTGCCGATTTTCGAAGGTCGAGTCAGGGTCGTTATAATTGGTATCAGAGCTGATGGTTAAAACTTTAGCTCAGGAGTATAACACATTAAGTAACTCATTAGAGATAGGATGAAGTAAACCCTAGAATGAGTATATCCCTAAGATATCCGTTCGAATGCCTCAGTAAATTCTCTTACTATCCACTGATAGTGAGTATGAGTGCGAGAAGAGAATGAGATAGGGGACATGGGAGTACCACTATAAATGGTCAATACCCTGCAACAGTGGAAATATCTTTTCTCTATCAATCTCCTTTGATTCGATTTCGAATTCTTTTTGATTGCTTCGTAGCAGCTCCAGAAAGAAGTTTCGGTGTGATGATGGCCATACGTATCGTTGTAGAAAATTCTTACTTTGTATCTTCATCAATTTCTTATCAGCTTTTCGATCTAAACTCTAATGAATTTGAAATTTATAATATTAAATAAATTGGAAATTTTAAATTAAGTAAATTGGTTAACTAATATGAAGATTTAATCTATCTATTTATTCTCTGGGATCCGACATAGCCTACGAACGATTAGTTATCCCTTCGAACTAATCAATGCCCTTGCACATTCGTAGACCGGTGGACCCAAATATCTTGTGTAATAATTGTATGAGTTCGTTCTCATATTATTGATATTCTGATTTGGGTAGACCAAATGCAGAATAAATATCTCGATTCTGATCTGATCAATCATTTCTTTATCTATTATCTATTCTTTGTCGTCTTCTTTGCAATTTCGAGGACGAAATTCTTTTAAGGGGGGAAATCTGTAACATTCCTGAAATTTATCAAGTTTAAATTAGCAATTAAATTAATTTTTGGAAATAAATTGTGATTTAATTAGAAAATTTTCCAGAATAAATAAATAATTTGATTATAAATAGAAATTTATATTAGAAATTTAAGAATAAGTGATTTATAGAACAAGTATTGAACTTCAAAATAAAATGTGAAAAAAATAATAGAAATTAAAAAGCTTGAGATTAATAAAATGATAGTAAAAGTTGTTTTCTAAATTTTTAATTATATTAATATTTGGAAGTGGTTAAAAAGAAAAAAATTAGTGTACTCATTTTTGAAATATTATTCTTAAGTCAAATTCCCTCAAATAAATAAATATAACTATTGTTAATATAAAATCAAAGTATTTAAAAGTCATTCTTTTCTTTTTATAAATGATTGTACAAAAATAAATAAATAAATAAAAATATGTATGAATGTAAATTGTGTAGATATAACTTTTTTCTAAATAAATGTATGGATATGAATATATATAAATGTACGTAAGTGGTTATAATTCAATTTGAATTGAAATTTAAAATAAATATAAACATATACAAACATGCACATGTGAGAATGTAAATTTTGTGAATATAGATATGAAAGAAAACACTACACATACAAATGAATAAAGAAGTGGACATTTCATAGAGATCTCATAATCATCTCTTTTAAACAAGTGGCATTCATTTTATTTAATTAAATAAAAAAATTGAGGAAAACTTTTGAGTTCCCCATATGCAATTATAATAACATCTCACCAAATCTGAAACTACAGTACCAAAGATTGGTATCTCAGAAACCACAGCACCAAAGATTCAAGAGCAAATGAAAGCTAAAAAGAAAAAGAAAAAAAACTCAGTAAACATGCAAGTTCAAATCTGAAAAATCTTCTTCAACAACAAGAACCTGAGGAAGAAAATCAAAAGAGAGATCAAATCTGAAAGCAACTCAACTTAAAAGCATTTCACAAATCAATGATTCAACCTGAAGCAATTGAAAGGAGTCAGAGCTACAACCTGTTAGCTTCAGATTTAAGTTTACAAAGTTCAAGCAAAACAATTCAAGAGCAATTCAAAACAACACAGAAGAATGCTTCAACCTGGGAAGCAAGTGCAGTAATTTCTAAAACAAATACAAGGCAAGTAAAATTTCTTTCAAAAAGGATTTGAATCTGAAGTGATAATCAGTAACAAAGAAAAGATTTAAAAACAATTGTATTTATCAGTTCAGGAGTAAAGAGAACCAAGAATTCAAAAAGCAAATCAAAATTCAGAATATGAGAAAAATCAAAAGCCTGTCTCTGTTCTTATCTCTGCTGCAACTCCAAGGTGAGCAAACTTGAAAATCTCCCCTTTGAATCTGATATCTATGAATCAGTGAATTGTTTTGTTGTGCTTGCTTGTTGATATTGGATTGCTTGCTTGATCTTCTACTGAGTTAAATATTTGTACATGTTTTCATTTTTTTTCCTGCCTGTGCATATATAAATGCAATGCATGTATTGATTTCAGGGTTCTGATAGCTATAGTTTAAGATAAAATTTGATAAATAGTTTTCTTGCATTAATCTGGTTGTTATTAGGAATTAGAATTTGAAAGGAATTGGTTTATTTCCTGATAAAATAAATTTTTAAGCCTATATAAGTTGTTTAGTTTTCTGTGATGTCTGGAAAAAAATAAAACACAAACTAAATTCTGTTAAAATTGGGAAACATAGGTACCATGAGTTAATGTTCAGATTTACTTATTGAATCATTAAGTGGATGCAAGAATTTTAGATCAAAGATTAAGTGCAGTGTTAAGAAAATAAAATGCAGTTCATGTGAACTGTATTTTACAATTTTATCAAAATCAATTGATCCTTGCCTTTAAATGGAGTGAATTGTTTTCTGGAAGTAGTTTATAAATCATAGATCACAAGAAAATCAATAAATTGATTTACAATTCAAAATTTAGTTGTAATTTTGGTAATTACAGTAAGAACCCTAGTTTACTGGGTTAAAAAAGATTTGGGTGCTGCGACTTCAGGGATGCATCGAGTTCAAAGATTTTTGGTGTGGCAGTAGATGGTGGGTTGATGAATTAGTCTTCGGAGTATAGTGTGAAATGGTGATCGGAGATGATAGGATTGGGTGTTGACAGGTTTGTCACTACAGTGGGTATAGGCTGTTTCAGGTTTGGGGTAAGTTCTGGGTTGCAGGGATTTTTACTCGGGTTAGTCTCGGGGTAAATAGGAAATGACTCGAAGCAAGAAAGTAAATGACTCGAAGTCATTTAGGGTAGTTCTGTGTCTTGTGTTCAGATTTTAAACAACAGAACAGTTCTGTTTTAGAATTTTAAAATTTAAAGTTTTAAATTAATCTGGAAATGTAAACTCAAAATTTAAACTTGAATCTTAAGTTGAATTCAAATACTTTGGATTCTGATAATTGATAACATGTGAGTGCAGAGATTCAAATTTTATTTGAAATATAAAAATATAAAAGAAGAGGAACAGGGAACCTGTTTCCAGATTTTTAAAGTTGAATCGAAGTGCAAATTATATTGAGACTTTGGATTTTGAAAACTGAGTTTAATAATGAATTTAAATAAGTTTTAAATTCTGTTCTTTTGAAATTATTTAAATTCTGGAAATTTTCAAAGTTTAAGTTTTTAAATAAACAGAAAAACTGTTTTCTGTTTTAAATAAAAAGGTAAGTTTAAATTTGAAAGTGGAGATTTAAACTGAGTGTATGTTTGGAATTTGAATATGAATTCAAATTTAATTTGTCAGATATTTGAAAACATTTATGTTTTAAATTCAAATTTGATCTTAAACTCTCAAGTGTAAATGCATTGTTGTTTTGCATATTGAATTGAAAGGTTAAGTGTTTAAAATTAAGGATTTAAAAATGAATTCAAATTCTGAGTTTTTAAATCTATTTTTAAACTTCAGTTTTAAAGTAAAGATTTAAATTTAAATTGCTTTCAAATGATTTGCATTTTAATTGAAGGTGTAAATTATAGAAAGTGTTTTAAAGAATTAAAACTAAAATGAGTTTAGAAGTTATATTTCAATTTTGAGATTTTAAAGAAATTTTTTAAATTGATTTGAATTTGATTTAAATTTGAATCTTTTTGAACTTAGTAATAAAGTATATGTTTCTTTTAAACATATAAGATTAAGTTGTGTATTGTTTTAAACGCTTATTTAAGACAAATTCGAGTCTTGAGTTTAAAAGAGAATGTTAAATAGAATTTAATGTAAATTTAAAAACATTTTGTGTTTAAATGCATAATTCAAATAAGGAATGTTTATCTAAAGATAAAGAAAAGTTTAATGATTTGTAATTCATTAAATTATTAAGGTAGTACAAATGGATAATTAATATAATTAATTAATTAATGAAATGGATAATTAATTTAAGTAATTAAGAAATTAATTACTTAATGTAATTAATTTAATTAAATGAGATTGTTTAATTTAATTAATTAAGTTTAATTAATTTTGAACATTTGGGTTTTATAAATAACTACTTCATGTAATTAATGATTTGGAAATTACATAGTTAAGTAATTGTTTAATATTTACAGATTGTAATTAGGTGGAAATGTTTAAGTGGGAGATAATTTGGATTAATTATTTAGTAATTAATCAAATAATTAATTTAAGAAATTAAATTATGGATAATTAATTTGGGTCAATATAGTAATTAAGTTGTTAATTACTTTGAGTAATCAATTTAAGAAATAATTTAGATCATTAATTATTTAATTAGTGATGTAATTAAGGATGATTAATTTGGATTAATTAATCAATAATAGGTAATAAATTAATGTAATTAATTTAGAAGTAATTAAAGAAGCAATTAAGGATAGTTCATTACTAATGAAAGTGATTATGTGAGGAATAGATTTAAAACCACATAGATTTATTCATCTTAATTGTAGATGTTTGATTGCCAATGCTTCATGATGGATTGATATGTTTTGTGATGCTATGTAATGCTTTGTGCTGGGCTATTTTATTCGTGACGTATATATTGTTATACGTATATGCAACCCCTTGACCCGTAGAACGACATTTGAGTTTCGATGCGACAGGGAGTCGGATTCCAGTTGGTTATCCGAAACCCACATCGAATCATATTAGTGAATTTTTGTGATTGATAATTTACTTTATCTATGAATCTGTGAATATAAATAAGCGCTATGGGTTATACCGCTTATCTTTATGATTGAATCTGTGATGTTGATGTTGTGCACTATTGTGTTGAACCCCTAGACCACACTTATACACACACAAATATGGATTGCACGTGGAAATGGGTTAAGTCACAGATTTTGAAATTGTTTTAAAATTTGAATTTTTGAATCCAAAATAGTTTTGGAATTAGAATTGAAGTTTTTGAAAAAAAAATGAATTCCAAAAAAATAAAAGTTATGTGAATAACTTAATTGAGTTTGAAATTTAAATAATTTGAGTTAAATTTGAATTCAATAATTGAATTGAATTCTATGATTTGGAAACTAGGGTTTTAAAAAGTTATCCAACTTATAAATGGATTTATATGGGTTTTAAACCATTTTTCAAGGTAATGTTTTGAAATTTAAATTCAACTCAAGATTTCAACTTGTATAAATTAGATTTGCTATCTCATAAGAAATGGACTTTCAAGTTGTGTTAAAAGGATTTTCAAGTCTAAAAGGAAAATTGTTTTCCAAGTTTTAGATAAATCTTTGGAAATGTGTTTTGAAAGCTATATATCTTTAATTTAAAGATTTAAATGAGTTAATCCAAATTGAATGGGAATTGTTTTGGGACCTATGAATAGATCTTTGTGAAACTGGGTGAAACTTTGTGAAATAAATCTTTTTGTTTAAAGATTTAAAAATGGTAATTTGTTTAACCATTTGAAAGAAAAGTTTTGGATTTTTATAAGTTGTGACTTAACTAAAATCCCATATCCATATGTTTTAAAATATGGCGCTTACTATTCGGTTTAGCCGGGAGAGGACCTTGTGTCATATAGCCCATTCCGAATAGTGATACGACGTTATGGATAACATTTGAAGACCGGTGGTGAAGACCGGGTATTTGTGACAACGATAGGATAACCTATCGATTGGCTCTGCACCGAGTTGCTCCAGTATAGAGTTCTCCCTAAGTGATGGGAAGTCCGATCGGGATTGTGGATACCCGGATTTGCAAGGGCTTCTTCGGAAGTGCCTTCGGTTCTGTTCGAACCCGGAACAGACTTGTATGGTTGTATGTCCGCATTACACTTTGAGATGTTAACTGATCTCTATCAAATACATTTCTGCTTGGTGGCGGAGAATTTATTCTCTTAGCTTAACACCCTTCTCTGAGACGTACGAGCTCAGAGGTTATGTAGTTGATATTTATCAGTGATATTCCCAATTTGGTAATGTGGCATGCTGAGTGCTGCTGTGTGATGATCATTGGTTGATCATTTGTGATATGATCATTTGTTTGATCATTTATCTTTGTGATCATTGCTTTGGCCATCTGTTGACCCAAAGCATGGCTTTGTTGCACAAAGCGTAGCTTTGTGGACGAGACTGCATCAGGACCTCACTCCCCGGAAATGGTCGAAACAGGAAAGATGCGGCAAGGTTATGAGGGTCGCGCCCTTTAGGGTATGTCATTCCCTTCTGGTAAAGGGTGGTATCATGGTATGGAGCCCAGATACTTACTCATGTGGATACTGCAGATCTATTACTTTGTGATACTTTGTGGTTGTTGCGAGCGCTCGGATAAAGGTCCCAAAGGACCGGGGGATGGCATATTCGTGTAGTAGTTACCTAGTTACAGAGGTAACCCAGCCTTGTGTTGGCAGAGATCTAACCGTAACGTTATTTCTCGGGACGTCCCGCCAGAGGCGATCCCATTGATAGTAGGAAGTTCCTTAGCCTGACCATTTGTTGGAAATCCATTCATCCAATACGTGCCTTGTACAGTTTTAGTTGTAGAACCTGCCATTTACTTATGGTGGTCACCACTATTTAGATGGTAGCTATAGTAGGCATAGTTCGGAATGTCTATGCTGGCTAGGATTTATATTCTACTTTCGAAATGATTTTCTACACTTTGCACTTATTATAATAATATCAAAGAATTTTCTCGTATCAAGCATATTTGACTATCATAAGGAGAAATCTCCTCCAATTCTGCGTTTGCATTGTGTGTGTGGCGGGAGGCCTTATGGTAGTTTCATTTTCCAAAAAGCATTGCGAATTTCAAATTTAAATTCTCTTGTTGTTTGTTTTAAAGACCAATTGCTTTTGTTTGCTCATACCAGTCCCATGACTGACCTGGAGTTTATTGTTCCTTTCCTAAACTCTGGGTGCCCACTATTTTCCCACACGGGCAGTCTAGAGTTGGGTTTTCAGATAATCAATAGTAGGTGTAGATTCGACAGCTTTCAGCCTTAGGATTTGGCAGTCGCATTTGGATTGAGTTGCTTCTCTTCATCTTGATTTGGAGTTCGAGCTATTTCTGGATTGGTGCTTTGGAGATGGAGATTACTGTTCCTGGAGTTCTTTCTTGAAGACCATACTGGAGATTTTGTTCCGCTGCTGTGTTATCTTTTTATTTTCGCTGCTATTCTTTGTATCTCTGATGTATGTTGATATCTCTTGTATCAAATGTTGTATATTGATATGTATTATTCTTTTCTTCCGCTGTGTTATACTTAATGTGTTATAAGCTCCGGCGAACCAGGTTCGACGTTTGGATCTGCGGCATTTGAATACGAGTGTCGTATTCGGTGCCGATTTTCGAAGGTCGAGTCAGGATCGTTATAATAACACTGTCGCTCCACGCAAGAATGAATCGGTGGGGCAAAAAAGGGAGAATAATAATGGGAAAAAACAGAGTAATCTGAAGAAGCCTCGATCCTTCAAGCCATCAGAGTATACTCCATTATCGCATACGCCGGAGCATATCTACCTTGCCACTAAAGATTCTGTTGATTTTCCTAAACCTATCCCTCTGAGGACCGGGAAAAAGGCTATACAGAGTGGGAAGTTCTGCCGCTTCCATAATCAACCCAGTCATGAGACCGATGAATGCCGCCAGTTGAAAAATCTGATTGAAGAGTTGCTAAGAGAAAACAAGCTGCAGCAATTTGTGAAGAAGAATAGCAACAATCCTGCATCGTCAAGTCAGGGGCAACAGGCTCCTGTTCATCAGCCTAGGACAGGTGAGAAGGCTGCAGGGCATGAATCTGGAAGACCCATTATCAATGTCATTACAGGAGGACCTCACCCAGCTGGCAAGAGCTGGGGTGAGATGGAGAGATATACCAGGGCTTTGAAATATGTTCCAGCCGAAGAAGATGTCTTTGTTTTAGAAGACACTACGCCTCTGAAACAACAGAAAACTTTCAGTGATGATATTGTTTTCAGAGCCAGAGATTCCACAGGTATCGAAGCTCCTACCCTAGATCCCTTAGTCATCTCAGCTGGTATCGGACCAGCCATTGTCAGAAGAGTTCTCATTGATTGCGGAGCATCATATAATATCCTCTTCAAGAAGACATTCGACCAAATGAAAATCCCTATGGTCGATGTACAAGCCTCATCGCAGAAAATCTCTGGCTTCACTGGGGAGCCAAAGCAACCAATAGGAACCATTGATCTGCATGTAGAACTTGGAGAAGGAGAAAGGAAAGTAGTCCGCAACCAAACATTTGTGATTGTCGATGAATTTTCTGCTTATAATGCTTTCCTTGGCCGTCCAACGCTCGCAGCATTCAAAGCTGTTTTAGCCCCATGGCGCCTCACCATTAAATTCCCTACAGACAATGGAGTAGGAGTTATAAAAGGGGATCAAAATGCTGCGCGGGAGTGTTATCTGACAGAGCTGCGAGAGGCAAGAAAAAGGGAAATGGGAAAGGATGCGGCAACCCCGGTCCGCATCATAGAACCAGCCTTGTAGCAATTACGGGGCGGACCCTGCACTGGCGAGCATAGCGGGGCACGAAAAGAGATGGATCCCAGAAAAGCTAGTGCAGGGGAGAATAGAGTAGTACCGGTGGAAACGACAGTACCGGTACCTGTCGACCCGAAGGACCCAAATAAGGTGTTGAATGTGGGTTCATAGCTTAATGCGTCAATTCAGAATATCTTGATATCTTTCCTAAAAGCAAATCTGGATGTCTTCGCTTGGACTCATGCCGATATGTGTGGAATATCCCCAGAAGTTGCGGTACACACTCTGAATGTTGACCCAAAGTTTACGCCAGTTAAACAGAAAAGAAGAACCCAAGGTCCAGAAAGGTCAGCAGCATTAAAAGAAGAAGTTGATCGACTCATGGAAAATAACTTCATCAAAGAATATTCTTACCCGAATGGGGTGTCAAATCCAGTGCTGGTTAAAAAAGCTAATGGAAAATGGAGAGTGTGCATCGATTTTTCAGATCTAAACAAGGCCTGCCCCAAAGATTGCTTCCCATTGCCCAGGATCGATCAACTGGTAGATGGAACAGCGGGACATGAGTTGTTGTCTTTTATGGACGCCTACTCCGGATACAACCAGATCATGATGCATGAACCTGATCAGGAGGACACGAGCTTTATCACCGATGTTGGTCTTTATTGTTACAGAGTTATGCCCTTTGGATTGAAAAATGTAGGGGCAACCTACCAAAGACTTGTTAATGCTATGTTCAAACCGCAATTGGGAAAAACTATGGAAGTCTACGTCGACGACATGTTAGTAAAGTCTAAGAAAGCAGCGGATCACATTGAACACTTAGCAGAAATGTTTACAGTCCTCCGGAAATACAGAATGAAGCTTAACCCTCCAAAATGTTCATTTGGAGTGGAATCCGGCAAGTTTTCAGGCTTCATCGTGAGCGCTAGGGGCATTGAGGCCAGTCCAGCTCAAATTACTGCATTGAAAGAAGTCAAAGCTCCTAGAACAAAGAAGGAATTGCAAAGTCTCAATGGAAAAGTCGCCGCCTTGAGTCGGTTCATTTCCAAAGCCACAGATAAATGCATCCCATTCTTTGACGCCCTAAAGAAAGGAAAGAAAAACTTCGATTGGACTCCCGAATGCCAAAAGGCCTTTGATGAATTGATTCGCCATATGGAAACGCCTCCAATACTTTCTAGGCCTGGCGATGGCGAGGATCTTCTTATATACTTGGCAGTATCATCTCATGCTTTAAGTGCAGCGCTGATACGAGAAGACAAAAGGAATCAACGTCCAGTTTACTATATCAGCAAAAGACTCACTGGGGCAGAGATGAATTACTCTAAGTTGGAAAAACTCGCCTATTGCCTACTAATTGCGTCTAGGAAGTTGAGGCAATATTTTCAAGCTCATCCTATCAGAGTCCTCACTGATCAACCTTTAAAGCAAGTCCTGTTTTGCCCTGAGACTTCGGGCCGTCTTCTAAAGTGGAATATTGAACTCAGTCAGTATGACATCACTTATCATCCCCGAAAAGCAATCAATGGACAAGCTTTAGCAGATTTCATTGCAGAATTCACAGATAAGGGTAACAGTGAGGAGGAAACAGTCGACGATTCCCCAATCCAATGGAAGTTATATGTCGATGGTGAAAGAAACGACTACTATTCTGGAGCCGGAGTTGTACTTGAGACCCCAGAAGGCCGATCAATATGCTATGCACTAAGATTGGAATTTCCTTCAACAAACAACGAAGCCGAATACGAAGCCCTTATCGCTGGTTTAAGGATTGCTAAAGAATTAAACATCCGAGCGTTACAGATATTCAGTGATTCTCAGCTTATTGTATGCCAAGTCAAAAAGGAATTCCAAGCAAAAGGGGGGAATCTGCCCGCCTACTTGTCAAAGGCTTGGGAGCTCCTGGGTGATTTCGATCATTACATGATAAGTCACATTCCTCGAGAGGAAAACACGAAAGCAGATTCTCTCGCAAAGTATTCTAGCACAGGTGAAGCTCAATTTCTGGGGCTAACTCCAGTGGAGGTCCTGTCGACTCCTAGCATTGATGAGATGGACATTGATTGGATCATGAGCATGTCTCAAGAGCAAGAATCATGGATGGCTCCGATAACAGAATATCTGCTCAATGGATCCTTACCAGGGAACTCAAAAGAATGACAAAAGCTACTGAGATAAGCCTCTCGACACATAATCCAGGATGGCCGATTATACAGACGGGGATTCTCAATGCCATTACTTCGATGTGTATCCAGGGAAGACTCTAAAGCAATCCTAGCAGAGGTACACGGAGGAGAATGTGGTGATCATTCAGGTGGCCAAACATTAGCAAAGAAGATTCTCCGATACGGATATTTTTGGCCAGAAATTAATCGAGATGCAGCAGAGTATTCCCGAAAATGTAACAGATGTCAAAGATTCGCCAAAATTCCTAGAGCTCCTTCCACTGAACTCACACAGATGGTCAGTCCATGGCCGTTTGCAATATGGGGAATAGACCTTGTAGGACCGTTGCCAACTGCCAAATCTGGAATTAAATACGCCATTGTTGCTGTAGATTATTTTACTAAGTGGGCAGAAGCTGAACCACTGGCTACTATCACCTCAAAGAAGATGATAATTTTTGTGACTAAAAACATCATTTGCAGATACGGTGTGCCTCAAAAAATAATTACAGACAACGGAACTCAGTTTGAAAGTGAAGAATTCCAAGATTTTTGCAAGCGATTCAAAATTCGGAAAAGCTTCTCAGCAGTGGCTCATCCGCAGGCAAACGGGCAAGTGGAAGCCGTGAACAAAATTATTAAGTCAACCATCAAGAAGCAACTTGAAAGAGCAAAAGGTGGTTGGGTCGATAAGCTACCACTGGCACTATGGGCATACAGAACCACTCACAAAACTGCGACTGGGCACACCCCGTTTTCATTGGCATACGGGTCAGAGGCAATGATTCCGGTAGAAATAGAGGTCCCTTCACACAGAAGAATCCATTTCAATCAAGCAGAAAATGAAAAACTACAGCTTGGAGCGCTAGATCTCCTTGATGAAAAAAGAGATGAGGCTAATCTCAGAATTGCAGCTCATCAGCAAAGACTAGCCAGACATTTCAATTCCAAAGTTCGCCAACGCAGCTTTGAGATTGGAGACCTAGTCCTGAAGAGAATTATGACAGCGACAGGTTTGTTTGGGCCAAATTGGGAAGGACCATATGTCATAGGTCAGAAGCTTCTTGACGGCACATTCAAACTCACCACTGTTGAAGGAGATCAAATTCCAAGGACATGGAACAGCAACCATTTGCGTCCATACTATACTTGAAAATTTTGTTGAAATATTGTAAAAAGAATTATGAATGTATGATTCTTGTAATTGAAGGCAATTGTAAAACTGATGCAAGTAAATAATGAAAGAATATAAAGTGGATGTAGGCCCAATTTCCTGGCCGAACCACTATAAATCTTGTGTTCCTTATTATTATTACATGTTTGCTTTATTTTCGATGTAAAAAGTACATAGAATGTATTGCTGAAATGTCGATTTAAATTTTTGCAGACAATGGAAGTGAAACTTGCACATAAAAAGACCAAGTGATTCTCGCCAAATTTCAAGTCACGAAAGCCCCGAATTCAAATCCTAGATAGGAAGTACTTCAATTGAACGGCCTATGATTTCGACAGAAACGGGTCTTTGCTAATAAATTGAGATCGTTTGAACAAACAAACATCCAATTAAGAAGCTAGTGCTCGTTCTCACGAAATTGCCTGACAATGAAGCACACTTCCTTGGATTAAACAAGTTACTTGTGAGAAAAGGGAATGAAAGCTAAAAAAAAAAAAAAAAAAAAGCAGAGGATCATTGAAAAGGCATAAGCAAGTGGACAGAGGAACAACCAAAGCCATCATCGGCAGCACAAGTCCTCTCCGGAGGCACAACTCTTCGGAGGATAAAGACCTCTAATGGGTCATACGCCACAAAAAAGAAAGTTCTCTACTCAACAAAAAAAGATTGGAGGAGTCATGACCCTCCAACCATGAGAGAGTAACTTCCAGGCGATGAAAAACCTCTCTGAGGCACATTTCACCAGGAGTTGAAGTGTAACGACCGCTCTTCGGAATTTCACTTCACCAGAGTTGAAATGCAAACAAAATAAAAGACCTCTTCGGAGGCACATTTCACCAGGAGTTGAAGTGTTACGACCGCTCTTCGGAATTTCACTTCACCAGAGTTGAAATGCAAACAAAATAAAGACCTCTTCGGAGGCACATTTCACCAGGAGTTGAAGTGTAACAACCGCTCTTCGGAATTTCACTTCACCAAAGTTGAAATGCAAAACAAAAGAAAGACCTTCCTGGAAGCCCACGTTTCACCGAGATTGAAATAAAACTTCCAAGTGTTGAAACGTGAAAAGGCTTTCTTCAAAGGCACAACTCTTTGGAGGTACACGTTTCACCAAGATTAAAATAAAACTTCCAAGTGTTGAAACGTGAAAAATCCCTCCTCAGAGGTACAAACCCCCCCTCCGGAAGCATAATCAAGAAGAAAGACCTCTTCGGAAGCCCACGTTTCACCGAGATTGAAATAAAACTTCCAAGTGTTGAAACGTGAAAAGGCTTTCTTCAAAGGCACAACTCTTTGGAGGTACACGTTTCACCAAGATTGAAATAAAACTTCCAAGCGTTGAAACGTGAAAAAATCCCTCCTCAGAGGTACAAATTTCTATTTAAAAGAAAAATCCTCATCAAGAGCATACTTTAACTTTCGAAGGAAGAGTGATTTACCTATTCTAAATAAAAAGGGGGAAAGAAAGTTAAAGTACATTCAGAGGTCCGCTTTACCACATAGAAGAATTCACTTGGCAAAATGTGTACATACGCAAAAGGAAAAAGTGACTTCTTCGAAGGACAAAGCGTAAAAACTTATATGAAAGGAGTTGTACTCTATGAAAAATCTTTTCACGAATGAAATAGTCATTCTACAGAAAATAAGAGTGCAAGTCCCCTCGAAGTATAGAAAATTGCAGTAAGCTTATGATATGGGGGCAGCATGGTATAGTTGTATACGATGTGATATAGCTACATCGGTAAAGTACGCTCAAACAACATACCATAAGCTCACTGCAATGTCATATAAATAAACTTGTGCAAAAATGAATAATAAATGCATTCTCAAATTCAAACAGGAGTTTATACAAAGAAAGAGGAATCATTTTATTCAACATTACTTTATATATAGGTACAAGTTTCAACAAAAGAAAAGCGGGGGGCCGATACCCGCACAATTCTCGACCAATACATGCAAAAGACGAGAAGCTAAAAGCTGAAGTCTTCATTTCTTCTTGCCACCCTTGGACCCTTAGCCTGGCCGAATGATTAGTTTTTCAGGTCTATCTATAGGCACAAGGGAAGAAGGAGAGGGAGGTGCAACCGGTACGACTTCCGGTTCCTCTTCAGTAGTGATGATTTTCTTCCCCCTCCTCTTCGATGTTCCATGCTTCTTTCTTCTCTTCGAAGAAGACTCACTCCCTGGAGTAACAAGAGCGGACAAAACTACGTCATCAGAGGGAGTCCGCTCCGGAGAGATCTCGCCTCCTTCAAGTCCCTCGTCCTTCTGCTCTTGCGAAGCGATAGGGTCATCCAAGCCATGAAGAGCCTCAATCTGTTCCTCTTGTGACCCGGGTTGTGAAGCAGAAGGAGGAGTCACCTGAAGAGACGGAGGAGGGATAACCGGAGGAAGTGAAGTCTGCACAGCACTTGGCGTTTCAACTGCAGAAGAAGAGAAATTAAAAATATTAGTATCTCCCCGAAAGAGGGGAGATATGGGTTCGTCGAGATTCAAGAAGTAATCGAGAAGCTCATCAAACTTTTGAGGAGTAAGCAAGCGATCCACCTGAATCGGACCAATATCAAAATTACCTGAAGATGTTTGCTTCGTAAGTTCAATCTCATAATTCTGAGCCCCGATATCCTCCAAAGCCTCATCATCAGTAGGAGTGATTACCCCGGTTCTTATAGGAGGGGGCGAATGAGCACTAGAGCCTATAATGTCCACTTTGGGAGAAACTAAAGGACGTTCAAAAGTGGTAGGCGGTATTTCTTTCTCAGAACGTTCCCCTTCCGCCATTCCGGCCCGTACCTTGGCGAGTTGCTCTTTTCCCTTGGCAAGAGCGGCGCGGGCATCATCATCGAGATAATGCTCTTCAAGAGCTGTCTCGGCGTAGCCCGCACCTTTGCCACCTAGCATATCAAGTGCTGCCTCCCAGACTTCAGCTAATGTAATTTCGTATTTAGGGCCTAGAAAGGCAAGGCTGCCACGCCCCAAAATGCTATGCAGATAGAAATCAAATAATGTGGAGCTAATATCCGCTTTGGTTGCTTGATGGGCCTCTTCGGCCGCGAGTTTACCAGCAACAGCCTCGTCACGCTCCGTTTCGGCTATAGCAAGTCGAGCTTTTAGCATCTCTATCTCCAAGCTTTGAGAGCCGGCCTGTTCTCGCAGCTGTAAAGTTTCAGCACGATATTCTTCTATGACCTTCTCTTGGTGTGTAAGCTTATCTTCGACTGCCCTTTGACTGGCATGCGCATCTCGTACTTGTTGCGGAAGCATGCTCTCCTTTTGAGAATGGAAAGTAGATGAAGTAGCTAATTCTTCCCTGAGCTTTTCTACTTCCGCTTCCAGCTTTTCATTATAGGAAGCAATACTTCTCATTTCGGCGTCATGCTGTTCGAGAGTCTTCTGCCACTCAGCCTTATCGTTCTCCATTGTGAGCATGGCCTTGAGATTGGCTCGGTTAACCCTCTGAAGCTCGTCGACAAGTTTTTGCCAGTTCGACATTCTTTCAATATCGGTCCTGACAGTATCAAGATTTCGCAGCATAGCCGGTTTGTCGAGAGGAACCAAGTCGAGATCAAATCGAACCCCTCTCAAGCACCACTGAGGAAATCGACTTTGAAGAGTGGAAGGACCTTGCCCGACTTGGTATGCGGGCCGGTTGATGATTGCTTGAATGTCGGAGCGAACGGGAGCAGGAACATGTTCAGAAGCTGTCGGCATTGTTTCTTCGGTAAGTCTAGCCCGCTTGCTAGAAGAATCGTCTATGTGACCTTTACCTCTCTCATCGTGAGCTTTTCTCTTTTGAGTATCATCATCTCTGTGGGGAGGGTCATGTCTTTCTTGTTCCCTTCGGTGACGTTCTTCATATGCTCGTCTCTCGTCGGCTTTCCTGATGGCCCTCTCTTCATCCGATTCTCTGTAAGAAGGGAGGTAACGCCTGTAATCATACTGGTTACGCCTCCCGTAGCGCTGGAAATCATCATAGTACGAGCCGCTGCGCCCCATAGGAGAATCTGGAATAAAAATAATAAGCTTTAGAAATCCTTAAAGTAGACGAAGATAAGTGCGTAGAAGTGATGAGAAATCCGAAGTGTCGTGTAACGTGTAAACTACACGCATCGAGTTACAAACCACTCTGTGGAATAGAGGTAGTGATAACTTGAGTAGAAGGAGTTGAAATTTGTTGTAAAGAAGATGTCGCCTCGATTACAGAAGAGATAGTTTTGGGGACATCATCTTTGAAAAGTTCTTGAGAAGTCACAATTAAATCACTCAACCCCTCGAAAACATCATCACCGTCATGTTTTTTGGGACTTGCTTTCTTGACTCCTTCGTTAGTAGATTTTTCGGAAGATCGTGGAGGTTCTTCCTCTTCGATAACTGGGGCAAGTACAGACTTGTCAGATGGCCCCGCAACATCTTTCGGAATTGAACACTTTACTAGTGAAGTTTCTATAGAGGTTCCTCCCTGCATGTGCTCTTTAGTAGGGACCAGGGCATCAGGAATTTTCATCGGAGAATCGGGAACATCAGTCGGAACTTCATGAAGTTGAGTAGAATGAGAAGAATGTAAAAGCTCAAATCGATGAAGGAGTTCATCTGTCAATAAAAATTTTGCGCTCCTCTCTTCAGCAGCCACAATGCTTAGCCTTTCAAAGACTGGTTTATGACTAGAATCTCTAGAAGGAGGAGGAAGTGCTGTAAAAATAAGGAATGAAATCAGCATCTAGCAATACGAACCATAAAAAACTTGGAATGGAATTGAAGAAAGAAGGGAAAAAAAAAGATCTCACTTCCTATTCTCCAGTCTGCGTAAAATCCTGCGGGGCAACGGATATAGAAGAATTGATTCAAAAAACCATGTGCACTCTCCGGCAAATCCAAAATTAGTTTACGGTTCCTCGCACCTCTTACAAGTACAATCGAAGGGTGGTCCTTGTTCTTCGCAAAAGTGCACAAGTAACAGATTACCTCAAAACTCGGAAGACGGTCAAGAGTTCTCCTGAACAGAACGCACAATCCCATCAAGATGGCATAGCCATTGGGATGCAGTTGGAAAGGAGAGATCGTCAGTCGAAGAAGGATTTGTTGAAGAAATTCATTGAAGGGAGGAATTGCTCCACTTAAGCACATTTGGCGATTAATGGCAACAAAACCGGAAGGTGGTCTATCAGCGAAATCATTTGGTCCAGGGAGTAAAACTTCTGCCTCGGCAATGCCAAATTGAATGCATAATTGATTAAGCACCCGCTGTTTCAGAAGGGTAGGAGTTCTTTCCGGGGGGTTCTCTAGTGGAATGGCGACCGGGAAAGCCCCTTCGATGTGTTCTATCATCTCTTCTTGTTGAGACGTCATTCTACATGAGTAACTAGATGTTCAGGTGTGAAGGTGCACATTTCCTAAAAGTGTGAAGTGTTGTGTGAAACTAATAAAGGTAACAAGCGAAATAACTGAAATTAAACTAATTGACAACTGATCGATTGTGAGATTTCAGGACTTGTTAATTTAAAACTCAAGCGCAGTGTTAATTCAAACAAAATTTTAGCTTTGCTTTAACACTTCATTTGAGTCGGTTGATTCACAGCATTTCACTAACACAGTTCATTTAAGTTGATTATTCTTTATCGACTAATCTGTCATTCGATGTGGGCGGTCAATGACAGTATATTCGTCCCATTTTTCTACAAATATTATGTTTAACAGGTTATTAGCATTAGAGATAACCTACAACAAAGTGCAACAGAATTCAAGTTCAAACAATTCAACCAAGTCTTCACGGAATTTCACAAGTCTTAGGTCGTCCAGCGACCTAGCATAGGTCGGGCTTCATTAGGTCGCACAATGCAAGTTAAAAGGTTCAAGGCAGTACAAACTTTCCAAGTCCTAACTCGGCCGCGACCTAAAGCCTATGCCGCAAAGTACAGGTCGTTGATATATTAAGTCGCTTTGCAGTCATTCAAGAATGATAGGTCGCTAAATTGTTAAGTCGTTCTGTTCAAAGTGCATGTGCAAATTTGCCAAGTCCTAGGTCGTTCAAATCCCAACGCGACCTAAGAATTAAGTCGTGAATTTGAAAGTCCTCGAGCTTCCCTTAGGTCGTAAGTTATCTTAGAATGCTCAGATCTACTAGGTCGCTGACTTCCTATCCACGCTAAAGCACATCAGACCCAGTAACCCGTTAACACTAATAGCGCAGAATCCCTCATTCTATTCGTGAAGATCATCGTCTTTTCATACCACCAAGTCATTCGAAAAACGTCTCCATATATCTCTGATCTGTCATAGACCTAACTCACTGTTGTGCGTTCGAGAATCACAACAACAACAATAGCCAGTGACGAACAGGAATCGATCACAATGCAACTCAGAGTGAAGCACGACGTACAAAATCGATTTGGGGTTGAGAGGTTAGAATTCGTGGTTCGATGGTGATTAGGGAATGAATAAGGATCGAAGATGCTTACGTGATTTGACAGCAAGAATGAATTGCTGAATGATTTGCTTGAGTTCGTCTTTAAAATTGCGGAATTCTGTTAATGGCAGAGCAAGAAATTGAAGCAGTTAGATAATGAAGAAGAAGCAACCTAGCAGTTTATATGGAGCTGAAAGAAGAAGGCGAGTAGACATGCGAGTTAGCATATGTTTTAGGTCGCTCACGACCTAGCAAAGATAAGTCGAAGCATGCGACCTATGACATAGGCCTATACTTCGAGGGGCAGATGTTTACTCCTATTATTGCCGCGACCTAAAAGTAAGCAACCTAACTGAAGACGCGACCTAGCGGAACCCAGCGACCTAAGAGTAGCTGCGACCTAAAGTGTTGCGACCTAAGATTGTCTCGACCTAAAGGCAGCAGCAACCCAAAAAGGCCGCGACCTAAAAGAACAAGCAACCTAAAAAAGGGCGCGACTTAACTACAGAAGTAACCTGGCGATCTAAGGATTGTTGCGACCTAACAGAAAGCTGCAACCTAAAGGAGGCCGCGACCTAAGAGTGAGTGCGACCTGAAGATGGACTCGACCTATGGAACTCCGCGACCTAACTATCCACCGACCTAAGAAGCTCCGCGACCTAAGGAAGGTCGCGACCTAAGGGACTCAGCGACTTAAGATTAACTATGGCTGCAGGAAAGTACTCGCGACCTAGGTTAGGTCGCTAATGACCTAAATACCAGAATATAGAAGACTATGCAATGCCACAGGGGGATAGGTCGCTCACGATCTAGGACTTGTGCAAATCAGCATGCGTGAGGAAGGAGGGGTCAATACTCTTCAGGTCGACTACAACCTTACTTAGGTCGGTCACGACCTACGACCTTACTTAGGTCGGTCACGACCTACGACCTTACTCTGAAAAATGCCTATAAATATGACACTAACTCCAACTAGCAAAGGACTTTTTGGGGGCTCATTCTCTTGAAGCGCCGTTACTCTGCTGCATTCCAAACCAATCCAACACTTAAAGCTCTTAAGACACGAAGAACGCTACAAACAACTTCGAGAAAAGATCACACACATCCAACATGGATTTGAAGACTCTAATCTCCATTGAAGTTTAGGCTACTTGTTCTAAGTGACTTGTAATTCAAAGTGTATAGTACTTGGAAAGAATTGTATCATCTTGTAACGAGATCATCAATAAAAGTACTTAAAGTGGACGTAGGCTATACCCTTAAGCCGAACCACTATAAAATTGTTGTTGTTTACTGCTTTTCCGCTATTATCTGCTTGTAATATGTTCCCGAGTTATCGGGTGGTGCTTTCACAACTATAACTCATACACCGGGGTGTTAGCGTTCAAATTTTAGCGTTAACAATCATATTCTGGGATGTGTTGTCCGGATTGTGCTCGCGTTCATCATCAGCATTTTTTTCTTCTTTTCCAGATCAGAGTTGTGCAGCGGAAGCAGTTTTGGAGTGTTTATGTTTTGTCTTTTCCTAGAAGAAGTGAGTTTGTTCTTCTGATGTTTGAAGAGTAGAGTTGGTGATCTTGGTCTTGGTTCATCCTGAGGAGAACGTTGTGTTGGATTTGGTCCAGCTTGTTTTTAGAGGCCTCAGCTAAGATTGAGCAGATCAGGAAGTTTGTAGGCAGCCCAGGATTGTCAGAAGAGTTTTATGGTTAAGAGACGAAGCAATTTGGATTCTGAAGTCGGAGATTTGGTTTGGATAAGTTTTTCTCCAATCCATGGAGCTCTAAAGATTTGGTAAGTCTGGGAAGCTAGCTCCGAGGTGTTTTGGATCTCTTTTGTGTTTTGGTTGGATTTGTGTTTTGCTTTTCAAGAGTTGAATTGCCAGTGGGAAATTGGATTCAATGAGATTCACGTATCTTTGAGGGAGTACGTGTATGAGCTATTTCTGGTTGTGCAACCAGCTGTTCATGAAGGTTTGGTTGTTGATTCAGACTAGACTGTAGTCTGATATCTTGTCTAGTTTTGTAGATCTAGATGAGAAGGAGCTCTGTAGCATCGTAGTTTAGACTGTTTGGATTTTGTAGAGCGAGTATCCCGGTGTGTGTGTGTGTGTGTGTGTGTGTGTGTGTATGCACACACACATACATATACTTGGGGAAACTTGAGGAAATTTTATCCAGAATTTTGTCTGGGTAATTAAATTTGTTTGATTAGATAAATTGGTTGCTTTGGTTGTTAGCATATGATTGATATATGCTTGCGTTTAAATTAAATCTTTAATGAGATTATTAAATTACCTTTGCTTTTAAATTTCGGGGACGAAATTCTTCTAAGGGGGGAGGAATGTGATATCCCGGAAATTTTGGCAATATCAATTTAATAATCTGTATTCAAAATTAAATTGAGTTGATAAATTCTGTTAATAAAAATTAACTTGATTTAATATTACAATTAAATAAATGTTTAATTGGTGAATTTTATCTTTTAAAAGCTAATAAAATGCTTTCTATTTATAACGTGTGTATATATATATTGTAGATGGATAAGTTTTGATTTGAATTTTAATAAACAGATAAAATCTTGATTTTAAATTTTAATATTCATTTTGATAATTTGGAAATTATTATTTTATTTAATATATAACTATTCAAAACTATTAGACAAATAACTATTTCATTTTAAGATACTTAAAGAAAATGTTTTAAATTGTTTAAATATATTTTAAAGCATAGTTTAAATTTTAATAAGATAAACAAAAGTTTATTTTATTTCCTTTATGAAAATAGCTTAATAAATATAATTTGGAATTATATATGAAAATTTAAAATACCATTTATATATTAAAAGATTTCTGCATTTAAACAAGTTAGACAAGTGATAAGTAATTTATATTTCCTTTTATAAATTATTTTAATTAATAAACATGTTAGTTTCAAATAATAGTAAATGTATAAATATAGATAAATTTTAAAGGACAATATTATTATTATTATTTAATTAAATATGTTAATATAAATTAGTTTTAAAATTGGATTTTTAAAATTTATAGCATTTGAATTTGAACTAATTTTGAAATTTCAAAGGAATAAACATATCTAAATTATGTAAGTAAGCTTCCATTTTTATATAATTTGTTTCATTTCATTTTCTTTAAAAAGAAATGCATATGCATTTACTTATGAAAATAATTTATATATATATATATGTATGTATTTAATAAATAATTAAAAGGGTTTCATTTACTTTTAAAATAAATAAAACAAATAAAATTATTCTTAAGACACATGTTAATATATTAAGTGGTATATTGACATGTGTTGATTAATTAATTAAAAAGATGACAAATTTTAGTTTTTTTTACATGTGTCCTTTTATTTTTAGTTTTTTCTTTTAATTTTTAAATAAATCAATTACACTTATAAAACATATTTTCTTCAATCTTTTCCTTTTCTAATCTTCATTCTTCAAAGTTAAGAAGATATGATTTCAACTGAAACAAATCAGTAACAAACTCTCCAAAACCTTTAGTTCAGTCTCAAATCTATAATCAACATCCTCTGCAAAATCATTTTCTTCAATTTGCTCAAAAAGCCTGTGCATTCTTCTTTTCAAAAACTAAAGCATGCAAGCTTTTTCTTTTCAACCTGAGTTTTAAAGCAAGCAAATAAACTCTGTAAAATCATTTTCAAATGCAAAAGCAAAGCTTGCCTGCACGCATCTTTCAAACTGGGTATATAAGGAGAAATCTGTAATTCAAGTTTAAATAAAATGAATCTGGGTTTGTCTTTTGCAATATGGAATCTGTTCAAGCCTGCAACTCACCTTTAAAACAATCTGCAACTCCGTTTATAATCAAAGAAGTAAAAGCTTTTCAGAAAATCTTATGCTCTGTTTCATGCTATATCAGGTGAATAACATTACAGCATTAAAATTTAAGTAATAATTATGTTGCCTAATCATCTATGAAACAAGTATGTTTGTGAGTAACCTCACAAATTCAAAACCTAAGTATCGTTATGATTGCATGCTTGTTTCCTATGATAAAAATTGTACTGTGTATATGTGTCTTTTGTATTTGAATTGATTTTGAGTATAGATTACTGTTTATGTTATTACATATTTTTTTTCTAAATTCTAGGTCCATAATTTAGTAAAACTCAAGTGCTCTTGAATCAATCTTTAAAAGTACATGAGTCTTGAACAAAGTATGTTTAATTTATCATAAATTTTTGTTTAAAATTTTGTTTAAGTTAAAAAGAACCTGCAATTTTACTGGAAAATAAAGAAACAACAAAGTAAACTAAAAACAGGTAAAATTCAATTTAATTGTTTCTTAGTTTCAGGTGCATGAATCAGAAGCTAAAGCTTAAATTTGATTTTTAAACAAAAATTTTGATTTTTAGTATTGGGATTTAAGAACATTGCTATTTTTACTGGAAAGTGTAAATTGAGGAAATTCAAATGAACTTGATGGACTTAAGGGTCGTAATTCTTTTTGGAAGAAGGGAAGTGGTCAGTGATTTAGGGAAAAAAGGTGGAGGTGGTGGAAGATCACTGTGGTGATGGTGATTGTTGGATTAGATTTCTAAACCTAGTTTTTGGGCAGTGCAGTGTTTTGATCGGCATGGTGGCTATAGGGAATCGAGTGCTTCAATATTTGGGGAGATGGTTGCTTGGGTGTTGAAGAAGTGTTGGACGGAGTTCCATAACCAACGATGACCGGAGGAGAGGGGATGGGGGTTTTACAAGTTTTGGATTAGAGGGTGATAGTTGTTCCAATTTTTTTCCAGGTTTTGGTTTGGGGACTCGAACTTGATTTCGAGTAGATGTTGAGTTTTTGGATGATCGGCATGTGTTTCTGTGATGATCGCCAGCATGCTCATTGTCTTGGTGGTGACTGGAGGCGGCCAGAACCACCGTGCATATGCACGGTGCAAGGAATGGTGTCAGGAAGGTTTGGGAATTTGCAGATTTTTGGGACTCAAGTTATACTCGAGTAATTCGAGTTTTTGCTCGAATTTGTTTAGGGATTTGCTCGAAGGCAAAGAAGAGGAGGCTCGGGTATTTTTAATGGTTACAGGTTTCCAGAGAAACCTGTTTATTTCCAATTCAAAATTCAGTTTAAAATCTAAAGCAAGTTTCAAAATAGAATTTAAACTTAAATTTAAAGTATGGATTCAAAATTAAGTTTGAATCCTAGTCCTAAAAATTTAATTTAAATTAAAATGTTTAAACAACTATAAAAGAGTTTAAATAATTGAATTTAAAGCTAAAGGTTTAAAATTAAAGTAGAAGATTTAAACAAAAGTTTAAGTCTAGAATCAAAATCCAATTTAAATCAATGTTTTGAAAATAAAGGAAGTTTTAAAAATTTAAAGTGTTTCAAAAACTTTGGATGTTGAAATATATTTTAAATATGATTTGTATCTTAAAATAAATTTGGTTTAAATTCCTTTGAACATCTTTTATAAAATAAGAAATTCTTTTGCAAAAAATTTTAAAAGGTTTTTAAAAGGTTTGGGAATTAATTTATCAAGAGATTAAGATTAATTAAGTTAAAAACTTAATTAATTAAACAATTAGTGATTAATTAAATGATTATTAAAGATTAATAAATTTGTAGTTAATAATGATTAATTTAAGTTAATTACTTAAGAAAGGTAATTAAGGAATTGTTGATAAGTTAATGGAGGTCATTAACTTGGGATTATTTATTAATTAATTAAAGTGATTAATTTTATAATTAATTAGATTAATTAAATTAGATTATCATTATGGTGTTTGGTTAAGTATGATTACTTTATGAAAGTAATTAAAGGTATTAATTACTCATTGAAATTAATTAATTAATTTGATTAGTTTAAATTAATTAATTAAGTTTAATTAATTTAGAATAATCATTTGATGGTTGATAAGAGATTAATGAAGGATAACTACTTAGAGAAGTAATTAAGATGAGTAATTACTGAATGTAACTTATTGAAGTATGAAAGAGTTTGGGGTTAATTGCTTGTGTAATTATTATGGAAGGTAATTACTTAGTGAAAGAAATTAATAATTAATTTCGTAGTGCAATTAATTTAAGCATTGATTGATTAAGTCATTTGGAAAATAACTAACTAATGAAATTAATTAAGGGTAATTAATTACTAATAAAATTGATTAAGGATGATTAATAAATATAATTAATCATTGAATATAATTAATTTAGGGGTAATCAATTTACTCAATGAAGTAATTAAGAGTAGTTAATTACTGAAGTTAATTAACCAAAAGTGATTAATAATTTTGATTGATTACTTAATGAAGTTAATTAATTTAAATGTAATTAGGAATCATTAATTAATATAATTAATGATGTAATTAAGATTAATTAACTAAGATTAATTAATCAATGATAAGTGACTTAAGTAATTAATTAATGAATTAATTAAGGATTAATGTAACTAATTATAATTAATTAATTAATAAAGCAATTAAAGGTTAATTACTGTATTTGATTAAGAATAATTAATTTGTGAAATTAATTACTTGAATGTAATTAAAGGATGATTAATCAAAAGTAATTAATCAAGGGAATTAATTAGATGATTGGTTTGTCATCAATGGTTATATAAGCAGAATTTATAGATTGAAGTAATTAATTAAATTTACTTTAAATTAATTAGAGATGATGTAATTAATTTAATTCATTTTAAATTAATTATATATGGTGTGATTATTAATCATTGTTTATATATGGATGATATAGATTTCCTTGAATGGTTGGAATCTCAGATATGAGATTAGTAATGATGTGTGATATGGATGCATTGGTTGCATTGTGATGATGATTTGGATTATCTTCTGATAATGATAATAGGGATTATCTGTGGTGATGATTATTTATTGTGATGATGTGAATTATCTATATGTGTGTATATAGGTAATTAAATTGATTTGTTTTAACTTAAAAACAACTTGGACCTAAAAGATGGCGTTTTGGATTCGATGAGACCGGGATCGGGTTTCCATTTGGATATCCGAAAACCACATCGATCCAAATTTAACGATAGGTCATGAATCTCAAGAGAAGATGAAGATTCAGGGTGCAAGGGTTATCGTCGTTAACTCTGAGGGTGATTCCAAAATGAGTGTAACGAGATAATGCCTTCGGTTTCGTTCGAACCCGGAACGAACTTGTATGGATTGAATGCTTTCAGAACATCGTCAGGTGGACGATGAGCATTCTAAGAGATGTGTTCTCTAAAGGTAATCGTAGCCTCAAGCCTCATGAACTGGGAATGGCTAAAACAGGGGAGGTGCAGCAAGGCTAAGTGGGTCATGCCCAAGTAGGACGAGTTTTCCCCTATCTAGAAGTCCCTTTTTATTCGGCTGTGTGGGCGGTAGGGTCACGGCCAACTGCGGGGTTGTCTTGTTCGAGACTGTCCAATAAGGGATGGTTCCGGCCTTGTGTTGCAGGGGATTGGGAGTGATCCTTTGTACGGCGATCTAGGCCCCGTACTGTGATTGGCGGTACCCCTGTAGCCCTGCCATTGTATGGAATCCAAAATCCAATAAGTTCCGTACGTATTGATTGTGCCCAACTATGTTGGAACGTGAGATGTAAGCATTCCAGCTATTTCTGTATTTTATTTGAAAACCCTAGACACTATTATAATATCACCGGATTTCCTATCAATTGTTTTGGTTAGCGTAAGGTAAAAACTTTTCCATGTTTATGTGTGGGAAGTCTTACGTGATACCTTTCTTTTTAAAGGTTTTTCAAAAGTTAAGCAACTTTAACCTGTTACTCACACCAGACCCATGTCTGACCCAAAGTTTATTTTTGTTTTCTTAAACTCTTGGGTACTCAAATTTTTACATGTAGCCAAGGGATTAAGGTTAGCTTTGACGAATTGTGGAGGAGCAATGGAGCAGGAGGCTTCTGCGTTATAGTTATCTAGTATTCCGCTGTGTTGGTATCCCTGAGTCGTTTGTTTGAGTTATTTAGTACTGTGTTGTAATAACTAGACATGTGTTTATAACTGTCCAGTATGTGTTGTATAAGCTGTGTAACTCTGATAGTTGTTGTATACTATGTAATACTTTTGTTATTAATATAAATTATTCGTTCCGCTGTTGAGATTATGTTGTTGTTTCTTCTTTCTTCTCTTTCTTTCTCTTTCTATCTCTTTCTTTCTTAATTCATGATATGTCTTTCTGGTTAGTGGAAGACGGGTCGTGACAAAAAAATGATCGATTTAAAAATAATGATATAAATCTAAATATATTCAGCTCTTACAAATATATGTACAAACAAATATGCAGACCCTATATGTAAAATATGGCTAAATAGGCACACATGCTCCTGTTTATGTAACCAATTGTATGCTGACAAGTGTGTATATAACAATTGTATATATAAGCTATTTACAAATCATCAGCATACTATATATATATATATATATATATATATATAAGACAACTTGTAATAATTCGTATGAATTCATATATATAAGTATAAAAAGGTAAACAGATTATAACTTTTAACTTTTAGGTAAATGCAACACAATATATTTATAACATAAATATTACCTTGTATAAAAGAATTGCAAAGGTTGCAGAGGAAAGGAGAAAGGTGGGGTTCAGAAAATAAAGGAGGAGGGAACTGCTATCGACAAGCATGCGAATTTTTTTTCTTCCAAAGAGAACAAAATGAGCAGTTGAATGGAGAAGAAGGCCACATACATCCTTTGTTGTATTCTCTCACAAGCAACACCAGATGACCAAGAAGAGAAAGTGAAAGGACAAAGACAAATGTATAAATTTATATTGGGAATATCAAGGCCAAAAGTGAATAAATATAAAGGTGAATAAAGTGGACCGTTTAAAATTTAATGAATGCAAAGTAACGTATAAAGTTTTATGAACGCAAAAATAACGTACCGATATAAATGTAAAGTAACGAATATGGAAAAATTCAAGCGCAGATAAACGAAATGAAACGTACACAAATAAATGTAAACCAATGAAGTTAAAAAGGCAATAATAGTGTAACTGTGAATCGTTGCCACAAAAACAAATAAAACGTAAACAAATCTTTTACCGGTTATGTGATGGCAACAGTCACCCTTAATTGAGATGAATAATAAAAGCAAATTTCTATTGTTTGAGCACCACGTTTCAAATTCGAAATGTAAGGTAAAATATAAGGGAGGAAATCAATTGAAAGGTAAATGAAAAGCTGCACGTTTTAGGCCTATCCACTTTCTTTTGAACGAACATGTGTTTGTGGTGCATTTTGTTTCAGTCTCAAGATGAAAGCAATATTATAAAACGTTATAAAGAAGCGTATGGAATTAAATATAAGTAGTTTTAGTGGAAAGAAATTCAACGGCTTGAGTGACCAAGTGACATGAAGATTTTTAATCCATACATAACATATATATTAAAATTTTAAAGAAGGAACGAAATAGTGAAAAAAAGAAAGTAGAAATAAAAGGTCAGGAAAAGTAGCAATGAGTATATATGTTAGAAAAGTAATAATTTTATTAGCGACGGTCATTCACTGATATAGCTTCCTTATTCAAGCGAATAAATAATGTGGTCCAGCTGTAACGTTTCAAATTTTGAAACGAAGGAAATAGAAATGGGACAGGTTGCAAAAGGAAAGCCACACATAAATGGAATAAAACGTTAACCATGAAATGTGCCACACTCAATGGAAATAAACTGAAATGATAACGTCAAGCGCAGGAATTAAGGACAATAAAGTAGAAAGTATGAGAAACGTAAAAGTGAATAAACGAATGAATGCAAGCTACAGATATATATATATAATATGATGTAAAATATTATGTTTCTGACAGAGGGAAGAGAAAACATTTGAAATGGAATAAATAGGGAAGGATCAAACCCGAAATGAAATAGCAACGGATAGAAAATTAAAGATCTACAGCACGAATACAGAGAGTAATAAAGGTATGGTATTGATTGGTTTGTAACTGATGTAAAATTTGAATGGACGGGAAAATACAATTTATGGTAACCATCGATTCCCTTGATTTCATGCAAATTTATTAATCAATTATAATTATACGTAATCCAAATATTAATTTTTTTTATTAATAATTTCTCAAAAATCCAATTCAATACGTTATAAACCAATTAAAAATTGCTAAAATTTTATGGGTCGTTACACTCTCCCCAATCAAAACTGTTCGTCCCCGAAAAGGAACACAGTAGGAGAATAGAAACAACCAGATGCAAAACTAGACTTTGAAAAACAAATTAAACAATTTATTTAAAACCATATACATTTTTTATTTAAATTAATTCTCATTTTATTAAATCCATTCAATTAATTATGAGATCAATTATTTATAAAACACTAGAAAATTTTACTATTAAACCAGGTAATATATAAATAAACAATATATTAAAGGATATATTCAAAAGAGGGAAAGAAGGAAAGAAGATAGATTCGGAAAAGAGAATATAGGTGAATAAATAAAGCTGAGTAGATAAAGTAGTTTCAAATGAATAGTATCAGACATGAATAATTAATTCAAACTATAAGAATTAAAATTTCAAATATTAATACAAATTATTTTGTTAGAAATACCTTTATAATAAAATACTTTTATATTGAAACCAATTTTCCTTTCGAAAATACTTTTATAACTCGATGTTTCAACAAGTTTATCCTTGCTCTTGCAGAATCTGGCCATGCGTTGATCAGGCGCAAAGCTAGAATTCTTCAAGTACTTAGTAGACCAGTTTCAACACCTAGTGAAAATACTTGAAAAACTTTTAAAATAGATATGGAAAGTACAGTCCAAACAAAACAACCAAACTAAAACCATTGTCGAACCATGGTTCCCAGATGCACAATGGTTACACCTGGATCCCCCAGGAAACAATCCATATCCGTAAGCTTTCTCAACCCTGCGAGTTACGCCATGATGACTAGTAGAGTGCAGGATACACAATGGTTATGCCTGGATCCCCCAGGAAACAATCCGTACCCCTAGGCCGTCTCCGCTAGGTGGTTTCGCTACTAAGACGACCTACATAGAGTGCAGGATACACAATGGTTACGCCTGGATCCCCCAGGAAACAATCCGTACACCTAGGCCAGCTCAGCCAGGCAGTTGGACTATGCAGTCGCGCTCATAAGTAAAATCGTGGGTTACGCCATGGTAGGACACTCGAGTATCACATCCGAAAAACCAAAAATCATAGAGAATAATATAGACTGAACGAATCCACAATGTGGCCACAAAGAGGATATCAAGCAGAAGGCATTTTCCATATCTTTACTTCTAAAATAATATCATATAGTACCTTTCAAATCACTTTCAAATGTCATACTTATATAAAGTCCATTATATAGGTTTTCATTATCAAATCGAATACTTTCCAAAATCAATAGCATATCAAATCATATTTATATAGACTTCGATTATATAAGATTTCACTTTCAAAATTGAGTATCTTTCTTATACAAATCCATTTTATATAATTTCGATAACTTCCAAATCAAGTATTTAGTAACATGTGGTTCTCAAATTTCAATCTATTTCAATATCAATTCAATTTAAAAATAATATATGATTTCACCAAATCATTTCTTCCAAATTAAATATCTTCAGTTTTAGAGTTTCCAAAATGATAGGTTTAGAAAATAATCCAAGTTCCAAATTAACAAAATTCAAGTCAAACAAATTCATTTCCAAAATCATCATATAAATACTGGGTTTTACATTCCAATCTATTTTCAAAACCAAATGTTTTCTCAAAATCAATTATACCCAAAATGGTTTCCAAATTTATAACTATCCCTTTAAAACCATTAAACTATTTATTTCTATACGAAAAATACAATTTCCCTTTGCAAATTATTTATTTAACAAAAGTTTCAAATTTACTTATGTCATACTCTTCATACTTTAAACATACAAAACTAAACTTATATTATTTATCAAATATTTTATATTCTTCGAAATTTCTTAGTTTTAAAATTTTAAACCTTGATTTGGAAGTGCTCGAACCTTCAAAATATTCGACGAAAACAAACTTCAAATCCAAGAGGTGGAAATCAGCAACAAATCAGAAAATTAATTTTTATAAATAGAGTTATACTAAATCAAATCGAACTAGAGGATTGAACACCGGCTTCCTTTAAATTATTTCAAATATATATACATATATCTTTCGAATATCAAATCATACATCGGAATTTGAAATCAAAAATTGGTTTCACAAAATCACTCACATAGCAAAGCTATTAAAGTGGCCTCTCCTTCACTCTGAAACTCGGAAATCAATGTCGATGATGTGTGCTCTCATCCTTGAAATTATTTTCCAGCGACACAAGTGAGTTCTGGACTTCCATTTTCTTGAAAACTTCTTGAAATTTCTTCAAAATCATTGGAATTCATTTGAACTCATTTGAAAATTTTCTTATTTGTAAAATACTTTTAAATCCTATTATTATATTTTTTCCAAATCTTAAAAACCAATTTCAAAACACCGGAGTTCAATCTCTCAAATTTCAAATTAAAACCTTTCAGTTATAAATTACTTTTATATAAATCCATTTCTTATAAATTTTCAAAAGTTCACATCCTTTCAAAATTTCAGACTTTCATTTTTAAAAGATATATAATCCTTATCGAAAATATTTCGCTTTTATATATAGAATAAAATCATAGTTACCCAAATAAAAATTTCGGTATATAAACAAATTTAAAATACAAATGAAACCCGATTTTCAAACGATGATTCAAGAATGGATTTCAAAAAAAGATAGAGATTTAAATTAGAGGAACTCTAATCAATAGAATCCTAATTTGAAGATAGACTCGATCGAAGATGAGATAATTAAATTACAAAATAGAAGATGGGTATACTTCTATAAATCACGGGCGACCTTAACCGGGTCAACCGTGACTTCAGGAATATAATTGATGCGGAATCCCAAAACAAATCGACATTCAATCGCCAGAGATAGAATTCGGCATATCAAGATATAACCGCATCGTAAACCGAGGATACGGAAATCTTTGGTGAATCAATGCCAATTGTAAAGGAGTTTTCACCCCCTTTACAAATCATTCAGTGGAGTTATGGGATACTCCAGAATCATACGAATATAAAGAGGGAGAGACAAGGATGAATTTCGGAACCGAGGGACATTCCAAAATTCAAAGGAACTTCCAATCAAGAGAAAGGAGTTCAAGCTCGAACGAAAGTGATTCCGTAATTAAATTTTCCATACATGCTAAATTTTCCAAGAGCCAAAGCTCTGATACCAACTGTAACGGCCTGATATCTTCAACCATTCGCATCCGCACATGTCGGACTTGAATTGCTCAAAATATTATATTGCTAATTTAAACTTGGAAAGCTTATCATATACAGTAATTAAATCAATCACAGAATCACGGATACAGAGTAGTACGATAATACGCAGCGGAATAAGTGAATAGTAGTTCATGAAGCTGCTATATAAACATCAGAGTTAGAAATAAAATACAAAAGAATATCTCAGATGCAGTGAAGTCTCCAGTACGAGCAGATGACTTCTCTGAACCAATCAACTAGATGACTGAAAGGATATATAACTGGATCTTGAAGCAAAGCTACAACTTCGAAGGTGAGTCTCAAATGCTGTATCACTCAGTCTGACCCGGGCGTAAAGCAAAACACAAAAAACACTCGAGTCAGGATTAACATTCTTATATCTATAAATCCAACTGAAATACAAGTAACTTAAAGGATGTTTGGGATAACCATCCTGTCAGGACACGATTCTTCGTCTTCCGAAAAACCGACATCGACACTCACTTTATCGACTGCCGAGGAATCGAACGACGGAAAACCGAACATTGAGGGTTTTTAAGAAAAAGAAAAGAAGAAGAAAGAAGAAAGAAAAAGGTAGAAGATAGAGGGAAAAGAAAATAGAAAATTTTAAAAATAGAAGAAAAAGAGAATAGGGAGGAAACGGAACGGAAAGAAGAATAGAACGGAATAGAAAACAACAAAACAATAACAGAATCTCATAATTCGCAGCGGAACAACATATAATAATAAATGAATAATCTTTAAACAAAGAACTATATCAGTTATTACATTACATCACATTTCATTTCATTACATCATATCATCAGAGTGTACAACAACAACAATGCAGCGGAAAAAGAAATACTATATAAACTAGTAATACGCCATGCCATCCAGCTTGCCTCCAGCAACTCCAGAATATCCTGATAAACCTTAACTCTTGACTGCCCGTGTGGAAATTGGTGGGCACCCAGAGTTTAGGAAGGAAAACAATAAACTCCAAGTCAGTCATGTGACTGGTGTGAGAACTCAAAACAGTTTATTTATCTTTAAAATCAAAATAGAGAGATATTTTTATTTCAATTCGCAATGCTTTTAAAAATGAGACTACCATAAGACCTCCTGCCACACACACAATGCAAACGCAGACTTGGAGAAGATTTCTCCTTATGATAGCCAAACATGCTTGATACGCATTAAAATCAAATCAATTTGATATTATTATTAGTGCATAGTGTAGAAGAAATTCATTTCGAAAGTAGAATATAAATCTTAGCCAGCATAGGTACCATTATATTATGCCTACTATAGCTACTTCCTGAGGAAGCAGGTTCTACAACTAAAACCGTACAAGTTTCGTATTGTTTCTTTGGATTTCCAACAAATGGTCAGGCCAAGGAACTTCCCATTGCCACATGAGAATGCTTCTGGAAAGACATCCCCGAGAACCAAACCGGAACTCTGCCAACACAAGGCCGGGTTACCCCTAACTGGGTAACTACTGACACGAGCACGCCATTCCCCGATCGTAAACGACCTTTTTCACGGGTTCCCGAAAACCAACAACCACAAAGTAATAAATTCGCAGTAACCACATAGGTTAAATATCTGGGCTCCATACCATGATACCACCTCTATCCAGAAGGAAATGTACATACCCTAAAGGGTGCTACCCCTCATAACCTTGCCGCATCTTTCCTGTTTTGACCATTTCCGGGGTGTGAGGTTCGACGAAGTCACGTCCACAAAAACATACTTTATACAAAAGCCATGCTTTAGGTTAACAAATGATCAACACAATGATCACTAAGATAGACGATCAAATAAACGATCCTATCACAATAATCAACACAATGATTATTTACAGCATCACTCAGCATATCACATTACCAAATTGGGAATATATCGCTGATAACTTCAACTATATAACCTCTGAGCTCGTACGTCTCAGAGAAGGGTGTTAAGCTAAAAGAATAAATTCTTCGCCACTAACAGAAATATATTTGAAAGAAATCGGCTTTATATCTCAACTTGTAATGTCAGACACACAATCCATACAAGTCTGTTCCGGGATCGAACAAAACCGAAGGCACTTACAAAGAAGTCCTTGCAATCCGTATATTCACAATCCTGATCGGATTTCCCATCACTTAGGGAGTCTCTATACCGCTGCAACTCAGTGCAGAGACAATCGACAGGTCATCCTATCGCTCTCGCAAATACCAGGTCTTCAACACCGATCTTCAATGCAATTCACAACGACGTATCACATATTCAGAATGGGTTATACGACCCCATGGTCCTTTCCCGGTTAACCCGAATAGTGAGCGCTTATTCAAAAATAAGTGTAGCATTCACATTCAAACAAATCACATCAGTTACCCATTCAAAGGGAAATATTGATAGTCGGTTATTGAACTATCACTGGATATGCACACATCACCAGTTTCCAAATAATTTTCAAATTATTTATTTCACAAAATATCTTTACAAGATATATAATTTCAATACTTCAAAAATAAATCAATATCTATTTTTGGACAAATTCCACTTCCTTTATAAATTCCTTAGTGAATTTATAATTCCAAAATATCAATGAATATTCGCTTTCAATTATTCATTTTCAATTTATCTTCAAAAAGATAAATTCTAAATATCACTTCATATTGGAAAACAATTCCATACTTATTTAATAAGTAATTCACAAATTTTATTTATTTTCAACACTTGGAAAATATTCAATATACTTAAATCGAAATTAAGTATATATTTCATTCTTTAAGGAAATCATTCTCTTAAACATATTTATTTGGGCCAAAACGAATGTTGCGTAAAACATCGTTACGACAACCCAAATTCACTAGTATAGGGATTCGAAATTAAAATTGATATATAAATCCCAATACTATGCAAAACATTTCCTTTCGGAAATCATTTACTATAACAACAGTGTTATAGTCCATTATTTCCTTCTATTTCTCGAAAACGTCTATTTCAACAATAAATGTCGAAATCTATGGTTTCGAATCTTAACACATTTAAAACTTCGTTAGATCGTTTTAATTCAATTTAAACATCTCATTCAAAACATTTCCTTTAACATATTATTCACAGTTCAAAAATGTGAATATACTATGTTAACACATTTCATCCTTTTATACATTTTAATTCAAAGGATTATTCACTATTCAAAAACGTGAATATAACTCCATTAATAGGTTTCAACAATTTACTTATCAAAATAAGTCATTTGCGAATTTATAAAACAACGTTTATAAATTCCATTTCTAATTATTTTATAACAACTTCCTTTATAAATCTCCTTTATTAACCTATTCGATTTATATTTCAATTATAAACTAAAGGTTCATATTATAAGTTAAATGCTTATAAAACGATTATTTTACAAAATAGTTCTTTTAAACTTCATAGTTATAAATCTTATAACTTTTAAGATTCAATTCTTCATCCAAATATATTCTTTAATAACTTCACAAAATTTATAAATCTTACTATTTATAAATTTCATTTATAACTTCACCATTTATAATTTTATAAATTCCATTCATTTACAAAATTTATTTTCACTTCATTCAAACACTTATAAAAACTCGTTTTAAAATGTCCATATTTCAATTTATAAATATCCATTTATAAATCTCTAAATATAATTCAATTTATATTATTCTTTTAAAACGTCTTAAATCTCCTTTATTATTTCACCATTTTGATTCATAAAATAATTAAATTTCATAAATCCTATATTTAAACTTTTCACAATAATTCTAAAATATCTCGATTTAACTATTTTATAAACTCAATAGCATCATATTCTCAAAAATCAGTTTTTAACTATATTTCTCAAAAATCATAATTTCTATAGCTTTAAAAATTATAACGTTTATTTATTTAAAATGAATCAATTCCAAAAATATTTTATAAACGTATACCTTCAAAAATCACTTTGAAATCATTTTAAAATCCCAAAATCTGGGTCCAATGATGCTACACACCAAATAGTCAATCACGACTACAACGTTATCATATATCGATATGATAATCCATCAAATATCAAAATATCTGAAATCAAATAAATACTGTTGAGAAATCCAGTTGGATCCCTCCAACCTGTTTTCCTGCATCCAAAAACATTAGCACAATACCAATTTCGCTCCAGTACGAAATTATCGCGGTATATGTTCTTATTAAATATTATCCGCTTAATAACGGCGTAATAGGGTCTCATCCGCTAAAAAATACGGGAAATCAACAACTGCAATATATACATATGCCAATATATATATATATATTGATATTATATATAATACCAATTTCACTGTTTATGAAATATTCGCGGTATATGTTTTTATTAAATAACATCCGCTTACTAACGGCGCATAATGTCTATTTTAACAATCAATAGATATCAATCAACATTCAAACATGCATTCAAATATTTTAAATCTAACTATTTAAAATAAAATCGAAACTGATTCGATTGAGTGAGAAGTTCTCACCTTGATTCTAATTTCGTTTTAGCGATTTATTTCGAATAAAATTAAACGCGCGTTTAATTTTACCCAAAATTCTCACTAACTCCAAACGATTCCAAACCAATTCCATCGCGTAGTGCTCGACGATACGATTCCAACGCAACTGAGTTTGCATTTTTTCGACCTCGTATGAAAAAGATATGAATTTACGAAGTTTGTACACGATTTTATATATATAAATTACAACATAAATTATAATTTATAACATATGCAAACCAAGACCGTAGGATCTAACTCCAAGCCATCACAACCCTCCAACCTTTCTTCCCCTTCATCACGCACGGCTACAGTTCATAGCCGAAACAAAAACCCATCACAACATCAACAAGGGTTTAATTATGCACCTTCAATACTCGATATAAACTCGATCAGGGAGTTGCGTTTTGAAGAGCACGACAAACTCCATACTCGGCCTGAAGCATGTGGAGCTCGGCTCTCTGATGAGCCTCGAATTTGCGTGCCAAACGTGAGTCGAACGCGGCAATTTTAGGGCCTCCATGCTTCACCATATCCCATCTCCACCGTTGGATGTGGAGATCTCACCACCCTCTACAACCTTCGTGTTGAACGTTTGTTGAATTAATTCACGGATGGGAAGATAATTGGAGGAGAAGCTTAGAGATTTTTGGCCATTCATGGGTGAACGGCGGCTAGGGTTTATTAAATTTTGTTTTTTTTTTGTGAAGGGTAAGGGTGTATTTATAGGGAAAAAATCGAACACTATTCATCCGTAAATTCCGAACTCCGATTTACGCGCCGTAACCAGCGTTTCTAAGGTTTACCCCGCGTTCCGGACACAATGGAACAGGTTTCGGAAGCTAATTCGGACATCTGTGCGAGATATGGCTGTAAACGCTCAATTTGAATTAAACCGATTTAAGCGATTTTCTAGGCGTTTTAATTCGTACCGGACAAACCGTAAATCCAATTGACTTGAAATTTGAAACCTTACCATAATATCACATTACGGATCCGATGAAATTGGTTTCGTCGAAATCCAAGACTTTTTGAAAAATGGCTATTTTCACTCGCCAAATTTAAATTAAAAATAAATCGATGCGTTTCGAGCTGCCACGATCAAACGATAGCTCCGATTGACATGAAATTTGAAATCCGGTAATAACTAACTATTACAGATCCAATGGAACTAGTTTCGTTCAATTCTGAGACTGTTCAAAAATTGACTATTTTTACTAGTCGATTTAAATTATTAAAATATTCAATTTTCACAAATTAACTCTTAATTCGATTTTAAAAGTTCTAAAATATCATTCTAAATCCCATATGATAAAATAAAATTTTACAAATCATTTTCAATCATATTTAACCCAATTTTCAATTATTTCCATAATTTAACGTATTAAATTGTCGATTTAATTATTCAATTAAATCCAATAATTCAAATAAAAATTTATTCGACTTATAAATTCACTTATTAATATTTAAAATTAATTAAATATTCAAATTTTAATTAATAAAAATTCTGGGTCGTTACAATCTTTCCCCCTTAAAAGAATTTCGTCCTCGAAATTATCAAGTAAGAAAAGTTACAGAATCTATTAACTTTCCAAAAATTCATAGTTAAACTTCTTACAATAACCTTATTAAGTTTTCAAATCATACTTAGTTATCTTTTCAAAAACAACTACTATTGTTTAACTTTCAACTTCCAAAATCAAAGTTAAAGTTTTCAAAAATTTTCAATCTTCTCAAAAAATTTCTAACGCCTTAAATTTCCGGAAAAATTCGCCATAGTCTCCTTTGCGCGGCTCGATCCGAAAAAAAAATGACAGTATATATATCACAAATATACATCTCATCAAGTAATGAGGCATCCCGCAGGGAAAAAAGTGTAAAAGTACGGTATGTAATCCGAGATATGTACCTTATATTTTATTAGCAAGCATATACGGCTAATATAGCGCAAAAGCGAGCTCCAAATGCGAAGCAAACGCGATCCGCACCTACTAATCACTCAACAAACAACATGAGAACATGCATATATGAATAGTATCGATATACATCATATAGCAACATAATAACTATAGATGCTAACATAGCAAATGCAACTAAACAACAAATGCAAACATCAACCAACTAACATCCATAACCAAATCAATATTCATTCATATTCTTATTAATATTCCATGAATTGGTTTTCAATTTAATCACTTTTGATTCATTAACAGTGGATGTTTTTACTAACATTCATTTTCAATTAGTTTATATTCACTAATTCATATTCAAGTTGGTTCACTTCCAAATCAAATTCAATTCTATTCAAATTTATTTACTTCTAATTTGAATTCAATTACATAGCTTTAAATTTCATTAACTCACTTTCATTAATACTTAATGAATTATATACAATCAACTAACAATCATATAACAACTAATGTATATATAATTACAACCAAATTCCTTTGCTTATCAATTGGTTTAATTAATTGATTTTCATTCAATTATTCAACTTTCTAATAACATTAGATTTTAATGAATTTCACTTACATTCATTATTCCATTCCAATTTAAATTTACATTTAATTGATTAACATTTAATCCATTAACTCAATTCAATTACTAAAGTTGAATTTCACTTATATAACTTAAGTTCACATTTATCACTTCACTTTACTAATTTGCTTTGATACTAATATCAACTTCATTCCATATCACTTAAGTTATATTCCATTTAACTTTAAATTCATTTTTTGTTTACAACTCATATTCATATAGTTTCACCTCTTATATATATATAAGTTTATTTCACAATTGTAAATCACATTAATTATAATTCAATTCTTTATAATTCATTTTACTTATACAATTATTCTTTAATTTAGATTATTCAAACAACTAAATAATCAACTTATATACACTTTAATAATTCTGAAAAATTATTCCTTTTATTATAAAATATAATCAAGTAAAATTATTTCATTTACCCAATTTAAAACAATATTATGTCGAATTGTTCTATACAAGTGTTTAGAAACCCCTTCGGCATAGTCTTGCGGACCACGCTGACGAAAGTTCATATGCCACTCAATAAACCAATCATCACAATATAAAACAATTTCATATTCATTAACAAATACGCACTCATAGCTATTATTACACTCAAACTCATTCTAGAGTACTACTGACTCTATCTCTAATGAGTAATACCCAACAGAACCATGGTTGTCGCTTAACCATAAGCTCTGATACCACATTGTCAGGACACGATTCTTCGTCTTCCGAAAAACCGACATCGACACTCACTTTATCGACTGCCGAGGAATCGAACGACGGAAAACCGAACACTGAGGGTTTTTAAGAAAAAGAAAAGAAGAAGAAAGAAGAAAGAAAAAGGTAGAAGATAGAGGGAAAAGAAGATAGAAAATTTTAAAAATAGAAGAAAAAGAGAATAGGGAGGAAACGGAACGGAAAGAAGAATAGAACGGAATAGAAAACAACAAAACAATAACAGAATCTCACAATTCGCAGCGGAACAACATATAATAATAAATGAATAATCTTTAAACAAAGAACTATATCAGTTATTACATTACATCACATTTCATTTCATTACATCGTATCATCAGAGTGTACAACAATAACAATGCAGCGGAAAAAGAAATACTATATAAACTAGTAATACGCCATGCCATCCAGCTTGCCTCCAGCAACTCCAGAATATCCTGATAAACCTTAACTCTTGACTGCCCGTGTGGAAATTGGTGGGCACCCAGAGTTTAGGAAGGAAAACAATAAACTCCAAGTCAGTCATGTGACTGGTGTGAGAACTCAAAACAGTTTATTTATCTTTAAAATCAAAATAGAGAGATGTTTTTATTTCAATTCGCAATGCTTTTAAAAATGAGACTACCATAAGACCTCCTGCCACACACACAATGCAAACGCAGACTTGGAGAAGATTTCTCCTTATGATAGCCAAACATGCTTGATACGCATTAAAATCAAATCAATTTGATATTATTATTAGTGCATAGTGTAGAAGAAATTCATTTCGAAAGTAGAATATAAATCTTAGCCAGCATAGGTACCATTATATTATGCCTACTATAGCTACTTCCTGAGGAAGCAGGTTCTACAACTAAAACCGTACAAGTTTCATATTGTTTCTTTGGATTTCCAACAAATGGTCAGGCCAAGGAACTTCCCATTGCCACATGAGAATGCCTCAGGAAAGACATCCCCGAGAACCAAACCGGAACTCTGCCAACACAAGGCCGGGTTACCCCTAACTGGGTAACTACTGACACGAGCACGCCATTCCCCGATCGTAAACGACCTTTCTCACGGGATCCCGAAAACCAACAATCACAAAGTAATAAATTCGCAGTAACCACATAGGTTAAATATCTGGGCTCCATACCATGATACCACCTCCATCCAGAAGGAAATGTACATACCCTAAAGGGTGCTACCCCTCATAACCTTGCCGCATCTTTCCTGTTTTGACCATTTCCGGGGTGTGAGGTTCGACGAAGTCACGTCCACAAAAACATACTTTATACAAAAGCCATGCTTTGGGTCAACAAATGATCAACACAATGATCACTAAGATAGACGATCAAATAAACGATCCTATCACAATAATCAACACAATGATCATTTACAGCATCACTCAGCATATCACATTACCAAATTGGGAATATATCGCTGATAACTTCAACTATATAACCTCTGAGCTCGTACGTCTCAGAGAAGGGTGTTAAGCTAAAAGAATAAATTCTTCGCCACTAACAGAAATATATTTGAAAGAAATCGGCTTTATATCTCAACTTGTAATGTCAGACACACAATCCATACAAGTCTGTTCCGGGATCGAACAAAACCGAAGGCACTTACAAAGAAGTCCTTGCAATCCGGATATTCACAATCCTGATCGGATTTCCCATCACTTAGGGAGTCTCTATACCGCTGCAACTCAGTGCAGAGACAATCGACAGGTCATCCTATCGCTCTCGCAAATACCGGGTCTTCAACACCGATCTTCAATGCAATTCACAACGACGTATCACATATTCAGAATGGGTTATACGACCCCATGGTCCTTTCCCGGTTAACCCGAATAGTGAGCGCTTATTCAAAAATAAGTGTAGCATTCACATTCAAACAAATCACATCAGTTACCCATTCAAAGGGAAATATTGATAGTCGGTTATTGAACTATCACTGGATATGCACACATCACCAGTTTCCAAATAATTTTCAAATTATTTATTTCACAAAATATCTTTACAAGATATATAATTTCAATACTTCAAAAATAAATCAATATCTATTTTTGGACAAATTCCACTTCCTTTATAAATTCCTTAGTGAATTTATAATTCCAAAATATCAATGAATATTCGCTTTCAATTATTCATTTTCAATTTATCTTCAAAAAGATAAATTCTAAATATCACTTCATATTGGAAAACAATTCCATACTTATTTAATAAGTAATTCACAAATTTTATTTATTTTCAACACTTGGAAAATATTCAATATACTTAAATCGAAATTAAGTATATATTTCATTCTTTAAGGAAATCATTCTCTTAAACATATTTATTTGGGCCAAAACGAATGTTGCGTAAAACATCGTTACGACAACCCAAATTCACTAGTATAGGGATTCGAAATTAAAATTGATATATAAATCCCAATACTATGCAAAACATTTCCTTTCGGAAATCATTTACTATAACAACAGTGTTATAGTCCATTATTTCCTTCTATTTCTCGAAAACGTCTATTTCAACAATAAATGTCGAAATCTATGGTTTCGAATCTTAACACATTTAAAACTTCGTTAGATCTTTTTAATTTAATTTAAACATCTCATTCAAAACATTTCCTTTAACATATTATTCACAGTTCAAAAATGTGAATATACTATGTTAACACATTTCATCCTTTTATACATTTTAATTCAAAGGATTATTCACTATTCAAAAACGTGAATATAACTCCATTAATAGGTTTCAACAATTTACTTATCAAAATAAGTCATTTGCGAATTTATAAAACAACGTTTATAAATTCCATTTCTAATTATTTTATAACAACTTCCTTTATAAATCTCCTTTATTAACCTATTCGATTTATATTTCAATTATAAACTAAAGGTTCATATTATAAGTTAAATGCTTATAAAACGATTATTTTACAAAATAGTTCTTTTAAACTTCATAGTTATAAATCTTATAACTTTTAAGATTCAATTCTTCATCCAAATATATTCTTTAATAACTTCACAAAATTTATAAATCTTACTATTTATAAATTTCATTTATAACTTCACCATTTATAATTTTATAAATTCCATTCATTTACAAAATTTATTTTCACTTCATTCAAACACTTATAAAAACTCGTTTTAAAATGTCCATATTTCAATTTATAAATATCCATTTATAAATCTCTAAATATAATTCAATTTATATTATTCTTTTAAAACGTCTTAAATCTCCTTTATTATTTCACCATTTTGATTCATAAAATAATTAAATTTCATAAATCCTATATTTAAACTTTTCACAATAATTCTAAAATATCTCGATTTAACTATTTTATAAACTCAATAGCATCATATTCTCAAAAATTAGTTTTTAACTATATTTCTCAAAAATCATAATTTCTATAGCTTTAAAAATTATAACGTTTATTTATTTAAAATGAATCAATTCCAAAAATATTTTATAAACGTATACCTTCAAAAATCACTTTGAAATCATTTTAAAATCCCAAAATCTGGGTCCAATGATGCTACACACCAAATAGTCAATCACGACTACAACATTATCATATATCGATATGATAATCCATCAAATATCAAAATATCTGAAATCAAATAAATACTGTTGAGGAATCCAGTTGGATCCCTCCAACCTGTTTTCCTGCATCCAAAAACATTAGCACAATACCAATTTCGCTCCAGTACGAAATTATCGCGGTATATGTTCTTATTAAATATTATCCGCTTAATAACGGCGTAATAGGGTCTCATCCGCTAAAAAATACGGGAAATCAACAACTGCAATATATACATATGCCAATATATATATACATTGATATTATATATAATACCAATTTCACTGTTTATGAAATATTCGCGGTATATGTTTTTATTAAATAACATCCGCTTACTAACGGCGCATAATGTCTATTTTAACAATCAATAGATATCAATCAACATTCAAACATGCATTCAAATATTTTAAATCTAACTATTTAAAATAAAATCGAAACTGATTCGATTGAGTGAGAAGTTCTCACCTTGATTCTAATTTCGTTTTAGCGATTTATTTTGAATAAAATTAAACGCGCGTTTAATTTTACCCAAAATTCTCACTAACTCCAAACGACTCCAAACAAATTCCATCGCGTAGTGCTCGACGATACGATTCCAACGCAACTGAGTTTGCATTATTTCGACCTCGTATGAAAAAGATATGAATTTACGAAGTTTGTACACGATTTTATATATATAAATTACAACATAAATTATAATTTATAACCTATGCAAACCAAGACCGTAGGATCTAACTCCAAGCCATCACAGCCCTCCAACCTTTCTTCCCCTTCATCACGCACGGCTACAGTTCATAGCCGAAACAAAAACCCATCACGACATCAACTAGGGTTTAATTATGCACCTTCAATACTCGATATAAACTCGATCAGGGAGTTGCGTTTTGAAGAGCACGACAAACTCCATACTCGGCCTGAAGCATGTGGAGCTCGGCTCTCTGATGAGCCTCGAATTTGCGTGCCAAACGTGAGTCGAACGCGGCAATTTTAGGGCCTCCACGCTTCACCATATCCCATCTCCACCGTTGGATGTGGAGATCTCACCACCCTCTACAACCTTCGTGTTGAACGTTTGTTGAATTAATTCACGGATGGGAAGATAATTGGAGGAGAAGCTTAGAGATTTCTGGCCATTCATGGGTGAACGGAGGCTAGGGTTTATTAATTTTTTTTTTATTTTGTGAAGGGTAAGGGTGTATTTATAGGGAAAAAATCAAACACTATTCATCCGTAAATTCCGAACTCCGATTTACGCGCCGTAACCAGCGTTTCTAAGGTTTACCCCGCGTTCCGGACACAATGGAACAGGTTTCGGAAGCTAATTCGGACATCTGTGCGAGATATGGCTGTAAACGCTCAATTTGAATTAAACCGATTTAAGCGATTTTCTAGGCGTTTTAATTCGTACCGGACAAAACGTAAATCCAATTGACTTGAAATTTGAAACCTTACCATAATATCACATTACGGATCCGATGAAACTGGTTTCGTCGAAATCCGAGACTTTTTGAAAAATGGCTATTTTCACTCGCCAAATTTAAATTAAAAATAAATCGATGCGTTTCGAGCTGCCACGATCAAACGATAGCTCCGATTGACACGAAATTTGAAATCCGATAATAACTAACTATTACGGATCCAATGGAACTGGTTTCGTTCAATTCTGAGACTGTTCAAAAATTGACTATTTTTACTAGTCGATTTAAATTATTAAAATATTCAATTTTCACAAATTAACTCTTAATTCGATTTTAAAAGCTCTAAAATATCATTCTAACTCCCATATAATAAAATAAAATTTTACAAATCATTTTCAATCATATTTAACCTAATTTTCCATTATTTCCATAATTTAACGTATTAAATTATCGAATTAATTATTCAATTAAATCCAATAATTCAAATAAAAATTTATTCGACTTATAAATTCACTTATTAATATTTAAAATTAATTAAATATTCAAATTTTAATTAATAAAAATTCTGGGTCGTTACACATCCCCTAAGGATCTACAGAACTATCTACAAGGTAGAAATATACACTATAACACCATGGTTCTTTCAAATTAATTTATATTTCAAAACCAAAATATCATTTTCACTTCAATATAAAAATAGATATATATAGATTTTGAAAAATTTATAAAGTAAAGTATTTATAATTTCCTCAAGTTTCGCCGATCGCTTTAAAAATCAACTCGACTTTCCTATTCAGATTAAATTAAATCTCAAATTTCAATTTCAATTCAATTTAGTCTTCTAAAGAACAAATTCAAATTTTATCAATTTCAAATACAGATCTGAATCACAATTTAACTATTTAAGTCCCGTATTCCAAAGCTTCAACATTTCAAACTAAACCTAACATTTTCATATAGATCTTGATGTAACTTCATTATTATTTATTCTCGAAATATCCATTCAATATTACTTATATAGCCTTATATTACAATTCATTATGTTTGCCTTCAATTTCTTTAAACGTGAATATTCATTAAATCACTAAAGTCAAAGTTATGTTATGAGCTATATTTTAAGTTTTAAAATTCAATAAGTTTCGAATTTGTTTTAATTAAAAAAATATTCATTAAATACCATTCTAATAAATTCAACTTTATCTTCCTTAACATATACAAACATTGGAAATCTATTTAAAATAAAATACTTAAACATATTCTATTAATTAAATCAAATTTTATTAAATTAAAGTTTACTATTAAATCTACTTTACATTAAACATATTTATGTATAAAAATATTTCCAATATTAACTAAAACCCTATATTTCTCCTAAAACCATAGAAAATCATTTCAAAATATTTATATATGGACCAACGGCTCTGTATATACTTCTATCATATGGTTAAGTGATAAGGATATTTATCATTTCAATCCGTAATTAAGTGTATATATACATATATACGGGTAGATATCTGTAATAACCCGGATTTCTGGACATTGTAATTAATAAATAATTGGGTTAATTAACAATTAATTATTTAATTAGGCTAACATTTGTTTAAAAGCTTAATAAGGAAAGTATGTAAAGATAGATGATTAATGATAAGTAATTAGTCTGTTAATTAATTTATATTTGAAATTTTATATTGATAACTTTAAATTGATTTTGTACTCACAAATAAATAATATGTTAAATCGATTCAAAATTTTAAAACGTTAGCTAATTACTTGAAGTTGATTATTGGAAATTAACTTAAATATGAATTTTACTTTAATTAAATTGATAATAATTGATTTATTAAAGTGATTTCATTAAGAACAAATAAAGGGTTAAGAAAGTAATTAGTAATTAATAAAAGGATAATTAAGTTGATTAATAATTAAGATTATTAATTAAATGGTAATTAAAGTAAATAATCGAGTTAAGAAATAATTAGGTAATTGATAGTTTGAAGTAAAATAAGTATGTAATTATGATTAAATAATTAAGAAATCATTAATTAAACAATATGAGATGAAATAGGAAATTAATTGTTAATTAATGATTAATTAAATAGAGTTAAGCGATTAACTCTCAAGTAATTAATTCTAAATGGAATTAATTACAAATAAGATTTAAAGGTGACTGTTTATGGACTGATGTGATTGAATATCTGATTGTGATAATTATGTGATGATATCCTATGCTATTCTGTGATATGCTGTGTTATATCTATGATGCTTGTATATGTGATAGATGCTATGTTAATTCAATTGTTGAATTTAATTTATTTAAACTATTTAAGTTAATTAGACAACTTGGCCCTTAAAATGGCGTTTGGATCCGATGAGACCGGGATCGGAAGAATCGATTTTTATTCTCCGAAAACCACATCGATCCAAATTAAACGATAGGTCGTAACTTATCAAATGGAGATCAAGATGGAGTTTCAGAATGCAAGGGTTATCGTCGTTAACTCTAAGGGTGATTCCAAAATGAGTGTAACGAGGTAATGCCTTCGGTTTCGTTCAAACCCGGAACGAACTTGTATGGATTGAATGCTTTCAACACATCATCAGGCGGACGATGAGCATTCTATGTGATATTTTCTTTAAAGGTAATCGTAGCCTCAAGCCTCATCAACCGGGAATGGCTAAAACAGGGGAGATGCAGCAAGGTTAGGTGGGTCATGCCCAAGCAGGACAAGATATTTCCCCTGTCTAGATGTCCCTTATATATTTCGGCTTAGTGGGTGGTTGGTCGCGCCAACCACGGGGTTTATCTTGTTCGGGACTGTTCAGTAAGGAATGGTTCCGGCCTTGTGTTGCAGGGGATGAAGGGAGTAATCCTCGGTACGGTGATCTAGGCCCCGTACTGTGACGGGCGGTACCCCAGTAGCCCTGCCATTTTTGGAAATCCATTTTCCCTACGAGACCCTATGGTTTTGATTTGTATTACCCACTTTTGTGGCTAGTAGCTGGAATTTAATCAAGTAACAATTTCGGCTATTTTCTATTTACTTGAAAACCCTAGACACTATTATAATATCACTGGATTTCCTATGAAATGTTTTGGTTAACATAAGGTAAAAACTTACCCGTATTTATTTGTGGGGAGTCTTACGTGATACCTTTATTTTCAAATGTTTTTCAAAAGTTAAACAACTTTAAACCGTTTACTCATACCAGACCCATGTCTGACCCGGAGTTTATTTTTGTTTTCATAAACTCTCGGGTACCCAAATTTTTACGGGTAGCCAAGGGATTCAGGTTAGCTTTGACGAATTCTGGAGGAGCAATGGAGCATGAGGCTTCAGCGCTATATATATATAGTTCCGCTGTGTGGGTATCTCTGAGTCATATTGTTTAAGTTGTATTGTATTGAGTTGTGTTAACTAGATAGATGTTTATAACTGTCTAGTATTGATGTATTATCTGTATAACTCTGATATATGTAAAACTTTTAAATATTTAAGTGATATATTATATTTCCTTCCATTCCGCTGTGAGATTCTGATGTTGTTGTTCTTTCTTTCTCTATCTTCCTATTTTCTCATCCCTTTCTTTCTTAATGATGATACGTCTTTCTGGTAGCAGAAGGGCGGGTCTTCACAATTATATTTCAATCGTCGTTTCAATTGAAATCAAATTAATAAAATACAAGAACGTTAATCGTGAGTGATTGCTCACCTTTTGAGGCTAGAGATTTTGACGACTCGACAAGATACGAATTGGATCACGATCCAGACCATGAAATAGTCCAAACAACAACTCAAAGAAAAGTAAGATTTGGACGCGAATTGGACGAACAAGGCTGATGATGAAGAATTGATAAAACGAATCAGAACTAGATCGATGAAGGTAAAAGCTATATAGGTGGATTTATATACTAAAGTCGAACATGTAAAATAAATTGTATGCTATAATTAAAATAATATTTGTTATAAATTTAGTATCGACGAAATCAACTTAAGTCCAAAATAGTATGTATATGTATAAAAAAAATGTAAGATATTTATATATGTACCACACACTACATTCATGTTATTCAAATGTATATAGACCCATTATAAATCTATACAGACCCATCAGCATACAAGTATAAGTTATATAGTAACCTTTATAATTCTGTTATGACTCACACTTTAAAATATAACTGTAACTATTTATAACAAAATATATATAATAGGTTTTAGACTATGAATATATGCACAACCTTTACAAAATATATGCACAGCCTTTTACAAAATATATGCACAGCCTTTTAAATTTCCAAACATCTGCAAATCCTCACTGCTATAAGCTAACCCACCCACTGCAACATGCAACTACCTACATATGATTATTTATGTATTATTTTAAATATAAAGTAACGTGCCTATAACACAAATATAAACTTATATACTAATATATCTTTACGTATCAGTTATGCGCATAATTACAGTGATATATGTAACTTACATTTTTATCAATAATAAAATTTATTACCGCAAACGATATATATAATAAATTTGAATATAACCAAGAGATTATAACATAATTTTTAATATAAATTGTAAATAAAATGTAACGTCCCTGAAATTTTGGTTAAGATAATTTGTTAATTAATTTAATTTTTGAAATTAAATTGTGAGCAAAAATCTGCATTGTGTTTGAATTTTCAAATTCAATTAGATGAATGTTTATCTATTTATATAAATGGAATTTTATAAGATCATTTGAATTTGATTTGAATATATATATATATATATATATATATATATATATATATATATCAAAAGATAGTAAATAAAGGAATTGATTTAAGAAATTCAATAAATTGATGTTAATAAGATTCCTATTTGGAATTCAAAGGTAAATATTTTATAAATATATTATAAATTTGGAATTTGAATTTCAAATACAAATATATTGAAAAATAAGAAATAAAAGTTTTAGAAATTAAATAGAGTAGCTTTTGCTTTCAAATGGATTGCTATGCTTGATTTTTTTTTTGCCTGGAAATGTGATTTCTACTTCCTGTTTTGATACTGGGTTTTAAATTTTTTAAAAAAAATGCCAGTTCTCTTTTATATGATCATTATTAAACCTTGCTTCAACAAATTAGCTGAGTTTAATTTAAGCTAAGATTTAAAAATATGTTCAAATGTTTTAAATTTTAAATATGTTTCAAAAAAATCTGGAAGTGAATAAAGCCTGGGAATTAATATAAGCCAACTGACAACCTCAACAAAAGAAAAATTATGTGAAACCTGGTTGTTTGTTTGTATCTGGAAATAGGTGTTTTTGTGTGAACATATACAAGTATGTAATTCTCAGTATATATGTATAATTGTAGAGGGATGTGCAGGCCTCTGTGTTTCTATTTTTTTCCCAGAATCATAATCTTTCTTCAAAAAAAAAAAAACAATTCCTATTGATCTGATCCTTGTCGGGGTTTTAGATTCAAACAGAAGTTGTTTGTTTCAACATACATTATTGATTAAAAATTATGATTAAGTAAACTAAACTCTAGATATCATTAAAAATCCAAAAAGAACCGAACCAATCTGATATTAGTGGAAACTCACACATTTTAATTTGGCAATCCAGTAATATTTATTGAAACCTTATCCCAAAATACGATTTTTAGAAGTGAAATTACAATTTTTAAAGTTAGCATTCAAGAGCAGTTCGAGTTGAACTGGATTTGGTATTTTGAGTCCCTTTTGACGATTTACTCGATCGGGATACTCATGGTTCTTTCTGGAGATGCAATGATGATCGGAGAATCAGGGAAAAATATCAGAACGGTGATCAAGTGAGGGTGGCGTTGGTGGTCGATCTAGGAAGTTCATAGACCTTGTTTGGATAGGTTGAATCGATTTGATTGGAACGACCTCAATCGATGATCGAGTGCTACCAGTCTCTGGGAAATAGAAGTAGGGGTGTTGACGAGACCATGGACGGAGATTCAGGAATTCTAGTGGTCGGAGGGTCGTGATCGAGGCGTTGCCAGGTTTGGGTATGTGTAGTAATCACTGTTGTTTGGTGAAGGTGGGTTTTGGTTTTCTCGAGTTGGTTTCACGTGTAACTCAAAGTAAGGTGATGCTTTGCTCGAAGCAAAATAGTTTAGCCTCGGGATGAAATTTTGTTACAGGTTTCAAAACAAAACCTGTAATGTTTGTTTTAAAAATCTAAACTGAAGTTTAAAATAAAAGGTGAAGTTTCAAACAAGTTAAATCCAAGTTTTAAATCTGGTTCAATGTTAGCTTGAATCTCAGTTTTAAAAATAGAATAAAGTTTTCAAATTTAATTTGTTTTAGCTACTTTAAAATGGGAAAATGGTTTGAACGTTAAAGTTTTAAAATGCAAGAAAGGTTTCTCTTAAATCAAAGTTAAATCTGGAAATCAAAAATTAATTGAAAAGCGGAAATGTATTTGATAGAGATCGGTTCAATATCTCAAAGTGTAATGTCGGACGTACAACCATACAAGTCTGTTTCGGGTTCAAACAGAACCGAAGGCACTTCCGAAGAAGCCCTTGCAATCCGGGTATCCACAATCCCGATCGGACTTCCCATCACTTAAGGAATCCGTATACCGTAGCTACTCGGTGCAGAGACAATCGATAGGTTATCCTAACGTTCTCGAAGACACCCGGTCTTCAACGCCGGTCTTCAAATGCAATCCATAACATCGTATCACTATTCGGAATGGGCTATATGACACAAGGTATCTCCCGGCTAAACCGAATAATGAGCACAATAGTTTAAAACATATGGATATGGGATTTTAGTTAAGTCACTACTTGAAAATCCAAAGCTTTTCTTTCAAATGGTTAAACAAATTACCATTTTAAAACTTTTCTCGTTTCACAAAGTTCACCTAGTTTCACAAAGATCATTCATAGATTTCAAACAATTCCATTTCGATTGGATTAACACATTAAATCATTAAATTAAAGATTTTAATTTATAGCTTTCAAAACACGTTTCCAAAGATTTATTTGTAACTTGGAAGACCATCTTAATTTTAGACTTGAAATCCTTCTTACACAAATTAGAAATTCATTTCTTATGTGAAAGCTTCTATTATTTGAAAACGAATAGTTTTCATTTCACAAAGATTCAATTATATTTATACAAGTTAAAATCTTTGGGTTTAATTTTATTTTTTAAATCCCAAAACAACACTTTTTAAAATGGTTTAAAAACCCATATAAGCCCATTTATAGGTTGAATAACCTTTTTAAACCCTAGTTCCCAAATCATAGAATTCAATTTCAAACATTAAATTCAAATTTAAATCGAATTATTTAAATTTCAAAACTCAATTAAGTTGTTCAAAATAACTTTTATTTTTGAAATTCATTTTCAAAGTTCCAATTCTAATTCCAAAACTATTTTGGATTAAATCTTTAAAACAATTTCAAAAATCCGTGACTTAACCCATTTCTACGTGCAATCCATATTTGTGTGTGTACAAGTGTGGTCCAGGGGTTCAACACAATAGTGCACAACATCAATCATCACATATTCAATCATATCGATAAGCGGTATAACCCATAACGCTTATCTTTATTCACAGATTCATAGATAAAATAAATTTATCAATCACAAAGATTTACCATTACAATTTGATGTGGGTTTCGGATAACCAACCGGAATCCGACTCCCTGTCGCATCGAAATTTCAAATGTCATTCCACGGGTCAAGGGGTTTTCATATTCATATAACAATATATACGACACAGATATAACAGCTTAGCACAAAACATTACATAGCATCACATCACATCACATAACAAATACATCAATCCATCACATAGCATCAAATAACAATCAAACCTCTATAAGTAAGATCAGTTAATTATTTGATTCAAACCAATTTTAATTGCTTAGGAATAATTACTAATCCTGGTTAATTTATCATTAATAAATTACAAATCATTTTGATTAACTTTTCTTTAATCATTAATTAACCATTTATAGTAAATTAATTAACCTCTTATTGTAATTTATCAACCTTTAATTATTAGGAAATTAACCTTTGATTATTAAATTCACCATTAAATAAATTATCTTTAATTAATTAATCAACCCTAAATTAATTAATTATCGTTAAATTAGTTGTCCTTATTTAATTACAACAATTGATTAACCTTAAGTTAATCACAAGATAAATAAATTTTTAATTAATAACATCCCTTAATTACTTTCACAAATTATTGACCTTTAATTAATAAATTTTTTCTTAATCACTTTAATTAATTATCCTTTAATTAATTAATCTCAAATCTTAATTAAATAAATTTAAGCCTTTAATTATCTATTTAATTAATCCAAATCAATAATTAATTAGATAAATAAATTATCCTTTTCAATTAACTTAATAATTTAATGAATTTCAAATCATTAAATCCTCATTGAATTTTACGAAAAACATTATCCTCATTAATGATTAAATTTATCATTAATAAAGTATCTCAAACCATTTTCTTTCAAATTTATTTTCAAATTTCCGTTTTTACACTTAAGATTTAAAATGGGTATAATTTAAAGTTAAAACAATTTGAAACACATTTTGAAATCTTAAGTTAAGGATATACTCATTTTCTAAAAGAAGTTTAAAGAAAATTTAAAATCAAATTCTTTTTTTTCAAACCATTTTAAATCATACTTTAATATTTAAAATTGTCAAACCAATTTAAATTTTTGAAACTCATAAATCTCCAAACCCAAATACAAATCATTTTTGATTTCTGGATTAATTTTTTTTTTTTATTTAAATTTGAACAGACAGGTTTTAAAAGAAAACCGGAACCAACATTTTACCCGCGACCTGCTTCGGGTTTACCCCGAGATAATCATCCCTTTACTTCGGGTTTTCCCCTAGATTTACCCATGTTGCCCTTCTTTTGCAACAATTTGCAAAGTTTTTAAATTTAACCCGGCACACCCCAAAACAACTCGAGCATGACTTTGAGTTTTCCCCTCCCTGACCCGAGCAGTGCTTCGAGTTCCTCTCTCTTGCCGAAACTGGAATGACCAGAAAACAAAACGTGGAGGCATGCACGTGTACAACCGAACCCAATGCTATCGACCAACTTTGCGACCACCGGCACATCATCTTCGACCCTCTAAACAACTTCGACCACCCAGATGATCTCATATGGCAACGAGTCGAAATCGAGCTGTTCGACCCCTCTAGGCACTCGAACCTGGTCATATGCATTGCCTCGCCGTTGGTGATCTTGATCGCCAGTGACCATGGTCGTCCATCTAGAACCGCTCCACCGACCCACATCCCATCCCAATTGGTCCGATGACCCCCAGAGCCACCTTCACGACGCACGAGTTCGAACAAAACCGACCGTCAAAATCGAAGCTTAAACCCTAAATTCAATTCGACCCACTAATTCTTGCAATAGAAATTTTTTTCAACATTTTTCCTAACATTATTGAGTTCCAAACTAGCTTCACACGAAATTACAACATCCAAAATTCATTTGATCACTAGAAATTGATCAAGATGCCGATTTTTTTCGAATTCGAACTGCCCTCGAATTACGCAACTAAAAATCATCACTAATGTTTTAAAAATCCTATTTTCATATGTTCATTCAAATTATAAAATCAATTCAACGGTTTAAAATGCTTGGATTTATCTTAAAAAAAAATTTTACTGCATATTTAGGTTACAGAGTCAACAATTTTCATTTGAAGCTTAAAACAAAATTGTAAACTTTGAGTTAAATTTAAACAACTTATTTTGTTTAAGAATCCCAATCTTAACATGTTTGTATGAAGGTTCATTTGATTTCTTTCTAACCTACCTTACCCTGAAAACCAAGAACAGGGAGAACATGTCATAAAACAATTTCCAGAATCATAAAGAACTTACAGAATAAATTTCTTCCATATGCAACAACACAAAGTTTTTATGGACTAAATACTCAGTTTTAAATTTAAAAAAAATCAAAACAAGTTTACTCACATTAATGCAGGAATTAAAACACAAATAATAGAATAAAGCATGGAGTTTACTCAACTGGATTCCAAAAGAATAGAGAGAACAGATCTTTGTTCTGAAATCTGGAATTTTACTTTTTAATGTCGATCTTGCTGTTGAAGACAGAGGAGAAGTTTAAGCCTAGAATTGAATTGGTTGATTCTTGACCTTAATTTATTTTCCACTGCAATTTCCCATTCTTGAAATATTTACTAATTTTTTTTGAATACTATTATGACCTTACCATACATTTTCATTTATAAATTATAGCTTGAAATCAATTGCATGAAGATTATTGAATTTATACTAGGGATTTCAAACCTGTTACTCAACAGAGGATTAAACCCAAACATGCACAGATATATTCAAACACACAAGCATAACAGACAACCTTCCCAGAACATATTTAAGCATCAACCCAATATCAAAGAATATAGGTAAATATAAGTGACTTTGCTCACACCAGTCCCACGACTGGCCTGGAGTTTATTGTTCATTTCCTAAACTCTGGGTGCCCACTATTTTTCCACACGGGCAGTCTAGAGTTGGGTTTTTCAAATAGTCAGGTTTAGTAGGTTATCTGGAGCTAGTTCAGTCTTTGGATCTGAACTGCACTTGCTTATCTTTGTGCATCATTATTGGGAGTTCGAGTTATTTCTGGATTGGTGCTTTGAAGATGGAGTTCTTTCCTGAAGACCATATTAGAGTTGTTGTTCCGCTGCTGAGTTATCTTTTCTTTCCGCTGCTATTATCTTGTATCATATCTCTAATGTATATTGATATTCATTGTATCATCTGCTGTATTATATTGTATCTGATATTATATCAATGTTGTATATTGAGATATTCCGTTTCTTCCGCTGTGTTGTACTTAATGTGTTATAAGCTCCGGCATGACTCGAATTTCAACGTTTGAATCTGCGGCATTCCAGTACAGTGGAGTGCGGATGTCGATTTCTGAACGCTGGAATTTGGATCGTGACATAAAAGGTCTGAATGTAAAACCCATGTGTTAAAACACATACATTAAAACTGTAAAATACATATACTTATATATATGTGAACACATTATTTATATAAGACTTGTTGCAAAAAAATGATCGATTTAAAATAATGATATAAATCTAAATATATTCAGCTCTTACAACTATATTTACAAACAAATATGCAGACCCTATATGTAAAATATGGCTAAATATGCACACATGCTCCTGTGTATGTAACCAATTGTATGTTGACAAGTGTGTATATAACAATTGTATATATAAGCTATTTACAAATCATCAGCGTCCTATATATATAGATAAGACAACTTGTAATAATTCGTATGAATTCATATATATAAGTATAAAAAGGTAAACAAATTATAGCTTTTAACTTTTAGGTAAATACAGCACAATATATTTATAATATAGATATTACCTTGTATAAAAGAATTGCAAAGGTTGTAGAGGAAAGGAGAAAGGTAGGGTTCGAAAAATAAAGGAGGAGGGGACTGCTATCTACAAGCATGCGAATTTTTTTTTTCAAAGAGAACAAAATGAGCAGTTGAATGGAGAAGAAGGCCACTTATGTCCTTTGTTGTATTCTCTCACAAGCAACACCAGATGACAGAGAAGAGAAAGTGAAAGGACAAAGACAAACGTATAGATTTATATTGGGAATATCAAGGCCAAAAGTGAATAAATATAAAGGTGAATAAAGGGGACCGTTTAAAATTTAATGAATGCAAAGTAACGTATAACGTTTTATGAACGCAAAAATAACGTACCGATATAAATGTAAAGTAACAAATATGGAAAAATTCAAGCGCAAATAAATGAAACGAAACGTACACGAATATATGAAAACCAACGAAGTTAAAATGGCAATAATAGTGTAAATGTGAATCGTTGCCACATAAACAAATAAAACGTACACAAATCTTTTACCGGTTATATGATGCCTACGGTCACCCATAATTGAGCTGAATAATAAAAGCAAATTTCTATTGTATGAGCACCACGTTTCAAATTTGAAATGTAAGGTAAAATATAAGGGAGGAAATCAATTGAAAGGTAAATGAAAAGCTGCACGTTTTAGGCCTATCCACTTTCTTTTGAACGAACATGTGTATGCGGTGCATTTTGTTTCAGTCTCAAGATGAAAGCAATATTATAAAGAGAATGAACGGCTTGAATTAAATATAAGTAGTTTTAGTGGAAAGAGAATGAACGGCTTGAGTGACCAAGTGACGTGAAGATTTTTAATACATACATAACATATATATTAAAATTTTAAAGCAGGAACGAAACAGTGAAAAAAAGAAAGTAGAAATAAAAGGTCAGGAAAAGTAGCAATGAGTATATATGTTAGAAAAGTAATAATTTTATTAGAAACGGTCATTCACTGATATAGCTTCCTTATTCAAGCGAATAAATAATATGGTCCAGCTGTAACGTTTAAAATTTTGAAACGAAGGAAATAGAAATGGGACAGGTTGCAAAAGGAAAGCCACACATAAATGGAATAAAATGTTAACCATGAAACGTGCCACACTCAATGGAAACAAACTAAAATGATAACGTCAAGCGCGGGAATTACGGACAATAAAGTAGAAAGTATGAGAAACTTAAAAGTGAATAAACGAATGAATGCAAGCTACAGATATATATATATATATATATATATATATATATATATATATATATATATATAATGATGTAAAATATTATGTTTCTGCCAGAGAGAAGAGAAAACGTTTGAAATGGAATAAATAGGGAAGGAACAAACCCGAAATGAAATAGCAATGGATAGAAAATTAAAGAGCTACAACACGAATACAGAGAGTAATAAAGGTAAGGTATTGATTGGCTTGTAACTGATGTAAAATTTGAATGGACAAGAAAATACAATTTATGGTAACCTTTGATTACCTTGATTTCATGCAAATTTCTGAATCAATTATAATTATACGTAATCCAAATATTAATTTTTTTTTATTATTAATAATTTCTCAAAAATCCAATTCAATACGTTATAAACCAATTAAAAATTGCTAAAATTTTATAGGTCGTTACACAACCACTTCATTCTAGAGTCTCACATGTACACTATTGTTAAAGTGGTTCCAACATTAACAGAGAGTGTGCCTAAAATTTGCCTGGGTCACTTTAATAACCAAACATCGTTTTACACACCGGTTTGTTCTTTTACATTACAGAAGTGAATCATTATTTGATATCGAAATATCATATTTGCTTCAGAATATCATATTTATTTCAATATGTTATATTCACTTCAAAATATCGTTTTATTCACCATGAAATCAATTTTCACTTCAGAATCATTGTATTCACTTCGAAATCAATTACGTTTCAAAATCATTTCGAATTTCGACTTAGGTTATAACTTCATTTTAACCACATACGTATTTAAATCAACGATCTAAATATAAACAGTTCCCAAGCTGAACAGTTTGAATTTTTGAAAGTAGTTTAAGTAATTTAAATAGTTAAATTGTTTAGATAATAAAATACTTTGATATAAAATAGTTTGAAAAGTTAAAATAGTTAAAATAGTTTAGATATTAAAATTGGTTATATATCAAATGATTTGAAAATTTAAATAATCTTAAATTTTAAAAGATGAATTTTAAAACAATTTATAGCGAAAATAGTTTCAAATTTAAAAAAAATTCTTACATTTCCACTGAATCTTGACTCGGGTCCAAATTTCAATCAAACCGATTCTATTTCAAATCTTCCAATTCAAATCATCTCAAAATCAAATCAATATAAATCGAATCAACTTTGATTTCAATTCAAATCAATTCTAATTTCGTTTTCAATTCGAATGAACTTTGATTTCGATTTCGATTTCAATTCTAATCAACTCTAATTTCGAAACGTTTATTTTTAACTTCAAATTCGATTCAACGAATGGGTTTAATGGTTTAAATTTCAATTCTTATTTTAAACCATTTCAATTTATATATATTTCAAGCCCAATTTCAATTTACCGATTTAAATCACTTAAATCAAATTAAACATCAATGTTCAATTTGAGGTTCAAATCTTTAAAATAATTCAATTACACACTCAAATTCGAAATATCTATTTATATCACTTTTACTTAAATAAATTCGTAGTTCAAGTAAAAGTTCATACCTTATAACAATTCAATTTCCATAATTCAAGTCATATCTCGATTATCACTTCGCGTTTCAAATTTAATTCTTTAAAACAATTTCTTTTACAAATTTCACCTTTCAACATTTCAAATCTCAAATTTGAAAATATTTCGATCTTTATACATTCGATTTTTATTTCTTTAAAACCAAAATCATTTAAATAGCTTCAAATTCAAGGATTTAAAACCATTTAATTTTACCAATCAGGTATCCGTAAATAATTTTCTATCCAGTGGCCAAGTGATCATTTATATCAATTTTTGTTGCACGAATAGATATATATCATTTCAATCCAAAATAAATGTCATATGTATATATCATTTCAACCTATTTATTAATTTGTTCAAAATAATTCAAATAACAGTTTTATATACTGTTAAATAATATACAGGGTGATAACAGGATATATATAAAATATATAAACATCTAATCATTCAAAATATTAACCAATAGCCATCCATCACAATCAACTTCCAAAACAGTCAATATATCACAACAGTTATCTAGTTAGTAATATCGGTTGTTTATCTAGCAATCCAATTACAGTTTCAAATTTAACTGTCAAATTAAATTCCTATCAATTCAAACCATATGTCAATTTAAATGTCAGTTAAATTACTAAACAACAGTCAATAAAAATAAATCACTTCATGATTTCAATTTAACGAACATCGGAAATATTTTTGTGTTCGTGAGCGGGTTTAATCACTCACCTTTATTTGAACCTAAATTTTTAGCTTTAAATAAATTTCAATTCAACTCCATCTCGTAAACGACGTCGATCAAACATAACTTTTTTCGCTCCAATCCGACCTTGCACAAGAAAGTTACGGATTAAATAATATTCATATAATTAAAAACATAATTACTTAACTAATTTAATTAAATAAATTAAAATTTAACCTTATCCTTCAACGTTCCCCCTCACGTGCGTTCCTACCCTTCCCAGGTCGAACTCGAGTTCGATTATAAACACACACACACACACACACGTTCAAATCGTGCCTCGCCAGTATGTCCAACCACCGCCGCAGCCTTGACCGTGTCACCCCAGCGCCGCCTCACGCCAGCTTCCACGCCATCCTACACACGCACGCGTACGCACCAAGAACCCTAAATTGACGCCGCCATCGAACTGAAAACGCCGCCATCTCACACCTCCTTTAGACGATCCAACCGTCCATCTCGCTCACCTTCTCATCTCGCACGTCTTTGTAGTTAGGGTCGAGAGCTTATATGCTTGGAGTGGCTTCGAGGAATAATGATCATCAGATGGGAAGGGTTTAGATGGCAGTTGAGGATTTTAGTTTAGGGTTTAGCCAAATGAAATAAGTTAAGGCTATCTATAAAAAAATTCCGTGGAGCTAGTCATCCGTGAAATTTTCAAACACCAAACGAAATGTGCCGCCTGGTGTTCTATATGTTATATCCATATTCCGAACACAATGGAACATATATAAGGGCCAATTCCTTCACATTCAAAAGATAGCTTTTCAAAATCGAATTATATTAAAGTTCTAAAAATAAATTCAATGTGTTTCAAGCTCGCACAACTAAACAAGAAGTTTGATCGCTACGAAACTTGAAATTCTATAATAATTCACTATTACAGATCTGATGAAACTAGTATCGTTGTAATCCGAGATGGTGCCGAAAAGACTATTTACACGTTAATCAAAAAAGTTATTTTACAAAAAAAAAATTATTCACTTTAAATTCAATTTTAAAAGTTAACGTTCTATATTCTTGTTTAAATAAAATTTAACTAGGCCTTCGGAATCATTTTCATTCATATTAAACACAGGATTCAATTATTTGAATAATTTCAAATGTTAAATATAACAATTAAATTTGTATATAAATCACTACATTCGAAATATAAGTTATTTAACTTATAAAATTTTCTTTTAAAACAATTTCAAATGATAAAAAAACTACTTCCATTTTACAATAATTCAACATCTTTGTAATTATTGTATACACCAAAGTTATTCATTTCTTACCAAATAAATGTTTTCTTATTTCTGAAATTTATACTTATCAAGAATATAATTTCATATAAACAAAATTATGTTTTTTCTTTTAATAAACATTCATTCGATCCTTTATTAACTTAACATCATTATTTCGATTTTTGTTATCAACTACTTACCATTCAGTGCAATTTAATTTACTTTCTAATATAAGTTATCATCTTTCATCTTATTAAATTTTTGTTATTAAATATTTTTATCTAAGTTCATATCCAATAAGTTACATTAATAAATCATTAAATTTTTATTTCTAACTATTTTTATTCAATAATTATATTAAATTTAATAATTTAAAATAGTTAAGAATACGGGTCTTTACACGCATCTACCATGTTTTTGCCATTACCGATGTGTAATGCTCGAGGTAATGTTTTACCTTTCACATGACAAATCCCACTTTGAATGTTGCATTACCATTTCGACAACACACTAATTAATTTCCATAAAAGTACAACCCGGAGTTCATACACCTTATGGAAGTGTGTTAAGTATAAACGGGGTAACCTCCTACACCACCAAACAGATGTACGTCTGTAAAAAAAATGTATGTGGTCTTAAAAATGCAATGTCATACATTTGTTTATACAAGTTGTCCAAGAACTGGACAAACCGAAGGTTCTCCTATTATATCTAATTTGAGAATCACCCTTAGGATTAGTAGCGAATAGTCCTTGCATTGATGATTTCAAAGTGAAGGTACTACAACCACAATATGTATATAATACAGGAATCACTAGGTTAGTGGCAAGCAACCTTACATATAAAGATATCCGTCTTCGAAATTATTGTCTTCAACATGTCTTCACTTTCGAACACGTATATTGGCTCGAAGTCATATTCGGATGGGAATCACCAAATCCAATCCCGGTCTTTCTGAACCAATTATCGATAGAAAAGATCTTAAGTGTAACGACCCAGAATTTTTATTAATTAAAATTTGAATATTTAATTAATTTTAAATATTAATAAGTGAATTTATAAGTCAAATAAATTTTTATTTGAATTTTTGGATTTAATTGGATTTTTAAATCGATAATTTAATATGTTAAATTATGGAAATAATTGAAAATTGAGTTAAATATGATTGAAAATGATTTGTAAAATATTGTTTTATCATATTGGAGTTAGAATGATATTTTAGAACTTTTAAAATCGAATTAAAAGTTAATTTGTGAAAATTGAATATTTTAATATTTAAATCGACTAGTGAAAATAGTCAATTTTTGAACAGTCTCAGAATTGAACGAAACCAGTTCCATTGGATCCGTAATAGTTAGTTATTACCGGATTTCAAATTTCGTGTCAATCGGAGTTATCGTTTGATCGTGGCAGCTCGAAACGCATCGATTTATTTTTAATTTAAATTTGGCGAGTGAAAATAGCCATTTTTCAAAAAGTCTCGAATTTTGACGAAACTAGTTTCATCGGATCCGTAATGTGATATTATTGTAAGGTTTCAAATTTCAAGTCGATTGGATTTACCGTTTGTCCGGTACGAATTAAAACGCCTAGAAATCGAGTTAAATCGGTTTAATTCAAATTGAGCGTTTACAGCCATAACTCGCACAGATGTCCGAATTAGCTTTCGAAACCTGTTCCATTGTGTCCGGAACGCGGGATAAACCCTAGGTACGTCAGTTTCGACGCCTAAATCGGAGTTCGGAATTTACGGATAAATAGTGTTTCGATAAAATTCTATAAATAGACCAAAATTCTCACAAAAATAAAATAAAATAAAAGAAAACCCTAATCAAACTGCATAGCCGGCCCTAGAATTCGATGGCCAGAATTGTCTCTCACTTTCCCCTCAATCTCTCTCAATCTACAAAGAATTAGCCTTAGGTTTCAACATGAAACTTGTAGAGCTCGACGAGAGCTTTAATTTCATACGGAGATGATCGGAAACGGAGTCGTGTGGAGGAAGCTACAGGGGGCCGACAGGGGGGACCTGCGCACGCAACCCTAGGCTAGAGGGGCAGCCGAGCTTTATGATGTTGGTGGTGGTGGACGAGCTCGCGAAGGGCTTCGACATGGTGGGGTTGTGATCGAGTTTCATCGAGTAGTTAAATTGTAAAATCTAAACCTAATATGCATGTTGGGTTCGGTTTCTCCAGGGGACGCATGCACGAGATGAGGAAGGAGGGGAGAAGCATATGCACGGCCAGGATCTGATGGGAGCAAATCGAACGGCCTGTGATGTTGTAGGTTTAAATTTTTAAAGTTAGTTATAAATTTGTTTATTTAAATCGTGTACAAACTTCATAAATGCATAACTTTTTCATACGAGGTCGAAAAAATGCAAACTCAGTTGCGTTGGAATCGTATGGACGAGCACTACGCGATGGAGTTGGTTTGGAGTCGTTTGGAGTTAGTGAGAATTTTGGGTAAAATTAAACGTCCGTTTAATTTTATTCGAAATAAATCGCTGAAACGAAATTAAAATCAAGGTGAGAACTTCTCACTCAATCAAACCAGTTTCGATTTTATTTTAAATAGTTAGATTTAAAATATTTGAATGCATGTTTGAATGATGATTGATATCTATTGATTGTTAAAATAGACATTATACGCCGTTAGTAAGCGGATGTTATTTAATAAAAACATATACCGCGAATATTTCATAAACAGTGAAATTGGTATTATAAATAATATCAATATATATATATATTGGCATATGTATATATTGCAGTTGTTGATTTCCCGTATTTTTAGCGGATGAGACCCTATTGCGCCGTTATTAAGCGGATAATATTTAATAAGAACATATACCGCGATAATTTCGTACTGGAGCGAAATTGGTATTGTGCTAATGTTTTTGGATGCAGGAAACAGGTTGGAGGGATCCAACTGGATTCCTCAATAGTATTTATTTGATTCAGATATTTTGATATTTGATGGATTTTCATATTGATATATGATATCGTTGTAGTCGTGATTGACTATTTGGTGTGTAGCATCATTGGACCAAATTTTGGGATTTTAAAATGATTTCAAAGTGATTTTTGAAAGTATACGTTTATAAAATATTTTTGGAATTGATCCAGTTTAAATAAATAAACGTTAGAATTTTTAAAGTTCTAAAAATTATGATTTTTTGAGAAATATAGTTAAAAACTGATTTTTGAGAATATGATGCTAAAGATTTTATAAAATAGTTTAATTGAGACATTTTAGAATTATTGTGAAAAGTTTAAATATAGGATTTATAAAATTTAATTATTTTATAAAAGAAAATGGTGAAATAATAAAGGAGATTGAAGATGTTTTAAAAGAATAATATGAATTGATTTATATTAAGAGATTTATAAATGGATATTTATAAATTGAAATATGGACATTATAAAACGAGTTTTTATAAGTGTTTGAATGAAGTGAAAATGAATTTCATAATTGAATGGAAATTATAGAATTTTATACGGTGAAGTTATAAATGGAATTTTATAAGTAGTAGGTTTATAAAATTTATTAAGTTATTAAAATAATGATTTTGGATAAATGAATGGATCTTATAAGTTATAAGATTTATAATTTGGGAAGTTAAAAAGAACGATTTTGTAAAATAATTGTTTTATAAGTATTTAACCTGTAATATGAACTTTTAGTTATAATTGAGTTATAAACTGGAATAGTTTAATAAAGGAATTTATAAAAAGGAAGTTTTTATAAATAAATAGAAATGGAATTTATAAACGTTGTTTTATAAATTCGAAATGACTTATTTTGATAAGTAAATTATTATAACTTATGTATGGAGTTATATTCACGTTTTTAGACCGTGAATAATCCTTTGAAATAAAATGCACAGAATTGATGAAATTTGTTAACGTAGTATATTCACGTTTTTAATACGTTAAAGAAATGTTTAGAATGTGAATGTTTTAAATAGAATTAAAACGATCTAACGATGTTTTAAAATGTGTTGAGATTCGAAACCATAGATTTCAACATTCATTGTTGAAATAGACGTTTTCGAGAAATAAAAGGGAATGGTGGACTATAACACTGTTGTTATAGTAAATGATTTCCAAAGGGAAATGTTTTGAATAGTATTGGGATTTATATATCTATTGTAATTTCGAATCCCTTTACTAGTGATTTTGGGTTGCCGTAACGATGTTTTACGTAACATTCGTTTTGGCCCAAATAAATATGTTTAAGTGAATGATTTCCTTAAAGAATGAAATATATACTTAATTCGATTTAAGTATATTGAATATTTTCCAAGGTTGAAAATAAAAAGATTTGTGAATTACTTATGAATAAATAAGTATGGAAATGTTTTCCAATATGAAGTGAATAATTAGAATTTATCTTTTTGAAGATAAATTGAAATGGATAATTGAAATCGTATATGCATGGATATTTTGAAATATAAATTCATTATGGAATTTATATGAGAAAGTGGAATTTGTTTGAAAATAAATATTGATTTATTTTTGAAGTGTTGAAACTATATATCTTGTAAAGATATTTTTGGAAAGTAAATAATTTGGAAAATTATTTGGAATCTGGTGATGTATGCATATCCATTGATAGTTCAATAGCCGACTATCAATATTTCCCTTTGAATGGGTATTTGATGTGATTTGTTTGAATTTGAATGCCACACTTATTTTTGAATAAGCGCTCACTATTCGGGTTAACCGGGAAAGGACCATGGGGTCGTATAACCCATTCCGAATATGTGATACATCGTTGTGAATTGCATTTGAAGATCGGTGTTGAAGACCGAGTATTTGTGAAAGCGATAGGATGACCTATCGATTGTCTCTGCACTGGGTAGCTCCTGGTATAGAGATTCCTTAAGTGATGGGAAATTCGATCGGGATTGTGAATACCCGGATTGCAAGGGCTTCGTAAGAAGTACCTTCGGTTTTGTTCGAGCCCGGAACAGACTTGTATGGATTGTATGTCTGACATTACAAATTGAGATGTAAAGCCGATTTCTTTCAAATATATTTCTGTTGGTGGCGGAGAATTTATTCTTTTAGCTTAACACCCTTCTCTGAGACGTACGAGCTCAGAGGTTATATAGTTGAATGTTGTCAGCGATATATTCCCAATTTGGTAATGTGACATGCTGAGTGGTGCTGAAATGATCATTGTGTTGATTATTTGTGATAGGATCGTTTATTTGATCGTCTATCCTTGTGATCATTGTGTTGATCATTTGTTGACCCAAAGCATGGCTTTTGTATAAAGTATGTTTTTGTGGACGTGAATTCGTCGAGCCTCACACCCCGTGAATGGTCAAAATAGGAAAGAAGCAGCAAGGTTACGAGGGGTAGCACCCTTTAGGATGTGTCCATTTCCTTCTGGAAAAGGGTGGTATCATGGTATGGAGCCCAGATACTTACTCATGTTGAAAACACTTTGTTATGATTATGTGAATTGATTACGAGCGCTCGGTGATAAAGGTCCCAAAGGACCGGGGGATGGCATATTCGGTCAGTTGTTACTCAGTTAGGGGTAACCCGGCCTTGTCTTGGTAGAGATCCGGTTTGGTTCTCGGGGATGTCCATCCAGAGGCATTCTCATGTGGCAATGGGAAGTTCCTTGGCCTGATCATTCGTTGGAAATCCAAAGAAACAATACAAGACTTGTACGGTTTTAGTTGTATAACCTGCTATGGAATGTGGCGGTAACCTGCTATTGAACATAGTTAGCTATAGTAGGCATACGATAATGGTCGTATGTTGGCTAAGATTTATATTCTACTTTTGAAATGAATTTTTCTCTATACTATGCACTAGTAATAATATCAAATATTATTTTAAATGCGTATCAAGCATCTTTGACTATCATAAGGAGAAATCTCCTTCGATTCTGCGTTTGCATTGTGTGTGTGTGCGGGAGGCCTTATGGTAGTCTCATTTTTAAAAGCATTGCGAATTGAAATAAAAATATCTCTCTATTGATTTTAAAGATAAATAAACTGTTTTGAGTTCTCACACCAGTCACATGACTGACTTGGAGTTTATTGTTTTCCTTCCTAAACTCTGGGTGCCCACCAATTTCCACACGGGCAGTTAAGAGTTAGGTTTATCAGGATATTCTGGATATTCTGGAGTTGCTGGAGGCAAGCTGGATGGCATGACGTATTACTACTATATAGTATTTCTTTTTCCGCTGCATTGTTTGATGTTGTATGTTGTACACTCTGATGATTTGATGTAATGTAATATAATGTAATGTAATAACTGATATAGTTCTTTGTTTAAAGATTATTCATTTATTATTATATGTTGTTCCGCTGCGAATTGTGAGATTCTGTTGTTGTTCTGTTGTTTTCTTTTTCCTCTATATTCTATTTTCTTCTATTTTAAAATTTTCTGTTCTCTTTTCTATTTTCTTTTCTCTCTATTTTCTATCTTCTCTCTTCTTCTCTTAAATTCTTTTTAAAACCCATAACTATCCGGTTTTCGGCCTTCGATTTCTCGGCAGTCGATAAAGTGAGTATCGATGTTGAATTTTCAAAAGTCGAAAATTTTCGGGGCGTTACATTTGGTATCAGAGCATATGGTTAAGCGACAACCATGGTTCTGTTGGGTATTACTCATTAGAGATAGAGTCAGCAGTACTCTAGAATGAATTTGAGTGTAATAATAGCTATGAGAGCGTATTTGTTAGTGAATATAAAATTGTTTTATATTGTGATGATTGGTTTGTTGAGTGGTATATGAACCTTCGTCAGCGTGGTCTCGACAACTATGCCGAAGGGGTTTCTAAACACTTGAATAGAACAATTCGGCACAATATTGTTTTAAATTGGGTAAATGAAATAATTTTACTTGATTATATTTTTATATATAAAGGAATGATTTTTTTTGGAATTATTAAAGTGTATGTAAGTTGATTGTTTAGTTGTTTGAATAATCTAAATAAAAGAATAATTGTATAAGTAAAAGAATTATAAGTATGAATTATAATTAAAGTGATTTACAATTGTGAAATAAACTTATATATATGAGAAGTGAAACTATATGAATATGAGTTGTAATAAAAATAAATTTAAGTTATGTAAAACAAGTAATGTTTATAAAATGAATATAACTTAAGTGATATGGAATGAAGTTGATATTAGTATCAAAGTAAATTAATAAAGGTTAATGACAAATGTAAACTTGAGTTATATAAAAGAAGTTCAACTTTGTAATTGAATTGAATTAATGGATTAAATGTAAATCAATTGAATGTGAATTAAAGTTGATATGAAAATAATGAATATAGGTGTTAATTCATTAAAATCTAATGTTATTAGAAAGTTGAATAGTTGAATAAAAATCAATTTAATTAAACCAATTGAAAGTGATGGTGTTGAAACTAAATTGAATGAATATATGCAAAGTGATTTTGTTGTTATATGGTTGAAATTAATATACATTGGTTGTTATATGGTTGTTAGTTGATTGTATATAATTCATTAAGTATTAATGAAATTGAAAGCTAAATTAATTGAATTCAAATTGAAAGTAAATAAATTTGAATAGAATTGAACGTGAATTGGATTTAATTAGTGAATGCAAACTAATTAAAATTGAATAAGAATGAATGTTGATAAAATTCAATGTAAATAAATCAAATGTGATTTGAATTGAAAACCCTTTCATTGAATATTAATGAGAATATGAATGAATATTATTGATTATGAATGGTAGTTGGTTGATGTTGGCATTTGTTGTTTTACTACATTTGCTATGTGACATATATAGTTATGGAGATATATGTGGTATATTGAGATTATTTCCATATATGCATGTTCTCATGTTGTTTGTTGAGTGATTAGTAGGTGCGGATCGCGTTTGCTTCGCATTTGGAGCTCGCTTTCGCGCTATATTAGCCGTATATGCTCGCTAATAAAATATAAGGTACATATCTCGGATTAAATACAGTACTTTTACACTTTTTTCCCTGCGGGATGCCTCATTACTTGATGAGATGTATATTTGTGATATATATACTGTCATTTTTTTTTGGGATCGAGCCGCGCAAAGGAGACTATGGCGAATTTTTCCGAAAATTTAAGGCGTTAGAAAAATTTGAGAAAAATTGGAAAATTTTGAAAACTTTGATTTTGGAATTGAAATTTAAATGATATAGTTGTTTTTGAAAAGATAACTAAGTATGATTTGAAAACTTAGTAAAGTTATTGTAAGAAGTTTAACTATGGAATTTTGGGAAAATTAATAGATTCTGTAACTTTCTTACTTATAATTTCGAGGACGAAATTCTTTTAAGGGGGGAAGATTGTAACGACCCAGAATTGTTATTAATTAAAATTTGAATATTTAATTAATTTTAAATATTAATAAGTGAATTTATAAGTCAAATAAATTTTTATTTGAATTTTTGGATTTAATTGGATTTTTAAATCGATAATTTAATATGCTAAATTATGGAAATAATTGAAAATTGAGTTAAATATGATTGAAAATGATTTGTAAAATTTTGTTTTATCATATTGGAGTTAGAATGATATTTTAGAACTTTTAAAATCGAATTAAAAGTTAATTTGTGAAAATTGAATATTTTAATATTTAAATCGACTAGTGAAAATAGTCAATTTTTGAACAGTCTCAGAATTGAACGAAACCAGTTCCATTGGATCCGTAATAGTTAGTTATTACCGGATTTCAAATTTCATGTCAATCGGAGTTATCGTTTGATCGTGGCAGCTCGAAACGCATCGATTTATTTTTAATTTAAATTTGGCGAGTGAAAATAGCCATTTTTCAAAAAGTCTCGAATTTCGACGAAACCAGTTTCATCGGATCCGTAATGTGATATTATTGTAAGGTTTCAAATTTCAAGTCGATTGGATTTACCGTTTGTCCGGTACGAATTAAAACGCCTAGAAATCGAGTTAAATCGGTTTAATTCAAATTGAGCGTTTACAGCCATAACTCGCACAGATGTCTGAATTAGCTTCCGAAACCTGTTCCATTGTGTCCGGAACGCGGGATAAACCCTAGGTACGTCAGTTTCGACGCCTAAATCGGAGTTCGGAATTTACGGATAAATAGTGTTTCGATAAAATTCTATAAATAGACCAAAATTCTCACAAAAATAAAAAAAATAAAAATAAAACCCAAATCAAACTGCATAGCCGGCCCTAGAATTCGATGGCCAGAATTGTCTCTCACTTTCCCCTCAATCTCTCTCAATCTACAAAGAATTAGCCTTAGGTTTCAACATGAAACTTGTAGAGCTCGACGAGAGCTTTAATTTCATACGGAGATGATCGGAAACGGAGTCGTGTGGAGGAAGCTACAGGGGGCCGACAGGGGGGACCTGCGCACGCAACCCTAGGCTAGAGGGGCATCCGAGCTTTATGATGTTGGTGGTGGTGGACGAGCTCGCGAAGGGCTTCGACATGGTGGTGTTGTGATCGAGTTTCATCGAGTAGTTAAATTGTAAAATCTAAACCTAATATGCATGTTGGGTTCGGTTTCTCCAGGGGACGCACGCACGAGATGAGGAAGGAGGGGAGAAGCATATGCACGGCCAGGATCTGATGGGAGCAAATCGAACGGCCTGTGATGTTGTAGGTTTAAATTTTTAAAGTTAGTTATAAATTTGTTTATTTAAATCGTGTACAAACTTCATAAATGCATAACTTTTTCATACGAGGTCGAAAAAATGCAAACTCAGTTGCGTTGGAATCGTATGGACGAGCACTACGCGATGGAGATGGTTTGGAGTCGTTTGGAGTTAGTGAGAATTTTGGGTAAAATTAAACGTCCGTTTAATTTTATTCGAAATAAATCGCTGAAACGAAATTAAAATCAAGGTGAGAACTTCTCACTCAATCGAACCAGTTTCGATTTTATTTTAAATAGTTAGATTTAAAATATTTGAATGCATGTTTGAATGATGATTGGTATCTATTGATTGTTAAAATAGACATTATACGCCGTTAGTAAGCGGATGTTATTTAATAAAAACATATACCGCGAATATTTCATAAACAGTGAAATTGGTATTATAAATAATATCTATATATATATATTGGCATATGTATATATTGCAGTTGTTGATTTCCCGTATTTTTAGCGGATGAGACCCTATTGCGCCATTATTAAGCGGATAATATTTAATAAGAACATATACCGCGATAATTTCGTACTGGAGCGAAATTGGTATTGTGCTAATGTTTTTGGATGCAGGAAACAGGTTGGAGGGATCCAACTGGATTCCTCAACAGTATTTATTTGATTCAGATATTTTGATATTTGATGGATTTTCATATTGATATATGATATCGTTGTAGTCGTGATTGACTATTTGGTGTGTAGCATCATTGGACCAAATTTTGGGATTTTAAAATGATTTCAAAGTGATTTTTGAAAGTATACGTTTATAAAATATTTTTGGAATTGATCCAGTTTAAATAAATAAACGTTAGAATTTTTAAAGTTCTAAAAATTATGATTTTTTGAGAAATATAGTTAAAAACTGATTTTTGAGAATATGATGCTAAAGATTTTATAAAATAGTTTAATTGAGACATTTTAGAATTATTGTGAAAAGTTTAAATATAGGATTTATAAAATTTAATTATTTTATAAAAGAAAATGGTGAAATAATAAAGGAGATTAAAGATGTTTTAAAAGAATAATATGAATTGATTTATATTAAGAGATTTATAAATGGATATTTATAAATTGAAATATGGACATTATAAAACGAGTTTTTATAAGTGTTTGAATGAAGTGAAAATGAATTTCATAATTGAATGGAAATTATAGAATTTTATACGGTGAAGTTATAAATGGAATTTTATAAGCAGTAGGTTTATAAAATTTATTAAGTTATTAAAATAATGATTTTGGATAAATGAATGGATCTTATAAGTTATAAGATTTATAATTTGGGAAGTTAAAAAGAACGATTTTGTAACATAATCGTTTTATAAGTATTTAACCTGTAATATGAACTTTTAGTTATAATTGAGTTATAAACTGGAATAGTTTAATAAAGGAATTTATAAAAAGGAAGTTTTTATAAATAAATAGAAATGGAATTTATAAACGTTGTTTTATAAATTCGAAATGACTTATTTTGATAAGTAAATTATTATAACTTATGTATGGAGTTATATTCACGTTTTTAGACCGTGAATAATCCTTTGAAATAAAATGCACAGAATTGATGAAATTTGTTAACGTAGTATATTCACGTTTTTGAATAAGTGAATAATACGTTAAAGAAATGTTTAGAATGTGAATGTTTTAAATAGAATTAAAACGATCTAACGATGTTTTAAAATGTGTTGAGATTCGAAACCATAGATTTCAACATTCATTGTTGAAATAGACGTTTTCGAGAAATAAAAGGGAATGGTGGACTATAATACTGTTGTTATAGTAAATGATTTCCAAAGGGAAATGTTTTGAATAGTATTGGGATTTATATATCTATTGTAATTTCGAATCCCTATACTAGTGATTTTGGGTTGCCGTAACGATGTTTTACGTAACATTCATTTTGGCCCAAATAAATATGTTTAAGTGAATGATTTCCTTAAAGAATGAAATATATACTTAATTCGATTTAAGTATATTGAATATTTTCCAAGGTTGAAATAAAAAGATTTGTGAATTACTTATGAATAAATAAGTATGGAAATGTTTTCCAATATGAAGTGAATAATTAGAATTTATCTTTTTGAAGATAAATTGAAATGGATAATTGAAATCGTATATGCATGGATATTTTGAAATATAAATTCATTATGGAATTTATATGAGAAAGTGGAATTTGTTTGAAAATAAATATTGATTTATTTTTGAAGTGTTGAAACTATATATCTTGTAAAGATATTTTTGGAAAGTAAATAATTTGGAAAATTATTTGGAATCTGGTGATGTATGCATATCCATTGATAGTTCAATAGCCGACTATCAATATTTACCTTTGAATGGGTATTTGATGTGATTTGTTTGAATTTGAATGCCACACTTATTTTTGAATAAGCGCTCACTATTCGGGTTAACCGGGAAAGGACCATGGGGTCGTATAACCCATTCCGAATATGTGATACGTCGTTGTGAATTGCATTTGAAGATCGGTGTTGAAGACCGAGTATTTGTGAAAGCGATAGGATGACCTATCGATTGTCTCTGCACTGGGTAGCTCCTGGTATAGAGATTCCTTAAGTGATGGGAAATTCGATCGGGATTGTGAATACCCGGATTGCAAGGGCTTCGTAAGAAGTACCTTCGGTTTTGTTCGAGCCCGGAACAGACTTGTATGGATTGTATGTCTGACATTACAAATTGAGATGTAAAGCCGATTTCTTTCAAATATATTTCTGTTGGTGGCGGAGAATTTATTCTTTTAGCTTAACACCCTTCTCTGTGACGTACGAGCTCAGAGGTTATATAGTTGAATGTTATCAGCGATATATTCCCAATTTGGTAATGTGACATGCTGAGTGATGCTGAAATGATCATTGTGTTGATTATTTGTGATAGGATCGTTTATTTGATCGTCTATCCTTGTGATCATTGTGTTGATCATTTGTTGACCCAAAGCATGGCTTTTGTATAAAGTATGTTTTTGTGGACGTGAATTCGTCGAGCCTCACACCCCGTGAATGGTCAAAACAGGAAAGAAGCAGCAAGGTTATGAGGGGTAGCACCCTTTAGGATGTGTCCATTTCCTTCTGGAAAAGGGTGGTATCATGGTATGGAGCCCAGATACTTACTCATGTTGAAAACACTTTGTTATGATTGTGTGAATTGATTACGAGCGCTCGGTGATAAAGGTCCCAAAGGACCGGGGGATGGCATATTCGGTCAGTTGTTACTCAGTTAGGGGTAACCCGGCCTTGTGTTGGTAGAGATCCGGTTTGGTTCTCGGGGATGTCCATCCAGAGGCATTCTCATGTGGCAATGGGAAGTTCCTTGGCCTGATCATTCGTTGGAAATCCAAAGAAACAATACGAGACTTGTACGGTTTTAGTTGTATAACCTGCTATGGAATGTGGCGGTAACCTGCTATTGAACATAGTTAGCTATAGTAGGCATACGATAATGGTCGTATGTTGGCTAAGATTTATATTCTACTTTTGAAATGAATTTTTCTCTATACTATGCACTAGTAATAATATCAAATATTATTTTAAATGCGTATCAAGCATCTTTGACTATCATAAGGAGAAATCTCCTCCGATTCTGCGTTTGCATTGTGTGTGTGTGTGCGGGAGGCCTTATGGTAGTCTCATTTTTAAAAGCATTGCGAATTGAAATAAAAATATCTCTCTATTGATTTTAAAGATAAATAAACTGTTTTGAGTTCTCACACCAGTCACATGACTGACTTGGAGTTTATTGTTTTCCTTCCTAAACTCTGGGTGCCCACCAATTTCCACACGGGCAGTTAAGAGTTAGGTTTATCAGGATATTCTGGATATTCTGGAGTTGCTGGAGGCAAGCTGGATGGCATGACGTATTACTACTATATAGTATTTCTTTTTCCGCTGCATTGTTTGATGTTGTATGTTGTACACTCTGATGATTTGATGTAATGTAATATAATGTAATGTAATAACTGATATAGTTCTTTGTTTAAAGATTATTCATTTATTATTATATGTTGTTCCGCTGCGAATTGTGAGATTCTGTTGTTGTTCTGTTGTTTTCTTTTTCCTCTATATTCTATTTTCTTCTATTTTAAAATTTTCTGTTCTCTTTTCTATTTTCTTTTCTCTCTATTTTCTATCTTCTCTCTTCTTCTCTTTTCTTTTCTTAAATTCTTTTTAAAACCCATAACTATCCGCTTTTCGGCCTTCGATTTCTCGGCAGTCGATAAAGTGAGTATCGATGTTGAATTTTCGAAAGTCGAAAATTTTCGGGGCGTTACATTAAGTATATGGGTCATTTGGTGATCATTATTCAATCAATTAATATCTTTATATCCAATAAAAAATCTTTAGAGATATATTTTAAACCATTACCTACCAGTATATAAAACCACATTTTAGCCTTCAGAAATACCAAATCATTTCCTTTAACTTGCTTGGGAAAAATATCGCCATCTTCTATTTTTGATAATTTCAATCTTAATGGAGATTACTTATTTTCGAAACATATCTTTTAATGGATTAAAAACAATGTTATTTAAGACATTATTGACTATATACCCAAATCAATTACTACCGAGTAAAAAGGTTTCATAGATTTTGGATTAAATATACACAATGCTGATTTTCATATTCAACATGTACTATTCATCGAATAACAGTGAATTCACCTTTTAGACTCACACGGATAGTATGGGTTCCCTCCTCAGAATTTAATCCACAGTTTAACTACAATGTTCTCTTTAACATCAACATTTTATTTTAAACCTTGTTTAACTTTTGGAAAAAAAACTCCTAATATCTTTTCGTTTACCATAGGAAAAATGCCGTCTGAGTAAATCAAATTAACTATCCCCTCCGTCAGGCCAGCCTTGATAGCTAGAGAAAGCAGGCAATTTGTAACAACCCGGGATTTCGTACCGATTAATTATCGTCATAAGACGATTTATTTCTGCCAGCTAATAGCTGTTGTTGATGGAGTTTTTAAATCAGTGAGATTCGTTTCGAAATTTGCTAATGTGTATGCGGGCTTTAAATAAAATCAAGGCCTAAATACATTCTCTCCTTTTATTTTGGCCGTTCCCTTCTTATCCCAATCCGACCCGTCCCTCCTTTCATTTTTCTTATTCATTCGAAAACCTAAACCTAAACTCACGATAAGGAATAAAAATGGCGGCTGTAATTTTTCGTTTTCGCCTTCAAAAACTAAGGCTCGGGGAATCAAAGGCGTCGACTTTAGGTTGATGGATCGAATGATGATTGTCGTTCCTTGGCTGTCGATCTTTGGTTTTTGCTACGGGAAACGAAGGTGAGTACTTTTAGTTACTCACATCTAATTCAAGCGTTTTTCATGATTGCTTGCTTGTTTAAATTCATGATTTTTGGATTGCTTGATTTATTGATCCTCACGGTTTTGAAAGCATTGACTCCTTGTTGACTTCGGTCCTTTCGATTTGTTAAAATTAGTTTGTAGTGATGTTGGTCTGTTTGTTTGATACATTCCTGTAGCTCCATCTTATTTACTGGTTTGGTGTTGCATCCATTGTAATATTTGTAGTAGCACTGTGCTTGAATCATTTTTGTAGTCTGCACATTGCATGCCTGATGGTTCTGTCCACTTTGAATTGTGATCTTTGTAGTTGCTTGATGTCACTCATATGATGTTTGCTTATATTCTGTTTGCATCAAGTCAGTGTGAACTTTCTTTTTATCCATGTGAAAATTTTGGTCTGCATTATTGCTTGTGGTCTCTTCATTTTTGTTGCTGCTTGAGTTTGAATCAGTTGTCTCATTCACTATCATCAGTTGCATTCACCACTATCATCAGTTTTAGTTGCATCCCTCTGGTCTCTTCATTTTAGACACTGATTTGTCTGCAGTTGTATCTTGTTTACTGGTTGAACTCATTTGTCATGGCATGATCCATGTTTCTAACTTGCTTGAGTTAGCACTGTGTCATTGTTATTACAAACATAGTTCATTGTGTATCACTTTGGTATTTGCAGTTTGTAGTTGTTGTTTGCCCTTGTACATGCTTCACTGCATCTTCTTCTACCTGTTGCACTTACAGTGTCACTACTTGTTGTCTGTTCCTTGCATTTCCCTTTTTGCATTTGTTTTAAATAGTGAGTAACATAAATTAATAACAATTTAAACATATAATCCTGATGCAGTGCACTTGCCATGTTGTTAGACAGTTAGTTCAAAATCTCTGGAAGAACTCAAAGAAGTTGATCTAATTTATTTTTAAACACGGTTTTGACCTGATTTTTCTAAAACAAATTCAAACATAACTTTAAGTCTCTGTTATGTAAAATTGTGACGACCCGACTTTCCACTCCCGGAAAATCGCGACATCTTGAAGAAAGAAAGGGATAGAAAAGAGAAAAGAAAGAAGAGAAGAAGAAACAACAAAAGAATCTCAACAGCGGAAACGAATAAATTATATTAATAACAAAGTATTACATAGTATACATCAAATATCAGAGTACACAGACATATACAACACATACTAGACAGTTATAAATACCTGTCTAGTTATTACAACTCAATACAAACACAAGACTCAGAGATACCAAACACAGCGGAACTAAATAACTATACGCAGAAGCCTCCTGCTCCATATGCTCCTCCACAAATCGTCAAAGCAATCCTGAATCCTAACCTGAATTCCCTTGACTACTCATAAAAATTTGAGTACCCAAGAGTTAAAGAAAAACAGAAAATAACTCCGGGTCAGACATGGGTCTGGTGTGAGTAACAGGTTAAAGTTGTTTAACTTTGAAAAATCTTTGAAAGAAAAGGTATCACGTAAGACTTCCCACACATAAACATGGAAAAGTTTTTACCTTACGCTAACCAAAACATTTGATAGGATATCTGATGATATTATAATAGTGTCTAGGGTTTTCAAATAAATATGAAATAGCCGAAATTGTTACATTCATTAAATTCCAGCTACTAGCCACAAAAGTGGGTAATACAATCAAAACCGTTGGCACTTATTGGATTTTGGATTCCATACAATGGCAGGGCTACTGGGGTACCGCCCGTCACAGTACGTGGCCTAGATCACCGTACCGAGGATTACTCCCTTCATCCCCTGCAACACAAGGCCGGACCCGCTCCTTACTGAACAGTTCCAAATAAGACAACCCCGACGGTTGTCATGATCAACCGTCCCACACAGCCGAAATATAAAGGGACCTCTAGACAGGGGTAAATCTTACTCTCAAGTGGGGGCTACCCACGAAGCCTTGGCGCACCTCCCCTGTTTTAGCCATTCCCGGTTGATGAGGCTTGAGGTTACGATTACCTTTATAGGACATAACACTTAGAATGCTCATCGTCCACCTGACGATGTTCTGAAAGCATTCAATCCATACAAGTTCGTTCCGGGTTCGAACGAAACCGAAGGCATCATCTCGTTACACTCGTATTGGAATCACCCTCAGAGTTAACGACAATAACCCTTGCACTCTGATTCACCATCTCGAATCTATAAGACCTATTCCGTCAAACTCATTACGGAATCACCCACAGAGTTATACTGACGTATAGCCCTTACACCTCGAGTCTTCACTTGCTCCACTTAGATTCACGACCTAACGTTAATTGGAATCGATGTGGTTTTCGGAATTCCAAATATGGAAACCCGATCCCGGTCTCATCGAAATCCAAAGCGTTTCTTTTAAGGTCCAAGTTGTTTTAAGTTTAAAACAGTTCAATTCATTATCTAAATATACACAGATAGATAATTCTCAACACAATAGATAATCAGCCTTATCATTATCAACAGATAATCATATCATAATCAGATAATCTATATTATCATCCAGAAGCAACCAATGCATCCATATCACATCCACTACTCATCTCATAATTGAGATTACAAACCAAACCAGTCAACCAATACCAATCATCAAACATAAGCAAATGATCAAATGATCACACTTCTATAATTAATTTAAAATGAATTAAATTAATCATCAAAATCCTGCTTAACTTAACCATCCATTGATTTCAAATCAATGTATAAATTATCATCTCTATATTTATTTCAATTAATATTGATTAACTATCTCTAATTACAATAAGTAATTAGCATTCAATATTAATCGCACAAGTTAATTATATTAAACCCTACATATATATTAATCACCCTTGATTAATAACAATTCAGTAATTAACTACATTAATTACTCCACCCCAATAATTAATTATTCTTAATTAATTATCTAAATTAATTTCCTTGATTAATTTCAAAGTAATTTAAATTCAAATTACTTCTATATCAAATATCTTTAATTACATCCAGTAATTATTAAATTAATTACTTCCTTAAGTAATTACAAATTTATAAATTACATAAAGTAATTATCAAACCATCCATAAATGTTTTAATCAATTAAACTTAATTAATTAATCTAAACAAATCACATTAACCTTAATTAATTACATTAAGTAATTAATTCACTAATTACTTTTATTAAGTAATTAAAACTTAAACAATTGATTATTATTAATTAATTAATCTAATTAATTATCAAAAATTAATCACATTAATTAATTGTTAATTAATCTTTAAGTTAATGACTTCATTAACATTTCTTAATTACTTAATTAAGAATTAACTTAAATTAATCATTATTAATTATCAATTAATTAATACTTAATTATCATTTAATTACAACTTAATTAATCACTAATTATTAATTAATTAAGATCTTAAATTATCTTTAATCACTTGATTAAATAAATCTTATCATAAATTAAAATTTAATTAATCATCCTTAATTATTGATTAATTAACCTTAATTAATTAATCTCAAATTAAATTAATTAACTTAAGAATCATTAATTACTTAATTAAACATCCACATAATTAATTAAATAATTAATATTCATATTAATTTCCTTAGTTATTAAATGATTTCAATCATTTACTTTATTTATCCTTTAGATAAACATTTCTTATTAAATTAAGTATTAAAAACAAAATGTTTTAAATTTACTTTAAATTCTATTTTTCTTCCTCTAAACTTAAGACTCAATTTTAACTTAAAGAATTTTTAAAACAATTCAAAACTTAATCTTATATGTTAAAACATCTACCTTATCAATAAGTTAAAACAATTTAAATTTCAATTAAATTTAAATTCAAATCAATTTAAAAAATTACTTTTAAATTTCAAAATTTAAATACAACTTCCAAACTCAATTTAGTTTTAACTCTTTAAAATTCTTTCTACAATTCACACCTTCAATTCAAATGCAAATCATTTAATCATTTAAAAGCAATTTAAATTTAAACCTTTATTTAAAAACTGAAGTTTAAATTTTTATTCCAGTTTTAAAAACTTAGATTTGAATTCACTTTGAATTTCTAATTAAAATATTTAACCTTCCAATCACATATTCATTTACACTTGAGAGTTTGATTTCCAAATTTAAATTTAAAACATAAATGATTTCAAATCTCAGAAAATTAAATTTGAATTCACATTCAAATTTCAGATTTCAAATCAGTTTAAATCTTCACCTGCAAATTTAAACTTTCCTATACTTTCTTAAAAACAGAAAACTGTTCTCTGTTTTGTTTAAAAACCAAATATTGAAAATCTTTCTTTTTGAATTTAAATTATTTCAAAAACCAGAATTGAAACTTATCTGAATTCCTATTCAAATTCAGTTTGAAATCCTAAGTTAAAATTTAGTTTGCATTTACTTCACAATTTATAAAACTGAAAAAAACAGTTTCCAGTTTCTTTTTTTTTTTTTTAAACTTGAATTCCTTAACTCACACCATTTCAAAATTAGAATTCAAACTATTTGAATTCATATTAGATTCAAGTTTTAAATCTAAGTTCCATTTCTAGATTTAATTTTAAACTTGATTTTTAAAATTGTTGAAACAGACAAGCTTCTGTTTTTATAAAAATCTGAAACAAAATGGTTCCCGAGCACTTTTATAAATTACTTCGAGCCATTAGTGATCTTGCTTCGAGTTAAAAGCCTCCTTGCTTCGAGTCCCCACTAAATTGACTCGAGACAAAACCCTGTAACACACAGTTCTTCACAACATGCACATTTCCCTTGTGCACCACCTGAACCACCTCAGACCATCTCTGTCCATCACCTCTGGCCATCTTCTCTCCGGTCAGTAAACCCACAACTCACCTGAACAACCCAATATCTAGATTTCAACTTGAATTAAATTCAAGTTTTTAAAGCCCAAACCTGGAAATCTTCCCCTCCCCCTCAATGTCTAACCTGGCAACACCCATCTCTTCCACCTCTGATCACCATTACACACCATACTCCGGCAAAAGCTTCACCACTACACCATCTACGAATTCCCAAAACATCTTAGAACTCGATGCACCCTTGAAGCCACAACACCCCAACATATTAACCCAGGTGAAACTAGGTTATATACTATCATTTCCCAATCTCTTCACCAAATTTTATTTGTAAACCAATTTGATATTTTTACTATAATATATGATAGATATCTATCTCCAGAAGCAATTTCACTCAAATCAATTGCAAGTTTCAATTAATTTTGGCCAAAGTGTAAAATACAGTTTGGAACTGCCTATTATATTTAACACTGTAAATTTTAGTTTTTGTTTTAAAAGTTCTTGAATTCACTTAATGATCCTATTCATGAACTTGAAACATGAATTCATGATACCTACATCTTCTAATTTTTACAAAATTTAGTTGTGTATTTATGCTTCAGACAACTCAGAACTAAAGCCTGTAAAAACTAAAAAAAATCATCTTATCATGGAATGAGCAAATTCCATTCAAGTGCTAATACAAGATAGTAATCAGATCAAGGAAGAAAACCATTTATCAAATTTAAACTTAAACTATGATAATCAGAACATTGGAAATCAAACATGCATGGCATTTCATATATACACAGGCAGATAAAAGAAAAATAGATTCAAAGATTTAACTTAACAAGAAAAACAAGCATGCATTCCTACTTGATTTATTTTAAATTAAGTGTTACTCACCTGTTATTTGAAAATTGCAGAGCACAATTCAACTTGCAGAGCCCAGATTAAAAATTATGAAATGCAGGCACTTTGAATGCTTTTAAAAATGCAGACCCTTTCTTCAGATGCTTAGAAGTGTAAAGCTTCAACTTGATTTACCAGATTTTGAAGATCCATGAATGCATGTAGATTTGTATATGTTGAAGGATGCAGATCTTTATGCTTGCAAATGAAAGGCAGGGCTTCAAATGGTTGTGCAGGTTGTCAAACTGTTGCATGCAGGTCTTTGATTGAATTTGCAGATGCAAGAACATGCAGGGCTTTCTTGCATTTCCAGATTCAAATGCATGATTGTATTTTGAAAAGAGGGATTTGTTTGTGTTTCAGATTTGAAATGCAGGTAGTAATTTTGGAAAGAGGAGTTTGCAGGTTTGTAATTTGGGATATGCAGATTTGTAATGCAGGTGTTTGCTTTCAAATTGATGCAAGTTTGAATATTGAAGAATGCAGATTTGGATTTTGGTTGTGAGAATGTAATTTGGTTTTTCTTTTATTAAGGAATGAGACCAAAAATGCATATGAATGAAGAAACAAGCTAATATGAATGTATATTTTCAGATTTAAATCAATTAAAAGAAAAAGCAAATAAAATAGACACTTGTCATTTTAAAATAAAGATAAGATTACATTTGTTAGCTTAAATCTTTAATGTACAAACACTTGTCTTTATAAATTAATTAGTGTTAAAAGTTAGAGTTAATAAAGTATTAAACATAGTTAATTAAAGTAAATAAGCATTAAGCCTAGTTAATGAATTCTTATGCAAAATTATGTATTAAATAATTCTAAAGAACAAAGAAAAACAATACACAATTAAATCATTTGAAAAAGAAACTTTTAAAACAAATTTATAAAAGAGGTTGTAACATAATTTTAATATACAACTTGAATTAAAAATGAATTTTAAACTAATTAAAACATTTATCTCATATTTAAAAACATATAGTTATTTAATTAAATATATTTGAAAAGCTTAAATCCAAAATAAATCACAATTTCTATTTTCAAAACATATTAAAATTATACTATACTAATTTAACTAAAACAACTTATCTATTTAAAATATATACATAAATACATATACATTTATAAATAGGAAATAGATTTATTAACTCATTAAAAATAATTTCACAAATTAAATATTTAAATAAAGAAGATTATTTAAATCAAATCAAATTTATTAACAACAATTATCAATTCAATATAAATTTAAACCCAGATTATTAAATTTATATTGTCCAAAATTCCGGGTCGTTACAATCCTTCCCCCTTAAAAGAATTTCGTCCCCGAAATTTAAAACAAAGGCAATTTAATAATCTATTTACAGATTTTATTTTAAAACACGGCATATGTTAATCATATGCCAACAACCAAAGCAATCAATTCACACAATCAGAACAAATCTAGTTATCCAAAAGAATTTTGGATAAAATCTTCACGAGTTTCCCCGGTATATATATATATATCGGGATACTCGCTCTATAGAATACAATCAATCAATACTACTAAGCTATAGAGCTCCTAACAACCATTCTAAACAGAATATCAGACTACAGACGAGTCTGACTCAATAAACAAACCAATCCTAAACTGCTGGTTCTACAAGCAGAAATATCAAACACATACTCCCTCAGAGATACGTGAAACACCCTGAATCCCAGTTATCCAAACTGGCAATTCAACTCCAGAAAACCAAACACTGATCTTACCAATCACAGAAGAAACCAAAACACTATGGAGCTAGCTTCCCAAACTTATATCTCCTTGAATCAGAGAAAACTTAAACAAAATCAAATCTCAAATTCCAGAATCCAAACACTCTGTCTCTTATCCATAAAAAAATTTCGGACGATCCTGGGCTTACCAACATCCAACCTAATCAGCTCAACTCTTGCTGATTCCGAAAGAAACAGACTGAAGCAAAACAATCCAATGATCTCCTCAAGATCACACCAAACTAAGAACAAACACTCTGCTTCTCAACAACAGAAGACAGAACCAACTTCTCCTTATCCGGAAAAGAAAACAGAAACATTCCCAAACTGCTTCCGTTGCGCAACTCTGATCCGAAACAGAAGAAAATGCCGACGGAAAACATAAGCACAGACTAGACAACCCAGCACAAAAATAAGGTTCCATATATCCATAAGAAAACTCAGATGTTCCTCCCAAACCTGAGTTGCTTCACCAACTTTTACCTCAAGGAACCATCCATCTACTAACTGAACCACCAGATCCAATCCTGGAAAGAAAACTCGATCTCCCGATGCAGACAAACTCTGACTTCCAGAAGACATCCAGACAATCTCCAACAAACACAAGAGAACATACTATCGCAAGTCACTTTTGCGATCAACTCAGCCTAAATCCAAAGAAAATGCTCTCTCTCAACCAAACAGAATAGCTTATGCTGACTTAGCCAACTTACCAGAGAAAAGATCCCCTCTGATGCTTCTGAACTCCACTTCAGAAAAACTACCCAGCCAGAAGACTCCTTATCATCTCAGAATACTCTGCTAAACTCAGCCACATCACCGTGCTGACTCACTTCTTATTCTTGTTCCAAAGAAACATCTTCGGAAACATCCATAGTCACTGCATCTCATCACGCAGCTACTATTTCCTAAGATATCAAGATATCATCACTTGCTTGCTTCTGCCCAAACGACAGATCCAAACTCAATCCAACACTTCAAAGATGAACTCCGAACCTTAACAGGTTACCTTCAGAGATCGATGAAGTCCTTCATTACAACAGAACTCACTCGAGACGGTATTAGGTCTACAGTCTCGACAAATACACTTCCAACCTCATCCATTCAAACTCCAACCAGTGGTAGTCGTGTTACACACACTTCTACCTCATCTACCTTTATGACTTATATTGGAAAACTTGAACAGGTAATCCAACAAATAGGTAGAAATATATATATATATATATATATATATATATTAAAAATTACAAATACGTTCTCTCAAGATAGACACCACTACAGAGCCTAGGTATTCACTCAACCTAATGCTCTCTATTCAGAGCCTAAGTATTCACTCAACCTAACGCTCTGATACCAACTGTGACGACCCGACTTTCCACTCCCGGAAAATCGCGACATCTTGAAGAAAGAAAGGGATAGAAAAGAGAAAAGAAAGAAGAGAAGAAGAAACAACACAAGAATCTCAACAGCGGAAACGAATAAATTATATTAATAACAAAGTATTACATAGTATACATCAAATATCAGAGTACACAGACATATACAACACATACTAGACAGTTATAAATACCTGTCTAGTTATTACAACTCAATACAAACACAAGACTCAGAGATACCAAACACAGCGGAACTAAATAACTATACGCAGAAGCCTCCTGCTCCATATGCTCCTCCACAAATCGTCAAAGCAATCCTGAATCCTAACCTGAATTCCCTTGACTACTCATAAAAATTTGAGTACCCAAGAGTTAAAGAAAAATAGAAAATAACTCCGGGTCAGACATGGGTCTGGTGTGAGTAACAGATTAAAGTTGTTTAACTTTGAAAAATCTTTGAAAGAAAAGGTATCACGTAAGACTTCCCACACATAAACATGGAAAAGTTTTTACCTTACGCTAACCAAAACATTTGATAGGAAATCTGATGATATTATAATAGTGTCTAGGGTTTTCAAATAAATATGAAAGAGCCGAAATTGTTACATTCATTAAATTCCAGCTACTAGCCACAAAAGTGGGTAATACAATCAAAACCGTTGGCACTTATTGGATTTTGGATTCCATACAATGGCAGGGCTACTGGGGTACCGCCCGTCACAGTACGTGGCCTAGATCACCGTACCGAGGATTACTCCCTTCATCCCCTGCAACACAAGGCCGGACCCGCTCCTTACTGAACAGTTCCAAATAAGACAACCCCGACGGTTGTCATGATCAACCGTCCCACACAGCCGAAATATAAAGGGACCTCTAGACAGGGGTAAATCTTACTCTCAAGTGGGGGCTACCCACGAAGCCTTGGCGCACCTCCCCTGTTTTAGCCATTCCCGGTTGATGAGGCTTGAGGTTACGATTACCTTTATAGGACATAACACTTAGAATGCTCATCGTCCACCTGACGATGTTCTGAAAGCATTCAATCCATACAAGTTCGTTCCGGGTTCGAACGAAACCGAAGGCATCATCTCGTTACACTCGTATTGGAATCACCCTCAGAGTTAACGACAATAACCCTTGCACTCTGATTCACCATCTCGAATCTATAAGACCTATTCCGTCAAACTCATTACGGAATCACCCACAGAGTTATACTGACGTATAGCCCTTACACCTCGAGTCTTCACTTGCTCCACTTAGATTCACGACCTAACGTTAATTGGAATCGATGTGGTTTTCGGAATTCCAAATATGGAAACCCGATCCCGGTCTCATCGAAATCCAAAGCGTTTCTTTTAAGGTCCAAGTTGTTTTAAGTTTAAAACAGTTCAATTCATTATCTAAATATACACAGATAGATAATTCTCAACACAATAGATAATCAGCCTTATCATTATCAACAGATAATCATATCATAATCAGATAATCTATATTATCATCCAGAAGCAACCAATGCATCCATATCACATCCACTACTCATCTCATAATTGAGATTACAAACCAAACCAGTCAACCAATACCAATCATCAAACATAAGCAAATGATCAAATGATCACACTTCTATAATTAATTTAAAATGAATTAAATTAATCATCAAAATCCTGCTTAACTTAACCATCCATTGATTTCAAATCAATGTATAAATTATCATCTCTATATTTATTTCAATTAATATTGATTAACTATCTCTAATTACAATAAGTAATTAGCATTCAATATTAATCGCACAAGTTAATTATATTAAACCCTACATATATATTAATCACCCTTGATTAATAACAATTCAGTAATTAACTACATTAATTACTCCACCCCAATAATTAATTATTCTTAATTAATTATCTAAATTAATTTCCTTGATTAATTTCAAAGTAATTTAAATTCAAATTACTTCTATATCAAATATCTTTAATTACATCCAGTAATTATTAAATTAATTACTTCCTTAAGTAATTACAAATTTATAAATTACATAAAGTAATTATCAAACCATCCATAAATGTTTTAATCAATTAAACTTAATTAATTAATCTAAACAAATCACATTAACCTTAATTAATTACATTAAGTAATTAATTCACTAATTACTTTTATTAAGTAATTAAAACTTAAACAATTGATTATTATTAATTAATTAATCTAATTAATTATCAAAAATTAATCACATTAATTAATTGTTAATTAATCTTTAAGTTAATGACTTCATTAACATTTCTTAATTACTTAATTAAGAATTAACTTAAATTAATCATTATTAATTATCAATTAATTAATACTTAATTATCATTTAATTACAACTTAATTAATCACTAATTATTAATTAATTAAGATCTTAAATTATCTTTAATCACTTGATTAAATAAATCTTATCATAAATTAAAATTTAATTAATCATCCTTAATTATTGATTAATTAACCTTAATTAATTAATCTCAAATTAAATTAATTAACTTAAGAATCATTAATTACTTAATTAAACATCCACATAATTAATTAAATAATTAATATTCATATTAATTTCCTTAGTTATTAAATGATTTCAATCATTTACTTTATTTATCCTTTAGATAAACATTTCTTATTAAATTAAGTATTAAAAACAAAATGTTTTAAATTTACTTTAAATTCTATTTTTCTTCCTCTAAACTTAAGACTCAATTTTAACTTAAAGAATTTTTAAAACAATTCAAAACTTAATCTTATATGTTAAAACATCTACCTTATCAATAAGTTAAAACAATTTAAATTTCAATTAAATTTAAATTCAAATCAATTTAAAAAATTACTTTTAAAATTTCAAAATTTAAATACAACTTCCAAACTCAATTTAGTTTTAACTCTTTAAAATTCTTTCTACAATTCACACCTTCAATTCAAATGCAAATCATTTAATCATTTAAAAGCAATTTAAATTTAAACCTTTATTTAAAAACTGAAGTTTAAATTTTTATTCCAGTTTTAAAAACTTAGATTTGAATTCACTTTGAATTTCTAATTAAAATATTTAACCTTCCAATCACATATTCATTTACACTTGAGAGTTTGATTTCCAAATTTAAATTTAAAACATAAATGATTTCAAATCTCAGAAAATTAAATTTGAATTCACATTCAAATTTCAGATTTCAAATCAGTTTAAATCTTCACCTGCAAATTTAAACTTTCCTATACTTTCTTAAAAACAGAAAACTGTTCTCTGTTTTGTTTAAAAACCAAACATTGAAAATCTTTCTTTTTGAATTTAAATTATTTCAAAAACCAGAATTGAAACTTATCTGAATTCCTATTCAAATTCAGTTTGAAATCCTAAGTTAAAATTTAGTTTGCATTTACTTCACAATTTATAAAACTGAAAAAAACAGTTTCCAGTTTCTTTCTTTTTTTTTTTAAACTTGAATTCCTTAACTCACACCATTTCAAAATTAGAATTCAAACTATTTGAATTCATCTTAGATTCAAGTTTTAAATCTAAGTTCCATTTCTAGATTTAATTTTAAACTTGATTTTTAAAATTGTTGAAACAGACAAGCTTCTGTTTTTATAAAAATCTGAAACAAAATGGTTCCCGAGCACTTTTATAAATTACTTCGAGCCATTAGTGATCTTGCTTCGAGTTAAAAGCCTCCTTGCTTCGAGTCCCCACTAAATTGACTCGAGACAAAACCCTGTAACACACAGTTCTTCACAACATGCACATTTCCCTTGTGCACCACCTGAACCACCTCAGACCATCTCTGTCCATCACCTCTGGCCATCTTCTCTCCGGTCAGTAAACCCACAACTCACCTGAACAACCCAATATCTAGATTTCAACTTGAATTAAATTCAAGTTTTTAAAGCCCAAACCTGGAAATCTTCCCCTCCCCCTCAATGTCTAACCTGGCAACACCCATCTCTTCCACCTCTGATCACCATTACACACCATACTCCGGCAAAAGCTTCACCACTACACCATCTACGAATTCCCAAAACATCTTAGAACTCGATGCACCCTTGAAGCCACAACACCCCAACATATTAACCCAGGTGAAACTAGGTTATATACTATCATTTCCCAATCTCTTCACCAAATTTTATTTGTAAACCAATTTGATATTTTTACTATAATATATGATAGATATCTATCTCCAGAAGCAATTTCACTCAAATCAATTGCAAGTTTCAATTAATTTTGGCCAAAGTGTAAAATACAGTTTGGAACTGCCTATTATATTTAACACTGTAAATTTTAGTTTTTGTTTTAAAAGTTCTTGAATTCACTTAATGATCCTATTCATGAACTTGAAACATGAATTCATGATACCTACATCTTCTAATTTTTACAAAATTTAGTTGTGTATTTATGCTTCAGACAACTCAGAACTAAAGCCTGTAAAAACTAAAAAAAATCATCTTATCATGGAATGAGCAAATTCCATTCAAGTGCTAATACAAGATAGTAATCAGATCAAGGAAGAAAACCATTTATCAAATTTAAACTTAAACTATGATAATCAGAACATTGGAAATCAAACATGCATGGCATTTCATATATACACAGGCAGATAAAAGAAAAACAGATTCAAAGATTTAACTTAACAAGAAAAACAAGCATGCATTCCTACTTGATTTATTTTAAATTAAGTGTTACTCACCTGTTATTTGAAAATTGCAGAGCACAATTCAACTTGCAGAGCCCAGATTAAAAATTATGAAATGCAGGCACTTTGAATGCTTTTAAAAATGCAGACCCTTTCTTCAGATGCTTAGAAGTGTAAAGCTTCAACTTGATTTACCAGATTTTGAAGATCCATGAATGCATGTAGATTTGTATATGTTGAAGGATGCAGATCTTTATGCTTGCAAATGAAAGGCAGGGCTTCAAATGGTTGTGCAGGTTGTCAAACTGTTGCATGCAGGTCTTTGATTGAATTTGCAGATGCAAGAACATGCAGGGCTTTCTTGCATTTCCAGATTCAAATGCATGATTGTATTTTGAAAAGAGGGATTTGTTTGTGTTTCAGATTTGAAATGCAGGTAGTAATTTTGGAAAGAGGAGTTTGCAGGTTTGTAATTTGGGATATGCAGATTTGTAATGCAGGTGTTTGCTTTCAAATTGATGCAAGTTTGAATATTGAAGAATGCAGATTTGGATTTTGGTTGTGAGAATGTAATTTGGTTTTTCTTTTATTAAGGAATGAGACCAAAAATGCATATGAATGAAGAAACAAGCTAATATGAATGTATATTTTCAGATTTAAATTAATTAAAAGAAAAAGCAAATAAAATAGACACTTGTCATTTTAAAATAAAGATAAGATTACATTTGTTAGCTTAAATCTTTAATGTACAAACACTTGTCTTTATAAATTAATTAGTGTTAAAAGTTAGAGTTAATAAAGTATTAAACATAGTTAATTAAAGTAAATAAGCATTAAGCCTAGTTAATGAATTCTTATGCAAAATTATGTATTAAATAATTCTAAAGAACAAAGAAAAACAATACACAATTAAATCATTTGAAAAAGAAACTTTTAAAACAAATTTATAAAAGAGGTTGTAACATAATTTTAATATACAACTTGAATTAAAAATGAATTTTAAACTAATTAAAACATTTATCTCATATTTAAAAACATATAGTTATTTAATTAAATATATTTGAAAAGCTTAAATCCAAAATAAATCACAATTTCTATTTTCAAAACATATTAAAATTATACTATACTAATTTAACTAAAACAACTTATCTATTTAAAATATATACATAAATACATATACATTTATAAATAGGAAATAGATTTATTAACTCATTAAAAATAATTTCACAAATTAAATATTTAAATAAAGAAGATTATTTAAATCAAATCAAATTTATTAACAACAATTATCAATTCAATATAAATTTAAACCCAGATTATTAAATTTATATTGTCCAAAATTCCGGGTCGTTACAAAAATTCACCATTTACTGGTCCATTGCTTAGTTTGAAGTCTGATTAGTTTGGTTGTGAAGTTGTCACTGATTTTTGTCCATCCTGTTTTGTTTCATTTTCCACTGATCATTTATTACATATGCCATTCACTACAGTTGCCTGTATATGTATATTTGATTCATTGATTCTTGTTTACTTGTTAGCACTTCTAACATATACACATGTGCACTTATATGGGTCTGCATTAGACTTTGTATTTGTTTCCTCACTTCGAGATAGTTTCAGTTGTAAGTGCATTTAGTTATTTTCACTTGATTTTGTTGAGCTTGTCACTGTGTTGCACTTGCTTGACCCAATATGGAAGTTTTATGTTTGCAGTTGCCCTTCCATACTTGTGGTGACTGTAGTTTTTATTTGTATTGCACAGAGTCAATTCTCATGTGCTTTGATGCTGTTTTGGTTTGATGAAGCTTTGCATTTGAGTTCTTTTGTTGCAGTCTCTTGATCTTGAGGTGGCTTCATTTTGTTGCAGTTGCCCTTGATTGCTGCAGTTGCGTTGAGTCATGATAGTTGTGACTTGACCTTTGCATTTGATTGATTTTCGAATTACACTTGAGTTGAATCTGGTGACTCGGGTTTGATCTTTTGTTTGCTTGTGAATTTTCATTGGGTACATCATCACTGTGGTGGCAAGGCAGTGCACGTAAGCGTGAACTACAGCCACACGGTACTGAGTTATTTTTGGGTACGATATCACTATAGTGGCAAGGCAGTGCACGCAAGCGTGAACTGCAGCCACACGGTATGGCATGTATGATATTCTATTTTGTTTCGACTTATGGATCTTTTGCGTATTCCATATTCTGTAGTGGCGAGGCTGTAACAACCCATCATTTTCGTTAATTAAATGTGTCATTTTAATAATATTTACGCAAATTTAATTTAGAAGAAATAAAGATTTTATAATTAATAATGAAGCAAATGTTGAGAAGGAAATGAAACCATGGGAATATAAGGCTAAGTATTTACAGTTGAAACAAAATGACGAATAAATTGAAGTGATGTAAATTGTTATATTAGGCTAAGAGTTGCATATAAGAGAACAAAGGTAAGTAGTGAATTTGGTTAATGAATTAATAATATTAAATAGTAAATTGAATTAAATCAATGTCCGGTACAAATTGAAATATTGTTTGGAATGAAAGCTTATAAATTGTAAGCATTTAATTTGCAAATGAAATCAGTGTATTAATTTAGTTGTAACTGAATGTAAATTAATGAAATTATGTAATAATTGATATATGATGGCATTCATGAATGAAATAAGATTTGTAAGGAATAAAGGAATAATTGAAATAAACATTTACCAATGAAATAATATATTGATTTATATAGACTTAATAAAAGAGTTGAATTAAATCAATCTATTTAGTTGAAACTAATTAATTGGTATGCAAATTATAAATGGGTTTATCGTAAGAAATTATACTACCATGAATTGGAATTAAGATGAAATTGAACAGTTCAAGTATGTGATGCAAATATATCATATATAGCAGTGGAATAAAAACATTTGTGTTATTATAACCTGGTTGGTAAGTAACAAACTTATAACTGAATTTAAAAGAAAATAGGTGACAATGAATATAGATTGTTCATTTATTTGATGTGGTAAATAAATTTTGGTATTCAATCGCAATAAATATAAATAATTAGTTGAAACTGTTGTAAGGTCAAAATTTATTGCATATAATAAATTGGGGGATAGATTTCATTAAAGGTAATTTATTTATTATGTTAATATAAATTAAAATAATTAGAGGTACGTAAATGATGATTAATACAATGTTTGGAAGTTGTAATTTAGAGGATATTAAGAATTAGGAATTGAATTTTGAATTATTTGCAATACAAATAAAGAAAATGTTACGTTATTGCTAACTGAGGGAATCATTAATTAATTGAATGAAATGAGTGAATGTAAACGCATTCTAGGTTATTTATCAAATAGGAGGAAAGAAAAGTAAATATCGAATTAATTGATGAATAAGTATGCATTGAATAGTAATTGAATGTGTATAGATTGTAAAGTTATAATAATAAGTTGAAATGGGATGACATTAGTGCAAATTTTAGGTTTATAATAAAGTGTGAACGGAAATCTGATTGGTTATAATAATTTGATGGAATTCAAATTTTATGGGAAAGGTGAATGGATATTTAGTAATAAATTTAAAGGACATAAAAAAGGAATTTATTTAAGTAATAGACATAACGGATAAGTATATACTTATAAATGTAGGATTAAGAGTTTTACCACAACTATTATGAGTTATATACTTAATTCCTTCAATTAAATCGGAAATCTTTGCTATAATTATAAATTAAATGTTACGATAAATAAATTAAGGTAATAAATAGGGAATAACGTAAATAAATTCTTCATTAAATGATGGTTAGTGTATATAAAGAATGGAGGTAAAGCTTTATAAATTGATTTGAATCCAAAGTTTAATGAAAGGAGTAATTGGAATTAAATGGATTAAGTGTTTGAAGTTACGAAGATTTTAATTTAGATAAAAGGGTATGCATTTATGTAATAGAGTATGAATCTATTGTTAAGTTTATTTATAAAATGACAGTTGGGTAAATGAAAGGGTGCAAAAGTAATGTTGTCAGTATATTAAAGTAATGTATGATAATAGATTTAATCGAAATAATTGAAGATAATATAAATTCTATTTATAATATGACTATGGGTGAATGAAAAGATTGTAAATCAAGAATTGTTTATTTATATGAATATAAAGAATTAAGGTAATTGAGTTTTTGCAATTAAGTAAAAATTAAACATTTATTTTACGTTAATTGAAAATTTAGTTGAAATTTGAAAAATATTTATGTATGTTAATTTCATCCATTTGGCTATAATGGATTGAATAATAAGAATGAAGATTTAATTCAATGAAATTTTTGGGAAACTTAATAGATAATTTCTAATTTTAGCACATGTATATAGTTGGTTTGGAATAATAATTTGGAATAACAACTTCAATATATTTGGAAATAATAATTTATACAAAGGGAAGCTGGAAATTTGAATATATATGGAATGAAACGTGAGACAAATGTTAACTGCGTTACAAAGTAATGATAGACTCAATTAAAGGGTTGGAATTGAATCTAATCAGTTTAATTGGAAACTGATTAAAATAAATTTGGATTGGGTAATTTATTTCCAATTAAATCAATTCACGTTTCAAAATTTAATGCTAGTTTATTTCATATATGTTTATGCCTAAATTTAAATTTATGTTTAGATCCAATCCGATCCATCTATTATTTTTCAGCCTTGTCTATATATAACCTGTTATAAACCCTAACCACTCCTTATTTTCATTTTTCTGTACGTACATCTCCTTCTCAACTCCTCATTCTAATGGCAGAAAAAAAAACCTAATTCCCAAATTCCAAAAGAATAATTTCAATTCCAAAAAAAAAAAAAAAAAAAAAAAATTGCGGATCTGCAGCAGCTTATGGTCGCGCTTCGGGTTTCAGGGGAGAAAACCCTAAAGCAACTTCGGGTCAGGAGGAAAATGACTCGGGTCGCTCCGGGTCGTTTTGGAGAAAACTCCAAGCAAGCACCGGGGAATTGAGGCGGCGCACTGAAGTCGAACCCGAAGTCGACCCAAGACCAGAATTTTCCATTTTTCAAATTTTCATAACTTTTGCATACGAGCTCGGATTCACGCGCGGTTTGTTTTCCTGGGATCGTATCGGAATTTCTGACGTTTTGGCACTAGTTTGGATGAATTTGGAGACTGTCCAATTTTTGGGTTTAAATTGGATTTGAATTCAATTTAAATTCAAAAAGGTGAGTGTTTTAACCCACTCACAACTTCTAAAATTTCTTATGTTTGTTAAATTGATTTTTAGATATGAGTAGAAATTTATTTATGACTGTTTGGCATGTTTTATTCTTTATCTCTGTTAATCGCGTTTATTTAATTCAACTGTTAATTAATTTTATTTTTTTTGCATATAAGTTGGACAGTCAAGATTTATTTATTTGCATAAAACTGCTAGTTAAACAGTTATTAAATTTATTTTGAATAAACTGTTAGTTAATAACTGTCATTTATTTCCTCTAATATTGCATATGCTATATATTGATGTTTGTTTTAAATTGACGATGATTGAAATAAATTAATGATGATTGAAATAAATTGGATGATGATTATAATTAATGGTTGTTGATTGATGTTTGGTGAATGAATGATGTGTACTATATTTTAAAAATCTGTAATTTATCATGCATTTCATTTTAGTCGGGATTGCGGTTTGAAATGATATACAACCGCAATTTTTTTTTAATTTTTAAAATTTCGGACTAAAATGATAAACATCCGTATCACTTGATCATAGGGTAGAAAATTTTATACAGGCACCACGGTATATATATTTATAAAAAAATATTTTGAAATGATTTTCTATGGTTTTTGTAAAGTTATATATATATATGGTTTATGGGATATTGATTTGGTTATTGATAAAGGTTATTATATATATAGTAATTTCCGGTTTTAAGCTTTGTATAAATTTGATTTGAAGTTTAAAATAAAGTTTGATTTTAAGACCAAATAAGATTAAGCATTTATTTAAAATTTAAATTCTGGAGTTTTTATGACTAAAATGAGAATAAGATTTGGAAGATGAATATTAAGTTAAATTGAAATTAAATAAAAAATTAATTTTTTTTAAAGGATATGATTTTTATAACTTTATTTTTATGTAAAGTGATTTAAATGAATATCAGGTTGATTTAAATGAATATATCAAGTTTAATAAATTGAAAGATTTTTCAATCATGTGAAGTTAAAGATTTTACTTAAATTATATTAATTCATTAAGTAAACATTTCAAGTCTAAATAATAAGTAATTGAATTTGATATATATGGGTTTGTCAAACGAGTTTGTTTTGAAATGGTGAAATATTTAAAGCTTTGAAACATAAGAATTAAAAATGGTATTTGGAAGTTTAAATCAATATTTGGAATTGATTTGTGAAACGAAAAGAAGCTATTTTGTTTTATAAAAGAAATTTAATATTTAACCATTTGAGAGATGGAAATTTGTTTCAAAGTTATGATTTTCAAGGTAGTATAATTTGGAAATATTATATTCCAAAGTTTTGATTTCTAAATATTTCACTTTGAAAACCCTATGATTTTGGAAAGAATATATATTGGAAAATAAAATGACATTTTGTTGGTTTGGGCCTAAATGATATCGTATTGATTTGGGGTTTTAAAAATATAAATGATATCGTATTTATATGGGTTTAAAATGGATATTTTATTCTGGTTTTAAAGTATAAATTATTTTAAATGACCGCGGTGTTATAATAACGTTTGGTTGTTAAAGAGACCGGGATCGGAAGTTGTCATACTCTCTGCCAACTCCGAAAACCACTTTAACAACCGTGTACGCGGTGGAGATTCCAGAATGAAGTAGGTTGGTGGCGGCGTTTCCTATAAGGTAAATACGTGGACCCAACTCCCGTGAGTTGGCATAAGATGGCTAAAACAGGAGCGATTCTCGGGCAAATGAGGTCATTCCTCTGATCGAACGCACTCCTTCGATATTATACTCTGACTTTTGGATTGATTCGGTGGCCACTTTGATTTTGATTTTGGGGGTGTTGTTCAAGGTGGGCGGTAGCTGCGCGCTGCGCGTTTCCACCGGCCCGGATAGCAATTGGTATATCTACCCTGGCATTGCCTAGTTGTGCCGTGTCACCTACCCTATCGGGCCTTGTACGAGTTTCTATTTGTGTCGTACCTATGGAGTATCCTCTGGTAGCCTCCCGATCAGGAGGTATTACGGTACTGTATAGACTATTGGCATTATTTGTGTTAAGGGCTATATGGGTAACCCCTTAACGCTATTAAAAAGTAAGTTTATTTTACAAATAGACACTATTATAATAGCGCAATATACTATATAGTAAATATTTTAACGGATCCTTAGGAGATGTAAATCCCGAGCATCTCTTGAGTTACCGCACTCATATTTATTTATGTTAATTTGACTCACATAAGATCTTTTAGTTCTGACTCGAGTGTTTTTGTCTTTTCAAATTCGCTCGGGTCAGTTCGACGTTTCAGGATTTGGAGATTTAGCTTTGGAGGACGAGGACGAAGATTTGTATTACTATTATCTATTTTATTCCACTGCACTGTATTCCGCTGCATTGATATTTTTGGTATTTGAACTCTGATATTTAATTGTATATAGAAGAATCAAATGTTTTGTAAACAGTTTTATAAACTGTATATTTTATTATTATATTTTATCCTTCCGCTGTGAAATTCTATTTTGTTTTATTTCTTCTCTGTTTTTCTTGTTTACCCCATAACAATCCGCACTTCCGTATGGTTTGAATCGACATGTGTGTCGATTTGAAGTGTGCGAAAAGGCGGGACGTTACGTCTGGTATCAGAGCTTTGGTTTAGCGGTAAACCTTAGCTTTTTGGGGTTTGACTCTTTACTAATAGGGTAGTGATACCCTATGGGAGTAGTTGAGTGTATATATATGAGAGAGCGTATTTGGTAGTGTTATAAAAAGATTTTAATATTGTGTTAATCTGTTCCGTTTTGTATTTATAAATTCTAGTTGGTGCATGGGACGCTGTGACATCAATAAGGATTTCTAAACACTTAATAGGACAGAGCGACATAATATTTGATTTTAATATAGGTGAATGAAATAACTTTGCCTATTATATTTTCTATATATAAAAATATTTTATAGTGACATATATTTGGTTGCTATAGATTGGGTGTTAGGTAATGAAAATATAAATAATAGTTGAAACTAAGTTGAAAGTAAAATAAATGAAATCTGGAAATTTAGGGCTTAAGTTCCGGGGTTTTGAAATTTCTTTCGAATTTTTTTTTGGAATATAATAATATTGTGTATAAGTGCTTTCTGATATAAATATTTTAATATAATTCGGATGAATTGTTTTAAAGAAGATTTTTGGAGAAAATAAGTTTTGTACTTTCCTCTTTGTCGCTGGAAAATAATTTCGGTGATGGCGGCCGCATCATCGACTTTCATTTTCGAGTTTCGAAGGGGAAAGGCCACTGTAGTAGTTTTACTGCAGATTCATTTTCGAAAATATATAAGTTTTGAATTGTTTTAAATATAATTAGAGATATATAAGTTGTAAGAATATATTTATCTATTATTTAAATAATTTGAAATTTAACCTGGTATTTAATTCTTAAATTTCCATTAATTAAATGTTTCAATTATTGTAGTAAAATAAAAGGTAAGTAATTAATAATTGAAACCTCTAATTTAAGTAAGAGATCTAATGCTAAGTTGTTAATGGATTTAAAGAAAATTTGAAATTTGTAACATATGAAACAAAGAGTAATATTGTTGAACATTAAATTTAATTAAAGGATGAGATAAAACTTGTATAAGTTGATTTGCATTTTCTTTAACATATATAACTTACCAATATAAAAAGTTGAAATGTTAAATAGAAAATGTAATGAAAATCGTACAAGTAAAAGTAGGAAATGAAGTACTCAATGAATTTGCTATTATAAATAAGAATTTAATGTATAAACTTAAGTTACAATTGAAATTTTACTATAAGTGAATATAATTAAAGGTAAGTAATTCAAATGGATGAATATCAACTTAAGTAAATAAAATGGAAATGCTAACAAATTAAATGGGACATGAACACTATTGATAAACAAGTGTAAATAAATGAAGGCATGCAATAAATGAACGAAAAAATATAATGAAATAAAAAGAACTGGCATGACCTGAGATAATGGAAATGAAAAATTGTAAGTAATAAGTAAAAAAAAAAAAAAAACTGAAACAAACATTGAATGAGTAAATGAAATTAAAAGTTTGTTAGAAATAAATGTAAACTATAAAAGGAAAATTTATGTGGTATGAATAAAAAGAGAAATTAAAATACAAAGGCATGAAATTAATAAAAGGTTAAGTTGATTGTTGTTTGAATTGTTGTTGTTTGGTTATGGTTGTTTTGGTAAAATACTTTGAAAATTTAATTTGGAGTGAATGAATAATCTATTTAGTTTATCTTAAACTGTTGAGTAAATGATGCACTTGATGGTTTATTCTTCATTCCGTACAATTTAAAGGCTTTGAACCCGAACGACTATTTAGTTGTTTGGTTGAATGGTTGCTTTGAATTTGTTGTGTATGCTGCTGTTAAAATTGGTGGTTGTTGTATTGTTTTGTATTAGTGATGGAAACCACTTAAATATTTCACTTTATATAAATTGTTAACCCTTTGGATTTTATAAGTGAAATGCAGGTTATGGAAGCAACTCCTACTGCTTTTGGTTTCATAAATTAAGCGTATATTGCACGACAAATATGTACGTTTCGGATTACGGTTTATAGCGCTATTTTATATATTTTCCCGTGTTGGGATATTATATTTTGGATATTATATGAGATATTTTGATATATTTGATATTATATTTTCTCCCGAGCCTCCCCGTACAAAGGAGACTCTGCCAAAAAATTTCGTAAATTTTGGACTTAGAAAATATCTTGAAAATGTTTTCCAAAGTTTATTAGTTTGAGTATTAAAAAAAAATTAATGATTATAAATTAGTATATTTTATCTAAATTAATTTTGTAAATTTATTTGTTTATAAATTTAATATTTGATATGATATTGATTTCTTAATTCTTCTTTTCCCTTCTTTTTCCTTTTCGGGGACGAAAAGTTTTCAGTGGGGGAGAGTGTAACGACCCGTCATTTTCGTTAATTAAATTTTTTTTTTAATAATATTTACGCAAATTTAATTTAGAAGAAATAAAGATTTTATAATTAATAATGAAGCAAATGTTGAGAAGGAAATGAAACCATGGGAATATAAGGCTAAGTATTTACAGTTGAAACAAAATAACGAATAAATTAAAGTGATGTAAATTGTTATATTAGGCTAAGAGTTGCATATAAGAGAACAAAGGTAAGTAGTGATTTTAGTTAATGAATTAATAATATTAAATAGTAAATTGAATTAAATCAATGTCCGGTACAAATTGAAATATTGTTTGGAATGAAAGCTTATAAATTGTAAGCATTTAATTTGCAAATGAAATCAGTGTATTAATTTAGTTGTAACTGAATGTAAATTAATGAAATTATGTAATAATTGATATATGATGGCATTCATGAATGAAATAAGACTTGTAAGGAACAAAGGAATAATTGAAATAAACATTTACCAATGAAATAATATATTGATTTATATAGACTTAATAAAAGAGTTGAATTGAATCAATCTATTTAGTTGAAACTAATTAATTGGTATGGAAATTATAAATGGGTTTATAGTAAGAAATTATACTACCGTGAATTGGAATTAAGATGAAATTGAAAAATTCAAGTATGTTATGCAAATATATCATATATAGCGGTGGAATAAAAAAATTTGTGTTATTATAACCTGGTTAGTAAGTAACAAACTTATAACTGAATTTAAAAGAAAATAGGTGACAATGAATATAGATTGTTCATTTATTTGATGTGTTAAATAAATTTTGGTATTCAATCGCAATAAATATAAATAATTAGTTGTAACTGTTGTAAGGTCAAAATTTATTGCATATAATAAATTGGGGGATAGATTTCATTAAAGGTAATTTATTTATTATGTTAATGTAAATTAAAATAATTAGAGGTACGTAAATGATGATTAATACAATGTTTGGAAGTTGTAATTTAGAGGATATTAAGAATTAGGAATTGAATTTTGAATTATTTGCAATAGAAATAAAGAAAATGTTACGTTATTGCTAACTGAGGGAATCATTAATTAATTGAATGAAATGAGTGAATGTAAATGCATTCTAGGTTATTTATCAAATAGGAGGAAAGAAAAGTAAATATCGAATTGATTGATGAATAAATATGCATTGAATAGTAATTGAATGTGTATAGACTGTAAAGTAATAATAATAAGTAGAAATGGGATGACATTACTACAAGATAATGAATTGCAAATTTTAGGTTTATAATAAAGTGTGAACGAAAATCTGATTGGTTATAATAATTTGATGGAATTCAAATTTTATGGGAAAGGTGAATGGATATTTAGTAATAAATTTAAAGGACATAAAAAAGGAATTTATTTAAGTAATAGATATAACGGATAAGTATATACTTATAAATGTAGGATTAAGAGTTTTACCACAACTATTATGAGTTATATACTTAATTCCTTCAATTAAATCGGAAATCATAGCAATAATTATAAATTAAATGCTACGATAAATAAATTAAGGTAATAAATAGGGAATAACGTAAATAAATTCTTCATTAAATGATGGTTAGTGTATATAAAGAATGGAGGTAAAGCTTTATAAATTGATTTGAATCCAAAATTTAATGAAAGGAGTAATTGGAATTAAATGGATTAAGTGTTTGAAGTTACGAAGATTTTAATTTAGATAAAAGGGTATGCATTTATGTAATAGAGTATGAATCTATTGTTAAGTTTATTTATAAAATGACAGTTGGGTAAATGAAAGGGTGCAAAAGTAATGTTGTCAGTATATTAAAGTAATGTATGATAATAGATTTAATCGAAATAATTGAAGATAATATAAATTCTATTTATAATATGACTATGGGTGAATGAAAAGATTGTAAATCAAGAATTGTTTATTTATATGAATATAAAGAATTAAGGTAATTGAGTTTTTGCAATTAAGTAAAAATTAAACATTTATTTTACGTTAATTGAAAATTTAGTTGAAATTTGAAAAATATTTATGTATGTTAATTTCATACATTTGGCTATAATGGATTGAATAATAAGAATGAAGATTTAATTCAATGAAATTTTTGGGAAACTTAATTGATAATTTCTAATTTTAGCACATGTATATAGTTGGGTTGAATAATAATTTGGAATAACAACTTCATTATATTTGCAAATAATAATTTATACAAAGGGAAGCTGGAAATTTGAATATATATGGAATGAAACGTGAGACAAATGTTAACTGCGTTACAAAGTAATGATAGACTCAATTAAAGGGTTGGAATTGAATCTAATCAGTTTAATTGGAAACTGATTAAAATAAATTTGGATTGGGTAATTTATTTCCAATTAAATCAATTCACGTTTCAAAATTTAATGCTAGTTTATTTCATATATGTTTATGCCTAAATTTAAATTTATGTTTAGATCCAATCCGATCCATCTATTATTTTTCAGCCTTGTCTATATATAACCTGTTATAAACCCTAGCCACTCCTTATTTTCATTTTTCTATACGTATATCTCCTTCTCAACTCCTCATTCTAATGGCAGAAAAAAAACCTAATTCCCAAATTCCAAAAAAATAATTTCAATTTCAAAAAAAAAAAAAAAAAATTGCGGATCTACAGTAGCTTCTGGTCGCGCTTCGGCTTTCGGGGAGAAAACCCTAGAGCAACTTCGGGTCAGGAAGAAAATGACTCGGGTCGCTCTGGGTCGTTTTGGTGAAAACTCCAAGCAAGCACCGGGGAATTGAGGCGGCGCACCAATGTCGAACCCAAAGTCGACCCAGGACCAGAATTTTCCATTTTTCAAATTTTCATAACTTTTGCATACGAGCTCGGATTTACGCGCGGTTTGTTTTGCTGAGATCGTATCGGAATTTCTGACGTTTTGGCACTAGTTTGGATGAATTTGGAGACTGTCCAATTTTTGGGTTTAAATTGGATTTGAATTCAATTTAAATTCAAAACGGTGAGTGTTTTAACCCACTCACAACTTCTAAAATTTCTTATGTTTGTTAAATTGATTTTTAGATATGAGTAGAAATTTATTTATGACTGTTTGGCATGTTTTATTCTTTATCTCTGTTAATCGCATTTATTTAATTCAACTGTTAATTAATTTTATTTTTTTTGCATATAAATTTGACAGTTAAAATTTATTTATTTGCATAAAACTGCTTGTTAAACAGTTATTAAATTTATTTTGAATAAACTGTTAGTTAATAACTGTCATTTATTTCCTGTTATATTGCATATGCTATATATTGATATTTGTTTTAAATTGACGATGATTGAAATAAATTAATGATGATTGAAATAAATTGGATGATGATTATAATTAATGGTTGTTGATTGATGTTTGGTGAATGGATGATGTGTACTATATTTTAAAAATCTGTAATTTATCATGCATTTCATTTTAGTCGAGATTGCGGTTTGAAATGATATACAACCGCAATTTTTTTTTAATTTTTAAAATTTCGGATTGAAATGATAAACATCCGTATCACTTGATCATAGGGTAGAAAATTTTATACAGGCACCGCGGTATATATATATATAAAATATTTTGAAATGATTTTCTATGGTTTTTGTAAAGTTATATATATATGGTTTATGGGATATTGATTTGGTTATTGATAAAGGTTATTATATATATAGTAATTTCCGGTTTTAAGCTTTGTATAAATTTGATTTGAAGTTTAAAATAAAGTTTGATTTTAAGACCAAATAAGATTAAGCATTTATTTAAAATTTAAATTCTGGAGTTTTTATGACTAAAATGAGAATAAGATTTGGAAGATGAATATTAAGTTAAATTGAAATTTAATAAAAAAATTAGTTTTTTTTAAAGGATATGATTTTTATAACTTTATTTTTATGTAAAGTGATTTAAATGAATATCAGGTTGATTTAAATGAATAAATCAAGTTTAATAAATTGAAAGATTTTTCAATTATGCGAAGTTAAAGGTTTTACTTAAATTATATTAATTCATTAAGTAAACATTTCAAGTCTAAATAATAAGTAATTGACTTTGATATATATGGGTTTGTCAAACGAGTTTGTTTTGAAATGGTGAAATATTTAAAGCTTTGAAACATAAGAATTAAAAATGGTATTTGGAAGTTTAAATCAATATTTGGAATTGATTTGTGAAACGAAAAAAGCTATTTTGTTTTATAAAAGAAATTTAATATTTAACCATTTGAGAGATGGAAATTTGTTTCAAAGTTATTGCGACGACCCGACTTTCTACTCCCAGAAAATCGCGTCATCTTGAAGAAAGAAAGGGATAGAAGAAGAAAGAAAGAGAAAGAAGAATACAAACAACATCAGAGAACTCACAGCGGAACGAATAGAATATAATATATCTCATAAAATATTACATAGCATCTTATTTCATCAGAGTACAACTATACAACACATATTAGACAGATTATAAACTTCTGTCTAACTATACAACTCAAGATACAAGTGATACAAACACAATATACACAGCGGAATCAATATATATCTACACGTCGAAGCCTCCTGCTCCATATCTCCTCCAGAATTCGTCAAGCTAACCTGATTCACTTGACTACTCATACATAATATGAGTACCCAAGAGTTTAATAAAACAGAAAATAAACACTCGGGTCAGACAGGGGTCTGGTGTGAGTAAACGGGTTAAAATTGCTTAACTTTAGAAAACCTTTGAAAAGAAAAGGTATCACGTAAGACTTCCCACACATAAACATGGAAAAGTTTTTACCTTACGCTAACCAAAACATTTGATAGGAAATCCAGTGATATTATAATAGTGTCTAGGGTTTTCAAGATAAAATACAGAAATAGCTGGAATGCTTACATCTCACGTTCCAACATAGTTGGGCACAAACAAAACCGTACAGGCACTTATTGGATTTTGGATTCCATACAATGGCAGGGCTACTGGGGTACCGCCCGTCACAGTACGTGGCCTAGATCAACGTACCGAGGAGCCACCCTAACTCCCCTGCAACACAAGGCCGGACCCATTCCTTACTGAATAGTTCCAAATAAGACCACCCCGTGGTTGGCGCGACCAACCACCCACACAGCCGAATAAATAAGGGACTCTAGACAGGGATGAATCTCACTCTCAAGTGGGGGCTACCCACGAAGCCTTGGCGCACCTCCCCTGTTTTAGCCATTCCCGGTTGATGAGGCTTGAGGCTGCGATTACCTTTATAGAACACATCACTTAGAATGCTCATCGTCCGCCTGACGATATGTTGAAAGCATTCAATCCATACAAGTTCGTTCCGGGTTCGAACGAAACCGAAGGCACTATCTCGTTGCACTCATTATTGGAATCACCCTCAGAGCCAACGACCATAGCCCTTGCACTCTGATTCGCCATCTCGAATCTATAAGCACTATTCCGTCAAACTCATTACGGAATCACCCACAGAGTTATACTGACGTATAGCTCTTACACCTCGAGTCTTCACTCGCTCCACTTGGATTAACGACCTAACGTTTAATTGGAATCGATGTGGTTTTCGGAATTCCAAATATGGAAACCCGATCCCGGTCTCACCGAAACCAAACGCCATTTTAATGTCCAAGTTGTACTTAAGGGATTTAACAGTTTAAACTTATATTCAGGATGATATATAACCAGATAGATGAATAACATTATCACAACAGATAATCATATCAAACATTTATCTCATAAACAGTATATCACATAACAGATATATCCAAATCATCCAATATCATTCAATCACTCAATATCAATCAACATTCAATATCAACCAATCATCCAATATCAATCATTCATACAGAATTGATTAACTCTAAATCAATTTAATTAACCTATAATTAAATTAATTACTATCTTTAAACATTTGGATTCCCTTAATCCTACTTCATTGATTTATTACCAATCAAATTCAATTAATCATTTCTAATGATCTTCCTTAATTAATCTTCCCTGATTAATCATCTTTAATTACATTCAAGTAATTATCCTAAACCATATTCAGTAATTAACTCTTAATCTTTCATAAGTAATTTCTTTAATTACTTTCATTAATAACCCTTAATTAATTTCTTAATTAATTACTTATCAAATAATTAATTCCATCATTAATTAATTCTTAATTCTTTAATTAATTAATTACTTCATAATTAATTAACTTTAAAACAATTATATTAATTAATTCCTTAATTAATTACAACAAGTGATTACCCATTAATCACTTCAACTAAATTACTTCCATAAGTAATTATCATTTCTTAATTTCATTCAATTATTAACCATTAATTACTTATTAAGTAATTATACTTAATTAATTCTTAATTAAGTGATTATTTAAAATTAAATAAATAATTAATCAATTATTTAAAATTAATTAAACAATTAATTAACTTATAATAATTTCCAAATCCTAATTTGATTAAGAGAACATAAATCTTAATTAAACTTTACTTATTAACCATCAAATTAAATATTCAAATCAAAGATAAATTAACCTTATTTATCTTGTAATGAATTAAATCAAATTTTAACATCTTAAACAAATTATCCTATTTGGTTTTCAAAATTATAATGATGATCTTATTTAAAAATAGGAAATTTAGAAAACAAATTCCTAAATTTCAATGCTTTAAAACATTTAAATTATTCTTATTTATTTCCAATATAAATTTTGAAATCTTAAGTTTGAATCATTACTTAACATTTTAAACTTAACTTGATTAAATATTTAAATTCAAAATATCCTTTTAAATTGAACTCCAAATGTAATTAACTTACTTTCAAATAAAATCACTTTAAACAAATTTAAAGTAAAATAAAATAAATACAATTTCAACTTAACTTTAAAAGTTTGATTAACATTTAATTTTAAACAACAAGTTTACACTTTACATTTTAAACTCTTTTTATAAAACTTGTTTATAGTTAAATATCTGATTTCATCGAAATCAGGTTTCAGGTTGAAAACAAACGTTACCCTTGGGCCAGACCCGAGTAAACTTCCTTAATAACTCGAGTCAAACCCGAAGAATACAACCCCTACCCAAACAAACCACAGAACGATACACGTTCATCCTTACTTCGAGTCGCCCCCAGGTCATACGCGAGTTCCCACCCGAGAAAACTCCATCTTCCCCCAAACCAACTTCCCCAGATCAATGTCGTGCACACCCACGTTCATGTGCACCTAGCACATCACCTCTGACCATGCTACGTCGCCGCAACAATTGCCGCCGATCATATAACCGCACGTGAGCACGAAACCAAACTCAGATCTTTCAATCCTCTCACGAATCGAATTTCGACCCCACTGCTCGAAACACTGAAACAACCTCGGCCTCAAAACCCAACCACCATTGACGAACTCACGACCGGAAACTCCGGTAATCCTTCCAAAGCACCACGGTAACCCCCTGCTACCATCCACCTCATTGCGATCAAACCCGATTCACAATTCTCGATACAATTGCCACGACAACCCAGGGCAGCAAACCACACTACTAAACCCTAGTTTGATTCAAATCGAACAAATCACTTATTTAAAAAAATTTAATTGTATTTTTCCCCGAATCCCTAACATTCAAGCAAGCTACAGCCCAAATTTCAACGCAAATTATTGCGTAAATCATCTGCAATACACAAAAGTTCCCAAAATGTTCAAACTCGAATTTCTCTACGAATACTCAACTAAAAATTACAAATAACGTATCAAAATTCATGATTTTCTATCTTGATTACATGCATGTTATTCAATTTAAATTTAAAGATAGTTGATTTTTAACAAAAATCCTAGTTTAACAGTAAATTCCCTCTTTTATAATTATTTGTTGCTTTTAAAAATTTGAAACTATTTTTAAAATTACTACCAAACATTATCATACAGTTTTTATTCACATATCACGTTCAAATAAGGTATAGATTGGAAGATTTTACATTTTCCTTTAAGAAGAACAACCTCTGTAAAATACAGAGATGAATATACAGGTTCATCTATACTTAAGCATCCCATACCATCAATCATTCATGTACAACAGTTCTAATGCAAACATGTATTCTATATCATAGAAAATTCTACACATGCAACATCAAATTCAACTTCAGATTTGTTAAAAACTGTTTTTAAAAGAATTTACTCACCTGATTCAAGAATGCAGAGCAGAGAACAGAACTAGCTTTATTTCTTTAATTCATAAATGCATTTGTTGAAGAAAATCCTTTGCATGCTGTTGTTTTAACTTGTTGTGCTAATCTTCAATTTGAATGCAGGTTGCAGATTTGAAATTGCAGTTGAACTGCAGATTTTTATAAGCTTCCAGCTTGATTTTCATTTGCTTCTTTTTGACATGCAGGTTGAATTGATATGAAGTTGTAGTTGAATTTTATTCGCATTTGCAGGTTTAACTTGATGAATTGCAGGTTGAACATCATTTTGAAATACAGGCTTCCACTTGCATGCTGAAGTTTTTATTTCCAGGTTTGGATTTTATTTTAAGATTTTTGAAGTAGCCATTATTTTTAGTTAAGAAGTGTAAACAAGGGAATGAAAGTGTTTTTGAGAAAATTAGTTTTCTTCTTTTATTATTTAATAAAAATATATTGCCACTTGTTCCTTATTTGAACAAATGTCATTAAATTTATTTGACTGCCTTACATGTGTTATAAGTGGTGTTAATATGTTACATTTGTATTAAGTGTTTTAATAAATTTTTATTTAGTTTAAATGTAAATATAACTTACTTTCTTATTTAAGTTTCTTAGTAAATAAATTCTTATATATGTATTTAAAACCTAAAACATTATACATATTCATTTATAACCAATTTAATTTGAACATTTTAAGAAAATAAAAATAAAACATTGATTAATTCCTTTATAAACTACCATATTTTAAATAAACAACTATCATATATTTTGAAAACAAATGAATTAATCTTTAAGTTAACTTATGAAAATATATTAAGTTTTAAAACAAAGCTCCAGTTACAATATTCATTAAATTGTCAATAGATTAAATTTAAATTCGAAAACAATCCAAATTATAACATATACATACATATATATTACAATTTGAAAATTCATTCATTTATTTTAAAACAAAGATATCCTATTCACAATATATATCAAACATATATATTATAGACAGAATAAAATTTCATTAGCTTTGGAAAAACAATTCTTATCAATTTTATTGCCAGATTATAAATTCATTATCCTTTAAAAAAATTAAATTACCAATTTTAAATTAAAATTACAAAGAAAATTATCAAACCAGTTAAATTATTTACACAGATTATTAAATTCTTATTGCCCAAAATTCCGGGTCGTTACAATCCTCCCCCCTTAAAAGAATTTCGTCCCCGAAATTTAAAACAAAGGTAATTTAATAATCCAGTACAGATTTTAAATTTCAAACATTAAAGCATTCCTATCAACCAATTATTAACAACCATAGCAATCAATCATACAAACAATCCCTAACTAATTATCCTGATATAGATCAGAAGGAATCCTTCTAATACTATTTCGAGTTTCCCAAGTAAAAATCATCGGGAGACTCGTTCTACAAAAACTAACTAACTACACCACCAAAATCCAGAGCTCTTCTCATCCTCTAGATTCACCAATCTGAACAAAACATCAGATTACTCTCAAATCCAGCTCAACATCAAAATCCAACTGAACTACAGATTCAACAACTAATTGATGAATCATACACGTACTCCCTCAGAGATACGTGAAATACAATGAATTCCAGCTATCCAAACTGACAATTCAATCTTATCCAAACACTGCTTTCTTAACCAGAGAAAACTCAACAACAACGAAGTCTCCAACTTCGAATTCCAAACTCCTTATCTCATATCTGTATAACTCAACAAATAATCCTGGGCTTCCCATCTTCTTCCTGATCAGCTCAATCTATGCTGATACTTCCAGGAACAACAAGACCAAAAGAAACAGAACTTGCTTCCTTCCTTACACAGCTGCTACCTCGCTTCCGCTGCACAACTCTGATTCTGAAATAAATGAGAATACTATTGATGAACACGAATACAAACTTATCCAATATATCCGGGAAACTTTGTCCACCAAATCCATAAAAATCTGAGTGACACATCCGACTCAGTCACACAACCTTATACCAGAATCCAATTCAAAACTGGATCTGACCAATCCAAATTCCAAAAATTTTCCGAGCTGCTACACCAACTCTTTACTTCTCCAAGAACCATCTTACAACCAGGCAAACTACCCAAAATTGCTTCTGGAACCAAATCAATATGGAACTCAACTCCAGATGCAGACAAACTCTTATCATTTCAATAGCTCCTACTTCCATATGAGAATCCTCCGTCTCAAACAAAGATAATCCAAGAAAAATTCCCAAATTAATCGCAAGTCACCTTTTGCGATTCTACCTAATTCAGATTCCAAAGAAACTGGCATCTCTTTACCAATTAGAACAGCCTTAAGCTTCTCCCAAACAAGGTTAACTCTCCAAGAAAAACTTCACCATCTTCTCGGACTGCTGAAGAAGAACCACAAGATTCTTGAACCATCGGAGAAACAACCACACTGCTGCTTTCAAACTCTATCTCGATGATACGGCAAAGCTAAAAGACCTTCTCGACAACACACCGAACACTCCGAGCTACACTGCTACCACAGCTAACCAAAGACTTCTAATCTAAAAGCTTCTCAAAACCAAAACCATCAACAAACCACACAACGGACTTCCGAGATGGCAGACAACTCAAAGAAACTCAGCCTCCAAACCAAGCATCAACATCTCGCTTTCCTTAAGAAATAAAAAATGAGACCATGCCGAAGCGAAACAACTCATAGGCCTTAGTCTCATATCCCAAAACAGCCAACCTCTTTGCTAAATATCCAGACAACTTCTACACAGATGAGTCTTCCCTATGGTAGGTAAAGACTGCTCCTCAACTACTTCTAAAACTGCTTCAAAAGAAAACATCTTCAGAAAATATCCAAGGATACTGCATCTCATCACGCAGTTACCAAGATATCATTACTTACTTCTGTACTTCCAACAAATCCAAACTCAAGAATAATTCGCTTACCCAAGCGAAATCCCAACTTACACTCCAAAGATAATCTCCGAATCTTCAAAATGATTTCTTACGGATATCAGAGAAATCCTATACTCCAAACTACAAAACTTACTCGAGACGGTATTAGGCCTACAGTCTCGACAAAAACTTCCAACCTCAAACATATGGAACCTCTTCCATCAGTGATAGTCGTGTTACACACACAAACCACTACTACTCCATCTACCTCTAAAACTTACGTTGGCAAATCCGAACAGATAACCCAACAGATCAGGTAGATATAAATATATATATATAGTTATATATAAAAATTACAAGTACGCTCTCTCAAGAAGACACTACTACAGAGCTTAGGCATTCGCTCAACCTAACGCTCCCTAAAGAAAGACACTCTTCAGAGCCTAGGTATTCACTCAACCTACTGCTCTGATACCAAGTGCGACGACCCGACTTTCTACTCCCAGAAAATCGCGTCATCTTGAAGAAAGAAAGGGATAGAAGAAGAAAGAAAGAGAAAGAAGAATACAAACAACATCAGAGAACTCACAGCGGAACGAATAGAATATAATATATCTCATAAAATATTACATAGCATCTTATTTCATCAGAGTACAACTATACAACACATATTAGACAGATTATAAACTTCTGTCTAACTATACAACTCAAGATACAAGTGATACAAACACAATATACACAGCGGAATCAATATATATCTACACGTCGAAGCCTCCTGCTCCATATCTCCTCCAGAATTCGTCAAGCTAACCTGATTCACTTGACTACTCATACATAATATGAGTACCCAAGAGTTTAATAAAACAGAAAATAAACACTCGGGTCAGACAGGGGTCTGGTGTGAGTAAACGGGTTAAAATTGCTTAACTTTAGAAAACCTTTGAAAAGAAAAGGTATCACGTAAGACTTCCCACACATAAACATGGAAAAGTTTTTACCTTACGCTAACCAAAACATTTGATAGGAAATCCAGTGATATTATAATAGTGTCTAGGGTTTTCAAGATAAAATACAGAAATAGCTGGAATGCTTACATCTCACGTTCCAACATAGTTGGGCACAAACAAAACCGTACAGGCACTTATTGGATTTTGGATTCCATACAATGGCAGGGCTACTGGGGTACCGCCCGTCACAGTACGTGGCCTAGATCAACGTACCGAGGAGCCACCCTAACTCCCCTGCAACACAAGGCCGGACCCATTCCTTACTGAATAGTTCCAAATAAGACCACCCCGTGGTTGGCGCGACCAACCACCCACACAGCCGAATAAATAAGGGACTCTAGACAGGGATGAATCTCACTCTCAAGTGGGGGCTACCCACGAAGCCTTGGCGCACCTCCCCTGTTTTAGCCATTCCCGGTTGATGAGGCTTGAGGCTGCGATTACCTTTATAGAACACATCACTTAGAATGCTCATCGTCCGCCTGACGATGTGTTGAAAGCATTCAATCCATACAAGTTCGTTCCGGGTTCGAACGAAACCGAAGGCACTATCTCGTTGCACTCATTATTGGAATCACCCTCAGAGCCAACGACCATAGCCCTTGCACTCTGATTCGCCATCTCGAATCTATAAGCACTATTCCGTCAAACTCATTACGGAATCACCCACAGAGTTATACTGACGTATAGCTCTTACACCTCGAGTCTTCACTCGCTCCACTTGGATTAACGACCTAACGTTTAATTGGAATCGATGTGGTTTTCGGAATTCCAAATATGGAAACCCGATCCCGGTCTCACCGAAACCAAACGCCATTTTAATGTCCAAGTTGTACTTAAGGGATTTAACAGTTTAAACTTATATTCAGGATGATATATAACCAGATAGATGAATAACATTATCACAACAGATAATCATATCAAACATTTATCTCATAAACAGTATATCACATAACAGATATATCCAAATCATCCAATATCATTCAATCACTCAATATCAATCAACATTCAATATCAACCAATCATCCAATATCAATCATTCATACAGAATTGATTAACTCTAAATCAATTTAATTAACCTATAATTAAATTAATTACTATCTTTAAACATTTGGATTCCCTTAATCCTACTTCATTGATTTATTACCAATCAAATTCAATTAATCATTTCTAATGATCTTCCTTAATTAATCTTCCCTGATTAATCATCTTTAATTACATTCAAGTAATTATCCTAAACCATATTCAGTAATTAACTCTTAATCTTTCATAAGTAATTTCTTTAATTACTTTCATTAATAACCCTTAATTAATTTCTTAATTAATTACTTATCAAATAATTAATTCCATCATTAATTAATTCTTAATTCTTTAATTAATTAATTACTTCATAATTAATTAACTTTAAAACAATTATATTAATTAATTCCTTAATTAATTACAACAAGTGATTACCCATTAATCACTTCAACTAAATTACTTCCATAAGTAATTATCATTTCTTAATTTCATTCAATTATTAACCATTAATTACTTATTAAGTAATTATACTTAATTAATTCTTAATCAAGTGATTATTTAAAATTAAATAAATAATTAATCAATTATTTAAAATTAATTAAACAATTAATTAACTTATAATAATTTCCAAATCCTAATTTGATTAAGAGAACATAAATCTTAATTAAACTTTACTTATTAACCATCAAATTAAATATTCAAATCAAAGATAAATTAACCTTATTTATCTTGTAATGAATTAAATCAAATTTTAACATCTTAAACAAATTATCCTATTTGGTTTTCAAAATTATAATGATGATCTTATTTAAAAATAGGAAATTTAGAAAACAAATTCCTAAATTTCAATGCTTTAAAACATTTAAATTATTCTTATTTATTTCCAATATAAATTTTGAAATCTTAAGTTTGAATCATTACTTAACATTTTAAACTTAACTTGATTAAATATTTAAATTCAAAATATCCTTTTAAATTGAACTCCAAATGTAATTAACTTACTTTCAAATAAAATCACTTTAAACAAATTTAAAGTAAAATAAAATAAATACAATTTCAACTTAACTTTAAAAGTTTGATTAACATTTAATTTTAAACAACAAGTTTACACTTTACATTTTAAACTCTTTTTATAAAACTTGTTTATAGTTAAATATCTGATTTCATCGAAATCAGGTTTCAGGTTGAAAACAAACGTTACCCTTGGGCCAGACCCGAGTAAACTTCCTTAATAACTCGAGTCAAACCCGAAGAATACAACCCCTACCCAAACAAACCACAGAACGATACACGTTCATCCTTACTTCGAGTCGCCCCCAGGTCATACGCGAGTTCCCACCCGAGAAAACTCCATCTTCCCCCAAACCAACTTCCCCAGATCAATGTCGTGCACACCCACGTTCATGTGCACCTAGCACATCACCTCTGACCATGCTACGTCGCCGCAACAATTGCCGCCGATCATATAACCGCACGTGAGCACGAAACCAAACTCAGATCTTTCAATCCTCTCACGAATCGAATTTCGACCCCACTGCTCGAAACACTGAAACAACCTCGGCCTCAAAACCCAACCACCATTGACGAACTCACGACCGGAAACTCCGGTAATCCTTCCAAAGCACCACGGTAACCCCCTGCTACCATCCACCTCATTGCGATCAAACCCGATTCACAATTCTCGATACAATTGCCACGACAACCCAGGGCAGCAAACCACACTACTAAACCCTAGTTTGATTCAAATCGAACAAATCACTTATTTAAAAAAATTTAATTGTATTTTTCCCCGAATCCCTAACATTCAAGCAAGCTACAGCCCAAATTTCAACGCAAATTATTGCGTAAATCATCTGCAATACACAAAAGTTCCCAAAATGTTCAAACTCGAATTTCTCTACGAATACTCAACTAAAAATTACAAATAACGTATCAAAATTCATGATTTTCTATCTTGATTACATGCATGTTATTCAATTTAAATTTAAAGATAGTTGATTTTTAACAAAAATCCTAGTTTAACAGTAAATTCCCTCTTTTATAATTATTTGTTGCTTTTAAAAATTTGAAACTATTTTTAAAATTACTACCAAACATTATCATACAGTTTTTATTCACATATCACGTTCAAATAAGGTATAGATTGGAAGATTTTACATTTTCCTTTAAGAAGAACAACCTCTGTAAAATACAGAGATGAATATACAGGTTCATCTATACTTAAGCATCCCATACCATCAATCATTCATGTACAACAGTTCTAATGCAAACATGTATTCTATATCATAGAAAATTCTACACATGCAACATCAAATTCAACTTCAGATTTGTTAAAAACTGTTTTTAAAAGAATTTACTCACCTGATTCAAGAATGCAGAGCAGAGAACAGAACTAGCTTTATTTCTTTAATTCATAAATGCATTTGTTGAAGAAAATCCTTTGCATGCTGTTGTTTTAACTTGTTGTGCTAATCTTCAATTTGAATGCAGGTTGCAGATTTGAAATTGCAGTTGAACTGCAGATTTTTATAAGCTTCCAGCTTGATTTTCATTTGCTTCTTTTTGACATGCAGGTTGAATTGATATGAAGTTGTAGTTGAATTTTATTCGCATTTGCAGGTTTAACTTGATGAATTGCAGGTTGAACATCATTTTGAAATACAGGCTTCCACTTGCATGCTGAAGTTTTTATTTCCAGGTTTGGATTTTATTTTAAGATTTTTGAAGTAGCCATTATTTTTAGTTAAGAAGTGTAAACAAGGGAATGAAAGTGTTTTTGAGAAAATTAGTTTTCTTCTTTTATTATTTAATAAAAATATATTGCCACTTGTTCCTTATTTGAACAAATGTCATTAAATTTATTTGACTGCCTTACATGTGTTATAAGTGGTGTTAATATGTTACATTTGTATTAAGTGTTTTAATAAATTTTTATTTAGTTTAAATGTAAATATAACTTACTTTCTTATTTAAGTTTCTTAGTAAATAAATTCTTATATATGTATTTAAAACCTAAAACATTATACATATTCATTTATAACCAATTTAATTTGAACATTTTAAGAAAATAAAAATAAAACATTGATTAATTCCTTTATAAACTACCATATTTTAAATAAACAACTATCATATATTTTGAAAACAAATGAATTAATCTTTAAGTTAACTTATGAAAATATATTAAGTTTTAAAACAAAGCTCCAGTTACAATATTCATTAAATTGTCAATAGATTAAATTTAAATTCGAAAACAATCCAAATTATAACATATACATACATATATATTACAATTTGAAAATTCATTCATTTATTTTAAAACAAAGATATCCTATTCACAATATATATCAAACATATATATTATAGACAGAATAAAATTTCATTAGCTTTGGAAAAACAATTCTTATCAATTTTATTGCCAGATTATAAATTCATTATCCTTTAAAAAAATTAAATTACCAATTTTAAATTAAAATTACAAAGAAAATTATCAAACCAGTTAAATTATTTACACAGATTATTAAATTCTTATTGCCCAAAATTCCGGGTCGTTACAGTTATGATTTTCAAGGTAGTATAATTTGGAAATATTATATTCCAGAGTTTTGATTTCTAAATATTTTACTTTGAAAACCCTATGATTTTGGAAAGAATATATATTGGAAAATAAAATGACATTTTGTTGGTTTGGGCCTAAATGATATCGTATTGATTTGGGGTTTTAAAAATATAAATGATATCGTATTTATATGGGTTTAAAATGGTTATTTTATTCTGGTTTTAAAGTATAAATTATTTTAAATGACCGCGGTGTTATAATAACGTTTGGTTGTTAAAGAGACCGGGATCGGAAGTTGTCATACTCTCTGCCAACTCCGAAAACCACTTTAAAAACCGTGTACGCGGTGGAGATTCCAGAATGAAGTAGGTTGGTGGCGGCGTTTCCTATGAGGTAAATACGTGGACCCAACTCCTGTGAGTTGGCATAAGGTGGCTAAAACAGGAGCGATTCTTGGGCCAATGAGGTCATTCCTCTGATCGAACGCACTCCTTCGATATTATACTCTGACTTTTGCATTGATTCGGTGGCCACTTTGATTTTGATTCTGGGGGTTTTGTTCGAGGTGGGCGGTAGCTGCGCGCTGCGCGTTTCCACCAGCCCGGATAGTAATTGGTATATCTACCCTGGCATTGCCTAGTTGTGCCGTGTCATCTACCCTATCGCGCCTTGTACGAGTTTCTATTTGTGTCGTACCTATGGAGTATCCTCTGGTAGCCTCCCGATCAGGAGGTATTACGGTACTGTATAGACTATTGGCATTATTTGTGTTAAGGGCTATATGGGTAACCCCTTAACGCTATTAAAAAGTAAGTTTATTTTACAAATAGACACTATTATAATAGCGCAATATACTATATAGTAAATAGTTTAACGGATCCTTAGGAGATGTAAATCCCGAGCATCTCTTGAGTTACCGCACTCATATTTATTTATGTTAATTTGACTCACATAAGATCTTTTAGTTCCGACTCGAGTGTTTTTGTCTTTTCAAATTCGCTCGGGTCAGTCCGAGCGTTTCAGGATTTGGAGATTTAGCTTTGGAGGACGAGGACGAAGATTTGTATTACTATTATCTATTTTATTCCACTGCACTGTATTCCGCTGCATTGATATTTTTGGTATTTGAACTCTGATATTTAATTGTATATAGAAGAATCAAATGTTTTGTAAACAGTTTTATAAACTGTATATTTTATTATTATATTTTATCCTTCCGCTGTGAGATTCTATTTTGTTTTCTTTCTTCTTTGTTTTTCTTGTTTACCCCATAACAATCCGCATTTCCGTATGGTTTGAATCGACATGTGTGTCGATTTGAAGTGTGCGAAAAGGCGGGACGTTACAGAGGCAGTACACGCGTGCGTGTACTGCAGCCCTCTCTCGAATTAATATTTTAATTGATATTTCAATGGTTTGAACTGTTTTGTTTATTCATTTCAATATTCTGAATTGTATTCTGATTTGGTTTAATTTGCCGATTTGTTGTTTAACACTGTTAGGTGTTATATTTATCGCCGATTTCTTTATTTAAGGATCGGATCGACGAGATTTATTATGACTATCGTATATTCATTGTTTAATTATTATTGATTCTGTGCACTAATAACTGAGTTTGAATTAGACTGACCCGCGTATTATTTTCTTTTGAATGTAATACTCGGGTCAGACCCGAGTATTTGCAGGTTATTGATATCATACGTTGGGTTGCTGATAGAGCTATGAAGTCTTTTCATACTTTTTGGAGTAGTCGTTGTCTTAGTATAGGATGTTGTATATTCATGTATATTATTTACGATAATGTATTTGTATATGTAACTTCCAGAGTCGACAGTTGTAGTTGTATCATATGTACCGTATCACATGTATTGTAACTGACATCAGTTATTATATATATATGAGACTTTTGTTTTATCTGTGTTATTATTATATCTATTGTCCTAAACTATTATGAACCATCGTAGTTCGTTTTATACTGGAATTGGGTATGTCGATGGGAGTAAATAAATAAGAGATGAAAAATAAAAATATATACCACTCCTATCGAAATAACCAATACTAATGTAAGGCCTAACTACGGATGGCAGCTCCTATTGAAACGACCCGCAAATCCGTACCCCTTGAGTCAACACTATTCTACCTAAATCAACTCAAGTTGTACAGAAATACGAACCATTTGGGTTTAAGAAGAAGAGGTAGAAGAAGAGAAAACAAAATCAACATCAGAATCTAACCATCGCAGCGGAATAAAATATAATAGAGAATTAATAATCTTTACTCAAAATCAAATATATCAGTTTACATATATTACATCATCAGAGTACATCAGTCACAGCTCACATCAATAACATACAATGAATACACAACAACTCAAACAGCGGAATATATGTATATACAAGTACGAAAATACGTATCGTCATACAGCTCGTCTTCTGAGCTCCACGGCATCATAACCTGTATTCTATAATACTCGGTCTGACCCGAGCATTACAATTAAATAACACCCGAGTCAGTCTGGAATACCAGCGTGAGAAAATCGCACCCAATTGATTATTAAAGTTTCAAAAATTCTTTGAAAACAAAAGCATCTCGTAAGACCACGCCACAAATAAACATGTCAGGTTTTTACCTTACGATAGCTAAAACAATTTTTATAGAAATCCTCTGATATTATAATAGGGTCTATATACAAATACTTATAAAATAGCCGAAATTGTTACATTCATTAAATTCCAGCTACTAGCCACCGAAGTGGGTAATACAAACAAAACTCGTACAAGGCTCGTAGGGAAAATGGATTTCCAACAATGACTAGGCACTGGGGTACCACCTATCACAGTACGGGGCCTAGATCACCGTACTGAGGATTACTCCCTTCATCCCCTGCAACACAAGGCCGGAACCATTCCTTACTGAACAGTCCCGAACAAGATAAACCCTGTGGTTGGCGCGACCAACCACCCACTAAGCCGAAAAATATATAAGGGACATCTAGACAGGGGAATTATCTTGTCCTGCTTGGGCATGACCCACCTATACTTGCTGCATATCCCCTGATTTTCAATCATTCCCATTTGAAGAGGCTTGAGGCTAAGCGTTACCTTTTAGAACGTTTCACTTAGAATGCCCATCGCCCACCTGACGATGTTTCGCAAGCATTCGTCCATACAAGTCCGTCCCGGGTTCGAACGGAACCGAAGGCACTATTCCTACTACATCCATTTTGGAAATATCCTCAGGATTAGTAGCGACTAGCCCTTGCACTTCATTGCTCCATCTTCGACTCCGTACACGTTTTCGCACGAAACGTACAAATCGAATCGAAATGGTTTTCGAGAAATTTATCTCGATCCCGGTCTCTTCGAAACGATCAACGCATTTGTCCAATATTGATAGTCGGTTATTTAACTATCAATTTCTATTCACAAACATCTATCAAACAATAAATAATTTTCCCAATTACTTATTAATCCTAGAAATATCTTCACAAGATATTATTTCTATTTTCAATCCCTTGAAAACAGTTTCAAAACCTTCTTTCCTTTCAGGACAAACTTTCCCGAATATTTACTATCTCCTCTGAAATTTACCAAGCACGAAATAGATTTTTAAAATAATTTTTAAACACTTTACTTTGAAATATATACTTTAAAACATTTAAGATAAAACTACTTAAATAATTTGTTAGAAATACATACTATAAGAATTTTTGAAATAAGGTTACTTTATAAAATAGAAAATCGGTTTCCACTTTTAAAACAAATACTAAGTCACTTTTAAAGAATTAATGCTATAATATATTAAAAGAAAATACTTGCTTTAGAACTTAATTATTAGAAGTAATAAATCACAAACCTTGCTTTCTTTAAAAATAAATTTAAAACATTTAATTTATATTTACAAATTTACTTTTAAAAACGTGTGCTTGGCCAATCCAGAGAGAACTCCAACTTCAAGCACTTAAATCAATTTCCCGAATTGATTTCCAATTTATTTTATTTGAAATAAGTTTCTTTAACTTCTCAATTTATTTCAAAATTCATTAATTATGCCCTTTATTATTATTGTTATTATTTTCCATTTGATTTCAAAACTCTTAACTGAAATATACAAATTCAGCTTTTCCCAATTTCTTTTCTTATTCTTTCCAATAAATAAAATCTTAAATATTAAATAAAGGTTTTGTTCTTTTAATTAATATCACTGAAGATCTTAAATTTCATTAACTACTATTATTTCAAATTCCCCTCCCCAAACCCCAGATTTATTTATTACAAATTTAAATTCACTTTATTTTCTTCAATCCATTTAGAAATTTATTCAAATTCCTGTAATTACTTTACTTACAATTTCACTTCTTTTATTATCTTACCAAAATCCAATCTATATAGTTTTGGTAGTTCATCAGATCCAATTTCATCCAATCGAACCATAACATTCAATATTCCAATTTTCAACAATATTCATCACAGAATATAAAATAATTACAACAAGGGTATTAAATAATTTAAATAAACGTTGAGGGATCCAGTTGGATCCCTCCAACCTGTTTTCCCTGCATTCACAGACGTTAGCACAATATGAAATATCTTCATTATAAAATGAGAGAAATCAATCATGTCAAGGCGTAGTATATACTACTATATAACACAACAATCAATTCAACCATTCAATAATTATTTAAATTCAAACATTTAAATTTAAATTGAAACTGAGTGAGATTAACTCACCTTTAATTATTGAAATCCCAATCCAAATCCCGAATTGTTTTCTTCGCGATCTTTTAACCTTGTATAAATATTTGTACAGTTGATTAATATTTGAGTTAAACGGGAAATAAATTACCGTTTATTAATCTAATTGAAACTAATTTTAACCCACTTTCCTTTGAGAAATTATCCTTAGTTATTTAACTAACTAAATTAAATAGGTTTATTATTAAACAAGTCAGTTACTACATTTTTTTTCAACATGCTTACATTTTTTTGTAAAATAAAACTCTGGATTTATAATTCTTATGCACGTAACCTTCCTCTGTTCCTTATTATACAAACATATATATATTACTTTCAAAAACAAAAACAAAAATTCCTTCTTTACTATACATAGCCTAACAATTTGAAATTATTAACACTATTTTTTTTTATTTTTTTTAAATGTTAAACTTTTAAATTGATAAAACAATCAGTAATATACCTCACTGCCCTGACGCGCTGCCCAAATTCATAATCTAACTGCGCAAGCGCCTCAAGTTCCTCCCTGATCAATTCACCAACAGGAACCGCATCACTCCCCACTACGAACTTTGAGTTCGACGTCGCATAGCATGAAGCTTCCTCCAAGAAAACCTAATTCGAGCCCTAATCTCCCCAAAAATCACCAATCACTACTGCCTCCACGCGCGCGAGTATGCGAGTCCCCCCAGCACTGCCGCCTAGCCTCGATCGCCACTGTTGAGTCTCCCCACTACACAACCTCACGAGCTTCTACAAAGACGACCATGAATTGATTATACGACTTTGGCCTGAGTTTTGATCCATTTATGATTTTTTTTTTCGAACTGAAATTGGGGTTTTGGGAAAAGATGACAGGATTCGGCCATGTTTTCGAAATAATTGAACGAACGAGAAGATGATTTTCGAGATATGTCTTCGGCTGTTAGGTTTATATTATTTTTCCTTTGGCTTCCAAGGCAAGGCTTGGCAAATAATACAAAAAGAAAGCTTCTCCTTTTATTTTATTATTTCTTAAAACAATACTTTGAACTGATTGAAAAATGGAAATGAATATTACATGTCGGCTGAGACTGGTACAGTGATTCGAAAATGGACTCCAAAAGTTCTGATGTGAGATGTATTTGACTAGTTGAAGTATTATATTTAAATTCCGAATCGGCTATTATCAATTAAATTTCCAACGCGTTCATCTATCGAATGATCACACGACAACTCCAAACACTACTAAATTTAAAATTCGATAATAATTCAATATTACGGATCCATTGGAACTGGTTTCGTCAAATTCCGAGACTGTGCCTCGGAAGGCTATTTTTAAATTCAATTTAAAACGATAGAATTTTAAAACTGAACCAACCACTGTTAAATTCAATTTTACAACCTCTATTATCTTCAGTGTTATCAACATAAATTTTACAAGCCTTCAAATTATATTCAACGGGCTTAAAATCTCAGGTTTCATATTTTATTCAATTCAAATTATTTAATTCAATAATTTAAATTATCAAATAAATGGTGATATTCGTAATTCAAGTTAAAATTATTATATTGAATATTTAAAATTGATTAAATATTCCGATTTAAATTGCTTAAAAATTCCGGGTCGTCACATTCCTCCCCCCTTAAAAGAATTTCGTCCCCGAAATTACCAGTTAGTAAGAATGATCCAATACCCGTTTATTTTTCCCAAAACCTGTCAATTTCTAACAATTCAACATCTTACCAATTATCTTTTATAAAAGATTCTTTATCATTCTTATTAACTTTCCAAACTTTTCCCTAGTTTCCGACTATACCATTTGTTTAACCACTCAAGTTTCAATTTAAAACCAAATTTTGAATTCTCAAAATTTTCTCAAAATTTTTCTAACTCCCTAAATTTCCGAAAAATTTCGCCAGCGTTTCCTTTGCGCGGCTAGCTCGGTACAACTACAAAATGGCTCTACGGCCTCCCAAATCCAAAAAGAAAACAAAAGGCCAAATGGCTCAATCCAAATCCAAATCCCAATCAAATTTCATATCAAATTTTAAATACATACCTTTTGTCGGGCAATTCAAATTTATCTTCTGAATCAAAAACCAATTCTTTTTTCCCCTTTTACAATACCTGCATAACCTGCTTGGTACTAATATCCAATCACAATATTCCAAAACAATTTATCGATTTTCTTACAAAATGTCAATATCTATTCATTTCAATATTATCTTAGATTATATTTGTAATATCAATTTCCAATCTAGAATTTACCATTCCTTTCTTAAGCTAGTACAAACATTTTATATGTTTCTTATCTTTATTTCTCTTTACCACTTTTAGTTTATACCTATTTCCATTTAAATCGATTTCCATATTACATATGTATTTCATTTATTTTCAACTTTGAATTTTTAATTTTTATCCTTCATTTATTCCTAATTTAAGTCATTACTTTAATTAGTTTCATTTACTAATTAGTTTCATTTACGAACTTATTTTAGTTTCCCATTCTAAATAGTTTTGTCGTTAACAAAATTTTCCAAAATTTTCAAAAAATTTCTAACTCCCAAAATTTATGAAAATTTTTGGCAGAGTCCCCTTTGTACGGAGGAGCTTTTGCAATTTGACAAAAGAGATAAATATATATACATCGACCCACACGGTCGGAAAAACCAAAAACAGTTCATATTTCCTATTTTAATTGCGTAGGCGTACCTTATTTAGCATTTTAAGCAAGCGGCTTATTATTTTTAGCAAATAGCACAACCAAATCCAGCCATACGGCTTCGAGGTACCTGTACTTACTCAATTTAAACATGTAAGTGCCAAATATATGCAGTTTAACTACATTTCACTTATTTATAATAGTTAAAACACATGAATTTTAAAAGAAACTCATACCAAACATTTTCCTGTAAGCAATTTATATAGTTTCCATGCTAATTCAACTGTTCCAATTTATTTATAACCATTTTCACTCAATTCGGATGGTTTTCGATTCATTCGTATACAATTCCATCAATTTGAATGGTTTAGAATTCAATTGCTTACTTTTAATTTATTCTTAAGCAAATTGAACTCACATTTAATTCAATTGCTTACAAAATCAATTTATTTTACTTCTATCCATTTATAGAATTTAATTACTTCCATTTATATCCAATAACAATTTATTCTATGAAATTCGACAAGATTTATGTGAATAAATAAGCATTTATGTTTTATAACCAATTCAAATGGATTTCACTCTATTTCCAATTTATTCACAATCCAATTATCCTCGCTTCCATTTCGGATTTGAATACATTCACTTGTATTTCATTTATTAACCAAACTAGTTCATACAAAACTATTAACATCTTAGGTCCGTCTTCATTACCAATTTAATTACTCTTTTATTTTAATTCATTCACAAGCATTTATTTACATTTCATTCCATATTTGTTTATTCCAATCTATTTTATTTAGCTCGAAAACAATTCGGGCTATTTTATTCAATAACCATTTCTCAACTTATTTAAACTATATTTCATTTGATACTTATTTATTCCATCATTTATTCATTCAATATAATCTGTTTATCCACATTTACTTGAACCATTTCAAATAAACTCGAAACATTCTATTTCCTTATTGTCTCAAATTATTTCAATTCCTTAATAATGTAAATGGTTTACAATCATTTATTCTAGAACTTCATTCCATTGACATTATTTATAACTCACCGAATTTTTATTTCGGTTAAAAATTTATTTTCACTTGATTAAAACCAATCCAATATTATTAAACTTTGTTTAAGTTGAATTCAATTCAACTCTACTGCATTTATTTAGCTTAAGTCAATTTCCTTCAATTTATTCAAATTTTATACTTAAGCTCATTCTCATTTTGCAAACAAAGTTCTCTTTTATACTCAACTTAACTCAATTAATTCCAAGGCCATATCCAATTTATTTCCACTTATTGTATTTCATTTGCATATTCAAACCATTACTATTTTAATCCATTTACATTTTTATTTTATACATCTCAAATTATATTTACTTTGTTAACACTTCAAGTCTAATTTTTAATTAATAACTCAAGTTCTGATTCTATTATCTACTTTTAATTTACCATCCAATTTATTAAATCACAATTCAATTTTATTAACTAATTTATTATCTAATTAGTTCTCCCATTATTTATAATCCAACACTTGAATTTTATGTACGACTGAAACTGTTTTAATTCAACTCTATTTTATTTAACTTGAGTTCATTGTCAACTCCATCCGTTTAAATTTAAGTAGTATATCCATTGAATCAATATCAATTTATAGAATTTCCATTCAATAATTCAGCTGAATTTTTATTCCAATTCAATTTTATCTTAATTCGGATTTTTTTAACTCAATTCGATTCCAACCTGATTCGAATACAACTGGATATTATTTCAGCTTATTCAATAAATTTCAATCCAATCAAATTTTCATTTCCAACTCCAAGTAAATTTTCATTTTCAACTTTTCTCTTTAAATTTTAATTCCAACATTCAAAGCCTATATTTCCTTCCTGATTTAAAAACTCAACTCAATTTTATAAGCTTACAATTTATCTCATCAGGATTTTTGAACTCCCGGCTTTGGCTTCAAATCATTTTGAAATCTCCAATATCTCAAACCATATTTCTCAAAAATTTAAACTAATCCTGGTTTTACTCCCAGCAAATTTCCTCAGAAATTTTCAAAAACTAGCTTTCTGAACAAGTCAATTTGGTAGCAATCCGTCACTTAGGAATTCGAAAATGAATACTGATGATGCGGCCGTCATCATCAGAATTATTTTCCAATCATCCAAGTGATTTCAATGCTATATCACTTACAAAATCCATTTCAAACCAAATTTCCTTCAGAAATACCACCAAACAATGATGCCATCATTTATCTTTAAAAATACTTCCAAATTCCCGGGATTTAAATTTCCAAATCTTGCTTAAATAAGTTTTTAACATATTTCTTTTGTACAGTTTATGCTTATACAAATTTCTATTTGATTGTATTTCAATTCATAAATTACATTTATAATTCATATTTATAAATTTCATTTCATAATGAATTTATCCCTTAAATTTTTAAATATATTTCAATTTTAGTTAAATTCTCACTTAACAATGATAATATTTTAATATCATCATTTCTAACATCCAAGCAATCATATGTCAACTAAAATAGTTTACAAAAACTATTCTTTATATCAAAATATATTTTTGGGTAAAATTATTTCATTCACCCATATTTAAAACAATATCGCGTCGATTGCTCTATTCAAGTGTTTAGAAACCCCTTCGATACAGTTGTCGAGACTGGCCGACAAAGGTTCATATGCCACTCAATAAACCAATCAACACAATATTAAAATAATTTATAATCACTAACAAGTACGCGCTCATATCTATTAATACGCTCAAACTCATTTTAGAGTACTACGGACTCTATTTTAAATGAGTAATTCCCACTAGAGCCAAGGTAATCTCCAACCTAAGCTCTGATACCAAGTGAAACGACCCGCAAATCCGTACCCCTTGAGTCAACACTATTCTACCTAAATCAACTCAAGTTGTACAGAAATACGAACCATTTGGGTTTAAGAAGAAGAGGTAGAAGAAGAGAAAACAAAATCAACATCAGAATCTAACCATCGCAGCGGAATAAAATATAATAGAGAATTAATAATCTTTACTCAAAATCAAATATATCAGTTTACATATATTACATCATCAGAGTACATCAGTCACAGCTCACATCAATAACATACAATGAATACACAACAACTCAAACAGCGGAATATATGTATATACAAGTACGAAAATACGTATCGTCATCCAGCTCGTCTTCTGAGCTCCACAGCATCATAACCTGTATTCTATAATACTCGGTCTGACCCGAGCATTACAGTTAAATAACACCTGAGTCCGTCTGGAATACCAGCGTGAGAAAATCGCACCCAATTGATTATTAAAGTTTCAAAAATTCTTTGAAAACAAAAGCATCTCGTAAGACCACGCCACAAATAAACATGTCGGGTTTTTACCTTACGATAGCTAAAACAATTTTTATAGAAATCCTCTGATATTATAATAGGGTCTATATACAAATACTTATAAAATAGCCGAAATTGTTACATTCATTAAATTCCAGCTACTAGCCACCGAAGTGGGTAATACAAACAAAACTCGTACAAGGCTCGTAGGGAAAATGGATTTCCAACAATGACTAGGCACTGGGGTACCACCTATCACAGTACGGAGCCTAGATCACCGTACCGAGGATTACTCCCTTCATCCCCTGCAACACAAGGCCGGAACCATTCCTTACTGAACAGTCCCGAACAAGATAAACCCCATGGTTGGCGCGACCAACCACCCACTAAGCCGAAAAATATATAAGGGACATCTAGACAGGTGAATTATCTTGTCCTGCTTGGGCATGACCCACCTAACCTTGCTGCATATCCCCTGATTTTCAGTCATTCCCATTTGAAGAGGCTTGAGGCTAAGCGTTACCTTTTAGAACGTTTCACTTAGAATGCCCATCGCCCACCTGACGATGTTTCGCAAGCATTCGTTCATACAAGTCCGTCCCGGTTTCGAACGGAACCGAAGGCATTATTCCTACTACATCCATTTTGGAAATATCCTCAGGATTAGTAGCGACTAGCCCTTGCACTTCATTGCTCCATCTTCGACTCCGTACACGTTTTCGCACGAAACGTACAAATCGAATCGAAATGGTTTTCGAGAAATTTATCTCGATCCCGGTCTCTTCGAAACGATCAACGCATTTGTCCAATATTGATAGTCGGTTATTTAACTATCAATTTCTATTCACAAACATCCATCAAACAATAAATAATTTTCCCAATTACTTATTAATCCTAGAAATATCTTCACAAGATATTATTTCTATTTTCAATCCCATGAAAACAGTTTCAATACCTTCTTTCCTTTCAGGACAAACTTTCCCGAATATTTACTATCTCCTCTGAAATTTACCAAGCACGAAATAGATTTTTAAAATAATTTTTACACACTTTACTTTGAAATATATACTTTAAAACATTTAAGATAAAACTACTTAAATAATTTGTTAGAAATACATACTATAAGAATTTTTGAAATAAGGTTACTTTATAAAATAGAAAACCGGTTTCCACTTTTAAAACAAATACTAAGTCACTTTTAAAGAATTAATGCTATAATATATTAAAAGAAAATACTTGCTTTAGAACTTAATTATTAGAAGTAATAAATCTACAAACCTTGCTTTCTTTAAAAATAAATTTAAAACATTTAATTTATATTTACAAATTTACTTTTAAAAACGTGTGCTTGGCCAATCCAAAGAGAACTCCAACGTCAAGCACTTAAATCAATTTCCCGAATTGATTTCCAATTTATTTTATTTGAAATAAGTTTCTTTAACTTCTCAATTTATTTCAAAATTCATTAATTATGCCCTTTATTATTATTGTTATTATTTTCCATTTGATTTCAAAACTCTTAACTGAAATATACAAATTCAGCTTTTCCCAATTTCTTTTCTTATTCTTTCCAATAAATAAAATCTTAAATATTAAATAAAGGTTTTGTTCTTTTAATTAATATCACTGAAGATCTTAAATTTCATTAACTACTATTATTTCAAATTCCCCTCCCCAAACCCCAGATTTATTTATTACAAATTTAAATTCACTTTATTTTCTTCAATCCATTTAGAAATTTATTCAAATTCCTGTAATTACTTTACTTACAATTTCACTTCTTTTATTATCTTACCAAAATCCGATCTATATAGTTTTGGTAGTTCATCAGATCCAATTTCATCCAGTCGAACCATAGCATTCAATATTCCAATTTTCAACAATATTCATCACAGAATATAAAATAATTACAACAAGGGTATTAAATAATTTAAATAAACGTTGAGGGATCCAGTTGGATCCCTCCAACCTGTTTTCCCTGCATTCACAGACGTTAGCACAATATGAAATATCTTTATTATAAAATGAGAGAAATCAATCATGTCAAGGCGTAGTATATACTACTATATAACACAACAATCAATTCAACCATTCAATAATTATTTAAATTCAAACATTTAAATTTAAATTGAAACTGAGTGAGATTAACTCACCTTTAATTATTGAAATCCCAATCCAAATCCCGAATTGTTTTCTTCGCGATCTTTTAACCTTGTATAAATATTTGTACAGTTGATTAATATTTGAGTTAAACGGGAAATAAATTACCGTTTATTAATCTAATTGAAACTAATTTTAACCCACTTTCCTTTGAGAAATTATCCTTAGTTATTTAACTAACTAAATTAAATAGGTTTATTATTAAACAAGTCAGTTACTACATTTTTTTTCAACATGCTTACATTTTTTTGTAAAATAAAACTCTGGATTTATAATTCTTATGCACGTAACCTTCCTCTGTTCCTTATTATACAAACATATATATATTACTTTCAAAAACAAAAACAAAAACTCCTTCTTTACTATACACAGCCTAACAATTTGAAATTATTAACACTATTTTTTTTTTTTTAAATGTTAAACTTTTAAATTGATAAAACAATCAGTAATATACCTCACTGCCCTGACGCGCTGCCCAAATTCATAATCTAACTGCGCAAGCGCCTCAAGTTCCTCCCTGATCAATTCACCAACAGGAACCGCATCACTCCCCACTACGAACTTTGAGTTCGACGTCGCATAGCATGAAGCTTCCTCCAAGAAAACCTAATTCGAGCCCTAATCTCCCGAAAAATCACCAATCACTACTGCCTCCACGCGCGCGAGTATGCGAGTCCCCCCAGCACTGCCGCCTAGCCTCGATCGCCACTGTTGAGTCTCCCCACTACACGACCTCGCGAGCTTCTACAGAGACGACCATGAATTGATTATACGACTTCGGCCTGAGTTTTGATCCATTTATGATTTTTTTTTTCGAACTGAAATTGGGGTTTTGGGAAAAGATGACAGGATTCGGCCATGTTTTCGAAATAATTGAACGAACGAGAAGATGATTTTCGAGATATGTCTTCGGCTGTTAGGTTTATATTATTTTTCCTTTGGCTTCCAAGGCAAGGCTTGGCAAATAATACAAAAAGAAAGCTTCTCCTTTTATTTTATTATTTCTTAAAACAATACTTTGAACTGATTGAAAAATGGAAATGAATATTACATGTCGGCTGAGACTGGTACAGTGATTCGAAAATGGACTCCAAAAGTTCTGATGTGAGATGTATTTGACTAGTTGAAGTATTATATTTAAATTCCGAATCGGCTATTATCAATTAAATTTCCAACGCGTTCATCTATCGAATGATCACACGACAACTCCAAACACTACTAAATTTAAAATTCGATAATAATTTAATATTACGGATCCATTGGAACTGGTTTCGTCAAATTCCGAGACTGTGCCTCGGAAGGCTATTTTTAAATTCAATTTAAAACGATAGAATTTTAAAACTGAACCAACCACTGTTAAATTCAATTTTACAACCTCTATTATCTTCAGTGTTATCAATATAAATTTTACAAGCCTTCAAATTATATTCAACGGGCTTAAAATCTCAGGTTTCATATTTTATTCAATTCAAATTATTTAATTCAATAATTTAAATTATCAAATAAATGGTGATATTCGTAATTCAAGTTAAAATTATTATATTGAATATTTAAAATTGATTAGATATTCCGATTTAAATTGCTTAAAAATTCCGGGTCGTCACACCTATCCAGCCTTATTCTTCGTAATAACAGACAATATTTCCTTTAACACTCTTTGTTATTGTGAGCATAGAGGTGGGGCGTCACAGTTGGTATCAGAGCTTGGGGTTTATGGACATAATATAAAACATAACTTAGATGGAACATGTGTTACAACTATATGTCGATGTTTTGTTATGTTTGAGTCAAAACTAAAGTTTTGAAATTATGATGAAATTTTTAAATAGCTTTATTTAAAAATAAAGGTGAAACTGTGTTTTGATGATTGATTGATTTATGTTCTGTTTATTAGTGTGCGCAGCAGAAATAGTAAGACTGCTTCGCTGAGTACAGTTGATAATTATTTTGATTTAAAAAATCGAAATATGAAAATGAATTTAATTTCATTATGCTGTTTAACCAGTGGTTTAATTTGTTGAAAATTCTTGCTGGTTTTCTTTGGTGCTAATCATATCTGATTAGATTTTTGCTGTTTTGAATTATCTTCATTGAAGATATATTTGAATGATTTCTTTGTTCATTTTGCGGTATACGTGCAAATTTATGTTGCACGTTACTACACTAATTTTACGTTGAACCGATGCTTGGTTATGAAACGTATATTGTTGCCGTTATTCTTATAACGGGATTTTTACACCAATGCTATATTTTGAAGTAAGGTGTTTTGTTGACATTTTTAATGAATGAAAATTCACTGATATTATATTTTGATGCAAATTATCTAGATGAGATTTTGACGTTTAAAAATTACTGTCGCTTTGACTTCAGTATCCGTCATATTTAAAGTGGATTTTCAAGCGGTTATCCCGCAATGCTGATTTTAAGATTCGTTTCTACGGTGTTTTGAGAAGTACAATTTTCTTATTGAAATTGTCACTAATGTTGCTGTTTTTATCACGGATTGCAAATCGTTTTAAAAATAAAATTGTTTTTCAAAATTTTTATAGTTTATGCTTTCAAAAGAATAAAGAAGCGATTTAAACGATTCAGCAAAATCGAGGACTATGAACCCTTTCTTTTACTGATTTGCTTAATTCCGGACTTATTCGTTTGAGAATGTAAATTATTTACTTTTATAAAATAAATGAAATTGTTTTCAAAAAATTTACAGTTTGCGTTTTCAGAAGAATGAGAAAGTGACTTAAACGTTCTAGCAAAATCGAGGATTATGACCCCTTTCTTTTACTGATTCGCTTAATTCCGGACTTGTCCGTTTGAGAATGTGAAATGTTATTTTTGGAATACACAATTTGCACTTTCAAGGAAACGATGAAGAGATTTAAACGATGTAGCAAAAGTGCGGAGTATGAAACCACACTTTTACTATTTCGGTTAATTCCGGACTCATTAATTGAAACATTTGATGTTTGATGATTTTGATGATTTTACACGTTCAAGGAAACGATGAAGAGAATCAAACGATTTAGTAAAAAACGTGGTATGGGACATGTGCGTTTGCTATTTCGGTTAATTCCGGACTCGTTAATTGAATATATGATGATTTTCGTGTGCTTTCGAGCCACTATGTTGGACCTTCGGGTAATATGTTGGACCTTCGGGTCAATAACAGTACCGGACCTTCGGGTCATATGTTGGGCGCCAAAAATTATGTTGGGTACTTGGTAGACTTCGGCCATATGTTGATGCACGTACGGCGTAGCTAAAACTCGCCATTTGTTGGGATCGATCCACCTTTTATGTTGATTTTCTAGATCATCTTAATTGATTTCTAGATATTTGTTGTTTCCAATTATCTGCAGGTAATTGGATATTTGTTGATATGAATTCTAATTATCGTTTTTGATAATTAGATATTTGTTGATTTGATTATCGCTTGTGATAATCGAATATTTGTTGATTTGTTGATTTGATTATCGTTTTTGATAATCGAATATTTGTTGATTTGAAATATGATTATCGTTTTTGATAATCGAATATTTGTTGATATGAATTCTGATTATCGTTTTTGATAATTTTATATTTGTTGACTTGATTATCGCTTGTGATAATCGAATATTTGTTGATTTGTTGATTTGATTATCGTTTTTGATAATCGAATATTTGTTGATTTTAAATATGATTATCGTTTTTGATAATCGAATATTTGTTGATATGAGTTCTGATTATCGTTTTTGATAATTAGATATTTGTTGATTTGATTATCGCTCGTGATAATCGAATATTTGTTGATTTGTTGATTTGATTATCGTTTTTGATTATCGAATATTTGTTGATTTGAAACATGATTATCGTTTTTGATAATCGAATATTTGTTGATATGAGTTCTAATTATCGTTTTTGATAATTAGATATTTGTTGATTTGATTATCGCTTGTGATAATCGAATATTTGTTGATTTGTTGATTTGATTATCGTTTTTGATAATCGAATATTTGTTGATTTGAAATATGATTATCGTTTTTGATAATCGAATAATTGTTGATATGAGTTCTGATTATCGTTTTTGATAATTAGATATTTGTTGATTTGAGATTTGATTATCGTTTTTGATAATCGAATATTTGTTGATTTGATTATCGTTTTTGATAATCGAATATTTGTTGATTTGAGATTTGATTATCATTTTTGGTAATCAAATATTTGTCGATTTGAGATTTGATTATCGTTTTTGATAATCGAATATTTGTTGATTTGATTATCGTTTTTGATAATCGAATATTTGTTGATTTGAGATTTGATTATCATTTTGGTAATCAAATATTTGTTGATTTGAGATTTGATTATCGTTTTTTCTAATCAAATATTTGTTGATTTGAGATTTGATTATCGTTTTTGATAATCGAATAATTGTTGATTTGAGATTTGATTATCGATTGTGATAATCGAATATTTGTTGATTTGAGAGTTGATTATCGTTTTTGATAATCGAATATTTGTTGATTTGAGATTTGATTATCATTTTTGGTAATCAAATATTTGTCGATTTGAGATTTGATTATCGTTTTTGCTAATCAAATATTTGTTGATTTGAGATTTGATTATCGTTTTTGATAATCGAATAATTGTTGATTTGAGATTTGATTATCGATTGTGATAATCGAATATTTGTTGATTTGAGAGTTGATTATCGTTTTTGATAATCGAATAGTTGTTGATTTGAGAATTATGATTATATTTTTTGATAATTGGACCTTTGTTGTTTTCTAATTACCGTTTTGGTAACTAGATATTTGCGGTTTTGCGATTTGTGATTTGGGTTTTATAATTATCTTTACTGATAATTAGATTTTATTGTCTTCTAATTATCGTATCGATAATTAGATATGGCTGTTTTGTGATTTCTGTATTCTGACTATCTATTTGATAATTAGGTTTTGTTGATAAATTTGAATTTATTTTATAAAACTAAAAGATTTCTTTGGCGTTGTATTCCCGACTTTATTTTTCTAGCTTAACCAGTCTATGTAAGAAAAATAATTGTTATTGACGACTTTTATTATGAAAATTGTAGGGACGCAATTTTTATAAGGAGGGGAGTCTGTAACAACCCGGGATTTCGTACCGATTAATTATCGTCATAAGACGATTTATTTCTGCCAGCTAATAGCTATTGTTGATGGAGTTTTTAAATCAGTGAGATTACTTTCGAAATTTGCTAATGTGTACGCGGGCTTTAAATAAAATCAAGGCCTAAATACATTCTCTCCTTTTATTTTTGGCCGTTCCCTTCTTATCGCAATTCGACCCGTCCCTCCTTTCATTTTTCTTATTCATTCAAAAACCTAAACCTAAACTCACGATAAGGAATAAAAATGGCGGCTGTAATTTTTCGTTTTCTTCTTCAAAAACTAGGGCTCGGGGAATCAAAGGCGTCGACTTTAGGTTGATGGATCGAATGATGATTGTCGTTGCTTGGCTGTCGATCTTTGGTTTTTGCTACGGGAAACGAAGGTGAGTACTTTTAGTTACTCACATCTAATTCAAGCGTTTTTCATGATTGCTTGCTTGTTTAAATTCACGATTTTTGGATTGCTTGATTTATTGATCCTCACGGTTTTGAAAGCATTGACTCCTTGTTGACTTCGGTCCTTTCGATTTGTTAAATTAGTTTGCAGTGATGTTGGTCTGTTTGTTTGATACATTCCTGTAGCTCCATCTTATTTACTGGTTTGGTGTTGCATCCATTGTGATATTTGTAGTAGCACTGTGCTTGAATCATTTTTGTAGTCTGCACATTGCATGCCTGATGGTTCTGTCCACTTTGAATTGTGATCTTTGTAGTTGCTTGATGTCACTCATATGCTGTTTGCTTATATTCTGTTTGCATCAAGTCAGTTTGAACTTTCTTTTTATCCATCTGAAAATTTTGGTCTGCATTATTGCTTGTGGTCTCTTCATTTTTGTTGCTGCTTGAGTTTGAATCAGTTGTCTCATTCACTATCATCAGTTGCATTCACCACTATCATCAGTTTTAGTTGCATCCCTCTGGTCTCTTCATTTTAGACACTGATTTGTCTGCAGTTGTATCTTGTTTACTGGTTGAACTCATTTGTCATGGCATGATCCATGTTTTTAACTTGCTTGAGTTAGCACTGTGTCATTGTTATTACAAACATAGTTCATTGTGTATCACTTTGGTATTTGCAGTTTGTATTTGTTGTTTGCCCTTGTACATGCTTCACTGCATCTTCTTCTACCTGTTGCACTTGCAGTGTCACTACTTGTTGTCTGGTCCTTGCATTTCCCTTTTTGCATTTGTTTTAAATAGTGAGTAACATAAATTAATAACAATTTAAACATATAATCCTGATGCAGTGCACTTGCCATGTTGTTAGACAGTTAGTTCAAAATCTCTGGAAGAACTCAAAGAAGCTGATCTAATTTATTTTTAAACACGGTTTTGACCTGAGTTTTCTAAAACAAATTCAAACATAACTTTAAGTCTCTGTTATGTAAAAGTCACCATTTACTGGTCCATTGCTTAGTTTGAAGTCTGATTAGTTTGGTTGTGAAGTTGTCACTGATTTTTGTCCATCCTGTTTTGTTTCATTTTCCACTGATCATTTATTACATATGCCATTCACTACAGTTGCCTGTATATGTATATTTGATTCATTGATTCTTGTTTACTTGTTAGCACTTCTAACATATACACATGTGCACTTATACGGGTCTGCATTAGACTTTGTATTTGTTTCCTCACTTCGGGACAGTTTCAGTTGTAAGTGCATTTAGTTATTTTCACTTGATTTTGTTGAGCTCGCCACTGTGTTGCACTTGCTTGACCCAATATGGAAGTTTTATGTTTGCAGTTGCCCTTGCATACTTGTGGTGACTGTAGTTTTTATTTGTATTGCACAGAGTCAATTATCATGTGCTTTGATGCTGTTTTGGTTTGGTGAAGCTTTGCATCTGAGTTCTTTTGTTGTAGTCTCTTGATCTTGAGGTGGTTGCATTTTGTTGCAGTTGCCCTTGATTGCTGCAGTTGCGTTGAGTCATGATAGTTGTGACTTGACCTTTGCATTTGATTGATTTTCGAATTACACTTGAGTTGAATCTGGTGACTCGGGTTTGATCTTGTGTTTGCTTGTGAATTTTCATTGGGTACATCATCACTGTGGTGGCAAGGCAGTGCACGCAAGCGTGAACTGCAGCCACACGGTACTGAGTTATTTTTGGGTACGACATCACTATAGTGGCAAGGCAGTGCATGCAAGCGTGAACTGCAGCCACACGGTATGGCGTGTATGATATTCTATTTTGTTTCGACTTATGGATCTTTTGCGTATTCCATATTCTGTAGTGGCGAGGCAGTACACGCGTGCGTGTACTGCAGCCCTATCTCGAATTAATATTTTAATTGATATTTCAATGGTTTGAACTGTTTTGTTTATTCATTTCAATATTCTGAATTGTATTCTGATTTGGTTTAATTTGCTGATTTGTTGTTTAACACTGTTACGTGTTATATTTATCGTTATCCGATTTCTTTATTTAAGGATCGGATAGACGAGATTTATTGTGACTGTCGTCTATTCATTATTTTATTATTATTGCTTATGTGCACTAATAACTGAGTTTGAATTAGCTGACCCGCGTATTATTTTCTTTTGAATGTAATACTCGGGTCAGACCCGAGTATTTGCAGGTTATTGATATCTTACTTTGGATTGCTGATAGAGCTACGAAGTCTTTTCATACTTTTTGGAGTAGTCGTTGTCTTAGTATAGGATGTTGTATATTTATGTATATTATTTACGATAATGTACTTGTATATGTAACTTCCGGAGTCGACAGTTGTAGTTGTATCATATGTACTGTATCACATGTATTGTTACTGACATCAGTTATTATATATATATATATATGAGACTTTTGTTTTATCTGTGTTATTATTATATCTATTGTCCTAAACTATTATGAACCATCGTAGTTCGTTTTATAATAGAATTGGGTTAGTCGATGGGAGTAAATAAATAAGAGATGAAAAATAAAAATATATACCACTCCTATCGAAATAACCAATACTAGTGTAAGGCCTAACTACGGATGGCCGCTCCTATCCAGCCTTATTCTTCGTAATAACAGACAGTATTTCCTTTAATACTCTTTGTTATTGTGAGCATAGAGGTGGGGCGTCACACATTGGTTTCCCAAACTCCAGCCTAGAGACTACCTTTCTATCACCCATAAGACAGTCAAGTCATATGATTGAAAATAAACCTTTAAAATAATTGTATGGATATTTGGAAAACATTTTCAAAAGATTCGAGAAGAGAAATCCAAGTTTAAATCATTTATTCAAAAGTTACCAAATTCGGTTATTAAATTGCTGGTTAATAGTGATTTTACAACTTTGTAGATTAAAACACTTATTCCAATATATATTCGTATCCATTTTTATAGCTCAAATCCCTTTTAAAAAGTTTTAACATATTTATGGAATTTATTTCATATTTTTAAAGATTAAAAATATCCATTTTTAAAGTTTTGAAACCAATATTTTTCGAACTGCCAAAATGCGGTGATCATAAAATCTTGATTTGGACATATTTCAACCTTTACTTAATGAAATCTTGAACTTTCTTTTCCATTTGAAAACTATAGTTATACGGGTCCAGAAAATTCCTATTTCAAAGAATTCCAACTCATATTCCATTCTATATATGGATTCAACTTTTTTAGGTGTGAAATTGCGAACTATATTTACGCGACGCGCTTAGTTTGACTCCAATTTTCCATTCCTTTTCAAACTTTGTCAAAATGAATTTTAATGTTTATAAAACATTTATATCCATTTTAAACCATTTTCATCCATTTTTAAAGAGGTTAACAATGCTATAATACCATTATAATTTATAAAGGGAAGTGATTCCTTTGTGTAAATTCGATGCGTATTTTACCGTGAATCATTTTCATATGAAGAAAGCATATAATCAACATCCAGAACATGATGATCAAGTAACATAACAAGCATATAAACATATCATATCATCATAGAAATTATTAGTAAAAGGTATGGAGTTGTTCTCACTCTCATGCTATCCGACTCTAAGTGTTTTTTAATCAATGAAACAATCTGTTTCTCCGCACCAAAGCTTATGGAACTTGCCCCTGGATCTTAGTGATGCTCGACCATCACCTCCACTCTATCTTTCTTGTGCTTATACCTCCTCCACTCACCATAGTGCTCACGGCCTCCTTCCCCATCATCAATGCTTACGTCCTAACACCTTTCTCTTCTATAAAACCCATGCCTTAAGGCCATTAAAAGAAGAGAAGAAGAAGTGAAGAAGAAGAAGAAAAGATATGAATTGGTTAGTTAAAAATGAAGGGTGTATAGATGGGTATTTATAGGAGTAGAAAGCACAAAATATCTTCATGGATAAAGACCAAAATACCCCTCCCACATCATGACACATTTCACCTCACCCATGTGCCTCCTTTCCCTTCCATCAATTTAGCCCACACCCCTTCCATGTGCCTTGTCTTCCTTGATTGAGTGATGGTGAGATCACTTTTTGACGTTGCATTTGTGCATACATAAGGATTCTATATGTACATATGTTTAGATATTTCTTTTGGCTTCGATTTGAGTAATTGTAATACATATTTATATGTATATGCGCATGTATATGCATATATGTGCATGTTCAAACAAATTTTCTGCAACTTAAATTAATTTTAACTCGTCAAACCATTGAAATTCGAAACCCGATTTCTGGTCTTATTTTCAATTTTTTAATTAAACTATTTACTTATGTAATCAAAACTTAGAAATAATTTTTTATCATCTTTAAAAAATTAAAACAATATTATTTATGCTATAAAAATGTTTTTATTAATATAAAAATCCATTTATAAAAATACAACGTCGAACTGCCAGAATATGACAAAGTTTATATATTTTCATAAAATAAGTTTATATATTTATAAATCTATTATTAATCACTTATTATCATTATATAATAATTAAATGAATTATTCATCATTTAAAACAAATACCTAAACATTTAAAATTAATTAAATATTCCAATTCAAAGTGATAAAATTACTAGTCATTGTAGCTTTACTCTTAAACGAGGAACAGTATAAGTTTAAATGTTGAAAATTTGTTAATCTTGTTTTTTACTTACTTGTTTAAAAAGGGTAATTAACTTTACTTAACACTAAAAGGCGACGAAGTAGGATTTCTATTTCTGATAATTAAAGATTGACGTCAAGTAGAGACAGACCAATAGAGCTCTAACCTACTTGGCTTCCCTCTTGAATGAGGAATAGTTAAGTCAGGAATGTCGATAACAAGTTAAGTATACAGTCATTGATTTGTATAAGCAATTGTTTTAACCAAATAATCAATTAGTTGACTATCAAACTTAAATAGATATTAACTTAGATCTTAGTGTATTAAAGCTAATACAAGTATGAAATGGTTTTGGATTTTTTGTGAGAATATGTTAATAACATTCATCTTTAACCCTTTTTGATTATACTTATGAATGTAAATATTAATAATGTTTTAAAGATAAGCATAAGTGAAATGGTTTTGGGTTTGTTATGACAACGTTTTAATAACGTTCACCCTTAACCCTTTTTGATTATACATAGGGATGTAAATATATCTCTAAAAAATGTTTTAAAGATCGGAAAAAGAAAAATGATTTTGGGTTTGTAGTGACAATGTTTGAGTAACATTGGTCTTGAAGCTTTTGAATGGGTATTTAGAAGGTTTAAAATAAGAAATCTTGTTAATGATTTGTGAATATACTTATACCATTTGAGATAAGTGTGTGAATACTTTTTGAAGTATAAAAAGAGTAAAGGTTTTAAGTAATAAATCTTGTTAAATGATTTGTAAATATACTTATACCATTTGATATAAGTATATGTATAATTTTTGAAGTATAAAAAGTGTAAAGGTTTAAAGTAAGAAATCTTGTTAAATGGTTTATGAATATACTTACACCATTTGAGATAAGTGTATTAATAATTTTTGAGGTATTGAAAAGAGTACAAATGAAAAGTAGGAATTGATAAATAATGTTTTATTAGATCAAAGAAGTTTTACTAATAAAAGAGGTTTTAATTAATAAATGATTAATTAAAAATAAGGGATTAGAAGTCGCTTATATGACTTAATCGTGCTCTGTATGACTTGATCGTGCTTTGTATGTTTACTCGTTTATGAAAAACATTTAGTCGTATAATTAGCACTAAAAACAGATGAAGTAGGCTTGTCTATCCATAGGGATTAACATTGATGTTCTTATAGGGATATAAGCGATATAGCTCTAACCTACCGGCTTCACTCTTGATTGAGGGATAGTGTGAGATAAAAATATTGGAAACGTAATAAGTATACAAGGCTTGATTTCCATACATGATCGCTCTCATTATCTTGGAATGACTAAATTCATCGATTCACTCTTGGAGAGACTGGGATCGGTAAGTGTTCTACTTACTGAAAACCACTTCAAGGCTGAGATATGGGTTCTCTATTAGAAGTGGATATGCCTAGGATGCAGGAATCTATGTGGAGATTAGATATCTGTATAAGATGCTCGAACATATGTAGTTGTTCGTGATCTATTCATGGTGTGGGAATTCATATGTGATTCCGAGATTTATTGAGATATGGGAACCCATGTATGGTTTTGTGATCTATTCGAGATGTGAGGATCCAATGCGAACGATGTCGAATGTTACCTAGACATCGAATGTAACGTCCCCAAGTTTTATCAATTTAAAAATTAGTAATTAATGTGAATTTTGGAATAAATTGTAGGATTAATTTGAATTTTTCAAAATAAATAAAATAAGTATTGAATTATATATATATATATATATATATAAATAAGATTTTGAAATTGCATTTGAATTTAAGAATTCAAAAATATAAATATTTTAAAACTATTCGAATTTAAATTATATAAGGATATATATGGGTGAATTTGAATTTGAATTTAAACTTGAATTTGAATTTAGAATTTAAGTAGATGTCATAGAAAAATAATTTGCATTTAAAATAATAAATATATAATTTATTTAGTATGAAATTAGTTTGAACATATTTCTTCTTTAAATTTGTACATACAAATAAAGAGGGAATGTAATTTTTCAAATAAGAAAAAAAATACAAAATCTTATTTAAACATGTAAATGTAGCAAGAAATTCAACAAGTGTGATTCATGAAACAAGGGAATGAACAAGTGTAATAAACTCATAATTAAAATTAACAAATGTCATATTCTTGATTTTTATCTTTGAAAATTTAACGAAATTAAGAAGACAATATTATAAAAACAACATCCCTTTCTTTCTTATCTCTTTTTTCATTCTCAAAGTCTGTAAGGATTTTGAAAAAAACTAAACAAAGAAAAGAAAAGAAAAAGAGAAACCAGAAAAAAAACGATCCAAACCACAAAAATATTTCAAACTAGAAAATCATCTAAATAAAAAAAATCCAGTAGAAAAAAAATCTGAAAACAATCTTCTCAAGATTTCAGATCAGAAAACCAATTGCAAACAAAGCTAGATCAACCCAAAAATTAAGCAAAAACAAGAGCAAGGCAGGATTCAAACATAAGCAATTAAAGAGGATTCAGCTCTGTAATCAAGCAAGTTAATCCATCACGAGCTAAGCAAATTAACATCAACTATAAGCAAGATCAAAGAAGAAGAAAAAACTTAACAATCAACACAATTTCCAGCCTTCAAACCCAGACAGGTTCTCTGTTCTCAAATTCAAGGTGTGTAAACTCTGTAGAACTTTGAAGTGTGATCTATTGTCTGAACTCTTGCTTAAGTAAGATTGAAAACTGTTGCATGTATCTCAATTTGTATATATACTATTTAATATTGTTGTGCATGTTTGTGCACATGAGAAAAAAAAGGCAAAGCCTCTGTTACAGGTTCCAAAACCTGTTTTAAAATTCAAAAGCTTTATCTTGAATCATTTTTAGGCTTTGAAATTTAAACAGAACTTGTTTGTATGATCATGCTTTAAGATTTAAAAATAAATTTAAGTAAGTTTATCTTAAATTTTCTATGGAAATTTTAAAAAATACAGGTAAACCCAAATCTTATCGAAAATTTAATAATCAAAATTCTTGATATCAAGTATATGATTCGAAATGTTTTTGAGATCAATGATTTTTAAAAGCAAAATCAAAATTTTGAATATCGTATCCCCTATAAAATACGAGGATGAATGGCATCGTCTTTTTCACCAAATTTTGGTGATCGATGGAGCTTAGGTTCTCGAGATCGAGGTTATGGCTTGCTGGGGGGTCGAAGTTCGTCAGAAAAATGTTCGATAATTGTAATGACCCCAGATTTCGGCCCCGGTTATTTTAATAAATGTTTAATCTAATTAAATATAAAATGTGAATTGATCATATTTAAATGAATATGATTTTTTTTAAAATTTTGCCATTTATTTATATAAACTGTATTTTAAAAGGAGATTGATCTGGAAAATTGAAATAAGTATTTCAATAATATTCACAATAAAAATCTATCTTATATAATTACTTTAAATACTTTACATTATTTATATTTAGTATGAAATAATACACATAGATAATAATGTTTGAAATTCTAAAATAAGTTTCTTAACAATATTATTAATAAAATTTAACTCATATAATTAAATTAAAAAGCTATACATTGTTAAGTTTTGTTAAATGAATACATATGCTTGATAATGTTTGAAATTTAAAATTTAATTCTAGCAATATAAATATAAATGTAAATAAATACAAATGAACCATAAAAATGAGAATAAGTATAAATATAACATAAGGTAGGATTACAAACATAAGTATAAAACTATAACTTGAATAAGATATGAATAAAAGTGTTAACTATTGAAAGACAAATATACATAATCTGTAAGCGATGAGACTAATATCTTTAAAACAAATGTAACTTGTCTGCAAACATAATCATATGTAAACATCAGCAATAAGACAAAAACTAAATTAACAGCAAATATTACTTATATGTTGACATAAGTATGAAGACGAATGAAAAACCTGTAACTTGTATATGCATAAGAAATCAAAGACCTGCAAATATCTTTGTAAACAAGTTGTCGGCAATTACTAATTAGTGTAAACCCATATGGAACATATTAGTACAATCTTAAGCCTGCAAATATCTCTATTCAAATATATGTGTCAGTAAATAGTGATTATGTTAGCACAAGTGTTAACACAAACATTAATTAGCCACTTTTATTTCTGAGAGAAACAACTGCTAGCCGAAATTTTTAATGCGTTTCAGGTTTTAGTACACGAAAAAAAAATAAAGCAAGATATTTATCCAGTGAAAGCTTATTGAAGAAGGCACAGCTTGTTCAAGATATATATGTATTGAACATTCTTATTTCATTAGTTCAGTCTTTAACTTATGAACACAAAAATGAGAAGAAGCAAAAGAAACAAACAAAATTTTATATTTGCAAGTCAAAACAAATTCAGGAAATAAGGAAAGTTACAAGAATTTCAAACTGCATACTATCAAGCTTAATCGAATTCAAGCTTCAGGTTTCTTGCATCAGCAACTACTTTCTGTTCAACTGTTTTTATGTGAGTAAACCTATTACTTGATTTAATCTTTGAAATACTAAGTTGTTATATAGTTTGAACATGAATTAGTATTAACCCAGTGCACTGCAAGTACTTCAGTAGCAGTTTCCTTTATCCTTTGATTACAGAACAATAACAGTAGCTAATTTGTAGTATTTCTTGTTGCAAATACTTTGTACATAAGAATTTAAGTTGAATTTACTTGTATGAAACTGAAAATCATGAATTGGTGCTAAGTTTTGAAGGTGGTACTGAAATTCACATTCTGTATATTCCAGTTTGCAGTAAACAATCAATATTTGTATAAATTCAAAAACTTTAAATTGTTAATTCAAATTCATATATTAAACAAACATGCAAAGTTAGGATTTTTAAAGGTGAAATGAGAATTTTTAGATCGAAGTTTGAAGCGCAGTTTTAAGAGAAGCCGAACATTGATTTTTATCAATATTGATTGATTCAACTTATTCTTTATTCAGACATGTCATAGGTGAGTAAACAACTGATTTCAAAATTTTAGCTTGAATATTTGCTTTTTGAATGATCTGTGCTTGATATAGTTTAAGCAAACTATTCTATGTATATATTGGTTGTACTGGAAACTTTATAGCTTGTTCTTCAGTAAATTCAAGTTTGAACAAAGTAAAGCCAGAAAATTTTCAAATACCTATTCATATAATTGTTTGATCTTGGTAGTAAGCTAATTCAAGTTGGTTTATCCTAAACAAAAGTCTGCACACATGTTTAAAGTTTAACAGCAAGGTCATACTGTATTATCAAACTATAGGTAAATAGAGAAATCAAGCTTAAATTTCAAATGATGAAATTTGTAAATCCAATAACATATTTAGTTTACATAAACTTAATTATGATTTTCAACATAAATCTTGATTTTTAAGTATAAATCAACAGAGCAGTTTTAAAATGAATCAAAAATGGGTTTTCTTCAATTTTAGCGGATCGAGCTAATTTTAGTTTCTGTAAATTAACAGGAAGCAGGTTTGTAAATCCTTTGACTCAGGAAAAATGTCAACTTATTTTTCAAATGCTTAAATTTTGAGTTTGAATCACTAATAGGGTTCGAGTGCTTAAAATTGTGATGCTCTGTAAAATATTGATTTCGGCATCATAAGTGAATCGAGTGGGTTGTGAGCTTTGGTGGAGTTAGAGGAGGTTGTGAGTAACGTACTGGTAGATTTTCATCGTCTACGGTGATGTATGGTGGCCGTACGGGGATCTTGTCAGTGGAGGTTTTGTTGCCATTTTCAAACTGCAGGTCAAAATTTGTTTTCAACTTGTAATTGAAAAACAGGGGTTCGATTGTGGTACCTGGGATGTTTTGTGGTTTGTGGGTATGGTAGTGGGTCGCCGCGGGGGAGGCGAGCCACCATGCACGTGCACGGTGGCGAAGAGGTGCCGGCTTGTTTTATCTGGGGCAGTCGCGTGCGCGTACTCGAGAAATTCGAGTGTTGCTTCGATCGAGTCTTCGGGCCATTTTCTCGTGTGTGTGTGTGTTACTGCAGTTTAATTTTACTTAAACTTAAAAAAAAAATATGAAAAAGTTATGATACAGGAAGGGGAAGAAGATGGAGAGTGAGAGAAGGGAAACGCACGGGAGAGTCACGAGGAAAAACTCGAGTTTCCTCGAGTAAAAATTGTTGCGGTCTCGGTACCTTCCCCAAATGGTCGTGTGTAATGATTTTTGTACAATTGTTTAACTTAGTTAATTAAGTAATTGTTAGTTAGTTAAGTTAGTATTTTAATTAAAGGTTGATAAGTAAGAAAAGATATATGAGTAATAATATGAAATTAGGGTGTTAAGTAATTTTTATTTGAAATCTTAAATTGATAACCTTAATTAATTTATTTATTTCTAATTAGAAATAAATTATATGATAAGCAATTTAAATCTTAATAACATCGGTTAATTACTTGAAGTTAATTAATGGAAATTTAGTTAAATGATTAATAGGAATTATACTTTAATTAAATTGATAATAATTGATTTATTAAAGTAATTTGTGACAAATGAATAATTAATTCATTTTTAATAGGTAAGTTATTAACTAACTAACTGAGTAATTAAGTATCAGTTAATGAATAAAAGTTTAGTGATTAATTAATAAATTAAAAATCTGAATAATTAATAAATTGATTAATTGAGTTACTTAATCAGCAATTAATTTAGTAGGATAAAATAATTTGTTATTAAGTAATCAATTAAGTAAAGTAATCCAAACTGTTTGGAATGCATTGATAATTCGATTTGATTGACTTTGATATCTGTTGATGATATTTCTGTGATATGTTGTGATGTATTATGGATATCTTTGATAGCTGTGTATGATTTATCTGTTATATCTGTTATGTTAATTCCTAATACAGAATTGAACTGTTAAGTTAAATAGACAACTTGGCCCTTAAAATGGCGCTTGGATTCGATGAGACCGGGATCGGATTTGCTACACTACAGCGTGATAGGGGGTTCTCGCTTTGCGTTAGGTGGCGAACGGGAGACTCTTACCCCTACATGCCCCCGGGGATAGTATAAGGTCTTGCGGGGTTGGTGGTAATCGTAACCTCAAGCCTCATCAACCGGGAATGGCTAAAACAGGGGAGATGCAGCAAGTTTAGGTGGGTCATGCCCAAGCAGGACAAGATATTTCCCCTGTCTAGATGTCCCTTTTTATATTTCGGCTTAGTGGGTGGTTTGCTAGCTAGAACCGTGGGGTTTATCTTGTTCGGGACTGTTCAGTAAGGAATGGTTCCGACCTTGTGTTGCAGGGGATGAAGGGAGTAATCCTCGTTACGGTGATCTAGGCCCCGTACTTTGACGGGCGGTACCCCAGTAGCCCTGCCATTGTTGGAAATCCATTTTCCCTACGAGACCCTACGGTTTTGATTTGTATTACCCACTTTTGTGGCTAGTAGCTGGAATTTAATGAATGTAACAATTTCGACTATTTTCTATTTACTTGAAAACCCTAGACACTATTATAATATCACTGGATTTCCTATGAAATGTTTTGGTTAGCGTAAGGTAAAAATTTACCCGTATTTATGTGTGGGGAGTCTTATGTGATACCTTTATTTTCAAATGTTTTTCAAGTTAAGCAACTTTAAACCGTTTACTCATACCAGACCCATGCCCGACTCGGAGTTTATTTTTGTTTTCATAAACTCTCGGGTACCCAAATTTTTTTACGGGTAGCCAAGGGATTCAGGTTAGCTTTGACGAATTCTGGAGGAGCAATGGAGCAGGAGGCTTCACCGTTGTATATATATATAGTACCGCTGTGTTGGTATCTCTGAGTCATATCGTTTGAGTTGTATTGTATCGGGTTGTATTAACTAGATAGGTGTTTATAACTGTCTAGTATTGATGTATTATCTGTATATCTCTGATATATGTAAAACTTTTAAATATTTAAGTGATATATTATATTTTGTTCCGTTCCGCTGTGAGATTCTGATGTTGTTGTTCTTTCTTCTCTATCTTTTCTATTTTCTCATCCCTTTCTTTCTTAAATGATGATACGTCTTTCTGGTAGTAGAAGGACGGGTCGTCACAGTTAGTATCAGAGCATAGATTGGTGATAACCTTGGCTCTGGTAGTGATTACTCAAATAGAGTTTGTAAAACTCTAAAATGAGTTTGAGTGTATTAATAGAAATGAGCGCGTACTTGTTAGTGAATATAAAATTGTTTTTATATTGTGTTGATGTATCTGTTTAGTGTTTATGGATTCTGGTCGATGTGTGGGACGCCATTTCATCGATAGGGATTTCTAAACTCTTAAACCAGATGGACCGACACAGTATTGTTTTAAAATAGGGTAAATGAAATAATTTTACCCAAAATTTATATTTTGATATAAAAGAAATATTTTTCTAAAATAATTATATATATTTGGATGATGGTTGTTAATACTATAATCGAATAAAAATTTAAAATTTGAATGCTTTATAACCAAGTAAAATTGTCTAAGTATGATTAAAATAAAGGAATATAACTAAAATTGAATTAAACTAAAATTAAGTCCTAGAAATTTGAAAGGTGTTTAAATGAATTTAAAACAAAAGAATTTGGGAATTTAAAAATCTTGGAAATGTTTGAAATGTTTATCCAAGGATTTGAAGATAATATTGGAATATTGTTTTGGAAAACATTATTAAATGGAAATTGTTTTGGGAAATTTGTAAAAGTAAGGAAGTACCGAATTCACTACAGTCGCTGGAAAATAATCCTGGTGATGCTGGCCACATCATTAGAATTCATTTTCGAGTTTCTAAAAGTGATGGATTTCTACCAGGATAGTTGATCATGATATTGTTTGGACCTGTTGGGTATACCAGTTGTTTTAGAAATTTCAAAGGGAAATTTGTTTTGGTAAAAACAAGTGTTTGGAATTTGGGAATTTGATTTGATATACCAAGTAGGTATGTGTAGTTATCATTTCAAAATAGTTTGAAAATGAAAACCGGGCAATGAAATTCTAAAAAGTTCTATTTAAGTAATGTGAAAAGTTTGAATGAATTCAATCGAGTTACTGATAAAAATTGAATGAAATAAAATTCTAATGTAAATAAGTAAATGTAAACTAAAGTAAGTATTGAATTGGATAGAAATGGTGTGAGTTGAAAACAAATCTAATTCAAGAATAAATTGAATAACCTTATTATGAATAAATTCAATAATGAATGGTTAATGTAAATTAAAATTTAAGAATGGATGAATGAATAAACTAATCAAATAAATCAATAAATAGTTGGGATTTGATTAAGGGAAAATCAAATCAAAGATTTACATGGAAATTGGTGAAATAGAATAAACCTAAGTTATTGAGTGGAACAGTTTGAAGTAAATAATGACTTAAGTAAATTGTGAAATGAAAAGAAATGCAATGAAAAGGTTGTGAATAAATGGGATGGAGTCAAGTGTAAATTGAGTAGAAATTAATTTAAAATTTGTTATAAAGCTTAAGTGGTTATCTCTTCACAATAATATTGTTGAATTACATATGGAAATGGGTTGTTTGAAGTAAATGAGATTAAATAAAATTCTATGAATTATTGGAAGCAAAATAAGATGATTTTGGATATGAGTTTGTATTGCTTAAATGGATTATATAAGCAGGTAAGTTGTAAATTCCTTTTAATTAAAAGGAATGGTTTGAGAATTGATTGAAATTAATTGTGTTGAGGATTTGAACTTTACATATGTGCTTATGAAAATATGTAATGGAGACTCTGACAAAAACTTTTCAAAATTTGAAAACCATATAAAAAAAAAAATTAGCAACAAAACGATTTTCAAATTGAAAATTTAAAGTAAACAAATGAATGAAACTAATTTAAAAATAATAATAATAGGAATCAGTTATAAATGGAGATGATCAATAAAGGTCCAATATTCAGAGATTAAGAAAGTGAATTCATATGGAATTGGTAATTCAGATTTAAATAAGAAGATTAAGGTTTAAGTGGCAGAATAATAATATAAGGGAATATATAATGCTTATATTAAGCTTATGGTGGAATTCTTAAGTGAAATTTGATATTGGGAAAAATTATTCCAAGTGATAGAATCAGGATAAGGTGAATAAAAGAAAATTGATATGGTTGATAACCAATGGATATAAATACGTAGGATGTACGTATATAATTTTATTCACGTAGCAAGTAGATCCAGATTCGAGCACAGAATTTCGAGATAGTTATATCGATCCGAATTAGGATTTTTCACTCGATTTTCGATGACGAACCATGGATATGGGTTTTGATTGATTTTGAGAAATTCTCTATCATAGTTGTGACTATGCAAGGAGAATGACAGTTGCTGATCAAGAAACCAGTCCTGAGTCCGTACTAGGAAGTCGGGTGGACAATACTAGTTCGGAAATGAAATTGTGTGATCGAGCGATCGGATTTGATATTGCATACGAATGGTATATGTACATCGTACGGGCTTGATTGAATAGATATAGAAATTCTATAAAGAAGTCAATAAATTTGGAAAGAGTTAATACTGTGAATTTCAGAATTTAATTTCCAGAATGGATGTCTGGAATTTATTATGTATCCCATATATCTCAGGAAATTTTTTCATGATTCATCATAAATTGTTAAACTGGTAATTCAGGAATTTGGAGGTTGAATCAAATTTACTGTGGTCAGAAATCCAGTTTGGATTATTGATCATCGAGAGACAAACTCTCGATAGTTTTAGGAGAGCTTATCCGGATTTATGTTCGGATAACTAGTGATGTTTGTTAGAGTAGACTGTTTGTTTGTTTGTTATTGTATGACTGATATGTATGTTTGGATGGTTGGTATAACAGCTTATAAATTGTCTATGTTTTAAATTTCGGAGACGAAATTCTTTTAAGGGGGAAGGAATGTAACGACCCCAGATTTCGGCCCCGGTTATTTTAATAAATGTTTAATCTAATTAAATATAAAAATGTGAATTGATCATATTTAAATGAATTAGATTTTTTGAAATTTTGCCATCTATTTATATAAACTGTATTTTAAAAGGAGATTGATCTGGAAAATTGAAATAAGTATTTCAATAATATTCACAATAAAAATCTATCTTATATAATTACTTAAAATACTTTACATTATTTATATTTAGTATGAAATAATACACATAGATAATAATGTTTGAAATTCTAAAATAAGTTTCTTAACAATATTATTAATAAAATTTAACTCATATAATCAAATTAAAATGCTATACATTGTTAAGTTTTGTTAAATGAATACATATGCTTGATAATGTTTGAAATTTAAAATTTAATTCTAGCAGCATAAATATAAATGTAAATAAATACAAATGAACCATAAAAATGAGAATAAGTATAAATATAACATAAGGTAGGATTACAAACATAAGTATAAAACTATAACTTGAATAAGATATGAATAAAAGTGTTAACTATTGAAAGACAAATATACATAATCTGTAAGCGATGAGACTAATATCTTTAAAACAAATGTAACTTGTCTGCAAACATAATCATATGTAAACATCAGCAATAAGACAAAAACTAAATTAACAGCAAATATTACTTATATGTTGACATAAGTATGAAGACGAATGAAAAACCTGTAACTTGTATATGCATAAGAAATCAAAGACCTGCAAATATCTTTGTAAACAAGTTGTCAGCAATTACTAATTAGTGTAAACCCATATGGAACATATTAGTACAATCTTAAGCCTGCAGGTATCTTTATTCAAATATATGTGTCAGTAAATAGTGATTATGTTAGCACAAGTGTTAACACAAACATTAATTAGCCACTTTTATTTCTGAGAGAAACAGCTACTAGCTGAAATTTTTAATGCGTTTCAGGTTTTAGTACATGAAAAAAAAAGCAAGATATTTATCCAGTGAAAGCTTATTGATGAAGGCACATCTTGTTCAAGATATATATGTATTGAACATTCTTATTTCATTAGTTCAGTCTTTAACTTATGAACACAAAACCGAGAAGAAGCAAAAGAAACAAACAAAATTTTATATTTGCAAGTCAAAACAAATTCAGGAAATAAGGAAAGTTACAAGAATTTCAAACTGCATACTATCAAGCTTAATCGAATTCAAGCTTCAGGTTTCTTGCATCAGCAACTACTTTCTGTTCAACTGTTTTTATGTGAGTAAACCTATTACTTGATTTAATCTTTGAAATACTAAGTTCTTATATAGTTTGAACAAGAATTAGTATTAACCTAGTGCACTGCAAGTACTTCAGTAGCAGTTTCCTTTATCCTTTGATTACAGAACAATAATAGTAGCTAATTTGTAGTATTTCTTGTTGCAAATACTTTGTACATAAGAATTTAAGTTGAATTTACTTGTAGGAAACAGAAAATCATGAATTGGTGCTAAGTTTTGAAGGTGGTAGTGAAATTCACATTCTGTATATTCCGGTTTGCAGTAAACAATCAATATGTGTATAAATTCAAAAACTTTAAATTGTTAATTCAAATTCATATATTAAACAAACATGCAAAGTTAGGATTTTTAAAGGTGAAATGAGAATTTTTAGATCCAAATTTGAAGCGCAGTTTTAAGAGAAGACGAACATTGATTTTTATCAATATTGATTGATTCAACTTATTCTTTATTCAGACATGTCATAGGTGAGTAAACAGCTGATTTCAAAAATTTGGCTTGAATATTTGCTTTTTGAATGATCTGTGCTTGATATAGTTTAAGAAAACTATTCTGTGTATATATTGGTTGTACTGGAAACTTTATAGCTTGCTCTTCAGTAAATTCAAGTTTGAACAAAGTAAAGCCAAAAAATTTTCAAATACCTATTCATATAATTGTTTGATCTTGGTAGTGAGCTAATTCAAGTTGGTTTGTCCTAAACAAAAGTCTGCACACATGTTTAAAGTTTAACATCAAGGTCATACTGTATTATCAAACTACAGGTAAATAGAGAAATCAAAGCTTAAATTTCAAATGATGAAATTTGTAAATCCAATAACATATTTAGTTTACATAAACATAATTATGATTTTTAACATAAAAATCTTGATTTTTAAGTATAAATCAACAGAGCAGTTTTAAAATGAATCAAAAATGGGTTTTCTTCAATTTTAGGGGATCGAGCTAATTTTAGTTTCTGTAAATTAACAGGAAGCAGGTTTGTAAATCCTTTGACTCAGGAAAAATGTCAACTTATTTTTCAAATGCTTAAATTTTGAGTTTGAATCACTAATAGGGTTCGAGTGCTTAAAATTGTGATGCTATGTAAAATATTGATTTCGGCATCATAAGTGAATCGAGTGGGTTGTGAGCTTTGGTGGAGTTAGAGGAGGTTGTGAGTAACGTACTGGTAGATTTTCATCGTCTACGGTGATGTATGGTGGCCGCAGGGGGATCTTGTCAGTGGGGGTTTTGTTGCCATGTTCGAACTGCATGTCAAAATTTGTTTTCAACTTGTAATTGAAAAACAGGGGTCCGATTGTGGTACCTGGGATGTTTTGTGGTTTGTGGGTATGGTAGTGGGTCGCCGCGGGGGAGGCGAGCCACCGTGCACGTGCACGGTGGCGAAGAGGTGCCTGGCTTGTTTTATCTGGGGCGGTCGTGTGCGCGTACTCGAGAAATTCGAGTGTTGCTTCGATCGAGTCTTCGGGCCTTTTTCTCGTGTGTGTGTTACTGCAGTTTAATTTTACTTAAACTTAAAAAAAAAAATATGAAGAAGGTAAGATACAGGAAGGAGAAGAAGATGGAGAGTGAGAGTAGGGAAACGCACGGGAGAGTCACGAGGAAAAACTCGAGTTTCCTCGAGTAAAAATTGTTGCGGTCTCGGTACCTTCCCCAAATGGCCGTGTATAATGATTTTTGTACAATTGTTTAACTTAGTTAATTAAGTAATTGTTAGTTAGTTAAGTTAGTATTTTAATTAAAGGTTGATAAGTAAGAAAAGATATATGAGTAATAATATGAAATTAGGGTGTTAAGTAATTTGTATTTGAAATCTTAAATTGATAACCTTAATTTATATATATTTTTTCTAATTAGAAATAAATTATATGATAAGCAATTTAAATCTTAATAACATTAGTTAATTACTTGAAGTTAATTAATGGAAATGTAGTTAAATGATTAATAGGAACTATACTTTTATTAAATTGATAATAATTGATTTATTAAAGTAATTTGTGACAATTGAATAATTAATTCATTTTTAATAGGTAAGTTATTAACTAACTAACTGAGTAATTAAGTATCAGTTAATGAATAAAAGTTTAGTGATTAATTAATAAATTAAAAATTTGAATAATCAATAAATTGATTAATTGAGTTACTTAATCAGCAATTAATTTAGTAGGGATAAAATAATTTATTATTAAGTAATCAATTAAGTAAAGTAATCTAAACTGTTTGGAATGCATTGATAATTCGATTTGATTGACTTTGATATCTGTTGATGATATTTCTGTGATATGTTGTAATGTATTATGGATATCTGTGATAACTGTGTATGATTTATCTGTTATATCTGTTATGTTAATTCCTAATACTGAATTGAACTGTTAAGTTAAATAGACAACTTGGCCCTTAAAATGGCGTTTGGATTCGATGAGACCAGGATCGGAAGAATCAAATTTTGTTCTCCGAAAACCACATCAATCCAATTTAAACGTTAGGTCGTGATTCATGAAATGAAGATCGAGATGGTGTTTTTAGAATGCAAGGGTTATTGTCGTTGACTCTGAGGGTGATTCCAAAATGAGTGTGACGAGATAATGCCTTCGGTTTCGTTCGAACCCGGAACGAACTTGTATGGATTGAATGCTTTCAACACATCGTCAGGCGGACGATGAGCATTCTAAGAATAATGTTCAATAAAGGTAATCGTAACCTCAAGCCTCATCAACGGGGAATGGCTAAAACAGGGGAGATGCAGCAAGGTTAGGTGGGTCATGCCCAAGCAGGACAAGATATTTCCCCTGTCTAGATGTCCCTTTTTATATTTCGGCTTAGTGGGCGGTTTGCTAGCTAGAACCGCGGGGTTTATCTTGTTCAGGACTATTCAGTAAGGAATGGTTCCGACCTTGTGTTGCAGGGGATGAAGGGAGTAATCCTCGGTACGGTGATCTAGGCCCCGTACGGTGACGGGCGGTACCCCAGTAGCCCTGCCATTGTTGGAAATCCATTTTCCCTACGAGACCCTACGGTTTTGATTTGTATTACCCACTTTTGTGGCTAGTAGCTGGAATTTAATGAATGTAACAATTTCGGCTATTTTCTATTTACTTGAAAACCCTAGACACTATTATAATATCACTGGATTTCCTATGAAATGTTTTGGTTAGCGTAAGGTAAAAACTTACCCGTATTTATGTGTGGGGAGTCTTACGTGATACCTTTATTTTCAAATGTTTTTCAAGTTAAGCAACTTTAAACCGTTTACTCATACCAGACCCATGTCTGACCCGGAGTTTATTTTTGTTTTCATAAACTCTCGGGTACCCAAATTTTTTTACGGGTAGCCAAGGGATTCAGGTTAGCTTTGACGAATTCTGGAGGAGCAATGGAGCAGGAGGCTTCACCGTTGTATGTATATATATAGTACCGCTGTGTTGGTATCTCTGAGTCATATCGTTTGAGTTGTATTGTATCGGGTTGTATTAACTAGACAGGTGTTTATAACTGTCTAGTATTGATGTATTATCTGTATATCTCTGATATATGTAAAACTTTTAAATATTTAAGTGACATATTATATTTTGTTCCGTTCCGCTGTGAGATTCTGATGTTGTTGTTCTTTCTTCTCTATCTTTTCTATTTTCTCATCCCTTTCATTCTTAAATGATGATACGTATTTCTGGTAGTAGAAGGACGGGTCGTCACAATAATTTTTTATTTTGCTGTGGCATTGGCATGGAAAGGATCTAGGGTTTTAACCCACATTTTGGTCGAAGCAGAAAATATGATCGCCGTGGTTTCGTCAGACCACCGGAGTTGATCGCTCCGGTGGGGATAGTGGCATTAGTTCGGGACGAAGTTTTTGTTGAATTTTCGTGGCCTCTGGTGGCCTGAGGTGGTGAGACGAAGTGTTTTTCTAGGGATAAATGTCATTCCAGTTTATGGAAAATGGTGAAATCTCGAATTCGTCGATATTGTGGATTTCTAGGGCTCTGGTGGTTGGTGGTGGCTTTCGCCGACTTGTCAAGGGTTGCAGCATCGATCGAAGTTCGCCAACGTTCATGTACACGTGCACATGCCACGGGTAAGTGTTAGTAGCCTGGAATGGAGGACACGGTTTTTGACTCGAAGACAACTTCGAGGAGTTCGTGTGCTAGCCCGTGTTTGGGATCGGATTTTGCAAATTAATTCTGGGTATAAAAAGACTTAACCAAAATTTTAAGTTGAAAATGAAATTTGGGGTTATTTTTGGGGACAACTCGAAGCAAAGTGAAGTTTGGCTTGGAGTGACACTCGGGGTTGACTCGGGTAATAACATTTCCAGTTTTAAACTTGAACAATCTAAGTCAAATTGTTTTCTAAATTTATTCTTTTCAAATGGATAATCGTTGTTAAGTTGAAATTTGTAATTGAAGGTTTTAAAATAAAATATTTCAAATTATTTAAGTTAAGGATGTTTTAAACTTATATATTCAAAAGTTTATTCTAAATAAAACTTAACAAAGTAATTAAGTAGAAAATTAAATGTTTTACCTTACTAACTTAACTTAAAAGTAAATTAATTTATTTTGTTAATGATGATTAAATAATCAATGGTTTATAATTACTTAGTAAATAAAGAATAATTAATTAAAGGGTAATTAATTTTTAATTAAAGTTAATTAATTTATAATTAAAGATAAATTAATTAAGGTAATTAATTAAGAAATAATTAATTAATGAAGGCAATTAAAATTTAATTAATTAATAATAAGATTTAATTAACTACTAATTAAGATTTAATTAATTAGTAATTAATAATTTAATTGACTAATAATTAATATTTAATTAATTGATAATTAAGGATTTAATTAACTAGTAATTAAGATTTAATTAATTAATAATTAAGAATTTAATTAAGTAATATTAATATTTAATTAATTAATAATTGAAGATTAATTAATTTAAAATTAAGGATAATTCATCATTAATTAAAAATAATTATGTGATTAATTGGTTATAATCACATTGTCAGTTCATCTCATTGTTAGATGTTTGATTATTATTGAAGTGCCTTGAGCTGATTGACACCACTGTTTGTGACTGTGATACTCTATGATGTGAATTGCTTTGTGCTAAACTGTGATATTTGTGATTTGTTTCTGTGTGAATGTGAAAATCCATTGGCCCGTAAAAAAGCAATCGAATCTCGATGCGACAGGGAGTCGAATTCTAGTTGGTTATCCGAAACCCACATCGAATATTGATGATGAATCTTTATCAGTGAATATCCACGTGTTTTTAAATTGAGCGCTCACTATTCGGTTTAGCCGAGGGAGGACCTTTGTGTCATATAACCCATTCCGAATATGTGATACGACGAAATGGAAAGCATTTGAAGACGGTGGTGAAGACTGGGTGTCTTCGAGAACGATAGGATAACCTGTCGAATGACTCTACACTGAATTGCTCCGGTATAGAGATCTCCATATGTGATGGAGAGTCCGATTGGTATTGTGGATGCCCGGATTGCAAGGTCTTCTTTAGAAGTGCCTTCGGTTCTGTTCGAACCCGGAAAAGACTTATATGGTTGTATGTCTGACATTACACTTTGAGATATAAAGCTGATTTCTTTCAAATACATTTCCGTTGGTGGCGGAGAATTTATTCTCTTAGCTTAACACCCTTCTCTAAGACGTACGAACTCAGAGATTATGTAATTGATGGTTATTAGTGATATATTCCCAATTTGGCAGTGTGGCATGCTGAGTGTTGCTCATCATTTGTTGATCGAAGCGGTCTTCTATGGAAAGTGTAGCTTTGTGGGTGAGACTTCATCGAACCTCACAATCTAGTAATGGTCGAAACAGGAATGTTGCTGTAAGGTTTTTAGAGGTCGCACCCCTAGGGTATGTCCATTTTCTTTTGTATAAGAGGTGGTATCATGGTATGGAGTCCAGATATTTATCTGTGTGGTTGTTTCTATACGTTGGTGAATCCCGGGATAAAGTTCGGTAACGATCGGGAATGGCTTACTTATAGGTTTTACCTAGTTACAGAGGTAACCCGGCCTTGTGTTGGTAGGGAACCAGTTTGGTTCTTAGGGGCGTCCCTCAAGAGGCATCCCATTTTAAGGAAGTTTCATAGCCTGACCATTTGTTGGAAATCCAATCATTCAATACGAGCCTTGTACGGTTTAAGTTGTAGAACCTGCCATCTAATATGGTAGCTATAGTAGGCATATAATGGTACGTATGCTGGCTATGATTAATATTATATTTTCAAAAAAAATTCACACTATGCACTAATAACAATATCAAAGAATTTTCTTGTATAAAGCATATTTGACTATCATAAGGAGAAATCTCCCCCAAATGTGCGATTGCATTGTGTGTGTGCCGGGAGGCCTTATGGTAGTTTCATTTTCCAAAAGCATGAATGGATTTCTTTTACAAATTGTTTTTGTACAAACAACTTTGTTTGTTTACTCATACCAGTCCTATGACTGACCCGGAGTTTATTATTCCCTTCCTTAACTCTGGGTGCCCATAATTTCCATACGAGCAGCCTAGAAGCAGATTATTCGTGTTTTGGAGCTAGCTTAGAATCTTTTGAAGTCTCTAGAAGCTGTCGGATTTTGGGAAGCTTTTGTCCTTGGCAATCTTTTGAAGTGTTTGGAATTTTTGGAAAGACCTTATCAAAATCAATGTATGTTGGAAGCATCTGAAGGCACTGTTATTGTTTCGTTGTGATGTTTTCATCTTATTATTGTATCTTTTATATCACTCTAATGATGGGATTAAATTGTTGTAGTCAAATATTGTGGTGATTTTGCATCTGTGTTGTGATCTATAATATTCATTTTGTTTCCGCTGTTTATATTCATCTAATGTTGTTATAAGCCCCATCCAAACTAGAGTTCAACATTTGAATCTCCGGCCGTCGAGTACAAGTGAGGTATTTGATGTCGATTTTCAATCGCTGGATTTCGGGTCGTGACATCGAAAATGGCTAAAGTTATTGTAAGATGCACAATCTGGGGTTTCACACTCGCAAAATAGGATATTGTCAACTCCAGATCTAGAGTATGCTTATCAATGTTGCGCGAGAGAGTTGATGGTATTTGGTTCATATTGTTCATGTTTATGTTCGGGCATGGGCCTTTGTGTTTACCTTATGGTATATTTTATCAAGAGATATACGGTGCTTGAAAAGTGTTTTCTGATCCTTGTGCATGGAGTTCGGATTCGACTCTGCCGAAGAGATCTCCACAAAAAATCCAATACGCAAACATTCCTTATCAGGTTTTGATTGTACCCGAAATATGCTATTGAATGTAACCAATGTAACCATTATGGCTGTGTTATTCTATACCCTAAACATTATCTATTATATCAGCTTATGTACTTGTTAAATGGTGGTTCTTTTGAGGGGATAATCATTATGGCATTCCATGAGGTTTCAAAAGTACTGTCATATGTTGATCCCATATTTCTTGAGTTTCTTATACCAGACTTAAGTCTGACGCTTGGGTTTTTTCCCTAAATTACTCTTGTTCTCTTTCGAGTAGTATGACAAGGGTAGGTTTTCGTTGATGTTCTTTGGAGCTCAAGAACACAAGCTGGATGTTTCACCTACCATAGTATTCATATTACCGCTGCATTACTATTTCATGTATCGGCATTTGCGAGGACAGGTTGTTATAACTATCCAGGATGATGATAGTACTTAGGTTTTGGTAACTCTAAAATTTCTATATCAGGGTAACCCTTTGTAGTATTCTTTTGATATTATATATAATCGTTCTATTGTGGAATATTGATATTGTGTTCTCTTTTTCCTTGTTCCACTTCTTTTTTATTTTACCCTAACTTTTCATCTTTTCGACACTTGGTTGTTCGACATGTGAATACCTTAGATGTATTATTATCGACATTCAGGGGTCAAAAAGGCGAGTCCTTACACCCTAAGTATAACATTTGTATCTTGAGGAATGCTCAGCAAATACGTTCAGTTATCTTAGCTCGTCTATTCAATATATCAATAATACTACACATAACATCCCTATGTTAAGGAAAGCTCAACAACTAAAGAGTATGCATGTAATTAATATATAAATGATGGATGACAAATTTATGTTAAAGATTCATAATCTTCAATATACTAAATCGATCGGTATCGACTTATGGGATAATGTATTTTTTACGAAATACCAACGTGATTCAATTGTCGGACACATTTGAAATTATGGTGTATGTACTATATGTATGAACTTATTCCTTAAGTCTATTTAGGGTTTCCTAATGTCCCACCTTTAATTTATACACTTGTATTATATAAGTTCCATTAATATATAACTTGTATGTTTTAATTAACTTATACAACAATCTTATGTATAACATTACATTGACAAAATCTTATTTAACTAACTCTTTAATTAATTTCATATCATTGTTCCAATACAACTTCATATTGGACATGTCTTCTATAACCTTTATAGTATATACTATAACTTCCGTAGTAATATGTAACGACCCAGAATTTTTAGAAATTAAAATTTGAATATTTAATTAATTTTAAATATTAATAAGTGAATTCATAAGGCAAATAAATTTTTATTTGAATTATTGGAATTTAATTGGATTATTAAATCGATAATTTAATACGTTAAATTATGGAAATAATTGAAAATAGAGTTAAATATGATTGAAAATGATTTGTAAAATTTTATTTTATCATATGGGAGTTATAACGATATTTTAGAACTTTTAAAATTGAATTAAAAGTTAATTTGTGAAAATTGAATATTTTAATAATTAAATCGACTAGTGAAAATAGTCAATTTTTGAACAGTCTCAGAATTGAACGAAACTAGTTCCATTGGATCCGTAATAGTTAGTTATTACCGGATTTCAATTTTCGTGTCAATCGGAGTTATCGTTTGATCGTGGCAGCTCGAAACACATCGATTTATTTTTAATTTAAATTTGGCGAGTGAAAATTGCCATTTTTCAAAAAGTCTCGGATTTCGACGAAACCAGTTTCATCGGATCCGTAATGTGATATTATTGTAAGCTTTCAAATTTCAAGTCAATTGGATTTACCGTTTGTCCTGTACAAATTAAAACGCCTAGAAATCGACTTAAATCGGTTTAATTCAAATTGAGCGTTTACAGCCATAACTCGCACATACTTCCGAATTAGCTTCCGAAACCTGTTCCATTGTGTCCGGAACGCGGGGTAAACCCTAGAAACGCTGGTTACGGTGCCTAAATCGGAGTTCGGAATTTCCGGGATGAATAGTGTCGTTCGTTCTCTTATAAATAGCCCCAACATCTTCATAATTGATAAAAAAAAAAAAACCCTAATTTTCAACCCTAGCCGCCACCCCCCCCCCCCTGAACGGCCAGAATTTGCCAAACTTCTTTCCTCTAGATCTTCCAATCCATCAGCAATTAGATGAAGCTTCCAACTAGAAAGTGATAGAGCACAACACGAACTAGAGATCCAACGGTTATGATCGAATTTGGAGCGACGATGGAGGAGAAAAGGGGGCCGTTCTCTTCAGGCCTGCGCATGAAATTTGAGGCTCATCATGAGGCCGAGCTTAGGGGGATTGAGGCCGAGCATAGCTATGGTGGAGAGCTTCAAAATGCAAGTCTCTGATCATGTTTTAATCGAGTGTTGGAGTTGCAAGATTCAACCCTAGTTTTCAACTATATGGGTTCATGCTCACGTTGATAACCTGTAGGTGATTTGCGTGAAAGATGAGGGAGAAAGGAGAGGGTGCACGGCCTGATGAGGGGGGAAGCAAATCTAACGGCCCATATTAGTTTGGGTATAAAATTTTTAATTTAGTTGTAAATAATTATATTTATAATTGTACAAACTTTAAACTGTTGTATCTTGGTCATACGAGGTCCGTTTCGGACGAGATTTTTTGCGTTGGAATCGTATGGACGAGCACTACGCGATGGAGTTGGTTTGGAGTCATTTGGAGTTAGTGAGAATTTTGGGTAAAATTAAACGCGCGTTTAATTTTATTCGAAATAAATCGCTAAAACGGAAATTAAAACCAAGGTGAGAACTTCTCACTCAATCGAATTAGTTTCGATTTTATTTTAAATAGTTAGATTTAAAATATTTGAATGCATGTTTGAATGTTGATGAATATCTATTGATTGTTAAAATAGACATTATGCGCCGTTAGTAAGCGGATGTTATTTATTAAAAACATATACCGCGAATATTTCATAAACAGTGAATTGGTATTATATATAATAGCAATATATATATATATATTGGCATATGTATATATTGGAGTTATTGATTTCCCGCATTTTTTGTTTAGCGGATGAGACCCTATTGCGCCGTTATTAAGCGGATAATATTTAATAAGAACATATACCGCGATAATTTCGTACTGGAGCGAAATTGGTATTGTGCTAATGTTTGTGGATGCAGGAAAACAGGTTGGAGGGATCCAACTGGATTCCTCAACAGTATTTATTTGATTTCAGATATTTTGATATTTGATGGATTTTCATATTGATATATGATATCGTTGTAGTCGTGATTGACTATTTGGTGTGTAGCATCATTGGACCAAATTTGGAATTTTAAAAATGATTTTTAAAGTGATTTTAGAAAGTATACGTTTTATAAAATAATTTTGGAATTGATCCATTTTAAATAAATAAACGTTATAATTTTTAAAGTTATAAAAAATTATGATTTTTGAGAAATATAGTTAAAAACTGATTTTTGAGAATATGATGCTATTGAGTTTGTTAACGCTTAAATTTGAACGCTAACACCCCGGTGTGTGAAGTGTAGTTGTGAAAGCACCACCCGTTGGTACGGGAACAAGATACAAGTAAAGAAATTGCAGAAAAGCAGTAAACAACAACAATTTTATAGTGGTTCGGCTTATGGGTATAGCCTACGTCCACTTTAAGTACTTTTACTGATGATCACGTTACAAGTTGATACAAATCTTCTCAAGTACAATACACTTTGGATTACAAAAGACTTAGAACAAGTAGCTTAAACTTCAATGGAAATGAGAGTCTTCGAATCCATGTTGGATGTTTACGATCTCTTTTTGAAGTTGTATGTAGTGTTCCTAGTGTCTCAAGAGCTTCAAGTGTTGAATTGGTTTGGAATGCAGCAGAGTATCAGCGCTTGAAGAGAATGTGCCAAAAGTCCCTTTCTAGTTGGAGTTAGTGCTGTATTTATAGGCGTGATTTTCTGGGCAGAATTTATTTCCAAGTTCTAAGTCGCGGCCGACTTAGTATAAGCCGTGGCCGACTTACCATATGTCGTGGTCGATTCACCGAGCCAAGTCCATGGCTTAATGGAAGCAAGCTTGCCTGAACTCATACCATCTGTCTTAAGTCGTCGCCGAGATAAGCTAGGTTGTGGCCGGCTTAAGGCAATTCGCGGCCGAGTCACCTGGCCCTTCTACGGTTTCACCTAGGTCGCCCCCGAGTCAACATAGCATTATCTCCATAACACGGCATCGGACTTGTATTTTAGTAGCCTTTAGGTCGTGGACGGCTTAGCATACGTTGTTAAGTCGGTTGCCGACTTAAGTATAGGTCGTGCACCTTTCCAAGTCCTGATCAATTAGGTCGGCAGCTTCCTTAGGTAATTAGATCAACACTCAATTTAGGTCGGTAGACTTCCTAAGTCGGTACTCCTTAAGGCATTAGGTCGTTATCCATTTAAAGCCTTAGGTCGGAAACTTTTGTAAAGGTATTTGAGTCGCAAAGTACTTTGAGTCGCTGTCCCTTCTGAGTTATTAAATTGGCAACCATTGAGTCGTCATTCGTTTTAAGTCGGCAATGAGTTAAGGTTGCTGGGTCAGTTCACCTTTTAAGTCGTAGGTCTCTTGAGTCGTGGAGGCCTTAAGTCTTATGTTGGCACATTCATCAGATCACTGGATCGGCATCTCTCTTAAGTCGGTAGCCCTTTTTGAGTCTTATCTTGCTAGGTCGTTAGCTCCTTAACTCGTGGGCGAAACGGGGTTAACATTTGCCCCTCGAAGCACACGCTTAAGTCGTAAGTCGTGTGCTTCGACTTATCATAACCCGGTTGCGCCGATTTAAGTTCCAGTGCCTTCTGATATAAAAGCTTAAGTCGTTCCTCCTATCTCACTCTTCTCATTGCTTATCTCCTGAACCGTTCCTGCCATTGTCTCATCTTTAAGCTTTCAAAGGCGATCTCGATCAATTAACTACTGACAACCTCTGTTATCCACTGTGTAAGTAAACATCCCTCTTCCCTGATCATAGATTATCGTTGATTCATGAATTCCGTCTCCCAAAATCAAACCGCCTCTTCATACGATGCTTCATCATGAATCCCATCGCATTCATAGTTGATGAAACTTAGGTTGTGAAGTTTTGGCTTCAGATTGGTCGTTGAGGCGATGAAGACGGTTTACTACCTCAAGCTCGATTCCGAATCGTTCAATTGGGTGGTTCGACAGCATGAGTAGAAGCGGGTGTTGAAGGAATGGCTATTGGGTTATCGGGTTTAATGCTGTGGGATGTTGGCTCGAAGGCGAGTTAGTGGATTTAGGTGGCTTAGCCTTCGACTGACCTAGCTTTTACACGACCCTAAATCGTGGTTGAGATAACGCTTGAAAGAATCCTGCCGACCTAAACATTAAAGCTTAGATCGTGACCGAGTTAATACTTGGAGAAATTCCTGCCTTTCGACTCGGAGCTTGCCTTCTTATCTCCCCCATGCGAACTAGAGGAAAACTATTTGGATTCTGACCCGCTACCGACCTAGCCTTATCTCGTAAAAGACTTTTAAAACGTAGCCGAGTTGGTACTTAGGCTTTAGACGTGTTGACATTTAGGAACATAGACCAACTTTATGCATTTTGACTTTGACTACCGGACTAAGTTGAATAAACTCTGAATTGTGGTCAAACTTTGAACAGGGATTAAAATTTGAACTGCCCCAACCTTAAATTTGTTTGAATGTCATTGTGTTACTTCACAGATCATTTTCACTTTTAAGCTGTAAACCTGTTGAGAATAACAGACAAACAAAGAAAACCAAGGCGCACATACTGCCATTGACTGCCCATATCAAATGACAGATTAGTCAAGACAAGATAAGAGACATGAATATATTGCATGAAATGTTGTGAATTAATCGACTAAAGTAAAATATTAATGCAAAGTATCAACAATTTGAACTGATTTGTTTGCATCAACATCTTACTTGCATATTTAGGCTTAAAACAATAATCCCTGAATTTCATAACTAACAAATGTTTGCTAGTTTTTATTCCAGTTATATTTGTTTACCGCTTGATTGATTCTACACAACAATTCACACACTTTAGGAAACGTGCACCTTCATGTTTGAATACCAAGTTGTTTATGTAGAATGACTTCCCATCGAGAAGAAGAAGTGGTAACTCAAGAAGAAGAAACTTTCCCGACAACAGTTCCGATAGAGAATCCTCCGGAAAGAACTTCGACTATTCTATCTTTGAGAACATTTATTCAGCTGCGCACTCAATTTGGCTTTGCTGAAAACGATGTCCTATTCCCTGGATCAAATCATACTGCTGATAATCCTCCCTATGGTTTCGTTGCAGTCAACCGCCACATGTGCTTAAGTGGGGGCGATTCCTCCTTTTAATGACTTCCTTCGAACTCTTCTTCTCCGGTTGACGATCTCTCCATTTCAACTTCATCCTAATGGTTATGCCATCTTGATGGGGTTGTGTGTTTTGTTTAGAAGAACTCTTGATCGCCTACCGAGTTTTGAAGAAATTCGTTATCTGTGCTCGTTTACAAAGAGTAAAGATCATCCTTCACTCATTATTGTGAGAAGTGCTAGAAACCGCAAGCTCCTTTCCGATCTCACTGAAAGTGTTCATGGATTTTTGAACCAGTTTTTCTTTGCTCGCTGCCCTCCAGGGTTTTATGCCATCTGGAGAATAAGAAGTAAGACTAGTGTTTCCATTTTTTCGTTTTTGAAACTTTTTCCGAGATCCGAACTTTCAGTTGCTAACTTCATTTTTTTTGCTCTTTTCAGCACTTCCTCTCCCTTCTAGAGATCCGATTCATAAACAAGTTTTCGAGAGGTTGAGTGCCGTGGCTGCGGAAGAAAGGAGCATAAAATTTCTGCTGAAGGATGAATTTTTACACCAATACGGGCTTCTACACGCTTCTCGTTCTACGCATGCTCATGAAGTTCCAACAGAAGTTCCCGATTCTCCGACGAAAACTCCTGACGCCCCGGTTACTGTCGAACAACTCACATCAAAAGAGTCTAATATTGAAGCTTCATTGGTGAAGTGTTCCACTCCTACCAACATTATGGGGTCATCCAGTAAGACGGTGCTTGCCCCGATCGAGGAAGAAGAAGAACCTTCACGGCCTCTCGGGGGATTAGCTGATGTAGGAATTGAGAAAACAAGTCCCACCAAGCATGATGGTGACGATGTTTACGAGGGGTTGAGCGACATAATAGTGACTTCGCAGGAGCTTTTTAGAGATGACGTATCTAAAACTATCTCTCCTGTAATTGAGGCGACGTCTCTTCTTCGACAAACACCAACACAAACATCAACTCCTCATACCCAAGCTATCATCACCTCTGCACCAAAGAGTGGTTTGTAGCTTAATGCGTGTAGCTTGCACATCACACAACACTTAGGATTTTCCAGCACATTTATGCACTTATCTTCTTATACTTTAAAGATTTCTAAAGCTTATCTTTTCTTATTTCAGATTCTTCAATGACACGCGGCGGGTCATATTATCAGGATTTCCAACGCTACGGGGGGCGTGGCCAATATGATTATCGGCGTTACTTTCCTTCCTATAGAGAGTCTGACGAAGAGAGGGCTGCTCGAAAGGCTCGTGAAAGGAGGGATGCAGAAGAGCGTTATGACAGAAGGGATAGGGATGAGCACCATGATTCTCTGCAGAGAAGTGATGACTCTCACAAAAGGAAATCTCACGACGACCGGGGAAAAGGTCATGTAGCTGAAGATTCAGGCAAACGAGCCCGACATGGTGAGAGACATGCTTCCACTATTCCCGAAAAGCCTACTGCCCCTGCCCCTCTTGACATTACTTCCGACTCTCCTGCTCTTGGGAAGGAGGACATCCAGACAATAATAAGCAGGCCTAAATTTCAAGTGCGACCGGGCCCAGCCACTTTACAAAGTCGTTTTCCGCAGTGGTGTTTAAAGGGTGTGAGGTTCGATCTCGACCTAGTCCCTATTGACAAGCCTGCTATGCTACGAAATCTTGACGCCGTTAAACTTGATATCGAGAGGATGTCAAACTGGCAGAAGCTTGTTGATGAGCTTCAACGAGTTAACCGCGCCAACTTAGAGGCTATGCTCACCATGGAAAATGATAAGGCTGAGTGGCAAAAGGTCCTTGAGCAGCACGACACCGAAATGAGGAGCATTACTTCCTACAACGAGGAGCTCGAAGCAAAGGTTGAGAAGTTGAAAGATGAGCTTGCTGCTTCCTCTACTTCATACTCTCAAAAAGAAGAAGTGCTTCTCAGACAAGTTAGAGATGCTCATGCCAGTCAGAGGGACGCTGAGGACAGGCTTGAAGCACAAAAAAGAATCAGTGACGGCTATGTCTCTGATATTGCTGAGCTTCAAAAGAAAAACAACTCCCAGGAGGCGGAGATACAAATGCTTAAGCTTCAGCTTGCCAAAACTGAAAGGGAGCGCGATGAGGCTGTCGCCGGCAAAATCGCAGCCGAAGAATCTCATGAGGCGACCAAAAACAGCTTCGGCTCAACATTATTCGACTTCTACTTGCATAGCGTCTTGGGTCGTGGAAGCCTCGCCTTTCTTGGTCCCAAGTATGAGATCACTTTAGCTGAAGTGTGGGAGGCCGCTCTTGAGATGCTCGGTGCTGAAGGTGCCGGTTACGACGAATCAGCCCTGGAAAGGCATTATTTTGATGAAGACGCTCGCGCTGCTCTTGCCAGGGGAAAGGAACAACTTGCCAAACTAAGAACCGAAGTGACGGAAGGGGACCAGCTGGGGAAAACTACTTCAACTACTCTAGTCCAGCCACCTTCTTCGTCTGAAGTCGACATTATTGGTTCTAGTTCCCATCTCGCATCTCCCACCAAAGTTACCGCTGATATTACAAGCACACAAGGCGGAGACGAGGGTTAAGAGAGTGCTGATGCGCAAGCTTATGAAGTCGATATCAGGAAACCAGCTTCTCCAGGTAACTTCACTGTTAATCTCGCTACTGTCAATTCTGCTCAAGCGGGTTACTCGTTTATTTCACATGAGTTTCACGAGCTCCTTGGCTATTTTCTCAACCTTGACGAGCCTTCATCTCCTCTCTTTACTGACTTCATTGGTGAACCTTCATCTCCTCTTTTTACTGACTTTAACCTTTTTTCTTCTGTAGAGAAAGTACCAAGCACTGCTCAAACTTCTACTCCTCCGGTCATCCTTCCTTCATCTCTTCAGGCGATGCCTCCTTCTGCCTCGCAACCTGGATCACAGGAGGAACAAATAGAGGCTCTTCACGGCTTAGATGATCCCATCACTTCGCAAGAGCAGAAAGATGAGAGACCTGAGGGAGGTGACATATCCCCGGAACGGACTCCTTCTGACGACATTGTTCTATCAAAACTTGTCACTCCGGGGAGTGAGTCTTCCTCACAAAGGAGAGAGAAGCGTGGGATATCAAAGAGAAGGGGGAAGAAAATCACCGCCACTGAAGAGGAGCCGGAAGTTGAACCGGTTACACCTACCTCTCCTACTTCCCTCATACCCACAGGCCGACCTGGAAAGCTGGTCATTCGACCGGGTAAGGGGTCCAAAGGAGGGAAGAAGAAGTGAAGATTTTAGCTTTTTGTCTTTTATATGAACTGGCCGAGAGTTGTGCGGGCATCGGCCCCCCGCTTTTATTTTGAAAACCTGTATCTGCATTATAGTTGAATAAAATGATTCTTCGTTTGTACAAACTTCTGCTTGAATTTGAGAATGCATTTACTATTTATTTTTGCACAAGTTTGTTTATATAACATTGCAGCGGGCTTATGGTATGTTGTTTGAGTATTACTTTACTGATGCAGCTATACTACTATACCATGTTGCCCCCATACCTTAAGCTTGTTGCAATATTTTATACTTCGAGGGGACTTGCACTCTTATTTGTTAAAGAATAATTATTTTATTTTAAAGAAAATTTTATAGAGTACAACTCCTTTCGTATAAGTTTTTACGCTTTGTCGTTCGAAGAAATCACTTTTTTCTTTTGCTTATGTGCATATTTTACCAAGTGAATTCCTCTATGTGGTAAAGCGGACCTCTGAAGGGTACTTTAACTTCTTTTCTTTTTACGATCATTTTCCATTTGAAAGTTAAAGTACGCTTTTGATGAGGATTTTTTTTTATACAAAATTGTACCTCTGAGGAGGGATTTTCCACGTTTCAACACTTGGAAGTTTTATTTCAATCTCGGTGAAACGTGTACCCCCAAAGAGTTGTGCCTTCGAAGAAAGCCTTTTCACGTTTCAACACTTGGAAGTTTTATTTCAATCTCGGTGAAACGTGTGCTTCCAAAGAGGTCTTTTTCCTGATTGTGTCCCCGGGAGGGGGTCGTACCTCTAAGGAGGGATTTTTTACGTTTCAACACTTGGAAGTTTTATTTCAATCTCGGTGAAACGTGTACCCCCAAAGAGTTGTGCCTTCGAAGAAAGCCTTTTCACGTTTCAACACTTGGAAGTTTTATTTCAATCTTGGTGAAACGTGGGCTTTCAAGAAGGTCTTTGTTTTTGCATTTCAACTTTGGTGAAGTGAAATTCCGAAGAGCGGTTGCTACACTTCAACTCCTGGCGAAATGTGCCTCCGAAGAGGGCTTTTATTTTGTTTACATTTCAACTCTGGTGAAGTGAAATCCCGAAGAGCGGTTATAACACTTCAACTCCTGGGGAAATGGGCCTCCGAAGAGGGCTTTTATTTTGTTTACATTTCAACTCTGGTGAAGTGAAATCCCGAAGAGCGGTTACAACACTTCAACTCCTGGTGAAATGTGCCTCAAAGAGGGTTTTCATCGCCTGGAAGTTACTCTCTCATGGTTGGAGGGTCATGACTCCTCCAATCTTTTTTGTTGAGTAGAGAACTTTCTTTTTTGTGGCGTATGACCCATTAGAGGTCTTTTATCCTCCGAAGAGTTGTGCCTCCGAAGAGGACTTGTGCCGCTGATGGTAGCTTTGGTTGTTCCTCTGTTCACTTGCTTATGCCTTTTCAACGATCCTCTTTTTTTTTTTTTTTTTTTTTAACTTTTCATTCCCCTTTCTCTCACAAGTGGCTTGTTTAATCCAAGGAAGTGTACTTCATTGCCAGGCAAGTTCGTGAGAACGGGCACTAGCTTCCTAATTGGATGTTTGTTTGTTCAAACAATCTCAATTTATCAGCAAGGGCTCGTTTCTATCGAAATCATTAGCCGTTCAATTGAAGTATTTCCTATCTAGGATTTGAATTCGGGGTCTTTGTGACTTGAAATTTGTTTGTTGAATGATGGTGAGAATCGCTCGGTCTTATTATGCGCAAGTTTTATTTCCATTGTCTGCAAAAATTTAAATCGACATTTTAGCAATACATTTTATGTATTTTTATATCGAAAACAAAGCTAACATATAATGATAATAAGGAACACAAGATTTATAGTGGTTCGGCCATGAAATTGGGCCTACATCCACTTTATATTCTTTCATTATTTACTTGCATCAGTTTCACAATTGCTTTTAATTACAAGAATCATTCATTCATAATTCTTTTTACAATGTTTCAACAAAATTTTCAAGTAAAGTATGGACGCAAATGGTTGCTGTTCCATGCCCTTGGAATTTGATCTCCATCAACAGTGGTGAGCTTGAATGTGCCGTCAAGAAGCTTCTGACCTATTACATATGGTCCTTCCCAATTTGGCCCAAACACACCTGTCGCGGTCATAATTCTTTTCAGGACTAGATCTCCAATTTCAAAGCTGCGTTGACGAACTTTGGAATTGAAATGTCTGGCTATCCTTTGCTGATGAGCTGCAACTCTGAGGTTAGCTTCATCTCTTTTTTCATCAAGGAGATCCAGCGCTTCAAGTTGCAGCTTTTCATTTTCTGCTTGATTGAAATGGATTCTTCTGTGTGAAGGGACCTCTGCTTCAACCGGGATCGTTGCTTCCGATCCGTATGCTAACGCAAAAGGAGTATGCCCAGTTGCAGTTTTGTGAGTAGTTCTGTATGCCCATAGTGCAAGTGGTAGTTTATCGACCCAACCACCTTTTGCTCTTTCGAGTTGCTTTTTGATGGTTTATTTGATGATCTTGTTCACTGCTTCCACTTGCCCGTTTGCCTGCGGATGAGCTACTGCCGAAAAGCTTTTCTGGATTTTGAATCGCTTGCAAAAATCCTGGAATTCCTCGCTTTCGAACTGAGTACCATTGTCTGTGATTATTTTCTGAGGCACACCGTATCTGCAAATGATATTCTTGGTCACAAAGCTTATCATTTTCTTTGAAGTGATCGTAACCAATGGTTCAGCTTCAGCCCACTTAGTAAAATAATCAACTGCAACAATAGCATATTTAATCCCTGATTTAGCAGTTGGTAGCGGCCCAATGAGATCCATTCCCCAAATTGCAAATGGCCATGGACTGACCATCTGTGTGAGTTCGGTAGAAGGTGCTCTAGGAATTTTGGCATATCTTTGGCATTTGTCACATTTTCGGGAGTAATCTGCGGCATCCCGAGTAATTTCTGGCCAAAAATATCCGTATCGGAGAATTTTCTTTGCTAATGTTTGTCCACCTGAATGATCACCGCATTCTCCTCCATGCACTTCTGCTAGGATTGTTTTGGACTCTTCCCGGGATACACATCGAAGCAATGGCATTGAGAATCCCCGTCTGTACAATCGGCCATCCTGAATCACATAGCGGGAGGCCTTCCTTAGTAGCTTTCGTCTTTCTATCGAGTTTTCTGGCAGAGAACCTTTGAGTAGGTAATCCAGTATTGGAGTCATCCATGACTCTTGTTCTTGAGATACATTCATAATCCAGTCTATATCCATCTCGTCTATACTTGGCGCTGAAAGGACTTCTACAGGGACCAATCCCAATGGTTGAGCTTCACCAGAACTTGAATATTTTGCGAGGGAATCTGCCTTCATATTCTCTTCCCGAGGAATGTGGCTTATTGAATAGTGATCGAGTTCACATAGGAGTTCCCAAGCCTTTGACAAGTAGGAAGGCAGGTTTCCACCTTTTGCTTGAAATTCCTTCTTGACTTGGCATACAATAAGCTGGGAATCACTGAAAATTTGTAGTGCTCGAATGTTTAGCTCTTTAGCGATTTTCAGACCTGCAATAAGAGCTTCGTATTCTGCTTCATTGTTTGTTGAAGGAAATTCCAGTCTTAGTGCATAACATAATGATCGACCTTCAGGAGTTTCAAGTACCACTCCGGCTCCAGAACAGTAGTCATTTCTTGCGCCATCAACATACATCTTCCACTGGATTGGAGAATCATTGATCGCTTTTTCCTCACCATTATCTTTCTCTGTGAATTCTGCAATGAAATCAGCTAAAGCTTGTCCGTTGATTGCTTTTCGGGGGTGATAGGTGATGTCATATTGACTAAGTTCAATGTTCCATTTTAGAAGACGACCCGAAGTTTCAGGGCGAAATAGGACTTGCTTCAGAGGTTGATCAGTGAGTACTTTGATAGGATGAGCTTGGAAATATTGCCTAAGTTTCCTCGATGCAACTAGTAGGCAATAGGCGAGTTTTTCCAACTTGGAGTAATTCAGCTCTGCCCCAGTGAGTCTTTTGCTGATATAGTAAACTGGATGTTGAATCCTTTTGTCTTCCCGTATCAGCGCTGCACTTAGAGCATGAGATGATACTGCCAAGTATATAAGAAGATCCTCACCATTGCCTGGCCTAGAAAGTATCGGAGGCGTTTCCATATGACGGATCAACTCTTCAAAGGCTTTTTGGCATTCGGGAGTCCATTCAAAGTTCTTCTTTCCTTTTTTCAGGGCATCGAAGAATGGGATGCATTTATCAGTAGCTTTGGAAATGAACCGACTCAAAGCGGCGACCTTTCCGTTGAGACTTTGCAATTCCTTCTTCGTTCTAGGAGCTTTAACTTCTTTTAAGGCGGTAATTTGAGCTGGACTGGCCTCAATGCCCCTAGCACTGACGATAAAACCTAAGAACTTTCCGGATTCGACCCCAAATGTACATTTCAGAGGGCTAAGTTTCATTCTGTATTTCCGGAGGACTGCGAACATTTCTGCTAAGTGTTCAATGTGATCCACTGCTTTCCTGGACTTCACTAACATGTCGTCGACGTAGACTTCCATAGTTTTGCCCAATTGCGGTTTGAACATAGCATTAACAAGTCTTTGGTAGGTGGCCCCTGCGTTTTTCAATCCGAAGGGCATAACTCTGTAGCAATAAAGTCCAACATCTGTGATAAAGCTTGTATCCTCCTGATCCGGCTCATGCATCATGATTTGGTTATAACCGGAGTAGGCATCCATGAAGGATAACAATTCATGTCCTGCAGTTCCGTCTACCAGTTGATCGATCCTGGGTAATGGGAAGCAATCTTTGGGGCAAGCCTTGTTTAGATCAGAAAAATCGATGCACACTCTCCATTTTCCATTAGCTTTCTTGACCAACACAGGATTTGAAACCCAATTCGGATATGTAGATTCTTTGATGAAGTTATTTTCCATGAGTCGATCAACTTCTTCTTTTAATGCTGCTGACCTTTCTGGACCTTGGGTTCTTCTTTTCTGTTTAACTGGCGTAAACTTTGGGTCAATATTCAGAGCGTGTACTGCAACTTCTGGGGATATCCCACACATATCGGCATGAGTCCAAGCAAAGACATCCAGATTTGCTTTCAGGAAAGATATCAAGACATTCTGAATTGACACATTAAGCTGTGATCCCACATTCAACACCTTATTTGGGTCCTTCGGGTCAACAGGTACCGGAATTGTCGTTTCCACCGGTACTACTCTATTCTCCCCTGTACTGGCTTTTCTGGGATCCATTTCTTTCCGTGCCCCGCTGTGCTCGCCAGTGCAGGGTCCGCTCTGTAATTGCTACAAAGCTGGTTCCTTGATGCGGACTGGAGTTGCCGCATCCTTTCCCATTTCTCTTTTTCTTGACTCTCGCAGCTCTGTCCAATAGCATTCTCGCGCAGCATTTTGATCCCCTTTTATAACTCCTACTCCATTGTCAGTAGGAAATTTAATAGTGAGGCACCACGGGGCTAGGATAGCTTTGAATGCTGCGAGTGTTGGACGGCCAAGAAAAGCATTATAAGCAGAATATTCGTCGACGATCACAAAGGTTTGCTTTCGGACCACTTTCCTTTCTCCTTCCCCAAGTTCTACAAACAGATCGATGGTTCCTACTGGTTGCTTTGGCTCCCCAGTGAAGCCAACGATTTTCTGTGATGAGGCTTGCACATCGATCATAGGGATTTTCATCTGGTCAAATGTCTTCTTGAAGAGAATATTACATGATGCTCCGCAGTCAATGAGGACTCTTCTGACAATGGCTGGTCCAATACCAGCCGAGATGACCAAGGGATCTAAAGTAGGAGCTTCAATACCTGTGGAATCTCTGGCTCTGAAAATAATATCATCACTGAAAGTTTTCTGTTGTTTAAGGGGCGTAGTGCCTTCTAGAACAAAGACGTCTTCTTCGGCTGGAGCATATTTCAAAGCCCTGGAATATCTCTCCATCTCACCCCAACTTTTGCCAGCTGGGTGAGGTCCTCCCGAAATGACATTGATAACGGGCCTTCCAGATTCATGCCCCGTAGCTTTCTCTCCTGCCCCAGGCTGATGAACAGGAGCCCGCTGCCCCTGACTTGACGATGCAGGATTGTTGCTATTCTTTTTCACGAATTGCTGCAACTTGTTTTCTCTTAGCAACTCTTCAATCAGGTTTTTCAGCTGGCGGCATTCATCAGTTTCATGACCTGGTTGATTGTGGAAGCGGCAGAATTTCCCACTTTGTATGGCTTTTCTCCCAGTTCTCAAAGGGATAGGTTTAGGGAAATCGACGGAATCTTTAGTGGCCAGGTAGATGTGCTCCGGTGTATGTGATAATGGAGTATATTCTGATGGCTTGAAGGATCGGGGCTTCTTCAGATTACCCTGTTTCTTCCCATTACTATTCTCCCTTTTTTGCCCCACCGATTCATTCTTGCGTGGAGCGACAGTGTTGTCTTCTGCTTTTTCCAACACTGTCTTTACTGGTAAAGGACGGCTTTCCAAGCGAATGAATTCATCTGCTTTTTTGTAGAACTTTTCGAGAGAGGTTATCTCCTTCATATTTAACCATTTCCCAAATTCGCTTGACTTATCGATAGCCCTCATCAGATAAGTCAATATCATTCGTGGTTCAGCATTGTCCACCTCAGCCAGTGCTATATTGAAGCGGTTCAAGAAGGATCTGATAGACTCACCAGGATTCTGCTCTAAACTCGATAGTGACATAATATCCTTGGCCTTCGAAGCATATAGTCTAAACTGCTCCTTGAATTTTCTGGTCAAGTCTGAAAACTGATCGATAGATCGGACTGGTAACTTGGTGAACCACAGTAAAGCCACGCCTTCCAGGTATACGGGGAAATATCGGCACTTTATTTCATCGGAGGCCCTGGCACCTGTCATGTGCCAATCATACTTATACAAGAACTCATTCGGATCACTTGTCCCTTTGTAAGCTGGAATAGTCGGAGGGACAAACTTCCTTGGAAATTCCGCCTTCAAGATTTTTTCAGTAAACGGAGTTTTACTTGGAGCGAAACCCCATTCCTTCTCATCTTCAATCCTTTGCATACTTTCTTTCATGATCTGCCGGACCATTCCTGAAAGATATTCCTCATCATGCCGAGTTCTAGATCCACCGGCGTCAGGTACTGCCTGCTCAAAGGGACTAGTAGGCCTTTCAGGAGCATTCCTTTCATTAACATCATGAATGTTGCCAGCATAGTTCCTTTCATTACCAGCCGGTTGATTGTTTGCCCCAAGTAAGTCGTTCAACTTATTCAGAATCAGAGCATTCTGGGCACTTTGAGCCTCTAGTTGTGCATTTTGGGCGTTTATCTGCTGGTTTAGCCCTAGAATCACAGCATCCAATTCCGCTTTTGTAACTCCAACAGACGGAGTGGGTAGATTAGGCACAGGGGAAGCGGAGGTTCCCTCTTGAATGTTCCCAGATCTGATAGATCTACTTTTCCTTCCAGGAGCCATAATCTCAGATATACTTCTGGTTTTTAAGGAAATTCTTTCTTCAAATCTCTGCGAAGCAATGATGACAGCTATCCTGAGTTCAATTCTCAGTGAAAGCACCAAAAATGTTAACGCTTAAATTTGAACGCTAACACCCCGGTGTGTGAAGTGTAGTTGTGAAAGCACCACCCGTTGGTACGGGAACAAGATACAAGTAAAGAAATTGCAGAAAAGCAGTAAACAACAGCAATTTTATAGTGGTTCGGCTTATGGGTATAGCCTACGTCCACTTTAAGTACTTTTATTGATGATCACGTTACAAGTTGATACAAATCTTCTCAAGTACAATACACTTTGGATTACAAAAGACTTAGAACAAGTAGCTTAAACTTCAATGGAAATGAGAGTCTTCGAATCCATGTTGGATGTTTACGATCTCTTTTTGAAGTTGTATGTAGTGTTCCTAGTGTCTCAAGAGCTTCAAGTGTTGAATTGGTTTGGAATGCAGCAGAGTATCAGCGCTTGAAGAGAATGTGCCAAAAGTCCCTTTCTAGTTGGAGTTAGTGCTGTATTTATAGGCGTGATTTTCTGGGCAGAATTTATTTCCAAGTTCTAAGTCGCGGCCGACTTAGTATAAGCCGTGGCCGACTTACCATATGTCGTGGTCGATTCACCGAGCCAAGTCCATCTCTTAATGGAAGCAAGCTTGCCTGAACTCATACCATCTGTCTTAAGTCGTCGCCGAGATAAGCTAGGTTGTGGCCGGCTTAAGGCAAGTCGCGGCCGAGTCACCTGGCCCTTCTACGGTTTCACCTAGGTCGCCCCCGAGTCAACATAGCATTATCTCCATAACACGGCATCGGACTTGTATTTTAGTAGCCTTTAGGTCGTGGACGGCTTAACATACGTTGTTAAGTCGGTTGCCGACTTAAGTATAGGTCGTGCACCTTTCCAAGTCCTGATCAATTAGGTCGGCAGCTTCCTTAGGTAATTAGATCAACACTCAATTTAGGTCGGTAGACTTCCTAAGTCGGTACTCCTTAAGGCATTAGGTCGTTATCCATTTAAAGCCTTAGGTCGGAAACTTTTGTAAAGGTATTTGAGTCTCAAAGTACTTTGAGTCGCTGTCCCTTCTGAGTTATTAAATCGGCAACCATTGAGTCGTCATTCGTTTTAAGTCGGCAATGAGTTAAGGTTGCTGGGTCAGTTCACCTTTTAAGTCGTAGGTCTCTTGAGTCGTGGAGGCCTTAAGTCTTATGTTGGCACATTCATCAGATCACTGGATCGGCATCTCTCTTAAGTCGGTAGCCCTTTTTGAGTCTTATCTTGCTAGGTCGTTAGCTCCTTAACTCGTGGGCGAAACGGGGTTAACATTTGCCCCTCGAAGCACACGCTTAAGTCGTAAGTCGTGTGCTTCGACTTATCATAACCCGGTTGCGCCGATTTAAGTTCCAGTGCCTCCTGATATAAAAGCTTAAGTCGTTCCTCCTATCTCACTCTTCTCATTGCTTATCTCCTGAACCGTTCCTGCCATTGTCTCATCTTTAAGCTTTCAAAGGCGATCTCGATCAATTAACTACTGACAACCTCTGTTATCCACTGTGTAAGTAAACATCCCTCTTCCCTGATCATAGATTATCGTTGATTCATGAATTCCGTCTCCCAAAATCAAACCGCCTCTTCATACGATGCTTCATCATGAATCCCATCGCATTCATAGTTGATGAAACTTAGGTTGTGAAGTTTTGGCTTCAGATTGGTCGTTGAGGCGATGAAGACGGTTTACTACCTCAAGCTCGATTCCGAATCGTTCAATTGGGTGGTTCGACAGCATGAGTAGAAGCGGGTGTTGAAGGAATGGCTATTGGGTTATCGGGTTTAATGCTGTGGGATGTTGGCTCGAAGGCGAGTTAGTAGATTTAGGTGGCTTAGCCTTCGACCGACCTAGCTTTTACACGACCCTAAATCGTGGTTGAGATAACGCTTGAAAGAATCCTGCCGACCTAAACATTAAAGCTTAGATCGTGACCGAGTTAATACTTGGAGAAATTCCTGCCTTTCGACTCGGAGCTTGCCTTCTTATCTCCCCCATGCGAACTAGAGGAAAACTATTTGGATTCTGACCCGCTACCGACCTAGCCTTATCCCGTAAAAGACTTTTAAAACGTAGCCGAGTTGGTACTTAGGCTTTAGACGTGTTGACATTTAGGAACATAGACCAACTTTATGCATTTTGACTTTGACTACCGGACTAAGTTGAATAAACTCTGAATTGTGGTCAAACTTTGAACAGGGATTAAAATTTGAACTGCCCCAACCTTAAATTTGTTTGAATGTCATTGTGTTACTTCACAGATCATTTTCACTTTTAAGCTGTAAACCTGTTGAGAATAACAGACAAACAAAGAAAACCAAGGCGCACATACTGCCATTGACTGCCCATATCAAATGACAGATTAGTCAAGACAAGATAAGAGACATGAATATATTGCATGAAATGTTGTGAATTAATCGACTAAAGTAAAATATTAATGCAAAGTATCAACAATTTGAACTGATTTGTTTGCATCAACATCTTACTTGCATATTTAGGCTTAAAACAATAATCCCTGAATTTCATAACTAACAAATGTTTGCTAGTTTTTATTCCAGTTATATTTGTTTACCGCTTGATTGATTCTACACAACAATTCACACACTTTAGGAAACGTGCACCTTCATGTTTGAATACCCAGTTGTTTATGTAGAATGACTTCCCATCGAGAAGAAGAAGTGGTAACTCAAGAAGAAGAAACTTTCCCGACAACAGTTCCGATAGAGAATCCTCCGGAAAGAACTTCGACTATTCTATCTTTGAGAACATTTATTCAGCTGCGCACTCAATTTGGCTTTGCTGAAAACGATGTCCTATTCCCTGGATCAAATGATACTGCTGATAATCCTCCCTATGGTTTCGTTGCAGTCAACCGCCACATGTGCTTAAGTGGGGCGATTCCTCCTTTTAATGACTTCCTTCGAACTCTTCTTCTCCGGTTGACGATCTCTCCATTTCAACTTCATCCTAATGGTTATGCCATCTTGATGGGGTTGTGTGTTTTGTTTAGAAGAACTCTTGATCGCCTACCGAGTTTTGAAGAAATTCGTTATCTGTGCTCGTTTACAAAGAGTAAAGATCATCCTTCACTCATTATTGTGAGAAGTGCTAGAAACCGCAAGCTCCTTTCCGATCTCACTGAAAGTGTTCATGGATTTTTGAACCAGTTTTTCTTTGCTCGCTGCCCTCCAGGGTTTTATGCCATCTGGAGAATAGGAAGTAAGACTAGTGTTTCCATTTTTTCGTTTTTGAAACTTTTTCCGAGATCCGAACTTTCAGTTGCTAACTTCATTTTTTTTGCTCTTTTCAGCACTTCCTCTCCCTTCTAGAGATCCGATTCATAAACAAGTTTTCGAGAGGTTGAGTGCCGTGGCTGCGGAAGAAAGGAGCATAAAATTTCTGCTGAAGGATGAATTTTTACACCAATATGGGCTTCTACACGCTTCTCGTTCTACGCATGCTCATGAAGTTCCAACAGAAGTTCCCGATTCTCCGACGAAAACTCCTGACGCCCCGGTTACTGTCGAACAACTCACATCAAAAGAGTCTAATATTGAAGCTTCATTGGTGAAGTGTTCCACTCCTACCGACATTATGGGGTCATCCAGTAAGACGGTGCTTGCCCCGATCGAGGAAGAAGAAGAACCTTCACGGCCTCTCGGGGGATTAGCTGATGTAGGAATTGAGAAAACAAGTCCCACCAAGCATGATGGTGACGATGTTTACGAGGGGTTGAGCGACATAATAGTGACTTCGCAGGAGCTTTTTAGAGATGACGTATCTAAAACTATCTCTCCTGTAATTGAGGCGACGTCTCTTCTTCGACAAACACCAACACAAACATCAACTCCTCATACCCAAGCTATCATCACCTCTGCACCAAAGAGTGGTTTGTAGCTTAATGCGTGTAGCTTGCACATCACACAACACTTAGGATTTTCCAGCACATTTATGCACTTATCTTCTTATACTTTAAAGATTTCTAAAGCTTATCTTTTCTTATTTCAGATTCTTATACTTTAAAGATTTCTAAAGCACATTTATGCACTTATATTTATTAAGTTATTAAAATAATGGTTTTGAATAAATGAATGAATCTTATAAGTTATAAGATTTATGATTTGGAAAGTCTTTAAAAGAACGATCTTTGTAAAATAATCGTTTTATAAGCATTTAACTTATAATGTGAACTTTAGTTTATAATTTAGTTATAAACTGGAATAGGTTAATAAAGGAATTTATAAAAGGAAGTTTTTATAAATAAATAGAAATGGAATTTATAAACGTTGTTTTATAAATTCGCAAATGACTTATTTTGATAAGTGAATTGTTGAAACCTATAAATGGAGTTATATTCACATTTTTGAATAGTGAATAATCCTTTGAATTAAAATGAATAAAAGGATGAAATTGTTAATGAAGTATATTCACGTTTTTGAACTGTGAATAATATGTTAAAAGAAATTGTTTTGAATGTGATATTTCAAATAGAATTAAAACGATCTAACGATGTTTTAAAATGTGTTGAGATTCGAAACCATAGATTTCAACATTTATTGTTGAAATAGACGTTTTCGAGAAATAGAAGGAAATAGTGGACTATAACACTGTTGTTATAGTAAATGATTTCCGAAAGGAAATGTTTTTGTATAGTATTGGGATTTATATATCTATTTTAATTTCAAATCCCTATACTAGTGATTTTGGGTTGTCGTAACGATGTTTTACGCAACATTCGTTTTGGCCCAAATAAATATGATTAAGTGAAGGATTTCCTTAAAGAATGAAATATATACTTAATTTCGATTTAAGTATATTGAATATTTTCTAAGTGTTGAAAATAAATAAAATTTGTGAATCACTTATTAAATAAGTATGGAATTGTTTTCCAATATGAAGTGATATTTAGAATCTATCTTTTTTGAAGATAAATTGAAAATGAATAATTGAAATCGAATATTCATTGATATTTTGGAATTATAAATTCACTAAGGAATTTATAAAAGGAAGTGGAATTTGTTTAAAAATAAATATTGATTTATTTTTGAAGTATTGAAATTAAATATCTTGTGAAGATATTTTGGAAAATAAAAAATTTGGAAAATTATTTGGAATCTGGTGATGTGTGCATATCCAGTGATAGTTCAATAACCGACTATCAATATTTCCCTTTGAATGGGTAATCGATATGATTTGTTTGAATGTGAATGCTACACTTATTTTTGAATAAGCGCTCACTATTCGGGTTAACCGGGAAAGGACCATGGGGTCGTATAACCCATTCCGAATATGTGATACGTCGTTATAATTGCATTGAAGATCGGTGTTGAAGACCCGGTATTTGCGAGAGCGATAGGATGACCTGTCGATTTACTCTGCACCGAGTAGCTACGGTATAGAGTTCTCCATATGTGATGGTGAATCCGATCAGGATTGTGAATATCCGGATTGCAAGGACTTCTTTGTAAGTGCCTTCGGTTTTGTTCGAGCCCGGAACAGACTTGTATGGATTGTATGTCTGACATTACAAGTTGAGATATAAAGCCGATTTCTTTCAAATATATTTCTGTTGGTGGCGAAGAATTTATTCTTTTAGCTTAACACCCTTCTCTGAGACGTACGAGCTCAGAGGTTATAGAGTTGAAGTTATCAGCGATATATTCCCAATTTGGTAATGTGATATGCTGAGTGATGCTGTAAATGATCATTGTGTTGATTATTTGTGATAGGATCGTTTATTTGATCGTCTATCCTTGTGATCATTTGTTGATCATTTGTTGACCCAAAGCATGGCTTTTGTATAAAGTATGTTTTTGTGGACGTGACTTCGTCGAACCTCACACCCCGGAAATGGTCAAAACAGGAAAGATGCGGCAAGGTTATGAGGGGTAGCACCCTTTAGGGTATGTACATTTCCTTCTGGATAGTGGTGGTATCATGGTATGGAGCCCAGATATTTAACCTATGTGGTTACTACGAATTTATTACTTTGTGGTTGTTGGTTTTCGGGATCCCGTGAGAAAGGTCGTTTACGATCGGGGAATGGCGTGCTCGCGTCAGTAGTTACCCAGTTAGGGGTAACCCGACCTTGTGTTGGCAGAGTTCCGGTTTGGTTCTCGGGGATGTCTTTCCAAAGGCATTCTCATGTGGCAATGGGAAGTTCCTTGGCATGATCATTTGTTGGAAATCCAATTCCCAATACGAAACTTGTACGGTATTAGTTGTAGAACCTGCTATTCACTTATGGTGGTCACCACTGTTTGGATGGTAGCTATAGTAGGCATAGTTCGAAATGTCTATGTTGGCTAAGATTTATATTCTACTTTCGAAATGAATTTTTCCTACACTATAAACTAATAATAATATCAAATGTTATTTTAAATGCGTATCAAGCATCTTTGACTATCATAAGGAGAAATCTCCTCCGATTCTGCGTTTGCATTGTGTGTGTGTGCGGGAGGCCTTATGGTAGTCTCATTTTTAAAAGCATTGCGAATTGAAATAAAAATATTCCTCTATTTTGATTTTAAAGATAAACAAACTGTTTTGAGTCCTCACACCAGTCACATGACTGACTTGGAGTTTATTGTTTTCCTTCCTAAACTGTGGGTGCCCACCAATTTCCACACGGGCAGTCAAGAGTAAGGTTTATCAGGATATTCTGGATATTCTGGAGTTGCTGGAGGCAAGCTGGATGGCATGGCGTATTACTAGTTTATATAGTATTTCTTTTTCCGCTGCATTGTTTGTTGTTGTTGATGTGTACACTCTGATGATATGATGTAATGAAATGTGATGTAATGTAATAACTGATATAGTTCTTTGTTTAAAGATTATTCAATTATTATTATATGTTGTTCCGCTGCGAATTGTGAGATTCTGATGTTGTTCTGTTGTTTCTGTTCAGTCCTATTTTCTTCTGTTTTTCTTTTTCCTCTATTCTCTTTTTCTTCTTTTTCTTCTATTTTTAAAATTTCCTATCTTCTCTTCTCTCTATTTTCTAAATTCTGTTCTATTCTCCATATTTTCTATTCTCTCTAATTTCTATTTTCTTTTCCCTATCTAAATTTTCTATCCTTTTCTTTTTCTTTTCTCTCTTTCTTCTTTCTTAAACCCATAACTATTCGGTTTTTCGGCAATGAAAATCCGCGTACGTTACATTTGGTATCAGAGCTTATGGTTAAGCGACAACCATGGTTCTGTTGGGTATTACTCATTAGAGATAGAGTCAGTAGTACTCTAGAATGAATTTGAGTGTAATAATAGCTATGAGAGCGTATTTGTTAGTGAATATAAAAATTTTTTATATTGTGATGATTGGTTTATTGAGTGGCATATGAACTTTCGTCAGCGTGGTCCGCAAGACTATGCCGAAGGGGCTTCTAAACACTTAAATAGAACAATTCGACACAATATTGTTTTAAAATTTGGTAAATGAAATAATTTTACCTTGAGTATATTTTATATATAAAGAAATAATTTTTTAGAATTATTAAAGTATATAAGTTGATTGTTTAGATATTTGAATAATCTAAATAAAAGAATAATTGTATAAGCAAAAAGAATTATAAGAGTTAAATTTTAATTAAAGTGAATTACAATTGTGAAATAAAACTTATATATGTAAGAAATGAAACTAATGAATATATTTATGAATATGAGTTGTAAATATAAAAGTGAATTTAAAGTTAAATGGAATATAACTTAAGTGTTGTTGAATGAAATTGATATTGATATCAAAGTAAAATTAATAAAGTTAAGTGATGAATATGAACTTGAGTATATAAATAAAAAATTCAACTTTGTAATTGAATTGAATGAATGGAATAATGTGTAATCAATTAAATGTAAATTAAATTGATATGGAATAATGAATGTAAGTGTTAATTCATTAAAATCTAATGTTATTGAAAGTTGAATAGATTGAATGAAAATCAATTTAATTAAACCAATTGAAAGTGATGGTGTTAAATCAAATTGAATGAATATAAGCAAAGAAATTTGGTTGTAATTATATATACATTGGTTGATATATGGTTGTTAGTTGATTGTATATAATTCATTAAGTGTTAATGAAATTGAATTAATGAAATTGAAAGCTAAAGTAATTGAATTCAAATTAGAAGTAAATAAATTTGAATAGAATTGAATTTGATTTGGAAGTGAACCAACTTGAATATGAATTAGTTGAAAATGAATGTTAGTAAATCCACTGTAAATGAATCAAATGTGATTAAATTAAAAACCAATTCATTGAATATTAATGAGAATATGAATGAATATTTAGTTGGTTGATGTATGCATTCGTTGTTTGTTTCATTTGCTATGTTGGCATATATAGTTATTATGTTGCTATATGTTGTATATTGATACTATTCTCTATATGCATGTTCTCATGTTGTTTGTTGAGTAATTAGTAGGTGCGGATTGCGTTTGCTTCGCATTTGGAGCTCGCTTTCGCGCTATATTAGCCGTATATGCTTGCTAATAAAATATAAGGTACATATCTCGGATTAAATATCGTACTTTTACATTTTTTCCCTTCGGGATGCCTCCTTACTTGATGAGATGTATATTTGTGATATATATATACTGTCATTTTTTTTTTGGATCGAGCCGCGCAAAGGAGACTATGGCGAATTTTTCTGAAAATTTAAGGCGTTAGAAAAATTTTGAGAAAATTGGAAAGTTTTGGAAAACTTTAACTTTGATTTTGGGAGTTGAAAGTTAAACAATAGTAGTTGTTTTTGATAAATAACTAAGTATGATTTGAAAACTTAGTAAAGTATGGTGAGAAGTTTAACTATGAATTTTGGAAAATTAATAGATTCTGTAATTTTTCTTACTTAATAATTTCGAGGACGAAATTCTTTTAAGTGGGGAAGATTGTAACGACCCAGAATTTTTAGAAATTAAAATTTGAATATTTAATTAATTTTAAATATTAATAAGTGAATTGATAAGTCAAATAAATTTTTATTTGAATTATTGGAATTTAATTGGATTATTAAATCGATAATTTAATACGTTAAATTATGGAAATAATTGAAAATAGAGTTAAATATGATTGAAAATGATTTGTAAAATTTTATTTTATCATATGGGAGTTAGAACGATATTTTAGAACTTTTAAAATTGAATTAAAAGTTAATTTGTGAAAATTGAATATTTTAATAATTAAATCGACTAGTGAAAATAGTCAATTTTTGAACAGTCTCAGAATTGAACGAAACTAGTTCCATTGGATCCGTAATAGTTAGTTATTACCGGATTTCAATTTTCGTGTCAATCGGAGTTATCGTTTGATCGTGGCAGCTCGAAACGCATCGATTTATTTTTAATTTAAATTTGGCGAGTGAAAATAGCCATTTTTCAAAAAGTCTCGGATTTCGACGAAACCAGTTTCATCGGATCCGTAATGTGATATTATTGTAAGGTTTCAAATTTCAAGTCAGTTGGATTTACCGTTTGTCCTGTACAAATTAAAACGCCTAGAAATCGACTTAAATCGGTTTAATTCAAATTGAGCGTTTACAGCCATAACTCGCACATACTTCCGAATTAGCTTCCGAAACCTGTTCCATTGTGTTCGGAACGCGGGGTAAACCCTAGAAACGCTGGTTACGGCGCCTAAATCGGAGTTCGGAATTTCCATGATGAATAGTGTCGTTCGTTCTCTTATAAATAGCCCCAACATCTTAATAATTTGATATAAAAAAAAAAATAAACCCTAATTTTCAACCCTAGCTGCCACCCCCCCCCCCCTGAACGGCCAGAATTTGCCAAACTTCTTTCCTCTAGATCTTCCAATCCATCAGCAATTAGATGAAGCTTCCAACTAGAAAGTGATAGAGCACAACACGAACTAGAGATCCAACGGTTATGATCGAATTTGGAGCGACGATGGAGGAGAAAAGGGGGCCGTTCTCTTCAGGCCTGCGCACGAAATTTGAGGCTCATCATGAGGCCGAGCTTAGGGGGATTGAGGCCGAGCATAGCTATGGTGGAGAGCTTCAAAATGCAAGTCTCTGATCATGTTTTAATCGAGTGTTGGAGTTGCAAGATTCAACCCTAGTTTTCAACTATATGGGTTCATGCTCACGTTGATAACCTGTAGGTGATTTGCGTGAAAGATGAGGGAGAAAGGAGAGGGTGCACGGCCTGATGAGGGGGGAAGCAAATCTAACGGCCCATATTAGTTTGGGTATAAAATTTTTAATTTAGTTGTAAATAATTATATTTATAATTGTACAAACTTTAAACTGTTGTATCTTGGTCATACGAGGTCCGTTTCGGACGAGATTTTTTGCGTTGGAATCGTATGGACGAGCACTACGCGATGGAGTTGGTTTGGAGTCGTTTGGAGTTAGTGAGAATTTTGGGTAAAATTAAACGCGCGTTTAATTTTATTCGAAATAAATCGCTAAAACGGAAATTAAAACCAAGGTGAGAACTTCTCACTCAATCGAAGTAGTTTCGATTTTATTTTAAATATTAGATTTAAAATATTTGAATGCATGTTTGGATGTTGATGAATATCTATTGATTGTTAAAATAGACATTATGCGCCGTTAGTAAGCGGATGTTATTTATTAAAAACATATACCGCGAATATTTCATAAACAGTGAAATTGGTATTATATATAATAGCAATATATATATATTGGCATATGTATATATTGGAGTTATTGATTTCCCGCATTTTTTGTTTAGCGGATGAGACCCTATTGCGCCGTTATTAAGCGGATAATATTTAATAAGAACATATACCGCGATAATTTCGTACTGGAGCGAAATTGGTATTGTGCTAATGTTTGTGGATGCAGGAAAACAGGTTGGAGGGATCCAACTGGATTCCTCAACAGTATTTATTTGATTTCAGATATTTTGATATTTGATGGATTTTCATATTGATATATGATATCGTTGTAGTCGTGATTGACTATTTGGTGTGTAGCATCATTGGACCAAATTTGGAATTTTAAAAATGATTTTTAAAGTGATTTTAGAAAGTATACGTTTTATAAAATAATTTTGGAATTGATCCATTTTAAATAAATAAACGTTATAATTTTTAAAGTTATAAAAAATTATGATTTTTGAGAAATATAGTTAAAAACTGATTTTTGAGAATATGATGTTATTGAGTTATAAAATAGTTAAATCGAGATATTTTAGGATTTATTGTGAAAAGTTTAAATATAGGATTTATGAAATTTAATTATTTTATAAATCAATAGAATGGTGAAATTATAAAGGAATTTAAAGACGTTTTAAAAGAATAATATAAATTGATTTATATTAAGAGATTTATAAATGGATATTTATAAATTGAGATATAGACATTATAAAACGAGTTTTTATAAGTGTTTGAATGAAGTGAAGATGAATTTCATAATTGAATGGAATTTATAGAATTTTATACGATGAAGTTATAAATGGAATTTTATAAGCAGTAGGTTTATAAAATTTATTAAGTTATTAAAATAATGGTTTTGAATAAATGAATGAATCTTATAAGTTATAAGATTTATGATTTGGAAAGTCTTTAAAAGAACGATCTTTGTAAAATAATCGTTTTATAAGCATTTAACTTATAATGTGAACTTTAGTTTATAATTTAGTTATAAACTGGAATAGGTTAATAAAGGAATTTATAAAAGGAAGTTTTTATAAATAAATAGAAATGGAATTTATAAACGTTGTTTTATAAATTCGCAAATGACTTATTTTGATAAGTGAATTGTTGAAACCTATAAATGGAGTTATATTCACATTTTTGAATAGTGAATAATCCTTTGAATTAAAATGAATAAAAGGATGAAATTGTTAATGAAGTATATTCACGTTTTTGAACTGTGAATAATATGTTAAAAGAAATTGTTTTGAATGTGATATTTCAAATAGAATTAAAACGATCTAACGATGTTTTAAAATGTGTTGAGATTCGAAACCATAGATTTCAACATTTATTGTTGAAATAGACGTTTTCGAGAAATAGAAGGAAATAGTGGACTTGTAACATCCCGCCTTTTTGCACACTTTAAACTGACACACGTGCCAATTCAAAGCATACGCAAGGGCGGATTGTTATGGGGTAAATAAGAAAAACAGAGAAGAAATAAAACAAAAACAGAATCTCACAGCGGAAGGATAAAATATAATAACAAATATACAGTTCATAAACAGTTTACAAAAGCTTGATTCTTCTTTTACAATAAATATCAGAGTTACACATACCAATACAAGCAATGCAGCGGAATAGAAAGAGTGTGGTGTAATACTATATATAACATAATACTTATTCTTCGTCTTCGTCCTCCAAAGCTAAAATCTGCTATCCTGAAATGCTCGGACTGACCCGAGCGAATTTGAATAGACAAAAACACCCGAGTCAGACTAGAATATCTTATGTGAGTTAAATAAACAGAATATAAATATGAGTACAGTAACTCAAGAGATGTTCGGGATTTACATCTCCTAAGGATCCGTTAAACTATTTACTATGTAGTATATTGCGCTATTATAATAGTGTCTATTTATAAAATAAACTTACTTTTAAATAGCGTTAAGGCTTTACATTTTCCACCTTAACACGTAATAGTCCCAGTAGTCCATCCAATATCATAGCTCCTCCTACTCGGGAAGCAACTAGAGGATACCACACGGGCTACGGGAGAAAACCAAACTCGTACAAGGCTCGATATGGTAGGTGACACGGCACAACTAGGCAATGCCAGGGTAGATATACCAATTGCTATCCAGGCTGATGGTAACGCGCAGCGCGCAGCTGCCGCCCACCTCGAACTAACTCCCCCAAAATCAAAATATAGAAGTGGCCACTGAATCAATCCAAGTCAAAGTATAATATCGAAGAGGAGCGTCCGATCAGAGGAATGACCTCATTGGCCTGAGAATCGCTCCTGTTTTAGCCACCTTATGCCAACTCACGGGAGTTGGGTCCACGTATTTACCTTACAGGAAACGTCGCCACCACCTACTTCATTCTGGAATCTCCACCGCGTACACGGTTAGTCAAAGTGGTTTTCGGTATCGACAGAGAGTATGTCCATATCCGATCCCGGTCTCTTTGCCAACCAATCGTTATTATAACACCGCGGTTATTTAAAAACAGTTTATACTTTAAAACCAGAATATAATCCATTTCAAACCATAATATTACGATATCCTTTCTTCTTAAAAAACACAAACCATTTATTTTCATATTATTTTATAAAAGCCCAAATCAATGATATCGTTTCCCAAATAAATTTTCCTTTCCAAAAATTATGTCACTTTTTATTATTTAATATCCCATGTGACCAATATTTTGTTTGTAACTTTCAACATAATTCTTCGAAAATCCATAGTATTTTAAAACCATTATTTTCAAAACTAAATGGTTTGGATATTCAACGGTATGCGAATTAAAAAGGTTTAACTTTACTGTTGCCTTATAAAGAATAAATTGCATGGCTTTCCAAATATTTCTTGTTTTAAAGTTAAATCAAAGTCCAAAATATTACTTCAAGTCCCAAAACCATTTCAATTATATATATATTTATATCCATTTTTGAGCATTAATATTTCAACTAAAGTTGGATTTTTATCCTTTCAAAATCAATATTCTATTAATTAATCTTGACCATTCACATAAAATACATAATTAATAAGACTTCAATTTCTAGTAAAATATATATATATATATATAGAATTTTTTCCACTTCAAATTATACTAGAATATCCATTTCTATTTATTTTGGGAAAATCCAATTACAAATATCATATCTTAAAATTTCCAACTTTACATTTAAACATAGGATATAAATTTACCAAACTCCATTTTCTAAATTTCTTCCATTTTCAATAAAGAAATTTATATTCCTTTTAATTTCAAAATTTCAACTTCATAGGTATATAAATATGGAATAAAATATTTATACAATATAAATTTAAGATTTATAGACCGTATTCAATCCAAACCATAGAAATCACATTAAAATAGTTATATATAGACCGCGGTGCCTGTATAAAATTTTCTATCCTATGGTCAAGTGATACGGATATTTATCATTTCAATCCGCAATTTAAAAATAAACTTTGCGGTTTTATCATTTCAAACCACAATCCCAAAAAATGAAAAATGCATACTAACTTGCAGTTTAATAATATTCAAATAAAACATCCATTCAACAACACATCCATCATCCAATCACAAACATCAATCAATATCAGTCAATAACCATATATGTTTGGTAATATACAACAGGTAATAATTTGCAGTTTTATCTCAAATTATATTTATCAACTATTAATCTAACAGTTTATATTCCCCAAAAATTTATATAACTGTTAACTAGCAGTTCATATGCAACAATAATCTCTAACAGCCAATTAATACGCAATCAATCAATTTAAATTAACAGCTGAATTCAATAAAATGCAATTTAACAGATATGGATGAAATAACATGTCAAAAGCTCATAAATAAATTTCTATCCATTTCTAAAATTTATTTAACAAACATAAAAGCTTCTAGTAATTGTGAGTGGGTTAAAACACTCACCTTTTGAATTTTAAATCGAATTCAAACCCGATTTAAACCCAAAAATTCGCCCGTCTCAGAATTCATCCAAACCAGCGTCATCAAGTCCGGAATTAAATTACGATCCTAACAAAAAAAAATTCGTGTGAATCCGACTTCGTATGAGAAAGTTATGGCGAAAAATGGTGATTGAATTTAAAATTTAATATAAACAAAATGACACATATTTGGAAAACAAACTTGCCACGTCAATCTCCCCCCTGCGCACGCTACAGATTCATTCACAACGCACAGCCGCCATCTTCTCCCCTTGGCTGAAACCCTAATCCAAAATTCCCGACAATCCAACCATCGAAACTCGAAACAAACCATATAGATGCGATCCCCTCGGTTCCCTCTCCAAAACCCAGAAATAGAATCTCGATCCGATAAAGTTTTGCGCTACGATGATGAACGGTTTTGGGGCTGTTTGAATTTATTCTGGATGAACGACAGCTCCAATTGAAAAACGAATTTCACCAGTATATTACGCGTATCGAATACTTCAACATATATTTTTTCTGGAATTTTCTGAAATTTTTGAGTTTTGACTTTTGATTTTGAACTATGGATGGATCTGGAATTGGATCTGAGATGTATACATTTGGGAAAGAGAAAAGAGTGAAGAAATGAACTTACAGCAAATGAAAAAGAAAGGAGCTAGGGTTTATAGATGTATATTTATAGATAGGCTAGAGGTAGGGTAGCTAGACTGGATACGCGAACGTGCGTGACAAACCATGGTCCAAAAAGCCCGCTATGCCTCCGGAGTCGAATTTGTTAAAACTATATATCCAAATAGGTGTTTTAAAATGTTCTGAACGCAATGGAAAAAGTTTCGCGACCAAATTCGATCGTATGAAGAAGTTATGCCAAAAAAACAAAAATTTCACATTGATTTCAAAATGCGTAAATTTCAAGGCGTTTCGAGTCCGTACGATCAAACGACAAGTCCGATCGCTACGAAACTTGAAACATTATTATAATTCACCGTTACGGATCCGATGAAACTGGTTTCGTCGAAATCCGAGTCCGTGACAAAAATGGTTATTTTTAATATTTATTAAATAAATTAAAATTAATCATAAAATCCAAATTTTCTTTCAACTTTAAATATTGGCCAAATTTCATTACTTATATAATCCAAATCAATTCCAAATAATTTAGCAAGCTTGGATGTGAATTAAAATTTATAAGTATATAAATTTCGCAGTGTTAACCTCTGCGTTTTCTTATTATTTGGGAATTATAAATTTTATTCGCAAAACCCAATTATTTAATCATATACTTATACTCTCATCTTAAATCTAATTATATAAATAACTTGATTTCTATTATCCAACTCAAAATATATCAATTATTCTCCAACTACATAGTTAACGTTTCTTTTATATATCATTGTGGTAATATTTCAAAATGTTCATCTTTTGTTTGCATAAATTACTGTATTTAGATAAAATTATAATTTTGGTAACTTATCACATAAATAACTTAAAACCTCAACTAATACATTCCACCTTTGTTTCATCTTATTCATTCACTCATCAATATTCCGTACTAACTACACAATTTAGTGTATTCCTTTAAATTGATCAAAATAAGACTTATCAACTAATAGAAAGATTTACGTACAAAATTTATTGTCATACATCTAATTTACAAGCCTATACTTAATTATTATCCTACAATACGTTTTACGTTACTATAATGTTCATTCTTCCGTTCCTACGTTTCTATAAATTTATTCCTTTATAATTTATTTAACGCAACACTTAATCTACACCTATTGCGATGTTTCAAATTTACTTGAATGAACAATTTCTTTACTTAAAATAGTTGTTGTAAACTCTTAATTCCACATTTATAAGTGTATTATTATTTTCACTCAAATATTATACATATATATAGAGTATTGGGTTTTTATTTAATCATCATTTATCATATATATTAATTAATTAAATTCAATACTTAAGTCTGACTAAATTTATTCCCCAAATACACATTTACATTTCTCAACCAATAAATATAACCAATCAAATTCTCATTTTATTGAACCTTGGTCAATTCCACACGTTAATTTTACTTAAAGTCTCAATTAATTAATTTACCTCGGTTTCATTACCTTATTACCTTATATGCATAATTGACATGGTTATATCTTCCATTACATCAATAATTTATCATTTCATTTCTATGCAATATATACTCATCTTATTCCATTTATTTGGTTACTGCATTGAAATCTATTTATTAACCAATACTAACGTTATTATCATAAAAAAAAAATTTGATTCCCAATTTTATTCAATACTTAGAACAAAAATTTTCACATTAAATCAAATCCTTCTATTCAAACCAAGTATCATGCTATGATAATATTTTACGTTGGTTACACTGAAAAAAAAATCAACTTTTTATCGTTATCAATTAAACATACATTAATTGCACAAATTAAAAGAATTAATTGCCATTTATCAAATTAAATTTTTCATACATCAATCTATTTCATCTAAATCCTTACCTATGAATATTGCAACCTTTAATTCCATTAAATACCAATTAACCCAAATTATTTCATTTATTCTAAGTCATATCACTAAAATAATTCATCATAATAAACTTAAAATCTATACGTTTATTGATTTATTTCTATTTGTCTTATGTTAAATTCTAAATTTAGTAAGACAACCTAAAGTACTCCACTCAATCGACAGTCCCTTTCAATTGTTAATACGTACTTAAATTTCTACAGTTGCCTTCCATCTGCACTTCCGTTACTATGATAAAAATTAGTAACGTTTATGCCATCAATCCATCATAATTACTTACCCTTAATTGAGTTTGATTTCCAAATAAATTTGCTGACCCTTAATTAGACAATTTATAAAAGTTTGTCATCATACCTATAGTTCTACGCTTATGCTATGTCTTAAATTTCAATAAATTTATAAATTTTGAGATGTTCATTAGGGTTTACAAATTTATTGACTTGCAATAACAGGGTTTCTTAATCTATTCAATTTATCGTTCACAATCTTTTATTGCATTAAATTGGTTTAATATTCCCATATTAAATTTTATGTACAGGTAATAATTTTTCTTTCTTTCTCTACTTAATTCATTTGAATTTTATTCAAATGTCTTTAAATAGGTTTCTAAGTCACTTCTATATAATTTATTCTAGCCTTCATTTTAATACTTATCTACCACCTTTATTCTTTCAACTAAAATAAATTACAAAATCCTATTAAACAAACAATTTTAAATGGTCGAACTTAACGGGTCGTTACACTCTCCCCCACTCAAAACTTTTCGTCCCCGAAAAGGGAAAGGAAGGGAGAAGGAAGAATAAAACAGTATATCTAGTTTCAAATATTAACTTATAACAATAATTTACTAAATTAATTTCCTTTAATGAATTACACTTGTTTTATAATCATTGTGTCTTTTAATACTTAAATTATTAAAGTTGGAAAAATATCTGTAACAAAATTCTAAGTCCAAAATTTACGAAAATTTTTGGCAGAGTCTCCTTTGTACGGAGGGACTCTGGAGAAAATATAATATCCAAATATACAAATATATTACATATATCCAAAATAAAATATCCCACACGGGAAAATATATAAATAGCGCTTTAATCGTAATCCGAAAACGTACCTATTTGTCGGGCAAAACGCTTATTATTTTGGAACCAAAAGCAGTAGCAGTTGCTTCCAACCCCTGTATTCACTTATAAAATCTAAAAGTTAAATATCTATATTACAGTGAAATGTTTGGGTAGATTCAATCATTCATATCCAAATCAAATGCAACAACCATACATTTTAACAAACAGCACAACCACATACAACAACCAATCATTTAAATCAAACGACAATTAGTTGTTCGGGTTCAGATTCTGAAGTTGTACGAATGAAGAATAACTATCAAGTGCATCCGTTGCTCAACAGCCTAAGATGGAACAAAGATAGATTATTTGTAAATCTAACAACTCCATAATTCCTTACCCAACAACATACATCAACCAACAATTCAAATCAACACCAAAATATCTCATTATACATTTATTTCATAATTCAGTGTTTTGATTTTTCTTTCCTTCATTTATGAGGGATTTCTTTGTTTCTTACAAGTTTATTTTCCAATTATCACCAAATTCATTATATTTGTATTTCCTTTTTATTACTTAAGTTTCCTTTTATTACTTAAGTCTATAAAATAAATTCTCATTAATAACAACAAATATTTTGAATATCTTCACTTGTAAGATTTCCCTTGAATTCTCATTAATAACATTCATTAATTATGAATTGCAGTCATTAAAATTTTCCAACTTTCCATTATATTAGAATAGGGGAGATAAAACATACTTAAGTGAATACTCATATAATAAATTCTTATTTTGAATTTCATGTTATATACTAAGGTTCATATCATCTATTAATAATTCTTAACTTTATTTTCAGTAAAATTTCAATTATAACCTTAGTTTATAGCATTTAATTCTTATTATAACAGTAGTTTATTGAATACTTCGTTTTCTAAATTCCTACTTGTAAAATATTCAATTCTTGTTTCTTATTTAACATTTCAACTTTTAATTTTTGGGTAAGTTATTTATGTTAAAGAAAATGCAATTGAACCTTATACAAGTTAAATCTCCATTCTTTTAATTCATTGATTATTCACTAAGTCTTTACCAATATTCATAAGTTAAAATATTTATCTTCCTTTATCCTTAGCATTAATTCTCTTATTTCAATTAGGGGTTTCAATTCATTTATTACCTAACTTTTATTTCACTAAAATTTTCAATTAGTTAACGGAAAATTTTAGAATTAAATACCGAGTTGAATTTCCATTTATTTCAAAATAATAGATAAATAAGTTCTTACAACTCAATATCTCTAATTATAGTTAGAACAATAAAAGAAAATTTTTAGAAAGTTCTAAAATAAATCTGTAGTAGAATTTACTACAGGGCCTTTCCTCTTCGAAACTCGAAAATGAAAGTCGATGATGCGGCCGTCATCACCGAATTTATTTTCCAGCGACAGAGAGGAAAGTACAGAATTTAATTCTTTTCCAAAACTTCTTTAAAACAATTCTTCCAATTTATACGAAATATTTATATAAGAAAATACTTATAAACCAAATCAATAAATTTCACAAATTCTTTGAAAGCAAATTTTCAAAAATCCCAGACTTAAGTTCTAAATCTCCAAATTTGGTTTATTATAATTTCACTTAGCTTCAGTTATTATAAATATTTTTATTGCCTAACATCCAATCTGTAGCAACCAAATATATATATATCTTTATAAAACTATTTTTATATATAGAAATATAATAGGCAAATTATTTCATTCACCTATATTAAAAACAAATATTTTGTCGGTCTGTCCTATTAAGTGTTTAGAAATCCCTATTGATGACATAGCGTCCCATGCATCAACCAGAATTTATAAATACAAAGCGGAACAGATTAACACAATATTAAAATCTTTTTATTAATACTAACAAGTACGCTCTCTCTTATATATACACTCAGCGACTCCCATAGGATATTTCTACCCTATTAACAAAGAGTCAAACCCCACAAAGCCAAGGTTTATCGCTAAACCAAAGCTCTGATACCAACTGTAACATCCCGCCTTTTTGCACACTTTAAACTGACACACGTGCCAATTCAAAGCATACGCAAGGGCGGATTGTTATGGGGTAAATAAGAAAAACAGAGAAGAAATAAAACAAAAACAGAATCTCACAGCGGAAGGATAAAATATAATAACAAATATACAGTTCATAAACAGTTTACAAAAGCTTGATTCTTCTTTTACAATAAATATCAGAGTTACACATACCAATACAAGCAATGCAGCGGAATAGAAAGAGTGTGGTGTAATACTATATATAACATAATACTTATTCTTCGTCTTCGTCCTCCAAAGCTAAAATCTGCTATCCTGAAATGCTCGGACTGACCCGAGCGAATTTGAATAGACAAAAACACCCGAGTCAGACTAGAATATCTTATGTGAGTTAAATAAACAGAATATAAATATGAGTACAGTAACTCAAGAGATGTTCGGGATTTACATCTCCTAAGGATCCGTTAAACTATTTACTATGTAGTATATTGCGCTATTATAATAGTGTCTATTTATAAAATAAACTTACTTTTAAATAGCGTTAAGGCTTTACATTTTCCACCTTAACACGTAATAGTCCCAGTAGTCCATCCAATATCATAGCTCCTCCTACTCGGGAAGCAACTAGAGGATACCACACGGGCTACGGGAGAAAACCAAACTCGTACAAGGCTCGATATGGTAGGTGACACGGCACAACTAGGCAATGCCAGGGTAGATATACCAATTGCTATCCAGGCTGATGGTAACGCGCAGCGCGCAGCTGCCGCCCACCTCGAACTAACTCCCCCAAAATCAAAATATAGAAGTGGCCACTGAATCAATCCAAGTCAAAGTATAATATCGAAGAGGAGCGTCCGATCAGAGGAATGACCTCATTGGCCTGAGAATCGCTCCTGTTTTAGCCACCTTATGCCAACTCACGGGAGTTGGGTCCACGTATTTACCTTACAGGAAACGTCGCCACCACCTACTTCATTCTGGAATCTCCACCGCGTACACGGTTAGTCAAAGTGGTTTTCGGTATCGACAGAGAGTATGTCCATATCCGATCCCGGTCTCTTTGCCAACCAATCGTTATTATAACACCGCGGTTATTTAAAAACAGTTTATACTTTAAAACCAGAATATAATCCATTTCAAACCATAATATTACGATATCCTTTCTTCTTAAAAAACACAAACCATTTATTTTCATATTATTTTATAAAAGCCCAAATCAATGATATCGTTTCCCAAATAAATTTTCCTTTCCAAAAATTATGTCACTTTTTATTATTTAATATCCCATGTGACCAATATTTTGTTTGTAACTTTCAACATAATTCTTCGAAAATCCATAGTATTTTAAAACCATTATTTTCAAAACTAAATGGTTTGGATATTCAACGGTATGCGAATTAAAAAGGTTTAACTTTACTGTTGCCTTATAAAGAATAAATTGCATGGCATTCCAAATATTTCTTGTTTTAAAGTTAAATCAAAGTCCAAAATATTACTTCAAGTCCCAAAACCATTTCAATTATATATATATTTATATCCATTTTTGAGCATTAATATTTCAACTAAAGTTGGATTTTTATCCTTTCAAAATCAATATTCTATTAATTAATCTTGACCATTCACATAAAATACATAATTAATAAGACTTCAATTTCTAGTAAAATATATATATATATATATAGAATTTTTTCCACTTCAAATTATACTAGAATATCCATTTCTATTTATTTTGGGAAAATCCAATTACAAATATCATATCTTAAAATTTCCAACTTTACATTTAAACATAGGATATAAATTTACCAAACTCCATTTTCTAAATTTCTTCCATTTTCAATAAAGAAATTTATATTCCTTTTAATTTCAAAATTTCAACTTCATAGGTATATAAATATGGAATAAAATATTTATACAATATAAATTTAAGATTTATAGACCGTATTCAATCCAAACCATAGAAATCACATTAAAATAGTTATATATAGACCGCGGTGCCTGTATAAAATTTTCTATCCTATGGTCAAGTGATACGGATATTTATCATTTCAATCCGCAATTTAAAAATAAACTTTGCGGTTTTATCATTTCAAACCACAATCCCGAAAAATGAAAAATGCATACTAACTTGCAGTTTAATAATATTCAAATAAAACATCCATTCAACAACACATCCATCATCCAATCACAAACATCAATCAATATCAGTCAATAACCATATATGTTTGGTAATATACAACAGGTAATAATTTGCAGTTTTATCTCAAATTATATTTATCAACTATTAATCTAACAGTTTATATTCCCCAAAAATTTATATAACTGTTAACTAGCAGTTCATATGCAACAATAATCTCTAACAGCCAATTAATACGCAATCAATCAATTTAAATTAACAGCTGAATTCAATAAAATGCAATTTAACAGATATGGATGAAATAACATGTCAAAAGCTCATAAATAAATTTCTATCCATTTCTAAAATTTATTTAACAAACATAAAAGCTTCTAGTAATTGTGAGTGGGTTAAAACACTCACCTTTTGAATTTTAAATCGAATTCAAACCCGATTTAAACCCAAAAATTCGCCCGTCTCAGAATTCATCCAAACCAGCGTCATCAAGTCCGGAATTAAATTACGATCCTAACAAAAAAAAATTCGTGTGAATCCGACTTCGTATGAGAAAGTTATGGCGAAAAATGGTGATTGAATTTAAAATTTAATATAAACAAAATGACACATATTTGGAAAACAAACTTGCCACGTCAATCTCCCCCCTGCGCACGCTACAGATTCATTCACAACGCACAGCCGCCATCTTCTCCCCTTGGCTGAAACCCTAATCCAAAATTCCCGACAATCCAACCATCGAAACTCGAAACAAACCATATAGATGCGATCCCCTCGGTTCCCTCTCCAAAACCCAGAAATAGAATCTCGATCCGATAAAGTTTTGCGCTACGATGATGAACGGTTTTGGGGCTGTTTGAATTTATTCTGGATGAACGACAGCTCCAATTGAAAAACGAATTTCACCAGTATATTACGCGTATCGAATACTTCAACATATATTTTTTCTGGAATTTTCTGAAATTTTTGAGTTTTGACTTTTGATTTTGAACTATGGATGGATCTGGAATTGGATCTGAGATGTATACATTTGGGAAAGAGAAAAGAGTGAAGAAATGAACTTACAGCAAATGAAAAAGAAAGGAGCTAGGGTTTATAGATGTATATTTATAGATAGGCTAGAGGTAGGGTAGCTAGACTGGATACGCGAACGTGCGTGACAAACCATGGTCCAAAAAGCCCGCTATGCCTCCGGAGTCGAATTTGTTAAAACTATATATCCAAATAGGTGTTTTAAAATGTTCTGAACGCAATGGAAAAAGTTTCGCGACCAAATTCGATCGTATGAAGAAGTTATGCCAAAAAAACAAAAATTTCACATTGATTTCAAAATGCGTAAATTTCAAGGCGTTTCGAGTCCGTACGATCAAACGACAAGTCCGATCGCTACGAAACTTGAAACATTATTATAATTCACCGTTACGGATCCGATGAAACTGGTTTCGTCGAAATCCGAGTCCGTGACAAAAATGGTTATTTTTAATATTTATTAAATAAATTAAAATTAATCATAAAATCCAAATTTTCTTTCAACTTTAAATATTGGCCAAATTTCATTACTTATATAATCCAAATCAATTCCAAATAATTTAGCAAGCTTGGATGTGAATTAAAATTTATAAGTATATAAATTTCGCAGTGTTAACCTCTGCGTTTTCTTATTATTTGGGAATTATAAATTTTATTCGCAAAACCCAATTATTTAATCATATACTTATACTCTCATCTTAAATCTAATTATATAAATAACTTGATTTCTATTATCCAACTCAAAATATATCAATTATTCTCCAACTACATAGTTAACGTTTCTTTTATATATCATTGTGGTAATATTTCAAAATGTTCATCTTTTGTTTGCATAAATTACTGTATTTAGATAAAATTATAATTTTGGTAACTTATCACATAAATAACTTAAAACCTCAACTAATACATTCCACCTTTGTTTCATCTTATTCATTCACTCATCAATATTCCGTACTAACTACACAATTTAGTGTATTCCTTTAAATTGATCAAAATAAGACTTATCAACTAATAGAAAGATTTACGTACAAAATTTATTGTCATACATCTAATTTACAAGCCTATACTTAATTATTATCCTACAATACGTTTTACGTTACTATAATGTTCATTCTTCCGTTCCTACGTTTCTATAAATTTATTCCTTTATAATTTATTTAACGCAACACTTAATCTACACCTATTGCGATGTTTCAAATTTACTTGAATGAACAATTTCTTTACTTAAAATAGTTGTTGTAAACTCTTAATTCCACATTTATAAGTGTATTATTATTTTCACTCAAATATTATACATATATATATAGTATTGGGTTTTTATTTAATCATCATTTATCATATATATTAATTAATTAAATTCAATACTTAAGTCTGACTAAATTTATTCCCCAAATACACATTTACATTTCTCAACCAATAAATATAACCAATCAAATTCTCATTTTATTGAACCTTGGTCAATTCCACACGTTAATTTTACTTAAAGTCTCAATTAATTAATTTACCTCGGTTTCATTACCTTATTACCTTATATGCATAATTGACATGGTTATATCTTCCATTACATCAATAATTTATCATTTCATTTCTATGCAATATATACTCATCTTATTCCATTTATTTGGTTACTGCATTGAAATCTATTTATTAACCAATACTAACGTTATTATCATAAAAAAAAAATTTGATTCCCAATTTTATTCAATACTTAGAACAAAAATTTTCACATTAAATCAAATCCTTCTATTCAAACCAAGTATCATGCTATGATAATATTTTACGTTGGTTACACTGAAAAAAAAATCAACTTTTTATCGTTATCAATTAAACATACATTAATTGCACAAATTAAAAGAATTAATTGCCATTTATCAAATTAAATTTTTCATACATCAATCTATTTCATCTAAATCCTTACCTATGAATATTGCAACCTTTAATTCCATTAAATACCAATTAACCCAAATTATTTCATTTATTCTAAGTCATATCACTAAAATAATTCATCATAATAAACTTAAAATCTATACGTTTATTGATTTATTTCTATTTGTCTTATGTTAAATTCTAAATTTAGTAAGACAACCTAAAGTACTCCACTCAATCGACAGTCCCTTTCAATTGTTAATACGTACTTAAATTTCTACAGTTGCCTTCCATCTGCACTTCCGTTACTATGATAAAAATTAGTAACGTTTATGCCATCAATCCATCATAATTACTTACCCTTAATTGAGTTTGATTTCCAAATAAATTTGCTGACCCTTAATTAGACAATTTATAAAAGTTTGTCATCATACCTATAGTTCTACGCTTATGCTATGTCTTAAATTTCAATAAATTTATAAATTTTGAGATGTTCATTAGGGTTTACAAATTTATTGACTTGCAATAACAGGGTTTCTTAATCTATTCAATTTATCGTTCACAATCTTTTATTGCATTAAATTGGTTTAATATTCCCATATTAAATTTTATGTACAGGTAATAATTTTTCTTTCTTTCTCTACTTAATTCATTTGAATTTTATTCAAATGTCTTTAAATAGGTTTCTAAGTCACTTCTATATAATTTATTCTAGCCTTCATTTTAATACTTATCTACCACCTTTATTCTTTCAACTAAAATAAATTACAAAATCCTATTAAACAAACAATTTTAAATGGTCGAACTTAACGGGTCGTTACAGGACTATAACACTGTTGTTATAGTAAATGATTTCCGAAAGGAAATGTTTTTGTATAGTATTGGGATTTATATATCTATTTTAATTTCAAATCCCTATACTAGTGATTTTGGGTTGTCGTAACGATGTTTTACGCAACATTCGTTTTGGCCCAAATAAATATGATTAAGTGAAGGATTTCCTTAAAGAATGAAATATATACTTAATTTCGATTTAAGTATATTGAATATTTTCTAAGTGTTGAAAATAAATAAAATTTGTGAATCACTTATTAAATAAGTATGGAATTGTTTTCCAATATGAAGTGATATTTAGAATCTATCTTTTTTGAAGATAAATTGAAAATGAATAATTGAAATCGAATATTCATTGATATTTTGGAATTATAAATTCACTAAGGAATTTATAAAAGGAAGTGGAATTTGTTTAAAAATAAATATTGATTTATTTTTTAAGTATTGAAATTAAATATCTTGTGAAGATATTTTGGAAAATAAAAAATTTGGAAAATTATTTGGAATCTGGTGATGTGTGCATATCCAGTGATAGTTCAATAACCGACTATCAATATTTCCCTTTGAATGGGTAATCGATATGATTTGTTTGAATGTGAATGCTACACTTATTTTTGAATAAGCGCTCACTATTCGGGTTAACCGGGAAAGGACCATGGGGTCGTATAACCCATTCCGAATATGTGATACGTCGTTATAATTGCATTGAAGATCGGTGTTGAAGACCCGGTATTTGCGAGAGCGATAGGATGACCTGTCGATTTACTCTGCACCGAGTAGCTACGGTATAGAGTTCTCCATATGTGATGGTGAATCCGATCAGGATTGTGAATATCCGGATTGCAAGGACTTCTTTGTAAGTGCCTTCGGTTTTGTTCGAGCCCGGAACAGACTTATATGGATTGTATGTCTGACATTACAAGTTGAGATATAAAGCCGATTTCTTTCAAATATATTTCTGTTGGTGGCGAAGAATTTATTCTTTTAGCTTAACACCCTTCTCTGAGACGTACGAGCTCAGAGGTTATGTAGTTGAAGTTATCAGCGATATATTCCCAATTTGGTAATGTGATATGCTGAGTGATGCTGTAAATGATCATTGTGTTGATTATTTGTGATAGGATCGTTTATTTGATCGTCTATCCTTGTGATCATTGTGTTGATCATTTGTTGACGCAAAGCATGGCTTTTGTATAAAGTATGTTTTTGTGGACGTGACTTCGTCGAACCTCACACCCCGGAAATGGTCAAAACAGGAAAGATGCGGCAAGGTTATGAGGGGTAGCACCCTTTAGGGTATGTACATTTCCTTCTGGATAGTGGTGGTATCATGGTATGGAGCCCAGATATTTAACCTATGTGGTTACTACGAATTTATTACTTTGTGGTTGTTGGTTTTCGGGATCCCGTGAGAAAGGTCGTTTACGATCGGGGAATGGCGTGCTCGTGTCAGTAGTTACCCAGTTAGGGGTAACCCGGCCTTGTGTTGGCAGAGTTCCGGTTTGGTTCTCGGGGATGTCTTTCCAGAGGCATTCTCATGTGGCAATGGGAAGTTCCTTGGCCTGATCATTTGTTGGAAATCCAATTCCCAATACGAAACTTGTACGGTATTAGTTGTAGAACCTGCTATTCACTTATGGTGGTCACCACTGTTTGGATGGTAGCTATAGTAGGCATAGTTCGAAATGTCTATGTTGGATAAGATTTATATTCTACTTTCGAAATGAATTTTTCCTACACTATACACTAATAATAATATCAAATGTTATTTTAAATGCGTATCAAGCATCTTTGACTATCATAAGGAGAAATCTCCTCCGATTCTGCATTTGCATTGTGTGTGTGTGCGGGAGGCCTTATGGTAGTCTCATTTTTAAAAGCATTGCGAATTGAAATAAAAATATTCCTCTATTTTGATTTTAAAGATAAACAAACTGTTTTGAGTCCTCACACCAGTCACATGACTGACTTGGAGTTTATTGCTTTCCTTCCTAAACTCTGGGTGCCCACCAATTTCCACACGGGCAGTCAAGAGTAAGGTTTATCAGGATATTCTGGATATTCTGGAGTTGCTGGAGGCAAGCTGGATGGCATGGCGTATTACTAGTTTATATAGTATTTCTTTTTCCGCTGCATTGTTTGTTGTTGTTGATGTGTACACTCTGATGATATGATGTAATGAAATGTGATGTAATGTAATAACTGATATAGTTCTTTGTTTAAAGATTATTCAATTATTATTATATGTTGTTCCGCTGCGAATTGTGAGATTCTGATGTTGTTCTGTTGTTTCTGTTCAGTCCTATTTTCTTCTGTTTTTCTTTTTCCTCTATTCTCTTTTTCTTCTTTTTCTTCTATTTTTAAAATTTCCTATCTTCTCTTCTCTCTATTTTCTAAATTCTGTTCTATTCTCCTTATTTTCTATTCTCTCTAATTTCTATTTCCTTTTCCCTATCTAAATTTTCTATCGTTTTCTTTTTCTTCTTTCTTAAACCTATAACTATTCGGTTTTTCGGCAATGAAAATCCGCGTACGTTACATAATAACTACATATCGTGTATGTGTGTGTGTGTGTGTGTATTCATGCTATAACTTTATAGTATATCACATATATGTTAGACACATGTATTTTTATTGAATTAGTTAACTTCTAACTAATTCATTTAATTAAATAATTTTAACTAAATTATATAAATTTCAAAAATTTATCTTATATACATACTTATATACTTATGCTATCTTAAATAATTAAAATAACATAACATATATCAGTATATACAACATATGCACATAAGCATTAATTTATTTATTTATTTTATTAATCTTATTAATAAATTTTAAATTTTGAAATTAATATTTAGATATTTCCATACATTTTGAATTATCGTTACCTTTTCAAACATTTTGAAAATTTATGTTACATTATAACCTTTTATAATAAACATAATTTATTTTAAATTTAACTTGCCTTAATTTTCAAAACTATTTTGAAAATTAGACCAAGGCCCAATTCAAATTGCCTTTTCTATTGAGGGCAACCATTGGACTCACTTCACCTTTCAGGCCAAGCTGGTAACCAGGCAGGACATGATACTTGATTGCCCAATTCTAGTCCTGGACGTTACCTTTCTAAACACCGTACTAGACGGGCAAGCTTTAATTAGTTTGCCCTTACATGACTAATTTAGATTGCATAGGCTATTAGTCTCTAATACCATTGTTGGAACTAGGCCAACCCATAGCATAACTAAAGGGTAAATTTCAAAATTTTCCTTTATTGGATTTCTAATGGGCTTATGAAGTCTAAATTCATTTAGAACTTTTCTAAGTTCCTTTTAATAAAGTCAGTATTTTTTTATTTCATGAGTAAAAGGAGTTTTAAATTTAATTTGAATTTAGATATATAATAATGAGTGTATCAAATACATTAATATATGTATAATGCAAGTGCAACATGTAAGTAGTGTGCAAGGTTAATGTGTACACATATAGATGCTGGGATTTACACCGCACTAACATATTCACCCTTGATATATACGTTTGTTGTCATAGTTTATTTTAAAATTGTATAAAATAATAATATATGCATATCTATGTTTACTTATATTTACTTATGCACAATATGTTAGAAAATTATCTTATCTAGTCAAAAGTTTACACACACACAAACATATAATATACATACATACATACATACATATATATGGGTATATACATACATACATATACATACGTACGTACGTACATACATATAAAGGCAATTAATTTTGTTAAAGAAAGTAATTCATAAGGAGAAGAAAAGATGGAGAAGTTATTTCATTTCATCACTTTACTTATATTTATGTTGGAAAGTTATTTTACTTAATCAAAAGTTTACATATTTAAAAGGGGCGGTCAATTATGTTAAAGAGGGAAATTTATAAAGAAAGGAAAAGTGGGGAAGTTATCTCCTTTCACTAACTTATCTTTAATGCTCTTTCTAAACAATTTGAACATTAAAAAACACATTTGTATGCATGTATGAATAACTACAAACTATAGCTTAAATCAAAATAATATATATGTGTATATATGTAAACTTTGTAACCTATTACATGCTTTAAAATTAAGGTAACAAATCCAAATCTACTTTAATTTAAGAAGGATTCAAAGGGTTTATAATATTTTGCATAGAAGTGCACTTATGTTTTTTCATTGAAATAACCATTAAACAAATATCAACAACAACAAAAGCTTTTCTCGAAACAAAATATATGTGAAACATGTATCCAATCTCCAAATTATTTTAAACAATTTAGATAATATAGTTAATTTATGTTTTTTTGTACAATTAGTGTAATGATTTACTTTTCTTATACCTAAATACGACACTTAATACCTGATTGGTATTCACGTGCCGATCATTTAAGCATTCGAAAGACGGATCATCTAGGATGAAGAAAGAAGAAGATAGAACAGACTCTCACAAGAAGGTGATGAGTAGCATATAATATATAAATCAAGTCGTTACAAAAGAAAGAATTTTATTGTAAACAAGCATTAAGGTACACTTATAAGGACCCATATATTAATCGCTTTGTAATTGAATATTTAAATTATTTTCACATATTTAAATAATGGATTTTAATAACAAAATAAACATGTTTTGAATATTAATCAATGATATTAAAATAAATATTAAATTTTGTCTATCATATTAAATAGTTCAAATAAAAATAGAAAATGTGATCGAAGAACGTTTTTCGAAAACTGGACTTTTCGACATTGGAAAAGTCATCCAAAACATTGTGCACATTTTTGTATCACTCATATACACATGCAAACATATGCACATATGTCATGATAACTTAATTATAGTGTTAAAGTTAATAATTCACGCTTAGTTTAAAATAAAACAAGATTTGACCTTTTATGTACATATGCATATTTTATAACCTAAAAACCCTAGCCTAAGTACACCATCGTCACCTTAGACCCCTAGGAAAAGTACTTACAAGCATGGTGAGGAGGAGGACATGTTGAGGACGTAAGCTACATGGATGGGTGGAGGTATGGGAGCTTGTACATGACAACACTAATATATATATATATATATATATAATGTTAAAATTAATTTAAATTCTTAATTCGTTTCCTTCACCTATAAATACTCCCTATCTTCACACTTTTTCTACTTTACATATTCATTTCCATCTTCATTTCTTAACTCTTCATATACATTCATACTTCCATGGCTTCCAAGAGAGATTACAAAGTCAAAAACTAGTGAATACACTACGAAAAATCAAGTTAAAACTCCATATATTCACATACAAAACACTCCTCTACCAAAACCAAGACCATTTATACCACAAGACTCCAAGGCAGAGCCCATTTATGCCCAGTCCAAGCTTAAATATGCCCTTGGTCGAATCACATTGCACCCTACTAGCCCACAATAGGTCCTATTTTGAAGATACGACAAGTTGCCAATAGCTTCGACAAGTTCGATAAAAGTTAGTAAGCGTTTTGGTGAGTGAAGCTTCCACTTTGAACCATAAAGTTTAAACTACATTCATGCTTATATTTGTAGCTAATAAATTCTTATTGTATAGTTGTGATTATGGTTTGGTTTATGGATTGATTTATTGCTCGAATGTTAGTCGCTTCAAAAAATTAGTAAGCGAATATTAAGTTACATGAAAATCTAGTAGTTAAATCAATCCCATTGTAAATAAATGCTTGATATATGTTTTATTATTGTAAATCATCATGTATGAATGCTCATTCCTTTGTTATGTGATGTGTGGTTGTGTTGCAAATGTCATATGCTTGAATTCCGAACTACCTGTATAGCGATAGTCGCTATATCGGCACTTTTGGAAAATCAACTTTTATCGAAACTGTTTGGTTTCATTATCGTGCTTGGAATTATTTTACAATTTAACAAAGTTTTTGATTGATGATGTTTTCAAAAATAATTAATTATTTCAATAATGATTATTTAATTTAATTAATTAATTATATAATTAATAAAGATTAAAAATAACTAATTAACTTATTAATGATGTGTTTTAAATTTAACAAATTACTTAGTTAATGATGTTTTATATTTAATTAATCATTTTATTTAATGATGTTTAAGGCTAATTAATCTTTTGATAATGAAGAATTAAGATTTATTAATTTATTAATTAATGATGTTTTTTAAAATTAAGTAACCCTTTTTAATTAATGACTGTTAAAGATTAATAAATTCGTTTAACCTTTACTGATCTTTCCTTAAATAAAGGTGTAAAAAATAATTAATCACTTTAAAATAATGATATTTAATTATTATTTAATTAAATATATTATTAATGAATTTAATTAATAATGTTTTAAAGGATATTTAACTCTTTTTAATTAAAGGTTATTGAAGTAAATTAATTAACTAGTTAACAAAGTTTTAAAGTTAATTAATCAATGTATAAGGGTGTTTAAGTTGTTAAATTCTTTTTATAATGATGTTTCAAAGTTAGTAAACTCTTTGACAAAGTTTTTTAAATCTAATACTTGCAATGTGAAGCCAAGTACGAATTCAGACTTTTTAGAAGAAAGGTTTGAATTGTTTATGGAAATGAATTGATTTCCGTAAGGCGATTCACTTGTATGGAAACGATTTATTTGTATAGTTAGCACAAAACATTGAAGAAGTAGACTTGTCACTATTTTGAAAGTCAAGAATAATAATGAGACATGACTTTGAGGTAACACTATCTTAACTTGTTCGGTATTATTGTTAACCAAGAAATAATACAAGTTTGAATTCGATGAGTGGTGATAAGTATACAAGAATTAATTTCCATACACGATCATTTTATATCCTTGGTAGTTGGTTCCTCAGCTATAGGTTACATTGCCTTTTTTATTATCACCATTCCAAAACAATTCATTGCTCCATTGAGCTTTGCTATCCCTTTTCGGCAAATGAATGAACCAAAAACGCGAAAGGATGTCCAGCTATGTGAAATGCAAAATGAATGCTCCCATCAGGGTATTTTCACATCTCACCTAGATCGGATTCATTTGCGCATTTGGATGTGAAATGTTCAAATTCTCAGTAAGGTTTGGCAAGGTATGGCTGGTAAATTTTCGAGAAGTGTCACGGAGTATATAAGCTCCTCAAGAGTATAGTACTAGAAGTATACTTCAAGGGTGGTGCACCATCAAAGTCATTTTTGGGAGATTTTCCTTTTCTTATTTGTTTCAAACCTTCAAATTTATCTCCTTATTTGCACCAGAAAGTGCCAACCACACTTCGTAATGTTTAATTATTTATCCATTATTTACGTTTGGATGTTGATTTATGTGAGAGCAAACCCGTACATTGTTCAGCTGCATGGTCTCACATGTTTTGTGTTAATTTCACACATATTACTCTAAAAGTTTTACTCATACCACACATATCGTCTGGCCTGAGTTGTTTGTTTTTTTCCTAAACTCTCAGGTACTCATTTTACTTAAGTAGTCCGAGAGTAGCAGATCTTTTTTGGGCTCTTTTGTAGATGGTATCTGAGCAGGAGGATTTCATCCTTTTAGTTATCTATTCCGTTATATTATCTAGTTTGTGTAAGTGTATTTTGTTTTAGCATTTGTAAAGGCAGGATGTTATAACTGCCTAAGCTGATTTGTAGTACTTTTATAGTACTTTGATAACTCCCTATTAAGAAGTGACCTGACGTACTATTTGCTGTTATGTTTTATTTAGTAGTTCATTGTGAGGTTTTCTATTTTGTTCTTTATTTTAACCAATGAGAATTCATCTTTCTGATGCTTGCGTAATGGCACACGAACACCAAGGAGGTGTTGAGTGTTGTTCCTAGGGGTTAGAAAGGTGGGTCATCACAACACTATCATAATATTAGCCTGGACAATTATAATAGTTTGTCTTTACAAATGCTAATGAATTCAGCAATCAATACAGAAGAAAAATAAAGAAATACATAGATATGACTTGGGCATCCATCTTGTTTCCTGAACTCCAAAGCATCTAAAGCTAGTCTAGAAAATATGCTTGGTCTAACCAGAGAATTAAAATAAAATAACATCCTGATCAGTTCGGCAATACCAGCATGAGAACACTCAAGTAATGAGGTGAACGTATAATAATTCTGTGAGACCACACCGCTAATGCGGAATGGGTTTTGACCTCACAAGATCAACATACATAGATGAACAAATAGGAAACAAATTAGAATAACATTTCAAACAAGATAAATGAGCATAGGCAAGGTAAAAATCCAAACTTAAAAATGAACATAAAAATTAAACATCGAGAAGAACCTTAGTCATTTCTCGGTGCAATTAAGAAAACAATTCAATGATTTGAATTAACAATAAGGAAAGGAAGTTTCCCACAATATATGTGGAATCATGACGCCAACTACGGAATAGGTTTCCTTTCAAAATAACAAAATCCAATCTCAACCATGGATGCGAATAATAATACATTACGAAGTGCTCTCAAGCTTCCCAGTGTACTTAAGAAAGAAGTTAATTTAAATACCCGGAATTAAAAGAAAGATTAGGGAAATTTACCAACAAATCAAGCAACATATTTCATAACCAAGATCAAGAATAATTAAATTTCAAAAGTTTATATAAAAGCAAAAAATTTCTCATAATTATGCTTTCAACTTTTATCCAAAGCGATCCGAGATGCTCGCGACTAACAACAACACTACGACACCCTCCTTCTCCTCCTTTCCTTGCCAAATGGGCTCAAGCCAAGGTATGGTGCACACAGCCAACGGTAGTGGAGCTTGTCCTTGAAAGGTAGAGGGACAATGGATTATCATCGAATTCCAAAAAATCAAACCCGAAAATGGGTCATCTTCCATCTGGTTTTTTGACAAGTTACTCATGGAATTTGGAAAAGTTATCATAGGAAAAGTTCTTAGAAATTATCTTTTCTACAATTTCAAAAAAGAATCACTCAATAGAGATTTTTTTTAAGGAGATATGACTTGAGGATGAAGATGTGTTCTCAGAATAAAAAACTGTGTCCGAAAACACTATGCAAAGAATGAGATTTGGACATGGCCATGCTCAAAATTTGATCTATAATTCAAATCACTTTCCAAAACATTTACTAATCATTTTGACTTACTCTTATAGACTTACATAAGAAATTTTGAAAACCTCAATTCACCTTTAAAGGTTTATAAATTTTCTCAAAAAAATCCATAAGTAAACAAGTTTGTAAATCATGAGATTTCGATATCACGACTAACCACTTTACCACTGACTTTCTTTTTCATTTATTTATTTCTTTATACATGAAACTAAAACACATTTAGACTTATGTATACTTATATACCTATATACTAACATATGCTAACTTATTCAATTTTTGTATGTGTATATTTATACAAAAGATTCTACAACATTTCAACAACTTTTAGCCGACGATAAGTCGAAAATTCGAAAAACGAATTATGGTCACATTTTCTATTTTTTCTTTGATTTAAATATTTTTGTAAACTAATTTTTAAAATTATTTAACCATTTTCATTTATTATTCAATAGAGTTTTATTTTAATTACAAAACCTATTATTTGAATATCTAAAATTAATTAAATATTCGCAAATCAAAGCGGTGAAATTACGAATCATTAAATTAAGTACAAAATACATCAATTAATTAAATTGGATTCCACTCCAAATTATTTAGTCTATTTATTTCTATTTTTTAAAATGATAATTCCTATAAAAAATGACAAAATCAGATTGGACAATTAGGCATATATGAATTTGTTGTAAAAGGAATTGATCTAAACTAGAACATATAATGAAAAGGTTGTAGCAAATGTAAGATCTACTTACATAATCATAATAAACATACAGTCAACTAACATATGTCAGATCTAAACTTGGGTTTGCATAATAAACGAATGATGAGATTAGATTTAATTAATTAAATTAATTAACATATATCAGATCTGAATTTTGGGTCAATATAATGAATAAATAATGAGTTAAGATGTAGCAAGTCAAAGATTTGAACATCATTAACATGGTGAATATATAATAAGATAAGATTAGAATTACCTAAATATGAAGCCTAAGATTTGCACCTTGAATAAAGAATAAAACTATGATTCAATCGAACGAACATCTGGATTTTGCAAGGATCTAAAGGTAAACACCATCTTGAATATAATAAATTTTATTTGAATTTTTAAGGGAATTTCTCCCTTTTTTCATAGAGGCCATTAAGGGAGAGGAGGAGAGCAAGAGAAAGAAGATAGGTTGTTCTATCAGGAAAAGAAATAATAAATGGATTGAATAATATAATAAATGTTTTAAAGGACACATTGAAACCTTTCAATTTCCCATTTAAGCCTCCATATTTATTCCTAATCAAATCTAATCAAATCCTTTACCTCCTCTTTACATTTTCGTCGGAAGAAATAGATTTATAGAGAAAAGGAAAAATCATTGCATAAATGAGATTTAAGAGAGTCATAAAAGGAGTAAAGTAAGGTGTTAATCAGGCGGACCAGACCAGATAGTGGGGTGTTCGTGTCATGTCCCATAGGAGTTTTGGACAAATATGGATCGTACGAGAATTTGGCTCAAACACTCTTCGTACGAGCAAGACAATGAACATATGTTGTTTGGATAATAGAAAATTCTTCGAACGGTTCATATGGAAAAATATCATACAAATTTTTTGTCCTTATTCGTGTCCTAAATGAGAGATGAACGAACACAGACAGATCTTTTTTGACTTCAAACAAAGCCGAACAACGGACACTCGTATGAAATTAGCACCCCTAGAGTAAAGGATGGAGATTTAATTACCTCTTTTAATTGCTTCTTTTAGATTTCAAATCGTATTTGAAAATTCTTCCCTTTTACATCATGCATATGGGCCTAAAAAGAAAATTTTCCAAAACAAATTAGTAACTGATATGTTTAAACCCAGTTTAAATATTTTATTAATATAATACTAACACATAATTTATACTTTTATATATGCACTCTATTAAATGCTAATGATATTCAAAACAAATCAAATAAAGTTTAATAATTAATATTTCATAAATACTAATTAATTTTGTTAATTTACAGTAATTTTTTTGAGAAAAATATGTGATCCTCTGCGGATAAGAGGAGAGCACACTTGTGAATATATATATATATATACACATATATATACATATCACAGACATAAGGAGCTACCAACATGGCTGGCAGGTAACAAAAATAAATATACATATAACCAATCTCAGGTACTCCTAAGATGAGTTTCGGCAAGGCCATCACCCATCGCACCTCAATATCAAGCTCCGGCATGGCCAACGCCCGATATTAAGATGTTAGAAGTACCAAAAAGACTAAAGAAAAAACAAAACAACTGGATGATGTCTCAAACTAATAAGAAAGCTCCAAAAATCTGAATTAGAAAAAGTGAATATGCATCTGCTCTGAAGTGGATCTACTGAATAGAGAGACCACTCTGAAGGCTCTGAACAAGAAGAAAGAGTGCCAAACTAAAGAATAGATCCTCCTGAAAATGTACTCCATAATGAAGATAGTAGTAACATATATCTAAGGAGATAGCTGCTAGAATTCCTGGATGAAGAAACTCTGCTCTGATGACCTCTCTACAATCTGATATCTAGCAATCTGAAGACAAGAGAACCTATAAAATGAACCTGATATCCTATTTCGCAAACCTGTATTTGAAACATGACTAAGGAAAAAATTAGAATGATAAATATATATATGTGTGTGTGTGTGTGTGTGTGTATTTATATAGTAAATATACATATATATGTATTTATAAGGAAGTAAATAAAAACCTAAATAAGACTATCTGGACAATAACTAAAGAAATGAATTAACTGAAAACTAATACCAAATAGAGAGTAGAACAAAAATTGAGACAGATCTGACTTATGTACCTTTAATCATAAGTAAGCTATGATTAAAAGTGAGATCATCATATAAATTTGGGAAAATATTAATAATCTGTTATTACTGTTAAAAAATTATTGTTGTTTTAAAAAAGTTAATATTATGACTAACCTTGAATTAAGATACCGTTTGAAAAGGATATTTTTTGCTAATTTATATTTGGGGTTAGAAATCCAATTAAAACAAAATGAAGAAATTGAAGAATTTTTTTTTGTTAAAATGACTATTATTATTATTAAAAATTCTTTGATTTCTTTCAAACCAAATAAACTAACTAATAATAATAAATAAAGTGTCTTGTAAAAATATAATATTCTTATTGAATTTGAATCTATAATTTTTCTAGTAGAATTCACAGTGAGAAATTTTAGTTATTATATTAAAGTTAAAAAATTTAAGAGTATTAATTAGGATGAAATTAGAATCCAAACAATTATAATATATATGATTAATGTCCTCAAGATGCAGATTACAAAAATAACATTTATTATCATTTTTCATGTTTTTTCCCTTTAAAAATTCTGTTGTATTAAGTTTTCCATGAAGTTTTAACCACATGTGAATTTTGGATTTAAGAGGAGCATTAGATTTCCACATATATTTAAAAGAGTCATTTATAGTACCTGAAAAATTAATAAATCTATTAAAAGAATTTGGAGTATATTTTTTACTCTTATCCTATTCCTAACTAATAAATTCATTATCAATATTATAAAGATTTAATCTGGCATAAAGCAAAGAAAGTAGCCTAAAGGTTGATCCTACTAAAATTCTGTTAACATTGAAACTATAAGGAGGATCATTTTCTGGAAAATAAACTTCATTGATTAAAGCATATTTAAAGTTACAAATATCATACAATTCCTTAAATTCTAACTTTAGAGGCAAGATCGAAATCCAACAGTCATGCCAAAACGAAGTACAATTTCCTGAATGCACTATCCTCTTAGTTCCTAAGTTAAAATTTTCATTAAGTTTCAAAATGTTTTTCTAGAGTATTCATCATTACATTTTAAAATATTAATTTACAATAATTTTTAAATTAATTAAATCATGTGGTTTATTTAGAGTATTCATCATTACAACTATGCGACTCAAAGGTTAAATTCAGTCCGCTATTAATATCGAACAATTCAAAAATTAATATTCACATGTCACCTTAGCTACTGGTGTGACATTTTGGCTGAATCGTCTCTCACATATCTTTTGGTGAAATCTAAGTTTACTTATTAAAAGCAATACATGAAAGTGGCAATTATTTACACTAATTCTCTTCGTCAAAACTATATCACATTAGGACTTATGGAATTGGTAATGGTCAAGATTCTAAATTGTCCACATTCATCTTTATAGTCTTAATACAAAGTCCTTAGTTCGATAATAATAATTATTATTAATTAAAATTCTTTGGCCAGAGACTTTGACCTTGAGTTAACTTCACTTGACCGTGATACTAACCTTATATAACCGACGAGACTAATCCTCTCTTGAATAGTCTTGCATTTCTATTGCTTCCACTCAACCCAAGTATAGTCATTTGATTGACATCGTGCGATGATTTAACTGTAATCAAACTGAAGCTTCCATGTTAACGCTAAAATTTGAACGCTAACACCCCAGTGAGTAGATAACAGTTATGAAAGCACCACCCGTTGGTACGGGAACAAGATACAAGTAGAGAAATTGTAGAAAAGCAGTAAAAGACAACAGTTTTATAGTGGTTCGGCCTAAAATCGAGCCTACGTCCACTTTGATCTCTTTATTGCTGAAACAAGTACAACTTATACAACTTTCTTCAATTACAATCCACTCTAGTCTGTTAGTACAAACTTTGACGGAGAATTATCTTTCAAACTCATGATGAATGATATAGATTCTCTCTCTTGGAATTTGATGTAATGTCTTCGATGTTTGGAGTGCTCGAAGTGTTGCTTGAGTCGAGGAAATGGAAGAGTATTGGCGCTTCGAGAATGAACCAAAAGTCCCCTTCATGTTGAATATGGCCATGTATTTATAGGCAAACTTTTTAGGCTGAAATTGCTAAGTCATGAGTCGTACATGACTCATGATGAGTCGTAACCCGTACACGGTTCATAATAGGTCGTGGCCGACCTACTGGGTTAGCCTCCCCCCTGCTCCAAGACTATGTTCCCATTTGAATGAATATCACAAGTCCTGAGTTCTCCACGAGTTAACCAGAACGTTCTCCTTTATGTTAGCATGAGTTGTACACGACTCATCATAAGTCATATGTCGTTAACGAGTCAACAGGCAGCGGCATAGGTGCATTGGTATTAGGCTTGTTCCCTGTTCGCTTGAGTCGCCAGCGACTTATGATAGGTCGTTAGTCATCTTGAGTCGCTAACTCCATGAGTCGTTAACTTGTTGAGTCGGTACCTTTCCTGAGCCGTAGCTCGAATGAGTCGTTGGATCGGTCTAGGCCTTGAGTCGCAAACCCGCTGAGTCGTTGATCCATACTGCACCTTTAAGGCACTAACTCGCTGAGTCGTTGCCATCAACGAGTCGTTGACCCATTGAGTCGTAAATCCAGTGAGTTGCTGATCTTTATGAGTCGCTGACTGCCTTATCTGTTGAGTCGGCCTAAGTTTCAGTGGGGTTAACATTTGCCCCTCGAAGCACGCGCCTAAGTCGTAGGTCGCGTGCTTCGACTTATCATAACCCGGGCATGCCGATTCAAATTCCAACATTTCCAGATATAAAAGCCTGAGTCGTCCTTCCTCTTTCCTTCTTCTCATCACTTAACTTTTAAACTGTGTCTGCCATTAACGCCCCTTCAAGCTCCCAAAGGCGATTCCAAGCTTACCAACCGTCATCCCATCCTTTAACTTCATATTGCGTAAGTAAATCTTATCAACAATCAGCCGCATCCATCATCAACTCACCAGTTTTCCACTCGCCGTCCTTAATACACTTTCGCGTGCTGCATTTTCCATAAATCACGATTCGATTAATCCTTTGATTGAATTATTGTGGCGATTCTTGTGAATATGGTAATGCACCGGATGTATGGCGGATTTGAGGCGATTTGTGTTGGATTTTTGATTGATTCGTGATGATGTGAGACGGAGATGGTTAATTACAGTGATTCATGTTAACTGGTTAGTGAATTTGGGGGAGATAAGGAAGGCTTTGACGGGTTAACCGGGTTAATGGGTCCTTGGCTTCGCGGGTTAACTTAAGAGATGATGTGGCAGTGTGTGAGTGGAGAACCGACCTTAGGGGCCTTTGTAGAGTTAATCATGCGCGACTTGATGCCTTAACCGTGTTAATTCAGACGACTCAGGTCTTAGGTCGTATGAACGACTCAACCCTTTAGGTCCTTTTGACGACTTATCCTTTTAAACCGCGAACGATTCAAACCACAAGCCGTGAACGACTCAGCAACTTCCATGCGACTCAGTAGCCTTTACCCTTGACTTTAATCGACCTAGCAAGTTTTACGACTCAAGCCATGAGTCGTAACCGAGTTAGAACTTAGAAGATTTCTTGTTGCTTTGAACTGGAGCCTCCTTTCTGTTCCTTGATTTACGACTCTTAGCACTGCCGACTTATAACATCAGCGGTTAAAATTGAAGCAACCTAACTTAACTTGCCTCACTTTCCTTAGGTCGTAGCCGAGTCATCCAAATAACCAATGACTTAGCTTAACCCGTACAAAGAATTCTTGAGTCGTTGACAACTTAACACTTGTAAATTTTGTTTGAACTTTGCACTGTTGAACTTTGCTGTATTCTTTTACAGATTACTTCAACTTGTAAGCTAATAATCTGTTAATATAACATTCACAGAAAACTGGGACGAATATACTGTCATTGATTGCCCACATCGAACGACAGATTAGTTGATGATAGATGATTAACTTAAATAAATCGTGTGAACGAAGTGCTATCGATTTCAAGTGGAATATTAAAGCAGCACTGGATTAGTCAATTGAAACTGACCAGCCCGCATTAATATTATGCTTGAGCTTTAAATAACAAGTTCTGAAATTACCGTAGTCAATCAATCGTCAACCAGTTTAATTCCAGTTATTTTTACTTGTTATTATTTTTTAGCTTTGCACGACACTTCACACTTTTTAGGAAACGTGCACCTTCGCATTTGAACATCCAGTTGCTTATGTAGAATGACCTCTCATCAAGAAGAGCCGATGGGCCAGGCTGAAGATGTCTTCCCAGTAGCCATCCCTATAGACAACCCTCCGGAGAGAACATCCACAACTTTGAATCAGCGGGTGTTTAACCAACTGCGCGTCCAGTTTGGCATTGATGATGCTGACATCTTATTTCCGGGGCCAAATGACACCGCGGATAGTCCCCCCTACGGCTTTGTTGCAGTCAATCGCCAAATGTGCTTAAGTGGGGCGATTCCTCCTTTTAACGACTTTCTCCAACAGTTCCTGCTTCGGTTGTCTATCTCTCCATTCCAATTACACCCCAATGGCTACGCCATTCTGATGGGGTTATGTGTTCTATTCAGGAGAGTTTTGGATCGATTACCAAGCTTCGGGGAGATCTGCTATTTTTGCTCATTCACAAAAACTAAAGACCATCCCTCCATCGTGGTTGTAAGAAGCGCTCGAAATCGCAAACTTATTACTGATCTCTCCGAAAGCGCTCACGGATTTTTGAATCAGTTTTTCTTTGTTCGCTGCCCTCCAGGGTTTTATGCCATCTGGAGAGTGGGAAGTAAGATTTCCTGTCTTTACTTTTTCCGTTTTGAAACTTTCTCGAGATCTGAACTCTCAGCTGCTAATTTCATTCTTTTCCTGTTTTTAGCACTTCCACCCCCTGCTAGGGACCCAAGTCTTAAGCAAATTTTTGAAAGATTAAATGCCGTGCCGGTAGAAGAGAGGAGCATAAAGTTTCTGCTAAACGATGAATTTTTACATCAATACGGACTCCTCCATCCCTCTCGCTTTACTCGGCCTCGTGAAGCTCCAACGGAGGTTCCTGATTCTCCGGTGAAAACTCCTGATCTTCCGATCTCCACTAAAAAGCACATGCGAGGAGAAATTTCTGCAGAAACCTTATTAGTAAAGTGCTCTACTCCAAGAGACGATACGGGACCCTCCGAAAAGCCCGCACTCGCTCCCATTATTGAAGAAGAAGAGGAGCCCCTTTCCCAAACCAGGAAGAGTGCTGACAAAGGAGCTGATGGGGGGAATCAGGTTGGGCATGACGGTGATGACGTCTTTGGGGATTTAAGTGACATAATTATCACTTCCCAAGAGCTCTTTAAAGAAGACCCTGCTCACGGTAAAGCTATACCTCCGACGATTGAAGCAACATCTGCCCTCCAACAGACTCTAACTCCTTTATCTCAAGAATTGCCACTGACAGTGGAACCTATTACTTCCCCCCAACTGAGGAGTGGTTCGTTAGTCCAACGTGAGTAGTTTGCACTTCACACACAACTAAGGATTTTCCAGCACATTTATGCACTTATCTTCTTATACTTTAAAGACTTCTAAAGCTTATCTTTTCTTATTTCAGATTCTTCAATGACACGCGGCGGATCATATTATCAGGATTTCCAACGCTACGGGGGGCGTGGTCGATATGATTATCGGCGTTACTTTCCCTCCTACAGAGAGTCTGACGAAGAGAGGGCTGCTCGAAAGGCTCGTGAAAGGAGGGATGAGGAAGAGCGTCGTGAAAGAAGGGAGAGAGAAGAGCGCCATGATTCTTGGCAAAAAGGCGATGACTCCCACAAGAGAAAAACTCATGACGATCGAGGAAAAGGTCACATGAGTGAAGACTTAAGCAAACGAGCCCGTCATAGTGAAAAGCAGGCCTCTACCACTCCTGAGAAAGTTACTACTCCTGCTTCGCTCGACATTCCTTCTGGCTCTCCCGCTCTTGGGAAATCAGACATTCAAACGATAATTAGCAGGCCCAAATTTCAAGTTGGACCGGGCCCTGCTACTCTGCAGAGTCGATTTCCTCAATGGTGCCTTAAGGGGGTGAGATTCGACCTAGACTTGGTCCCCATCGACAAGTCTGCTATGTTACGCAATCTTGATGCAGTCAAGCTCGATATCGAGAGGATGTCAAACTGGCAGAAGCTTGTCGATGAGCTTCAAAGAGTTAACCGTGCCAACATAGAGGCTATGCTTACCATGGAAAACGATAAGGCCGAATGGCAAAAGGTCGTTGAGCAACACGACACCGAGATGAGGAACATTGCTTCTTACAATGAGGAGCTTGAAGCAAAAGTCGAGGAATTGAAACATGAGCTTGCTGCTTCCTCTACTTCATATTCTCAGAAAGAAGAAGTGCTCCTGAAGCAAGTGAGAGACGCTCACGCTAGCCAGAGGGATGCCGAAGACAGGCTCGAAGCACAAAAAAGAATCAGTGAAGGCTATGTCTTTGATATTGCTGAGCTTCGAAAGAAAAACAACTCCCAGGAGGCGGAGATACAAATGCTTAAGCTTCAGCTTGCCAAAACTGAAAGGGAGCGCGATGAGGCTGTCGCCGGCAAAATCGCAGCCGAAGAATCTCATGAGGCGACCAAAAACAGCTTCGGCTCAACATTATTCGACTTCTACTTGCATAGCGTCTTGGGGCGTGGAAGCCTCGCTTTTCTTGGTCCTAAGTACGAAATCACTTTTAGCTGAAGTGTGGGAGGCCTCTCTTGAGATGCTTGGTGCTGAAGGTGCCGGTTACGACGAATCAGCCCTGGAAAGGCATTATTTTGATGATGACGCTCGCGCTGCCCTTGCCAAGGGAAAGGAACAACTTGCCAAATTAAGAACTGAAGTGACGGAAGGGGACCGGCTGGGGAAAACCACCTCAACTACTCTAGTCCAGCCACCTTCTTCGTCTGAAGTCGACATTATTGGTTCCAGTTCCCATCTCGCATCTCCCACCAAAGTTACCGCTGATATTACAAGCATACAAGGTGGAGACGAGAGTGAAGAGAGCGCTGATGCGCAAACTTATGAAGTCGATATCAGGAAACCAGCTTCTCCAGGTAACTTCACTGTTAATCTCGCTACTGTCAATTCTACTCAAGCGGGTTACTCATTTATTTCGCATGAGTTTCACGAGCTCCTTGGCTATTTTCTCAACCTTGACGAGCCTTCATCTCCTCTCTTTACTAACTTCATTGGTGAACCTTCATCTCCTCTTTTTACTGACTTTAACCTCTTTTCTTCTGTAGAAAAAGTATCAAGCACTGCTCAAATCTCTACTTCTCCGGTAATCCCTCCTCCATCTCCTCAGGTGGCTCCTCCTTCTGCTTCGCAGCCTGGATCACAGGAGGAACAAATAGAGGCTCTCCATGGCCTGGATGATCCCATTGCTTCGCAAGAGCAAAAAGATGAGGGACTTGAGGGAGGTGACATATCTCCGGAGCGGACTCCTTCTGACGATATAACTTTATCTAAACTTGTCACTCCAGGAAGTGAGTCTTCCTCAAAGAGGAGAAGGAAGCAAGGAGCATCAAGGAGGAGAGGGAAGATAGTCACAGCCACTGAAGAGGAGCCAGAAGTTGGGCCAGCTGCGCCTACCTCTCCTTCCTCCCTTATACCCACTGGCCGACCTGAAAAGCTGGTCATTCGGTCGGGTAAAGGGTCCAAAGGCAGTAAAAAGAAGTGAAGACTTTAGCTTTTTGTCTTTTGTATGAACTGGCCGAGAGTTGTGCGGGTATCGGCCCCCGCTTTTATTTTGAGAACCTGTATCTGCATTATAGTTGAATAAAATGATTCTTCGTTTGTACAAACTTCTGTTTGAATTTGAGAATGCATTTACTATTTATTTTATTTTTTGCACAAGTTTATTTACACGATATTGCAGCGGGCTTATGGTATGTTGTTTGAGTATTACTTTACTGATGCAGCTATACTATTATACCATGTTGCCCCCATACCTTAAGCTTGCTGCAATATTTTATACTTTGAGGGGACTTGCACTCTTATTTGTTAAAGAATAATTATTTTATTCTTTAAAGAAAATTTTTGTAGAGTACAACTCCCTTCGTATAAGTTTTTACGCTTTATCGTTCGAAGAAATCACTTTTTTCGTTTGCTTATGTGCATATTTTACCAAGTGAATTCCTCTATGTGGAAAAGCGGACCTCTGAAGGGTACTTTAACTTCTTTTCTTTTTTTACGATCATTTTCCATAGTGGGCAAATTACTCTTCCTTTGAAAGTTAAAGTACGCTTTTGATGAGGATTTTTTTTTTATACAAAATTGTACCTCTGAGGAGGGATTTTTCACGTTTCAACACTTGGAAGTTTTATTTCAATCTCGGTGAAACGTGTACCCCCAAAGAGTTGTGCCTTCGAAGAAAGCCTTTTCACGTTTCAACACTTGGAAGTTTTATTTCAATCTCGGTGAAACGTGTGCTTCCAAAGAGGTCTTTTTTTTTTTTGATTGTGTCCCCGGGAGGGGGTTGTACCTCTAAGGAGGGATTTTTCACGTTTCAACACTTGGAAGTTTTATTTCAATCTCGGTGAAACGTGTACCCCCAAAGAGTTGTGCCTTCGAAGAAAGCCTTTTCACGTTTCAACACTTGGAAGTTTTATTTCAATCTTGGTGAAACGTGGGCTTTCAAGAAGGTCTTTGTTTTTGCATTTCAACTTTGGTGAAGTGAAATTCCGAAGAGCGGTTGCTACACTTCAACTCCTGGCGAAATGTGCCTCCGAAGAGGGCTTTTATTTTGTTTACATTTCAACTCTAGTGAAGTGATATCCCGAAGAGCGGTCATAACACTTCAACTCCTGGTGAAATGGGCCTCCGAAGAGGGCTTTTATTTTGTTTACATTTCAACTCTGGTGAAGTGATATCCCAAAGAGCGGTCATAACACTTCAACTCCTGGTGAAATGTGCCTCAGAGAGGGTTTTCATCGCCTGGAAGTTACTCTCTCATGGTTGGAGGGTCATGACTCCTCCAATCTTTTTTGTTGAGTAGAGAACTTTCTTTTTTGTGGCGTATGACCCATTAGAGGTCTTTTATCCTCCGAAGAGTTGCGCCTCCGAAGAGGACTTGTGCCGCTGATGGTAGCTTTGGTTGTTCCTCTGTTCACTTGCTTATGCCTTTTCAGCGATCCTCTTTTTTTTTTTTTTCTTCTTTTCAAGTTTTCATTCCCCTTTTTCTCACAAGTGGCTTGTTTAATCCAAGGAAGTGTACTTCATTGCCAGGCAAGTTCGTGAGAACGGGCACTAACTTCCTAATTGGATGTTTGTTTGTTCAAACAATCTCAATTTATCAGCAAGGGCTCGTTTCTATCGAAATCATTAGCCATTCAATTGAAGTATTTCCTATCTAGGATTTGAATTCGGGGTCTTTGTGACTTGAAATTTGTTTGTTGAATGATGGTGAGAATCGCTCGGTCTTATTATGCGCAAGTTCTATTTCCATTGTCTGCAAAAATTTAAATCGACATTTCAGCAATACATTTTATGTATTTTTATATCGAAAACAAAGCAAACATATAATGATAATAAGGAACACAAGATTTATAGTGGTTCGGCCATGAAATTGGGCCTACATCCACTTTATATTCTTTCATTATTTACTTGCATCAGTTTCACAATTGCTTTCAATTACAAGAATCATACATTCATAATTCTTTTTACAATGTTTCAACAAAATTTTCAAGTAAAGTATGGACGCAAATGGTTGATGTTCCACGCCCTTGGAATTTGATCTCCACCAACAGTGGTGAGCTTGAATGTGCCGTCAAGAAGCTTCTGACCTATTACATATGGTCCTTCCCAGTTTGGCCCAAACACACCTGTCGCGGTCATAATTCTTTTCAGGACTAGAACTCCAATTTCAAAGCTGCGTTGACGAACTTTGGAATTGAAATGTCTAGCTATCCTTTGCTGATGAGCTGCAACTCTGAGGTTAGCTTCATCTCTTTTTTCATCAAGGAGATCCAGCGCTTCAAGTTGCAGCTTTTCATTTTCCGCTTGATTGAAATGGATTCTTCTGTGTGAAGGGACCTCTGTTTCAACCGGGATCATTGCTTCTGATCCGTATGCTAACGAAAAAGGAGTATGCCCAGTTGCAGTTTTGTGAGTAGTTCTGTATGCCCATAGTGCAAGTGGTAGTTTATCGACCCAACCACCTTTTGCTCTTTCGAGTTGCTTTTTGATGGTTGATTTGATGATCTTGTTCACTGCTTCCACTTGCCCGTTTGCCTGCGGATGAGCTACTGCCGAAAAGCTTTTCTGGATTTTGAATCGTTTGCAAAAATCCTGGAATTCCTCGCTTTCAAACTGAGTACCATTGTCTGTGATTATTTTCTGAGGCACACCGTATCTGCAAATGATATTCTTGGTCACAAAGCTTATCATTTTCTTTGAAGTGATAGTAGCCAATGGTTCAGCTTCAGCCCACTTAGTAAAATAATCAACTGCAACAATAGCATATTTAATCCCTGATTTAGCAGTTGGTAGCGGCCCAATGAGATCCATTCCCCAAATTGCAAATGGCCATGGACTGACCATCTGTGTGAGTTCGGTAGAAGGTGCTCTAGGAATTTTGGCATATCTTTGGCATTTGTCACATTTTCGGGAGTAATCTGCAGTATCCCGATTAATTTCCGGCCAAAAATATCCGTATCGGAGAATTTTCTTTGCTAATGTTTGACCACCTGAATGATCACCACATTCTCCTCCATGCACTTCAGCTAGGATTGTTTTGGACTCTTCCTGGGATACACATCGAAGCAATGGCATTGAGAATCCCCGTCTGTACAATCGGCCATCCTGAATTACATAGCGAGAGGCCTTCCTTAGTAGCTTTCGTCTTTCTATCAAGTTTTCTGGCAGAGAACCTCTGAGTAGGTAATCCAGTATTGGAGTCATCCATGACTCTTGTTCTTGAGATACATTCATAATCCAGTCTATATCCATTTCGTCTATACTTGGCGCTGAAAGGACTTCTACAGGGACCAATCCCAATAGTTGAGCTTCACCAGAACTTGAATATTTTGCGAGGGAATCTGCCTTCATATTCTCTTCCCGAGGAATGTGGCTTATTGAATAGTGATCGAGTTCACATAGGAGTTCCCAAGCCTTTGACAAGTAGGAAGGCAGGTTTCCACCTTTTGCTTGAAATTCCTTCTTGACTTGGCATACAATAAGCTGAGAATCACTGAAAATTTGTAATGCTCGAATGTTTAGCTCTTTAGCGATTTTCAGACCTGCAATAAGAGCTTCATATTCTGCTTCATTGTTTGTTGAAGGAAATTCCAATCTTAGTGCATAACATAAGGATCGACCCTCAGGAGTTTCAAGTACCACTCCGGCTCCAGAACAGTAGTCATTTCTTGCGCCATCAACATACATCTTCCACTGGATTGGGGAATCATTGATTGCTTCTTCCTCACCATTATCTTTCTCTGTGAATTCTGCAATGAAATCAGCTAAAGCTTGTCCGTTGATTGCTTTTCGGGGGTGATAGGTGATGTCATATTGACTGAGTTCAATGTTCCATTTTAGAAGGCGACCCGAAGTTTCAGGGCGAAATAGGACTTGCTTTAGAGGTTGATCAGTGAGTACTTTGATAGGATGAGCTTGGAAATATTGCCTCAGTTTCCTCGATGCAACTAGTAGGCAATAGGCGAGTTTTTCCAACTTGGAGTAATTCAGCTCTGCCCCAGTGAGTCTTTTGCTGATATAGTAAACCGGATGTTGAATCCTTTTGTCTTCCCGTATCAGCGCTGCACTTAGAGCATGAGATGACACTACCAAGTATATAAGAAGATCCTCACCATTGCCTGGCCTAGAAAGTATTGGAGGCGTTTCCATATGACGGATCAACTCATCGAAGGCTTTTTGGCATTCGGGAGTCCATTCAAAGTTCTTCTTTCCTTTTTTCAGGGCATCAAAGAATGGGATGCATTTATCAGTAGCTTTGGAAATAAACCGACTCAGGGCGGCGATCTTTCCGTTGAGACTCTGCAATTCCTTCTTTGTTCTAGGAGCTTTAACTTCTTTCAAGGCAGTAATTTGAGCTGGACTAGCCTCAATGCCCCTAGCACTGACGATAAAACCTAAGAACTTTCCGGATTCGACCCCAAATGTACATTTCAGAGGGTTAAGCTTCATTCTGTATTTTCGGAGGACTGCGAACATTTCTGCTAAGTGTTCAATGCGATCCGCTGCTTTCCTGGACTTTACTAACATGTCGTCGACATAGACTTCCATAGTTTTGCCCAATTGCGGTTTGAACATAGCATTAACAAGTCTTTGTAGGTTGCCCCTGCGTTTTTCAATCCGAAGGGCATAACTCTGTAGCAATAAAGTCCAACATCTGTAATAAAGCTTGTATCCTCCTGATCCGGCTCATGCATCATGATTTGGTTATAACCGGAGTAGGCATCCATGAAGGATAACGATTCATGTCCCGCAGTTTCGTCTACCAGTTGATCGATCCTGGGTAATGGGAAGCAATCTTTGGGGCAAGCCTTGTTTAGATCAGAAAAATCGATGCACACTCTCCATTTCCCATTAGCTTTCTTGACCAACACAGGATTTGAAACCCAATTCGGATATGTAGATTCTTTGATGAAGTTATTTTCCATGAGTCGATCAACTTCTTCTTTTAATGCTGCTGACCTTTCTGGACCTTGGGTTCTTCTTTTCTGTTTAACTGGCGTAAACTTTGGGTCAATATTCAGAGCGTGTACTGCAACTTCTGGGGATATTCCACACATATCGGCATGAGTCCAAGCAAAGACATCCAGATTTGCCTTCAGGAAAGATATCAAGATATTCTGAATTGACACATTAAGCTGTGAACCCACATTCAACACCTTATTTGGGTCTTTCGGGTCAACAGGTACCGGAACTGTCGTTTCCACCGGTACCACTCTATTCTCCCCTGCACTGGCTTTTCTGGGATCCATTTTTTTCCGTGCCCCGCTGTGCTCGCCAGTGCAGGGTCCGCTCTGTAATTGCTACTGGTTCCTTGATGCGGACTGGGGTTGCCGCATCCTTTCCCATTTCTCTTTTTCTTGACTCTCGCAGCTCTGTCAAGTAACATTCTCGCGCAGCATTTTGATCCCCTTTTATAACTCCTACTCCATTGTCAGTAGGGAATTTAATAGTGAGGCACCACGGGGCTAGGATAGCTTTGAATGCTGCGAGTGTTGGACGGCCAAGAAAAGCATTATAAGCAGAATATTCATCGACGATCACAAAGGTTTGCTTTCGGACCACTTTCCTTTCTCCTTCCCCAAGTTCTACAAACAAATCGATGGTTCCTACTGGTTGCTTTGGCTCCCCAGTGAAGCCAATGATTTTCTGTGATGAGGCTTGCACATCGCTCATAGGGATTTTCATCTGGTCAAATGTCTTTTTGAAGAGGATATTACATGATGCTCCGCAGTCAATGAGGACTCTTTTGACAATGGCTGGTCCAATACCAGCCGAGATGACCAAGGGATCTAAAGTAGGAGCTTCAATACCTGTAGAATCTCTGGCCCTGAAAATAATATCATCGCTGAAAGTTTTCTGTTGTTTAAGGGGCGTAGTGTCTTCTAGAACAAAGACGTCTTCTTCGGCTGGAGCATATTTCAAAGCCCTGGAATATCTCTCCATCTCACCCCAACTCTTGCCAGCTGGGCGAGGTCCTCCTGAAATGACATTGATAACGGGTCTTCCAGATTCATGCCCCGTAGCTTTCTCACCTGCCCCAGGCTGATGAACAGGAGCCCGCTGCCCCTGACTCGACGATGCAGGATTGTTGCTATTCTTTTTCACGAATTGCTGCAACTTGTTTTCTCTTAGCAACTCTTCAATCAGATTTTTCAGCTGGCGGCATTCATCAGTTTCATGACCTGGTTGATTGTGGAAGCGGCAGAATTTCCCACTCTGTATGGCTTTTTTCCCGGTTCTCAAAGGGATAGGTTTAGGGAAATCGACGGAATCTTTAGTGGCTAGGTAGATGTGCTCCGGTGTATGTGATAGTGGAGTATATTCTGATGGCTTGAAGGACCGGGGCTTCTTCAGATTACCCTGTTTCTTTCCATTATTATTTTCCCTTTTCTGCCCCACCGATTCATTCTTGCGTGGAGCGACAGTGTTGTCTTCAGCTTTTTCCAACACTGCCTTTATTGGCAAAGGACGACTTTCCAAGCGAATGAATTCGTCTGCTTTTTTGTAGAACTTTTCGAGAGAGGTTGGCTCTTTCATATTTAACCATTTTCCAAATTCGCTTGACTTATCAATAGCCCTCATTAGATAAGTCAAGATCATTCGTGGTTCAGCATTGTCCACCTCAGCCAGTGCTATATTGAAACGGTTCAAGAAAGATCTGATAGACTCACCAGGATTCTGCTCTAAACTGGACAGTGACATGATATCCTTGGCCTTCGAAGCATATAGTCTAAACTGCTCCTTTAATTTTCTGGTCAAGTCTGAAAACTGATCGATAGATCGGACTGGCTATTTGGTGAACCACAGTAAAGCCACGCCTTCCAGGTATACGGGGAAATATCGGCACTTTATTTTGTCGGAGGCCCTGGCACCCGTCATGTGCCAATCATATTTATACAAGAACTCATTCGGATCACTTGTCCCTTTGTAAGCTGGAATAGTCGGAGGGACAAACTTCCTTGGAAATTCCGCCTTCAAGATTTTTTCAGTAAACGGAGTTTTACTTGGAGCGAAACCCCATTCCTTCTCATCTTCAACCCTTTGCATACTTTCTTTCATGATCTGCCGGACCATTCCAGAAAGATATTCCTCATCATGCCGAGTTCTAGATCCACCAGCCTCAGGAACTGCCTGTTCAAAGGGACTAGCAGCCCTTTCAGGAGCATTCCTTTCACTAACACCGTGAATGTTGCCAGCACAGTTCATTTCATTACAAGCTGGTTGATTGTTTGCCCCAAGTAGATCGTTCAATTTATTCAGAATCAGAGCGTTCTGGGCACTTTGAGCCTCTAATTGTACATTTTGGGCGTTTATCTGCTGGTTTAGCCCTAGAATCACAGCATCCAACTCCGCTTTCGTAACTCCAACAGACGGAGTAGGTTGATTAGGCACATGGGAAGCGGAGGTTCCCTCTTGAATGTTTCCAGATCTGACAGATCTACTTTTCCTTCCAGGAGCCATAATCTCAGATAGACTTCTGGTTTTTAAAGAAATTCTTTCTTCAAATCTCTGCGAAGCAATGATGACAGTTGTCCTGAGTTCAATTCTCAGTGAAAGCACCAAAAAATGTTAACGCTAAAATTTGAACGCTAACACCCCAGTGAGTAGATAACAGTTATGAAAGCACCACCCGTTGGTATGGGAACAAGATACAAGTAGAGAAATTGTAGAAAAGCAGTAAAAGACAACAGTTTTATAGTGGTTCGGCCTAAAATCGAGCCTACGTCCACTTTGATCTCTTTATTGCTGAAACAAGTACAACTTATACAACTTTCTTCAATTACAATCCACTCTAGTCTGTTAGTACAAACTTTGACGGAGAATTATCTTTCAAACTCATGATGAATGATGTAGATTCTCTCTCTTGGAATTTGATGTAATGTCTTCGATGTTTGGAGTGCTCGAAGTGTTGCTTGAGTCGAGGAAATGGCAGAGTATTGGCGCTTCGAGAATGAACCAAAAGTCCCCTTCATGTTGAATATGGCCATGTATTTATAGGCAAACTTTTTAGGCTGAAATTGCTAAGTCATGAGTCGTACATGACTCATGATGAGTGGTAACCCGTACACGGTTCATAATAGGTCGTGGCCGACCTACTGGGTTAGCCTCCCCCCTGCTCCAAGACTATGTTCCCATTTGAATGAATATCACAAGTCCTGAGTTCTCCACGAGTTAACCAGAACGTTCTCCTTTATGTTAGCATGAGTTGTACACGACTCATCATAAGTCATATGTCGTTAACGAGTCAACAGGCAGCGGCATAGGTGCATTGGTATTAGGCTTGTTCCCTGTTCGCTTGAGTCGCCAGCGACTTATGATAGGTCGTTAGTCATCCTGAGTCGCTAACTCCATGAGTCGTTAACTTGTTGAGTCGGTACCTTTCCTGAGCCGTAGCTCGAATGAGTCGTTGGATCGGTCTAGGCCTTGAGTCGCAAACCCGCTGAGTCGTTGATCCATACTGCACCTTTAAGGCACTAACTCGCTGAGTCGTTGCCATCAACGAGTCGTTGACCCATTGAGTCGTAAATCCAGTGAGTTGCTGATCTTTATGAGTCGCTGACTGCCTTATCTGTTGAGTCGGCCTAAGTTTCAGTGGGGTTAACATTCCATATTAAAGATCAACGGTATTCTTAAGTCGAGAGAACTTTGTAAATCAGTCACATCGACATTTTTTGTTTAACCTTAGTTCTGTTAACCAACAAAAAACTATGCACTGCCCAGAATTTAGAGAGCGTTACGTACTCTGGTCTCAGTAGACATATCGATATTCAGTCTCGATGCACTTGACTAGGAATATTTAAAATGGTATGTTTATTGGCATTGTGATAAACTACTCACGGTTAGAACACTTTGTAACTTTTATCACAAAATGTAACATTTATGAATTTTCCATTAAATATACTTTTAATTAAATTAATCAATATATAACATATTATATCAAGTGTACAATAGGACAAAACACTTTTTATTTTAAACAAGATTGGTTATCGAGTTAGATATATGTAATAAATTACATAATTTCCCATAGGGAATACCCCTAACTCTATCAATCTCCCAGTTGCACTAGACGCTAATTATAGAATCTCATTCCAACTTCTACAATCGATTTTCTCAAAACCAATTAGGTCAGTCCCTGAGTGAACGGGTATGCTATCATGTTTCAATTTTCTACTCTATTAATCAACTCTCTCCGATGCCGATAAACTATATTTTTCATATGTAACAATTTGCAGTATAAGGCCTGACCTAGTGGGTGAAGCAAGTCCAAAAGGTTGGCCCAATATAAAGCCTGTAGTTATTTGGGCCTTGGGCTAATTTTCAAATTAATATTCGAAAATCTAAAAATAAATTATAAATTTAAATACTAAATTTAAAATATAAAATGAATCTTTATAAAGGTTATAAAACAAATTTAAATTTTCAGAAACATTTTAGAAAATAAAATAATAGATTTTAAATATTTAATATACATAATATTAATTGATTAATTAAATTATATTAGATAATTAATTATTAAGATGAATTAGACTAATATTTGAATTAATTAAATATTTAATTAAAATATTTAATTAAATAAAGGAATTTAATAAATAAAATTAATTAAAATGTATACGTATACTGATATGTATATAAAATCAAATTATAAATGTCATAGTTGATTATTTATCTTAAATATGTTAGGGGAATAATATAACATATCAAGTATTTTATACATAAATAAAATTGATTAAAAATTATTTACATAAAATTAAAATAATTATATAAGATTTAATTAATAAGAAATAAAATTAATTAAATATGTTTTGATTAATAAGATACATGTATACACACATGTATATATATATATATATATATATATATATATATATAAGTTAATTAAATTATAACAGTTATGCACAAATTAAACTTGTAACTATATATGTATAAAATAATGTAAGTGGAACAGAATAAACCCAAAATAGATTTTTTGCGTAAGTGCATACATAAAGAACATATACCATTGTTTTAGATGTGTGTGACATTTAATCACGAAGGTTTTTGATATGAACACATTGCTCCTTGAATCAGTATCACTTAATGTATATATTTTAAAGATTATGAATCTCTAATATATAAAGTTGTCCTTTACCATTTATATATTATAGATTACTTTCATACTCTTTAGTTGGTAAATAAACTCAAGCTATGGGTTTTATGCATAGTGCTATCAGCATATTGACTAGAGGAGGTAAGATACATGCATGTATTTATTGAGCAAACTCAAGGTACATGCATTATATTGTATAAGTGAGTAATCTATTTTGGTTTATTGGGAAAACTCAAGTCGAGATGAGATTGAGACAAAGATCATAGGTTAGTAGTCGTATATGATACAACTAATATTGCGATTATCAATAAGTAATCAAAATATTACTTTATTTCTTATAGAGGAATATTAAAAAAAATATTGGGAGACTTATTAGAAAAATGAAATTATAAGATTTAAAAACAAATGTTACATAAATTTAAAATAATTTATTTCAAAAAATTTATGTGGCTAATATAGTCGGTAAAATATTTACTAGTAAATACATAAATGAACTGAAATATTAAATATGCTTATTAATAAATCTTTTGGAAAATTGTCACTTCAACATCCATGCAAGTGTCAAATTACGCACCTACTAAACTATGATTTTTGAACTCTTAAGCGATGCAAGAATATGAATATTTAATCCATATTCGATCACATATGAATGTTATATGGTGAAAAGTTGCAATTTATAATATACGAAACCTTGATCAAATTAGTTCATCCGAAATAAGCAAGTGAACCATAATGTAGATCATGTTAATATGGCTGATTGTAGTAAGGATCTTGATGTGTTAAATATAACACTAAACCCAAAGCTATAAGATGGACCTGGGATTCCGATCACTGAAATGTCATTTGATTAGTTTACGTAAAATGCAATTTACTTGGTACACTTAAATGTTAAGGATGACCAAATTCACTTTTGCAAAGAATTCTATGCAGTCTTGTAGTTAGGATATCCAGTAAATGATTTGACCATTTGAAAGGAAAACTAATATACGAGACTGGAAAAGGTTCGAAAATACCTAAAACCAAATATGATTCAATCTCAAAAAACACTCCTCCTGGTAATATATAATGACATATCAACAAAGAATAATCTAATAATATTGAATAAAGTACAATTGACGATGAGCAACGTTGAGTTAATTTCCCTCTAAAATGAATTAAGCATTAGTACATAAGTTTAAATTTAAGTTTATATAAAAGCATATTTTATGAGATCATACAAGAGTTGATATGAGATCCCTACATATCCTAGGTCAAGAAGTTGATAGGTTGTGTGGGTCGAGAGGCTATGTGTAATACTTGCTCGAAAGTGATTTGTGCAAACCACCCTAATGGAGTTTGGGAATGATCAATATTAATTGACCAGTTTATGCCGTGAACATAAGTTTCATAAACCCAAAACTAAAATTAGTTCTAAAGGCAATTCATATATTGTTTTTGTTTTGAATTCCTGTTCTATCATACCGAGAAGCAATTGTTGTTTCATGAATTGCCAATTTCATAAGGATGGAATTTGGATACAATATAAAGACAAAATTGCTCATGTAAGATGAAATAAAATTAAACAAGGCCAAAGTGATATGACTCGTTAGAATGTCTAATAAGAACATTCATACATTTGAGAGTAACTACGAATATCAATGTCGAGAGAAGAACTTCCTCAGTTGTTAATAGACCATTAACAGTATTGACTCTACCATATGGCATGATGCAAAAACCGAGAATGGATTCCAAAAACATTATAAAAATATGATTTTATGGTTGTACATTATTACACCCGAATTTCTCAAACCACATTAAATGGGAATTAAATAAAGTACAGAGCTAAGAGAGCTACCATTGGAATATAAGTTAAGGTGAAAAGAGAAGAAATTGAAGCAATCAAACGGATACTGGACAAAAAACCAGCCTGTTGTCGTGGCATTTGATCCAACCAAAACAACTACAGCTAAAAAATAGGAAGCCGCAATGAAATCAAATGTTGTGCTCATAAGATAAGTCACAAAGATACCAGATCTACACCCATCCCTTAGTTTCAATATTACACTATGTTACTAAATCCAAAATCTGACATAACTATAGGGACCAGGAAACATTCCACGGTACATATGGCCAAAGTAAAGTATAGATGCTATCATGCTATGCAGCGATGTTAGAAGCTATTTTCGATACGTCAAAGTATAACACGTCTCGACAATAAAGCTATGCATAAACCCAAAATATAAGGACAATCAAACTACACTATCAAAATCCAGAAACTTATACTTTGTTAACACCTTCAAAAAAGAATCTACACCACAAGTACCAAGGCTACTTAAGCAGTACCACAAGAGGTCAGAAGCATCCAAAAGGGCTACACATAAGGTCACTCAAACCGTGTTCCTACACATATCCATACTTACAGGTTGATAATAAAGATATAAATCACCCTTTTCAATAATGCATGCAACAAGGGCAACTCGAATGACAATCAGCTCAGATCATAGTCGATTTAGATCATGTTCACACATATATTAAACTAACTCCAGGCTATGCAAATCACACACCCCAAAGACTAAAGTGGCTCAATAAGATTGAAACTAAATATCAAGCAGGCACCACAACATTATACAAGTACCGTGTATCAACCGGTGTAGCCTCGCTCCTAATAAGTCGATGGTGCCCCAAAACCAATGAGTAACTCTTACTATCCTCCTAAGGATTCATATGCAAAGCCAAATCAAATATTGAAGTCTCCTACCATGATTTCAAATGTTCCCGCCATGATTTCAGGAGTTTTTGACTTCACCTAAGACTCCCACCAAAAACACATAAGCAATCTGGGTATATCAAACAGAAAATATGGATAGACAGCCCCAGACAGGATCTAAGGGCTAAAACACAATGACAAGGACAGATTGTGGCGATCCCCATATGCCACCATACTATAAATAGAAAAGCCAATATAGTAAGAGAGGGACTTTTCATCTTTTCCACTTTTCAAACTTATAAGGCATTATTGTACTCTCTGTCATCGCAATCGGTACCAAAGAATATAAAAGAAAGGAAGAGTAATTTCCCCCATGGACGTAGGATTTCTTAACATTGGAACCATGTAAATCCGTTGTGTTCTTTACTATTTCCGCATTCTGTTATTTACCTACCTGATTTTCAGTACTAAATCTTACCTTTTTGTGTCAAAATTAAATATTAGTTGGATTTGACATTTCAATAAACAGTTAAAATGCAACTACCTAAGTATGTAAGCATCCAGCAACATAATCTCTACTTAAATCCAAATTTAATACCACTTAATTTTTGCTAATTCAAAAACTATTGGGGTAATTAGTACGATAATTTCTTCATCATCAATTTGAGTGTTGTAAGATGAAAAATTTCACCAACATTTTAAGTGCTATAAGGAGGACCCGAACCTCCGTTTATTTCCAGCATTCAGCAAAACTTTACCAATGTTTTCTGCATGTACCATGAATCCTACCGATTCACCTATCCCTTTTATTCAAGAAGATTTACACTTAGTTTCAAAGACTGCCAACAAGTCACTCGTAACATCGAAGGTCCAAAGTGAGGCGGGAGCTTTAACTGAAGTCCACACAGATCCCTCCTTATCGCATTCCTATCCATCACAATCTAAATTAACCAACAGATGGAAGGTTTAGAGAAAATTTTGGCCTAACATACTGCCTAGAGACCATCCTCTCTACCTCAGTCCATAATTCATGCCTTCATTCACCTAATGTGCTAGCTATTCGGCAAGTTAATGATAATGTCACTCCCAACAATGGAAATGGTAATGCTGGTTTAAGAATCAATATCAAGAAAAAAGAAAAAAATCTAAGCAAATCCACAAATCAAGACAAAACAAACCAGTATCGACCCTTTATTGCTTAAGAACCAAACCGATCTACTCTGGAAGAGGATGTTGCCACCTCACTGTTCAAGGATGAATCGTCATAGTCAAAACCTAGAGAAGACGAAAATTTTCAGTTAAACGCTCGTATAGAGCGGTTGGCTAAAATTTTCCAACAGGTAAGTGGGAAGTAGGTAAGGGAGGAAGGATCTTCCACATTCTATGAGACTATCATCACAGCAGGCTTCCTTAATAACTTCAAGGCCCTCTTAGTTGAAAATTTGATGGGACTACAAATCTAGACGATCAACTCCGTACATTTGAAGACCACATGGATGTTTTAAAAGTGGGAAGGATGGCTAGATGCAAAAAAATTCTTGGTTTACCTAAATGAAGCTATAGCAAAGTGGTTTAGGAGAATCGGTGTAGGAGAAGTCCATTCCTGGCGACAGTTATCCATCGATTTTCTAAGACAATTCCAGTTAGGAAGAGAAGCTTCACCTAATGTAAACACAATGTCCTACGGTAAGCAGGGCGAGAACGACAGCCTGGGAAATTTTGTTAAGATTTTCAAGTCTGAGGCCTTAAGAGCTAGAGTAAGTGATGAAGGATCCGTACTAATGGCGACCCATGCCGGGATGAGAAGGGGGGCCCTACTGTGGAAAAAAAATAGCTGAAAATCATGCCATGACATGAAGGCCTTCTATAAAAGAGCTAGTGGCTAAATTAGGTAGGAAGAAGATGGTTCCATCATATAGATTCAGAAGTCTTCTGCGCATACCTATGATAAGAAAAGGGCGGCAGAAGGATATCACCACCGACAAAGAGATAAAAGGAACACAGCTTCACAGTAGAAATTCCACAAACTCACGCTCCCAGTCAAATATATGAGATGACCAGGTAGAACTTACTTACAATGTACCTAACAAAGGGAAGAAACCAGAATAGAACTGGGGAAGACCATACTTTCGCTTTCACCGAGCTAATGGTTATCATACAACAACTATCGACAATCTAAAGGACGAAATAGAGAGGCGGATAGAGAAATGGTACCTAGGAAACTTTCAAAAGTATCAAAGCAAATGTGGAACATGAAATCTAACTCCTGACCCAAATAAGAACCAAGCTATGAGCCCTCCAACCTGATAGCATTAATCCTTAAGGAACCACATCCCATAGATATGAGTAAAATGAGGTATGTGCAATGGGCAAAAGTTCAGTAGTGTTCCATGTTACATGTCAAATAAAAGCCTATTCTGGAGATAACGTTCATGGAATTTGATGCAACGGGAACTGTCTTTCCTCGATAAGACCCATTCACTATTATAGTGCAGATATCAAACTACGCCACGAAGAATGTTTTTGTTGAATCAGGGACATCAGTCAATGTCATTTTCAAATCTGCATACGATCAGATAAGGCTTCCACCAGAAATCCTGAAACCTAGTCCTAAACCAATCTTTGGCTTCAACAACATTCCTACCGTCCCAATAGGATCAATGCGTTTGCTTGTTACCACTGGAATTGTCCCACTGCATAAGTAAATTTATGCAAGCTTCTTAGTTATTGACCAACCCTCACTATACAATGCCTTCTTAGGAAGGCCTACTTTGATAGACATGTGAGCAATCATATCTCAGAAAGATATGCTTATGAAGTTCAGCGTTCCTGTAGGAATAGGGTCGATAAGAGGTGTGCAAGTTTTAACTAGAGAATTATACAACGTAAACCTTTCTTCGGGCAATAAAATTGTTTGAAATTATTCTGGTGTCTCTTCTAATATTATAAATGACAATAACAACAAAAAGTTGAACTGATTCATGAAAATATGATGGTACTATGTACCTAAACTAACATAGAAACAAGTAATCCTAAGCCCTTGAAATTAGTGAAGAATGAAAAGAGAACATATATGCACATGATCGACGCTGATGAGCATACTTCATTTTATGAATGGCACTTCTCAGAAAAAGCCCAGAAATATGCATCCTCCGTAAACTAACCATCAAAAGAGGAAACAAAACGTGAGATACACCCAAGACTAAATGCATCAAAGAAAGATCTATAGACAGTAGGTGACCTTAAAGACATACAAATAGATTTAGAAGACCCCATGAAGATTCTCAAAATCGGAAAGAACCTTGGTGCATACTCCTATACAGAACTGATAGACTTTTTGAAAAAAAAATCAGTAGATGTAGTTACTTGGACACACACAAACATGGTAGGACTAGATCTGGCCATTATCTATCATGCATTTAAAATTGACCTCAATGCACATCCGATCAGACAAAAGCGTAGAACCCTAGACCAGGAATGGTGTAAGGAAACTAATAAGCTAAAAGAGAATGGATTCACTAGGGAAATATTCTATGCAAAGTGGATTGCCAACCCTGTACTCGTAAGGAAGCCTAATAGGAATGGAGAACTTGTATAGACTTCACCAACCTCAAAAGGCTTGCTCGAAGAATAGCATTCCCTTGCCTAGAATTGATCGGTTAGTAGAAGGACAAGTGGACAAGAATAACTCTCTTTCATGGACACATATTCAGGGTATAATCAGACAGTCACGTTTGAGCCAGATTAGGAGCATACTAGTTTTTGACAGATAAAGGGTTATACTGTTACAAAATTATGCGATTCGGGCTCAAGAATGCAGAGGCAACCTACCAAAGGCTGGTTAAATGATGTTTGAAGAACAGATTGGAAAGAACATTAAGGTATATGTAGAAGACATGCTGGTTAAGTCTAAGATAGCATCAAGCCACGCCCCAGACTTAGAGAAGACCTTTGAAGTCCTAGGATAATACAATATGAAGTTGAACCCTCTGAAATGCACTTTTTCCATCCAGTCAGGCATGTTCCAAGGGTATATAGTAAGTGCGTGTGGCATTGAAGAAAATCTTCATAAGATTGATGCCATAAGAGGAATGGGAATCCCAGAGAGGGTAAAGGATCAAATGAGTCTAACTAATAGGGTAGCGGCACTAAGTAGATTCATATCCAAAACAACAAACAAATGCATCCAGTTCTTCAGCCACGTAAAGAAAGGACTAAACTTCGAATTGACTAAGGAGTGCAAAGCTGCATTTCAAAACATCAAGGATCATCTGGTCAATACTGCTATACTATGAAAAATGATGACATGTGAGGACTTGTACATTTACTTAGCAGTAACTGATCAAGCTATTAGTGCTATAGTGGCATGAGAAGACGAAGGGACCCAGAGATGTGTTTACTTACAAGCAAGCGACTGCCAGGAGTAGAACTAAACTACTCAGTCATTTAAAAGCTAGCATACAGCCTACTCTTTACAATAAGAAAGCTACGGCCCTATTTCTAGGCGCATCTATTCAAAGTCCTCACAAACAAACCCCTTAGGCAGTTATTGTAGAAGCCAAAGACATCAGGCCGCTTATTAAAATAGGCAATGGAGCTTAGTCAGTGTGGCTACACCTATTGTCCCAAAACGACAATCAAAGGCCACACACTTGCACATAAAGTACAACCTACCAATTGGTCCTTAATCTAAGGAAGAAGAAAACACACTGCAATTCTAGCAGCTGTTTGTAGATGGAGCGCCAAATGAATTGAGGCAAGAATTGGGTATGTACTGATCACTCCAAATAGGAAGAAACTATGTGGAGTAGTGCAGCTCAGTTTTAAAGCAATCAACAATGTTATAGAACACTAGGCTCTCCCTAAAAGCCTAAGAATGACCTAGGTAATGAAGGTAACTCACATTAAACTTCACAGCGATTCCCAATTAGTTATGAAACAAGTGCAGGGCAATTACCAAGCAATGGAACCAACCTTAGCTAATATGTGGACCTATCTAAGAAGTTACTAGAGTAGTTCGAACAGCTTAGGGTAGAACAAACTCCACATGAAAACAACTCATCTGTCGACTCCTTAGCAAAACTTGCTAGTATCGAGTGGTTAATGAAATAAGGCTAATACCAATTAGGCATAAACAGAGCCAAATATAATAAAATTAAATCAGATACTGGTCCTAATTCGATCCTAGTGACGCACCATTCGACGACCACGAGGTCAATAGACAGTGAAAAATCAAGAACAACCCTTAGATGAACCCACCCTTCGGCACACTACGAGAATATGTGGATGACTTGCATTGAGAAATTCCTGCTGAATGGAACCTTACCCTCAAATAGGAGTGAGGCTTGAAAATTAAGATACCAGGCCCTGTACTACTCCTTCTTTGATGTCACGTTATAAAAGAGATGGTATTCAGCCCCTTACCTTAGGTGCGTTTTCAAAAAAAGAGAGCGCACGGGTCGTGAAGGAAGTACATGAGCTCCAATGTGGAGATCACTTGGGGAAACAAATTAGGAAAGAAAGTGTTAAGGCATGGTTATTGCAGGCCTATGACACTTTAGGATGCAAAAGAATTTGTAAGGAGGTGTGACCGATGTTAACGATGTGCAGGTATCCCTAGAAATCCATACCATGATCTTATCCGACTTGCAATCCCATGGCCGTTTGACATATGGAGCATATACCTGATAGGACCACTAAAAATGTCAAATGGAGGCGCTAAATATGCCATAGTGGGAATTAACTACTTCACCAACTGGGTAGAGTCATAACCCTTAGCTATGATCACTGCGAAGAAGATAGTCACTTTCAAGGTGGGGAACATAATCACAACAAATGGATCCCTCTACTATATCATTTTAGATAATGACACCTTGTTTGTAAGTAAAGTGATCACTGTGCTTTGTGAGAAAAATGGCATAATAAAACATTTCTCTTAGCTCGCTCATCTATAAGAAAATGGGCAAGTGGAAGCTGCAAACAAAACCATCAAGAAGCTACTTAAGAAAAAGCTACAAAAAGCTAAAGGAAAGTGCGCACAAGAGCTGTCTTTAGCACTATGGGCCTACCGAACTTCGACCAGGTCTCCAATAGGCCATAGTCATTTTTCACTAACCTATTGATATGAGGCCATGCTTCTTGTCGAACAGAGGCCCCATCTCACAGAAGGCTATCATATACGGTAGAAAATAACAAGAAATTGAAGGAAACAGTCTTGGATCTCATTCAGGAAATGAAGGGATGAGGTAGCGGTAGTATCGACTGCATATCGGTAAGGGATGGAATGAAATTATAATGCTAGGCTTAAAGAAAGAAACTTTTGCAAAGTGGACTTGGTGCTATGAAGAGTAATGGCCAACATAAAGGATCAAATAGATGGAGTGTTGGTGTATCAACCTATCTCGAAATGAACCTAATTTCGACCCAATAAAAGAGTATCGAACCTTAGGTCCATCTCAAGGCAAGCTGTTAAGTTGATAAAATTTAAACAATGCATAGTACATGGAGCTATCTATCTATACTTTCAAAATCTCACAGCAGAATGGAAAAATATATAATATCAGAAACAAGTAGCCATTTCATAGAAGAAAACTATTTAAGAAATATACATTTTATTACCAAATCTCATAACAAGTTTACATAAAATCTCTACAGTATAATATTTCAAAATAGCATAATTATCTAAACTGGTTACATTAAAAATATTTAAAATCATAAATGGATAGATAACTACCCAAAGTCTTCGGCTCCACTTTTGTCTCCTAAATCAGTATTGTTTTCTCTAACATGTGTCTTGTAATAAGGAGTGGGCCAGAACAACAAATGTCTGATGAAATGAAAATCTCAAGCTTTACTATAATTGTATTTGGGCAGTATCTTTTAGATAAGAAATATGTCTTATGTATTTAAACTATATCATACTAATAACTTTAACTATAATGCCAAAGGTCATTCCAGTAATGTAACTACCATTTCGATGCAAGAAAAGCATCTAAATCACTTAATACCTTTTATTGAGAATTAGGTAGACTCTAACCATTTATACCTATAAAATTGGCTGGTCGCCATCATTTAATGCCTAACCCATTTTCAACCCATTTCCAAATTCTAATGCAACTATCATTAATGACGCAAGAGAGAGAACCTCCAAACCACTTAATACCTTTTTATTAGGAGTTAGGTAGACTCTGATCATTTAATAACTATAAAAACTAGGCAGGATACCATCATTTAATAACTAACCCAAGGCGGGTCCTTACGTGGTTCTCACTAACTGACATCGTAAGAAATCCCATCAGGCCACTTATTAGTTCTTCTAAAGGAAAGAGGCGGAATCTACAATAGTCATTTAATACCTCTAAATCCGAAGTGGATCCCACTATAGATTCCTTATACCATATCAGTGGTGTGATTATGACCAATAACCCAAACCATGAAATCTCTAATTAATCGGACTATTCGTAGGTGCTGGTAGTCAGATTATCGGGGGAGATTTACTCTATAGAATTAGGACTATGCTCGTGTCTACTGGGATTATTTATTATAGGCGATGTCCAACATCAGTCTCCAAAGTTACACCGCTGGCAGATTTAACCGGGCTAACTTCTATGTAACTATAGACCGACCTTGCATACCTGTAACTTAGTCATAATTCATATGTATACTAATTGCATACATACACTATCCTACATAATTAATAATTAAGGTCATATAATGTAATCCCTTCTTACGCCTTTAATTATGGATATTTCCCACAATTATCACTAACCACTTTCCAAAGAAATCAAAGATATTTACTACCATGTTAATTCTGATCAACACATTCAATATGCTATAATCATTACATACATTATTAACTTTAATAAGCTATACATTAATATTATACACGCACGTATGAGATTCGTATAAAATATCTTTAATCACTTGCAAAGAAACCGCCAATTAATTTAAATGTTAAACTCGTACAAGTCCCAAACTCCAAACCAAAATATAGCTAATATCCTTAGCCAACAACTGACTTGTGTACAAACAGGAATAATTCCAAACTCATGTCATATATTAACATAGTAGAATTTATCTCTTCTATTTCAAGGAAAACTAGCCTTATAATTTAGATCTTTCATGTTCTATTCATCTTTTACACAATGCACCTTGAAGTGAAAAAGGCTCCATACATGTTTAACTTAAAGAAATATGCAGTGCGAACTACAATATAATAAAATTTATACTTCGCGCACCCTTTTCAACTTTATTTTCTTTTACAACCCTTTATTATACTTTTAGATTATAAATTATCTAAATCTGAAGTATAGGTCTGAACCTACTATGTCAACACAAACAATTGAAATTCTAACATATTCAAAGATTAAATTTATTTAGGGAAATTTATAGGGTTTTTGATGTTTTTTTTGTCTATCAAATTTTTTAAGGCATATATCAAATTGAAATAAATACTATTCAAATACAAAAATATGAAAAAATTGATATTTCCACTCACAGAGAAATGTTTGCTTCCTAATTGGATTTGGTTCCACCATGCTTGATTCTCCTCCAAATCTCTCTCTTTTGGAATATACAACAAAGTGAATTGTATATAGAAATTAGATTTAGAATTAAAAACTTGAGGGGAATAAAATTAGAAATCAAAAGAAATAAACATCTAAAGCACTTACCAGAAAATCCTAACTGATTCTGAATTCTAAAAAAGAAGAAGAAGAAGGAGAAGAAATCTAGCAGAGCTACGCTGTCGTCACCAAAATTTTACGAAGAAAAGTGGGGGTCTAGGTGTCTATTTATAGAGATGAGAAGAAACCAGAACTGTCAAATTAAATATAAACAAATCCAGGCCATTCTGGCCTGGGTTTCCATCAACGATATCCATCCGTCGGTCGACTGCTGCCTCTAGGACGGTCGACCAGTCATTCAATTTCGATCGAGACTATTTGTTTTCACTTTCTTATATTTATTAACCTAATTAATTTTATATGTTAAACGTTATATTTAACGTTTACTTAAACATTAAGTTTCCACTAACGTTAAATATTTAAATTCAAATTCAAAATTCAAAATTTAACTCATTTGAGTTATTTTAAATTTGGAAACTTCAAACATCCATGACTTCTTCGTTTGAATTCTAATTTTAACATATTATATACAGAAATTGATCAGAAAATTGCCAAGGACACAATAGTTTCAACACGTTATATGTTTTAAATAACTAACACCAAATTACGGGTTGTTATATTTTTCCCTCATAAAAAGAATTTAGTCCTCGAAATTTCACCAATGACCAAGTCATGGTTTTGGCTCCTAATTGTCCTACAACACAACCAATGAATGTACATCCAATTTTGCAACCAAACGTGCACTAGTGCATAATGCATTATTGTATCTCCATATAGAAAATATGTATGCAGAATGATTCTAAATTGGTTCCTCATATATGAATTCAATTCTTTTAAAAATATTTTTGAAAACATGATGGAAGCAATCTACGTATATAATGGCAGTTCTATATATATGCAGCTTTTGAAATACCTTTACAACCAAAACCGCCATACTCCTGCAAGTAGAATTATGAAGTAACCAATTTTGCATCCATTTCCTATCATATAATAATCTAATGCATTGAAAAATCTCTTTCTAAACTTTGCTCCTATGTCGGAAAAAGGAATTTAGGCAGAGAGTTTAACATTCTTACTACATTATAATCTTCCTATTCCAATACTACAGTTGAATTTTCTTGCTGCATCAGATTTACTCCAAATTTTCCACATACGAAATGCATAAGGAGGCTTATTTCAAGTTATAAAATGGAATTAAGTCTAAATATAGACTCGTGTGTGTCATCAACAAGGTATGGAAATAGAAATTCCATGGCTAAAAGGACTTTTCCTTATTATCGCTTGCATTTATCACTTCATCGATCCTAATGTACTACTAAATTTAAAATTCTAACTCTATTTTCTTTCTCTACACCTAACATGTGGCCTTCAAAATCAAATATTTCACAGAAATCTTTTTTTCTTTTCCAACTCATACACCAAAATAAGATACCAAAATATTTAGATGCACATTTTCCGTTGAACAAAATTTTTGGACAAAAATTTAAAAATAATTTAAGAGTTAAAAACAACTAAGACCTAAAAAAATTCAAAAGAGAAACTTCTAAAATATTTTCCTTCTCAAAAATTTTGATAAACCAAACAATAATTTCTATGTAATCAAAAGTCGGTTATGCACTAAAAGCATAAACCAAATTTCAAAATTTTACAACTAACATTTACCCATAAAACTTGACATTTTACATAAAGAAAAATGTCACCACATTTATTATTCAAAAAATTTAGCTTTTAAGGAACATGAGCCATGACCCATGATGCCAAAATAACTTTATCATGTCATTCACTGATATTTCTCAACTATTCTAAACTTTCAGTCTTATATTGCATTTGCCATTAGTCAAGTGCTTTTATAAGATTCCCATATTTATACCACATCTTTACTATGCATACATAGGACTGGTTCACATGCTCAGGAACAATAACACAGTAAATAAATAGATAATATCATCCGTGCCTTTTACAAAAGACAACTAACAGTTACAACCCAAACAACCCAAAAGAAAATAACAAATTATGGAAGGGAAAAGGCAACAAAACCATAAATCCTAAAATAACGCCTACAGATTATGAGAAGCCTTACTCCATGGTTGGAATTCGATCCATTGTTGCGACCTTGAATGGTCGTACATGGCAGCTATACACCGAATCTTATTACGTTGGCGCTGCTGGTGTTGCTGATGGCTTCGAAATTTTCATCTTCCAAAGGAAGGATCTAATGATGGCAGAAAGAACCTTCTACTATACTGCATCTCCACGAAGGTTCATCTGTATTACCTAAAGACGAGAGTGGATAGGTGAAAATACAGAAAATGACTCTGTGGAATGCTAATCCTTGATCAACAAATTGATTCAAAAGGGTGCAGGTCCAATTGATGGCGATACTGCCAATACTAGCATAGGTGGTCTTCCGCACCATGGGATAAATCCGGTCATAGCTTCTCATCTTAGGAATGACATTGTGATGAATGATGCACAATATCAAATAGGCAGTCAGATGTAGATTATCCGTCTTTAGTCAGCTTAATCAAGACATCCTTAGTCAGCTTAATTAAGACATCCTTCGCCTCCGAACAAATCAAACTATTGTCTCCATCGAAAAAGCAGATGAAGCATGGGTACCATTCTTGCTCAAAAGACTCGACGTAGAGGATTGGTGCAAATCCTACCGCAACGAATAACTATTCCAGCTCAAAAGCGGTGAAACCTTCTGCTCATTCCGGTCGAGCTAAGTGGCCTCTTGAGGGTTGACACCATAATTTTGTTGTGAAATTTTTATAATAAATATTAATAAATTTGAAAAAAATTAACTGAATAAAAAATATGTGGAAATGAAATCAATCCTTTAAGGAACTTGGCAAAATAGCCTCGTAACTTTGGCAGAAGGGGTGCATCCACAAAAAAGGGGTCGCAGTGACCAGGCCCGGGCGACTGTTTACCAAAAACACAGGTCTACGCAAAGTCACAAGACCATGTATGGGGGCTGATGCCTGCCTAGTGCCGGAAGGTCAAGGAAGTTGGTGACCTGATGACAGAGGAGCCGACGACCGAAGCCCCGGTGAATGGCGACAGTAACTATATCGGTCCCAAGAAAATACAGGCAGTACGTAAAGATGTCTTGGGCTAGAAGTGGTCGAAGGGAGGAAATAGGGTTTAGATCTGGAGTGGTGGTGGGGCGAGATCTAACGAGCAAGACCAGCATGAGGGGGAGGCAAGGTTGCTGCTCCTAGGGAAAAAGGGGGATGCCTAGGGGAAGAACGGAAGAGTGAGGCTACTACTTGAAGGAGGAGGAGGATGGAGATTGGGTTCGGCTTCTTGAGGAATAAAAGATGGCATGGGGAAATTCAGATGCGACTTTTATAGCCCAATTCCATGTTGAAATTGTGCCAAAACTCGGTAATTGGTAGACCACTCTAAGTTTACCACTAGGTGGCCAACCACTAGACGGGCTTTGGGGTTTAATTGAACCTAGACCAACTTAGAGTCGGATTAAATAATAATAATAATCTTTTCGCACCGTCTCCTTTGATTCGACGCAATCCAAAAAATTCATGTTGTTAACACGACAGTGTTAAAACCTACCGCCTAGTCCGCTCCAGCAATTCGCAGTAGTCCCAACAAAACTGGTACGACCAACAATAATTCCAAAAAATCCAAAAATATTCCAGCTGCTATTTCCTGCCTACTTCGCACAGAAACATTTCATCTAATGGCTGGTGGTAAAACAACAATTCAAACTACATACCCCAAAATAATTGAATGTCATTCCTATTCTGATTGTACCTTAAAGAGAGAAGATTTTAAAAACCTCGATTTTATAAATCAAAAAATCACTAAGCTAAATATATGCTCATCTATACTTGTTTGTAAACAACAGAAACTATTCATATACAAAATTCCCTTAAAAATCATATATATATATATATATATATATATATATATATATTAGGCTCTTCAAAGACCTTCTTTTAAAACACAAATTTCCCAAATGAAAAACTATTTCTTTGCCAAAAATTAAAACCAAGCATGTACTTATATATACATATAAATATTAAAGGATTTCAAAAATTAATCTTTTATAAACTAAAAACTTATTAACATGACCAATATAGTGGTATACATGTTTCTTTGAGAATTAAAATTTCAAAACTTTCCAAAACAAAATTTTGAAAATAAATCCTTGGGAAAAGAATTCCTTTGAAAACCCTTTTTTTCAAAATCTAAGGCATTTCCAAAATATAATTTATAAAAATTCTCTCATAGGTTTTAGATTAAGAAATTGACATTAATTCTCCAAATAAAAATCTAGTTTGCCATCAAAGAGGGGATCAATTAATGCACCCTAACAAAAACTTGCCTCTGGACAATTGCGACATGCAGGCTCTAATTTCCTACTTATCTAGAAAAAATGTGTGTCTTCGACTGGAACTCATCATCAAAATCTAAAATCACAATGTAGCAGGAATCTCAACAATCAAGTTGAACACCTCCAGTCTTCGAGATCCCACCATATGTCGTACTCATGCTCTTTATCAACAACGCTTTACGCATCGCCAGCACTCCATGGGGTACTTCGAAGTCGGCGTGAAAATTTTAACTCTAAGATATTTCCAACCTATAGTTGCTTTGCCCGTTCTCTCGGAATGGATCTACAACTACTTCTGTAGTCGAAACTCTTAGAATCTGGTGTAAAAAATATTATATTACTAGACTATAGAGGAAAGTTCAAATATGTTCTCTTAATTTATCCTAATTCCCCTAATCTACTACCCTAGGGTTTGATGCCAAATGTAACAACCTATACATTCATGGGCCTAAATTTCGACAAAAATCGATACACAAGTCCATCAAAGCATGGATCATTTGATTTGGAATCTGCAAATAAGCATGAGCATTATCAGAGATTGATAGAAATCTGAACTCATAGCAGAAAGTATAATAGGATAAGAATACCGATTACCACCACTACCTTGGAATAAATGGTATTCGTCGGATAATAGGTTTTCACATCAACATCAAACATGAGAGAAAAGAAGACTTCTCCAACAACTAAACATATCCAGCTCCAGTGACCTGCTCCTCTAAATCTATCATGTGGGTTGGAATGAGGAGGCGGTCAGAAAAATGTTCTAGTAACTGGAAAATCTATAAACTGGAAAATAAAAAACAACTTCTATAACCTTAAACAATGAAAAGGAGTAGAGAATGTTGACCCTTATCCCATCATTTTCCTATCGCATTCTCATCAATTCTCTCCTACATTATTTTTAACTAGATTACTAATCCTATTTTATGAGTTCCTAACGCTATTCCTATCCAAATCTCCTAATATTGTCTCTGTTTATATTTTTCCTACTTAAATGCCTTCTACATTATTTTAATCAAGTTCCAATTCCATTTTAGAAAGAATTTTCTTTTAAAGAACTTCCAAATTTACAAAATCGAAAAAAAAACATCAAGTCCAACCTATGCTCTACTTTACATTTATTTCAAAAAGAAGAAACCCTTTCAAAATATCATAAATCAAAAAAAAAATTTGACCCAATAAATCTATAGACTAAGAGTTTTGAAAATTAAAAACACTTTTCATCAAAAACCTTGTAATCAGAACTTTTGACTTCACAACTTGTTATTAAGTTATGATTTTCAAAATTTTCCAACTTTTTCAAAACAACAACTTCTTAATAAATCTTACGAAAAATCAATTCAAAAAATTTCAAGGTAGTTTCCAAAGAAAATCTTTTTATCAAATTCTTTCACATGGGATTGAATTATAGAAATTGACTTTGATTGTTATCTCTATTGAATTTTCTTCTTCTATCATCCCTTACTTTCGGATGTTTACAACTATACTACTTATAGTATTTAATTACTACCAACATGCTTATTATTACTATGAATGTCGATTTTCCATGATAAATTATTACTGTTTAACTGGATAATTTCTAAAACTATTTATTTATTCATCGAACTTTCCCTATTGTAACTTCTTTACCTTTCCGTTGTTACCCTAATATTTCGTTAGTACATTTATATCCTTGTTAAATTATTGTAACTCCCTATTTATTGCACACCTATCGCCTTATTAATTTTAGAGTTACAACCTTTTCCATTTACATTCCTTATGATACAACCTCCATCGCACATTTCTTGCTCTATGTATTTGTCCAACCCATAGTCACTGCATCCATCCTTTCGGAATATGGTGGCGACTACTTCTGTAGTTGGGATTTATAGAGTAAATTCAAATTAAGTATATATATATATATATATACAGTAGATTACTGAAACATACTTTGAAAAATAACAAGTACGCCACTTATACGTATATCTATCCCCATTAACCGGATAACCTAAGCTCTGATACCAAGTCTAACAACCTGCACTGAAACAGACCTAATTTTGTCCCAGTAAAAGCCTATCGAATCTTAGACCCATCTTAAGGCAAGCCGTTAAGTTGATTAAATTTAAACAATACATAGTACACAGAGTTATATATCCATATTTTCACAATCTCACAGCTAAATGGATAAAAGGTAATATCAGAAATAAGTACCCATTTCATAAAAGAAAACTATTTCAGAAATATACATGTTATTACCAAATCCTACAACATGTCTACATAAAATCACTATAGTATAATATTTCAAAATAACGTAATTATCTAAATTAGTTACATTAAAAATATTTGAAAGCGTATATAGATAGATAACTACGATATGTTTCCATCTCCACCTTCGTCTCCTAAATCAACATTGTCTCCTCTAACCTATGTTGTAATGAGGAGTGAGTCAGAACAACAAATGTATGGTGAAATGGTAATCTTAAGCTTTACCATAATTGTATTTGGATAGTATCTTCTAGATAAGAAATATGTCTTACGTAGTTAAACTATATCATACTAATAACTTTAACTATAAGCCCAAAGGCCTTCCCAGTTCACTTCCAAAATTAATGCAACTACCATTTATGATACAAGAGAAAGCATATAAATCGCTTAATACCTTTTATTGAGAATCAGGCAGACTCTAACTATTTAATACTTATAAAATAGGAAGGTCCCTGTCATTTAATGCCTAACCCATTTCCTACCCATTTCCAAATTCTAGCACAACTATTGTTAACGATGCAAGAGAGTGAACCTCTAAACCACTTTATACTTTTTTTTGTTAGGAGTTAGGAAGACTCTAACCATGTAATACCTATAAAATTAGGCATGTCCCCATCACTTAATACCTAACCCAAGGTAGGTACTTACATGGTTCTCACTAATTGACATCGTAAGGAATCCCATTAGGTCACTTTTTACTTCTTCTAAAGGAAAGAGGCGAACGCAACAATAGTGACTCAATACCTCTAAACCTAAAGTGGACCCCTTTAAAGACTCCTCTTACCATATCAATAGCGTGATTGTAACCCAAAATCCAAACCGTGACATCTTAGATTAATCTGAATATTCATAGGAATTGGTAGCTAGATTGTCTGGGCGGACTTCTATGTAACTTTAGACTGAACCTCGAATCCCTATAACTTGATCGTACTTCATATGTATACCAATAGCTTACATACAATTTCCAATATAAGTAATGATTAAGGCCATATAAGGTAACCCCTTATTATGCCTTTAATCATGGATTAATTTCCATAATTATCATTAACTAACTTATTAAGAAATCAATGCTATTTACTACCATATTAATTCTAATAAATAAATTCAATACACTATAATCATTACGTTATCAACATTAACAATATGTACACTAATATTACACACACACATACACGTGAAATTCAAATAAAATATCTCTAATCACACGCAAAGAGACTGCTAATTAATTTAAATGCCAAACTCATATAAGTCCCAAACTCCAAATAAATATATAGTTAATATCCTTAGCCAACGACTGACTTGTATAAAGAAGGAATAGTACCAACTCATCCCATATTAACATGGTAGAATTTTTCTCTTCTATTTCAAGGAAAACAAGTCCTATAATTAAAATCTTTCATATTCTATTCAACTTTTACACAAAGCACCTTGAAGCGAAAAAGGGTCCATACATGCTTAATTTATAGAAATAGGCAGTGCAAACTACACTATAATAAAATTCTTACTTTGCACACCATTTCAAAATTTATTTGCTTTTAGAACCCTTTTTATACTTCAAGTGAAATCAAAAGAAATAAAGTGAAATAGATTATAGATTATCTAAATCTCAAGTACAGACTTATCCTACTATGTTAATACAAACAATTGAAATTCCAACTATTAAAGATTGAAATTTATTTAGGGAATTTTAGGGGTTTTAGACGTGGTTTTAGACGTTTTGTTTTTTTTACCAAAATTTCCCGAGGCATACCTCAAATTCAAATAAATGCTATTCAATTATAAAAATATGAAAAACTTGATATTTCCACTCATGGAGAATTGTTTGCATCCTAACAGGATTTGATTCCACCATTCCTAATTCCCTTTTTGATTTCCCACTTTTGGAATATACAACAAAGTGAATTGTATATAGAAATTAGATTTAGATTAAAAAACTAGAGAGGAACAGAATTAGAAATCAAAGAAAATATTCATCTAAACCTCTTACCTAAAAATCTTAACTAACTTTGAAATCTAAAGAAAAAGAAGAAGAAGAAGAAGAAGAAGAAGAAGGAATATGGAAGAGCTTCGTTGTTGTCTCCAAAAAATTTATGAAGAAAAGTGAGGTCTAGGTGCCTATTTATAGAGGTGAGAAGAAACCAAAACCGTCGGATTAAACATAAACAAATCCTAGCTATTTTGGCTAAGGGTTTTCATCATCTGTAGCCATCAACCGATTGATCAGCCGAGTAAGGCGGTTGTTATCCCGCCTTTTGGCAAGGCCGTGACACCAAGAAATTAACTGGAAATCAAAGATAGTTCATCTTGGAAAACGGTTATACATAGGTTCGCTATGGATACCAGTAAATTTAACTCGAGTCTGAATCAAGATATAGTTGACATGACATGACACGCAAAGTCACGGAAGCCAACATTCCAAATTTCAAGTTATTTCTGGTTTATATGCTCAAGATAAGATCGATGCAAGCCAAGAAATAAGCTCATTTGTATCCAACGGTCAATCCTATCCGCATCGGTTTCTTTCGAATCCGTCAATAGCGGCTTCTTAGTATCCTTCGGAATTGACCCACTTTGTATCCATCTACAACCACCCATTTCATATCCATCAGTAGTGGCACGGTAGACCATTTCGTATCGATCCAGTTTCAAGCATGCTTCATATCAACACCTCCCATTGATGCGAAAACCAAATACTCGACGATCGATACGAAGTGGAGCACAGGGCATCGTTACGAATTGGATCACAGGGTATTGGTACGAAGTGGAGTACAATCGAAGTTATACGAAGTAAAATGCACAATATCGATACGTAAAAAGCGCGGTCAAGTGGAAGACTCGATCACTTGGCATAAAAAGTGGATCGATCTTAAAGGTTAGCGCCACGTCAACTAACATTACGTGCAGAAACATCGATACGAAGCAATCGATAAGAACAGTATCGATACGAAGGCAGCAGTGCTTTGCAAATCTGAACTTGCATCGATCATAACTCAAAATCTATTAAGTCCAAATGCCACTAAATTTTCACAAGAGCTTAAGTACATCTTCAGGAATGTTCATGATCGATCCCAACTCGATTGGACTTAATCCTGATCAATATGAATTGCACTTGTATCAATCACAAATCGGCTCCAAACAGTCAGGGTCAATCATGTGGGCCCACCCATGTGAGAGAAAAGGTCTTCCAAGATCTGAGCGAGATATTTGTTGCCTATGCCTATAAATAGTAGCCTAGGACCTACTGAAAAAGGACTTTTGGCTCTTCTACATCCATATTCTTCTGAAATCACTATTGTACTCGAATTCTAATGTTGTAACTCGTTGCAATCAGCAATCAAAAGTTAATAAAAGTGAATTATTTCATAGTGGACGTAGCATATTGGACGTAGGCCATACGCCGAACCACTCTAAATCTACGTTTTTCTGTGTGTTTACTTGTTTATTAATTGATATGTTTGTTAGATCTTCCTCCTTTTCCATTTAAATTCTTCATTTTATCTCCAAAGAGTGTTGTGCCCAATTTTGGTACAAACACTTTGGTGCTTTCAACAAGAGAACCCAGTTTTTCTCCTGCTTGTTGGATCTACTATCGATATCGGATTGCGTAAATCTAAGAAGTAGATCCAGATTCCAAGTTTAGAGTTCTTCCATCCTATTTAGATTTGCATAAAGTCTAGGAAAGAGCTTCGCTATCCATCATGGTTAACAATAGGACTACTTCAACAACTGCAGATCCGGAAGGACGGGACAAACAGAACCCATAGAACTGCCACTGACCGATCAGAATGCTGTCGAACCATCAGATCTGCAAGTCCCTGTCACGAGGAAAGGATTTCAATTGCTAATGCAAGAGCTGAAGCAAAGACGCCAACAGCTTACTCAGCAACTCCGCGCTAACGTGGAATTGACCAATCAATTGAATCGTCAAAGACGATGGAGATCCAGAGGGTATAAGGCTTCATATTCATCCACCGAGAGTTCAGCCTCTCTTGACTATCACCATAGATCCATGCGCCCACGACTGGATGGAAGCTATACACAAGCTACTGGACAACAACGCACCTTGAGTCTGGGGTAGCCAAGGGTTGGCCCGTCAATCAGCCATTAGACTAGACCCTCCTCCCGGGGAGGTACTGTTCCTTAGCATACTACAGACGATTGCACTACCATCGCTGCCATTGATTTGGGAGTCGATGCCCGAAACTGGACAGATCCGAACTGTCGCCAACTTGAATACACACCTGAACCATATGTCCCTGAGAACCTAGAACGAAGGAGGTGAAACATGGACCGTCGATCACGACCGGCCCATCCTCGCATTGTGGAACCCAACCACACCTTGGCATAGCAGGCCCAGAACGTCCAGATGTTGGACATACTGACGATGATCCGTCAGATGATATGTGACAGTCAAGGTCTCAACAATGACGATTGGGAATCTCCCAGAGTCATACCCTTTTCACTGATGATATACTTTATGATGAACCACCTCGGCGATTCAAGATTCCAACTCTACTTTTTTATAAAGGGAGCTCTGATCCTAATCAGTATATCCTAAAGTACGAATGGTTGATGAATGCTGCACGAACCGACGACGTTTTTAAGTGTCGAAGATTTTCGATTTCTCTATGGGGCATAACAACTATGCGGTTTATTCTTTTACCACCTAGATCTATCTCGTGTTTTGACCAGTTGTGTAACAACCCGCATATTTATCGATTTTATATTTAAAATTTTATTTAAATATTTTATCGTTAGTCGGATTTTAGTTCGAAAAGCTACTTTTTGCAAACAGCCGAATTAGTACTCGAGACCACCCCTATTGAGTTCAAAATGCCGTTTGCGACCTTTTTGGGTATAAGCTTTGATATGTTTGGAGAAAGTTGATTTTTGCTACTTTTTCCCGCTTATGACTTTGGTTTGGACTGCACCCTTATTAGCTCAGCCCAACCCCCTTCTCTTCATAACTTCTCCTCTTTGCTTAAAGACTCAAGATTTAGCAACAATGGTGGAAGAGAATGCGAAATAGAAATTCCTAAGCCCTAGTTTCCATTAGCAAATCCATCTTCTTGCTCCAAACTCAAGTGAACCCGTTGGTAAGCATCTCCTTCATCTTCTCCAACTCTTTCTCCATTCAATTTCAGAAAATTCCTAAACCTAATTTAGGAAATGTTTCTCTTTTAAGCTTAGATTCAAGCTTCTCGTGTTGAGATTGAAGTGTGGTTGATCTTCCTTCGTCTTCAAGCTTCTCATTCATTGTTTTCGGATTCAAAGGTGAGATTTTTATCTCACATCTATGCTTATATTTATCTTTGATTGTTAGGTATGAATTCCTAACACTTATTCGTGTGCAATTGCTTTTGGTTTGGATTGATTTGGTGAATATTCCAATTTTTAGTGTTTTGGGTTCAAATCTTTAAAAATCCTAACTTTGATGTTTGAATGTGTTTTTGATTGTGCATCGAAGAGCTTTTAGGGTCGGGTAGTCGATAGGCATAAACCCTTAGCGCCGTTGCTCGAGCGAATGCAATTTGATCGAGTTTGCACCTCCTTTGAATTAGGGCAGGGGAGTGCTGGCAACAGGTTCGGCCGACCGAGCCCCTGGGCCGGTCGACCGACCTGCTATCCAGGCACTTCCTGCCTCTGTTTGGGAGTGCCGTTTACAGGCCTCGGCCGACCGAGCCCCTGGGTCGGTCGATCGACCTGGTGCCCCGGGAACTTCCAACCCTTGGTTCGGCCAACCGACTCAGGGAGTCCGGTCGACCGACCTGCTCCTATTTGCAAGTTTTGCCTATTTGCTTGAGAATTCCAACTTCTATCGATTCGTGTTGAATCCCTTTTGTTATTATCACTTATTATCGACTTTGATGACATTTTCTTCGTGATTTATGAGAATATCCTTTTTGATGGATTCGGTATCGATTTCTTTGGATTTTATTCTCGTCTTTGAATGTGAATCTTTATGAGTTGATTGTTTCTACAATCACTTCTATGATTTGTCACTTAAAAATATAAAGGTTTTCTATACTAGTAGTAAATATCAAAACTCTTTCCTCAAACGATTTCAATACTATTTTAATACCAAATTCGTTTATAAAACCGTTTTCCAATCTATTAGTATATACAAGCCTTTACCTCACTCGTATGAGAAATCTAATTAAACGACTTAGTAAAACAAGTGGTATGAAACGCTTGCGTTTACTTCGTCGGTTAATTCTTGGACTTGTTCGATTGAATCTCCTGTGACAATTTTCTAGTGGAGACTTACAATTTGTTCGTAAATATTTAAGTTAAGCTAGTGGTTACGGGACATGATGCTAAGCTCATATATTTACTAGCTTACTGTATTCGACACTTCTCTTTGATCATGACGATCATTTGATGATTTAGACTAGCAATTGTACGATGTCTTTTTGATTGCAAGGTTAGGCTAGACACCATTTGTGTGATTTCGACTCACACATACCTTTATGCTTTTTGGTTAGCCTAGACACCATTTGTGTGATTTCGACTCACACATATCTTTTGTTTACTTCGTGGAGCAATCGGCTCAATAAGTCGGGACATGGGGCGTATCTTTCTAGGTGCGTCGATGTTCGTCTATGCATGGGGCGTATCTTTCTAGGTGCGTCGATGTTCGACTTTGCATGGGGTGTATCTTTCTAGGTGCATCAATGTTAGACATTACATGGGGTGTATCTTTCAAGGTACATCGTTGTTTATTTATGCATGGGGTGTATCTTTCTAGGTGCATCGATGTTTGTTTACTTCGTGGAGCAATCAGATCAATAAGTCGGGACATGGGGCGTATCTTTCTAGGTGCGTCGATGTTCGTATATGCATGGGGCGTATCTTTCTAGGTGCATCGATGTTCGACTTTGCATGGGGTGTATCTTTCTAGGTGCACCGATGTTAGACATTACATGGGGTGTATCTTTCTAGGTGCATCGATGTTTATTTATGCATGGGATGTATCTTTCTAGGTGCATCGATGTTTATTTGTGCATGGGGCGTATCTTTCTAGGTGCGTCGATGCTAGAGCATGGGGCGTATCTTTCTAGGTGCGTCGATGTTCGACTGTACATGGGGCGTGTCTTTCTAGGTGCGTCGATGTCCAGTTTGTGGGATTGGCCATCTTTTTTATTGTGATTTGGTCCATCGGATGTCCCGCTGTACGACGTCGTTGTTCCTTGTTATTGTGATTTCTGGATTTCGTGTGTTGATTTCTGGAATTTATGTTTCACCGACTTTTACGATGGGCATTGATATATATGTCATTTATTGTGGCTTGGTGAATGAAATTAGGAGTATGACATTCCTTTTTATCTTGAGTAGGTTATTGTGATATTGATTAATCTCTTGTTGATTTTCAATTACTTATTTATCACAGCTTGGCATTGTGATTATTATATGTTTATGCCATATCTCTTAATTCTATATCATGTTATCTGATATTTATAGCTAGACTGATCTGTTTATTATTTTCTTCTTAAATAATTCTCGGGTCAGACTGAGATTTTACAGGTGCTTCTGCTTGACTCCTTATCGGACTTTCATCTGATCTTTTGGCTAACTACTTAAGTTTAGTAGTTTTTGTTGTATACATTTGAGATACAGACTCTATGATGTATACTTATTCTTTTGTCTAGCACTTGTATCTATTCTTTTTTATATTGTGGATCTTGTTTGACCACTACTCTGATGTACACTTTCACGTGTAATATTCATATCTATTTCCGCCTTTGTGATATGAATTATCTGTGACTGATTTATGTTATGTTTATTTCTATATTTGTTTCTGAAGATATTATAGCCACTATGTAGTAGCTTTGAGTTTGTGTCGGTATGTCGGATTTCCCCCTTGATAAGAAATGCATGTTATACTATCTGACATATCGATGCTCGTGCAAAGCAATTACATGGATGGTCGCTCCTCAACAGCCTTATTCTCCATGCTAGTTGACAGCATTCACCGTAATGTTCTTGGCTAGCGTGGGTATAGAGGTGGGGCGTCACAGCTTGGTATCAGAGCCAAACTTCGGAACAATATAGAATAATTTAGCAAGGATCATGTCCTAAGTCTTTCTTAGGAGTTGTGCTTTAGGATTTTATTCGGGTCTTCGTACCGTTCTATCCTACTTTCTTTTATGATTCCTTGTTTTATCTATCAAGATTGCTTGATATTTATTTTGAGAGTAACTTTTTCCTCTTCTTTCTTTCTTTCTTAAAGAAGAGAAACGGTTAGACCAGGCCGTCCCAGCGCCGGTCAATCTAGTTCTACTCCCAAGGATGGAGTATTTATGTCTGCCCAACAACTTTTGGATCTTGTAAAGAATCAAGAGTTTATCTATGCTTTGAGTAAGAACCCCGAAATGGTTCTACCTTTGAAACTTGAAGTTTCTTTCAGTCAGCTTATGGATGTTACTCTTCTTCATGGAGAGGTTGGTAAAGGAAGTGTTTGTGATATTGGGACTTCCAAGAATAGGCATATTAAGTTCAAGAGCCTTAATCCCAATAAGAGAGTGAAGCAAACTACTTTTGTAGCAAAGACTCCAATCCCTAATCGTGGAGGATTCTACAATTGTAATTCTATGGAACACTATGTGAAAATGTGTCCAAAACCCCATTCTTGTCGCTATTGCAAAAAACTGGGTCACCTTTTATCTGCGTGTCCCAAACTTTTGAACAAGGACATGAGAAAGCTAAATATTGTGCAAGCCCCTAGCAACTCTTCTCTTGGCCAAGGTATTTTTCACTCAATCCTTGATGGCATTGTTTTATTTTGTGATCTTCTTATTTGAGTTCTTTTTGATATGGGTTTCATCTCACTATTTTATATCAAAAGAACTTGTCGATTCTTTTTCTTTGAATATTTTGGGCTTGATGACTTCTTTGAGGATTGCGAATCCGGATGGTAGATCTGCAACACTCAATTCGCTTTTATTTGATGTCGAAATAATTTTATGTGATTTATCTTTCCGAGCCGATATTTTTACTTAGGCTTCGGCATTGTTTTTTTTTGTAAGGATTGGCTTAATCGTTGTGAAGCCCATATCCTATTTTCTCGTGTGGACTATTCATGTTTGACATTTTCAATCTGTTAAGCAGATTTCTATTTTTCCTTTATGATTTTGATTCCAACTTGATGGCATCATTTTATTCCTTAAGCCCACTTATAAGGAAAGTGTTATTGCTCTCATTCATTTAGTTAGAGAAATTTTCCGGTATTTTTGAGCTTGTCTTAGGATTATCACCTAAGTAATCTTTTGTGTGGTGCTAAGGTCTTTTCAGTTTGACCTTACCACCGGTTTTCATTTGCTACGAGTTGCGAAAGTTAGCATTCCACTTACCGCATTCCGCACTTGTTATGATTCCTATGAATGACTTATTTTGTCATTCAGTTTGTCCAGCATATTTCATCCATTTTTATATATCAAATATTCTATGAATATTTCGATGAGACCATTCTTTTATTTATTGATTTTTAGATGAGAATAACAATTTAAAATTTTGCAAAATCTTTTTCATAAGATTTATTTAGAAGTATAACTGGATTTTTGTTCTTAAAACGAACAAAGAATATTCTTAGAAGTTTTTGAGAAACTTACTTATCCTATAGAATACGATTTTGTGTTTGTATTTCCCATTTAGTGTTTTAAGAATTTTGGTCGATGCGCTTGATCAACGTTATCGATAGGAATTTCCTAAACGCTTTGATGAGACAATCAGACACGATATATTGACTTGTAAAAATGTAAAATTTTTGTAGAAAGATTATTACATAAAAATAAAAATATAATTTTGAAAGTTTTAACTTTTCGGGAAAGAAGATTATTTAAAAGAAATTCTTTCTTTTCGATACTCTTATTCTTGTGATTCCTGAAGGGGAACCAAGACTTTGCTATTTGTACTGATACTAGTCGTATTGGTTTGTATGCCGTTCTCCTGCAAAGGAGAACGTGCTATCACTTGTGCTTCTAAATCATTATAGCTTATCGAGACTAGGTATGCCACTCATGATCTAGTGCTCGCGGCTATTGTTTTTGCTTTTAGAGTTTGACATCATCATCTTTGGGGGAGAAATTTGTTCTCTACCTCGATCATAAATCTTTGGAATAATTATTTTCTCATATGGAACTCCATGTTGACTCGATTTCCTGACATCTTATGATCTTGATATTCTTTTTATTCCTGAAGGGAAATCGTGTTGCCAATGCGCTTTGTCGTAAGCAACAAGTGGTTGATTCTTTGATGTTGTCTGAATGGAATCATCTTTTTTATCAAGTTCATCGGACGTTTTGGTACACTTCGTTTTATTGAGCTTTATCTCATTCCTTTTATGGATTAGTGTCCGGTGTTCTTTTATGGTGTTCGGTTCATCGGATGTACTTTTATTATACTACATCGATGTTCCGTCTTATTTGATTCATTGGATGTACCGTTTGTACTACATCAATGTTTTTGCTTTTGATTCATTGGATGTACCGTTTGTACTACATCAATGTCTTTGCTTTTGATTCATTGGATGTACCGTTTGTACTACATCAATGTCTTTCCTTTTGATTCATTGGATGTACTGTTTGTACAACATCAATGTCTTTGCTTTTGATTCATTGGATGTACCGTTTGTACTACATCGATGTCTTTCCTTTTGATTCATTGGATGTACCGTTTGTACTACATCAATGTCTTTGCTTTTGATTCATTGGATGTACCGTTTGTACTGCATCAATGTCTTTCCTTTTGATTCATTGGATGTACCGTTTGTACTACATCAATGTCTTTGCTATTCGATTCATTGGATGTACCGTTTGTACTACATCAATGTCTTTGCTTTTGGTTCATTGGATGTACCGTTTGTACTACATCAATGTCTTTGCTTTGGTTCATTGGGCGTACCGTTTTTGTACTACGCTGATGTCCCAAATTATTTGAGTTTCTAGTTCCTCGGGCGTACTGTTTTTATACTACGCCGTTGCACCGGCTCAATTTTCTGCTATTCTTGACGTTCCCCGCGTCTTTTACCTACGGAAATGCTTTAGGGATTCCGGTTTTCATTCTTGAGCCCGGTAATATTGTGGAAATTGAAGTTTCACCAGATTTCTTGCTAACTCTTTCGTGCACTTTATGGTGAACTTCCTATTTCAAATTTTCTTTTGTGTTGATATGCTTCCATGGTTGTTACTACTTATTTTCCTCTTAAGTATTGCGAGGACGCAATTTCTTTAAGGAGGGGAGTCTGTAACAACCCGCATATTTATCGATTTTATATTTAAATAATTTATTTAAATATTTTATCATTAGTCGGATTTTTTTTCCGAAAAGCTACTTTTTGCAAACAGCCGAATTAGGACTCGAGACCACCCCCATTGAGTTCAAAATGCCGTTTGCGACCTTTTTGAGTATAAGCTTCGATATGTTTGGAGAAAGTTGGTTTTTGCTACTTTTTCCCGCTTATGACTTTGGTTTGGACTGCACCCTTATTAGCTCAGCCCAACCCCCTTCTCTTCATAACTTCTCCTCTTTGCTTAAAGACTCAAGCTTTAGCAACAATGGTGGAAGAGAATGGGAAATAGAAATTCCTAAGCCCTAGTTTCCATTAGCAAATCCATCTTCTTGCTCCAAACTCAAGTGAACCCATTGGTAAGCATCTCCTTCATCTTCTCCAACTCTTTCTCCATTCAATTTCAGAAAATTCCTAAACCTAATTTAGGAAATGTTTCTCTTTTAAGCTTAGATTCAAGCTTCTCGTGTTGAGATTGAAGTGTCGTTTATCTTCCTTCGTCTTCAAGCTTCTCATTCATTGTTTTCGGATTCAAAGGTGAGATTTTTATCTCACATCTATGCTTATATTTATCTTCGATTTTTAGGTATGAATTCCTAACACTTATTCGTGTGAAATTGCTTTTGGTTTGGATTGATTTGGTGAATATTCCAATTTTTAGTGTTTTGGGTTCAAATCTTTAAAAATCCTAACTTTGATGTTTGAATGTGTTTTTGATTGTGCATCGAAGAGCTTTTAGGGCCGGGTAGTCGATAGGCATAAACCCTTAGCGCCGTTGCTCGAGCGAATGCAATTTGATCGAGTTTGCACCTCCTTTGAATTAGGGCAGGGGAGTGCTGGCAACAGGTTCGGCTGACCGAGCCCCTGGGCCAGCCGACCGAGCCCCTGGGCCGGTCGACCGACCTGCTACCCAATACTTCCTGCCTCTGTTTGGGAGTGCCGTTTACAGGCCTCGCCGACCGAGCCCCTGGGCCGGTCGACCGACCTGGTGCCCTGGGCACTTCCAACCCTTGGTTCGGCCAACCGACTTAGGGAGTCCGGTCGACCGACCTGCTCCTATTTGCAAGTTTTGCCTATTTGCTTGAGAATTTCAACTTCTATCGATTCGTGTTGATTCCCTTTTGTTATTATCACTTATTATCGACTTTGATGACATTTTCTTCGTGATTTATGGGAATATCCATTTTGATGGATTCGGTATCGATTTCTTTGGATTTTATTCACGTCTTTGAATGAGAATCTTTATGAGTTGATTGTTTCTACAATCACTTCTATGATTTGTCACTTAAAAATATAAAGGTTTTCTATACTAGTAGTAAATATCAAAACTCTTTCCTCAAACGATTTCAATACTATTTTAATACCAAATTCGTTTATAAAATCGTTTTCCAATCTATTAGTATGTACAAGCCTTTACCTCACTCGTATGAGAAATCTAATTAAACGACTTAGTAAAACAAGTGGTATGAAACGCTTGCGTTTACTTCGTCGGTTAATTCTTGGACTTGTTCGACTGAATCTCTTGTGACAATTTTCTAGTGGAGACTTACAATTTGTTCGTAAATATTTAAGTTAAGCTAGTGGTTATGGGACATGATGCTAAGCTCATATATTTACTAGCTTACTGTAATCAACACTTCTCTTTGATCATGACGATCATTTGATGATTTAGACTAGCAATTGTGCGATGTCTTTTTGTTTGCAAGGTTAGGCTAGACACCATTTGTGTGATTTCGACTCACACATACCTTTATGCTTTTTGGTTAGCCTAGACACCATTTGTGTGATTTCGACTCACACATTTCTTTTGTTTACTTCGTGGAGCAATCGGCTCAATAAGTCGGGACATGGGGCGTATCTTTCTAGGTACGTCGATGTTCGTTTATGCGTGGGGTGTATCTTTCTAGGTGCGTCTATGTTCGACTTTGCATGGGGTGTATCTTTCTAGGTGCATCGATGTCAGACATTACATGGGGTGTATCATTCTAGGTACATCGATGTTTATTTATGCATGGGGTGTATCTTTCTAGGTGCATCGATGTTTGTTTACTTCGTGGAGCAATCGGCTCAATAAGTCGGGACATGGGGCGTATCTTTCTAGGTGCGTCGATGTTGGTCTATGCATGGGGCGTATCTTTCTAGGTGCGTCGATGTTCGACTTTGCATGGGGTGTATCTTTCTAGGTGCAACGATGTTAGACATTACATGGGGTGTATCTTTCTAGGTGCATCGATGTTTATTTATGCATGGGATGTATCTTTCTAGGTGCATCGATGTTTATTTGTGCATGGGGCATATCTTTCTAGGTGCGTCGATGCTAGAGCATGGGGCGTATCTTTCTAGGTGCGTCGATGTTCGACTGTACATGGGGCGTGTCTTTCTAGGTGCGTCGATGTTCGACTGTACATGGGGCATGTCTTTCTAGGTGCGTCGATGTCCAGTTTGTGGGATTGGCCATCCTTTTTATTGTGATTTGGTTCATCGGATGTCCCGCTGTACGACGTCGTTGTTCCTTTTTATTGTGATTTCTGGATTTCGTGTGTTGATTTCTGGAATTTATGTTTCACCAACTTTTACGATGTGCATTGATATATATGTCATTTATTGTGGCTTGGTGAATGAAATTAGGAGTATGACATTCCTTTTTATCTTGAGTAGATTATTGTGATATTGATTAATCTCTTGTTGATTTTCAATTACTTATTTATCATAGCTTGGCATTGTGATTATTATATGTTTATGCCATATTTCTTAATTCTATATCATGTTATCTGATATTTATAGCTAGACTGATCTGTTTATTATTTTCTTCTTAAATAATTCTCGGGTCAGACTGAGATTTTACAGGTGCTTCTGCTCGACTCCTTATCGGACTTTCATCTGATCTTTTGGCTAACTACTTAAGTTTAGTAGTTTTTGTTGTATACATTTGAGATACAGACTCTATGATGTATACTTATTCTTTTGTCTAGCACTTTTGTCTATTCTTTTTGATATTGTGGATCTTGTTTGACCACTACTCTGATGTACACTTTCATGTGTAATATTCATATCTATTTCCGCCTTTGTGATATGAATTATCTGTGACTGATTTATGTTATGTTTATTTCTATAATTGTTTCTGAAGATATTATAGCCACTGTGTAGTAGCTTTGAGTTTGTGTCGGTATGTCGGATTTCCCTCTTGACAAGAAATGCATGTTATACTATTTGACATATCGATGCTCGCGTAAAGCAATTACATGGATGGTCGCTCCTCCACAGCCTTATTCTCCGTGCTAGTTGACAGCATTCACCGTAATGTTCTTGGCTAGCGTGCGTATAGAGGTGGGGCGTCACAAGTCGGGAACAAAGTTTGTTGAGCAATTCTGCATGCATGTCACATGGCCAAAGGATGTTAATACCCTGTCTAGTGTCACTCAAACTCCTGAAGAGACACTTAGACGCTATCTGGAGAGGTTTCACACAGCATTCGGTGAGATTAGTAATCCTAATGATAATTCAAGCCTGATGGCATTAACTAAGGGGATCAATCTCGATTTCGAGTTCGGCAAATGGTTGGCCAAAAAACCTTCTACGTCATTGGACCATTTCCATTCTAAGGCAGCCTAGTTCTTGAGAAGGAAGGATGCGAAACAGACTAGGAAAAAGTATGATGCAGAACCCAGTGTGGAAGGAATCTAGAGCAATGTTGCTATTAAACAAACTGGGGAGAGTTCCGAAAAGGTGCAATTGAACATACAGAATAAACAGAAAGGCAATGGAAATCAAAATAGGAAACGGGATCAGAATCATGGGCCACGACGTAGGGCTCCTATGTTTGATAATTATACTCCTTTAAATACATCGTTGGAGAACGTGTATATACAAACCTACAATGCTATTCAGTATATGAAACCCACTTAGAAACACTCATTGAAAAAATAGATGCAAACGAGGAAGTTATGCATATTTCATGATTGTTGTGGGCAAAACACGAATGAGTGTCGTCATTTGTAGGATCGTATTGAGAAGTTGATACATGAGAGGAAGTTAGAGTAGTCTGTGCGGGCGCCGTACTCAGGTTGTGCAGGCCTATCAAATCAGAATCATGTACCAAATCAGGCAAGATAGGAGGAACCCGCTCGTAATAGCAGGTGGTTGGTCATAAATACTATTAGTAGTGGTCCTCATCCAACAGACAGAAGCTGGAAGGAAATGGAGTCGTATGCCAGTTCCATTAGGCATGCGAGCTTCGAATGTTGATGTAGTTTGGAAGATGAGGCTCAAGCCAAGCATTAGAAAATGATGACAGATGACATCATATTTCAAGATAGGGATGCCGACAGGGTCGAAGCCCCAACTATTGATCCACTTGTCATTTCAGCACAGATAGATCCTGCTTGGATGAAGAGGATCTTAGTAGACAGTGGAAGTTCTATGAACATACTGTTCAAATGAGCCTATGATCAGATGAAAATGGAACCAAAGGATTTGAAGCCTTTTCAGTCTCGTATTCATGGGTTCAATGGGAGCGATACTATACCCACTAAAGTAGTGGAACTGCCAGTGGAGTTAGGAATTGGAGAACACCGGATAGTCTGGATATTGCTGTTTGTTATATTGGACATAGACTCGCCATACAATGCTTTCTTGGGCCGACCGGCCCTAACTGCGGCCCTAACTGAATTTAGGGCTGTCATTGCCCCTTGGTGTCGGACTTTAAAATTTCCTACCCACAATGGAGTTGGAGTCCTTCAGGGAGACTAGGCTGCTGGACGAGCCTGTTATGTTCTGAGATGCGAGAGGCACAACAGAAAGAAAAAGGAATGGGCGTTGAGGAATCTCTCTACCTCCGCTTTGTTGAAAATTGACAACTAACGCCTAGGCCTGGGCACCCCAACTAATTCCCAAGTGATCTTGACTCGAGAGATACCGAAAGTGAAGACGAAATTAGCGACAGTCAAGCTTCCTCGGTCGAGTTGACGATCGATGTTCTGATCGACGATAATGACGATTCTAAAATGATAAAGATTGGAACTCAGCTAAGTCGATGGATGCAAGAGGAATTGGTTGAATTTCTCCAGGAAAACTAAGACGTGTTTGCCTGGACACGTTCTGACATGTGTGGAATCTCCCCGGACATCGCGAGCCACACATTGAATATTCATCCGTGGCATGTCCCGATCAAGAAAACAAAGCATGGTATGGATTCAGAGAGATCTGCCACCCTTAAGCAAGAGGTAGAAAAACTCCAATTCAACGGGTTTATCCGAGATGCATTATATCCGCAATGGGTGTCAAATCCTGTACTTTTTCGAAAGCCAAACGGGAAATGGAGAACATGCATTGATTACTCAGAATTGAATAAGGCTTGCCCTAAAGACAGTTTTCCACTCCCCTAATTGATCAGCTCATAGACTTAACAGCTGGACATGAGCTCTTATCCTTCATGGATACGTATTCTGGCTACAATCTAATACCCATGCACTTGCCTAACCAGGAGCATACCAATTTTGTAGCCGATCTGCGACTTTACTGCTACAAAGTCATGCCATTAGGACTCAAGAATATCGGGGCAACTTACCAACGATTAGTTAATCGAATGTTCACTAACCAGATTAGAAAACCCATGAAGGTATATGTGGATGACATGCTCGTGAAATCGTGATTCTCCACTAATATATCAAAGACCTAAAATCGATTCAGCATCCTTCGAGAAATAGAATGAAACTTAATCCATTGGGGTCGCATTCGGAAAATTCCTTGGGTTTATCGTCAATGCTCAAGGGATCGAAGCTCATCCCAAAAAGACCTAGGCAATCAGAAATCTTAAGACTCCAAGAAATATAAAGCAAGTCCAAAGCCTAAACAGGAAAGTAGCATCACCGAGCAGGTTCATTTCAAAATCCATTGACTAATTTATTTCCTTCTTTGACCATATCAGAAAAGGGAAACAAAACTTTGAATGGATTATGGAATGTGGGGGCGCATTCTGAGCCCTGGTTCAACACCTCTCCACACCAACCATTCTGTCAAAGCCATTGATCACGAGAGATTGTACATCTACTTGGCGGTGTCAGAAAACGCAATCAGTGCAGCCTTAATTCGAGAGGAAGACCAGATACAACTCTCGGTCTATTATATTAGTAAACGACTAACGGGAGTAGAGAGAAATTATTCGAAGCTAGAGAAGTTGTCTTATTGTCTTATCGTTGCCTCAAGGAAGCTCCGTTCGTATTTCCAAGCTCATCTTATTACCATTTACACTGATCAGCCATTACGGTAGGTCCTTATGTGGCCTGAGACGTCCGGTAGGTTATTTAAGTGGAATATCGAGCTAAGTCGGTTTGACATTACTTACACTCCATGGCGAGCTATCCAAGGACATGTCCTGACGGACTTCATCGCTGAATTCACTATCCCGGAGGACTTGCCTGAAACCAATGAATCTCCTGAGTATATCTAAAAGCTCCATACCGATGGTGCATCATATAACCATTACTCAGGCTTTGGAGATGTACTAGAAACTCCAGAAGGCCGATCTATATGCTATGCTTTAAAGTTCGATTTTCGTGTGACTAACAACGAAATCGAGTACATAGCCCTGCTAGCTAGATTAAGACTTTCTAGATATTTAAGAATTATTGTTGTGGAGATTTATTGTGATTCGTAGTTGGTCGTGTGTCAGGTTTGGGGTGAGTATCGAGCCAAAGATTGAAGGCTGGCTGCTTACCTTGCTTGGGTTTAGGAGATATTGGATCAGTTCGATTATTATGCCATCTTTTGCATACCCCGAGAGCACAATCAAAAAATGATTTGTTAGCAAAGTTCGCCAATATAGGTGAAGCGCGGAAAATGGGAATCGTTCCCATGGAAACATTATCTTCCTCGAGCATCGACCAAATGGAAACGGACTAGGTACTTGAGGTCATTCCTGATAAGGAGTCATGGATGACTCCTTTAGAAACTATCTCGAGCATGGGCCCCTACCGGAGCGCAGGAGTGAAAAGGGACATGTTTTTTGAAAAGCTTTTTGATTCACCATCCAGAATGGATTCATGTATAGAAGAGGGTACTCTGTTCTTTTAGTCCAGTGTATCGCTCAAATGAGTATTACATGTTGTGCACGACGGAGAACGCGGCGATCACAACGGAAGGCAAGCGCTTGCCAAGAAAGTGCTCCGATATGGATACTATTGGCCGACTGTAAACCATGATGCATCGGACTACGCCAGAAAATGTGACAGATGTCGAAGAACGATCGGATTCCTAGAGCCTCACCGACTGAAATAACTCAGATGGTCAGTCCATGTCCGTTTGCAGTATGGGGCATCGACATTAGTTCACTCCTTTAGCCAAAGGTGGTGCGAAGTACGCCATTGTTGCAGTTGATGACTTTACCAAGTAGGCGGAAGATGAACCCTTTTCTACAATCACGACAAAGAAATTGATCAACTTTGTAGCGCACAACATTATCTGCCAATTTGGTCTCCCACATACCATCTCACATACAACGGAGCCTAATTTGATAGTGTTGAATTTAAGAATCTATCAATGGTTCCACATCCAGAAGAATTTCTCCCCGGTTGCACACTCTCAAGCGAATGTACAGGTTGAAGCTATTAATAAAGTTACAAAGTCTATTACAAAGAAACGAATGGAAAAGGCCGAAGGCAAATGGGTCGATGAACTCCCTATGGCTTTATAGGCTTACCGGATAACCAACAAATCTACGACCGGCCGACTACATTCTCTCTTTCTTACGGTTCCGAAGCCGTTATTCCAGTCGAGATGGAAGTACTTTCTCATCATGTGACTTATTATGATCCGAAAACGAATGCTATATTACTTGCCGAATCTATGGGTTTATTGGATGAGAAGCGTGAAGAGGCTGATTTGAAGGCAGCCGCATACTGAAGTCAAGTTGCCCGGTTATACAATGCCAATGTCCGACCCCAAACCTTCAAACTCGGTAATCTCGTCCTTAAAAGAATTCACCCACCCGGTTCCTTCACATGTGAAACCAATGTGGGAAGGACCATATGTCATTGAAGAAAGGTCGAAGATGGTACATTCAAATTATCAACCGTTGACGGTCTCATTCTGCCAAGAACCTGGAAAGCAAAAGTTTACGTCGCTATTACACATAACAGGCTCTGTTTACTTATTCAATTTACTTTTCATTTGCAATTTGTCTATGCATTTCAAAATTTGAATTTGTAATAAGGCAACTGACTTTGCCGTATTTTCTTATTTCAGCAATAAAATGCAATCTCTTCGAGCCAAAGCTGTGATTTTTTGAAATGAATCATACGACCATCACTATGCATGGAGAGCTAAGTTCCACAATACAGTGGGATTTATTTAATTAGGGTGCGACTGTGATACGACCGGTCACTCGCTAAGTGAAACCAGAGTTCGGGGACAAGCCATCACACTGAAGCTAAAAGAGGATTGATATACGACAATCCTTTAACTATCTCCAGGTTTCCAGAGTGCGAACAGGAATATAAACCTATAAATGCGGTTTCGAAGAGGGTGGACCGTCCACCTAACGACTTCGCCCGTATTTAAACCAAGTTCAAGGAGGATGGACCCGTCCATCCAAGGATCTCGCTTGTTAACTTAGGATTGATGTGAATCGAGCATCCACGATCCTAATCGATTCGTCATTCTTGGAGTGTGTACGAAAGCCTAAAGCCTTAACAGATGTGATTGACAATCTGTCAGCCAACTCCTGATTCTAGGAGTATGAACTGGAGTATAAACATAAATACCAAGCTGATGTGATTGACCACCCATCAACTAACTACGAATTCCCAGAGTGTGAAACAAAGTGTAAACATTAAATAACTCTGGATTCCTAGAGTGTGAACTGGAGTATAAACATCGACTAACTCTAAATCCCCAAAGTGTGGATTGGAGTATAACCGCAAGCCGGGTGTGACTAACCACCCATGAATCAATCTAAGTCACCAAAGGGCGGACGAAACTATGAATATCAAATGGGCGTGATTGACTGCCCATAAAATAACTTATGTCCCCGGAACACGGACGTATCTCAAAACCTTGTGTAGGTGTGACAGACCACCGATCTACAAGTGCAATCCCTAGAGTGTGGATATGATCGCCAATGGACGAGCAAGTGTGTTTTGACCACCTGAGCTCGTCTTGTTTCAATTCTGCTTCAACAAAGATATGCTCGTTGTATTAAAGGCGATCAATGATTGTTAACCAATCTTTCCCACTCATCCTCGGTATTGGGGGTAGAACTTAAGTTCCAGCCACTGATTGAAACAATGCAATATCGAGATTCGACTTAACACTCGATCGCGACCCGAAGCCATAGCTCTGGAACTGAGCAACTAAACTTGGGTCTGAATTAAAGACTAAAACTCCACAAGTGTATTGAATGGAAGTTCAAGCGCTAAAGCGCTTTAACAAATGTACACAAACTAAGCTGAAGACAAAATAAAGTTTTATTTCAATAATTCTTCGAAAGAAAAAAGATAGGTGCAAAGCTATACCAAAAGTCCTACTAGTAGGGGCCTACCCGCATCTACACATGGCCTACAAAAAGAAAGCAGAAGTAGATTCCTATTTATCTACCAAAAATGAGCCAAAAAGACATGCTTACTCTTCCTTTTTTCTCGGCTTCTTCTTCGGCAACGACATGCTGGATTCGCCGCTTGGCTTCCTCTTCGACCCCATGCCTTTTGGCGGCTGATCTCCAATCGGAGGCATTATGTCAACTTCCTCCTCCGAACTCACGTGGATAGGAATGCTTCCTGAAGGCGGAGTCGGAGGGCTAGGATCAATGTTAGCAGGCAAAGGAAGCACACTTTTATCAACGACCGTTCCTCCCGGGGAGATCATCCACAAAGGGGCTATACCAGGACCCGCCATTCCACCTCCAAAGCTACTAGCCCGTGCAGCTGCTTCCATCTCGGCATTAATTTTGGCTATTATCTCCTCTTCGTGAATTGTTTGAGCCTCATCGGGAACGTTAGTAGTTGGGCCTGAGGAGATAGACACAGGTGCACCTCCTCTCATGACAAACGGCAGATTAGCAAAGGGGTCACTATGATGACTGAGAAGTTCCTCCTTCATCTATTCATCGAAAGTAAGTGTGCTCCCTTGTACCTCATCCGTAGGTGCAGTAGTCGTTGTCATGGTCGCTTCCGTAATGATAGCCTCCTACTCGTGATGCAACTTTTGGGTTGCAAGGAGCATGATAGATGAAGCTCCTATCACTGAATAGAGACAAATAAAAAGAGTTAGCGATTAATTCAATCAACGTTTCCTGCTTGGGTGACCATAAGGAATGTTTAGAATACCTTCCTCAGCTTGGCACACTGGTGGTGGAGCAGCTTCAGAGACATGCTCGCGAACTGGAGATAACCATGCTTGATCAGGATTATATGCAAAGAAGGACTGAGGATCAACCACGGATGTAGATTTAGGCTGCATTGGTGCAAGTGTTTCAGAACCTACATCACGGATCTCAACACCAGAACCTTCTCCCGCCTCCGGGTGCTGAGTGCCAAGTTTCTCCTTTTTATATGCGATCGTGATATCATGGAGAATTATAACATTCCCGGATTTTAGCCAGAATTAATTTGACAATAAATTCAATTTTTGGAATTAAATTATGAAATTATTGGTAATTAATTTTGAATTAATTGGAAAATTTCTAGAATAAATAATGATATGTATTTTTAAATAGAAATTTTGGATTCGTGAATTACATTTGCTCAAGGTGACTGACCTTGCTTAAGTCAACTTGATGGTGGTTCGAGCTTCTGGATTGGAATCTTTTGAGATTTGGCAATGAAGTTTTACATTTTGGATTATCCTTTGGAAGACCTATTGGGGCTATTGCGTTCCACTGCTATTGAAGTTAATTCATTCTGTAGTGTCTTGTATCTTTGATGATATTGATCTATTTTTGTTGTATCATTGTTGTAATCAACTATTGTGTATCAATGATATATTCATTTTCTTCCACTGTGTTGTTGTACTTAATGTGTTATAAGCTCCAACGAATTGGGTTTTTACGGTTGAATCTGTAGTATACGAATACAAGTGAAGTATGGATGTCGATTTTCGAACGGGAAAATTCGGGTCATCACATTTGGTATCATAGCTGAAGGTTGAACTTTAGCTTTTGGAGTATAACACATTAGGTAACTCATTAGAGATAGGGTTACAAGTGCCCTAGAATGAGTATTCCCTAAGATATTCGTTCGTGTGCCTTAGTAAATTCTCTTACTATCCACTAATAGTAAGCATGAGTGCATGAAGAGGACGATATAGAGGACGAGGAAATACCACTATGGTCGATACCCTGTCACAATGGAAATAACTCTACTCAATTTCTTTTGATCATCATCCAATATCAAATTCTTTGATGGCTTTGTGGCAACTCCAAGTTTGGTATGGTGGCTTTGCAAATCATTATAGATAAGTTTCTATTTCATATTCTTTTCACCGATTTCCTATCAGTTTTCCATTTTAAAATTTAAAATTCCATTTCAAAATAAATAGATGAATAAAATATGAAACTGAATTAAAATGTATTGATAAAACGATTTCGATTAAAACCAAACTTGAGAAATTTCGTTGTAATTTCTTGTGTGGATCCAAGTCCGTAAAGGGACAAGCTGGTGTAAACTTTAGGTTATTCCGACCTGAATTTTGAATCCATACCTAGTGTTTAAGAGTTGTGGAAGATTAAATCCATTTATCTATTCTTTGGGTCTCGATATATTCTACGAGTGGTTAATTATTCCTTCGAACTAACCGATGCCAATGCATATTCATAGGTCTGGTGACCCAAGCATCTTTTGAAGTATTGAATGAGTTCATTCCCATAATTATTGGTGATATTCTAATTTGGTAAGCCAAGTGCTGAATAGATATCTCAGTTTGATCTGAAAACTGTTTGCCTTGCAAATTTCAAGGACGAAATTTTCTTAAGGGGGGAATTTGTAACATTCCCGGATTTTAGCCAGAATTAGTTTGATAATAAATTCAATTTTTGGAATTAAATTATGAAATTATTGGTAATTAATTTTGAATTTTGGATTTTATGATGAATTAATTGGAAAATTTCCAGAATAAATAATGATATGTATTTTTAAATAAAAATTTTGGATTCGGGAATTGCATTTGCTCAGGGTGACTGGCCTTGTTTAAGTCAACTTGATGTTTGTTCGAGCTTCTGGATTGGAATCTTTTGAGATTTGGCAATGAAGTTTTACATTTTGGATTATCCTTTGGAAGACCTTTTGGTGCTATTGTGTTCCGCTGCTATTGGAGTTAATTCATTCTGTTATATCTTGTGTCTTGATGATATTGATTAATTTTTTTGTATCATTGTTGTAATCAACTATTGTGTATCAATGATATATTCATTTTCTTCCGCTGTGTTATTGTACTTAATGTGTGATAAGCTCCAGCGAATCGAATTTTTACGGTTGAATCTACGGCATTCGAATACAAATGACGTATGGATGTCGATTTTCAAACGCGAAAATTCGGGTCGTCACAAGAATTTTCCTTTCATCTTCATTCAACACCCGGTTCTCAAGCTCGAACTCATCGATTGATTTCTGCTTGTCGTTCTGCCCTTTCATCCTCCACTGATCAGCCATAAGCATTATATAGGTGTGTTGGATAATTATCAAGCCAGGCTAGATATAGTGCTTCAGGACATTGGCATTGTATGTGATCAGAAGGTCTTCAACATCAGTCTCTAACCTGGTCTCTGTCGTCTTAACTTCATCCCCAACCGTATCCTCAACCTCCCGAATTTTAAGTGTTGCCGCATCCCTTTCACCCTGGAGCACCACAACTTGCTCGCACACCTCCTAGGCTGCTTTATTAGCATCATCTTTCTCCTCGATGATTTCAATGAATTTGGCTTTAAGGTCCTCAAGTTCCATTACCGCAGCTTCCTTTTCGGCCATAATAGTAGTGTTTCGGTGGCCCATCTCCTCAACCAAACGCTTCCTTTTCGGCCATAATAGTAGTGTTTCGGTGGCCCATCTCCTCAACCAAAGCAAAATGCGTCCGTCGCATCCTTTCCGTGGACTGATTTGCCTCATCGGTGTCCTTGGTGGCCTCTATTTATGAATTCCGAGAAGATTTAACTTCATTATTGAGCACTTGTATATACGGTCCTTTTGAGCGAGGTCGGTTTCTAACTTCTCGATTGTTTTTGCTCGCTTAAATGCCACCGCCAATACTTTATCCGTGATTTTCTCCCACTCCCTACATTGGCTATAGACATCATGTATGTAGTCATGCATAGATTGTTCAGCCTCAACTGGAATATTCTTTAAGTGTGGAGGAAAGATGAAGCCATCAAAACAATTATTCGAGAAATCATTTTTCAACTGGGCGACTTCGATTGCTCCTTCTCCAATGGGCTCGGTAATGGCTTGTTCAATAATAGTAGGAGTTTTCACCTATGTTCTACGACGTTGTGAAATAGGTATGGGAGCTTGAGACGTGGAGGCTCTAGTGGTTGTTTTCCATGACCGAAGTGTTGTGTTGGAGCTCGAGGAGGTGGAGAACGTGATCGGGATCGATGTCTGTATTCTCTATCCCTATCCCTCTCCCTCTCGTAACATTCTTGACTAGAATAGCCATGATCGCGGTCTCTATCAGCTTCCCTCCTACGGGGCTCATAGTATGAACTGGACGACTGGCTTACGGAGCGAAGGCTTTCTAACATAGATTCTCGCCAAGTCGTCGTACCTGTAAAATAGAAAGAAATGCAGAGTTAGTAACCTCTAGAAATGAATAACTTATGATTGGAAATCGTGCAGTGCCATGAAGTGTATGTATGCATGTTTTAAACCCCTCGACCAACTAGATATGTCGGCCACACTTGTAGGAAGTGACTTGCTTAAATCTAAGGCATTTTGAAGCTCTTCCAATCCGGTGTCGTGTTAGAGCGACACATAGTCCGAAATTGGAATGTCGACAAGCCCTTCAAAAGGATTCTCCATTTGCGAGGGAGGAGCCTCCAAAATTCTAACACCGGAGACTGGTATGGACACCATCGTGGATTTCCATCTTAAAGACTTATGGCGCTTATGTGTTATTTCCTTGCCTTTCCTCCATCCCTCTAAATCCTGAAAACTGTTAGAAGGCCCCGCTATGGGTACATCATCAGTAGGCGTATTCCCTTTATCGCCCTCCTTGGTTATTATGATCCCGGGCACTCTATGTTTAGCCCGTCTCGCTAGGGCTGCCCTATGTGATCCCTCAAGTCTTATGCTTTGCTTTCGATCGATTAGCCCGACAATCCTCAAATTTCTATCCGCTAGAATGAAATCCATGTATCTCGTCTCACCCAGCACTTCTTGAAGAATCCGTACTATTTCTTTAAAGTGGGCACCTTCGAGTTATGGAATTTCCACTATAAAAGAAAGAAAATGTTAGACTCGACACCGGTTATAACTTTCTCGTTAGACACTGGAGAAATTACAGCACTTACGTCTGACTAACCATCGGCTGGCAAACCCTGGAGGGCATCAAACATAAAACCACTCCGTATTAAAGTAACTAAGCTTGGCCCAAGATCCTATCACCACTTGGCAATTCCTAACTGTCTCTAGAAATGTGAATGAAGGGTTATCTCCCTGACTCTTGACATTAAACAAGTATCTGACTTCTTCCGAGTCGGGGGTCGAAAGAGGTGTTCCATGAAAACGATGAATAGACTGTTCAATGATGCATATCCATTTGGATGTAATTGCGATGGAGCTATTCTAAAGAAATCTATCACTTCTCGAATATACTGGTTAAATGGAGGAAGTGTTCATGTTGTGCACGAATGGAGATTGAATTTTGTGAATCCTTATGGGGGAGCGTGTGTCCTGTTATTCAGGCCGGGTAGTAGAACGTCGTCAATGGTAAATCGTGTCTTAAGAATATTCGCCCCAACATATCTTCGGAGATATGGATGGCATGGAATCTTGGGGATTCACGATAAAAGTTGCTATAGGCAGCTCATCCGGAGTTGGCCTATTACTTCGGCTGCGACGGCCGACATCTCTATTATCGAAGAAGACGAACTTTGAGGCTTCTACTGCTATGAACTTGTAGATTCCATAACTAATCAACTCATCAAAAACCATCATTAGACGATAATAAGCCCATGTGTTCTCCAGTGTGAAGTGCATGAATGTGTTGTGCAGTGCAGTGCTACATAATACTTAAAAGATTCTACAGAATTAAAGGAAATGTTCAAATGGAAAAACTTCAAAATTCAACCAGAGTGACCGTCATTGCTGATCGTAACAACCGTCCCACCCAAACATTGGAGATCGGTCCAAGTTAATGTTCGTTAAATATTGTCAAGTTTTAGTTCCGTCGACTAGCTTCGAAAGGCATCAAATATGCAGTGAAACGGATAAGGTGAATTATACAAGCAGAAGCTCGTCAGAGTAAAATGCTCGATTATGCAAGATTTTGTGTACTTTAGGGTTTAAATTCGAATCGATCCCAAGAAGCTTAATTCATATCGACCAAAAAAGAACAGATTTTGTATCGATCAACAGTTCACACTTTCGTATCGATTGCCAACCAAGAATCGTATCGATCATCGGTTCCTCAACTTAGTCTCGATCACACTGCCAATTATTCGTATCGATATGAAGTTCCTCCTTCCAGATCGATGCAAGTGCCCTGTCCTGGGTTGATGGGAAAGCGATCCTTTCCTTCATCCATCGATACGAAGTTAGAGCTAAGATTTGATGCACATGACTTCTTCGTATCCTTCAGCGATCTTTCTTCTCCAACTAGCCCAAACAATGTTACTCTTTCCTCAACCTCGCTCCGACTCAGCTCCGGCATCAACGACGCTGGGTTAGGTAACAACGTTGGACGAGTTGGCATTAGAACTCTAGTCTTATCACCTTACGGTAGTTTTGATTTGTTAATTATCTAGCATAAGTAATCAGTTAGAGGAATTAATGAGTTAATCAATTTGGAGATGAAGACAGTTCTTTTTCTCAGTCTTTCTATCGATACGATGGCTGGGTGGTAAGTGAGAAGCATATGAAAATTTAGCTTAGCAAAAAATGAATTTATATAGGTGCAAAACCGAGGGGGAGAAACGATTCGTCTCCCAAAAGCATGGATCGGTCGAAACAGCTAAAGCCAGATCGATGCGACGGTCACTGTGAAAAAACAACCTAGAGCGGTCTCCCATATCATCGATATGAATTAGCTTATTCGTATCCATTAAGCCAAAATAGTCTGAAGAACATCATTTTGTATCCGCTAGTCATCACTCACATCTGTTACCGATACGAACATCGCTGCCACGCCTAGTTTAGACCATTTGTTTTCCACCGATATGAAATGCCAATTTTGTATCCATCCATTCAGAAAAACTGCAAAGGCTTATATCCACTGATACGAATCATGTTAGAAGGCCATCTACTTTGTATCGTAGCCATCGATACGAAGCTTAAATCCCAGCTTCTCAACGATTTAGGAAAGGATCGATGCGAAGGGAGGACTTAAAACAACCATCAAGCGTTGTTACAACTCGAATTTCACATCAATTCAGGAGAGGATCGATATGGAATTTGATAAGAGAAAACTGACAATGACTCATTAGCATACGAACATTAACGGGAGTCAGGTTAAAATATGATTTATGTGCGACCAATTAACATTCAATTTTCAAAATTCACAGGAATTGAATGCTCACCAGGTGATAATTACAACAACGGATAACAGTTTTCTATCATTCGATACTTAGTTACAACAGTGCATAATACAACCACTAGTAGTCAACAATTCATTATTTATATTACCGACGGTTAGTCAAAGGTTATATCTTTCGACAAAAGGACAACAACCGTTCAACGAGTTAGATAGAACTTTTCAAAATGAAGATTACGGCTTTTCAAAGCATGTCATGTCTTCACAAGACGTACTTTGGGGGGAAAATGTTATTCCGCCTTTTGGCAAGGCCATGACACCAAGAAATTAATTGGAAATCAAAGACAGTTCATCCCGAAAAACGGTTATATACAGGTTCGCTATGGATACCGATAAATTTTGCCCGAGTCCGGATCAAGCTACAACTAACATGACATGACAAACAAAGTCACAGAAGCCAGTGTTCCAAATTTCAAATCAATTTGAGTCATATGCTCAAGATATGATCGATGCAAGCTAAGAAAATAAACTCGTTTGTATCCATCGGTCAATCCTATTCGCATCGATTTCATTCAAATCAATGAATAGCGGCTTCCTTCGTTTCCATCAGAATTGGCCCACTTCACTCCCATCCACAACCACCAATTTTGTATCCATCAGTAGTGGCACGGTAGTCCATTTCGTATCGATCTAGTTTCAAGCATACTTCGTATTGATCGGCCACAGATCAATACGAGATCAACACTTCCCATCGATGCGAAGAACAAATACTCGATGATCAATACGAAGGGGACCACAGGACATCGGTACGAAGTGGATCACAGGACATCGATATGAAGTGGAGTGCAATAGAAGTGATACGTAGTAAAATGCACAAGATCGATACGAAGAAAGCACGACCAAGTGGAAGGCTCGTTCACTCTGCATAAAAAGTGGATCGATCCTAAAGGTTAGCGCCACATCGACTAACATCACGTACAGAACCATCGATATGAAGCAATCGATACGAGCAGTATCGATATGAAGGCAGAATGTTTTGCGAATCTAAACTTGCATTGATTATAACTCAAAATCTACAAGTCCAAATGCCACCAAATTTTCACAGGAGCTTACGTACATCTTCAGGAATGTTCATAATCGATCCCGACTCGATTGGACTAAATCTTGATCGATATTAATTGCAATCGTATCGAACACGGATCGACTCCAAACAGTCAGGGATCGATCATGTGGGGCCACCCACGTGAAAGAAAAGGTCTTCCAAGATCTGAGCAAGATATTCGTTGCATGCGCCAATAAATAGTAGCCTAGGACCTACTGAAAAAGGACTTTTGGCTCTTCTATATCCAGACTCTACTGAAATCACCATTGTACTCGAATTCTAATGTTTTAACTCGTTGTAATCAGCAAGAAAAAGTTAATAAAAGTGAATCATTTCATAATGGATGTAGGCCATATGCCGAACCACTCTAAATCTACATGTTTCTATGCGTTTACTTGTTTATTAATTGGTACGTTTGTTAGATCATACTCGTTTTCCATTTATATTCTTCATTTTATCTCTTCAAACACATCCAAAGAGTATTGTGCCCAATTTTTGTACAAACAACGGTCGATCAGTTATTCAATTTCAATCGAGAATATTCGTTTCCGCTTTCTTATTTTGTTAACATGATTAATTTTATGCATTAAACGTTATATTAAACATTTAATTGAACGTTAAGTTTCCCTTAACATTCAATATTCAAATTCAAATTCATATTTCCAAATTTAACTCGTTTGAATTATTTTAAAATTTGGAAACTTCAAACATCGGTGGCTTCTCCATTTGAACTCTGATCATAGCATATTGTATATGAAAATTAATCTAAAAATTGCCACAGATGCAATGATGTTGTTTCCATGCTCAAATTCTAACATTTACAGAATTTCTATTTTTAACCTTATTTTGATTATTAATTTTTTTTATAAATTTTATAGGGTGTTACAGCAGGATCCAAATTAGGAAGGTCTGTTGGTTATAGTAGAAGTTTTAGAAAATAAGGCATATCGACTATCAAGACCTGATGGCAATCAATTTCAAAGAATTTGGAACTCTGGGCACCTTAGAGCTTACTTTGTATGATCTACATTGCTTATGTAATGCACATTGTGGTTAGTGTAAAAAGTAATAATACAATGAACTAGATTAGCGATATTAGACGGTGTTAACGTAAAAAATCAGACGCTAACACCCCGGTGCAGATTGAAATTGAGCGAAAGCACCACCCGTGAACACGGGAACTAAAAACAAGTAGAAAAGTCACAGAGAAAGCAGAAAAGACAACAGCTTTTATACTGGTTCGGCTTAGGGTAAGACTACGTCCACTTTAATTCTCTTTATTACTGAATTGATTACAACTTTACAACAATCTTCAATTACAATTCTGATGAGACAAACAAGTAGAACTTTGATACAGAAGAATTCTTTGAATCCATGTAGATTGCGTTAGATTTCCACTCGAAGTTAGTTGAGATGCCTTTCGTACTTGAAGTGTCGAGTGAGTCGTGAATTCAGCAGAGTATCGGCGCTTAAAGAGATCGGCCCCCCAAAAGTCCCCCTCATGCTTGAGGTAGGTTGGTATTTATAGGGAAATCCCCTCCTTAGGTCGTAAGTCGTGACCGGTCTAAGGTAAGTCGTGGCCGACTCATCTAGCCCCTCCATGGTTTCACAAAGGTTTTTTTGTATAAGTCCCAGGTCACCCCCGAGTCAACACAACCTTGAATGAGTAGTACGACATCGGGCTTACATTTAGTAGCTTTATGTCGTGGACGACTGAAGCTAGGTCGTGAGTCGTGAACGAGTTAACTGGCAAGTGGCAAGTCACGGCTTAACTGGTAAGTCCTGGATCATGTACGAGTTAAGAGGCCACTATGCCAAGTAGCTGCATTGAACTTGCCTTCCTTTGCTTGGGTCGTGAACGATTTAACATAGGTCATAGGTCGGTTGCGACTTAGGCCGGTAGTTATCTTAGGTCGGTAGCTACCTTAGGTCGGTAGCTATCTTAGGTCGGTAGCTATCTTAGGTCGGTAGCTATCTTAGGTCGGCATCCTTGTTAAAGTATTAGGTCGGCATCCTTGTTAAAGTATTAGGTCGGCATCATTCTTAGCCTGTTAGGTCAGTATCCTTTTTAGGCCTTAGGTCGGTATCCTTTTTAGGCCTTAGGTCGGCATCCTTCTTAGCCTGTTAGGTCAGTATCCTTTCAAGTCGCTGAGTAAAAACTGGGGCGGAGTTAACAATTGCCCCACGAAGTATACGCCTACTGGTTAGGTCGTGTGCTTCGATATCCTCTAACTCGTCCACTCTCTAAGTCGGTAGGTCGTACGCGACCTAATAGTTAGGTCGTACGTGCCGCTTCAGATCCCTCCACTGCAAGGTATAAGTCACATCTTCTCCTTCCTTCTCATTACCTACTCCCTTGATTCTGTCATTAAAAACTTTCCTGAGCTCAAAAAGGCGATTTCACTCCAATCAATTACTGACAACCTTTGCTACTCATTGCATAAGTGATTCTGCTCTTCTCTTGATCCCTTATTGTCATCGATTCATGAATTCCATTCAAACCAAACCCACCTCTTGCGCACTGCTTCACTGCGAATCTCATTTCACCTGTAGTTTGTGAGCCCGAGTTAGCTTGGTTTTGGCTTTAAATGATCAATGAGATGATGAAGATGGTTTATTGCTTCTGGCTAGTTGATTTTGATTTGTGTTAGGATTGCAAGATGTTGAACTTGTAGTGGTTTCGAACTGGTTTATTGGATGATCCGATATCATGAATGAAACAGCATGAATGGAATGAGGGTTTTTTGTGGATGGAGCGGCTAACGAGTTAACGGGTTGAGTGGAGTGAGATACTGACTTGGACCCGACCAAGTGATTTTGGGTGACCTAACCTTTGGCCGACCTAATCCTTAAATCGTGGCCGAGTTAACCCTTGGGGGAAAAACTGCCGACCTAATCTTCTGCCGATCCAACCCTTAAACCGTGGCCGAGTTAACACTTAAACCGTGGCCGAGTTAACCCTTGGGGAATTTCGTACCACTTTTTTGAACCGGAGCCTTCCTCCTTACTACTCCTCATGACTTAAAGAACCACCGATTTAAGGAATTGGAAACTTTAATCTTAACTCGCGAGAGATTCCTTGAGTCGCAGCCGAGTTAACACTTGGATGCCCAACTTGAATTCTCACTTAACAGCATAGTTCCAATTTGAATTCTTAACTTGATCTATTGTACTGAACTGCTTAAATTCTGGATTGTTTCAACTTTGCTGCCTTATTTCGCAGGCCACATTAACTCATAGGCTAACAACCTGCTGAAAACAACAATCACAAAAAAACCAAGGCGAATATACTACAATTGACTGCCCACATCAAATGACAGATTATTCGACATAAAGTAATCAACTTAAACACATCGTATGAAATGCTGTGAACCAATCAATTAAAGTGAAGTATTAATGCAAAGTATCGCTAACTTGAACTGATTTGTTTGCATCAACATTACACTTGCATATTAAAACAACGTACCCTGGACTTTATAACTGACAAATACTTGCTAGTTTTTATTCCAGTAACATTTGCTAATTGCTTGATTGATTTTACACAACACTCCACACACTTTAGGAAACGTGCACCTTCATGTTTGAATATCCAGTTGTTTGTGTAGAATGACTTCCCATCAAGAAGAAGAAGGGGTAGCTCAAGCTGAAGAGACCTTTCCGATAGCTATTCCCGTAGAGAACCCTCCAGAGAGAACTTCAACTATCCTAACTCCGAGAGCGTTTATTCAGCTACGTACTCAATTTGGTTTTGCTGAAAATGATGCCATACTTCCCGGGCCAAATGATACTGCCGACAGTCCTCCCCACGCTTTCATCGCAGTCAATCGTCAAATGTGCTTAAGCGGGGCGATTCCTCCCTTTAACGACTTCTTTCGAACCTTTCTCCTTCGGTTGACAATCTCTCCATTCCAACTTCATCCTAATGGTTATGCCATCTTGACGGGGTTGTGTGTTTTGTTTAGGAGAACTCTTGATCGCTTGCCAAGTTTTGAAGAAATTCGCTACTTATGCTCGTTTGCAAAGAGTAAAGACCATCCTTCCCTCATTATTGTGAGAAGTTCTAGGAACCGCAAGCTTATTTCTGATCTTACCAAAAGTGTTCATGGATTTTTGAACCAGTTTTTCTTTGCTCGCTGCCCCCCAGGGTTTTATGCCATCTGGAGAGTAGGAAGTAAGATTACTTGTTTCTATTTTCATTTTCAAACTTTTTCGAGATCTGAATTACCAATTGCTAATTTCATTCTTTGCTCTTTTCAGCACTTCCTCTCCCCTCTAGAGATCCAAGCCATAAGCAAATCTTTGAAAGATTGAGTGCCGTGGCCTCAGAAGGGAGAAGTATAAAAATTTGTTGAGGGATGAATTTTTCCATCAGTATGGACTTTTGCATGCTTCTCGCTCTACGCACCCCCACGAGGTTCCAGACTCCCCGCCTAAAGCATTAGATGCCCCATTTTCCACTGACGAACCATTACCAAAAGAAACTGCCTCCGAAGCTTCTCTGGTAAAGTGTTCTACCACTGTTGATGTTGCAGGGTCATCTGACAAATTCACACTTGCCCCAGTAATTGAGGAAGAAGAACCTCAGGGATCTCCCCGACATTCACAGAAGTCTGGTAAAGAAGTCGGGAAAACAAGTCCTGTCAAGCATAGCGGGGATGACACTTTCGAAGGGTTGAGCGACCTCTTCGTCACCTCACAGGACCTCTTTAAAGATGATCCTGTCGCTACTAAGGTTTCTTCTTCAGTGGTGGAAGCGACTTCTTCTCTGCAACAAGCTCCGTCGACCCAAGAGTTGACGTTGACTACTACCCCTACGATTACTCCGCAATCAAAGAGTGGTTCGTAATTTGATGCGCGTAGTTTGCACATCACACACACTTAGAATCTTTTGGCACTTTCATGCATCTAACTCTTTGTACTTTGAAGATTCTAAAGTTACACTTCTTTTCTCTGAAGACTTTTAAGACTTGTCTTTTTTTATTTCAGATTCTCTGATGGGACGCAGCGGCTCTTACTATGACGACTTTCAGCGCTACGGGAGGCGTAGTCAATATGATTATAGGTGCTACCTTCCCGCTCACAGAGAAACTGATGAAGAGAGAGCCGCCCGAAAGGCTCAGGAGAGAAGGGCTCAAGTAGAGCGTTATGAGAGAATAGAAAGGGAGGAGCACCATGATTCTCCCCAGAGAGGTGACGACTCTCACAAGAGAAAGTCGCATGATGATCGGGGAAAAAGCCATATGGTTGAGGACCCAAGCAAGCATGCCCAGCACGGTGAGAAGCATGCTTCTACAACTCCCGAAAAGGTCACTGCCCCCGTCTCACTTGACATTCCTTCTGGCTCTCCCGCTCTCGGGAAGACAGACATTCAGACAATAATCGGCAGGCCTAAATTTCAAGTTGGATCAGGCCCGGCTACTCTGCAAAGCCGGTTCCCGCACTGGTGCCTAAAGGGAGTGCGGTTCGACCTTGACTTGGTCCCTATTGACAAGCCTGCCATGCTGCGAAATCTCGATGCCGTCATGCTTGATATTGAAAGGAGTCGAACTGGCAAAAGCTTGTTGACGAGCTTCAAAGGGTAAACCGTGCGAATCTCGAGGCCATGCTTACTATGGAAAATGACAAAGCTGAATGGCAAAAGGTTCTTGAGCAGCATGATACTGAGATGAGGAGCATTACTACTTATAATGAAGAGCTTGAAGCGAAGGTCGAGAAGCTTAAAGAAGAATTCGCCACTTCTTCTACTTCCTACACTCAAAAAGAAGAAGTGCTTCAGAAACAAGTGAGATATGCTCATGCCGGCCAAAGAGACGCCGAAGACAGGCTCGATGTGCAAAAAAGAATCAATGAGGGCTATATTGCTGATATTGCAGAACTTCGGAAGAAAACCAGCTCTCAAGAGGCGGAGATTCAAATGCTAAAGCTACAACTTTCCAAAGCTGAAAGAGAGTGTGATGAGGCCGTTGCCGGTAAAATTGCAGCTGAAGAATCTCATGAGGCAACGAAGACCAACATCAGTTCGACATTATTTGACTTCTACCTGCATAGCGTCTTGGGGCGCGGCAGCCTCGCCTTCCTAGGTCCCAAATAAGAAATTACTCTGGCCGAGGTGTGGGAGGCCGCACTTGGCGGTAAAGGTGCTGGCTATGCCGAATCAGCTCTTGAGGAGCATTACTTGGATGACGACGGTTGCGCCGCTCTCGCCAAGGGAAAAGAACAACTTGCAAAACTAAGAGCTGAGATGGCTGAAGGGGAACGTTTAGGAAAAAGTACTTCAACTATTCCAGTCCAGCCTTCACCTTCGGCCGAAATCGACATCGTCGGCTTCAGTTCTCATTCTCCATCCCTGGTCAAAGTTACAACTGAGATTACGAGTACACAGGATGGAGATGAAGGCGAAGAGAGCGCCAAAGCACAGGCTTATGAGGTTGATATCAGGAAGCCGACTTCTCCAGGTAACTCTACTGTTATCTTGCCCAAGTAGACTGCTCATTTGCTTCTCATGAGTTCGATGAGCTTCTCGGCTATTTCCTGAACCTCAATGAGCCTTTATCTCCTTTCTTTACCGACTTTAACTTCTTTTCTTCTGTAGAGAAAGTGTCGAGCATCGTTCAGACTCCTCCTCCTTCAATTATTCCTCCTCCACCTCTCCAGATCACTCCTCCAACCGCCTCTCAACCTGGGTCGCAAGAGGAGCAAATAGAAGCTCTTCATGGCTTAGATGATCCTATTGCTTCTCAAGAACATGGGGGAGAAGGCCTTGGAGAAGGCAATGAGTCTCCGGAGCGAACCACTTCTGATAACATAAAATTATCTGCTCTTGTTACTCCGGGAAGTGAGTCTTCTTCAAGGAGGAGGAGGAAGCATGTCACTTCCAAGAAGAGAAGGAACGACATTCTTGTTTCTGAAGAGGAAGCGAAAGTTGATCCGGCAGTAACCCTTTCTCCTTCATCCCCGACTCTCCCAAGCCGTCCTGAAAAGCTGCCTATTAGGTTAGGTGAAGGCTCCAAGGGTGGTGGCAAGAAGAAGTAAGGGGTCCTGCTTCGATTTATCTTTACTTTTTTCTTTTTGCATGTACTGGCCGGAGATCGTGCGGGTACCGGCCTTCGCTTTTCTTTTTCTTTTTATTTTGAAACCTGTACCTGTACAAAATTTTGATAGTATTGAATAAAATGATTCTTTTTGTTTGTACAAACTTCTATCTGTATTTGAGAATGCATTTACTATTCATTTTTGTACAAGTTTCTTTATATGATATTGTAGCGAGCTTGTGGTATGTTGTTTGAGCGTAATTTTTACCAATGTAGCTATACCATGTTGCCCCTATACCATAAGCTCGTTGCAATATTTTATACTTTTAGGGGACTTGTACTCTTATTTTTTGGAGAATAACTATTCCATACTTGGAGGAATACTATTCTGCTCAAAATAGAGTACAGCTCACTCCATATGAGTTTCCACGCTTCATCCGTCGAAGATATCACTTTTTCTTTTGTGCTTTCACACATTTTTACCAAGTGAATTCTTCTATGTGGTAAAGCGGGCCTCTGAAGGGAACTTTAACTTCTTTTTGAGGAAGAGTATTTTCAAGAATAGAAGAACCAGTATTCCTTTGAAAGCTAAAGTGTGCCTTTGAAGAGGGCTTCTTTTTTTATATTGCGCCTCGGTGGTGGGCTTTTGATCTTTGCTTTGCATTTCTGGTGAAATGCTTCTTTGAAAAGTTGTACCTCTGAGAAGAACTTTTCCATGTTTCAACACTTGGAAGTTTTATTTCAATCTCGGTGAAACGTGTGCCTCCGAAGAGTTGTGCCTCCGAGGAGGGCTTTCCACGTTTCAACACTTGGAAGTTTTATTACAATCTCGGTGAAACGTGTGCCTCCGAAGAGGTCTTTCTGTTTGATTGCACCTTTGAGAAGAGGTTTTTTGTTTGATTGTGCCCCTGGAAAGGGGTCTTTTTGTTTGATTGTGCCCCTGGGAAGAGGTCTTTTGTTTCTGCCCCTTGGGAGAGGCTTTTATTTTTCCCTGTTCGCTGGGAAGCGAACCTCCGAAGAGGGCTTTTCACATTTCGTCTCACGGGAGTGTATCAACTGATCACGGTGAAATGTGTGCCTCTGAGTAGGGTTTTTGCCTGGAAGTTTGGAGTTTCTTTCTCTCGGTTGGACGGATTCACGGGAGTGTATCGACCGATCAGTCCGCAACTTTGTATCGAAAAAGATCTCTCTTTTTCTGGTTTAGCCCGCTCGAGGTCTTTTAGCATTTCAACTGTGGTGAAATGGGCCTCCGAAGAGGGCTTTTCACGTTTCAACACTTGGAAGTTTTATTTCAATCTCGGTGAAACGTGTGCCTCTGAGTAGGGCTTTTGCCTGGAAGTTTAGAGTTTCTTTCTCTCGGTTGGACGGATTCATGGGAGTGTATCGACCGATCAATCCGCAACTTTGTATCGAGAAAGATCTCTCTTTTTCTGGTTAAGCCCGCTCGAGGCCTTTATCCTTCGAAGAGTTGTTCCTCTGAAGAGGGCTTGTGCCTCCGAAGAGGTCTTTTGCTGTTTGATGCTTGCTCGCCCATGTCTCTTTGCCATCTATTCATGTTGGCGATCCCCGTTGTTTTTTGCAAGTGTCATCCCTTTTTAGTTGCCAATAATTTCCCTTATCCAAAGAAATATACTTCATAGTTAAGCGAGTTGGTGGTGGTAGAGACAGGCTATTTAACTGGTTGTTTGTTTGTTCAAACATTTGCAGTTAGTTAGAAATGGTCCACTTCCATCCACATCACTAACTTTTGTTCGAAGCACTTCTATTGTAGGATTTGAGTATGGAAATTTTGAATGGTTTAGCATTTGCTTGCTGGGTGATGTCGGAGATCGCTTGGTCTTGCGATGGGTAGGCTTTGTTTTTATGGCCTGCATTATTAAATCGACATTTTAGTAACACATTTAACGTATTTTATATGTCGAAATAAAACAAAGCAGTTTATAATAGTGGAGAACACAAGATTTATAGTGGTTCGGCCAAAAACTAGGCCTACATCCTCTTTATAGCTTTTCATTATTCACATGCTTTACAATTGCTTTCAATACAAGAATCATATATTCATAATTCTTTTACAACATTTCAGCAAAGCTTTTAACTAAAATATGGACACAAATGATTGCTGTTCCAAGCTCTTGGGATTGGTTCTCCTTCGACAGTTGTGAGTTTGAATGTGCCATCAAGAAGTTTCGCGCCTATAACATATGGCCCTTCCTAGTTTGGCCCAAACACACCTATGGCTGTCATAATTCTCTTCAGGACTAATTCTCCAACTTCAAAGCTGAGCTGACGAACTTTGGAATTGAATTGCCTGGCTATTCTTTGCTGGTGAGCTGCAATTCTAAGTCTAGCCTCTTCTCTTCTTTCATCGAGGAGGTCAAGTGCTTCCAATTGCAAATTTTCATTCTCATTTTGATCAAAATGGATCCTTCTGTGTGAGGGGACTTCAGTTTCCACTGGAATCATCGCTTCTGATCCATATGCCAATGAAAATGGAGTATTCGCAGTCGCAGTTTTGTGGGTGGTTCTGTATGCCCATAGTGCAAGCGGTAACTTATCGACCCAACCACCTTTTGCTTTTTCCAGCTGCTTTTTGATGGTTGATTTGATGATTTTGTTTACTGCTTCCACTTGCCCGTTTGCCTGCGGATGAGCCACTGCTGAGAAGCTTTTTCGGATCTTGAATCGCTTGCAGAAATCTTGGAACTCCTCACTTTCAAACCGAGTACCATTGTCTGTGATTATCTTCTGAGGCACACCATACCTGCAAATGATATTTTTAGTCACAAAACTTATCATTTTCTTAAAGGTAATAGTAGCCAATGGTTCTGCTTCAGCCCATTTAGTGAAGTAATCAACAGTAACGATAGCATATTTAATCCTCGATTTGGCAGTCGGCAAAGGCCCAATGAGATCTATTCCCCAGATAGCAAACGGCCATGGACTGACCATTTGTGTCAGCTCAGTGGAAGGTGCTCTAGGAATTTTAGCGAATCTCTGGCATTTATAACACTTTCGGGAATAGTCAGCAGCATCCTGATTAATTTCTGGCCAAAAGTATCCATAACGGAGGATTTTCTTTGCTAAAGTTTGACCGCCTGTATGATCCCCACATTCCCCTCCGTGTACTTCAGTCAATATTGTCTTAGCTTCTTCCTTTGTCACACATCGGAGTAATGGCATTGAAAATCCTCGTCTATACAAACGACCATCTTGAACTATATATATGGTGGCTTTCCTCATCAGCTTCTGTCGTTCTTTTGAACTTTCTGGCAAAGAACCATTGAGTAAATATTCAAGAATCGGAGTCATCCATGATTCTTGTTCTTGGGATACATTCATAATCCAATCAACATCCATTTCATCTGTGCTTGGAGCTGACAAGACTTCGACGGGAACTAATCCCAATAGTTGAGCTTCACCAGTACTCGAATATTTCGCGAGAGAATCCGCCTTCATGTTCTCTTCTCGGGGTATATGGTTTATTGAATAACGGTCAAAATCTTGAAGGAGCTCCCAGGCTTTTGATAAATAGGCGGGTAGATTCCCTCCTTTGGCTTGAAATTCCTTCATGACTTGGCAAACAATAAGTTGAGAATCACTGAAGATCTGTAATGCCTTGATGTGTAGTTCTCTAGCGATCCTTAAACCAACGATGAGAGCTTCATATTCAGCTTCACTGTTTGTCGAAGGGAATTCTAGTCTCAGCGCATAACATAGCGATCGCCCTTCTGGGGTTTCAAGGACAACCCCTGCTATGGAACAATAATCATTCCTTGCGCCATCGACGTACAATTTCCATTGGATTGGGACGCTATCAGTGACTTCTTCCTCACTATCACCCTTACCCGTACATTCTGCGATGAAATCTACCAAAGCTTGTCCATTGATTGCTTTTCGGGGATGGTAAGTGATGTCATATTGGCTGAGTTCAATATTCCATTTCAAAAGACGGCCCGAAGTCTCAGGACGGAACAGGACTTGCTTTAGAGGTTGATCAGTGAGGACTTTGATGGGATGAGCTTGGAAATACGGCCTCAATTTTCTTGATGCGATCAACAAACAATAGGCGAGCTTTTCTAATCTTGAGTAGTTCATCTCTGCCCCAGTGAATCTTTTGCTGATATAATAGACTGGGCGTTGAATCCTTGCATCTTCCCGTACCAACACTGCACTGAGAGCATGAGACGAAATTGCCAAATATATGAAGAGATCTTCACCACTGTCAGGCTTTGAAAGTATCGGAGGCACTTCCATATGACGAACCAACTCATCAAATGCTTTTTGACATTCAGGGGTCCACTCAAAGTTTTTTCTTCCTTTCTTCAGAGCATCAAAGAATGGAATGCATTTGTCAGTAGCTTTAGAAATGAACTGACTTAAGGCAGCAACCTTTCCATTGAGACTTTGCAATTCCTTCTTCGTTCTAGGAGCCTTGACCTCTCTCAGGGCAGTGACCTGAGCTGGATTAGCTTCAATGCCCCTAGCGCTCACAATGAAACCCAAAAACTTTCCGGACTCCACACCAAATGAACATTTTAAGGGATTAAGCTTCATTCTGTACTTTCGGAGTACTGCGAACATCTCTGCTAAGTGATCCATGTGGTCCACTGCTTTCTTAGACTTTACTAGCATGTCATAAACATAAACTTCCATTGTCTTGCCAATCTGTGGTTTAAACATGGCATTAACAAGCCTTTGGTAAGTTGCCCCTGCATTCTTGAGTCCGAAAGGCATGACCTTGTAGCAGTAGAGTCCAACATCGGTGATGAAGCTTGTATCCTCTTGATCTGGCTCATGCTTCATAATCTGGTTATCTCCGGAGTATGCATCCATAAAAGATAACAATTCATGCCCTGTCGTCCCATCCACCAACTGGTCGATCCTGGGCAGCGGGAAACAGTCTTTGGGGCAGGCTTTGTTCAAATCTGAAAAGTCAATGCATACTCTCCACTTTCCGTTAGCCTTTTTCACCAGCACAGGATTTGATACCCAATTTGGATAAGTAGATTCTCTGATGAAACCGTTCTCCATGAGCCGATTCACTTCTTCTTTTAACGCTGTCGTTCTCTCAGGACCCTGGGTTCTTCTCTTCTGTTTCACAGGTGTAAACTTTGGATCAATGTTCAGAGTGTGTACTGCAATCTTCGGGGATATTCCACACATGTCAGCATGAGTCCAAGCGAATACATCCAAATTAGCCTTCAAAAATGAAATCTGAACATTCTGAACTGTCGTGTTGAGTTGTGAACCCATATTAAGCACTTTGTTTGGGTCCTTTGGGTCAACGGGCACTGGCACTGTTACCTCTACCAGTACTACCCTATTCTCCCATGCACTGGCTTTCCTTGGATCCATCTCTCTTCGTGCGCCACTACATTCGCCAGTGCAGGGTCCACCTTGTAATTGCTACAAGGTTGGTTCTTTGATACGGACTGGAGCCGCCGCACCTTTTTCCATTTCTCTTTTCCTTGATTCTCGCAACTATGGAAAGTAACATTCTCGCCCCGCATCTTGGTCTCCCTTAATCACACCAACTCCATTATCTGTGGAACAGCTTTGAACGCATCAAGAGTTGGTCGGCCTAAAAAGGCATTGTAGGCAGAGAATTCTTCAACAATTATAAAGGTTTGCTTTCGAGCCACCTTCCTCAATCCCTTTCCAAGTTCTACAAACAAATCTATGGTCCCAATCGGCTGTTTGGGTTCTCCAGCGAACCCAGCAATCTTAAGTAATGAAGCTTGAACGTCAGCCATTGGAATTTTCATTTGACCAAAGGTCTTCTTGAAGAGGATGTTGCATGAAGCCCCACAATCAACTAGAATTCTTCTCACAGTTTCCGGCCCAATACCAGCGGATATGACCAAAGGTTCTATGGTCGGAGCCTCGAAACCCAAAGAATCCCTGGCACTAAATACAATATCATCTGTGGAAGTCTTTTGTTGCTTTAAAGGCGCATCATTCTCTAAAACAAAAACATTCTCTTCAGCTGGTACATGCCTCAAGGCTCGGGCATACCTTCCCATCTCTCCCCAGCTTTTGCCTACTGGGTGAGGTCCTCCAGTTATTATATTGATGACAGGCCTTTCCGATTCATGTTCGACGGCCTTCTCACTTGAGCCAGGACGGTGAGCGGGAACTTGTTGTCCTTGAGTTGATGAAGCTGGGGCATTTCTGTTCCTTTTCACATACTGCTGGAGCTTATTTTCTTTCAAAAGTTGTTCAATTACCTCTTTCAACTGATGGCATTCGTTGGTGTCATGGCCGGGTTGGTTGTGGAACCGGTAGAACCTTCCACTTTTTTCCATCCTAATCCCAACTCTCATTTTAGGTGGTGTCGGATAATTGACATCATCCTTGGTTGCAAAGAAGATGTTCTCAGGGGTAGCAGTTAAGGGTGTGAAATTGAAAGAACAGCCTTTCTTAGCATCTCCCTGTTTCTTTCCACCATCATTTCCCCTTTTCTGAGTGTTAGGTTCTTTCTTGTTCGAAGGAGCACCATTGTTCCTGGCTTCTGCTGATACCACTTTAGCCGGTGTTTGGAGGCTTTCCAAGCGCATGAATTCATCGCTTTCTTGTAGAATTTATCAAGCGAGTTTGGTTCTTTCATTTTCAACCATTTCCCAAATTCACTTGATTTGTCAATCGCCCTCATCAAGTTGTTAGTACCATGCGTGGCTCAGCATTATCTACCTCAGCTAATGCTATGTTAAAGCGTTTCAAAAATGATCTGATTGATTCTCTCGCATTTTGCTCTAGACTTGACAGTGACATTATATCCTTTGCTTTAGAAGCATACAATCGAAATTGCTCCTTGAATTTTCTGGTCAAATCGGAGAATTGATCAATGGACCTGACTGGCAGCTTTGTAAACCACAATAGAGCCACACCTTCGAGATATACTGGGAAATATCGACATTTAATTTCATCAGACGCCCTGGCACTAGTCATATGCCAGTCGTACTTATACAGAAACTCGTTAGGATCACTCGTCCCCTTGTAAGCCGGAATAGTAGGGGGAACGAATTTCCTTGGGAACTCTGCCTTCAAGATCTTTTCAGTAAATGGAGTTTTGCTTGGAGCAAAACCCCACTTTTTCTCATCTTCATCTCTTCGCATATTTTCCTTCATGATTTGACGAACCATACCCAAAAAATACTCTTCATCATTTAGAGGCTCTAGAGGGCACATATCAGCCACTCTCTCTGAACTCAGCCTTGACAATCGTTCACGGAGGGTCGGTTGCGGCCCTGATCCTCCCGCTTGAGGAGGAGTCCTTTCTACAGGGTCTGCGGCTCTTTGAGAAATGTTCCATTCAACATCCTGAACTCCCACAGTAGGGTTCCCATCATTATTAACCGGTTGACGATTTTCCCCAAGCAGATCATTCAACTTACTCAAGATCAGGGCATGCTGGGCATTCTGGGCTTCCAACTGCGCATTCTGAGCATTCAATTGTTGATTCAGCCCCAAAACTACGGCGTCCAATTCTGCTCGCATAACTCCAACAGTTGGAGCTGCTTGAGTTGAAGGAGGAGAGGTATCAGTATTCTCTTGAACATTGTCAGATCTTACAGAACTTTGTTTTCTCCCAGGAGCCATTATTTCCAATAAACTTCTGGTTTTAAAAGAAATCCTTTCAACAATCCTTCGCGGAGCAATAGTGGAAGTTTCCTGAGTTGGGTTCTCAGTGAAAGCACCAAAAATGTTAACGTAAAAAATCAGACGCTAACACCCCGGTGTAGATTGAAATTGAGCGAAAGCACCACCCGTGAACACGGGAACTAAAAACAAGTAGAAAAGTCACAGAGAAAGCAGAAAAGACAACAGCTTTTATTGTGGTTCGGCTTAGGGTAAGCCTACGTCCACTTTAATTCTTTTTATTACTGAATTGATTACAACTTTACAACAATCTTCAATTACAATTCTGATGAGACAAACAACTTGAACTTTGATACAGAAGAATTCTTTGAATCCATGTAGATTGCGTTAGATTTCCTCTCGAAGTTAGTTGAGATGCCTTTCGTACTTGAAGTGTCGAGTGAGTCGTGAATTCAGTAGAGTATCGGCGCTTAAAGAGATCGGCCCCCCAAAAGTCCCCCTCATGCTTGAGGTAGGTTGGTATTTATAGGGAAATCCCCTCCTTAGGTCGTAAGTCATGACCGGTCTAAGGTAAGTCGTGGCCGACTCATCTAGCCCCTCCATGGTTTCACAAAGGTTTGTTTGTATAAGTCCCAGGTCGCCCCCGAGTCAACACAACCTTGTATCAGTAGTACGACATCGGGCCTACATTTAGTAGCTTTAGGTCGTGGACGACTCAAGCTAGGTCGTGAGTCGTGAACGAGTTAACTGGCAAGTCGCAAGTCACGGCTTAACTGGTAAGTCCTGGATCATGTACGAGTTAAGAGGCCACTGTGCCAAGTAGCTGCATTGAACTTGCCTTCCTTTGCTTGGGTGGTGAACGACTTAACATAGGTCATAGGTCGGTTGCGACTTAGGCCGGTAGTTATCTTCGGTCGGTAGCTATCTTAGGTCGGTAGCTATCTTAGGTCGGTAGCTATCTTAGGACGGCATCCTTGTTAAAGTATTAGGTCGGCATCCTTGTTAAAGTATTAGTTCGGCATCCTTCTTAGCCTGTTAGGTCGGTATCCTTTTTAGGCCTTAGGTCGGTATCCTTTTTAGGCCTTAGGTCGGCATCCTTCTTAGCCTGTTAGGTCGGTATCCTTTCAAGTCACTGGGTAAAAACCGGGGCAGAGTTAACAGACGGCCTGAACCAGTATAAAAATACTGTGTAAATATTCTTTGATATAGTTAAATAATCATGTTTAATGTAAGGATATTAGACTATACGAACCAGTTATGAAAACATTACTTCTTATAATGCAACTCAGCTTCTTAGCCATGCTGATCGTAGGGATACTTGACGGCCTGAGCAGAGAGAGCTGCTATTGCAATAAAAGTTAAGATGAAAAGGGAAGAAGTTGAAATGGTCCAACTTATACTACACAAAAAACAAACCTGCGATCATGGCACTTGATCCAACCAAAATAACTACAGCCAAAAAGTAAGAAGTCGCAACGAAATCAAATACTGCGCTCACAAGGCAAGTCATAAAGATATCATGTTTGTGATCATCCCTTAGTTTCAATATTACTCTATGTTACTACATCTAAAATCTGATATAGTTACAAGGAGCAGGAAGCACTCCACAGTACATAGGGCCAAGGAATAACATAGCTGCTGCACAGCGGTGTTAGAAGTTTTTTTGATATGTCAAAGTATAACATTTCCCAATTAGAAAGCATTGCATAAACCAAAACACAGGGATAATCATACCGTGGTATCAAAATCCTCGAAAATTATACTTTGTTAACAACTTCAAAATCAGATTTGCACTGCACATACCAAAGGGTACTGCATGGGGTTAATAGCATCCCAAAGAGCAATACTTAGGACCACTCAGACCACTTCCCAATCCAAATCCACACTTTCAGGTAGATAACAAAGATATAAATCACACTTTTCAATAACTCATGTAAAAAGGCATCTTAGATCACTATCACCTTAGATCGCGGTCGGTTGAAGTCACGTTCACACATATATTAAACTAACTCCTAGGCTAAGAAAACACGCACCATGAAGACTAAAGCAACTCAAGAAGATTGTACCTAAATATCAAGTAGGCACCACAACATAATACAAGTATCGCATGTCACCTGGTGTTGCCCACTCCTAACATGTCGGTAGTGTCTCAAAATCAACGAGTAACTATTACTGTCCTTCCAAGAACTCATATGCAAAGCCAATTCAAATATTAAAGTCTCCCACCATGATTTCAAGAGTTCTCGCCTTCACCTTAGACTTCCCTCTTAAAACATGTTAGAAATCCACGTATATCAAACTGAAAACACAGATAGACGACATTTAGCAGGATCCAAGGGCTGGAACCCAATGGTAGGGGATAGATTGTGGCGATACGCACCATGCTATAAAAAGAAAAAGCATTGTAGCAAGAAAGGACTTTTCACCTTTTCCACTTTTCAAAACTTTTAAGGCTTTATCATACTCTCTAACATTGAAATCTACACCGAAGAATATAAAAGGAAGAAAGAGTAATTTTCTCTATGGACGTGAGATTCCTTAACATCCGAACCACATAAATCCTTTATGCTCTTTACTGTTTCTGCATTTTGGTATTTACCTACCTAATTTTCAATACCAAATCTTACCCTTTTTTCAGAATTAAATATTAATTGGGCTTGACATTTTAACAAACAGTTAAAGTGCAACTGCCTAATTGTGTAAACATCCAGAGACATAATAACTAGTTAACGGAAAATTTAATACCATTTAATTTTGCTAATATAAAAACTATTGGGGTAATTAACACGATAATTACTCAATAACCAATTTGAGTGTTGTAAGTAGAAATTTTCTTCTAACATATCTGAAGGGATATGATATCCATTCATCACGAATGTATCTTGAAGAAGAAGGCTAATGCAATTGGAAGTAACAAGCAATATTGATGAAAATGACATTATAAATTTTATTTGTTGAAATTAACATAATAGATTTGTCACTCAACGTGCTGAAGTTAATTCAGATTTCACTCACAATATTATTAACCAATATGATTTTAATTTTTGGGTATTTATGTTGAAACAAAAATGTAAATAATGATTTAGAGTATATTTTTTGCACATAACAACCAAAATGTCTCAAATTCGATGGAAGCGGTAATTGGGTTTGTGAGTTATGGGATAACATCCAAGAATCGATACGATGTTATCGGTCGACAAGCATTAGAATTGAGCAAATATTTTATCGGAGAAATCAATTAGTTTGATGTTTAATCAAAATGTAGAGGAAGAAAGTGTTTAAATGAAATAATATTAAAAGGTACTTTTATCTTTCTATAACTATAGGAAAACAACATGCCATTAACTTTTAATGATGTACTCGTTTTAAAATCAATCTTATTTTCGTTGACTGATTCTCGGTATAAGATTTGAAATTACATCTTTTATAACTAGTATAAATGGATGTTTGGAATGTCCAAACAATATACATAAATATCATATTAAAATATTTAATATGGAGCATGTAAGGTGGATTCCTTATCTATTGGCAATAGAAATTGTCATCCATGTTATATTTCATACTATTCACATTTAGCTTATGTATTTGATACATGGAGCAAGTATCAAATCCAAATTATTATTACTAAATGGTAGTTAAGAGAGTATTTAAAGAAATACCAGGGAATTGTTCAGAGAAACCATGGGTGAGCAATATTCGGTTAGAAATAAATTAACTGACCAAAAAAATTCATTCCGGTTTGTTCGGTGCGGTTATGAAACTAAATTGATTTTAATTTGGTTTGTATTAAACTATAAAGTTGACATGAAAAATAAACTAAGAAGTTTGAAAAAAAATTGTATGAAAGTGTGGATAAGAGAAAGAAAATGTTATTAGATTATAGATGCATAATAAAGTAAAGAGTGCGGTGAATGAAAATGATCACTTTTTAGTGGGAAATATATGAAAGAAAGGCTTAAAATGATAGAAATTAGGATTTTATTCTTAAAATTACAAGAGAATATTTTTTTTTACAGATAGCCAACGTTTGAACACATATCTACATAATAGAATAGATTCTTTTATAAAATAGTATCAATCATATCAATAAAGAACTAATAGACTTAAGCATAAGCTATTCACCATCAGTACATATTCTTATAGAAATCAAATTATAACGGCCACACATCAAGATAGGCATGCTTTCTTATATGTTATCCTTCACATGGTAGAATAATGCTCATTAGTACAAAAGGATATCTAAAGAAATAAAAAGAAGAATAGAAAGTTCAAACTACATTATGCTAAAACATGAAACCCGTTATATGTACTTAAGAATTAAAGAAAATAATTGAATTGACATATATGGATAGCATAGGTACTACAAATCAATCGAATGGATATAAAAAAAGTAACAAATAAGAATGGGTAAAAAATTGATAAAAAATGTATAATAAATTAAAAGAATGTCTACTAGAGTTACAATGGAAGTTGAAACCAAATTTTCTTCCGATTTCTTTATTGACTTTTCAGCAAACAAATTAACTACAACTAAAAAAAAGCAACCGCACTAACTTTTTCGAAGCATGATACCTTTCAACTTGACTTTTCTAATCATGATTTTATAATATGATCACTTATTGGAGACTAAATGATATTTTATTTTACATTGTAATTTTCTTAAGAAGTCAAAATAATAATACAAAGCAAAATAAATATTACATACCGAAAATGGTGCATGCTATGAACAAGAACAATGGAAGTGAGAATTCTATAACTAAAACTAAAGCTGGAAGAAAACACAAACAACAAAAGGAACAAACATTCCACTCTGATTTGATGGTAAAAAGGTTATGATGTATTTTATTATTCTTATAAAAATCAAGTCATACCCGCCACACTTTAAAATAGGTGTATCGTCTCATAGATTATCCTTCACATGATTAAACAATGGTCATCAATAAAAAGGATATCTAAAGTAATCAAAACAAGAAGATAATGTTCAAAATACATTATTCTAAAACATGAAAATTATTATATGTACTTAATAACTGACGAAAAATGAATTGAGACACATATGAACAATGTAGGTACTACAAAAAAAATTAAATAGATACAAAAATGTGACAAAGAAGAATTAGTGAATAATTGATAAAAAATGTAACAACTTCCAAAATAAATTAGAAGCGTGTGTACTGGAGTCGGCTTGAAAGTTGAATCAAAATTTCTTCCACTTTCATTATTTTGACTTTTCAGCAAACAAATTACCTACAATAATAGAAACCAATCATATTAACTTTTTGAAATAATGATACATTTCAAAAAAAAATTCCCAATCATGATTCTATAAAAATTATCACATGCTAGAGACCTAGTGATGTTTATTTTAATTTTCTTAAGAAGTCAAACTAATGCCTATAAGTCAAACTAATATAGAGAAAAAGGAAATATTATACACCCCAAACCATGGCGCATGCTATGAAAAATGGAAGAGAGAACACTATGACTACAATCAAAGCTAGAAGAAAATACAAACAACCAAAGAAGCAAAAGTTCCACTTGGATTTAAAGGTAAAAAAGATAGGAGATACATTATTTAAGGATTAAAATTTTCATTCTAGATAGATAAGATGAGGAAATGAAAGAAAAACAAGAAATAAATCAAGACAAAATTAATAGTATAGATACATCAATATAATTGAGTAGATTCAAAAATTAAACAAATTCGAACTAATGAAAAATTGATACAAAAATATAAGAAATTGTAAAATAAATCAAAAGTATGTGCATTGAAATTACCATAGATGTTGAATCAAAATCCTTTTTTTACTTTGACATTTCCGCGAACAGATTACCTACAACTAAAGAAGATAACTATAAGAACTTTTTAGAAAAATGTCATCTTTTTAATTGACCACTTTTTGAAGATTGGGCAATGTTTGATTTATACTTTTTTGAAGAAGCCAACCTTAATTGATGAAATTTGAAGAAGAGATTCCACTACTATAACAAAAGCCAAAAGAAATAACAACCAACAAAAGAAGCAAAATTTCCACTTTGATTTAAATGCAAAAAAACATAGGATATGATAGCGTTGGGAAGTAAAAGAGAAAAAAAGGGAATTAAAAAGGGGAAGTGAAAGTAGAAGATACATTTGAGTTGATGAAATTAGAAAATTAAGAATGAAAGTAAAATTGGAAGTCAAGGTGGAAGATATTTCTGTATAGTTAAAATAGAAAATAAAGGGCCATACTGGTACGGTTACCATATAATGGAAATTAATTTCTAAGTTTGAAATGGTAAATAATTGCTAGAGGATATGTGAAAATTTTCTTTTAACTTAAGGAGAGATGAGGATTCTGAATGAGAGTGAATGATAAGCACGAATTCAAATAGTCGTACATTTGAGTTTATAGATAATAGAATAGAAGAATAGATATGGTATAAAATGAATAAATAGTGATTAATTGAGATGTAAATATTGAGGGAAAAATATAAAATATTGGCCTAAATTTAGGAGAGTGTTTTAGTTGAAAATAAATGAGAAGTGAGGAGATAAAAAGGCAAATGTTATATATGATAAATAAATAGAATAGATTAGCAATAGATGAATAAATAAATGACATTTTTTATTAACTAATTTATAGAAGTTAATGAATTATGTGAATAAAAAAAGAAAGCACCAAAGGAAAACTTTCCCAAAATTTAATATGAATTAAGTATAAGAGTTTGAAATGTTGATATTAAAGGAACATTAATGAAAAGAGTAACTGTAACATCCCGTATTTTTAAGCAATTGAATTTGAAAATTTAATTCGTTTTAAATGTTTAATGTGGATTCTTAATTGATTTTGAAATGAATGGATTCGGGTTCAATCAATGAAATAAGCTATAATTTTTAATTTTAGTAATTCTGGTTGAAGTTGAATAACGAGAGAATAATATTTAAATATTCAGAATTGAGATAAAGGTAAATCTGGGTGTAAATGGTGATAAAATGGTTTTAAAAATTTATTTTGAGTCGTTTGAGTGTAAATAGTATGGTGGGGATATTTAAATAAATTTTAAAGTTGATAAATTAATATTTGGGATTTTATATTAATTTAAAAATGAATTTAATATTATTAAAATGCAATTTAATCAGATTTTGGTCCGGAATGAGCCAGAATGATTTTATTTGTTTTTATAAATTTTATATGATTTATTATTAAGTTATTAAAGTTTTAAAAGCGAAATTTAAAGCGTTTTCGTCAATTTTGAAAATCGCTCAATTTAATAGACGAGTTAAAATAGCCTTCCGGGGCACAGTCTCGGAATTTGACGAAACAAGTTTCATTGGATCCGTAATAGTTAGTTATTATCATATTTAAATTTTCGTAGCAATCGGAGTTGCCGTTTGACCCCGGCAGCTCGAAACGCATTGAAATCGTTTTAATCAATTTAATTTGAAATTGATCGTTTAATTCCGTAACTCGCACATACGACCGAATTAGCTTACGAAACATGTTCCATTGTGTCCGAAACGCGGAAAAAGCCTAGAAACGCCGATTGGTGCGTAAGAATCAGAGTTCGTTTGCATAAGTTGTTAAATTGAGAATTCTATTAATAAAATATTATTAAACAATATTATATATATATTTATCGTTCAAAACCCTAGCATATCGTGAGCCGCCGTATCTATATTCGTTCATGGCCGAAAATTAATTTCGCTTCTCCTCAAAAATCTCTCAATCCACGCATTAATTCACAAAATTTCCAACTAGAAGATTGAAGAGGATGTCGAGATCTTCAAGGTGAACGGTGGCGATCGAATATGGAGCTGTAGATGGACGACAAATCTCGGTGGAAGGGCCGCCGTTCGTAGGCGTTTTCTGGTGAGTTGGGGAGGCCGAGCTCTGCGTGCGTGGGGGCGAGTATGGAGGTGGATGCGTGCTTCGTTGTGGTAACCTCCGATCGAGGTGAATGGCTTCGTGGAGGGTGCGATTTCGTGACCTAACTTCGATGATGATGGGTTCGAGCTTCCTGTAACGCGAGATGGTAGAGGAAAGAGACAGCCTTGATTTCGTTGGTATCATAAAATTAAATTTAAAACGAATTTGTTTTCAAATTGGTATTTAAACTTCTAAAATTCATAACTATTGCATGCGATATCAGATTGAGGCGAATCTGGAAGCGCCGGAATCGCAGCGACACGATCTACGCGATGGTGCAGGACCGGTGTCATTCCGGGCAAGCAGAAATTTGGGTTAAATCGAACGTTGTTCGGTTTAATTTGAATTTCGAACGCTCGCCGAAACTCAAGGTGAGTTAATCTCACTCACGTCAGGAATGTTAGCTGATTTAAATAGTTAATATTTAAATATCCGTGTGATTGGTTGAAATGTTTATTTATATCAGTCTTGATTGATATATTTATAGTGTTGTGCTAATATTTGTGCATGTAGGAAAAACAGGTTGGAGGTGTAACGACCCTGAATTTTGACCCTGTTTATTTTAATAAATATTTAATCTGATTTAATAAAATATGAACTAATTATTTTCAAATGAATATGATTTTGGAATAATTGCCAATTGTTTAAGTAAATTTGTATTTTAAAAGGGAATTTGATTTTGGAAATTTAAATAGAACCTTTTAATAATATTGACCTTATGTAACTAAATTAAAATACTGTACCTTGTCTACATTTGGAAATATACTATTGATGATAATATTTAAAATTTAAAATCTAATTCTAACAAAATAAAATATTAATGTAGAATATAAATCAAATATGTGTTATAACTTAATTTAAATAAGTGATAGCAAAGTACAAATGAAAATGAATGCAAATATAAGTAAGAAAATTTATTTTGAAATATAACTTGAATATTGACAGTTAAATATAAAGTACTAATGTAAAATTTAAAATAAGGATTAATTGGTTAAGATTTTATACAACATAACTTATAATCTAAAATAAGAACAAAAGTATAAGATTCAAAGTAAAGTAAAATGAAATCAAATACAATGTAAAACCAAACTTTAACTATCATGTATAACTTATATAAATTAGAAGTTAAATAAACAAAATATTTTCATATATAAATTGACAACAACTATATTGTATATTAATTATTCAAGATAGAAACAATAAAACAATGTATTGTTACAAGCAAACCAAAGTAAAATTACATCTGACCCCTAACAATAATCATTATTCAAGCAAACAAGAATAAGTTTTACACCATATCTTCACATATAAATTTAAACATAGGATATAAAATAATAAAACAAATGTTGCAAAGGGGTATGATCCTCATTTATAAAGTGTAAACACAACCTGACACATATTGTTTGATACAAATATCTTCTGTAACAAGCTTTCCTGACATACATATAAAAAAAGAAAGAAACTTGACTAACTAAGGAAGATTGAAATATAAACATTTATAATAACTTACTTTTTCATGCAAGCTACCTACTGAAGAATATAACCCATACACATGCATACAATTTGTTTAACTGTACTGCATAATTATAATTATGTTAACAGGTGAACCAACAACATTTAATGCTCCTCTGATTCGAGCACATCTTTGTGTCTATTTGTGTTATGCAAATCCTATTTCACAGAAATGAAATCTAATTAACAGGATTGTATAGCAGTGAGTTAGACATATAAAAACAATAAAGTATAATAGGCTTGAATATATATAGAACCTGCCAATGATTATGTTAAAGCAAGCTATATAAAAAAATCTGTATACTAATAAGGTTATGTGTAGACAATAAGTACATAGCATTTAATGACTTAACATTTCACCCGAATTCAAGAATCATATCAGTATATATATAAAAAAAAAGAGAGAAAAATCTTGCCTGATAAAGCCAAAATAGGAAAACTACCTGACTAGTTGCAGCCTTCCTTCACGCACTATATCTTATATATATATGTGTGTGTGCGCATCCTTTATTTGATCAGTCACATAGTATAACTGAAGAGAATTTATAGAGTAAATCAGGAGAAGAAGAAATGAAAAGCAAGCAAACTCAGGTTTTAAAACAGATGCAGAACAATTCTAAAATTTCAGGCTTCCAAAAGAGAATAAGTAGTGTTCTTTGTTCAAAAGGCTTACCAGGTGAGTAAACAAAATTTAAAAAGTTTTAAGTCAATTAAAATCAGTTCAAACCTCATTGATATTTGGTTTGTGTATACTTTAGTTTGTACATGTTGTGTGATGTTCTGTGTTCCTCTAAGATTTGCTACAGGATGTTTGTTTCAAATCCTAAATCTATCTGATATTTATTATTGTTAAGGTAAATTTTCTTTTTCAATTCGAACAAAAGATTTAAGCTTAAAATTTAAATTTTAAAGATAATTTTAAAAAAAATCCTGTTGAAATATGCACTGAAACCTTGTCTACAGGTAAATGGGTGGAAAATTTATAAAATCAAATGTTGTAAAAACATTAAGTCAAGATTTTATATTGAATTCATACTGCAATTCGTGATTTTTAAAACAAAAATTTGGATTTTTAAGTTAGTATTTGCAGAGCAGTTTGTATGTAAACAAAAATCACACTTTCACAAATTTTAAACACCGTGATAAATTTTAATCATTAAAATTTGAACTGAGGATAGTATGATCATCAGTGATCACGGAAAAAATAGGCTATAATTTTCCATTTCGTATATTTGTACAACTGAGTCATTTTAGGGTTTTTGGCTTGAGTTTTGTCATGTCTGCAAACGTGGAGAGTTTGTCACCTATGAATGATCGAGCTTTACACGATTCACGGTGAAGGAAGCATGTCGTGTAGTCAAGATGTAGTTGAATTTTTAGCTTCTCTGGTGATCTACGGTGATCGTGAGGCGTTTCCATTGATTGCCTTGTTTTCCAGTTTTTCGACTCAGAGGCTAATTTTTGATTTAGATGTTTATGTGATATCCTGAGATTCGTTTCTGGGTCTTTGGGTAAATCGTGGTTTGTCGAGAAGGTTGGGGATCGCCGCAGCGTGGCCGAGGAGTTGTGCAGGTGCACGGCGTGGAGGTGGAGAACGGCGTCGTGTCAGTGAGGTTACTCGTCTCGTGCTCGAATAATTTGGGGGGTTTCCTTCGAGTTTGATTCGAGTGTGGAGGCGCGTAAGTTTATTCGTGTGTTGTAGCTTAGTGCTTTGAGAAATTAAAACTGTAACTAAAATAAAAAAAAGAACAAGAAGAAGAAAGGATTTGTACAGTGTTGTCTCGGGAAGATTTGGTGAAGACTCGAAGAATACACGGGGAAAGGGGAGTGGGACTCGGTGATGAACTCGAGCGAACTAAAGGGGGAAACTCCGGTTTGTAGTTTTAAAACTTCAGCATGTTATAAAATTAGGAAATTAAGTAAATCACTTTCAAATAATTCGGAAGTGTTATAAAACTTAATAAAGTTTTTAACAGTTTTAAATTAAAACTTAAATGCAAGCTCCAGTCATTTAGTAGGTACTTAACAAATTGCATTTAGCACTTTATTTTAGTTAAGCAATTGATTTGAGTGAAGATTTAAGTTAATCAACATTTAAGAATTCAAACCTTAAGAAAATTATTTCAAATGTTAATTAAAATCAATAGTAAATTACTATCAATTTTATAAGTAATTAAGAATGATACTTTAAAATCATAATTAGAGATCGAATAATAATTAAGAAATAAGTTAATTTGTAATTAACTACTTAGGTAGATTAATGAACAATTAATAGTTAATTAACCAAGAGATTTAAATAAGAATTAAGAAATGATTAATGAAGTAATCAACAATAAAAAAATTTGATAATCAAGTTATTTGATTTATAATTAAGGTTTGCAACTAATAATTAAGGAAAAGCTAATTAAGTAATTAAGGTTTAAAAAATTGATTTGAGTGGATTACTTGAGTAATTGAGGAATAAATTACTTATTGTAATTAATGAAGTTTAAAATGAATTGTTTAAGTTAATTAATTAAGTTTAATTAATTTAAATAATTATTCGGTGATGTGATAAGTATAATTACTTGGAGGAGTAATTAATGATAATGACTGGATAAAATTGAATGAGGATGATTTGATAATGAAAGTAATTTGAGTATAATTACTTTGTGTAATTTAATCAAGGGATTGATTAAAGGAAATCAGTTGAGAAGTGATTAAGTGATGTGATAAGAGTAATTGAAGGAGATTGATTACTAAATAATATTAATCAGGGATGATTAATAAATATAGTTTAATTGAAGATTTAATTACTTAAGGTAATTCATTTAATATAGGATAATGGAATGGAATGAAATGTAATTAGCAATCATTAAATAATGAAATCAATAATGAAAGATTAAAGAGAAATTAATTAGTGAAATTAAGAAGTAATGTAATACATGTAATTAAAGGTTAATTTCCATATTTGGATAAGATAATTAGTTTGGAAAATAATTAAAAGATGATTACTTAAATAAAATTAAATGTTAATTAATCAAAGTATGATTAATTTATTAACTGATTGATAATTGGTTAATAGTTATATAAGCAAGACTTATAATGGTTAAGTAATTAATTTAATTTACTTTAAATTAATTAAAGATGCAAGTGATTAATTTAATTCATTTTAAAATTAATTATAGCTAACATGGTTGCTTATATAAGGATGGATGATATTGTTTACTCTGAATGGTTTGAAGTTCCTAGCATAAGATAAATGATGTTGTATGAAATATATGCTTGATTGTAGTATGATAATAATATGGATTATCTGTTGTGACGATAATTACCTGTTTATGATGATGATGTTCTATTGTGATATTGTGAGTTATCTATCTGTGTGCATATGGATAATTACATTGTTTATTTTATAACTCTAAAACAACTTGGCCCTAAAAGACACGTTTTGGATTTCGATGAGACCGGGATCTGGTTTCCACATTTGGAACATCCGAAAACCACATCGATCCAAATTAACGTTAGGTCGTTAATCTAAAGCGAAGATGAAGATTCAGAATGCAAGGGTTGTCGTCGTTAACTCTGAGAGTGATTCCAAAATGAGTGTAACGAGATAATGCCTTCGGTTTCGTTCGAACCCGGAACGAACTTGTATGGATTGAATGCTTTCAACACATCGTCAGGCGGGCGATGAGCATTCTAAGAAATTTGTTCTCTAAAGGTAATCGTAGCCTCAAGCCTCATCAACCGGGAATGGCTAAAACAGGGGAGATGCAACAAGCTTAGGTGGGTCATGCCCAAGCAGGACAAGATATTTCCCCTGTCTAGATGTCCCTTTTTATTCGGCTTAGTGGGTGGTTGTGCGCGCCAACCACGGGGTTTATCTTGTTCGGGACTGTTCAGTAAGGAATGGTTCCGGCCTTGTGTTGCAGGGGATGAAGGGAGTAATCCTCGGTACGGTGATCTAGGCCCCGTACTGTGACGGACGGTACCCCAGTAGCCCTGCCATTGTACGGAATCCATTTACCAATAAGTGCCCACGGTTTTGATTGTATTACCCACTTTTGTGGCTAGTAGCTGGAATTTAATCATGTAACAATTTCAGCTATTTTCTATTTACTTGAAAACCCTAGACACTATTATAATATCACAGAATTTCCTATGAAATGATTTGGTTAGCGTAAGGTAAAAACTTACCCGTATTTATTTGTGGGAAGTCTTACGTGATACCTTTATTTTCAAAAGTTTTTCAAGTTAAACAACCTTAACCTGTTTACTCATACCAGACCCATGTCTGACCCGGAGTTTATTTTGTTTTTCATAAACTCTCGGGTACCCAAATTTTTACGGGTAGTCAAGGGATTCAGGTTAGCTTTGACGAATTCTGGAGGAGCAATGGAGCAGGAGGCTTCAGCGTCGTAGATATTTATCTAGTTCCGCTGTGTTAGTTAGAGTATGTTGTATATTTTGATGTATGTAGTGACTGATGTATATAAAAAGTTGTCAAGTGTATAATATTGTATAACTCTGATATATGTAAACTATGTAATTGTTATGTGATGTATTATATTTTATTTCATTCCGCTGTGAGATTTCGTGTTTGTTGTTCTTTCTTTCTCTTTCTTTTCTATTTCTATCCCTTTCTTTCTTAATGATGATACATCTTTCTGGTGATAGAAGGACGGGTCGTCACAGTTGGTATCAGAGCTGAAAGGTTAAGTGAGAACCTTGGCTCTGGAAGAGATTTCGCATTAGAGATAGAGTCGGTAGTACTCTAGAATGAGTCTGAGCGTAATAATAGATATGAGCGCGTACTTGTTAGTGAATATAAAATAATTTTATATTATGTTGATTGGTTTATTGAGTGGTATATGAACCTTCGTCAGTGCAGTCTACACAACTGCACCGAAGGGGTTTCTAAACACTTGAATAGAACAATTTGACATGATATTGTTTTCCCAGTTGGGTGGATTAAATAATTTCATCCAAAATATATTTTGATATAAAAAATAAAAAATAAAAATTTGCAAGTTATATATATATATATATATATAATTATAGTTTTTGGATGATAATGTTAATAGACAAATAGGATTATAAAGATTTACAATGGCTTGTATAACCAAGGGAAGTATGAAATTAAATTTGGAATTAAAAGTGAAGTTAAAAATGAATTTATTTTTAGATAATGTTGAAAGTTTAATTTGGAATTAAACTAATAATAATAATAAGGATGTAAATAAATTAATGAAGTACATCAAATTTACAAATGAAATAAATTGGATTGGTAATAAAATTTTGGTTGAGATTAACTTAAGCTTAATAATAATTGGATTTAAATTTAAGATTGGAATGAAATGAATTGAGATATGGGTAAATGAAATTAAGATCTTATTTAATCAAATCCAAGTGGGTTGGTAGATTAAAGAAAATAGTATGGTGCCTAATTTAACGGAAGTTAAGTTAAACAAATTGAATTGAAATAGAATTCAGTTGAGATTTAGATGGTGATAAATTAAATTCTTACTTAAATAAATAAAAGTAAGTTGAAATGGAATTGAATTGGAATAAGTATGTTCCGATAACTTGTAAGATAAATTAGCAACACATTGATTAGGAATATTTTTGGCTATGGCTAAGTGTTCAATCTTGAGTTAAAATGAAATAAAAATCCAAAATTTGAATTATAAAATAAAATTGAACACTGATAAAATAATAAGATGATTTTTGGAAGATAAAATCCAATTCAAGTATGGATGGAATAAATATGGCCTTGGAATTTATCAAAATAAAATAAATGGAAGTGAACTAATTTGGAATAAATTGGTTGATTAAATAGGTTAATGGAAGTTAAATTGGTTAAATAGAAGTTTGATTATGAGATAATAATGGAAGTTGATCTAGGTGGGTATCAAATAAATTGGAAATAATTTAAGTATGAAATTAAACAAGTAAATTAACCAAAGATTAAACTTTATAGAAGGATAGCTTCAAGGGAAGTGAGAGTTTATTTAGTAAAAGCTTGATTGATGATTTAAGTTGAATGAAATAAAATCTTTATTCAAATAGAATAGTTGGATAAAAATTAAATTTGGGTAAATAAACTCTGATGGCTTATCAAAGGAATTTAAATGTTTGAAATAAAAAGTATACTTGTTTGATACAGGTAAGATCGGGAGTTTAAGGTGGAAATAAATGTGATTAAGAGTAAATGGATGTAGTGTGATGAATAAATAAATTTGTGGCTCATAAAGTTTAAAATTTAAAAGTGGAATTATAAGTTAAAATAAAATTATTTTGTACTTAGGAAATGAAATAGACATCCAAATCAGAATTACAAACTAGAAATAAACTCAAGAACTATAATGAAGTGATTTTTTTCAGATAAAATCAAATATTGAATTGGAAGTGGAAATAAACTAAGATGAAATAAATTGGAAAATTAAGTATGTAAATGAAATTAGAATTGGTCAAATAAAGTTGGATGGTAAATTAATAAATTTGATTGAGAATTAAAATAAATGGGAGGCTGAGACCTTGAGTTATATATGTATAAAAAAAAATTCAACTTGGATTAGAGTTGTATCTTATAGGATTGAATTGCCAGCACTAATGTCTGGGATTCCTAATGTATCACATGCATCTCATCTTGGAATTTTGTTTAGGATCCATCATTAGTTGTAGAACTAGTAGTACAGGGAGATTTGGAAGTCAAGCGGATTTTGACTGTAGTTCGGAATCCTTTTCAGATTGTTGATCAACTGAGAGGCAACTCGGGAGTGAGTAGTGAAGCTTGTTGAGTGCAGTATAGCGAGAATCTCAGTGATTTCATCTGGGAGACTCTGGATTGTTCTAGGGAAGTTTATCCGAATTTGTGTTCGGATAGCTAGCGTTGCTGTTAGGATAAACTGTTTGATTGTTTGCTATTGTATGAATGATATATATGTGTGAATGGTTGGTATAACAGCTTTTAAATTATCTTTGTTTTAAATTTCTGGGACGAAATTCTTTTAAGGGGGAAGGAATGTAACGACCCTGAATTTTGACCCTGTTTATTTTAATAAATATTTAATCTGATTTAATAAAATATGAACTAATTATTTTCAAATGAATATGATTTTGGAATAATCGCCAATTGTTTAAGTAAATTTGTATTTTAAAAGGGAATTTGATTTTGGAAATTTAAATAGAACCTTTTAATAATATTGACCTTATGTAACTAAATTAAAATACTGTACCTTGTCTACATTTGGAAATATATTATGGATGATAATAGTTAAAATTTAAAATCTAATTCTAACAAAATAAAATATAAATGTAGAACATAAATCAAATATGTGTTATAACTTAATTTAAATAAGTGATAGCAAAGTACAAATGAAAATGAATGCAAATATAAGTAAGAAAATTTATTTTGAAATATAACTTGAATATTGACAGTTAAATATAAAGTACTAATGTAAAATTTAAAATAAGGATTAATTAGTTAAGATTTTATACAACATAACTTAATAATCTAAAATAAGAACAAAAGTATAAGATTCAAAGTAAAGTAAAATGAAATCAAATACAATGTAAAACCAAACTTTAACTATCATGTATAACTTATATAAATTAGAAGTTAAATAAACAAAATATTTTCATATATAAATTGACAACAACTATATTGTATATTAATTATTCAAGATAGAAACAATAAAACAATGTATTGTTACAAGCAAACCAAAGTAAAATTGCATCTGACCCCTAACAATAATCATTATTCAAGCAAACAAGAATAAGTTTTACACCATATCTTCACATATAAATTTAAACATAGGATATAAAATAATAAAACAAATGTTGCAAAGGGGTATGATCCTCATTTATAAAGTGTAAACACAACCTGACACATATTGTTTGATACAAATATCTTCTGTAACAAGCTTTCCTGAGATACATATAAAAAAAGAAAGAAACTTGACTAACTAAGGAAGATTGAAATATAAACATTTATAATAACTTACCCTTTCATGCAAGCTACCTACTGAAGAATATAACCCATACACATGCATACAATTTGTTTAACTGTACTGCATAATTATAATTATGTTAACAGGTGAACCAACAACATTTAATGCTCCTCTGATTCGAGCACATCTTTGTGTCTATTTGTGTTATGAAAATCCTATTTCACAGAAATGAAATCTAATTAACAGTATAAGGTTATGTGTAGACAATAAGTACATAGCATTTAATGACTTAACATTTCAGCCGAATTCAAGAATCATATCAGTATATATATATAAAAAAAAAATCTTGCCTGATAAAGCCAAAATAGGAAAACTACCTGACTAGTTGCTGCCTTCCTTCACGCACTATATCTTTTATATATATGTGTGTGTATGCATCCTTTATTTGATCAGTCACATAGTATACCTGAAGAGAATTTAAAGAGTAAATCAGGAGAAGAAGAAATGAAAAGCAAGCAAACTCAGGTTTTAAAACAGATGCAGAACAATTCTAAAATTTCAGGCTTCCAAAAGAGAATAAGTAGTGTTCTTTGTTCAAAAGGCTTACCAGGTGAGTAAACAAAATTTAAAAAGTTTTAAGTCAATTAAAATCAGTTCAAACCTCATTGATATTTGGTTTGTGTATACTTTAGTTTGTACATGTTGTGTAATGTTCTGTGTTCCTCTGAGATTTGCTATAGGATGTTTGTTTCAAATCCTAAATCTATCTGATATTTATTATTGTTAAGGTAAATTTTCTTTTTCAATTCGAACAAAAGATTTAGGCTTAAAATTTAAATTTTTGTTGAAATATGCACTGAAACCTTGTCTACAGGTAAATGGGTGGAAAATTTATAAAATCAAATGTTGTAAAACATTAAGTCAAGATTTTATATTGAATTCATACTGCAATTCGTGATTTTTAAAACAAAAATTAGGATTTTTAAGTTAGTATTTGCAGAGCAGTTTGTATGTAAACAAAAATCACACTTTCACAAATTTTAAACACCGTGATAAATTTTAATCATTGAAATTTGAACTGAGGATAGTATGATCATCAGTGATCACGGGAAAAATATGCTATAATTTTTCCATTTCGTATATTTGTACAACTGAGTCATTTTAGGGTTTTTGGCTTGAGTTTTGTCATGTCTGCAAACGTGGAGAGTTTGTCGCCTATGAATGATCGAGCTTCACGCGATTCACGGTGAAGGAAGCATGTCGTGTAGTCAAGATGTAGTTGAATTTTTAGCTTCTCCGGTGATCTACGGTGATCGTGAGGCGTTTCCATTGATTGCCTTGTTTTCCAGTTTTTCGACTCAGAGGATAATTTTTGATTTAGATTTTTATGTGTTATCCTGAGATTCGTTTCTGGGTCTTTGGGTAAATCGTGGTTTGTCGAGAAGGTGGGGATCACCGCAGCGTGGCCGAGGAGTTGTGCAGGTGCACGGCGTGGAGGTGGAGAACGGCGTCGTGTCAGTGAGGTTACTCGTGTTGTTCTCGAATAATTTGGGGGTTTCCTTCGAGTTTGATTCGAGTGTGGAGGCGCGTGAGTTTATTCGTGTGTTGTAGCTTAGTGCTTTAAGAAATTAAAACTGTAACTAAAATAAATAAAAAAAGAACAAGAAGAAGAAAGGATTTGTACAGTGTTGTCTCGGGAAGATTTGGTGAAGACTCGAAGAATACACGGGGAAAGGGGAGTGGGACTCGGTGATGAACTCGAGCGAACTAAAGGGGGAAACTCGGGTTTGTAGTTTTAAAACTTCAGCAGGTTATAAATTAGGAAATTAAGTAAATCACTTTCAAACAAATCGGAAGTGTTATAAAACTTAATAAAGTTTTTAACAGTTTTAAATTAAAACTTAAATGCAAGCTCCAGTCATTTAGTAGGTACTTAACAAATTGCATTTAGCACTTTATTTTAGTTAAGCAATTGATTTGAGTGAAGATTTAAGTTAATCAACATTTAAGAATTCAAACCTTAAGAAAATTATTTCAAATGTTAATTAAAATCAACAGTAAATTACTATCAATTTTATAAGTAATTAAGAATGATACTTTAAAATCATAATTAGAGATCGAATAATAATTAAGAAATAAGTTAATTTGTAATTAACTACTTAGGTAGATTAATGAACAATTAATAGTAAATTAACCAAGAGATTTAAATAAGAATTAAGAAATGATTAATGAAGTAATCAACAATAAAAAATTTGATAATCAAGTTATTTGATTTATAATTAAGGTTTGCAACTAATAATTAAGGAAAAGCTAATTAAGTAATTAAGGTTTAAAAAATTGATTTGAGTGGATTACTTGAGTAATTGAGGAATAAATTACTTATTGTAGTTAATGAAGTTTAAAATGAATTGTTTGAGTTAATTAATTAAGTTTAATTAATTTAAATAATTATTCGGTGATGTGATAAGTATAATTACTTGGAGGAGTAATTAATGATAATGACTGGATAAAATTGAATGAGGATGATTTAATAATGAAAGTAATTTGAGTATAATTACTTTGTGTAATTTAATCAAGGGATTGATTAAAGGAAATCAGTTGAGAAGTGATTAAGTGATGTGATAAGAGTAATTGAAGGAGATTGATTACTAAATAATATTAATCAGGGATGATAAATAAATATAGTTTAATTGAAGATTTAATTACTTAAGGTAATTCATTTAATATAGGATAATGGAATGAAATGTAATTAGCAATCATTAAATAATGAAATTAATAATGAAAGATTAAAGAGAAATTAATTAGTGAAATTAAGAAGTAATGTAATACATGTAATTAAAGGTTAATTTCTATATTTGGATAAGATAATTAGTTTGGAAAATAATTAAAAGATGATTACTTAAATAAAATTAAATGTTAATTAATCAAAGTATGATTAATTTATTAACTGATTGATAATTGGTTAATAGTTATATAAGCAAGACTTATAATGGTTAAGTAATTAATTTAATTTACTTTAAATTAATTAAAGATGCAAGTGATTAATTTAATTCATTTTAAAATTAATTATAGCTAACATGGTTGCTTATATAAGGATGGATGATATTGTTTACTCTGAATGGTTCGAAGTTCCTAGCATAAGATAAATGATGTTGTATGAAATATATGCTTGATTGTAGTGTGATAATAATATGGATTATCTGTTGTGATGATAATTACCTGTTTATGATGATGATGTTCTATTGTGATATTGTGAGTTATCTATCTGTGTGCATATGGATAATTACATTGTTTATTTTATAACTCTAAAACAACTTGGCCCTAAAAGACACGTTTTGGATTTCGATGAGACCGGGATCGGGTTTCCACATTCGGAACATCCGAAAACCACATCGATCCAAATTAACGTTAGGTCGTTAATCTAAAGCGAAGATGAAGATTCAGAGTGCAAGGGTTGTCGTCGTTAACTCTGAGGGTGATTCCAAAATGAGTGTAACGAGATAATGCCTTCGGTTTCGTTCGAACCCGGAACGAACTTGTATGGATTGAATGCTTTCAACACATCGTCAGGTGGGCGATGAGCATTCTAAGAAATTTGTCCTCTAAAGGTAATCGTAGCCTCAAGCCTCATCAACCGGGAATGGCTAAAACAGGGGAGATGCAGCAAGGTTAGGTGGGTCATGCCCAAGCAAGACAAGATATTTCCCCTGTCTAGATGTCCCTTTTTATTCGGCTTAGTGGGTGGTTGGGCGCGCCAACCACGGGGTTTATCTTGTTCGGGACTGTTCAGTAAGGAATGGGTCCGGCCTTGTATTGCAGGGGATGAAGGGAGTAATCCTCGGTACGGTGATCTAGGCCCCGTACTGTGACGGGCGGTACCCCAGTAGCCCTGCCATTGTATGGAATCCATTTACCAATAAGTGCCCACGGTTTTGATTGTATTACCCACTTTTGTGGCTAGTAGCTGGAATTTAATCATGTAACAATTTCGGCTATTTTCTATTTACTTGAAAACCCTAGACACTATTATAATATCACAGAATTTCCTATGAAATGATTTGGTTAGCGTAAGGTAAAAACTTACCCGTATTTAATTGTGGGAAGTCTTACGTGATACCTTTATTTTCAAAAGTTTTTCAAGTTAAACAACCTTAAACTGTCTACTCATACCAGACCCATGTCTGACCCGGAGTTTATTTTGTTTTTCATAAACTCTCAAGTACCCAAATTTTTACGGGTAGTCAAGGGATTCAGGTTAGCTTTGACGAATTCTGGAGGAGCAATGGAGCAGGAGGCTTCAGCGTCGTAGATATTTATCTAGTTCCGCTGTGTTAGTTAGAGTATGTTGTATATTGTGATGTATGTAGTGACTGATGTATATAAAAAGTTGTCAAGTGTATAATATTGTATAACTCTGATATATGTAAACTATGTAATTGTTATGTGATGTATTATATTTTATTTCATTCCGTTGTGAGATTTCGTGTTTGTTGTTCTTTCTTTCTCTTTCATTTCTATTTCTATCCCTTTCTTTCTTAATGATGATACGTCTTTCTGGTGATAGAAGGACGGGTCGTCACAGGAGGGATCCAACTGAATTCCTCACAATGTAGTAATTATTTTTATAATTGATGATGATGCCTGTTATATTATTATGATTGATAAATTTGGGATTAAATTGTATTGTGAAATTGTGGGATAAACTATAAGCCCAGGATGTTAAATTATAAAGAAATTTGGAGTTTTAATTATAAAGAAATTGAATTGGGTTTATTAAGAAATTAATAAATAAGGAATATAAAAATTAGAATCTGCTTGGATGGAAAACTGAATTAAAATTCTATTGGAATATTGCTGGGTAAATTATAAATCCAAAATTAATTACAAATGGATAAATTGAATTTTAGAGAAATAAAAGATATTGTTAAATAATGAATTTAAAGGAATTAAAATTTGAAATCTATTTGGAATGAAAATTGAAATTTGGTAAATTTGGAATGATAAACAAAGAGAAACGTTATTAGTTGATAAATGTGAAAGTAAATTTATGTTATTAAACTTAGACCTGAATCTAAATAAATTGACAGAATTTATAAGAAGGATTTTTTGGGATATTTGAGTAGGAATGAGTTTCCCTGGGAGACACCAAGTTTGAATTTTAAACAGATTTTATTAAAAGTGAATTTAAGTTTAAAACTTGTTATAAATGAGTGTTTGGAAAATTATTGTTTTAAAAAGGCTAGTTTTGACCTAAATTATTTGAAATTAGTATTAAGCCTTTTACAACTCTATTTTTAAATTTAGTTTAACTAAAACCTTATTTTAAATCAAGTTATATCTTATAAAATAGTTTTACTTTAAATATTTCGAAATTTTATTTTGAGTAAATAACTAGAAGTAAATTTGCATATTTTAAAGTATATTTCAGTACAAAATATTTTAACTGTTTTAAATTTAAATTGTTTTGAACTTGGTTATTTCCAATGGGAATATATGGTAAAGGATTTACCTTGTAAGGAAGAATTTTGGGAAATTGTTTTCAAATGAGTTTTGAAACTTTGGAAATATATCTTGTAAAGATATCGAGGCAAATAAATAATGTAGGAATTATTTATTGTGTGATGGATGTTTATGAATATAAATTGATTGTTAAATCACCGACTATCAACATTGGACAAATGCGTTGATCGTTTCGAAGAGACCGGGATCGAGATTCATTTCTCGTAAACCACTTTGATCCGGTTTGTACGTTTCGTGCGAAAAACGTGTTTCGGAGTCGAAGATGGAGCAGTGAAGTGCAACGGCTAGTCGCTACTAATCCTGAGGATATTTCCAAAATGGATGTAGTAGGAGTAGTGCCATTGGTTCCGTTCGAACCCGGGACAGACTTGTATGGACGAATGCTTGCGATACATCGTCAGGTGGATGATGGGCATTCTAAGTGAAAACGTTCTAAAGGTAACGCTTAGCCTCAAGCCTCATCAACCGGAAATGACTGAAAATCAGGGGATATGCAGCAAGGTTAGGTGGGTCATGCCCAAGCAGGACAAGATATTTCCCCTGTCTAGATGTCCCTTTTTATTTCGGCTTAGTGGGTGGTTGGTCGCGCCAACCATGGGGTTTATCTTGTACGGGACTGTTCAGTAAGGAATGGTTCCGACCTTGTGTTGCAGAGGATGAAGGGAGTAATCCTCGGTACGGTGATCTAGGCCCCGTACTGTGACAGGTGGTACCCCAGTGCCTAGTCATTGTTGGAAATCCATTTTCCCTACGAGCTTTGTACGAGTTTTGTTTGTATTACCCACTTTTGTGGCTAGTAGCTAGAATTTAATGAATGTAACAATTTCGGCTATTTTATAAGTATTTGTAAATAGACACTATTATAATATCAGAGGATTTCTATAAAAAAATGTTTTAGCTATCGTCAGGTAAAAACCCGACATGTTTATTTGTGGCGTGGTCTTACGAGATGCTTTTGTTTTCAAAGGATTTTTTTAAAACTTTAATAATCAATTTCTATGCATTATTATCAGCTGGTATTTCAGACTGACTCGGGTGTTATTTCGTTATAATGCTCGGGTCAGACCGAGTATTATATGTTCAGGATAGGTTGCTATGGAGCAGGAGAGGAGCTGGAGGCCGAGACATATCATATGTACCTATATATATATCCGCTGCTGTGATTGTATGTTAGGTCTGATTTGTGATTGTTGATGTATGAGATACTCTGATGATATGAGGTATAAAACAGTAATAGATTTCATTTTGTGTAAAGTTCTGTATTTACTATTATATTTTATTCCGCTGCGATTGTGAGATTCTGATATTGGTTGGTTTCTTCTTCTTCTATCTCTTCTTCTTTAACCCTAATGGTTCGTAATTCTATGCCACTTGAGTTAATAGAGGTAGAATAGTGTTGATTCAAGGGGTACGGATTTGTGGGCTGTCACACTTGGTATTAGAGCTTAGGTTGGCGACAACCTAGGCTTTGGTGGGGAAATTACTCATTAAACAGAGTCAATAGTACTCTATAATGAGTTGAGCGTATTAATAGATATGAGAGCGTACTTGTTAGCGGATATAAAATTGTTTTTATACTGTTGACTTATCGGTTGAGTGTTTATGAATTCTGGTCGGTACGGGAAGTACAACCGTATCGATAGGGGTTTCTAAACTCATGAACAAGATAAACCGACATAGTATTGTGTTTAAAGGGGGTAAATGAAATAATTTTACCCAAAATTATATTTTGATATAAAAGAAATAATTTTCTGAAATTATTATATATATATATTTTTTTGTTGATTGGGTGTTAATACAATAAGTAAATAAGAATCTAAAAGTTAATCTAAAATGTGAAATGGATATAACCAAATAAATTCCATGAGTATAACGTATACAAAAGAGAATAACTAATTTAAACCCAGCCAGAATTTAAATCCCGGAAGCTTTGGAAAGGATTTTAAATAAAATAAAAATAGAAGTTTGGAAATTTAAAATCCTGGGAAAGTTTGAAATGTTTGTTGAGATTTGAAGGTGTTTGAAGGCAATGTTGGAATATTGTTTTGGGAAATATTCTTAAATGGAAACTGTTTTGAAATGAATTTAGGAAAGTAAGAAGCATTGAACTCACTTCAGTCGCTGGAAAATAATCCTGATGATGCTGGCCACATCATTAGAATTCATTTTCGAGTTTCTAAAGTGATGGATTGCTTCCCTAATATTTGGTTATGGTATTGTTTGGACTAGTTGGGTATAACAGTTCTTTTGGACATTCCAAAATGGGAAAATTTGTTTTGGTATAAACAAATTGTTTTGGAAAAATCTGGAGATTTGATCGATATATCAAATAGGTATATATTTGATATATTTCAAAATGGTTTGAAAAAAAAAATTCTATTTAAATAATGTGTAAAGTTGAAATGAATTATCTATTGAGCTTATTAAGTGAAGTAGATATTAATAAGAAGGAAGAAATGAAAATTTTAATCTTGGAATTAAAAATTTAACTTGAGTAATTGGAAGTGAATAAAATATATTGAAGTAAGTAGAAAATTTGAATATAACTTGGATAAGTTAAATAAATTGGACTTAGAATTAAATTAATTTGGGTGAGCTTATAAATAAAGAAATGGAGTTATAACCGCAAAGGGAAATAGTTGAATGGTATGGTGAATTCAGACTTAATCTGGAAAGAAATGTAAATTGAGATAAGGTAAAGTGAGATATAAAAGAAGCGAATGAACTTAAGTTAGAAAATAAGTTTTGAACTTGTATACGGAGAATAAGTTGAGAATTCGAAATTGAATTAAATCTAAATGAATTAAAATTAGATTGAATTGGATTTAACTTCAATCGAATGGAATTGAGATGGAATTGGATTTAATTAAAAGCAAGATTCAATTGTGTTGTGAATAGGAATGAATGGAATTTAATTCTCATTTAAGATAGTAAAGGAAATGGAGTGAATTTAATTTGGCTAAATAAAATTTAGTTAAACTTGAATTAAATTTGGAAGGGAATTAAATTGAAAGAAAATTTAATTCGAAAAAGTAAGGATGATATTGTGTGAATTAAATTTTAACTCAACTAAATTCAAAGGAATTATTTGAGAATGAATTTAGTGTAAGTTGAATTAAACAAAGAGAAGCTTGAAGATGAATTTAGTATAAGCTAAATTAAATGAAAATAGTACTGGAATGGGTATAGTTTTGGAAGCTTGTTAATAATTGAAGGGTAAATGGAACTTTGTTCTTGTTTAGAACATTTGAAATGGTTGTATTGTAAATAAGTTCAGTATGAATTAGAAAAGTGTATTAAAACCTAATATGGATTAGGTTAGAGACTAAATTGAATTACAATTGAATGAGATTTGTATTGTAATGGATATAATTTTGATAATTAATCAAAATTTGGAAAGTAAATAGAAATCCAAATGTAGCATGGGATTTAAATTGGTGGTAACAAATAATGAAGTGTGAATGAAAAATGGAATTGAATTATAATAATGATGGTTTGAATTGTAAATAAATTCAAATGAGTGAACTAATTTAAAGTGGTTTCTTTGCTAATAAAATAAGTCTAAAATGGATTTAATAAATAGGCAAAGTGCATTAGAGTTTGTTAATGAATTGGAATTTGATTTGGATGAGAATCAAATGAAAATAAAAATTTGATTTATAAGAAGATAATGGAGATATTGTAAAGAAAGCTTAAGCAAATTAAATAATTGTGGTTAAGCTGAATGTTTAAGCTAGTGGGATTAAAATTTGTAAATGGTTTGATTTGGTAAGAATCAATTAAAATGGAAACAAATTGAGATATTATGGAATTGAAATCATTTAAGAAAGATGATTAGATGGTTATTTTTAGGCTTATGAAAATAGCTTTAAATGAAATGTGTTTGCAAAATAAAATTTGGATGCAAGCAAATGACTTTTAAGATTTGTAATTGTGAGAAAGAAAGAATATATGAGTTGTAAATAAGATGGAATGATAAAAGTAAACTTAAGTTGAATAATGGATTTGAAATATGAAAATCAAGACTTGGTTTTAAAAATAATAATATATTAAAAATAATAATAATAATAATATAATAAAAATAAACTTAAGATGATTAATAAATTTGAAAAGTGAGAATAAGGATTGATTTAATAATTGAAATGGAATAAGAATGCTTGGATTGTGAATCATGCAGAATTTGATAAATTAATATGAATCTAAGTGGAAATTAATTTTAAAATTATTATAAGCTTAAGTAATGGGTTATTACATGAATAACATGTAGATTTGCATTGTAAATTTGTCGATTTGTGGTAAATGAAGATAAATAGTTTAAAATAAGCAAATAATTGATTTTGGAATCAATTGGAATGAATTGACATTTTGATAAGTGATGTTTGCATAAGAATGAAAATGAATCATAAAAGAAATGAAAAGGCTTCAAAATTGAAAATAAAATTGGTTTGTAAATCAGTTTGGAATTGAATTGAAATAGATTAATGTTAGTGAAGCATATGTTAATCATATTGAAATAGAAATGAAGTGATTGTAATAAATATGAATGGTATATAGTAAACTTGGATGTAAATCATTCAAGTGAAATAAAATGAAGTTAGTTTGGATGGAAGTAGAATGAGCTAAAATCTTAATAAATGGGTTTGAGTATAAATATAAGTGAATCATAATAGAAAGGAAAATGTTGCAAATTGAAATAAAATTTGCCTGGTGAATCAATTCAAAAATTGTGTAAAGTATGAATTGGAATGGCGAAACTTGTTTGTAAATCCTTTGTGTGAAATAAAATGGTAATTGGCATTAGAAAAGGGAACTTTGTGCATGTTATCAAAAATGGTTTACTTATGAGATCATGCAAAATTGTTGAATGGATTATGAAATTGATATGTTGGCTTACATTTATATTGGAAATGTTGTTAAAGTGTGCATATCATTGAAAACTGATGAATTTGTTGAGTAAGTACAGGTACGGGAGGCGTTCGAGAGAGTTGGAGCGCGTATATGCGTAATATTAGCCGCTTGCTTTTAAAATTTTCCTAAAAAGGTACGCCTACGCAAATATAATTGGGAAATGGTATATTTATTGTGATATATTTTGATTTCCGACAGTGTGGGTCGATGTATATATATTTATGTGTATCGCGATATCGCGAAAGCTCCTCCGTACAGGGGAGACTCTGTCAAAATTTTCCGGAAATTTTGGGAGTTAGAAAATTTTTGGGATTTTGGGAAAATTTTATTAACTTGGAAAGTTATAAGTTAAAAATTAAAGAGTTAGGGTAAATGAAGCAAATGAGTTTGGGATTGAGCTAAAGGGGTTTCGGAAAGTGTATATAAGTTTTAACTAAAGAAGTTGGGTTAAGTTAATGAGTGTAGGAACATTTTCTACCCTAGCAAATTTCGAGGATGAAATTTTTATAAGAGGGGAGGAACGTAACATCCCGTATTTTTAAGAAATTGAATTTGAACATTTAATTCGTTTTAAATGTTTAATGTGGATTCTTAATTGATTTTGAAATGAATGGATTCGGGTTCAATCAATGAAATAAGCTATGGAGGTGGATGCGTGCTTCGTTGTGGTAACCTCCGATCGAGGTGAATGGCTTCGTGGAGGGTGCGATTTCGTGACCTAACTTCGATGATGATGGGTTCGAGCTTCCTGTAACGCGAGATGGTAGAGGAAAGAGACAACCTTGATTTCGTTGGTATCATAAAATTAAATTTAAAACGAATTTGTTTTCAAATTGGTATTTAAACTTCTAAAATTCATAACTATTGCATGCGATATCAGATTGAGGCGAATCTAGAAGCGCCGGAATCGCAGCGACACGATCTACGCGATGGTGCAGGACCGGTGCCATTCCGGGCAAGTAGAAATTTGGGTTAAATAGAAGGTTGTTCGGTTTAATTTGAATTTCGAACGCTCGCCGAAACTCAAGGTGAGTTAATCTCACTAACATCTGGAATGTTAGTTGATTTAAATAGTTAATATTTAAATATCTATGTGATTGGTTGAAATGTTTATTTATATCAGTCTGGATTGATATATTTATAGTGTTTTGCTAATATTTGTGGATGCAGGAAAAACAGGTTGGAGGGATCCAACTGGATTCCTCACAATGTAGTAATTATTTTTATAATTGATGATGATGCCTGTTATATATATTGTGATTGATAAATTTGGGATTAAATTGTATTGTGAAATTGTGGGATAAACTATAAGCCCAGGATGTTAAATTATAAACAAATTTGGATTTTTAATTATAAAGAAATTAAATTGGGTTTATTAAGAAATTAATAAATAAGGAATATAAAAATTAGAATCTGCTTGGATGGAAAACTGAAATAAAATTGTATTGGAATATTGCTGGGTAAATTATAAATCCAAAATTAATTATAAATGGATAAATTGAATTTTAGAGAAATAAAAGATATTGTTAAATAATGAATTTAAAGGAATTAAAATTTGAAATCTATTTGGAATGAAAATTGAAATTTGGTAAATCTGGAATGATAAACAAAGAGAAACGTTATCAGTTGATAAATGTGAAAGTAAATTTATGTTATTAAACTTAAACCTGAATCTAAATAAATTGACAGAATTTATAAGAAGGATTTTTTGGGATATTTGAGTAGGAATGAGTTTCCCTCGGAAACACCAAGTTTGAGTTTTAAACAGATTTTATTAAAGGTGAATTTAAGTTTAAAACTTGTTATAAATGAGTGTTTGGAAAATTATTGTTTTAAAAAGGCTAGTTTTGACCTAAATTATTTGAAATTAGTATTAAGCCTTTTAGAACTCTATTTTTAAATTTATTTTAACTAAAACCTTATTTTAAATTAAGTTATATCTTATAAAATAGTTTTACTTTAGATATTTCGAAATTTTATTTTGAGTAAATAACTAGAAGTAAATTTGCATATTTTAAAGTATATTTCAGTACAAAATATTTTAACTGTTTTAAATTTAAATTGTTTTGAACTTGGTTATTTCTAATGGGAATATATGGTAAAGGATTTACCTTGTAAGGAAGAATTTTGGGAAATTGTTTTCAAATGAGTTTTGAAACTTTGGAAATATATCTTGTAAAGATATCGAGGCAAATAAATAATGTGGGAATTATTTATTGTGTGATGGATGTTTATGAATATAAATTGATAGTTAAATCACCGACTATCAACATTGGACAAATGCGTTGATCGTTTCGAAGAGACCGGGATCGAGATTCATTTCTCGAAAACCACTTCGATCCGGTTTGTACGTTTCGTGCGAAAAACGTGTTCGGAGTCGAAGATGGAGCAGTGAAGTGCAAGGGCTAGTCACTACTAATCCTGAGGATATTTCCAAAATGGATGTAGTAGGAGTAGTGCCTTTGGTTCCGTTCGAACCCGGGACAGACTTGTATGGACGAATGCTTGCGAAACATCGTTAGGTGGACGATGGGCATTCTAAGTGAAAACGTTCTAAAGGTAACGCTTAGCCTCAAGCCTCATCAACCAGAAATGACTGAAAATCAGGGGATATGCAGCAAGGTTAGGTGGGTCATGCCCAAGCAGGACAAGATATTTCCCCTGTCTAGATGTCCAATTTTTATTTCGGCTTAGTGGGTGGTTGGTCGCGCCAACCACGGGGTTTTTCTTATTCGGGACTGTTCAGTAAGGAATGGTTTCGGCCTTGTGTTGTAGGGGATGAAGGGAGTAATTCTCGGTACGGTGATCTAGGCCCCGTACTGTGACAGGTGGTACCCCAGTGCCTAGTCATTGTTGGAAATCCATTTTCCCTACGAGCCTTGTACGAGTTTTGTTTGTATTACCCACTTTTGTGGCTAGTAGCTGGAAATTAATGAATGTAACAATTCCGCTATTTTATAAGTATTTGTAAATAGACAGTATTATAATATCAGAGGATTTCTATAAAAAAAATGTTTTAGCTATCGTAAGGTAAAAACCCGACATGTTTATTTGTGGCGTGGTCTTACGAGATGCTTTTGTTTTCAAAGGATTTTTTTAAAACTTTAATAATCAATTTCTATGCATTATTATCAGCTGGTATTCCAGACTGACTCGGGTGTTATTTCATTATAATGCTCGGGTCAGACTGAGTATTATATGTTCAGGATAGGTTGCTATGGAGCAGGAGAGGAGCTGGAGGCCGAGATGTATCATATGTACCTATATATATATCCGCTGTTGTAGTTGTATGGTAGGTCTGATTTGTGATTGTTGATGTATGAGATACTCTGATGATATGAGGTATAAAACAGTAATAGATTTCATTTTGTGTAAAGTTCTGTATTTACTATTATATTTTATTCCGCTGCGATTGTGAGATTCTGATATTGTTTGATTTCTTCTTCTTCTATCTCTTCTTCTTTCACCCTAATGGTTCGTAATTCTGTGCCACTTGAGTTAATAGAGGTAGAATAGTGTTGATTCAAGGGGTACGGATTTGCGGGCTGTCACAGTAACATATATTCATTGTTACAATTCATCTGGTTTAATACATCAAATAGCTTCTAAAATACAATTTATTATAAAAGTCAATTTCTCCACCTAACGGTTATAAAAAGAACTATTTGTTATATGCTGATAAATTATAAATAAGTATCTAATAAATTGGTTAACCAAAATATAATTGCTTTATCGAATATGGACTTAAACTATGGAGCGTTCAGTATTTGGGTCGAAGTTAAATTAGAAAATAGGAGATAAAAATGTTTATATTTGATTTTTTTGTGATAGAATAAACAGAATGGATTAGGAAGAGAGGAATAAATAAATGAATGTGTTATTTAATGCATTAATTTAAATAATTTAATGAATTGTGTGAATAATAAACTGGAGCTTCTAAATAAAAAAAATTAACCAAATATTAAAAAGAACAAATTATAAGAGTTGATGATATTGATATATAAAAAGAATTATAAAGAGATTGATGCAGCAACTCGGCTTGTTTGATACATCGACTTAGCTTCCAAAATACAATTTACTATAAAAGACAAATTCTCCATCTAAAAATTATATAAAGAACTATTTGTCATATACTGATAAATCACAAAATAAGTAACATTTAAATTTCTCAATCAAAAGTAATATCAAATTAAATTATATACTTTCCATCCCCTGGAAAAATTCATAGTAAGTATACTAAGATTATGTTAATTTATTAATTAAAGATGTTAAATTTTATCAAAGAAATATCAATAATGAGCACAACATGAAAATAAGGCTTCAAACTACAATATGTAAAGTATACCTTTCATTAAATTGTTTTATTCCTTTAAAAATTTATTATAGTCCATCTTCTAAACATTATGAAATGCAAAGGAAGCATGTCATCAAACTAAAACGGTACAAGCTCTACATAAGCATGGGCTACTAAACATGTTTAGCTTATGCATAAGTTTTGAAAGATGAAAACCCCTATATTATCCAGATGCATCATTTATTTCTATTAGAATGAGGCTATTTTAGCACGATATATTAAGCCATCATACCTAATAATGAAAAGCCAAACCTTAAAAAAATATAGCAGCCATACCAACAATGAAAAGCTGCAACTTGAAAAAAAAATCTACCAGCCAAATCAATTAGTAAAGATCTAATTCTATGAAGATGAAGGAATAATCAAATAAGATGCACTTAATTCTATTCCTAATGATCTATTATCTTATTACATCGAATAAAATACATATTCCTTTATTTTTTCCTCATAAAAATGAATAAGATTTAAAATACTGAATCAGGAAAACAATATATGCGGTGATAATTGGAATGATTACAGAAATTAAACTAGGAAATGAGACAGTAAGAAAATGTGATTGAAATACTGTTTAGCTGTGGAATTGAGGAGTTGATCAATAATGAAATAGGCTTCAGCTTAAAAAATAAATATGTTAAAGGATTCTCATACAACAAATGTAAATTGAGGGGACACCATTAATACGTAGGTTTAATGGTTGAAGAGAAAAACAAAATAATTGAAGGGTGAAAATATCAACGAGCCTTAAACAAAGGAGAATCTAGTATACAGCCTGAGAAAGAATGTGAGAGCAAATAACTAAAAGTCATATATTAAACATTAGATAATAGAAGAGATAACACAATATCGGCTCTTATGTCATTGTTGGATTAACTTCATTGATATAGCAGAAATTTCCAAGGAAACTTTCACTAATTTTGCACTGGATCTTAATTTTGCGTTATTATGAATAATTTCGTTGCATTGAATCATATTTATTTTTCTATAAAATAATTTTATCTTAATTTCAATTTCAAATTTTTATTTAATGAATTTTGCTTCATTTTGTTCTAAGAACGATCAATTTAATTTATTTCACACACACACACACACACACACACACACACATATATATATATGTATATAGTTTTCTTATCGTATTATATATAAAACGGGGAGCACGTGTGATTACATCTCCTATGGTTGTTTGGATACGTAACAAAACTCTGGGTGTAATATTTAGGGGAGCATATGTGAACACTGAGATTTGTGATCGCATTGTGCATAAAATGTATAATATATATATGGTGTTACAAAATTATGATAATTTACACACACATAATATCCTTATTTTTGCTTATATATTACAGTAAAATTTAATTTATAATTGTATCTATAAAGGCTCATGACCTTTTAAAATATGCATATATAATTTGTTTTTATTCAAATGGAACATGGCAATTTTAGATTATATTACAAAAATATATTTTCATAAAAGTCTCACGAACTCTAAAAGAAGGGTTTTTTCTAGCCTTAATATTTTTTCAAAATTGATAATATAGTAGGAGTTGTGGCTGCTGGGATTCGAGCCCAGGTCTCCACGGCCACAACGTGGAATTCTTACCACTAAACTACAGCCACTTTTTGTTTTAGTTTTTACTTTTAATACATATATACATGACATACACACACATCATTGCAAAAAATATGCACATTTAATTTTTTACTTTTATCTCTTTTCTCTACTAGAGGAGATGAGAAAGATAACTCTTCTCTTTTTTAGATTTAATTAGAATTTTTGTATAAATTTATTTAAAAGAATGAGAGACTATAGGTCTGTTTATAGTGGAAAATAAATTTCATTTATTTCTCCACATTTGGTCCTTCTCTTTCCCCTTTGTATGGTTGGTTATCATATACAAAATAAATGCAAAATTTCCTATTCCTGTCGATTTTTGTAGTTATATTTCAAGCACTCCTTATTCATGTTATCTCATAGTGTAAGATTTTCTTATCAAAACAGACATAAAGGTGATTGACATTTTGTATTTTACTATGTGAAGTTCAATGTGTTCTTCTTAGAACTTCTTCGCACTACTGCACATGGGACTTCCAATATGTTAATAAATTTGTTGATAGAATGAATATTATATTATTTTTTAATTCAACAAATACTACTATGCAGTAGCATTTAAACATGAACTGCTATTAGAAGTTAAAACAAAAAATTAAATACTATATTTTTATTAAATAAAAAATGTTACTAAATACTCATGACTTTACAAAATGATACTATGCATTATCATTTAATAGTTACAAACTGATACTTATAATATGTAAAAAATCACGTAAAAAAAGAGTAAAAAATACAAAAATGCTATTATACCATAATATTTAAATATAAAATCTTACCAAAAAATAAAATTGTAATATATGATCACAACCTTCATTTGTAGAATGATATTACAATTTATATACTATTATTAGAAATCAAAGATAATGCAGTTCATGATTTTATTATAAAATAGCATTTTTAGCCAAAATAAACATTTCAAATGAAAAATGCTACTACCATTCATAAATTGTTATCGATGTTCAAAAATTGCTACTATATTTCATAATCCACTACTATAATGCATAAACTACTAGGATAAAATAGCAATATGAGCTAAATTATACATATTTTTTCAACAAATTCATTAAAATTAACATAATACTACTATAAAATAACATTATGAGTATAAATTTGCATAACTACTTTTTTTCTTCAAAAAAGATATATATATATATATATATATATATATATATATATAAAATCAATATTGGACAATATGTTTACTGATGTTATCTTCTTCTTTCCCAATTTGAAGGCACTCCTTCATAACCACCATTACCTTATCATCTTTGAAACACCATTACACTAGAACATCGAAACTATATTCTTTTTCCAACTCTAAAACTTTAGCCGACCTCTTCTAATCCATCGCCGCCGCCATAGTAGTCGCCATCCATTACCTGGCTTGCTTCGGCGTTCCCCTACAAGCCGAAAATACAGGTTGAAACCTTAATATTATGGTTGGCCTTTCTACGTCTTCCTATTGCCCATTGCATGCATGCGATACTTTTGTTGTATCAATTCTATCCTTGGGACATAGGCTATCTTTAGAGTTATAAAAGGCCCTAAATATGCAGATGATGATGTAGGGATTGCTGAAGCAGATGCCATTCTTCCTGAGAAAAGTGACACTGCTGATGTGGCGCCTACTGGCTTTGGAGTTATAATAGGCTATCTTTGTTGTGTGGTCAGTTTGGCATTGCTGAAGCAGATGCCATTCTTCCTAAGAAAAGTGACACTGCTGATGTGGCGCCTACTGGCTTCGTAACGGTTAACCAGCAAATGTGCCTAAGTGGGGCCATTCCCCCTTTCAACAACTTTCTCCATAATCTTCTTCTTCGATTAGCTATCTCCCAATTCCAGCTACACCCCAATGGCTATGCCATTCTGATGGGGTTGTGCGTGCTATTTAGGAGAACATTTGACCGGCTTCCAAGCTTTGACGAGATTTGCTTCCTATGTTCCTTTACTAGGACTAAGGATCATCCTTCTATCACCGTCGTGAGAAGCGCCCGAAATCGTAAATTGATCGTTGGCTTCCCTGACACTGCCCATGGATTCTTAACTCAATTCTTCTATGTCCGTTGCCCCTCGGGGTTTTATGCTATGTGGAGAGAAGGAAGTAAGATCATCTACCTCTTCCTCTTCTATACTCTGAGTTTTGTGAAGTCCGAATTGCCAAGTGTTAACTTCATTTTTTTCATTTCAGCGCTTCCCCCTCCTTCTAGAGATCCCAGCTACAAGCCAACTCTGGAGAGGCTTGTAGTTGTACCAGTTGAAGAGCGAGATATGAAATTTTTGTTGAACGACGAATTCCTTCACCAGTTCGGACTTCTTCACCCTTCTCGCTCCACACACCCCCATGAGGTTCCAGACTCCCCACCTAAAGCATTAGATGCCCCAGCTTCTTCTGACGAACCCATACCAAAAGAACCTGCCTCCGAGGCTTCTCTGGTGAAGTGCTCTACTACTGTTGATGTTGCGGGGTCGTCTGGCAAATTCGCACTAGCCCCAGTAATTGAGGAAGAAGAGCCTCAGGGATCTCCCCAACAATCACAGAAGTCTGGCGAAGAAGTCGGAAAAACAAGCCCTGTCAGGCAAAGCGGGGACGATACTTTCGAAGGGTTGAGCGATCTCTTTGTCACCTCACAAGAGCTTTTTAAAGACGACCCTGCCACTACTAGGGTTTATTTTTCAGTAGTGGAAGCGACTTCTTCTTTGCAACAAGCTCCGTCGACCCAAGAGTTGACGTTAACCACTACCCCCACGACTACTCCGCAATCGAAGAGTGGTTCGTAGTTTGATGCGCGTAGTTTGCACATCACACACACTTATAATTTTTCGGCATTTTCATACACCCAATTCTTTGTACTTTGAAGATTTTATAGTTACACTTCGTTTTATTTCAGATTCTCCGATGGGACGCAGCGGCTCTTACTATGACGACTTTCAGCGCTACGGGAGGCGTAGTCAATATCATTATAGGCGCTACCTTCCTGTTCACAGAGAAACCGATGAAAAGAGAGCTGCCCGAAAGGATCAGGAGAGGAGAGCTCAAGAAGAGCGTTATGAGAAGAAAGAAAAGGAGGAGCGCCATGATTCTTCCAAGAGAGGTGATGACTCTCACAAAAGAAAATCCCATGATGACCGGGGAAAAGGTCATACAGTCGAGGACCCAAGCAAGCATGCCAGGCACGGTGAGAAGCATGCAACTATCACTCCTGAAAAGGTCACTGCCCCTATCTCACTTGACATTCCTTCTGACTCTCCTGCTCTCAGGAAAACAGACATTCAGATAGTAATCAGCAGGCCTAAATTCCAAGTTGGACCAGGCCCGGCTACTCTGCAAAGCCGGTTCCCGCACTGGTGCCTAAAGGGAGTGCAGTTCGATCTTGACTTGGTCCCTATTGATAAACAAGCAATGTTGCAAAATCTTGGTGCTGTTAAACTTGATATCGAGCGGATGTCAGGGTGGCAAAAGCTTGTTGATGAGCTTCAAAGGGTCAACCGTGCGAATATAGAGGACATGCTGACCATGGAGAATGATAAGGCCGAATGGCAAAAGGTTCTTGAGCAGCATGATACCGAAATGAGGAGCATCACTACCTACAATGAAGAGCTTGAAGCGAAAGTTGAGGAACTTAAACAAGAGCTTGCTACTTCATCTACCTCATATACTTAAAAAGAAGAAGTACTTCAAAAGCAAGTTCGCGATGCTCACGCCGCTCAGCGACATGCCGATGCACAACTTGAAGCTGAGCAGAAAACAGCGGGAAGGTATCGTGCTGAGGTTACAGAGTTACGGGAGAAAGTCAACTCTCAGGAGGCGGAAATTCAAATGCTAAAGCTTCAACTCTCCAAGACTGAAAGAGAGCGTGATGAGGCCGTTGCCGGTAAAATTGCACCTGAAGAATCTCATGAGGCAACGAAGAACAGCATCAGCTCGACACTGTTTGACTTTTACCTGCACAGCATCTTGGGGCATAGTAGTCTCGCCTTTCTAGGCCGCAAATATGAAGTTACACTGGCTGAAGTGTGGGAGGCTGCACTTGACATGCTTGGCGGTAAAGGCGCTGGCTATGCCGAATCAGCTCTTGAGGAGCATTACTTGGATGAAGATGCTCGCTCTTGTAACGACCCGAAATTTTCTAACCAGAAAATTCCAGATAGTTAAGAAAAAGAAGAAAGGGATAAAAGAAGAAGAACAGAACACCAAACATCTCACAATCGCAGCGGATAAAATATAATACGAAATAATAATAGCTTGCAAAAGGATACTATATCAGTCGATTACAATTATATACATCAGAGTTTTACATATATACATTCACTGAATATTTACAATTATTCTGTCTCATATTAACAATAATATAAATACAGCGGATATACTCTATACGATATTGCCATCCAGCTCGCCTCCTAAGCTCCAGAACATATCTTACCTGAAAATTTGTAATACTCGGTCTGACCCGAGCATTACACCAAAGTAACACCCGGGTCAGGCTGGAAACCAGCGTGAGTAAATCCATCTAATAAGGAATACAAAAGTATACCACTCATATAAACCCGGGTAACATATATTAATTCACAAAGCCACATTTATTTTAGACAACACTTATTCCACATATAAGTTTCTCAATACCAAAAATTTAGATTTTGAAATAGTCCAATTCCTCAAATTCACTTACTCCAGCAAATAGATTTCACATATCAATCTATAAACATTCGAAGTGGTTTCGGGTATTTACCCAATACCCGATCCAGTCTCTTCGAATCTCATATCATCCTAACCCAAATTTATTCAAATGAAATATACAACATTTCATATCAGAGATATCAACTTATTCAAACATCCAATACCGTTCATCATCCATAAGCAAAGCTTACTCACATACAGATTAATTCAATTGATTCTAATTGAATATTCTAACCACATTCACTTAGATTATTAATTAATTCCAAATCAATTAATTAATTAACTCCTCTATATCCATTTATCTTAAATAATCACCCTGGATAATTATCTTCCATTAAGGTAATTCTCTTTAACTAGTTTCACGATATTAATTACTCTTACCAAATCAATGAGTAATCTTCAATTACTTCCCAATTTAATCTACTATAATCAATTACGTTAATTCTTTATATTAATTTACTTCTCATAAGTCACTTATTATGAAGTAATTAATCTCAATTAATCAAATCTTTAATCACTTAATTAACTATATAAATTAATAATTTCCAATCATATTTCAATTTATCCTACTCCAAATTAATTACTCCATTCAACCTCAATATTCATCTTTCTTGCATTATCTCAACCTATAATTAGTTATCCATTTATTTACTTCATTATTTAAATCAATTTCTCTTTAATTAATCATCTTGATTAGTTTCTTGATTTATTACACAAGTAATCCTCTTTTATTAATTACATTAATTGAACTTAATAGGTTAACTTAACTTTAATTAATTAATTCGAACCTTTAATTTACTAAATTAATCGCCCCAAATCATTTATTTATTGAACTAATTAATTATCCATTTTAATTACCCTATTAATTTAATGAATCACAAATCATTAAATCCTTATTAACATTAAATTGAAAACAATTCATTGTTATGATTTAAGTTTAAACAACTTGAACCCCAATATTTCGAGTCAAATCACAATTAACTCGAGAATATTCAAAAATCACAATCACAAGATCATCAATTCACAGTGCATATCAAGTTAGTTCAACCATTCAACCAAATATTTAAATGTAACCATTTAAATTTAAATAGAATCCAATAGAGTGAGATTTACTCACCTTTGCTCTCTTTTTTTTATTTGCAGTCCACCTCAAAATTTCCTTGGTTTTCCTCGATTTCCGACCTTGTATAAATAATTATATGATTTTTGTTAATACTTGAATCAAATCAAACAATTACATTTTTCGTTTCATAAATTTAATTTCAACTCATTATTATATTTAAACTAAATTTCCTTTACTGTTAATTTTAATTTTTAATTTTTTTTTTCTTTCGAACACCCAATATATAGGATTAAATAAAGCAAATAAATATACCTTACAGCCATACATACCCATACTTCTTCAAGAAGACAACACCCCCTACACCAACACGAACGAAATGGACAGCAACACATTACTTCCTTCGAATGCCATCGTTAGCCTCGATTTGCGTCTCTGCCAAACCCTAGGAGACTCAACTGCCCTCCATCTCGCGACGTTCATCGAATCCATGAGAGTCACCATCGAACGCGACTCCTCACTCCCATAGCTCGAGACTGCTCCATTCCCGAGCGATGCTCCCATAGCTCTGCTTTCAAATCCCATTCCTTTGCCATCTCGCGTGAACTCAACGTCACCATAGCTTCAAGGATCCCCAAATCGCGAGCGTCTCCCCCTTTACTCGCGACCGCGCCTCATCCGAGCTCGAGATTTCTTCAGATCGTTGATAGGGACAGATGATTTGAGGGTAGGAGTCGCAAATTACGCGAGACGAATTGATTTGGAAAGTTTCAGACCAACTCGGCTTCGGCCATTCTATATTATTTTTTATACGAGATCGATTTGAAAATAATGGAGAGGCATGGGCACGGCTTTGATTTGTTAGTAGCTTAGAGAGTAAATGAAGAATAAATATCGGCTGGAACTTATAGCTTCTTGAGTACGCTTTATTATAATTAAATATTAAATATCATGTGATCTATAACGTGTAATACCGAACTCCGAATCAGACGTGCCGACAGACGTTTATAGGGTTTTACCCGCGTTCCGATCACAATGGAACGTGTTTCAGAGGCTAATTTGAAAGTATGCGTGAGTTACGGAATTAAACGATCAATTTAAAATTAAATTAATTAAAATAGTTTGAAGCGTTTTGAGCTACCACGGTCAAACGACAACTCCGATTGCTTTGAAAATTGAAATTCGATAATAATTAACTATTACGGATCCAATGGAACTGGTTTCGTCAAATTCCGAGACTGTGCCTCAGAAGGCTGTTTTAAGTTCAATATAATTTCAAAACTGAAGAAATTATATCTAAATTAAATTCCAATTATCCAATTATCTTCAGTATCATTATTATAAATTTTATAAGCCTTCAAATTATTTAAATAGGCTTAGAAATATCAGATTCAACAATTTACCCAATCTTCAATTATTAAAATCAATATTTAAACTATACTATCCAATGATTTAATTATCAAGTAAATATCCATATCAGGAATTCAAGTTAAAATTAACTTTTAAATATTTAAAATCGATTAATTCTTCTAATTTAATTTGTTAAAAATTTCCGGGTCGTCACATTCCTCCCTCCTTAAAAGAATTTCGTCCCCGAAATTACTAGTTAGGAAGAATGGACCAATACCCGTTTGCCTCTTTCCAAAACTCACTATTCAACATTTTACCAACTATTTTTTTTTTATTGAAAACCTATTATCACATCAACCAACTTCTCAAAACCTTCCATAGTTTCAAATCATATCCTTTTGCTCAATTACCTAAATTTCAATTTTAAATCAAATTTTAAATTATCAAAATTTCTCAAAATTTTTCAAACTCTCTAAATTCCCGAAAATTTTTGCCAGCGTCTCCTTTGCGCAGCTAGCTCGGTACAACTACAAAGGGCCTCTATGGGCTTCCCAAATTCCAAAAAGAAAACAAAAGCCAAGTGGCTACCTCAAAAACCCAATCCAATTTCATACAGAATTTAAATACATACCTTTTTGTCGGGCAATTCACATTTATCATTTGGAATCAAATCCAACTTCTTTTTCCCTTTAATATACCTGCATATCTTACTTAGCAACAATATCCAATCGTAACCTTATAAATCATTTTATACATCTCTTTACATAAGTTTCATACCCACTTCTATTCAAATTAGTTTTCGCCGTTTCATTTGAATTCAATTTATTTTCGATTTCTAATATTGAGTTATATCTTTCTTTTAAACTGATTCATATTAGTTTCATTTACTAGTTTACTTTAACTTCCAATTTAAAATTGTTTTGTCGTTAACCAAAATTTCCAAAAATTTTCTAACTCCCAAAATTCCAGAAAATTTTGGCAGAGCCTCCTTTGTACGGAGGAGCTTTTGCAATTTGACAAGAGATATAAATACATATACATCGACCCACCCGGTCGGAAAAAGAAAAAACAGTTCATATTTCCTATTTTTATTGCATAGGTGTACCGTATTTAGCATTTAAGCAAGCAGCTTATAAATTTTAGCAATTAGCATACCCAAATCTAGCCAAACGGCTTCCCTGTACCTGTACTTACTCAATTTAAATATGTAAGTTTCATATATAGAAATTTTATTAACCTAACACTTACTTTCAAAAGCCAAACACATGCATTACATAAATAACAAGCACCAAACATTTCCAATAAGCAATTTATATGTTTTAAAGCACATCTAATTATTTCCAACCAAATTTATATGCCCTTATCATTCAATTTTAATGGTTTACACACAATTACTTGCATTCAACTCATTTTAAGCGAAACAATCTCATATTCACTTCAATTGATTCAAAAATCAATTATATCGCTTCCACTAATTCATAGCATTTAATTTGATTAAATCTCGCTTACGTTAAACATTAATCATTTCTACGCAATTTGATAATATCCATGTGAATAATTAATTGTTTAAGTTTTATAACCAATTAAAATTGATTCCAACTCAGTTTTATTTAATTCAATTCCATTTCAATTTATTCACCTTATTGACTTCATTCAAACTATTTATTAAGCTTAGCATATTCAATATTTCTAAATTTATAATCATTTCCAAATTAATTTTATCCAAGCTTAAATTTAATAAGCTTTTATCCTTATTCAAAGCCAAGCTTCCATAAACTTTAAACTTAAGTTAATTACTTTAATTTATTCCAACATCAACTTAAGTTCACTTCCATTAAATTTGATTCTCATTAAATCAAATTCCATTTAATTCAGTTAGCCCATCTCCTTCATTGTAAATTTAATCCACCTTCTCAATTTATCGAAACAATATCCAGGCACATATGCCACCGAACTTAAGTCCAGTCTGATAATCCAATTCCAATTAAAGTTTGATTCAATTTTTTTTTTTTATTCATCAGGCTTCATCCATTTATTATATAATTCCAATGATCCCATTAAAATTTTTAATTTACTTGTTTATTTCGAATTTATTTTATTAATAATACAAGGCCATCTCAATTTATTTCTATTCACTTGGATTTTGCTTTGCAACTCAAACTATTTCTATTATAATCACTTCTCTTATATCCAATCCACTTGCAAATCTCATTAAATATTATTCAAATCACCCTTGAATTTTATTTATAATTCAAACCATCACATTTCTTTTTCAATCCAACCCTATTTTATTTTTACCACATCTCTTCTAATTTATTTCATTATTAAATCCAAGTCGAGTTCTATTTACAATTTGAATTCATTTCCAAACTCCATTATTAATTTACAATCCATTTATTAACCAAAGTTAAATTTTATTAACATACTCCATCAAGTAATTATTTTGTTAATTAGCTTACTTCCAACTTTCACATCAATATGCGATTTTATTTCAAAGAATCGCTTCATTGAAATTTCCCGAGTCCAATTTTATTTTATAATTCCAGTTTGAAATCCCCTTTTTACTTTAAAATTTAGGAATGCCTTCAAATTTAGACAATACAATTAAAATAGCTTTTTATAAAAATATTTCTTATAACTCGATGTCTCAACCAGTCCATCCTTGTTCTCACAGAAATTCAGTCATACGTTGATCAGGCGTAGGACCGAAAATCTATAAGTACTTAGTAAACCCGTTTTCAACACCCAGTGAAAATACTTGGAAAACAATTTTATTGAAATATAGAAAACAATTTTGAAAATAGAGGAAATATTTTTATTTTATTTTTTTATTTTTTTAGTGAGGATGCTTTGGAAATCATCACCCCCATTCCATGGTCACAGTTACATACCAGGGTTACGTTGCAGTCGCAACAAAAGTCCATGTAACTGCAGGCTCTCCGCGACACTCTCGATTACGCCATGGAACCCACACAACAGATCACAGTTACATCCAGGGTTACGTTGCAGTCACAACAAAAGTCCATGTAACTGTTGGCTCTCCGCGGCCTCTGATCTCGCTATCAAAATGAAACTCCTCCACTCTTACATAGGTCGCAGTCTACCGAGATAAACTCAAACGCAAACTGTTGGCTCTCAGCGGCACACACGACTTTCGCTATGTTATACCATAGGTCACAGTCTACCGATATAGAATCAAACGTAAACTGTTGGCTCTCCGCGGCACACACGACTTCCGCTATGGTATACACTACACATAATCCCCAGGAACTAGTTTTGTCCGGACTCCTCACAGGATCAACTTTAGAACCCCCTCGGGCTCCAGGCAGCACCACCCAGTGGCACTCCTGAGAAGTTCATTTCAAGGGGACGCCTTTTTCCCTAGAGCCATCATCAAAATATTTTATACTATACACATATAGTATCTTCAAATCATACACCTAGTATGATATCATACAAAGCTCTTTTACACAAAATCGATTATCCCAAAATCGATAATTCTCAAAATAGGCTTTCCAAAACTCAATATTGATTTTTCCAAAAATCAAAAGCCTTTCTCAAAATCCTCATAAGATCCTTTATATATATTCAGATATATATCTATATATATATATAAATTTTTAAAACTTTGGATCCCTACTTTCTGGTATAAAACCCTTTTATACTCCAAACACTCTCAAAAACCATAGAAATATCCGATTTCCATCTTTATTTATTTCATATTTCTCAAAATATTCTTTCAGTTCAAAAGAACCATTTCACATTCCTTATTCACCTTTACATTAATCCCCATTTGGATTATTACTTCAATCCTTATCTCAGTTGGGTACTTTAATCAATAACAGTTTGAACTCCGACCGGTTTAGAAAAATAGCTTGAAAATTTTAAAAATAGATAAGTAGTTGAAAAATAATTATTAGTTTTCCAAATAGCTATAAAATGGTTAACTAGTAGTAAAATAGTTGGAAAATAGTTAAATAGTTATAGAAATCTTAAATAATTGCGAAATAGTTGTAAAATAGAAATTAATTCATAACTTAGTTGAGAATTAGTAATTAGTGTATAAAGCAAAACCAGTATAAAATAGTTTGGGTTTTAAAAAGAAAGTTGTTTAGTAAATAAATAAGAACATAGATTTAAAACCATTTATATTAAAACAATTTTTATTGAAAATGGTCTAGAGTCACAAACTGTCCACTTCCCCAACAATTCAATTTAAATTTCCACTCCATTTAAATTAACCCAATTCCAATTTAATTTACTCCAATTTCCATTGGACTTGATTCATTCCCAATTCAAATTGAATTGATTCACAACTCCTTTCTAGTTTCAAATCAAATTCCATTTAATCTTTAAATTTGTACAACTTTAAGTATAATTTCAATTTTACATCTTCTATTTATAATCAATTTCATTCACATTTTGTTTTTAACTCGGAATTGTACATTTTATTTAGCCAATATATTTTTATTATTCCATAAATATTTAATCAAGATTCCAGAGTTTTAAACAAATTTCCAAATTTCAGTATCACCTTAGAATTCAACTATATCCAAAATTCTTTGGCGAATTCAATTATCCCTTTGAATTTCAAAACCAAACCCAATTCACAAACAATCCCAATTTAAAGCAATTTGGTGGCAATTTCTCTTCTAGAAACTCGAAAATGAACATCGATGATGCTGCAGTCATCGCCGACTTTATTTTCCAGTGACCAAAAGAGTTCAATGCTTTAATCTCTCTAAAAACACCTCCAAATATTTTTGATTTCAAATCTCCCAAATTTCAAACACAAAAATATTTTTGAAATAATATTATTCTTTCTTTAAAACCCTTGGAAACCACTTTCAACCCAAAGGAATTTTAATTTTTCCCAAAATTCCAAACTCCCAATCCATCAAATTCATATTTAAATATTACTTTGGAATTTTCATCTTACTCTATTTCAAATATTCTCTGGAATTCTATTTCAAATTATATTCTCATTTATTTATGAAGTTTATTTCAATTAATAAATTACATTTACAATCTATATTTCAAATTCCATTGTGTTATATAAGTTTATTCTTCAACTTCGGTTATAAGTTTCAATTTGGTCGTATTTTATAGTCCTTCTTAACTTAAGTCCAATAATTTAACAACCAATCACCTAAATATTTATTAGAAGGAAATATTGCTCTATATATCAAAATATACTTTTATATAAAATCATTTAAAACCTTTATATAAGAAAATAACAAGTACGCACTCATATATATATATATATATACACACACTCAACTCATTATAGAGTTCTACGAACTCTATTTAATGAGTAATCCCCACCAGAGCCAAGGTTCTCGCTTAACCTTCGGCTCTGATACCAAATGTAACGACCCGAAATTTTCTAACCAGAAAATTCCAGATAGTTAAGAAAAAGAAGAAAGGGATAGAAGAAGAAGAACAGAACACCAAACATCTCACAATCGCAGCGGATAAAATATAATACGAAATAATAATAGCTTGCAAAAGGATACTATATCAGTCGATTACAATTATATACATCAGAGTTTTACATATATACATTCATTGAATATTTACAATTATTCTGTCTCATATTAACAATAATATAAATACAGCGGATATACTCTATACGATATTGCCATCCAGCTCGCCTCCTAAGCTCCGGAACATATCTTACCTGAAAATTTGTAATACTCGGTCTGACCCGAGCATTACACCAAAGTAACACCCGGGTCAGGCTGGAAACCAGCGTGAGTAAATCCATCTAATAAGGAATACAAAAGTATACCACTCATATAAACCCGGGTAACATATATTAATTCACAAAGCCACATTTATTTTAGACAACACTTATTCCACATATAAGTTTCTCAATACCAAAAATTTAGATTTTAAAATAGTCCAATTCCTCAAATTCACTTACTCCAGCAAATAGATTTCACATATCAATCTATAAACATTCGAAGTGGTTTCGGGTATTTACCCAATACCCGATCCAGTCTCTTCGAATCTCATATCATCCTAACCCAAATTTATTCAAATGAAATATACAACATTTCATATCAGAGATATCAACTTATTCAAACATCCAATACCATTCATCATCCATAAGCAAAGCTTACTCACATACAGATTAATTCAATTGATTCTAATTGATTATTCTAACCACATTCACTTTGATTATTAATTAATTCCAAATCAATTAATTAATTAACTCCTCTATATCCATTTATCTTAAATAATCACCCTGGATAATTATCTTCCATTAAGGTAATTCTCTTTAACTAGTTTCACGATATTAATTACTCTTACCAAATCAATGAGTAATCTTCAATTACTTCCCAATTTAATCTACTATAATCAATTACGTTAATTCTTTATATTAATTTACTTCTCATAAGTCACTTATTATGAAGTAATTAATCTCAATTAATCAAATCTTTAATCACTTAATTAACTATATAAATTAATAATTTCCAATCATATTTCAATTTATCCTACTCCAAATTAATTACTCCATTCAACCTCAATATTCATCTTTCTTGCATTATCTCAACCTATAATTAGTTATCCATTTATTTACTTCGTTATTTAAATCAATTTCTCTTTAATTAATCATCTTGATTAGTTTCTTGATTTATTACACAAGTAATCCTCTTTTATTAATTACATTAATTGAACTTAATAGGTTAACTTAACTTTAATTAATTAATTCGAACCTTTAATTTACTAAATTAATCGCCCCAAATCATTTATTTATTGAACTAATTAATTATCCATTTTAATTACCCTATTAATTTAATGAATCACACATCATTAAATCCTTATTAACATTAAATTGAAAACAATTCATTGTTATGATTTAAGTTTAAACAACTTGAACCCCAATATTTCGAGTCAAATCACAATTAACTCGAGAATATTCAAAAATCACAATCACAAGATCATCAATTCACAGTGCATATCAAGTTAGTTCAACCATTCAACCAAATATTTAAATGTAACCATTTAAATTTAAACAGAATCCAATAGAGTGAGATTTACTCACCTTTGCTCTCTTTTTTTTATTTGCAGTCCACCTCAAAATTTCCTTGGTTTTCCTCGATTTTCGACCTTGTATAAATAATTATATGATTTTTGTTAATACTTGAATCAAATCAAACAATTACATTTTTCGTTTCATAAATTTAATTTCAACTCATTATTATATTTAAACTAAATTTCCTTTACTGTTAATTTTAATTTTTAATTTTTTTTTTCTTCGAACACCCAATATATAGGATTAAATAAAGCAAATAAATGTACCTTACAGCCATACATACCCATACTTCTTCAAGAAGACAACACCCCCTACACCAACACGAACGAAATGGACAGCAGCACATTACTTCCTTCGAATGCCATCGTTAGCCTCGATTTGCGTCTCTGCCAAACCCTAGGAGACTCAACTGCCCTCCATCTCGCTACGTTCATCGAATCCATGAGTGTCACCATCGAACGCGACTCCTCACTCCCATAGCTCGAGACTGCTCCATTCCCGAGCGATGCTCCCATAGCTCTGCTTTCAAATCCCATTCCTTTGCCATCTCGCGTGAACTCAACGTCACCATAGCTTCAAGGATCCCCAAATCGCGAGCGTCTCCCCCTTTACTCGCGACCGCGCCTCATCCGAGCTCGAGATTTCTTCAGATCGTTGATAGGGACAGATGATTTGAGGGTAGGAGTCGCAAATTACGCGAGACGAATTGATTTGGAAAGTTTCAGACCAACTCGGCTTCGGCCATTCTATATTATTTTTTATACGAGATCGATTTGAAAATAATGGAGAGGCATGGGCACGGCTTTGATTTGTTAGTAGCTTAGAGAGTAGATGAAGAATAAATATCGGCTGGAACTTATAGCTTCTTGAGTACGCTTTATTATAATTAAATATTAAATATCATGTGATCTATAACGTGCAATACCGAACTCCGAATCAGACGTGCCGACAGACATTTATAGGGTTTTACCCGCGTTCCGATCACAATGGAACGTGTTTCAGAGGCTAATTTGAAAGTATGCGCGAGTTACGGAATTAAACGATCAATTTAAAATTAAATTAATTAAAATAGTTTGAAGCGTTTTGAGCTGCCACGGTCAAACGACAACTCCGATTGCTTTGAAAATTGAAATTCGATAATAATTAACTATTACGGATCCAATGGAACTGGTTTCGTCAAATTACGAGACTGTGCCTCGGAAGGCTGTTTTAAGTTCAATATAACTTCAAAACTGAAGAAATTATATTTAAATTAAATTCCAATTATCCAATTATCTTCAGTATCATTATTATAAATTTTATAAGCCTTCAAATTATTTAAATAGGCTTAGAAATATCAGATTCAACAATTTACCCAATCTTCAATTATTAAAATTAATATTTAAACTATACTATCCAATGATTTAATTATCAAGTAAATATCCATATCAGGAATTCAAGTTAAAATTAACTTTTAAATATTTAAAATCGATTAATTCTTCTAATTTAATTTGTTAAAAATTTCCGGGTCGTCACAACTCTGCTCTCGCCAAGGGAAAAGAACAACTTGCAAAATTAAGAGCTGAAATGGCAGAAGGGGAATGGTTAGGAAAAACTACGTCAACTATTCCAGTCCAGCCTTCTCCTTCGGCCGAAATCGACATTATTGGCTCCAGTTCTCATTCTCCATCCCTGGTCAAAGTTACAACCGAGATTACAAGTACACAGGGTGGAGATGAAGGTGAAGAGAGCGCCGAAGCACAGGCTAATGAGGTTGATATCAGGAAGCCGACTTCTCTAGGTAACTCTACTGTTAATCTTGCCCAAGTAGACTGCTCATTTGCTTCTTATGAGTTCGATGAGCTTCTCGACTATTTCCTGAACCTCAATGAGCCTTTATCTCCTCTTTTTACTGACTTTAACTTCTTTTCTTCTGTAGAGAAAGCATCAAGCATTGTTCAAACTTCCCCTCCTCCAATTATTCCTCCTTCGGTTCTCCAGGCCACTCCTCCGTCCGCCTCTCAACCCGGGTCGCAAGAGGAGAAAATAGAAGCTCTTCATGGCTTAGATGATCCTATTGCTTCTCAAGAACATGGGGGAGAAGGACTTGGAGAAGGCAATGAGTCTCCGGAGCGAACCTCTTCTGATAACATAAAATTATCTACTCTTGTTACTCCGGGAAGTGAGTCTTCTTCAAGGAGGAGGAGGAAGTGTTTCACTTCCAAGAAGAGAAGGAAAGACATTCTTGTTTCTGAGGAGGAAGCGAAAGTTGATCCGGCAGTAACCCTTCCTCCTTCATCCCCGACTCTCCCAAGCCGTCCTGAAAAGCTGCCTATTAGGTCAGGTGAAGGCTCTAAGGGTGGTGGCAAGAAGAAGTAAGGGATCCTGCTTCGATTTATCTTTACTTTTTTCTTTTTTCATGTACTGACCGGAGATTGTGCGGGTACCGGCCTTCGCTTTTCTTTTTCTTTTTATTTTGAAACCTGTACCTGTACAAATTTTGACAGTATTGAACAAAATGATTCTTTTTGTTTGTACAAACTTCTGTCTGTATTTGAGAATGCATTTACTATTCATTTTTGTACAAGTTTCTTTATATGATATTGCAGTGAGCTCGTGTTATGTTGTTCGAGCGTAATTTTTACCAATGTAGTTATACCATATTGCCCCTATACCATAAGCTCGTTGCAATATTTTATACTTTGAGGGGATTTGTACTCTTATTTTCTGGAGAATAATTATTCCATACTTGGAGGAATATTATTTCGTTAAAAATAGAGTACAGCTCCCTCTATATGAGTTTTTACGCTTCATCCTTCGAAGATATCACTTTTCCTTTCGTGCATACACACATTTTTACCAAGTGAATTCTTGTATGTGGTAAAGCAGGCCTCTGAAGGGCACTTTCACTTCTTTTTGAGGAAGAGTATTTTCCAGAATAGGTGAATCATTCTTCCTTTGAGAGTTAAAGTGTGCCTTTGAAGAGGGCTTCCTTTTTTTTATTGCGCCTCAGTGGAGGGCTTTCTGGTTTTTGCTTCGCGTTTCTGACGAAGTGCTTCTTTGAAAAGTTGTACCTCTGAGGAGGGTTTTTTCACGTTTCAACACTTGGAAGTTTTATTTCAATCTCGGTGAAACGTGTGCCTCCGAAGAGTTGTGCCTCCGAGGAGGGCTTTCCACGTTTCAACACTCGAAAGTTTTATTTCAATCTTGGTGAAACGTGTGCCTCCGAAGAGGTCTTTCTGTTTGATTGCACCTCTGGGAAGTGGTTTTTTGTTTGATTGTGCCCCTGGGAAGGGATCTATTTGTTTGATTGTGCCTCTGGGAAGAGGTCTTTTGTTTCTGCCCCTTGGGAGAGGCTTTTATTTTTCCCTGTTCGCTGGGAAGCGGGCCTCCGAAGAGGGCTTTTCACATTTCATCTCACGAGAGTGTATCGACCGATCACGGTGAAATGTGTGCCTCTGAGTTGGGTTTTTGCCTGGAAGTTTGGAGTTTCTTTCTCTCGGTTGGACGGATTCACGGGAGTGTATCGACCGATCAGTCCGCAACTTTGTATCAAGAAAGATCTCTCTTTTTCTGGTTTAGCCCGCTCGAGGTCTTTTAGAATTTCAACTATGGTGAAACGGGACTCGGAAGAGGGCTTTTCACGTTTCAACACTTGGAAGTTTTATTTCAATCTCGGTGAAACGTGTGCCTCTGAGTAGGGCTTTTGCCTGGAAGTTTGGAGTTTCTTTCTCTCGGTTGGACGGATTCACGGGAGTGTATCGACCGATCAGTCCTCAACTTTGTATCGAGAAAGATCTCTCTTTTTCTGGCTAGGCCCGCTCGAGGTCTTTATCCTCCGAAGAGTTGTGCCTCTGAAGAGGGCTTGTGCCACCGAAGAGGTCTTTTGCTGTTTGATGCTTGCTCGCCCATGTCTCTTTGCCATCTATTCATATTGGCAATCCCCGTTGTTTTTTGCAAGTGTCATCCCTTTTTAGTTGCCAATAATTTCCTTTATCCAAAGAAACATACTTCATAGTTAAGCGAGCTGGTGGTGGTAGACACAGGCTATTTAACTGGTTGTTTGTTTGTACAAACATTTGCAGTTAGTTAGAAATGGTCCACTTTCATCTACATCGCTAACTTTTGTTTGAAGCACTTCTTTTGTAGGATTTGAGTATGGAAATTTTGAATGGTTTAGCATTTGCTTGCTGGGTGATGTCGGAGATCGCTTGGTCTTGCGATGGGCAGGCTTTGTTTTTATGGCCTGCATTATTAAATCGACATTTTAGTAACACAATTAACGTATTTTATATGTCGAAATAAAACAAAGCAGTGTATAATAGTAGAGAACACAAGATTTATAGTGGTTCGGCCAAAAAAAGGGCCTACATCCACTTTATAGCTTTTCATTATTTACTTGCTTTACAATTGCTTTCAATACAAGAATCATATATTCATAATTCTTTTACAACATTTCAACAAAGCTTTCCAGTAAAATAGGGACACAAATGATTGCTGTTCCAGGCTCTTGGGATTGGTTCTCCTTCGACAGTTGTGAGTTTGAATGTGCCATCAAGGAGTTTCGTGCCTATAACATATGGCCCTTCCCAGTTTGGCCCAAACACACCTATGGCTGTCATAATTCTCTTCAGGACTAAGTCCCCAACTTCAAAGCTGCGCTGACGAACTTTGGAATTGAAGTGCCTGGCTATTTTTTGCTGGTGAGTTGCAATTCTAAGTCTAGCCTCTTCTCTTCTTTCATAGAGGAGGTCAAGTGCTTCCAATTGCAATTTTTCATTCTCATTTTGATCAAAATGGATCCTTCTGTGTGAGGGGACTTCAGTTTCCACTGGAATCATCGCTTTTGATCCGTATGCCAATGAAAATGGAGTATGCCCAGTCGTAGTTTTGAGGGTGGTTCTGTGTGCCCATAGTGCAAGCGGTAACTTATCGACCCAACCACCTTTTGCTTTTTCCAGCTGCTTTTTGATAGTTGATTTGATGATTTTGTTTACTGCTTCCACTTGCCCGTTTTCCTGCGGATGAGCCACTGCTGAGAAGCTTTTTCGGATCTTGAATCGTTTGTAGAAATCTTGGAACTCTCACTTTCAAACTGAGTACCATTGTCCGTGATTATCTTCTGAGGCACACCATACCTGCAAATGATATTTTTAGTCACAAAGCTTATCATTTTCTCAAAGGTAATAGTAGCCAATGGTTCGGCTTCAGCCCATTTAGTGAAGTAATCAACAGCAACGATAGCATATTTAATTCCCGATTTGGCAGTCGGCAAAAGCCCAATGAGATCTACTCCCCAGATGGCAAACGACCATGGACTGACCATTTGTGTTAGCTCAGTAGAAGGTGCTCTAGGAATTTTAGCGAATCTCTGGCATTTATCACACTTTCGGGAATAGTCAGCAGCATCCTGATTAATTTCTGGCCAAAAGTATCCATAACGGAGGATTTTCTTTGCTAAAGTTTGACCACCTGTATGATCCCCACATTCCCCTCCGTGTACTTCAGTCAGAATTGTCTTAGCTTCTTCCTTTGTCACACATCGGAGTAATGGCATTAAAAATCCTCGTCTGTACAAACGACCATCTTGAACTATATATCTGGAGGCTTTCCTCATCAGCTTCTGTCGTTCTTTTGAACTTTCTGGCAAAGAACCATTGAGTAAATATTCAAGTATTGGAGTCATCCATGATTCTTGTTCTTGGGATACATTCATAATCCAATCAACATCCATTTCATCTGTGCTTGGAGCTGACAAGACTTCGACGGGAACTAATCCCAATAGTTGAGCTTCACCAGTACTCGAATACTTTGCAAGAGAATCCGCTTTCATGTTCACTTCGCGGGGTATATGGTTTATTGAGTAACGGTTGAAATCTTGAAGGAGCTCCTAGGCTTTTGATAAATAGGCGGGTAGATTCCCTCCTTTAGCTTGAAATTCATTCTTGACTTGGCAAACAATAAGTTGAGAATCACTGAAGATTTGCAATGCCTTGATGTTTAGTTCTTTCGCGATCCTTAAACCAGCGATGAGAGCTTCATATTCGGCTTCATTGTTTGTCGAAGGGAATTCTAGTCTCAGCGCATAACATAGCGATCGCCCTTCTGGGGTTTCAAGGACAACCCCTGCTCCGGAACAGTAATCATTCCTTGCACCATCGACATACAATTTCCATTGGATTGGGAGGCTATCAGTGACTTCTTCCTCACTATCACCCTTATCCGTACATTTTGCGATGAAATCTGCCAAAGCTTGTCCATTGATTGCTTTTCGGGGATGGTAAGTGATGTCATATTGGCTGAGTTCAATATTCCATTTCAAAAGATGGCCCGAAGTCTCAGGACGGAATAGGACTTGCTTTAGAGGTTGATCAGTGAGGACTTTGATGGGATGAGCTTGGAAATACGGCCTCAATTTTCTTGATGCGATCAACAAACAATAGGCGAGCTTATCTAATCTTGAATAGTTCATCTCTGCCCCAGTAAATCTTTTGCTGATATAATAGACTGGGCGTTGAATCCTTGCGTCTTCTCGTACCAACACTGCACTGAGAGCATGAGACGAAATCGCCAAATATATGAAGAGATCTTCACCACTGTCAGGCTTTGAAAGTATCGGAGGCACTTCCATATGACGAACCAACTCATTAAATGCTTTCTGACATTCAGGAGTCCACTCAAAGTTTTTTCTTCCTTTCTTCATAGCATCAAAGAATGGAATGCATTTGTCGGTAGCTTTGAAAATGAACCGACTCAAAGCAGCAACCTTTCCATTGAGACTTTGCAATTCCTTCATCGTTCTAGGAGCCTTGACCTCTCTCAAGGCAGTGATCTGAGCTGGATTGGCTTCAATACCCCTAGCGCTCACAATGAAACCAAAAAACTTTCCGGACTCCACTCCAAATGAACATTTTAAGGGATTAAGCTTCATTCTGTACTTTCGGAGTACTGCTAGCATCTCTGCTAAGTGATCCATGTGGTACACTGCTTTCTTAGACTTTACTAGCATATCATCAACATAAACTTCCATTGTCTTGCCGATCTGTGGTTTAAACATGGCATTAACAAGCCTTTGGTAAGTTGCCCCTGCATTCTTAAGTCCGAAAGGCATGACCTTGTAGCAGTAGAGTCCGACATCTGTGATGAAGCTGGTATCCTCTTGATCTGGCTCATGCATCATAATCTGGTTATATCCGGAGTATGCATCCACAAAAGATAACAATTCATGTCCTGCAGTCCCATCCATCAACCGATCGATCCTGGGCAGCGGGAAACGGTCTTTGGGGTAGGCTTTATTCAAATCTGAAAAGTCAATGCATACTCTCCACTTTCCGTTAGCCTTTTTCACCAGCACTGGATTTGATACCAAATTTGGATAAGTAGATTCTCTGATGAAACCGTTCTCCATGAGCCGATCCACTTCTTCTTTTAACGCTGCCGTTCTCTCAGGACCCTGTGTTCTTCTCTTCTGTTTCACAGGTGTAAACTTTGGATCAATGTTCAAAGTGTGTACTACAATCTCTGGGGATATTCCACACATGTCAACATGAGTCCAAGCGAACACATCCAAATTAGCCTTCAAAAATGAAATCAGAACATTCTGAACTGTTGTATTGAGCTGCGAACCCACATTAAGCACTTTGTTTGGGTCCTTTGGGTCAACGGGTACCGACACTGTTACCTCTACCGGTACTACCCTATTCTCCCCTGCACTAGCTTTCCTTGGATCCATCTCTCTTCGTGCACCACTATATTCGCCAGTGCAGGGTCCACCCTGTAATTGCTACAAGGTTGGTTCTTTGATGCGGACCGCAGACGCCGCACCTTTTCCCGTTTCTCTTTTCCTTGATTCTCGCAACTCTGCAAAGTAACATTCTCGCCCCGCATCTTGGTCTCCCTTAATCACACCAACTCCGTTATCTGTGGGGAATTTTAGAGTCAGACACCATGGGGCAAGAACAGCTTTGAACGCAGCAAGAGTCGGTCGGCCTAAAAAGGCATTGTAGGCAGAGAATTCTTCAACAATTATAAAGGTTTGCTTTCGAGCTACCTTCCTCAGTCCATTTTCGAATTCTACAAACAAATCAATGGTCCCAATCGGCTGTTTTGGTTCTCCAGCAAACCCAGCAATCTTAAGTGATGAAGCTTGAACGTCAGCCATTGGAATCTTCATTTGATCAAAAGTTTTCTTGAAGAGAATGTTGCATGAAGCTCCGCAATCAACCAGAAATCTTCTCACAATAGCCGGCCCAATACCAGCGGATATGACCAGAGGATCTATGGTAGGAGCCTCGATACCAAAGGAATCTCTGGCACTAAATACAATATCATCCGTGGAAGTCTTCTGTTGCTTTAAAGGCGCATCATTCTCCAAAAAAAAAACATTCTCTTCAGCTGGTACATGCCTCAAGGCTCGGGCATACCTTTCCATCTCGCCCCAGCTTTTGCCTGCTGGGTGAGGTTCTCCAGTTATTATATTGATAACAGGTCTTTCCGATTCGTGCTCTACGGGCTTCTCACTTGAGGCAGGACAGTGAACGGGAACTTGTTGTCCTTGAGTTGATGAAGCTGGGGCATTTGTGTTCCTTTTCACATACTGTTGGAGTTTGTTTTCCTTCAAGAGTTGTTCAATTACCTCTTTCAACTGACGACATTCGTTGGTGTCATGGCCGGGCTGGTTGTGGAAACGGCAGAATCTTCCACTTTTTTCCATCCTAATCCCAACTCTCATTTTAGGTGGTGTCGGATAATTGACATCATCATTGGTCCCAAAAAAGATGTTCTCAGGGGTATCGGTCAAGGGTGTGAAATTGAAAGGACGGCCTTTCTTAGCATCTCCCTGTTTCTTTCCACCACCATTTCCCCTTTTCTGAGTGTTAGGTTCTTTCTTGTTCGAAGCAGCACCATTGTTCCCGGCTTCCGCTGATACCACCTTAGCCGGTGTTTGGAGGCTCTCCAAGCGCATGAATCCATCCGCTTTCTTGTAGAATTTGTCAAATGAGTTTGGTTCCTTCGTTTTCAACCATTTTCCAAATTCACTCGATTTGTCAATCGCCGTCATCAAGTATGTTAGGACCATGCGTGACTCAGCATTATCTACCTAAGCCAAAGCTATGTTAAAACGATTCAAAAATGACCCGATGGATTCTCCCGGATTTTGCTCTAGACTTGACAGTGACATTATATCCTTTGCTTTAGAAGCATACAATCGAAATTGCTCCTTTAATTTCCTGGTCAAATCGAAGAATTGATCAATGGACCTGACTGGCAGCTTTGTAAATCACAATAGAGCCACACCTTCGAGATATACCGGGAAATATCGACATTTAATTTCATCAGACGCCCTGGCACCAGTCATATGCCAGTCGTACTTATACAGAAACTCGTTAGGATCACTCATCCCCTTGTAAGCCGGAATAGTAGGGGGAACGAATTTCCTTGGGAACTCCGCCTTCAAGATCTTCTCAGTAAATGGAGTTTTGCTTGGAGCAAAACCCCACTCTTTCTCATCTTCATCTCTTCGCATATTTTCCTTCATGATTTGACGAACCATACCCGAAAAATACTCTTCATCATTTAGAGGCTCTGGAGGGCACGCATCGGCCACTCTCTCTGAATTCTGCCTTGACAATCGTTCACGGAGGGTCGGCTGCGGCCCTGATCCTCCAACTTGAGGAGGAGTCCTTTCCACAGGGTCTGCGGCTCTTTGAGAAATGTTCCCTTCAACATCCTGAACTCCCACAGTAGGGTTCCCATCATTATTAACCGGTTGACGATTTGCCCCTAGTAGATCATTCAACTTACTCAAGATGAGGGCATTCTGGGCATTCTGGGATTCCAACTGCGCATTCTGAGCATTCAATTGTTGATTCAACCCCAAAACTACGGCTTCCAACTCAGCTCGTGTAACTCCAACAGTTGGAGCTGCTTGACTTGAAGGAGGAGAGGTACAAGTATTCTCTTGAACATTGTCGGATCTTACAGAACTTCGTTTTCTCCCAGGAGCCATTATTTCCAATGAACTTCTGGTTTTAAAAGAAGTCCTCCCAACAGACCTTTGCGGAGCAATAGTGGAAGTTTCCTGAGTTGGGTTCTCAGTGAAAGCACCAAAAATGTTAACGTATAAATCAGACGCTAACACCCCGGTGTAGATTGAAGTTGAGCGAAAGCACCACCCGTGAACACGGGAACTAAAAACAAGTAGAGAAATCACAGAGAAAGCTGAAAAAACAACAGTTCTTACAGTGGTTCGGCTTAGGGTAAGCCTATGTCCACTTTAATTCTCTTTATTACTGAATCGATTACAACTTTACAACAATCTTCAATTATAATTCCGATGAGACAAATAATTAGAACTTTGATGCAGAAGAATTCTTTAAATCCATGTAGATTGCGTTAGATTTCCTCTCGAAGTTAGTTAAGATGCCTTTCGTACTTGAAGTGTTGAGTGAGTCGAGAATTCAGCAGAGTATCGGCGCTTAAAGAGGTCGGCCCCAAAAGTCCCCTTCATGCTCGAGGTGGGTTGGTATTTATAGGGAAATCCCCCCCTTTAGGTCGTAAGTCGTGACCGGTCTAAGGTAAGTCGTGGCCGACTCATCTGGCCCCTCCATGGTTTCACAAAAGTTCATTTGTACAAGTCCTAAGTCGCCCACGAGTTAACATCTAAGCCGCAAATGAGTCAACTGGTCCTTTTGATGCGGCATTGAACCTTCACCCAGTAGCTTTAGGTCATGGATGACTCAAGCTAGGTCGTCAGTCGTGTACGAGTTAACTGATAAGCTTGTTCCCTTCAGATAATAACCCAAGTCCTGAATCGTGTACGAGTTAAGAGGTCACTATGTTAAGTAAGGAGCAGCGCCTCATTTGCTTAAGTCGCTCACGACATATGCTAGGTCGTAAGTCGCGGATAGTTTTAGGTCGTTAACTCATTTCCTTCTTAAGTCGTGCCAACTCTTGAATCGTTAAGTCATCCTGTCCTTGAGCCGTGGACTTCCTTAAGTCGTAGAAACCTTAAATCGTGGATGCCTTAGGTCGTAAGTCACCAAGTCCTTCAACTAGTTAAACCGTTAGGTCGTCCATACCTTGAGTCGTAGGTCGTGAAGTACTCTGAGTCGACAATTTCCTTAAGGTATTGAGTCGGTCTATTCTCTTAGGGCAGTTAAGTCATAGCTTCCTTAAGTCGGTAGGTCGTGCCACCAGCTAAGTCGCTAAGCCGTTATACTTTTTAGGTTGTTAAGCCCTTAAACCGTTAAGTCGTCAGTCCCTTAAGCTGTTAAGTCGTCAGTCCCGTTGACTCATTGAGTCGTGCATCTTTTAACTCGTTAGGTTGATAACTCACTGATTCGTTTGTCCATTGAGTCGCCGCCCACCTTGAGTCGTTTTCTTATTGAGTCGTTGACCATAGGAGTTAACATACAGTCTAATTTTAAGTTCCATAGTACTCTTATGTCTGAAGATTACTACACGTCGTTACATGAGATCTTCTATTTTGATCTAGTTGCATTAACCAATAGAATCGTTGAGTCGTTCCGTGATTATTTCAAACATCCACAAGTATGTATCCCCTTAGTATTCGAACGATAATCAGTAATTCTCTATCCATTATATGAAGATCATTTCATATGTCGACCTCAATGTATGTAGCAACATTCTTTCCTTAGTACATCTTGACTAATAACATTTAGGGAATACGTATTTAAATATCGATTCAATACTCATAGTTACGAACACATTCGTAACTGCAATCGATGAAATACTTCTTATAAAAAAATTCTTCTTATATATGTTTAATGAATTACTACCGTTCTTATATATTTATATAATAACACATATAATAAAAAAGTAGAACAAAAAACACATTTTATTTCAAATAAGATTCTTTTACAAAAGTTAAGTTATGAACAAATTATGTAATTGCCTCTGAAGCACACGCTTAGCACTATCAATAAGACACAAAATTAGAATGCCTCGTATCTTAACATGCTAATGCCCATCCTTCATTTTATACTTATCTTGGCTTACAGATTATTAGTAATCTATTGTTCAAGTATTTTGATACCCAAGATTCGAGGCCTGACTCGATTTTCTTCACTTGAGAGTTACTCACACTTGGTTTACAGGCTTCATAGTAACCTGAATCATACACCAGAAAATGTACATCCGTTTCCTTAATATTATAGTGTAACACAAAACAATTTATAAAATCGTTTTCGACCAATGATTTCGGAATTAGTTGGCTCATCCGAAAAGGGTTCGAGCTAATACCTCATACGATTCGTGTTTATCCTTTCTTATTCGATGAAACCTAATCATCACTTTATCCGTTCAGGTCTCTCCTGCCTAAGACCTTACTATTTAGTCCAAACGCGTTATAAATTTTGTATGTTACTAAGGGTACGGTTAAAAATGCTTCTTAATAACATTGCTAAAAAATACTAGAAAATAATGTTCTCTCCTCTTCCAAATACTGCATCCTTCTAGGGGCTACCGAAGGTTTTCTTGGTTATTTATACCCATGGAAACATGTTTCAGTCGGTGGTTGTTGATCGTACAGATCTGATGGTGTGAAAAAATGGTAGTTCGATGATTGATAGCCGTGGAAACATGTTTTAGACGATGGTTGTTAGCTGTGTAGATAGATTTGTGTGAAAAAATGGTTGTTCGATGGTCGATGATCGTGCAAAAAAAGTTTTAAAGTTTAGGACGGTGGTTGAATGTCATGAAAGAATGTTTAGTACGGTGGTTTAAAGTTGTATAAAAATATTTTTTTCGACGGTTGACAACAAGGCAAAAATATGTAGTATTAGAAAGTTTACATATTTTGATTGTTTTTTTAGTGGTGTTAAGAATCACAAAATGTGGCACAAATTTAAAACAAGAAAAAAAAAGAAACAAAAGAAAACCAACTTCCACCGTAAACCGCTCACTGCTGTTCGAGTGCGACCACACCTCCCTGTCCTTTGTCTACCTCTCTTGCAAATTTTACCACCAAAAAAAGCCCAAATCTAAATGTCACATTTGTTCTCTAAAACTCCCATGATCCCCTCATAATCGACAATGATTTCCCAGAGCTGAAAAGTGGACAAAGACACTGACTGATCGATTCAAGTTAAAAATGGAGAACAATAAGTAGCTAGAAGAAGGGGCGGGAAAAACAGTTGATGAAAAGATTCGGTACCTAGCTTGTATTTATATTTGTTTCATCATTTCATCGTAGAAATTTATGATTCCTTGTTTGTGGTACTTTGTTTTATTTTAGCGGATGGTTGTGTTGGTCGACGTAAGACTATATTTGTTATCTGGCAAAGAATTTTTCTTCTTCTTCAGATGAATACCAGGTAATGATTGAATAAGTGTATTGCTAGTTCTGTTAAGCTGTCATTTGAAACACAAGCTTTTAGGTGAAAAAGAAAACTGTGTTAGTTAAATATGTATGCGATAGATGGACATCAAGTTAGTATAAACACTTCCATAGAAATTACATAATGGAAACTAGCATAAAAGCCTGCAGAATGTGTGTTTATTAATCATGAAGATGTTATGATTTTTATTTTATTTTTAACAGCTTTATATTTCATCAGCAAAAAGGTTTAATTTTTATTTACAATGTTAGTATAAAAGTTCAAAGGGAACTTATTATTGATTACTCCCCCCCCCCCCAACCCCCAACCCCCAAACCCCTCCCCCCCCCCCCCCCCCGGCCCAAAAAAAAACTACACACTGTTTGACCTAGCCATGACCCCAAAAACTAAACATCATTGTATTGATGCATATAAATTATGCATTGATGCTTGGTACCATTCTTTTTCAACTCTGAATCCCATGTAGGTTTTATCATTATATGTTATCTTATTATTTTTTGTTCCGTATCTCCATGCGAAGTAAATAAAGCACAAATGTTTGAGTCTATGATAATTACAATGTACATATGTCTAAATTTAGTACATTCTGTTAATACTATTCATACTTCAGTTTGCTTATTGAGCAAGCCAACCTTGCATTTTATCCGCTAATTTTAGAAAGCTGGTACCATTGACTTCAGATTGATATGTATACTTTTATATGAACCAGGCTTCAGATATACACAACTGTTTACATTTGCATATGCACGATAACGTGTTAAGCGGCTCTGATAGGGATACAATACAGATCTACAGGAGGAAGGAGGAATGGAAGGGAAAAGAAGAGCACAAGAAAATGCTATTATGACAGAGCTACTTTTCTTTCATTACCTCCGGCTATATGTAGCCATGATTACATTGGTTACAACAACTTGTACAGCTGTCAATATAATACCCACTACCTAACGACAAACTTTTGAAATAAAGCCAACAAAAGAAATAAAGAAAAACATCAGAGATAGCAATGTTCTGCATAACTAATTTTGCTGTACTCATTCCAAGAACCTTCTAAGCAGCCTATTTAATGCGTTTGGGTCTGCTATTTGCTGCATTTGGTGTATGATCCTCTGAGCATGTATCCATAACCATGTCCGTATAGGTTCACCTAAACATCTCATTGAAAATTTTCTTTATTTGCAAAGAACAAATTTACTTAAGTCATCAATCTTTCATAATTAAATGTTAATTATTATTGATATTGCTTTACCTGGAAGAAGACAATCCGAGCATCGCTTTATGTGGTTTCTTGGTTTGGTGAATTGAAACAAAAAGTCACATCAAAAATTTCATTGATTGGAATTGATCCGAGGTCTCTCAAGTGAGAGTTGAGTATCCTAACCAACTGGACTTCACCAAATTCGATAGTTTTTTGATATCTTTCCTAATAATCGAGTCTTGCATTTTATATTGCTTTGCTAGATTTTGGGAAAGCCAATAACTTTGGTAATCAGATGATGCAAAGATACATATTTCATTTGTATCTCCACTGTTCTATAAACTAGACGGTTTAGAGAAATATAATTAAAATTTTAGTGGATTGTTTCTGAATTAAAATGATCGCAATCCATATTCATTTGTAATTTAAGAAGCTCGATCATTTATTTAATGGATAATTGATCATAAAACACCAATATTAATTTGTTAAGTTCCAAATGATTAATAGATATTCGATCCACTATTTTTGCCTATTTAAGTAACTATTGATCACTCAAAGGAAGCTTAAAAAAATACTAGAATAAATTTGATATTAACTGTTAATAGGTAAAGTAACGAATATTAGTACAAATACTTCATATTCACAAAAGTACATCAGTACCATTTTTTTTTTTGATTTGGGAGTTTTCAGATATGCTCCCTTTTTTTTCTCTTTGAAGCCGGAATCATAATATTGTAAATAGTTCAGGTGATAAAACATTTTCTATCAAGATTTACTTGATAATGGCCAACGCCTGATCCTCTTTGCCTGGTAACTTGGACTTGTGAAGTTATGCAAAACGCGAGTGTGTGTGATTGTAAGTATTGCTTAGACTCTACACCCTTGTGATCATTTATGTTGTTAGGACTTTTTACTATTGATGCCTTTTTGTATTGTATTGTAATTATAACAAGCATTTTGGTTAAACGAAAAAATATGTTGTTGGAAGTTAAGGTTTGATCTTTGCGAAGCGAGCAGAGAATCTTAGCGGAGCATTTGTGTGGGTCATTTGGGTGAAAATGTTAGGTGAACGAAGAATGCAATTGTACGTTTCAAGCGGAGAATCTGAACGTAGTATTTGAAATGTATATATTTTAAAACAAAATTGATTTATATTTAATTTTTTTAAGAATAATTTGTATTAATAAATTGCAAAAATAAATTAATCAAACGGTTTAAATTGTAAAATTTTAAATTGCTCGAATTCAGTTCAAACCAACTTCATAACGTAGAGCACTGTGATAGGATTGCAACGTAAAAAGCCGCATCTCAAACGGACCTCATTTGCACAAGTTATTAATTTTAAAAATTTATAAAAATTTAAATTTAACATTATTAATTAATTAAACACCACAAAGCACCATTTTCTATCCTTCCCCACAACGGGCCACGTCGGGCGCATGGGGAATGAAAACGTGGAATTTTTTTTGTGCCAAACGGTACCTTAGATCTTTGCGGTGAGAGCGAGTGTTCTAACAAATTAGAATGCAATGTTTATATTAAAATCGCTCATACTTCCATTTTGATTTGCCAAACAAGTCAACCTTGCATTTCATATTACATTCATTTTTAGAAGCTAATAACATCGACACTCAAATGATATAAAGATAAATTTTGCACTTGTAACTTTACCATTCTACAAACTGAATGTTTTAGATGAACACGATTATTTGTATATAGGTATGTAATTATTTACCTTTGAATGATGTTTTATTGTATATGTTTGGTTAAAAATTTATTTGATTTTTTCCTTCTTTTGCAAAGGAAAACATATTTACCAAGGGATAACAATCTTTTGTACCAACATGTTATGATTTTTTGCTATTAATTTTTGAATTTTAGTTTTCTACACCATAATTACTAATGGCACATAACGCAAAAAAAAAAAAAAAAAAAAAAAGCAAAGCCTCCCGGAGCCTAGGTGTATGGCGTGGCAAATGACGGACGTCTTTTAATTTACTGCGCATGTTTATAAATTTGTTATATATAACAATTAATTTAAAAAATTTAATATAATTTTTTTAACTAAAACATATGTAATAAAGATTTTTTAGACATTTTACAAAAAATATCATCAAATATAATATCATAAGCACAAAATTTCAAGTATGGTATTCTTTAACAATCAATATCCAAAATAATAATATGTATTACGAATAAATTAGAAATTTGAATCTAATTCAGCAATCATGATTTCTAATTAATACATGCATCATCAGATTCATAAGTTTTAGCATCTTCCTCATCTGTCTCATATCGATTGACGATTTTGTCGAAACGACCGTGATAGGAGGAGACAAGTAAAGTTTATTGGAGATTAATTTAAAAAACATCTATTCGAGATTATTTGTTCGGTGCAACAGTAATTAGAATATATAGTTCGAAGTTCGCTTGAGATTAATTTGAAGAATGCGGCTATTCGAGATTATTTGTTTAGTGCAAGGTTGGTAATTAGACCCATCGGTCGGATCTGGATCTGATCCGGTGAGTCTCAATTCTAGTCGGGTTAGGTTTTAACACTAAAAATGCATATATTTTCTTGCTTTTTCGTCTAATCTTTTGGATCAGATCGGTAATTCATGTTATTTTCATTACCTAGACTCGACCTGGGACCATCAAGTTCAAGTCGAGTTTATATCTTTGGGTTTGTGGATCTCGGTTTTAATTACCCATCGTAGGTCAATGCAACAATAATATGAATAAATAGTTCAAAGTTTGTTAGAGATTAGTTTGAAGCGTAATCATATCATCGTATAAAAAATATATAATACGTTAAGCTATCATTGGAGATTAGTTTGGATTATGGAAAATAAAAAATAAATAAAAAGAAGTAAAAAACAATAAAATAATGTAAATGCGCGTCATTTGCGCTGTAAGCTACATTTGCTGCACCTTTCCACATCATATGGAAGAAAGACGCAAATGCCGAGCCGCACGTCGTAGCACGCCTTTCATAACTATGTTCTATACTTATCATTCATGCATCCTTTGAAACCAAACCAAAGTAAAGTAAAATAGAAATGGTAAAAAGAAAAGAAAAGAGAAAAAAATAAAATGATAATTATTAGATATTTTCATTTAACCATAAAAATAAAACACATGTCTCTATTCCTATCGTCCTATTTGACCCAATCAATTATATTTTGCCCCATGACACAATCAAATCAAAGCTTAAATTCTTAATCAATAATCAGTTATCTTTTTATTAATTATATCATGAGCATCAACCAGGTAGCTTCTAGTTGTCTATCAAAGTTCTATACAGAGACTAAGGCCTTTATTGTTAATCCAATTAATAACTTAACCATGAACATTCTTTGTATATGACCAAAGTGTATTTATTAGCACAATGTGGGATTATAAACTAGAGTTGAAGAGTTATTTCTCTCCGTTTTCTTTTTCAACGAAGATTAGGGTATTTTTCTTTTAATTTCACTTTGTCAATCATAATTATTTTTCTTATATGACTTCTTGCTCTCTTCGTATTGAGTCTAAAATTCCATGTTGAACTCAAATTTAATCTCCTCGCTTATTCTCTTTTTGCCCAATTTTTTTTGTTTTGAACAAAACACTCAAGCTATTATGTTAATATTTTTCAATATAAACAGAAGTGAATCAATGAATAGAATTCGGCTACTCATAATAGATAGTGCATAGTCAGTCATAGAAGAAATTTTGGTGAAAGAGGCTCAAACTATCAATCTCAAGATTACTCAACAATAATTATAAAACCTATGTGGTAGCCAACCATGCCATTATCTTAGGAGCATTATAATATATATACGATTACGTTACATGGTGCACAGATTTCCCAAACTTAAATTATTTTTTTAATGGTTAATAATGTGCATTAGATGTAAAAAAGGTTGGGAGAGCAGCTTTTCTCCACTTCAATAGTATTCAAGAAAAATATAAGACCTTTGTGCTAGCTTGATTTGTCCTCAAAACTTTATGCTTTGCGTAGCTATTACGCACTGTCTTTGGTGTTACACTTGCACTTTTAAACATATTTTTTTAATCACGTCCTATGGTCAAGGTTTTAAATATCGCATTTCGGTCACGTTTCGTCTTGAAATTTTTACACAAGTTATCTCGTATCGGTGGAGATCTCGGACGAGATGAGTACATATTGGGTGTACATCTCGGGTTAACATCTCGAGTCTTATAATGCATCTCCAAAATATCTCGGATGTACTTATGTGTCTAAAATCGACGTGTCAAAAATTTATTTAACGGTTATAACTTTCTTAGTAAAAATAAAAATGGTAACATACTTGATTTACATGGAAAACAGAATATTTTTAGAAGAGTAGTTGTTTGGTTAGTTTAATTGATTTGGTAATGATTGAATAATACCCTTTTATTTGAACATAATAAAGAAGTGAAACATTTCGCTATGACTCATTAAGATAAAAAATAAAGAATATGTTAAAGAAGTTGGAAAATTATAATTGGAATGAGTAGTTTCTTTTGAGTCAATGTGAAAATAAAAAATATTATGCAAAATAAGAAAAATGTATAATTTCTGGTGAGACCTCGGATTGAAATTTTCATCCGTATTTTGAGTGAGATTTGAATATGTCGAATGAGATGAATGTCGAAGGAGATATCAAGGAGATTTGATGTTTCGTCTCGTTTAAGTGTGAAAAAGTGATCTTGGAGGAGATCTCTGGCGATATATAGGAGATTTAAAACCATGCCTATGGTTGGAGATGATTTTGCTCTATTTAAATGATGATGATACATTACGTATTTATGCATGTTTGTTAACTTAAATCTGCAAATATAGTTTATAGTTACAATTTTACCCTTGAACTTTATTATATTTCATACATTATCATGAAAACTCGCACTTCAAGATGATCAAAAATGCAGAGGTAGCGGATCAAATATGCGACCTTTGTATCTTCAGTCTTAAAGGTTAGCATACGATAAATTTAGGTTGAATTTCCAAAAATATATTATGTGTATGACATTTAGTGGGTCAACCTGCACAAAATTCAAACTTGTTATTTTTCTTCCACCTTTTTGTCTCTTGAAACCAATTTTTTCTTTTAAACAAATAAATATCCTAGTATTTTTACAACAGAAAACAAAAGTCAGGGGTGGGTATAAATTTAATTACTCAAAATGGATATTTCATGGAAAGTTGTATAAAAATTGGGGGTAAAATAGGCTTAAACTCACAACCTTAGGATTAACCAAGAATGGTTACAAGATCTATGTTCTAGCCAAATGTGTCTATGCATTAGATTTAATTATCAGGCTTCATAGATTCCACACATAAAAACATATGAATATAAGATTGCATTACATGGTGTATTGAGTTTAAACACCCCAGTAGCTATTTTTTGTGGTTTGTGATGACTAACGTGCAATTTGATGCATAGAAAGTTGAGAGAAGTTAGTCTCGACTTTAGCGTTATTTGAGAAAATATAAAACCTACACGCTAGCCAATTGCATCCTCATAAACTTATTACATTTGCACTTCTAAACATTTTTTTTTATTTCAAATTCCATGGTTCTAGATGATTTTTCTCTATTTCAATTTAACATTACGTGTACATGCATGTTTGTTAACTTAAATTTGTAAAAATAATATAAAATTATAAGTTTACCACAATATATTATTGTTATTATTATTATTTAAAAAAAATAGGGTACTTAGACGATAGTTTATAATATTACCACAAGTCTTAGATATTATATAGTATGCATACTACATGTCAAACATGTCCACTGGTTCAAATCATATGTTAAACATGTCCAGTGGTTCGAATCACGCTATGCGAAATTCGAACTCGTGATCTCACCGATCAAAGCCGAAACGTCTAAACACTGTGACAATAGTGTTGGATATATGTTTTCACTATTACCAATATCGTTGGAAAAAATTAGACATTTAATGATTGGCAATTGGATGAACATGGATTGGACACATGACTTTTAGTTCTATAGTCTTAGGGATAAGCAAACGGTCGACTCGAATTGAATTTGTCAAATATTAAATACGACTACAAGTGTATTAGTCACCACAACATAGAACTGGAAATTAAAGCTAAAGAGTTGCTCTTCACTAAGTCCTTTTTTGAATCATAAGGATATTTCTCTTTAATCTTAATTTATAATTCCCATTATTTTTCTTGTTTGACTTCTTGCTCTTTCTTGATCATCGAGCCTAAAATTTCATTTTGAACTCCTTAACTCCTGACCTTAGGTTCACTCAATATAGCTATGAGACCTACGCACTAACCAACTGCACCACCACCCCATTATGCATTTGGTTTGATTACCAAATTTGATAGTTTTTATACATATTATTTATAAAATAATATAACGGAAGAATATAAGATTGCGTTACATGTATCGAGTTCATACATCTCGATTGCTATATTCTTCCGACCTTGTTAATTTGTACTTAAGTGTAAAAAAAAGATAAGAGAGGCTTATCTCGACTTCAACGTTATTGAAGAAAAATATGAAGCCGACGCTAGCCAATTGCATCTGTAAAGCTTTATGTTTTAGATTAAGTTAGTTGAGTACTTATATTCATAGTTGTTATCCATCCCATCACATCTAGTGTTAGAGTTCCATTTATATACATATTCTTTTCTAATCATAGAAGCTGTGGATGATTTTGCTTTATTTTAATTATATGTTGCCGTCAACTTGAATTTGCAGAAATAATTTACAATTCCAAGTTTACCGCAATATATTCTTATTATTACCAACATTGTTTTGAGAAATTAAAGTTCAAATTGACTAATGATGTGGCAAATATCCAATTCTTCAATTTTGAGGATACAGAAATGACATGAGTTGATTTAACCAAAAAGTATCAAAATTATCATTCAACAAACGAAAAATAAAATCAGATCGCTTGTTTGAAAATCAAAACCAATAAAAAATATCCGATTTCGTTTGATTGGTTAGGCTTCAGATGAGCTAGATTGCCTTGGTGCCCAAAATGGTATGAAATTGAAACCAATTGCTGGATCCATATCTATGTAAAAATGGTGATGCTGTAATAATTTTGATTTTATCATGCTAAATGTCATTAATTGAAAAAATCAATATGTTTAGACTTTAGACTGTTGATTTTTGACGACACTGTATGGAGAATTAAAGATATCGAAAGTAGCTTTATAATCATGAAAACGGTTCGCAAATTGGAGCTCGAAGGAGAAAAATATGGTGAAGTGGTTGCTGTGGTCAACATCAGGCGACAGACGTCTTTCATAAAGTGACAGACGTTTGTTCACATTTTCGAGTTCCAAACTCTATTAGTCAGAGACGTCTGTCACTTTATGATAGACGTTTGTGCTGTCATGGAATGTTTTTCCGAGGTATACGGCATGCGTCTGTCACATAGTGACATACGTTTGTGGCGTTTTTCAGCCTATTTTCAGCCCGAATTTTGATGTGAAAATTTGTGATGTTGGAAAGGGAATTTTAAAATTTTGCCTAGGTTTAAGTTATTTTCAGGATTCAGATTAAGCGAGACGACTGAAACAAACAGATTAAGGGTATGATCTAGGGTTTATACTCCATTAATTAGAGTTTATTTAAATCTAATTTTTTTGAATTCTCTTCTCTATAAATCAATTCTATTTTGAATTTTGATCATTGTAATCAATCTCTTGTACTCTCCTTATCCGTATTAATAATGACTCTCTTTCAAAGTGGATGAACACCAACAAGATGTTAGTTGAACCACTATAAATTGGTGTGTGATTTTTTCTATCGTTATTGCTTTGGTTGTTTATTGCTTGTTTGGTGATTGTGATTGGTTTTGGATTGGATTGAGATTTGGATTGAGATATTGATTGGTTGTTTTTACACTTCTTAATACAATCTCGTTTTCTGCTGTGTTTTGGGGTTTTGATTTGAGCGGTCTTGAGTTAGAATTTCCCACAACATTTAGATATAATAAATAATAATAATATCGAAATTGATAACCATGTCCTTTTTATCTAATTTATATTATATGTTCAATTTAGTCGGTCGGTTCGATATTAAGGCGTAGGAATATAGTTCCTTATTTGGATGATTGAAGTATTTGTTTACACGAAGAAGCATCCAAGTACATGTTTACAAAAGATTTACTCGTTATCATAATCGAGTAATATATTTTTTATTCTCTTTTATCTGCTTGACTGTCGTTTCTAATAATTCTAAATTCATCCATTCGCACATGATTTGAAGGATATGGTTAGTACATCAGGAGATTTTTGGTGCTAGTTTTGATTTAAATTAACAAGTGTGTCTCTGATTGATAACATTACTTACAAGTTACAATGGACATCCTTCCATTCATTATTTTGAAGCTGATAGTATAAAACTGTCAAGTATTGCATAAATAATCATGTCAAGAGCAAAGGCAAAGTTATGGAGCCAAGGGGTACAAGTGGTTTGGAAAAGTTCATACTTTGAAGTGGCTTTTTAACGAGATATATATTCCAAAAGGCTATAACCATGACACAAAACAGTGACCAAAAGAATAAAATGTTTCACATTACCATTATATCCTTTCATTTATGCATAAATATAGTTAAAATAAAATGTAAAAGCTGCTTAACAAATTAATTATAAACACGTTAACTTCAATCATTGTAAATGGATCTTCTGGAATGTCTCCATATAGTTGTGTCTTGTAATGACTATATTTTGCTCATTGCACGAACTATTTACCACTTCTTGAGTTTTAGTAGCTTAGCTTGGTCTTTTACCATATAGGTGGGAGAAGTTCTTCTTGTCAAAGACGGGTCTAGATATTTCGGTACAGACCCCTAATCCTTCTCATAAAAAGGCTATACATATCTGTTGATGACATATCTCTTGTGCTTGTACCAATTTGATTTTAAAATTAACACCTTTAATATCTTTATACAATTAGCCACAAAGATGCTACAAGTTTTATCAATTTGAAAATAGAACAGAGTGATAAATAAACATATCCACAAAAAAGAATTTAGTAATTAGCTATAGGAAATTAAGAAAATTTCTTGTAGCAGTTTAGGAGGGGGTCTTTGATAAACATAAGCTCTGGATCCTTATGCTGTACAAAATTGTCTTGCCGGTGCACTTTTGTAATTATCAAATGATTAGGCTAATTCTTTGCCTGTGATGTCCATGCACTTGTAAAATAATTATCTACTGTTGCAGTATTCTAACATTTATCTTAGCTCAGCGAAATGTATTCGGAAAAATCACAGCATAACTTAGCAATATCACTTTCCAGTTTCTTGGCAGTATAAATCTTCTCACTATATTGTCATCAGCTTATTGTGTCGAGTAGTTGTTTTGTTTTATTAAGGAATTCTCAGTATTCATTTGATTTTCATCATGGCATTTATTAATGACCTTATCCACTAATTAACGTACATTATTTTAGGTGTGTATGAAGTTGTGACTTGTGACGACTAACATGTTGCAGTATCGTTAAGGTGAGTTCTAAGATGCATGATTTTTTTTTGGGCGAGCTTAAATACAGAAAACCCCTTAATTAAGTCAAGATTTTGCTAACGCCTTAGCACACCATCTTTTACAGACCTCTATTTTGGGATCTTCAAGGCATTACATAGAAGAAAATTAGTACCGTTAACTGCAAATTACGATGATCATGGTAGTCAGTGTTTTCGACTTTATCCTTTATAGTTCTCTTTCAAATAGTTCAATAATTTGGTGCGTGGATACACTTTTAATATTAAATTGGGAGTGGTGGATTCTCTTGAACTTGAATTTAGTGATTTGTCATCATGCTAGTTCGGTAACTGATTATCTGCTATTGTACAAAACCCTGTTTTAGAAATTTAGCTTGATAATCTGTAGCAGGTGGGGGCTACATATTGCTTATTTATTGAAGATGAACTTGATGTAACTTCTGACAGAGTCTCTTGGGTACAACTACTAAGATATGGTTTTGTGTTCTCAACTAAACTACATTGATAACATTCCATAATTTTCTAATGCACATGGCCTTCTATTCTTGAACTAGGCTACAATTTCGTGTATTAGTATTGGCATTCATTACTGGGTTAGAGCATTGAGCCATTGGGTTTTGAGCACCTAAATTGTGACGACCCGACTTTCTACTACCAGAAAGACGTATCATCATAAAGAAAGAAAGGGATGAGAAAATAGAAAAGATAGAGAAGAAAGAACAACAACATCAGAATCTCACAGCGGAACGGAACAAGATGTAATATATCACTTAAATAATACATAGTTTGTACATATATCAGAGTTATACAATATCAATACATGTGACAATCATACATACATCACATACTAGACAGTTATAAACACCCGTCTAGTTAATACAACTCAAACAATATGACTCAGAGATACTAACACAGCGGGAATATATATATATATATCTACAACGCTGAAGCCTCCTGCTCCATTGCTCCTCCAGAATTCGTCAAATTAAACCTGAATCCCTTGGCTACCCGTAAAAATTTGGGTACCCGAGAGTTTACGAAAAACAAAAATAAACTCCGGGTCAGACATGGGTCTGGTATGAGTAAACGGTTTAAAGTTGTTTAACTTTTGAAAAACATTTGAAAATAAAGGTATCACGTAAGACTCCCCACATATAAATACGGGTAAGTTTTTACCTTACGCTAACCAAAACATTTCATAGGAAATCCAGTGATATTATAATAGTGTCTAGGGTTTTCAAGTAAATAGAAAATAGCCGAAATTGTTACATGATTAAATTCCAGCTACTAGCCACAAAAGTGGGTAATACAAATCAAAACCGTAGGGTCTCGTAGGGAAAATGGATTTCCAACAATGGCAGGGCTACTGGGGTACCACCCGTCACAGTACGGGGCCTAGATCTCCGTACCGAGGATTACTCCCTTCATCCCCTGCAACACAAGGCCGGAACCATTCCTTACTGAACAGTCCCGAACAAGATAAACCCCGCGGTTGTAGCTAGCAACCGCCCACTAAGCCGAAATATAAAAACGGACATCTAGACATGGGAAATATCTTGTCCTGCTTGGGCATGACCCACCTAACCTTGCTGCATCTCCCCTGTTTTAGCCATTCCCGGTTGATGAGGCTTGAGGCTACGATTACCTTTAAAGAACATATCACTTAGAATGCTCATCGTCCGCCTGACGATGTGTTGAAAGCATTCAATCCATACAAGTTCGTTCCGGGTTCGAACGAAACTGAAGGCATTATCTCGTTACACTCATTTTGGAATCACCCTTAGAGTCAACGACGATAACCCTTGCATTCTGAAAACTCCACCTCGATCTTCATTTCAGTATTCACGACCTAACGTTTTAAATTGGATTGATGTGGTTTTCGGAGAATCAAAATTGATTCTTCCGATCCCGGTCTCATCGAATCCAAACGCCATTTTAAGGGCCAAGTTGTCTAATTAACTTAACAGTTTTAAATAATTTCAACATATACAAGCATCACAGATATAACACAGCATATCACAGACTAATATCATCACATAAATATTACAATCAGATATTCAATCATAACAGCCCATAAGCAGTCACCTTTAAGCTTATTTGAAGATAATAATTACCTAAGAATTAACCACTAAACTCTGTTTAATTAATCATTAATTATAAATCAGTTACTTATTTCAAATTGTCTTAATGATTTCTTAATCAGCTATTAAATCCTAATCACATTCTATTTCACACTATTAATTACTTCCTTACTCAAGTGATTTAACTTTTATTACTTATTTAACTGCTTCCTGACCATTAATTAATAACTTTATTTTATTTATAAAATTTAATTATTCAGTTATTATCTGCTAACCACTTAATTAATCAATAATTAATTCTTAATCAAGTTTCTTAATTAATTAACTATTAATTCATAATTAAGTCACTTGTTTAATTAATTTCATATTTAACCCTTTCCATAATTATCGATCTCTGATTAAATTTTAAAGTAATTACTCTCGGTCACCTTTCAAAATTAATTATTCAATCTTAATTAACGTACTAAAAAAAACAATTTTCCTTAACTTGAAAAATCAATTTATTTTAACTACGCATCTCAAATGTTAATTTACTTGTACTTAACTTAGACTAATTGCCTAATTTAAAAGATAATTAAGTGTTTTTTAAAAAAAAAAAACTAGTTACGAAATAAATAAAGTAATAAATCTAAAATCTTCTCAATATTTCAAATTTATGAAACAGCTTAATTAACTAATACACTATTGAAAAACTGCATTTGTAAAAAGAACCCGAGTCAGCCCTTTCTTAAACTCGAGTATTACTTCGAGTAACCCCCCCATATTCCCGAGACCTTCCCGTTACTCCTTCTTCTCCCTTCTCTTATCCATTTCTACAGGTAGTTCAGTTTTAAACTTAAGTAAAAAAAAAACAAAAAAAAAACAAACCTCAGCGAAACTAACCACACACGAACGAGACGAACTCGGAGGGAAGCCCATAATCGTACGAGCATAACCCGAAGAAAGAACACAGCTATACTCTGACACGCAAACCCAACTTCAACGCCACCGTGCACGTGCACGGTGGTTCGCCAACGTCCTGGCGATGCACGACCACTCCGGCAAGTTGTATAGGGAACATAGATACGAAAACAAAACCCAAAACCCTTCGAAGATTTCTAGGTCAGAAAATGACCTGCTGCCTGAACACGAGCCAAGAACGCCTCACCGTAAATCCCCTCGCGCGGCCACTCTCCATCACCGGAGGTGATGAACCTCCACCAAAATGTCACTCACACCCCTACCTAACTCCATTTAAACTCGCGTTCCACTCGGTTCACTCATGATGCCGAAATCAAGTTTTTACAGAGCATACAAAACATTTACACTAAAACCCTACTCTTGATTCAATCCCAAAATCCCTACATTCGAGAATTTTTTTGACATTTTTCTTGGATCATATGGTTTAAAATCTTGCTTCCTGTAAATTTACAGAAGTTAAAATTGACTCAAACTTCCAGAATTGACACAAACCCCACTTAGTTTCATTTTAAAACTGCACCTTTGATCTTTGCCTAAAAATCAAGATTTTTATGTTAAAAATCATAGTTATGTATATGAACTCTAAATATGTTATTCAATTTACAAATTCAAATATTCAAAATTTGGCCTTTGGTTTCCTTTACCTGAGATTTGAAGAAAACAGTGTTACATCTTACTGTTATGGTTCAAACATAATCTCAAACTTTGTTTTATATTAAACAATTGGAATTACTTACATCTTTTAGATTAAAACTTAATTCAAGTGGGAGAGTATTAATATCTTTTACTTCTTCTATTCAGAAGTTCAGAAGCTAGAACAGAATAGGCATAGAAGCTTCTATATATACAGCAATCGCACAAATCAGAAACTAATTATCATGTTTAAAATTTAAGAAAGCATGTTTACTCACAAGCCAATTTTTTGTTGAAACTGAAATGTTAAAGCTGCAAACTTGAATCAGCTCTTACAAAAATTAAATTTATTAGTTTTCTTGCTTGACTTCCTGAAAACTTAACCTTCAGTAAATATTTTTCTTAACTTGTTTTAAATTTGTTTCCAAAGTCTGGTTTAATGTTCTCAACATCCTGTTTGTTGGGAAAAACAAGCTAACAAAGGTTTAAATAAAAATAACATGAGTGTTAAAATCAACTATATGATCTGCATCCATCACAGAGAAACAACAGAGCATAACCCAGATATTCACAAACTCCTACTCACCCATCACTGATTACATTCCATAAATAAATGAAATCAACTTATTTGAATTTAGATAAACTAAAAATTTAAATCTTGATGTTTACTCACCAGGAAAATTCCAGAATCAAAGAATCAAACAGAGGTGATGAAACTGCAGATGAATCTGCTCCTAACCTCTGATGATTTAAAACTGTTTTTGAATCTGCCTGTTTCTTGTTTTGAATTAAAATGTTGATTTTACTGCCTATTTCCTTCTTTTGTTTCCTCTGATTTACTATGGCTTACAGAACAATCTAAAAAGAATAGAGGTAAACATATATATAAAGAAGATATAGATGTTTAAAAGAAGGTGGTTTCTAGTGTAGTTATTATTTGTTCTAATATGACAGATTTTATCTACTGCAAAGGAAAGATTTGCTAAATATCCCTGAACTGGCAAAGATGTAGGCTAGATGTGACAACCCGGAATTTTTGAGTATTTAAAATTGGAATATTCAATTGATTTCGGATATTTAAAAGTTAGCTTTTAATTTAAATTCAAATATCACAATTTATTTGATAATTAAATTATTGAATTAAATAATTTGAAGTTGGGTAAATTGTTGAACCTAGATTTTAAACATGTTAAAATAATTTGAAGGCTGGTAAAATTTATATTGATAATACTGAAAATAATAGAAGTTGTAAAATTAAATTTAACAGTGATTTGTTTAGTTTTAAAATTTTATAGTTTAAATTGAATTTAAAAATAGCCTTCCGGGGCACAGTCTCGGAATTCGACAAAACCAGTTCCATTGGTTCCGTAATATTGAGTTATTATCGGATTTCAATTCGTATTTATCGGAGTTAGTGTGTGAGTGTACGATATAATAACGTGCTGAAAATTTAATTGATAATAATTTTATGAAATTTACTTAGTTAAGCTTTCCTTTTACGCCACTTCTTTTAACTTAAAACCCTGTTTCCCTTTCTCTTCTAAAAGGACAGACAAGTTCAATTCCTTTTGAAAATCAAAATCGAAAATAATATATATATTTAATAAATAAATAAATAAAGCTTCTCAGGGAAGCTATAGGCCGTGTATAATGAAGGACAGAGCAACCATAAAGGGCCGAAACCCCCCTTTTTTCTCTTTTCAATCCCTAAACCACGCAGTTTAAAAAAAAAAAAAAAAACCTAAACAATGGCCGAAGCCAATAGTATTCAAATCGAATGGCAGAATAAGGGGCGGACCTCGCGTTAGGATTCGCGAGATTCTTGGCAACCGATGGAGGAGCGGCTCGTATTTCGAGCACGTGATGATGCTTGCGAGTTGAGGGAGGCGGGTCGGCATCGCGACTCGAACCCTAGGTGTTCTGAGGCGTTGCGAAAGGGAGCAGTAGAGGGCGAGCAACTCGCGGTTAGGGTTTCGCGAAGTACTTGGAGTTTGATTTGGGAACAATGGTACTCGAGAGCGAGCACAGGGGTGCGACTGGGAAGGTCGTGGAGAGGCAACGTATGCGGTGACGAATTAGGGTCTCTAAGTAGTTGATTGTAGGCAAGGGGAGGATGAATGTCAGTGACGTGAGAGGCCAAAACCTAGCTGCAGGTATAGATTTATGACTTTAGTTTATCGTTTTCAAAAAAAAAAAAAAATGTTTGCTGCTGTTGTTAGTTTTCCAATTTGCAAAATCGAAATTTGATATATAGGCATTTACAGACTATTATATATATGAACATATATTTAATTATATATATAAAAAAAATGTGTGAATGAGCTTATTAATTTTCTTAATGACTGAAAGAACTTTTTAGCAAAGGAAAATATTAATAAAGATAAATAATTTATTTAAAACCCAATTGTTAGTTATAAATAATTTAGTGGTTGATTTAAAATTTCAAAATGGATAATAAATAGTTTGATTAGTTCCAATATTAATAAACCACATAAATGTTTATTCAAGGTCCAAATTGTGGAGAATCAAGACGGATTGGAAATAATTTGCATGCAAAGTTAAAAGGTGAGTTAATCTCACTCAGTTTAAATTTAAATTTAAATGATTAAATTTAAATAATTGTCTGAATGGTTGAGTTGTTGATGTGCTATTGTATGTTATATTTGGAAATTGATGTACTATATTGTGCTAACATCTGTGGATGCAGGGAAAAACAGGTTGGAGGGATCCAACTGGACCCCTCAACTTTATTTAATTATTTAATATTCTCTGTTCTGAATATTTGATATCGGTAATGAATTATGAGGAAATATTGAATGCTATGGCTTGATGGTTATAATTGGGCAATAATGAATTACCAAATATATAATTTGGGTTTGGAAATGAAAATAAAAGAAATGAAATTGTAAGTAAATAATTATAGAAAGGTTAAATAAATTTATAAATGAACTGGATAGGAAATAAAGTGTTGAAAATTTTAATAAATAAATCTTGAGTATGGGAAGAAAAGTTGAAATAAACAGAAAGTTAACGAACTCTAACTTCAATGTTATTGTTTAAAGGAACAAAACATTTATTTTAAATTTAGGATTTTAAATCATTTAAGAAGAAAAAGAAAAGAAAAAAAAAGAAAAAAAATAAAATAAAGAAGGAATTGGGAATAACCTGAAATTTGTACATTTCAGATAAAGGATTTAAAATCAAATTGAAAACAATAATAAAGTTCATAATTAATGAATTTTGAAATAAACTGGTAAGTAAAGAAATTTATTTCAAATGGAATAAATTAGAAATCAATTTGGAAAATTGATTTAAGTGATTGAGTTTGGAAATTTCTTCTGAATAACCAAGTACGTTTTCAAAGTAAGTTTTTAAATATAAGTTAATAGTTTTAAAATTGTTTAAAAAGTATGTTTTGTAAAATATTATTATTTCTAATATTTAATTTCTAAAGCAAGTATTTCCTTTAATATATTATAGCATTAATTATTTATAAGTGACTTTGTATTTGTTTTAAAAGTAAAAACCTGGTTTTATATTTTGTAAAGTGACCTTATTTTCTAAATGCATATAGTATGTAATTTTAGCAAATTAGTTACGTAGTTTTATCCTAAGTATTTTAAAGCATATATTTCAAAGTAAAGTGTTCTAAAATTATTTTAAAAATCTATTTTGTGCTTGGTGATTTCAGAGGAGATAGAAAAGATTTGGAAAAGTTGATTCTGGAAAGAAAGATGGTTTTGAAACTGTTTTCAAAGGATTGAAAATAGAAATATATCTTTGAGGATATTTTGAGATAAATAAATAATTTGGGAAATTATTTATTGTTGGATGGTTGTTTGTGAATATTAATTTATAGTTAAATAACCGACTATCAATAATGGCCAAATGCGTTGATCGTTTCGAAGAGACCGGGATCGAGATTTATTTCTCGAAAACCACTTCGATCTGGTTTGTACGTTTCGCGTAAACGATTTTGGATTCGAAGATGGAACAGTGAAGTGCAAGGGCTAGTAGCTACTAATCCTGAGGATATTTCCAAAATGGATGTAGTAGGAATAGTGCCTTCGGTTCCGTTCGAACCCGGGACGGACTTGTATGGACGAATGCTTGCGAAACATCGTCAGGTGGGCGATGGGCATTCTAAGAGAAAACGTTCTAAAGGTAACGTTTAGCCTCAAGCCTCATCAAATGGGAATGACTGAAAATCAGGGGATATGCAGCAAGGTTAGGTGGGTCATGCCCAAGCAGGACAAGATAATTCCCCTGTCTAGATGTCCCTTATTTATTTCGGCTTAGTGGGTGGTTGGTCGCGGCAACCACGGGGTTTATCTTGTTCGGGACTGTTCAGTAAGGAATGGTTCCGGCCTTGTGTTGCAGGGGATGAAGGGAGTAATCCTCGGTACGGTGATCTAGGCCCCGTACTGTGACAGGTGGTACCCCAGTGCCTAGTCATTGTTGGAAATCCATTCTCCCTACGAGCCTTGTACGAGTTTTGTTTGTATTACCCACTTTTGTGGCTAGTAGCTGGAATTTAATAGATGTAACAATTTCGGCTATTTTATAAGTATTTGTAAATAGACCCTATTATAATATCAGAGGATTTCTATAAAAATTGTTTTAGCTATCGTAAGGTAAAAACCCGACATGTTTATTTGTGGCGTGGTCTTACGAGATGCTTTTGTTTTCAAAGGATTTTTGAACTTTAATAATCAATTGTGTGTGATTTTCTCACTCTGGTATTCCAGACTGACTCGGGTGTTATTTAACTGTAATGCTCGGGTCAGACCGAGTATTATAGGATTCAGGATATGTTGCTGTGGAGCTCAGGAGACGAGCTGGATGACGATACGTACTCTCGTACTTGTATATATATATATTCCGCTGTTTGAGTTGTGTATTCTGAGTTGTTATGTACTCATTGTATGTTATTGATATGAGCTGTGACTGATGTACTCTGATGATGTAATATATGTAAACAGAAATATTTGATGTTGAGTAAAGTTTATATATTATTTATTATATTTTATTCCGCTGCGATGGTTAGATTCTGATGTTGATTTTGTTTCCTCTTCTTCTACCTCTTTTCTTAAACCCAAATGGTTCGTATTTCTGTACAACTTGAGTTGATTGTCGTAGAATAGTGTTAACTCAAGGGGTACGGATTTGCGGGCTGTTACAGTTGGTATCAGAGCATAGGTTGGTGATAACCTTGGCTCTGGTGGGAATTACTCATTAAATAGAGTTCGTAGTACTCTAGAATGAGTTTGAGAGTATTAATAGATATGAGTGCGTACTTGTTAGTGAATATGAAATTGTTTTTATATTGTGTTGATTTATCGGTTGAGTGTTTATGAATTCTGGTCGATGTATGGGACGCCATGTCATCGATAGGGATTTCTAAACTCTTGAACAAGATAAACCGACACAGTATTGTTTTAACTAGGGTAAATGAAATAATCTTACCCAAATTTATTTTATGTATATAAAAGAAAATGATTTTCTTAATTATTATAGCTATACATGGATGTTTGGATGATAGAAGTGATAAATATTATATTATTATCATTGTATGATGATTGAATTAAGTTTGAAATAATAACTAAAAATTAAGGAGTAAATTAACATAATAGATGGAATTTATGAATGTGATTCATAATGGAATAAAGAATTGAATTCATAATTCAAAACTAAGAAACCAATTCATATCAGATGAATTTGTAAATGTAAATTATAATGTAAATTATAGTATGATTAATTATTAAAGTAAGATAAAATTCCAAAGAAAAGTTTGAATTTAAATCTAGAGAGATTTGGAATTTAAAAATATTGGATGGATTTTAGAAAGAGAATAAAAGCATTGAACTCTTTTGGTCGCTAGAAAATAACTTCGGTGATGACTGCAGCATCATCGATGTTTATTTTCGAGTTTCCAGAATTGAAATTGCTACCAAATTGTTTTGAATTGAAATTGTTTGCAATACTGGTTGAGTTTTGAAATTCAAAGGGACAAATTGAAATTATCAAACGAATTTTGGATGTAGAAAGTTTTAAAGGGAATTTTGAAATATTGAAGGTTGTTTAACTTTGGAATATGTTGAAAAACAAAATTTCAACGGTGTAAGTGAAACTGAGAACTGGAATTTAAAATTGAATTGTGTGAAGTTATGTGGAATGGGAAAATTAGTCTGGAAGACTAAACATAATTAATGTTTGGAAATAAAATTTATTGGTTAAATAATGAATTGGTGAATGAATAAATGTTCAAATAATGTACTTATAAAGAGAAGTTGATATTAATAAGAAGAGATTGAAATTTTTAATTCAGCAAATAAAATTTAACTTTAAGTGAATGAAAATGAAGGAAATATAAGCTTTGAATAATGGAATTTAAAATTTAAAAGGCTAAAATGAAATTGACTTGGATTGGGAATAAAATTTTAACTGAATTAAAATAAATCGAATAAGCTGAAAATAATATCCAGTTGTATTCGAATTAAATTGAAATTGAATCGAGTTAAATTGAAAAGAGAACTTGTTTGCAAACTGAGAATGAGCTTAAGCATAAAATTTGAATAAATTGAATTAAATTGACTTAAGCTGAATGAATAAAGGAGAGTTGAGTTGAATTCAACTTAAACGAAGTTTAATAATAATTGGATTGGATTTACATCAAGTAAAAAAAATAAATTTTAACTGAAATAAATTCGGTGAGTTACCAATAATATTTAATGGAATGCAATAGCTTGGAATTGTCTTTGAACTAAATACAATAGTTTGAAATAAACAAATATGGAATGAAATGTAAATAAATGGATGGTAAATAAAATTTAAATGGAATGTGTCGAGCTAAATAAATGATTGCGAATGGGTTAAAATAAAAAGGAAATTTAATTGGCAATTAAGATGAACCTAGGTTGTAAATGGTTTTGAATAAACTAAATTGATTAATAAAATGAAATGCAAGTGAATGGATTAAAATTTAATTGCAATGAAACTGAGAATATACGATTTGTGAATAAATTTAAGCATAAACTGAGTTGAAATCCATTTCAATTGATTATAAAACATAAGTACTTATTTATTCACTTAGATCTCGTCAAATTGCATAGAATAAATTGTCATTGGATGTAAATGGAAGTAATTAAAATTCTATAAATTGGTGGGAGTAAGTAAATTGATTTTTGAGAGCAATTGAATTAACTATGAGTTCAGTTTGCTTAAGAATAAATTAATGTAAGCAATTGAGTTTTAAACCATTCAAATTGATGAAGTTGTATACGAATGGATTGAAAACCATTCAAATTGAATGAAAATGGTTTATAAATTAATTGAAACAGTTGAATAGCATGAAAACTATATAAGTTGCTTACATAAAAATGTTTGGTATGAGTTTCTTTTAGAATTCATATGTTTTAACTATTGCAAGTAAGTGAAATGTGTTAAACTGCATATATTTGGCACTTACATGTTTAAATTGAGTAAGTACAGGTACCTGGAAGCCGTATGGCTGGATTTGGGTTGGGCTATTTGCTAAAAATAATAAGTCGCTTGCTTAAAATGCTAAATAAGGTACGCCTACGCAATTAAAATAGGAAATATGAACTGTTTTTGGTTTTTCCGACCGTGTGGGTCGATGTATATATATTTATCTCTTTTGTCAAATTGCAAAAGCTCCTCCGTACAAAGGAGACTCTGCCAAAAAATTTCGGAAATTTTGGGAGTTAGAAAAATTTTGAAATTTTTATTAAAATTTTGTAAAAGACAAAGCGAGTTTAAATTGGATACTAAAATTAGTTAGTGAATGAAACTAATTAAAATAATGACATGAATTAGTTATAAATGAAAAAAATAAAATTTAAAGTTTAGAATTGAAAATAAATTGAATTCGTATGGAAATGAAAGCGTCAATTTGTATAGAAATAGATATAAACTAAAGTCGGAGATGAAAATAAAAATAAGACACATATAAAGTGTTTAGGTTAACTTAAGAAAGAATGATCAATTCTTAGTTGGAAATTGGATATTGTAGATATATTCTAAATTGATATTTGGATGGATAGTGACATTTGGTAAGAAAGTTAATATGATGGTTTGTGAATATTGAGGTTGGATATGAGTGTTAAGCAGAATATGCAGGTATTATAAAAGGGAAAAGAAGTGTGGATTTGATTTCAAGAGATAAATTTGAAATGCTCGACAAAAAGGTACGTATTTAAATTTGGTATGGAATTTGTTTGGGATTTGGATTTGGATTTGGATTGAGCCACTTGGCTTTTTGTTTTCTTTTTGGATTTGGGAGGCCGTAGAGCCATTTTGTAGTTGTACCGAGTCAGCCGCGCAAAGGAAACGCTGGCAAAAGTTTTCGGGAATTTAGGGAGTTAGAAAAATTTTGAGAAAATTTTGATAATTCAAAATTAGTTTTAAGATTAAAGCTGAAAGGGTTGAGCAAATAGGATCGTTTGCAAACTAGGGAAAGGTTTGGAAAGTTAATAAGTATGATAAGGGATCTTTTATAAGAAGATAGTTGGTGAGATGTTGAACTGTTAGAAACTGTTTGGTTTTGGAAAAGTAACGGGTTTTGGGCCATTCTTCCAAACTAGTAATTTCGGGGACGAAATTCTTTTAAGGGGGGAAGAATGTGACAACCCGGAATTTTTGAGTATTTAAAATTGGAATATTCAATTGATTTTGGATATTTAAAAGTTAGCTTTTAGTTTAAATTCAAATATCACAATTTATTTGATAATTAAATTATTGAATTAAATAATTTGAAGTTGGGTAAATTGTTGAACCTAGATTTTAAACATGTTAAAATAATTTGAAGGCTGGTAAAATTTATATTGATAATACTGAAAATAATAGAAGTTGTAAAATTAAATTTAACAGTGATTTGTTTAGTTTTAAAATTTTATAGTTTAAATTGAATTTAAAAATAGCCTTCCGGGGCACAGTCTCGGAATTCGACAAAACCAGTTCCATTGGTTCCGTAATATTGAGTTATTATCGGATTTCAATTCGTATTTATCGGAGTTAGTGTGTGAGTGTACGATATAATAACGTGCTGAAAATTTAATTGATAATAATTTTATGAAATTTACTTAGTTAAGCTTTCCTTTTACGCCACTTCTTTTAACTTAAAACCCTGTTTCCCTTTCTCTTCTAAAAGGACAGACAAGTTCAATTCCTTTTGAAAATCAAAATCGAAAATAATATATATATTTAATAAATAAATAAAGAAAGCTTCTCAGGGAAGCTATAGGCCGTGTATAATGAAGGACAGAGCAACCATAAAGGGCCGAAACCCCCCTTTTTTCTCTTTTCAATCCCTAAACCACGCAGTTTAAAAAAAAAAAAAAAAACCTAAACAATGACCGAAGCCAATAGTATTCAAATCGAATGGCAGAATAAGGGGCGGACCTCGCGTTAGGGTTCGCGAGATTCTTGGCAACGATGGAGGAGCGGCTCGTATTTCGAGCACGTGATGATGCTTGCGAGTTGAGGGAGACGGGTCGGCATCGCGACTCGAACCCTAGGTGTTCTGAGGCGTTGCGAAAGGGAGCAGTAGAGGGCGAGCAACTCGCGGTTAGGGTTTCGCGAAGTACTTGGAGTTTGATTTGGGAACAATGGTACTCGAGAGCGAGCACAGGGGTGCGACTGGGAAGGTCGTGGAGAGGCAACGTATGCGGTGACGAATTAGGGTCTCTAAGTAGTTGATTGTAGGCAAGGGGAGGATGAATGTCAGTGACGTGAGAGGCCAAAACCTAGCTGCAGGTATAGATTTATGACTTTAGTTTATCGTTTTCAAAAAAAAAAAAAAAATGTTTACTGTTGTTGTTAGTTTTCCAATTTGCAAAATCGAAATTTGATATATAGGCATTTACAGACTATTATATATATGAACATATATTTAATTATATATATAAAAAAAATGTGTGAATGAGCTTATTAATTTTCTTAATGACTGAAAGAACTTTTTAGCAAAGGAAAATATTAATAAAGATAAATAATTTATTTAAAACCCAATTGTTAGTTATAAATAATTTAGTGGTTGATTTAAAATTTCAAAATGGATAATAAATAGTTTGATTAGTTCCAATATTAATAAACCACATAAATGTTTATTCAAGGTCCAAATTGTGGAGAATCAAGACGGATTGGAAATAATTTGCATGCAAAGTTAAAAGGTGAGTTAATCTCACTCAGTTTAAATTTAAATTTAAATGATTAAATTTAAATAATTGTTTGAATGGTTGAGTTGTTGATGTGCTATTGTATGTTATATTTGGAAATTGATGTACTATATTGTGCTAACATCTGTGGATGCAGGGAAAAACAGGTTGGAGGGATCCAACTGGACCCCTCAACTTTATTTAATTATTTAATATTCTCTGTTCTGAATATTTGATATCGGTAATGAATTATGAGGAAATATTGAATGTTATGGTTTGATGGTTATAATTGGGCAATAATGAATTACCAAATATATAATTTGGGTTTGGAAATGAAAATAAAAGAAATGAAATTGTAAGTAAATAATTATAGAAATGTTAAATAAATTTATAAATGAACTGGATAGGAAATAAAGTGTTGAAAATTTTAATAAATAAATCTTGAGTATGGGAAGAAAAGTTGAAATAAACAGAAAGTTAACGAACTCTAACTTCAATGTTATTGTTTAAAGGAACAAAACATTTATTTTAAATTTAGGATTTTAAATCATTTAAGAAGAAAAAGAAAAGAAAAAAAAAAGAAAAAAAATAAAATAAAGAAGGAATTGGGAATAACCTGAAATTTGTACATTTCAGATAAAGGATTTAAAATCAAATTGAAAACAATAATAAAGTTCATAATTAATGAATTTTGAAATAAACTGGTAAGTAAAGAAATTTATTTCAAATGGAATAAATTAGAAATCAATTTGGAAAATTGATTTAAGTGATTGAGTTTGGAAATTTCTTCTGAATAACCAAGTACGTTTTCAAAGTAAGTTTTTAAATATAAGTTAATAGTTTTAAATTTTTTTAAAAAGTATGTTTTGTAAAATATTATTATTTCTAATATTTAATTTCTAAAGCAAGTATTTCCTTTAATATATTATAGCATTAATTATTTATAAGTGACTTAGTATTTGTTTTAAAAGTAAAAACCTGGTTTTATATTTTGTAAAGTGACCTTATTTTCTAAATGCATATAGTATGTAATTTTAGCAAATTAGTTACGTAGTTTTATCCTAAGTATTTTAAAGCATATATTTCAAAGTAAAGTGTTCTAAAATTATTTTAAAAATCTATTTTGTGCTTGGTGATTTCATAGGAGATAGAAAAGATTTGGAAAAGTTGATTCTGGAAAGAAAGATGGTTTTGAAACTGTTTTCAAAGGATTGAAAATAGAAATATATCTTTGAGGATATTTTGAGATAAATAAATAATTTGGGAAATTATTTATTGTTGGATGGTTGTTTGTGAATATTAATTGATAGTTAAATAACCGACTATCAATATTGGCCAAATGCGTTGATCGTTTCGAAGAGACCGGGATCGAGATTTATTTCTCGAAAACCACTTCGATCCGGTTTGTACGTTTCGCGTAAACGATTTTGGATTCGAAGATGGAACAGTGAAGTGCAAGGGCTAGTCGCTACTAATCCTGAGGATATTTCCAAAATGGATGTAGTAGGAATAGTGCCTTCGGTTCCGTTCGAACCCGGGACGGACTTGTATGGACGAATGCTTGCGAAACATCGTCCGGTGGGCGATGGGCATTCTAAGAGAAAACGTTCTAAAGGTAACGTTTAGCCTCAAGCCTCATCAAATGGGAATGACTGAAAATCAGGGGATATGCAGCAAGGTTAGGTGGGTCATGCCCAAGCAGGACAAGATAATTCCCCTGTCTAGATGTCCCTTATTTATTTCGGCTTAGTGGGTTGTTGGTCGCGCCAACCACGGGGTTTATCTTGTTCGGGACTGTTCAGTAAGGAATGGTTCCGGCCTTGTGTTGCAGGGGATGAAGGGAGTAATCCTCGGTACGGTGATCTAGGCCCCGTACTGTGACAGGTGGTACCCCAGTGCCTAGTCATTGTTGGAAATCCATTCTCCCTACGAGCCTTGTACGAGTTTTGTTTGTATTACCCACTTTTGTGGCTAGTAGCTGGAATTTAATAGATGTAACAATTTCGGCTATTTTATAAGTATTTGTAAATAGACCCTATTATAATATCAGAAGATTTCTATAAAAATTGTTTTAGCTATCGTAAGGTAAAAACCCGACATGTTTATTTGTGGCGTGGTCTTACGAGATGCTTTTGTTTTCAAAGGATTTTTGAACTTTAATAATCAATTGGGTGTGATTTTCTCACTCTGGTATTCCATACTGACTCGGGTGTTATTTAACTGTAATGCTCGGGTCAGACCGAGTATTATAGGATTCAGGATATGTTGCTGTGGAGCTCAGGAGACGAGCTGGATGACGATACGTACTCTAGTACTTGTATATATATATATATTCCGCTGTTTGAGTTGTGTATTCTGAGTTGTTATGTACTCATTGTATGTTATTGATATGAGCTGTGACTGATGTACTCTGATGATGTAATATATGTAAACAGAAATATTTGATGTTGAGTAAAGTTTATATATTATTTATTATATTTTATTCCGCTGCGATGGTTAGATTATGATGTTGATTTTGTTTCCTCTTCTTCTACCACTTTTCTTAAACCCAAATGGTTCGTATTTCTGTACAACTTGAGTTGATTGTCGTAGAATAGTGTTAACTCAAGGGGTACGGATTTGCGGGCTGTTACACTAGAGCAGATAGTATTAAATGCTTGTTGTAAAATGTGTTTACATAATTATCATTATTTCGGCTGGAAAGTTTTCTTTTGTACTAAAATGTTTACATATAAGCTTACACTTACAATGGCCTGCTGACCAATTTTGTACAAAAGTTTTGTTATTATATTTCTTGTTTTTAGTAACCTTCAAGTTTACATTGCCTAGCTTAAATAATTATATACATACTTGCTGTAGATAGATATTAGTATGCAGATTGTACTTATGGCAGGTAAGCAATTATGGCTTGTGTATGAAGCTTTGAATAAAGATCTTTGTTTTGTTGTTAAAATCTTGTCTTGTATTATGTTATACTTGTTTTTATTTCATTTTATACTTTGAGTTTGAATTACATGTGAAGATATTGTATATAAAAGAATAGGTTTTATTATTTGCTTGCTTACTTATTTATATTTGTATTTTATAATTTGATTATCAATATTTACATTATGTTCTTAAGTTTTACCTATATTTAATACTTATTTTTATAATTATTTCCAATTATAATTTATTCAAATTATACACATAAGTTTGACTCGTATTTTACATTTATATTTTATATTACTAGAATTTGGTTTTAAATTTCAAACATTATCAAGCATCCGGATTTATTTAACCAATGTTAACAATGTATAGCATTCTAATTTAATTATATGAGTTCAATTTTATTAAGAATATTGTTAAGAAACTTATTTTAGAATTTCAACATTATCATCAATACGTATTATTTTATACTAAATAAAAACAATGTAAAGTATTTTAAGTAATTATATAAAAATAGATTTTTATCGGGAATATTATTGAAATACTTATTTCAATTTTCAAATCAATTTCCCTTTTAAAAAAAACAGTTTATATAAATAGATGGCAATACTTTCAAAATCATATTCGTTTAAATATGAACAATTCATATTTTATATTTAATTAGATTAAACATTTATAAAAAAAAATAATACAGGGCCGAAATCCAGGGTCGTTACATTCCTTCCTCCTTAAAAGAATTTCGTCCCCGAAATTTAAACAACAGTTAATTCAAAAGTTTTTATATTAACCATCCCAACAAACATATCCTTCATACAATAGCAAACAAACAGATAGCCTATCCTTACAAACAATACTAGCTATCCGAACACAAGTTCGGATAAGTTTCCCTAAAACTATCGAGAGTTTATCTCTCGATGATCAATAATCCTAACTGGATTCCTGACCACAATTAAATTCGACTCAATTTCAAATTTCCTGAATTACTGGTTTAACAACTAATGATAAATCATGAACAAATTTCCTGAGATATATGGAATACACAATAAATTCCAGACATCCATTCTAGCAATTCAATTCTAAAAGTTACAGTATTAACTCTTTCCAAATTTAATTGACTCTTTTACAGAATTTCAATATCTATTCAATCAAGCCCCTATGATGTACATATACCATTCGTGCGCAATATCAAATCCGATCGCTTGATCACACAATTTCATTTCCGAACTAGTATTGTCCACCCGACTTCCTAGTACGGACTCAGGACTGGTTTCTAGATTAGAGTCTGTCATTCTCCTTGCATAGTCACAACTATGATAGAGAATTTTCCAGAATCAATCAAAATCCAAATCCATGGTTCGTCGTCGAAAATCGAGTGAAAATCCTAACTCGGATCGATAGCACTATCTCGAAATTCTGTGCTCGAATCTGGATCAAACTGTTATGTGAACAAAATAATATACGTACATCCTACGTATTATATCCATTGATTATCAACTATATCAAATTTCTTTTTATTCACATTATTCTGATTTGTATTTACTTGGAATAATTTTTTCCAACATCAAATTTACTTAAGAATTTAACTCTTCATTTCTTAAGTTTAATATAAGCATAATATATACTCCTATATTATTACCCTACCACTTTAGCCTTTGTATCTTTTATTTTCCAACTTGAATTTCTAATCCCATGTGAATTCAAATTTATCTTTAACTCTGAATATTGAATTTTATTGTCTATCTTTCATTTATAACTAATTCCTATCATTATTTCCAAATTAGTTTCATTCTTTAGTTTATTCCAAATTTCAATTTGAAATTGTTTTATTGCTAAATTTTTGTATTTTTTTTTAATCTTGTTTACTTCAAAACAACTCATTACTATATGCAATTTGACAATACTATTGTGAATAAATAATTACTTAAACTTCATAACAATTTTAAATTGATTCCAACTCAATTTACACTTGATTCCATCACAATTAATTTATTCATAATCCTTTCATTGCATTTCCTTCATTTCAACAGGTTTGGTTCTAAACCATGTTGTTAAATTTGACAACCCATATTTTAAATTAATCATCTCACAATTTATTTAAGTCATCAACTGTTTCACTTAATAACTTAAGTTCATTCTATTCCACCAATTCCCATTCAAATCTTTGATTTGATTTTCTTTTAATCAAATCCCAACTACTTACTGATTAGTTTATTCTTTTATCCATCCTTAAATTTTAATTTACATTAACAATTCATTATTAAAGTTATTCATAATCAATTATTCAATTTATACTTGAATTAAATTTGTTAACAACTCACATCACTTCTATCCCATTCAATACTTACTTTGATTTACATTTACTTATTTACATAAGAATTTTATTTTATTCAATTTTATTTATGACTCGATTGAATTCATCTAACTACAATCTTATTTCAACTCAACTTCAGTTAAATTTAGCTACTTACAAATCTTTAAATTTATTTCTCAATATATGAGTTCAAAACTTATTTATTTCCCTTAAAGTTTATATTACTCATTTGGGTCATTTCATCTTATAACCACAATTTCAGATTATATATATAACACTTAGCATCTTAAGATATAAATTTCCATCCCGCATTTACAATCATTTTACCTTCAAATTTTATAGCCAACTAAGTTCATTTGCATTTCAATTCCATTTAACGTGTCTCAGGTTAACCTCTAATATGTTTCTTTATTTTCATTTACTTAAGTTAAATTTTAATCTCCTGAATTAAAATTCCCAATTTCATCTTATAATTATCAACTTTACTTTATAAATTCAATAGTTGATCCATTTAAACCTTCCACATTATCTAAATAGAATTTTTTTCTTAAAATTCAATTGCCCGGTCTCCATTTTCAAACCAATTTGAAATGATAACTACACATACCTACTTGGTATATCAACTCAAATTTTCAACTTTCAAACACTTATTTTCACCAAAACAAATTTTCTCCTTTTGAAAATTTTGGAACAACTTGCATACCCAACAACCCCAAACAATATCATAACCAAAAATAATTTTGCAAAACAAAATTCCATTATTTTTCTTTCCTTCAAATCTTTGGAAAAACATTTCAAACATTCCCAAGATTTTAAATTTCCAAATCCTTTGATTAAATTCATTTAAACACTTTCAAATTCCCAGGACTTAAATTCTGGTTTAATCAAATGTTAATTATAATTCCTTTTTATTTAAAATCATTCTTAAATAATTTTTTATTTGGTTATAAACCACTCACATTTAAATCTTTATTCGATTGTACCATTAACAATCAAACATCCAAGTATATATAGTTATTTTAGAAAAATATTCCTTTATATCAAAATATAACTTTGGGTAAAATTATTTTATTTACCCTACTTTTAAAAACAATATTGTGTCGAATTGTTCTATTTAAGTGTTTAGAAACCCCTTCGATACAGTTTTCGAGGCTGTGCCGACGAAGGTTCATATACCACTCAATAAATCAATCAACGCAATATAAAACAACTTTATATTCACTAACAAATACGCGCTCATATCTATTAATACACTCAAACTCATTTTAGAGTTCTACAAACTCTATTTTATGAGTAATTCCTACCAGAGCCAAGGTTATCACCAACCTATGCTCTGATACCAACTGTGACGACCCGACTTTCTACTACCAGAAAGACGTATCATCATAAAGAAAGAAAGGGATGAGAAAATAGAAAAGATAGAGAAGAAAGAACAACAACATCAGAATCTCACAGCGGAACGGAACAAGATATAATATATCACTTAAATAATACATAGTTTGTACATATATCAGAGTTATACAATATCAATACATGTGACAATCATACATGCATCACATACTAGACAGTTATAAACACCCGTCTAGTTAATACAACTCAAACAATATGACTCAGAGATACTAACACAGCGGGAATATATATATATATATATATATATATATATATATATATATATATATATATATATATATATATATATATATCTACAACGTTGAAGCCTCCTGCTCCATTGCTCCTCCAGAATTCGTCAAATTAAACCTGAATCCCTTGGCTACCCGTAAAAATTTGGGTACCCGAGAGTTTATGAAAAACAAAAATAAACTCCGGGTCAGACATGGGTCTGGTATGAGTAAACGGTTTAAAGTTGTTTAACTTTTGAAAAACATTTGAAAATAAAGGTATCACGTAAGACTCCCCACATATAAATACGGGTAAGTTTTTACCTTACGCTAACCAAAACATTTCATAGGAAATCCAGTGATATTATAATAGTGTCTAGGGTTCTCAAGTAAATAGAAAATAGCCGAAATTGTTACATTATTAAATTCCAGCTACTAGCCACAAAAGTGGGTAATACAAATCAAAACCGTAGGGTCTCGTAGGGAAAATGGATTTCCAACAATGGCAGGGCTACTGGGGTACCGCCCGTCACAGTACGGGGCCTAGATCTCCGTACCGAGGATTACTCCCTTCATCCCCTGCAACACAAGGCCGGAACCATTCCTTACTGAACAGTCCCGAACAAGATAAACCCCGCGGTTGTAGCTAGCAACCACCCACTAAGCCGAAATATAAAAAGGGACATCTAGACAGGGGAAATATCTTGTCCTGCTTGGGCATGACCCACCTAACCTTGCTGCATCTCCCCTGTTTTAACCATTCCCGGTTGATGAGGCTTGAGGCTACGATTACCTTTAAAGAACATATCACTTAGAATGCTCATCGTCCGCCTGACGATGTGTTGAAAGCATTCAATCCATACAAGTTCGTTCCGGGTTCGAACGAAACCGAAGGCATTATCTCGTTACACTCATTTTGGAATCACCCTCAGAGTCAACGACGATAACCCTTGCATTCTGAAAACTCCACCTCGATCTTCATTTCAGTATTCACGACCTAACGTTTTAAATTGGATCGATGTGGTTTTCGAAGAATCAAAATTGATTCTTCCGATCCCGGTCTCATCGAATCCAAACGCCATTTTAAGGGCCAAGTTGTCTAATTAACTTAACAGTTTTAAATAATTTCAACATATACAAGCATCACAGATATAACACAGCATATCACAGACTAATATCATCACATAAATATTACAATCAGATATTCAATCATAACAGCCCATAAGCAGTCACCTTTAAGCTTATTTGAAGATAATAATTACCTAAGAATTAACCACTAAACTCTGTTTAATTAATCATTAATTATAAATCAGTTACTTATTTCAAATTGTCTTAATGATTTCTTAATCAGCTATTAAATCCTAATCACATTCTATTTCACACTATTAATTACTTCCTTACTCAAGTGATTTAACTTTTATTACTTATTTAACTGCTTCCTGACCATTAATTAATAACTTTATTTTATTTATAAAACTTAATTATTCAGTTATTATCTGCTAACCACTTAATTAATCAATAATTATTTCTTAATCAAGTTTCTTAATTAATTAACTATTAATTCATAATTAAGTCACTTGTTTAATTAATTTCATATTTACCCCTTTCCATAATTATCGATCTCTGATTAAATTTTAAAGTAATTACTCTCGGTCACCTTTCAAAATTAATTATTCAATCTTAATTAACGTACTAAAAAAACAATTTTCCTTAACTTGAAAAATCAATTTATTTTAACTACACATCTCAAATGTTAATTTACTTGTACTTAACTTAGACTAATTGCCTAATTTAAAAGATAATTAAGTGTTTTTTTTTAAAAAAAAAAAACTAGTTACGAAATAAATAAAGTAATAAATCTAAAATCTTCTCAATATTTCAAATTTATGAAACAGCTTAATTAACTAATACACTATTGAAAAACTGCATTTGTAAAAAGAACCCGAGTCGTCCCTTTCTTAAACTCGAGTATTACTTCGAGTAACCCCCCATATTACCGAGACCTTCCCGTTACTCCTTCTTCTCCCTTCTCTTATCCATTTCTACAGGTAGTTCGGTTTTAAACTTAAGTAAAAAAAAAAAAAATAACAAACCTCAGCGAAACTAACCACACACGAACGAGACGAACTCGGAGGGAAGCCCATAATCGTACGAGCATAACCCGAAGAAAGAACACAGCTATACTCTGACACGCAAACCCAACTTCAACGCCACCGTGCACGTGCACGGTGGTTCGCCAACGTCCTGGCGATGCACGACCACTCCGGCAAGTTGTATAGGGAACATAGATACGAAAACAAAACCCAAAACCCTTCGAAGATTTCTAGGTCAGAAAATGACCTGCTGCCTGAACACGAGCCAAGAACGCCTCACCGTAAATCCCCTCGCGTGGCCACTCTCCATCACCGGAGGTGATGAACCTCCACCAAAACGTCACTCACACCCCTACCTAACTCCATTTAAACTCGCGTTCCACTCGGTTCACTCATGATGCCGAAATCAAGTTTTTACAGAGCATACAAAACATTTACACTAAAACCCTACTCTTGATTCAATCCCAAAATCCCTACATTCGAGAATTTTTTGACATTTTTCTTGGATCATATGGTTTAAAATCTTGCTTCCTGTAAATTTACAGAAGTTAAAATTGACTCAAACTTCCAGAATTGACACAAACCCCACTTAGTTTCATTTTAAAACTGCACCTTTGATCTTTGCCTAAAAATCAAGATTTTTATGTTAAAAATCATAGTTATGTATATGAACTCTAAATATGTTATTCAATTTACAAATTCAAATATTCAAAATTTGGCCTTTGGTTTCCTTTACCTGAGATTTGAAGAAAACAGTGTTACATCTTACTGTTATGGTTCAAACATAATCTCAAACTTTGTTTTATATTAAACAATTGGAATTACTTACATCTTTTAGATTAAAACTTAATTCAAGTGGGAGAGTATTAATATCTTTTACTTCTTCTATTCAGAAGTTCAGAAGCTAGAACAGAATAGGCATAGAAGCTTCTATATATACAGCAATCGCACAAATCAGAAACTAATTATCATGTTTAAAATTTAAGAAAGCATGTTTACTCACAAGCCAATTTTTTGTTGAAACTGAAATGTTAAAGCTGCAAACTTGAATCAGCTCTTACAAAAATTAAATTTATTAGTTTTCTTGCTTGACTTCCTGAAAACTTAACCTTCAGTAAATAGTTTTCTTAACTTGTTTTAAATTTGTTTCCAAAGTCTGGTTTAATGTTCTCAACATCCTGTTTGTTGGGAAAAACAAGCTAACAAAGGTTTAAATAAAAATAACATGAGTGTTAAAATCAACTATATGATCTGCATCCATCACAGAGAAACAACAGAGCATAACCCATATATTCACAAACTCCTACTCACCCATCACTGATTACATTCCATAAATAAATGAAATCAACTTATTTGAATTTAGATAAACTAAAAATTTAAATCTTGATGTTTACTCACCAGGAAAATTCCAGAATCAAAGAATCAAACAGAGGTGATGAAACTGCAGATGAATCTGCTCCTAACCTCTGATGATTTAAAACTGTTTTTGAATCTGCCTGTTTCTTGTTTTGAATTAAAATGTTGATTTTACTGCCTATTTCCTTCTTTTGTTTCCTCTGATTTACTATGGCTTACAGAACAATCTAAAAAGAATAGAGGTAAACATATATATAAAGAAGATATAGATGTTTAAAAGAAGGTGGTTTCTAGTGTAGTTATTATTTGTTCTAATATGACAGATTTTATCTACTGCAAAGGAAAGATTTGCTAAATATCCCTGAACTGGCAAAGATGTAGGCTAGAGCAGATAGTATTAAATGCTTGTTGTAAAATGTGTTTACATAATTATCATTATTTCGGCTGGAAAGTTTTCTTTTGTACTAAAATGTTTACATATAAGCTTACACTTACAATGGCCTGCTGACCAATTTTGTACAAAAGTTTTGTTATTATATTTCTTGTTTTTAGTAACCTTCAAGTTTACATTGCCTAGCTTAAATAATTATATACATACTTGTTGTAGATAGATATTAGTATGCAGATTGTACTTATGGCAGGTAAGCAATTATGGCTTGTGTATGAAGCTTTGAATAAAGATCTTTGTTTTGTTGTTAAAATCTTGTCTTGTATTATGTTATACTTGTTTTTATTTCATTTTATACTTTGAGTTTGAATTACATGTGAAGATATTGTATATAAAAGAACAGTTTTTATTATTTGCTTGCTTACTTATTTATATTTTGACGCAGCGGATAAATCGAAACAAACTTCAATCGGTGAAATGTAACAATCGGTGAGTTGAAGATACCAAAATGCCCAAGTTCGTTGATCCAAAGATACCGAACTCTAGCTATCTCAAACACGTTGATAGCGCACTATACCGTGTTCTAAGATCTACGATTCTTCGCACGTTGATCTAGCGCACTAGATTCCGTGAATCGGCTTCTACGATCGTTGAATCGAGCGCACTCGATTAACCGAAAGAGGAGATAGGAGATTACACTCAACTACCAATTGGTATGAAAGCACAAAGCTAACAAAAGAGAATTTTATTCAAAAATCAACCACCAAAAATGTACAACACACGCGTATTTATAGGAGTTACAACCCAGCCTTAAGTCGTACACGACTCATCCCCCACGACTCACGACTTAAGGCTCTCGACTCAACAATACAACACAACGCTGTACAACTCATAGGTCGGCACCGACTCAACGCAAGCGACTCAAACACGACCGACTCATCATAAGTCGTTACCGACTTAACTACACAACACAGTTGACACGACTCACACATATCCGACTTAACACAAGCGACCTTCATACAACTCCCCTTAAGTCGGTAGCGACTTAAATCACACGACTCAACATAGTAACACACATGACCGACTCAAAGTAAACGACTCAACAATACAAGCGACCCACGACTCAACTACATACCGACTTAAGAAACCCACGACATAAGACTTCACCGACTCATAGCTTCCTTACGGCATATCCCCTCCACCCGAGTCAACTCCGAACGACTTAACGATGAGTCGTTGAGTCGTGTACGACTCATCAAGCACGAACACTTCAACTTTCCCTTGAGTCGTAACCCTGCTTTATTAACCCGTGTACGACTCAAGCAGTTGTTATCTCGGGTCTCTTCCTTGTCAAGTTGTACCTCCCCTTCTCTCTCCCAGTTAGGTCGGAAACGACTCATGCTTCTCTTGAGTCGTGGACGACTCAAACCCGATGCCTTGTTAACTCGGCCTACCTTCCCCCTTGGCTTGTTAACTCGTGGCCCTCCTTCCTTAGCTCGGAACCGATTCAAACCTTCATTGAGTCGTGGACGACTCATCACACTACACCACAAACTCGTGTTTTCAGGAATTAAAGTTTGCACAACCTCTTCTCTGGCCTTAGCTGCATCATCCTCCCCTGGTTGAGAAAAATTCGTCCTCGAATTTGCAAATTCTTTCTCATCAAAATGTTCATCTCCATAATATGGCACAAGATGCTTAATATTGAATACGTCAGAAGTGTAAATATCCTCCGGCAGCTTCAACTTATAAGCATTATCATTAATTCGTTTCACAATTTCGACAGGACCAATTTTTCTGGCTTTCAACTTATTATATGCGCCCACTGGAAAACGATCTTTGGTCAATACAGCATAAACCAAATCACCTTCGTTAAATTTAACATGTCGTCGCTTTAAATCTGCAGACTTCTTATACTTCTCATTCGATTTCTCCAATCGTTCCTGAACGATTTTATGACATTCAGTCAGCTCATCAACAAAATCAACAGCTCGTTTAATTGTTCCTTTCGCCTGTGGTACTACTGCCAAATCCAACGGTCCCCTGGGTAAATTTGAATAAACAATCTGAAATGGACTGAATCCCGTGCTACGATTCACTGCATGATTATGTGCAAATTCAGCTTGGCATAACTTCATGTCCCAACTTCTCAAATTATCCTGTACAAGACATCGCAACAAATTTCCCAATGACCTGTTAATAACTTCCGTCTGTCCGTCTGTTTGTGGATGATAAGCACTGCTAAAATTCAACTTCGTTCCTACCATTTTCCACAAACTCAACCAAAAATGACTCAGAAAACGAGTATCTCTATCCGACACGATAGACTCTGGTAAACCATGAATTCGATAAATCTCCTTGAAAAATAACTGCGCCACTCGAACTGCATCCGCTGTCTTTATGCAAGCAACAAAATGTGCCATCTTCGAAAATCTGTCCACTACAACAAATATCGAATCATTTCCCCTTTGAGTTCTAGGCAAACCTAAAACGAAATCCATGCTAATATCAACCCATGGCTTAGACGGTACAGGTAATGGCATATACAACCCTGCATTCGTCGCTGTTCCCTTTGAAACTTGGCAAATATGACATCGCTCCACAAATCTTTCCACTTCTTTTCTCATCGACGGCCAAAAGTAAGATTGTGAAATCAATTGCAAAGTACGATCACGGCCCACATGCCCTTCCTCGTGTAACTCTTTGACAATTTTCAACCTCAAGCTACAGTCTGGAATACACAAACGATTCCCTTTAAACAGAAAACCATCAACCAACGTAAATTCATCGGTACTCTCACCCTTCACTTTCTCAACATATTTCACAAAGTAAGGATCTTCATTAATCATCTCCGGCAACATCTTAAAACCCGTCACTTCAACTTTCATTATCGTTAATAAATGACTCCTCCTACTCAAAGCATCAGCTACCCGATTTGTCACCCCTTATTTATGTTTGACAACAAAAGTAAACTGCTGTAAATATGCTATCCACGATGCATGTCTCGCTGAAATCTTATCCTGCCCCTGTAAATGTTTCAATGCTTCATGATCTGTATAAAGGACAAATTCCTTCTGAAATAGATAGTGTCTCCAATGCTTAACAGCTTGTACAACAGCATAAAATTCAACGTCATATGTACTGTATCTCATCTTTGCTCCTGACAACTTTTCGCCGAAATAAGCAACTGGCTTCCCATTCTGACTCAGAACTCCTCCAATACCAACCTTCGAAGCATCAGTATGCAATTCAAACAATAACTGAAAATTCGGTAAAACAAGAATTGGTGCAGACGTCAACAATTCCTTGATCTTTTCAAAAGCAACCCCCGCTTCTTCTGACCATACAAATTGTTTCCCTTTCATGCAATCAGTAACTTGAGCCATCACGCTACTGAAGTGTGGAATGAATCTTCGGTAGAATGACGCTAGCCCATGAAAACTTCTCACTTCCGTAATCGTCTTTGGCTGTGGCCAATTCCTGACTGCCTCAACTTTACTCTGGTCAACTTGAATACCTTCCCCTGAAACAACATAACCCAGGAATAAAACACTGTGCGTCATAAACACACATTTCTTCGTAGCAGCATAAAATTGTTCTTCACGAAGAATAATCAATACTTCCCTCAAATGTAGAACATGCTCCTCCATACTTCTGCTGTAAATCAGAATATCATCGAAATAAACCACAACGAACTTCCCAATGAATGGTCTAAAGATTTGATTCATCACCCGCATGAATGTACTAGGTGCATTTGACAGACCAAATGGCATAACCAACCATTCGTACAACCCCTCTCTCGTCTTGAAAGCTGTCTTCCATTCGTCTCCAGGTCTGATTCGAATTTGATGATAACCACTCTTCAAATCAATCTTCGAGAATATAGTTGCCCTACTCAACTGATCCAACAAATCATCCAACCTCGGCATAGGAAATCTATATCGGACAGTGATCTTATTCAAAGCTCTACTATCTGTGCACATCCTCCATGTTCCGTCCTTCTTTGGTACTAATAATGCTGGCACGGCACAAGGACTCAAGCTTTCCTGAACATGTCCCTGTTCCAACAACTCTTCCACCTGCCTTCGTAATTCCTCATGTTCCTTCGGACTCATTCGATAATGTGGTCGATGTGGTAACACTGCTCCCGGAACAAGATCAATTTGATGTTGAATGTCTCTAAGTGGTGGTAACTCCTTAGGCAACTCCTTTGGAAACACATCTTCAAACTCTTTCAAAACTGGCTTTGCTGCTTCTGGTATTTCAACTTCTTCACTACTCTCTCTCCTAATCAACAAAAATACTTCAGGTTCCTCTTCAACTTCTTTCACAAACTCCTTCAAAGATAATAAAGTTTTCAATTCCTCAATCTCCTCCAGCTTGCTCTCCTTCTGTTGTTGCTTCTTGGGAACCAAAGTGATTTTCGTACCCTCGAACATGAAACTGTAACTATTGGCACGACCATCATGTTGTACTGCTCTATCAAACTGCCACGGTTTGCCCAACAACAAGTGACAAACATCCATGTCCACTACATCACACCAAATTTCATCTTTGTATTTCTTCCCAATAGAAAAATTAACACAAGCTCTTCGGCACACCTTCACTTCACCACCCTTCCTTAACCATGCTAGCTTGTACGGTTTAGGATGTTTTTCAGTCTTCAAGTTCAATTTCCTCACAGCTTCTGTAGAAATAATATTATCACAACTTCCAGCATCAATGACGAACTTGCAAACCTTTCCCAGAATAGTGCATGTCGACTGAAAAATATTGCTTCTCAACCAACTACAATCCTCCTCTTGCTTTGGTGTAAGACAACTTCTCCTCATCATAAGATTACAACCTTCATCTCCAAACAATTCTTCTTCCTCTTCAACATAAGGTGTATTTGAACATTCTGCCTCCTCACCATCATCCTCCTCAACTTCTGCAACCATGGTTCTCTTCTTCGGCTTCGGACATTCATTACTTTTGTGACCCAACTCCTGACAATTATAACATTTGAAAACACTGTTAGCCTTCGCCTTCTCAACCTCCTTCACCACTGGCTTTGAAATAGGTTTAGGAACATTAGAACTTCCACCAACACCCCTTGCTTGATTATTGGAATTAGTAAACACACCACCTCCACGTCTTCCTTGTTTCTCCCAAGCTAACGCTTTCTGATGTGCCTCTGCAACGGATCTAGGATCGAACATATTAACCATATCCTGGATCTGCATTCTCAATCCCCCAATGAATCTAGCAGTTAGCTGTTCTTCTGTCTCCATAATATCATTCCTGGCAATGAGTTGGTAAAATTCATCAGCATAATCACTAACAGACTTTGTCCCTTGCCTCAGATTCTGCAACCTCTGGTACATAAGTGATTGGTAGTTGTAAGGTAAGAAAGTAGATCTCATCAACCTTTTCATCTTTTCCCACGATTCTATCTTTGACTTCCCCATTCTCTCCCTTGTAAGTTTAGTTTGCTGCCACCACGCCAAAGCTCTCCCCCTCAACCTAGTAGCAACCAACTTCACCCTTCTATGCTCAGGAACCTCCTTGAAATCAAAGATCTCTTCAACATTTGAAACCCAATCTAAGAACTCTTCAGCAACCATCCCGCCTTTAAACTCCGTAATCTCCATTTTCATACCCGATTCCCATCGACGATCATCTTCAACATCCCGATAAGAATTGTGAACTTGGTCTCGATCTCGATAATGAATACTAGCTCTATCACCTTCTTCAACAAAATCAAAAGTACGCCTACATCGATCTCGACCATTATCATCCCTTCGTTCATGCATACTTCTTTGACTATGTCTCTCTTCATCTCTATATGCTTCATGTTCAAATTCACGTTGACTTCTTCTCTCTTCATGTGCATAGTCATAATGATCTCTTCGCGATGAAATTGATGTTTCTCTTCTATCTCTAGAAGAATGTGGTGATACCCTCCTCGCTTCCGTAACCGATGGCGAAACTCGGTTTCCTCCATGGTTCGAGTTTGGTGATCTCCTCCTTTGATTCAAATCATTCATCAATTTCTCCAATTTTCCAATGCCTTCATCAAACTTTTCATTAATACGTTGTTCCATAAGCTCGGCTTCTTCTCTACGATACAAAGCTTCAACGTTTTGATGACGATTAGCTCTCCTTGGTGGCATGATTGAAAAACTTTCACAAACACTTCAACAATTCGAACACAAAAATTCAAGCTTCAACAAAAGAACAAGTCACGGCTCAACACTTAACTCTTCAAGGCTTTAGCTCGGCAATGGTTTTACACGGCTCCACACTTCAAATCTTGGCGCGCAAAACTCCAAGACAAAATCCAAACAATATCCAACTCCTCGATCCAAAATGAAATGGATCAAACACTCCAAACTTGGTGCAACTTCAATATGACCACGATGAACAACTTCAAACTTCAAAAACTTCAAAACTTGGCTCCAAGAATCAACTTAGCTATGATTGGCTAAGTATGGCTCTGATACCAATAATGACGCAGCGGATAAATCGAAACAAACTTCAATCGGTGAAATGTAACAATCGGTGAGTTGAAGATACCAAAATGCCCAAGTTCGTTGATCCAAAGATACCGAACTCTAGCTATCTCAAACACGTTGATAGCGCACTATACCGTGTTCTAAGATCTACGATTCTTCGCACGTTGATCTAGCGCACTAGATTCCGTGAATCGGCTTCTACGATCGTTGAATCGAGCGCACTCGATTAACCGAAAGAGGAGATAGGAGATTACACTCAACTACCAATTGGTATGAAAGCACAAAGCTAACAAAAGAGAATTTTATTCAAAAATCAACCACCAAAAATGTACAACACACGCGTATTTATAGGAGTTACAACCCAGCCTTAAGTCGTACACGACTCATCCCCCACGACTCACGACTTAAGGCTCTCGACTCAACAATACAACACAACGCTGTACAACTCATAGGTCGGCACCGACTCAACGCAAGCGACTCAAACACGACCGACTCATCATAAGTCGTTACCGACTTAACTACACAACACAGTTGACACGGCTCACACATATCCGACTTAACACAAGCGACCTTCATACAACTCCCCTTAAGTCGGTAGCGACTTAAATCACACGACTCAACATAGTAACACACATGACCGACTCAAAGTAAACGACTCAACAATACAAGCGACCCACGACTCAACTACATACCGACTTAAGAAACCCACGACATAAGACTTCACCGACTCATAGCTTCCTTACGGCATATCCCCTCCACCCGAGTCAACTCCGAACGACTTAACGATGAGTCGTTGAGTCGTGTACGACTCATCAAGCACGAACACTTCAACTTTCCCTTGAGTCGTAACCCTGCTTTATTAACCCGTGTACGACTCAAGCAGTTGTTATCTCGGGTCTCTTCCTTGTCAAGTTGTACCTCCCCTTCTCTCTCCCAGTTAGGTCGGAAACGACTCATGCTTCTCTTGAGTCGTGGACGACTCAAACCCGATGCCTTGTTAACTCGGCCTACCTTCCCCCTTGGCTTGTTAACTCGTGGCCCTCCTTCCTTAGCTCGGAACCGATTCAAACCTTCATTGAGTCGTGGACGACTCATCACACTACACCACAAACTCGTGTTTTCAGGAATTAAAGTTTGCACAACCTCTTCTCTGGCCTTAGCTGCATCATATTTGTATTTTATAATTTGTTTATCAATATTTACATTATGTTCTTAAGTTTTACCTATATTTAATACTTATTTTTATAATTATTTCCAATTATAATTTATTCAAATTATACACATAAGTTTGACTCGTATTTTACATTTATATTTTATATTACTAGAATTTGGTTTTAAATTTCAAACATTATCAAGCATACGGATTTATTTAACCTATGTTAACAATGTATAGCATTCTAATTTAATTATATGAGTTCAATTTTATTAAGAATATTGTTAAGAAACTTATTTTAGAATTTCAACATTATCATCAATACGTATTATTTTATACTAAATAAAAACAATGTAAAGTATTTTAAGTAATTATATAAAAATAGATTTTTATCGGGAATATTATTGAAATACTTATTTCAATTTTCAAATCAATTTCCCTTTTAAAAAAATAGTTTATATAAATAGATGGCAATACTTTCAAAATCTTATTCGTTTAAATATGAACAATTCATATTTTATATTTAATTAGATTAAACATTTATAAAAAAAAAATTACAGGGCCGAAATCCAGGGTCGTTACATAAATGGATAAATTCACCTCAAATAAATTACTAGTATAATAACTACGTCAATGGGAATGCGGATTATATCAGCATGTAATAGCCATAGGATTGAACTGGAGAATTAAAAGAGGTAGAAGAGGTTCATACTTGGACTTTGAAGAAATTTGTATTATCCATAAGGTGCGCTCCTTATTCTTGTTGCACAATTCTGTAGAGTATATGCATTTTCTATATATATCACATGTAAGATGATTGAGATACCCTGTATTTTGCTATGTGAAGTTTTGTGTGCTGAAAACTTCTTTGTGCTAGGGCTTATGGCACTCTCAATATGTTGATAAATTTTGGTGATAGCAATGAATATAGTGAATTCAAGAGAGAGATAAGTCGGCAAAGTTAAAGTGGTTGAAATTTTCAAGGCTAATAAAAAAATAAACGAAGATGACGACAGATCTTCTAATGCATTGAGGTTTGTTTGATGTTTTATTTTTCTATTTTCTTAACATATATTCATTGGAAGTTAATAAAGTAAACAGTAGCCATAACAAAGGTAGGAATGATGGACTAATTATGTTGTTCATAAGTTGCTTGAAAGCAGTATGTGATTTTAATATATTCAAGCTTACATGGCTTATGATATGCGATTATCATATATGGAACAAACGATGAAGTAAATAAGGACACTTAAATCATTGTTGTGATAGTGTTTTGGGAGCTCAACAAAACTTACATGGCTTATGATATGTGATTTTTGCATGGCTTATGATATTTGATTATCATATACTGAATAAACAATGAAGTAAATAAGTACACATAAACACTGATATGTGTTTTGGGAGCTCTATAAAACAAAGACATATTCATCTGCAATATCGTGAGATACAAGTTATATTTACTTATTGTTGCATACCGTCTTCACTTGGTTATAAGGGACTTATAGTATTAGTGTCAATTAAAATGATAATTTAGAAAATTCGAGTAAGCACAAAATAACAATTTATAGACTAACATGATAGTCAATTCTTTATTCATGACCTAGAAAAAAAGGAAAAAAGAAGAAGAAAAGAATCAACAAAAAGTTTTATTAATTAATGTTAGATAATCATGGCGGTGGATTTGAACTTTTACGACTTGATTCACAATGCAACAAGATTTTTGTCTCTATGAATCTTGATTAACCTTCTAAACTATGATCCACATGAAATCGTCAGTTGTCTTTGGTAGATCAACAAAGTTCATAACAAATATGTCATACTTAGCTTAAGAATCAACAACGAGAGAATGAACCATGCTCTCTTAATATAACACATTATTTCTCTTTTCTTTTCATTTTCAGACCATGAACACCGGTGCCTCATTCTTCTTCATTTTCCAGAAACCTGTAAGGTTTTTATTTTCGATCTTTTCTTTTATATTCAGTAAAATTCTCCTAAACCAAATCTTCAGTTATATATTTCTTTCTATTTCTTATCCTTTGGATTGTAGAATTTCCAGGTTTTTTTTCTATTCTAGTGATTTTTAGTGCAAATTCACTACTGCAAATCTTGAATTTCAAAGGAAAATTTTTATGCACTTAACCCTAATTTGTTACTGCAAATTTGTTTTTTACATTTAACCCTAAACACAATTTGTTCAGATAAGAAGAATGAGTCTTCAAAGTTAGTTTTCTTTTTGTACTTGCACCATTTAAGTTTAGTTTGTTGATTCAGGTCATCTGTTTACTTATCTCATAGCAGTGTCCATTGGATATGTGGTGAACATGGATTGAACGCATGATTTTTAGTTCTTCAGTCTTAGGCATAAGCGAATGGTCTACCTGGATTGACTTTGTCAAATATTAAACACAACTGCTAGTGTATTAATTATTACAACGTAGAACTGAAAATTAGAGTTAAAGAATTGCTTCTTTCTAATTCCTTTTTTGAACTACAAGGATATTCCTCTTTGATCCTACTTTGTAATTCTCATAATTTTTCTTGTAAGATACCTTTCTCTTTGTAGATCATGGTGTCCAAAATTTCATTTTTAACTCAGACTCATTGTTCTATTTTTACTTTAGCACTTTAATGTCCAGTTTTTTCTTCTAAACAGAATTTTTGTTTGGTAAATTTCTCAACAGATTACAAAACTAAGTTGGTGAATAATAGCTTAGCTACTTGGAAATGGTAATGCACAGGCAGTATAAAAAAAGTTGGGGTGAGAGAGGCTTGAACTCTCGACCGCAGGAACACTCAGCATAGCTATGAGACTTACGCCTTAGGCAACTGCGCCGCCACACCATTATGCATTTAGTTTAAATACTAGATTTAATACTTTTTGTGCACACTGTTTATAAAATAAAGAACCAAAAGAATACAAGATTATATAACATGTTGTATTGAGTTCAAACATCCCGATTACTATTTTTTCTAACATAGTTAATTTGTAGTTAGGTGTAAAAATAAGATAAGAGAGGATATTCTTGATTTCAACGTTATTTCAAAAAAATTGAAACCTATGAACTAGCCAGTTGCATGCTTAAAGCTTTTTTTGGATTAATTTAGTTGAGTACTTAATGTCATAGTTGTTATGTATCACATCTAGTCTTTCAGTTGCAGTCACAAACATATTGTTTTATAATATATGGTTCATAGCTGTGGATGATTTTGCTTTGTTTAAATAACACATTATTGTTCACTTAAATTTACAAAAATAATTTAAAATTCCAAGATTACGTTAATGTATTCTTATTATTACCAATATTACTTTGAAAAGTTAAAGTTAAACTTGATTTCAAATATGGCGAATATGCAATTCTTCAATCTTAAGGGTAAAGAAACGACATGAGTTAGTTTACCCAAAAAATAATAAAATTATAATTATAATTTGAAAAATAAAAATCAAACTGAACCGTTTTTTTTAAAATCGAAATCAATAAAAAAATTGATTTGGTTTGACTGGCTGAACTTCAAATGAGCTAGACTGCGTTGGTGTCCAAAATAATATGAAGTCGAAATCAATTGTTGGATCCATATTTATGTAAAAATTTGGCGATGCTATAATATTTTTCACTCTAAATACCATGAATTGAAAAAACTAATACATTTAGATGATAATATAAGCAATACTATCGACATTGATAATCATGTTCTATTAATCTAATTTATGTTATATATTTGATCTGATCGGTTGGTTCGATTAAGGTGTAGGAATATAGTCCCTTATTTGGATGATTAAAGATGTATTTGTCACTTTTAGTAGTATTAAAATATATTCTGTGCATTTAATCTTGATGGAATACTAGACCGAATGTTGGAGTCCAAAGCTAATAAAAGCAAAATAACTCGCACCTACAAACTCAGATATGTCCCTATGTTTATCTCATAAGATAGTTCTAGAATTTATTAGATGCCTTGCTAAGACGTGGAGCTCTTTAAAGGCGGTAATTAGAACATTCTAATGAAATTTCTCTACATTAACCGAATGGCAATTGATTGCAGAACTTGTTTGGTAGCACGTTAGCTAGTGTCTTGCTAATGCATTTTTATAACCATCAAATGATTAGGATAGGTGTTTGCCCCTGATGTCCTTACACTTATAATATAATTATATGTTATTGTCGTATTCTAACTTCAATGATCTTAACTCAATGAAATATATTTAGAATAATCACAGCATAGCTTAACAGTATCTCTTTCCGGTTTCTCGATAGTATCAATCTTCTACCTAGATTTTCATCAGCTAATGGGTCAAGTAACTGTTCTGTGTTATTAAAGAATTCTCAATATTGATTTGACAGTCTTTATGGCATTAGTAGTTGTCTTATCCACTAATAAACATGCAGTATCAGGTGGAGTATAAAGTTATGATGAGTAGCATGTTGCAGTATTGGTAAGGTGAGTTCCAAGTTATGTGTTTTTTCGCAGGCTTAAATACAGAAAACGGTCTTCATTTACTCCATATTTTGCTAACACCTTAGCACACCATCTTTTACAGACCTTTATTTTGGGATCTTCAAGGGTTCACATAGAAAAAAATTAGCAGCGTTAACTGCAAATTACGATGATCATGGTAGTCAATGTTTTTGACATTATTACTTATATATAGTGCTCTTTTGAGTAGTTCAATAATTTGGTGCATGGATACACTTCTAATATAAGCTCAGGAGCAGTGGAATCCCTTGAACTTGATTTTGGCAATTTGTCATCTGCTTGTTTGGTAACTAAATATCTGCAATTGTACAAACCCTATTTTAGAACTTTAGCTTTATGTAACTGCAAACAATTTGACAGTTCAAGTTGGTGTTACCATTGGGTTTGGCACTACGTCAATGGGACGAAAATCATATCAGCATATACTAGGATTGAACTTGAGAATTAAAAAAGGTAAAAGAGTCATAGTTGGATTTTAAAGAAATTTGTCTTTTTTTTATAGTAGCCATATGGTGCCCTCCTTATTCTAGTTGCAAAATTATTTGAAATATATGCATTTGCTATAGAAATTAGACGTACTCCCTGTATTTTGCTATGTGAAATTTCATGTGTTGAAAACTAAAGTTGATAACACTCCATAATTTGAAGCCTGGTTTTAGTCCAGATATAGCCAAGTGGAGGGGGAAGAAAAAAACAACTGGAAGTGCTCACTAGTCCCATATGGTAGAAACTAATAAAATGGCTGGAGTTGACAAGTAATAAATAGTTCATGTAGTGCAACTCAGTTCCATACTTACCTGGATGGGGTCTATGGGTGATCATGAAGGCCCAGGCCTAGCCTAGTGGTTTCCATTGCACTTTGGAAATGCGTTGGGCTATCATCTCCCTAAGTGGGAGAGTGGACATCATTATTTGTTGCTTTGGGGGAACGCGTTCGTGCGGCCCTTGTTCATTACCAAATGAAATGTCTGCTTTTGTCTACTGTTCGGCTTTGTGTGCTTTTGTGATAGTTAAAAAGCTGTTATAGTTATTTTGTTTCTCTTTTGTAGAGAACCCTTTATGCAGACATACTTATTGGGTTTGATTTAACTCTCATAAAAATCCATATAAATTTGATCTTATGTTTTTGGTTGACAATGTCTTGTGTTGATCTGATATAAATTTATTTTGTTCCTTGATGTTTTAAGTCTAAAAATTGCATGTCATCTCTCTAATAAATTCTACGACACTTATAATAAACTTAAATAACACACACTCAATTTAATCATGTTTTTTAATTATAATTTTTTCTACATCTGCTAAATACTGAACGCGGTGAAAACTAGATGCTTGAGCGCACTTAGTTACATAGTGATAAAGAATCTAGCTCTGAATGTGTTGATCTATGGAAGATCTTCCTGTATAGTTGTTTAAAATTTGCATTGATGAGCATAATTACACGTTACCATAACATTTTCAATGGGAAATTATTTATATCTAAGTGTATATGGTGTTAATTGTTTTTGTAAACGTTTGTAAAACGTTTGTAAAATCAAATAAGAAGAAGAAGATAATTCATGTTATTCAGCAAGACGGCTGAGCAAACAAAGATTGATTACATTAGGGTTACACAGATAAGTTTATATAGATAGAAAACATAAACAATAAAAAGGCTAAAAAGCCCAACCCAGACAGGAAATGGATCAATATGCTAACATCCCCCCTCAAACACGCGATGGCACGACAAGAAGCATCGAGAGTTTGCCAATGAAAAATCTATGACGTTGAGTAGTGTTAGCCTTCGTGAAGAAATCAGCAAGTTGCGTCGCTGACGAAGTAAAAGGCAGAGAAATAGTTCCATGCAGCAAGTGATACCGAGTGAAATGACAGTCAATCTCAATATGTTTGATGCGCTCATGAAAAACAGTATTGTGAGCAATTTGAATAGCGCTCTTATTGTCACAATACATAGGAGTGGGAAAAGAAATCGAAACACCCATATCCTCCAACAGCCAACGCAACCAAATAATCTCAGATGTAGTGGAGGCCATAGCACGATACTCTGCCTCAGTGGAAGATCGAGAAACAACATCCTGTTTCTTGCTCTTCCATGAAATAAGGGAATCACCTAAAAATATACAAAAGCCAGTTGTGGATTTTCTATCCGTTGAGTCACCAGCCCAATCTGCATCAGAGAAGGTACGAAGCTCCAAAGATGAGGTCGATGGGAACAAAAGACTCTGATAAAGTGTTCCTTGCAAGTAACGAAGAATGCGCATAACAGCAGCCCAATGAACAGAGGTAGGGGAAGATACGAACTGACTAACAATGTGAACAGTATAGGCAATATCTGGACGAGTGATGGTCAGATATACAAGGCAACCAACAATAGAACGATATAAAGTGGGATCAGAAAGAGGACTCCCATCGGTCGGAGTATATCGGGCATTTACCTCAAGTGGTGAATCAACATGAAGTGTATCAGTATGACCAGCACGATGAATAATGTTAGTAGTGTATTTGTACTGGGAAAGAAGATAGCCTTTTTCTGAGGAAGCTATTTCAATCCTTAAAAAATAACGTAGATGACACAAATCCTTCATATCAAAACGACGAGACAATGTGGCTTTAATACTCACAATACCATTATTGTCATCACCTATAATGATCATATCATCTACATATAGTAGAAGAAGAATACGGCCTGCAGAAGTGACGCAGCGGAATAACAGGAAATCGTTATAACGATGAAAATGTGGCAATCGATGGATTGAAGATACTGAAATGCCCAAATTCGTTGATCACAAAGATACCGAATTATAGCTATCTTCGACACGTTGATCGCGCACGATACCGTGAGAGAAGATCTTCAATTCTTCAAGCGTTGATCAAGCGCAATTGATTCCGCGAATCGGCTTCAGCAATCGTTGATTCGAGCGCACTCGAATAACCGAAAGTGGAGATAGGAGATTACACTCAACTACCAATTTAGGATGGAAGCACACAGCAATCAAACAAGAATTTTATTTAAAAATCAACCACCTTACAAATGACACAACACTGCTATTTATAGCTTTCACAACGCAACACAAACAAAACATCACCAGACTCTTAGGTCGGCAGCGACTTACGACCTAACTTAGGTCGGCAGCGACCTAACGACCCACGACTCAACGCTCCTTATTACAACACATGCTAACATTACAATACTTAGGTCGTATACGACCTAACAACCCAGACACACGACCTATACAACTCACACGTCCTAAAAACAGATCGACTCAACACAAAGTACAATTTTCCGGCCTAACTTAAGTCGCTACGCGACCTACGTCCTAAGTTAGGTCGTCAACGACTTAACACCTCCAACAGTGAGCGACTCAACAACTTCAACGACTCAAGGTCTTCAGCGACTTATGGGTTTACGCGACTTAGCATAGATCGGTCCCTGTGACTTATCATAGCTTTGTTAGGTCGCTTTACTTCTTCCGAGCGACTTAAAGAATAGTTAAGTCGTAGCTCCTCTTCTTCTGTCCTGTTAGGTCGTGGCCGTCCTATACCTTTTTCCTTAGGTCGTGGCCGACCCAAAATATGCTCCGGTTTCTATAACTCGTTGTTAACTCGTGACTTGTTATCTCGTGATTCATTAGGTCGGGAACGACCTATAACTTCCTTCTTAAGTCGTGGACGACTCAAATCTTCCTTAAGTCATGTACGATTTATCCCTTGCGTGTTTTCTTCTCTGGCCTGAGCTACATCATCCTCCCCTGGTTGCGAAAAATTCGTCCTCGAATTTGTAAATTCTTCCACATCAGATTGTTCATCTCCATAATATGGCACGAGATGTTTAACATTGAACACGTCAGACGTGTACACATCCTCCGACAGCTTCAACTTATAAACATTTTCATTGATTTTCTTTAGGATTTTAACTGGGCCAATTTTCCTAGCTTTCAACTTGTTATAAGCGCCCACTGAAAAACGATCCTTGGTTAACACAGCGTAAACCAAATCACCTTCGCTAAACTCAACATTTCGTCGCTTCAAATCTGCAAATCTTTTATACTTCTCATTCGACTTCTCCAATTGTTCCTGAACGATTTTATGACATTCCGTCAACCCATCAACAAAGTCTACAGCTCATTTAACCATCCCCTTCGGTTGTGGCACTGCTGCTAAATCCAATGGTCCCTTGGGTAGGTTTGAATATACAATCTGAAATGGACTGTAACTTGTACTACGATTCACTGCATGATTATGAGCGAACTCTGCTTGGCATAACTTCATGTCCCAACTCTTCAAATTATCTTTCACCAAACATCGCAACAAATTTCCCAACGATCTGTTGACAACTTCTGTCTGTCATCTGTTTGCGGATGGTAAGCGCTACTAAATTTCAGCGTCGTTCCGACCATCTTCCACAAACTTAACCAAAAGTGACTCAGAAAACGAGTATCCCTATCCGACACAATAGATTCTGGCAATCCATGAAGTCGATAGATCTCTTTGAAAAATAACTGAGCAACACGAACAACATCCGCTGTCTTCTTACAAGCAATAAAATGTACCATCTTCGAAAATCTATCCACCACTACAAATATAGAATCATTCCCCCTTTGAGTTCTAGGCAAACCCAAAACAAAATCCATGCTGATATCAACCCATGGTTTAGTTGGTACAGGTAACGGCATATACAATCCTGCATTTGTCGCTGTTCCCTTCGAAACCTGACATATATGGCATCTCTCCACAAACCTTTCAACCTCTCTCCTCATTGACGGCCAAAAGTAAGATTGAGAAATCAAATGCAATGTACGATCACGGCCCACATGTCCTTCCTCGTGCAACTCTTTGATAATCTTCAATCTTAAACTGCTCTCTGGAATACATAATCGATTTCCTTTAAACAAGAATCCATCAACCAACATAAATTCATTAGTATCTCCATCCTTAACTTTCTCAACGAAATTTGCAAAGTAAGGATCTTCGTCAATCAATTCTAGCAATAATTCAAACCCTGTCACCTCAACTTTCATTGTAGTCAACAAATGACTCCTCCCACTCAAAGCATCAGCCACACGATTCGTTGCCCCAGATTTATGTTTCACGACAAAAGTAAATTGTTGTAAATAAGCAATCCATGATGCATGTATCGCAGAAATTTTATCCTGTCCTTGCAAATGCTTCAATGCCTCATGGTCAGTGTAAAGAACAAACTTTTTCTGAAATAGATAATGCCTCCAATGTTTAACAGCTTGCACAATGGCATAAAACTCAACATTGTATGTACTATATCTCATCTTTGCTCCTGATAATTTCTCACTGAAATAAGCAACTGGCCTTCCACTCTGACTTAAAACTCCTCCAATACCAACCTTTGAAGCATCAGTACGTAATTCAAACAATAACTGAAAATTGGGTAAAACAAGAATCGGTGCTGTCGTCAATAGTTCCTTGATCTTCTCAAAAACAACCCCCGCTTCCTCTGACCATACAAACTGTTTTCCTTTCATGCAATCAGTAACTGGAGCCATCACGCTACTGAAGTGTGGAATGAATCTTCGGTAGAATGATGCCAATCCATGAAAACTTCTAACTTCAGTGATAGTTCTCGGTTGTGGCCAATTTCTAATAGCTTCAACTTTACTCTGGTCCACCTGGATTCCCTTCTCAGATACAACATATCCCAAAAATAACACACTTCGATTCATGAACAGACATTTCTTCGTAGCTGCATAAAATTGTTCCTCACGAAGAATAATTAACACCTTTCTCAAATGCTATACATGCTCCTCTATGCTCGCACTATAAATCAGAATATCACCAAAGTAAACTACAACAAACTTCCCAATGTACGGTCTGAAAATTTGATTCATCGCCCTCATAAATGTACTTGGTGCATTTGATAGACCAAACGGCATAACCAGCCATTCATATATACCTTACCTCGTCTTGAATGCGGTCTTCCATTCGTCTCCCGGTCTAATTCAAATCTGATGATAACCACTCTTCAAATCAATCTTCGAAAAGATAGTAGCCCCACTCAACTGATCTAGCAAGTCATCCAACCTTGGCATAGGAAACCTGTAACGAACAGTAATCTTGTTCAAAGCTCTACTATCGGTACACATTCTCCATGTTCCATCTTTCTTTGGCACCAACAATGCTGGTACTGCACAAGGACTCAAGCTTTCCTGAACACGTCCCTGTTCTAACAACTCTTCCACTTGCCTTCGTAACTCCTCATGTTCCTTCGGACTCATTCGATAATGTGGTCGATGTGGTAACACTGCTTCCGAAACAAGATCTATTTGATGTTGAATGTCCCTCAGTGGCGGTAACTCTTTAGGCAACTCTTCTGGAAATACATCTTCGAATTCTTTCAAAACTGGCTTTGCTTCTTCTGGAATTCCAACCTCTTCGTTACAATCTCGTCCAATCAACAAGAATACTTCAGGCTCCTCTTCAACTTCCTTGACAAACTCCTTCAAAGATAATAAAGTTTTCAGCTCTTCGATCTCCTCTAGCTTGCTTTCCTTCTGTTGTTGCTTCTTAGGAACTAAAGTGATTTTAGTACCTTCGAACATGAAACTGTAGCTATTAGCTCGACCATCATGCTGTACTGCTCTATCAAACTGCCATAGTCTGCCCAACAACAGATGACATACATCCATGTCTACAACGTCACACCAAATTTCTTCTTTGTACTTCTTCCCGATTGAAAAATTCACACAAACCCTTCGACACACCTTCACTTCACCACCCTTCCTTAACCATGCTAGCTTGTACGGTTTAGGATGCTTTTCAGTTTTCAAGTTCAACTTCTTTACTGCTTCTGTAGAGATAATATTATCACAGCTTACAGCATCAATAACGAACTTGCAAACTTTTCCCAGGATAGTGCATGTCGATTGAAAAATATTGCTCCTCAACCAACTAGAATCCTCCTCTTGCTTTGGTGTAAGACATGACCTCCTCATCATAAGAGTACAACCTTCATCCCTAGACAATTCTTCTTCCTCCTCAACATAAGGTGTATTTGAACATTCTGCCTCCTCACCATCATCCTCAATCTCAGTAACCATTGCTCTCTTCTTTGGCTTCGGACATTCATTGCTTTTGTGACCCAACTCCTGACAATTATAACATTTGAAACCACTACTAACTTTCGCCTTCTCACCCTCCTTTACTACAGGTTTGGTAACAACCTTAGGAACATTAGAACTTCCACCGACACCCTTCATTTGATTGTTAGAATTAGTAAACACACCACCTCCATGCCTTCCTTGCTTTTCCCAAGCCAACGCCTTTTGATGTGCTTCCGCCACAGATCTTGGATCAAACATATTAACCATATCCTGGATCTGCATTCGTAACCCTCCAACAAATCTTGCTGTCAGCTGCTCTTCTGTTTCCATTATATCGTTCCTGGCAATGAGTTGGTAAAATTCATCTGCATAGTCATTAACTGACTTTGTCCCCTGCCTTAGATTCTGCAATCTATGGTACATTAGTGACTGATAGTTGTATGATAGAAATGTAGCTCTCATCAATTTCTTCATTTTCTCCCAATCTACTATCTTCGACTTTCCCATCCGTTCTTTGGTAAGTTTAGTTTGCTGCCACCATGCCAAAGCTCTTCCCCTCAATATAGTAGCAACCAACTTCACTCGACGATCTTTAGGAACCTCCTTGAAATCAAATATCTCTTCAACATTAGTTAACCAATCCAAAAATTCTTCAGCAACCATTCCACCCTTGAACTCTGGAATCTCCATCTTCATACCCGACTCCCATCGACGATCATCCTCTACATCCCGATAAGAATTTCGAACTTGATCTCAATCTCGATAATGAATGCTAGCTCTATCACCCTCTTCATCAAAATCAAAAGTACGCCTACATCGATCTCGACCATTATCATCCCTTCGTTCAAGCATGCTTCTTCGACTATATCTCTCTTCATCTCTATACGCCTCATTGTCAAATTCACGTTGACTTCTTCTCTCTTCATGCCCATAGTCATGATGATCTCTCCGTGATGAAATTGATGTTTCTCTTCTATCTCTAAACGATTGCGGTGATACCCTCCTCGCTTCCGTAACCGATGGCGAAACTCGGTTTCCTCCATGGTTCGAGTTTGGTGATCTCCTCCTTTGAGTTTGATTCAAGTCATTCATCAACTTATCTAATTTTCCAATGCCTTCATCAAATTTCTCATTAATACGTTGTTCCATCAGCTCGGCTTCTTCTCTTCTATACAAAGCTTCAACGTTTTGATGATGATTAGCTCTCCTCGGTGGCATGATTGGAAATTCTTCACCAACACTTCAAAACTTCTCAAATACTTCAACAAATCGAACACAAAACTTCAACACAAAACAAACAAGCTCGGCTCACTTGCAACTTGACTCGGCCTCACTTGCAACGACCCAAAAATAGGTCGGCTCGGCTTGAACTCACGGCTTAACTACACTTGGCTCGGCCAACTACTTCAACCCTTCAATTCAAACAACAACAAGGCACAACTCCAATCACTAGCTCGGCCTCAATACTTCAAACACCTTTACAACTCTAGATCCAAAATGAAATGGATCAAAATCTTCAAACTCGTTGCAACTTCAAGATGAACACGATGAACTCCAACTTCAAACTTCAACTTCAAAAAATGGCTCCAAGTCTCGGCTTTGCTATGATTGGATAAGTCTAGCTCTGATACCAAAACTGACGCAGCGGAATAACAGGAAATCGTTATAACGATGAAAATGTGGCAATCGGTGGATTGAAGATACTGAAATGCCCAAATTCGTTGATCACAAAGATACCGAATTCTAGCTATCTTCGACACGTTGATCGCGCACGATACCGTGAGAGAAGATCTTCAATTCTTCAAGCGTTGATCAAGCGCAATTGATTCCACGAATCGGCTTCAACAATCGTTGATTCGAGCGCACTCGAATAACCGAAAGTGGAGATAGGAGATTACACTCAACTACCAATTTAGGATGAAAGCACACAACAATCAAACAAGAATTTTACTCAAAAATCAACCACCTTACAAAAGACACAACACTGCTATTTATATCTTTCACAACGCAACGCAAACAAAACATCACCAGACTCTTAGGTCGGCAGCGACTTACGACCTAACTTAGGTCGGCAGCGACCTAACGACCCACGACTCAACGCTCCTTATTACAACACACGCTAACATTACAATACTTAGGTCGTATACGACCTAACAACCCAGACACACGACCTATACAACTCACACGTCCTAAAAACAGACCGACTCAACACAAAGTACAATTTTCCGGCCTAACTTAAGTCGCTACGCGACCTACGTCCTAAGTTAGGTCGTCAACGACTTAACACCTCCAACAGTGAGCGACTCAACAACTTCAACGACTCAAGGTCTTCAACGACTTATGGGTTTACGCGACTTAGCATAGATCGGTCCCTGTGACTTATCATAGCTTTGTTAGGTCGCTTTACTTCTTCCGAGCGACTTAAAGAATAGTTAAGTCGTAGCTCCTCTTCTTCTGTCCTGTTAGGTCGTGGTCGTCCTATATGTAATGACCCGTATTTTTAATGCTTTTAAAATACTAAATTAAATAAAATTTTAATTAAAAATCCGATAGAAATAAAATTTTACGATTTATTAAATAGAAATTTCTTTGTATATATGTTACAAACCTAAAACCAAATTCGTAGACGACCAATTTCGATAAGACCAATAATGTAATACATATTGGAAACGTAATGTAATAATATGAAATAGTCGTAACCAATAACAGAAACCGAATTAATAATTTTAACGTAAGAAACGTACGTTTTGCGTTAAATGAAAATCTTCGTTAAATAAAAAGAAACAATAAAATTTCGCAACAAAAATTCGATATTTGAAACGCGTCCAGTTAAACATAGCAACTGGTAAATTTTCGTCCGAAAATATGAAACTTTATTTCGCGCGTAAATTTACTTTAATCTAAATAGTTAAAAAGCGATGAAAATAAAACGTTTTCAAAACCAAAATATTTTTACATAGAAAAATTCTAAATCATCTTTTGAGCAAATTGTCAGTTTGTCATTTTTTCAAATTCGGACATTTTTGGCTCCGTCGATCTTACTTTTCTACGATTTTTACGCGTTTTCCGCTAGTTGAAAATTCGAAATTTTATAATTAAATCATACCACTGATATCTGTATACCGTTTTGATCGCCTCGTCGTACGCATCTTCATAGCATATTAATCTGGTGTTTCGAAGTTCGATACTCGACAAAAATCGATAAAACGATTTAGCGTACTGGTACCAAATTTTAACTTTGGTTTCTAAGTTTCTTTCATATTCCACCGTCTAAAAACCAATAGCCGTTTGCTTTTATTTTCTTTCTGAAATGAACGACGTGACCTTCTCTGCTACCAAGGAATTTATTATCATTTTCTTCTGTTGCTTTAACCATTAATTCTTGCACAGGAGTTTAGGAACCATGCAATACCACTCCTCTTCCCCTCGTCACTAACCTCTGCTACCCTTCTCAGTTTCCACACAACCCATGCATCTCCTCCGCCACATCATTTGCTGGTTCAACCACCAGAAACCGCTCCTCAAGCCACCTTCCTCAGCCGCGCGCACAACCCAGAGCATGTCCATCCCCAAGCGCACCCAGTCACCTTCCTTTCCCCTGCTTTCTCCTCTACCACCCCCGGCCTTTCCAGGCCCGCAACCATCAACCTCCTTCCTCACCGAATGCACCTATATTCCATGCGAACTCATCTCCCTGACCAAGCTCCGGCCTTTCTGTCATGCTCCGCTTATCCCTGCTATCTTCCACTGTAACTTCGGCCACAACTTCCCCAAACCCACCAGCCATCACCCATTCGCCCAGACCCGCCTTCACCTCCCTCCTCCACAGCCTCGTAGCCACCCATCTCTTCATGCCGCTTTCGCTTGCCTAACCCAAACTTGCGTGCGTGCAGCCTCTCATTGGTTATTAAGGTATATATTTCTAGTATATATTATTACCTATTTACAGTATACATTTTTATGTGTTTTGCATGTTATATTATATGTTGTATACTACATGTTTTGAATAGTTATTCAATATATAGCATTTTGTAATAGATTTCGTGATAAGTCTCATGCGTATAAAATAGGATAGAAATGTTGTTATCCTTTAGTTTATATTGTACGGTTTTCATATATATGAGTATTTGACTCTGTCTATACACATGAGTTTTTAGTATTAATATTTACAAATATAATGTTTTATATATATTAGTTTATATAGTATTAGTTTTTTTTTTGTTCTGTGTTGTAAAGTTTTATATATGTAAAGTGCATTCCATACCTACTCGTATTATATATGTATTATAATGTGTCAGTTTTTTTCCGCATATTAATGTTTTGAAGAAGAAAAAAATCTACGTAATATGTCTATTTCTAGTATTGTTGCACGTGTACATATATTGAATATATGTAGTTGTTACTAGGTACAGGTTGTGTTAGTTGTATATCTGATTTATATATATGTTTATATAATAAATGCAGTCGGTTTGATTTTATATATACGTATATATTTTATTTTTAACATTTGTCCTAATATTGATTTTTCTCATGGGTTTCGGATATTGTACTTACGTGCTGTAGCCTAGAGTAGGTTATCTTAGTTTTGTACTTTGTATAGCTTGCTTTGCTATTTCATTTTTATATTATAAAGTTACTTCTCTTATTCGGGTTATTTATATATTATTTGTATGGGATTTTAAATATATATATATATAAAATGTATTTTACATGTGTTTAAAATATATGTAAGTCATGGTATATATATGATGATATTTGATTTAACAGGTGTTTAAAATGTATATCTGTCCTGTTGACATTTTGGTTTCTTTTAGATATAAGTGTTTTGGATATGTAGTATGATTTGAAATATAGTATGTAATTTAAATCTAATATGGGTTTTAAGAAAAATAATAATACGATATACTTTTGTTTCGACTTTTATCTGCATCGACCCCGTTCTAATTTGATTTCGTCTATCTCTATTTATCAGCTTGTCTATCCAATTCGTGCCAATCTACATTTATTTGGAGATTCGTGCTTGAAATCCGTAGCTTGTTCTGTTGACGAACTTCTCAACCTCGAGAGGTGAGCAATCACTCGCGATTAATATTCTTTTATTTATTAAATTTGATTTCAATTGAAACGACAATTGAAATATACTGCTGTTATTTATTGCACTGTCATGTATGTATCAGTTCACCTTTGACATCTGACACTGTTATCTGTTATGTATGCAATAATAATCCAGTTTGGTTGATAATTGATTGATTGTTTGTTGTTTATATTGGATGTTAAATTGGAACGTAAAAAGTGATGAATAGTATGCAATTGAATTTGACGTAGGATAGTTATAAATTTTGAATCGACATATGTGTTGAATTTGATTAGTTAATTTGAATAATATGACCCCTTTTAATTTTTAAGTTAATTGATACGTAAAAACTTATAAATTACACTTTGAACCTTTGAACGGATATTGGATAAATTGTTGTAGTATTAAATTTGAAATTGAAATTGAACGACAAGTGGAAAAACCGTAATGCAATAATCTTTAGTCTACATGAAATGATAGTGTAGATTCTAGAGATAATTATATTAATTCGCACAAACAACAATGCGAATTAATACGATTATTTCGGGATTATTTGAATTAATTTATTGGATTGTTATTGATTGTTGTTATTGCTTGTTTATTTACTTTGACACCATCCCAGTTATCACACTGCAAGTTCCCTTTGTTATGTTTTGATTTTTGAATTGAATTGGAATCGGGTTGAAATGATAAATACCCAAATGAACTTGACCTAGGATAGAGAATTAAATAAATCCGATTGGTAAATAAATTTATTTAAAAATAAAATAATGATTTTATTCGAGCAAAGAATAAGTTTTGAAATGAAGTTCGAATTTGAATGTTTATGAAAAAGAAATGTAAATATTGAAATATGAAACAAATTTTTACACAGTAATTGATGAAAGAACGTTGTTTGAAATTTAATTATTTAATAATTAAATTTGGAACTATTAATAAATAATTTAGAATTAGTAATAATTGAGTTTTTGGAATTATTAAGTTGAAATAATTTAATAATTAAATTTGAAATTATAATTAAGTTGGAATTATAGTTAAGTTGAAATTATCAAGTTGAATTTATAATTGAGTTGAAATGATTTGATAATTAAGTTGAATTCATAATTAAGTGGAAATGATTTAATAATTAAATCTGAAATTATAATCAAGTTTGTAATTATTAAGTTTTGAAATTACTAATAATTAAGATTGAAATTATTTAATATTTGAATGAGATTTAATGATTCGATAATCGAATAAAAATGGAATTCTTTGATAAGGGAAATTGAACTTTTGAATAAGTGGATTTGAACTTCGATAATAAATGAAATTGAGTTTCTTATTTATTAATTAAGCTTTGGGAAATTTAAGTAAGTTGATAAGTGAAATTAAACTTCTCGAATATATGAAATTTAGTTCTTTATTAATTGAGTTTGAAATTTGTAACGAAGTCAATAAATAAGTGAAATTAGTATTTCTTTAACAAGAAATAAAATGTGATTTATTGTAATGAATGGGATTTATTGAAATTAACGTAAGACTTGTAATTTAAAGAATTGATTTGACGAATTTGATTTATTTCAATTTGATGTTTTGATATAATGAAGTTAAACGTACGTAATTGATTTAAATGAATTGGAATTTAAATAGAAGTTGTTTTGAATGATAAATTAGCTTAGCGAATATTGAATGAAATCGATAAATGAATTTGAAATTGATTTGAGTGTTAAATTAATTTATTTAAATGATTTCGAAATAAAATTTATATATGAATTTGAATCAATAATTGAATTGTTTAAATAAAATTTGAAATCGAATTATAAGATTCTGGAATGGTAATTCGGAAGTTTTAAAATGTAAACTTTGGAAATTGATTTAGAAAGACAAACAAAATGTTGATTTATGAATTGAAATTGAAAATGAATTGATTTGGTTTTGAAATTTATTAAACGACCAATCGGTGTAATAATTACGAAAGTTATTAAAGAAACCGGAATCGGTTATGGATATACTCTCTATCTAAATCGAAAACCACTTTAATAACTATACGTGGAGTGATGATCCAGAATGAAGTGGTTGGAATGATGTACGTGATGACTGAAAAAAGAGAACGATAATGGATAGCCTTGACACTTGTGTCAAATTGGAAATGACTAAAATCAGGAGCCGTGCCGGGCCAAATGGGGTTAGCCACCTCGAGCGGACACACTTCTTCGTAACTATTACTCATTACTTGTGATTGATTGGTGCACCCTCGTACTTTCAGGAGTGTTGTTTCGCGGTGTTGCGATCGCTGCGGTGATGCGTTCTCACCAGTCCGGATCAGGCGAACGGTAGTTTCACTACCTTGGGTATTGCCTCATGTGCCTTGTCATACTTGTATCCCTATATACGCGACCAATACGAATTTGTTTTGTGTTATACCTATGGAGTACTCCCTGATATCCCACTAGTTTACAGTGGAGTTTACAGTGCTGTATAGACTATGACATTTATATAAAATGTGTTAAGGGGGATAATGGTAACGCCATAACACTATTTTGATATTTTATATTACTGATAGACATTATCTATTTAGCGTATACTACTACATAGTAGATAGTTTAACGGATCCTTAGAGGATGGTGATTCCAACATCCTTTGAGTTACTTGTATTTCGATTGCTATTTCACTTGAGTTGAATTTATTGATATAAGAATATTAATCCTGACTCGAGTGTTTTGTGTTTTGCTTTACGCTCGGGTCAGACTGAGTGGTTCAGCTTTTGAGACTCACCTTTGGAGTTGGAGCTTCGCCTGGAGATCCAGCTATCTATCCAGCTTTCAGATATTCGATGATTCCAGTGATGTATTATGATTCTTATATTTGACCGTTCTATTTGAGACTTCTGTTGTAACTTATTTAACTCTGATGTATCTTATATATTTATATAGTAGCTTCATGAACTACTATCACTTTACTTCCGCTGCATATTATTACTCTATGTCTGTGATTCTATGATTATTTATTTACTGTATATCTCAGTTTTGCCAAATTTAAATTAATAATTCGGTATTTTGGATTTTTCAAATCCGACGTGTGCGGATGCGAATAGTCCAAAATAGCGGGTCGTTACAGTTGGTATCAGAGCTTTTGGTAGCTCTAGGCAAAACTTAGCATATATGGTAAATGTATTTACAGAATCACTCTCATTCGAGTTTCAATCTCTTCCTTTTGACTCAATTCCTTTGAATTTTGGAACGTTCACACGGTTTCGAAATTCATTCTTGTCCCTCACTATTCGTCTTCTTTCGATTCTGGAGCATCCCATAACTCCACTTCGAATGATCTTTATATTCAATCGGCGGTCTCGCCAATCTTCGAATTATTTGTAAATGGGTGAAACTCTTTTACAATAAACATCGAATTACCGGAGATTTCTGTATCCTCGGTTTACGATGCTAGCTATCTCCTACTATACCTGAATTCGATTTCTTGAGACCGAATGTTGATTTACCTTGGGATTCAGCATCGGTCTTATTCTTTAAGTCACGGTCGTTCCGGTTAAGGTTGCCCGCGAATTAAATAAGCTTATCCATCTCTCGATTCTGTTAATTTAATTATCTTATCTTCTGTTTCGAACCTATTTTCGATCAAAATTCTCTTTGATTTGGTTTCCATCAAATTTGAATCTCTATTCTTGTTTTGAAATCCATCCTTGTATCGTCGAGCGAGAAATGTATTTGTAAATTAATATTAAAAATGTTTTATATGTATTGTGTTGTTTGAGTTGTTGATGTTGATTTGGGTTTTCGATCGATTCGTCTGATCAACGCTATCGATAGGATTTCCAAAACGCTTGAACAGAGCAAACTGACACAATAGTATTTTTGAATTTGGCGAATAAAATAGTTTTGAATGATTATATTATATATAAGTTTTCTGAAATTAAATTGATAATGAATTTGTTGTCAGAAATGATAATATTTGATTTTCATTTATTGTTGAAAACCATTGACTGTTGCATAATATAAATAAATGAATTCATAAAAACTTAGCTATAATTTGATTTGTAATTTGTAATGAATTTAAATCAAGAATTTGAGAATTTAATGTCCGATAATTTTGAACTAAGGTTTTAAAGTTTAAAATGTATATTATATAAAATATTTTCGAATAGAAATGGTTTTCAAAGAATTTTAAATGATTAAATTAGAGCTCTTCTCTTTTGTCGCTGGAAAATAATTTCGGTGATGACGGCCGCATCATCGACATTCATTTTCGAGTTTCGAAGTGGAGAGACTATTCTGTAGCTTTGCTACGGTTTGTTTTGGAATCAAATTGACTTGAAATTCTTAAATTATGATTTGATTTGTAATATATATTAATATATGAGCTAAATCTGATTTGATATATTATGTATATATTTATTTACCTCTAGATAAATTTGAAGCTACTCAAAAATTTAAATTCTAATTTATGATAAGGGATAATTCAATTATAAAATGAAATCAATATTTTGAATAAACAATTAGTCCTGGATAATTAAATTAGAAAATTTTACTAGTGTAATACTCAATTACATTATATATAACTTACCTAAATTTTCAAAAGTTAACTATGTAATTGAATATTATATGGTAGAAAATGATATCAAGGGAGATTTAAAATAAATTGAGTAGTTGTAATAAGTATAAATATACTTAATACACATATGTGATAGGATATATTAAGTAGAAAAAAAAATGCGAAATCAAATCAGTTTTAATGAAAATCTTGAATTTAAAAACAAATTGTTGAATATAAATTGAAATTTATATAGTTTGAATTAATTGTTTTACTCTGTTTTCAATCTATTCTTTTTCTGTTTGTTTCTGTTCTCCTACCCTCCTTCCTTTTCGAGGACGAAAAGTTTTGAGTGGGGGAGATTGTAATGACCCGTATTTTTAATGCTTTTAAAATACTAAATTAAATAAAAATTTAATTAAAAATCCGATAGAAATAAAATTTTACGATTTATTAAATAGAAATTTCTTTGTATATATGTTACAAACCTAAAACCAAATTCGTAGACGACCAATTTCGATAAGACCAATAATGTAATACATATTGGAAACGTAATGTAATAATATGAAATAGTCGTAACCAATAACAGAAACCGAATTAATAATTTTAACGTAAGAAACGTACGTTTTGCGTTAAATGAAAATCTTCGTTAAATAAAAAGAAACAATAAAATTTCGCAACAAAAATTCGATATTTGAAACGCGTCCAGTTAAACATAGCAACTGGTAAATTTTCGTCCGAAAATATGAAACTTTATTTCGCGCGTAAATTTACTTTAATCTAAATAGTTAAAAAGCGATGAAAATAAAACGTTTTCAAAACCAAAATATTTTTACATAGAAAAATTCTAAATCATCTTTTGAGCAAATTGTCAGTTTGTCATTTTTTCAAATTCGGACATTTTTGGCTCCGTCGATCTTACTTTTCTACGATTTTTACGCGTTTTCCGCTAGTTGAAAATTCGAAATTTTATAATTAAATCATACCACTGATATCTGTATACCGTTTTGATCGCCTCGTCGTACGCATCTTCATAGCATATTAATCTGGTGTTTCGAAGTTCGATACTCGACAAAAATCGATAAAACGATTTAGCGTACTGGTACCAAATTTTAACTTTGGTTTCTAAGTTTCTTTCATATTCCACCGTCTAAAAACCAATAGCCGTTTGCTTTTATTTTCTTTCTGAAATGAACGACGTGACCTTCTCTGCTACCAAGGAATTTATTATCATTTTCTTCTGTTGCTTTAACCATTAATTCTTGCACAGGAGTTTAGGAACCATGCAATACCACTCCTCTTCCCCTCGTCACTAACCTCTGCTACCCTTCTCAGTTTCCACACAACCCATGCATCTCCTCCGCCACATCATTTGCTGGTTCAACCACCAGAAACCGCTCCTCAAGCCACCTTCCTCAGCCGCGCGCACAACCCAGAGCATGTCCATCCCCAAGCGCACCCAGTCACCTTCCTTTCCCCTGCTTTCTCCTCTACCACCCCCGGCCTTTCCAGGCCCGCAACCATCAACCTCCTTCCTCACCGAATGCACCTATATTCCATGCGAACTCATCTCCCTGACCAAGCTCCGGCCTTTCTGTCATGCTCCGCTTATCCCTGCTATCTTCCACTGTAACTTCGGCCACAACTTCCCCAAACCCACCAGCCATCACCCATTCGCCCAGACCCGCCTTCACCTCCCTCCTCCACAGCCTCGTAGCCACCCATCTCTTCATGCCGCTTTCGCTTGCCTAACCCAAACTTGCGTGCGTGCAGCCTCTCATTGGTTATTAAGGTATATATTTCTAGTATATATTATTACCTATTTACAGTATACATTTTTATGTGTTTTGCATGTTATATTATATGTTGTATACTACATGTTTTGAATAGTTATTCAATATATAGCATTTTGTAATAGATTTCGTGATAAGTCTCATGCGTATAAAATAGGATAGAAATGTTGTTATCCTTTAGTTTATATTGTACGGTTTTCATATATATGAGTATTTGACTCTGTCTATACACATGAGTTTTTAGTATTAATATTTACAAATATAATGTTTTATATATATTAGTTTATATAGTATTAGTTTTTTTTTTGTTCTGTGTTGTAAAGTTTTATATATGTAAAGTGCATTCCATACCTACTCGTATTATATATGTATTATAATGTGTCAGTTTTTTTCCGCATATTAATGTTTTGAAGAAGAAAAAAATCTACGTAATATGTCTATTTCTAGTATTGTTGCACGTGTACATATATTGAATATATGTAGTTGTTACTAGGTACAGGTTGTGTTAGTTGTATATCTGATTTATATATATGTTTATATAATAAATGCAGTCGGTTTGATTTTATATATACGTATATATTTTATTTTTAACATTTGTCCTAATATTGATTTTTCTCATGGGTTTCGGATATTGTACTTACGTGCTGTAGCCTAGAGTAGGTTATCTTAGTTTTGTACTTTGTATAGCTTGCTTTGCTATTTCATTTTTATATTATAAAGTTACTTCTCTTATTCGGGTTATTTATATATTATTTGTATGGGATTTTAAATATATATATATATAAAATGTATTTTACATGTGTTTAAAATATATGTAAGTCATGGTATATATATGATGATATTTGATTTAACAGGTGTTTAAAATGTATATCTGTCCTGTTGACATTTTGGTTTCTTTTAGATATAAGTGTTTTGGATATGTAGTATGATTTGAAATATAGTATGTAATTTAAATCTAATATGGGTTTTAAGAAAAATAATAATACGATATACTTTTGTTTCGACTTTTATCTGCATCGACCCCGTTCTAATTTGATTTCGTCTATCTCTATTTATCAGCTTGTCTATCCAATTCGTGCCAATCTACATTTATTTGGAGATTCGTGCTTGAAATCCGTAGCTTGTTCTGTTGACGAACTTCTCAACCTCGAGAGGTGAGCAATCACTCGCGATTAATATTCTTTTATTTATTAAATTTGATTTCAATTGAAACGACAATTGAAATATACTGCTGTTATTTATTGCACTGTCATGTATGTATCAGTTCACCTTTGACATCTGACACTGTTATCTGTTATGTATGCAATAATAATCCAGTTTGGTTGATAATTGATTGATTGTTTGTTGTTTATATTGGATGTTAAATTGGAACGTAAAAAGTGATGAATAGTATGCAATTGAATTTGACGTAGGATAGTTATAAATTTTGAATCGACATATGTGTTGAATTTGATTAGTTAATTTGAATAATATGACCCCTTTTAATTTTTAAGTTAATTGATACGTAAAAACTTATAAATTACACTTTGAACCTTTGAACGGATATTGGATAAATTGTTGTAGTATTAAATTTGAAATTGAAATTGAACGACAAGTGGAAAAACCGTAATGCAATAATCTTTAGTCTACATGAAATGATAGTGTAGATTCTAGAGATAATTATATTAATTCGCACAAACAACAATGCGAATTAATACGATTATTTCGGGATTATTTGAATTAATTTATTGGATTGTTATTGATTGTTGTTATTGCTTGTTTATTTACTTTGACACCATCCCAGTTATCACACTGCAAGTTCCCTTTGTTATGTTTTGATTTTTGAATTGAATTGGAATCGGGTTGAAATGATAAATACCCAAATGAACTTGACCTAGGATAGAGAATTAAATAAATCCGATTGGTAAATAAATTTATTTAAAAATAAAATAATGATTTTATTCGAGCAAAGAATAAGTTTTGAAATGAAGTTCGAATTTGAATGTTTATGAAAAAGAAATGTAAATATTGAAATATGAAACAAATTTTTACACAGTAATTGATGAAAGAACGTTGTTTGAAATTTAATTATTTAATAATTAAATTTGGAACTATTAATAAATAATTTAGAATTAGTAATAATTGAGTTTTTGGAATTATTAAGTTGAAATAATTTAATAATTAAATTTGAAATTATAATTAAGTTGGAATTATAGTTAAGTTGAAATTATCAAGTTGAATTTATAATTGAGTTGAAATGATTTGATAATTAAGTTGAATTCATAATTAAGTGGAAATGATTTAATAATTAAATCTGAAATTATAATCAAGTTTGTAATTATTAAGTTTTGAAATTACTAATAATTAAGATTGAAATTATTTAATATTTGAATGAGATTTAATGATTCGATAATCGAATAAAAATGGAATTCTTTGATAAGGGAAATTGAACTTTTGAATAAGTGGATTTGAACTTCGATAATAAATGAAATTGAGTTTCTTATTTATTAATTAAGCTTTGGGAAATTTAAGTAAGTTGATAAGTGAAATTAAACTTCTCGAATATATGAAATTTAGTTCTTTATTAATTGAGTTTGAAATTTGTAACGAAGTCAATAAATAAGTGAAATTAGTATTTCTTTAACAAGAAATAAAATGTGATTTATTGTAATGAATGGGATTTATTGAAATTAACGTAAGACTTGTAATTTAAAGAATTGATTTGACGAATTTGATTTATTTCAATTTGATGTTTTGATATAATGAAGTTAAACGTACGTAATTGATTTAAATGAATTGGAATTTAAATAGAAGTTGTTTTGAATGATAAATTAGCTTAGCGAATATTGAATGAAATCGATAAATGAATTTGAAATTGATTTGAGTGTTAAATTAATTTATTTAAATGATTTCGAAATAAAATTTATATATGAATTTGAATCAATAATTGAATTGTTTAAATAAAATTTGAAATCGAATTATAAGATTCTGGAATGGTAATTCGGAAGTTTTAAAATGTAAACTTTGGAAATTGATTTAGAAAGACAAACAAAATGTTGATTTATGAATTGAAATTGAAAATGAATTGATTTGGTTTTGAAATTTATTAAACGACCAATCGGTGTAATAATTACGAAAGTTATTAAAGAAACCGGAATCGGTTATGGATATACTCTCTATCTAAATCGAAAACCACTTTAATAACTATACGTGGAGTGATGATCCAGAATGAAGTGGTTGGAATGATGTACGTGATGACTGAAAAAAGAGAACGATAATGGATAGCCTTGACACTTGTGTCAAATTGGAAATGACTAAAATCAGGAGCCGTGCCGGGCCAAATGGGGTTAGCCACCTCGAGCGGACACACTTCTTCGTAACTATTACTCATTACTTGTGATTGATTGGTGCACCCTCGTACTTTCAGGAGTGTTGTTTCGCGGTGTTGCGATCGCTGCGGTGATGCGTTCTCACCAGTCCGGATCAGGCGAACGGTAGTTTCACTACCTTGGGTATTGCCTCATGTGCCTTGTCATACTTGTATCCCTATATACGCGACCAATACGAATTTGTTTTGTGTTATACCTATGGAGTACTCCCTGATATCCCACTAGTTTACAGTGGAGTTTACAGTGCTGTATAGACTATGACATTTATATAAAATGTGTTAAGGGGGATAATGGTAACGCCATAACACTATTTTGATATTTTATATTACTGATAGACATTATCTATTTAGCGTATACTACTACATAGTAGATAGTTTAACGGATCCTTAGAGGATGGTGATTCCAACATCCTTTGAGTTACTTGTATTTCGATTGCTATTTCACTTGAGTTGAATTTATTGATATAAGAATATTAATCCTGACTCGAGTGTTTTGTGTTTTGCTTTACGCTCGGGTCAGACTGAGTGGTTCAGCTTTTGAGACTCACCTTTGGAGTTGGAGCTTCGCCTGGAGATCCAGCTATCTATCCAGCTTTCAGATATTCGATGATTCCAGTGATGTATTATGATTCTTATATTTGACCGTTCTATTTGAGACTTCTGTTGTAACTTATTTAACTCTGATGTATCTTATATATTTATATAGTAGCTTCATGAACTACTATCACTTTACTTCCGCTGCATATTATTACTCTATGTCTGTGATTCTATGATTATTTATTTACTGTATATCTCAGTTTTGCCAAATTTAAATTAATAATTCGGTATTTTGGATTTTTCAAATCCGACGTGTGCGGATGCGAATAGTCCAAAATAGCGGGTCGTTACACTATACCTTTTTCCTTAGGTCGTGGTCGACCCAAAATATGCTCCGGTTTCTGTAACTCGTTGTTAACTCGTGACTTGTTATCTCGTGATTCATTAGGTCGGGAACGACCTATAACTTCCTTCTTAAGTCCTGGACGACTCAACTCTTCCTTAAGTCTTGTACGACTTATCCCTTGCATGTTTTCTTCTCTGGCCTGAGCTACATCAAGAAGTCAATCTGACAAAAAGTGTTGAATCATGGGGAGTAGAGGTAAAACCAAGTGATGTAACTACATTCGAAAATCTCTCATACCAAGCACGTGGTGCTTGCTTAAGGCCATATAGAGCTTTCTTAAGCCTACAAACCTGACCTGGAGCATGAGAAACACCAAGTAGAGTAACCATGTAAACTTCTTCCTTAAGATATCCATTAATAAAAGCATTTTTAACATCCATTTGAGAGATGTCCCACTTACGACTGGACGCAACAGCAATAAGAACCCGAAGAGATGTCATCTTAGCAACAGGAGCAAATATTTCCTCATAATCCATGCCATACTCTTGGGCAAATCCTTTAGCAACTAAACGAGCTTTGTATCGCTCAATAGAACCATATGACTTGGTTTTAATCTTATACACCCATCGACAACCAATAGTTTTCTTCCTAGTAGGAAGGTATACAAGATCCCAGGTACCAGTTTTGTCTAAAGCAGACATTTCCTCAGACATAGCACGTTGCCACACAGGAGAACGAACAGCCTCCGAGTAAGAAGAAGGCTCATAGAAAGTGTCAATAGAAACAAGAAATGAAGCAAAAGCCCGAGAGTAACAGAGTAAGCAAAATCAGATAATTGAGTAGATTTACGTGTGCGAGTGGGATAGCGAGGTTGAACAGGATCAGTCATCACAGGAGGTGTTTGAACAATCGTAGTAGCAGGGGATAAAGTGTCACCTGTAGAAGGAGGAGGAACAGAGTGTATGGATGACGGAGTATCAATGATAAGAGGTGGTGAATCAGAGGAGTTATCAGCAGGAAATGGATCAATGTGAATAAGATCAGACTTAGTCATACTATGAGGACTAGCTGGAGAGTAAAAGGGAATATGTTCAATAAAAGAAACATGACGAGAAACATATAGTTTATTTGAAGAAGGATCATAACAATGATAGCCTTTTTGTCCAGTACCATACCCAAGAAAAACACATATAGCAACACGTGAAGATAATTTTGTACATTCTATGTGTGGACGAAGAACAAAACAGGTCGAACCAAACACTTTTAGGTGAGAGTAATCAGGAGTTTGACCAAACAACTTGGCATGAGGAGAAATACCAGAGTTATGAGAAATCGGGATCTTATTAATAAGATAAACGAAAGTGAGAACAACTTCTCCCCAAAATTCTTTTGGAACGCTAGCTAAAAGAATTATAGAACGGGCAGTTTCAACAATGTGTCTATGTTTCCTTTCAGCAACACCATTTTGTTGCGGGGTATCAGTGTAGGAAGTCTGATGCAAAGTACCATCAACCGTGAATATGTTAGAAAGGTCTCCCTTAGTGTATTCCCCCCCTAAATCAGAACGAAAGCATTTAACAATAGCAAAGTGTTGTGTTTTAACATATGCTTGAAAGGCAGTATATATATCAATAAACTCAGAACGACGTTTCATCAGATAAACCCAACAATAACGAGTATAGTCATCGATAAAAGAGACATAATATTTGCACCCACCTTTTGTGGGGATGGGTGCTGGACCCCAAACATCAGAATGAACTAAATCAAAAGGTGCAGTGGAAGTAGAAACACTTTGATTAAAGGGCAAAGCAGAAAATTTTTCAAGTTTACAACCTCTACAATCTGAAATATCATGAGAACGTAAATCTCCTAAAACACCAAAATTACACAAGAATTTAAGACGAGAGCTTGAAACATGTCCAAGTCTAGAATGCCACAAATAAAACTTAGAAGATAATGGAGTTAAATGAAAAGAAGAAAGGTCAATACTAGCAGCAGCGGCATGACTTGGAATGTGCAAGTCATCCAAAACATAGAGACTGGTCTGCCTAGGGCTTGTCCCAATCAACTTCTTGTAGTTGGGATCCTGCATAGAGCAAGTGGTAGAAGAAAATTGAACAAGATATCCAAGATCACAAAGTTGTCCGACCGACACAAGATTCATAGTTAATTTAGGAATACAATAAACATTTGGAAGGGAAATGTGTGTGGTTTGAATTGTACCGATTCCTGTTAATGGCAAAGGTGTGCCATCAGCAGTCAAAATAGAAGGTGAGCGAGAATCAAAAGACATAGATATAAATGATGAACAATCATGGGACATATGATATGAGGCACCAGAATCCAAAATCCACAAAGGAGAATTCAAACCTGATATGGAAGGAGCTGTCATGGCAAAGTGTTGAGATTGAGGAGCAGTCATGTTTTGAGACAAAGATTGGCTAGCAAGGAACTTCTGAAATTGTTCTGCAAGAGAGTCCATAGAGGAATCCACAACTGATTCACCGGAAGGATGTACCAATGCAGCAGTCCTAGGCTGGGAACTACCTCGTGACTCTCCATGTCCTTGTGCAGTAGAGAGGGACTATTGTTGGCTACCGCGTTGTTGCTGTTGTGATCTATCACCTGGCTTAAAACTTTGATTTTTTTGACGAGCCAATAATTCAGGACATTGATTCTTCCAATGGCCTGGTTGTTTACAATAATTACAATCACGACCATTCTTGATATTTATCTTCTTGAGTTGAGATGGGATTGGTAAAATCCCTGTAGCAAAAACAGATGCAGAAGAAGTCTGTGCAACTTTCTCAGTTTGAGACTTCAAGCGAGTTTCTTCAGCTAATAATTCATGTAGAACAGAATCAACAGAAGGTAAAGGAGTGCGATGTAGGATGGACGCACGACAATGCTCGTACTCTGGTCGAAGAGCCATCAACAATTGAACAAGACATTGTTCCTCCCTACGAGCGATATATGGAGCAAATGACCTAAGCTCAGCAACCTCAGTCATAGCCAATTGATCTCAAAGAACAGTAATTTCAAAATAAAAATCTTGAATATTTCGATCATTTTGAGACAATGACCGAATATCAGCCTCTAATTGATATTGAATGGCAAAGTTAGAATGCACAAAAAGTCGCTCCAAATAGTCCCAAACTTGCTTAGCAGTATCATACTTAGCCAATTGCATACCAATTTTATTCTCAACAGAATTATTAATTCAAGTGATGATCTTTGAATTGTTAGTATCCCATTTCTCCATCGATTCAACATTAGCAGCTTCAGGAGCCACAATAACACCAGAAATATATCCCCACATCTGTTTTGCTTTCAGAAAATTTTTCATGACATAACTCCAATAAGAATAGTTTTTTCCATCTAAACGAACACTAATAGCCTGTAATGAATCATCACCTCCTGCCATATTTTGAAGTCAGCAACTGCTTCAGGTCGAGACATGTATCAATTGGGCTAGAGTTTTGGGGAACTAGGGTTTCGGGTTGATCAGCAGGCTAGGGTTTCAGGACAAGGAGATCGGCAGGATAGGGTTTCGGGGTTCTAGGGTTTCGGCAGGGACATCGGCAGCTCGGGCAGGGAGTTTGGCAGCTGGGTTAGGGAGAACGGCAGCTAGGGCAGGCCGGGGACTCGGGTTTCTATAGGCTGGGGACGGGCTCTGGGGTTTTGTGACAAGATCGACGACAGGCTAAGGTTTGGGTGGGTGCTAGGGTTTGGAGCAGGTGATGATACCAGGCTAGGGTTTCGGGTTGAGGCAGGAAGACAAGACAGCGACGAGGCAACGACTAGGCAGCAGGCAGAAATAAGAACGAGGCTCTGATACCATGTAAACGTTTGTAAAACATTTGTAAAATCAAATAAGAAGAAGAAGATAATTCATATTATTCAGCAAGACGGCTGAGCAGACAAAGATTGATTACATTAGGGTTACACAGATAGGTTTATATAGATAGAAAACATAAACAATAAAAAGGCTAAAAAGCCCAACCCAGATAGGAAATGGATCAATATGCTAACAGTTTTTTCTACCACCAACAACATGTTTCAAATATAAACCAAAATGGTGTTTCGAAAGAAAAAAGAAACAATGATTAGAATACGTTATTTGTTCAGGTGCAATGGTGAATCTAATAGTGTAATAATATGGGTTGCTAATCCCCGGTATAATGCTTAGCATGCTATTCACAAAGTTTAATTTCTACCAACATATGTTTTACTCCTCTTAAAAGAAAGGCCATTTTATTAGCAACCTACCTTTATTAAATTATTTTTTTGAATAATGAAAGAGAATTGGCTATATCATCTGTTTATAATTCTTAAATGTGTGTTATGATTGAAACCAACTGAATATGAGACATTTGCATTTTCATTTTATGCATTCAGTTGGAAATATTAAATATTTTATTTTCCTTTGATCCAATGCTGGCGGAGATTTTTATGAATCGTCTGTTATGTGCTTAGTTGTCATGTCTAATACTTTGAAATTCACTTATTTGGTCTTTGCACATGATTTGGAAGATATGGTTAGTACATCGAGAGGTTTTTGGTGCAAACTTTAAGCTAAAAGCTTAATAAGTGTGCCTGATTGATAACATTACTTAAAAGTTACGTTGGACATCCTTGCATCCATTATTTTGGAGCTGATAGCATAATTTTTTTTTTTTGAAAACCATGGAGAACCCGGTGGACTGGTAAACTCCTGAGGAGGGTATAGTAGTGCCGTCCGCTAATCCAAGCCCCCATACCCCCGGTAAATTTATGTAGTATAATTTTTTTAAGTATTGCGTAAATAATCATGTCAAAAACTGAACCTATTTCAATACTTTGTTGTTAGTGCTCTTGGGCCAAAAATGAGTTGATTTGTTCAATGTAAAATCTTATTTTGTATCTAAAGGCTGCGATAAGTGAGAGAAAAGCAAAGATATGGAGACAAGTGATACCAAAAGTCTGGAGAAAGTCACATATTTAAGTGGCTTTTTAACAAAATATGCATTCCAAAAGACTGTCCAAGACACAAAGCAGTGACCCAAAGAACAAAATGTTCATCTTAGTGTTATGTCCTTCCGTTATGCATAAATATAGCTAAAATAAATTGTAAAAGGTACTCATCAACTTAAACATAAACAATTTAAACTTTAATTATTGTAAATGAATTTTCTGACGTGTCTCCATATAGTAATATGTTGTAAAGAGTATATTGTTGAGTTTTAGTTGCTTAACTTTGTCTTCTTACCATATAGATAGGGGAAGTTGTTCTTGTCAAAGGTGGGTCTATTATGGAAAACAAGCTTGAAACTATTGGCTTAGATATTTCTGTATGGACCCCTAATCCTTCTCATAAAAAGACTTTACTTATTTGTTGAGGATATACCTTTTGTGCTTGTATCAATTTGATTTTTAAGTTAGACATCTTTAATATCTTTATTTAATTATCCATAAAGATGATACAAGTTTATCAATTTGAAAAAAAGACAAAGTGATATATAACCATATCGATAAAAAAGAACTTAGTAATTAGCTATTGAAAGTTAAGCAAATTTATTGTGGCAGTTTAGGGTGGTGTCTCTGACAAAAATAAGCCCTGGATCCTTATTGAACCAGAATCTATATGCTATGCTAAAATTGTCTTGCTATTGCACTTTTGTAACTATCAAATGATTAAGCTAGATGTTTGTCCACGAAGTCCTTGCACTTTTAAAATAATCATCAATTATTGCAGTATTCCAACTTCATCGATCTTAACTCAATGAAATATATTAAGAACAATCACAACATAGCTTAACACTGTATCTTTCCAGTTTCTTGGCAGTACAAATCTTCTCACTATATTGTCATCAACTTATAGTGTCATGTAGTTGCTTTGTTTTATTGAGGGATTCTCAGTATTCATTTGATTTTCTTTATGATAGTTATTATTAATGACCTTGTCCACTAATTACACACATTACATTTTAGGTTGGGTATGAAGTTGTGACAGTTCGCTTGTTGCAGTATTGGTAAGGCGAGTTGTAAGATGTGGTTATATTTTTGGCGGGCTTAGATACAGAATTTGCCTTAATTAATCCAGATTTTGCTAACACTTAGCACACCATCTTTTACAGACCTTCATTTTGGGATCTTCAAGGGATTACGTAAAAGAAAATTAGTACTGTTAACTGCGAATTACGATGATCATGCTATTTAATGTTTTTTATTCTATTCTTTATAGCGCTCTTTCAAATGGTTCAATAATTTAATGCATGGATACACTTTTAATATCAACTTGGGAGAGTTGGAATCCCTTCAACTTGATTTTGGCGTTTTGTCATCCTGCTTGTCTGGTAAATGGTTATCTGCAATTGTACAAAACCCTATTTTAGAACTTTAGCTTGATATTCTTTAGCAGGTGGGGGTACATATTGGTTAGTTATTGAAGACGAGTTTGATATAACTACTGACAGGGCCTCTTGGGTACGACTACTTAGATATGATTTTTTGCTGTCAATTTAACTGTGTTGATAACTTACATAATTTTCTAATGCATATGGATTTCTATTCCTGAACTTAGTATCAACATTCAATGCTGGGTAGAGCTTTAGCCATTAGGTTTGGAGCACCTAAATCGTATATATACCTAAAACAAATTACAAGTATAGTAACTACATCAATGGGAATGAAGCTCATATCAGCATATTACAGCCCTAGGATTGGACTTGAGAATTAAAAGAGGTAAAAGAAGTTTATAATTGGATTTTTAAGAAATTTGTCTTTTTTGGCATTAGCCATAAGGTGCACTCCTTATTCTTGTTGCACAATTCTTAAAAATATGTACATTTTCTATAGAAATTAGATATAAAGATGATTGACATCTTGTATTTTGCTATGTGAAGTTCGGTATGCTGAAATCTTCTTTGTGCTAGGGATTATGTTACTCCCAATATGTTCATAAATTTTGTTGATAGCAATGAATATAGTGAATTCAAGAGACAGATGTGTTGGCAAAGTTAAAATGGTTGAAATTCTTAGGGCTCGTAAATACAAATGAAGACGATGACTTGGATCTTCCGATGTATTATTGTGAGGTTTGCTTGATGTCTTATTTTTCCATTTTCTTAACATGTATTCATTGGAAGTTAATAAACATTACCATAAGTACACATTATCATAACATTTTCTATGGGAAATTACACACTGGAAGATCATTCATCGATGCAAACTTTAAACTACTATTTTAGTTCAAACCGCTATTTTAGTTCAGATATAGTCAAGTAAAAAGGGAAGAAAAAAACAACTGGAAGTGCTTACTAGTCCCATATCATGGAAACTAACAGAATGGCTGGCATTGACAAGTAATAAATAGTTCATGTAGTGCAACAAAGTGCCATACTTACCTGGATGGGGTTTATGGGTGATTATAAAGGCCCAGGCCTAGCCTAGTGGTTCCATTGCACTTTGGAAATGCATTGGGCTACCATCTCCCCAAGTGGGAGAGTGGACATTACTATTTGTTGCTTTGGGGGAATGCGTTCGCGTGACCCCTGCCCATTACGAAATTAAAATTTTCATTTGTCAAGGCCATTATAGTTATTGTGCTTCTCTTTTGTAGAGAACCCTTTTTGCAGAAGTACATTTTAATTGGGTTTGATTTATCACTTCAATGAAGTTCATATAAATTTGATCTTATGGTTTTGGTTGACAATGTCTTTTGTTGATCCGCTGTAAATGGAGGGTGTAAATTTCTTTTGTTAGACCGATATTTGAAGTCTAAACAATGCATGTCATATCTCTCTAATAAAGCTCACGGAACCTATAATTAACTTAAATAACATATAGGCTCTAATTTGATTATGTTTTTATTATTATAATTTTAGTCGCTTGAGCGCACTTAGTTACATAATGATAAGGAATCTAGTTCTGATCGCGTTGAATGAATGATCTTCCAAAATAGTAGTTTAAAGTTATGCATTGATTAGAATAATTACTTGTTATCATAACATTTTCTACGGTAAATTACTTATATCCAAGTGTATTTGGTGTGTGGTGTTTTGTAACCTCAATGTGTTTCCCAAATATAACCCCAGCGGTGTTTTGAAAGATAAAAGAACATTGATTAACATATCTTATTTGTTCAATTGTAACACTAAATTAATGGTGTAATAATATGGATTGCTAATCCCTAGTATAATATTTAGCATGCTATTCAAAAAATTTAATTTCTACCAACATATATTTGCTGCTCTGGAAAGAAAGATCATGTTATTAGCAACCTACCTTTATCAAATTACTTTTTTGAATATGAGACTTTTGATTTTTCATTTTATGCATTCCACTTGGAAATATTAAATATTTGGTGGAGATTTTTATGAACCGTCTGTTATGTGCTTGATTGTCATTTCTAATACTTTTAAATTCACTTATTTGGTTTTTGCACATGATTCGGAGGAGATGGCTAGTACATCAAGAGATTTTTTGTGCTAGTTTCCAGTTAAAACTTAAAAGCTTAACAAGGATGCCTGTGGTAACATTACTTACAAATTACATCAGGCATCCTTGCATCCATTATTTTGGAACTGATAGTATAAAACTATTAGGTATTGCTTAAATAATCATGTCAAAAAGGGACCTATTTATATACGTTGTTGTTTCTGCTCTTGGGCCAAAAAGGAATTGAACCATTCTGTGTAAAATCTAATTTTGTATTTAAAGATTTTGATTAGTGAGAGAAAAGCAAAGTTATGGAGCGAAGTGATGCCTAAAGTTTAGAAAAGGTCACATTTTTAAGTGGCTTTTTAACAAAATATGCATTCGGTAAGGCTATGTCCATATTTTTAAGTGGCTTTTTAACAAAATATGCATTCCGTAAGGCTATGTCCAAGACACAAACCAATGACCAAAAGAACAAAATGTTTCACCCTACAGTTATGTCATTCTGTTATGCATAAATATAGCTAAAACAAAATGGGAAAGGTACTTAACAAATTAACTATAAACAATTTAAACTTCAATTATTTTAAATGAATTTTCATGAATATCCCCATATAGATGTATGCTGTAAATACTATATTTTTCTCACTACACCAACTATTTACCAGTTGTTGAGTTTTAGTAGATTAACCGGATCTTCTTACCACAAAGGCAGGGGAAGTCTATGATGGAAAACAAGCTTAAAACAATTGGCTTAGATATTTCGGTATGGAAACCAAATCCTTCTCATAAAAAGTCTGTACATACTTGTTAATGGTAAACCTCACGTGCTTGTATCAGTTTGAATTTTAAAATTTGACATCATCAATGTTTAATTAGCCACAAAGGTGATGCAAATGTTGTCGAGTTGAAAATAAGATAGTGTTAAATCACCATGTCAATAAAAAAGAATTTAGTAATTAGCTCTTGGAACTTGAGCAAATTTCCACCATGTCAATAAAAAAGAATTTAGTAACCAGCCCGTGAAACATGAGAAAATTTCTTATGGCAGTGAAGGATGGGGTCTTTAATAAACATAAGCTCTGGATCCTTATTAAAACCAGAATCCATATGTTATACTATAATTGTCTTGCTATTGCACTTATGTAACCATCAAATGATTACGCTACATATTTGTCTCTGGTGTCCTTACACGTCTAAAGGAATTACATGTTATTGGAGTTTTCCAACCTCATTGATCTTAACTCAGTGAAATACATCTAGAAAAAAATACAACATAACAGTATTTCTTTCTGCTTTCCCAGTAGTATCAATCTTCTCACTAAATTGTCATCGACTTATAGCATGAAGTAGTTATTTCTGTTTTATTGAGGAATTCTCCTATTAATTTGATTTTCTTTATGGCATTTATCAATTACCTTATCCACTGATTAATATGCATCGTATTTTAGGTGAGTGATAGAGTCGTGATGACTAGCATGTTGCAGCATTGATAAGGTAAGTTCCTAGGATGTGCTTTTTTTCTTTCTTCACGCCTTTATACAGCAAACCACCTTAATTAACTCCAGATTTGCTAACACCTTAGCGCACCATCTTTTACAGACCTCTATTTTGGGATCTTCTAGGGATTATTACATAGAAGAAAACTATTACTGTTGGCTGCAAATTACGATGACCATGGTAGTCAATGTATTTGACACTTCTTTATAGTGCTTTTTCAAATAGTTCAATAATTGGTGCATGGATACATTGTTAATATAAAACTCGGGAGTAGTGGACTCTCTTTCGCTTAATTCTGGCATTTGGTCCTCCTAGAACTAATTATGCTATATTGTTCAAAACCCTATTCTAGAATTTTTTTCTTAGATATTTCTTAGCAGGTGGATACATATTGCTTATTTATTGAAGATAAACTTGATGTAACTTCGGATAGTATATCAGTTCATGATGTTGCTGCTTCTTGGTTGCAACAACTAAGGTATGATTTTGTATTCTCAACTAAACTAAGTTGATAAGATTTCATAATTTTCTAACGCATCTTGTTCCTGAATTAAGCTATGATTTTCATGTATTAGTATCGACATTCAATGGACACTGAGCCATTAGGTTTGGAGCACCTCACATTAAAATGCAACTAAAATAAAGTAAAAGTTAATCCTATCAATGGATACCGAAAATATTCGAAATGTGTCCACATCTATATCCAAAAAACAGACAGATATCCGAAAAATGATATAGATGTAGATATTAAAGCATCCGCATATGATATCTGGTTTCGGTCAAGAATGTATTTTATATGAATATAAGATATCCATTACATGGTGTATTGTAACGTCCCGCCTTTTCGCACGATTTAAACAGACACACATGCCGATTCAAACAATACGGAAGGGCGGATTGTTATGGGGTGAATAAGAAAAACGAGAAATAAATAAAAGAAAACAGAATCTCGCAGCGGAAGGATAAAATATACAGTTTATAAATCTGTTTACACAACATTTATATAATACATATCAGAGTTACACATACCAATAACAATGCAGCAGAACAATGTAGTGCACTAGTATAAATAATAATAATATACATCTTCGTCTTCGTCCTTCAGAGCTAAATCTTCAAATCCTGAAACGCTCGGACTGACCCGAGCGAATTGAAAAGACAAAACACTCGAGTCAAAACTAAAAGATCTTATGTAAGTTAAATTAACAGAAATAAATATGAGTGCAGTAACTCAAGAGATGCTTGGGATTTACATCTCCTAAGGATCCGTTAAACTATTTACTATATAGTATATTGCGCTATTATAATAGTGTCTATTTGTAAAATAAACTTAGTTTTAAATAGCGTTAAGGCTTTACATTTTCCACCTTAACAGATTTATATATTCCCATAGTCTATACAGTACCGTAATCTCCCCCGTACTGGGCGTCGTCAGAGGGCACTCCATAGGTACGGTACAAAACAAAATCGTATAAGGCGCGCTAGGGTAGGTGACACGGCACAACTAGGCAATGCCAGGGTAGATATACCAATTACGCTTCCGGGCCGATGGAAACGCGCAGCGCGCAGCTGCCGCCCACCTCGAACAAACTCCCCACATCAAAGAAATCAAAAGTGAAGGTGGCCACCGAAAAATCCAAAGTCAGAGTATAGTATCGAAGGGAAGTGTCCGATCAGAGGTGCTACCTCATTAACCCGTCAATCGCTCCTGTTTTAGCCACCTTATGCAACTCACGGGAGTTGGGTCAAGTATTTACCTTACAGGAAACGCCGCCACCAACCTACTTCATTCTGGAATCTCCACCGCGTACACGGTTAGTCAAAGTGGTTTTCGGTATCGACAGAGAGTATGTCCATATCCGATCCCGGTCTCTTTGCCAACCAATCGTTATTATAACACCGCGGTCATTTAAAATAATTATACTTTAAAACCAGAATAAAATATCCATTTCAAAACCATATAAATATTATATCATTTCTTTTTAAAACCCGAATTAATACGATATCATTTTATTCCAATATATATACTTTCCAAAATCATAGGGTTTTCAAAGTAAATATTTAGAGGTCAAAACTCTTGAATATAAAATTTCAAATTATATTACCTTGAAAATCATAACTTTGAAACAAGTTTCCATCTCTTAAATGGTCAAATATTAGATTACCTTTATAAAACAAAATGGCTTCTTTACATTTCACAAATCAATTCCAAATATCGATTTAAACTTCCAAATACCATTTTAATTCTTATGTTTCAAAGCTTTAAATATTTCACCATTTCAAAAACAACTCATTTGACAAACCCATATATATCAAATTCAATTACTTATTATTTAGACTTGAAATGTTTACTTAATGAATTCAATATAATCTAAGTAAAACCTTTATCTTCACATAACTGGATATTCTTTCAATTTATTATATATTCATTTAAATCAACCTGATATTCATTTAAATCACTCTTCACAAAATCAAGCTGTAAATCATATCCTTTAAAAATTCTAACTTTTTATTAAATTCCAATTTAACTTAATATTCATCTTCAACCTTATTCTCTTTTAAGTCATTAAAACTCTAGAATTTAAATTTCAAATAAATGCTTGATCTTAAAAAATCAAACTTTATTTTATACTTCAAATCCATCTTATACAAAGTTTAAAATCCGGAATTTACTATATATAAATAACCTTTATTAATAACCAAATCAAAACCCATAAACCATATATATATAGCTTTGCAAAAACCATAGGAAAACATTTCAGAATTTTTTTTATATATTTACCGCGGTGCATGTATATAATTTTCTATCCTATGGTCAAGTGATACGGATGTTTATCATTTCAATCCGCAATTTAAAATGAAAAAATGCGGTTTTATATCATTTCAAACCGAAATCCCGAATGAATGAAATGCATAGCAACTTGCAATTAATAAAATTAATCATCCATTCATCCATCAAATCATACATCCATTTATCACAGTCATCATCCAATTTCAAACAATCATCAATACATAACAGGTGATAAATAATGGTATCAATTATCAGTTTATACTCAAAATAAATTTAATAACTGTTAATTGGCAGTTTATATGCAAAAATAAACGTAAATTTAACTGGCAATTAATATGAAATAAAAATTTAACATAACTATGACTGGTAGTTAATATGCAATTAAATAAATTCTAACTGTCAAATTTATGCAATAAATAAAATTAATTAACAGTTATATTAAATGAATGCGATTTATCAGAGATAATAAATAAAACATGCCAAATAGTCATAAATAAATTTATACTCATATCTAAAATTAATTTAACAAACACAAGTAATTTTAGAAATTGTGAGTGGGTTAAAACACTCACCTTTTGAATTTAAATCGAATTTAAATCCGATTTAAACCCAAAAATTCGACGGTCTCCAAATCTGTCCAAACTAGTGTCAAAAGATCTGAAATTTTATTACGATCCTAATAAAAAAATCTCGCGTGAAACGGAGTTCGTAGGAGAAAGTTATACGCATTAATGGTGATTGAAATTTCAAAAAAAAGAATAGAAATAAAAGAACACCTTCAAGCGCCACATCATCCCCCTTTCTTTCCCTCTCTCCCTCATGCGTTTTGCTTCCAGATTTTTCTGAGAAGTTTGAATTTTAGCTTTTTATTTGGTTTGGAATTTTTATTTGGATCTAAGATTTGTTTGTCTACCATTGAGGAGGAGAAGGAGCTGATGAAATTTTACGCGCAGACAAATGAGAATAGGCGGAGGCTAGGGTTTAGCGGGGTATTTATAGATGAAGTTGGAATAGACAGATGGATCCGAATTTAAATGAATTCATAATTTGTCAAATTTAAATTCCAATAATCCATTTATTTGATTTTTAGATCTTATTATGAATAAATGGTCAACTTACCATTCCTATCATTTCTGATTGCAATTAGCTTCAAATTTATTAACCAAACCTCCATATCAAATAAAGATTTATTGCAAAAATTTTAGTGTTTACCTTTAATTAAAGTAAATTCAATAAATTATAAAATCTTATTTCAAATGAAATTTTATACCATTCGTATTCAATTCTCTTTATTAAATCAATCATCATCTTATGTATATATTTAACATTAGTATATATCAATTTACCCCAATTAAATAAAAATTTATTCCCAAATTGATTTACAGCCTAATATAACATTTGAATTTTATTCTCAATTCATAAATTACTACCTTAACTAAATTTTACGTTCCCTTTTAGTTCACATTTTCACCTTACGTTACTACATTAATTATCCTTAAAGTAACGTCTATTATTAATAACAATATTATAATTACTTACCATTTTATTTCATAAATTAATCCATTTCATCTAAATTCTTATCTATGTAATATTTCAACATTTAATTTCATCAAATGTAATTGTTTTCCAATACGTTAATAACTTTATTTCCAAGTCTTATATTACAACAAACTATCCAATACGAAAGTCTTAACATTGTTACAAATACTACTTTAATTAACATTAACGCAATACTCAATTAAAAATTATTGTAACTGATTTCAAAATTGTAAATTAACAAGCTACCAAAATAGGCAACATACAATAATCATACTCTGACCTTTAGTCACATTAATACGCTTTTATTTCTCAAAATCAAAGTTCCCATTTAACTAAATCTCCATAAATGAATTTGACGTTATCTTCAAAAAGTAATTTATATTAACATTAACGTAAAAATTTATTTATATCTATTGCAATCGATTTAGTACTATTTTCTCAATATTTAAAATGATTTAACAAATTTTATGTGTCAATTTATTAAAGATTAAATCAATATAAATATTCAATTCCATAAAATCCAAAATTGTTGATAAATTTCCAAAACTTCCTTTTTTTTGAATCAATCTATATTTATTCCTTTCATTAATCTTAAATATAAGGGTTTACCCTTTGGATTAAAAATTATCACATAAATATCCTATTTCAACGTAATTATTAATTTAACGTAATAAATAAAAATTTGATTTCATTTATCTCAATAAGTCCTACTATTATAAATTAACCAATGGACTCACTATTCAAATTCACATTCTAAAATTCAAAAATTTTCTATCACCTTGATTTACTTAACTTTATAATTCCTTAGACAAATCTCTATCTCAAATCTTAAATGTAAATCATTCTACTAATTATAGTGCTTAATATTTTCTTAAAAGAATCTTTCTATTACGCTTGAATCCAATTTATTAAAAAAGTTTCCAATTAGATCCAATTTCAACCTTGCACATAAATTTAGGTTATAATTAACTTATAACGTATACTTCCCTAGTTATTTCTTTATATCTTCCCGTATTAATTTCACAGTTTATCCTAATTATTTAAAGTAACGCTTAATAATAAATACGATCATATAATTTCTCAACCCTTAATTCTTTCCTTTGCCATTAGTGTAACATTCCTTTATCTTATTATTACTTATTACCCATTCTAATTCCAATAACAAGTAATCAGGTAATTGATGATATATGTTACAAATTTTTAATTTATTACTATCCATTATTATTATCAACCTAAATTTTGCATTACTTACATTGCATTAACATTTCTACTTAACATCTCTATCCAATTATAATTAATACTCTAAATAAATCTCATTTATTCCTTCCGTTATTGTAACGACCCTAGATTTTTATTTAATTTAAATTAATAATTAAATGATTTTTTTTTGAATAAAAATTTGTAGAATTAATTATAAATGGAAGCGAGCTTCCTCGATTCAAATAGAAAATATGTAAAGTTATATGGATTTGACAATTTGTATATATGTGAATATACATTAAATAGGATTTGAAATATAATCTTAAATAAATGGTTTTAAAAATAAATATAGAGATATATATGTATATACATTAAATTATGAATTATTGAAAAAATGTATTTAAATTAAATTGAATTGAGATTTATAAATAATATAAAGATATTTGAAGTCAATCCTATGAAATGGGTTTTTGAAGTTGTGTAAATATAACAAAATTTTTGGAATAAATGTTTAAGTCAAAATAATAATAATAATAATAACAAAAGATAATACATATACTCAAGAATAAACGAAAATTTGCTAAATTCAAACAACACAATAACTATAGAATTTCATTTATATTTTAAAGTAAGGAGATAATAACGTACAAAAGTATACAAAAGAAAGAATATAAGTATAAGTATGTAGGAATATGAACAAGACAAAAATCTGCAAAATATCAACATAAAAATGTATTTAAGTAATAAAGCAATGTACAATAGCATGTTAAGGAAAAACAAGAGGAAAAATAAAAAAAATAAAAAAACTACTTAGCTAACAAATAAACAAAGCAAACAAAGTATCATCAGCCACAAAACCAAAACTGCATAGTCAACAAGTATGAGCAAAATATTATTAAAATGCAAACATATCAGCCGAGCAAATACATGCAAGTAGAAAACAAATAAATAAAAATAATAACAACAAGTATGGAGAGGAAAGTATATATGTACAAGGCAATAAATGCCATACACCTCAACAATTAATGCAACATACTTCAGCCATGCCTATTATACTAAAATATATAATTAACCTGTACACTTTTCCTATATATCACCTCACATAGAAATAATAACAACCTTGCACACTTCTTTGTTTATATTACTTCATCTCAGTTTCAAGTAGAATCTGAAGTAAAATCCATTTCAAGCTAAAACAAACTTGAGGAATTCAAACAAGGGTGCTCAATCTTCATTCTTCAAAACTGTGAGTAACCTCACTCTTAAATGATTAAGCATATATATCTGTTGAATATTCATCTTGAGTAAGTATCAAATGTGCAAATATCAATTCAATACTATTTAGTACATAGGCAAGAATGATATGTAATGCAGGTGAATTAACAGAGTACTCTCTGTATTTAGCTTTCAAGTTTTGCTTTGCAAAAGAAAATCAACTTAGAATTCAACTTTCACTTCATTAAATCATCATTAGACTTTGAAGTTTAAACAAAACAAGTTTGTTTATACTTAATTTAAGATCTGGAGAAGGTCATCAGTAAAATAGAGCTTTATAACATCTGAAAAATTTATTTTACAGGGAAAGTCTAAACTTTATGATTAATGCGAATATCATGAAACTTGAATCAAATTATATAACTTGAATTCATACTGAAAATGATGATTTTTAAGATGGGTTTCGTGATTTTTAGTGGGGTAGTTTGGTAGCAGTTTGAAGTTGAACGGAAATGGGTTTTTGGGGGATTTCTGGCGATCGGGGGTACTAGAGGTGCTAGGGTTGTTCGGGGAGGTGGAGGAGTGATCGATGGTGTCGGGAAAAATATCAGGAAGGCGAACAAGTGTTGGCGGCGAGGGTGGTTGACCGTGGAAGATTTTAACCCTAGTTTTAATGGTGCGTGAATATGAGATCGCCGCGCCTCCTCTCGTGCATCGAGCTGCACGAAATTTCAGGAGGAGCTAGGCGAGAGTGTGTCACGGACGAGGCCGGAGGGTGGTGACGTTCAGGTGGTCAGAGGAGGAGGAGCGCGTTTGTGATGGTGGCTTTTGCTTCGATTTCGCATCAGGGGCTCGATTTCATTGTAGCAATGATTATTGGTTTTGGGATGTACGACTCGGAGCTGGGGATGACCTTCGACTTGCTTGAGGTGTTGGTGGCGATCGGAAGTGGACATGGTGGTGTGCACGGTGCACTGACACATGTAGTATCTGGGTTGTTGCAAACTTTGGCGAAGAGGATGTTGTGCTCGAGTTTTTAGGTGGGTTTTGAACCTGATGCTTTAATTCATAGTTTAGGTAAAACTTAAACTACGGTAAGAATAAAAACTAGGGAGAAGAAGAAGAACTACAGGGAAACTCGAGAGAGTTTCGTGTTTGGCTCGGGTAATTTGAGTGCCAGACCCGAAGTTGTGAAGTGTTTCACTCGAAGCATTTTATTTCTGGCCTCGGGTCAGTTTTTGTCTTGTTACATGTTTTTGTGAAACCTGTCTGTTAAATTTTTAAACAGAATTTTAATTTAAAACAGACTTTCATGTAAGTTTAAAAATCAGAATTTGAAAGATGGAATTCAAATCAACTTTTGAATTCTAGTTTGAATAAGTGAAGTTTGATAAAGTTTAAAGTATTTAAACAACTTTAAAATGTTCAAGTATATTTTATAAAACGATTTGAATTCAAACAAATTGGTTTAAACTCTTACATAATTTCTTTATAAAGGTAAATGTTTTACGACAATTGATTTTTAAAAGAGTTTAACTTGGTTTAAATTTATTAAGGGTTGAATTTGTAATTATTTCAAATCTTTGATTTGAAATGAAATTTAAAAATTGAATTTGAAAATAAATGTTTCAAATGTGTTTGAAAAATGATAATTAAATCATTTATATATAAAAAAAAATTATGTTTTATCTCAAAGAGAAGTAAAGATTTAATGATTTATAGTTCATTAAAATTTTAAGTTAAATAAATTAATGATTTGGATTAATTGATTAAGGGCTTAACTTAATAAATTAAAGGTTTAAGTGAATAAATCAAGAAATCATTAATTAGATAGGATTAGATTATTCAGTAATGAGTAAATCAATTTATAATCAACAACGATTAATATAAGTAAAATTTCTTTAGCAAGTAATTAAAGAAAATTTTAATCGTTAATGAAAGACATTAACTAAGATTATTTAAATAATTAATTAATGTGATAAAATTATAACAATCAATTGGTTAATTAAGTAATGATAATCATTTATGAAACTGTGTAAGTGTGATCACTTAATGGAAATAATTATGGAAACTGGTAAATTTGTTTATATCAAATGATTTGGAATAAATAAATCAGAATTGGATAATAAGTTTATAAGTAATTAATTTAATTGGAAATAAATTAAATTAATTAGGCTTAATCAATTTAATTGATCCTACTTATAAATGTTTATTTAATGCTTGACCTTACTTATGAATGATTATATTGCATTGTATTGTATGATAAATCTTGAATTGACTGTCTTATTTGATCGGTAATATTTTGTTCTGTGACTGTGTTTGATTTATCCGTTTATTTACATTATTATATTATCTGTGAATCTGTGAATTGACGATAAGCGTTATAGTTATACCGCTTATCAAAGATATTGTTGTACTTAAATCTGTGACGATTGAATAATATTGCACTATTGTGTTAAACCCCTGGACCACACCATACACACACAAATATGGATTTCACGAGGAAATCGATTAAGTCACAGATTTTAAAATGATTTATAAAATTGATTATTTGAATTCAAATGTTTTGAAAATGGATTGAGATTAAAGTGAAAAGCTTTTGAAATGGAATTTCAAAGATGAAATATAGTTTGGATAACTTGATTGAGTTTTGAAATTTAAATATTTTGATTTAAATTTGAATTCAATATTTGAAATTGAATTCTATGATTTGGAAACTAGGATACAAAGAAAAGTTATTCAACTTATAATAAGTTATATGGGCTTTTAAACCATTTTTGAAGTGTTGTTTTTGGGAATTTGAATTAACCCAAAAGATTTAACTTGTATAAATAAGATCGAATTTCTTCGAAACGAAAACTACTTGTTTTCAAATAATAATAGCTTTCATTTTAAAGAAATGATCTCCCAATTATGTTGAAAAGGTTTCAAGCTGAAATAGAATTGTGTTTTTGAAAGGGTATGAAATGAATCTTTGATTCAAAGGCCGAATGAGTTAATCCAATTGAAATTGAAATTGTTTTTGAAAGGGTATGAATGAATCTTTAGAAATGATTTTGAAAACTAGAAGTTGAATCTTTGATTTAAAGATTCAACAAGTTAATCGAATTTTGAAAGCTATGAGTTAAATCTTTGATTTAAAGATTTAACGAGTTAATCTAATTGAAATGGAAATTGTTTTGAAATCCGTAAATGGAATTTTGTGAAATTAATCTTTTGTTAAAAAGATTTGAAATGGTAATTTGTTTAAACCATTTGAAAGAAAAGTTTTGGATTATTAAGTTGTGACTTAATTGAAATTCCTTATCCATATGTTATAAATATTGCGCTTACTATTCGGGTTAGCCGGGAAAGGACCTTTGGGCCGTATAACTCATTCCGAATATGTGATACGTCGTTATGGATAGCATTTGAAGACCGGTGTTGAAGACCGGGTATTTGCAAGAACAATAGTATGACCTATCGATTGTCTCTGCACTGAGTTGCAACGGTATAGAGACTCCCTAAGTGATGGGAAATCCGATCGGGATTGTGAATATCCGGATTGCAAGGGCTTCTTTGTAAGTGCCTTCGGTTCTGTTCGAGCCCGGACCAGACTTGTATGGATTGTATGTCTGACATTACAAATTGAGATGTAAAGCCGATTTCTTTCAAATATATTTCTGTTGGTGGCGAAGAATTTATTCTTTTAGCTTAACACCCTTCTCTGAGACGTACGAGCTTAGAGGTTATGTAGTTGAAGGTTATCAGCGATATATTCCCAATTTGGTAATGTGACATGCTGAGTGTTGCTGTGAAATGATCATTGTGTTGATTATTTGTGATAGGATCATTTATTTGATCGTCTATCTTGGTGATCATTTCTATGATCATTTGTTGACCCAAAGCATGGCTTTTGTATAAAGTATGTTTTTGTGGACGTGACTTCGTCAAGCCTCACACCCCGGAATGGTCAAAACATGAAAGATGCGGCAAGGTTATGAGGGGTAGCGCCCTTTAGGGTATGTGCATTTCCTTCTGGAAAAGGGTGGTATCATGGTATGGAGCCCAGATACTTACTCATGTTGAAAACACTTTATGATTGTGTGAATTGATTGCGAGCGCTCGGTTGAAAGGTCCCAAAGGACCGGGGGATGGCATATTCGGTCAGTTGTTACTCAGTTAGGGGTAACCCGGCCTTGTGTTGGTAGAGATCCGGTTTGGTTCTCGGGGATGTCCATCCAGAGGCATTCTCGTGTGGCAATGGGAAGTTTCTTGGCCTGATCATTCGTTGGAAATCCAAAGAAACAATACGTGACTTGTACGGTTTTAGTTGTAGAACCTGCCATTTAATATGGTAGCTATAGTAAGCATACTATAATGGTACCTATGCTGGCTAAGATTTATATTCTACTTTCGAAATACTTTTTATACACTATGCACTAATAATAATATCAAATGTTTCTTTTTAATGCGTATCAAACATCTTTGACTAACATAAGAAGAAATCTCCTCCAAGTCTGCGTTTGCATTGTGTGTGTGGCGGGAGGTCTTATGGTAGTCTCATTTTTTAAAAAAAAGCATTGCGAATTGACTTTAAAATATTCCTCTATTTTGATTTTAAAGATAAATAAACTGTTTTTGTTGCTCACACCAGTCCCACGACTGATCCGGAGTTTATTGTTTCTTTCCTAAACTCTGGGTGCTCATTATTTTCTACACGAGCAGCCTAGAGTTGGGTTTTTCAGATAGTCAGGTTTAGTAGATTATCTGGAGTTAGTTCAGTCTTTGGACCACACTAGTCTTGCTTATGCTAGGTGATATGTGATGGGGCGTTCGAGCTATTGCTGGATTGATTCTTGGAAATGGAGTTGCAGTTCTCGGAGTTCTCTTTTGAAGACTATCTTAGAGTTATATTGTTCCGCTGCTAGATGTTATCGTTTTCTTTTCCGCTGCTATTTATTGTATCATATCTCTGATGTATATTGATATCTATTGGATCATCTGTTGTATCAGATATTGTATCAAAGCTGTATATCAATGTATTATTCTTTTATTCCGCTGTGTTATTTACTTAATGTTGTTATAAGCTCTGGCGAATCGGATTTGAACGGTCGAATCTATGGCATTCGAATACGATTTGAAGTATGGATGTCGATTTTTGAGCGGGCAAAATTCGAAGTCGTTACATTTGGTATCAGAGCTAAGGGTTGAACTTTAGCTCAGGAGTATAACACATTAAGTAGCTCATTAGAGATAGGGTGAAGTAAACCCTAGAATGAGTAATCCCTAAGATATCCGTTTGAATGCCTCGGTAAATTCTGTTACTATTCACTGATAGTAAGTATGAGTGCAAGAAGAGAACGAGATAGGGGACAGGAAAATACGACTATAATTGGTCAATGCTCTGTAACAACAGTGGAAACAACTTTCTCTATCAATTTTCTTTGATTCGTTTCCAAATTCTTTTGATTGCTTCGTACCAGCTACAAGAAGAAGTTTTGGTGTGGTGATGCTCTACGAATCGTTGTACGAAATTCTTACTTCGTATCTTCATCGGTTTCTTATCAACATTTTGATTTAAACCTTAATGAATATGAATTTGAAATTTGAATAAATTGGAAATTTTAAATTGAGTTAAAAATTGAAAAATAGAAGAAGAAGCTAAATCGAATTGTATCGATAAAACGATTTCGTTTAAAACCAAATTTTGAAATTCTGTTGAAATTTCTTGGGTTGGTTGAAGTCCGAAGAGGGACAAATTGGTATGTGTTCTAAGATATTCTGACTGGAGTTTGGAATTCATATCTTAAGTTTGAGGAATTATAAGAGATCGAATCTGTCGATCTCTGTGTTGTTTTCGTGCCTGCGAATTTCGAGGACGAAATTCTTTTAAGGGGGGAAGTTTGTAACGACCCTAGATTTTTATTTAATTTAAATTAATAATTAAATGATTTTTTTTTGAATAAAAATTTGTAGAATTAATTATAAATGGAAGCGAGTTTCCTCGATTCAAATAGAAAATATGTAAAGTCATATGGATTTGACAATTTGTATATATGTGAATATACATTAAATAGGATTTGAAATATAATCTTAAATAAATGGTTTTAAAAATAAATATAGAGATATATATGTATATACATTAAATTATGAATTATTGAAAAAATGTATTTAAATTAAATTGAATTGAGATTTATAAATAATATAAAGATATTTGAAGTCAATCCTATGAAATGGGTTTTTGAAGTTGTGTAAATATAACAAATTTTTTGGAATAAATGTTTAAGTCAAAATAATAATAATAATAATAACAAAAGATAATACATATACTCAAGAATAAACGAAAATTTGCTAAATTCAAACAACACAATAACTATAGAATTTCATTTATATTTTAAAGTAAGGAGATAATAACGTACAAAAGTACACAAAAGAAAGAATATAAGTATAAGTATGTAGGAATATGAACAAGACAAAAATCTGCAAAATATCAACTTAAAAATGTATTTAAGTAATAAAGCAATGTACAATAGCATGTTAAGGAAAAACAAGAGGAAAAAAAAAATCTACTTAGCTAACAAATAAATAAAGCAAACAAAGTATCATCAGCCACAAAACCAAAACTGCATAGTCAACAAGTATGAGCAAAATATTATTAAAATGCAAACATATCAGCCGAGCAAATACATGCAAGTAGAAAACAAATAAATAAAAATAATAACAACAAGTATGGAGAGGAAAGTATATATGTACAAGGCAATAAATGCCATACACCTCAACAATTAATGCAACATACTTCAGCCATGCCTATTGTACTAAAATATATAATTAACCTGTACACTTTTCCTATATATCACCTCACATAGAAATAATAACAACCCTGCACACTTCTTTGTTTATATTACTTCATCTCAGTTTCAAGTAGAATCTGAAGTAAAATCCATTTCAAACTAAAACAAACCTGAGGAATTCAAACAAGCGTGCTCAATCTTCATTCTTCAAAACTGTGAGTAACATCACTCTTAAATGATTAAGCATATATATCTGTTGAATATTCATCTTGAGTAAGTATGAAATGTGAAAATATCAATTCAGTACTATTTAGTACATAGGCAAGAATGATATGTAATGCAGGTGAATTAACAGAGTACTCTCTGTATTTAGCTTTCAAGTTTTGCTTTGCAAAAGAAAATCAACTTAGAATTCAACTTTCACTTCATTAAATCATCATTAGACTTTGAAGTTTAAACAAAACAAGTTTGTTTATACTTAATTTAAGATCTGGAGAAGGTCATCAGTAAAATAGAGCTTTATAACATCTGAAAAATTTATTTTACAGGGAAAATCTTAACTTTATGATTAATGCGAATATCATGAAACTTGAATCAAATTATATAACTTGAATTCATACTGAAAATGATGATTTTTAAGATGGGTTTCGTGATTTTTAGTGGGGTAGTTTGGTAGCAGTTTGAAGTTGAACGGAAATGGGTTTTTGGGGGATTTCTGGCGATCGGGGGTACTAGAGGTGCTAGGGTTGTTCGGGGAGGTGGACGAGTGATCGATGGTGTCGGGAAAAATATCAAGAAGGCGAACAAGTGGTGGCGGCGAGGGTGGTTGACCGTGGAAGATTTTAACCCTAGTTTTTATGGTGCGTGAATATGAGATCGCCGCGCCTCCTCTCGTGCATCGAGCTACACGAAATTTCAGGAGGAGCTAGGCGAGAGTGTGTCAGGGACGAGGCCGGAGGGTGGTGACGTTCAGGTGGTCAGAGGAGGAGGAGCGTGCGATTTTGTGATGGTGGCTTTTGCTTCGATTTCGCATCAGGGGCTCGATTTCATTGTAGCAATGATTATTGGTTTTGGGATGTACGAATCGGAGCTGGGGATGACCTTCGACTTGCTTGAGGTGTTGGTGGCGATCGGAAGTGGACATGGTGGTGTGCACGGTGCACTGACACGTGTAGTATCTAGGTTGTTGCAAACTTTGGGGAAGAGGATGTTGTGCTCGAGTTTTTAGGTGGGTTTTGAACCTGATGCTTTAATTCATAGTTTAGGTAAAACTTAAACTACGGTAAGAAAAAAAAACAAGGGAGAAAAAGAAGAACTATAGGGAAACTCGAGAGAGTTTCGTGTTTGGTTCGGGTAATTTGAGTGCCAGACCCGAAGTTGTGAAGTGTTTCACTCGAAGCATTTTATTTCTGGCCTCGGGTCAGTTTTTGTCTTGTTACATGTTTTTGTGAAACCTGTCTGTTAAATTTTTAAACAGAATTTTAATTTAAAACAGACTTTCATGTAAGTTTAAAAATCAAAATTTGAAAGATGGAATTCAAATCAACTTTTGAATTCTAGTTTGAATAAGTGAAGTTTGATAAAGTTTAAAGTATTTAAACAACTTTAAAATGTTCAAGTATATTTTATAAAATGATTTGAATTCAAACAATTGGTTTAAACTCTTACATAATTTCTTTATAAAGGTAAATGTTTTACGACAATTGATTTTTAAAAGAGTTTAACTTGGTTTAAATTTATTAAGGGCTGAATTTGTAATTATTTCAAATCTTCGATTTGAAATGAAATTTAAAAATTGAATTTGAAAATAAATGTTTCAAATGTGTTTGAAAAATGATAATTAAATCATTTATATATAAAAAAAAATTATGTTTTATCTCAAAGAGAAGTAAAGATTTAATGATTTATAGTTCATTAAAATTTTAAGTTAAATAAATTAATGATTTGGATTAATTGATTAAGGGCTTAACTTAATAAATTAAAGGTTTAAGTGAATAAATCAAGAAATCATTAATTAGATAGGATTAGATTATTCAGTAATGAGTAAATCAATTTATAATCAAGAACGATTAATATAAGTAAAATTTCTTTAGCAAGTAATTAAAGAAAATTTTAATCGTTAATGAAAGACATTAACTAAGATTATTTAAATAATTAATTAACGTGATAAAATTATAACAATCAATTGGTTAATTAAGTAATGATAATCATTTATGAAACTGTGTAAGTGTGATCACTTAATGGAAATAATTATGGAAACTGGTAAATTTGTTTATATCAAATGATTTGGAATAAATAAATTAGAATTGGATAATAAGTTTATAAGTAATTAATTTAATTGGAAATAAATTAAATTAATTAGGCTTAATCAATTTAATTGATCCTACTTATAAATGTTTATTTAATGCTTGACCTTACTTATGAATGATTATAATGCATTGTATTGTATGATAAATCTTGAATTGACTGTCTTATTTGATCGGTAATATTTCGTTCTGTGACTGTGTATGATTTATCCATTTATTTACATTATTATATTATCTGTGAATCTGTGAATTGACAATAAGCGTTATAGTTATACCGCTTATCAAAGATATTGTTGTACTTAAATCTGTGACGATTGAATGATATTGCACTATTGTGTTAAACCCCTGGACCACACCATACACACACAAATATGGATTCCACGAGGAAATCGATTAAGTCACATATTTTAAAATGATTTATAAAATTGAATATTTGAATTCAAATGTTTTGAAAATGGATTGAGATTAAAGTGAAAAGCTTTTGAAATGGAATTTCAAAGATGAAATATAGTTTGGATAACTTGATTGAGTTTTGAAATTTAAATATTTTGATTTAAATTTGAATTCAATATTTGAAATTGAATTCTATGATTTGGAAACTAGGATATAAAGAAAAGTTATTCAACATATAATAAGTTATATGGGTTTTTAAACCATTTTTGAAGTGTTGTTTTTGGGAATTTGAATTAACCCAAAAGATTTAACTTGTATAAATAAGATCGAATTACTTCGAAATGAAAACTACTTGTTTTCAAATAATAATAGCTTTCATTTTAAAGAAAGGATCTCCCAATTATGTTGAAAAGGTTTCAAGCTGAAATAGAATTGAATTGTTTTTGAAAGGGTATGAAATGAATCTTTGATTCAAAGGCCGAATGAGTTAATCCAATTGAAATTGAAATTGTTTTTGAAAGGGTATGAATGAATCTTTTGAAATGATTTTGAAAACTATAAGTTGAATCTTTGATTTAAAGATTCAACAAGTTAATCGAATTTTGAAAGCTATGAGTTAAATCTTTGATTTAAAGATTTAACGAGTTAATCTAATTGAAATGGAAATTGTTTTGAAATCCGTAAATGGAATTTTGTGAAATTAATCTTTTGTTAAATAGATTTGAAATGGTAATTTGTTTAAACCATTTGAAAGAAAAGTTTTGGATTATTAAGTTGTGACTTAATTGAAATTCCTTATCCATATGTTATAAATATTTCGCTTACTATTCGGGTTAGCCGGGAAAGGATCTTTGGGTCATATAACCCATTCCGAATATGTGATACGTCGTTATGGATAGCATTTGAAGACCGGTGTTGAAGACCGAGTATTTGCAAGAACGATAGTATGACCTATCGATTGTCTCTGCACTGATTTGCAACGGTATAGAGACTCCCTAAGTGATGGGAAATCCGATCGGGATTGTGAATACCCGGATTGCAAGGGCTTCTTTGTAAGTGCCTTCGGTTCTGTTCGAGCCCAGACCAGACTTGTATGGATTGTATGTCTGACATTACAAATTGAGATGTAAAGCCAATTTCTTTCAAATATATTTCTGTTGGTGGCGAAGAATTTATTCTTTTAGCTTAACACCCTTCTCTGAGACGTACGAGCTTAGAGGTTATGTAGTTGAAGGTTATCAGCGATATATTCCTAATTTGGTAATGTGACATGCTGAGTGTTGCTGTGAAATGATCATTGTGTTGATTATTTGTGATAGGATCATTTATTTGATCGTCTATCTTGGTGATCATTTCTATGATCATTTGTTGACCCAAAGCATGGCTTTTGTATAAAGTATGTTTTTGTGGACGTGATTTCGTCGAGCCTCACACCCCGGAATGGTCAAAACATGAAAGATGCGGCAAGGTTATGAGGGGTAGCGCCCTTTAGGGTATGTGCATTTCCTTCTGGAAAAGGGTGGTATCATGGTATGGAGCCCAGATACTTACTCATGTTGAAAACACTTTATGATTGTGTGAATTGATTGCGAGCGCTCGGTTGAAAGGTCCCAAAGGACCGGGGGATGGCATATTCGGTCAGTTGTTACTCAGTTAGGGGTAACCCGGACTTGTGTTGGTAGAGATCCGGTTTGGTTCTCGGGGATGTCCATCCAGAGGCATTCTCATGTGGCAATGGGAAGTTCCTTGGCCTGATCATTCGTTGGAAATCCAAAGAAACAATACGTGACTTGTACGGTTTTAGTTGTAGAACCTGCCATTTAATATGGTAGCTATAGTAAGCATACTATAATGGTACCTATGCTGGCTAAGATTTATATTCTACTTTCGAAATACTTTTTATACACTATGCACTAATAATAATATCAAATGTTTCTTTTTAATGCGTATCAAACATCTTTGACTAACATAAGAAGAAATCTCCTCCAAGTCTGCGTTTGCATTGTGTGTGTGGCGGGAGGTCTTATGGTAGTCTCATTTTTTAAAAAAAAGCATTGCGAATTGACTTTAAAATATTCCTCTATTTTGATTTTAAAGATAAATAAACTGTTTTTGTTGCTCACACCAGTCCCACGACTGATCCGGAGTTTATTGTTTCTTTCCTAAACTCTGGGTGCTCATTATTTTCTACACGAGCAGTCTAGAGTTGGGTTTTTCAGATAGTCAGGTTTAGTAGATTATCTGGAGTTAGTTCAGTCTTTGGACCACACTAGTCTTGCTTATGCTAGGTGATATGTGATGGGGGGTTCGAGCTATTGCTGGATTGATTCTTGGAAATGGAGTTGCAGTTCTCGGAGTTCTCTTTTGAAGACTATCTTAGAGTTATATTGTTCCGCTGCTAGATGTTATCGTTTTCTTTTCCGCTGCTATTTATTGTATCATATCTCTGATGTATATTGATATCTATTGGATCATCTGTTGTATCAGATATTGTATCAAAGCTGTATATCAATGTATTATTCTTTTATTCCGCTGTGTTATTTACTTAATGTTGTTATAAGCTCCGGCGAATCGGATTTGAACGGTCGAATCTATGGCATTCGAATACGATTTGAAGTATGGATGTCGATTTTTGAGCGGGCAAAATTCGAAGTCGTTACAGTTATTTTCTTAATTAAAATTGAGGCACATCAAATTATCTATATTGGTAAATGGCTGAATTTACTAGTAATCCCACTATTTTAACCTTAATTATACTTGTACATGATTATTTTACCCTTTTATAATCCATTTATAAATATATGCGCATCTACAAATTAAGATTCTAAATTCAATTTCTTATTCCATCTAGGTTCCATTTCTTCACTTTATGAATAACTAGCATTTCCTATTCATTTGTTACATCTACGTATATTAACTTTATAAATAGTTTGATATTCCATTTATTACTAACTTTAATTATTGCAATTTATTATCTACATACAATTTGAATCTATTTTCAAATTTTCACCTTCCAATAATAAATAAAAAGGATTGTACTAAATAAAATTTTATTTTCAATGAATTCAATCCTTGCCTTTATTTACTTATTTCTAACCTTATATCCCATTACAAAAATTTCCACTATTATAATTAATTGCAATAAATAATTTAATTTGTACATTTTAATTACCCTTGATACATCAAATTTTAGCATTCTCTTTTATATAAATAAATAAGATTTTCATTCCTTTCTAAATTTAAATTAAAAATCATATTAATTATTCATTTTAAACATCGAATTTACACGCGTCGTTACGCTCTCCCCCACTCAAAAATTTTCTTCCCCGAAAAGGAAAAGAAGGGAAAAGAAGAATTAAATACAATACATCTTATTCAAAATATTTAACTTATAAACAATTAAATTTACAAAATTAATTACTTTAAATAAGATATCCTAATTTATATCTATTTAATCCTTTATATTTAAATTATTAAAGTTTGGAAAAACATTTCAAAATATTTCTAAGAATCCAAAGGATTACAATTTATATAAAGTGAAATATTTAAGTGGTTTCAATCACTAACAACAAATAAATACAACAACCATCAATTTCAACAATAGTATACACAACAAATACAAAGCAACCATTCAATCAAACAAACGAATAGTTGTTCGGGTCCAAAACGTTTAAATTGTACGGAATGAAGAATAAACTACTAGCGCATCATTTACTCAACAGTCTTAGATAAAACTAAGTAGATTATTCATTCACCCAAATCCAATTTTTAAAGTATCCTTACCCAAACAACCATCAACCAAACAACAACAAATCCAAACAACAATCAGTTTATCTTATTATTAATTCCATTTCATACCTTTGTTGTTCGATTATCTTTTTATTTATACAGTGATTCATCGTTTTAATTTATATTTACTCATTAAATGTTTGCTTCATTTATTTTTCTTATTACTTACAATTTTTCAATTCCATTAACTCAGGTCATGCAGTTCCTTTTTATTTCGTTATAACGATTCATTTATTATTGCATGTCCTCTTTATTGATTCCTTAATTTCATTGATTACAATATTCATCTTTCTGTTTATTAAGATAATTTACTTTAACATTTACTCAAGTTTATTGTCATCTATTTATGATACTTACCTTTAATTATATATAGTAAAATTCCAATTGTAGCTTAAGTTTACAATTTTTCTTTATTATATTACATTCATTTATAATTGCATGACCCATTCATTTACACATTAATTACTTAAGTTTATAATCGTCTATTTGTCCCATTTCTCTTTAATTATTTTTACTTGGTAAAATTTCAATTATAACTTAAGTTTATAACATTAAATTCTCCTTTAATAGAAAATTCATTGAATACTTCATTACCTACTTTTACTTGTACAATTTTCATTACATTTTCTATTAAACATTTCAACTTTTAATATTTGGTAAGTTATATATGTTTTTAAATATGTACTTGAAAGTTATACAAGGTTTGTCTCATCCTTTAATTAAATTTAATGTTCACTAATAATAATCTTTATTTCATAGGTTACAAATTTCCAATTTCATTTAATACCATTTGTAACCTATCATTAAATCTCTTATTTCCTTTAGATGTTTTAATTTATTAATTACCTACGTTTCAATTCACTACAATAATTGAAACAATTTAATAAATGGAAATTTAAGAATTAAATACCGGGTTAAATCTTAAATCATTTAAAATAATAGATAGATATCTACATTTAACATATATATCCAATTATAATTAAAACGATAAAATTTCTTAACGATTCTGCAGTAAATTACTACAGTGGCCTTCCCACTTCGAAACTCGGAAATGAATGTCGATGATGCGTGCACTCATCACCGAAATTATTTTCCAGCGACAGAGAGGAATGTACAAAACTTATTTTCTCAAAAATCCCTTTAAAATAATTATATTAAATATTTATATCAGAAAATACTTATAACAATATTATTATATTCCAAATCATTTGAAAGAAGTTTTCAAAAACCCCGGAACTTAAATTCTAAATTCCCAAATTACATTTATTTATTTTTAATCTTATTTACCTATTATTTATAAATTTTATTCCTAACAACCAATATATTGCAACCAAATATAGATATCATTTGAAAATTTTATTTTACATATATAGAAAATATAATAGGCAAAATTATTTCATTCACCTATATAAAACAAATATTATGTCGGTCTGTCCTATTAAGTGTTTAGAAATCCCTATTGATGTCATAGCGTCCCATGCACCAACCAGAATTTATAAATACAAAACGGAACAGATTAACACAATATAAAAACCTTTTTATAACACTAACAAATACGCTCTCTCATATATATACTCTCAGCGACTCCCATAGGGTATTACTACCCTATTAATAAAGAGTCAAACCCCACAAAGCTAAGGTTTATCGCTAAACCAAAGCTCTGATACCAGATGTAACGTCCCGCCTTTTCGCACGATTTAAACAGACACACATGCCGATTCAAACAATACGGAAGGGCGGATTGTTATGGAGTAAATAAGAAAAACGAGAAAGAAATAAAAGAAAACAGAATCTCGCAGCGGAAGGATAAAATATAATAATAAAATATACAGTTTATAAATCTGTTTACACAACATTTATATAATACATATCAGAGTTACACATACCAATAACAATGCAGCGGAACAATGTAGTGCACTAGTATAAATAATAATAATAATAATATACATCTTCGCCTTCGTCCTCCAGAGCTAAATCTTCAAATCCTGAAATGCTCGGAATGACCCGAGCGAATTGAAAAGACAAAACACTCGAGTCAGAACTAAAAGATCTTATGTAAGTTAAATTAACAGAAATAAATATGAGTGCAATAACTCAAGAGATGCTTGGGATTTACATCTCCTAAGAATCCTGTTTGCACAAAAAATGGACAAACACCTCCAAGTCGTATTATTTTAGTTGAGTATGTGTGATTTTCAATGATTTTAGATGAGTATGTAAATATGAGAAAAGTAAGGGCTGAAATGTAAAAGACACGCAGATTTATAGTGGTTCGGCCAGAATGTGCCTACGTCCACTTTATATGTTATTATCTTTCTTCTTCCAGATTACAAGTACAATGCTTTGTATACAAGTGTATGAAAGTAGTTTGAAAGTTCCTTCCTTGCTTGAGCTCTCAAACTTGTCTGCCATTGTTGTACCCCTGCCCCTCTATTTATAGAGTGAGGTAGAGGGCCGGGGTCTTGGATGTATATAGCTGCTGGTGGGCCCGGGCTGAAGCAATCTGGCCTGGTAGCGTTCTGGTTCGGTTGTACGTGGTCCGGTCATGGTGGTCCGGTGATGAAGAGGTTGGTTCGGCATTGATGTGGAGATTGGTCCGGTTTGGTTGTGTGGTATTGGACCGGTGGTGATTGGTTCGGTACCAACCTCGTTCGGTAGTGGGATTGTGAGGGGGAGTCTGGTTGCCGGACTAGGTTGGGAATGCCGAATGAACCCATGCCGAATGAACCACCATGCTTGAATTGCCGAATGGATTTTATGCTAGCATTGAGCCTTGTGTCTGCCGAATGGATTGGAGGTTACGAACCCGGGTGTAACTGACGCTTCTCGGTCTCGAGATCTTCTGGGTGAAAATTCGCCCAACATTTGCCCCCCAAAGTGGGGCACGTGCTTGCATGTGTCGCGCTTTGTTTCCCTGTGGTAGAAAGGCTTGTTTCGTAACGCCATGGGCTGGATATTCGTATCCTGCTGCTGTCCTGCAAAGGAATTTAATTTATAGTTTTAGTGTGGTTTTAGATAACGATCGTTCGGGATCGAGATATTTGAAATGAAGCTAATCGTGTCGTTCGAGGCGAGCAAGTGTGCCCCGAGGGGGCTTAGCATTCTTGGATCGCTTGTCAAGACGGTTTATCGCAAGCTCAGAGCATGCCTAGGGATCGTTCGCGACCCCATACATGTGTAAGTAGCTTAGCCATTTCATAATTATCAAATATCCGTTTTACCTATGAGTTTAAAAAGGCGTGTCAAAGTGTAAATTCCCACGATGATAGGGTTAATGACCATTCAGAGCGTGCCTATGGACCATTCGTGGTCGCGTACACGTGTGAACGATTTAATTCATGCTAGTGGGAGTTTTACGACTTATTCATCGTTGTCATAATCTTATTTTATTAGTTAGTTCTGGAGTTCGGTACTTATCTGAGTGAAGCGCCTTGCGTGCCCCCTGTTTCTGGTTTCTGCTGGTAGAGACAGTTTTATTCGGTTGTTGGTTGGACCGGTACGCTGGTCCGGTATGTTGGTCCGGTAGGCCGAACCAGCTGGTTCGGCAATCCTGAGTTTGCCTATATATAGAGGCTACCCCCCTTAGTTTTCCCTTACCGAACCAAAGAGAGCCGAATCAATTTTTAGCCGAACCAAACTTCTGCCGAACCAAGCTTATACCGAATTAGGTATATATTCTTTTGCCGAATGGTTTTTTATCACCGAATGAATATGATTGCCGAATGCACACGAAGGGTTTTGTTTTACCGAATGATATGTATACCGGATGTGTTTTTTAGTGCCGAATGGACTTATGACCCCATTGCCGAATGAACTTAAGTCCCTAGTGCCGAATGAGCATAAGACCCTAGTGCCGAATGAACTTTGTATTCGGTCTTTGGGTGGAACTCTGGACTTATGTATGCTTGCTTGTATTCTTGTTCTAACATCATGTTTTTCACTTTTGTGTATGCAGATAAATGTCTCGCAAGGCGGAAACACGATCAGACAGACGGAAATCCAAGGATGGAGGAGAGTCTTCTTCTGTGCCCCCAGCCCAACCAGGATCCGGGCAACATCGACCTGTTCCGAGGTCGTTGGTGGACGGACATGGTCCACAGGAACTTCTGGTCTCCCCTCCCGACTGCTTTCCTAGCTCCCTAAAGGAGGAGCAACTTGACGTTATATCCCGTTCCTTTGGGATAGACAGGGCTCTTATGCTGTTACCGGGGGAGGGGGTCGTGCCATATGATCCCCCTGAGGGGTACTTCGCTTACAGCCGTTACCATTGTATGTGCGGGGCTATTCCTCCAGTCAACGCCTGGATATTAAGCTTCGTCACTTATCTGAAGGTGGCTCCATTCCAGCTCCAGCCCAACTCTTATGCCATTCTGGTTTGCTTGTATGCTATCTTCCAGAAGAGATACGGGCGTGCCCCCTCCAACCGGGAAATACGATATCTGTACAATCTGAGGGGGTACAGGAAGGGGTCCCCATATATTAGCTTGGAGTCAGCCGTTTCCTTCAAGCCGGTTTTGGATTTATACTCGAAGTATAGCATGTTCAAGAAGGAATGGTTCTTTGTTAGGGATGACTCCGTCTCTATTCGCCGATTTACCTCCGGATGTAAGTCAAAACTCTACCCATAATTCCTGTCTTGGCTGTAATTCTCTCTCTTATGCGCTTTTATTTCTTGCTAGCGACAGGTGGTTTTGCGGTTGTGGAAGATGATCGCTTGGTTCAGATGGCAGCTGAAATTGAAGCTATTTCCGGGAGAGACAGATCGGCTGCTTATTTGATTAGGAATGCCAGGCTCTTGATGTATAATTTGATCCTCCCACATCAGTCCGTAGTCAAGCAGAGGGACACGGCAGAAGAGAAGGCTGCCCAGCCTAAAGGTGGGGTGACAGCGAAGGGTGGCAAGAGGAAGCCCTTTGCACAACGTCCAGTCGTAGGAGGCAAGAAGCTCAAGGAGTCCGATGGCCCTTCTCCAAGTACTTGCCCGGATGTCCCGGAGGAGGAAGGTGTAGAAGAGGAGGAAGGAGGTGAAGTTGGAGAAGGGTCGGAGGGTGGAGGAGATGACGATGGTCAGGGTGGTAGCGGTGTTGCTGCTCTAACCTCTGAGCAGGACCTCGAACTGGATGAGGCTCTCCGTCGGGCCTTCGGGGAGTCAGAGGGGGAGTCGGAAACGGAGAAGGGAACGGAGAAGGCAAAGGAAACCGGCAAAGCTGTGGCTGGCACTGACCCATCCTCTAAGGGTTCCTCAGCTAGGGTGATCCCGGCGATGCAAGGTGAACTTTTGTCTTCTGCCGATTCTATTTTCGATAAGGACTTAGAAATTTTTTTTACGGTTCACTTCCGTCCTGGAATGAGATCCAGGACTTATCGCCGTATCCCACTCCTCCGCCGGGTTTGTATAATAGATGTGTCTCCTCACTTTTCTTTCTTTTTAACTTAGCACATTTTTTGAGTTGCGGATTATTGTATGTTCGTAACACTTGTTCTTTATTCCAGGGGCAGGCCAGGCAGTTAAAACGTCGGATGTTCGACATCGTCTTGAACAATTTAAGTCGAGGAGAGCTTCCGCGAAACCTTCTACTGATCGCACTGGGGACGTAGTCAAGTACCGCCCTCTCCTTGGGGTCATCGAAGAGGGCATTCAGAAAAGGAAGCGGAGCCGTTCCTTATTTGAGTCTTCTTCTGCTTCGCAGCTTCCTACTCTGCCTCCCCCTACTCAGCCTCCTCGTGATACTACGGAGGAGAGCACGGAGCCCTGCCCCCCTCCTCCTCCTTCCAAGAGATCTACTGTCATTCATATAAGGCGTCCCGATGTGCCTCGCCCCGTGCCTCGTGACCCTTTTGCCGGTCATCCTGATTTAGACCCAAGTTTTCGGGACATTTCATTTGATGAGACCACGGGCGAGCACCTACTTCCCCGCAACCCCATGGTACGTGTGCTGGATGAGGCCAAGTCCCTAGATCTTGATCTGCTTACTACTCGGGTAGTTACTATGGGGGACGAGGCCAAGGCTAATATTGACCGGGTGGCCGAAGAGACTAAGAAGTTAATGGAGCATCATGCTCGATTGGTCAAGGCCGGGGAGGAGATTGGGAGTGCTAATATTCGGTTAAGGCTAAAGGTTGCCGATCAGGCCAAGCAGCTTGCCGACCAAGCCATCCAGATCTCCCAGCATGAGGAAGCCTCCCAGCGTCTGAAAGAGACCATGGAGAAGGCCAGTAGGGCGGAGTTACGGAAGATGGAGGTTACCTGCAGGGAGCGGATTAACATGGCCATTACAACGGTGGATGAGGTTCGAAATGCGGATCTCGAGCGGGTAGAGGAGTTGTCGGGGAGACTCGAGGCTGCGGAGATGGCTCAGGCTGAGTTGAAGGAGGAGATGGAGGAGATGAGGAGGTCCCTTAGGTTGAAGGAGGAGGAAATGAGGAGGTCACTCCAGGCTGACTGCTTGAGATACCAATCAGAGAGGGACGTCGCCGTCGCTAAGTTGCAAGCTTCCGAGGCTCGGGTGAGGGAGTTTGAGGAAAATGAGGGGATGATGGATGAGATGCTTCAGGATATGTACTTCCATACTTGGAAAGAGGGCGGCTTGTCTTGGATGGACGATTACCCTCGGGTCATGGCCAAGGTGTATCTCCAGGCTTTAGAGGAGGCCAGGGTGAACGCGGGTAAGGAAGGCGGAGAGGCTTTCAACTTGAGTGCGGTTACTGCTCAGTTCTCAAAGGAGGAGCAAGCGGCGGTGAAGGAGGGGATGCGGCTGCTTGCTGCGGAGGAAGCGGGCGTGCAGTTGGATGATGAGGATCAAGCGGCGGATGCTGGTGAGTTATTCTTTTCCCTTTCTTTTCTTTCCGTGTTTTCATAACTTGATCGTTCGTTTAATGAATTCCTCTTCCGATCTGGACAGGTGGGACTTCAGATCCACATGCTGGGGGCTCCGATCCTGCGGCTAAGTAGGCTGGGGGAGTTGGTGATGGAGTGTGGATGCATCCGCCATCTTTTTGTTTCTTTTTTATCACTGTTCATGTTAGTCTTTGATATGCAACTGTAATAAAATTATTTGCAAAGAATAACTTCGTGTGATCTTATAATATAAGCTGATTTTGTCATGTTTAAATGTTGTTGCTATCTTTATGTGCTGTGTGAGAAGTATAATTATGTATATGCCTGTGATTCCACTTGTGTTTGATGTTAAGTTTTTGCTTGAAATATAATTTCACGTTTTGCAATGTCAGTGTATGAATAAGTTATAGTTACGCATTTATGTACAAGAGAAGAGAGTACCGCCCTTTATGTTTTATTCGCAGGCGGTAGCTTTGAGTGTCTTGTGTAACTGTTCACGGGTATAGCAGAGCGCCCTGCTACCCAGCACGCAGGCTTAGAGCCTCATGAGTGAATGCTTCCTATTTGGTTTCCTGTACTTTAGAGTTTGTTATACAGGATAGGAGAAAAATATTTAAATGAAATGGAAATATAGTAAAAGTAAAACTTCCAGTCACGGAAGGCCGTCGATGTGCTTAAGTTCGTGGCAAACGGGTTTTGTAGTCACTTTCCCTAGCTGTGGGTCTTGGAGACATTTGTCACCCATCTTACGCCTCCGCGGGGAGTTTTCTTTTTTACCACAGCCGCACTTAAGACACATCGGAGCCGAGATCGCGCACGGTAACTACCCGAACCATTATGGTCCGTAATCGTGGGTATTATTCGATTTACCGTGGCCGGCTAGCGTGGGTGCCGTTGGCCGTGAACTACCCCTGGCTGGCCACACCTTATGTTGGGGCTTAAAGTAGGTTCACAGTTACCGACGAGCCGAACGCCGTAATGAGCTGCCATCGGCTATAGTCGGCCTTTATGATGACTTATAATCGGCTCATTACAGTTGGCTTTGAGGGCAGGCGCGCAATGAGTTAACCCGCAGCAGAGGGATGCCGGGGCAAAAGAGTCTCATTGGCGAGTGCATAGAATCGTAGTGTACCTGTTAGGCCTAGTCCAGATGAGGCCGCGGTGCATCTTGAGTGGAGATGCCATAGGATTTTGTTCAACAGAAAGGGATAAAGCTTAACAAGCAGCCAAGATATGAAGGCACAAGGTAACAAGAGATAAGATTTTTAAAGTGGTTCGGCACGATAATGCCTACGTCCACCGTGTTAATACGCTTCATATGGGCGGTACATGTTAAGCAAAGTATCGACGGAGGTGTCGGATGTTCCAAGCCCTCTGGAACACCACTCCGTCCACTGTTGACAAAATATAAGCTCCGTTGTTGTGAAGATCTTGATGAATTTCATATGGCCCGTCTACTGGTGCTTTCATGGTTAGGTAGCATGACAGGCTCAGCTATATCCGACCCCTGCCTGGCACCTCCCCCGTTGGGTTTGGTTCCAAGTGTTTCCTCAGGTCGGAATTCGGGCTGAGTCCGGGCTCGGCTCCTACCATGACCATTTCTTTATTAACCTCTTCGAAGAAGAAAGGTCATTGTTGTCTCACAGATCCTCCAGATTGGGACTCGGTCCATGATTCGGTGTTGCGGGAGGATCCGCATGAGGATAAGATCTCCCTCTTGTAAGCTGCGATGCTTGATTTTGGAGTTGCATTGTGCTGCCACTTTTTGCTTGTGGGCTTCTGCTTTTAAGTGTTGCATCGTTTCTCCTTTCCTCAATCAGTTCCAAAGACATGAGGAGGAGTTCTTCGTTTTCTTCTGGGTTGCAGTGGGTCCCATGGTGAGATGGCGCTACAGTTTCAACTGGGGGCATGGCCTCCAATCTGTATGCCAAAGAGAAAGGAGTATGCCCCGTTGATGTTCTATGAGAGGTGCGGCAGGCCCAGGGTGCCGTAGGAAGTTCGTCCACCCAAGCGCCTTTTGACTTTTCAAGCTTCTTCTTGGTTAGGGTTTTGAGAATTCTGTTGACAGCTTTGACTTGTCCGTTTGCCTGAGGATAAGCTACAGATGAGAAGCTTTTGTGTATTATGTGCTCTTGGCATCGGTTGGTAAACTCTTTGTTGTCAAACTGGAGTCCGTTGTTTGATATGATCTTGAGTGGGACTCCGTACCTGCATAGAATATTTTTTGATCAAGAAGTTGATAATTTATGTAAGAAGTTGATAATTTATGCCAAAGATATTTTATTTTAAAGGGTCCGCTTCCACCCATTTGGTGAAATGATTAAAAACATCCTTCTAGCCATCCAGGACAAAGTTTAAAGCAAGGGAGGGGGGCAAGAGTCAAATCTCTGTCCTGGTTGATATAAACGCTTTCCTCCCTTCTTGCCCCCAGCGTTATCTCTAGAGTCATTTCTTCAAACGTCCTTTGTTGCAGCGGGAGTGTCGCCATGGGTAGTCTTAGCCTGTTGTCCTGACTGTCTTTTAGCGGTAGCGTTTTCAAGCCTCATATACTTCCCAGCTTCATGGAAGAAGTCAGGTAACGTAGCTGGTTTATCTTTTGTTAACCTCCTAGCAAACTTGGTATCCGGATGCACGCCACTACAAAGGGCCGTTAGGATAAGTTTCTCATTGGCATCTTGAACTGTTGCTGCTGTGGCGTTGAACCGTGTTAGATATTGTTGCAGCGTCTCTCCGGATTTCTGTTTGATATTGGATAGAGAATAAGCATCCTTGGGTTGTTCCACATGGATGAGGAACTGGCTAATAAACCTTTCTTTCAACATCTCCCATGAGCTGATGGATCCTCGGGGTAGATGGCAGAACCAGGAGGTAGCTAGATCTGCTAGGAATAGCGGAAAGCATTTACATAATACTCCTTCTGTTGCTCCACTCATGAGCATATGCTGGGTGTATCTCTGTAAGTGTACGATGGGGTCGGAAGTTCCTTTGTAAGGTTCCATGGTTGGCATTTTCCATTCCCGGGGGGCGATGGTAGTTTCGATATTTCGGGTAAAGGGGCTGGTGACCCTAGCGCCTATCCCCCGGTCCCTTTGCTCTCGTTGGACACACTCTCTGAATAATCGTGCCATTCGTTCGTCAGAACTTGGAGCGGACAAAAATGAGCTTAGTTCTTCCCTGCGGGATCTATCTCGTCCAGATGACCTGTAGGGATGGTACAATCTATCACTTCTTGCATTATCCAGTGGTTGTCTCTGGCTGCTCGGATGCATGCTAGGACCAGCTACAGTTGCCCCCTGCCTTGATCTTACCCGGTGGGGTTCTGCTTCGAGCATTTCCATGGGGCCAACTTCGGGCTGGGTTCCAGCTTGGCTCCGTTCAGCGGGGTTTCTATGATTCCTGTCGATAGTTTCTTCGAAGAAGGAATACCTTTGCTGTCTCCGAGATCCTCCAGATTGAGACTCATCCCATGATTCAGTGTTGCGGTTGGATTCTTTAGCATCCCTTAAGCGTGACATAAGTTGGTCCACTAAAGCTTCTTGTTGGGATGTGAAGTGGTTGGTTACTTCAGCCACAACTCTGTCTAGATCTGCCCTAGTTATTGGTTGTTCGGTGGCAGGAGCTATCAGATTTGCCTGGTATCTATCTGGTGCTGCTGTTGAAATTGGATGATCCTCTTGATCTGGGGCTACTGGATCCGGAAGACTGCTAGTTGCGATGTTCTTTCCTTTGTTAACATCCTTCCGTTGCTTGGAAGGCATGATTTCTAAGCGACGAACGTCGTTATGAGGAAGAAGGTTGAGTGGGAGAAGCTGAAGCTTCGAGTTCAACTCTCAGTGAAAGCACCAAAAATGTTTGCACAAAAAATGGACAAACACCTCCAAGTCGTATTATTTTAGTTGAGTATGTGTGATTTTCAATGATTTTAGATGAGTATGTAAATATGAGAAAAGTAAGGGCTGAAATGTAAAAGACACGCAGATTTATAGTGGTTCGGCCAGAATGTGCCTACGTCCACTTTATATGTTATTATCTTTCTTCTTCCAGATTACAAGTACAATGCTTTGTATACAAGTGTATGAAAGTAGTTTGAAAGTTCCTTCCTTGCTTGAGCTCTCAAACTTGTCTGCCATTGTTGTACCCCTGCCCCTCTATTTATAGAGTGAGGTAGAGGGCCGGGGTCTTGGATGTATATAGCTGCTGGTGGGCCCGGGCTGAAGCAATCTGGCCTGGTAGCGTTCTGGTTCGGTTGTACGTGGTCCGGTCATGGTGGTCCGGTGATGAAGAGGTTGGTTCGGCATTGATGTGGAGATTGGTCCGGTTTGGTTGTGTGGTATTGGACCGGTGGTGATTGGTTCGGTACCAACCTCGTTCGGTAGTGGGATTGTGAGGGGGAGTCTGGTTGCCGGACTAGGTTGGGAATGCCGAATGAACCCATGCCGAATGAACCACCATGCTTGAATTGCCGAATGGATTTTATGCTAGCATTGAGCCTTGTGTCTGCCGAATGGATTGGAGGTTACGAACCCGGGTGTAACTGACGCTTCTCGGTCTCGAGATCTTCTGGGTGAAAATTCGCCCAACAAATCCGTTAAACTATTTACTATATAGTATATTGCGCTATTATAATAGTGTCTATTTGTAAAATAAACTTACTTTTAAATAGCGTTAAGGCTTTACATTTTCCACCTTAACTCATTTATATATTCCCATAGTCTATACAGTACCGTAATCTCCCCCGTACTGGGCGTCGTCAGAGGGCACTCCATAGGTATGGTACAAAACAAAATCGTATAAGGCGCGCTAGGGTAGGTGACACGGCACAACTAGGCAATGCCAGGGTAGATATACCAATTACGCTTCCGGGCCGATGGAAACGCGCAGTGCGCAGCTGCCGCCCACCTCGAACAAACTCCCTACATCAAAGAAATCAAAAGTGAAGGTGGCCACCAAAAAATCCAAAGTCAGAGTATAGTATCGAAGGGAAGTGTCCGATCAGAGGTGCTACCTCATTAACCCGTCAATCGCTCCTGTTTTAGCCACCTTATGCCAACTCACGGGAGTTGGGACCACGTATTTACCTTACAGGAAACGCCGCCACCAACCTACTTCATTCTGGAATCTCCACCGCGTACACGGTTAGTTAAAGTGGTTTTCGGTATCGACAGAGAGTATGTCCATATCCGATCCCGGTCTCTTTGCCAACCAATCGTTATTATAACACCGCGGTCATTTAAAATAATTATACTTTAAAACCAGAATAAAATATCCATTTCAAAACCATATAAATATGATATCATTTCCTTTTAAAACTCGAATTAATACGATATCATTTTATTCCAATATATATACTTTCCAAAATCATAGGGTTTTCAAAGTAAATATTTAGAGGTCAAAACTCTTGAATATAAAATTTCAAATTATACTACCTTGAAAATCATAACTTTGAAACAAGTTTCCATCTCTTAAATGGTCAAATATTAGATTACCTTTATAAAACGAAATAGCTTCTTTACATTTCACAAATCAATTCCAAATATCAATTTAAACTTCCAAATACCATTTTAATTCTTATGTTTCAAAGCTTTAAATATTTCACCATTTCAAAAACAACTCATTTGACAAACCCATATATATCAAATTCAATTACTTATTATTTAGACTTGAAATGTTTACTTAATGAATTCAATATAATCTAAGTAAAACCTTTATCTTCACATAACTAGATATTCTTTCAATTTATTATATATTCATTTAAATCAACCTGATATTCATTTAAATCACTCTTCACAAAATCAAGCTGTAAATCATATCCTTTAAAAATTCTAACTTTTTATTAAATTCCAATTTAACTTAATATTCATCTTCAACCTTATTCTCTTTTAAGTCATTAAAACTCTAGAATTTAAATTTCAAATAAATGCTTGATCTTAAAAAATCAAACTTTATTTTATACTTCAAATCCATTTTATACAAAGTTTAAAATCCGGAATTTACTATATATAAATAACCTTTATTAATAACCAAATAAAAACCCATAAACCATATATATATAGCTTTGCAAAAACCATAGAAAAACATTTCAGAATTTTTTTTATATATTTACCGCGGTGCCTGTATATAATTTTATATCCTATGGTCAGGTGATACGGATGTTTATCATTTCAATCCGCAATTTAAAATGAAAAAATGCGGTTAATATGAAATAACAGGTGATACGGATGTTTATCATTTCAATCCGCAATCATCAATACATAACAGGTGATAAATAATGGTATCAATTATCAGTTTATACTCAAAATAAATTTAATAACCGTTAATTGGTAGTTTATATGCAAAAATAAACGTAAATTTAACTGGCAGTTAATATGAAATAAAAATTTAACATAACTATGACTGGCAGTTAATATGCAATTAAATAAATTCTAACTATCAAATTTATGCAATAAATAAAATTAATTAACAGTTATATTAAATGAATGCGATTTATCAGAAATAATAAATAAAACATGCCAAACAGTCGTAAATAAATTTATACTCATATCTAAAATTAATTTAACAAACACAAGAAATTTTAGAAATTGTGAGTGGGTTAAAACACTCACCTTTTGAATTTAAATCGAATTTAAATCCGATTTAAACCCAAAAATTCGACGGTCTCCAAAATCTGTCCAAACTAGTGTCAAAAGATCTGAAATTTTATTACGATCCTAACAAAAAAAATCTTGCTTGAAACGGAGTTCGTAGGCGAAAGTTATACGCATTAATGGTGGTTGAAATTTCAAAAAAAAAGAAAAAAGAATAGAAATAAAAGAACACCTTCAAGCGCCACGTCATCCCCCTTTCTTTCCCTCTCTCCCTCATGCGTTTTGCTTCCAGATTTTTCTGAGAAGTTTGAATTTTAGCTTTTGATTTGGTTTGGAATTTTTATTTGGATCTAAGATTTGTTTGTCTGCCATTGAGGAGGAGAAGGAGCTGATGAAATTTTACGCGCAGACAAATGAGAATAGGCGGAGGCTAGGGTTTAGCGGGGTATTTATAGATGAAGTTGGAATAGACAAATGGATCCGAATTTAAATGAATTCATAATTTGTCAAATTTAAATTCCAATAATCCATTTATTTGATTTTTAGATCTTATTATGAATAAATGGTCAACTTACCATTCCTATCATTTCTGATTGCAATTAGCTTCAAATTTATTAACCAAACCTCCATATCAAATAAAGATTTATTGCAAAAAATTTAGTGTTTACCTTTAATTAAAGTAAATTCAATAAATTATAAAATCTTATTTCAAATGAAATTTTATACCATTCGTATTCAATTCTCTTTATTAAATCAATCATCATCTTATGTATATATTTAACATTAGTATATATCAATTTACCCCAATTAAATAAAAATTTATTCCCAAATTGATTTACAGCCTAATATAACATTTGAATTTTATTCTCAATTCATAAATTACTACCTTAACTAAATTTTACGTTCCCTTTTAATTCACATTTTCACCTTACGTTACTACATTAATTATCCTTAAAGTAACGTCTATTATTAATAACAATATTATAATTACTTACCATTTTATTTCATAAATTAATCCATTTCATCTAAATTCTTATCTATGTAATATTTCAACATTTAATTTCATCAAATGTAATTGTTTTCCAATACGTTAATAACTTTATTTCCAAGTCTTATATTACAACAAACTATCCAATGCGAAAGTCTTAACATTGTTACAAATACTACTTTAATTAACATTAACGCAATACTCAATTAAAAATTATTGTAACTGATTTCAAAATTGTAAATTATCAAGCTACCAAAATAGGAAACATACAATAATCATACTCTAACCTTTAGTCACATTAATACGCTTTTATTTCTCAAAATCAAAATTCCCATTTAACTAAATCTGCATAAATGAATTTGACGTTATCTTCAAAAAGTACTTTATATTAACATTAACGTAAAAATTTATTTATATCTATTGCAATCGATTTAGTACTATTTTCTCAATATTTAAAATGATTTAACAAATTTTTTGTGTCAATTTATTAAAGATTAAATCAATATAAATATTCAATTCCATAAAATCCAAAATTGTTGATAAATTTCCAAAACTTCCTTTTTTTTTGAATCAATCTATATTTATTCCTTTCATTAATCTTAAATATAAGGGTTTACCCTTTGGATTAAAAATTATCACATAAATATCCTATTTCAACGTAATTATTAATTTAACGTAATAAATAAAAATTTGATTTCATTTATCTCAATAAGTCCTACTATTATAAATTAACCAATGGACTCACTATTCAAATTCACATTCTAAAATTCAAAAACTTTCTATCACCTTGATTTACTTAACTTTATAATTCCTTAGACAAATCTCTATCTCAAATCTTAAATGTAAATCATTCTACTAATTATAGTACTTAATATTTTCTTAAAAGAATCTTTCTATTACGCTTGAATCCAATTTATTAAATAAGTTTCCAATTAGATCCAATTTCAACCTTGCACATAAATTTAGGTTATAATTAACTTATAACGTATACTTCCCTAGTTATTTCTTTATATCTTCCCGTATTAATTTCACAGTTTATCCTAACTATTTAAAGTAACGCTTAATAATAAATACGATCATATAATTTCTCAACCCTTAATTCTTTCCTTTGCCATTAGTGTAACATTCCTTTATCTTATTATTACTTATTACCTATTCTAATTCCATTAACAGGTAATTGATGATATATGTTACAAATTTTTAATTTATTACTATCCATTATTATTATCAGCCTAAATTTTGCATTACTTACATTGCATTAACATTTCTACTTAACATATCTATCCAATTATAATTAATACTCTAAATAAATCTCATTTATTCCTTCCGTTATTTTCTTAATTAAAATTAAGGCACATCAAATTATCTATATTGGTAAATGGCTGAATTTACTAGTAATCCCACTATTTTAACCTTAATTATACTTGTATATGATTATTTTACCCTTTTATAGTCCATTTATAAATATATGCGCATCTACAAATTAAGATTCTAAATCCAATTTCTTATTCCATCTAGGTTCCATTTCTTCACTTTATGAATAACTAGCATTTCCTATTCATTTGTTACATCTACTTATATTCACTTTATGAATAGTTTGATATTCCATTTATTACTAACTTTAATTATTGCTATTTATTATCTACATACAATTTGAATCTATTTTCAAATTTTCACCTTCCAATAATAAATAAAAGGATTGTACTAAATAAAATTTTATTTTCATTAATGAATTCAATCCTTGCCTTTATTTACTTATTTCTAACCTTATATCCCACTACAAAAATTTCCACTAGTACAATTAATTGCAATAAATAATTTAATTTGCACATTTTAATTACCCTTGATACATCAAATTTTAACATTCTCTTTTATACAAATAAATAAGATTTTCATTCCTTTCTAAATTTAAATTAAAAATCCTATTAATTATTCATTTTAAACATCGAATTTACACGCGTCGTTACATGTATTGAGTTTAAACATCCCAAGAGCTATTTTTTAAGGTTGGTAATGTGCAATTAGACACATAGAAGGTTGAGAAAAGTTTGCCCCGACTTTAGCATTGTTTAAGAAAAAAAAACTGCGCGCTAGCCAATTACGTCCTCATAACCTTATGCTTTAAATCATTTTAGATAAATACTTATTTTCATAATGCAATGCATCTTGTTTTGCATTAGGTGTCAATGCATGTTTGTTAACTTAAATTTGCGAAAATAATTTTAAATTATATGCTTATACAATATATTCTTACTATTACCAACAATATTGTAACGACCCGATATTTTGGACTATTCGCATCCGCACATGTCGGACTTGAATAATTCAAAATATCGATTTGTTAATTTAAATTTGGCAAAACTGAGATATACAGTAAATAAATAGTCACAGCATCACAGACACAGAGTAATAATATGCAGCGGAAATAAAAGAGATAGTAGTTCATGAAGCTACTATGTAAATATATAAGATACATCCGAGTTTACAACAAAAGAGTAATACGATACATCAGATATAAATCAGAATACATCACTAGAATCATCGAATACTGAAAGCAGAATAGATGGCTGGATCTTCAAGCAAAGCTCCAACTCCAAAGGTGAGTCTCGAATACTGGTACACTCAGTCTGACCCGAGCGTAAAGCAAAACACAAGACACTCGAGTCAGTATTAATATTCTTATATCAATAAATCCAACTCAAGTGAAATAGCAATCGAAATACAAGTAACTCAAAGGATGTTTGGAATAACCATCATCTAAGGATCCGCTAAACTATCTACTAGGTAGTAATGTACTCTAAGTAGATAATGTCTATCAGTAATATAAAATATCAAAATAGCGTTAAGGCGTTACCATAATCCCCCTTAACACATTTTATATTCCCAAAGGCATATACAAGACCGTAATTTTCCCAAAACCGGAAGTCACCAGAGGGCAATCCATATACTCAAGGTACAAATCAAAACGTAGTGGTCGCGAGTAGGATAATCAGTATGACAAGGTATATGAGGCGATACCAACTAGAATACTAGTAGTTGCGTCATCCGGACTGATGTTGAGCATAGCCAGCAGCTATCTCAACACCGCGAAACAACACTCCCAAATCGAGGGGTGCACCCAAATCGAATCACAAAAGTAATAGATATGGTATTGAAGAAGTGTGTCCGCTAGAGGTGGCGAACCTCAATGGCCCGGCGCGGCTCCTGTTTTAGTCATGTCAGGGGTCATCCAATATCGTTCTCTTTCTTCGGTCAACGCGTTCACCAAACCATCCACTTCATTCTGGATCAACACTCCACGTATAATAGTTATTAAAGTGGTATTCGGTATCGACAGAGAGTATGTCCATATCCGATCCCGGTCTCTTTAATAACTACGTATTATTACACCGATTGGTCGTTTAATATATTTCAAAACAATCAATTTCAATTTCAATTAGGATTCGTAAACCATTATTTCATTTGTCTTTCAAAAATCAATTTCCAAAATCTACGTTTCAAAACTCCCAAATTACCATTTCAAAGTCTTACAATTCAATTTCAATTTTATTTAAACGATTCAAATATTGATTCAAGTTCATATATAAGTTTTATTTCGAAAATCATTTAAATGATTAAATTCAACATTCAAATCAATTTAAACTTATTTATCGATTTTATTCAATATTCTTTAAGTTAATTTAACATCCAAAACAATTCTTTTTAATTTCCAAGTCATTAAAACAATCACTTAAGTTAACTTCATTATATCAAACTTACAAATTTAATTAAATTAAATTTGTCAAATCAAATTCCTTAAATTACAATTCTTACATTTATTTCAATGAAATGCATTTTATTTCTTGTCAAAGAAATTCAATTTCATTTATTCACTTACTTAAATAATTTCCAAAACTTAATTAACAAAGAATCCCAATTTCAAATATTTACGAAGTTCAAATTCACTTATTCAAAAGTTCAATTTTGCTTATCAAAGAATTCAATTTTCATTCAGTTATCAAATAATTCAATCTTATGCGATTATTAAATAATTTCAATCTTAATTATTAATAATTTCAAAACTTAATAATTTCAAACTTACTTATAAATTCAACCTTAATTATTAAATCATTTCAAACTCATTCATTTATAATTCCAAACTTAACTATTACTAATTTCAACTTAATTATTAACAATTCCAAATTTATTCTCAAATAATTCATTTCAAAACAACGTCCTTTCATCAGTTATTACATTAATATCTTGTTTCAGATTTCAATATTAACGTTTTCCTTTCATCAAAATTTACGTTCCAATCTTATTTCAAACCTTATTATTCGAATAAAATCTTTATTTTATTTTAAATCAAATTATTGACCAATCGGGTTTATTTAATTCTCTATCCTAAGTCAAGTTCATTTGGGAGTTTATCATTTCAACCCGATTCCATTTCCAATTCAAAATCAAAACATAACAAAGGGAACATGCAGTGTGATAACAGGGATGGTGTCGAAGTAAATAAACAAGCAATAACAACAATCAATAACAATCCAATTCAAATAACCCCGAAATAATCGTATTAACTCACATTGTTGTTTGTGCGAATTAATATAATTATCTCTAAAATCTACACTATCATTTCCGGTAGATTAAAGATTATTACATAAATGTTTGTTCGGTTTTTCACTTGTCATTTAATTTCAATTTTATACTTTAACAATTAATCCAATATACGTCCAAAGGTTCAAAGTGTAATTTATCAAATTCTACGTGTCAATTAACTTAACAATTAAAAGGGGTCATATTATTCAAATTAACTAATCAAATTCAACACATATGTCGATTCAAAATTTTAAACTATCCTACGTCGATTTCAATTTCAATTTACTTATCACTTTATACATTACAATTTAACATCCAATATAAACAACAAACAAACAATCAATTCTCAACCAAACTAGATTATTATTGCGTACATAATAGATAACGGTGTCAGATGTCAAAGGTGAACTGATATGTAAATAACAGTGCAATAGATAACAGCAGTATATTTCAATTATCGTTCCAATTGAAATCAAATTTAATAAATAAAAGAATATTAATCGTGAGTGATTGCTCACCTTTCGAGGCTAGAGAAAATAGGAGATGGCACGGATACACACACTGATACGGACACTGAAATGGAGTTACAAATCCAAGCATGATTCTCAGAGCAAAGTAAGATTGGCACGAATCGACGAGCAAAACTGTTAAATAGGAATTGCCGAAATCAATCAAAACATTCAACATAGCAACAATTACAAAACATGTCCTACGTCAAAGTTTAACAATATAATTTTATGTGCTACCGAGATCGAAATGGTCTTAAATTTGGTATGAATAAAGATCAAAACTTGTATTTCAAAACTGCAAAGAATCACTTGATTCCGACGTAATACGGAGGAGATACGATGCGTCAAACATGAACTCAGGTCGTGTTTGCAGCAGTGTAAAATAATTCTAAGTACAAAAGAATATCTGCCTGGGTCTAACTTCCAGATCCTCGACCAGAAATCAAACGATGTCGGATTTTTCTGGAATTTGACATGTATAAACTAGGTAACTTAAACTCCTTTTTAAAAATAGAATCAACCCATTCTGATAAAACATGAGTGAGATACGACGCGTCAAACATGAACTTAGGTCGTGTTTGCAGCAGTGTAAAATAATTTTAAGTACAAAAGAACATCTGCCTGGGTCTAACTTGCAGATCCTCGACCACTAATCAAACGATGTCGGATTTTTCTGGAATTTGACACGTATAAACTAAGTAACTTAATCTCCTTTTTAAAAATAGAATCAACCCATTCCGATAAAACATGAGTGAGATACGATGCGTCAAACATGAACTCAGGTCGTGTTTGCAGCAGTGTAAAATAAATTCTAAGTACAAAAGAATATCTGCCTGGGTCTAACTTCCAGATCCTCGACCACTAATCAAACAATGTCGGATTTTGCTGGAATTTGACATGTATAAACTACGTAACTTAAACTCCTTTTTAAAAATAGAATCAACCCATTCTGACAAGCTTGTATGAACTTATATTTTAAACACAGCTCACCAAAATTTATAAAACTCATACCTATATAAACCATGGTATTCTTTACATACATATGGATGATGTAACTCTACACATTTAAAACCCAAATAGATACAGGTATACTAACATATATACAACTTACTTTGTTATTATAAACAAGCTATTATATATTAAATAATACTTCCATGCTTTCAAATGAAACAGCACCTAACTTTTCATAACTTTATATTACTAATAGAAATGCAGACACTACCAACTTAAAATATAATACACTAACCATAATGTACATAGACTTAAATTTATACAGCAACAAATATATGCACTGTCAACAAAATACCACATACTTTCGTATATCCCATAAATCTAAATTATAAACCAACAAATATAATATATATACGCTTGTTAAAATATTTACTTATATAAGACACATAGGAGAAGGGTCACGAAGTAGAGAGTCGGGGCCGGGGAGATGATTCCCACGGACGCAGGAGAGTGCGGTGGTGGGCTGGGTTGAAGGAGTGGAATTGGTGGAAGAGGGTGCGGGTTGGCCAGAGTGGAGACGGTTCATACACGCAGGCCGATGAGGAGGTGGAGGTAAGGCGCCTGGATGCTGTCATGGTGGGGAGGTTGGTGACCAGCTGGTGGTGAGGTGTGGTCGGGTACGCGGAGGTGCTGTTCATGGTGATGCGGGAAGGCGGAGCAGTGGGACACGGAGGGATCTGGGTTCGGGCGAGGAGGCGGGCGAAATGTCAGTGGCGGAGGCGATGTAGGCAGGGGCGGGTGGAGGTCATTCACGTGGAGGAGGTCTCGGTTGCTACTCGGTGGGTGGCTCGTCTGCATGCGGTGGTGGCAGGGAATGTGGCGGCGGAACGGAGGTGGCAACACGCGGCATGTTGGGCCGTGCACTCCTTTCTTTCAAACCGATGGAGGCCGAGTTGGGTTTGGTTGTGTTGGTGGTACATGAAGAGAAGGGGAAGTAGCTGTGTTACGTGCATTAGTGGAGGGAAGGGGAGAGAAGAACAGAGAGAGGAAAAATAAAAATAAAAGAAGATGAAGAAAAGATGAAGTATGAGGCGAGGTGCAGATTTAATAAATGGAACGCTACCCCCTTTTTTTTTCACAAACACGGCGATAGGTAAGAAAAGAAAAAAATGGAATAGGAGGAAGATGTTGTAGCTTGCATCAGAAAAGAGGAGAGAAGACAGAGCCATCACGTGAAGTGAAACAACGTAATTAATGAAGCAGAGGGGTTCAGTATACACAGTAAATGAAATGATGATTTTTCACAATGGTGGCTATTTGTGTTTCCAAGGTCAGCTGAATGGCTCCAAAGTTTTGAATGTTAGAAAGTTGGGCACCGGTTTGTGCTGCGTAACGGACCAGTTTGTACTTCGTTAACCAATTATAATTTGCAACGCCGAACCCCGATTGACACAAATAAATATACCGTTTTGATCAACGCGACGAGGCGGTCACAACGGTACGAAGATATTGGTGATACGATCGAATTATAAAAAATTAAAATTTTCTACTACGGAAAATGCATAAAATTCGCCGAAAAATAAGAACGACGGAGCCAAAGATGTCCGAATTTGGAAAAACGACAAACTGACAACTTGCTCAAAAGATGGTTTAGAATTTTTCTATGTAAAAATATTTTGATTTCGAAAACGGTTTATTTCCATCGATTACTAACTGATTTAAATTTGAAGTAAATTTACGCGCGAAATAAACTTTCATAATTCCGGACGAAAATTTACCAGTTTCTATGTTTAATTAGACGCATTTCAAATATGAAGTTTGAATAGCATCGGAATTTGTTTGTGAAAATACGAAATTCTACACTAAATAATCAATTTTAAAAATTTTAAACTGGGTCTGTATTTCAGGGTCGTTACAAATATTAATAAAATTACAGTTCAAAATGATTAGACATGCGGTGAACTTGGATTGAACACATGACTTTCAGTTCTTAAATCTTAGGGGTAAGCAAACGCTTGACTTTGATCGACACTATCAAATATTAAACACAACCCCCAGTGTATTAATTAGCACAATGTAGAATTGGAAATTAGAGTTAAAGAGTTTCTTCTCTCTAATTCCGTTTTTGAATCATAAGGATATCTCTCTTTGATCCTACTTTGTAATTCTCCTTATTTTTCTTGTAAGATTCCCTACTCTCTCTGCAGATCATCGAGTCCAAAATTTCATTTTGAACTCTAACTCATTGCCTCTATATCTACTGCAGCTGTTTAATACCCAGCATTTTCTTCTAAACAAAAATAAATATTTAATTAATTTCTCAACAACAAAAAAACAAAATTAGGTGAATAATAGTTTAGCTACTTGGAATAGGTAATCATGGGCAGTTGTAAAAAAAATGGGGTGAGAGAGAGGGTTGAACTCTCCATCATAAGATCACTCAACATAGCTATGAGACCTACGCGCTAGCCGACTGCACCACCACCCCCATTATGCATTGAAATTAAGTGCTACTATTTCTTAGATCAAATTCAACTCTTTCCAAAACAAAAAGATCATATAACAAAAAAAAAGTCAAAAGTAAAATAATAAAATTTGGTAAAAATAGTTTCCTAAATCAATTTGCATGCCTTTTGGAATATTTGGTCGATTGTCTTCTTCCATATTTTCACAACCAAACACTTTATATTCAAAAAGAGAAGTGCATTTTCAATTTAATTACGATTGGTATCCTACCTCTAACAACCAAAAAAGGATAAAAATATAATGAAAAAATGACATTAACTTTGTAATAAAACATCATAATTCAATAACTTATATTGAGATTTTCAGTTATAACTTTGTCAAACTTTATATCCTTTTTAGTCACGAGATCATTAAACTCATCCTAAAATAACAATAAAAAACTTAAAAAACAAATCTAAGATTGATATGTAGAAAAAAAATAAACTTTAATAAATAAAAAGTAAACTAACCTTTTTGTGTTCATCAAAATTAAGATCATTCACCAAATTTTCACATGGCTTCATCTACTAGACAAAATGAGGGAATCTTTTGGGATTTAGGATTTCATTTTTTTTCTAGTGATGTTTTTTTAACAATGTACGTGAGTTGTGATTTTTTTTCTAAAGGAAATGAAGATGCTATGATTGTTTGGACTGAATGAGAAAATAGATTTTTGTGGTTATAAACATATGGAAAATTTTGATAGATAATAAAATTTTAATGGTAGCCAGAAGCTTTTTCCAGGATGCCAATAGAACTACCCTAGATTAAATACCTGACTGAATAGTGCCACACATTAATCTTGCTTTAAATCATTTTAGTTGAACACTTATTTTCGTAGTTGAACGCATCTAGTGTTAGATTCGCACTTCTAGACATGATGTTTTCCTATTTCGAACTCCATGGTCCTGGATGTTTTTTTTTCTCTATTTCGATGTTACATTACTTGTCCATGCATGTTTGTTAACTTAAATTTGCCAAACTAATTTTAAACTATAAGTTTACCACAAGTGGAAATTAGATTGAAGTGCTTTTATTTGCAGGGTAATAAGTTTTAAGGACAGCACTTCTGAATAATTAGTTTTAAGGATAATTTACAGCATAATGATAAATTCATTATCTTTTTAAGTTATACAGGAAAATGAATAATCCTTTTATCATTATTTCTGTATAACTGAAAAGGATAAATTCTTTTATCTTTTTTCTGTAAAATGTGCTTAAAACTAATTTTTTAGAAGTAGTGTTCTTAAGACTTATTACCCTGCACAAATAAGCCCTTGAAATGAAAATCCCCTTTACCATAATATATTCTTACCATTACCAATGTTACTAAAAAAATTAGCGTTTAAACTTAAATTGAGTAGATATTAAACACAACTGCAATTGTGTTAATTAGCCAATGTAGAATTGAATATTAGAGTTAAGAAGTTGCGTCTCTCTACTTCCTTTTTTGAATCATTAGGATATTTCTCTTCAATCCTACTTTGTAATTCCTGTTATTTGTCTTATAAGATTCCTTTCTCTCCGTGGATCATCTAATCCAAAATTTCACTTTGAACTCTAACTCATCGCTCTATTTCTCTTTAGGTCTTTTTACCCAGTTTTTTATTCTAAAGAAAAATAAACGTTTAATCAATTTCTCAACAAAAAACAAAAGTAAGTAGGTGAATAATGGTTTTGCTAGTTTGAACAGGTAAGCGTAGACAGTTATAATAAAATTTCACTGTGAACTCTAACTCATTGCTCTGTTTCTACTTTAGCTCATTTAAGTAGGTGAATAATAGTTTTACTAGCTTGAACAGGTAAGCCTAGGCAGTTGTAATAAAATAGGGGTGACAAAGGCTCAATCTCTTGACGTCAGAATCACTCAATATAGCTATGAGACCTACACACTAGCCAACTACGCCACCACCTCATTATCCATTTAGTCTAAATACAGAATTAATATTTTTTATGCATGCTTTTTATAAAAAGGAAACATAAGAATATAAGATTGCATTACATGTCGTATTGAGTTCAAACATCCCAATTTCTATTTTTTCTAATCTCGTTAATTGTAGTTAGGTGTAAAAATAAGTTAAGAGAGGCTAGTCTTGATTTCAATGTTATTCAAAAAGCATATGAAACCTGCATGCTAGCAAGTTGCATCCTCAGCTTTAAGTTTTGGATTAATTTGGTCGAATGCTTAATAGTTACAGTTGCAGTTATAAACATATATTGTTTTATAATCATATTCTATGGTTGTGGATGATAAATAATACATTGTTGTTAACTTAAATTTGCAAAAGCAATTTACGATTCCAAGTTTACCACAATATATTCTTATTATTACCAACATTATTTTGAAAAATTGATTTAAAATGCGACGAATGTGCAATTCTTCAATCCTAAGGGTAAAGAAAGGACATGAGTTGATTTAGCCAAAAAATATTGAAATTAAAATCAAATTCAACAAAAAAAAAAACCTAACTGCTTTTTTGAAAATCAAAATGAATCAAAGCTATATGATTTGGTTTGATTGGTAAAACTTCAAATGTGCTAGATCGTCTTGCCCAAAATTATGGGAAGTTGAAATCAATTGTTTGGTCCATATTTATGTAAAATATGGTGATGTCGTATTATTTTTAACCTTTTTCACTCTAAATATCAAGAACTGAAAAAACCAATACATTTAGATGTAAAATAAATTATATATCGACATGTCTGGAACATATTTGGTCAGACGTCCTACCTCATTCTCTGGAACATGTCTGGAGAAGTTTTGCTGAAGGGTCAGACGTCTAAATTTTTCCTCCGACATCTGACCCTGTCAATCCAATCCACATCACCTTTTCCCATATAACTTCCACCTTCGAACTCCGATTTGCGAACTGTTTTCTCCGTTACGAAACTACTTCCGACCTCTGCAATTCTCTATATAGTGTCGTCAAAATTTAACAATCTGGACGTCCAGGTTCGAGTTCGGAAACGGTCTTCGGAATGCAAGGGAAAGACTGCGTACATTATCGACTTTCCAAAGTCCGCTATCGTGCGGGAGCCTCATGCATTGGGTCCACCACCACTAGTAGTATTAAAAGATATGTAGAGTATTTAATCTTGATGGACTATTAGACCGAATCTTGGGGTCCAAAACTAATAAAAGCAAAATGATTCGTACCTACAAACAACTCAGATATGTCACTATTTTTATCACTGTTCCAGATATGACTTATTAGTTTCCTTGGAAAGATGTGGAGTTCTATAAAGGCGGTAACTCGAACTTTCTAATGAAGTTTCTCTACATTGGCCAAATGCGGTTGATAGCAGAACTTGTGTGGTAGCACATTAGCTAGTGTCCTGCTAGTGCATTTGTATAACTATCAAACGACTAGGATAGAGTTTGCCCCTGATGTCCTCTGTTATCACAGTATCCAACTTCATTGATCTTATCTCAGTGAAATATATTTAAAATAATCACAGCATCGCTTAACAGTATGTCTTTCCAGTTTCTTGTTAGTATCAATCTTCTACCTAGATTGTCATCAGCTATTGGCGTGGAGTAGCTGTTCTGTGTTATTAAAGAATTCTCAATATTGATTTTATTGCCTTCATGGTATTTATTAATTACCTTATCTACTAATAAACTTGCATTATATTTCTGGTGGAGTATAAAGTTGTGACGACTAGCATGTTGCAGTATTGGTAGGTGAGTTCCAAGTTGTGTTTTTTGTATTAATAGTGCAACGTAAAACTGAAAATTAGAGTTAAAGAGTAGCTTCTCTCTAATTCCTTTTTTGTGTCATACAGTTATTTCTTTTTGATACAACTTTGGAATTCTCATTTTTTTGGAAGATCCCTTGCTCTCTTCAGATCTAGGACAAAATTTCATTTTAAACTCAAACTCATTGTTCCATTTCTACTTTAGCTCTTTTCTACCCAGTATTTTCTTCTAAGCAAAAATAAATATTTGACTAATTTCGCAATGACAAAAAATGAAAATCCATGAATAATGGTTTAGCTACTTGGAATATGTAATGCATAGGCAGTTGTAAAAAAATAAGGTAAGAGAGGCTCAAACTCACAACCTTAGGATCATTCAACATAGCTATGAGACCTACACACTAGCCAACTACACCACAACTACATTTTGGACTTAATAGGTTTTATGCATACTATTCATAAAATAAAGTAACACAAGAATATGGGATATCATTACATGTTGTATTGAGTTAAAACACCCTGATTGTTATTTTTCTAACCTAATTAATTTGTAGTCAGGTGTAAAAATAAGATAAGAGAGGCAAGTATTGATTTCAATGTTATTCAAAAAAAAGGGAACCTACGCACTAACCAGTTGCATCCTCAAATATCTATATTTGGGATTAATTTAGTTAAGCACTTAATTTTATGGTTATTATGCATCACGTTTAGTGTAACAATTGTAGTTATAAACATATTGTTTTATAATCATATTATGTTGTTATGGATGATTTTGTTTTGTTTAAATAATATGTTATCGGTAACTTAAATTTTAAAAAATAGTTTACAATTCCAAATTTACGTCAATGCATTCTTATTATTACCAACATTATTTTGAAAAATTAAAGGTAATTTTGATTTAAAATGTGGAAAATATGCAATTCTTCAATCTTAAGGGTAACGAAATGGCACGAGTTGATGCCAAAAATAATAAAATTAAAATAATAATTCAACCAATAAAAAGTTAGACAAATACTTTTATAAAAATCAAAATTAGTATTAAAAAATCTAATTTGGTTTGATTGGTTGAACTTCAAATAAGGTTGATTTGGTGTCTAAAATAATATGAAGCCGAAATCAATTGTTGGATCCATATTTATGTAAAAACATGCTGATGCTATTTTTTTTAATATCTCTCACTCTAAACGCCATGAATTAAAAAAACCAATATGTTTAGATGATAAAATAACTAATACTATCGACACTGATAATCATGTTCTATTAATCTAATTTATGTTATATATTTGATTTGATCGGTTGGTTCGATTTCAAGGTATAGGAATTTAGTTCCTTATTTGGATGATTAAAGAAGAATTTTTTGCTTTTAGTAGTATTAAAAGAAATTTTTTGTATTTAATCTTGATGGAATATTAAACCAAATCTTGGGGTCCAAAGCTTATAAAAGAAAAATGACTCGCGCATATAGACAACTCAGATATGTCCCTATGTTTATTTCATGAGATAGATCTAGGTATGATTTATTAGTTCTCTTGCAAACACATGGAGCTCTGTAAAGGTGGTAACTCAAACATTCTAATGAAATTTCTCTACATTGACGAAATGGCAATTGATGGCAGAACATGTGTGGTAGCATGTTAGCTAATTTCTGATGTCCCTACACTACTAATATAATTATCTATTATCGCATTATTCCAATTTGATTGATCTTAACTTAATGAAATATATTTAGAATTATCACAATATATCTTAATGATATCCCTTCCAGTTTCTTCGTAGTATCAATCTTGTACCTAGATTGTCGTCAGCTTTTTTGTGCAATTGAAGAATTCTCAATATTTATTTGATGTCTTTAAGGCATTTACTAATTTCCTTATTCACTAATAAACATGAAGTATATGTCAGGTGGAGTATAATGTTGTGATGACTAGCATGTTGCAGTATTGGTAAGGTGAGTTCCAAGTTGTGTTTTTTTGGAGGCCTAAATACAGAAAACCGCCTTAATTTATTCCAGACTTTTCCAACACCTTAGCACACCATCTTTTGTGGGTCTCTATTTTGGGATCTTTAGGGGTTCACATAGAAGAAAATTATCACTGTTAACGACAAATTACGATGATCTTGGTAGTCAATGTTTTTGACTCCTTTGCGGTGCTTTTTCGAGCAGTTCAACAATTTGGTGCATGGATACACCTCTAATATAAGCTCGGGCGTAGTGGATCACTTAAACTTGATTTAGGCATTTTATTAAATTATTTTTTTGAATAATGAAAGAGAATTGGCTATATCATGTGCTTATAATACTTAAATGTGTGTTATGAATCGTCTGTAATGTGCTTGATTGTCATTTCTAATACTTTTAAATTCACTTATGTGGTCTTTGCACATGATTCGGAGGATATGGTCGGTATATCGAGAGGTTTTTGGTGCTAACTTTAGGTTAAAAGCTTAACAAGCATGCCTGATTGATAACATTATGTTAGGCGAATTCTCACCCAGGGGATCTTGAGACCAAGAAGCGTCAGTTTCACCCGGGTTCGCAACCTCCAATTCATTCGGCAAGGTACACTCGGCATTCACACATGAAGCTTCATTCGGCAGTGCAAGCCCAAGTCCATCCGGCATGGCCAGCCCCCTTCTCATTCGGCGATGCAAGCACGTGTCCATTCGGCATAGCTAGCCTCCTTCCCTCCGCTCCACCGAACCAACGCCTCACCTACCCAATGCCGGTCCAAGTTCCTGCCGAACCAGCTTCAAAGTCACAACCAAGCCATACCGGATCAACGTCCTCTGCAATACCACCGGTCCAACCCCTTTCCTACATGACCGGACCACATACGACCGAACCAACCTTCAAGCTCACCACCGAACCAACTCCACGACCGGACCACCAACACCGAATCATGCCTGGCCGGACCAACACCTCCGAGCCAAACCATACCTCACCACCGAATGGACCTCCGCCGAACCAGATGATTGCCAGTCCAAATTGCTTCAGCCCGGGCCCACCAGCAGTTATATACTTCCAAGACCCCTGCCCCCTACCTCATTCTATAAATAGAGGGGCAGGGGTACAACAATGGCAGACAAGTTTGAGAGCTCAAGCAAGGAAGGAACCTTCAAACTACTTTCATATACTTATATACGAAGCATTGTACTTGTAATCTGAAAGAAAGAAGATAATAACATATAAAGTGGACGTAGGCACATTCTGGCCGAACCACTATAAATCTGCGTGTCTTTTACATTTCAGCCCCTACTTCTTTTATATTTACATACTCATCTAAAATCATTGAAAATCACATATAATCAACTAAATAATACGACTTGGAGGTGTTTGTCCATTTTTTGTGCAAACATTTTTGGTGCTTTCACTGAGAATTGAACTCAGGGCTTCATCTTCTCCCACTCAACCTTCTTCCTAACAACATCGCTCGTTGCTTAGAAATCATGCCTTCCAAACAGAGAAGGGATGTTAACAAAGGAAAGAACATCGCAACTAGCAGCCTTCCAGATCCAGCAATCGCAGATCAGCCCACTTCAACAGCAGTACCGGATGAAAATCAGGAAAATCCAACCGGTCCCGCAACGGAACAACCAATCACTAGGGCAGATCTGGATAGGGTTGTGGCTGAAGTAACTAACCGCTTCACATCCCAACAAGAAGCTTTGGTGGACCAACTCATGTCACGCTTAAGGGATGCTGAAGAGTCCAACCACAACACTGAATCATGGGGTGAGTCCCAATCCGGAGGATCTCGGAGGCAACAAAGGTCTTCCCTCTTCGAAGAAGCTATCAACAGGAATAACAATGATAGGGGCCGCGCCCGGACTCAGCCCGAATTCCGACTCGAGGAAGCCCTTGGAACCGAACCCAGTGGGGGAGGCACCAGGCGAGGGTCGGATGTAGCTGAGCCAGTCATACCACCTAATCATAGAAACCCCGCTGAACGGAGCCGAGCTAGAACCCAGCCCGAAGTTGACCCCATGGATGTGCTCGAAACAGAACCCCACAGGGGAAAATCAAGGCAGGGGGCAACTGTAGCTGGTCCTAGCGTGCATCCAAGCAGCCAAAGACAACCACTGGATAATGCTAGAAGTGATAGACTGTACCATCCCTACTGGTCATCTGGACGAGATAGATACCGCAGGGAAGAACCAAGCTCATTTTTGTCCGCTCCAAGTTCTGACGAACGAATGGCACGATTATTCAGAGAATGTGTCCAACGGGAGCAAAGGGACCGGGGAATAGGCGCTAGGGTCACCAGTCCCTTTACTCGAAATATCGAAACCGCCATCACTCCTCGGGAATGGAAAATGCCAACCATGGAACCTTACAAAGGAACTTCCGACCCCATCGTACACTTGCAGAGATACACCCAGCATATGCTCATGAGTGGAGCAACAGAAGGAGTGTTATGTAAATGCTTTCCGCTATTCCTAGCTGATCTAGCTACCTCCTGGTTCTGCCATCTACACCAAGGATCCATCAGCTCATGGGAGATGTTGAAAGAAAGGTTTATTAGCCAGTTCCGCATCCATGTGGAACAACCCAAGGATGCTTATTCTCTATCCAATGTCAAACAGAAAACCGGAGAGACGCTGCAACAATATCTAACGCGGTTCAACGCCGCAGCGGCAGCAGTTCAAGATGCCGATGAAAAACTCACTCTAATGGCCCTCTGTAGTGGTGTACATCCAGACACCAAGTTTGCCAGAAGATTAACTAAGGAAAAACCAACTACCTTGCCTGATTTCTTCCATGAAGCTGGAAAGTATATGAGACTTGAAGACGCTGCTACAGAGAGGCAATCAGGACAACAAGGTAAGACAGTTCAGGACAAGGTTCCCACTACAGCTAAGGACGCTCGAAGAAATGAATCTAGAGACAATACTGGGGGCAGAAAGGTCGAAAAGCGCCAATATCGACCAGGGCCGAGATTTGACTCCTACACTCCTTTGAACGACACAATCGAAAATATCTTCCTAGCCACTCAGGGCGAACTAGGATACAAGCGCCCCCCGCACAAGAAAGAGTCAGATAACGCACTCAAGTCCGGAAAGTTCTGTCGCTTCCACGAATCCCACGGACATGACACCAATGAATGCCACCATCTTCGGGACTTGATCGAAGAACACATTAGAAGAAGAAGACTGGAACGCTATGTGAAGGGTCAGAACAGGACTCCAACTCCAGCCAATGAGAACTCGAAGCAACCCCTCCCAGAGGTAGGCGGAGGGAATTGCAACAATCACAACACCAGTGGCTCTAGTCAAGAGAAGATAGTGGTCCTTACCATCTCAGGAGGACCACACATCGCCGACAGAAGTTGGGCAGAGATGGAAAGGTACGGCAAGTCGCTTAGAAATGCAGAAGGCTATGTTAACTCCATCACGGAAGAACGCCACCCGAAACGAAAAGAGAGCGACGACATCATATTCAGTAGGCGTGATTTGGAAGGAAGACAGTACCCACATATGGATCCTATGGTCATCTCCGCCTAGTTCGGTCCAGCTAAAGTTTTTCGGATTCTAATAGACACAGGAAGCTCCGTAAATATCCTATTCAAACATGCTTTCGACAAAATGAAGTTATCAATGAAGGATGTATCCCCCTGTGACAAACCACTGCACGGTTTCACTGGAGATGCAAAAATGCCCCTCGGGCAACTTGACCTCTTCGTCGAAATAGGAAGTCATCCCCGCTCCGTTGTGCGAAAACAAACGTTCGTGCTAATAGAAAACCACTCGGCTTACAACGCCTTCTTGGGAAGACCAGCCTTGTCTGACTTCCAGATTGTATTAGCCCCCTGGTGCCTGAAAATGAAATTTCCAACAGACAACGGAGTAGGAGAAGTAGAAGGAGATCAAGATGCTGCCCGAGACTGCTACGTAACTGAACTTCGCAATAACCGCAAAAAGAATAAAGGAAAAGATGCAGAGACTACTCTCTGCATGAAAAGCTTGGAGGCATAGCAACTAAAGAAAGCCCCTCCTCTTCGATACACAAGCGATCCCTTCAATGAACTAGACCCCAGGGATAAAGAGGAGGAGGCTACCGCCGAGCCTGCAGAGGCTATGGAATTCGTATCTGTAGACAAGCACGATTCAAGTAAACTATTAAAAGTCGGATCTCAGCTAAAAACGGAGTTGAAAGATCAACTCATTGACTTTCTCCGCCACAACTTAGATGTATTTGCGTGGACCCATGCCGATATGACAGGAATCTCCCCCGACATAGCATGCCACATGCTGAACATCGATCCCACCAAGGTACCAGTAAAGCAGAAAAAGAGGAGCATGGGGGCAGAGCGATCAGCAGCCCTTGATGAGGAAGTAAAGAATCTACTTGCTAATGGCTTCATACGGGAAGCCATCTACCCAGAATGGATCGCTAACCCAGTGCTAGTAAAAAAGGCCAATGGAAAGTGGCGAACATGTATTGACTTCTCCAATCTGAATGGCGCTTGCCCAAAAGATTGCTTCCCACTTCCCCGAATTGACCAACTTGTGGACAGCACAGCCGGACACGAACTCCTATCTTTTATGGATGCATACTCCGGATATAACCAGATTCCCATGCACGCTCCTGATCAAGACCACACTAGCTTCATCACCGACCGCGGACTATATTGTTACAAAGTCATGCCTTTTGGACTCAAAAATGCTGGAGCTACCTATCAGCGCCTCGTCAACAAGATGTTCGCGGAACTAATAGGACGGACTATGGAAGTGTATGTGGATGACATGTTGGTAAAGTCCAGGAAAGCCGACGACCATGTAAGCCACCTGGGCGAGATGTTTCAAGTACTTCGCCGATATGGAATGAAGCTGAATCCTCTAAAGTGCTCCTTCGGAGTATCTTCGGGAAAATTCTTAGGATTTATCGTCCACGCCAGAGGAATCGAAGCAAACCCTGAACAAATCTGGGCTCTAAAAGAAATAAGGATACCCTCCACTCGAAAAGAAATGCAGAGCCTAAACGGAAAGGTGGCCGCCCTAAGCAGATTCATTTCCAAGGCAACTGACAAGTGTGTCCCTTTCTTCGAAGCTCTCAAGAAAGACAAAGGGAGATTCGAGTGGACCGATGAATGCTTAAAAGCCTTCCTCAACCTAATCGAACACCTTCAGAGACCACCAGTACTCTCAACTCCAAATGAAGGTGAAGTGTTATACCTATACCTCGCTGTATCATCTCATGCTCTAAGCGTCGCCTTGGTAAGAGAAGAAGACCGCACACAACGCCCGGTTTACTTTGTAAGTAAGAGATTTACAGGGGCAGAGACCAGATATCCTAAACTAGAGAAATTAGCATATTGTTTATTGATCGCGTCACGAAAACTGCGACACTACTTCCAGTCTCACTCCATCAGGGTTCTAACCGATCAACCGCTAAGACAAGTGCTCCATCGTCCTGACACTTCTGGGCGACTCCTCAAATGGTGCATCGAACTAAGTCAGTATGATATCACCTACCATCCTCGCACCGCTATCAAAGGACAAGCCATGGCCGATTTCGTTGCCGAATTCACTACCAACGAAGGCAAGGAACAATCCGAAGTAGCAAAAAACATCAAGTGGAACCTCTTTGTAGATGGAGCAGCGAACGAACAAGGCTCGGGGGCAGGAATTGTGATCATCACCCCCAGGGGAAGAAAGTTGTACTATGCATTAAGGTTGGAGTTCACGGCCACTAACAACGATGCTGAATATGAAGCAGTAATAGCGGGATTGGAGCTTGCCCTGGAAATTGGAATCAATTCCTTATGTCTTCATAGTGATTCTCAGCTTATCGTAAACCAGGTACTAGGAGAATTCCAGACTCGAGGAGAACGACTCACTGCATACCTAAAGAAAACCAAACTGCTGCTCGATCAATTGGACCACTATCTAATCAAACATATTCCTCGAGAAGAGAACCAAGAGGCAGATGAACTTGCGAAGCAAGCTAGTATGAAGAATAGCACCATTTTCGGAACACTAGCCATCTCAAGGCAGCTAGCCCCAAGTTTCAAACCAGTAAATCTGGTAACTGCAATCGAAGAAGGAACCTGGATGACTCCCATCCGAAAATATTTGCAAGATGGCACACTGCCCGACAGGCGTGACGAAGCCAAGAGGATCTTGAGGAAAGTTCCCCACTACACGATACAAGAAGGCATCCTCTATCGGCGTGGCTTCTCTGGCCCCTTATTGAGATGCGTCGCTGGAAGGGAAGCCAAGGAGATCTTATCAAACATCCATCAGGGAGGATGCGGAGATCACACTGGGGGGCAGACTTTGGCAAGGAAGATACTCCGATATGGATATTACTGGCCCACGCTAAACAAAGACGCTCTAGACTTCGTCAAGAAATGCGACAGATGTCAGAAATTTGCCAAGATTCCTCGACTGCCCACAAATGAAATTACTCAAATGACCAGCCCTTGGCCCTTTGCTGTATGGGGAATTGACTTAATTGGCGAACTGCCAACGGGCCGAGGCGGAGCCAAATATGCTGTAGTGGCAGTCGATTATTTCACCAAATGGGTGGAAGCAGAACCTCTAAATAAAATATCTTCAACAAAAGTTATAAACTTCTTGATCAAAAATATTCTGTGCAGGTACGGAGTCCCACTCAAGATCATATCAGACAACGGACTCCAGTTTGACAGCGAAGAATTTGCCGACTGGTGCCAAGAGCATGGAATTCATAAAAGCTTCTCATCAGTGGCTTATCCTCAGGCAAACGGACAAGTTGAAGCTGTCAACAAAATTCTCAAAACCCTAATCAAGAAGAAACTTGAAAAGTCAAAAGGCGCTTGGGTGGACGAACTTCCTACGGCACTATGGGCATACCGCACGTCTTTCAGAACATCAACGGGACATACTCCTTTCTCCTTGGCATATGGATCGGAGGCAATGCTCCCAGTTGAGACTATTGTGCCTTCCCACCGTAGGATCCACTACAACCCAGAAGAAAACGAAGAACTCCTCCTCATGTCTTTGGATCTGATTGAGGAAAGGCGAAACGATGCATCACTTAAAGCAGCAGCTCACAAACAAAAGGTGGCAGCGCTATACAATTCCAAAGTCAAGCATCGCAGCTTACAAGAAGGAGATCTTGTCCTCAGGCGAATCTTTCCGCGCCCCGGGGCACTAGACCCCATCTGGGACGGACCATATGTAATTCATAAAGATCTCCACAACGGAGCTTATATTTTGTCAACAGTGGATGGAGAGGTGTTCCAGAGGGCATGGAACATCCGACACCTCCGTCGATACTTTTCTTAACTTGTACTGCGCATATGAAGTGAATTAACAAAGAGAATCAGTGGACGTAGGCACTTTCGTGCCGAACCACTTTAAAAAATCTTGTCTCTTTTTAGCTTGTTCCTTTATGTCTTGGCTACTTGTTAAGTTTTATCCCTTTCTGTTGAACAAAATCCTATGGCATCTCCACTCAAGACGCACCGCGGCCTCATCTGGACTAGGCCTAACAGGTACGCTACGATTCTATGCACTCGCCAATGAGACACTTTTGCTCCAGCATCCCTCTGCTGCGGGTTAACTCATTGCGCGCCTGCCCTCAAAGCCAACTGTAATGAGCCGATTATAAGTCATCATAAAGGCCGACTATAGCCGATGGCAGCTCATTACGGCGTTCGGCTCGCCGGCAACTGTGAACCTACTTCAAGCCCCAACATAAGGTGTGGCCAGCCAGGGGTAGTTCACGGCCAACGGCACCCACGCTAGCCGGCCACGGTAAATCGAATAATACCCACGATTACGGACCATAATGGTTCGGGTAGTTACCGTGCGCGATCTCGGCTCCGATGTGTCTTAAGTGCGGCTGTGGTAAAAAAGAAAACTCCCCGCGGAGGCGTAAGATGGGTGACAAATGTCTCCAAGACCCACAGCTAGGGAAAGTGACTACAAAACCCGTTTGCCACGAACTTAAGCACATCGACGGCCTTCCGTGACTGGAAGTTTTACTTTTACTATATTTCCATTTCATTTAAATACTTTTCTCCTATCCTGTATAACAAACTCTAAAGTACAGGAAACCAAATAGGAAGCATTCGCTCATAAGAAACTAAGTCTGCATACTGGGTGGCAGGGTACTCAGCTATATCCGTGAACAGTTACATAAGACACTCTAAGCTACCGCCTGCAAATGAAACATAAAGGGCGGTACTCTCTTTTCTTGTACACAAATACGTAACTATAGCTTGTTCGTACAATAACATTGCAACACATGAAATTGTATTTCTAGCAAAAAACTTAGCATCAAACACAACTAGAATCACAAGCATATACATAGTTATATTTCTCACGCAGCCCATCAAGATGACAACAACATTTAAACATAACAACATCAGCTTATATTATAAAATCACACGAAGTTATTCTTTGCAAATAATACTATTATAGTTACATGTCGATGACTAACGTAAACAGTGATAAAAAGAAATAAAAAGGTGGCAGCCGCGTCCACACTCCATCGCCAACTTCCCCAGTCTACTTAGCCGCAGGATCAGAGCCCCCAGCATGTGGATCAGGAGTCCCACCTGTCCAGTTCAGAAGAGGAATTCATTAAACGAACAATCAAGTTATGAAAACACGGAAAGGAAAGAAAGGGAAAAGAATAACTCACCAGCATCCGCCGCTCGATCCTCATCATCCAACTGCACGCCCGCTTCCTCTGCAGCAAGCAGCCGCATCCCCTCCTTCACCGCCGCTTGCTCCTCCTTCGAGAACTGGGCAGTAACCGCATCCAAATTGAAAGCCTCTCCGCCTTCCTTACCCGCGTTCACCCTGGCCTCCTCTAAAGCCTGGAGATACACCTTGGCCATCACCCGAGGGTAATCGTCCATCCAAGACAAGCCGCCCTCCTTCCAAGTGTGGAAGTACATGTCCTGCAGCATCTCATCCATCATCCCCTCATTCTCCTCAAACTCCCTCACCCGGGCCTCGGAAGCTTGCAACTTGGCGACGGCAATGTCCCTCTCTGATTGGTATCTCAAGCAGTCCGCCTGAAGAGACCTCCTCATTTCCTCCTCCTTTAACTTGAGGGACCTCCTCATCTCCTCCATCTCCTCCTTCAACTCGGCCTGAGCCATCTCCGCAGCCTCGAGCCTCTCAGACAACTCCTCTACCCGCTCAAGATCCGCATTTCGAACCTCGTCCACCGTCGTAATGGCCATGTTAATCCGTTCCCTGCAGGCGACCTCCATCTTCCGTAATTCCGCCCTACTGGCCTTCTCCATCGTCTCTTTCAGCCGCTTGGAGGCTTCCTCATGTTGAGAAATCTGGATGGCTTGATCGGCGAGCTGCTTGGCCTGATCGGCAACTTTTAACCTCAACCGAATATTAGCACTCCCGATCTCTTCCCCGGCCTTGGCCAATCTAGCATGATGCTCCATTAACTTCTTAGTCTCTGCGGCCACCCGATCGATGTTAGCCTTGGCTTCGTCCCCCATGGTGACTACCCGTGTAGTAAGTAAATCAAGATCTAAAGACTTGGCCTCGTCCAGCACTCTTACCATGGGGTTGCGGGGAAGGAGGTGCTCGCCCGTGGCCTCATCAAATGAGATATCCTGAAAGCTCGGATCTAAATCAGGATGACCGGCAAAAGGGTCACGAGGCACGGGGCGAGGCACATCAGGACGCCTTATACGAATAACAGTTGGGCTCTTGAAAGGAGGATGAGGGGGGCCGGGTTCCGTGCTCTCCTCCGTAGTGTCACGAGGAGGCTGAGTAGGAAGCTGCGAACCAGGGGAAGACTCAAATAAGGAACGGCTCCGCTTCTTTTTCCGAATGCCCTCTTCAATGACCCCAAGAAGAGGGCGATAACTGACTACATCCCCAGTGCGACCAGTAGAGGGTTTCGCAGAAGCTCTCCTCGACTTAAACTGCTCAAGGCGGTGTCGAACGTCCGACGTTTTAACCACCTGGCCTGCCCCTGGAATAAAGAACAAGTGTTACGTTCATACAATAATCCACAGTTCGAAAAATGTGTTAAGTTAAAAGGAAAGAAAAGTGAGAAGACACATCTATTATACAAACCCGGCGGAGGAGTGGGATACTGCAATAAGTCCTGGATCTCATTCCAGGACGGAAGTGAACCGTAAAAAGTTTCTAAGTCCCTATCGAAAATGGAATCGGCAGAGGACAAAAGTTCACCTTGCATCGTCGGAGTCGCCTTAGCTGAGAAACCCTTAGAGGATGGGTCAGTGCCAGCCACAGCTTTGCCGGTTTCCTTTGCCTTCTCCGTTTCCGACTCTCCCTCCGACTCCCCGAAGGCCCGACGGAGAGCCTCATCCAGTTCAAGGTCTTGCTCAGAGGTTAGGGCACCGACGCCACTACCACCTTGACCGTCGCCATCTCCTCCACCCTCCAAACCTTCTCCAACCTCGCCTCCTTCCTCCTCTTCTACGCCTTCCTCCTCCGGGACAGTCGGAAAAGTACTTGGAGAAGGGCCATCAGACTTCTTCAGTTTCTTCCCCCCGACAACGGGACGCTCTGTAAAAGGCTCCCTCTTACCGCTCTTCACCATAGCTCCCTCCTTAGCTTTGGCAGCCTTCTCCTCAGCCGTGTCTCTTTGCTTAACCACGGACTGGTGCGGTAAGATCAAATTATACTCCAAGAGGGTTGCATTCCTGATCAAGAAGGAGGCCGACCGGTCCCGTGCCGGAATAGCCTTTAGTTCAGCAGCCATTCGCACCAAGGAATCATCCTCCACGACTGCAATACCACCTGTCGCTAGCCAGAAATAGAAGCATGTCAGAAAAAACACTACAGTCAAAACATGGAAAATATAAATGAAATCCATCTTACAGCCGGAAGTGAAAAGGCGGAAAGAAACAACATCGTCCTTGATGAAGAACCACTCTTTCTTGAACATGGTAAACTTGGAATATAAGTCCAGGACTGGTTTGAAGGGCACGGCCGCTTCCAGACTGATATACGGAGACCCCTTCTTATAGCCTCTCAGGTTGTACAAGTATCGAATTTCCCGGTTAGAAGGAGGACGCCCGTACCTCCTCTGGAAGATAACAAAGAGGCTCACCAGGATGGCATAAGAGTTAGGCTGAAGTTGGAAAGGAGCCACCTTCAAATATGTGGTGAAACTTACTATCCAAGCATTGATAGGAGGGATAGCACCGCACATACAATGGTATCTGCTATAAGCAAAATAGCCTTCGGGAGGATTATATGGCATCACTCCATCTCCCGGCAGCAGCATAAGAGCCCTGTCTACCCCGAAGGAACGGGATATGACGTCAAGTTGCTCCTCCTTTAGGGAGCTAGGAAAGCAATCGGGAGGGGAGACTAGAAGTTCCTGTGGACCATATCCGTCCACTAACGACCTCGGAACAGGTCTATGTTGCCCGGATCCTGGTTGGCCTGGGGGCACAGAAGAAGACTCTCCTGTACCTTTAGACTTCTTTCTATCCGATCGTGTTTCCGCTTTGCGAGACATTTTCTACAGCACAAGAAAAACTTGATATTAGAATAAGAAGTATAGAAACATAAACAAGCAAGTGTATAAGGCAAGCGTGTAAAAAAGTCTAAGATTCCGCTCAAGGTTCAAGTATGAAGTCTCATTCGGCGGTGCAAGACAAGTTCATTCGGCATACATATCATTCGGCCCTAAGGCCTGAGTCTCATTCGGCAATCCAATACACTTCGTATACGTTCGGCAAACAGGTCCATCCGGTGATAAGAGATCATTCGGCAAAAAATATATATACCTGATTCGGTATAAACTGGTTCGGCAGAAGGATGGTTCGGTCAAGAATTGGTTCGGCTCTCTGGTTCGGTAAGAAGAAACCAAGGGGGTGTAGCCTCTATATATAGGCGAGCTCAGGGCCGCCGAACCAACTGGTTCGGCCCACCGGATAGGAACACCGGACCAATAACAAACATACCGAACCAACAAGATACCGAATGAAACCAAAACCGGATGAGCACGACCGGACCAACACAAAACCGAATGAACTCTCTCTCTACCAACAACAACCTGGAACTAGGGGCGTGCAGAGCGCCTCACGCAGATAAGTACCGAACTCCAGAACTAACTAATAAAATGAGGATTATGACAACGATGTATAAGTTGTAAATCTCTCACTAACATGGATTAATCGTTTACACGTGTACGCGACCACAAACGGTCCATAGGCACGCTCTGAATGGTTATTAACCCTATTGTCGTGGGAATTTACACTTTGACACGCCTTTTTAAACTCGTAGGTTAAACGGACATTTGATTCTGATAATTATGAAATGGCTAAGCTACTTACACATGTACGGGGTCGCGAACGATCCCTAGGCATGCTCTGAGCTGGCGATAAACCATCTTGACAAACGATCCAAGGATCCACTCTGACATGAACCTGGCATCAATGATGCTAAGCCCCCTCGGGGCTCACTCTCTCGTCCCAAATGGCACAGTTCAATTCAACTCGAATATTTCGATCACGAACGGTTGTTGTTTGAAATCACTCTAAAACTGTAAATTCCTTTGCAGGACATCAACAGAATACGAACATCCAACCCATGGCGTTACAAAGCTAGACTTCCTACCAAAAAAAAAAAAAAACAAAGCGCGACACATGCAAGCACGTGCCTCACTTTGGGGGGCAAATGTTAGGCGAATTCTCACCCAGGGGATCTTGAGACCAAGAAGCGTCAGTTTCACCCGGGTTCGCAACCTCCAATTCATTCGGCAAGGTACACTCGGCATTCACACATGAAGCTTCATTCGGCAGTGCAAGCCCAAGTCCATCCGGCATGGCCAGCCCCCTTCTCATTCGGCGATGCAAGCACGTGTCCATTCGGCATAGCCAGCCTCCTTCCCTCCGCTCCACCGAACCAACGCCTCACCTACCCAATGCCGGTCCAAGTTCCTGCCGAACCAGCTTCAAAGTCACAACCAAGCCATACCGGATCAACGTCCTCTCCAATACCACCGGTCCAACCCCTTTCCTATATGACCGGACCACATACGACCGAACCAACCTTCAAGCTCACCACCGAACCAACTCCACGACCGGACCACCAACACCGAATCATGCCTGGCCGGACCAACACCTCCGAGCCAAACCATACCTCACCACCGAATGGACCTCCGCCGAACCAGATGATTGCCAGTCCAAATTGCTTCAGCCCGGGCCCACCAGCAGTTATATACTTCCAAGACCCCTGCCCCCTACCTCATTCTATAAATAGAGGGGCAGGGGTATAACAATGGCAGACAAGTTTGAGAGCTCAAGCAAGGAAGGAACCTTCAAACTACTTTCATATACTTATATACGAAGCATTGTACTTGTAATCTGAAAGAAAGAAGATAATAACATATAAAGTGGACGTAGGCACATTCTGGCCGAACCACTATAAATCTGCGTGTCTTTTACATTTCAGCCCCTACTTCTTTTATATTTACATACTCATCTAAAATCATTGAAAATCACATATAATCAACTAAATAATACGACTTGGAGGTGTTTGTCCATTTTTTGTGCAAACACATTACTTACAAGTTATAATGGACTTCCTTGCATCCATTATTTTGGAGCTGATAGTACAAAATTATTAAGTATTGCGTAAATAATCATGTCAAAAACCGGACCTTTTTAAATACTTTGTTGTTAGTGCTCTTTAGCCAAAAAAGAGTTGATTCGTTCAATGTAAAATCTTTTTTGTATTTAAAGGTTTCGATGAGTGAGAGGAAAGCAAAGTTGCGGAGCCAAGTGATACCAGAAGTTTGGAAAAAGTCGCATATTTAAGTGGCTTTTTAACAAAATATGCATTCCAAAAGACCATTCAATACAAAAAGCTGTGACAAAAAGGAAAAAATGTTCACTTTATTATTATGTTCTTCCGTTATGCATAAATATAGCTAAAATAAATTGTAAACTTAACAACTTAAATATAAACAATTTAAACTTTAATTACTGTAAATGAATTTTCTTGCAAATCTCCGTATAGTTATATGTTGTAAAGGCTATATTTTTGAGTTTTAGTTGCTTAAAATGGTTTTCTTACCATATAGGCAAGGGAAGTTGTTCTTGTCAAAGATGGGTCTATGATGGAAAACATGCTTTTGGAAAACATGCTTGAAACTATTGGCTTAGATATTTCGGCATGGACCCCTATTCCTTCTCATAAAAAGACTATACTTATTTGTTGATGATATACCTAGTGTGCTTGTATCAATTTGATTTTTAAATTAGACATCTTTAATATCTTTATTTAATTAGCTTCAAAGATGATACAAGTTTATCAATTTGAAAATAGGATAAAGTGATAAATAACCATATCGATAAAAAAGAATTTAGTAATTAGCTATTGAAAGTTAATCAAATTTTCTACGACAGTTTAGGGTGGGGTCTTTGATAAACATAAGCCCTGGATACTTATTGAACCAGAATCCATATGTTATACGAAAATTGTCTTGCTACTGCAGTTTTGTAACTATCAAATAATTAAGCTAGATGTTTGTCCATGAATCGTTGTGTCATGTCAGCAATCAAAACTCAAGATCCAACATTTTTTATGTTCTGAAGTAGGAAAAATGGTCGAATATTTTATCTATCGGAGCTGGATGTACCAACAAAGAAGAGAAATTGGAGGCTCAATAAGTGAACATTTTCAAAATGGCGTACACATCTTTATTGAATTCTCTTCAAGTAATAATGGGAAGGACGAAGAAATTCATTATCCATGTAGTATGTCAAATTATTGAAGACTTTGACACCAGATATGATAATTGTTCATTTGCCCCAATATGGTTTCATGCCGAATTATTTAGTGTGGGATCATCATAGAGAATTTATAGCACCTAATCTCGTACATTCGATGGAGGAGGTGGATATTGAAATTGTTTCGATGAATCTTATAGAAGATATGACTGAAGATGCAGCATGCTCAATGTTCCCTTCCGCTGAAGTTGATGGTAACGATGTTAATGTCGAAGAAGAACCAAATATTGGAGCAAATTTTTTATGATTTATGGGATTCTTCTAGAAAACCCCTTTGGGATGGTTGTACAAGCTGTACTCAACTATCAGTAACTGTAGAATACACTGCGATGAAATTTGAATACAACTTCACAGAAGCCGGGTTTACAGATATAGTACAAACTGTAAAACGACATATGCCACCTGATAATTTAATGTGCGAAAATCATTAGGAGTGAAAAAACTTCTATCTACATTTGGTTTACCGTATCAAAAAATATATACATGTTTAAATGGTTATATGTTGTTTTGGAAAGAAGACATCAATCTTAGAAATTATAAAATATGTAATCAGGAAAGATACAAACCAAGAAAAAAGAAGGGAAAGGAAGTTCCGTACAAGCATATGCATTACATATCCATCACTCCAAGGCTTCAAAGGTTACATGCATCTTCTACAACCGCGCATCATATGAGATGGCACTATATGAGAATACAGGAAGAAGGTACGTTAACACACCCGTTGATGGAGAAGCATGGAAGCATTTTGATAAGACATACCCCGCTTTCACAGCGGAGAGCTGTAATGTTAGACTTGGTTTATGTACCGACAGATTTTCACCATTCACCCAATTTGGTTCAAGATATTAATCTTGGCCTATAATCGTTACACCTTACAATCTACCTCCATAGATGTGTATGAAAATTCTATATATGTTTCTCACCGTTGTCATCCCTAGCCCCAACGATTCGACACAAGAAATCGAAGTATATTTACAATTATTGATTGAAAAGTTGAAAACACTGTGGTATGAAGATGTTGAAACATACGACATTTAAAAAAAATTATGTTTGCTTCTCTGTTATGGACTACAAGCAATTTTCCTGCGTATGCAATGCTATCGGATTGGAGTACGGTTGGTTGTCTAGTTTGTTCTAACTGCATGGAAGAAAGATGAGGATTTTCTTTGCTGCATGGAAAGAAAATTTTATGGTTTGACTGTCGTCGGTGTTTTTGCCATATTAATCATCCTTTTAGAGAAGATTAAAAAAACTTTACAAGTAACAGACTTGAGACCTTGCGACCACCAACGATTTGGTCAAGCGAAGATATTTATGACCTTGTAAAGGATTATCCAAAGATACGTGAAACTGATGAACAAATTAAAATCCAAGGTAAATAGACGATTGTAATTGGTGCACACGAAGTATATTTTGGAAGCTGCCTTATTGGAAAAATATCCTAATTCGTCATACTACCGCCTTGATGCACAACGAGAAAAATGTGTTCGATAATGTATTTAACATGGTTCTGAATGTTAAAGGAAAGACTAAAGACGATTTGAAATCAAGACGTGATATAAAGGAAATATGCAATCGTCCTGAGTTTTGTATGAAGCCAAATGACATAAAAAACCCAAAGCATGCTAAGGGCTAGGCAGTAACCAAGTTAAAGTACTGTTAAAGTGGGTGGAAGGATTAAGATTTCCTGATGGGATTTACTTTAATCTTGTAGATGTGTCGACTATAAGAACGGTAAACTGAATGGGATGAAAAGTCATTATTGTCATGTCATGATGGAACATTTGTTACCCGTAATTTTCAAAGAACTATTGCCCACAAAAGTTTGGACAGTTGTAATCGAACATAGTTTGTTTTATAAGGAGCTTTGTTCATCTTGAAAGTTAATCGTCTACGTACACTTGAAGAAAAAATTCCTATACTGCTCTACAAACTGGAGAAAATATTTCCTCCGGGTTTCTTTAATGTAGTGGAGCATTTACCTGTTCATCTTCCGTTTGAAGCATATCTTTAAGGTCTTGTGCAATATAAACAGATGCATCCATTTGAAAGACATATATTCAACGTTATATACGATAAATAAATAGAATAGATTAGCAAAAGATGAATAAATAAATGACATGTTTTATTTATTAATTTATAGATGTTAGTGGATTATTTTAATAAAAAAGGGGAGCACCAAAGGAATAATTACCCAAATTTAATATGAATTAAGTATAAGATTTTATAGTATTGATATTAAAGGAACATTAATGAAAAGAGTATCATGGATACAATGTTACAAGTCATCTAGTTTAATACATCAGAATAGCTTCTAAAATACAATTTATTATAAAAGTCAATTTCTCCACCTAACAATTATAAAAAGAACTATTTGTTATATATTGATAAATTATAAATAAGTATCTATTAAACTGCTCAACCAAAATACAATTGCTTTATAAAATATGGACTTAAATTATGGAGGGTTCAGTACTTGGGTCAAAATTTAAATGAGAAAATAGGAGATAAAAATGTATATATTCGACCATTTTTATGATAGTATAAATAGAATGGATCGAGAAGAGAGGAATAAATAAATGATATGTGTTATTTAATGCGTTAGTTCATAATATCTAATGAATTGTGTGAATAATAAACCAGAGCTCCTAAATTGAAAAAACCAAAGATTAAAATGAATTAATTATAGGAGTTGATGATATTGATATATAAGAAACATTATAGAAAGAGAAATGCAGCAACTCGGCTTCTTTGATGCATCAACCTAGCTTCGAAAATGCTATTTACTATAAAAGACAAATTCTCAATCTAACAATTATACAAAGAACTATTTGCTGTATACTGATAAATTATAAAATAAATAACATTTAAATTTCTCAATTAAAAGTAATATCAAATTAAATTATATACTTTTGATGCCCTTGAAAAACGCATATAAGTATACTAAAATTTTATTAAATTATCAATTAAAGATCTTAAATTTTATTGAAGAAATATCAATAATGAATACAATATGAAAATTAGGCTTCAAACTACAATATATAAAGTATACCTAAATTGTTTTATGCCTTTCAAAATTTATTATTATCCATCTTCTAAACAATATGAAAAGAAAAGTAAGCATGTCATCAAACTGAAAATGATACATTCTCTACGTAAGCATAGGCTCCTAAACATGTTTAGCTTATGCATTAGTTTTAAAAGGTGAAAACTGTAATGTGTAATATAATAGGAAGATCATGTAATGGAAATAACCTTTCAACAATGAAGGGTCTTTCAATTCACTCATCAATTGGAATCTAAAGTCCTGTATAAATTGAGACATAAGCTTTGTTAAAAAAAGTATTATAGGGAAGAAAAAAAATTGTTCACTGGTGCATCAAATGAAACTTCTAATAAAATAATAGCGAAGCCCTTGTATTATTCAGACGCATCATTTATTTCTATTAGAACAATGCTACTTTAGTATGATATATTAAGCCATCATACCCAATAATGAAAAGCTGCAATTCTAAAAAAAAATCTAGCAGACATACCCAACAATGAAAAGCTGCAACTTAAAAAAATCCTAACAGCTAAATCAATTAGTTAAGACCTAATTCTATGAAGATGAAGGAATAAACAAATAAGATGCACTTAATTCTATTCGCAAAGATCCACTATCTTATTACATCAAATAAAATACATATTACTTTATTTCCACTTGTAAAAATGAAAAAGGATTTAAAATAATGAATCAAGAAAACAAATAGCATGTGGTGATAATTGGAATGATTACTGAAATTAAGCTTGAGAATGAGCCGGTAAGAAAATGTGATTGAAATATTTTTTAACTATGGAACTGGGGAGTTGATGAATGATGAAAGAAGCTTCAGCTTAAATAATAAATATGCTAAAGGATTATGATACAGAAAATGTAAGTTGAATTGAACACCATTAATACGTAGGTTTAATGGTTTAAGAGAAAAACAAAATAATTGAAGGGTGAAAATGATAAATGAACCTTAAACAAAGGAGAATCTAGTATATAGCCCGAGAAAGAATATAAGAGAAGACAAATAAAAGTCATATATTTAGCATTATATATAATAGAATAGGTAACACAATACTGGCTCTGATGTCATTGTTGGATTAACTTCACCGACATCGGGGTAGAGGGAGAGATTTCAGAAAAAAAACTTTTACTCATTTTTGCACCGGATCTTAATTTTGTGTTATTATGAATTATTTAGTTGCATTGAATCATATTTATTTTTTATACATATATTTTTTTATTTTGAAACTAATTTTTTCTTAATTTCAATTTTAGATTTTTATTTAATGAATGTTGTTTTATTTTGTTCTAAGAACGATCAACTTAATTTATTTCACGCACACACACAACACACACACACACACACACACACATATATTATTTACTTATCGTATCATACATAAAATGAGGAGCATATGTGATTACATCTTCTATGGTTCTCTGAATACGTAACAAAACTCTCCATGTAATATTTTATTCTGTAAATATTATGATCACATTGTACATATGTGAACATTAGGATGAAATAAAATAATAAGGGGAGCATATGTGAACATTGAGATTTATGATCAAATCGTATATAAACTGTATAATAATATACGGTGTTGCATAATTATGACAATTTACATACACATAGATATATATATATAAAATTATCCTCAATTCGGCTTATATATTATAATAAAATTTAATAAATAATTATATATAAAGGATCATGACCTTTTAAAATATACGTATATAATTTGTTTTTTTCAAAAGGAACATGGCCATTTTAAATTTATATTACAAAAATATTTGTTCATAATAGTCCGACGACCGCTAAAAAAAGGTTTTGTAAGTTGTAATTTTTTTTTAAAATTGATAAAATAGTAAGATTTGTGGTTGCTGGGATTTGAGCCCAGGTCTCCACGGCCACAACGTGGAATTCTTACCACTAAACTACAACCACTTTTTTTTTTTAATACATACATACATACATACATACATACATACATACATACATACATACATATATACATGTATACATACATACATATATATACATACATATATATATATATATATATATATATCGTTGCAAAAAATATGTACATTTGAATTTTAAATTATGTATATGTATACAAAGGCGTACTTGTTTGCATATGAAAATTAATTTTTTTCCAAATATAAAATAATGCTAAAACTTTGTTTTATTTTAGACTTTTTTCCTTGAACATGGTTAATTAGTGCTAACACAATTCAGTTTCAAGGTCCGAACTTGTGACCTTTAGTCATGTAGTTAGAACCATCAACCAACTAACCCAACCCTAATGGCTATAAGTTGATAAATAGATATAATATTGTAATGTGTATATATATTGTTTAAAATATATTTGTTGGCTGAAAGTTAACATATAAAATCTATGATATATGTATATTTAGTATTTATAAATACATATATGCGTTTTTGTGTCTTAATTCAGATTTTTTAATGTTAAGGCCGAAAATTAAAAAGGATATGTATATATACATATGAAATCCAAATTTAAATCAAAGCTTGCATCTTGATGTGGTCGAATGTTGACATGTCGTGTTGCTAGCCTTTCCTTTCGAAGTATGGATTCCCTTTTCGTCGCAGCTCGGTGTATATATGATTTCATGTGAACATAACAATATACTAACAGAGAAAAATGTATATATGATATTATATATATAGTTATTAGGATTAATACTTATACATATAGTTAAATAGCAAGGACTATATGCGTATATGTTAGGTATTTAATATTAATGCATATTAAAGTAAATTATATACACACACATACATACATATACATAAATACATACATTCATGCAAATATGTGTGTGTATGCTTATTAATGTAACGACCCGCATTTCATTCCATGGAAAGATGCATCATCAATAAGAAAGAAAGGGATAGAAAAGAGAAAAGATAGAGAAGAAAGAACGAAACACATCTGAATCTCACAACGGAACGAATAAATTATATTAATCACATAAATAGTACATAATATACAACATCTATCAGAGTTACACAGCTTATACATCACATACTAGACAGTTATAAACACCTATCTAATCATTACAGCTTAAATACAACACATAGATACCAACACAGCAGAACACTATATATCAACAAACACTGAAGCCTCCTGCTCCATTTCTCCTCCAGAGTTCGTCAAAGCTAACCTGTATCCCTTTGCTACTCGTAAAAATTTGAGTACCCAAGAGTTTAAGAAAACAGAAAATAAACTTCGGGTCATGTGTCTGGTGTGAGTAACAGATTAAAGTTGCTTAACTTTGAAAAACCTTTAAAAATAAAACGTATCTCGTAAGACTTCCCTTACATAAACATAGAAATTTTTTTACCTTACGATAACCAAAACATTTGATAGGAAATCTAGTGATATTATAATATGGTCTATGGTTTTCAAGTAAATAAGAAATAGCTGAAACTGTTACATGATTAAATTCTAGCATACTAGCCATAAAGTGGGTTATACAATCAAAACCGTAAAGGGCACGTCGGAAGAATTGGTTTCCATCAATGGCATGGCTACTTGGGTACCGCCGTCACAATACGTGGCCTAGATCACCGTACCGAAGGATCCACCCTAAATCCCCTGCAACACAAGGTCAGAACCATCCCTTACTGGATAGTCCCGAAAAAGACAACCCTGGCAGTTGTTGCAATCAACTGCCCACACAGCCGAATAAAAAGAGACCTCTAGACAGGGAAAATCTTGTCCTATTTAAGCGTGACTCACTTAGCCTGTTGCACCTCCCCTGTTTTAGCCATTTCCGGTTGATGAGGCTTGAGGCTACGATTAACTTTATAGAACACATATATTTTAGAATGCTCATCGTCCACCTGACGATGTTCTTTTACTTTCTCCATTTATTTCAAAACCCATTAACCTCATATTTTACTTCTTAATTATGATTCAAAATCTTATTTAAGTGAAAATACCAATTTCATACTTTTCCAGATTCCTTCTTTATCCTTTCCAATAAATTTATACCTTGAATTTAAAAATAAATTCTTATTCCTTTAAATAATATCACTTAAGTTTTACAATTCATTATTTCCCTTTTTATTCAAAATCTCCTTTCCCATACTCGGAATTCATTTATTAGAATTTAAAAATCCACTTTTATCCTTTTCCAATTCATTTATCCAAACCTCTGTAATTACTTACATAAGAATTCTCCCTTTTATTTCCTTTCAAAAATCAAATCCATATGTACTTTTATAACTCGATATACCCAATTTATTCAATCAAACTACAACATCCAATATTTTCAATTATCAATATAATTCATCATAGAATATCAAATAATCATATCATCGAATTATTAGAACAATCTAAATAATTTTGAGGAATCCAGTTGGATCCCTCCAACCTATTTTTCCTCCATCCATAAATGTTAGCACAATATAAAATACCAATTCCATTTCGAGGTGGAATATCGCGGTATATGGGGTTATATTCATATCATCTACTATCATGCGTCGCATAGGGTCTCATTCGCCATATAATGCGGGAAATCAATCACTCCAATATATATATACATACATATATATATATATATATATGTGTGTATGTATACTATATATAATATACCACATCCAATCAATCCAATCATTCAACCAAATATTTAAATTTAACTATTTAAATTTAAATAATAATCCAGATGAGTGAGATTAACTCACCTTTATTTTACTTGCAACCCATTTCCATTCCAGCTTGATTTCTTCATTGTTAATTACTTAAAGATAATTACTTAATTATAAGTAATTAATTAATGATTAATAATTAATTTATCAAGTGATGATTAATTTGTGATTTAATATAAGTGATTAGGATAATCACTTATTGTAATTAATTAGGATAATTAATTAACAGATAATAAATTAAAGAGTTAATTAATTGGCGTGATAAGTTAAGATTAATTTATTAATTAAAGATAATTACTTAATGAAAGTAACTAAAGGTTAATTACTTAATAATTAAAGGTTATTAATTAAAGTAATTAATACGAGGATAATTAATCTAATGTGATTAAGGAATAATTAGTTAAGTAAAGGTAATTAATTAAGATAAACAATTAAGGTTGATTTATTTCATTAATTAATATCAAATGATTTGTAATTTATTAATCAAGATTTGATAGTTAATTCATAAGCAATTACTTTAATCGAAAATTAAATTGAATTAATTTAGGATTAAACAATTAGTTAATCCTTTTTATAAATGATTATTGAATGCTTGGATTGCTTATGAATGTTTGCATTGTATGAAATCCTTAAATTGATTATTATCTCTGTACTGTAATATTCTGTTCTGTGAATTGAGATGTGTGTAATTTATTTATTTATTTATTTACCTGTGATATATTTATCTGTGAATCTGTGAATAAAGATAAGCGTTATAGATCATACCGCTTATCGATATTGATATGATTGAATCTGTGATGATTGATGTTGTTGCACTATTGTGTAAAACCCCTAGGACTACACTATGCACACACAAATATGGATTGCATGACGAAATTGGTTAAGTCCCAGATTTTTGAAATAGTTTTAAAATTGAGTTTTAAATCCAAACGGTTTGGAAAAGTAATTGGGTTAAAAGTGAAAAGCTTTTGAAAAGGAGTTTTTAAGATAAAAATTATTTTTAATAACTTGATAAGGTTTTAAAATTTAAATAGTTTGATTTGAATTTAAATTCAAAATTTGAAATTGAATTCTATATTTGGAAATTATGGTTTAAAAAAGGTTATATAAGTTATAAATGTGTTTATATGGGTTTTTAAACCATTTTAAAAGTAGTGTTTTGGGAATTTGAATTTAATCTAAGTATTATACCTCAAGGGCTTTAACTTGTATATATGTAATCAGATTTTTCCCGAAACGAAACTATTTTTTTCAAATAATAATACCTTTCACATAACGAAAGAACTTCCAGTTTGTGTTATAAAGATTTCAAATTTGAAAGTGAATTGTTTTGAAATCTATGAATGAATTTTTGTGAAAGATGGTTGAACCTTGTTTTGAAATTGAAGAGGATTTTAAATGGTGTACCTTTTATATATAAAAGATTAGAAATGGGAGTTGTTTTGAAAATTATGAATGAATCTTTGGAAATGGTTTTGAAAGCTATAAATTGAGTCTTTGATTTAATGATTGGATGAGTAGTCCAGGTTGAAAAGGAAATTGTTTTGAAAGCCGTGAATGAATCTTTATGAACTTTGTGAAGTGAATCTTTTCGTTTAAAGATTGGAAATGGTAATTTGTTTAAACCATTTAAAGAAAGGTTTTGGTTTTAAGTTGTGACTTAACTAAAATTCCAATATTCATATGTTTTTAAATATTGCGCTCATTATTCGGTTTAGCCGGGAGAGGACCTTGTGTCATATAACCCATTTCGAATAATGATACGACGATATGGATAACATTTGAAGACCAGATATTTCCGAAAGCGAAAAGATAACTCGTTGAATATCTTTGCACCGGCTGATCCCCGGTATAAAGATTTGATCACCCTATGTGATGGGAAGTCCGGACGTGATTAAGGATTATCCGGATTTGCAAGGGCTTCTTTGGTAGTGACTTCGATTCTGTTCGAACCCAGAACAGACTTGTATAGATGTATGTCTGACATTACACTTTGAGATGTAAAACTGGTTTCTATCAAATACATTTCTATATGGTGGCGGAGATTTATTCTCTAAGTTTAACACCCTTCTCTGAGATGTACGAGCTTAGAGGTGATGTAGTTGATGGTTACTAGTGATACGTTCCCAATTTGGTAATGTGGCATATGAAGTGCTGCCGATCATTTTTTGATCAAAGCATGGCTTTTGTGAAAAGCGTAGCTTTATGGACGAGACCTCATCGGACCTCACTCCCCGGAAATGGTCGAAATAGGAAAGATGCGGCAAGGTTGCAGGGGTCGCGCCCCTAGGGTAGTCCGTTCCTTCTGGAAAAGGGTGGTATCATGGTATGGAGCCCAGATAGTTAACCTATGTGGTTACTGCAAATACATTGCTTTGTGGTTGTTGGTGTTGAGAGCTCTCAGATAAAGTCGCAAACGACCGGGGATGGCATATCTTAGGTGTTTCTCCCGGGAAGGGAGTAAACCGGCCTTGTGGTGGCAGAGAGCTGGGTAAGTTCTCGAGGCGTCCCTCCAGAGGCGTTCCCATGTGGCAATAGGAAGTTCCTTAGCCTGACCATTTGTTGGAAAATCCAAAGAAATAATACGCTCCCTATGCGGTTTTAGTCGTATAACCTGCCATGGAATGTGGTGGTAACCTTCTATTGAACATGTTAACTATAGTAGGCATACGACAAAATGTTGTATGCTGGCTAAGATTAATATTATACTTTTGAAATATTTTCTACTACGCACTAATAATAAGATCAAATAGTTTTTGCGTATCAAGCATTTTTGACTATCATAAGGGGAAATCTCCTCTACTTATGCGTTTGTGGTGTGTGCGGCTGGAGGTCTTATGGTAGTTTGATTTTCCAAAAAGCATTGCGGATTTCAATTTTAAACTCTTCTGTTGTTTGTTTTAAAGAAAACTGTTTTTGTTTGCTCATACCAGTCCCATGACTGACTCGGAGTTTATTGTTCCCTTCCTAAACTATGGGTGCCATAATTTTCCACACGGGCAGTCTAGAGTTGGGTTTCTTAGATAATCAAATAGTAGGAGTAGTTTCAGCAACCTTCAATCTCCGGAAATCTTCTTCAGTCTTTGGATGACTGAGCTTGCTTAGTATAACTTGATTGGGAGTTCGAGCTATTTCTAGATTGGTGCTTTGGAGATGGAGATTGCTGATATTGAAGTTCCTTTCTCTCTTGGAGACAAAGTTGGAAATTTCTTTCCGCCGTGTCATATTCTGCTCCAATATTTTTGGATCTGTTAAATCTTGCTGTAACGGATATTGTATCATTCTTGTATCGAATGTTGTATATCAATGATATATTCTTTTTTTTCTTCCGCTGCATTGTTATACTTAATGTGTTATAAGCTTTGGTGAATCGGATTGAACGTTTAAATCTGCAACATTCGAGTACGAGTGAAGTACGGTGTCAATTTTCGAACGCGGAAATCCGGGCCATCATATTTGGTATCAGAGTTGATGGTTAAACTTTAGCTTTTGGAGTATAACACATTAAGTAATTCATTAGAGATAGGGTGAAGTATGCCCTAGAATGAGTATCCCTAAGATATCCATCTGTATGCCTCTGTAAATTCTCTTACTATCTACTGATAGTGAGTATGAGTGCGAGAAGAAGACGAAAATGGTCGATACCCTACGAAAACTGAAACAACATCTCTATCGATCTCTTTTCAATTCTTTGATGGCTTCGTGGTAGCTCAAGTGAGAAGCTTCGTGTGGTGGTGGCCCTACGAATCGTTGTAGAAAATCCTTACTTCGTACCTTTATCGGTTTTTTATCAATCTTCCCGTTTTTAACTTCAATGAATTTGAGATATTATTTGAAATAAACTGGTTAACATATGAAGATAGATTAATTTGTATCGATAAAATGATTTCGATCTAAACCAAATTTGAAATTCTATTGTAATTTCTTGTGAGTATCAAAGTCCAAAAAATGACAAGTTAATATCTACTTTGGGATATTCCAACCCGTATTGGGTATACATTGTTTGTTCTGTAGGCCCAGATATATTCAACGAACGGTTAGTTATCCCTTCGGACGAACCAGTGCCCTACTTATTTCGTCGATCTGGTGACCCGAATATCTTGTGAAATGTTGAATGAGTTTGTCCTCGTATCTATTGTTGATGTTCAAATTTGGTAAGCCGAATGCAGAACAAATATTCAGTTTAATCTGGTGAACCATATCTTTGATATATTCATCCATTCTTTGTTATCTTCCCGTTTAGCAAATTTCAGGGACGAAATTTTCTTAAGGGGGAATCTGTAACGATCCCGGTTTTAAATCAAATTTAAATTGGTAATTAATTTAACTTTTGAGACTAAATTGTGAATTAATCTGGTATTTTCCAAATAAAATGGATATTTGTTTGTTTATTAATACAAATGTATATAAATAGATTGTAATTTTAAATTTTATATTTGAAACTCTAAGATAAATATTTTTGAAAATAAATTGAGTTTAATTTGGGAGTTTAATTGTAAATATTTTACAAATAAATTGGATTTGAAAATACTATGTTCAAAATTAATAGAATTTGATTTATTTTATAATTATTTGGAAAGTTATATTTGAAATTAATTTTTAATTGAATTGTGAGTTTGAAATTCAAGAATAAATATCTTACAAAATAAATTGGGCTTAAATTATATTTTAAAGTTAATAAGAAATTGTTTTCTAATTTTAATGTATGTAATATGTATTTTGGAAGTTATGATTTGAATTTAATGTAATAATTTCCAAAAGATAAATTTAAAATTTCGAATTGATATAATATACATGTGTTGTTTATCTAGATATAATTTGATTTTTTAAATTATTTCCTTCAAAAAGTTATATACTTATTTATAAGAGAAAATGTATACAAATGAATAGAAAAAAATTAAAAAAACATTTAAACACATGCAAGAACATGTGTAAACATTTTATTATACAAATTAACATTTGTAAGCAATTTGAAAAAAGAGATAAGACAAGTGTAACTTAATTGTATTCATAACTGAACAAGTGGCAAGATTAGTAATTTATTTTTATTTTGAATATTAAGTAAAATAGGCTTAAGAAAATCAACCAGGCTTCTTCATTTCAATTAAATTCTTTCTCTTATTTTCATAAACCTGAAACTACAGATCACAAGTTAAAACAAAAGAAATTCACAAATCAAGTTAAAACTTGATTCAAAAATCAAACATCTTCAACCTGAGAAGATGAAGATCAAAACAAATTGTAGTCAGAAACCTGAAAATTTTAAAATGCAAAGTTTAAAAATCAAGTACGGATCAACATTCAAGTTTTAAAGCCAGCAGCCAGTAAATATGAAGTAATTCAAACATCATCAACAAAAGCAAGCTTCAGTTTTAATAGCTCAAGTTAGATCTGAAGCAGGTGCAACCTTGGGAACAAGAATCAAATGCATTATGACGACCCGAAATTTGTGAGCATTTGAAATCGGAATATTTAATTGATTTTAAATATTTAGAGTTAAATTCTTTACTTGAATTCAAATATCACCATTTATTTGGTAGTTTAATTATTGAATTTAATAATTGAAAATTGGATAAAATATGAAATCTGGGATTTTAAGCCTTACAAAAATAATTTGAAGGCTTGTAAAATTTATATTGATAGTGCTGAGGATAACAGAAGTTTTTAAAGTTGAATTTAACAATGGTTTTGTTCCGTTTTAGAATTTTATCGTTTTAAATTGAATTTAAAAATAGCCTTCCGAGGCACAGTCTCGGATTTTGATGAAACCAGTTCCGTTGGATCCGTAATATTGTATTATTGTCGGATTTTGATTTTCTTAGTGATTGGAGCTGTTGTGTGAGCATACGATATATGAATTCGCTGAAATTTTACCGAAATTTAATAAAATAACTAGGTCCGAAAAGCTATCTTCTCCATACGATCGAATGAGGACTCGAAACCTTTTCCATTGTGTTCGGGATAGGGGTTTAATATTATGAATGCCTAGCGGTACGCCTCGATAGGAGTTCGTGATTTTAGGCTATATTAATCGGGACGATTTAAATTTAAAATAATATATTAGTTAACCAGTCAAATTAAAATCACGTCAATACTTTTTGATTTCACCTTCAAAACACTGTAGCTATTTCCTTCTTCCATACTCTACCTACTCTCCTGAAATTGCGCTGCTCTCTCGTCCACAATAAGATAACATAGCCGACACTTCCTTCGTTTATCCCAAATTTAGGTCGAGAGTTATACATACGGTCGAACGAAAAAAAAAAAACATATTATTAGCGAAATGCGGGAGTCGAACTAATCAATTGTCAAAGCCCTCATTTCCTCTCACCTCTAGGTCGGCAATTTAAATCACAAGAGTTGAATTCATTTCAGACGATGGAATAGAGTTTGCTCGAATCATCCGCGATGTTGGGAGGAGGGCAGAGGAGATGTCGTGATTGGGTAGGAGCGGCTCGCCTGGTTGTCACGAGTTCGACCGATGGCCAGGGTCGTTCAGGCGTGAGGTAGGGCAGGGAGCATAGTTAGGGTTTGGATTTCTGGGGGTTCGGCGACGTCGTGATGAACAAGGAATGGGTAGCGGGTTCTGTCAGAGGTCAAGCGCATGGGATTGGATGAGGAAGCTCGTCGGTGAATTTGGGCAGCATGACAGGGCAGTGAGGTATATTATCGATTGTTTTATCAATTTAAAAGTTTAATATTACTAAAAAAAATGTTACAGTAAAGTAATTTCTAATTGTTTGGCTGTTTATAGTAAAGAAGAAATTTTTAGAATTTAATATATATATGTTTATATAATTAGGAAAAGAGGAAAGTTATATGTGCATAAGAATAATAAATCTAGATTTTTATTTTACAAAAATGTAAACATGTTAAAAATGTTAACAGTACAGGAAATTACCGTTCGTTTATTTACAGAAAGAGATAAATATGCATATACACATTTTTACTTACTAGTTTAATATTTTTTTAAATAATGTATTTTAGTAACTGACTTGTTTAATAAACCTATTTAATTTAATTAGTTAAGTCATTAAGAATAATTTATTAAAGGAAAGTGGGTTAAAATTAGTTTAAATTAGATTAATAAACGGTAATTTATTTCCCATTTAATTCAAATATTAATCAACTGTATAAATATTTATACAAGGTTTAAAAATCAAGGATACAAGCAGTTTGGAATGGATTGCATACGGTAAAATCAAAGGTGAGTTAATCTCACTCAGCTGAATTTTAATTTTAATTTAAATGGTTAAATTTAATAATTGATTGATTGATTGGATTTGGTGTGTTATATTATATATAGTAGTATATAGTATACCTTGGAATGTTTGATTTCCTACATTATATAGCGGATAAGACCCTATACGCCGCATAATAGCAGATGATTTATATTAATCCCATATACCGCGATATTCCATCTCGAAGTGGAATTGGTATTTATGTTGTGCTAATGTCTGTGGATGCAGGGAAAACAGGTTGGACGAATCCAACTGGATCCCTCAACATTTATTTAAATTATTTAATATTCTCTATTGTGATTATTTGATATTCTATGATGAATTATATTGGAATATTGAATGCTATGGTTTGATTGAATATATTTGGGTATAATGAGTTACCAAAAATATATAAATTGGATTTCGGAAAGAAACTAAAAGAAGTGAATTTGTAAGCGAAATAATTATAGAAAATTTGAATAAATTAAGAATGAATTGAAAAGAAATGGAAGTGATATTAAAATACTAATAAATAACTTCGAGTATGAAAAGGAAAAAGATTTTGAATAAACAGAAATTAATGAATTGTAAAATTAACTGATATTATTTTAAAGGAATAAAGAATTATTTTAAAATTTAAATGTTTAAATTTATTTAAAAGGATTAAGAAGTAATTTGAGAAATCTGAAATTGGTATTTTCAGTTAAAAGTATTTTAATCATAATTAAGGAATACAATCTGAAATTAATGGATTTTGGAGTAAAAGGGAGTAAATTGGAAATCAATTTGGGAATTCATTCAAGTATTTGAAATTGGAAATTTAAAGAAGAATGTGAAGAGAAGTATATTTCTCTGGATAGTCAAGTACGCTCAAAGTAAATTTTTAAATATAAGATAAAAAGTTTTAGTGTTGTTTTAAAAAGCATGTTTTAGGAATTTATTATATCTAAATATCTAAATTCTAAGGTAAATATTTTTCAAATCTGTTATCGTATTAGTTATTTAAAAGGTGACTTAGTATTTTGTTTTAAAAGGTGAAAACCTAGTCTTAAAATTTATAAAGTAACCTTATTTTCAAATATTCATATAGTATGTATTTTTAATAAATTATTGAAGCAGTTTTTAAAATAAATGTTTTAAAGTATATTTCAAAGTAAAGCATTTCAGTTAATTTAAAAATCTAAAGTTTGTGCTTGGTGATTTCAGTGGAAATAGAAAATACTTGGAAAATTTATTCTGAGAAAGGAAGATAGTTTGAAACTGTTTTCAAAAGGGTTTGAAAAGTGGAAATATACCTTGTGAAGATATTTTTGGGATTAATAAATAATTTGAGAGATTATTTATTGTTTGATGGATGTTGTAAATGTTAATTGATAGTTAAATAACCGACTATCAATATTGGCCAAATGCGCTGATCGTTTCGAAGAGACCGGGATCGGGATTTATTTCTCGAAAACCACTTTGATCTGGTTTGTACGTTTTCGTGGAAAACGAGTTTGGATTCGAAGATGGAGCAGTGAAGTGCAAGGACTAGTTGCTACTAATCCTGGGGATATTTCCAAAATGGATGTAGTAGGAATAGTGCCTTCGGTTCCGTTCGAACCCGGAACGGACTTGTATGGACGAATCCTTTCGGAACATCGTCAGGTGGACGATGGGCATTCTAAGGAATATATTCTAAAAGGTAATGCTTAGCCTTAAGCCTCATCAACCAGGAATGACTGAAAATCAGATGCAGCAGGGCTATGTGGGTAGCACCCATTAGGGTAAGGCCATCCCTATCTAGATGTCCCTTTTTATTTCGGCTTAGTGGTGCGGTTGCTGATCCCAACCACAGGGTGAACTTACTCAGGATTATCGAGTAAGGGGCAGTCTTGGTCTTGTGCTGCAAGGGATCGGGAGTGATCCTCGGTACTGTAATCTAGGCTACGTACCGCGACAGGTGGTACCCCAGTGCCTGGTCATTAGTTGGAAATCCATTCTTCCTACGTTCCTTGTACGAGTTTTGTTTGTATTACCCACTCTGTGGCTAGTAGTTGGGATTTAATGAATGTAACAATTTAGGCTATTTTATAAGTATTTGTATATAGACCCTATTATAATATCAGAGGATTTAATAAAAATGTTTTAGCTATCGTAAGGTAAAAGCCCGACATATTTATTTGTGGCGTGGTCTTACGAGATGGTTTTGTTTTCAAAAGGATTTTTGAAACTTTAATAATCAATTTGAGTGTGTTTCTCACGCTGGTATATCCAAATCGACTCGGGTGTTATTTAACTATAATGCTCGGGTCAGACCGAGTATTATAGAATACCGGACATGGTGCTGTGGAGCTCAGGAGACGAGCTGGGTGGCGATACGTACTTCCGTATTTGTTTATTATTCCGCCGTGTATCCAGTTGTATGTTATTGATGTGGAAATTTGATGATGTACTCTAATGGTGTATGTGACGACCCGACTTCCTACGCCCAGAAAACCATTTCGTCTTGAAGAAAGAAAGGGATGAGAAAATAGAAAAGATAGAGAAGAAAGAACAACAACATCAGAATCTCACAGCGGAATGAAGAAATTATAATAATCACATAAGTATTTACATAATATACAACATCAATCAGAGTTATACAGATAATACATAACATACTAGACAGTTATAGACATCTGTCTAGTTAATACAACTCGATACAACACAAGAAAATAACTCAGAGATACCAACACAGTGGAACTATATACATATCTACAATGTTGAAGCTTCCTGCTCCATTGCTCCTCAAGAATTTGTCAAAGCTAACATGAATCCCTTGGCTATCCGTAAAAATTGGGTACCAGAGAGTTTATGAAAAACAAAAATAAACTCCGGGTCAGACATGGGTCTGGTATGAGTAACAGGTTAAAGTTGCTTAACTATGAAAATCTTTTGAAACAAAAGGTATCACGTAAGACTCCCCACAAATAAACATGGGTAAGTTTTTACCTTACGCTAACCAAAACATTTGATAGGAAATCCAGTGATATTATAATAGGTCTAGGGTTTTCAAATAAATAGAAAATAGCCGAAATTGTTACATCTATTAAATTCCAGCTACTAGCCGCAACAGTGGGTAATACAATCAAAACATTGGCACTTATTGGATCGTGGATTCCATACAATGGCAGGGCTACTGGGGTACCGCCCGTCATAGTACGTGGCCTAGATCAACGTACCGAGGATCACTCCCGACCCCGTGCAACACAAGGCCGGAACCATTCCTTACTGAACAGTCCCGAACAAGATAAACCCCGCAGTTGTTTGCAACCAACTGCCCATACAGCCGAAAATAAAGGGACATCTAGACTGGGGAATATCCTTGTCCTGCTTGGGCATGACCCACCTAACCTTGCTGCACCTCCCCTGTTTTAGCCATTCCCGGTTGATGAGGCTTGAGGTCACAATTAACTTTAGAGAACATATTTCTTAGAATGCTCATCGCCCACCTGACGATGTGTTGAAAGCATTCAATCCATACAAGTTCGTTCCGGGTTCGAACGAAACCGAAGGCATTATCTCGTTACACTCATTTTGGAATCACCCTCAGAGTTAATGACAATAACCCTTGCACTCTGAATCTTCATCTTCACTTCAGATTCACGTCCTATCGTTAATTTGGAATCGATGTGGTTTTCGGATGTTCCTAATATGGAAAACCGATCCCGGTCTCATCGAAATCCAAAACGTGTCTTTTAAGGCCAAGTTGTCTATTTAGTCTTAACAGTTTAATTCAATATAATTCAATTTGCACACAGATGGGTAACTCATAATATCACAATAGATAATCACAGATAATCTCATAAACAGATAATCAATATTATCATCCAAACAGATAATTAAATATTATCATACTTAAACCAAACATCCATGTCACATAGATATTATTCATGTCATATCTGAGATCACAATCAATCAGATGAAATATCAATATCATTCGTCCATAAGCATTGATTTATAAATCACAATCTATAATTAATTTAAAATGAATTAAATTAACTACTTCAATCTATAATTAATTTAAAGTAAATTAAATTAATTACTCATCTATAAACCTTGCTTATACAACCATTAATTAATTATAAATCAAATTAACTAATCATTCTCTAGGTATTCATCTTGATTTAATACCTTTGATTAATCATTCTCTAATTACAATAAGTAATTAGACTTTAATTAATTTCATTAATTAATTATCCTAAATCACTTATAGTAATTAACATTTAATTACTTCATTTACTTTTTATTCTTAATTAATTACATAAATTAATCACCCCATTATTGATTATTCCTTAATTAACCAATTCTTAATTATATCATTAATTATATTACTTAATGATCTCTAATTCAGATTTAGAATTAAATTACTTTAATTAAATTAATTACATTAAGTAATTAATCTTTAATTAAAAACAATTATTAATCACCTTTGATAAATATCAACCAGTAATTAACTACCCTTAATTACTCATATTAATAGATTAATTATCCCACAATTAATTATTTCCATTAATTAATCATCTGATTAATTACAAAAGTGATTATCCAAATTACCCTATTAACACATCATCTTTCACTAATTACATTCAGTAATTAACATTAATTACTTCCTTAAGTAATTATGCTCCATTGAATACACTAAGTAATTTACACTTATCAATTTATCAAATGATTTTTCTTAGAATAATTAAACTAAATTAATTAACTTAAACTAATCATTTACAAGATTAATTACAAAAAGTAATTAATCTCTTAATTACTTTTATCAAGTAACTACATTTAACAATTTACAATAGATTATCTAATTAATCTAATTAATCATACATACAAATTAATTAATAATCCTTAGTTAATTATCTTCATTAACTAATAACAGCTCTAAATTTTACTTCTTAATTGATCTTTAGTTATAAACTAATTTAAATTATTAATTTATAAATTTAATAAATATACCATTCCTTTATTATCTTATTAATTAAATTATTAAATGCCTTAATTATTCTTAAGATAATCTATTTCTTATTTAATGACTTAATTAATATTAAAGTGTATTAGAACATTACAATTTTAAATTTAAATTCAAATTCCATTTTGAATTCAAGATTCAAAAAGATTATTTTTTAAACATTTACCAAATTTAAATTCTATTTGAAACAAATTTACCTTTCAAAACTATTTTATTTAAACTGGTTTTATATATTTAAATTAAAAAAATTGATTTAAATTTCAGATTTGAATTCAAGAAAACTAGAATTCATTAGTTTAACCTTGAATTTAAACTTTGGTTTTAACTTGCTTTTGAAAACTTTGTTTTTAATTCTTGATTTAAAATTCTAAATCATTCCTTTTTTTTAAAAAAACTTAGATTCAAAAGTTCACTTGAATCTATACTTTTGAACTTTTAATTTTTAAAACACGGTTTAAATTTTTGTTTCAGATTTAAGTTAAATTTAAAATCTGAAACTGTCAGGTTATAAACCTGACAGGAAACCCATATTTAATTGTTTTAAAACTTTATATTTTATTTAAATTTGAATTCAAAAGTAAACTTGAATTCAAACTTCAAACTGGATTTAACATATTTAATTTATTATTTATTTAGGTTTCATTAAATTTTAGAACAAATTCAGCTTCCAGGTTTTTACAAAACCTGAAACAACACTACTCGAACCCATCCTTCATTGACTTCGAGTCATCCCTCCCTCTTCTTCGAGTCACATACTCGAGTGACCCAATCATTCCCCCGAGGCGAAAAACCCTACACAAAAAAAAAAACCCAATCACTTCAATTGCACGATGCACGTGCACCGTGGCCCCAACCAACTCCGGCCTCCCACCTGAGCTTCAACATGTCGCCGATCGCCTCTAGACAACGTCACCACCACCCAAATATCACGGCATCTCAAATCGAAATGAGTCGAAACTCCACCTGAAACAAAAATTCAGGTTCCTCTCGAAACCTGGAAACTCTATCGTAATTCAAACTCCGACCATCGGAGTACCACCACTCCCGGCTAGAACTTCGACCATGTCCAAGCTTCAACTTCCCAGAACCCTGTTGAACTCGACGCTTCGAGGCGTTCGAACCGACCCAAAAGCTCCATTCAACCCAAACTAGGTTTACTCACTGAAAATGAAAACCACCATCGCCACAGTGACCGAGAGTGCCTCCGACCATTTTTCATGGACTCTCCTACCACCCATCTCCCACCAGAACAAACCTCAACCACTCCGATCAGTGGTACTTCCAGAGGCAACCCAAAATGCTCGAATTGATCAACCCAGTAAAGCATGTTCAAGGCTCAACTAAAAAAAATGTAATTATAGTTTTAAAAATCCTAATTACAGGCAAGAATTCAAGTTATAAACTTGAATTGATATTTTAAAATGTTTGAAATCTCACCTAAATCAAACATGTCCCGTTCTTTATATTTCTACAGAGCACTTCTACTTTGCATACTTAAATAGTTTTTTTAAAATTTGCTCTATGATCATACAAACTTATCTTGCTTAAATACTATGTCCTATCATTCAACAGATTTAGCAGAGATAAATTTTGTTTCAAATCTGAGTTTCAAGTTTTATATACATAGATTGTTTTCCAGGCTATTAAACAGAAAAGCAGCATATATTCATAGGATTGCATCAATCTATATACACACAAATTTACTTATTCCAGACATAAGAATCATAACTGAATATACTTAAGAAAAATTTTGAATTTAAGTTACCCATAGCAAATGAAAAACAGAGCAAGTTCAATGAAGGAAGTTTTAAATTTACAGGTATGAAATATACAGAATTTCATCACACAAGCACCCAGAGCAAAATGAATAAATAAATATTCACACCATATGCTTAATCATCCAAATATCAACATGTAACAGATTTTAAAACTTAAGTAATTTAAAAAAAATGTTACTCACCTAGGTTTGAAAATGAACAGAGCACCCTTTGGTCTGAAACAGGTTGAACTTTAAAACTGGAAAGTAGTTTTGCTTTGATTTCCAGAAAACATGAAACTTAATCTTGCCTTTGTTGTTGATGTATGATGCTTTAGTTGTAAAAAGAAAAAAAACAACTTGCTATGTTGTGTTGAATGAACTAAGAAGATGGCATGTATATAAAAGAGTTTCAGGGGAAGGTGGCATCTAAGACAAGCAACTTTTGCAGGTACACATATGTGTTTTGTTTTATCAGGCCAAATCTTTGTATTAGGAGGCTGAAATGATCTTTAAAACAATTCGAAATGACTTGTTTGCTACTAAAAAATGAAAGCATTTATTGATTAAGTACTTTATGTCTCTACTAACCTCATTTTTGTGCTTAGATATTTTACATATCTTTGTTTTATACTTGCTTTGCATTTTATTACAGGTTGACAACATTTTATTTCTTAATTTTGCTTTAGCTTGCTCTACAAACTATCTTATATGTTTAACATACACAAAGATATTTTTACTTAGCTTTGCATACCACTTTACAGGCTACTTCCATGTTTACAATGCCTGTTTTAACTTCTTTTTACTTCATGTTCATGCTTGTCTGAATCTTAATTTACAAGCCACATGCATATGTTTATTTTATTTCTTGCCCGAGTCTTTATTTGCAGGCTACCTGCATCTTTATTTGTTTGTACAAATTTTGTCTTGTTTAGCCTGCATACTCATCCAGTTTGTATATATACAAAGTTGTTCTAGCTAATGTTTTAAATTTTTTAACCTAAGTATTTAATTCTATTTCTAACATGTGTGTGTTTATTTTTATTTTACTTTTATATTTTAACATTATAAAATTATTTTATTTCCATACTTATGTTAACATCACAATTTCTTAAGTTTATGTTTTCAAACTTATTTTTATAACCCTATACTTGGTTTACACTTATGTTTCATATTTATAAAGTTTGTTTTATTTTTAAACATTTGAAAGATTTTATTTTAAATCATAGCTTTCCAAAATATGTGTATATATATAAACATAAATTTTAAATAACAAATTTCGATTTATTTAAAATCCATTTAAAAGATATTTCATCATTGTTATTATTTAAAAATAACTCATTATTAATTTAAAATGATTCATAAATGAAATCACTGCATAAATATTTTACTTATTTTATAAAGCTAAAGTAAAAAGAGCAAAACAATCTTTTGTTTAAATTTAAACCTAGGCTAGAATTTATTTTTGAACAATTTAAATTTATGTTGAGTATTTTTAAAATCATATTATTATTCATTCAATATTAAATTTCCAAATTATCAAAATAGTAGAATTAGAAAACATAGCTTTATCTATTAAATCTAAAGACAAAACTTATCTATTTATAATATATACCAATATATCCATATACACATTATAAACAGAAACAATTTAAATTAGCTTTTAAAAGATAAATTATCAGTTAAATATTTATTTTAAAATAAGATTATTAAATCAATTCAAATATTATTAACAAATATTATCAAATCAACTTAATTTTTAATATAGCTTATTAAATTGATATTGCCCCAAATTTCTGGGATGTCACATTCCTCCCTCCTTAAAAGAATTCTGTCCCCTAAATTTAAAACAAAGGTAATTTAATAATCTAATTAAAGATTTAAATTTTAAACACAAGCAAATATCAACCATAAGTTAACAATCATAGCAACCAATTCATCCAAACAAGCAAATCTAACAATCCAGATAAGATTCCGGATAGAATTTACTCGAGTTTCCCCAAGTATAAATACCTGGACACTCGCTCCACAGAACTCAAACAACCAATGCTACTAAGCTACAGAGTTTCCACTCATCTAGATCTACCAAACAAGACAGGATATCAGACTACAGACAAGTCTGAATTAACAACCAAAACTCCCTGAACTGCTGCTTCTATTACCAGAGATAGATCTTACACGTTCTCCCTCAAAGATACGTGAAACACAACCAATTCCAGTTGTCCAAACTGACAATTCAATCCTGAAGACCAAACACTTATCCAAAATCAAATCCCCGATTTCGAAATCCAAATTCCTCCGTCTCCTATCCACACAACTCTATGGACGATCCTGGGATGTCTACATCTTCCCTGATCAGCTCAACTCTTGCTGATGCTCCTAGAAATAAACTGGACCAAAAACAATCCAACAAAATGATCTTTGCTAGATCGACCAAACTCAGAACACAAACCCTATTCCAAACCAGGAAACAAAACTCACTCCTCTTATCCGGAAGAGATAAAACAGGTGCACTCAAACTGGCCTCAGATTCTGAAAAATTTCCTATAGAACTCTCCAATCCAAACATTGCAACATCCAATTGCTTCCCAACTAAACAGCTGCCACCATGCTTCCACTGCGCAACTCTGACTGAACAGATGAAAATGCTGAAGTCGAACACAGACTGGACAACACATTCCAAAAATAAAGTTCACATATCCAAAAATAAAACTCAGAAGTTCCTCCAAAACCTGAGCTACTTCCCCAAACTCAAAAATCATCCTATTACTAATCTGGTCCATCAGTACCACTTCTGAAATTAGTCGATACTAAACTCAATTTCCAGATGTTAGCAAAACTTTGACTTCTTGAAGACATCCAGAAAATCTCAGAAACACAAGAGAAGACTCAAACTATCGCAGTCACTTTTGTGATAAATCCAGCCTAATTCCAAAGATATTGCTATCTCTTTACAAATCAGAACAGCTTACGCTTATGTGGCCAATCCATCGAAGAAATGGAAGTACCCTGCTACTTCTGAAGTTACCCAAGAAAAACTACTAAGCCAGAAGACTTCCTAAACCAAAGCTCTTCGAGAAACTCGGACCCCAAAGCAAACAGAAACACCCAGCTGAACACAGCCTCAACCAAAACAGACACTCTTCCTTACTTGTTCCAAAGAAACATCTTCGGAGACATCCATGGTCACTGTGTCTCATCACACAGCTACTACGCCTTGATGTATCAAGACATCTTGACTTGCTTCTGTCCAACCGACAGATCCAAACTCTAGCTCAACCAAACTTACACTTCAAAAATGAACTCCAAACCTTAACATGTTTCCTTCAGAGATCAATGAAATCCTTACACCACTCAATGCTCAACCGAGACAGTATTAGGTCTACAGTCTCGACAGATACACTTCCAACCTCAAACATTTAAACTCCAACCATTGGTAGTCGTGTTACACACACCACTAACCTATCTACCTTTATAACTTATATTGGAAAACCCGAACAGGTAACCCAACAATAGGTAGAAATAAATAAATATATATATATATATATATATATATATATATATATATATCAAAATTACAAATACGCTCTCTCATGAAAGAAATCACTCAAGAGCCTAGGTATTCACTCAACCTAGCGCTCTGATACCAACTGTGACGACCCGACTTCCTACGCCCAGAAAACCGTTTCGTCTTGAAGAAAGAAAGGGATGAGAAAATAGAAAAGATAGAGAAGAAAGAAAAACAACATCAGAATCTCACAGCGGAACGAATAAATTATACTAATCACATAAGTATTTACATAATATACAACATCAATCAGAGTTATACAGATAATACATAACATACTAGACAGTTATAGACATCTGTCTAGTTAATACAACTCGATACAACACAAGCAAATAACTCAGAGATACCAACACAGCGGAACTATATACATATCTACAACGCTGAAGCCTCCTGCTCCATTGCTCCTCCAGAATTCGTCAAAGCTAACCTGAATCCCTTGGCTACCCGTAAAAATTGGGTACCCGAGAGTTTATGAAAAACAAAAATAAACTCCGGGTCAGACATGGGTCTGGTATGAGTAACAGGTTAAAGTTGCTTAACTTTGAAAATCTTTTGAAACAAAAGGTATCACGTAACGCTCCCCACAAATAAACATGGGTAAGTTTTTACCTTACGCTAACCAAAACATTTGATAGGAAATACAGTGATATTATAACAGGTCTAGGGTTTTCAAATAAATAGAAAATAGCCGAAATTGTTACATCTATTAAATTCCAGCTACTAGCCAAAAAAGTGGGTAATACAATCAAAACTGTTGGCACTTATTGGATTGTGGATTCCATACAATGGCAGGGCTACTGGGGTACCGCCCGTCACAGTACGTGGCCTAGATCAACGTACCGTGGATCGCTCTCGACCCCCTGCAACACAAGGCCGGAACCATTCCTTACTGAACAGTCCCGACCAAGATAAACCCCGCAGTTGTTTGCAACCAACTACCCATACAGCCGAAAATAAAGGAACATCTAGACAGGGGAATATCCTTGTCCTGCTTAGGCTTGACCCACCTAACCTTGCTGCACCTCCCCTGTTTTAGCCATTCCCGGTTGATGAGGCTTGAGGTCACGATTACCTTTAGAGAACATATTTCTTAGAATGCTCATCGCCCACCTGACGATGTGTTGAAAGCATTCAATCCATACAAGTTCGTTCTGGGTTCGAACGAAACCGAAGGCATTATCTCGTTACACTCATTTTGGAATCACCCTCAGAGTTAACGACAATAACCCTTGCACTCTGAATCTTCATCTTCACTTCAGATTCACGTCCTATCGTTAATTTGGAATCAATGTGGTTTTCGGATGTTCCTAATGTGGAAAACCGATCCCGGTCTCATCGAAATCCAAAAAGTGCCTTTTAAGGCCAAGTTGTCTATTTAGTCTTAACAGTTTAATTCAATATAATTCAATATACACAAAGATGGATAATTCATTATATCACAATAGATAATCACAGATAATCTCATAAACAGATAATCAATATTATCATCCAAACAGATAATTAAATATTATCATACTTAAACCAAACATCCATGTCACATAGATATTATTCATGTCATATCTGAGATCACAATCAATCAAATGAAATATCAATATCATTCGTCCGTAAGCAATGATTTATAAATCACAATCTATAATTAATTTAAAATGAATTAAATTAACTACTTCAATCTCTAATTAATTTAAAGTAAATTAAAATAATTACTCATCTATAAACCTTGCTTATACAACCATTAATTAATTATAAATCAAATTAATTAATTATTCTCTAGGTATTCATCTTGATTTAATACCTTTGATTAATCATTCTCTAATTACAATAAGTAATTAGTCTTTAATTAATTGCATTAATTAATTATCCTAAATCACTTATAGTAATTAACATTTAATTACTTGTGAAGATCCGCAAATCCGTACTCCTTGAATATACACTAATCTCCATTGATTAATTCAAGATGAACAGAAATACGAATTCTCAATGTTTAAGAAAAAGAAAAAGGATAGAAGAAGAGATAAGAAGATAGAGAGAAAAGGAAATAGAAAAATAGAACGGAATAGAAAACAAGAGAACAATAACAGAATCTCACAATTCGCAGCGGAACAACATATAATAATAAATGAATAATCTTCAAACAAAGAACTATATCAGTTATTACATTTCATACATTTCATTTCATTACATCATATCATCAGAGTGTACAACAACAACAACAACATCAAAAAATGCAGCGGAAAAAGAAATACTATATACTAGTAATACGCCATGGCATCCATCTTGCTTCCAGCAACTCCAGAATATCCTGATAAACCTTAACTCTTGACTGCCCGTGTGGAAATTGGTGGGCACCCAGAGTTTAGGAAGGAAAACAATAAACTCCGAGTCAGTCATGTGACTGGTGTGAGAACTCAAAACAGTTTATTTATCTTTAAAATCAAAATAGAGGAATATTTTTTTTAAAATCAATTCGCAATGCTTTTAAAAATGAGACTACCATAAGACCTCCCGCCACACACACAATGCAAACGCAGACTTGGAGGAGATTTCTTCTTATGTTAGTCAAAGATGCTAGATACGTATTAAAAAGAAACATTTGATATTATTACTAGTGCATAGTGTAGGAAATATTTCGAAAGTAGAATATAAATCTTAGCCAGCATAGGTACCATTATAGTATGCTTACTATAGCTACCATATTAGATGGCAGGTTCTACAACTAAAACCGTACAAGTCTCGTATTGTTTCTTTGGATTTCCAATGAATGGTCAGGCCAAGGAACTTCCCATTGCCACATGAGAATGCCTCTGGAAGGACATCCCCGAGAACCAAACCGGATGTCTACCAACACAAGGCCGGGTTACCCCTAGCTGAGTAACAACTGACCGAATATGCCATCCCCCGGTCCTTTGGGACCTTTCACCGAGCGCTCGCAATCAATTCACACAATCATAAAGTGTTTTCAACATGAGTAAGTATCTGGGCTCCATACCATGATACCATCCTTTTCCAGAAGGAAATGCACATATCCTAAAGGGCGCTACCCCTCATAACCTTGCTGCATCTTTCCTGTTTTGACCATTCCCGAGGTGTGAGGCTCGACGAAGTCACGTCCACAAAAACATACTTTATACAAAAGCCATGCTTTAGGTCAACAAATGATCATAGAAATGATCACCAAGATAGACGATCAAACAAATGATCCTATCACAAACAATCAACACAACGATCATTTCACAGCAACACTCAGCATGTCACATTACCAAATTGGGAATATATCGCTGATAACATTCAACTACATAACCTCTGAGCTCGTACGTCTCAGAGAAGGGTGTTAAGCTAAAAGAATAAATTCTCCGCCACCAACAGAAATATATTTGAAAGAAATCTGCTTTATATCTCAATTTGTAATGTCAGACATACAATCCATACAAGTCTGTTCCGGGATCGAACAGAACCGAAGGCACTTACAAAGAAGTCCTTGCAATCCGGATATCCACGATCCTGATCGGATTTCCCATCACATATGGAGAACTCAATACCGTAGTTACTCGGTGCAGAGTCAATCGACAGGTCATCCTATCGCTCTCGCAAATACCGGGTCTTCAACACCGATCTTCAATGCTATCCATTACGTCGTATCACTATTCGGAATGGGTAATCCGAATAACGAACGCAATAATTTAAAAATAAGTGTGCATTCAAATTCAACAAATCACAACAAATACCTTTCAAAGGTAAATATTGATAGTCCGTTATTGAACTATCAATGGATATGCAACAACATCACTAGATTCCAAATAATTTTCCAAATTATTTATTTTCCAAAATATCTTTGCAAGATATATAATTTTCACACTTCAAAAATAAATCAATATTTATTTTTAGACAAATCTCCACTTTCTTTTATAAATTCCATAATGAATTTATATTTCACAATATCTACTGATATCCGATTTCAATTATTCATTTCAATTTATCTTCAAAAAAGATAAATTCTCATAATATTCACTTTATATTGGAAAACATTTCCATACTTATTTAATAAGTAATTCACAAATCCATTTATTTTCAACACTTGGAAAATATTCAATATACTTAAATCGAAATTAAGTACATATTTCATTCTTTAAGGAAATCATTCTCTTAAACATATTTATTTGGGCCAAAACGAATGTTGCGTAAAACATTGTTACGACAACCCAAAATCACTAGTATAGGGATTCGAAATTAAAATAGATATATATAAATCCCAATACTATACAAAACATTTCCTTTCGGAAATCATTTACTATAACAACAGTGTTATAGTCCACCATTTCCTTTTATTTGTCGAAAACGTCTATTTTAACAATCAATGTTGAAATCTATGGATTCGAATCTCAACCCAATTAAAACATCGTTAGATCATTTTAGTTCTATTTAAAACATTACATTCAAAACAATTTCTTTAACACATTATTCACTATTCCAAAAACGTGAATATACTTTGTTAACAAATTTCATCCTTTTATTCATTTTATTTTAAAGGATTATTTACTGTCAAAAACGTGAATATAACTCCATTAATAGGTTTCAACAATTTACTTATCAAAATAAGTCGTTTGCGGATTTATAAAACAACGTTTATAAATTCCATTTCTATTTATTTTATAACTACTTCCTTTTTATAAATCTCCTTTATTAACCTATTCAATTTATAACTCAATTATATAACAAAAGTTCATGTTATAAGTTAAACACTTAGAATTTATTTGTTCGCAAAATCGTTCCTCCAAACTTCATAATTATAAATCTTATAACTTATAAGATTCATTTATTTACCCAAATATATTCTTTTAATAACTTTACAAATTTTATAAACCTACTGCTTATAAATTTCATTCATAACTTCACCATTTATAATTTTATAAATTCCATTCACTTATGCAATCCATTTTCACTTCATTCAAAGACTTATAAAAACTCGTTTTATAATTCAAATGTTTTAATTTATAAATTATCAATTTATAAATCTTTTTATATAAATCAATTTATATTGTTCTTTTAAAACATCTTTAATCTCCTTTATAATTTCATCATTTTGATTCATAAAATAATTAAATTTTATAAAGCCTATATTTTCAACTCTTTATAATAATTTCAAAAATCCTAATTAAACTATTTTATAAAATCATTAGCCTCATATTTTCAAAAATCAAATTTTAACTATATTCCTCAAAAATCATAATTTTTATAACATTAAAAATTATACGTTTATTTATTTAAAATGGATCAATTCAAAAAAAATATTTTATAAACGTATACTCTTCAAAAATCACTTTGAAATCCCTTTTAAAATTCCAAAATTTGGTCCAACGATGCTACATACCAAATAGTCAATCACGACAACAACGATATCATATATCGATATGATAATCCATCAAATATCAAAATATCTGAAATCAAATAAAAACTGTTGAGGAATCCAGTTGGATCCCTCCAACCTGTTTTCCTGCATCCACAAACATAGCACAATACCAATTTCGCTCCAGTACGAAATTATCGCGGTATATGGGATTTAAAATATTATCCGCTTAATAGACGGCGCAATAGGGTCTCATCCGCTATACAAATGCGGGAAATCAACAACTCCAATATATACATATGCCAATATATATATATATATTGCTATCATATATAATACCAATTTCACTGTTTATGAAATATTCGCGGTATATGTTTTTAATAAATAACATCCGCTTACTAACGGCGCATAATGTCTATTTTAACAGTCAATAGATAACAATCATCATTCAAACATGCATTCAAATATTTTAAATCTAACTATTTAAAATAAAATCGAAACTGATTTGATTGAGTGAGAAGTTCTCACCTTGATTTCAATTCCGTTTTAGCGATTTATTTCGAATAAAATTAAACGCACGTTTAATTTTACTCAAAATTCTCACTAACTCCAAACGACTCCAATCCAATTTCATCGCGTAGTGCTCGTCCATACGATTCCAATGCAAAAAATTTCGCCGAATTCCGACCTCGTACGACGAAGTTATAGTGTTGCAAAGTTTTATATGAATTAATATAAACAATTTACAATTTTTAAATTAATTTCTAAACCTATCTCAATCAGGTCGTTCATTCCTAGCCTTAGCAGATCTGAACCCTTGCACGCGGCTATGCCGTCTTCCCTCTCCAGGTTGTTCGAACGCGTGAGAAACCCAATGCCGCCCCTAGGGCTTTGAACCGCTCCCTCCCTGATGATCGATATGACGATCGGCGACCGCCGTTGCAAAGCCCCACTCGAGCTTGACCCATGCCTGAAGTGCCAAGAAGCTCGGCCACCCCATTACTCCTAGATTTTCGTGCGAACGCAAGGGAAACGCAGCCCCCTAGCTCCCTCGTCCAGCCACCATATTCCATCTCCACCGTTGATCTCGTCGAACTCGACGAGCCTGACATCTTTCTAGTTGGAAGATTTCGCTATAAATGTGTGGATTTCGAGAAATTGGAGGAAGAAAGACACACGTTTTTGGCCATTGATGGAAGTAGGTGGCGGCTGCTCAATAAATTAGGGTTTTAAATTTTTTTATTTATTTTTGTGAATTTAGGGTCTATTTATAGGAATTATCGAAACACTATTCATCCCGGGTTTTCCGAACTCCGAATCATGCACCGTAACCAGCGTTTCTAGGGTTTACCCCGCGTTCCGGACACAATGGAACAGGTTTCGAAAGCTAATTCGGACATCTGTGCGAGTTATGGCAATAAACGTTCAATTTGAATTAAACCGATTTAAACGATTTTCTAGGCGTTTTAATTTGTACCGGACAAACGGTAAATCCAATTGATACGAAATTTTAAACCTTACAATAATATCACATTACGGATCCGATGAAACTGGTTTCGTCGAAATCCGAGACTTTTGAAAAATGGCTATTTTCACTCGCCAAATTAAAATTAAAAATAATTCGATGCGTTTCGAGCTGCCACGATCAAACAATAACTTCGATTGACACGAAAACTGAAATCCGGTAATAACTAACTATTACGGATCCAATGGAACTGGTTTCGTTCAATTCTGAGACTGTTCAAAAATTGACTATTTTCACTAGTCGATTTAATATTAAAATATTCAATTTTCACAAATAAACCTTTAATTCGTTTTTAAAAGTTCTAATATATCATTCTAACTTCAATATGATAAAATAAAATTTTACAAATCATTGTCAATCATATTTAACTCAATTTTCAATTATTTCTGTATTTTCACATATTAAATTATTGATTTAATTATTCAATTAAATCCAATTATTCGAAATAAAATTTATTCGACTTATAAATTTCACTTATTAATATTTAAAATTAATTAAATATTCAAATTTTAATTAATAAAAATTCTGGGTCGTTACAATACTTCATTTACTTAATTACATTTATTCTTAATTAATTACATAAAATAATCACCCCAGTATTGATTATTCCTTAATTAACCAATTCTTAATTATATCATTAATTATATCAATTAATGATCTCTAATTCAGATTTAAAATTAAATTACTTTGATTAAATTAATTACATTAAGTAATTAATCTTTAATTAAACACAATTATTAATCACCTTTGATTAATATCAACCAGTAATTAACTACCCTTAATTACTTATATTAATAAATTAATTATCCCATAATTATTTATTTCCATTAATTAATCCTCTGATTAATTACAAAAGCGATTATCCAAATTACCCCATTAGCACATCATCTTTCACTAATTACATTCAGTAATTAACATTAATTACTTCCTTAAGTAATTATGCTCCATTGAATACACTAAGTAATTTACACTTATCAGTTTATCAAATGATTTTTCTTAGATTAATTAAACTAAATTAATTAACTTAAACTAATCATTTACAAGATTAATTACAAAAATTAATTAATCTCTTAATTACTATTATCAAGTAACTACATTTAACAATTTACAATAGATTATCTAATAAATCTAATTAATTATACATATAAATTAATTAATAATCCTTAGTTAATTATCTTCATTAACTAATAACAACTCTAAATTTTACTTCTTAATTGATCATTAGTTATAAATTAATTTAAATTATTATATTATAAATTTAATAAATACACCATTCCTTTATTATCTTATTAATTAAATTATTAAATGCCTTAATTATTCTTAAGATAATCTATTTCTTATTTAATAACTTAATTAATATTAAAGTGTATTAGAACATTACACTTTTAAATTTAAATTCAAATTCCATTTTGAATTCAAGATTCAAAAAGATTATTGTTTAAACATTTACCAAATTTAACTTCTATTTGAAACAAATTTACCTTTCAAAACTATTTTATTTAAACTGGTTTTATATATTTAAATTGAAAAAAACTGATTTAAATTTCAGATTTGAATTCAAGAAAACATGAATACATTAGTTTAACCTTGAATTTAAACTTTGGTTTTAACTTGCTTTTGAAAACTTAGTTTTTTTTCTTGATTTAAAATTCTAATTCATTCCTTTTTTTTAAAAAAACTTAGATTCAAAAGTTTTCTTGAATCTATACTTTTGAACTTTTAATTTTTAAAACACGGTTTAAATTTTTGTTTTAGATTTAAATTAAATTTAAAATCTGAAACTGTCAGGTTATAAACCTGATAGGAAACCCATATTTAATTGTTTTAAAACTTTATATTTTGTTTAAATTTGAATTCAAAAGTAAACTTGAATTCAAACTTCAAACTAGATTTAACATATTTAAATTTATTATTTATTTAGGTTTCTTTAATTTTAGAACAAATTCAGCTTCCAGGTTTTTACAAAACCTGAAACAACACTACTCGAACCCATCCTTCATTGACTTCGAGTCATCCCTCCCTCTTCTTCGAGTCACATACTCGAGTGACCCAAGCATTCCCCCGAGGCGAAAAACCCTGCTTTCAAAAAAAAAATACCCAATCACTTCAATGGCACGGTGCACGTGCACCGTGGCCCCAACCAACTCCGGCCTCCCACCTGAGCTTCAACATGTCGCCGACCGCCTCCAGACAACGTCACGACCACCCAAATATCACGGCATCTCAAATCGAAAAGAGTCGAAACTCCACCTGAAACAAAAAATCAGGTTCCTCTCGAAACCTGGAAACTCCACCGTAATTCAAACTCCGACCATCGGAGTACCACCACTCCCGGCTACAACTTCGACCATGTCCAAGCTTCAACTTCCCAGAACCCTGTTGAACTCGACGCTTCGAGGCGTTCGAACCGACCCAAAAACTCCACTCAACCCAAACTAGGTTTAATCACTGAAAATGAAAACCACCATCGCCACAGTGACCGAGAGTGCCTCCGACCATTTTTCATGGACTCTCCTACCACCCATCTCCCTCAAGAACAAACATCAACCACTCCGATCAACGGTACTTCCAGGGGCAACCCAAAATGCTCGAATTGATCAACCTAGTAAAACATGTTCAAGGCTCAACTAAAAAAATGTAATTATAGTTTTAAAAATCCTAATTACAACCAAGAATTCAAGTTATAAACTTGAATTGATATTTTAAAATGTTTGAAATCTTACCTAAATCAAACAATTCCTGTTCTTTAAATTTCTACAGAGCAGTTCTACTTTGCACACTTAAATAAATTTTTTAAAATTTGCTCTATGATCATACAAACTTATCTTGCTTAAATACTAAGTCCTATTATTCAACAGATTTAGCAGAGATAAATTTTGTTTCAAATCTGAGTTTCAAGTTTTATATACAGAGATTGTTTTCCAGGCTATTAAACAGAAAAGCATCATATATTCATAGGATTGCATCAGTCTACATACACACAAATTTACTTATTCCAGACATAAGAATCATAACTAAATACACTTAAGCAAAATTTTAAATTTAAGTTACCCATAGCAAATGAAAAAAAGAGCAAGTTCAATGAAGGAAATTTTGAATTTACAGGTTTGAAATATACAGAATATCATCACACAAGCACCCAGAGCAAAATGAATAAATAAATATTCACACCATACATTTAAGTATCCAAATATCAACATGTAACAGATTTTAAAACTTAAGTAATTTTAAAAAAAATTACTCACCTAGGTTTGAAAATGAACAGAGCACCCTTGGTTTGAAACAGGTTGAACTTTAAAACTGGAAAGTAGTTTTGCTTTGATTTCCAGAAAACATGAAACTTAATCTTGCCTTTGTTGTTGATGTATGATGCTTTAGTTATAAAAAGAAAAAAAACAACTTCCTATGTTGTGTTGAACGAACTAAGAAGATGGCATGTATATAAAAGAGTTTCAGGGGAAGGCGGCATCTGAGACAAGCAACTTTTGCAGGTACACTTATGTGTTTTGTTTTATCAGGCCAAATCTTTGTATTTGGAGGCTGAAATGATCTTTAAAACAATTCAAAATGACTTGTTTGCTGCTAAGAAATGAAAGCATTTATTGATTAAGTACTTTATGTCTCTACTAACCTCATTTTTGTGCTTAGATATTTTACATATCTTTTTTTTATACTTGCTTTGCATTTTATTACAGGTTGACTACATTTTATTTCTTAATTTTGCTTTAGCTTGCTCTACAAACTATCTTATATGTTTAACATACGCAAAGATATTTTTACTTAGCTTTGCATACCACTTTACAGGCTACTACTATGTTTACAATGCCTGTTTTAACTTCTTATTACTTCATGTTCATGCTTGTCTGAATCTTAATTTACAAGCTACATGCATATGTTTATTTTATTTCTTGCCTGAGTCTTTATTTGCAGGCTACCTGCATCTTTATTTGTTTGTACAAATTTTGTCTTGTTTAGTCTGCATACTCATCCAGTTTGTATATATACAAAGTTGTTCTAGCTAATGTTTCAAAAATTTTAACCTAAGTATTTAATTCTATTTCTAACATGTGTGTGTTTATTTTTATTTTACTTTTATATTTTAACATTATAAAATTATTTTATTTCCATACTTACGTTAACATCACAATTTCTTATGTTTATGTTTTCATATTTATTTTTATAACCCTATACTTGGTTTACACTTATGTTTCATATTTATAAAAGTTTGTTTTATTTTTAAACATTGTTGAAAGAATTTATTTTAAGTCATAGCTTTCCAAAATATGTGTATATATATAAACATAAGTTTAAAATAACAAATTTCGGTTCATTTAAAATCCATTTGAAAGATATTTCATTATTGTTATTGTTTAAAAATAACTCATTATTAATTTAAAATGATTCATAAATGAAATCACTACATAAATAAATTACTTATTTTATAAAGCTAAAGTAAAAAGAACAAAACAATCTTTTGTTTAAATTTAAACCTAGGCTAGAATTTATTTTTAAACAATTTAAATTTATCTTGAGTATTTTTAAAATCATATTATTATTTATTCAATATTAAATTTCCAAATTATCAAAATAGTAGAATTAGAAAACATAGCTTTATCTATTAAATCTAAAGACAAAACTTATCTATTTATAATATATACCAATATATACATATACACATTATAAATAGAAACAATTTAAATTAGCTTTTAAAAGATAAATTATCGGTTAAATTTTTATTTTAAAATAAGATTATTAAATCAATTCAAATATTATTAACAAATATTATCAAATCAACTTAATTTTTAATATAGATTATTAAATTGATATTGCCCCAAATTTCCGGGATGTCAAAGTGTATGTATAAACAGATATAGTATTTGTTTTTATGTAAAGATCATTTATTATCTATTATATTTTATTCCGCTGCGATGGTAAGATTCTGATGTTGTTTTCTGTTTTCTCTTCTTCTACCTCTTCTTCTTTAACCCTAGAGGTTCGTATTTCTGTTCAACTTGAGTTGATTTATGTAGAATAGTGTTGACTCAAGGGGTACAGATTTGCGGGTCGTTACACTTGGTATCAGAGCTTAGGTTGGTGATAACCTTGGCTCTGGTGGGGATTACTTATTAAATAGAGTCCATAGTACTCTAAAATGGGCTTGAGCATATTAATAGATATGAGTGAGTATTTTTTAGTGAATGTGAAATTGTTTTTATATTGTGTTGATTTATCGGTTGAGTGTTTATGGATTCTAGTCGATGTGTGCGACGCTATGTTATCAATAGGGATTTATAAACTTTTAAACAAGATAAACCGACACAATTTGGTTTTAACTAGGGTAAATGAAATAATTTTACCGAAAATTATTTTGTATATAAGGGAAATAATTTTTCGTAAATTATTATAGTTAATATGGATGCTTGGTTGTTGGGAATGATAGTGTTAAATTATTATTATTAATGTGTAAACTTGAATAAGGAATTGAAATAATAACCAAAGGTTAAAGAATAAATTAATAAATAAATGGGATTTGTAAATGTGAATTATAATTGAATAAGATATTGAAACCATAATTAAAAACTAGGAAATCAATTTATATATAAATGAAATTGTAAATATAAACTAAATGTGAATTATAGTGTGATTAATTATTAAAATAAGATAAAATTTCAAAGTAATGTTTGAATATAGATTTAAAGGATTTGGGATTTGGAAATTTGGAAACTTAAATTCCTTTGAATTTGATAATGATTCTCAAAAGTTGGAAAAAAATAAAATATATTTGAGAAATATTTTGAATCGGATTTGAAATCTAGAGAGATTTGGAATTTAAAAATATTTGAAGGGTTTTAAAAGAGATAAAAGCATTGAAATCTTTCGATTGCTGGAAAATAACTTCGGTGATGACTGTAGCATCATCGATGTTCATTTTCGAGTTTCCAAGAGAGAAATTGCTACCAAATTATTTTAAATTGGAATTATTTGCAAAAGATAAATTTGATTTTAGAAATGCAAGGAATTTTGGATATAGGTGATTTCAAAGGGAATTTTGAAATGTTAAATGACTGTTTAAACTCTGGAATCTTAACTAAGAATTTTTATGGCATATAATAAGTTTGATAACTTGTAAATTTGGAATTTGTTGAAATAATATTCAACTTGAAAGAGTTAATTAAAGGAAGTAGGAAAAAAAATAAGATAGTAAACCAATACAATGTATTGGAAAAAAAATTGAATGGAAATAGAATGTAATTGAACCTAGTAAATAAAAGTAAAAATTTCTGGAAGTGAATTTGTGGGAGGACAAATTTATTCAACTTTGTAAGTAAGTAAAATGAAAACTGAATACTGGAATTTAAAATTAAACCGTGTTAAATGATGTGCGCGTAAATGTGCATATTTTTACCACCATATTTATTCTATTTAAATTAAATAAATGATCATATTGGGTATTTTAACTTGTTTTAACCAAAATTCATATTAATTCCAAATTTTCACAGATTCATCTTCATATAAAGGCAAAATGGCCATTTGTGCGCGTATATTAATTTGAGAGAATTTAATTGGAAATTTCTATAATATTTTGTAGGAATTTAGCTTCTCATATTAGTGGGTTCATGAAAAAACATGCATGCACAAAATGGATATAAAGGAATGAAGATGGAAATAATTCAAAGTGAAGATCATGGAGGACCCCACCTACCCACCACTTTAATGTACAAAGTAGAGGTTAATGCACATGCTTATGGAATTAATGGCTTCATGTACACTTAAATGGGGATTATGACATACTAATGATTACTTGGTGGCCACACTACCTCATGGTCATTTTGGGCATTCCCCAAAAAGTGAATTAGGGTTTTAAAACTTGTATATATACCCCATATGTTTCATGCAATCCATCTCTTCTCTTAGTCTCTCTTAGGTCTCCTCTCTTCCTATTCCTCTTCATTAGTTTAGATCAAATAAAAGAAAGCACTCTTTCTATTTTCATGGCTACTTAGCCATTTTTATTTTCATGTAATTTTTCTTTTTTGTATGTTATTAATACATGCTCTTTCCTTTTACATGCCTCTTTTTTATGTTGTAGTGTAGATCTCTTTTCTTTTATGCAAGTTAATTAGCCTATCTTTTCATTTTGCTCTCTTTTTCCTCTTCATTTTGCTTTCATGTCGTTAGCTACATTTGTTAATAAAATGACAAATATGAGAAGCTAAACCCCTTCAATTTAGGGGTAATGAAGCTCTCTAATTAATGTAGCTTCAACATTTTGTTAATTCATGCTCTCTTTTTGTGCTTAATGATGATGATAGAAGTGGTTTTATTTGTTGTTTTTGCTTTGAATTTGATAGTCTATATTGTTGACACCAAATAGGCTATGCTTAAACAATCACTAACACAAATGCCTCTTCAACAATATGATTATGGCATAAGAAAGTGATTTGAAATTAAATTTTGATGGTCTATGTTTCTAATCAATAGTTAATAGGTCATACTTAAAATAGATTTCACTCTCATTTTCTTTATCAATTTTCATGAAAGTTAGTAAGTATTTTAAGGGGTGTGTTATAGTTTGATGGCTTATGTTGGCTAATCAATAGCTCAAATATGTCATACTTATGATAAACACATCAATTAAAACACTAATGACCATAAAAGAGAGATCATGATTTCATGTGTTGAACTACATGATCTAGAGAGTGGATTTATTCTCTAAATTAACATTTAACTCTCATATTTGCATTTCTTTTCTTTTTGTTAGTTAGTTCGTTTTCTCATTTTCAAGCTTAAATACACTCTCGACTTTGGTATAATTTGATTAAGTAGGAAATTTAAATCATCAATTCCTTGCGGATCGACCCGTATTCGCTACGTGCTACATTCGTACACCGTGCGCTTGCGGTTATTTTTAATTTAAATTCGTTCGACGGTTTTCTAAACCGATAGAATTTCTGTCGACGAACAAGTTTTTGGCGCCGTTGTCGGGGATTTGTTTTGATTTTGATTTTCTATTCTTCGAATTACTTTCTTTTGATTTTTGTGTGTTTGTATTGTGTGTGTTTGCATTATAAGAAACAAAAAAATATTGTGTGTTTGTTATTTTATTTTTATTTCCAATTTGTTGTGTGCTTGTTTTAGTTTTTGAATTGCATTTGCATATTAAAAAAAATTGCATTGCATCTTTCTTGTTCACTTTCTTGTGCATTTCTGTACCCATTTTGCATTGCATTTTGTTTGCTGTTCTTGTGCATTTCCATCACTGTTTCTGTTGTCATTTAAATTTCTCTGCATTTTCACAAAAAGAAAAGGTCCTATTGCTCACTGTTTACATTTGCAATTAAAATTGCAACAGAGAACATTTCTATTAGCATTCTTGTTCACTTACATTACTTTCACATTACATTTACAACTTGGTTTTCCAAGTGCTTTTCTGTTGCCATTTACAAGTCAGTTTTCAATTGTTACAGGAAACTGAACAAACCAACCATCTAGTTCATACCTCCAAACTTCCCTGCAACATACAAGTTGCAAAACAACATCAAACTGAAACCACCTTCCACAACAACACCTTTCATCTCCATTGACAACCAAAACAACTCACCTGAACACAGTGCCTCCCTGCTGCTCCATCCGCAACACCGCTTCACCACATTTCTACCAAATAACCAATACTCTGTCATCAAACTGACCACCAACATCTGTTGCCGTACAAACTTCCTCAACTGCAACATCTTCTACATTTCCCCTTCACCTCAACATCCCCTCAATGCCATATATTACTTTCATAACAACTTCCCTCTTCTGACCATACATTGCAACTGTCTCTACCATCTACACCCCTTCAAACGACCTCGAATTCACCTTATTACCTCAAACATTGCTTCTGCCCATTCACTACAGCTAACATCCTCTGGCCATCATCCATTACTACTATAGCCACATCCAACAACATACAGTTCATCATTCAACTGCCACTTGATCATCTACCCCTGTCAATAAACAGCCATATCCACTTATTCACCCTACTGTTCCTCCATCTAACTGTCAAAACATTCCACAACTCATCTACCCACCGCCCTTCATTCACAACAAATCCCGAATCCCTTCAATCAAACATTTCCAGCATCCAACACCCCTTCCACTGACCATCAAACCAAGTAGCTACTTCCCAATCAAGACTGCTACTTTTACACCACAAACACAGCCTCAACTGCTTCTCTGTCACACCAACATCCCTCTCTGCTTCTCTGTTACACTATTAAATTATGTGGAATGGGATGATTAGTCAGGTTGGACTAAATTAAACAAGTATTGGAATTAAGATTTGTAAGTATTAATTGATTCGGGTCAGTAGGCACATGAGTTGAAAATTTGTATATTGGAATGATATTAAATGGAATTAAGTCCTTGCTTAACAAAATTCAAAGGAATGGTATGTAACAAGATTTAAATGGGATTAAGTTAAATAAAATAGAATTGGAGTAAAATTCAATTGAGTTATGGGTGTTATTGAATAGAAATAGATTCTTACCCGAATAAATGGAAGTAAGTTGGATAAAAAAATAAGTTGGAATAAATAAATTAGAATAATTTATAAAAGAATTTAAAATCCATAGAATAAAATATACTTGGGTTATAAATAAGTGTAAATGTTGAGTTAAAAATAAAAGATGAATATATACAAGCCTATAATGAATGGAAATGTGTTAAATAATAAGTTGGTACTTATAAAATTGAAAAGTGGGATAAAAAACCCAAAGTAAATATTTTTTGATGAATTGGAAAATAAAACGAAAAAAATCCAAACTTGAATTATAAAATAAATTACACTTAAGAAATTTAATGAAGAGATTCCGAGATTAAAAATCAAGTATTGAATTTAAACCAGGGGAGAACTAATTAGATAATAAATTAATTGATGAAATATGGAAATGGAACTCGAAATTATTAACTTAGAATTGAATTGTGAATAGATAATTGAATTTGGAAATGAAGCTTGAGTTATAAATAGAAATTCAACTTAGAATTGCAAGTGAATTAAATATGAATTGAAGTTGTATGGAATTGGATTAAAATAAAAATGATTTGAGATGAAAATAAATCTAATTCGAGTATGAATAAATTAAAACGGGAATGAACTTAAGTTATGAAATGGTAGTGAATTGAAGTAAACTAACTTACGTTTAAAATTAATAGAAGCATAGGATGATGTCGAGTATAACAAAATGTCTTTGAACAAAACCAATGTGAAACGGGATGGAATGCAACTATATGGTTTGCAAATAAGTTAGATTGGAATGGAATTTATATAAATTGAGTTGGAATAAATTTAAATGGTTGTAAAGCTTAAGTAATTATTTATTCACATTAATATTGTCGAATTGCATAAGAAAGTGGATGGTTTGATGTAAACGGGATTAGATAAAATTCTATGAGTTATTAGAACTGAAATAGGATGATTTTGAAATCAATTAGAACGAATATGAGTTTGTTTTGCCTAGAATGAATTAAATATAAGAGTGTAAGTTGTAAATCACTTAAGTCGAATGAAATGGTTTGGAAATTGGTAGTAAGCAATTGTAATAAGTGTCGGAACCTTATATGTGCTTATGGAAATTTTATAACGTGCATTATATGTGAAATTTATGTGTTAACTATTGAAGTAAGTGGAATGTTAATAAATTGCATATATTTAGTACTAATATGTTTGAATTGAGTAAGTACAGGTACCAGGAAGCCGTTGGGCTGGATTTGATCGCGCAAAATGCTAAAATAATAAGATGCTTGCTTAAAAATGCTAAATAAAGGTACGCCTACGCAATAAAAATAGGAAATATGAACTTTTTTTTGTTTTTCCGACTGTATGGCTCGATGTATATATATTTATATCTCTTGTTAAATTGCAAAAGCTCCTCCATACGAAGGAGACTCTGCCAAAAATTTTCGAAAATTTTGGGAGTTAGAACAATTTTTGGTAAAAAATTTTGTTAACGACAAAACTATTTCAAATTGGAAATTAAAATAAATTAGGGAATGAAACCAATACCAAATAATGATATGAATCAATATAAATGGAAGATAAAATTCAATATTCAGAGTTGAAGCTAAATTGAATTCATATGGAAATGGGATAACCAATTTGAATAGAAGTAGATATAAATTAAAGTAGTGAAGTGAAAATAAATAAAGAAGCATATTAAATGCTTATACTAAACTTAAGAAAGGAATGGTGAATTCTTAATTGGAAATAGATATTACAAATATATTCTAAGTTAATATTTGAATGAATAAATATTGACATTTTGTAAGGAAGTCGATAAAATGTTTATGAATGTTGTGATTGGATATTATTGCTATGTAGGATATACAGGTATTGTAAAGGAAAAAGGAAAATTGGTTTTGATTTCAGAAGATAAATTTAAATTGCTCAACAAAAAGGTATGTGATTTAAATTTCTATATGAAATTTGATTGTGTTTTGTCTAGCCACTTTGTTTTTGTTTTCTTTTGAAATCTGGGGGCCCGTAGAGGCATTTTGTAGTTGTACCGAGCTAGCCGCGCAAAAGAGACGCTGGCGAAATTTTTCGGAAATTTAGGGAGTTAGAAAATTTTGGGAAAATTTTGATAATTCCAAATTTGTTTTTAAATTAAAATTTGAATGATTGAGCAAAAAGCATTGTTTGAAACTATGGGAGAGTTTGGAAAGTTAGGAATTGTGATAGGATGTTCTTAATAAAAAGATTGTTTTGGAAAGTTGATAAAAACTATTCGGATTTGGGGAAAAAGGTAAACGGGTATTGAACCATTCTTCCTAATTAGTAATTTCGGGGACGAAATTCTTTTAAGGGGGAGGAATATGACGACCCGAAATTTGTGAGCATTTGAAATCAGAATATTTAATTGATTTTAAATATTAAGAGTTAAATTCTTTACTTGAATTCAAATATTACCCTTTATTTGGTAGTATAATTATTGAATTTAATAATTGGAAATTGGGTAAAATATGAAATCTTGGATTTTAAGCCTGTTAAAAATAATTTGAAGGCTTGTAAAATTTATATTGATAGTGCTGAGGATAACAGAAGTTTTTAAAGTTGAATTTAACAATGGTTTATTCCGTTTTAGAATTTTATCGTTTTAAATTGAATTTAAAAATAGCCTTCCGAGGCATAGTCTCGGATTTTAACGAAACCAGCTCCGTTGGATCCGTAATATTGTATTATTGTCGGATTTCGATTTTTTTAGTGATTGGAGTTGTTGTGTGAGCATACGATATATAAACGCGCTGAAATTTTATCGAAATTTAATAAAATAACTGGGTCCGAAAAGCTATCTTCTCCATACGATCGAATTAAGACTCGAAACCTTTTCCATTGTGTTCGGGATAACGCCTAGTGGTACGCCTCGATAGGAGTTCGTGATTTTAGGCTATATTAACTGGGACGATTTAAATTTAAATTTAAATTTAAGATAATATATTAGTTAACCAGTCAAATTAAAATCACGTCAATACTTTTTGATTTCACCTTCAAAACACTGTAGCTATTTCCTTCTTCCATACGCTAACTACTCTCCTGAAATTGCGCTGCTCTCTCGTCCACAATAAGATAACATAGCCGACACTTCCTTTGTTTATCCCAAATTTAGGTCGAGAGTTATACATACAGTCGAAAGAAATCGAAAAAAACATATTAATTTCAAAATCCGGGAGTCGAACTGATCAATAGTCAAAGCGCTCATTCCCTCTAACCTCTAAGTCGGCAATTTAAATCACAAGAGTCGAATTCGTTTCAGACAATGGAATCGAGTTCGTTCGATTCATTCGCGATGCTGGAAGGAGGGCAGAGGCGATGTCGCGATTGGATAGGAGCGGCTCGCCCAATTGCCGCGAGTTCGACCGATGGCCAAGGGCGTTCAGGCGCGAGGTAGTGCAGGGAGCGTAGTTAGGGTTTGGATTTCTGGGGGTTCGATGACGTCGTGATGAACAAGGGATGGGTAGCGGGTTCTGTCAGAGGTCGAGCGCATGGGAATTGGATGAGGAAGCTCGTCGGTGAATTTAGGCAGCACGACAGGGTGGTGAGGTATATTATCGATTTTTTATCAATTTAAAAGTTTAATATTATTAAATAAATGTTACAGCAAAGTAATTTCTAATTGTTTAGCTGTTTATAATAAAGAAGAAATTTTTAGAAATTAATATATATATATATATATATATATATATATGTTTATATAATTAGGAACAGAGGAAAGTTATATGTGCATAAGAATTATAAATTCAGATTTTTATTTTACAAAAATGTAAACATGTTAAAAATCTTAACAGTAAAGGAAATTACCGTTCGTTTATTTACAGTAAGAGATAAGTATGCATATACACATATTTACTTACTAGTTTAATATTTTTCTTTAAATAATGTATTTTAGTAACTGACTAGTTTAATAAACCTATTTAATTTAATTAGTTAAGTCACTAAGAATAATTTCTAAAAGGAAAGTGGGTTAAAATTAGTTTAAATTAGATTAATAAACGGTAATTTATTTCCCGTTTAATTCAAATATTAATCAACTGTATAAATATTTATACAAGGTTTAAAATCAAGGAAACAAGCCAGTTTGGAATGGGTTGCATATGGTAAAATCAAAGGTGAGTTAATCTCACTCAGCTGAATTTTAATTTTAATTTAAATGGTTAAATTTAATAATTGATTGATTGATTGGATTTGGTGTGTTATATTATATATAGTAGTATATAGTATACCATGGAATATTTGATTTCCCTCATTATATAGCGGATGAGACCCTATACGCCACATAATAGCGGATGATTTATATTAATCCCATATACTGCGATATTCCACCTCGAAGTGGAACTGGTATTTTTGTTGTGCTAACGTCTGTGGATGCAGGGAAAACAGGTTGGAGGGATCTAACTGGATCCCTCAACATTTATTTAAATTATTTAATATTCTCTGTTGTGATTATTTGATATTCTATGATGAATTATATTTGAATATTGAATGTTATGGTTTGATTGAATATATTTGGGTATAATGAGTTACCAAAAATATATAAATTGGATTTTGGAAAGAAAATAAAAGAAGTGAATTTGTAGCGAAATAATTATAGAAAATTTGAATAAATTAAGAATGAATTGAAAAGAAATGGAAGTGATATTAAAATACTAATAAATAACTTCGAGTATGAAAAGAAAAAAAGATTTTGAATAAACAGAAATTAATGAATTGTTAAATTAAGTAATATTATTTTAAAGGAATAAAGAATTATTTTAAAATTTAAATGTTTAAATTTATTTAAAAGGATTAAGAAGTAATTTAAGAAATCTAAAATTGCTATCTTTAGTTAAAAGTATTTTAAATCATAATTAAGGATTAAAATACGAAATTAATGAATTTTGGAACAAAAGGGAGTAAATTTGAAATCAATTTGGGAATTGATTCAAATATTTGAAATTGGAAATTTAAAGAAGAATGTGAAGAGAAGTATATTTCTCCGGATAGCCAAGTACGTTCAAAGTAAATTTTTAAATATAAGATAAAAAGTTTTAATGTTGTTTTAAAAAGCAATTTTTAGGAATTTATTATTTCTAAATATCTAAATTCAAAAGTAAATATTTTTCAAATCTATTATCGTAGTAATTATTTAAAAGGTGACTTAGTATTTTGTTTTAAAAAGTGAAAACCTAGTTTTAAATTTTATAAAGTAACCTTATTTTCAAATATTCATATAGTATGTATTTTTATTAAATTATTGATGTAGTTTTTAAAATAAATGTTTTAAAGTATATTTCAAAGTAAAGCGTTTAAATTAATTTAAAAATCTAAAGTTTGTGCTTGGTGATTTTAGTGGAAATAGAAAATACTTACAAAATTTATTCTGAGGAAAGGAAGATAGTTTGAAACTGTTTTGAAAAGGGTTTGAAAAGTGGAAATATATCTTGTGAAGATATTTTTGGGATTAATAAATAATTTGATAGATTATTTATTGTTTGATAGATGTTGTAAATGTTAATTGATAGTTAAATAAACGACTATCAATATTGGCCAAATGCATTGATCGTTTCGAAGAGACCGGGATCGGGATTTATTTCTCGAAAACCACTTTGATCCGCTTTGCACGTTTCCGTGGAAAAAGAGTTTGGATTCGAAGATGGAGCAGTGAAGTGCAAGGACTAGTCGCTACTGATCCTGGGGATATTTCCAAAATGGATGTAGTAGGAATAGTGCCTTCGGTTCCATTCGAACCCGGGACGGACTTGTATGGATGAATGCTTTTGGAACATTGTCAGGTGGGCGATGGTAATCTAAGGAATATGTTCTAAAAGGTAATGCTTAGCCTCAAGCCTCATCAGCCCGGAATGACCGAAAAGCAGGGGTTATGTAGCAAGGCTATGTGGGTAGCACCCATTAGGGTAAGGTCATCCCTGTCTAGACGTCCCTTTTTATTTCGGCTTAGTGGTGCGGTTGCTGATCCTAACTGCGGGGTGATCTTACTCGGGATTATCCAGTAAGGGGTAGTCCCGGTCTTGTGTTGCCGGGGGTCGGGAGTGATCCTCGGTACTGTGATCTAGGCCATGTACCGTGACAGGTGGTACCCCATTGCCTAGTCATTAGTTGGAAATCCATTCTTCCTACGTGCCTTGTACGAGTTTTGTTTGTATTACCCACTCTGTGGCTAGTAGCTGGAATTTAATTAGTGTAACAATTTCGGCTATTTAAATAAGTATTTGTATATAGGCCCTATTATAATATCAGAGGATTTAATAAAAATGTTTTAGCTATCGTAAGGTAAAAACCCGACATGTTTATTTGTGGCGTGGTCTTACGAGATTCTTTTTTTTTCAAAAGGATTTTTGAAACTTTAATAATCAATTTAAGTGTGATTTCTTACGCTGGTATATCCAGACTGACTCGGGTGTTATTTAACAATAATGCTCAGGTCAGACTGAGTATTATAGAATACAGGACATGGTGCTGTGGAGCTCAGGAGACGAGCTGGATGACGATACGTACTTCCGTGTTTGTTTATTATTCCATTGTTTATCCGGTTGTATGTTATTGATGTGAAATTTTGATGATGTACTCTGATGGTGTATGTATAAAAAGATATAGTGTTTTTTTTGTGTAAAGATCATTTATTATCTATTATATTTTATTCCGCTACATTGGTAAGATTCTGCTGTGGTTTTCTGTTTTCTCTTCTTCTACCTCTTCTTCTTTAACCCTAATGGTTCGTATTTCTATTCAAATTGAGTTGATTTATGTAGAATAGTGTTGACTCAAGGTGTATGGATTTGCGGGTCGCTACATGAATGCAATTCAATCAAGATGCTTTCTAATTTTTCAAACTCAAAAGCAAAACCCTCTGTCTCAACAATTCCATGTTTTCAAGCACTATCTCTGTCTTTCAACATTCCGATGAGCAAGCTTTTATTTAAAGACATGAATCTGTTTATTTAACTTGATATTGGTGATGGATTCATAAAGTAAAATGGTTGCATGAATGTAGATATGATTGAATACATAAATATTCAAATATTGAATAATGCCTGTCTATGAACAAGAACATCACCTCTGTTCTTTAAGTATACAGGTTTCAAAACCTATTCCAAATTAAAAATCTCATCCTTTGATTCATTTTAGACATTGTAGTTCAAACATAAAATGTTTGAATTAGTAAGATCTAAATTCTAAAATTTATTTCTAAATGAAATTTGGTTAAGTTTTCTGGAAATATAAAATATTCAGTAAGAAACTAGGGTAGACAAAGAAAATCAACTTCAATAATTGATTATCTCAAGTATATAATCTGATTAGCTTTTAAAAATGAAGAATTTTGAAAATAAAATCCTGATTTTTAAGTCAGTGGTTTTTGTGAATTCTCGAGTCGAACGGAGAAGGGTTTTCGATCGATTTCCGATGATTGCGTAATTGTGAAATCTTGGAATTGTTCCTGGAGGAAGATGGTGGATTATAGATTATTGGAAAAATAATCAATGAATTTATAATAAACCAGGATGATCATACGAGATCAATTTAGGGTTTCGTATCCATCAGTCATCACTCTCATCTGTTATCGATACGAATGCCGCTGCCAATCCCAGTTTAGCCATTTGTTTTCCATCGATACAAAATGCCAATTTCGTATCCGTCCATTCAGAAAAACTGCAAAGGTCATATCCACCGATACGAATCATCTTAGAAGGCCAACTACTTTGTACCTATGCCATCGATACGAAGCATAAATCCCAGCTTCTCAAATCGATTTAGGAGATGATCAATGCAAAGGGAGGACTTAAAACAACCACAAAGTATTGTTACAACTCGAATTTCACATCGATTCAGGAGAGGATCAATATGGAATTCGATAAGAGAAAACTGACAATGACTCATGATCGTACGAACATTAACGGGAGTCAGGGTAAAATAAGATTTATGTGCGACCAAATAACATTCAATTTTCAAAATTCACAGGAATTGAACGCTCACCGGGTGACAATTACAATGAATGACGGTTTGTTGTCATTCGATACTCGATTACAACAGTGCATAAAACAACCATTGTTAGTCAACAATTCATTATTTATATTACCAAAGGTCAGTCATGTTGCGACTTTTCTATTGATTAGAAAAGCATAAATTTTAATAAATTCTACAAGCGTACATGTTTGTAGTATGCAGGTCGAACACAGGGAATAGTATTTTAAAACAATTGAAATCCATATTTAAATCTTAGGCATGTTATACAAATTCGATGGTGAATTTGAACAGAAAATAAGAACAATAATATACTCCGAATTGATTCCGAGTCTAATCGAAATTACAACCAAAATATAAAACTGTAAAAATCAGAATAGAATTTAAAATTGCAGTAAAGGAAATGACAGAGTAAATAACTGAAAATAGGGAAGAACTAAATTTATTAACTAATTGAAATGAGTATCGGAAAGAAATAAGAACAAAAATAATCTGCTAAAACAAATTAACAGTCCTATCGACTCTGTCTGAACATAAAAACATTGCCGAAGATAAAAATAAACTGGAGAAAAAGTGACGGGGTATGAGAGATGATCTCCTTTGTTTTGCTCTACGCTATATTTATATACTTCAGCTCCGAAATCACGTCCTGCTTTTTGGGTCCACATCACTTACTCTACCGAAATATATGCACTAAACTGTTCAAGCTTTAATTGGTAAAAGAAAATAATGTGGCCACGTAGCCATTGCTTGAATTGTTACTCATGTTACCATGTTTTGAGACATATACTGAAGCTTTGAAACATGGGATACAAAGAGTAAGTGAGCTGCACCTTGCAATGGTCCCACCTTACTTGAAAATGTGACAATGCTTTAAATCTTAAATGAAGCCCAATTACACACGTGAGCTTATCTTGAATTTTTCTCATTCTTAACCAAATGTTACCGTGCTTAACAAAATATGAAGGTGAGCTGGTATTTTTGAAATGATTTGTGCTTTTGCTTTGATTTATTTGGTGCTCAAAATGTTGCACTCTTTGCTGCGTGATTTTTGAACCAATAGACGGCATAACCGACTAATTTCAACGTTGCACTTCGGAATTTATAATCTGCAAAACCACAACAAAATACCCATATAATACCGCTTTATTAAAATAAAAATATATGAAACAAACGGTTTAAAATGCAGAAAAATATGTTCATCAAGTCAAAGGTTATATCTTTCGATGAAAAGATAACAACCATATAACGAGTCAGATAGAACTTTTCAGAATGAAGATTATGGCTTTTCAAAGCATGTCATGTCTTCACAAAACGTACCGTGGGGGGAAAATATTATCCCGCCTTTTGGCAAGGCTATGACACCAAGAAATTAATTGGAAATCAAAGACAGTTCATCCTGGGAAACGGTTATACACAGGTTCGCTGTGGATATCGATAAATTTTCTCGAGTCCGTATGAAGCTACATTGGACATGACACGACAAGCAAAGTCACGGAAGCCAACGTTTCAAATTTCAAGTCAATCCGGGATCATATGCTCAAGATATGATCGATGCAAGCCAAGAAAATAAACTGTTTCGTATCCATCTGTCAATCCTATTCGCATCGTTTTCGTTCGAATCCATCAACAGCTGCTTCTTTCGTATCCATCAGATGACCCACTTAATAGCCATCCACAACCACCAATTTTGTATCCATTAGTAATGGCATGGTAGTCCATTTCGTATCGATCTAGTTTCAAGCATGCTTCGTATCGATCGGCCACAGATCAATACGAAATCAACACCTCCCACAGATGCGAAAACCAAATACTGGACGATCGATACATAGTGGAGCACAAGGCATCTATATGAAGTGGATCACAGGACATCGATACAAAGTGGAGTGCAATAGAAGTGATACGAAGTAAAATGCACAAGATCGATACGAAGAAAGCGCGGTCAAGTGGAAGACTCGGTCACTCTGCATAAAAATTGGATCGATCCTAAAGGTTAGCACCATGTCAACTAACATTACGTGCAGAACCATCGATACGAAGCAATCGATACGAATAGTATCGAAACGAAGGCAGTAGTGTTTTGCAAACCTGAACTTGCATCGATTATAACTCAAAATCTACAAGTCCAAATGCCATCAAATTTCCACAGGAGCTTATTAGCCAAACAGTCAGGGATCGATCACGTGGGCCCACCTATGTGAGGGAAAGGTCTTCCGAGATCTGAGCGAGACATTTGTTGCCTACACCTATAAATAGCAGCCCAGGACGTATTGAAAAAGGAATTTTGGCTCTTCTATGCCTAGACTCTGCTGATATCACTATTGTTCTCGAATTCTAATGTTGTAACTCATTGTAATCACCAAGAAAAAGTTAATAAAAGTGAATCATTTCATAGTGGACGTAGACCATACCCCAACCACTCTAAATCTACGTGTTTCTATGCGTTTACTTGTTTATTAATTGGTGTGTTTGTTAGATCTTACTCTTTTTCCATTTAAATTATTCATTTTATCTCGTCAAACATATCGAAAGAGTGTTGTGTCCAATTTTGGTACAAGCAGCAGTCTATCGGTTATTCAATTTCGGTCGAGACTATTTGTTTCCGCTTTCTTATATTTGTTAACCTAATTAATTTTAAGCGTTAAATGTTATATTTAACATTTACTTGAACATTAAGTCGCCTTAAGATTCAATATTCAAATTCACGTTTTCAAATTTAACTCGTTTGATTTATTTTAAATTTTGAAAACTTCAATCGTCAATGGCTTCTCCATTTGTACTCCGATTTTAGCATATTATGTATCAAAATTAATCAAAAAATCGCCACAGATGCAATGATGTTGCTTCCATGCTCAAATTCAAACATTTATAGAATTTCTATTTTTAACCTTATTTTAATTATTAAATTTTCTTATTAAATTATATAGGGTGTTACAGCGGGGTCCAAATTGGGAAGGTCCGTTTGTTATAGTAGAAGTTTTAGAAAATAAGGCATATCAACTATCAAGACCTGATGGCAATCTATTTTAAAGAACTTGGAACATTGAGCACCTTAGAGCTTACTTTGTATGATCTACATTGCTTATGTAATGTACATTGTAGTTAATATAAAAAGTAATAATACAATGAACTAGACGTAGCAATATTAGACGATCTGAACCAGTATAAAAATACTTTGTGTAAATATCTTCGATATAGTTAAATAATCATGCTGAACGTAAGGATATTAGACTGTACAAACCAGTTATCAAAACATTACATCTTATAACACAACTCAGCTTTTTAGCCAAACTGATCGCAGGGATACTGGACGGCCTAAGCAGAGAGAGATGCTATCGCAATAAAAGTTAAGATGAAAAGGGAAGAAGTTGAAATGGTCTAACTTATACTACAAAAAAAACCAACATGCATCATGGCACTTGATCCAACCAAAAGAACCGCATCCAAAAAATAGGAAGTCGCAACAAAATCAAATACTTCTCTCATAAGTCAAGTCATAAAGATATCATATTTGCGCTCATCCCTTAGTTTCAATATTGCTCTATGTTACTAAATCCAAAATATGACATAGTTACAAGGAGCGAGAAACATTGCACGGTACACAGGGCCAAGGAATAACATAGCTGTTGCACGGCGATGTTAGAAGTTGTTTTGGATATGTCAAAGTATAACACTTCCCAATTAGAAAGCAACGCACAAACCAAAACACAGGGATAATCGGATTGTGTTATCAAAATCCCTGAAACTTATACTTTGTTAACACCTTCAAAATCAGATTTGCACTGCATGTACTAGGGGCTACATAAGCAGTACCGCATGGGGTTAATATCATCCCAAAGGGCTACACTTAGGACCACTCAAACACGTCCCAATCCAGATCCACACTTTCGGGAAGATAATAAAGATATAAATCACACTTTTCAATAACTCATGTAAAAAGGCATCTTAGATCACAATCACCTTTGATCGCAGTCGGTTCAAATCACGTTCACACATATATTAAACTAACCCCTAGGCTAGGAAAACATGCACATGAATAGCAAAGCAACTCAAGAAGATTGTACCTAAATATCATGTAGGCACCACAACGTCATACAAGTATCGCATGTCACCCGGTGTAGCCCACTCCTAACATGCCGGTAGTTTCCCAAAATCGAGTAACTCTTACCGTCCTCCCAAGGACTCATATACAAAGCCAATTCAAATATTAAAGTCTCCCACCATGAATTCAGGAGTTCCTGCCTTCACCTCAGATTTCCCGCTTAAAACACGTTAGCAATCCAGGTATATCAAACTGAAAACACGGATAAACGACATTTAGCAGGATCCAAGGGCAGAAACACAATGACAATGATAGATTATGGCGATACACACTATGCTATAAATAGAAAAAGCATTGTAGCAAGAAAGGACTTTTCATCTTTCCACTTTTCAAAACTTTTAAGGCTTTTCGTACTCTCTGACATTGAAATCTATACCAAAGAATATAAAAGGAAGAAAGAGTCATTTTCTCTATGGACGTGGGATTCCTTAACATCTGAACCACATAAATCCTTTATGTTCTTTACTATTTCTGCATTTTGTTATTTACCTACCTAATTTTCAATACCAAATCTTACCTATTGTTAGAAATAAATATAAGTTGGATTTGACATTTTAACAAACAGTAAGTGCAATTGCTGGATTGTGTAAACATCCAGAGATATAATAACTAGTTAACAGAAAATTTAATGCCATTTAATTTTACTAATTTAAAAACTATTGGGGTAATTAACACGACAATTACTCCATAATTAATTTGAGTGTTGTGAGTAGAAATTTTCTTCTAACATATCTAAAGGGACATGATATCCATTCATCACAAATGTATCTTGAAGAAGAAGGCCAATGAAATTGGAAGTAACAAGCCACATTGATGAAAATGACATTATAAATTTTATTTGTTGAAATTAACGTAATAGATTTGTCATTTAACGTGCTAAAGTTAATTCATATTTCACTCACAAAATTATTAACCAATATGATTTTAATATTTTGGGTATTTATGTTGAAACAAAAATGTAAATAATGATTTAGAGTATATTGTTTGCACATAAAAACCAAAATGTCTCAAATTCGATGGAAGCGATAGTTGGGTTTGTGAGTTATGGGATAAGATCCAAGATCGATACGATATTATCGGTCGACAAGCACTAGAATTGAGGAAATATTTTACTAGAAAAATCAAATAGTTTGATATTTAATCAAAATGTAGAGTAAGCAAGAGTTTAAAAGAAATAATATTAAAAGGTACTTATATCTTTCTATAACTATAGGAAAACAAAATGCCATTGACTTTTAATGATGGACTCGTTTTAAAATCAATCTTAGTTTCGTTGTCTGATTCTCGGTATAAGAATTGAAATTACATCTTTTTTAATTAGTGTAAATGGATGTTAGGAATGTCCATAACAATATACATAAATATCATATTAAAATATTTAATATAGAGCATTTAAGGTGCATTCCTTATCTATTGGCAATAGAAATTATCATACATATTATATATCCTACTATTCACATTTAGCTTATGTATTTGATACATGGAGCAAGTATCAAATCTAAATTATTATTACTAATAAGAGAGTATTTAACAAAATACCAGGGAATTGGTCAGGGAAACCATGGGTGAGAAATATTCTGTTAGAACTAAATTAACTGACCAAAACAATTCATTTTGGTTTGTTCGGTTTGGTTATGAAACTAAATTGATTTGAATTCGTCTTGTATGAAACTATAAAGTTAACATGAAAAATAAACTAAGAAGTTCGAAAAAAAATATTGTGAAGAGAAAGAAAATGTTATTAGACTACAGATGTATAATTAAGGCAAAGAGTGCGGCGAATGAAAATAATAACCTTTTAGTGGGAAATATATGAAAGAAAGAGTTAAAATGATAGAAATTAGGATTTTGTTCTTAAAATTATAAGATATTTTTTTCATAGATAGTCAACGTTTGAACTCATATCTACATAATAGAATATATTCTTTTATAAAATAGTACCAATCATATCAATAATGAACTAATAGACTTAAGCATAAGCTATTCATTATCAAGACATATTCTTATAGAAATCAAATCATACCGGCCACACATCAAGATAGGCATGATGTCTCATATGTTATCCTTCACATGATAAAATATTGCTCATTGGTACAAAAGGATATCTAAAGAAATAAAAAGAAGAATATAAAGTTCAAACTACATTATGCTAAGACACAAAACCCATTATATGTACTTAAGAACTGAAGAAAAAAATTGAACTGACACATATGGATAGCGTAGGTACTATAAATCAGTTGAATGGATATAAAAAAAGTAACAAATAATAATGGGTAAAAAATTGATATAAGAATGTATAATAAATTAAAATCATGTCTACTAGAGTTACCATGGAAGTTTAATCAAAATTTCTTCCAATTTCTTTATTGACTTTTCAGCAAACAGATTAACTACAACTAAAGAAAAGCAACCACATTAACTTTTTCGAAGCATGATACCTTTCAACTTGACTTTTGTAATCATGATTTTATAACATGATCATTTATTGGCGACTAAGTGATATTATTTTACATAGTAATTTTCTTAAGAAGTCAAACTAATCCCTAGGAGGCAAACTAATACAGAGCAAAATAAAATATTACATACCCAAAATGGTGCATGCTAAACAATCGAAGTGAGAATTCTATAACTAAAACTAAAGCTGGAAGAAAACACAAACAACCAAAGGAACAAACTTTCCACTCTGATTTGAGGATAAAAAGGTTATGAGGTATTTTATTATTCTTACAAAAATCAAGTCATGCCTGCCACACTTTAAAATAGGTGTATCGTCTCATAAATTATCCTTCACATAATAGAACAACAGTCATCAACAAAAAGGATATCTAAAGTAATCAAAACAAAGAAGATAATGTTTAAACTACATTATTCTAAAACATGAAAATTATTATACGTACTTAATAACTGAAGAAAAATGAATTGAGACACATATGAACAATGTAGGTACTACAAAAAAATCAAATGGATACAAAAATGTGACAAATAAGAATTAGTGAATAATTGATATAAAAATGTAACAACTTCCAAAATAAATTAAAAGCGTATATACTGGAGTTGGCATGAAAGTTGAATCAAAATTTCTTCCACTTTCTTTATTTTGACTTTTCAGCAAACAAATTACCTACAATAATAGAAAACAACCACATTAAGTTTTTGAAATAATGATACATTTCAACTTGATTTTTCCAATCATGCTTCTATAAAAAATGATCACATGCTAGAGACCGAGTGATGTTTTTTTTACATAGTAATTTTCTTAAGAAGTCAAACTAATGCCTATAAGTCAAACTATATAGAGAAAAATGAAATATTATACACCCCAAATCGTGGCGCATGTTATGAAAAATGGCAGAGAGAATACTATGAGTACAATCAAAGCTAGAAGAAAATACAAACAACCAAAGGAGCAAACGTTCCACTTGGATTTAAAGGTAAAAAAGATAGGAGACACATTATTTAAGGATTAAAATTTTCATTCTAGACAGAGAAGATGAAGAAATGAAAGAAAAACAAGAAATAAATTAAGACAAAAGTTAATAGTATAGATACAACAACATAATTGAGTAGATACAAAAATTGAACCAATTAGAACTAATGAAAAATTGATACAAAAATATAATAAATTGTAAAATAAATCAAAAGTATGTGCATTGAAATTACCATAGGTGTTGAATCAAAATCCTTTTTTTACTTTGACATTTCAGCGAACAGATTACCTATAACTAAAGAAGATAACTATAACAACTTATTAGAAAAATGTCATCTTTTAACTTGACCACTTGTTGAAGACTAAGCAATGTTTTATTTTATATATTAATTTTTTTGGAGAAGCCGACCTTAATTGATGAAATTTGAAGAAGAAATTCTACTACTATAACCAAAACCAAAAGAAATATCAACCAACAAAAGAAGCAAAATTTCCACTTAGATTTAAAGGAAAAAACATAGGATATGATAGTATTGGGAAGTAAAAGAGAAAAAATGGAATTAGAAAGGGGAAATGAAAGTAGAAGATACATTCGAGTTGATGAAATTAGAAAATTAAGAATGAAACTAAAATTGGAAATGAAGATGGAACATATTTCTGTATAGTTAAAATAGAAAATAAAGGGCCATACTGGTACGCTTATTACCATGTAAGGGAAATTTATTTCTGAGTTTGAAATGGTAAATAATTGCTAGAGGGTATATGAAAATTTTCTTTCAACTTAAGGAGAGATGAGGATTCTGAATGAGAGTGAATGTGAAGCACGAATTCAAATAGCCGTACATTTGAGTTTATTGATAATAGAATAGAAGAATGGATATGGTATGTGATGACCCGGAATTTTTGAGCGTTTGAAATAGGAATATTTAATTAATTTTAAATATTTGAAAGGTTAATTTTAACTTGAATTCTAAATATCACTGTTTATTTGATAATTAAATTTTTGAATTAAATAATTTGAAGTTGGATAAAATGTTGAATTTAGAGTTTTAAGCCTATTAAAAATAATTTGAAGACTTGTAAAATTTATATTGATAGTGCTGAGGATAATAGAAGTTTTAAAATTGAATTTAACACTGATTTGTTCAGTTTTAAAATTATACCGTTTAAATCGAATTTAAAAATAGCCTTCCGAGGCACAGTCTCGAAATTCGACGAAACCAGTTCCATTGGATCCGTAATATTGTATTATTATCAGATTTCAATTTTCGTAGCGTTAGGAGTTGTCGGGTGAGCGTAGGATATATAAACGCGTTGAAATCTATATCGAAAATTAAATAGTAACTGGATTCAAAAAGCTATCTTCTCCATACGATCGAGTTAGGCCTTGAAACCTTTTCCATTGTGTTCGGAATAGGGGTTTAACATTATAGACGCCTAGCGGCACTTCTCGATAGGGTTCGAAATTTTAGACTGCATAAATCGAGACAATTTGGTTTTAATTTTTATATAAATTTAAATGCATTGGTCAACTGCAAGGATCCTTTCCCAGCCTGCTTTCCTTCAACGTCACACCTTTTTGTCTCCTCTTCAGAAACACTATCGCCTTCTTCTTTCATGCTAATGTCTTTTCTTGTTCCCCTTCCCACCTCAAGCACGCTACCTCCCGTTATAGAGCGTACGTTTCTTCTTTTTAAAACATTAACCGAGTCGTTCCTTTTAATTTCAAAATCAGTTGCTTAAGAAAACAAATGGCCGAAAACAAAATATCTACTCAAATCAAACCTCATTCTCCTTCCCTAATTTCCAATTCAAAATCGAATTAAATACTCTGACCAAGATTAAAAAAAGGAGGGGGGAAAGCAATCGAACACCGAGCAGCTCGCGTTGGAATTTCCTAGCGGTGGGGAAGGACATTGAGCGGGGCCGCGTGCGAAGGTGCGAGGAGGTGGGTGTGTGGATGTAACGACCCAGAATTTTTATAAATTTAAATTTGAATATTTTATTAATTTTAAATATTAATAAGTGAATTTATAAGTCAAATAAATTTTTATTTGAATTATTGGATTTAATTGAATAATTAAATCGATAATTTAATATGTGAAATTATGGAAATAATTGAAAATTGAGTTAAATATGATTGAAAATAATTTGGAAAATTTTATTTAATCATACTGGAGTTATAGAAATATTTTAGAACTTTTAAAATCGAATTAAAAGTTAATTTGTGAAAATTGAATATTTTAATATTAAATAATCGACTGTAAAATAGCCAATTTTTGAACAGTCTCATAATTGAACGAAACCAGTTTCATTGGATCCGTAATAGTTAGTTATTACCGGATTTCAATTTTCGTGTCAATCGGAGTTATCGTTTGTTCCTGGCAGCTCGAAACGCATCTAATTATTTTTAATTTAAATTTGGCGAGTCAAAATAGCCATTTTTCAAAAAGTCTCGGATTTCGACGAAACCAGTTTCATCGGATCCGTAATGTGATATTTTTGTAAGGTTTCAAATTTCAAGTCGTTTGGATTTACCGTTTGTCCGGTACAAATTAAAACGCCTAGAAATCGGTTTAAATCGGTTTAATTCAAATTGAACGTTTTCAGCCATAACTCGCACATACTTCCGAATTAGCTTCCGAAACCTGTTCCATTGTGTCCGGAACGCGGGATAAACCCTAGGTACGCTGGTTACGGCGTCTAAATCGGAGTTCGGAATTCCCGGGATGAATAGTGTTTACGCTTGCTCGTTCTTTATAAATAGCCCTCACTCTAAAATAAAAAAAAAAAAAAGAGCAAAACCCTAATTCTATTCTTGCAGCCGCCACTTTTGAATGAAGGGCCAGAAATTTCCCAAATTCAATTCTTAATCTCTTCCAATCCATCAAGAATTGGCCAAAGTTGTTAACTACAACATTGAAGAGCATGGAGAGAGCTTTAATTTCATACGGTGATGATCGGATTTGGCGTCACGTGGAGGGAGTGATTCGTGGCCGTTTGCTACAGGTGCGCACGCACTTTGAGGCGTCATCATGAGGCCGAGCTTGCTGGGGATGGGGCCGAACTTAGGTGGAGAGAGGGGCTTCAAGTTGCAACCCCCTGATCGTGTTGTAGGTGAATGGATTGGATGAAGAATCAAACCCTAATCTACATAAATGGGTTCGGCCTTGGATTGTCTTCCTGGAGATGGTTGCGTGAATGTAGAAGATGGAGGGGAGCCCTTGGATCATGATCTAACGGCATGGATTAGGCATAGGTTAAAATTATAAAAGTTTATGTTATAATTGTTATATAAAATCGTGTATAATCTTGTAAAATGCATATCTTTTTCATACGAGGTCGAAAAAATGCAAATCTGGTTGCGTTGGAATCGTATGGACGAGCACTACGCGATGGAGTTGGTTTGGAGTCGTTTGGAGTTAGTGAGAATTTCGGGTAAAATTAAACGCGCGTTTAATTTTATTCGAAATTAAAGCTAAAACGGAAATTAAAACCAAGGTGAGAACTTCTCACTCAATCGAATTAGTTTCGATTTTATTTTAAATAGTTAGATTTAAAATATTTGAATGCATGTTTGAATGATGACTGTAAATTATTGATTGTTAAAATAGACATTACGCGCCGTTAGTAAGCGGATGTTATTTAATATAAACATATACCGCGAATATTTCATAAACAGTGAAATTGGTATTATATATATAATATCAATATATATATATTGGCATATGTATATATTGCAGTTGATTGATTTCCCGCATTTTTTTGTTTAGCGGATGAGACCCTATTACGCCGTTATTAAGCGGATAATATTTATTAAGAACATATACCGCGATAATTTCGTACTGGAGCGAAATTGGTATTGTGCTAATGTTTTTGGATGCAGGAAAACAAGTTGGAGGGATCCAACTGGATTCCTCAACATTATTTATTTTATTTCAGATATTTTGATATTTGATTGATTATCATATCGATATATGATATCGTTGTAGTGGTGATTGACTATTTGATGTGTAGCATCATTGGACCCAAATTTTGGGATTTTAAAATGATCTTTAAAATGATTTTTGAAAATATACTTTATTTCTGGAATTGATCCATTATAAATAAATAAACGTTATAATTTTTAAAGTTATAAAAATTATGGTTTTTGTGAAATATAGGTAAAAAGCTGATTTTTAGAAATACGATTAAAAGTCGATTTTTGAGAAATATGAACTAATGATTTTATAAAATAATTTAGATTGGATTTTTGAATATATGATAAAAGTTTAAATATAGGATTTATAAAATTTGATTATTTTATAAATCGAAATGATGAAATTATAAAGGAATTTAAAGACGTTTTAGAATAATAATATAAACTGATTTATATTTAGAGATTTATAAATGGATTTATAAATTGAAATATAGACATTATAAAACGAGTTTTTATAAGTGTTTGAATGTAGTGAAAGTGAATTTCATAAATGGATGAAATTTATAGAATTATAAACTGTGAAGTTATAAATGAAATTTATAAATAGTAAGATTTATAAATTTGTGAAGTTGATTGAAGAATAGATTTGGTTAAATAAATGAATCTTATAAGTTATAAGATTTATAATTATGAAGTTTAAAGAACGATTTTATAAAATAATCGTTTTATAAGTATTTAACTTATAATATAAACATTTAGTTTATAATTGAGTTATAAACTGAAATATGTTAATAAAGGAATTTATAAAAAAAGAAGTTTTTATAAATAAATAGAAATGGAATTTATAAACGTTGTTTTATAAATCCGCAAACGACTTATTTTGATAAGTTAATTGTTATAACTATAAATGGAGTTATATTCACGTTTTAGACAGTGAATAATCCTTTAAGTTAAAGTGAATAGAAATAATGGAATTTGTGAACATAGTATATTCACGTTTTTGAATAGTGAATAACATGTTAAAGAAAATGTTTTAGAATGTGATATTTTAAACAGAATTAAAACGATCTAACGATGTTTTAAAGGTGTTGAGATTCGAAACCATAGATTTCAACATTTATTGTTGAAATAGACGTTTTCGAGAAATAAAAGGAAATAGTGGACTATAACATTGTTGTTATAGTAAATGATTTCCGAATGGAAATGTTTTGGTTTAGTATTGGGATTTATATATCTATTTTAATTTCGAATCCCTATACTAGTGATTTTGGGTTGTCGTAACGATGTTTTACGTAACATTCGTTTTGGCCCAAATAAATATGTTAAGTGAATGATTTCCTTAAAGAAAGAAATATATACTTAATTCGGTTTAAGTATATTGAATATTTTCTAAGTGTTGAAAATAAAAGATTGTGAATTACTTATTTAATAAGTATGGAATTGTTTTCCAATATGAAGTGAATAATTCGAATTTATCCTTTTGAAGATAAATTGAAATGAATGATTGAAATCATATATGCATGGATATTTTGAAATATAAATTCATTATGGAATTTATGAATGAAAAGTGGAATTTGTATAAAAATAAATATTGATTTATTTTAAAGTGTGAAAATATATATCTTGTAAAGATATTTTGGAAAATAAATAATTTGGAAAATTATATGGAATCTGGTGATGTATGCATATCCATTGATAGTTCAATAATCGACTATCAATATTTCCCTTTGAATGGGTATTTGATGTGAATTGATTGAATTTGAATGCACACTTATTTTTGAATAAGCGCTCACTATTCGGGTTAACCGGGAAAGGACCATGGGGTCGTATAACCCATTCCGAATATGTGATACGTCGTTGTGAATTGCATTTGAAGATCGGTGTTGAAGACCGGATATTTGCAAGAGCGATAGGATGACCTATCGATTGTTTCTGCACCGAGTCGCGCCGGTATAGAAACTCCCTAAGTGATGGGAATTCCGATCAGGATTGTGAATATCCGGATTGCAAGGACTTCTTTGTATGTGCCTTCGGTTTTGTTCGATCCCGGAACAGACTTGTATGGATTGTATGTCTGACATTACAAGTTGAGATATAAAGCCGATTTCTTTCAAATATATTTCTGTTGGTGGCGGAGAATTTATTCTTTTAGCTTAACACCCTTCTCTGAGACGTATGAGCTCAGAGGTTATGTAGTTGAATGTTATCAGCGATATATTCCCAATTTGGTAATGTGACATGCTGAGTGATGCTGAAATGATCATTGTGTTGATTATTTGTGATAGGATCGTTTATTTGATCGTCTATCCTTGTGATCATTGTGTTGATCATTTGTTGACCCAAAGCATAGCTTTTGTATAAAGTATGTTTTTGTGGACGTGAATTCGTCGAGCCTCACATCCCGTTAATGGTCAAAACAGGAATGATGCGGCAAGGTTATGAGGGGTAGCTCCCTTTAGGGTATGTGCATTTCCTTCTGGAAAGGGTGGTATCATGGTATGGAGCCCAGATACTTACTCATGTTGATACACTATATCTATTTCTGTGTGGTGTTGTTGGTGACGAGCGCTCGGTTAAAGGTCCGATGGGACCGGGGGATGCCATATTCGTGTAGTAGTTACCTAGTGATAAAGGTAACCCGGCCTTGTGTTGGCAGAGAGCTGGTTAAGTTCTCGGGACGTCCAGCCAGAGGCGATCCCATGTGACAGTAGGAAGCTCCTTAGCCTGACCATTCGTTGGAAATCCAATTCCCAATACGAAACTTGTACGGTATTAGTTGTAGAACCTGCTATTCACTTATGGTGGTCACCACTGTTTGGATAGTAGCTATAGTAGGCATACGATAATGGTCGTATGTTGGCTAAGATTTATATTCTACTTTCGAAATGAATTTTTCCTACACTATGCACTAATAATAATATCAAATATTATTTTAAATGCGTATCAAGCATCTTTGACTATCATAAGGAGAAATCTCCTCCGATTCTGCGTTTGCATGTGTGTGTGTGCGGGAGGCCTTATGGTAGTCTCATTTTTTAAAAGCATTGCGAATTGAAAAAAAAATATTCCTCTCTTTTGATTTTAAAGTTAAATAAACTGTTTTGAGTTCTCACACCAGTCACATGACTGACTCGGAGTTTATTGTTTTCCTTCCTAAACTCTGGGTGCCCACCAATTTCCACACGGGCAGTTAAGAGTTAGGTTTATCAGGATATTCTGGATATTCTGGAGTTGCTGGAGGCAAGCTGGATGACATGGCGTATTACTTATATAGTATTTCTTTTTCCGCTGTATTGTTTGTTGTTGCATGATGTGGTACACTCTGATGATGTGATGTAATGAAATGAAATGTAATAACTGATATAGTTCTTTGTTTAAAGATTATTCATTTATTATTATATGTTGTTCCGCTGCGAATTGTGAGATTCTGTTGTTGTTCTTTTTGTTTCCTTTCTGTCCGTTCTATTTTCAAATTCTCTTTTTCTATTATTAAAATGCTTCTATCTTCTGTCTTTCCAATTCTCTGTTTTCTAAAAATTATCTATCTTTTTTTCCCTCTATTTTTCTTTTTCTTTCTTCTTTTTCTCTCTTCTTTCTTTTCTTTTCTTTTTTTTAAAACCCATAACATTCCGGGTTTTCGGCCTTTGATTTCTCGGCAGTCGATAAAGTGAGTGTCGATGTTGTATTTTCGAAAGTCGAAAATTTTCGGGACGTTACATTTGGTATCAGAGCACTGATGGTTAAGCGACAACTATGGTTCTGTTGGGTATTACTCATTAGAGATAGAGTCAGCAGTATTCTAGAATGAGTTTGAGTGTAATAATAGCTATGAGAGCGTATTTGTTAGTGAATATGAAATTATTTTATATTGTGATGATTGGTTTGTTGAGTGGCATATGAACTTTCGTCAGCACAGCCTCGAAACTGAGCCGAAGGGGTTTCTAAACACTTGAATAGAACAATTCGACATAATATTGATTTTAAAATTGGGTAAATGAAATAATTTTACCTTGATTATATTTTATATATAAAGGAATAATTTTTCAAAATTATTAAAGTGTATATATAAGTTGATTGTTAGGTTGTTTGAATAATCTAAATAAAGAATAATTGTATAAGGAAATGAATTATAAGAATTGAATTATAATTAAAGTGTTTACAATTGTGAAATAAACTTATATACATAAGAAGTGAAACTTTATGGATATATCTATTAATATGAGTTGTAAATAAAAGTGAATTTAAAGTTAAATGGAATATAACTTAAGAGATATTGAATTAAGTTGATTTTGGTATCGAAGTAAATAATCAAGTGGATTAAATGAATATGAACTTGAGTTATGTAATAGAATTCAACTTTGTAATTGAATTGAATGAATGGATTGAATGTTAATCAATTGAATGTAAATTAAGTTGATATGAAATAATGATTATAAGTGTAATTCATTAAAATCTAATGTTATTAGAAGTTGAATAAAATTGAATGAAAATGAATATAAGCAAAGGAATTTGGTTGTAATAAATATACATTGGTTGTTATTTGATTGTTGATTGATTGTATGTAATTCATTAAGAATTAGTGAAATTGAAAGCTATGTAATTGAATTCAAATTAGAAGTAAATAAATTTGAATAGAATTGAAAGTGAATTGGATTTAATTAGTAATGATAACTAATTGAATTGAGAATGAAAGTTGATAAAATCCAATGTTGATAAATCAAATATGATTTAGAGTGAAAAACCAATTCATTGTATATGAATGAGAATATGAATGAATATATGTTAGTTATGAATGATAGTTGGTTGATGTTTGCATTTGTCGTTTAGTTGCATTTGCTATGTTAGCATATATAGTTATTATGTTGCTATATGTTGTATATTGAGATTATTTGCATATGTGCATGTTCTCATGTTGTTTGTTGAGTTTAGTAGGTGCGGATCGCGTTTGCTTCGCATTTGGAGTTCGCTTTAGCGCTATATTAGCCGTATATGCTTGCTAATAAAATATAAGGTACATATCTCGGATTAAATACAGTACTTTTACACTTTTTTCCCTTCGGGATGCCTCATTACTTGATGAGATGTATATTTGTGATATATATACTGTCATTTTTTTTTTTCGGATCGAGCCGCGCAAAGGAGACTATGGCGAATTTTTCCGGAAATTTAAGGCGTTAGAAAAAATTTGAGAAAATTTGGAAAATTTTGAAAACTTTAACTTTGTTTTAAAGATTGAAAGTTAAATGATATAGTTGTTTTTGAAAAGATAACTAAGTATGATTTGAAAACTTAGTAAAGTATTGTAAGAAGTTTAATTATGGATTTTGGAAAATTAATAGATTCTGTAACCTTTCTTACTTGTAATTTCGAGGACGAAATTCTTTTAAGGGGGAAAGATTGTAACGACCCAGAATTTTTATAAATTTAAATTTGAATATTTTATTAATTTTAAATATTAATAAGTGAATTTATAAGTCAAATAAATTTTTATTTGAATTATTGGATTTAATTGAATAATTAAATCGATAATTTAATATGTGAAATTATGGAAATAATTGAAAATTGAGTTAAATATGATTGAAAATAATTTGGAAAATTTTATTTAATCATACTGGAGTTATAGAAATATTTTAGAACTTTTAAAATCGAATTAAAAGTTAATTTGTGAAAATTGAATATTTTAATATTAAATAATCGACTGTAAAATAGCCAATTTTTGAACAGTCTCAGAATTGAACGAAACCAGTTTCATTGGATCCGTAATAGTTAGTTATTACCGGATTTCAATTTTCGTGTCAATCGGAGTTATCGTTTGTTCCTGGCAGCTCGAAACGCATCTAATTATTTTTAATTTAAATTTGGCGAGTCAAAATAGCCATTTTTCAAAAAGTCTCGGATTTCGACGAAACCAGTTTCATCGGATCCGTAATGTGATATTTTTGTAAGGTTTCAAATTTCAAGTCGTTTGGATTTACCGTTTGTCCGGTACAAATTAAAACGCCTAGAAATCGGTTTAAATCGGTTTAATTCAAATTGAACGTTTTCAGCCATAACTCGCACATACTTCCGAATTAGCTTCCGAAACCTGTTCCATTGTGTCCGGAACGCGGGATAAACCCTAGGTACGCTGGTTACGGCGTCTAAATCGGAGTTCGGAATTCCCGGGATGAATAGTGTTTACGCTTGCTCGTTCTTTATAAATAGCCCTCACTCTAAAATAAAAAAAAAAAAGAGCAAAACCCTAATTCTATTCTTGCAGCCGCCACTTTTGAATGAAGGGCCAGAAATTTCCCAAATTCAATTCTTAATCTCTTCCAATCCATCAAGAATTGGCCAAAGTTGTTAACTACAACATTGAAGAGCATGGAGAGAGCTTTAATTTCATACGGTGATGATCGGATTTGGCGTCACGTGGAGGGAGTGATTCGTGGCCGTTTGCTACAGGTGCGCACGCACTTTGAGGCGTCATCATGAGGCCGAGCTTGCTGGGGATGGGGCCGAACTTAGGTGGAGAGAGGGGCTTCAAGTTGCAACCCCCTGATCGTGTTGTAGGTGAATGGATTGGATGAAGAATCAAACCCTAATCTACATAAATGGGTTCGGCCTTGGATTGTCTTCCTGGAGATGGTTGCGTGAATGTAGAAGATGGAGGGGAGCCCTTGGATCATGATCTAACGGCATGGATTAGGCATAGGTTAAAATTATAAAAGTTTATGTTATAATTGTTATATAAAATCGTGTATAATCTTGTAAAATGCATATCTTTTTCATACGAGGTCGAAAAAATGCAAATCTGGTTGCGTTGGAATCGTATGGACGAGCACTACGCGATGGAGTTGGTTTGGAGTCGTTTGGAGTTAGTGAGAATTTCGGGTAAAATTAAACGCGCGTTTAATTTTATTCGAAATTAAAGCTAAAACGGAAATTAAAACCAAGGTGAGAACTTCTCACTCAATCGAATTAGTTTCGATTTTATTTTAAATAGTTAGATTTAAAATATTTGAATGCATGTTTGAATGATGACTGTAAATTATTGATTGTTAAAATAGACATTACGCGCCGTTAGTAAGCGGATGTTATTTAATATAAACATATACCGCGAATATTTCATAAACAGTGAAATTGGTATTATATATATAATATCAATATATATATATATTGGCATATGTATATATTGCAGTTGATTGATTTCCCGCATTTTTTTGTTTAGCGGATGAGACCCTATTACGCCGTTATTAAGCGGATAATATTTATTAAGAACATATACCGCGATAATTTCGTACTGGAGCGAAATTGGTATTGTGCTAATGTTTTTGGATGCAGGAAAACAGGTTGGAGGGATCCAACTGGATTCCTCAACATTATTTATTTTATTTCAGATATTTTGATATTTGATTGATTATCATATCGATATATGATATCGTTGTAGTGGTGATTGACTATTTGATGTGTAGCATCATTGGACCCAAATTTTGGGATTTTAAAATGATCTTTAAAATGATTTTTGAAAATATACTTTATTTCTGGAATTGATCCATTATAAATAAATAAACGTTATAATTTTTAAAGTTATAAAAATTATGGTTTTTGTGAAATATAGGTAAAAAGCTGATTTTTAGAAATACGATTAAAAGTCGATTTTTGAGAAATATGAACTAATGATTTTATAAAATAATTTAGATTGGATTTTTGAATATATGATAAAAGTTTAAATATAGGATTTATAAAATTTGATTATTTTATAAATCGAAATGATGAAATTATAAAGGAATTTAAAGACGTTTTAGAATAATAATATAAACTGATTTATATTTAGAGATTTATAAATGGATTTATAAATTGAAATATAGACATTATAAAACGAGTTTTTATAAGTGTTTGAATGTAGTGAAAGTGAATTTCATAAATGGATGAAATTTATAGAATTATAAACTGTGAAGTTATAAATGAAATTTATAAATAGTAAGATTTATAAATTTGTGAAGTTGATTGAAGAATAGATTTGGTTAAATAAATGAATCTTATAAGTTATAAGATTTATAATTATGAAGTTTAAAGAACGATTTTATAAAATAATCGTTTTATAAGTATTTAACTTATAATATAAACATTTAGTTTATAATTGAGTTATAAACTGAAATATGTTAATAAAGGAATTTATAAAAAAAGAAGTTTTTATAAATAAATAGAAATGGAATTTATAAACGTTGTTTTATAAATCCGCAAACGACTTATTTTGATAAGTTAATTGTTATAACTATAAATGGAGTTATATTCACGTTTTAGACAGTGAATAATCCTTTAAGTTAAAGTGAATAGAAATAATGGAATTTGTGAACATAGTATATTCACGTTTTTGAATAGTGAATAACATGTTAAAGAAAATGTTTTAGAATGTGATATTTTAAACAGAATTAAAACGATCTAACGATGTTTTAAAGGTGTTGAGATTCGAAACCATAGATTTCAACATTTATTGTTGAAATAGACGTTTTCGAGAAATAAAAGGAAATAGTGGACTATAACATTGTTGTTATAGTAAATGATTTCCGAATGGAAATGTTTTGGTTTAGTATTGGGATTTATATATCTATTTTAATTTCGAATCCCTATACTAGTGATTTTGGGTTGTCGTAACGATGTTTTACGTAACATTCGTTTTGGCCCAAATAAATATGTTAAGTGAATGATTTCCTTAAAGAAAGAAATATATACTTAATTCGGTTTAAGTATATTGAATATTTTCTAAGTGTTGAAAATAAAAGATTGTGAATTACTTATTTAATAAGTATGGAATTGTTTTCCAATATGAAGTGAATAATTCGAATTTATCCTTTTGAAGATAAATTGAAATGAATGATTGAAATCATATATGCATGGATATTTTGAAATATAAATTCATTATGGAATTTATGAATGAAAAGTGGAATTTGTATAAAAATAAATATTGATTTATTTTAAAGTGTGAAAATATATATCTTGTAAAGATATTTTGGAAAATAAATAATTTGGAAAATTATATGGAATCTGGTGATGTATGCATATCCATTGATAGTTCAATAATCGACTATCAATATTTCCCTTTGAATGGGTATTTGATGTGAATTGATTGAATTTGAATGCACACTTATTTTTGAATAAGCGCTCACTATTCGGGTTAACCGGGAAAGGACCATGGGGTCGTATAACCCATTCCGAATATGTGATACGTCGTTGTGAATTGCATTTGAAGATCGGTGTTGAAGACCGGATATTTGCAAGAGCGATAGGATGACCTATCGATTGTTTCTGCACCGAGTCGCGCCGGTATAGAAACTCCCTAAGTGATGGGAATTCCGATCAGGATTGTGAATATCCGGATTGCAAGGACTTCTTTGTATGTGCCTTCGGTTTTGTTCGATCCCGGAACAGACTTGTATGGATTGTATGTCTGACATTACAAGTTGAGATATAAAGCCGATTTCTTTCAAATATATTTCTGTTGGTGGCGGAGAATTTATTCTTTTAGCTTAACACCCTTCTCTGAGACGTATGAGCTCAGAGGTTATGTAGTTGAATGTTATCAGCGATATATTCCCAATTTGGTAATGTGACATGCTGAGTGATGCTGAAATGATCATTGTGTTGATTATTTGTGATAGGATCGTTTATTTGATCGTCTATCCTTGTGATCATTGTGTTGATCATTTGTTGACCCAAAGCATAGCTTTTGTATAAAGTATGTTTTTGTGGACGTGAATTCGTCGAGCCTCACATCCCGTTAATGGTCAAAACAGGAATGATGCGGCAAGGTTATGAGGGGTAGCTCCCTTTAGGGTATGTGCATTTCCTTCTGGAAAGGGTGGTATCATGGTATGGAGCCCAGATACTTACTCATGTTGATACACTATATCTATTTCTGTGTGGTGTTGTTGGTGACGAGCGCTCGGTTAAAGGTCCGATGGGACCGGGGGATGCCATATTCGTGTAGTAGTTACCTAGTGATAAAGGTAACCCGGCCTTGTGTTGGCAGAGAGCTGGTTAAGTTCTCGGGACGTCCAGCCAGAGGCGATCCCATGTGACAGTAGGAAGCTCCTTAGCCTGACCATTCGTTGGAAATCCAATTCCCAATACGAAACTTGTACGGTATTAGTTGTAGAACCTGCTATTCACTTATGGTGGTCACCACTGTTTGGATAGTAGCTATAGTAGGCATACGATAATGGTCGTATGTTGGCTAAGATTTATATTCTACTTTCGAAATGAATTTTTCCTACACTATGCACTAATAATAATATCAAATGTTATTTTAAATGCGTATCAAGCATCTTTGACTATCATAAGGAGAAATCTCCTCCGATTCTGCGTTTGCATGTGTGTGTGTGCGGGAGGCCTTATGGTAGTCTCATTTTTTAAAAGCATTGCGAATTGAAAAAAAAATATTCCTCTCTTTTGATTTTAAAGTTAAATAAACTGTTTTGAGTTCTCACACCAGTCACATGACTGACTCGGAGTTTATTGTTTTCCTTCCTAAACTCTGGGTGCCCACCAATTTCCACACGGGCAGTTAAGAGTTAGGTTTATCAGGATATTCTGGATATTCTGGAGTTGCTGGAGGCAAGCTGGATGACATGGCGTATTACTTATATAGTATTTCTTTTTCCGCTGTATTGTTTGTTGTTGCATGATGTGGTACACTCTGATGATGTGATGTAATGAAATGAAATGTAATAACTGATATAGTTCTTTGTTTAAAGATTATTCATTTATTATTATATGTTGTTCCGCTGCGAATTGTGAGATTCTGTTGTTGTTCTTTTTGTTTCCTTTCTGTCCGTTCTATTTTCAAATTCTCTTTTTCTATTATTAAAATGCTTCTATCTTCTGTTTTTCCAATTCTCTGTTTTCTAAAAATTATCTATCTTTTTTTCCCTCTATTTTTCTTTTTCTTTCTTCTTTTTCTCTCTTCTTTCTTTTCTTTTCTTTTTTTTAAAACCCATAACATTCCGGGTTTTCGGCCTTTGATTTCTCGGCAGTCGATAAAGTGAGTGTCGATGTCGTATTTTCGAAAGTCGAAAATTTTCGGGACGTTACAGTGGAGGAACTCGACGAGAAGTAAGGGCGACGCGGTGGAAGTAGTAGAGGTTGAGGTGGTAGGATAGAGGGCGAAGTCGATGTTGGAGGAGTCTCGATCTTAGCAAACGTTGTTTCTGGATTTGCGCTAGAGTTTTCGAACGACGGTGGGTGATCGGGTTCTCAAATGAGTGTGTTCACCTGTGAGTTTTGGGGCCAGTCATGCTCGTGTGAGCACGAAGGAGGGTAGACGACTCAGGGAGGTTGAGCAGCAGCATCGGCGTCGTGCGACGTGGGGTCTGGGTTCTCCTTTAGGCGGCGAGGTATACGATTCACTGTTACTTTTCATTTTAAATTTAATAATTCATGTATATGAATATATACAATAAGTAGGAAATTTTATATAGATAAGATTTGGAAAAGTATGAAGCTTTAAAATGTTTAAAGTTAGATTTGTAAAATCTATACATATTATTCTTATATGCAGGCAATTTAGAAGTGTAAATCTACCAGTTTGTGTTAATATTTTTTATTAGTGATTAATGTTGTTAATAAACTGATTTAATTTATTTTAGTTACCAAAAATAATTTATTTAAGGAGAATTTGTTAATTTAAATTTATTAAACGTTAATAGATTTTTGGTTAACCAAGGATATTAATAAATCGAATAAATATTTATACAAGGTTAAAAATCGAGAAAGAGGAAAGCTGGATTGGAATGGATGCTAATAAAATAAAAGGTGAGTTAATCTTACTCAGTTAAATTTAAATGATTAAATTTAAATAATTGTTTGGAATGGTTGAATTGATTTATGTGCTGTAGTGTGGTATATATTTGGAATTGGCATTTTATATTGTGCTAACATCTGTGGATGTAGGGAAAACAGGTTGGAGGGATCCAACTGGACCCCTCAACATTTATTTAAATTATTTAATACCCTCTGATGTGATTATTTTATATTCTGTGATGAATATTATTGATAATTGGAATATTGGATGTTATGGTTTACCTAAATATATTCCGGTGCACTAAGCTATCAAGATATATATAGAATTGGATTTTGGAAATAAAAACGAAGAGAATTTGTAAGTGAAATAATCATAGAAAATTTAAATAAATTGGATAAGAATAATAGCAGTTTTAAATTCTAACAAATGAATTCCGTATATGGAAAGGATATTTGAATTAACAGAAGATTAATGAATTTTAAACTTCAGCATTATTATTGTATAAGAACAAACATTTGTTTAATATTTAAGACTTAAATTATTGAAAAGAATAAAGAAGAAATTGGGAAAAAGCTGAAATTTGTATATTTCAGTTAAAAGATTTAAAATCACATGGAAAATAATGACAATAATAATTAAGTGCATAATTAATGAATTTTGAAATGAATTGAGTAATCAAAGAAACTTATTTCAAATAGAATAAATTGGGAATCAATTTGGAAAATTGATTTAAGTGATTGAAGTTGGAATTCTCCCTGGATAACCAAGTGCTTTTTCAAAGTAAAATTTTAAATATAAGGTAATAGTTTTAAAATTGTTTTAAAAGGGTATGTTTTGAAAAATTTATTATTTCTAATATTTAAATTCTAAAGTAAGTATTTCCTTTTAATTTCTTATAGCAGTAATTATTTTAAAAAGTGATTTGGTGTTTCGTTTTGTAAAAGTGAAAATCTAGTTTTATATGTATTAAGTAACTTTATTTTCAAATATTCATATAGTATGTATTTTTTTGGCAAGGCCGATGGGGTTAGATGGTCCCCGACCATTTTATTGCAGCGCCATCAGAACAACATACAAACAGCAAAACAAAAGAAAAACTAGGGAAACAAAGCGCTACAAACACGACTGGAAACAAGCACAAAACAGAAAAGATAAACAACAAATACAAGGCATCACATGAGAATACTCAGGGATTGAAAGCTTGAATAATCCCAAGGTCAAAAGAGAACTGCAACGCACGTAATTCACTTCTTATTTCATGCAGTACCCAATGCAGAAGCACACTGCCTCGCTTCATATTCACACAATCAAACACCCTAACATTTCGCTCAGTCCAAACCGCCATTATGAAACACTTCAAGACAGCAGTAGTTAACTTCTTCAACACCTGATTACTCCCTGTGTTACTGTAGATATGCTTCCATTCATCCATATTATTATTAGCAACCGAATTACTGCAGAGCTTGTTCTTCACAACAGACCACATCACAGCGATCACCGAGCATTCGAAAAACAGGTGCTCAACAGTTTCCGGTTGTTCCATACAAAATGAACAGAAAATGTTAACGTTCATACCCGTAGCAACGAGCTTGGCTCTCGTTAGAATGGCACGATTAAGAACTTTCCAAAGCAACAAATTTTCACGCAATCTACTATCCTTATTCCATGTGCGCCTCCACCACTTCCACTCTGGCAGAATACTATTCTTCATCAAGAACTCGTAAGCTTCCCCAATTTTGAATTTACACTTCTTCTCCCCCCAGACAAGTTCATCAGATGACGAGTTGATAGGAACGAATTGACTAATCATTATCCAGTATTGTTGTATTCTCGGATTAGAAGAGAATAGACTAAACCGATGACTATCCAGAACCACATCCTTGACCTTAGCCATAGGGTGAATACCAGATTGCATCATTTCACCATGAGTTAAATGTCTTCTGAGAATCAGACCCTTAATAAGCCAAGGATCATCCCAGAAACTAGTGTTGTATATTGGATTGGAATTTATACGGATGATAGGTAGAAATGTCTCCTTGAGTTTGAAGATACATTGCCATGTCCAGCTAAGATTTTGCGGCTTCTGCATATTGCAAAGTCTTCTACCTTTGATAACATTTCTTCGAGACCACGCAGCCCAGAGACTGGTGGAGCAATTAAAAAAAGTGTAAATATGTTTAGCAAAAGCAGCTTGGTTCCATTGAGATATGTTGAATAAGCCGAGCCCACCTTTATTCAAGGGACATTCAACTCTAGAGAATTTAATAGGAGCAATATATCTACCAGAGGTTTTTCCCATCCAAAGAAAGTTCATAAAAGCACTGCGTAACATTTTTACAAGTTTACAAGGAAGAACAAAGGTTCTTGCCCAATACACCTGCATAGCAAAGAGCACGGACTTGATTAAGGTGAGTCTACCAGCTTGACTAAGCTTCCTAGCAGTCCAACATTCAAGTTTAGCAGCAATCTTGTCATACAATGGGAGGCATTGCAAGGTAGTAATTCGCGTTGAAGCAAGGGAAAGCCCTAAATAGGATATAGTATTGTAGTTAGGGGAAAGACCAGAGACTTGTGAAATTTCTGCTATTTGTTGTAAACCGACTCCAACAATTTTGATGTCAGATTTGAACATGTTAACCTTTAGACCCGTCATAACATAAAACTGTTCAAGGGTTAACATAATATTCGTAATAGTGTTGATGTCAGGAGAACAGAATATGATTAAGTCATCAGCAAACATGAGAGATGAGATTTATGGATCTCTGCAAGCGTGATGAAGAGAAAAACCACCATTACTGATAAGTTTATTTATCATTCCTGTCAGCAGTTCCATCACGATAATAAAGATATACGCAGAAATAGGGTCTCCCTGCCTTATCCCTTGCTTACTACCAAAGAAACCAGCATTAGTGCCATTAATTATAACAGAAAAGTTTGTAGTAGCAATACATTCGTAGATCCACGAAGTAAAGTGTGGTGGGAAGTTCATGTAACCCATAATTCTCATTATACTGTCCCAGTGAACCATATCAAAAGCCTTCATGATGTCAAGTTTAAGCATAGCTTTAGGAGTAGATTGCTTCCTGTTGTACCCTTTGAGTAATTCACGAGACAGCAGGATATGGTCAAGGATGTTTCTTCCCGGTAAGAAGGCAGCTTGATTATTGAAATGATGGAAGGAAGCACTTCCCTGAGTCTAGTTGCAATGATTTTGGATATGCATTTATATATAGTATTGCAACAAGAAATAGGGCGAAAGTCATTCACATTATGAGCATTCTTTATCTTTTGGATCAAGGCTATATTGGTGTAGCTATAGGATCTATAGATTTTTGCCTTCAGAAAGAACATTTTAATAGCATTACACACATCAGTTGAAACAAATGTCCAACATGAAGTGTAGAACTTAGCATTTAATGCATCCGGACCACCAAAAGAATTGGCATTGAGGGAGAACATAGCTTTTTCAATTTCATCATTAGTAACCTCTTTTCCTAAGGCATCATAAGCAGCTGTTGATAATTTAGGAAGAATGTCATGAGGAATTTCATCAATAGAGGGGGTGAAGTTGGTTTCATTGCCGTAAAGTGATGAGAAATGATGGACAAAGGCAGCTTTCACTTCAACATCAGTGGTTTGAAGGACACCATTTCTATCATGGATAGACACAATGTTCTCACTTCGCTGCTTATTCTTGAGACTAGCATGGAAGTAAGAACTGTTCCTATCACCCTTCTCTCTCCATTTTAATCTAGCCTTTTGACGTATCATGTCACTTTCTTTAGCCAGTGCTTCGTAGTACTTTTGGGACAGCAAGCGTTCAGTTGTAGATAGGCTTACATCAGTAGTATTATTCATCATAGCAGTTTGCACCGTGACAAGCTCTGCTTCAAGCATCGTGCTCATTTTAGAACCTTTACCAAATCTCTTAAACGACCACTCCTTCAAGACATCTTTCATCTCTTTGATTTTCTCCTGCAAAATATATAAGTGGTTACCATACTTAGTTTTACTCCAAGAGGCTAAAACAATTGCTTTAAAGTCAGGCCCAAGCACCCAAGAATTAAAAATTTTAAAATTAGTTTTTCCTCTTATGTCCGCTTCACGAAGATGAATGATTTGAGGAGAGTGGTCAGAGAGAAGAGGAGGTGGAAGATAAGTGTATAGCAGAGGCCATTTATCAAAGGAAGATTGATTACAGAAAGAGTGATCAATTCTAGAGAAAGTTCTATTGCCTTGCCTCCTTTTATTATTCCACGAATACGGCATACCAACCGATTTAATTGGGATAAGATCAGCTTGATGAAAAGATTCAGCAAGAGGCAGGATTTCATTACGAGAGAGGGGGTTGCCACCAACTCGGTCAGTGAGTTTGTAGCAACAGTTGAAATCACCTGAGATCAGCCAAGGGTGGGTGGACTGTCTCAGAGCAGGGATAAGAGAATGCAAAGAAGAGCGAGCATCGACTGTGTTGAATGCGTAGACAAAGGTGACGTAGAAGTTTTTATTGTCAGAGGAGTTATGGGCAAGGCAATGAATTAGTTGGGGAGTGGAGAGAATGGTTGTTAACTGAACTTGAAGGGGATCATAAAGAACCAAGATTCTGCCGTACGGTGCCTCATCAAGGTAATGGATGAAACTCCAATCTGATTTGACATAATTAGCTGCCTTGATAGTCAAGGCAAGGTTTAACTTGGTTTCAAGAATTGCAAGAATCGATAGTTGATGTTTGTTGATAAGAAGACGACACTGATCAAGTTTGATCATATGGTGCCCTCCACGTATATTCCAAGCTCCAATGTTCTTCATCATTGGAGAACACTAGCATTAAGCATTTCAATTTTCATACTCCTAGTCACTGCTTGAGAAGAGGTCAAGAAGCTAGGAGTTTTTTCTGATTGGGTTTGTTTGCACTATTCATTAATTTAAAATTACTGCTTGGCAGATCTGAAGTGAGAGTTGCTGAGGATGAAGGGGTTGTTGAAAGGGCAGGTGGTGATTTGTAGGCAAGAGGAGGCTTGATTTTGGAGTAGATATTATTGGGAGATTTGACAATGCTTGGGAGGGAAGAGAGATCACTGTTGACTGCAGTGGTATCATCCGTGCATGGTTGTGCACAAGTGCTCTTGTTATCATGCTTGCATTCAGCACTATTGTGAAGTACTTTATTCTTTTTACCCTTTTTATTCTTTATTCCACTTGAACTATGCTCAATCCCGTAATTATTCTTAACATTGATACTACTATCTACTTCACCTGTGTTGTTAACAACTAAGGCACCAGTTCTGTATTCCTTTTCTAACTTCTACAGAGAGTTATCATCTTTCACTAGTCTTGCTTCTATATGAGATTTGTTATTCTGACCAGTTTGGACTTCAGCTTCTATATTAGTTTGGTTTGACCTATTACTATTTACATCTTCACATAATCCATCATCTTTCAATCCCTGATGATGCAACTCAGCAATAGTATATGCCTCATCAAAATTCTGTAGTGCCTCAAATTTGTTGAAAACAACCAAATCAAAAACATTGCCATCATTTATATTTTCTTCATTTTGCACATCAACTATTTCATCATCCAACGAGTCAATACTAGATTTACTGAGAACATTACTGCTCTCTCTACCTACCACGTGTAACATGTTTCCCATGCATATTTTGTCCTTTTCCTGAACTATAATTTCCCCTTCCTCAACATATGTATCATCGTCAGTTCTTACATCTTCTGCTATATTGACTTTTAATTCTTCAACTGATTTTGCCTGTTCCATGCTACTGTTCTTCACCATAGATCCAAGTTGTTTACCTTTTACACGCTGCCATTTTCTTATGACATGTTGCATGTACGGTCTGTCTCGTTTTTGTTTGATCACTTTAGTTTCATCACTTTCTTCCCCACTTTTAGCATTTGTATCTATTTTATTACTTTTTGTTCCTTCCTTTTTATCACAACTATCTGTTGTGTGTCCAAAGTGCTTACAGTCTACACAAACATGCGGTCTCCAAATATATTGCACAGTGATTCTTTGATAACCCCCATCAACAAGTTTGACCAAAAAATTATCAACTAACTCCTTATCTGGTCTGACTTCAATCAGGCATTTTGCATAACTCAACCTCTCCTGCTTTTTAGTCATTTCATCCATACATAACAATTTACCCAAGTGGCTACATAGCCAATTAATTCCCAGAGGCGACCAAGCAAATATAGGAAGATTAAACAAGTGAACCCAAACTGGAACAGCAGGGACAGTGCCAGTAACATTACTAACACCTGCATCATACTATTTAATGATAAATAGCTTATTGTTCATGATAGTAGGGTCACTCTGTAAAATTTTGTCCCTGTCATCAGAACAAGAAAAATTGAATAATAATATGGTGCCATCTGATTTGACAGTGACCGAGCCTTTTAATCTCCAAATTTTTTTTAGCTTCTGAACTACAGCAGAGTAAGATAATGGCCTGTCTAAAAAGAAACCAACAACTGTTTCATTCCATATAACGTCACCTGCAGCTAGCACTTCAGGTGGAGGCACTAACACAATATCTTCATAAACTGGTAGCATGTCAACGGGGATGTACTTCCCAGTGTTTCTTGGTTTACGCTTGAAGAGAGAGGTCCATTTCCGTTCACACTGTTCAGTAGGAGGGGGCACAACCAACTGAGGCAAAGGAGAAGAAGAGAGAGGAGGACGGAGAGGGAGGGAAGGGGGATTAGGGGGGACATGAGAGGGTTGTTTCGGTGAGGAAGATTTGTGGACAGAGGTTGAAGGAATAGAGGCAGAGAGGGAAGGGGATGAACCATGACAGGTTGGTAGAGAGGAGAGGGGGTTAGTATGTATTTTTAACAAACTATTAAAATAGTTTTAATTTAAATGTTTTAAAGTATATTTCAAAGTAAAGTGTTTTATCTTATTTTTAAATCTATTTTTGTGCTTGGTGATTTCAGAGGAGATAGAAAATATTTGGGAAAGTTTATTCTGAAAAGAAAGATGGTTTTGAAACTGTTTTCAGAGGATTGAAAATAGAAATATATCTTGTAAAGATATTTTGAGGTAAATAAATAATTTGAGAAATTATTTATTGTGTGATGGATGCTTTGAATATAAATTGATAGTTAAATAACCGACTATCAATATTGGACAAATACGTTGATCGTTTCGAAGAGACCGGGATCGAGATTTATTTCTCGAAACCCACTTCGATCCGGTTTGTACGTTTTTGCGAAAAAAATTTTGGAGTCGAAGATGGGTCTATGAAGTACAAGGGCTAGTCGCTACTAATCCTGAGGATATTTCCAAAATGGATGTAGTAGGAATAGTTCTTTCGGTTCCGTTCGAACCCGGGACGGACTTGTATGGATGGATGCTTGCAAAACATCGTCAGGTTGACGATGGGCATTCAAAGGATATATTCTAAAAAGGTAACGATTAGCCTCAAGCCTCATCAAATGGGAATGACTGAAAATCAGGGGTTATGCAGCAAGGCTAGGTGGGTAGCACCCAAGCAGGGTGAGGTCATCCCTGTCTAGATGTCCCTTTTTTTATTTCGGCTTAGTGGGCGGTTGCTGATCCCAACCGCGGGGTGATCTCATTCGGGATTATCCAGTAAGGGGTAGTCCCGGCCTTGTGTTGCAGGGGAGCGGGCGTACTCCTCGGCACGATGATCTAGGCCCCGTACTGTGACAGGTGGTACCCTAGTGCCTAGTCATTAGTTGGAAATCCATTCTCCCTACGAGTTTTGTTTGTATTACCCACTTTGTGGCTAGTAGCTGGAATTTAATTATGTAACAATTTCGGCTATTTTATAAGTATTTGTATATAGACCCTATTATAATATCAGAGGATTTCTATAAAAATTATTTTAGCTATCGTAAGGTAAAAACCCGACATGTTTATTTGTGGCGTGATCTTACGAGATGCTTTTGTTTTCAAAGGATTTTTGATACTTTAATAATCAATTGAGTGTGATTTTCTCACGCTGGCATTTCAGACTAACTCGGTTGTTATTTAACTATAACGCTCGGGTCAGACCGAGTATTATAGAATACAGGATATGATGCTGTGGAGCTCAGGAGATGAGCTGGATGACGATGCATATCTTCGTACTTGTTTTATATATATTCCGCTGTATTGAGTTGTTGTGTATCCATTGTATGCTATTGAGGTTGAACTGTGATTGATGGACTCTGATGATGTAATATATATAAACAAAGATATTTGATTTTGAGTAAAGGCCATTTATTATCTGTTATATTTTATTCCGCTGTGATGGTTAGATTCTCTTGTTGATTTCTATTTTCTTCTTCTACCTCTTCTTCTTTAACCAAAATGGTTCGTATTTCTGTACAACTTGAGTTGATTTAGGTAGAATAGTGTTAACTCAAGGGGTACGGATTTGCGGGTCGTTTCACTTGGTATCAGAGCTTAGGTTGGTGATGACCTTGTCTTGGTGGGAACTACTCATTAAATAGAGTTCGTAGTACTCTAGAATGAGTTTGAGAGTATTGATAGTTATGAGTGCGTATTTGTTAGTGAATATAAAATTGTTTTTATATTGTGTTGATTTATCGGTTGAGTGCTTATGGATTCTGGTCGATGTATGGGATCCCATTTCCTCGATAGGGATTTCTAAACTCTTAAACAAGATAAACCGACACAGTATTGTTTTAAATAGGGTAAATGAAATAATTTTACCCAACATTATTTTGTATTTAAAGGAAATGATTTTCTTAATTATTATAGCTATACATGGATGTTTGGTTGTTAGAAAGTGATAATATTAAATTATTATCATTGTATGATAATTGAATAAAATTGAAAGAAATTTATAATAAATGGGATTTGCAAATGTGATTCATAATTTAATAAGATATTGAAACCATAATTAAAAACTAAGAAATAAATTCATATACAAATGAAATTTGTAAATGTAAATAATAAATAGGAATTATAGCGTGATTAATAATTAAAATAAGATAAAGTTTCAAGGTAATGCTTGAATATAAGTTCAAAAGAGTTTGGAATTTGAAAATTTAAGTTCCTTTGAATTTGGAAATGATTCCCAAAGGTTGAGAAAAATAATATATATGAGAGAACTATTTTTGAATCGGATTTGAAGTCTAGAGAGATTTGGAATTTAAAAATATTTGAAGGCTTTAAAATGAGATAAAAGCATTGGACTCTTACGGTCGCTGGAAAATAATTTCGGTGATGGCTGCAGCATCATCGATGTTTATTTTCGAGTTTCCAAAAGTGGAATTGCTACCAGGATGTTTTAGATTAATATTGGTTGGAGAAATTTGGTTGATTTTGAAAATGCAAAGGAATAGTTTAGTTAGATATATATGTTTTCAAAATTGAATGTTGAACTTAAGTTTGAAAATAATAATTAAGTAACTGATAATTAACTTGCTGTTCTAAACAAAATCAATTTGGTAGCATTTCTTCACTTAGAAATTCGAAAACGGATACTGATGATGCGGCCGTCATCATCAGAATTATTTTCCAATAATCCAAGTGATTTCAACGCTATATCACCTTCAAAATCCCTTTAAAACAATTTTCTTTCAGAAATATCCAAAAACAACAATGCTACAATTTATCTTCAAACTACTTTCAAAATCTTCGGGGTTTTTTTTTTTAAATTTTCCAATCCTGCTTGAATAAATCTTTACTAAAATTCATTTGCACAGCTTATGCTCATACAAATTCTCATGTCATTATATTTCAATTTATAATTTACATCTATAACTCTTCTTTATAAATTTTATTGTATAATGAATTTATTCCCTTAAACTTGGGTTATATTTACAATTTCTAGTTAAATTTTCGCTTAACAATGATAATACTTAAATATTATTCATCCTAACATCCAAATAATCATATATTAGCTAAAATAGTTTACAAAACTTTTATTTATATCAAAATACATGTTGGGTAAAATTATTTCATTCACCCACATTTAAATCAATACCGTGTCGATTGTTCTATTCTAGTGTTTAGAAACCCCTTCGATACAGTTGTACAGACTGTGCCGACGAAGGTTCATATGCCACTCAATAAACCAATCAACACAATATTAAAACACTTTATATTCACTAACAAATACGCGCTCATATTTATTAATACGCTCAAACTCATTATAGAGTACTACAGACTCTATTTTAAATGAGTAATTCCCACCAGAGCCAAGGTTATCTCCAACCTAAGCTCTGATACCAAGTGTAACAGCCCGCAAATCCGTACCCCTTGAGTCAAGACGATTCTACAACAATCAACTCAAGTTGCACAGAAATACGAACCATTTGGATTTAAGAAGAAGAGGTAGAAGAAGAGAAAACAAAATCAACATCAGAATCTAACCATCGCAGCGGAATAAAATATAATAGATAATAAATAATCTTTACTCAAAATCAAATATAACTGTTTACATACATTACATCATCAGAGTACATCAGTCACAGCTCACATCAATAACATACAATGGATACACAACAACTCAACAGCGGAATAATATATATATACAAGTACGAGAATACGTATCGTCATCCAACTTGTCTCCTGAGCTCCACAGCATCATATCCTGTATCCTATAATACTCGGTCTGACCCGAGCATTATAGTTAAATAACACCCGAGTCAGTCTGGAATACCAGCGTGAGAAAATCACACCCAATTGATTCATTAAAGTTTCAAAATCCTTTTGAAAACAAAAGCATCTCGTAAGACCACGCCACAAATAAACATGTCGGGTTTTTACCTTACGATAGCTAAAACAATTTTTATAGAAATCCTCTGATATTATAATAGGGTCTATATACAAATACTATTAAAATAGCCGAAATTGTTACATGATTAAATTCCAGCTACTAGCCACAAAAGTGGGTAATACAAACAAAACTCGTACAAGGCTCGTAGGGAGAATGGATTCCCAACTAATGACTAGGCACTGGGGTACCACCTGTCACAGTACGGGGCCTAGATCACCGTACCAAGGATTACTCCCTTCATCCCCTGCAACACAAGGCCGGAACCATTCCTTACTGAACAGTCCCGAACAAGATAAACCCCGTGGTTGGCGCGACCAACCACCCACTAAGCCGAAATATATAAGGGACATCTAGACAGGGGAATTATCTTGTCCTGCTTGGGCATGACCCACCTAACCTTGCTGCATATCCCCTGATTTTCAGTCATTCCCATTTGATGAGGCTTGAGGCTAAGCGTTACCTTTAGAACGTTTTCACTTAGAATGCCCATCGTCCACCTGACGATGTTTCGCAAGCATTCGTCCATACAAGTCCGTCCCGGGTTCGAACGGAACTGAAGGCACTATTCCTACTACATCTATTTTGGAAATATCCTCAGGATTAGTAGCGACTAGCCCTTGCACTTCACTGCTCCATCTTCGAATCCAAAATCGTTTACACGAAACGTACAAACCGGATCGAAGTGGTTTTCGAGAAATAAATCTCGATCCCGGTCTCTTCGAAACGATCAACGCAGTTGTCCAATATTGATAGTCGGTGATTTAACTATCAATTAATATTCACAAACATCCATCAAACAATAAATAATTTTCCAAATTATTTATTTATCTTAAAATATCCTCAAAGATATATTTCTATTTTCAATCCTTTGAAAGCAGTTTCAAAACCATCTTTCCTTTCAGGATAAACTTTCCCGAATATTTACTGTCTCCTCTGAAATCCCAAGCACACAAAAATAGATCTTTAAAAATAATTTTAAATACTCTACTTTGAAATATATATATATACCTTAAAACACTTAGAATAAACTACTTAGATAATATGTTAACATACACATTATATGAATTTTTGAAAATAAGGTTATTTAATAAAATATAAAACTAGATTTCTTCTTTTAAAACAAAATACTAAGTTACTTCTTATAATTACTACTAATATAGATTAAAAGAAAATATTTACTTTAGACTTTACATATTAGAAATAATAAATTTTATAAAACTTGCTTCCTTTAAAAACAACTTTAAAACATTTAATTTATATTTAAAAATTTACTTTAAAAAAACGTACTTGGTTATTCAGGGAGAATTCCAACTTCAATCACTTAAATCAATTTTGCCAAATTGATTTCCAATTTGTCCCATTTAAATTCAGAATTCATTAATTTCAGATCTCATTTCTTGATTCCAATTTTTAAATTTCTCAATTTCTTCTTCGTTCCTTTAAATAAATTTAAACTTTAAATTTTAAAATAATTCTTTATTTCCTTAATTGATATAACTTAAGTCTACAATTCATCAATTTCATTTTATTCAAATTTCCATTTCTCTTCATACTCGAAGTTATTTATTATTATTTTCATATTACTTCTATTTCCTTTCAATTCATTCTTAATTTATTGAAACTTTCTATAATTATTTCGCTTACAAATTTACTTCCTTTTAATTTCTTTTCAACAATCCAATTCATATATTTTGGTAATTTATTATACCCAAATATCCAATCAAACCATAACATTCAATATTCCAATATAACTCATCCTAGGATATCAAATAATCATAATAGAGAATATTGAATAATTTAAATAAATGTGAGGGGTCCAGTTGGATCCCTCCAACCTGTTTTTCCTGCATCCACAAATGTTAGCACAATACAATATGCCAATTCCAAAATATCATACTAAATCACATCACTCAATTCATCCATTCAAACAATTATTTAAATTTAATCATTTAAGTTTAAATTTAACTGAGTGAGATTAACTCACCTTTGACTTAAATTTGCAGTCTATTTCCATTCACTTCTGTTCCAGCTTGTTTCTCGATTTTTCTTTTACACCTTGTATAATCATTTACAATTTTTATTAATATTCGAATAAATGAAACAGTTGAATTTCCATCTATTTAACTTAATTTACATAAGAATTTGGGTTTTAAGCTAAAAATTTGTTTTACATAAATTTTCTTTTTAACTAAATATATTTTTAGCAACTAAAATAATTAAATAAATTTTATTCAATAAATCTACTTCCATAATATATTTCATTTCATTTTTAAAATTAAACAAGTAGATCAAAATGTGTATAAGTTTATTAATTTTATTTTATTGTATTTGAAAACTCATGTATACTTATATAACAAAAATATCCATATTTATTTAAAAATCTAATCCTATATAAACTCTGTACATTTATAGAATAAAAATCCCTTTCCCAAAGTCCCGTCTATATACATAAATAAAATAAATAGGCGCGTGCATTTATATATATTTTACCTGTATATATATATTTTGTACATATAAATATGGCTATTATCAAATTGAGATTTGACTAAAGTGAATTGCAAAAGAAAACAACGCAACAGAATATACCTCACTGCAAACTCGAGCACCGCCTGTACCCACGCGACCGTCGCAGTCGACTCCAACCTTCAAATCAAAGATCCAAACCATTGCCGCACTACCCCAGTCGCAGCGAGCTTCTCCAGTTGCCCTGTTCCTCTCGTCGCCACAGCAGCACTTCGCGCGCCTTCAAAACCCTAACGAATTTGGGCCGAACTCGATCACGACGACCCTGCAAGCATCGCGATCTCGAGCTCGTGCGCCTTTTCCCCTCAATTTGTCGCCGCAGTTCCCCTGCCTCTACTGTATCACAAATCACCTCGCGAGCTTCTTTGCCACATACGAACCACAGGAACCCCAAACATTGCGATCGAACCACGATAAAATTTGAAGAACCAGAGAAAGAAGGCACGCGATTTGAACGGCGTAGGGATGAGAGGGACGCGACGTTGAATTTGTTAATTTTTATATACACGATTCTGATTCGAATCAAAAGAGGGGAGAAGATATCGTGATTTAAACAAGGTTTTGGCTACTATATTTTATTTCTATTTTGCTTGCTCGAATTTTGAAGAAAAGGGGAAAGGGAGGTTCGGCTTTGAAGAAATAAAAGAAGCCTGAGGAAGCTTCGTGTGGTTATCCTTGTTTCTTCTGAAGGAAGCCATTTTATATATACATATATATATAATTTTATATCTTGGTTCCGGACTTTAGAAATGAAAACGAACAAGATTGAGACACTGCTTAAATGAAAGAAAGGAAATGTCGCGTGGTGTTATTGAAAGAGGGAACACGGAGATGAAGGAAAATCGGCGTACTCACGAACAAATTTTCGGCTGAGATGTTGCTTATGTGGCAATATACTTATAAAAATTTAAATTAAATGATCGTTGTAAATTTCGACGCGTTTATATATCGTATGCTCACATAACAACTCCAATGGCTACGAAATTTGAAATCCAATAATAATTCAATATTATGGACCCAATGGAACTGGTTTCGTGAATTCCGAGACTGTGCCTCGGAAGGCTATTTTCAAATTCAGTTTAAACGATATAAATTTCGAAACTGAACAAACACTTCCAAATTCAATTTTAATACTTTTACTGCCCTCACTATCATCAATATAAATTTTATAAGCCTTCAAATTATTCTAATCGGATTAAAATTTCAGATTCAACATTTTATTCAAATTCAAGTTATTTAATTCAACAATTTAATTGTCAATTAAATTATGATATTCGTAATTTAAGTTGATAATTAACCTTTAAATAATTAAAATCAATTAAATATTCCGATTTTAAATGCTTGAAAATTCCGGGTCGTCACATTCCTTCCCCCTTAAAAGAATTTCGTCCCCGAAATTACTAGTTAGGAAGAATGGTTCAATACCCGTTACTTTTTCTCAAACCCCACAATTCAATATCCAACCATCTTCTATAAAAGACTATTATCATTCTTATTAACTTTCCAATCCTTTCCCTAGTTTGCAAACCATCCTATTCGCTCAATCATTCAAGTTTTATTCTTAAAACCAGTTTTGAATTATCAAAATTTCCTTAAAATTTTTCTAACTCTCCAAATTTCCGAAAAATTTCGCCAGCGTCTCCTTTGCGCGGCTAACTCGGTACTACTACAAAATGGCTCTACGGCCTCCCAAATCCAAAAAGAAAACAAAAAGCCAAGTGGCTCAATCCAAATCCAAATCCAAATCAAAATCAAATTCCATACCAAATTTAAATGCGTACCTTTTGTCGGGCAATTCAAATTTATCTCTTGAAATCGAATCCAATTTCCTTTTCCTTTTTATAATACCTGCATATCCTGCTTAGCACTAATATCCAATTACAATAGTTGAAACATATGAATACTAAAAGAAGCTCATTCCAAACATTTTTCCATAAGCAATTTATATAGTTTCCATGCTAATTCAACTGTTCCAATTAATTTATAACCATTTTCATTTGATTTGAATGGTTTTCAATCCATTCGTATACCACGTCATCAATTTGAATGGTTTGAAACTCAATCGCTTACATTAAACTTATTGTTAAGCAAACTGAACTCATATTTAATTCAATTGCTTTCAAAATCAATTTATTTCACTCCCATTAATTCATCGAATTTTTATTACCTCCATTTACATCCAATGATATTTATTCTATGCAAATCTGACAAGATCTATGTGAACAAACAAATATTTATGTTTTATAATCAATTTAAATGGATTTCAACTCGATTTATACTTAATTCTATTTCATTTTCAAATTTATTCTCAATCTATATATTCTCATTTCATTGCATATCAAATTTGAATACATTCACTTGCATTTCATTTTATTAAAAAAAAACTAGCTCATCCAAACCATTTACAATCCATTTATTTACATGTCATTCCATATTTGTTTATTCCAACTATTTTATTTAGCTCAAAACAACCAAGCCATATCATTCAATAACCATTTCTCAACTTATTTAAGCCATACTCCATTTGGTTCTTATTTATCACATCCATTCATTTATTCAATATAATTAGTTTATCTACATTCACTTAAACCATTCTAATAAACTCGAAACATTCTATTTTCCTTATTGTCTCAAGTTATCTCAATCCCTTAATAATTTAAATGGTTTAAATTTTTTTTTTTTTTTAAGCATTTTCATTCCATTAAATATTATCGGCAACACACCGAATTTTATTTCAATCAAAATTTATTTTTACTTGATTTAAATCCAATCCACTATTATTAAACTTAATTTTAAGTTGAATGCAATTCAACTCATTTCCATTTTTTTTTTTAGCTTAAGTTTACTCACTCCAATTTTATACTTAAGCCCATTTTATTTTCAAGTAATTTCCCCTTTTTTTTTCAATTCTTAAGCTCATTTCATTTTGCAAATAAATTTCTCTTTTCAATTTAATTTGATTCTATCTCAATCCAATCTCATTTTAAACTACAAATTTATTTGATTAGTTATTATAAAATTTAACTTTCCAGATTCAACTCATCCAATTTATTATCTGGCTATTTTCCAGGCTATCTTCACTTATTTGGATTTTATTTGCACATTCAAACCAGTGCTATTTTAATCCATTTACATTTTTATTTGATATTAATTTGTTATCACTTCAAGTTAAATTTTAAATTTATATCTCAAGTTTTGAATCCACTATTCATTTTCAAATTAATAAGTCACAACTTATCGTTTTATACAATTCTATTTCATCATAAGCTTGAATATATTCATCTTTTATTTTTAACTCAAGCCTATTTTATTCCATGCATTTTTAATTCTTTTATATGCTATTCTGATTTATTTAACTCAATCTAACTCTTACCCAATTTATTTCTTATCCAACTTATTTTCCATTTATCCAGGTAAGAATTTAATTCCATTCAGTAATTAAATTGAATTCTTATTCCAATTCAATTTTACTTTAACTCGGATTTATTTAACTCAATTCGATTTCCACTTAATTCGAATACAACTGGATATTATTTAGCTTATTCAATTAATTTCAATCCAGTCAAATTTTTATTTCCAAATCCAAGTTAATTTCATTTTCAACTTTTCTCTTTAAATTTAAATTCCAACCTTCAAAGCTTATATTCCATTTCTGATTTAAAAATCATCTCAATTTATAAGCTTACAACTTATCTCATCAGAATTTATACACCCGGCTTTTGATTTCAAATTATTTTGAAATCTCCAATATTTCAAAATCACACTTCTCAAAAATTAAACCAACCCTGGTTTTATTCCCAACAAATTTCCTTTGGAATTTCAAAAACAACTTGCTGTTCTAAACAAAATCAATTTGGTAGCATTTCTTCACTTAGAAATTCGAAAACGAATACTGATGATGCGGCCGTCATCATCAGAATTATTTTCCAATAATCCAAGTGATTTCAACGCTATATCACCTTCAAAATCCCTTTAAAACAATTTTCTTCAGAAATATCCAAAAACAACAATGCTACAATTTATCTTCAAACTACTTTCAAAATCTTCGGGGTTTTTTTTTTAAAATTTTCCAATCCTGCTTGAATAAATCTTTACTAAAATTCATTTGCACAGCTTATGCTCATACAAATTCTCATGTCATTATATTTCAATTTATAATTTACATCTATAACTCTTCTTTATAAATTTTATTGTATAATGAATTTATTCCCTTAAACTTGGGTTATATTTACAATTTCTAGTTAAATTTTCGCTTAACAATGATAATACTTAAATATTATTCATCCTAACATCCAAATAATCATATATTAGCTAAAATAGTTTACAAAACTTTTATTTATATCAAAATACATGTTGGGTAAAATTATTTCATTCACCCACATTTAAATCAATACCGTGTCGATTGTTCTATTCTAGTGTTTAGAAACCCCTTCGATACAGTTGTACAGACTGTGCCGACGAAGGTTCATATGCCACTCAATAAACCAATCAACACAATATTAAAACAATTTATATTCACTAACAAATACGCGCTCATATTTATTAATACGCTCAAACTCATTATAGAGTACTACAGACTCTATTTTAAATGAGTAATTCCCACCAGAGCCAAGGTTATCTCCAACCTAAGCTCTGATACCAAGTGTAACAGCCCGCAAATCCGTACCCCTTGAGTCAAGACGATTCTACAACAATCAACTCAAGTTGCATAGAAATACGAACCATTTGGATTTAAGAAGAAGAGGTAGAAGAAGAGAAAACAAAATCAACATCAGAATCTAACCATCGCAGCGGAATAAAATATAATAGATAATAAATAATCTTTACTCAAAATCAAATATAACTGTTTACATACATTACATCATCAGAGTACATCAGTCACAGCTCACATCAATAACATACAATGGATACACAACAACTCAACAGCGGAATAATATATATATACAAGTACGAGAATACGTATCGTCATCCAACTTGTCTCCTGAGCTCCACAGCATCATATCCTGTATCCTATAATACTCGGTCTGACCCGAGCATTATAGTTAAATAACACCCGAGTCAGTCTGGAATACCAGCGTGAGAAAATCACACCCAATTGATTCATTAAAGTTTCAAAATCCTTTTGAAAACAAAAGCATCTCGTAAGACCACGCCACAAATAAACATGTCGGGTTTTTACCTTACGATAGCTAAAACAATTTTTATAGAAATCCTCTGATATTATAATAGGGTCTATATACAAATACTATTAAAATAGCCGAAATTGTTACATGATTAAATTCCAGCTACTAGCCACAAAAGTGGGTAATACAAACAAAACTCGTACAAGGCTCGTAGGGAGAATGGATTCCCAACTAATGACTAGGCACTGGGGTACCACCTGTCACAGTACGGGGCCTAGATCACCGTACCGAAGATTACTCCCTTCATCCCCTGCAACACAAGGCCGGAACCATTCCTTACTGAACAGTCCCGAACAAGATAAACCCCGTGGTTGGCGCGACCAACCACCCACTAAGCCGAAATATATAAGGGACATCTAGACAGGGGAATTATCTTGTCCTGCTTGGGCATGACCCACCTAACCTTGCTGCATATCCCCTGATTTTCAGTCATTCCCATTTGATGAGGCTTGAGGCTAAGCGTTACCTTTAGAACGTTTTCACTTAGAATGCCCATCGTCCACCTGACGATGTTTCGCAAGCATTCGTCCATACAAGTCCGTCCCGGGTTCGAACGGAACCGAAGGCACTATTCCTACTACATCTATTTTGGAAATATCCTCAGGATTAGTAGCGACTAGCCCTTGCACTTCACTGCCCCATCTTCGAATCCAAAATCGTTTACACGAAACGTACAAACCGGATCGAAGTGGTTTTCGAGAAATAAATCTCGATCCCGGTCTCTTCGAAACGATCAATGCAGTTGTCCAATATTGATAGTCGGTGATTTAACTATCAATTAATATTCACAAAAACATCCATCAAACAATAAATAATTTTCCAAATTATTTATTTATCTTAAAATATCCTCAAAGATATATTTCTATTTTCAATCCTTTGAAAGCAGTTTCAAAACCATCTTTCCTTTCAGGATAAACTTTCCCGAATATTTACTGTCTCCTCTGAAATCCCAAGCACACAAAAATAGATCTTTAAAAATAATTTTAAATACTTTACTTTGAAATATATATATATACCTTAAAACACTTAGAATAAACTACTTAGATAATATGTTAACATACACATTATATGAATTTTTGAAAATAAGGTTATTTAATAAAATATAAAACTAGATTTCTTCTTTTAAAACAAAATACTAAGTTACTTCTTATAATTACTACTAATATAGATTAAAAGAAAATATTTACTTTAGACTTCACATATTAGAAATAATAAATTTTATAAAACTTGCTTCCTTTAAAAACAACTTTAAAACATTTAATTTATATTTAAAAATTTACTTTAAAAAAACGTACTTGGTTATTCAGGGAGAATTCCAACTTCAATTACTTAAATCAATTTTGCCAAATTGATTTCCAATTTGTCCCATTTAAATTCAGAATTCATTAATTTCAGATCTCATTTCTTGATTCCAATTTTTAAATTTCTCAATTTCTTCTTCGTTCCTTTAAATAAATTTAAACTTTAAATTTTAAAATAATTCTTTATTTCCTTAATTGATATAACTTAAGTCTACAATTCATCAATTTCATTTTATTCAAATTTCCATTTCTCTTCATACTCGAAGTTATTTATTATTATTTTCATATTACTTCTATTTCCTTTCAATTCATTCTTAATTTATTGAAACTTTCTATAATTATTTCGCTTACAAATTTACTTCCTTTTAATTTCTTTTCAACAATCCAATTCATATATTTTGGTAATTTATTATACCCAAATATCCAATCAAACCATAACATTCAATATTCCAATATAACTCATCCTAGGATATCAAATAATCATAATAGAGAATATTGAATAATTTAAATAAATGTGAGGGGTCCAGTTGGATCCCTCCAACCTGTTTTTCCTGCATCCACAAATGTTAGCACAATACAATATGCCAATTCCAAAATATCATACTAAATCACATCACTCAATTCATCCATTCAAACAATTATTTAAATTTAATCATTTAAGTTTAAATTTAACTGAGTGAGATTAACTCACCTTTGACTTAAATTTGCAGTCTATTTCCATTCACTTCTGTTCCAGCTTGTTTCTCGATTTTTCTTTTACACCTTGTATAATCATTTACAATTTTTATTAATATTCGAATAAATGAAACAATTGAATTTCCATCTATTTAACTTAATTTACATAAGAATTTGGGTTTTATGCTAAAAATTTGTTTTACATAAATTTTCTTTTTAACTAAATATATTTTTAGCAACTAAAATAATTAAATAAATTTTATTCAATAAATCTACTTCCATAATATATTTCATTTCATTTTTAAAATTAAACAAGTAGATCAAAATGTGTATAAGTTTATTAATTTTATTTTATTGTATTTGAAAACTCATGTATACTTATATAACAAAAATATCCATATTTATTTAAAAATCTAATCCTATATAAACTCTGTACATTTATAGAATAAAAATCCCTTTCCCAAAGTCCCGTCTATATACATAAATAAAATAAATAGGCGCGTGCATTTATATATATTTTACCTGTATATATATATTTTGTACATATAAATATGGCTATTATCAAATTGAGATTTGACTAAAGTGAATTGCAAAAGAAAACAACGCAACAGAATATACCTCACTGCAAACTCGAGCACCGCCTGTACCCACGCGACCGTCGCAGTCGACTCCACAAATCAAAGATCCAAACCATTGCCGCACTACCCCAGTCGCAGCGAGCTTCTCCAGTTGCCCTGTTCCTCTCGTCGCCACAGCAGCACTTCGCGCGCCTTCAAAACCCTAACGAATTTGGGCCGAACTCGATCACGACGACCCTGCAAGCATCGCGATCTCGAGCTCGTGCGCCTTTTCCCCTCAATTTGTCGCCGCAGTTCCCGTGCCTCTACTGTATCACAAATCACCTCGCGAGCTTCTTTGCCACATACGAACCACAGGAACCCCAAACATTGCGATCGAACCACGATAAAATTTGAAGAACCAGAGAAAGAAGGCACGCGATTTGAACGGCGTAGGGATGAGAGGGACGCGACTTTGAATTTGTTAATTTTTATATACACGATTCTGATTCGAATCAAAAAAGGGGAGAAGATATCGTGATTTAAACAAGGTTTCGGCTACTATATTTTATTTCTATTTTGCTTGCTCGAATTTTGAAGAAAAGGGGAAAGGGAGGTTCGGCTTTGAAGAAATAAAAGAAGCCTGAGGAAGCTTCGTGTGGTTATCCTTGTTTCTTCTGAAGGAAGCCATTTTATATATACATATATATATAATTTTATATCTTGGTTCTGGACTTTAGAAATGAAAACGAACAAGATTGAGACACTGCTTAAATGAAAGAAAGGAAATGTCGCGTGGTGTCATTGAAAGAGGGAACACGGAGATGAAGGAAAATCGGCATACTCACGAACAAATTTTCGGCTGAGATGTTGCTTATGTGGCAATATACTTATAAAAATTTAAATTAAATGATCGTTGTAAATTTCGACGCGTTTATATATCGTATGCTCACATAACAACTCCAATGGCTACGAAATTTGAAATCCAATAATAATTCAATATTATGGACCCAATGGAACTGGTTTCGTGAATTCCGAGACTGTGCCTCGGAAGGCTATTTTCAAATTCAGTTTAAACGATATAAATTTCGAAACTGAACAAACACTTCCAAATTCAATTTTAATACTTTTACTGCCCTCACTATCATCAATATAAATTTTATAAGCCTTCAAATTATTCTAATCGGATTAAAATTTCAGATTCAACATTTTATTCAAATTCAAGTTATTTAATTCAACAATTTAATTGTCAATTAAATTATGATATTCGTAATTTAAGTTGATAATTAACCTTTAAATAATTAAAATCAATTAAATATTCCGATTTTAAATGCTTGAAAATTCCGGGTCGTCACAGGGATGGAATCAAGTATAGATTGAGCGGGAATCAATTTAAATAATTATAAAGCTTAAGTAATTATTTATTCACACGAATATTGTCGAAGTGCATAAAGAAATGGACCGTTTGATGTAAACGAGATTGGATAAAATTCTATGAATTATTAGAAGTGAAATAAAATGATTTAGAAATCAATTGGAATGAATGTGAGGTTGTTTTGCTTAAAATGAATTAAATATGAGCGTATAAGCTGTAAATCACTTCAACTGAATGGAATGGTTTGAGAATTTATTATAAGCAATTGTAATAAGTGTTGGAACCTTTTATATGCTTATGGGAATTAATTAACATGCATTTTATGTGAAATTTATCGGTTTATGCCAGTATATCATATGCATTGTTACAACGTTGATGTTTTAGCTATTTAAATTTAAGTGAATGCTATAAACTTCCTATATATAGTACTTATATGTTTAAATTGAGTAAGTACAGGTATCGAGAAGCCGATTGATTGGATTTTGGTCACGTTTGATGCTAAAAATATAACCCGCTTGCTTAAAATGCTAAATAAGGTACGCCTACGCAATAAAAATAAGAAATATGAACTGTTTTTGGTTTTTCCGACCGTGTGGGTCGATGTATATATATTTATATCTTTTGTCAAATTGCAAAAGCTCCTCCGTACAAAGTGGACTCTGCCCAAAATTTTCAGGAATTTTGGGAGTTAGATTTTTTTTGAAAATTTTGGAAAATTTTGTTAACGACAAACAAATTCAAATTGGAAACTAAAATAAGTTAGTAAATGAAACCAATTTAAATTAATGACATGAATTAGTTATAAATGACAAATAAAATTTAAATATTTAGAGTTAAAAATAAATTGAATTCATATGGAAATGAAAGAATCGATTTGAATAGAAATGGATATAAACGAGCAGTAAGGTGAAAATAAGTTTAAGAAACATATAAATGCTTATACTAAGCTTAAGAAAAGATTGGTGAATTCTTAATTGGAAATTGATTGAGTTAATATTTGAATGAACAGATATGGACAATTTATAAAGAAGTCAATAAATGGTTTGAATATTGTGATTGGATATTATTGCTATAAAAGAATATCCAGGTATTGTTAGGAAGAGAAAAAAAAATGGCTTTAATTCCAGTAGATAAATTTGAATTGCTCGACAAAAAGGTATGTGTTTAAATTTCTGTGAAATTTGATTGGGTTTTGGATCGAGCCACTTGGCTTTTTGTTTTCTTTTTGGATTTGGGAGGCCGTAGAGCCATTTTGTAGTAGTACCGAGCTAGCCTCGCAAAGGAGACGTTGACGAAATTTTTCAAAACTTTAGAGAGTTAGAAAATTTTGAGAAAGTTTTGATAATTCAAATTTGGTTTTAACTTTAAAATTTGAATTGTTAAGTAGCGATATAATTTGAGGCTTATGGATAAGTTTGAAAGGTTAGAAAAAGGGTTAGTGAGTCTTTGATAAAAAAAATTGTTTGGTAAGTTGTTAAAAACTATTTGGGTTGAGGGAATAGTTAACGGGATATAGATCATTCTTCCTAAATAGAAATTTCGGGGACGAAATTCTTTTAAGGGGGGAGGAATGTGACGACCTGGAATTTTTGGGCGATTTGAAATAGGAATATTTAATTAATTTTAAATATTTGAAAGGTTAATTTTAACTTAAATTCCAAATATCACTATTTATTTGATAATTAAATTTTTGAATTAAATAATTTGAAGTTGGATAAAATGTTGAATTTAGAGTTTTAAGCCTATTAAAAATAATTTGAAGATTTGTAAAATTTATATTGATAGTGCTGAGGATAATAGAAGTTTTAAAATTGAATTTAACACTGATTTGTTCAATTTTAAAATTATATCCTTTAAATGGAATTTAAAAATAGCCTTCCAAGGCACAGTCTCGGAATTCGACGAAACCAGTTCCATTGGATCTGTAATATTGTATTATTATCGGATTTCAATTTTCGTAGCGTTTGGAGTTGTCGAGCGAGCGTACGATATATAAACACGTTGAAATCTATATCGAAAATTAAATAGTAACTGGATTCAAAAAGCTATCTTCTCCATACGATCGAGTAAGGCCTTGAAACCTTTTCCATTGTGTTCGGAATAGGGGTTTAACATTATAGACGCCTAGCGGCACTCCTCGATAGGGTTCGAAGTTTTAGACTGCATAAATCGAGACAATTTGGTTTTAATTTATATAAATTTAAATGCATTGGTCAACTGCAAGGATCCTTTCCTAGCCCGCTTTACTTCAACGTCACACCTTTTTGTCTCCTCTTCAGAAACACTATCGCCTTCTTCTTTCACGCTAATGTCTTTTCTTGTTCCCCTTCACACCTCAAGCACGCTACCTCCTGTTATAGAGCGTACGTTTCTTCTTTTTAAAACATTAACCGAGTCGTTCCTTTTAATTTCGAAATCAATTTCTTAAGAAAACAAATGGCCGAAAACAAAAAATCTTCTCAAATCAAACCTCATTCTCCTTCCCTAATTTCCAATTCAAAATCGAATTAAATACTCTGACCAAGATTAAAAAAAAGGAAGGGGGAAAGCAATCGAACACTGAGCAGCTTGCGTTCGAATTTTCGAGCGGAGGGGAAGGACATTGAGCGTGGGCCACGTGCGAAGGTGCGAGGAGGCGGGTGTGTGGAGGAGCTCGACGCGAAGTAAGGGCGGCGCGGTGGAAATAGTAGTGGTTGAGGTGGTAGGATGGAGGGCGAAGTCGATGTTGGAGGAGTCTCGATCTTAATAATCGTTGTTTCTGGATTTGCGCTAGAGTTTTCGAACGACGGTGGGTGATCGGGTTCGCGAATGAGTGTGTTCACCTGTGAGTTTTGGGGTCAGTCATGCTCATGTGAGCATGAAGGAGGGTAGACGACTCAAGGAGGTTGAGTAGCAGCATCGGCGTCGTGCGACGTGGGGTCTGGGTTCTCCTTTAGGCGGTGAGGTATACGATTCACTGTTACTTTTCATTTTAAATTTAATAATTCATGTATATGAATATATACAGTAAGTAGGAAATTTTACATAGATAAGATTTGGAAAAGTACGAAGCTTTAAAATGTTTAAAGTTAGATTTGTAAAACCTATAAATATTATTCTTATATGCAGGCAGTTTAGAAGTGTAAATCTACCAGTTTATGTTAATATTGTTTATTAGTGATTAATGTTGTAAATAAACTGATTTAATTTATTTTAGTTACCAAAAATAATTTATTTAAGGATAATTTGTTAATTTAAATTTATTAAATGTTAATAGATTTTTGGTTAACCAAGGATATTAATAAATCGAATAAATATTTATACAAGGTTAAAAATCGAGAAAGAGGAAAGCTGGATTGGAATGGATGCTAATAAAATAAAAGGTGAGTTATTCTCACTCAGTTAAATTTAAATTTAAATGATTAAATTTAAATAATTGTTTGGAATGGTTGAATTGAATTATGTGTTGTGGTGTGGTATATATTTGGAATTGGCATTTTATATTGTGCTAACATCTGTGGATGTAGGGAAAACAGGTTAGAGGGATCCAACTGGACACCTCAACATTTATTTAAATTATTTAATACCCTCTGATGTGATTATTTTATATTCTGTGATGAATATTATTGATAATTGGAATATTGGATGTTATGGTTTACCTAAATATATTCCGGTGCACCAAGCTATCAAGATATATATAGAATTGGATTTTGGAAATAAAACGAAGAGAATTTGTAAGTGAAATAATCATAGAAAATTTAAATAAATTAAGAATAAATTGGATAAGAATAATAGCAGTTTTAAATTCTAATAAATGAATTCCGTATATAGAAAGGAACTTTGAATTAACAGAAGATTAATGAATTTTAAACTTTAGCATTATTATTGTATAAGAACAAACATTTGTTTAATATTTAAGACTTAAATTATTGAAAAGAATAAAGAAGAAATTGGGAAAAATCTGAAATTTGTATATTTCAGTTAAAAGATTTAAAATCACATGAAAAATAATGACAATAATAATTAAGTGCATAATTAATGAATTTTGAAATGAATTGAGTAATTAAAGAAACTTATTTCAAATGGAATAAATTGGGAATCAATTTGGAAAATTGATTTAAGTGATTGAAGTTGGAATTCTCCCTGGATAACCAAGTATGTTTTCAAAGTAAATTTTTAAATATAAGTCAATAGTTTTAAAATTGTTTTAAAAGGGTATGTTTTGAAAAATTTATTATTTCTAATATTTAAAGTCTAAAGTAAGTATTTCCTTTTAATTTCTTATAGCAGTAATTATTTTAAAAAGTGAAAATCTAGTTTTATATGTATTAAGTAACTTTGTTTTCAAATATTCATATAGTATGTATTTTTAATAAACTATTAAAATAGTTTTAATTTAAATGTTTTAAAGTATATTTCAAAGTAAAGTGTTTTAATTTATTTTTAAATCTAGTTTTGTGCTTGGTGATTTCAAAGGAGATAGAAAATATTTGGGAAAGTTTATTCTGAAAAGAAAGATGGTTTTGAAACTGTTTTCAGAGGATTGAAAATAGAAATATATCTTGTAAAGATATTTTGAGGTAAATAAATAATTTGGGAAATTATTTATTGTGTGATGGATGCTGTGAATATAAACTGATAGTTAAATAACCGACTATCAATATTGGACAAATACGTTGATCATTTCGAAGAGACCGGGATCGAGATTTATTTCTCGAAACCCACTTCGATCCGGTTTGTACGTTTTCGTGAAAACGATTTCGGATTCGAAGATGGAGCTATGAAGTACAAGGGCTAGTCGCTACTAATCCTGAGGATATTTCCAAAATGGATATAATAGGAATAGTGCCTTCGGTTCTGTTCGAACCCGGACGGACTTGTATGGATGGATGCTTGCGAAACATCGTCAGGTGGACGATGGGCATTCCAAGGGATATATTCTAAAAAGGTAACGCTTAGCCTCAAGCCTCATCAAATGGGAATGACTGAAAATCAGGGGTTATGCAACAAGGCTAGGTGGGTAGCACCCAAGCAGGGTGAGGTCATCCCTGTCTAGATGTCCCTTTTTATTTCGGCTTAGTAGGCGGTTGCTGATCCAAACCGCGGAGTGATCTCACTCGGGATTATCCAGTAAGGGGTAGTCCCGGCCTTGTGTTGCAGAGGAGCGGGCGTACTCCTCGGCACGATGATCTAGGCCCCGTACTGTGACAGGTGGTACCCCAGTGCCTGGTCATTAGTTGGAAATTCATTCTCCCTACGAGCCTTGTACGGGTTTTGTTCGTATTACCCACTTTGTGGCTTGTAGCTGGAATTTAATCATGTAACAATTTCGGCTATTTTATAAGTATTCGTATATAGACCCTATTATAATATCAGAGGATTTCTATAAAAGTTGTTTTAGCTATCGTAAGGTAAAAACCCGACATGTTTATTTGTGGCGTGGTCTTACGAGATGCTTTTGTTTTCAAAGGATTTTTGAAACTTTAATAATCAATTAAGTGTGATTTTCTCACGCTGGCATTCCAGACTGACTCGGGTGTTATTTAACTATAATGCTCGGGTCAGACCGAGTATTATAGAATACAAGATATGATGCTGTGGAGCTCAAGAGACGAGCTGGATGACGATGCGTATCTTCGTACTTGTTTTATATATATTCCGCTGTGTTGAGTTGTTGTGTATCCATTGTATGCTATTGAGGCTGAACTGTGATTGATGGACTCTGATGATGTAATATATATAAACAAAGATATTTGATTTTGAGTAAAGGCCATTTATTTTCTGTTATATTTTATTCCGCTGCGATGGTTAGATTCTGTTGTTGATTTCTATTTTCTTCTTCTACCTCTTCTTCTTTAACCCAAATGGTTCGTATTTCTGTACAACTTGAGTTGATTTAGGTAGAATAGTGTTAACTCAAGGGGTACGGATTTGCGGGTCGTTTCATGGTATATAATGAATAAAATTGTGATTAATTGAGATGTAAATATTGAGAGAAAAATATAAAATATGGCCTAAATTTAGGAGAGTATTTTAGTTGAAATTAAATGAGAAGTGAGGAGATAAGAAGGCATATATTCAATGTTATATATGATAAATAAATAGAATAGATGGGCAAAAGATGAATAAATATATTAACTAATTTATAGAAGTTAATGAATTATGTGAATAAAAAAAGAAGCACCAAAGGAAAAATTACCCAAAAATTAACATGAATTAAGTATAAGAGTTTGTAGTATTGATATTAAAGAAACATTAATGAAAAGAGTATCATAGATACATTGTTACAATTCACCTAGTTTAATACATCAAAATAGCTTCTAAAACACAATTTATTATAAAAGTCAATTTCTCCGCTTAACGGTTATAAAAGGAACTATTTGTTATATACTGATAAATTATAAATAAGTATCTAATAAATTGCTCAACCAAAATACATTTGCTTTATCAAATATGGACTTAAATTATGGAGTGTTCAGTATTTGGGTCAAAATTAAATGAGAAAATAGGAGATAAAAATGTATACATTTGATATTTTTATGATAGAATAAACAAAATGGATCAGGAAGAGAGGAATAAATAAATGATATGTGTTACTTAATGCATTAATTTAAAGAATTTAATGAATTGTGTGAATAATAAACTGGAGATTTTAAATAAAAAAATTAACCAAGGATTAAAATGAATTAACTATAAGAGTTGATGATATTGATATATAAGGAACAATAATAGAGAGAGATGTAGCAACTCGGCTTGTTTGATACATCAACTTAGCTTCCAAAATACAATTTACTATAAAAGACAAATTCTCCATCTAAAAAATATACAAAGAACTATTTGTCATATAGTGATAAATCGCAAAATAAGTAACATTTAAATTTCTCAATCAAAAGTAACATTAAATTAAATTATATACTTTCCATGACCTGGAAAAATGCATAGTAAGTATACTAAGATTATATTAATATATCAATTAAAGATGTTAAATTTTATCAAAGAAATATCAATAATGAACACAATACGAAAATAAGGCTTCAAACTACAATATGTAAAGTATACCTTTCATTAAATTGTTTTATGCCTTTCAAAATTTATTATTGTCCATCTTCTAAAAATTATGAAATTCAAAGGAAGCATGTCATCAAACTAAAACGGTACAAGCTCTACATAAGAATGGGCTCCTAAACATGTTTAGCTTATGCATCAGTTTTCAAAGATGAAAACCCTTATATTATCTAGATGCATCATTTATTTCTACTAGGATGAGGCTACTTTAGCATGATATATTAAGCCATCATGCCCAACAATGAAAAGCCGCACCTAAAAAAAATCTAGCAGCCATACTCGACAATAAAAAGCTGCCACTTGAAAAAAATATAGTAGCAAAATCAATTAGTAAAGATCTAATTCTATGAAGATGAAGAAATAATCAAATACAACACACTTTATTGTATTCCCAATGATCCATTATCTTATTACATCGAATAAAATACATATTCCTTTATTTTTCTCTCGTAAAAATGAATAAGATTTAAAATACTGAATTAGGAAAACAGTATTATGCGGTGATAATTGGAATGATTACTGAAATTAAACTAGGAAATGAGATGGTAAGAAAATGTGATTGAAATATTGTTTAGCTATGGAATAGGGGGGTTAATCAATAATGAAAGAAGCTTCGGCTTAAAAAATAAATATGTTAAAGGATTCTCATACAGAAAATGTAAATTGAGGAGACGCAATCAATACGTAGGTTTAATGGTAGAAGAGTAAAACAAAATAATTGAAGGGCGAAAATGATAAACGAGCCTTAAACAAAGGAGAATCTAATATACAGCCTGAGAAAGAATGTGAGAGCAGATAACGAAAAGTCATATATTTAACATTATATAATAGAAGAGATAACACAATGTTAACTCTGATGTCATTGTTGGATTAACTTCATTGATATGAGAGAAATTTACAAATTTTTTTTACTAATTTTGCACTGGATCTTAATTTTATGTTATTATGAATAATTTAGTCGCATTGAATCATATTTATTTTTCTATAAAATAATTTTTTATCTTAAAAATAATTTTACCTTAATTTCAATTTCAAAATTTTATTTAATGAATTTTGCTTCAATTTGTTCTAAGAACGATCAACTTAATTTATTTCACACATACAAATATATATATATATATATATATATATATATATATATATATATAATTTTCTTATCGTATCATATATATAACAGGGAGCATGTGCGATTACATCTCCTATGGTTGTTTGGTTATGTAACAAAACTCTTGGTTTAACATTTAGGGGAGCATATGTGAACATTGAGATTTATGGTCGCATCATGCATAAAATGTATAGTATATATATGGTGTTGCAAAATTTTGATAATTTACACACACATACAATATCCTTATTTGGGCTTATATATTACAGTAAAATTTAATTAATAATTGTATATGTAAAGGCTTATGACCTTTTAAAATATACATGTATAATTTTTTTATTCAAAAGGAACATGGCCATTTTAAATTTCTATTACAAAAATATACTTTCATAAAAGTATCAGGACCTCTAAAAAAATGGTTTTTCTAGATTTAATTTTTTTTCAAAATAGATAATATAGTAGGAATTGTGGCTGCTGGGATTCGAGCCCAGGTCTCCACGGCCACAACGTGGAATTCTTACCACTAAACTACAACCACTTTATGTTTTAGTTTTTACTTTTAATACATATATACTTGACACACACACACACACACACACATATTATTGCGAAAAATATGCACATTTAAGTTTTTACTTTTATTGCTTTTCTCTACTAGAGAAGATGAGAAAATAACTCTTCTCTTTTTAAGATTTAATTAGAATTTTTGTATAAATTTTATTTAGAAGAATGAGAGACCATAGGTCTGTTTATAGTGGGAAATAAATCAAATAAATCTCATTTATTTCTCCACATTTTGTCCTTCTCTTTCCCTTTTGTATGGTTGGTTATCATATACAAAATAAATGCAAATTTTCCTATTCCTGTCATTTTTTTAGTTATATTTCAAGCACTCCTTATTCTTTTTGACTCATAGTGTAAGATTTTCTTATAAAATGCAGACATAAAGGTGATTGACGTTCTGTATTTTACTATGTGAAGTTCGATGCATACTTCTTAGAACTTCTTTACACTAGTGCACATGGGACTTCCAATACGTTGATAAATTTGTTGATAGAATGAATATTATATTATTTTTTAATTCAACAAATACTATTATGCAGTAGCATTTAAACATGAATTGCTATTAGAAGTTAAAACAAAAAAGTAAATAGTATATTTTTATTAAATAAAAAATGCTACTAAATACTTATGATTTTATAAGATGATACCATGCAATATTATTTAACAGTTACAAACAGATACTTATAATATATAAAAAATCATGTAAAAAAAGAGTAACTAAACATTTAAATATAAAATCTTACCAAAAAATAAAATTGTAATATATGATCACAACCTTCATTTGCAAAATGATATTACAATTTATGAAGTATTACTACAAATCAAAGATTATTAATGCAGTTCATGAATGTTATTATAAAATAGCATTGTTAGTCAAAATAAACACTTCAAACGAAAAATGCTACTACCATTTATAAATTGCTATCGATGTTCAAAAATTGCTACTATATTTTGAAAGTCTATAGGGTGGATCGTATAGTGTATATGCAAGTATATATGACAAAATATATGATGCGACTAAAACAATATTAATCTAAGTAAATATAGAATAAGCACATAAGGATTTTATACTGGTTCAGACCTCTCGTCCTACATCCAGTCCCAAAGCTTCCCTTTGGAATTCGACTATCAAACACCCTCGCTTCGCCCGGAGGAATATGCTTGGTTACAATAAATTGTTCTTGTCAAATATGCGTTCTATAACACGGATATTGACTAATAAGTGCAAATGCTTCCAATATATATCTAGAGAGTATTAATTGTGAAGAACTGAATATATGTAAGAGTGAAATACAAGTATAGATTGCTAAAGATCAAGAATATTGTAGAGTATGTAAGTAAAGAGCACAAGTGAGCAAGGTAGTTGTTTCCTTTGATTCTTGATGGTATACATAGTTGTAGAGAAGTTCCTTGAGTAATTTCATCCAATAACAAGTGCTTCTATAGTTGCTTCTATTGATGATGAAGAGTTGCAGCGAAGATGTCTTTTCAAATGTGGCAGTTGAGATTTGAATATAAATTCCGAGTTCAAAATCAGACATCTGGTATTTGTATCAGACGTCTGACACTATATATTTTTGTATATAGTAGTCTTTCAGACGTCTAAGTGCATGTACCAGATGTCTGATCCTGTCTGTTTTGTTGTTCCAGAGGGTTTTTCCAGACGTCTGGCTGGTGCACCCAGACGTTTGAAAACTGTGTATGTCTACTTTATGCATCTTTCTTGTTGCTTCTTTGATCCTATCGACTTGTAGTCTCTTGTAATGTTCTTTGAGCCTTGTTCTTGTCTTTTTAGTGATGTTATTTAGCAAGTATTTGTAAATATATATATATATATATTTATATATATATATATATATATATATATATATATATATATATATATATGCATATTCGGTTTCCATTGTATAGTTGTTGTCATTGAAACCGTAGATTTGATTTCCTAACAATCTCCCGCCTTTTGATGATGACAACGATACAGTGTACATATATATAATTTTATAAATCTCCCTCTGAACATGTGCTTTCCATAATTTATTTGTAATCTTTATTATTTATCCTCCTTTGGCATTATCAAAAAGAATATATCACTTTTTTTTTAAATTTAGAAATTATTAAATATTGACCAATCATTGTAATACAGAGATGTACACAGAAATAACACACCAAAAAGGAATTTCATTTACATTAAACGAGTACGTTCATAGATTTTTATCATTTTTTTACAAAAGATGGATTCCTAAAAATCTACGAGTCATTTTGGGGAAGCTTTCTCTTGATCACCTATCTTTTTCAAAATTGATTTGAAAACCTTTATCGCATAATTGACTAATACTTAGTAGGTTGTGTTTTAGATTTTCTACTAAAAAAATATTTGTAATAATAGGAGAGTTAGAAGTACCAGAGTTGATTACTTCTCCAATGCCCACGACGTATCCTTTTGAGTTATCTCCAAAAGTTACTGTTCCACCATCGATGTATGTTATATTTGATAACATTTTTAAATTTCCGATCATATGGTTGAAGCATCCACTATCTAGTATCCGTTTCTCCTTATTTTTTGTTTTAGGTACCTACAAAATAAAAGATGGCTTAATTGGTACCCATGTACTTTGTTAGGGTCCTAGAAGCTAGGAGAAGTAGGTAGCCATACCCAAGAAGGTTGGGTACCTTTATAAATATAATTCTTATTATAGACTACATTTCTAAGAAATTATTAATATGTTTTTGTCTAATCAAATTATTATTTGTCTTAGGAATCCAAATTTTCATATTTCTGGTATTCATATTAGACTTAGGTGAACTTTTAGTTTTTTTATAAATACAACTATATTTCTTAATATCATTCCCTCTTTGTTTAAGAGTATTTTTAAATCCTATTCCATTTCCATTTCCTGATGGTTTTGAAGTTTTGATAAGATTTTCTAAATCCTGTTTTCCTTTATTAAATTTTGAAACATTATTTGTAATTTTATCTAATTTTTCTTTTAATTCTAAATTTTCAATTTTCAATATTTCAATATTACTCTTCGAGTTGTCATTTTCTTTTAACAAGTTATTATTTTCTAATTTAGTTTTATCAAAATCAATAGCAATAGCTTCATTTTCGACCAAATTATTTTTACATTTTTTTAAGATAATTCTAGTTCTTCTTCCAAAATAATTTTTTCATCTTTTAACATTCCTACTTCAAGTTCTAATCTATTTATTTTGACTATATGTTCTTTGTTCAATTTTTTAATTTGTCTAAATTTATCATCTAATTCCACACTAAATTCTAATAATTCATCATAACTAAGTTCACGACATACCTCATCATTTTGTGCCATAAAGCACACATTAGCTTGTTCCCCTTCGCTATCGCTATCACCGTCTGATGATGATGAAGAATCCGAGTCATCCCATGTTACTTTGAAAGCTTTCTTCTTTTTGAATTTTTCAAATTTTCTCTTCTTTTTATCATTATTCAGCTTGGGACAGTCTTTCTTTATATGTCCAAATTAATCACATTCGTAGCATTTGATTGATGTTTTCTTTGTTGAGCTTGATTTTCCTTCTTTCTAAAATTTAGTCATTTTACTATACTTCTTGAATTTGTTGTAGTTTTTGGCAATAAATACAATTTCTTCTTCGTCTAAGTCGGAGTCTTCATTTGTTGTTGGAAATGCTATGTTCTTCTTTACTGAATTTAATTCTTTTCGTGCCTGTAAATTAGCTTCATAGGACATTAAACTTCCTATCAATTCTTCAACTAAGAGTGCCGAGAGATCATTAGCTTCTTCGATAGCTAATACTTTTCTTTCCCACTCTGGAGTTAAAGAGTTAAGTATTCTATATACTAAATCAAAGTTTGTGAATTTGATTCCAAGTGCCATTAAATCATGTTGAATGGTTTGGAATCTAGAGTACATGTGTTCTATAGATTCGTTTTGTTTCGTTTTAAATGTTGAAAATTAATTTTGTAAAATTGAAATCTTAGTTTGTTTAACTTTGTTTGTACCTTCGTGTGTAACTTGTAAGGTACACCAAACATCAAGTGCGATATTACATAACATGACACGCGAAAATTCATTTTTATCTAGCGAACAAAATAAAACATTCATAGCTTTGGCATTATTACAAGCTATGGTTTTTTGTGCATCGGTCCACGTGTTCATAGTAGTGTCAGGTGCTTCATATTTATTTCGAGTGGCTGACCAAATTTCTAATCCATTGGCTTCCATAAAAATTCTCAAACGAGTTGACCAATATGCATAGTTAGAACCATTAAAAAGTGGGGGTCGTGCTGTGGATTGACCTTCTTGAAAAATAATTGCTATATTTTATTAATTAAAAAATGGGTTATTTTATTTTGATCTAACCTTGCTCTGATGCGAATTGAAAGTCTACAGGGTGGATCGTGTAGTGTATATGCAAGTATATATGACAAAATATATAATGTATGTGACGCCTCACCTCTATGCTCGCAATAACAAAGAGTATTAAAAGAAATACTGTCTGTTATCACGAAGAATAAGGCTGGATAGGAGCAGCCATCCGTAGTTAGGCCTTACACTAGTATTGGTTATTTCGATAGGAGTGATATATATATTTTTAGTTTTTCATCTCTTGTTTGTTTACTCCCATCGCCATACCCAATTCCAGTATAAAACGATCTACGATGGTTCATAATAGTTTAGGACAATAGCTATAATAATAACACAGATAATATAAATGCGGAACACAGGTAAAACAAAAGTCTCATATATATAATAACTGATGTCAATTACAATACATGTGATACAGTACATATGATACAACTACAACTGTCGACTCTGGAAGTTACATATACAAGTACATTAACGTATATAATATACATGAATACATATCTTCCTATACAATTTTACGGACTACTACAAATGACGACCACTACTCTAAAAGATATGAAGTGACTTCATAGCTCAAGCAGCAACCCAAAGCTAAAAATCTACAACCTGTAAATACTCGGTCTGACCCGAGTATTACATTCAAAAGAAAATAATACATGGGTCAGTCTAATTCAAACTCAGTTATTAGTGCACAGAAGCAATAATAATTAACTAATGAATAGACGACAGTCACAATCAATCTCGTCTATCCGATCCTTAAATAAAGAAATAGGATAACGATAAATATAACACGTAACAGTGTTAAACAACAAATCAGCAAATTAAACCAAATCAGAATATTGAATTGGATAAACAAAACAGTTCAAATAATTGAAATATCAATTAAAATATTATTTCGAGTAGGGCTGTTGTACACGCACGCGTGCACTGCCTCGCCACTACAGCATATGGAATATGCAAAAGATCAATAAATCGAACTAGAATAGAATATCATACGCACCTTACCGTGTGGCTGCAGTTCACGCTTGCGTGCACTGCCTTGCCACTATAGTGATGTCGTGCCCAAAAACTCAATACCGTGTGGCTGCGGTTCACGCTTGCGTGCACTGCCACGCCACTACGTTGATGAATAACACAAAAACTCAATGAATCAAAAGTAACCGGCATCAACTCAAATAAAATGAATCAGATGGAACTGCAACAACGAGCACAGTAGTATGAAGGTGAGGGCACCAAAGATATGGCACCACAGCACACAACAGTAAAATACACAGAGCAATCATATACCAGAACTGGAAAAACCCTCAAGAAAGTATACTTAGCACAGTTCAAAGGAATGCATATAATCGTGTAATAGTGAAACGAATCACTGCAGTGACATGTACAATGCACAACCACTACACAGTGACAACAAAACAGGTCGAAGACAACCTATGCACGAAACTCGAATGTGCAGTACGAAATGCACATGGTCAAATTTGAATCAGAGGTGCAACTTGGGACTGCAGACATATCAAATTAATAATGCAATAGTGTGTAAATGTTGCAAGACCAGTGAATAGAAATGGACGACAATGAATTCTATATATATGCATATGTATTGAAGGCCAGTAACATTGAAACAGTTCGGAACTGCAGCCAAATATATGCATATGCTTACTCAGTTACAACTCAAAACTACAACAGGGCAAACTGCAATGCCATCTAGACTAGTTCAGGTATGAACATACTCAAAGCTCAACTAACAATGTACTGTAATTAAACAACATGACACTACAAATCAAAGTAACAACTTGTTCAGGTGGTACAAGTATAAGGTAAATGCCACTTAAACCCACCAGTATACTAATAAGGTTTACATGACTGGATATGTACATGAAGACGACACAACAAGTGGAACATAATATGACAGTGTACAAAGTCGGAGCTACAACTCAAGACCATAAGCAAATTGAAACTGCAATACAGTGAACTAACGCATAGTGAAGTATACATCAGGACCAAATGCAAATGAATAACGCAAGGTATCAGATTTAACAAGTGACCAATACAGGTTAGCTCAGTTGGAAACATATATACATGGGATGCAACTGTGAAACTGGGCAATGCAAGAATTCAAGTTTATATGCAACTAAACAGTGCAATAAAAACATGCACACTTATATAAATGTATGCAAGAAACCATACATATGTACTCACGTGGATAACCAATGCAACAACTCAGATTAGTGAGTACTTCATAAATGCAGACCAGATCAGAGTGACAACAAATACAAGCTCAACCAAGTCAAAAATGAACATTTCAATGTTTGCAAAATAATTACCCTAGCATACAGCTAGGAAGTAAAGCGTTTTAATAATGCAAAGTGCTTATTCACATTTGTAGCTAGTAGTGAGCATTTTAATAAACTATATACACAGTGCAGTCGTGATATTCAAATGCAGGTCAAAAATATAATGGCCGATGGGATTAATATAGCAACACGGCCACCCTGAAATGCAACCATATACAAGTGGAATCCAGTGCAAACAACTGAACTCCAAGAATGATAGTGATTGAGTATCAGGTTGAAAAACAGTGAAAAAGTCACAGTAGTTTCAAAACAAAGTATCGAGCAAATTCAAATTTTAACCCAAAAATCATAGTGACCGAAGTCAACTAAAACCAGCAACTTCACAGAACCATGATGACCGAGAAAACATGTCCAAAGCATTTTAACAAAATCAAATGGCCATGATAAATCATCAACATCAAAATATACTCGACCGGCAGAGACGACACTTCAGTAGATTGAAACTAGTTAGTACACAAAATCGTCACAGCATAAACAAGGCCGTGGAAAACAAGAAATTGAACCAATATAAAAATCAAGTTCGTAAATATCAAGCATCAGATTATACGAATTGGCAAAGTTAGGGAAATCATCAATCTACGAAATAATATCGAACGCAAAGCTCAACACTATGTCGAAATAGATGTGAGTGACGTAAAGATCACTCACCTTGTCGAGGCAAATTGAAGGTGCCGTGAGCTAATAAGGAGACCGCCGATCGTCCAAGAAATCACAAAATCGTCCTTCAATCGCTTCCCAAGTCAGCACCATCGATTTTTTTTCCTATGATTGTTTTAGGGTTTTGAATCAGTGAAAGATGAAAGAAGGGTCGGGTTTGCCTTATGGTTATCACGGCAAAAACAAACAATTGAAATCGTGGGCTAACATTTAAATTTGAAGCCCACAAAACTCTTTAAATTTTTGAAAAGAATTTAAACCGAATTCGAAACTCTCAATAGCAATTAACAACTAATTAAATCATCATTTGACGAAAATTAATTGTTATAAAATTCCGGGTTGTTACAGACTCCCCTCCTTATAAAAATTGCATCACCGCAATTTTCATAATCAAGGTCGTCAATAACAATTATTTTTCTAACATAAACTGGTTAAGCTAGAAAAATAAAGGTCAAGAACACAAATGCCAAAGAAATCTTTTAATTTCATAGAAGAAATTCACAAATTCTCAACAAAATCTAATTATCCAGTAGACAATGAGAAAACAACAAAACTGAATAAGTGCAATTATCAGCAATATTCAATTACCAACTAGATACTTAAAATACAGAAAATCACAAAACAGCAATATCTAATTATCGATACGATAATTAGAAAACAGCAAAATCTAATCATCAACTAAGATAATTATAAAACACAAATCACAATTCGCAAAACTGCAGTTACCTAGTTACCAAAACGGTAATCAGAAAACAACAAAGGTCTAATTATCAAAAACGATAATCAGATTTTCTCAAATCAACAATATTTAATTATCTCAAACGATAATCAATATCAAATCAATAAGTATTTAATTATCACAATCGATAATCAAATATCAAATCAACAATTATTTAATTATCTCAAGCGATAATAAAATCTCAAATTAATAAATATTTAATTATCAAAGGCGATAATCAAATTTCAAATCAACAAATATTTAATTATCAAAAGCGATAATTAAATCTCAAATCAGCAAATATTTAATTATCTTAAGCGATAATTAAATCTCAAATCAGCAAATATTTAATTATCACAATCGATAATTAAATTTCAAATATCTAATTATCACAAGCGATAATCAGAAATCTCAAACCATCAAATCAACAAATCAACAAATCAACTAATATCGGATTATCAAAAACGATAATCAGAACACATATCAACAATATTTAATTATCTCAAATGATAATCAAATCAACAAATATCCGATTATCAAAAACGATAATCAAATCAACAAATATTCGATTATCAAAAACGATAATCAAATCAACAAATATTCGATTATCAAAAACGATAATCAAATCAACAAATATTCGATTATCAAAAACGATAATCAAATCTCAAATCAACAAATATTCGATTATCAAAAACAATAATCAAATCAACAAATATTTGATTATCAAAAACGATAATCAAATCAACAAATATTCGATTATCAAAAACGATAATCAGAATCAACAAATATCTAATTATCACTATCGATAATTAGAAACAACAAATATCCGATTATCAAAAACGATAACCAGAACTCATATCAACAAATATCCAATTACCTACAGATAATTGGAACAAAAAATATCTAGAATCAATTAAGATAATCTTGAAAATCAACATAAAAGGTGGATCGATCCCAACAAATGGCGAGTTTTTAAGCTACGCCGCACGTGCATCAACAAATGGCCAAAGCCTACTAAGTACCCAACATAATTTTTGGCGCCCAACAAATGACCCGGAGGTCCAACAAATGACCCGAAGGTCTGGTAATGGTATTGACCCGAAGGTCCAACAAATGACCCGGAGGTCCAACATAGTGGCTCGAAAGCACACGAAAATCATCAAATATTTCAATTAACGAGTCCGGAATTAAACAAAATAGCAAACGCACATGTCACATACCACGTGTTTTACTAAATCGTTTAATTCTCTTCATCGTTTCCTTGAAAGTGCAAAATTGTGTATTTCAAAATAACATTTTACATTCTCAAACGGACAAGTCCAGAGTTAAGCGAATCAGTAAAAGAAAGGGTTCACAGTCCTCGATTTTGCTGAAATGTTTAAATCACTTTCTCATTCTTCTGAAAACGCAAACTGTAAAAATTCTGAAAACAATTTTATTTATTTTATAAATGTAATAATTTACATTTTCAAACGAACAAATCCGGAATTAAGCGAATCAGTAAAAGAAAGGGGTTCATAGTCCTCGATTTTGCTGAAACGTTTAAATCACTTTCTCATTCTTCTGAAAACGCAAACTGTAAAAATTCTGAAAACAATTTTATTTATTTTAAAACGCTTTTTATAATCACGTGGTTAAACCAGCAACATAAGTAGCAACTTCAACAAAGAAATGGTACTTCTCAAAACAACATAAAACTAATCTCAAAATCAGTATTGCGGGATAACCGCTTGAAAATCCACTTTAAAATTTGACGGTTACTGAAGTCAAAGCGACAGTAAATTTTAAACGTCAAAATCTCGTCAAAATAATTCTCATCAAAATATAATATCAGTGAATTTTCATTCATTAAAAATGTCAACAAAACACTGTGCTTCAAAAATTTAGCATTGGTGTAAAAATCCCGTTATAAAAATAACGGCAACAAAATACGTTTCATAACCAAGCATCAGTTCAACGTAAAATTAATGCAGTAACGTGCAACTCAAATTTGCACGTACACTACAAAATGAACAAAGAAATCATTCCATTATATCTTCAATTAAGATATTTTAATACAGCAAAAATCTAATCAGATATGACTAGCACCAAAGAAAACCAGCAAGAATTTCAACAAATCAAACTACTGGTTAAACAGCATAATGAAATTAAATTCATTTTCATATTTCGATTTTTAAATCAAAATAATTATCAGCTGTACTCAGCGAAGCAGTCGCACTGTTTTCGCCGCGCACTCTGATAAACAAAACACGATTCACTTTTATTTTTAAATACAGATATTTAAAAATTTCATCAAAATTTCAAAACTTTAGTTTTGACTCAAAGCACAATAAAACATCGACTAATAGTTGTAACACATGTTCCATCTAAGTCATGTTTTATATTATGTCCATAAACCCCAAGCTCTGATACCAACTGTGACGCCCCACCTCTATGCTCGCAATAACAAAGAGTATTAAAAGAAATACTGTCTGTAATCACGAAGAATAAGGCTGAATAGGAGCGGCCATCCATAGTTAGGCCTTACACTAGTATTGGTCATTTCGATAGGAGTGATATATATTTTTAATTTTTCATCTCTTATTTGTTTACAACCATCGCCATACCCAATTCCAGTATAAAACGATCTACGATGGTTCATAATAGTTTAGGACAATAGCTATAATAATAACACAGATAATATAAATGCGGAATACAGGTATAACAAAAGTCTCATATATATAATAACTGATGTCAGTTACAATACATGTGATACAGTACATATGATACAACTACAACTGTCGACTCTGGAAGTTACATATACAAGTACATTAACGTATATAATATACATGAATACATATCTTCCTATACAATTTTACGGACTACTACAAATGACGACCACTACTCCAAAAGATATGAAGTGACTTCATAGCTCAAGCAGCAACCCAAAGCTAAAAATCTACAACCTGTAAATACTCGGCCTGACCCGAGTATTACATTCAAAAGAAAATAATACACGGGTCAGTCTAATTCAAACTCAGTTATTAGTGCACAGATGCAATAATAATTAACTAATGAATAGACGACAGTCACAATCAATCTCGTCTATCCTATCCTTAAATAAAGAAATCGGATAACGATAAATATAACACGTAACAGTGTTAAACAACAAATCAGCAAATTAAACCAAATCAAAATATTGAATTGGATAAACAAAACAGTTCAAATAATTGAAATATCAATTAAAATATTATTCCGAGTAGGGCTGCTGTACACGCACGCGTGCACTGCCTCGCCACTACAGCATATGGAATATGCAAAAGATCAATAAATCGAACTAGAATAGAATATCATACGCACCTTACCGTGTGGCTGCAGTTCACTCTTGCGTGCACTGCCTTTCCACTATAGTGATGTCGTGCCCAAAAACTCAATACCGTGTGGCTGCGGTTCACGCTTGCGTGCACTGCCACGCCACTACGGTGATGAATAACACAAAAACTCAATGAATCAAAAGTAACCGGCATCAACTCAAATCAAATGAATCAGATGGAACTGCAACAACGAGCACAGTAGTATAAAGGTGAGGGCACCAAAGATGTGGCACCACAACGCACAACAATAAAATACACAGAGCAATCATATACCAGAACTGGAAAAACCATCAAGAAAGTATACTTAGCACAGCTCAAAGGAATGCATATAATCGTGTAATAGTGAAACGAATCAGTGCAATGACATGTACAATGCACAACCACTACACAGTGACAACAAAACAGGTCGAAGACAACCTGTGCACGAAACTCGAATGTGCAGTACGAAATGCACATGGTCAAATTTGAATCAGAGATGCAACTTGGGACTGCAGACATATCTAACTAATAATGCAATAGTGTGTAAATGTTGCAAGACCAGTGAATAGAAATGGACGACAATGAATTCTATATATATGCATAGGTATTGAAGGCCAGTAACATTGAAACGGTTTGGAACTGCAGCCAAATATATGCATATGCTTACTCAGTAACAACTCAAAACTACAACAGGGCAAACTGCAATGCCATCCAGACCAGTTCAGGTATGAACATACTCAAAGCTCAACTAACAATGTACTGTAATTAAACAACATGACACTACAAATCAAAGTAACAACTTGTTCAGGTGGTACAAGTATAAGGTAAATGCCACTTAAACCCACCAGTATACTAATAAGGTTTACATGACTGGATATGTACATGAAGACGACACAACAAGTGCAACATAATATGACAGTGCACAAAGTCGGAGCTACAACTCAAGACCATAAGCAAATTGAAACTGCAATACAGTGAACTAACGCACAGTGAAGTATACATCAGGACCAAATGCAAATGAATAATGCAAGGTATCAGATTTAACAAGTGACCAATACAGGTGAGCTCAGTTGGAAACATATATACATGGGATGCAACTGTGAAACTGGGCAATGCAAGAATTCAAGTTTATATGCAACGAAACAGTGCAATAAAAACATGCACACTTATATAAATGTATGCAAGAAACCATACATATGTACTCAGGTGGATAACCAATGCAACAACTCAGATCAGTGAGTACTTCATAAATGCAGACCAGATCAGAGTGACAACAAATACAAGCTCAACCAAGTCAAAAATGAACATTTCAATGTTTGCAAAACATTTACCCAAGCATAAAGCTAGGAAGTAAAGCGTTTTAATAATGCAAAGTGCTTATTCACATTTGTAGCTAGTAATGAGCATTTTAATAATCTACATACACAGTGCAGTCGTGATATTCAAATGAAGGTCAAAAATATAATGGCCGATGGGATTAATATAGCAACATGGCCACCCAGAAATGCAACCATATACAAGTGGAATCCAGTGCAAACAACTGAACTCCAAGAATGACAGTGATTGAGAATCAGGTTGAAAAACAGTGAAAAAGTCACAGTAGTTTCAAAACAAAGTATCGAGCAAATTCAAATGTCAACCCAAAAATATAGTGACCGAAGTCAACTAAAACCAGCAACTTCACAAAACCATGATGACCAAGAAAACATGGCCAAAGCATTTTAACAAAATCAAATGGCCATGATAAATCATCAACATCAAAATATACTCGACCGGCAGAGACGACACTTCAGTAGATTGAAACTAGTTAGTACACAAAATCGTCACAGCATAAACAGGGCCGTGGAAAACAAGAAATTGAACCAATATAAAAATCAAGTTCGCAAATATCAAGCATCAGATTATACGAAATTGGCAAAGTTAGGGAAACCATCAATTTATGAAATAATATCGAACGCAAAGCTCAATACTATGTCGAATTAGATGTGAGTGACGTAAAGATCACTCACCTTGTCGAGGCAAATTGAAGGTGCCGTGGGCTAATAAGAGACCGCCGATCGTCTAAGAAATCACAAATTCGTCCTTCAATCGCTACCTAAGTCGGCGCCATCGAAATTTTTTTTTGAGAGGCCCTAATTTCTGAGCGAAGGATAGAAGAACGCGGCCGCCTCCATTCTTTTTTCTTATGATTGTTTTGGGGTTTTGAATCAGTGAAAGATGAAAGAAGGGTCGGGTTTGCCTTATGGTTATCACGGCAAAAACAAACAATTGAAATAGTGGGCTAACATTTTAATTTGAAGCCCACAAAACTCTTTAAATTTTTGAAAAGAATTTAAACCGAATTCGAAACTCTCAATAGCAATTAACAACTAATTAAATCGTCATTTGACGAAAATTAATTGTTATAAAATTCTGGGTTGTTACAATGTAACTAAAACAATATTAATCTAAGTAAATATAGAATAAGCACACCAGGATTTTATACTGGTTCGGACCTCCCAACCTAGGTCTAGTCTCGAAGCTCCCTTTCGGAATTCGACTATCAAACACCCTCGCTTCGTCCGGAGGAATAGGGTTGGTTACAGTAAATTGTTCTTATCAAATATGTATTCTATAACACGGATATTGACTAATAAGTGCAAATTTTTCCAATATATATCTAGAGAGTAATGATTGTGAAGAACTGAATATATGGAAGAGTGAAATACAAGTATAAATTGCTAGAGATCAGGAATACAGTAGAGTATGTAAGTAAAGAGCACAAGTGAGTAAGGTAGTTGTTTCCTTTGATTCTTGATGATATATATAGCTGTAGAGAGGTTTCTTGAGTAGTTGCGTCCATTAACAAGTGCTTCTATAGTTGCTTCTGTTGATGATGAAGAGTTGAAGCGAAGAGAAGCGAAGATGGATTTTCAAATGTGGCAGTTGAGATTTGAATATAAATTTCGAGTTCAAAATCAAACGTCTGGTATTTGTATGAGTCGCCTGACACTATATATTTTTGGTATATAGTAGTCTTTCAGATGTCGGAGTGCATCTACCAGACATCTGATCCTGTCAGCTTTGTTATTCCAGAGGGTTTTTCCAAACGTCTGGCTAGTGCACCCAAACGTCTAAAAACTGTGCATGTCTTCTTTGTGCATCTTTCTTGTTGCTTCTTTGATCCTATCAACTTGTAGTCTCTTGTAATGTTCTTTGTTCCTTGTTCTTGTCTTTCTAGTGATGTTAGTCTAGCAAGTACCTGTAAATAGATATATATATGCAGATTCGATTTTCATTGTATAGTTGTTGTCATCGAAACCGTAGATTTGATTTCCTAACATATTTCATAATCCACTACTATAATGCATAACTACAAAAAAAATATAGCAATATGAGCTAAATTATACATATTTTTTCAACAAATTCATTAAAGTTAACATAATACTACTATAAAATAACATTATGAGTTATAATATTACGAGTAGAAATTTGCATAACTATTTTTCTTTAAAAAGGATATATATAAAATCAATATTGGATAATATGTTTACTGATGTTATCTTCTTCTTCCCCAATTTGAAGTCACTCCTTCTTAACCACCATTACCGCATCATCTTTGAAACACCATTGCACTAGAACATCGAAACCATCGTCTTTGTCCACCTCCAAAACTTTAGCCGACCTCTTCTAATCCATCGCCGCCGCCATAGTAGTCGCCATCCATTACCTGGGTCGCTTCGGCATTCCCCTACAAGCCAAAAATATAGGTTGAAACCTTATTATTTTGGTTGGCCTAGCTATGTCTTCCTATTGCCCATCGCACACATGCGATACTTTTGTCGTATTAATTCTATCCTTGGGACATGGGTTATCTTTGGGGTTATAAAAGGCCATAAATATGTAAATGATGATGAAGGGATTATATAACATATATATTTAAATAAAACATGCATTTTTTTATCTTGTCAGCTATTAATACCATGATTGTTAGCAATCTCCTTCCCAAACCCTAAGTTCTCTGTGCTTGACCACGGTTGCAAATTTGTTTTATTTGTTATGTGTATTGAGAAGAAAGAAAGAGGTACTACCTACAACTAACCATATATCAAAATTTAAAATATCTCAAACCTTCCATATATCGAAACCCCAACCCTTCTCTTTGCCAAAACATGGCCAACCCCCTTTAAGGGGATTTATAGGCTCTGAGCCTAATTAATTTAACATATAAATTAATTTTTTAAGTAAGTTGTTTCACCATGTATATTAAATAAATCACATATAACAATTATACGTTAGTTTAATTAATTTTGGGGCTTCAAATAATTAATTAAAAGGTGAAACCCAATGCATGAGGTTCTCGCATGATAGCGAGCTCTAAGGAGGTCGATAATGTACACAATCTTTCTCTCGCATTGTGAAGAGCTGTTTCAAATAATTAGTTAAAATTCTATAAAAAAATTTATACAATATTTGTATTATTTTATTATTAATTTATAACATATATAAATTAATTTCAAATTGGCTAAACTCGAAAATTAGCTAACATGGTTGTGTGTGCTCCCTTATGAACTTGGTGCTCAATTAATAGTAAAACAATTTAAATACTAAAGCCTTTATGGAATTCACTAAAGTATAGTATCATGCACAAGTTCAGTTGTATCATTTAAGTGAAATCTGATTTCTAATCTAGATTAAGCTACACCTATAATGATATTTTATATATATATTCTTTTAGTCATCTCTAAGATTTCTAAATTTTGATCAATGGTCAAAAATTCTAATAATATCCATAGTTAATTGCGTTGGCCACATTGAAGTCCTTGATTCAACCCGATAACATTTATCGACTAATCGATTTACTATGATTAAAGATTTTGACTTTAAATTGACTACCAATTACAGTGATACTAACCTTCTACAACAGACGAGACGAATCCTCTCTTCGGCAGTGCTTCACTCAAGTAGTTCAATGTATATTCAACTATAATCGCAACACAATCGCTATGTCTTGTGATTGATTATAATCAAAGTACAGTCTAATTTTAAGTTCCATAGTACTCTCACGTCTGAAGACTATTACACGTCATTACATGAGATCTTATATTTTGATCTAGTTGCATTAACCAATAGGCTCGTTGAGTCGTTCCGTAATTGTTTCAAACAACCACAAGTACATATCCCCTAGGTATCCTAACGATAATTGATAATTCTCTATCCATTGTATGAAGATCATTTCATACGTTGACCTCAATGTATGTAGCAACATTCTTTCCTTAATACATATTGACTAATAACATTTAAGGAATACATATTTAAATATGGATTCAATACTCATAGTTATGAACACATTCGTAACTACAATCGCTAAAATACTTCTTATAAAAATTTCTTCTTATATATGTTTAATAAATTACTATCATTCTTATATCTTTATATAATAACACATATAATAAAAAAGTAGAACACAAAACACACTTTATTTCAAATAAAATTCTTTTACAAGAGTTAAGTTATGCAACAAATTACATAATTGCCTCACAACACACGCTTAACACTATTAATAAGACGCAAAATTAGAATGTCTCGTATCTTAACATGTTAATGCCTATCCTTCATTTTATACATATCTAGGCTTACAAATTATTAGTAATCTATTGTTCAAGTATTTTGATACCCAAGATTCGAGGCCTGACTCGATTTTCTTCACTTGAGAGTTACTCATACTTGATTTACAGGCTTCATAGTTACCTGAATCATACACCAGAAAATGTACGTCTGTTTCCTTAATATTTTAATGTAAAGCAAAATAATATATAAAATCGTGTTCGACCAATGATTTCACAATTAGTTGGCTCATCCGAAAAGGGTTCGAGCTAAAACCTCATACGATTCGTGTTTATCCTTTTTTATTGGATGAAAACTAATCATCACTTTATTTGATCAGGTCTCTCCTGCCTAAGACCTTTCTATTTAATCCAAACGTGTTATAAATTTTGTATGTGACAAAGGGTACAGTTAAAAATGCTTCTTAATACCACTCTTAAAAAATACTAGAAAAACATGTTCTCTCCTCTTCCAAATACTGCATCCTCCTAGGGGCTACTGAAGGTTTTGTTGGCTATTTATAGCCATGAAAACATGTTTCAGCCTGTGGTTGTTGATCGTGCAGATAGGATGGTGTGAAAAAATGGTAGTTTGATGATTAGTATCCATGCAAACATGTTTCAGGCGATGGTTGCTAGCTGTGTAGATGGATTTGTGTGAATAAATGGTTGTTCGATGGTTGATGATCGTGCAAAAATGCTTTGGAGTTTTGGACCGTGGTTGATTGTTGTGAAAGAATGTTTAGTACATTAGTTTAAAGTCGTACAAAAATATTTTGCTCGATGGTTGACAACAGGGTAAAAATATGTAGTATTAGAAAGTTTACATATTTTATTGTTTTTTTAGCGGTATTAAGAATCACAAAATGCGGCACAAATTTAAAAAAAAAAGAAAGAAAAGAAAACCAACTTCCACCGTAAACTGCTCACTGATGTTCGAGTGCGACCACACCTCCCTGTCCTTTATCTGCCTCTCTTACAAACTTTACCACCAAAAAAAGCCCCAAATCTAAATGTCATATGCATTCTCTAAAATCTGCCATGATCCCCTCATAATGGACAATGATTTCCGAGAGCTGAAAAAAGTGGACAAAGACACTGACTGATCGATTCAAGTTAAAAATGGAGAAGAATAAATAGCTAGAAGAAGGGGCAGGAAAAGACAGTTGATGAAAAGATCGAGTTTGTTATCAAAACAAGTTATCAATGTCCAATCAACGGCGAGTTTACGGCTTGTTTCTCAGCTTTTGGTCTATCCAGATTCGGTATCTAACTTGTATTTATATTTGTTTCATTATTTAATCGTAGAAATTTATGATTCCTTGTGTGTGGTACTTTGTTTTATTTCAGTGGATGGTTGTGTTGGTCGATGTAAGACTAAATTTGTTATCTGGCAACAAATTTTTCTTCTTCTTCAGATGAATACCAGGTAATGATTGAATAAGTGTAATGCTAGTTCTGTTAAATTGTCATTTGAAACACAAGTTAGTATAAACACTTCCATGGAAATTACATAATGGAAACTAGCATAAAAGCATGCGGGATGTGTGTTTATTAGTCATGAAGATGTTACGATTTTTATTTTATTTTTAACAGCATTATATTTCATCAGCAAAAAGCATTTTCAACTGATTTAATTTTTTTTTACAATCTAAGTAGCAATGTTTTGCATAACTAATTCTGCTGTACTCATTCCAAGAACCTTCGAAGCATCGCTTTATGTGGTTTCTTGGTTTAGTGAACTGCAAAAAGTCACACCAAAATTTTTACTGTTGGGAATTGATCTGAGGTCTCTCAAGTGAGAGTTGAGTATCCTAACCAACTAGACTTCAACAAATTTGACAGTGTTTTGATATCTTTCCAAATAATCCACTCTTGCATTTTATATTGCTTTGCTAGAGTTTGGAAAAGCCAATAACTTTGGCAATCAGATGATGCAAAGATACACATTTCATTTGTACCTTCAATCTTCTATAAATTAGACGATCTAGAGAAATATAATAAATTTGTCCATGGCTTTTTTCTGAATTAAAATGATCAAAATACATATTCATTTGTAATTTAAGAAGCTCGATCATTTATGCAATGGATAATTGATCATAAAACACCAATATTAATTTGTTAAGTTCCAACTGATTAATAGATATTCGATCCACTATTTTTACCTATTTAGTAACTATTGACCACTCAAAGGAAACATAAAAAATAACACTGGAATAAATATGATATTAACTGTTAATAGGCAAAGTAATGAATATTAGTAAAAAAATACTTCATATTCACAGAAGTACATCAGTATCAAATTTTTTTTTGATTGTGGAGTTTTCTGATTGTGGAGTTTTCTGATATGCTCCCTTTTTTCTCTTTGAAGCCGGATTCATAATATTGTAAATAGTTTTGGTGATAAAACATTTTCTATCAAGATTTACTTGATAATGGCCAACACCTGACCCTCTTTGCCTGGTAACTTGGTCTTGTGAAGTTATGCAAAACGCGAGTGTGATTGTAAGTACTGCTTAGACTATACATCCTTGTCTTCGTTTATGTTGTTATTAGTTTTTGCTATTGATGCCATTTTTGTATTGTATTGTAATTATAACAAGCAAGGTTTTAAATCTCGGATATCAGACGCGTTTCGTCTCGCCGATTTAGTGGCTCGGTATCGTATCGGGGGAGATCTCAGACGAGATGAGTGCATCTCGGGCCTCAATATCGGATTTACATCTCGGACCTAAAGTTCATTTCGGGACTATATTTTAGTATAACACATCACATAATTTATAGCAAAAAATGCATGGTATCAGTTTATTTAACATTTACTGAATTGTTGCAACTAATCTCCACTATTCTAACTGAAAAATATAATGCAATTATACTTCAACTATATGAAATTGTTCAACAAAAGTTACAAAACATCATCAGTTTTAACAATTACATATAAGTAGATGAAAGGCGACAAATTAACTGAAAAAAGCGGGTTCTGTGCAATTACATATATGCAGTAAGAATAACATAATAACAGTATCAGAAACTGATGCAAATAAAAACAAATGCATATAAGAGATACCAGAAATCGAAGGGTTTCAGGTAATGCAAATCTACTTGCAGAAGGTTATGCAGTAAGAATAACAAACTAAATATACTTGCAAATTTACTCTAAATTATACTGTATATTCAATTTTCTGAAAAAATTGAATTTCATTAAAATAGGAACAACCTAATTCACATACATGTAGAGAGTAGAGAGATTGGTCGAAGACGTCAAAAGCGAGATTGAGTAGTCGAAAATTGGAAGCAACCGCGAGCTGTTGGATGTTAGAAGAGGAAGTTCAATTTTTTTAAAAAGGAGTTCTATTTTTTTCTCTTAAGAAGAGGGTGTTCGACATTTTGACGAGGAACATGATCTTTTAAGAAATTGAATCACAAATAGAATGTCTTTGTTCATTTTTTATGGTAGACTGAAATAGGGCTTTTTTTTTGAACAAAATATATCGGGATATCTCGGAATATCGTTTATCTTCAAATATCGGCCGATATATGTAAATTCGGCCGATATAATCGAAACAAGATATCAAACGATATCTTATGTTCCGTTTCGCCCAAGCCTTCAACCGAGATCTCGGCCGAGATAGCCGAGATTTAAAACAATGATAGCATGTATTTTGGTTAAAGGAAAAAATCCATTGTTGGAAGTTAAGGTCTGATCTTTGCGAAGCGAGCAGAGAATCTTAGCGCAGCATTTGTGCGGGTCATTTGAGTGAAAATGTTAGAACGGAGGATGCATTTGTACGCTTCAAGCGGAGAATCTAAACGTAATATTTGAAACGTATATATTTTAAAATAAAATTGATTTATGTTTAATTTTTTAATGAATAATATGTATTAATAATTTTAAAAATTAAATTAGTTAAAGAATTTAAATTATAAAATTTTAAATTGCGCGAATTCAGTTCAAACCAACTTCATAATGTAGAGCACTTGATAGGATCGCAACATAAAAAGCCGCGTCTTAAACGGACTTTATTTGCACAAGTTATTAATTTTAGAAATTTATAAAAATTTAAATTTAACATCATTAATTAATTAAACACCCCAACGCAACATTTTCTATCCTTCCCCACAATGGGCCGCGTCGGACGCATGGGAACGAAGACGTGGATTGTAACGACCCGTAAATTTGGATAATATTAAATGGATTAACTTAATATAATTTCTAATCTAATTGAGAATAAAATAAAAGTTTAGATATTTATTTTAGAAAACGTAGTGATTTGTTATAGTAATTGGAATTTAATAACAAGATTTTATGACAATAGATTTGGGTAGTGAAATTTGTCGCATTTGGTTAAAGGATTTATTTTAAGAAACCAATAAATGTTGTAATTGAAGATGTTAATAAAAATATTAACAAAAGGGGGTTTCATTAATATAATATAAATTTAAGAATTTATGACAAGAATTTAGATTTCCTATGTGTTTATATATATATATATATATATATAATGGTAATATTGTAACTATATGTGAATCTAGGTAGTAAAATAAAAGGCAGTGATGGATAACCAATATAATACAATACAAAGGAGTTGAAACGACTGTTGGGTTTTAAATGTAGTGTATATATATATAGTGAAAATCATCATAACCTCTTAATTTAATACGATTGTTAAATTAATACTAAAAGATTAAAATTCGAAATAGTATTAATGTAACAATAAATAGTGTGAATTGCAATTGTATAATGGGATTAAATTGTTAATTTGAGGATGTAACCATTGGATAAATGTATGGTAAATTTATGGTAGTGAACTTTTAATGTATGTTGGATAGAACATAGGTGATTGTAATTCTGTAGTATGTATTAAATATAAAGTTCATTCAATTATGAAGAAAGTTTTAATTAAGAGAAACGTTACCGTAATAATTATTAATGTAGAAACGGAAGAGTGTATAAATTTATAGTAACGTAAAAACATATTGTAAGGTAATAATTAAGTGCAGACTTATAAAATATATTTATGTATGTTAATTTCATGCATTTGGCTATAATGGATTTAATAATAAAAAATGGAATAGTGAAATAAAATGGATATAAAGGTTTCAATTATACATTGGAATTCATACTCACCATAAAAGGTTAATTGAAACCAAAGAAGTTAATATAGGAATCAAGGCGTATTTATTAATTTGGATTTATTGCAATAGTTAATTTCATAAAATAAAGGTAAAGCTAATTCAAATTTAACTGGACCATTGTTGGTATAACTTTAGAAGCAAGATTTATTTAAGATTTGAGTATTTAATTCAACAAGTGGTATTTACGACAAATAAAATAGAATTGAACGTAAAATATTACGTTATTAACTTGAAATGGAATTTGTAAACATTGAGTGAAATCTTAAACTAATGTTAGTATTCGTCGTATTTACAACAATAACTTTGAATAATAGAAAGGAAGTGAATATAATAAATTAATCAAATTTATAGTGTTGAATTCAATTGGATTGGAATTAATAAATAGTTAAGAAAAATAAGGGTTATTAATAATTTGGAATTTAATTATGGTAAAAAGGTTAATTGCAATCCAAAGATGAGTTGGAATGGAAATCAAGTATTTATTTAATTTGATTTAAGAGGTGAGTATAAAGGTATAAGATTTAATAATTGGGTTTAGAATAAAATTTATAATCTCTAAATAATAAGGAAGTGCAGATATTTAGCTGCAAATTTATATACCGATAGATTTTAATTCACATCCAAGCTTGGTAAATAATTTAGAATTGATTGAAGTATATAAATAATGAAATGGGGCCTATATTAGAAGTTGAAATATAAAAATTGGATTTTTAATTTATTTGATTTATTTAATAAATATTAAAATGGTCATTTTTGTCACGGACTCGGATTTCGACGAAACCAGTTTCATCGGATCCGTATCGGTGAATTGTTATAGGGTTTCAAGTTTCGTATCGATCGGACTTGTCGTTTGATCGTACGGACGCGAAACGCCTTGAAATCAATTTTATTAAAAATCAATTTGAAATCAATTTGGAAATCTTGTTTTCAGCATAACTTCTTCATACGATCGAATTTGGTCGTGAAACTTTTTCCATCGCGTTCAGAATATTTTAAAACACCTATTTGGATATATAGTTTTAACAAATTCGGTTCCGGAGGCGTAGCGGGCTTTTTGGGCCATAGTTTGTTGCGTACGTTCATCCTTCTAGCCTATACGCTCCAACCCAACCCTAACTATAAGTATAGCGTGATAAACCCTAGCCTCCTTTCTATTGTCAGTTGGATATACGTACATATTTCTTCATCTCCTCCTTCTCCTCAATGGTTGCAAAATCTAGATCTGCTTCAATCCAAAATTCAGTGAAAATTCAAACACCTCAGAAAATTCTCAAAAAAAATATATGTTGAAGTATTCGATACGCGTAATCTACTGGTGAAATTCGTTTTTCGATTGGAGCTGTCGTTCATCCAGAATAAATTCAAACAGCCCCAAAACCGTCCATCATCATCGCGCAAAAGTTCGTCAGATCGTCAAACGGTTTCTGGGTATTGTAGAGTGGACGATGGAGATCACATCTATATAATTTTTGGGGCGAATCAACGGTTAGATTGGGAGATTTTTCGACCTAGGGTTTCGGCTTGGGGGGTTTATTAGTGGCGGCGGCGGCAGTTCTGGGTGGCCGGAGGTGGCGCGCTCGGTAGAGGGGAAGGAGGAGGTTCCCAGGGTGGTGAAGGCAGGGCGCACGTGGGTCCAGGGAGGAAGCGAACGGTGGTCAAAGTTTGGTCAAGGCGTTTTGTTTGGGTTTATGTTCGAACAGGTATTCTGTAGCCGAGAGTAACATGCGCGCGCAGGTGAGAAGATGCAGATGACGTGGCGAGGGAAGGTGAATGTGTTCTTGTTTTGGTTTTATTTAATTTTGATTTTCAAGTCGATTTTTCGCCATAACTTTCTCATACGAAGTCGGATTCACACGAAACTTTTTTTGTTAGGATCGTAATTTAATTCCGGACCCGATGACGCTGGTTTGGACAAATTCCGAGACGGGCGAATTTTTGGGTTTAAATCGAATTTAAATTCGATTTAAATTCCAAAGGTGAGTGTTTTAACCCACTCACAATTACTAGAAGCTTTTATGTTTGTTAAATAAATTTTAGAAATGAATAGAAATTTATTTATGAGCTTTTGGCATGTTATTTCATCCATATCTGTTGAATTGCATTTTTTTTTGAATTTAGCTGTTAATTTAAATTGATTGATTGCATATTAATTGGCTGTTAGAAATTATTGTTTGCATAAGAACTGCTAGTTAACAGTTATGTAAATTATTATTGAGTAAACTGTTAGATAAATAGTTGATAAATTTAATTTGGAAAAAAACTGACAGTTATTACCTGTTGTATATGTTCATAGATATATACTGTTATTGATTGAAATTGGTTGATGGTTGCGATTGGATGATGGATGTTGTTGATGAATGAATGTTTATTGCATATCATTAAATTTGCAAATTTATCATGCATATTTCATTTTTCGGGATTGTGGTTTGAAATGATAAAACCGCAAAGTTTTATTTTTAAATTGCGGATTGAAATGATAAATATCCGTATCACTTGACCATAGGATAGAAAATTATATACAGGCACCGCGGTCTATATATAACTATTTTAATGTGATTTCTATGGTTTGGATGGAATACGGTTTATAATAATCTTAAATTTTATACTGTATAAATATTTTTCTTCCGTATTTATGTACATGAAAAGTTGGAAATTTTGAAATAAAAAGGTGTATAAATTCCCTTAGTAAAATGGAAGAAAATTTAGAAAATGGAGTTGGATAAATTTATATCATATGTTTAAATGTTAAGTTTGGAAATTTAAGATATGATATTTATAATTGGATTTTTCCCAAGAAAAAATTGAAATGAATATTCTAATATGAATTTGAATTGGAAAAATATTCTAATATAAATTGGAATCGAAAAATACATATGTTTTATTACTAGAAATTGGAGTTGTTTAAGGATTTATGTGAATATTCAAACTAAATAATAAAACATTTAATTTGTTGAAAGAATATATTCCAATTTTAGTTTTGAATATTAATACTCCAATGGATTTATATATATGGAAATTGAAATGGTTTTGGAACTTAAGAGTGATATCTAAATTATGGTCTTAACTTTAGATAAAGAAATATTTCCATAAAGCCATATAACTTATTTCTTTACAAAGTGACAGTAAAGTTAAGCCCTTGAAATTCATATACCGTTGAATATCCAAACCATTTGAGTTTTTAAAAGTTATGGTTTGAAATTATGGATTTCCAAAAATATTATGCTTTGAAAATATTCGATTTTCAGATATTATGAAGTTAAAGCCTTTTTATTATTGGAAAGAAATTATATTTGGGATAAGTGGTAAAATATGGTTTTGGGTTTTGGAATGATATCGTAATATTATGGTTTTGAAATGGATTATATTCTGGTTTTAAAAGTATAAACTGTTTTAAATAACCGCGGTGTTATAATAACGATGGGTTGGCAAAGAGACCGGGATCGGATATGGACATACTCTCTGTCGATACCGAAAACCACTTTGACTAACCGTGTACGCGGTGGAGATTCCAGAATGAAGTAGGTTGGTGGCGACGATTCCTGTAAGGTAAATACGTGGACCCGACTCCCGTGAGTTGGCATAAGGTGGCTAAAACAGGAGCGATCGACGGGTTAATGAGGTCATTCCTCTGATCGGACACTCCTCTTCGATATTATACTATGACTTTGGATTGATTCAGTGGCCACTTCTATTTTTTTGATTTGGGGAGTTGTTTCGAGGTGGGCGGTTGCTGCGGCTTCGCGTTACCATCGGCCCGGAAGCGTAATTGGTATATCTACCCTGGCATTGCCTAGTTGTGCCGTGTCACCTACCCTATCGCGCCTTGTACGAGTTTGGTTTTCTCCCGTAGCCCGTGTGGTATCCTCTAGTGGCTTCCCGATCAGGAGGGACTATGATATTGGATGGACTACTGGGACTATTACGTGTTAAGGGCTATATGGGTAACCCCTTAACGCTATTAAAAAGTAAGTTTATTTTATAAATAGACACTATTATAATAGCGCAATATACTATATAGTAAATAGTTTAACGGATCCTTAGGAGATGTAAATCCCGAGCATCTCTTGAGTTATTGTACTCATATTTATTTCTGTTTATTTAACTCACATAAGATTTTCTAGTCTGACTCGAGTGTTTTTGTCTTTTCAAATTCGCTCGGGTCAGTCCGAGCGTTTCAGGATAGCAGGTTTTAGCTTTGGAGGACGAAGACGAAGATTCAGTATTATTTTATATATATAGTATTGCACCACACTCTTTCTATTCCGCTGCATTTTCGTATTGGTATGTGTGACTCTGATATTCATTGTATAAGTAAAATCAAGCTTTTGTAAACTGTTTATGAACTGTATATTTGTTATTATATTTTATCCTTCCGCTGTGAGATTCTGTTTTGTTTTATTCCTTCTCTGTTTTTCTTATTTACCCCATAACAATCCGCCCTTGCGTATGCTTTGAATTGGCACGTGTGTCGTTTTAAAGTGTGCGAAAAGGCGGGATGTTACAGTTGGTATCAGAGCTTTGGTTTAGCGATAAACCTTGGCTTTGTGGGGTTTGACTCTTTGTTAATAGGGTAGAAATATCCTATGGGAGTCACTGAGTGTACATATATGAGAGAGCGTACTTGTTAGTATTAATAAAAGGGTTTTAATATTGTGTTAATCTGTTCCGCTTTGTATTTATAAATTCTGGTTGATGCATGGGACGCTATGTCATCAATAGGGATTTCTAAACACTTAATAGGACAGACTGACATAATATTTGTTTTTAATATAGGTGAATGAAATAATTTTGCCTATTATATTTTCTATATATAAAATATTTTATAAAGATATATATATATATATTTGGTTGCTATAGATTGGATGTTAGGCAATAAACATATTTATAATAATTGAAGCTAAGTGAAATTATAATAAACCAAATTGGAGATTTTAGAACTTAAGTCCGGGATTTTTGAAATGTGCTTTCAAAGAATTTATGAAAAATAATGATTTGGTTTATAAGGAATTTCTTATATAAAAAGTATAATTTGGAAGTATGATAATATTGTCATATATATATTTTCCGATATGAATATTCCATTTTAAATTCGGGAAATTTGTTTTAAAAGAAGATTTTGGAGAAATAAATTTTGTACTTTTCTCTCCGTCGCTGGAAAATAAATTCGGTGATGACGGCCGCATCATCGACTTTCATTTTCGAGTTTCAAAAGGGGAAAGGCCACTGTAGTAAATTCTACTGCAGATTTATTTTGAAATTTTCTAAAATTTTTCTTTTATTGTTCTAAATATAATTAGAGATATTGAGTTGTAAGAACTTATTTATCTATTATTTTGAAATATTTGAAATTTAACCCGGTATTTAATTCTTAAATTTCCATTAATTAATTGTTTAAATTATTTTAGTTGAATAAAAAGATAAGTAATTAATAAGTTGAAACCTCTAATTTAAGTAAGAGAATTAATGCAATATTATAAAGAGAAATTTGAAATTTTTAACATATGAGATAAAAGAGTAATATGGATAAACATTAAATTTAATTAAAGAATGGAGATTTAACTTGTATAAGTTCTATTGCATTTTCTTTAACATAAATAACTTACCCAAAATTAAAAGTTGAAATGTTAAATAAGAAACAAGAATTGGATATTTTACAAGTAGGAATTTGGGAAAATTGAAGCATTCAATAAGTGACTGTATAAATAAGAATTAGTAGTATAAACTTAGGTTATAATTGAAATTTTACTGAAAATAAAGTTAAGAATTATTAATAGAGGATATGAACCTAAGTATATGAAGTGAAATTCAAAATAAGAATTGATTGGATGATTATTAACTTAAGTATGTTTTAATCTCCCCTATTCTAATATAATGGAAAGATGGAAAATTTTAAATGACTGTAATCCATAGTTAATAGAGAAATAAAAACTTCCACTTATAAGAATGAATGTTAGTAGATTTAGAATTTAAGGGAAATCTTACTAGTGAAGAGTAAGGAAATGAAGATATTCAAAATATTTGTTGTTATTAATGAGAATTTATTTTATAAACTTAAGTAATAAAAAAGAGATACAAATATAATGAATTTTGCAATATATGGAAAATGAAATTGTAAGAAATAAAGACATTCCTCCATAAATGAAGGAATGAAAATCAAAACACCGAATTATGAAATAAATGTATAATAAGCTATTTTGGTGTTGATTTGAATTGCTTGGTTGATGTATGTTTGTTGGGTAAGGAATTGTGGAGTTGTTGGATGAACAAATAATCTACCTTTGTTCCATCTAAGGCTGTTGAGCAACGGATGTACTTGATAGTTATTCTTCATTCGTACAACTTCAGAATTTGAACCCGAACAACTGATTGTTTGTTGAGTGAATGATTGTTGTTTGCGGTGTGTGCTGTTTGTTAAAATGTATGGTTGTTGCATTTGATTGGATATGAATGATTGAATCTACCCAAACATTTCACTGTAATATAGATATTTAACTTTTAGATTATATAAGTGAATACAGGGGTTGGAAGCAACTGCTACTGCTTTTGGTTCCAAAATAATAAGCGTATTGCCCGACAAATAGGTACGTTTTCGGATTACGATTAAAGCGCTATTTATATATTTTTCCGTGTGGGATATTTTATTTTGGATATATATGTAATATATTTGTATACTTGGATATTATATTTTCTCCAGAGTCCCTCCGTACAAAGGAGACTCTGCCAAAATTTTCAGAAAATTTTGGACTTAGAATTTTGTGAAAAAATATTTTTCCAACTTTAATAATTCAAGTATTAAAGGATATGATGATTATAAAAAGAAGTATATTTCATTAAAAGAAATTAATCCAGTAAAATATTGTTTATAAGTTAATATCTGAAATAAGATGTACTGTTATTCTTCCTCCTCCCTTCTTTTCCTTTTCGGGGACGAAAAGTTTTGAGTGGGGGAGATTGTAACGACCCGTAAATTTGGATAATATTAAATGGATTAACTTAATATAATTTCTAATCTAATTGAGAATAAAATAAAAGTTTAGATATTTATTTTAGAAAACGTAGTGATTTGTTATAGTAATTGGAATTTAATAACAAGATTTTATGACAATAGATTTGGGTAGTGAAATTTGTCGCATTTGGTTAAAGGATTTATTTTAAGAAACCAATAAATGTTGTAATTGAAGATGTTAATAAAAATATTAACAAAAGGGGGTTTCATTAATATAATATAAATTTAAGAATTTATGACAAGAATTTAGATTTCCTATGTGTTTATATATATATATATATATATATAATGGTAATATTGTAACTATATGTGAATCTAGGTAGTAAAATAAAAGGCAGTGATGGATAACCAATATAATACAATACAAAGGAGTTGAAACGACTGTTGGGTTTTAAATGTAGTGTATATATATATAGTGAAAATCATCATAACCTCTTAATTTAATACGATTGTTAAATTAATACTAAAAGATTAAAATTCGAAATAGTATTAATGTAACAATAAATAGTGTGAATTGCAATTGTATAATGGGATTAAATTGTTAATTTGAGGATGTAACCATTGGATAAATGTATGGTAAATTTATGGTAGTGAACTTTTAATGTATGTTGGATAGAACATAGGTGATTGTAATTCTGTAGTATGTATTAAATATAAAGTTCATTCAATTATGAAGAAAGTTTTAATTAAGAGAAACGTTACCGTAATAATTATTAATGTAGAAACGGAAGAGTGTATAAATTTATAGTAACGTAAAAACATATTGTAAGGTAATAATTAAGTGCAGACTTATAAAATATATTTATGTATGTTAATTTCATGCATTTGGCTATAATGGATTTAATAATAAAAAATGGAATAGTGAAATAAAATGGATATAAAGGTTTCAATTATACATTGGAATTCATACTCACCATAAAAGGTTAATTGAAACCAAAGAAGTTAATATAGGAATCAAGGCGTATTTATTAATTTGGATTTATTGCAATAGTTAATTTCATAAAATAAAGGTAAAGCTAATTCAAATTTAACTGGACCATTGTTGGTATAACTTTAGAAGCAAGATTTATTTAAGATTTGAGTATTTAATTCAACAAGTGGTATTTACGACAAATAAAATAGAATTGAACGTAAAATATTACGTTATTAACTTGAAATGGAATTTGTAAACATTGAGTGAAATCTTAAACTAATGTTAGTATTCGTCGTATTTACAACAATAACTTTGAATAATAGAAAGGAAGTGAATATAATAAATTAATCAAATTTATAGTGTTGAATTCAATTGGATTGGAATTAATAAATAGTTAAGAAAAATAAGGGTTATTAATAATTTGGAATTTAATTATGGTAAAAAGGTTAATTGCAATCCAAAGATGAGTTGGAATGGAAATCAAGTATTTATTTAATTTGATTTAAGAGGTGAGTATAAAGGTATAAGATTTAATAATTGGGTTTAGAATAAAATTTATAATCTCTAAATAATAAGGAAGTGCAGATATTTAGCTGCAAATTTATATACCGATAGATTTTAATTCACATCCAAGCTTGGTAAATAATTTAGAATTGATTGAAGTATATAAATAATGAAATGGGGCCTATATTAGAAGTTGAAATATAAAAATTGGATTTTTAATTTATTTGATTTATTTAATAAATATTAAAATGGTCATTTTTGTCACGGACTCGGATTTCGACGAAACCAGTTTCATCGGATCCGTATCGGTGAATTGTTATAGGGTTTCAAGTTTCGTATCGATCGGACTTGTCGTTTGATCGTACGGACGCGAAACGCCTTGAAATCAATTTTATTAAAAATCAATTTGAAATCAATTTGGAAATCTTGTTTTCAGCATAACTTCTTCATACGATCGAATTTGGTCGTGAAACTTTTTCCATCGCGTTCAGAATATTTTAAAACACCTATTTGGATATATAGTTTTAACAAATTCGGTTCCGGAGGCGTAGCGGGCTTTTTGGGCCATAGTTTGTTGCGTACGTTCATCCTTCTAGCCTATACGCTCCAACCCAACCCTAACTATAAGTATAGCGTGATAAACCCTAGCCTCCTTTCTATTGTCAGTTGGATATACGTACATATTTCTTCATCTCCTCCTTCTCCTCAATGGTTGCAAAATCTAGATCTGCTTCAATCCAAAATTCAGTGAAAATTCAAACACCTCAGAAAATTCTCAAAAAAAATATATGTTGAAGTATTCGATACGCGTAATCTACTGGTGAAATTCGTTTTTCGATTGGAGCTGTCGTTCATCCAGAATAAATTCAAACAGCCCCAAAACCGTCCATCATCATCGCGCAAAAGTTCGTCAGATCGTCAAACGGTTTCTGGGTATTGTAGAGTGGACGATGGAGATCACATCTATATAATTTTTGGGGCGAATCAACGGTTAGATTGGGAGATTTTTCGACCTAGGGTTTCGGCTTGGGGGGTTTATTAGTGGCGGCGGCGGCAGTTCTGGGTGGCCGGAGGTGGCGCGCTCGGTAGAGGGGAAGGAGGAGGTTCCCAGGGTGGTGAAGGCAGGGCGCACGTGGGTCCAGGGAGGAAGCGAACGGTGGTCAAAGTTTGGTCAAGGCGTTTTGTTTGGGTTTATGTTCGAACAGGTATTCTGTAGCCGAGAGTAACATGCGCGCGCAGGTGAGAAGATGCAGATGACGTGGCGAGGGAAGGTGAATGTGTTCTTGTTTTGGTTTTATTTAATTTTGATTTTCAAGTCGATTTTTCGCCATAACTTTCTCATACGAAGTCGGATTCACACGAAACTTTTTTTGTTAGGATCGTAATTTAATTCCGGACCCGATGACGCTGGTTTGGACAAATTCCGAGACGGGCGAATTTTTGGGTTTAAATCGAATTTAAATTCGATTTAAATTCCAAAGGTGAGTGTTTTAACCCACTCACAATTACTAGAAGCTTTTATGTTTGTTAAATAAATTTTAGAAATGAATAGAAATTTATTTATGAGCTTTTGGCATGTTATTTCATCCATATCTGTTGAATTGCATTTTTTTTTGAATTTAGCTGTTAATTTAAATTGATTGATTGCATATTAATTGGCTGTTAGAAATTATTGTTTGCATAAGAACTGCTAGTTAACAGTTATGTAAATTATTATTGAGTAAACTGTTAGATAAATAGTTGATAAATTTAATTTGGAAAAAAACTGACAGTTATTACCTGTTGTATATGTTCATAGATATATACTGTTATTGATTGAAATTGGTTGATGGTTGCGATTGGATGATGGATGTTGTTGATGAATGAATGTTTATTGCATATCATTAAATTTGCAAATTTATCATGCATATTTCATTTTTCGGGATTGTGGTTTGAAATGATAAAACCGCAAAGTTTTATTTTTAAATTGCGGATTGAAATGATAAATATCCGTATCACTTGACCATAGGATAGAAAATTATATACAGGCACCGCGGTCTATATATAACTATTTTAATGTGATTTCTATGGTTTGGATGGAATACGGTTTATAATAATCTTAAATTTTATACTGTATAAATATTTTTCTTCCGTATTTATGTACATGAAAAGTTGGAAATTTTGAAATAAAAAGGTGTATAAATTCCCTTAGTAAAATGGAAGAAAATTTAGAAAATGGAGTTGGATAAATTTATATCATATGTTTAAATGTTAAGTTTGGAAATTTAAGATATGATATTTATAATTGGATTTTTCCCAAGAAAAAATTGAAATGAATATTCTAATATGAATTTGAATTGGAAAAATATTCTAATATAAATTGGAATCGAAAAATACATATGTTTTATTACTAGAAATTGGAGTTGTTTAAGGATTTATGTGAATATTCAAACTAAATAATAAAACATTTAATTTGTTGAAAGAATATATTCCAATTTTAGTTTTGAATATTAATACTCCAATGGATTTATATATATGGAAATTGAAATGGTTTTGGAACTTAAGAGTGATATCTAAATTATGGTCTTAACTTTAGATAAAGAAATATTTCCATAAAGCCATATAACTTATTTCTTTACAAAGTGACAGTAAAGTTAAGCCCTTGAAATTCATATACCGTTGAATATCCAAACCATTTGAGTTTTTAAAAGTTATGGTTTGAAATTATGGATTTCCAAAAATATTATGCTTTGAAAATATTCGATTTTCAGATATTATGAAGTTAAAGCCTTTTTATTATTGGAAAGAAATTATATTTGGGATAAGTGGTAAAATATGGTTTTGGGTTTTGGAATGATATCGTAATATTATGGTTTTGAAATGGATTATATTCTGGTTTTAAAAGTATAAACTGTTTTAAATAACCGCGGTGTTATAATAACGATGGGTTGGCAAAGAGACCGGGATCGGATATGGACATACTCTCTGTCGATACCGAAAACCACTTTGACTAACCGTGTACGCGGTGGAGATTCCAGAATGAAGTAGGTTGGTGGCGACGATTCCTGTAAGGTAAATACGTGGACCCGACTCCCGTGAGTTGGCATAAGGTGGCTAAAACAGGAGCGATCGACGGGTTAATGAGGTCATTCCTCTGATCGGACACTCCTCTTCGATATTATACTATGACTTTGGATTGATTCAGTGGCCACTTCTATTTTTTTGATTTGGGGAGTTGTTTCGAGGTGGGCGGTTGCTGCGGCTTCGCGTTACCATCGGCCCGGAAGCGTAATTGGTATATCTACCCTGGCATTGCCTAGTTGTGCCGTGTCACCTACCCTATCGCGCCTTGTACGAGTTTGGTTTTCTCCCGTAGCCCGTGTGGTATCCTCTAGTGGCTTCCCGATCAGGAGGGACTATGATATTGGATGGACTACTGGGACTATTACGTGTTAAGGGCTATATGGGTAACCCCTTAACGCTATTAAAAAGTAAGTTTATTTTATAAATAGACACTATTATAATAGCGCAATATACTATATAGTAAATAGTTTAACGGATCCTTAGGAGATGTAAATCCCGAGCATCTCTTGAGTTATTGTACTCATATTTATTTCTGTTTATTTAACTCACATAAGATTTTCTAGTCTGACTCGAGTGTTTTTGTCTTTTCAAATTCGCTCGGGTCAGTCCGAGCGTTTCAGGATAGCAGGTTTTAGCTTTGGAGGACGAAGACGAAGATTCAGTATTATTTTATATATATAGTATTGCACCACACTCTTTCTATTCCGCTGCATTTTCGTATTGGTATGTGTGACTCTGATATTCATTGTATAAGTAAAATCAAGCTTTTGTAAACTGTTTATGAACTGTATATTTGTTATTATATTTTATCCTTCCGCTGTGAGATTCTGTTTTGTTTTATTCCTTCTCTGTTTTTCTTATTTACCCCATAACAATCCGCCCTTGCGTATGCTTTGAATTGGCACGTGTGTCGTTTTAAAGTGTGCGAAAAGGCGGGATGTTACATGGATTTTTTTGGTGTCGAACAACACCTTAGATCTTTGAGGTGAGAGCGAGCGTTCTAGTTAGAATGCAATGTATTTATATTAAAATCGCTCATACTTCCATTTTGATTTGCCAAACAAGTCAGCCTTGCATTTCATATTACATTCATTTTTAGAAGCTAATAACATCAACACTCAAATGATATAAAAATAAATTTTGCAGTTGTATCTTTACCATTCTACAAACTAAATGTTTTAGGTGAACATGATTATTTGTATATAGGTATATAATTATTTACCTTTGAATGATTTTTTATTATGTATGTTTGGTTAAAAATTTATTTGATTTTTCCCTTCTTTTGCAAAGGAAAACATATTTACCAAGGGATTACAATCTTTTGTACCAAAACGTTATGTTTTTTGGCTATTAAATTTTGACTTTTAGTTTTCTACACCATAATTACTAATGGAACATATCGCAAAAAAATGCAAAGCCTTCCGAAGCCTAGGTTTATGGCGTGACAAATGACAGGCGTCTTTTTATTTTACTGCGCATGTTTATAAATTTACTATATATAACAATTAATTTAAAAAAATTAATATAATATTTTTTTTTACTAAAACATATGTAATAAACATTTTTTTAGACATTTTGCAAAAAATATCATCAAATATAATATCATAAGCACAAAATTTCAAGTATAGTATTCTTTAGCAATCAATATCCAAAATAATAATATATATTACGAATAAATTAGAACTTTGAATCTAATTCAAGAATCATATTTTCTAAATCAATACATGCATTATCAGATTCATAAGCTTAAGCATCTTCCTCGTCTATCTCATATCGATAAACAATTTGTTCGAAACGACCATGATAGGAAGCGACAATTTGAAGTTTGTTGGAGAATAATTTAAAAATCATCCATTCGAGATTATTTGTTCGGTGCAACAATAATTGGAATATATAGTTCAAAGTTCGTTTGGGATTAATTTAACAAATGCGACTATTCGAGATTATTTGTTTAGTGCAAGGTTGGTAATTAGACCCACCGGTCGGATCTAGATCCAACCCGGTGAGTCTCAATTCTAGCCGGGTTAGGTTTTAACACTAAAAAAACATATATTTTCTTTCTTTTTTGTCTAATATTTCGGATCAGATTTGTACTTCATGTTATTTTTCATTACCTAGACTCGACCTGGGACCATCAAGTTCAAGTCGGATTTATATCTTTGGGTTTGTGGATCTAGGTTTTAATTACCCTTCGCAGGTTAATGCAACAATAATATGAATAAATAGTTCAAAGTTTGTTAGAGATTAGTTTGGATTATGAAAAAAAAGAAGTAAAAAACAATAAAATAACGAAAAGGCGCGTCATTTGCGCTGTAAGCGACATTTGCTGCGGCTTTCTACATCATATGGAAGAAAGACGCAAATGCCAAGCCGCACGCCATAGCACGCCTTTCGTAACTATGTTTTACACTTATCATTCATGCATCCTTTCAAACCAAACTAAAGTAAAATAGAAATGGAAAAAAGAAAAAAAAGAGAAAAGAAAAACAAAATAATAATTATTAGACATTTTCATTTAACCATAAAAATAAAATACATGTCAACTTTTTCTACATAAAGATACATTAATTTAGTTTACAAAAATTATTATACAAATGAAAGAAAATTGATCTTATCAGTGCATCTTCATTCATATATAAAATGGTCGACTTGGAAATTAAAAAGTTGTGTCTAACTTTTTTTTATAAATATATAACTATATTGATTTATTGGTAGTAAGCTAACTGAGTTCTACAGATAGCATGCTAGTTCCAAATTTCAATCCTTTAATTCATTAAGCTTTCTATACTTAAATTTTTTTTCCTAGTTACATCTTGGGCTAGATCCTCTATCTCTGTTCTTGTCGTCCCTTTTGACCCAATCAATTATATTTTGCCCCATTACACAATAAAATCAAGGCTTCAATTCATCATCAATAATCAGTTACCTTTTTGTTAATTATATTATGAGCATCAACCAGGTAGCTTCTACTTGTCTATCAAAGTTGTATACAGAGACTAAGGCCTTCATTGTTAATCCAATTAATAACTTAATGATGAACATTTATATGACCAAAGTGTATTTATTAGAACAATGTGAGATAAGAAACTAGAGTTAAAGAGTTATTTCTCTCCGTTTTCTTTTTCAATGAAGATTAGGGTATTTTTCTTTAATTTCACTTTGTCAATAATAATTATTTTTCTTATATGACTCCTTGCTCTCTTCATATTGAGTCTAAAATTCCATTTTGAACTCAAATTTAATCTCCTCACTTTCTCTCCTTTTGCCCAGTTTTTTTTGTTTTGAACAAAACACTCAAGCAATTATGTTAATATTTTTCAATATAAATAGAAGTGAATCAATGAATAGAAATTCGGCTACTCATAATAGATAGTGCATAGTCAGTCGTAGAAGAAATTTGGGTAAAAGAGGCTCAAACTATCATTCTCAACATTACTTAACGATAACTATAAAACCTATGTGGTAGCCAACCATGCCATTATCTTAGAAGTATGGTAATATATATAAGATTACATTATACGGTGCATAGATTTCCAAAACTTAAGTTATTTTTTTAATGGTTAATAATGTGCATTAGATGTAAAAAAAAGATTGGGAGAGCAGCTTTTCTCCACTTCAGCAGTATTCAAGAAACATATAAGACCTATGTGCTAGCTTGATTTGTCCTCAAAACTTTATGCTTTGCGTAGCTATTATGCACTGTATTTGGTGTTACATTTGCACTTTTAAACATGTTTTTTTAATCACATCCTATGGTCAGGGGTTTAAATATTGGATTTCAGTCACGTTTCATCTCAGAATTATTACACAAGTTATCTCATACCGGGGGAGATCTCGGAGTAGATGAGTACATATCGGGTGTACATCTCGGACTGATTTCTCGGGTCTTATAATGCATCTTGAAAATATCTCGGATGTACTTATGTGTTTAAAATTGATGTGTCAAAAAATTATTTCACGATTATAACTTTCTTAGTAAAAAGAAAAATGGTAACATACTTGATTTACATGGAAAAAGGAATATTTTTAGAAGAGTAGTAGCTTGATTAGCTTAATTGATTTGGTAATGATTGAATAATACCCTTTTATTTGACCATAATAAAGAATTGAAACCTTTCGCTATGACTCATTAAGATAAAAAGTAAAGAATATGTTAAAGAAGTTGGTAAATTATAATTGGAACGAGTAGTTCCTTTTGAATCAATATGAAAATAAAAATATTGTGCAAAATAAGAAAAATGTATAATTTCGGATGAGATCTCGGATTTAAATTTTGATCCATATTTCGGGTGAGATTTGAATATCTCGGACGCGATGAGTGTCGAGGGAGAGATGAAGAAGGTTTGATGTCTCGTCTCGTTTAAGTGTGAAAATGAGATCTTGAAGGAGATCTCTGGCGATATATAGGAGATTTAAAACCATGCCTATGGTTGTGGATGATTTTGCTCTATTTGAATGATGATGATACATTACGTATTTATGCATGTTTGTTAACTTAAATGTGCAAATATAGTTTACCGTTACAATTTTACCCTTGAACTTTATTATATTTCAAACATTATCATGAAAATTTTAATGATCAGAAATGCAGAGGTAGGGGATCAAATATGCGACCTTTGGATCGTCGGTCTTAAAAGTAAGCAAACGGTAAATTTAGGTTGAATTTCCAAAAATATATTATGTATATGACATTTAGTGGGTCAACCAGCACAAAATTCAAACTTGTTATTTTTCTTCCACCTTTTTCTCTCTTGAAACCAATTTTTTCTTTTAAACAAAAACAAATAAATATCTCAGTATTTTTACAACAGAAAACACAAGTCAGGGGTGAATATAAATTTAATTACTCAGAATGGATATTTCATAGACAGTTGTATAAAAATTGAGGGTAAAAGAGGCTTAAACTCACAACCTTAGGATTAACCAAGAATGGTTACGAGACCTATGTTCTAGCCAAATGTGTCACTTCCCCATTATTGTGCTATGCATTAAATTTAATTATCAGGCTTCACAGATTCCACACATATCGTTTTTTATATTAAAAAGTAAAGAAACATATGAGTATAAGATTGCATTACATGGTGTATTGAGTTTAAAAATCCCAGTAGCTATTTTTTGAGGTTGGTGATGACTAACGTGCAATTAGATACATATAAAGTTGAGACATGTCCATTGGTTCAAATCATATGTTAAACATGTCCAGTGGTTCGAATCACGCTATGCGAAATTCGAACCGGTGATCTCACCGATCAAAGTCGAAACGTCTAAACACTTAGACAATAGTGCTGGATATATATTCTTACTATTACCAATATCGTTGGAAAAAATTAGACATATAAAGATTGGCAATTGGATGAACATGGATTGGATACATGACTTTTAGTTCTACAGTCTTAGGGAGAAGCAAACAGTCGACTCGAATTGAATTTGTCAAATATTAAATATGACTATAAGTGTATTAGTCACCACAACGTAGAACTGGAAATTAAAGCTAAAGAGGCACTCTTCACTAAATCCTTTTTTGAATCATGAGGATATTTTTCTTTAGTCCTAATTTATAATTCCCATTATTTTTCTTGTTTGACTTCTCGCTCTCTCTTGATCGTCGAGCCTAAAATTTCATTTTGAACTCACCTAAAATTTCATTTTAAACTCCTTAACTCCTGACCTTAGGTTCACTCAATATAGCTATGAGATCTACGCACTAACCAACTGCACCACCACCCCATTATGCATTTGGTTTGATTACCAAATTTGATAGTTTTTATGCAATATTATTTATAGAATAATATAACCAAAGAATATAAAATTGCATTAAATGTATCGAGTTCAAACATCTCGATTGTTATATTCTTCCGACCTTGTTAATTTGTAGTTAGGTGTAAAAAAGAGATAAGAGAGGCTTATATCAACTTCAATGTTATTGAAGAAAAATATGAAACCGACGCGCTAGCCAATTGCATCCGTAGAGCTTTATGTTTTAGATTAAGTTAGTTGAGTACGTATATTCATAGTTGTTATCCATCCCATCACATCTAGTGTTAGAGTTCCATTTATATACATATTCTTTTATAATCATAGAATTTGTGGATGATTTTGCTTTATTTAAATTATATGGTGCTGTCAACTTGAATTTGCAGAAATAATTTACAATTCCAAGTTTACCGCAATATATTCTTATTATTACCAACGTTGTTTTGGAAAATTGAAGTTTAAATTGACAAATGACGTGGCAAATATCCAATTCTTCAATTTTGAGGATATAGAAACGACATGAGTTGATTTAACCAAAAAGTATCAAAATAAAAATTATCATTCAACAAACAAAAAATAAAATCAGATCGTTTTTTTGAAAATCAAAACCAATAAAAAATATCTGATTTCGTTTGATTGGTTAGGCTTCAAATGAGCTAGATTGCCTTGGTGCCCAAAATGATATGAAATTGAAACTAATTGCTGGATCCATATGTATGTAAAAATGGCGATGCTATAATAATTTTGATTTTATCATTCTAAATGTCATTAATTGAAAAAGTCAATATGTTTAGACTTTAGACTGTTGATTTTTGATGACACTATATGGAGAATTGAAGAGGTCGAAAGTAGCTTTATAATGGTGAAAACGGTTCGCAAATCGGAGCTTGAAGGAGAAAAATATGGTGAAGTAAGTGGTTGCTGTAGTCAACATCAAGCGACAGACGTCTGACATCCACATTTTCGCGTTCCAAACTCTATAGCCACAGACGTCTGTCACTTTATGAAAGAAGTTTGTGGTGTCATGGAATGTTTTTTCGAGGTATACGGCAAGCCTCTGTGACATAGTGACATTCGTCTGTGGCGTTTTTTAGCCTATTTTCAGCCCGGATTTTGGTGTGAAGATTTGTGACGTTGGAAAGGGAATTTTAAAATTTTGCCCAGGTTTAAGTTATTTTCAGGGTTCAGATTAAGCGAGACAACTGAAACAAGCAGATTAAGGGTTTAATCTAGGGTTTATCCTCCATTAATTAGGGTTTATTTAAATCTAATTTTCTTCAATTCTCTTTTGAATTTTGATCATTGTAATTAATCACATGTACCCTTCTCATCAGTATTAATAAAGGTTCTCTTTCAAAGTGGATGAACACCAACAAGACGTTAATGGAACCACTATAAATTGGTATGTTATTTTTTCTATCGTTATTGCCTTGGTTGTTTATTGCTTGTTTGGTGATTGTGATTGGTTTTGGATTGGTTTTGGATTGGATTGAGATTTGGATTGAGATATTGATTGGTTGTTTTTACATTTTTTAATACAATCCCATATTCCGCTGTTTTTTGGGGTTTTGATTTGAGTGGTCTCGAGTTAGAATTTCCCACAACATTTAGATATAATAATTAATAATAATATCGAAACTGATAACCATGTCCTATTAATCTAATTTATGTTATATGTTCAATTTAGTCTGTTGGTTCGATATTAAGGCATTGGAATATAGTTCCTTATTTGGATGATTGAAGTATTTGTTTACACGAAGGAGCATCCAAGTACATGTTTACGAAAGATTTACTCGTTATCATAATCGAGTAATATATTTTTTATTCGCTTTTATCCGCTTGATTGTCGTTTCTAATAATTCTAAATTCACTCATTCGCACATGATTTTAAGGATATGGTTAGTACATCAGGAGATTTTTGGTGCTAGTTTTGAGTTAAATTAACAAATGTGTCTGATTGATAACATTACTTACAAGTTACAATGGACATCCTTTCGTCCATTATTTTGAAGCTGATAGTATAAAACTGTCAAGTATTGCTTAAATAATCATGTCAAGAGCAATGGCAAAGTTATGGAGCCAAGGGGTACAAGTGGTTTGGAAAAGTTCATACTTTGAAGTGGCTTTTTAACGAGATATATATTCCAAAAGGCTACAACCATGACACGTGACCAAAAGAATAAAATGTTTCGCTTTACCATTATATCCTTTCATTTATGCATAAATATAGTTAAAATAAAATGTAAAAGCTGCTTAACAAATTAATTATAAACACGTTAACTTCAATTATTGTAAATGGATCTTCTTGAATGTCTCCATATAGTTGTGTCTTGTAATGACTATATTTTGCTCATTGCACCAACTGTTTACCACTTCTTGAGTTTTAGTAGCTTAGCTTGGTCTTTTTACCATATAGGTGGGAGAAGTTCTTCTTGTCAAAGACGGGTCTAGATATTTCGGTACGGACCCCTAATCCTTCTCATAAAAAGGCTATACATATCTGTTGATGACATATCTCTTATGCATGTACCAATTTGATTTTTAAATTAACATCTTTAATATCTTTATTCAATTAGCCACAAAGATGTTACAAGTTTTATCAATTTGAAAATAGAACAGAGTGATAAATAAACATATCCGCAAAAAAGAATTTAGTAATTAGCTATAGGAAGTTGAGAAAATTTCTTGTAGTAGTTTAGGAGGGGGTCTTCGATAAACATAAGCTCTGGATCCTTATGCTATACAAAATTGTCTTGCCTGTGCACTTTTGTAATTATCAAATGATTTGGCTAATTCTTTGCCTGTGATGTCCATGCACTTCTAAAATAATTATCTATTGTTGTAGTATTCTAACATTTATTTTAGCTCAGCGAAATGTATTCGGAAAAATCACAGCATAAGTTAACAATATCACTTTCCAGTTTCTTAGCAGTATAAATCTTCTCGCTATATTGTCATTAGCTTATTGTGTCGAGTAGTTGTTTTGTTTGATTAAGGAATTCTGAGTATTCATTTGATTTTCATCATGGCATTTATTAATGACCTTATCCACTAATTAACATACATTATTTTTGGTGTGTATGAAGTTGTAACTTGTGACGACTAGCATGTTGTAGTATCGTTAAGGTGAGTTCTAAGATGCGTGATTTTTTTTTGGGCGAGCTTAAATACAGAAAACCCCTTAATTAAGTTCAGATTTTGCTAACGCCTTAGCACACCATCTTTTACAGACCTCTATTTTGGGATCTTCAAGGCATTACACAGAAGAAAATTAGTACTGTTAACTGCAAATTACGATGATCATGGTAGTCAGTGATTTCGACTTTATCCTTTATAGTGCTCTTTCAAATAGTTCAATAATTTGGTGCATGGATACACTTTTAATATTAAATTGGGAGCGGTGGATTCTCTTGAATTTGAATTTAGTGATTTGTCATCCTGCTAATTCGGTAACTGATTATCTGCAATTGTACAAAACCCTGTTTTAGAACTTTAGCTTGATAATCTGCAGCAGGTGGGGGGTACATATTGCTTATTTATTGAAGATGAACTTGATGTAACTTCTGACAGAGTCTCTTGGGTACAACTATTAAGATATGGTTTTGTGTTCTCAACTAAACTACGTTGACAACATTCCATAATTTTCTAATGCACATGGCCTTCTATTCCTGAACTAAGCTACAATTTCGTGTATTAGTATTGGCATTCAGTACTGGGTTAGAGCATTGAGCCATTGGGTTTTGAGCACCTAAATGGTTAAATTCACCTCAAATAAAATTACTAGTATAATAACTACGTCAATGGGAATGCGGATTATATCAGCATGTAATAGCCATAGGATTGAACTCGAGAATTAAAAGAGGTAGACGAGGTTCATACTTGGACTTTGAAGAAATTTGTATTAACCATAAGGTGCGTTCCTTATTCTTGTTGCACAATTCTGTACAGTATATGCATTTTCTATATATATCACATGTAAGATGATTGAGATACCCTGTATTTTGCTATGTGAAGTTTTGTGTGCTGAAAACTTCTTTGTGCTAGGGCTTATGGCACTCTCAACATGTTGATAAATTTTGATGATAGCAATGAATATAGTGAATTCAAGAGAGAGATAAGTCGGCAAAGTTAAAGCGGTTGAAATTCTCAAGGCTAATAAAAAAATAAACGAAGATGACGATAGATCTTCCGATGTATTAAGGTTTGTTTGATGTTTTATTTTTCTATTTTCTTAACATATATTCGTTGGAAGTTAATAAAGTAAATAGTAGCCATAACAAAGGTAGGAATGATGGACTAATTATGTTGTTCATAAGTTGCTTGAAAGCAGTATGTGATTTTAATATATTCAAGCTTACATGGCTTATGATATGTGATTATCATATATGGAATAAACGGTGAAGTAAATAAGGACACTTAAATCATTGTTGTGATAGTGTTTTGGGAGCTCAATAAAACTTACATGGCTTATGATATGTGATTTTTGCATGGCTTATGATATTTGATTATCATATAATGAATAAACAATGAAGTAAATAAGTACACATAAACAATGATATGTGTTTTGGGAGCTCTATAAAACAAAAGACATATTCATCTGCAATATCCTGAGACACAAGTTATATTTACTTATTGTTGCATACCGTCTTCACTTGGTTATAAGGGACTTATAGTACCAGTGTTAATTAAAATTATAATTTAGAAAATTCGAGTAAGCACAAAATAAGTATGTATAGACTAACATGATAGTCAATTCTTTATTCATGACCTGGGAAAAAAAGGAAAAAAGAAGAAGAAAAGAATCAACAAAAAGTCTTATTAATTAATGTTAGATAATCATGGCGGTGGATTTGAACTTTTACGACTTGATTCACAATGCAACAAGATTTTTGTCTCTATGAATCTTGATTAACCTTATAAACAATGATCCACATATGAAATCGTCAGTTGTCTTTGGTAGATCAACAAAGTTCATAAAAAATATGTCATACTTAGCTTAAGAATCAACAATGAGAGAATGAACCATGCTCTCTTAATGTAACACATTATTTCTCTTTTCTTTTCATTTTCAGACCATGAACACCGGTGCCACATTCTTCTTCATTTTCCTAAAACCTGTAAGTTTTTTATTTTCGATCTTTTCTTTTATATTCAGTAAAATTCTCCTAAACCAATTTTTCAATTATATATCTCTTTCTATTTCTTATCCTTTGGATTATAGAATTTCCAGGTTTTTTTTTCTACTCTAGTGATTTTTAGTGCAAATTCACTACTGCAAATCTTAAATTTCAAAGGAAATCTTTTATGCACTTAACCCTAATTTGTTACTGCAAATTTGTTTTTTTACATTTAACCCTAAACACAATTTGTTCAGATAAGAAGAATGATTCTTCCAAGTTAGTTTTCTTTTTGTACTTACACCATTTAAGTTTAGTTTGTTGATTCAGGTCATCTGTTCACTTACCTCATAGCATGTCGATTAGACATGTGGTGAACATGGATTGAACACATGATTTTTAGTTCTTCAGTCTTAGGCGTAAGCGAGCGGTCGACCTGGATTGACTTTGTCAAATATTAAATACAACTACTAGTGTATTAATTATTACAATGTATAACTGAAAATTAGAGTTAAAGAATTGCTTCTTTCTAATTCCTTTTTTGAACTACAAGGATATTCCTCTTTGATCCTACTTTGTAATTCTCATTATTTTTCTTGTAAGATCCCTTTCTCTTTGTAGATCATGGAGTCCAAAATTTCGTTTTTAACTCGGACTCATTGTTCTGTTTTTACTTTAGTACTTTCATATCCAGTTTTTTCTTCTAAACATAATTTTTGTTTGACAAATTTCTCAATAGAAAGCAAAACTAAGTTGGTGAATAATAGTTTGGCTACTTGGAAATGGTAATGCATAGGCAGATGCAGTAAAAAATTGGGGTGAGAGAGGCTTGAACTCTTGACCTCAGGATCACTTAACATAGCTATGAGACCTACGCGCTAGCCAACTACGCCACCACCCCCATTATACATCTAGTTTAAATACTATGGTTAATAGTTTTTGTGCACACTGTTTATAAAATAAAGAATTAAAAGAATATAAGATTATATAACATGTTGTATTGAGTTCAAACATCCCGATTACTATTTTTTCTAACCTAGTTAATTTGTAGTTAGGTGTAAAAATAAGATAAGAGAGGATAGTCTTGATTTCAACGTTATTTAAAAAAAATTGAAACCTATGAACTAGCCAGTTGCATGCTCAAAGCTTTTTTTTGGATTAATTTAGTCGAGTACTTAATTTCATAGTTGTTATGCATCACATCTAGTCTTTCAGTTGCAGTCATAAACATATTGTTTTATAATATATGGTTCATGGTTGTGGATGATTTTGCTTTGTTTAAGTAACACATTATTGTTAACTTGAATTTACAAAAATAATTTAAAATTCCAAGATTACGTCAATGTATTCTTATTATTACCAATATTACTTTGAAAAGTTAAAGTTAAACTTGATTTCAAATATGGCGAATATGCAATTCTTCAATCTTAAGGGTAAAGAAACGACAATGAGTTGGTTTAGCCAAAAAATAATAAAATTATAATTATAATTCGAAAAATAAAAATCAAACTGAATCCTTTTTTTTTTGAAAATCGAAATCAATAAAAAAATTGATTTGGTTTGACTGGCTAAACTTCAAATGAGCTAGACTGCGTTGGTATCCAAAATAATATGAAGTCGAAATCAATTGTTGGATCCATATTTATGTAAAAATTTGGCGATGCTGTAATATTTTTCACTCTAAATACCATGAATTGAAAAAAGTAATACGTTTAGATGATAATATAAGCAATAATATCGACATTGCTAATCATGTTCTATTATTGTAATTTATGTTATATATTTTATTTGATCGGTTGGTTCGATTAAGGTGTAGGAATATAGTCCCTTATTTGGATGATTAAATATGTATTTGTTACTTTTAGTAGTATTAAAATATATTCTGTGCATTTAATCTTGATGGAATATTAGACCGAATGTTGGAGTCCAAAGCTAATAAACGAAAAATAACTCGCACCTACAAACTCAGATATGTCCCCATGTTTATCTCATAAGATAGTTCTAGAATTTATTAGTTGCCTTGCTAAGACATGGATATCTTTAAAGGCGGTAACTCGAACATTATAATGAAATTTCTCTACATTAACCGAATGGCAATTGATTGCAGATCTTGTTTGGTAGCACGTTAGCTAGTGTCTTGCTAATGCATTTTTATAACCATCAAATGATTAGGGTAGGTGTTTGCTCCTGATGTCCTTACACTTCTAATATAATTATATGTTATTGTCGTATTCTAACTTCAATGATCTTAACTCAATGAAATATATTTAGAATAATCACAGCATAGCTTAACAATATCTCCTTCCGGTTTCTCGATAGTATCAATCTTCTACCTAGATTTTCATCAGCTAATGGGTCAAGTAACTGTTCTGTGTTATTAAAGAATTCTCAATATTGATTTGACAGTCTTTATGGCATTAGTATTTTTCTTATCCACTAATAAACATGCAGTATCAGGTGGAGTATAAAGTTGTGATGACTAGCATGTTGCAGTATTGGTAAGGTGAGTTCCAAGTTATGTGTTTTTTCGCAGGCTTAAATACAGAAAACGGTCTTCATTTACTCCAGATTTTGCTAACACCTTAGCACACCATCTTTTATAGACCTCTATTTTGGGATCTTCAAGGGTTCACATAGAAAAAAATTAGCAGCGTTAACTGCAAATTACGATGGTCATGGTAGTCAATGTTTTTGACATTATTCCTTATATATTGTGCTCTTTTGAGTAGTTCGATAATTTGGTGCATGGATACACTTCTAATATAAGCTTAGGAGCAGTGGAATCCCTTGAACTTGATTTTGGCAATTTGTCATCTGCTTGTCTGGTAACTAAATATCTGCAATTGTACAAACCCTATTTTAGAACTTTAGCTCTATGCAACTGCTAACAATATAACAGTTCAAGTTGGTGTTACCATTGGGTTTGGCGCTACGTCAATGGGATGAAAATCATATCAGCATATACTAGGATTGAACTTGAGAATTAAAAAAGGTAAAAGAGTCATACTTGGATTTTAAAGAAATTTATCTTTTTTTTTTGGTAGTAGCCATAAGGTGCCCTACTTATTCTAGTTGCACAATTATTTGAAATATATGCATTTGCTATAGAAATTAGACGTACTCCCTGTATTTTACTATGTGAAATTTCATGTGCTGAAAACTAAAGTTGATAACACTCCATAATTTGAAGCCTGGTTTTAATCCAGATATGGCCAAGTGAAAAGGGAAGAAAAAAACAACTAGAAGTGCTCACTAGTCCCACATGGTAGAAACTAATAAAATGGCTGGAGTTGACAAGTAATAAATAGTTCATGTAGTGCAACTCAATTCCATACTTACCTGGATGGGGTTTATGGGTGATCATGAAGGCCCAGGCCTAGCCTAGTGGTTCCCATTGCACTTTGGAAATGCGTTGGGCTACCATCTCCCCAAGTGGGAGAGTGGACATCATTATTTGTTGATTTGGGGGAACGCATTCGCGCGGACCCTGTTCATTACCAAATTAAATGTCTGCTTTTGTCTATTGTTTGGCTTTGTGTGCTTTTGTGATAGTTAAAAAGCAGTTTTGGTTATTTTGTTTCTCCTTTGTAGGGAACCCTTTATGCAGACATACTTATTGGGTTTGATTTAACTCTCATAAAAATCCATATAAATTTGATCTTATGTTTTTGGTTGACAATGTCTTATGTTAATTTGATATAAATTTATTTTGTTCCTTGATGTTTTAAGTCTAAAAAATGCATGTCATCTCTCTAATAAATTCTACGACACTTATAATAAACTTAAATAACACACACTTTCCAATTTAATCATGTTTTTTAATTATATTTTTTTTTGCATCTGCTAAATACTGAACGCGGTGAAAACTAGATGCTTGAGCGCACTTAGTTACATAGTGATAAAGAATCTAGCTCTGAATGTGTTGATCTATGGAAGATCTTCTTGTATAGTTGTTTAAAATTTGCATTGATGAGCATAATTACACATTACCATAACATTTTCAATGGGAAATCATTTATATCCAAGTGTATTTGGTGTTAGTTGTTTTTTCTACCACCAACAACATGTTTCAAATATAAACCCAAACGGTGTTTCGAAAGAAAAAAGAAAAATTGATTAGAATACGTTATTTGTTCAGGTGCAATGGTGAATCTAATAGTGTAATAATATGGGTTACTAATCCCCGGTATAATGCTTAGCATGCTATTCACAAAGTTTAATTTCTACCAACATATGTTTTACTCCTCTTAAAAGAAAGGTCAAATTATTAGCAACCTACCTTTATTAAATTATTTTTTTGAATAATGAAAGAGAATTGGCTATATCATCTGTTTATAATTCTTAAATGTGTGTTATAATTGAAACCAACTGAATATGAGACATTTGAATTTTTATTTTATGCATTCAGTTGGAAATATTAAATATTTTATTTTCCTTTGATCCAGTGCTGGCGGAGATTTTTATGAATCGTCTGTTATGTGCTTAGTTTTTATGTCTAATACTTTAAAATTCACTTTTTTGGTCTTTGCACATGATTCGGAAGATATGGTTAGTACATCGAGAGGTTTTTGGTGCAAACTTTAAGCTAAAAGCTTAATAAGTGTGCCTGATTGATAACATTACTTAAAAGTTACGTTGGACATCCTTGCATCCATTATTTTGGAGCCGATAGTATAATTTTTTTTTTGAAAACCCAGGAGAACCCGGTGGACCGGTAAACTCCTGAGGAGGGTATAGTAAAGTCGTCCGCTAATCCAAACCCCCATACCCCCTGTAAATTTATGTAGTATAATTTTTTTAAGTATTGCGCAAATATTCATGTCAAAAACTGAACCTATTTAAATACTTTGTTGTTCATGCTCTTGGGCCAAAACTGAGTTGATTTGTTCAATGTAAAATCTTATTTTGTATCTAAAGGCTGCGATAAGTGAGAGAAAAGCAAAGTTATGGAGACAAGTGATACCAGAAGTCTGGAGAAAGTCACATATTTAAGTGGCTTTTTAACAAAATATGCATTCCAAAAGACTGTCAAAGACACAAAGCAGTGACCCAAAGAACAAAATGTTCATCTAAGTGTTATGTCCTTCCGTTATGCATAAATATAGCTAAAATAAATTGTAAAAGGTACTCAACAACTTAAACATAAACAATTTAAACTTTAATTATTGTAAATGAATTTTCTGGCATGTCTCCATATAGTTATATGTTGTAAAGACTATATTGTTGAGTTTTAGTTGCTCAACTTTGTCTTCTTACCATATAGATAGGGGAAGTTGTTTTTGTCAAAGGTAGGTCTATTATGGAAAACAAGCTTGAAACTATTGGCTTAGATATTTCTGTATGGACCCCTAATCTTTCTCATAAAAAGACTTTACTTATTTGTTGACGATATACCTTGTGTTCTTGTATCAATTTGATTTTTAAGTTAGACATCTTTAATATCTTTATTTAATTATCCATAAAGATGATACAAGTTTATCAATTTGAAAAAAGGACAAAGTGATATATAACCATATTGATAAAAAAGAATTTAGTAATTAGCTATTGAAAGTTAAGCAAATTTCTTGTGGCTGTTTAGGGTGGGGTCTCTGATAAAAATAATCCCTGGATCCTTATCGAACCAGAATCTATATGCTATGCTAAAATTGTCTTGCTATTGCACTTTTGTAACTATCAAATGATTAAGCTAGATGTTTGTCCATGAAGTCCTTGCACTTCTTAAATAATCATCAGTTATTGCAGTATTCCAACTTCATCGATCTTAACTCAATGAAATATATTAAGAAAAATCACATCATCGCTTAACACTGTATCTTTCCAGTTTCTTTGCAGTACAAATCTTCTCACTATATTGTCATTAGCTTATAGTGTCATGTAGTTGCTTTGTTTTATTGAGGGATTCTTAGTATTCATTTGATTTTCTTTATGATAGTTATTATTAATGACCTTGTCCACTAATTACACACATTACATTTTAGGTTGGGTATGAAGTTGTGACAATTAGCTTGTTGCAGTATTGGTAAGGCGAGTTGTAAGATGTGGTTATATTTTTGGCGGGCGTAGATACAGAATCTGCCTTAATTAATCCAGATTTTGCTAACACTTAGCACACCATCTTTTACAGGCCTTCATTTTGGGATCTTCTAGGGATTACGTAAAAGAAAATTAGTACTGTTAAATGCAAATTACGATGATCATGCTATTTAATGTTTTTATTCTATTCTTTATAGCGCTCTTTCAAATGGTTCAATAATTTGATGCATGGATACACTTTTAATATCAACTCGGGAGAGTTGGAATCCCTTGAACTTGATTTTGGCGTTTTGTCATCCTGCTTGTCTGGTAACTGGTTATCTGCAATTGTACAAAACCCTATTTTAGAACTTTAGCTTGATATTCTTTAGCAGGTGGGGGTACAAATTGGTTAGTTATTGAAGACGAGCTTGATATAACTACTGACAGGGCCTCTTGGGTACGGCTACTTAGATATGATTTTTTGCTGTCGACTTAACTGTGTTGATAACTTACAAAATTTTCTAATGCATATGGCTTTCTATTCTTGAACTTAGTATCAACATTCAATGCTGGGTTAGAGCTTGAGCCATTGGGTTTGGAGCACCTAAATCGTATATATACCAAAAACAAATTACAAGTATAGTAACTACATCAATAGTTATGAAGCTTATATCAGCATATTATAGCCCTATGATTGAAGTTGAGAATTAAAAGAGGTAAAAGAAGTTTATAACTGGATTTTTAAGAAATTTGTCTTTTTTGGCATTAGCCATAAGGTGCACTCCTTATTCTTTTTGCATAATTCTTAAAAATATGTACATTTTCTATAGAAATTAGATATAAAGATGATTGACATCTTGTATTTTGCTATGTGAAGTTTGGTTTGCTGAAATCTTCTTTGTGCTAGGGATTATGTTACTCCCAATATGTTCAAAAATTTTGTTGATAGCAATAAATATAGTGAATTCAAGAGACAGATGTGTTGGCAAAGTTAGAATGGTTGAAATTCTCAGGGCTCGTAAATACAAATGAAGACGATGACTTGGATCTTCCGATGTATTATTGTGAGGTTTGATTGATGTCTTATTTTTCCATTTTCTTAACATGTATTCATTGGAAGTAAATAAACATTACCATAATTACACATTATCATAACATTTTCTAATTACACACTGGAAGATCATTCATCGATGCAAACTTTAAACTACTATTTTAGTTCAAACTACTATTTTAGTTCAGATATAGCCAAGTAAAAAGGGAAGAAAAAAAAACTGGAAGTGCTTACTAGTCCCATATCATAGAAACTAACAGAATGGCTGGCATTGACAAGTAATAAATAGTGCATGTAGTGCAACCAGTTCCATACTTACCTGGATGGGGTCTATGGGTGATCATAAAGGCCCAGGCCTAGCCGAGTGGTTCCATTGCACTTTGGAAATGCATTGGGCTACCATCTCCCCAAGTGGGAGAGTGGACATCATTATTTGTTGCTTTGGGGGAACGCGTTCGCGCGACCCCTGCCCATTACCAACTTAAAATTTTCGTTTGTCAAGGCCATTATAGTTATTGTGCTTCTCTTTTGTAGAGAACCCTTTTTGCAGAAGTACATTTTAATTGGGTTTGATTTATCACTTCAATAAAGTTCATATAAATTTGATCTTATGGTTTTGGTTGACAATGTCTTTTGTTGATCTGATGTAAATGGAGGGTGTAAATTTCTTTTGTTAGACCGATGTTTGAAGTCTAAACAATGCATGTCATATCTCTCTAATAAAGCTCACAACACCTATAATTAACTTAAATAACGTACAGGCTCTAATTTGATTATGTTTTTATTATTATAACTTTAGATGCTTGAGCGCACTTAGTTACATAATGATAAGGAATCTAGTTTTGATCGCGTTGAATGAATGATCTTCCAAAATAGTAGTTTAAAGTTATGCATTGATTAGAATAATTACTTGTTATCATAACATTTTCTACGGGAAATTACTTACATCCAAGTGTCTTTGGTGTGTGTTGTTTTGTAACCTCAATGTGTTTTCCAAATATAACCCCAGCAGTGTTTTGAAAGATAAAAAAACATTGATTAACATATCTTATTTGTTCAATTGTAACACTAAATTAATGGTGTAATAATATGGATTGCTAATCCCTGGTATAATATTTAGCATGCTATTCAAAAAATTTAATTTCTACCAACATATATTTACTGCTCTGGAAAGAAAGGTCATGCTATTAGCAACCTACCTTTATCAAATAACTTTTTTGAATATGAGACTTTTGATTTTTCATTTTATGCATTCCACTTGGAAATATTAAATATTTTGCTTTCCTACCCGGCGTTGGTGGAGATTTTATGAATCGTCTGTTATGTGCTTGGTTGTCATTTCTAATACTTTTAAATTCACTTATTTGGTTTTTGCACATGATTTGGAGGAGGTGGTTAGTACATCGAGAGATTTTTTGTGCTAGTTTCTAGTTAAAACTTAAAAGCTTAACAAGCATGCCTGAATGGTAACATTACTTACAAGTTACATTAGGCATCCTTGCATCCATTATTTTGGAACTGATAGTATAAAACTATTAGGTATTTCTTAAATAATCATGTCAAAAAAGGGACCTATTTATATACGTTGTTGTTTCTGCTCTTCGGCCAAAAAGGAATTGAACCATTCTGTGTAAAATCTAATTTTTTATTTAAAGATTTTGATTAGTGAGAGAAAAGCAAAGTTATGGAGCGAAGTGATGCCTAAAGTTTAGAAAAGGTCACATTTTAAGTGGCTTTTGAACAAAATATGCATTCCGTAAGGCTATGTCCAAGACACAAACCAATGACCAAAAGAACAAAATGTTTCACCCTACAGTTATGTCATTCTGTTATGCATAAATATAGCTAAAAAAATGGAAAGGTACTTAACAAATTAACTATAAACAATTTAAACTTCAATTATTTTAAATGAATTTTCATGAATATCCCCATATAGCTGTATGTTGTAAATACTATATTTTTCTCACTACACCAACTATTTACTAGTTGTTGAGTTTTAGTAGATTAACCGGATCTTCTTACCACGAAGGCAGGGGAAGTCTATAATGGAAAACAAGCTTAAAACAATTGGCTTATATATTTCGGTATGGAAACCAAATCCTTCTCACATACCTGTTAATGGTAAACCTCACGTGCTTGTATCAATTTGAATTTTAAAATTTGACATCATCAATGTTTAATTAGCCACAAAGGTGAGGCAAATTTTGTCGAGTTGAAAATAAGATAGTGTTAAATCACCATGTCATAAAAAAGAATTTAGTAATTAGCTCTTGGAACTTGAGCAAATTTCCACCATGTCAATAAAAAAGAATTTAGTAACCAGCCCGTGAAACTTGAGCAAATTTCTTGTGGAAGTGAAGGATGGGGTCTTTAATAAACATAAGCTCTGGATCCTTATTAAAACCAGAATCCATATGTTATAATACTATAATTGTCTTGCTATTGCACTTATGTAACCATCAAATGATTACGCTAGATATTTATCTCTGATGTCCTTACACGTCTAAAGGAATTACGTGTTATTGGAGTTTTCCAACTTCATTGATCTTAACTCAGTGAAATACATCTAGAAAAAATACAACATAACAGTATTTCTTTCCGCTTTCCCAGTAGTATCAATCTTCTCACTAAATTTTCATCGGCTTATAGCATGAAGTAGTTATTTATGTTTTATTGAGGAATTCTCCTATTAATTTGATTTACTTTATGGCATTTATCAATTACCTTATCCGCTGATTAATATGCATCGTATTTTAGGTGAGTCATAGAGTTGTGACAACTAGCATGTTGCAGCATTGATAAGGTAAGTTCCTAGGATGTGCTTTTTTTCTTTCTTCACGCCTTAATACAGCAAACCGCCTTAATTAACTCCAGATTTGCTAACACCTTAGCGCACCATCTTTTACGGACCTCCATTTTGGGACCTTCTAGGGATTATTACATAGAAGAAAACTAGTATCGTTGGCTGCAAATTACGATGACCATGGTAATCAATGTATTTGACACTTCTTTATAGTGTTTTTTCAAATAGTTCAATAATTGGTGCATGGATACACTGTTAATATAAAACTCGGGAGTAGTGGACACTCTTTGGCTTAATTCTGGCATTTGGTCCTCCTAGAACTAATTATGCTATATTGTTCAAAACCCTATTCTAGAATTTCTTCTTAGATATTTCTTAGCAGGTGGATACATATTGCTTATTTATTGAAGATAAGCTTGATGTAACTTCGGATAGTATATCAGTTCATGATGTTGCTACTTCTTGGTTGCAACAACTAAGGTATGATTTTGTATTCTCAACTAAACTAAGTTGATAAGATTTCATAATTTTCTAACGCATCTTGCTCCTGAATTAAGCTATGATTTTCATGTATTAGTATCGACGTTCAATGGACACTAAGCCATTAGGTTTGGAGCACCTCACATTAAAATGCAACAAAAATAAAGTAAAAGTTGATCATATCATGGATACCGGAAATATTCGAAATGCGTCCACATCTATATCCAAAAAACAGACGAATATTCGAAAAATGATACAGATGTAGATATTAAAACATCTGCATATGACATCTGGTTTCGGTCAAGAATGTATTTTATATGAATATAAGATTTCCATTACATGGTGTATTGAGTTTAAACATCCCAAGAGCTATTTTTTAAGGTTGGTAACGTGCAATTAGACACATAGAATGTGGCGCCCCACCTCTATACCCACGCTAGCCAAGAACATTACGGAGAATGCTGTCAACTAGCACGGAGAATAAGGCTGTTGAGGAGCGACCATCCGTGTAATTGCTTTGTGCGAGCATCGATATGTCAGATGGTATAACATGCAATACTTCATCAAGAGGAAATCCGACATACCGACACAAACTCAAAGCTACTACATAGTGGCTATAATATCTTCGGAAACAAATACAGAAATAAACATAACATAAATCAGTCACAGATAATTCATATCACAAAGGCGGAACAAGATATGAATATTACACATAAAAGTGTACATCAGAGTAGTGGTCAGAAAGATCCACAATAACACAAAATAATAGCAACATGTGCTATACAAAAGAATACATCAATGAGTCGATATCTCAAGAGTATACAACAAAAACTACTAATCTAAGTAGTAAGCAAGAGGTCATAGTAATGGATCCCTAGAGAGAAGCCAAGCAGAAGCACCTGCAATATCTCGGTCTAACCCGAGTATTATTTAATAAGAAAATAATAAACGGATCAGTCTAACTATAAATATCAGATGAAACGATATAGAGTAAGAGATATGACTAAACACATAATAATCACGATACCAAGCTGTGATATATATATATATAAGTAATTTAGAATCAACAAGAGATTAATCAATATCACCAAATCTACACAAGAATCAAAGGAAATGTCATAATCCTTATTTCGTTCACCAAACCATAAATATTGACGATTATATCAATGTCAATCACAAAAGTCCATGGCACACAAATTCACCAATACACAAATATTGATAAAACTTATAAATGGAAATCACGAAAATTGGTGAAGCATAAATTCTAGAAATCATCTCAAGAAATCCAGTCAATGACACACGAATTCACCTATGCACAAAAATTGATAAATCATATCAATAGAAATCACAAAAATAGGCGAAGAAGAAACTTCCAGAATTCGACACACGAAATCCAGAAATCACACAAAATAGGGGGAAAGGCCTATCACACGAACAGGAGCATGAAAACTCACCAACATATGTATCACACGAACGAGACGCTATCTCATGGTAGCTAGCCATTAATTTTTGACACACGAACGGCCCGAAGACCATGGGGCGCTACCCAACATATGTGAGTTGAAACTCACACAAACGGGGTTTAGTCTCCCTCGTAGACAAAGAGACATCGCACATTGCTAGTCTAAATCACAAAAATGATCGTCATGATCATCGAGAAGTGCCAATTACAGTAAGCTAGTAAATATATGAGCTTAGCGTCATGTCCCATAACCACTAGCTTAACTTAAATATTTACGAACAAATCGTAGATCTCCACTAGAAAATTGTCACCAGAAGTTCAATCGAACAAGTCCAAGAATTAACCGACGAAGTAAATGCAAGCGTTTCATACCACTTGTTTTACTAAGTCGTTTAATTAGATTTCTCATACGAGTGAGGTAAAGGTTTGTATATACTAATAGATTGGAAATCGGTTTGAGAAAATGAGCTTTGTAATAAAATAGTGTTGAAATCGTTTTGATGAAAGGGTTTTGATATTTACTACTAGTATAGAAAACCTTTATATTTTTAAAGTGACAAATCACAAAGAAGATTGTAAGAACAATTAATCCCTAAAATTCACATTCGAAGACGTGAATAAAATACAAAGAAACCGATAAAGAATCCATCGAAATGGATATTCAAAAATCCCTAAAAAGGAGTCATCAAAGTCATAATAAATGATAACAACAAATAGGATCATCACGAATCGATTTAAATTGGAATTCTCAAGCGAATAGGCAAGCAGGCAAAACACTGCAGTTTCAGACGTCTGAAACAAGTGGTTCAGACGTCTGAATCTGGAAATATAAAGATTTCCAGAACACAATTCAGACGTCTGAATCAAGTGTTTCAGACGTCTGAAATAGGCATTTAGCCTATTTCCTTTCTGGTTCCAAACGAACCAATTCAGACGTCTGAAACCATATATTCAGACGTCTGAATCTCGGAATAAAAATCTTCCCAGAACAATATTCAGACGCCTGAATAGTACGTTTCAGACGTCTTAATCTGGGGTTCAGGGCATTCCCTGAACCTAGGCCAAAAATGGCCAAACGAATATCGAAAACGATCGAACGAGCAAATGGCGATGACTAAGGAATTACGTCAAACGACAACCCAGCCTAAACGGCTCTTCGATACGCCTCAAATATCAATGTCCAAATATCCATAATAGGATTTTCATAAATTAGACCAAAACACCAAAAATTGGAATTTACACAAAATCAATCCAAACCAAAATCAATTGCACAAGAATAAACGTTAGGAATTCATACCTAACAATCGAAGATAATTATAGACAAAGATGTGAGATAAAAATCTCACCTTTGAACCCAAACGATTGAAGAAGAAGCTATTGAGCAATGGTAAGAACAATCACTCTTCACTTCCAAACCAACAAGCTTGAATCTAAGCTTAAAGGAGAAACATTTCCTAAATTAGGTTTAGGAATTTTCTGAAATCAAAGAGAGAATGAGTTGGAGAAGAAGAAGGAGATGCTTACCAATGGGTTCACTTGAGTTTGGAGCAAGAAGATGGATTTGCAAAGCAACCTAGGGCTTAGGAATTTCTATTTCCCATTTTCTTCCGCCATTGTTGCTAATGCTTGAGTGTTTAAGCAAAGAGGAGAAGTTATGAAGAGAAGGGGGTTGGGCTGAGCTAATAAGGGTGCAGTCCAAACCAAAGTCATAAGCGGGAAAAAGTAGCAAAAATCAACTATCTCCAAACATATCGAAGATTATACCCAAAAAGGTCGCAAACATCACTTTGAACTCAATGGGGGTGGTCTCGAGTCCTAATTCGGCTGTTTGCAAAAAGTAGCTTTTCGGACTAAAATCCGACAAACGATAAAATATTTAAATATAAAATCGATAAATATGCGGATTGTTACAGACGCCCCTCCTTAAAGAAATTGCATCCTCGCAATACTTAAGAGGAAAATAAGAAGTAACAACCATAGAGGCATATCAAGACAAAAGAAAATTGAAATAAGAAGTTCACCATAAAGAGCACGAAAGAGTTACCAAGAACGGGATCGCTCAATGAATTCTCAAGATTCCCAAGAGTAATCCCTAGGATTTGAGAACCATTGAACTCTCACAAGAAGAACATCTTTATTTCGAAGTCGTTTGAGCTCCGAAGCAATAATTCGAATAGGATGTTGCTCAAAAATCAAATCTGGTGAAACTTCAATTTCCACAATATCACCGGGCTCAAGAATGAAAACCGGAATCCCTAAGGCATTTCCGTAGATAAAAGACGTGGGGAACGTCAAGAATAGCAGAAAATTGAGCCGGTGCAACGGCGTAGTACAAAAACGGTACGCCCGAGGAACTAGAAACTCAAATAATTTGGGACATCAGCGTAGTACAAAAACGGTACGCCCAATGAACCATAGCAAAGACATTGATGTAGTACAAACGGTACATCCAATGAATCTAATAGCAAAGACATTGATGTAGTACAAAAGGTACATCCAATGAATCAAATAGCAAAAACATTGATGTAGTACAAACGGTACATCCAATGAATCCAAAAGCAAAGACATTTATGTAGTACAAATGGTACATCCAATGAATCAAATAGCAAAAGCATTGATGTAGTACAAACGGTATATCCAATGAATCAAATAGCAAAAACATTGATGTAGTACAAACGGTACATCTAATGAATCCAAAAGCAAAGACATTGATGTTGTACAAACGGTACATCCAATGAATCAAATAGCAAAAACATTGATGTAGTACATACGGTACATCCAATGTATCGAATAGCAAAGACATTGATGTAGTACAAACGGCACATCCAATGAATCAAATAGCAAAAACATTGATGTAGTACAAATGGTACATCCAATGAATCCAAAAGCAAAGACGTTGATGTAGTACATACGGTACATCCAATGTATCGAATAGCAAAGACATTGATGTAGTACAAACGGTACATCCAATGAATCAAATAGCAAAAACATTTATGTAGTACAAATGGTACATCCAATGAATCCAAAAGCAAAGACATTAATGTAGTACAAACGGTACATCCAATGAATCAAATAGCAAAAACATCGATGTAGTACAAACGGTGCATCCAATGAATCAAATAGCAAAAACATCGATGTAGTACAAACGGTACATCCAATGAATCCAAAAGCAAAGACATTGATGTAGTACAAACGGTACATCCAATGAATCAAATAGCAAAAACATTGATGTAGTACAAACGGTACATCCAATGAATCGAACACCATAAAAGAACATCAGACGCTAGTCCATAAAAGAAATGAGTTGAAACTCAATAAAACGAAGTACATCAAAACGTCTGATGAACTTAATAAAAAGATAATTCCATTCGAACAATCATCAAAGAATCAACCACTTGTTGCCTACGACTAAACGCATTCGCAACACGATTTCCCCTCCGGGAATAAAAGAATATCAAGATCATAAGATGCCAGGAACTCGGGTAAACATGAAGTTCCTTATGAGAAAATAAATATTCCAAAGATTTTATGATCGAGGCGGAGAATAAATTTCTCCCCCAAAGATGATGATGTCAAACTCTAAAAGCGAGAACAATAACCGCGAGCACTAGATCATGAGTGGCATACCTAGCCTCAATCGGCTTTTACTGATTTAGAAGCACACGAGATAGCACGTTCTCCTTTGCAAGAGAACGACATCCAAACCAATACGACTAGTATCGGTACAAATAGCAAAGTCTTGGTTCCCCTCCAGGAATCACAAGAATAAGAGTATCGAAAAGAAAGAATTTCTTTTAAATAATCTTCTTTCCTGAAAAGTTAAAACTTTAAAATTACATTTATCATTATGTAATAATCTTTCTAGAAAAATTTACTATTTTCAAGTTAATATACTGTGTCTGATTGTCTCATCAAAGCGTTTAGGAAATTACTATCAATAACGTTGATCAAGCGCATCGACCAAAATTCTTAAAACACTAAATGGGCAATACAATCACAAAATCGTATTCTATAGGATAAGTAAGTTTCTCAAAAACTTCTAAGAATATTCTTTGTTCGTTTTAAGAACAAAAGTCCGGTTATACTTCTAAATAAATCTTATGAAAAAGATTTTGTAAAATTTTAAATTGCTATTTTCATCCAAAAATCAATAAATAAAAGAATGGTCTTATCGAAATATTCATAGAATATTTGATATATAAAATGGATGAAATAAGCTGGACAAATTGAATGACAAAATAAGTCATTCATTAGAATCATAATGAGTGCGGAGTGCGTAAGTGGAATGCTAACTCACACGACTCGTAGCCAAATAAAAATCGGTGGCAAGGTCAAACTGAAAAGACCTTAGCACCACACAAAAGATTACCTAGGTGATAATCCTTAGACAAGCTCAAAAATACCGAAAAATTTCTCTAACTACATGAATGAGAGAAATAACACTTTACTTGTAAGTGGGCTTAAGGAATAAAATGATGCCATCAAGTTGGAATCAAAATCATAAAGGAAAAAATAGAAATCTGCTTAACAGATTGAAAATGTCGAAGAGGAATAGTCCACACGAGAAAATAGGATATGGGCTTCACAACGATTAAGCCAATCCTTACACAAATCAATTCCGAAGCCTAAGTAAAAATATCGGCTCGGAAAGATAAATCACATAAAATAATTTCGACATCAATAGAAAGCAAATTGAGTGTTGCGGATCAACCATCCGGATTCGCAGCTCTCAAAGAAGTCATCAAGCCCAAAATATTCAAAGAAAAGAATCTACAAGTTCTTTTGATATAAAAACAATGAGATGAACCCATATAAAAAAGAACTCAAATAGAAAGTTCAGGAAATAAAATAATGCCATCAAGGATTGAATGAAAATACCTTGACCAAGAGAAGAGTTGCTAGGGGCTTGCAGCTTTCCTTCTCTCTTGCTTGGAAGCTTAGGACGCGAAGATAAAAGATGACCCGAACCTTTGCAATAACGACAAAAGAGGGGTCTCGGACATTCCCTTGCAAAATGGTCCATGGAACCACAATTGTAGCATTGACCACGACTAGAGGTAGGAGTCTTTGCTACTGGAATTTGTTGCTTCCCTTTCTTATTAAAATTGGGGCCTATGAATTTTATAGGCATCTTCAAGTTATTGTCGAAGTTCTATTGGGCACGCACAACTTCAACATCACCTTCATTATCGGCCTCTTCAAGACGAAGAGCGATATCAATAAGCTGATCAAATGAAACCTCAAGTTTCAGGAGTAATGGCTTCTTAAGATTCTTATTCAAGCCATAGACAAACCTCTGATTTTTCTTCAATGGGGTGTTGATGTATTCAACCCCGTATTTGGACAGAGATTCGAAAGATGCGACATAGTCTGTCACAGAAGATTCACCTTGAACAAGGTCTATGAAACGCCGGGCCAAAGTTACCTTTTCAGCCTCCGGCACAAATTTCAATTCGAATCTTCCTCGAAATTGCTTCCAAGTGAGATCCGCCTCAATGATTTCAGAAATTAAAAGCTCATACCAATCTAATGCTCTTTCTTGGAGCATGCTAGAAGCCACTTGGACTCGATGTAGATCAATAAGGTTTATGCGAGAAAAGATGCGATCGCATGATTTGAGCCAAGCTTGAATTTCAATAACACTCTCAGATCCCCTGAATGGCCTTCCACCCAAATCGGTATAGTCTCTGCACAAGCGTGCAAAACCGGATCTAGGATGAGTAGGCTCTGGATTGGGTCCGGCTGCTTGAGCGTTCTTTACTAGATCAAGAAGTTGCTGGGCAGACATAAATACCCCATCCTGAGGAGTAGCACTAGATTGACCGGCGCTGGGACGGCCTGGTCTAACCATTTCTCTTCTTTAAGAAAGAAAGAAAGAAAGAAAGAAGAGGAAAAAGTTATTCTCAAAATAAATATCAAGCAATCTTGATAGATAAAACAAGGAATCATACAAGAAAATAGGATAGGGCGGTAAGAAGACCCGAATAAAATCCTAAAGCACGACTCCTAAGATGGACTTAGGACGATGATCCTTGTTATAATATTCCATATTGTTCCGAAGTTTGGCTCTGATACCAAGCTGTGACGCCCCACCTCTATGCCCACGCTAGCCAAGAACATTACGGAGAATGCTGTCAACTAGCACGGAGAATAAGGCTGTTGAGGAACGACCATCCGTGTAATTGCTTTGTGCGAGCATCGATATGTCAGATGGTATAACATGCAATACTTTATCAAGAGGAAATCCGACATACGGACACAAACTCAAAGCTACTACACAGTGGCTATAATATCTTCGGAAACAAATACAGAAATAAACATAACATAAATCAGTCACAGATAATTCATATCACAAAGGCGGATCAAGATATGAATATTACACATAAAAGTGTACATCAGAGTAGTGGTCAGAAAGATCCATAATAACACAAAATAATAGCAACATGTGCTATACAAAAGAATACATCAATGAGTCAATATCTCAAGAGTATACAACAAAAACTACTAATCTAAGTAGTAAGCAAAAGGTCATAGTAATGGATCCCTGGAGAGAAGTCAAGCGGAAGCACCTGCAACATCTTGGTCTGACCCGAGTATTATTTAATAAGAAAATAATAAACGGATCAGTCTAACTATAAATATCAGATGAAACGATATAGAGTAAGAGATATGACTAAACACATAATAATCACGATGCCAAGCTGTGATATATATATAAGTAATTGAGAATCAACAAGAGATTAATCAATATCACCAAATCTACACAAGAATCAAAGGATCACCAAACCATAAATATTGACGATTATATCAATGTCAATCACAAAAGTCCATGACACACAAATTCACCAATACACAAATATTGATAAAACTTATAAATGGAAATCACGAAAATTGGTGAAGCATAAATTCTAGAAATCATCTCAAGAAATCCAGTCAATGACACACGAATTCACCTTTGCACAAAAATTGATAAATCATATCAATAGAAATCACAAAAATAGGTGAAGAAGAAACTTCCAGAATTCGACACACGAAATCCAGAAATCACACAAAATAGGGGGAAAGGCCTATCACACGAACGGGAGCATGAAAGCTCACCAACATATGTATCACACGAACGAGACACTATCTCATGATAGCTAACCATTAATTTTTGACACACGAACGGCCCGAAGACCATGGGGCACTACCCAACATATGTGAGTTGAAACTCACACAAACGGGGATTAGTCTCCCTCGTAGACAAAGAGACATCGCACATTGCTAGTCTAAATCACAAAAATGATCGTCATGATCATCAAGAAGTGTCAATTACAGTAAGCTAGTAAATATATGAGCTTAGCTTCATGTCCCATAACCACTAGCTTAACTTAAATATTTACGAACAAATTGTAGATCTCCACTAGAAAATTGTCACGAGAAGTTCAATCGAACAAGTCCAAGAATTAACCGACGAAGTAAACGCAAGCGTTTCATACCACTTGTTTTACTAAGTCGTTTAATTAGATTTCTCATACGAGTGAGGTAAAGGTTTGTATATACTAATAGATTGGAAATCGGTTTGAGAAAACGAGCTTTGTAATAAAATAGTGTTGAAATCGTTTTGATGAAAGGGTTTTGATATTTACTACTAGTATAGAAAACCTTTATAATTTTAAAGTGACAAATCACAAAGAAGATTGTAAGAACAATCAATCCCTAAAATTCACATTCGAAGACGTGAATAAAATCCAAAGGAACCGATAAAGAATCCATCGAAATGGATATTCAAAAATCCCTAAAAAGGAGTCATCAAAGTCATAATAAATGATAAAAACAAATAGGATCATCACGAATCGATTTAAATTGGAATTCTCAAGCGAATAGGCAAGCGGGCAAAACATTGCAGTTTCAGACGTCTGAAACAAGTGGTTCAGACGTCTGAATCTAGAAATATAAAGATTTCCAGAATACAATTCAGACGTCTGAATCAAGTGTTTCAGACATCTGAAATAGGCATATTTTAGCCTATTTCCTTTCTGGTTCCAAATGAACCAATTCAGACGTCTGAAACCATATATTCAGACGTCTGAATCTAGGAATAGAAATCTTCCCAGAACAATATTCAGACGTCTGAATAGTACGTTTCAGACGTCTGAATCTGGGGTTCAGGGCATTCCATGAACCTAGGCCAAAAATGGCCAAACGAATATCGAAAACGATCGAACGAGCAAATGGCGATGTTAACTCCCTTCTGCAAACGACCTATAGATCAAAAAGCTGCGACCTAAAAGACGGCACGACCTAAAGGACAACGCAACCTAGCGACCGAAAAGTTTAACGACCTAGAGGATAGAGCAACTTAGCGGTTTAACGAAGCAAGCGACCTAAAGTAGCGGAGGTTAGCGACCTACAGGTAGTTGCGACCTAAAGGAAGACTCACTCTAACCAACCAACGACCTAAGGGGACTCAGCAACCTAAAGTCTTCAGCGACCTAGCGTCTTCATTACTCAGCGATCAAAAAGCCAGAGCGACCTAAAGATCATATCAGCCTAAAGAGGCCGCGACCTAACAGAATGGCTCGACCTAAGATAGGTCGCCCACAACCTAAGGTAGGTCGTTCCCGACCTAGGGACAGTGTATCAGAAGGCCGCCTTTTCTATACTGCCACCAATAAGGTCGCTTACGACCTAGGACTTGTCGAAACGAGCTCGTGCATTCTTATGAAAGAAGGGGGAGGAGCCAGTGCTTCTTAGGGCGCCTACGACCTACGACCTTGCTTAGGTCGGTCGCGACCTACGACCTAACTCCGAGCAAAGTCTATAAATACGCCCCTAGCTCCAACTAGCAGAGGACCTTTTGGGGGGGCTAATTCTCGAAGCACCGTTACTCTGCCATTTTCTCAACTCAAGCAGCACTCCAAGCACTCCAAACTCCAAGGACGCTATTACACACTTCAAAGAAGAATCACAATCATTCAAGATGAATTCGAAAGATTATTCTTCATGGGAGTTTGAACTATTTGTCTGAAGTTAATTGTAATTGAAGAAAGTGATATAAATTGTACTCATATCAGCAATAAAGAGAATCTAAGTGGACGTAGGCCTGATTTTGGGCCGAACCACTATAAAACTTGTGTTTTTACTGCTTTCCTGCAATCTCCTTACTTATAATTCTTTCCCGATCTATCGGGTGGTGCTTTCACAAATACACTTCACACACCGGGGTGTTAGCGTTCAAATTTAAGCGTTAACATTTTTGGTGCTTTCACTGAGAATTGAACTCAGGACAGCTGTCATCATTGCTTCGCAGAGATTTGAAGAAAGAATTTCCTTAAAAACCAGAAGTATATCTGAGATTATGGCTCCTGGAAGGAAAAGCAGATCTATCAGATCTGGGAACATTCAAGAGGGAACCTCCGCTTCCCTTGTGCCTAATCTACCCACTCCGTCTGTTGGAGTTACAAAAGCGGAATTGGATGCTGTGATTCTAGGGCTAAACCAGCAGATAAACGCCCAAAATGCACAACTAGAGGCTCAAAGTGCCCAGAATGCTCTGATTCTGAATAAGTTGAACGACTTACTTGGGGCAAACAATGAACCGGCTGGTAATGAAAGGAACTATGCTGGCAACATTCATGATGTTAACGAAAGGAATGCTCCTGAAAGGCCTACTAGTCCCTTTGAGCAGGCAGTACCTGACGCCGGTGGATCTAGAACTCGACATGATGAGGAATATCTTTCTGGAATGGTCCGGCAGATCATGAAAGAAAGTATGCAAAGGGTTGAAGATGAGAAGGAATGGGGTTTCGCTCCAAGTAAAACTCCGTTTACTGAAAAAATCTTGAAGGCAGAATTTCCAAGGAAGTTTGTCCCTCCGACTATTCCAGCTTACAAAGGGACGAGTGATCCGAATGAGTTCCTGTATAAATATGACTGGCACATGACAGGTGCCAGGGCCTCCGACGAAATAAAGTGCCGATATTTCCCCGTATACCTGGAAGGCGTGGCTTTATTGTGGTTCACCAAGTTACCAGTCCGATCTATCGATCAGTTTTCAGACTTGACCAGAAAATTCAAGGAGCAGTTTAGACTATATGCTTCGAAGGCCAAGGATATTATGTCACTATCGAGTTTAGAGCAGAATCCTGGTGAATCTATCAGATCCTTCTTGAACCGCTTCAATATAGCACTGGCTGAGGTGGACAATGCTGAACCACGAATGATATTGACTTATCTGATGAGGGCTATCGATAAGTCAAGCGAATTTGGGAAATGGTTAAATATGAAGGAGCCAACCTCTCTCGAAAAGTTCTACAAAAAAGCAGACGAGTTCATTCGCTTGGAAAGCCGTCCTTTACCAGTAAAGACAGTGTTAGAAAAAGCAGAAGACAACACTGTCGCTCCACGCAAGAATGAATCGGTGGGGGAAAAAAGGGAGAATAGTAATGGGAAGAAACAGGGTAATCTGAAGAAGCCCCGATCCTTCAAGCCATCAGAATATACTCCATTATCACATACACCGGAGCACATCTACCTCGCCACTAAAGATTCCGTCGGTTTCCCTAAACCTATCCCGTTGAGAACTGGGAGAAAAGCCATACAAAGTGGGAAATTCTGCCGCTTCCACAATCAACCAGGTCATGAAACTGATGAATGCCGCCAGCTGAAAAATCTGATTGAAGAGTTGCTAAGAGAAAACAAGTTGCAGCAATTCGTAAAAAAGAATAGCAACAATCCTGCATCGTCGAGTCAGGGGCAGCGGGCCCCTGTTCATCAGCCTGGGGCAGGAGAGAAAGCTACGGGGCACGAATCTGGAAGGCCCGTTATCAATGTCATTTCAGGAGGACCTCACCCAGCTGGTAAAAGTTGGGGTGAGATGGAGAGATATTCCAGGGCTTTGAAATATGCTCCAGCCGAAGAAAACGTCTTTGTTCTAGAAGACACTACGCCCCTTAAACAACAGAAAACTTTCAGTGACGATATTATTTTCAGAGCCAGAGATTCTACAGGTATTGAAGCTCCTACTTTAGATCCCTTGGTCATCTCGGCTGGTATTGGACCAGCCATTGTCAGAAGAGTCCTCATTGACTGCGGAGCATCATGCAATATTCTCTTCAAGAAGACATTTGACCAGATGAAAATCCCTATGATCGATGTGCAAGCCTCATCACAGAAAATCGTGGGCTTCACAGGGGAACCAAAGCAACCAGTAGGAACCATCGATTTGTTTGTAGAACTTGGGGAAGGAGAAAGGAAAGTGGCCCGAAAGCAAACATTTGTGATTGTCGATGAGTTTTCTGCCTATAATGCTTTTCTTGGCCGTCCAACACTCGCAGCATTCAAAGCTATCCTAGCCCCGTGGTGCCTCACTATTAAATTCCCTACTGACAATGGAGTAGGAGTTATAAAAGGGGATCAAAATGCTGCGCGAGAATGTTATTGGACAGAGCTGCGAGAGTCAAGAAAAAGAGAAATGGGAAAGGATGCGGCAACTCCAGTCCGCATCAAGGAACCAGCTTTGTAGCAATTACAGAGCGGACCCTGCACTGGCGAGCACAACGGGGCACGGAAAGAAATGGATCCCAGAAAAGCCAGTACAGGGGAGAATAGAGTAGTACCGGTGGAAACGACAATTCCGGTACCTGTTGACCCGAAGGACCCAAATAAGGTGTTGAATGTGGGTTCGCAGCTTAATGTGTCAATTCAGAATGTCTTGATATCTTTCCTGAAAGCAAATCTGGATGTCTTTGCTTGGACTCATGCCGATATGTGTGGGATATCCCTAGAAGTTGCAGTACACGCTCTGAATATTGACCCAAAGTTTACGCCAGTTAAACAGAAAAGAAGAACCCAAGGTCCAGAAAGGTCAGCAGCATTAAAAGAAGAAGTTGATCGACTCATGGAAAATAACTTCATCAAAGAATCTACGTATCCGAATTGGGTTTCAAATCCTGTGTTGGTCAAGAAAGCTAATGGAAAATGGAGAGTATGCATCGACTTTTCTGATCTAAACAAGGCTTGCCCCAAAGATTGCTTCCCATTACCCAGGATTGATCAACTGGTAGACGGAACTGTGGGACATGAATTGTTATCCTTCATGGATGCCTACTCCGGTTATAACCAAATCATGATGCATGAGCCGGATCAAGAGGATACAAGCTTTATCACAGATGTTGGACTTTATTGCTACAGAGTTATGCCCTTCGGATTGAAAAACGCAGGGGCAACCTACCAAAGACTTGTTAATGCTATGTTCAAACCGCAATTGGGCAAAACTATGGAAGTCTACGTCGACGACATGTTAGTGAAGTCCAGGAAAGCAGTGGATCACATTGAACACTTAGCAGAAATGTTCGCAGTCCTCCGGAAATACAGAATAAAACTTAACCCTCTGAAATGTACATTTGGGGTCGAATCCGGAAAGTTCTTAGGTTTTATTGTCAGTGCTAGGGGCATAGAGGCTAGCCCAGCTCAAATTACCGCCTTAAAAGAAGTTAAAGCTCCTAGAACGAAGAAGGAATTGCAAAGTCTCAACGGAAAGGTCGCCGCTTTGAATCGGTTCATTTCCAAAGCTACTGATAAATGCATCCCGTTCTTCGATGCCCTGAAAAAAGGAAAGAAGAACTTTGAATGGACTCCCGAATGCCAAAAAGCTTTTGAAGAGTTGATCCGTCATATGGAAACGCCTCCGATACTTTCTAGGCCAGGCAATGGTGAGGATCTTCTTATATACTTGGCAGTATCTTCTCATGCTCTAAGTGCAGCGCTGATACGGGAAGACAAAAGGATTCAACATCCAGTTTACTATATCAGCAAAAGACTCACTGGGGCAGAGCTGAATTACTCCAAGTTGGAAAAACTCGCCTATTGCCTACTAGTTGCATCGAGGAAACTGAGGCAATATTTCCAAGCTCATCCTATCAAAGTACTCACTGATCAGCCTCTAAAGCAAGTCCTATTTCGCCCTGAAACTTCGGGTCGTCTTCTAAAATGGAACATTGAACTTAGTCAATATGACATCACCTATCACCCCCGAAAAGCAATCAACGGACAAGCTTTAGCTGATTTCATTGCAGAATTCACAGAGAAAGATAATGGCGAGGAAAAAGCGATCAATGATTCTCCAATCCAGTGGAAGATGTATGTTGATGGCGCAAGAAATGACTACTGTTCTGGAGCCGGAATGGTACTTGAAACTCCTGAAGGTCGATCATTATGTTATGCACTAAGACTGGAATTTCCTTCAACAAACAATGAAGCGGAATATGAAGCTCTTATTGCAGGTCTGAAAATCGCTAAAGAGCTAAACATTCGAGCATTACAAATTTTCAGTGATTCTCAGCTTATCGTATGCCAAGTCAAGAAGGAATTTCAAGCAAAAGGTGGAAATCTGCCTTCCTACTTGTCAAAGGCTTGGGAACTCCTATATGAACTCGATCACTATTCAATAAGCCACATTCCTCGTGAAGAGAATATGAAGGCAGATTCCCTCGCAAAGTATTCAAGTTCTGGTGAAGCTCAACTATTGGGATTGGTCCCTGTAGAAGTCCTTTCAGCGCCAAGTATAGACGAGATGGATATAGACTGGATTATGAATGTATCTCAAGAACAAGAGTCATGGATGACTCCAATACTGGATTACCTACTCAGGGGTTCTCTGCCAGAAAACTCGATAGAAAGACGAAAGCTTCTAAGGAAGGCCTCTCGCTATGTAATTCAGGATGGCCGATTGTACAGACGGGGATTCTCAATGCCATTGCTTCGATGTGTATCCCGGGAAGAGTCCAAAACAATCCTAGCTGAAGTGCATGGAGGAGAATGCGGTGATCATTCAGGTGGTCAAACACTAGCAAAGAAAATTCTCCGATACGGATATTTTTGGCCAGAAATTAATCGGGATGCCGCAGATTACTCCCGAAAATGTGACAAGTGCCAAAGATATGCCAAAATTCCTAGAGCACCTTCTACCGAACTCACACAGATGGTCAGTCCATGGCCATTTGCAATTTGGGGAATGGATCTCATTGGGCCGCTACCAACTGCTAAATCAGGGATTAAATATGCTATTGTTGCAGTTGATTATTTTACTAAGTGGGCTGAAGCTGAACCATTGGCTACGATCACTTCAAAGAAAATGATAAGCTTTGTGACCAAGAATATCATTTGCAGATACGGTGTGCCTCAGAAAATAATCACAGACAATGGTACTCAGTTTGAAAGCGAGGAATTCCAGGATTTTTGCAAGCGATTCAAAATCCAGAAAAGCTTTTCGGCAGTAGCTCATCCGCAGGCAAACGGGCAAGTGGAAGCAGTGAACAAGATCATCAAATCAACCATCAAAAAGCAACTCGAAAGAGCAAAAGGTGGTTGGGTCGATAAACTACCACTTGCACTATGGGCATACAGAACTACTCACAAAACTGCAACTGGGCATACTCCTTTTTCGTTAGCATACGGATCGGAAGCAATGATCCCGGTTGAAACGGAGGTCCCTTCACACAGAAGAATCCATTTCAATCAAGCAGAAAATGAAAAGTTGCAACTTGAAGCGCTGGATCTCCTTGATGAAAAAAGAGATGAAGCTAACCTCAGAGTTGCAGCTCATCAGCAAAGGATAGCCAGACATTTCAATTCCAAAGTTCGTCAATGCAGCTTTGAAATTGGAGATCTAGTCCTAAAAAGAATTATGACCGCGACAGGTGTGTTTGGGCCAAATTGGGAAGGACCATATGTAATAGGTCAGAAGCTTCTCGACGGCACATTCAAGCTCACCACTGTTGATGGAGATCAAATTCCAAGGGCATGGAACAGCAACCACTTGCGTCCATACTTTACTTGAAAATTTTGTTGAAACATTGTAAAAAGAATTATGAATGTATGATTCTTGTAATTGAAAGCAATTGTGAAACTGATGCAAGTAAATAATGAAAGAATATAAAGTGGATGTAGGCCCAATTTCATGGCCGAACCACTATAAATCTTGTGTTCCTTATTATCATTATATGTTTGCTTTGTTTTCGATATAAAAATACATAAAATGTATTGCTGAAATGTCGATTTAAATTTTTGCAGACAATGGAAATAAAACTTGCGCGTAATAAGACCGAGCGATTCTCACCATCATTCAACAAACAAATTTCAAGTCACAAAGACCCCGAATTCAAATCCTAGATAGGAAATACTTCAATTGAACGGCTAATGATTTCGATAGAAGCGAGCCCTTGCTGATAAATTGAGATTGTTTGAACAAACAAACATCCAATTAGGAAGCTAGTGCCCGTTCTCACGAACTTGCCTGGCAATAAAGTACACTTCCTTGGATTGAACAAGCCACTTGTGAGAAAAGGGGAATGAAAACTTGAAAAGAAAAAAAAAAAAAAAAAGAAAGAAAAGAGGATCGCTGAAAAGGCATAAGCAAGTGAACAGAGGAACAACCAAAGCTACCATCAGCGGCACAAGTCCTCTTCGGAGGCGCAACTCTTCGGAGGAAAAAAAGACCTCTAATGGGTCATACGCCACAAAAAAGAAAGTTCTCTACTCAACAAAAAAGATTGGAGAAGTCATGACCCTCCAACCATGAGAGAGTAACTTCCAGGCGATGAAAACCCTCTCTGAGGCACATTTCACTAGGAGTTGAAGTGTTATGACCGCTCTTCGGAATTTCACTTCACCAGAGTTGAAATGCAAACAAAATAAAAGCCCTCTTCGGAGGCCCATTTCACCAGGAGTTGAAGTGTTGTGACCGCTCTTCGGAATTTCACTTCACCAGAGTTGAAATGTAAACAAAATAAAAGCCCTCTTCGGAGGCACATTTCGCCAGGAGTTGAAGTGTAACAACCGCTCTTCGGAATTTCACTTCACCAAAGTTGAAATGCAAAAACAAAGACCTTCTTGAAAGCACACGTTTCACCGAGATTGAAATAAAACTTCCAAGTGTTGAAACGTGAAAAGGCTTTCTTCGAAGGCACAACTCTTTGGGGGTACACGTTTCACCGAGATTGAAATAAAACTTCCAAGTGTTGAAACGTAAAAAAAATCCCTCCTTAGAGGTACGACCCCCTCCCGGGGACACAATCAAGAAAAAAAAAAAAAAGACCTCTTTGGAAGCACACGTTTCACCGAGATTGAAATAAAACTTCCAAGTGTTGAAACGTGAAAAGGCTTTCTTCGAAGGCACAACTCTTTGGGGGTACACGTTTCACCGAGATTGAAATAAAACTTCCAAGTGTTGAAACGTGAAAAATCCCTCCTCAGAGGTACAATTTTGTATTAAAAAAAAAAAAAAAAAATCCTCATCAAAAGCGTACTTTAACTTTCAAATGGAAAATGATTGTAAAAAGAAAAGAAGTTAAAGTACCCTTCAGAGGTCCGCTTTACCACATAGAGGAATTCACTTGGTAAAATATGCACATAAGCAAAAGAGAAAAGTGATTTCTTCGAACGACAAAGCGTAAAAACTTATACGAAGGGAGTTGTACTCAATAAAAATTTTCTTTAAAGAATAAAATAATTATTCTTTAACAAATAAGAGTGCAAGTCCCCTCGAAGTATAAAATATTGCAACAAGCTTAAGGTATGGGGGCAACATGGTATAGTAGTATAGCTGCCTCAGTAAAGTAATACTCAAGCAACATACCATAAGCCCGCTGCAATACTATATAAACAAACTTGTGCAAAAATAAATAGTAAATGCATTCTCAAATTCAAACAGAAGTTTGTACAAACGAAGAATCATTTTATTCAACTATAATGCAGATACAGGTTTCAAAATAAAGGCGGGGGCCGGTACCCGCACAACTCTCGGCCAGTTCATACAAAAGGCAAGAAGCTAAAATCTTCACTTCTTCTTCCCTCCTTTGGACCCTTTACTCGGTCGAATAACCAGCTTTTCAGGTCGGCCAGTGGGTATAAGGGAAGTGGGAGAGGCAGGTGTAACCGGTTCAACTTCCGGCTCCTCTTCAGTGGCGGTGATTTTCTTCCCCCTCCTCTTTGATGTCCCACGCTTCTCTCTCCTTTGTGAGGAAGACTCACTCCCCGGAGTGACAAGTTTTGATAGAACAATGTCGTCAGAAGGAGTCCGTTCCGGGGAAATGTCACCTCCCTCAGGTCTTTCATCTTTCTGCTCTTGCGAAGCGATGGGATCATCCAAGCCGTGAAGAGCCTCTATTTGTTCCTCCTGTGATCCAGGTTGCGAGGCAGAAGAAGGCACCGCCTGAAGAGATGAAGGAAGGATGACCGGAGGAGTAGAAGTTTGAGCAGTGCTTGGTACTTTCTCTACAGAAGAAAAAAGGTTAAAGTCAGTAAAAAGAGGAGATGAGGGTTCACCAATGAAGTCAGTAAAGAGAGGAGATGAAGGCTCGTCAAGGTTGAGAAAATAGCCAAGGAGCTCGTGAAACTCATGTGAAATAAACGAGTAACCAGCTTGAGCAGAATTGACAGTAGCGAGATTAACAGTGAAGTTACCTGGAGAAGCTGGTTTCCTGATATCGACTTCATAAGCTTGCGCATCAGCGCTCTCTTCACCCTCGTCTCCACCTTGTGTGCTTGTAATATCAGCGGTAACTTTGGTGGGAGAAGCGAGATGGGAACTGGAACCAATAATGTCGACTTCAGACGAAGAAGGTGGCTGGACTAGAGTAGTTGAAGTGGTTTTCCCCAGCTGGTCCCCTTCCGTCACTTCGGTTCTTAGTTTGGCAAGTTGTTCCTTTCCCCTGGCGAGAGCAGCGCGAGCGTCTTCATCAAAATAATGCCTTTCCAGGGTTGGCTCGTCATAACCAGCACCTTCAGCACCAAGCATATCGAGGGCGGCCTCCCACACTTCAGCTAAAGTGATCTCATACTTGGGACCAAGAAAGGCGAGGCTTCCACGCCCCAAGACGCTATGCAAATAGAAGTCGAATAATGTTGAGCCGAAGCTGTTTTTGGTCGCCTCATGAGATTCTTCGGCTGCGATTTTGCCGGCGACAGCCTCATCGCGCTCCCTTTCAGTTCTGGCAAGCTGAAGCTTAAGCATTTGTATCTCCGCCTCCTGGGAGTTGTTTTTCTTTCGAAGCTCGGCAATATCAGAGACATAGCCGTCACTGATTCTTTTTTGTACTTCAAGCCTGTCCTCAGCGTCTCTCTGACTGGCATGAGCAACTCTAACTTGTCTGAGAAGCACTTCTTCTTTTTGAGAGTATGAAGTAGAGGAAGCAGCAAGCTCATCTTTCAACTTCTCAACCTTTGCTTCGAGCTCCTCGTTGTAGGAAGTAATACTTCTCATCTCGGTATCATGCTGCTCAAGGACCTTTTGCCACTCAGCCTTATCGTTTTCCATGGTGAGCATAGCCTCTAAGTTGGCGCGGTTAACTCGTTGAAGCTCATCAACAAGCTTCTGCCAGTTTGACATCCTCTCGATATCAAGTTTAACGGCGTCAAGATTTCGTAGCATAGCAGGCTTGTCAATAGGGACTAGGTCAAGATCGAACCTCACACCCTTTAAACACCACTGCGGAAAACGACTTTGTAAAGTGGCTGGGCCCGGTCCCACTCGAAATTTAGGCCTACTTATTATTGTCTGGATGTCCTCCTTCCCAAGAGCAGGAGAGTCAGAAGTAATGTCAAGAGGGGCAGGGGCAGTAGGCTTTTCGGGAATAGCGGAAGCATGTCTCTCACCATGTCGGGCTCGTTTGCCTGAATCTTCAGCTACATGACCTTTTCCTCGGTCGTCGTGAGATTTCCTTTTGTGCGAGTCATCACTCCTCTGCAGAGAATCATGGTGCTCATCCCTATCCCTTCTGTCATAACGCTCTTCTGCATCCCTCCTTTCACGAGCCTTTCGAGCAGCCCTCTCTTCGTCAGACTCTCTATAGGAGGGAAAGTAACGCCGATAATCATATTGACCACGCCCCCCGTAGCGTTGGAAATCCTGATAATATGATCCGCCGCGAGTCATTAAAGAATCTGAAATAAGAAAAGAGGAGCTTTAGAAATCTTTAAAGTATAAGAAGATAAGTGCATAAATGTGCTGGAAAATCCTAAGTGTTGTGTGATGTGCAAGCTACACGCATTAAGCTACAAACCACTCTTTGGTGCAGAGGTGGTGAAAGCTTGGGTATGAGGAGTTGGTGTTTGTGTTGGTGTTTGTCGAAGAAGAGACGTCGCCTCAATTACAGGAGAGATAGTTTTAGATACGTCATCTCTAAAAAGCTCCTGCGAAGTCACTATTATGTCGCTCAACCCCTCGTAAACATCGTCACCATCACGCTTGGTGGGACTTGTTTTCTCAATTCCTACATCAGCTAACCCCCCGAGAGGCCGTGAAGGTTCTTCTTCTTCCTCGATCGGGGTAAGCACCGTCTTACTGGATAACCCCATAATGTCGGTAGAAGTGGAACACTTCACCAAAGAAGCTTCAATATTAGACTCTTTTGATGCGAGTTGTTCGACAGTAACCGGGGCGTCAGGAGTTTTCGTCGGAGAATCGGGAACTTCTGTTGGAACTTCATGAGCATGCGTAGAACGAGAAGCATGTAGAAGCCCGTATTGGTGTAAAAATTCATCCTTCAGCAGAAATTTTATGCTCCTTTCTTCCGCAGCCACGGCACTCAACCTCTAGAAAACTTGTTTATGAATCGGATCTCTAGAAGGGAGAGGAAGTGCTGAAAAGAGCAAAGAATGAAGTTAGCAACTGAAAGTTCGGATCTCGGAAAAAGTTTCAAAAACGAAAAAAATGGAAACACTAGTCTTACTTCCTATTCTCCAGATGGCATAAAAACCTGGAGGGCAACGAGCATAAAAGAACTGAGTCAAAAACCCGTGTGCACTCTCGGGCAAATCTAAAATGAGTTTGCGATTTCTCGCACCTCTCACAAGAATGATAGAAGGATGGTCTTTATTTTTCGCAAATGTGCATAAATAGCAGATTTCTTCAAAGCTAGGGAGGCGATCAAGCGTCTTCCTGAATAGCACGCCCAACCCCATCAAGATGGCATAACCATTGGGGTGCAGTTGAAAGGGAGATATAGTTAACCGAAGAAGGGTTTGTCGAAGAAATTCGTTAAAAGGAGGAATCGCTCCGCTTGAGCACATTTGGCGATTAACAGCAACAAAACCGTGAGGTGGTTGGTCAGCAAAGTCATTAGGTCCGGGAAGTAGAGCATCTGCTTCGGCGATGCCAAACTGGATGCATAATTGGCGAAAAGCCTTGTGGTTCAGAGTGGTTGGCATTCTCTCTGGAGGATCGATCAATTGGTTAGCAACTGGAAAAATCTCCCCAGTTTGTCCTGCTTCTTCTAGTTGAGAAGTCATTCTACACAAGGAACTGGATATTCAAATGTGAAGGTGCACGTTTCCTAAAAGTATGAAGTGTTGTGTAGCAACTAATAAAATAACAAGTAAATATAACTGAAATCAAACTAATTGATGAATGTCAATTATAGAGCTTCAGAACTTGTTATTATAAGGGCAAGTACAGTATTGAGGCAAATAAGTCAGCTTTAGTTGATTACTTTAACACTGCTTTAATACTTCACTTGAACTTGTTAATTCACAACATTTCATTCACATAAATTCATGTAAGCTAATTATTTCTTGTTTACTAATCTGTCGTTTGATGTGGGCAGTCAACGACAGTATATTCGTCCCATTTTTCTGCAAATACTGTATTTAACAAGTTGACAGGTTCAAAGGTTAAAATAATCTGCAAAGAAGTACAACAAAATTCATATCCATGCAACTTAGTCAAATTTTTTATGGAAATTTTTACAAGTCCTAGGTCGCCCAACGACCTAGTATAGGTCGAAGCTCTTATTAGGTCGCACTATGCAAGCTAAAAGGTCCATAGCAATGCAAATCTGTTCAAAGTTCAAACTCGGCAGCGACCTATCCAAGTGCAAACCATCCAAGTGCTAGGTCGGCAACGACCTAACTTCTATGCCACAGGAATTTAAGTCCTAGGTCGGCCGCAGCCAAACCAACCCAGCAGTTCAAACTTAAAGCAATGCGCTTTCGCTTAAGTCCTAGGTCGCAAAAGCCCTAGGTAGCAAGGTTTTATAGGTCGCACAGGTTCATGGGTTAGTTCGGGCATGATTTTAAGCAAGTTCCAGATCAAACTTAAAAAACTCGCTTCCCTCTGCACTTTCTTCCCCCTTAACCCATTAACCCGTTATCACTCACGTGCTACCACACCATCCTCCCTGGTAACCCATTAACCCGCTAGCACCTCAAAGCCTTCTTCATTTCTTCCCCAGTTGTAAGTCGGCCGGTTCGAAGTACTGCAATTCCCCATTATCCTCCTACATCATCACGAATTATCCAAAAATCCAATCCAAAAAACCCCAAATTCATCATAAACCTGACGCGCTAGCATATTCACAGGGATCGCGGCAAAAAACTCAATAAAAATTGATCTAATCATAGTTTGTTGAGAAAAAACAGTGCATGAAATTGCATTAGGAACAAAGAATGCAACGCCTGCGATTTGATGGTAATCGAGTTATGATAAGGTTCACTTACGTAATCTGGTGATAGGATAATTGATGATGAAGTTGTTGGAGTTGTATTTGAAGGCTCAAAGGTTTGTTAATGGCGGAATGGAGGCTAAAGCAGATAGTGAGAAGAAGGAGCGACCTAGGTTATTTATATTCCAGAGTAACAAAACACGAACCGGTGCCACGGACCTAACCTCTTCCTTAGGTCGGATGCGACCTAGCAATCCTTCAGAGCACGAGTTAAGAAAGTCGAAGCACACGACCTATGGTTTAGTCGTATACTTCGAGGGGCAAATGTTAACTCCCTTCTGCAAACGACCTATAGATCAAAAAGCTGCGACCTAAAAGACGGCACGACCTAAAGGACAACGCAACCTAGCGACCGAAAAGTTTAACGACCTAGAGGATAGAGCAACTTAGCGGTTTAACGAAGCAAGCGACCTAAAGTAGCGGAGGTTAGCGACCTACAGGTAGTTGCGACCTAAAGGAAGACTCACTCTAACCAACCAACGACCTAAGGGGACTCAGCAACCTAAAGTCTTCAGCGACCTAGCGTCTTCATTACTCAGCGATCAAAAAGCCAGAGCGACCTAAAGATCATATCAGCCTAAAGAGGCCGCGACCTAACAGAATGGCTCGACCTAAGATAGGTCGCCCACAACCTAAGGTAGGTCGTTCCCGACCTAGGGACAGTGTATCAGAAGGCCGCCTTTTCTATACTGCCACCAATAAGGTCGCTTACGACCTAGGACTTGTCGAAACGAGCTCGTGCATTCTTATGAAAGAAGGGGGAGGAGCCAGTGCTTCTTAGGGCGCCTACGACCTACGACCTTGCTTAGGTCGGTCGCGACCTACGACCTAACTCCGAGCAAAGTCTATAAATACGCCCCTAGCTCCAACTAGCAGAGGACCTTTTGGGGGGGCTAATTCTCGAAGCACCGTTACTCTGCCATTTTCTCAACTCAAGCAGCACTCCAAGCACTCCAAACTCCAAGGACGCTATTACACACTTCAAAGAAGAATCACAATCATTCAAGATGAATTCGAAAGATTATTCTTCATGGGAGTTTGAACTATTTGTCTGAAGTTAATTGTAATTGAAGAAAGTGATATAAATTGTACTCATATCAGCAATAAAGAGAATCTAAGTGGACGTAGGCCTGATTTTGGGCCGAACCACTATAAAACTTGTGTTTTTACTGCTTTTCTGCAATCTCCTTACTTATAATTCTTTCCCGATCTATCGGGTGGTGCTTTCACAAATACACTTCACACACCGGGGTGTTAGCGTTCAAATTTAAGCGTTAACAGGCGATGACTAAGGAATTACGTCGAACGACAACCCAGCCTAAATGGCTCTTCGTTACGCCTCAAATATCAATGTCCAAATATCCATAATAGGATTTTCATAAATTAGACCAAAACACCAAAAATTGGAATTTACACAAAATCAATCCAAACCAAAATCAATTGCACAAGAATAAACGTTAGGAATTCATACCTAACAATCGAAGATAATTATAGACAAAGATGTGAGATAAAAATCTCACCTTTGAACCCAAACGATTGAAGAAGAAGCTATTGAGCAATGGTAAGAACAATCACTCTTCAATTCCAACCCAACAAGCTTGAATCTAAGCTTAAAGGAGAAACATTTCCTAAATTAGGTTTAGGAATTTTCTAAAATCAAAGAGAGAATGAGTTGGAGAAGAAGAAGGAGATGCTTACCAATGGGTTCACTTGAGTTTGGTGCAAGAAGATGGATTTGCAAAGCAAGCTAGGGCTTAGGAATTTCTATTTCCCATTTTCTTCCGCCATTTTTGCTAATGCTTGAGTGTTTAAGCAAAGAGGAGAAGTTATGAAGAGAAGAGGGTTGGGCTGAGCTAATAAGGGTGCAGTCGAAACCAAAGTCATAAGCGGGAAAAAGTAGCAAAAATCAACTATCTCCAAACATATCGAAGCTTATACTCAAAAAGGTCGCAAACATCACTTTAAACTCAATGGGGGTGGTCTCGAGTCCTAATTCGGCTGTTTGCGTAGCTTTCCGGACAAAAATCCGACTAACGATAAAATATTTAAATAAAATATTTAAATATAAAATCGATAAATATGCGGGTTGTTACATAGAAGGTTGAGAAAAGTTTGCCCCAACTTTAGCATTATTAAAGAAAAATAAAAAACTGCGCGCTAGCGGATTACGTCCTCATAACCCTATGCTTTAAATCATTTTAGATAAATACTTATTTTCATAATGCAATGCATCTTGTTTTGCATTAGGTGTCCATGCATGTTTGTTAACTTAAATTTGCGAAAATAATTTTAAATTATATGCTTATACAATATATTCTTACTATTACCAACAATATTAATAAAATTACAGTTCAAAATGATTAGACATGCGGTGAACTTGGATTGAACACATGACTTTCAGTTCTTCAATCTTAGGGGTAAGCAAACGCTTGACTTGGATCGACTTTATCAAATATTAAACACAACCCCTAGTGTATAAATTAGCACAATGTAGAATTGGAAATTAGAGTTAAATATTTTCTTCTCTCTAATTCCGTTTTTGAATCATAAGGATATCTCTCTTTGATCCTACTTTGTAATTCTCCTTATTTTTCTTGTAAGATTCCCTACTCTCTCTGTAGATCATCGAGTCCAAAATTTCAGTTGAACACTAACTCATTGCCTCTATATCTACTGTAGCTCTTTAATACCCAGCCTTTTCTTCTAAACAAAAATAAATATTTAATTAATTTCTCAACAACAAAAAAAACAGAATTAGGTGAATAATAGTTTAGCTACTTGGAATAGGTGATCATGGGCAGTTGTAAAAAAATGGGGTGAGAGAGAGGGTTGAACTCTCCATCACTAGATCATTCAACATAGCTATGAGACCTACACGCTAGCCGACTGCACCACCATCCCCATTATGCATTGAAATTAAGTGCTACTATTTCTCAGATCAAATTCAACTCTTTCCAAAACAAAAAGATCATATAACAAAAAAAGGTCAAAAGTAAAATAATAAAATTTGGTAAAAATAGTTTCCTAAATCAATTTGCATGCCTTTTGAAATATTTGGTCGATTGTATTCTTCCATATTTTCACTACCAAACACGTTATATTCAAAAAGAGAAGTGCATTTTCAATTTAATTGCGATTCGTATCCTACATCTAACAACCAAAAAAGGATAAAAATATAATGAAAAAATGACATTAACTTTGTAATAAAACATCAGAATTCAATAACTTATATTGAGATTTTCAGTTAACTTCGTCAAACTTTATATCCTTTTTAGTCACGAGATCATTAAACTCATCCTAAAATAACAATAAAAAACTTAAACAACAAATCTAAGATTGATATGTAGAAAAAAAATAAACTTTAAGAAATAAAAAGTAAACTATCCTCTTTGTTTTCATCAAAATTAGGATCATTCATCAAATTTTCACATGGCTTCATCTACTAGACAAAATGGGGGAATTTTTTGGGATTTAGGATTTCATTTGTTTTTTCTTGTGATGTTTTTTTAACAATGTACGTGAGTTGTGAGTTTTTTATAAAGGAAATGAAGACGCTATGATTGTTTTGACTCAATGAGAAAATAGATTTTTATGGTTATAAACATATGGAAAATTTTGATAGATGATAAAATTTTAATGGTAGCCAGAAGCTTTTTCCAGGATGCCAATAGAACCACCCTAGATTAAATACCTGACTGAATAGTACCACACATTAATCTTGCTTTAAATCATTTTAGTTGAACACTTATTTTCGTAGTTGAACACATCTACTGGTAGATTTGCACTTCTAAACATGATGTTTTCCTATTCCAAATTCCATGGTCCTGGATGTTTTTTTCTCTATTTCAATGTTACATTACTTGTCCATGCATGTTTGTTAACTTAATTTGCCAAACTAATTTTAAACTATAAGTTTACCACAAGTGGAAATTAGATTGAAGCGCTTTTATTTGCAGGCTAATAAGTTTTAAGGACAACACTTTTGAATAATTAGTTTTAACGATAATTTACAGCATAATTATAAATTCATTATGTTTTTAAGTTATACAGGAAAATGAATAATCCTTTTATCATTATTTTTGTATAACTGAAAATGATAAATTCTTTTATCTTTTTTGTGTAAAATGTCCTTAAAACTAATTTTGTAGAAGTAATGTTCTTAAAACTTATTACCCTGCACAAATAAGCCCTTGAAGTGAAAATTCCCTTTACCACAATATATTCCTACCATTACCAATGTTACTAAAAAAATTAGCGTTTAAACTTAAAGTGAGTAGATATTAAACACAACTGCAATTGTGTTAATTAGCCAATGTAGAATTGAATATTAGAGTTAAGAAGTTGCGTCTCTCTACTTCCTTTTTTGAATCATTAGGATATTTCTCTTCGATCATACTTTGTAATTCCTGTTATTTATCTTATAAGATTCCTTGCTCTCCGTGGATCATCTATTCCAAAATTTCACTTTGAACTCTAACTCGTTGCTCTATTTCTCTTTAGCTCTTTTTACCCAGTTTTTTATTCTAAAGAAAAATAAACGTTTAATCAATTTCTCAACAAAAAAAAAGTAAGTAGGTGAACAATGGTTTTGCTAGTTTGAACAGGTAAGCGTAGACAGTTATAATAAAATTTCACTGTGAACTCTAACTCATTGCTCTATTTCTACTTTAGCTCTTTTAATTAGGTTAATAATAGTTTTGCTAGCTCGAACAGGTAAGCCTAGGCAGTTGTAATAAAATTGGGGTGAGAAAGGCTCAATCTCTTGACGTCAGAATCACTCAATATAGCTATGAGACCTACACACTAGCCAACTACGCCACCACCCCATTATGCTTTTAGTCTAAATACAGAATTAATACTTTTTATGCATGCTGTTTATAAAAAGGAAACATAAGAATATAAGATTGCATTACATGTTGTATTGAGTTCAAACATCCCGATTTCTATTTTTTTCTAATCTCGTTAATTGTAGTTAGGTGTAAAAATAAGTTAAGAGAGGCTAGTCTTGATTTCAATGTTATTCAAAAAGCATATGAAACCTGCATGCTAGCAAGTTGCATCCTCAGCTTTAAGTTTTGGATTAATTTGGTCGAATGCTTAATATCATAGTCGTTATGCATCAAATCTAGTGTTACAGTTGCAGTTATAAACATATATTGTTTTATAATCATATTCTATGGTTGTGGATGATAAATAATACATTGTTGTTAACTTAAATTTGCAAAATTAATTTACGATTCCAAGTTTACCACAATATATTCTTATTATTACCAACATTATTTTGAAAAATTGATTTAAAATGCGACGAATATGCAATTCTTCAATCCTAAGGGTAAAGAAAGGACATGAGTTGATTTAGCCAAAAATATTGAAATTAAAATCAAATTCAACAAAAAAAAACAAACCCAATCGCTTTTTCGAAAATCAAAATGAATCAAAAATACATGATTTGGTTTGATTGGTAAAACTTCAAATGTGCTAGATCATCTTGGTGCCCAAAATTATGGGAAGTTGAAATCAATTGTTTGGTCCATATTTATGTAAAATATGGTGATGTCGTATTATTTTTAACCTTTTTCACTCTGAATGTCATGAACTGAAAAAACCAATACATTTAGATGTAAAATAAATTATATATCGACATTGATAATCATGTTCTATTAATCCGGTTTATGTTTAATATTTGATTCAATAGGTTGGTTCGATTTTAAGGTGAAGGAATATAGTTCCTTATTTGAATAATCGAAGTATTTGGATGATTGAGATGGAGCTTTGACGCAACGGTTAGGTCACCCGCATGGCGATTTGCGTTGGGGCGGTATTCCAACCGGAGACCACTCAAATCGAAATCCCATAAGCACTCGTGATACAATCCAAAACAATCACATTCCCAAACAAGCAATTTATAAGTCAAAGCAATAATGAAAAATAAATCACACAGAGATTTATAGTGGTTCCACTAACGTTGTGTTATTGTACATCCACTTTAAGAAAGAACTTTAATTTATATTGATGAGAAGAATACAAGAGATTGATTACAATGATCAAAATTCTAGTTAGAAATTGATTTGTAAAGAAGAGAATTGAAGAAAATTAGATTTTGATAAATCCTAATTTGTGGAGGCTAATCTCTTGCAGTTGCGTGCACACCTAGATCTGGAACCTGAAGCTTGCTTATATATGATAATAGAAACTCTAGGCAGTGTTTCAAAATTGCCTCTGTAGATATCACAAATCTTCACGCCAAGTCCATACGTGAAAAATATGCGGAAGTCGCCTCAGACGTCTGACTAAAATGGTCAGACGTCTGACTTAAGTTATCGGAAAAATTTCTCATCAGCTCAGACGTCTGACTGAAGGCTCTGAAACCAATTCTGCACAGACTCAGACGTCTGCCCATTTGGTAAGACGTCCGACCTCATTCTCTTGAACATGTATGGAGAAGTTTTGCTGACGGATCAGAGGTCTAAATTTTTCCGTCGACATCTGACCCTGTCAATCCAATCCACATCACCTTTTCCCATATAACTTCCACCTTCGAACTCTGATTTGCGAACCGTTTTCTCTGTTATGAAGCTACTTCCGACCTCTGCAATTCTCTATATAGTGTCGTCAAAATTTAACAATCTGGACGTCCAGGTTCGAGTCCGGAAATGGTCTCTTCGAAATGCAAGGGAAAGACTACGTACATTATCGACTTTCCAGAGTCCGCTATCGTGCGGAAGCCTCGTGCATTGGGTCCACCACCACCAGTAGTATTAAAAGATATGTAGAGTATTTAATCTTGATGGACTATTAGACCGAATCTTGGGGTCCAAAACTAATAAAAGCAAAATGACTCATACCTACAAACAACTCAGATATGTCACTATTTTTATCACTGTTCCAGATTTGACTTATTAGTTGCCTTGCAAAGATGTGGAGTTCTATAAAGGCGGTAACTCGAACTTTCTAATGAAGTTTCTCTACATTGGCCAAATGCAGTTGATAGCAGAACTCGTGTGGTAGCACATTAGCTAGTGTCCTGCTAGTGCATTTGTATAACTATCAAACGACTAGGATAGATGTTTTCCCCTGATGTCCTTACACTTCCAATATAATTATCTGTTATCACAGTATCCAACTTCATTGATCTTATGTCAGTGAAATATATTTAAAATAATCACAGCATCACTTAACAGTATGTCTTTCCAGTTTCTTTTTAGTATCAATCTTCTACCTAGATTGTCACCAGCTATTAGCGCGGAGTAGCTGTTCTGTGTTATTAAAGAATTCTCAATATTAATTTTATTGCCTTCATGGTATTTATTAATTACCTTATCTACTAATAAACTTGCATTAAATTTCAGGTGGAGTATAAAGTTGTGACGACTAGCATGTTGCAGTATTGGTAGGTGAGTTCCAAGTGTGTTTTTTTTTTGCAGGCTTAAATATAGAAAACAACCTTGATTAACTCCAAATTCTGTTAACACCTTAGCACACCATTTTTTACAGACCTTTATTTTGGGATCTTCAAGGGTTTACGTAGAAGAAAATCAGAATTGTTCACTGCATGGATACACTTTTAATATAAGTGGGAGCAGTGGAACCCTTGAACTTGATTTTCCCATTTTTGTCATCTGCTAGTCTGGTAACTAATTATCTGCAATCATACAAAACCCTAGTTTAGAACTACAGCTTGATGCGACTTCTGACAATATAACATTTTAAGATGGTGTTGCTTCATTGCTCAATTTCTACTTTAGCTCTTTTAAGTAGGTGAATAATAGTTTAGCTCTTTTAAGTATCGACATTGATAATAGTTGAACTCTAACTCGTTACCCTATTTCTACTTTAGCTCTTTTAAGTAGGTGAATAATAGTTTTTCTAGCTTGAACAGGTAAGCCTAGGAAGTTGTAATAAAATTGGGGTGAGAAAGGCTCAATCTCTTGACGTCAGAATCACTCAATATAGCTATGAGACCTACACATTAGCCAACAACGCCACCACCCCATAATGCATTTAGTCTAAATACAGAATTAATACTTTTTATGCATGCTGTTTATAAAAAGGAAACATAAGAATATAAGATTGCATTACATGTTGTATTGAGTTCAAACATCCCGATTTCTATATTTTCTAATCTTGTTAATTGTAGTTAGGTGTAAAAATAAGTTAAGAGAGGCTTGTCTCGATTTCAATGTTATTCAAAAACATATAAAACCTTCAAGCTAGCAAGTTGCATCCTCAGCTTTAAGTTTTGGATTAATTTAGTCGAATGCTTAATATCATAGTCGTTATGCATCAAATCTAGTGTTACAGTTGCAGTTATAAACATATATTGTTTTATAATCATATTCTATGGTTGTGGATGATAAATAATACATTGTTGTTAACTTAAATTTGCAAAAGTAATTTACGATTCCAAGTTTACCACAATATATTCTTATTATTACCAACATTATTTTGAAAAATTGACTTAAAATGCGGCGAATATGCAATTCTTCAACCCTAAGGGTAAAGAAAGGACATGAGTTGATTTAGCCAAAAAATATTGAAATTAAAATCTCAACAAACAAAAATCAAACCCAACCGTTTTTTGAAAATCAAAATAAATCAAAACTATATGATTTGGTTTGATTGGTAGAACTTCTAATGTGCTAGGTCGTTTTGGTGCCCAAAATAATGGGAAGTTGAAATCAATTATTTGGTCCATATTTATGTAAAATATGGTGATGTCGTATTATTTTTAACTTTTTTCACTCTAAATGTCATAAACTGAAAAAACCAATACATTTAGATGTAAAATAAATTATATATCGACATTGATAATTATGTTCTATTAATCTGATTTATGTTCTATATTTGATTTAATAGGTTGGTTCGATTTTAAGGTGAAGGAATATAGTTCCTTATTTGAATGATCGAAGTATTCAGATAATTGAGATGGAGCTTTGACGCAACGGTTAGGTTATCCGCATGGTGATTTGTGTTGGGGCGGGATTCCAACTGGAGACCACTCAAATCGAAACCCCATAAGCACAGTGGTAGACGGGATCGTGATAAAATCCAAAACAATCACATTCCCAAATAAGCAATTCAGAAGTCAAAGCAACAATGAAAAATAAATCACACAGAGATTTATAGTGGTTCCACTAACATTGTGTTAGTGTACATCACTTTAAGAAAGAACTTTTATTTATATTGATGAGAAAAGTACAAGAGATTGATTACAATGATCAAAATTCTAGTTAGAAATTGATTTGTAAAGAAGAGAATTGAAGAAAATTAGGTTTTGATAAACCCTAATTTGTGTAGGCTAATCTCTTGCAGTTGCTTGCACACCTAGATCTGGAACCTGAAGCTAGCTTATATAGGAGAATAGAAACTCTAGGCAATATTTCAAAATTGCCACTGTAGACATCACAAATCTTCACATCAAGTCCATATGTGAAAAATATGCGGAAGTCGCCTCAGACGTCTGGCTAAAATGGTCAGACGTCTTACTTAAGTTATTGTAAAAATTTCTCTTCAACTCAGACGTCTGACTAAAGGCTCTGAAATCAATTCTGCACTGACTCAGACGTTTGATCTATTTGGTCAGACGTCCGACCTCATTCTCTGGAACATGTCTGGGCCAGATTTGCTTAAGGGTCAGACATCTAAATTTTTCCTCAGACGTCTGACCCTGTCAATCCAATCCACATCACCTTTTCTCATATAACTTCCAACTTCGAACTTCGATTTGCGAACCGTTTTATCCGTTACGAAGCTACTTCCGACCTCTACAATTCTCCATATAGTGTCGTCAAAATTTAACAATCTGGACGTCCAGGTTCGAGTCCGAAAATGGTCTCTTCGGAATACGAGGGAAAGACTGCGTACATTATCGACTTTCCAAAGTCCGCTATCGTGCGGGAGCCTCCTGCATTGGGTCCACCACCACCAGTAGTATTAAAAGATATATAGAGTCTTTAGTCTTGATGGACTATTAGACTGAATCCTGGGGTCCAAAACTAATAAAAGCAAAATGACTCACACCTACAAACAACTCAGATATTTCACTATTTTTATCACAGTTCCAGATATGACTTATTAGTTGCCTTGCAAAGATGTGGAGTTCTATAAAGGCGGTAACTCGAACTTTCTCTACATTGGCCAAATGCAGTTGATAGCAGAACTTGTGTGGTAGCACATTAGCTAGTGCCTTGCTAGTGCATTTGTATAACTATCAAATGACTAGGATAGATGTTTGCCCCATTGTCCTTACACTTCTAATATAATTATCTGTTATCACAGTATCCAACTTCATTGATCTTATCTCAGTGAAATATATTTAAAATAATCACAGCATAGCTTAGCAGTATGTCTTTCTAGTTTCTTGTTAGTATCAATCTTCTACCTAGATTGTCATCAGCTATTGGCGCGAAGTAGCTTTTCTATGTTATTAAAGAATTCTCAATATTGATTTCATTGCCTTTATGGTATTTATTAATTACCTTATCTACTAATAAACTTGCATTATATTTCTGGTGGAGTATAAAGTTGTGACGACTAGCATCTTGCAGTATTGGTAGGTGAGTTCCAAGTGTGTGTTCTTTGTTTTTTTTTTGCAGGCTTAAATACAGAAAACAACCTTGATTAACTCCAGATTCTGTTAACATCTTAGCGCAACATTTTTTACAGACCTTTATTTTGTGATCTTCAAGGGTTTATGTAGAAGAAAATCAGAATTGTTCACTGCATGGATACACTTTTAATATAAGTGGAGTAGTGGAACCCTTGAACTTGATTTTCCCATTTTTGTCATCTACTAGTCTAGTAACTAATTTTCTACAGTCATACAAAACCCTAGTTTAGTTGATGCGACTTCTGACAATATAACAGTTTAAGATGGTGTTGCCTCTTGGGTACAACTACTAAGTTATGATTTAGTGTTCTCAACTAAACTAAATTGAAACATTCCATAATTTTCTAATGCATTTGGCTTTCTATTCCTTAACCAGGCTACCGTGTATTATTGTCGACATTCAGTTTCAGGGTTAGAGCATCGAGCCATTGGGTTGGCGCTATGTCAACAGGAATAATGATCATATCAGCGTATACTAGGATTGAACTTGAGAATTAAAAGAGGTAAATGAGGTTCATACTTGGACTTCAAAGAAATTTGTCTTTTTTTTATATTTAGCCATAAGGTGCCCTCCTTATTCTTGTCGCATAGTCATTTGACATATATGCATTTACTATAGAAATTAGACGTACAAATCATTGACACCCTGTATTTTTTATGTGATGTTCCATGTAAAGAACCGTAAATCCATACTCCTTGAATAGACACTAATCTCCATTGATTAACTCAAGGTGAACGAAAATACGAACCCTTATGGTTTTTTTTTAGAAAGAAGAAAGAAGGAAAGAAAAAGAAAGAGAGAAAAGAAAATAAAAAAAACAGAACGGAAACAGAACAGGACAACAACAGAATCTCACAATTCGCAGCGGAACAACATATAATAATAAATGAATAATCTTTAATCAAAGAACTATACCAGTTATTACATCACATTATATTACATTACATCAAATCATCAGAGTGTACAACAACAAACAAACAATTTTAAACAGCGGAAAAGAAATACTATATACTAGTAATACGCCATCCAGCTTGCCTCCAGCAACTCCTGAATTCCAGAATATCCTGATAAACCTAACTCTTGACTGCCCGTGTGGAAATTGGTGGGCACCCAGAGTTTAGGAAGGGAAACAATAAACTCCAAGTCAGTCATGTGACTGGTGCGAGAACTCAAAACAGTTTATTTTTCTTTAAAATTAAAATAGAGGAATATTTTAAAGTCAATTCGCGATGCTTTTAAAAATGAGACTACCATAAGGCCTCCCGCACACACACACATGAAAACGCAGAATCGGAGGAGATTTCTCCTTATGATAGTCAAAGATGCTTGATACGCATTAAAAAGAACATTTGATATTATTACTAGTGCATAGTGTAGAGAAAATTCATTTCAAAAATAAAGATATAAATCTTAGCCAGCATAGACATTTCGCACTTATGCCTACTATAGCTAACATCCAAACAGTGGGTTACCACCATAAGTAGATGGCAGGTAATACAACTAATACCGTACAAGTCTCGTATTTGAAGAATGGATTTTCCAACAAATGGTCAGGCCAAGGAACTTCCCATTGCCACATGGAAACGCCTCTGGAAGGACGCCCCGAGAACCACCGTTCTCCGCTAAACAAAGCCGGGAATCCCTTTTCCCAAGGAATATTACAAACCCTCAGATATGCCACCCCCGGTCCTTTGGAACCTTTAAACGAGAGCTCTCTAACCAACATCACACCATAATAATAAGTGTTTCAACATGAGTATGTATCTGGGCTCCATACCATGATACTACCCTTTTCCAGAAGGAATGGTCATACCCTAGGGAAGCGATCCCTGGAAACCTTGCCGCACAATTCCTGTTTCGACCATTACCGGTTTGTGAGGCTCGACGAAGTCACGTCCACAAAAACATACTTTATACAAAAGCCATGCTTTGGGTCAACAAATGATCATAGAAATGATCACCAAGATAGACGATCAAATAAATGATCCTATCACAAATAATCAACACAATGATCATTTACAGCAACACTCAGTATGTCACATTACCAAAATTGGGAGTATATCGCTGATAACCTTCAACTATATAACCTCTGAGCTCGTACGTCTCAGAGAAGGGTGTTAAGCTAAGAAAATAAATTCTCCGCCAACAACAGAAATATATTTGAAAGAAATCGGCTTTACATCTCAATTTGTAATGTCAGACACACAATCCATACAAGTCTGTTCCGGGCTCGAACAGAACCGAAGGTACTTACAAAGAAGTCCTTGCAATCCGAATAATCTCTAATCACGTTCGGATTTCCCATCACATATGGAGATCTCAATACCGGCGATCAGCCAGTGCAGAGACAATCAACAAGAAACCCTTTCGCTTTCGAAAATATCCGGTCTTCAACACCGATCTTCGAATGCAATTCATAACGACGTATCACATATTCGGAATGGGTTATACGAACCCAAGGTCCTTTCCCGGTTAACCCGAATAGTGAGCGCTTATTTTAAAAAAATAAGTGTGGCATCCAATTTCAAACAATCACAACAAATACCTATTTAAAGGTAAATATTGATAGTCGGTTATTGAACTATCAATAGATATGCCAACATCACCAGATTCCAAATAATTTTCCAAATTATTTATTTCCCAAAAATATCTTTACAAGATATATATATTTTCCATTCTTTAAAAATAAATCAATATTTATTTTTAAACCCAATTTCCAAATTTCATTTATAAATTCCATATTGAATTTACCTTCCAAAATATTTATGAATATACGATTCCCATTCGTTTTCAAATATTTATTTTCAATTTATCTTCAAAAAGATAAATTCACAATATTCACTTAATATTGGAAAAACATTTCCATACTTATTTATTTATAAGTAATTCACAAGCCTTTTTATTTTCTATACTTGGAAAATATTCTATATACTTTAATCGAAATTAAGTATATATTTCATTCTTTAAGGAAATCATTCTCTTTAACATATTTATTTGGGCCAAAACGAATGTTTCGTAAAACATCGTTACGACGTCCCAAAATCACTAGTATAGGGATTCGAAATTAAAATAGATATATAAATCCCAATACTATACAAAACATTTCCTTTCGGAAATCATTTACTATAACAACAGTGTTATAGTCCACCATTTCCTTTTATTTCTCGAAAACATCTATTTCAACAATAAATGTTGAAATCTATGGTTTCGAATCTCAACACCTTTTAAAACATCTTTAGATCGTTTTAATTCTATTTCAAACATCTCATCCAAAATAATTTCTTTAACATAATATTCACTATTCAAAAACGTGAATATACCTTGTTAATAAATTTCATCACTTCTATTCATTTTATTTTAAAGGATTATTCACTGTCTAAAACATGAATATAGCTCCATAAATAAATTAAAACAATTCACTTATCAAAATAAGTCGTTGCGGATTTATAAAACAACGTTTATAAATTCTATTTCTATTTATTTTATATCAACTCCTTTTTATAAATTCCTTTATTAACCTATCTCAATTCATATCACAATGATATACTAAAAATTCATATTATAAGTCAAATACTTATAATTTATTTGTTTTTAAAAAATCGTTCCTTTAAACTTCATAAATTTATAAATCTTATAACTTATAAGATTCTTTATTTATCCAAAATCTATTCTTTTAAATAACTTTACAAATTTTATAAACCTACTGTTTGTAAAATTCCATTTATAACTTCACCGTTATAATTCTATAATTTCAATTTATGAAATTCATTTACAATTCATTCTAATACTTGTAAAAGCTCGCTCTATAATTCCAATATTTTTAATTTATAAATATCAATTTATAAATCTTTTAATATAAAACAATTTATATTACTATTTTAAAACGTCTTTAAACTCTTTTATAATTTCATCATTTGATTTATAAAATAATCAAATTTCATAAATTCTATAGATTTCATTCCTTTATGAAATTCATTTACAAATCATTCTATCACTTATAAAAGCTCGTTTTATAATTCAAGATATTCTAAATTTATAAATATCAATTTATAAATCTTTTAATATAAATCAATTTATATTACTTTAAACATCTTTAAACATTTTTATAATTTCATCATTCTGATTTATAAAATAAAAATTTTATAAATCCTATTTTTTAAACTTCTTATAATAAATTCAGAAATCCCAGTTCAAACTATTTTATAAAATCACTAATCCCATATTTTCAAAAATCAACTTTTAACTGTATTTCTCAAAAATCATAATTTTTATAATATTAAAATTATAACGTTTATTTATTTAAGATGAATCAATTCCCAAAAATATTTTATAAACGTATATTTTCAAAAATCACTTTAGAAATCAAAATCGTTATTTTTAGACTTCAAAATTGGATCCGATGATGCAACACATCAATAGTCAATCACAACTTTCAAACATCATATATCATCCATGATAACAATCAAATATCACAATATATGAAATCAAATAAATATTTGTGAGGAATCCAGTTGGATCCCTCCAACCTGTTTCCCTGCATCCACAGACATTAGCACAATACCATTCCACTTCGAGGTGGAATATCGCGGTATATGGGATTTTATAAATATTATCCGCTTACTAACGGCGCAATAGGGTCTCATCCGCTAAAAAAAATGCGGGAAATCAATCAACTGCAATATATACATATGCCAATATATATATATATATATATATATATATATATATATCTTTAATAATAGTTGTAATAGCTTTGGTGTCACACTTTTTTGGTATCAACGTGAACTACCAAAAATGCCCCTATATATTATCCAATCTTAATTACTTAAAAATAGGATCTAATACTAAATTTCTTTACAAATTCAAACGTCCATAAAATTAGGATCTAATAACTAAACATGCTTTAAAATTCAAAACGCTTCTAAAAATAGGATCTAACATTAAATCTTATTTACAGATTCAAAATATTTCTTTACAAAATATCACTTGAAAAATAAAAAATTATTTTTTCGACTGATTCAAACATATACAATTTATAAGAAAAATAATTCACGCGCGAAGCGCGTGCCATTACACTCGTATATATATATATATATATATATATTGCTATATATATATATATTGCTATATATATAATATAATACCAATTCCACTTCGAGGTTGAATATCGCGGTATATGGGTGTAATAAATAACCTCCGCTTACTAACGGCGTATAGGGTCTATTCACATCCAATATATATATATAACAATCATCATTCAAGCATTCAATCAACACAGTCAAGCAAATTTTAAATCTAACTATTTAAAATTTAAATAAACAATAAAATTCCTTTTGAGTGAGAAGTTCTCACCTTTATTCCCGTTTGCAATCCACTTCCAATTCAACTTGTTTTCTTCATTTATACCTTGTATAAATATTTACACAATTTATTAATATTCGAACAGATCGAATAATAAATTTTCGTTGTTGATTGTTAAATAAATCAATAGTTTTATTTAAATCAATCTCTTGTTAAATAAATTTATTTTAACAAATTTTTCTTTTAAAATAATTCTAACTAGAAATTCCCAATTGAATTAAATTTCCTTTTTATAAATTAAATCAACTAATTTTTCTTAAATAAAATTATTTTCCTTTTAATAAATTGTTTTTGGCTTCCAAACAATTTCTTTTTAATATTTTGATTTAACAAAAATTAAATTCAAAACTATTCTTTATAAATTCCAATCTTTATTTTATATAATCTTTGGACAAATCACATAATTAATTTCCATTCGCTATATTTTAATTAACCAAAAGTTTAATTTAAACTAAATTTCCATTAAACAAATCTTTCACTTAATAAATTTCCATTTGATAAATATACTTAACAAAATATTAAATTTCTCTTAATGATTGAATTTACAAAGGTTCAATAAAACTGAATTTCTTTTGACTATAATTTTTCTTCTTTAAATAAATTTATTTTAACAAAAATTTATTTTACTTTAAATCAATATCTTTAAATCAAATTCTTTCGATAAATTTATTTAACTAACCAATTCTATTTTTTTAAACAAATCTCCTTTTTTTTTATACACTATCTTTATTATCTTTCAATTTAATTTTGAACAAATTTTCCTTTTGTAAATTTAATTTAAATTAACCCATGATTTTCTTTAGTATTCGAAAAATTCAAATCACCAATTATCATTCAATAGATTTAAATTAACTAATTATTTAAATCTAAATTTAAAAATAAGCAGACTGTAATCCTTTATTACATTTTCAAAATATCTTAGTAAATCAATATTTCCAAATTCTCGTATATATATGTATATATATAATTTAAAAACTACTTATGTATATTTTTTTTATTTTCAAATTCTCCTTTAAAAAATTTAATTAACTATAGATTTAATTTAAACTAACTATTTCCTTTTTCTAAATTTTAAATCAACTAATTTTTTTCTTAAATAAAATTATTTTTCTTTGTTTAATAAATTTATTTTAACTAAAGGTTACAATTTTAAAATTAAATCCCTTCTTAATAAATTGTTTTTGGCTTTCAAACAATTTCTTTTTAATACTTTGATTTAACAAAAATTAAATTCAAACTATTCTTTATAAATTCAATTTTTTTTGTCGAACAAATTTAATTTCTATTTAAATAAATTTTATTAACTAACTGACCTTATTTTATTTACTCTAAATACTTCAAAAAAATTCTGTACAGCTGTAATTTTTTTTCTTTTCTGTTTAAACTTTATATTCTTTTTCTTGAAATATCTATATATATTTTATTAATTTAAAACTGCCTCTATATATAAAAAAAAATCAAAAATAAAAATAAAACAATATACCTTACTGGAAATCAACGAACCCAGATTCCATCATCATCGCGACCACTGCTTCGATGCTCGAGTACGAGCTTCACCTTCGCGTCGCGCGCACGCGGCCGCACTCCACTACCGCCGCCTCGCCCTACTCCATACGCGCGCGCACTCGAGCTCCTCCATCCCATCGCGACTGCCATGAACGCGAACCCTAGGTCGCCTTGAATCGCCGATACCCCTCAATCACGCGTGCGCCGCCGTCGTTGCCTCCTCCACGAATCGCGTCGCTGTCGAGCCTCCCCAAAGTCGCGACTGCCTTCGTTGATACGAACGCGATTATGATTTGGGGCTTCGGCCATTTTTCTCGTTTGATTCAATTTTTTTTTATTAGCCGAACATTTGAGGGCTTCGGCCATTTAAAATTTATTTTCTTCGATTTGAAACTGAAGAGAGGAAGGAAGGAGAGGTTTATTTAAAATCGAATGAACATGCTCAGACATGCTTTGCACGATTTCTTCAGTGATTTTCTGCGTGGTTGTAGGCTGAAACAACGGAGAGTGTTTTAAGGAAGAACGTGTACTGATGTTGACAAATTTTAAAAATTAAAATTAAAATTAAAATTGAATTCGATTAAATTCCAATGCGTTTACGCGTCGTGTGATCACATATAAACTCCGAAAAATACGAAATTTGAAATCCGAGAATAATTCAATATTACGGACCCAATGGAACTGGTTTCGTCGAATTCCGAGACTGTGCCTCGGACGGCTATTTTAAATATCGATTCAAACGATTTAATTTCAAAACTAAACAAATCGCTTTCAAATGAAATTCTGAAGCTTCTATAATCTTCAATATTATCAATATAAATTTTACAAGCCTTTGAAATATTTTTAATCGGCTTAAAATTGAAGATTCAAATTATTATTCAATTTTCAATAGATTAAATTCTATAATTTAATCGACATTTTCATAGTTATATTGAAAATTCAATCTAAACCATCATTCAAATATCTAAAATTAATTAAATATTCTCAAATTAAATTATTTAAAAATTCTGGGTCGTTACAATCTTCCCTCCTTTAAAGAATTTCGTCCCGAAATTACAAGTTAAGAAGAATGCCCCTATCCCGTCTATTATTTTTCACAACTCAAAATAGTTTTATCAACTTACTAACCTAAATCTTTTTACTAGAGATTCACTATCATTTCAACTAGCTTTCCAACTTTAATTATAGGTTTCAAACAATATTGTTTACCTAACAATTCAAATTTAAATTCAAATTCAAATTTTAAACTTTCAAAATTTCTCAAATTTTTTCTAACACCCTAAATTTTCGAAAAATTTCGCCAGCGTCTCCTTTGCGCGGCTAGCTCGGTACGACTACAAAATGGCACCACGGCCCCTCAGAATCAAAAAGAAAAGAGAAAGCCAAGTGGCTGGAGAAGAAAATCATCAAATTTCATACTGAAATTGAAATACGTACCTTTTTGTCGAGCAATTCAATTTTATCTTTGAAATCAATATCCAATCCCTTTATACACCTGTATATCCTGCTAGTAGTAGCATCCAAATCCAACATTCGAACCATTTTGCCAATTCATTACAAAATTTCCAATATACGTTTCTTATACATTTTTACTTCACTATTGAAGTTACATATTCACTTCATTCAATTTTACATTTCAATTCAATTCACAATTTCAATTCTATTTGAATTCAATTCTCAATTTAAATTTCGTTCGAATTCAATTCTCAATTCTAAATATTGAATTTTATCGATTAACTTTCATTTACTAATTCCTTTCAATTAGTACATTCACTTATTCATTTCAAATTTCAATTTCCATATTCAATTCATCTCGAATTTACTTAATTACTAACAAAGGAAATTTCAATTTTTATTTCTTACCACCCATTCACATACCATCTTTATTCAATTTTATTCACATTCCATATTCATATTCATTCCAATTGAAATTATTTCACAAATGAATAAATTATCAAGTTAATTTACTTGAATCCAATCCATTTTATTTAATTCCATATACTAATGATAATAATTTAATATTATCACTTCCTAACAATCATGCAACCATATACTATAATAATTCATAGAAAATCATTTTTTTATACAAAAATAGTTTTGGGCAAAATTACCTTATTTACCCGATTCAAAAACAATTTTATATTCACTAACAAATACGCGCTCATATCTATTATTACACTCAAACTCATTCTAGAGTACTGCTGACTCTATCTCTAATGAGTACTACCCAACAGAACCATGGTTGTCGCTTAACCATATGCTCTGATACCAAATGTAAAGAACCGTAAATCCGTACTCCTTGAATAGACACTAATCTCCATTGATTAACTCAAGGTGAACGAAAATACGAACCCTTATGGTTTTTTTTTTTAGAAAGAAGAAAGAAGGAAAGAAAAAGAAAGAGAGAAAAGAAAAAAAAAACAGAACAGAAACAGAACAGGACAACAACAGAATCTCACAATTCGCAGCGGAACAACATATAATAATAAATGAATAATCTTTAATCAAAGAACTATATCAGTTATTACATCACATTATATTACATTACATCAAATCATCAGAGTGTGCAACAAGAAACAAACAATTTTAAACAGCGGAAAAGAAATACTATATACTAGTAATACGCCATCCAGCTTGCCTCCAGCAACTCCTGAATTCCAGAATATCCTGATAAACCTAACTCTTGACTGCCCGTGTGGAAATTGGTGGCCACCCAGAGTTTAGGAAGGGAAACAATAAACTCCAAGTCAGTCATGTGACTGGTGCGAGAACTCAAAACAGTTTATTTTTCTTTAAAATTAAAATAGAGGAATATTTTAAAGTCAATTCGCGATGCTTTTAAAAATGAGACTACCATAAGGCCTCCCGCGCACACACACACATGCAAACGCAGAATCGGAGGAGATTTCTCCTTATGATAGTCAAAGATGCTTGATACGCATTAAAAAGAACATTTGATATTATTACTAGTGCATAGTGTAGAGAAAATTCATTTCGAAAATAAAGATATAAATCTTAGCCAGCATAGACATTTCGCACTTATGCCTACTATAGCCACCATCCAAACAGTGGGTTACCACCATAAGTAGATGGCAGGTAATACAACTAATACCGTACAAGTCTCGTATTTGAAGAATGGATTTTCCAACAAATGATCAGGCCAAGGAACTTCCCATTGCCACATGGAAACGCCTCTGGAAGGACGCCCCGAGAACCACCGTTCTCCGCTAAACAAAGTCGGGAATCCCTTTTCCCAAGGAATGTTACAAACCCTCAGATATGCCACCCCCGGTCCTTTGGAACCTTAAAAGAGAGCTCTCTAACCAACATCACACCATAATAATAAGTGTTTCAACATGAGTATGTATCTGGGCTCCATACCATGATACTACCCTTTTCCAGAAGGAATGGTCATACCCTAGGGAAGAGATCCCTGGAAACCTTGCCGCACAATTCCTGTTTCGACCATTACCGGTTTGTGAGGCTCGACGAAGTCACGTCCACAAAAACATACTTTATACAAAAGCCATGCTTTGGGTCAACAAATGATCATAGAAATGATCACCAAGATAGACGATCAAATAAATGATCCTATCACAAATAATCAACACAATGATCATTTACAGCAACACTCAGTATGTCACATTACCAAAATTGGGAGTATATCGCTGATAACCTTCAACTATATAACCTCTGAGCTCGTACGTCTCAGAGAAGGGTGTTAAGGTAAGAGAATAAATTCTCCGCCACCAACAGAAATATATTTGAAAGAAATCGGCTTTACATCTCAATTTGTAATGTCAGACACACAATCCATACAAGTCTGTTCCGGGCTCGAACAGAACCGAAGGTACTTACAAAGAAGTCCTTGCAATCCGAATAATCTCTAATCACGTTCGGATTTCCCATCACATATGGAGATCTCAATACCGGCGATCAGCCAGTGCAGAGACAATCAACAAGAAACCCTTTCGCTTTCGAAAATATCCGGTCTTCAACACCGATCTTCGAATGCAATTCATAACGACGTATCACATATTCGGAATGGGTTATACGACCCCAAGGTCCTTTCCCGGTTAACCCGAATAGTGAGCGCTTATTTTAAAAAAATAAGTGTGGCATCCAATTTCAAACAATCACAACAAATACCTATTTAAAGGTAAATATTGATAGTCGGTTATTGAACTATCAATAGATATGCCTACATCACCAGATTCCAAATAATTTTCCAAATTATTTATTTCCCAAAAATATCTTTACAAGATATATATATTTTCCATTCTTTAAAAATAAATCAATATTTATTTTTAAACCCAATTTCCAAATTTCATTTATAAATTCCATATTGAATTTACCTTCCAAAATATTTATGAATATACGATTCCCATTCGTTTTCAAATATTTATTTTCAATTTATCTTCAAAAAGATAAATTCACAATATTCACTTAATATTGGAAAAACATTTCCATACTTAATTATTTATAAGTAATTCACAAGCCTTTTTATTTTCTATACTTGGAAAATATTCTATATACTTTAATCGAAATTAAGTATATATTTCATTCTTTAAGGAAATCATTCTCTTTAACATATTTATTTGGGCCAAAACGAATGTTTCGTAAAACATCGTTACGACGTCCCAAAATCACTAGTATAGGGATTCGAAATTAAAATAGATATATAAATCCCAATACTATACAAAACATTTCCTTTCGGAAATCATTTACTATAACAACAGTGTTATAGTCCACCATTTCCTTTTATTTCTCGAAAACATCTATTTCAACAATAAATGTTGAAATCTATGGTTTCGAATCTCAACACCTTTTAAAACATCTTTAGATCGTTTTAATTCTATTTCAAACATCTCATCCAAAATAATTTCTTTAACATAATATTCACTATTCAAAAACGTGAATATACCTTGTTAATAAATTTCATCACTTCTATTCATTTTATTTTAAAGGATTATTCACTGTCTAAAACATGAATATAGCTCCATAAATAAATTACAACAATTCACTTATCAAAATAAGTCGTTGCGGATTTATAAAACAACGTTTATAAATTCTATTTCTATTTATTTTATATCAACTCCTTTTTATAAATTCCTTTATTAAGCTATCTCAATTCATATCACAATGATATACTAAAAATTCATATTATAAGTCAAATACTTATAATTTATTTGTTTTTAAAAAATCGTTCCTTTAAACTTCATAAATTTATAAATCTTATAACTTATAAGATTCTTTTATTTATCCAAAATCTATTCTTTTAAATAACTTTACAAATTTTATAAACCTACTGTTTATAAAATTCCATTTATAACTTCACCGTTATAATTCTATAATTTCAATTTATGAAATTCATTTACAATTCATTCTAATACTTGTAAAAGCTCGTTTTATAATTCCAATATTTTTAATTTATAAATATCAATTTATAAATCTTTTAATATAAAACAATTTATATTACTATTTTTAAAACGTCTTTAAACTCTTTTATAATTTCATCATTTGATTTATAAAATAATCAAATTTCATAAATTCTATAGATTTCATTCCTTTATGAAATTCATTTACAAATCATTCTATCACTTATAAAAGCTCGTTTTATAATTCAAGATATTCTAAATTTATAAATATCAATTTATAAATCTTTTAATATAAATCAATTTATATTACTTTAAACATCTTCAAACTCTTTTATAATTTCATCATTCTGATTCATAAAATAAAAATTTTATAAATCCTATTTTTTAAACTTCTTATAATAAATTCAGAAATCTCAGTTCAAACTATTTTATAAAATCACTAAACCCATATTTTCAAAAATCAACTTTTAACTGTATTTCTCAAAAATCATAATTTTTATAATATTAAAATTATAACGTTTATTTATTTAAGATGATTCAATTCCCAAAAATATTTTATAAACGTATATTTCCAAAAATCACTTTAGAAATCAAAATCGTTATTTTTAAACTTCAAAATTGGATCCGATGATGCAACACATCAATAGTCAATCACAACTTTCAAACATCATATATCATCCATGATAACAATCAAATATCACAATATATGAAATCAAATAAATATTTGTGAGGAATCCAGTTGGATCCCTCCAACCTGTTTCCCTGCATCCACATACATTAGCACAATACCATTCCACTTCGAGGTGGAATATCGCGGTATATGGGATTTTATAAATATTATCCGCTTACTAACGGCGCAATAGGGTCTCATCCACTAAAAAAAATGCGGGAAATCAATCAACTGCAATATATACATATGCCAATATATATATATTGCTATATATATAATATAATACCAATTCCACTTCGAGGTGGAATATCGCGGTATATGGGTGTAATAAATAACCTCCGCTTACTAACGGCGTATAGGGTCTATTCACATCCAATATATATATATATAACAATCATCATTCAAGCATTCAATCAACACAGTCAAGCAAATTTTAAATCTAACTATTTAAAATTTAAATAAACAATAAAATTCCTTTTGAGTGAGAAGTTCTCATCTTTATTCCCGTTTGCAATCGACTTCCAATTCAACTTGTTTTCTTCATTTATACCTTGTATAAATATTTACACAATTTATTAATATTCGAACAGATCGAATAATAAATTTTCGTTGTTGATTGTTAAATGAATCAATAGTTTTATTTAAATCAATCTCTTGTTAAATAAATTTATTTTAACAAATTTTTCTTTTAAAATAATTCTAACTAGAAATTCCCAATTGAATTAAATTTCCTTTTTATAAATTAAATCAACTAATTTTTCTTAAATAAAATTATTTTCCTTTTAATAAATTGTTTTTGGCTTCCAAACAATTTCTTTTTAATATTTTGATTTAACAAAAATTAAATTCAAAACTATTCTTTATAAATTCCAATCTTTATTTTATATAATCTTTGGACAAATCACATAATTAATTTCCATTCGCTATATTTTAATTAACCAAAAGTTTAATTTAAACTAAATTTCCATTAAATAAATCTTTCACTTAATAAATTTCCATTTGATAAATATACTTAACAAAATATTAAATTTCTCTTAATGATTGAATTTACAAAGGTTCAATAAAACTGAATTTCTTTTGACTATTATTTTTCTTCTTTAAATAAATTTATTTTAACAAAAATTTATTTTACTTTAAATCAATATCTTTAAATCAAATTCTTTCGATAAATTTATTTAACTAACCAATTCTATTTTTTTAAACAAATCTCCTTTTTTTTATATACAATATCTTTATTATCTTTCAATTTAATTTTGAACAAATTTTCCTTTTGTAAATTTAATTTAAATTAACCCATGATTTTCTTTAATATTCGAAAAATTCAAATCACCAATTATCATTCAATAGATTTAAATTAACTAATTATTTAAATCTAAATTTAAAAATAAGCAGACTGTAATCCTTTATTACATTTTCAAAATATCTTAGTAAATCAATATTTCCAAATTCTCGTATATATATGTATATATATAATTTAAAAACTGCTTATGTATATTTTTTTTATTTTGAAATTCTCCTTTAAAAAATTTAATTAACTATAGATTTAATTTTAACTATCTAATTCCTTTTTATAAATTTTAAATCAACTAATTTTTTTCCTAAATAAAATTATTTTTCTTTGTTTAATAAATTTATTTTAGCTAAAGGTTACAATTTTAAAATTAAATCCCTTCTTAATAAATTGTTTTTGGCTTTCAACCAATTTCTTTTTAATACTTTGATTTAACAAAAATTAAATTCAAACTATTCTTTATAAATTCAATTTTTTTTGTCGAACAAATTTAATTTCTATTTAAATAAATTTTATTAACTAACTGACCTTATTTTATTTACTCTAAATACTTCAAAAAAATTCTGTACAGCTGTAAATATTTTTTTTTCTGTTTAAACTTTATATTCTTTTTCTTGAAATATCTATATATATTTTATTAATTTAAAACTGCCTCTATATATATAAAAAATCAAAAATAAAAATAAAACAATATACCTTACTGGAAATCAACTAACCCAGATTCCATCATCATCGCGACCACTGCTTCGATGCTCGAGTACGAGCTTCACCTTCGCGTCGCGCGCACGCGGCCGCGCTCCACTGCCGCCGCCTCGCCCAACTCCATACGCGCGCGCACTCGAGCTCCTCCATCCCATCGCGACTGCCATGAACGCGAACCCTAGGTCGCCTTGAATCGCCGATACCCCTCAATCACGCGTGCGCCGCCGTCGTTGCCTCCTCCACGAATCGCGTCGCTGTCGAGCCTCCCCAAAGTCGCGACTGCCTTCGTTGATACGAACGCGATTATGATTTGGGGCTTCGGCCATTTTTCTCGTTTGATTCAATTTTTTTTTTTATTAGCCGAACATTTGAGGGCTTCGGCCATTTAAAATTTATTTTCTTCGATTTGAAACTGAAGAGAGGAAGGAAGGAGAGGTTTATTTAAAATCGAACGAACATGCTCAGACATGCTTTGCACGATTTCTTCAGTGATTTTCTGCGTGGTTGTAGGCTGAAACAACGGAGAGTGTTTTAAGGAAGAACGTGTACTGATGTTGACAAATTTTAAAAATTAAAATTAAAATTGAATTCGATTAAATTCCAATGCGTTTACGCGTCGTGTGATCACATATAAACTCCGAAAAATACGAAATTTGAAATCCGAGAATAATTCAATATTACGGACCCAATGGAACTGGTTTCGTCGAATTCCGAGACTGTGCCTCGGACGGCTATTTTAAATATCGATTCAAACGATTTAATTTCAAAACTGAACAAATCACTTTCAAATGAAATTCTGAAGCTTCTATAATCTTCAATATTATCAATATAAATTTTACAAGCCTTTGAAATATTTTTAATCGGCTTAAAATTGAAGATTCAAATTATTATTCAATTTTCAATAGATTAAATTCTATAATTTAATCGACATTTTCATAGTTATATTGAAAATTCAATCTAAACCATCATTCAATTATCTAAAATTAATTAAATATTCTCAAATTAAATTATTTAAAAATTCTGGGTCGTTACACTCCATGCACTGAAAGCCAAGTGAAAAGGGAAGGAAAAAATAATTGGAAGTGCTTACTAGTCCCGTATCGTAGAAACTAATATAGTGCCTGGCATGAACACCTAATAAATAGTTCATGTACTTCAATCATGTTCCATAATTACCTGGATGGGGTCTATGGATGATCACGAAGCCCCAGGCCTAGCCTAGTGGTTTCCATTGCACTTTGGAAATGCATTCAGCTACCATCTCCCCAAGTGGGAGAGTGGACATTATTATTTTTCCTTTGGGGGAACGCTTTCACGTGGCCTCTACCCATTACCAAATTAAATGTCTTTTTTTGTGCTAGTTAAAAAGCCATTATGGTTGATGTGCCTCTTTTGTAAAAGAACACTTTTTGCAGACATACATTTTATTCAGTTTGATTTATCTCTTGCATAAAATTATTCTAAGTTTTGTCTCATGTTCTTGGTTGACAATGTCTTGTGTTGATCATGTATTTTGAATAACAATGCATGTCATCTATCTAATGAAGCCTATGGCACCTGTAATAAACTTAAATAACATACAAATTATACTTTAATCATGTTTTTTTATATTATAATTTCTTCTGCATTTGCTAAATTCTGAACGTGCTGAAAACAAGATGCTTCAGCGCATTCAACTACATAATGAAAATGAATATGGTTGTGAACGCGTTAAACTATGGTTGATCTTCCAACATGGTTGTTTAAAGTTTGCATTGATATGCATAGTTACACATTATCATAATTTTTTCAGTGGGAAATTATTTACACCCAGTGTTGTCGGTGTTGTTTTTTTACTTCTGAAAGGCATAACTTGTTTTCGAAATATAGCCCTAGTAGAATATCTTATTTGTTCAGGTGCCACTTTAAATGTGTTATAATATTGGTTGTCAGTGCTAGTATTCTATTTTTATGCGGTAGCTTCTTTCAATTATTTCACCCTTCACTTTCTCATTATCATTTATTTTTATCACAGGAAGGTCAATGTTGGATAAAAAAGACTGCACATGATTATCAAAATATGGTTCCCTGTATAAAAGATGTAAATTTGGTAAGGCCGATTTATAATTTCCTATAGATTGCAGGTTGATTAATCTTTTGGAACCCTTATGTAGAAACCTTTGTCAATAATAAACGATGTGGTTTTTAAGAGGATCGAGGATATATATTTTAGCTAGTTAACGATTGTTTGCATTTGATTTTGATGAAAACATATGTACAAATTTATCCAAGTATATTGAAGTTGGCATTGTAAAGTCTTTTTGGGAAAATGAAAAACTTGTATATCTTATCAATCATTTTCCTCACTGTTACGATTTACAATATCCAAAATTGTTTAGCTATAGAAAGAGTTTAGAAAGGTTAACTGCATTGACCCTTAATAAAACTCGTGACCATATTAATAGTTCATGCGGGGCATGACAAAATGATATGGCTGTATCACTTAAAAATAACGTCCAATTCAGATGGGCTGCATCTTCAGATGAACTAATCATGCACAACATATCATTTGCCCAACATACATCCATTCTCTCATACCAGAGACTTCAAACGTAGAATGTCGATTAAATGTTAGGAATTAACTATAACAAAGAACATTAAATTCAGTTAGTAGCTTAAAAATTACTGACATCCCATTCAAAATCATAAGATAAATGCATGAATCATGTAGAACCAAAATGCGGAGGGAAAGGGGAAAAAAACAAAACCCAGAAACTATGAATCAGTGATGGTGACTTCAACCTCAACACCAGGTTCGATGGTGATAGATGTGATGTGCTTCACTATTTCAGGCCAACTCACAAGGTCGATCACCCTCTTATGTATTCTAAGTTCAAACCGGTCCCATGTGTTGTTGCACTTTACTTTTCTTCGCAAAATGTGCTGACTGTCAAAACATATAGAAAACATAGAATGCGAAAGAAATCGCCTGAATAGAAAGAAAATTTTAGAATTTAACTGTGTTTGCATAACTGGCCAGCTAAACAGAAGTAAATAACTGACCCGTATTATCCGATAATATGTAACTGAGTGTACAAACCAAATCCAGATCAGCATAAATATTGAACAATACAAACAAATTTGTTACAGCTTATATATTCAATAACTACAAAATGAACGCAGCATAGTTTCAAGGACATCGAGTACAGTTTCATATACCCAAAAAAAGGCTCCAATCCCCATATTTTGTAATCCTCTCAAAATCCTCTGTAGTTGTCAAAATCCTCTGTAGTATGTGTCCAAAATTTCCATCCAGAAATCACGTGGATACATAAGGTAATTTTTATCAAGATAAAGAAAATATTATTTTAAAACTTTTAATTCATTCACAACTATATTTCAAATTGACAGGGTAAATCATGTGTACACAAATGGAACCAAAATAACTAACTCCCTTGGTAGTTAATAATATAATGTGACCGAGCATCAGTTTTAAAAACTCGATTTGTATACATCAAAAATGAATTTCAAAACTGTAATAGTATTATCATCATCTGCTCAGTACGTTGAAACAGAAATTGCCCTATTATCGTCATTTGACATTTATGTTCTGCAATGGCCGACAATTATGGGAAATGAAAGCTGTCCAAACTTTTACCCGGTATCAAGCTAACATCAAACAATGATCATATCTACGAATAATCAAATGACTGAACATCAGTTTTAAAAATCTCGAGTTTGATATTTCATTGACAAGTCTCGATATCAATTAATACGTATATCATCACTTATTCGGTCATGAAGTGCTCAAAAGAATGTGCAGTATTAATCTGAAATCAAACATTTTGAAATATCACCAATGTATACATTTGGCATCAGCATAGCTGATAACAGATACGAGATGCACTTGCATTCTGCAAATTTAATTTCAATTTTACCTCCATTTTTTTCAAAATAACTCATTTAACTGATTTAACAATTGAGGTGACTGAGCATCAGTTTTACAAAGCTCGATTTTTATATTTCAAAGACAAGTCTCAATACCACAATAGTATTACCATCATCTGCTCATCATGCTGGCCTCAACATTGACCCATTGCGAATGACTAACTATTATTATATAGTACAATTAGCTCTAAAACTTTTAAACATTATCAGGATAATATCAAATAATGATACAAATTCCAGCATATTTGGAGAATGTATTTGATCATAATGCCAAAATCTTTTAAATTCCCAAATAGGTCAAGCGGGTGCAAAAAATCAACATAATTTCAATTATAAAATTAATTAATAAAAATAAAGTGGGAAAGACTGCGTATCAACTTTAAAAAGCTCTCATTGGATATTTCATTGACTAGGGCCAATGTCTATTTAATTGAAATTGTAACTTGTTCATTGAAGCAGTAGAGTATGTGCTCAAAGGAATGTGCGTGATTGATTTGTAATAAACATCATTTTTAAAACAAATTATTTAGGAACTCATTCATATATTTGACGTCAACATAGCTAATAATTGATATGAAATATTCGATCAACTACACCTTCCAAAGAAAAATGCCACCACAGGGTTTAGAGTACCATTTCCTCTGTATATCATGCTACAATTAATTCGGCAACAAATGGTAATAATCTGTTAATTTTAAGAAAGTAAAATTACAACCACAAAAATTTCTTCTGCAAACCTATATAAAACAAAGCAACCAACACCATGTATTTGTGTGAGTGTTTGTATATGTGTGTGTATAAAACAAAGCAAGGAACACACACATATATACACATACTCACACGCATGCCTTATCTGAATCACATGAATTATTTATGAAATCATCAATCTTCAATCGCATAAAATAACTGCACGATAACAAGAATAGCTCGAAAATATCAAATAGAAAATTATACCTTCACCACAGGGAGCCTTCCTAGTAGTAATGAGAAGGGTTTTAGTTGGCATTCTTACTGGACCTTTAACCTCAAGCTTCTTACCCTTAGCTCCTCTCACAAATCAGCGCAAACTACATGGAAACAAAATCATCATAAAATATTTTAATATTAAGAACGAACGAGAACATGCTAAACGAGGGCTTCCAAAATACCTTTTTTGATATTTTTGATACTCTTCGAAGACAGAGTGATTCTGATGCAGTGGAGATTCTCCAATGATTCTTCCAGCTCGGGTTTGGATGGCTTCATAGCTGCATACGCCATTTGCTACAATCAAGTACCAATATTAGGGACGAAAACTAAAACCCTAATTTGCAACGAGACTAGGTCAGCCAATAGGAAAAATGGATTATATAGAGTTTTCTTTTCCTGGTTTGAGCGGAGTTGAATACAGGTGGGCCTTTGTTCGCTTACATGCAGGCCTGTGGTATGCTCATGGCAACATCTCCTAGGGGTGGGCATGGCCGGCTAATCGATCTAATCGGTTAATATTTTCGGTTAACCATTTATTTAAGTTGGTTCGGTTAAACACTATTCGATTAATGTTAGTAGGGGTATACTGACCGAACCGGTTAATTTTAACCGCGGTTAGCTGGTTAATTTAAACGGTTAACAGTTAAAACCACGGTTAAAATTAACCGGTTAACCATTTAAAGTAAGATAAATATCAATTATGACTGCAGTAGTAAACAAAGGAATATGTATACACAACAGTGCATTAACAAATATTCAAAGTTCGTTTAGACAACTAATACATTACCAATAATACATACATTAGTGATTCACAGTTTTAAACTCCAAGGTCAACATTACTACGACTACAAAGTCCCAATAATGTAAGCATACAATACAATGAGAACGAATACATTAAAACTAAATTCCTGCAAAGTTGCAAATTGCAGAGTCCATTCTCCAGCACTCCATGTCCAAAGATATTATAGGTTAAGTTAACTCTAATCTACTTTCTCCAGTTCTATCCAAAGATACATATGAGCAGTTAACATGTATGATTGTGACTTGAATAATAAGAATATAAGGTTAACACACACTTAAGATCATATAGTCTATGGCATGCAGTATATATTTCACATATATTCACATGCTACATATTAGTTCATAATATTAGTCAAGTATAGTACATATATTTACCATGAACTAAGTTGAAATGAAAAAATAATTCGTGGGCATTATAAAGTTATATGTTTTATCTATATCTGATGATTAGTGTATGTATAAATTTATATATGAACTAAAAAGCTATATGTATCAACCATATTAGTATACATATAAACTTTAGTAGGCACTTTATAAAACTGTAATATGAGATATACACCCAACAACAATCCATGTCAACACTATTAGCACATTGATAGCCTTATTTCATTTAATCACATAACTCCCTATGATCCTCAATCATAGGAGCACAACCATTTTACAAGATTGGGATGATCATATTTCAGTGGACGTAGATTTTAGTATTCAGTTTATTAACATACAAAAATACAAATCATTAGATCCATAAATCATGTTAACAGATTAATGATTTGATAGCAGTTTACTACGTTTATTAAATTAAGCAATAATTACAACGATTACTAGTATTATAACAATTTTAACAAACACAATGGTCTGCAAGTCAACATCCAACCTAAAAAACAACCATTTTATTAGGCTACAATCTATATTGCATAATAAAACCATAAATCAAATTTGTATTTGAATATACATAGTGAATAATTTATCGACTATACACCTATTTAACAATTCCAATGCTTGATTTAACGTCAGATTAGTACAACTTGCTCAAATAAACTTAGTAACCAGACTATAGTAATGACTACAGTAACTGAGATTCAGTGGATTGATGTTAGAGCAACAGGGAAGTAAATTATAGTCAGACTAAAAAAACCCAAATGCTAAACACATGGATTTAGTAAAATATGAAAATAACCATGAGTGCGAAGATGATACCTGCAACAATAATATTTTCCATAATGTAAAGGACATTGTCTTTATTGATTTCTTCTTTCTTCTCACAATCTAATATGTAGTCAATCGCACACTTTAGACATGCATTATCAGTTGCCTTTGACATGCATATCTTTCACTATAAATATGACAATAAGAGGAATGTAGATGGGAGAAACTGTAAAATACATGACAGTAATTCATGTATACACTGTGAAATGGTATAGATATACTTAAGCATAGATTTATGGTGTATTACTGAAATGAAAGATGTATGATAATAATACTAAAATGAAAGATATATGGTGTTTTACTGTAACTGAAATCATTAGCTCAAAAATTACATTGAGTTGTTTAGTTTTCATCATGTAACTTATTTTATCAGCTATTGAACCATCAGGTGAGCACTTAGCAGGCAAAGAAGTAACTTACTTTAAGAAAAAGAATACTAATGTTCAAGCTACACGCTCATATTAGTGAAATTTTCAGCAGCGACAGCGCTTGCCTTTTCCCTTATATCTCAGAGTAAGACAAGAACTTCAAAGTATTGAAAAGTCCTAATACAGCTCCCATACATGCATAGCTTTAAAACTGGGATTGTAGTGCAAATTTTGTTCTGCTATAATCACACTGTCTTTCCTGTCAAAGCATTTTGAGTTCATTTACATGTCACAAATTTATTTTTACACTAATTACAGAGTGTATGAACCATGAATACATATATATTTAGATGTTACTTTTAAAGGCTACAAAAAATTGCTAAAAATATATGGATTCCCTCCAATAATAAAATTTAGCAACATTACCATTTAAAATTATTTAGTTTCAAAGATGTCTTTAGAAAAATGTTTTCAGTTTAGAAAAATACAGACTATGAATACATACTTAATTGGATGACGCTTTCACGGGCTTCAACAAATTACTAAGAAATCTATGATTTCTTCCAAACACTAAAATTTAGCAATATTTAGTTTCAGTAACGTCTCCAGAAAAATATTTTCAGTTCAGAGTAGTACCCATTAACGCTTTTGAAAGTACAGCCTTGTAACTATGGCTGCTAGAAAGAAACAATTCCATAAGACCCAAGTAAACCATCTATATGCATGTTAGGATTAAATTGTTTAACATAGACTAATTTATCAAACAATTCCAACATCACCACGCACCATTTTCATTAGCTCCAAAGTCCATCGCGTAGAGCTGCTATCACCTAGATGTGAGCAGCAACAACCCTGACACCATCTTCTGATCGTGTGTGCAACCAACCATTGGCACCCCAGGTAATTGACGACTAAGGAGGCACTGAAAATTTGTGTTGATCTGATTTTTTTGAGAAAGATTAGGAAATAAGGTATTTAGATCTGAGAATTTTGGGAAAGAGAAGGGTATTGAATCAATAAATTGAAAGTGGCGGCCAGGGCACATTAAAAATTTAGAGTTATTTGGTTGGTTATGTGATATTAGGATGGACCAGGTAGCGCTATAGAAAAGCGGTTAATTTAAATAGGGAAAATTATTTTCGGTTAACGGTTAATCGATATATGTCATATGGTTAACCATTAACCGAATAGACTTTTGTCGGTTAACATCGGTCGGTTAACCGAATTTGTCGGTTAATGCAGCTCGGTTAAGATCAGTTTAGTTGGTTAAATCAATTAAGTCGGTTAAATGCCCACCCCTAAAATCTCCAACAAATTTACCTTCGTACTCCGAACAAACTTGTCAAACATCGGAGATTATAGTAAACCATAATGTAGTGTTTTCAGCTGGAGCTCTTTGGTTTACGTCCAACGTAACAAGGTTGCAGTGGACGTAAAATTTACATCTCCCCAACCGTTAAGTTTTAGGAAGTGCAAATGTTTTCCATCACCGATACATCAGACGTAACTCCAATACGTCAAACGTAACCACCGTTGTCTGCTTTCCCTTAGCGTTTTCTTTGTCGTTAAGCTGGGCTACAAAAATCAACTACCACATGGATATTGAATAAGCGTTTACGCAAATGTTTATTAAATGGTTAATCCAGTCGTAACTTCCTATAGTCGTATATTCCTACCTCAAATGCCTTGGTCTTGAAGAATCAAAATATAGTTTTGTTTTACCACCATTGAAATCTTACATGTGCAATGTTCTGAGAGATTAAGATGTTGGGTCAATACATTAATTGCATGCGGATATGATCATAAACGGCTTTCGCATACTTGATTGTGTCGATGAACCAACTTGGTAAAAACGTTGCAGTTAGGGTGGACGCGGTCGGTTAACTGAATCGAGCGGTTAAAAAAAGCAGTTAGCCATCAATCATCAACGGTTTGATCAACCGATCATCGGTTAATTCTGGTCGATCTATGCAGATCGCTTCGACCAAAATTAATCGTGGTTAACCGCTCATTTGATGCTGTTAACTAATTCAGTAGTTAACTGATGTTAATCGCTCATTTTAAACGATTAACCGCTTGTATTATCTGTTAACTGCTCAGTTGATCGGTTAACCATTTATTTACAAACAGTGTCTCATAATTGTTGGCCGTTTTTATATGTATGTACTGATTTCTAGTCCACAACTTTTAAAACCCATTTATGCAACAAACGAAAAAATGTACTACTGACCTGACCTCGCATTTCCTTTAATGCAACGCAAACGAAGACATATTGTATTCTTTACTTAATTTGCATCTCGAGTGTTCGTCTATGTTTCTAAATACTTATCCATCTTAATTTCATTAAAGTCTCACTTTTTTCGAATTGGATATACTAATTAATCTAAATGTTCCAGTTCGTCTTATCAACGATTGTTTGTGTTTACTTAGAAGACAAAATACATACTAATTTACACATGCATTCCAAAATCAATATGCTTTTGCAAGAGTGTCAATTAGTTTGCCTATAGGAAAGAAAAACTTATAATTCGGTTTGGCTTGATTATCCTTTAGACTTAGAGAACAAAAGTTATGCTTGTAACCTCTATGGAATTTATGCATCGTGCTCCGACTTATATATCAGGTAAATCACAGGATTAGTGTAGTAAGTGGGGATTTATATTTAAAATAAAACGAGAAAACTATATGTATTTCTCGGTTGTGTTTTATTCTCAAATCTTTTTTGCCAAGGCAGTTTATTTCACATTCGTTCTTTACAGTCTCGAACGATCACCTTACAAGCAACAACGATTTCCAAGAGCTGAAAAAGGAAGACAAAGGATGAATAAAATATGAAGAATAATCGCTAGCAGAAGGGGTGGGAAAGGACACTTGATGAAGAGATCAAGTTTGCTAATGTAACAAGTTGTCAGTGTCCAGTCGGCAGCAAGTTTAGGGCTTGCTTCTCAGCTTCGGGTCAATATAGATTCGATTCCTAACTTGTAATTATATTTGTCTCATCATTTAATTTTTGAAATTTACGTTTTCTTGTTTGTGATAGTATGTTTTATTTTAGTGGATTGTTGTGTTGGCTGAGGTAAGACTAAATTTGCTATATGGTACAATGAATATTTCTTAATCTTCAAGATGTACACTAGGTAATGATTAAACAAGTGTAATGCTGGTTCTATCATTGTCATTTAAAACACATCTTTTAGTGGAAAAAGAAATTTGTGTTAGTTAAATGACATCAGGTTAGTATAAATAGTTTCATAGAAATAGAAATTACATAATGAAAACTAGCATAAAAACCAGCATGATGTGTGTTTATCAGTCATTAAGATTATAGGATTTCGTTTTCTTTTCTTTTCCTTTTTTTGGAAAAAAGGCAACATTATATGTCATGAGCAAAAGAATTTTCAAGCAAATTTTACAATTTAAGTAGAAAAGATTAAAGGGATTATTATTAGCTAATGACTCTCTCTCTCACGTACATGTAGACACACATTCTAAAAAAAGACTGAGGTAGTCATGACCCAAAAAACTGTACATTAGTGTTATTGCTACATGTAAATTTTGAAGCAACATTTTCAACTCCAAATCCCATGTACTTTTTATCATTATACTATCTTATTCCTTTTGTTGTGTATATATATGTGAGATAAATAAAGCATTAGGATTTGAGTCTATGATAATTACGATGTACATATATCTAAACCTAATACTTTCTGTTAATGTTATTCGTACTTCTGTTATTGAAACAAAAATCCACATTGAAAATTCTATAGTATAGAATTGATCCAAGGTGTCTCAAGTGTTTGAAATTCCTAACGAACTAGACTACAACAAATTTGTTGGTCTAGATACCTTTCCAAATATTACTAGAGTTTGGAAAAGCTAATAACTTTGGTGATTAGATGACATAGAGATATATATTTCATTTGTATCCCTATTATTACATAACCTAAACGTTTTAGGGAAATATAATTAGATCTGTCAATGGACTGATCCTAGATTAAATTAATCTGGTTCATATTAATTTGTAAGTTAAGAAGCTCGATCATTTATCTAATGGATTTTTGTTATTAAATACAAATTTTAATATGTTAAGTTCCAACTGATAAATGGATATTCGATCCACTATTTTTACTTATTTAAGTAACTACTAACAATTCAAAGAAAATCACCTTTACTTAATTTACTCCAGATTTTGCAAACATTTTAGCACACCATCTTTTACAGACCTCTATTTTGGGATCTTTAAGGGATTACATAGTAGAAAATTAGTAGTGTTAACTGCAAATTACGATGATCATGGTAGCAAGTGTTTTCGACACTTTTTTTTATGGTGCTCTTTCATGTGGTTCAATAATTTGGTGCAAGGGTGCAGTTTTAATATCAAATCTGAAGCGGTGTACCCTTTGAACTTGATTTTGGAGGTTTTTCATCCTATTAGTTTGGTAACTGATTATCTGCACTTGTACAAAACCCTATTTTAGAACTTTAGCTTGATATTCTATAGCAGGTGGGGGTACATATTGCCTATTTATTGAAGATGAGCTTAACGTAACTTATGATAGGGCCTCTTAGGTACAACTACTAAGGTATGGTTTAATGTTCTCAACTAAACTAAATTGATAATATTCCATAATTTACTAATACACGTGGCCTTCTATTCTTGAAGTAGGCTACAATTTTCGAGTGTTAGTATTGACATTCAATACTGGGTTAGAGGATTGAGCCACTGGATTTTGAGCACCTAAATCTTTAAATTCACCTAAAATAAATTACAAGTATAATAACCAGGCCAATGAAATTGCAAATTATATCAGCACATAATGGCCATAGAATTGAACTTTGAGAACTAAAAGAGGTAGAAGAGTTTCATACTTGGACTTTTAGGAAAATTTCCTTTTTGGTATTAACCATAAGGTGCACTCCTTATTCTTGTTGCACAATTCTTTAATATATGTACGTATGTATGTGTATATTTATGTGTGCATATATATATATATATGTATATATGTGTATATATATGTATATATATATGAGCTGGGATCAACAATTCAATTTATTTAGCATTATTTTATAGCCCTTTGATATCAGTTATATATTTCTATTTAAATATTTGTTCTTTCACTTTTCTGTCATATGGATCAAATATTTAAATATAACCTTTTGGCCCTACCGAGAGGCTATAAATAGTGCTAAATAAAGGATCCTAAATCGACATCAGCTGTAATTTTGTATTTGAATATTTGTTCTTCATCTCTCTCATGTCACATGACCAAATATTTAAATATAAACTTGTGGCTATTATCAAGAGGCTACAAATGGTGCTAGATAAAGGAGACTATTGATCGTGTGTGTGGTTTGTGTGGGGATAAACAGATGATTGACACGCTGTATTTTGCTATGTGAAGTTATGTGTGCAGAAAACTTCTTTGTGTTGGGCCATATGGTACTCTCAATATATTGATAAATTTTGGTGATAGCAATGAATATAGTGAATTCAATAGACATATGAGTCGGCAAATTTGAAATGGTTGAAATTTTCAGGGCTCATAAAATCAATTGAAGATGATGGCTTGAGTCTTCCTATGTATTATTATGAGGTTTTTGTAATGCTTTATTTTTCTGTTTTCTTAACATATATTCATTGGAAGTTAATAAAGTAAATAGAAGACATAATAAAGGAAGGAAAGATGGACTAATTATGTTGTTCATAAGTTGCTTGAAAGCAATAGTGATTTTAGTATATTCAAACTTACACGGCTTATGATATGTGATTATCATATATGGAATAAACGATGAAGTAAATAAGGACACTTAAATCATTTTTGTAATAGAGTTTTGGGAGCTCAATAGCTTACATGACTTATGGTTGTGATTTTCACATGGCTTATGATATGTGGTTGCCATATACGAACTCAATAAATCATTACTATGATAGTTCTTTGGAAGCTCAATAAAACTAATGTCTACGTAAGACATATTCGTCTGCAATATCGGGAGATATAAGTTATATTTACTTATTGTTACACACGGTCTTCACTTGGTTATAAGGGATTTATAGTATCAGTGACAATTAAAATGATAATTTAGAAAATTCCAATAAGCACAAAATAACCATGTAAAAACTAACATGATAGTCAATTCTATATTCGTGACCTAGAAAAAAGGGAAAAAAGGGAAAAAAAGAAAAGAATCAACAAAAAGTCTTATTAATTAATGCTTATAAAATCGTGGTGGTGGATTTGAACTTTTACGACTTGATTCACAATGTAACAAGAATTTTGTCTTTGTGAAATCTTAATTGACCTTCTAAACAAAGATCCACGCATGAAATCGTCAGTTTTCTTTGGTACATCAACAAAGTTCATATAAACTATGCTATACTCAAGATGCTACAATGAGAGAGTGAACCATGCTCTCTTAATATATCACATTATTTCTATTTTCTTTTCATTTCAAATCACGAACGCTGATGCCTCATTCTTCCCAATTTTATTGAAACCTGTAATTTTATTACTTTCGTTCTTTTCTTTCATTTTTAGTAAAATTGTCCAAAACCAATTTTTAGTTACACTTTACTTTCTATTCCTGTCCTTCGAATTGTAGTATTTTTAGGTTTTCTTTCTTTTTATTGTATTGATTTTTAGAGGAATTCACTACTGCAAATCTCAAAAATTTCAAAGCAATATTTCAATTTTATGTACTTAATCCTGATTTGTTAATGATACACTATTTTTTTATATCTAACCTTGAATACAATTTGTTTAGGTAAGAAGAATGAGTCTTCAAAATTATTTTTTGTTTTATACTTGCACTTTTTAAGTTTAATTAGTTGATTCAAGTCATCATTTTACTTATCTTATATCTATGTTGATTAGATATGCAGTGAACATAGATTGAACACATGACTTTTAGTTCATCAGTCTTTGGGATAAGCAAATAGTTGGCTTGGATTGACGTTGTTAAATATTAAACACAACTGCTAGTGTATTAATAGCGCAACGTAAAAATGAAAATTAGAGTTAAAGCGTGCGTAGCTTCTCTCTAATTCCTTTTTTTGTGTCATACAGTTATTTCTTTTTGATCCTACTTTGTAATTCTCATTTTTTTGGAAGATCCCTTGCTCTCTTCAGATCGAGGGCAAAATTTCATTTTAAACTCAACTCATTGTTCCATTTCTACTTTAGCTCTTTTCTACCCAGTTTTTTCTTATAAACAAAAATAAATATTTGACTAATTTCGCAACAAAAAAAAGCAAATCCGTGAATAATGGTTTAACTACTTGGAATATGTAATGCATAGGCAGTTGTAAAAAAATAGGGTAAGAGAGGCTCGAACTCACAACCTTAGGATCATTCAACATAGCTATGAGACCTACACGCTAGCCAACTAAACCATAACTACATTTGGGACTTAATAGGTTTTATGCATACTATTTATAAAATAAAGAAACATAAGAATATGGGATATCATTACATGTTGTATTGAGTTAAAACATCCTGATTGTTGTTTTTTCTAACCTCATTAATTTGTAGTTAGGTGTAAAAATAAGATAAGAGAGGCAAGTATTGATTCCAATGTTATTCAAAAAAATGGAACCCACGCACTAACCAGTTGCATCCTCAAATATCTATATTTGGGATTAATTTAGTTAAGCACTTAATTTTATGGTTATTATGCATCACGTCTAGTGTAACAATTGTAGTTATAAACATATTGTTTTATAATCATATTCTTTGGTTATGGATGATTTGTTTTGTTTAAATAATATGTTATTGGTAACTTAAATTTTAAAAAATAGTTTACAATTCCAAATTTACGTCAATGTATTCTTATTATTACCAACATTAGTTTGAAAAATTAAAGTTAAACTTGGTTTAAAATGTGGAAAATGTGCAATTCTTCAATCTTAAGGGTAACGAAATGGCACGAGTTGATGCCAAAAATAATAAAATTATAATTATAATTCAACCAATAAAAAAATCAGACCAAACCTTTTATAAAAATCAAAATTATCAAAAAAAAAAAAAAATCTGATTTGGTTTGATTGGTTGAACTTCAAATAAGCTAGATTGTTTTGGCGTCCAAAATAATATGAAGCCGAAATCAATTGTTGGATCCATATTTATGTAAAAACATGGTGATGCTATTTTTTAATATTTCTCACTCTAAATGCCTTGAATTAAAAAAACCAATATGTTTAGATGATAAAATAACTAATACTATCGACATTGATAATCATGTTCTATTAATCTAATTTATGTTACATATTTGATTTTATCGGTTGGTTCGATTTCAAGGTGTAGGAATTTAGTTCCTTATTTGGATGATTAAAGAAGAATTTTTTTCTTTTAGTAGTATTAAAAGAAATTTTGTGTATTTAATCTTGATGGAATATTAAAGCAAATCTTGGGGACCAAAGCATATAAAAGAAAAATGAATCGCGCCTATAGACAACTCAGGTATGTCCCCATGTTTATTTCATGAGATAGATCTAGGTCTGATTTATTAGTTCGCTTGCAAACACATGGAGCTCTTTAAAGGTGGTAACTCAAACATTCTAATGAAATTTTTCTATATTGGCGAAATGGCAATTGATTGCAGAATATGTGTGGTAGCATGTTAGCTAGTGTCTGATGTCCCTACACTACTAATATTATTATCTGTTATTGCATTGTTCCAGTTTAATTGATCTTAACTTAATGAAATATATCTAGAATCATCATAGTATATATTGATAATATCCCGTTCCAGTTTCTTCGTATTATCAATCTTGTACCTAGATTGTCGTCAGCTTTTTTGTGCGATTGAAGAATTCTCAATATTTATTTGATTGCCTTTAAGGCATTTACGAATTTCCTTATTCACTAATAAACATGAAGTATATGTCAGGTGGAGTATAAAGTTGTGATGACTAGCATGTTGTAGTATTGGTAAGGTGAGTTCCAAGTTGTGTTTTGTTGGAGGCTTAAATACAGAAAACCGCCTTAACTTACTCCAGATTTTGCTAGCACCTTAGCACACCATCTTTTGCGGGTCTCTATTTTGTGATCTTTAGGGGTTCACATAGAAGAAAATTAGCACTGTTAACGACAAATTACGATGATCATGGAAGTCAATGTTTTTGACTCCTTTGTAGTGCTTTTTCGAGCAGTTCAATTATTTGGTGCATGGATACACCTCTAATATAAGCTCGGGAGTATTGGATCACTTAAACTTGATTTAGGCATTTTATTAAAAAAAATTGAACAATGAAAGAGAATTGGCTATATCATGTGTTTATAATACTTAAATATGTGTTATGAATCGTTTGTTATGTGCTTGATTGTTATTTCTAATACTTTTAAATTAACTTATTTGGTCTTTGCACATGATTCGGAGGATATGGTTTGTACATTGAGAGGTTTTTGGTGCTAACTTTTGGTTAAAAGCTTAATAAACATGCCTGATTGATAACATTACTTATAAGTTATGATGGACATCCTAGCATCCATTATTTTGGAGCTGATAGTATAAAATTATTTAGTATTGCGTAAATAATTACGTCAAAAACCGAACCTATTTAAATACTTTGTTGTTAGTGCTCTTTGGGCAAAAATGAGTTGATTCGTTCAATGTAAAATCTAATTTTGTATTTAAAGGTTTCGATGAGTGAGAGGAAAGCAAAGTTACGGAGCCAAGTGACACCAGAAGTTTGGAAAAAGTCACATATTTAAGTGGCTTTTGAACAAAATATGCATTCCAAAAGACTGTCCAAGACACAAAGCAGTGACACAAAGAACAAAATGTTCACTTTATTATTATGTTCTTCCGTTATGCATAAATATAGCTAAAATAAATTGTAAACTTAAAAACTTAAATATAAACAATTTAAACTTTAATTACTGTAAATGAATTTTCTTGCATGTCTCCGTGTAGTTATATGTTGTAAAGGCTATATTGTTGAGTTTTAGTTGCTTAACCTGGTTTTCTTACCATATAGGCAAGGGAAGTTGTTCTTGTCAAAGATGGTCTATGATGGAAAACATGCTTGAAACTATTGGCTTAGATATTTTGGCATGGACCTCTATTCCTTCTCATAAAAAGACTATACTTATATGTTGATGATATACCTTGTGTGCTTGTGTCAATTCGATTTTTAAATTAGACATCTTTAATATCTGTATTTAATTAGCCTCAAAGATGATACAAGTTTATCATTTTGAAAATAGGATAAAGTGATAAATAACCATATCGACAAAAAAGAATTTAGTAATTAGCTATTGTAAGTTAATAAAATTTCCTACGACAGTTTAGGGTGGGGTCTTTGATAAACATAAGCCCTGGATACTTATTGAACCAGAATCCATATGCTATACTAAAATTGTCTTGCTACTGTTGTTTTGTAACTATCAAATGATTGAGCTAGATGTTTGTCCATGATGTCCGTGCACTTCTAAAATAATTATAAATTATTGTAGTATTCCAACTTCGTTGATCTTAAGTCAGTGAAATATGTTTAGAAAAATCAAAACATAGCTCAGCAGGTATCTTTCCAGATTCTTGGCAGTACAAATCTTCTCACTATATTGTCGTCAGCTTATAGTGTCATGTACTTGCTTTGTTTTACTGAGGGATTCTCAGTATTCATTTGATTTTCTTTATGGCAGTCATTATTAATGACTTATCCACTAATAACACACATTCATTTTAGGTTGCGTATGAAGTTGTGACGACTAGCATATTGCAATATTGGTAAGGTGAGTTCAAAGATGTGGTTTTTTTTTGGCCAGGCTTAAATACAGAAAAATGCCTTAACTAACTCCAGATTTTGCTACACCTTACCACACCATCTTTTACAGACCTTTATTTTGGGATCTTCGAGGGATTACGTGGAAGAAAATTACTATTGTTAACTGCAAATTACAATGATCATGCTATTTGATATTTTTTAAATTTTATTCTTTATAGTGCTCTTTCAAATCGTTCAATAGTTTGCTGCATGGATAAAATTTTAATATTAACTCAGGAGAGGTGGAATCCGTTGAACTTGATTTTGGCGTTTTGTCATCCTACTGGTCTAGTAGCTGATTATCTGCAATTGTATAAAACCCTATTTTAGAACTTTTACTTGATATTATTTAGCAGGCGAGGATACATATTGGTTAGTTATTGGAGATGAGCTTGATATAACTACTGACAGGGCCTCTTGGGTATGGCTACTTAGGTATGATTTTTAGCTGTCGACTTAACTGTGTTGATAACTTCATAATTTTCTAATGCATTTGGCTTTCTATTCCTGAACTAGGCTATGATTTTCTTGTATTAGTATCAACATTCAATGCTGGGTTAGAGCTTGAGCCATTGGGTTTGGAGCACCTAAATCGTATATATACCTAAAACAAATTACGAGTATAGTAACTACATCAATGGCAATGAAGATTATATCAGCTCTTAATAGCCATAGGATTGAACTTGAGAATTAAAAGAGTTAAGGAAGTTCAATATTAGACTTTTGAAAAATTTGTCTTTTTTGGAATTAGCCATAAGGTGCACTCCTTATTCTTGTTGCACAATTCTTAAAAATATGTGCATTTTCGGTAAAAAAAATAGATTTATAGATGATTGACACCTTGTATTTGCTATGTGAAGTTCCATTTACTCAAATCTTCTTTGTGCTAGGGCTTATGTTTACTCCCAGTATGTAGATAAATTTTGTTGATAGCAATGAATATAGGGAATTCAAGAGACAGCTATGCCGACAAACTTCAAATGGTTGAAATTCTTGGGGCTCGTAAAAACAAATGAAGACAATGACTCAGATCGTCCGATATATTATTATGAGGTTTGTTTGATGTTTTATTTTTCCATTTTCTCAACATGTATTCATTAGAAGCTAATAAAGTAAATATTATCATAATTACACATTATCATAACATTTCCTATGGTAAATTACACTTTGGAAGATCATTCATCAATGCAAACTTTGAACTACTATTTTAATTTAGATATTATCCTTGTAAAAAGGAAAGAAAAAACAGCTGGAAGGGCTTATTATTCCCATATCGTAGAAACTAGTAGAATAGATTGCACTGTTCTATAGTTTTTGAATAGATTGCAGGTCGATTAATCTTTTTGAACCCTTTTAAAAACCTTTGTTGGTAATAAACAATCTGTTTTCTCAAAGGATTGGAGATATATAGGATTATAGTCTGGTATTTCAGCCCGTCAAGGATTGTTTGCACTGTTTTTGATAAAAATACATATACAAATCTGGAGATTAGTAATCAAATGCATTCTGTTTGAGAGCGAAAGGATAAATTCATTTATCTTTTCGGTAATAAGCTGAGTGCCTTTATCTCATAGCGATAGTGATGACTGATGATCACCTTTTACCATTACCTATAAAAAGATAAATAAATTTATCAATTTATATAATAAAGGAAAAAGAATCGTCATTTTGTTTAAAACTACTTAGAAAATGATTGTTTTTTTGTCAATTCTATGAAATTAATTTTTCTATAGATATAATTTTTTATAATGGAAAATAGGCATAAGAACAAACTTTGAAAAAAAATTAGACTCAAGGAAAACAAGTTTCATTTTTAGGCCGAAGGACAAACTTTGAAAATAATTAGGCTGAAGTACAATGCTAGTTAGACCTAGCATTTTGTATAGTGTAAAAACCGAATAAAATGCTAGTTAGAAGTAGCATTTTGTATAGTGTAAAAACTGAATATAATGCTAGTTAGAGCTAGCATTGTCCTTCAGCCTAATTTTTTCCAAAGTTTGTCCTTCAGCCAAATAATAAATCTTGGTGTCCTTGAGATAATTTTTTTTTATCAAAGTTTGTCCTTTTCTCTAATTATCTCTTTTTTATATTCGTACTTATATTTTATAAATTATGTTTACAAAGATAGAATTTTTTATTTTATTCCTTGTCATTCGATGCAAAGATAAATGATTTTATCGTTTCATACAACAACAAATGAGATTATCTCAATCCGAGTTAAGCTTTATATAGTATGAGCGTTACAGCACGTGCTTTGTGCATGAATTATTTATCTACAAATTGTATATATTTAATCAATTTTTTACGTAAAATAATGTATAATTAGTTTTAGCTTATATTTCTAAGTTGCAACATATATGTTTCTATAGATACAATTGTAGATGGACGTTTTAAATCAGCAAAGTTATTAGGTCCTGTTTTTAAGCGATAATGAGATTTCGATAATATCTATGAAGGGGCATTTTGGTAGTTCACGCTGACAAAAAAATGGCACAAAACGTATTACAACCATTATTAAGAATATGTATGAAATGATAACTAGTTAATCTTATTTATATTATCAATTAATAAACAATAAATTTATCAAGAACGTTTATTGGTTCGATCCTATTTTTAAGTAATAATAAGATCTAATAATATCTATAGAGGGATATAATGAATTTGTAAATAAATTTAGATCCTTTTTTAGGCAATTTAAAGATTTGTTAATATATGTAGAGGGGTATTTTCGGTAGTTCACGTTGTACAAAAAAGTGTGACACCAAACATATTATAACTATTATTAAAGATATTTAATCAAGAAGATGAATAATCAGTTTGTATAATAGTAATTATCATTCAAACCTTGTATCATTATAAATTTGTACAAAATGATAGTGGTGATCAATGTACCTATAAGAAAGTAAATAAATTAACTTTACGAGAAGATAAATGCATTTCGCTGTGGATTAAAAAAGATAAATGCATTTTGTTTTGGAGAAACTATTTGTGAAAAAAGAACGAAAATCACTATAAATGATAAAATAATCTAATGCAAATACTTTAATGCAACAGAAAGAAAAAAAGACTAATGTGATCAAGCAATAGAATGTGTCAATGCAGCAATAAGAGCATGTTTGGAATTGGAAGAATATGTGCAACCAATGCAATAACATCGCAGGGCATGCAGGTGACAGTTTACGCAATAAATATGACACATGCTGAACGAGTGAAAAAACATATATCTAGGGAATAAAAGAAAAGCAAACTGATAAAAATCAAATTGTGTTGAACTAAATCACCATTCAAGCAAAAGGTCTGGAATGCAGATGGTTCGAGTAGTAAAAGTTGCTGAACTTGAACATCAGTAAGAATGAGAAACTTTGCGCAGAAAATACAGTGCGGATGGCAGGCAGCGACATAGTGATCAAAGCTAAAGTATGGAGGGGAACAACAATTGCACACATGGTTTCGAGATGTAAAGGACAACATGATCTGGGACAACAGTTAGCAATGATATGTGGAACTAAGTAGGAAAGTATAGCACTACTAGAACAATAATAAATAGCGACGGAAGCTTTCGACGGCCGCCAACGACATTTTTCGAATGCTACCGACGGCTGACGACCTCTATAGCGTTCTCATAAATAAAATATAGTGGCCGTCGCAAGCCATCGAAAATCGACGTAAATTAGCCGTTGGCGGCAGTTTACAAACACAATAATGTATTTATAATTTGCAAATCATTTCATTTTAAACAGTTTACAAAATTTCGACAACACTTTGTTTTTGTTCCCTGTGCACACACATATGTGTACGATACAGTTAACAAAGGAAAAGTGCTACTAAAATTTTGTTGAATCATTTAAAATGAAATAATTTACAAAATATAATAACTACTGTATTTGTAATGTGAAGTAGAATGACCAACCATCAAAGTGTAAAACAATAACCTAAAAATTGTAGATTATACTCACATAATAATTTGTGTAAGTTCGTTTGAAAATAAAATTAAATAGAATAATATTATATATTTGGGAAAATTTAAATGTATGATTTAATTGCAAAATAAAATATCAATACATAAATGATTAATACATATTTGAAAGTTAATAAGCTTAGGAGCGTGCAATATGGAATATAAGCTAATATGTGTGTGTGTGTGCACGGGGAATAAATAGTAAAAGCAGTCAACTAAAGATAACATTAGGGATTTTTATACTGGTTTGAACTTCCCGTTCTACGTCCAGTCCCAGACTCCTTTTGGAATTTAAATTAGCAACCCTCACTTAACACGGAGGAACATGTATTACATTGCCTGAAAAACTGAACAAGACTTCTACCGTCTAGACAACCGTATAGGACTTCTACCGCCAGAGCAACCGAACAGGACTTCTAATACATGTAGTAAATTTGTTTCTGACTGAGTATGCTCTTGAATAACATAGATAATTCGATAATGCACACCCTTCCTATAATCTTTTCCTCATGAGCAATGTGTATGAATGTGCGTGTATGCAGATAAGGAAGAATAGAATTGCTTATAAGATATGGAAGTGATATTTTAAGCAACGAATGTATGAACTTATGTAAGCAATAGTTTGAGAATGTGATGCACATTAGATCAAGGAGATAATAAAAATAAGTTAATTGATCAACGAAACTTGAGTGAATTTATAGTAAATCATAAGTTGCAACCTCTGGTAAAAAGTACTATACGAAAGGTAATGGTTGCAACATTTGGGGAGGAAGACAACCACTGAGAAACAAAGTGTCTTTACAATAAAAAATGACAGTTACAGGATTCAGTCGACTGACCTTGATCGTTCAGTTGAATGGATTAAAAAACATGCACGTATATGTTAAAATGCACAAACTCAGTTGACTAAACGATCAAAGTTAGTCAACTTGTCCTTGTATTCTTTAAAAATTTAAAAACAGGTTCATTCGATTGAGGGATATAGTTTAGTCGACTGAACTGTGTATTTCAGTGTAAGCTGAGTGCATTTTATTTTAGAAAGTGATGCTTTTAAATCAAGTGCACGTATATCTGTGTATGTGAATGAGAGTGATGATTCTTGAGGAAAGATCTAAACAAAGAAACTAGACAATATATATATATATATATATATATATTTCATGATCATAGTTAAAATATATAGACCATATGAACAATACTTCGAGTCGTTGAGTCCGGTTGTTGTAGTAATCGCAGATTCATGAATCGTTGTGTCATGTCAGCAATCAAAACTCAAGATCCAACATTTTTTATGTTCTAAATTAGGAAAAATGGTCATATATTTTATCGATCGGAGCTGGATGTACCAACAAAGAAGAGAAATTGGAGGCTCAATAAGTGAACATTTTCAAAATGGCGTACACATCTTTATTGAATTCGCTTCAAGTAATAATGAGAAGGATGAAGAAATTCGTTATCCATGTAGTATGTCAAATTATTGAAGAATTTGATACCGGATATGATAATTGTTCATTTGCGCCAATATGGTTTCGTGCCGAATTATTTGGTGTGGGATCGTCATGAAGAACTTATAGCACCTAATCTCGTACATTCAAAGGAGGAGGTGGATATTGAAATTGTTTCGATGAATCTGATAGAAGATATGGCTGAAGATGCAACATTTTCAATGTTCCCTACTGTTGATGTTGATGGTAACGATGTTAATGTCGAAGAAGAACCAAATATTAGAGCAATTTTTTTATGATTTATTGGATTCTTCTAGAAAATCCCTTTGGGATGGTTGTACAGCCTTCACTCAACTATCAGTAACTGTAGAATACGCTGCGATGAAATCAGAATACAACTTCACAGAAGCCGGGTTTACAGATATAGTACAAGCTGCAAAACAGCATATGCCACCTGATAATTTCATGTGCGAAAATCATTAGGAGTGAAAAACTTCTACCTACATTTGGTTTACCATATCAAAAAATATATACATGTTTAAATGGTTATATGTTGTTTTGGAAAGAAGACATCAATCTTAGAAATTATAAAATATGTAATCAGGAAAGATACAAACCAAGAAAAAAGAAGGGAAAATAAGTTCCGTACAAGTATATGCATTACATATCCATCACTCCATGGCTTCAAAGGTTACATGCATCTTCTGTAACCGCGCATCATATGAGATGGCACTATATGAGAACACAGGAAGAAGGTACGTTAACACACCCATTGATGGAGAAGCATGGAAGCATTTTGATAAGACATACCCCGCTTTCACAGCGGAGAGCTGTAATGTTAGACATGGTTTATATGCGGATGGATTTTCATCGTTCTCCCAATTTGGTTCAAGATATTCATCTTGGCCTATAATTGTTACACCTTACAATCTACCTCCATGGATGTGTATGAAAATTCCGTATATGTTTCTCACCTTTTTCATCCCTAGCCTTGACGATTCGACACAAGGAATCGACGTATATTTACAATTGTTGATTGAAAAGTTGAAAACACTATGGCATGAAGATGTTGAAACATATGACATTTAAAAAAAATTATTTTTGCTTCTCTATTGTGAACTATAAGCGATTTTCCTGCGTATGCAATGCTATCGAATTGGAGTACGGTTGGTTGTCTAGTTTTTCTTATTGCATGGAAGAAAGATGAGGATTTTTCTTGCCGCATGGAAAGAAAATTTTATGGTTTGACCGTCATCGGTGTTTTCTCCATATTAATCATCCTTTTAGAGAAGATTAAAAAAAACTTTACATGTAATAGATTTGAGACCTTGCGACCACCAACTATTTGGTCAAGTGAAGATATTTATGACCTTGTAAAGGATTATCCAAAGATACGTGAAACTGACGAACAAATTGAAATTCAAGGTAAATTGACGATTGTAATTTGTGCAAATGAAGTATATTTTGGAATTTTCCTTACTGGAAAAATCTTCTAATTCGTCATAATACCGACTTGATGCACAACGAGAAAAATGTGTTCAATAATGTATTTGACACGGTTCTGAATGTTAAAGGAAAGACTAAAGACGATTTGAAATCAAGACATGCTATTAAGGAAATATGCTATCGTCATGAATTTCGTATGAAGCCAAATGACACAAAAAACCCATACCATGCTATGGGCTAGGCAGTAACCAAGTTAAAGTACTGTTAAAGTGGGTGGAAGGATTAAGATTTCCTGATGGGATTTACTTTAATCTCGTAGATGTGTCGACTATAAGAACGGTAAACTCAGTGGGATGAAAAGTCATTATTGTCATGTCATGATGGAACATTTGTTACGCGTCACTTTCAAAGAACCATTGCCCACAAAAGTTTGGACGGTTGTAACCGAATATAGTTTGTTTTACAAGGAGCTTTGTTCACGTTGAAAGTTTATCGTCTACGTACACTTGAAGAAAAAATTCCTACACTGCACTGCAAACTGGAGAAAATATTTCCTCCGGGTTTCTTTAATGTAGTGGAGCATTTACCTGTTCATCTTCCGTTTGAAGCACATCTTTAAGGTCCTGTGCAATATGAATGGATGTATCCGTTCGAAAGACATATATTCAACGTTATATATGATAAATAAATAGAATAGATTAGCAAAAGATGAATAAATAAATGACATGTTTTATTTATTAATTTATAGATGTTAGTGGATTATGTTAATAAAAAAGGGGAGCACCAAAGGAAAAATTACCCAAATTTAATATGAATTAAGTATAAGAGTTTATAGTATTGATATTAATGGAACATTAATGAAAAGAGTATCATGGCTACAGTGTTACAAGTCATCTAGTTTAATACATCAGAATAGCTTCTAAAACACAATTTATTATAAAAGTCAATTTCTCCACCTAAAAATTATAAAAAGAACTATTTGTTATATATTGATATATTATATATTAAGTATCTATTAAACTGCTCAACCAAAATACAATTGGTATGTAAAATATGGACTTAAATTATGGAGGGTTCAGTACTTGAGTCAAAATTTAAATGAGAAAATAGGAGATAAAAATGTATATATTCGACCATTTTTATGATAGAATAAATAGAATGGATCGAGAAGAGAGGAATAATAAATGATATGCGTTATTTAATGCATTAGTCCATAATATCTAATGAATTGTGTGAATAATAAACCGAAGCTCCTAAATTAAAAAAACCGAAAATTAAAATGAATTAATTATAGGAGTTGATGATATTGATATATAAGAAACATTATAGAAAGAGAAATGCAGCAACTCGGCTTGTTTGATACATCAACCTAGCTTCTAAAATGCTATTTACTTTAAAAGACAAATCCTCAATCTAACAATTATACAAAGAACTATTTGCTGTATACTGATAAATTATAAAATAAATAACATTTAAATTTCTCAATTAAAAGTAATATCAAATTAAATTGTATACCTTTGATGCCCTTGAAAAATGCATATAAGTATACTAAAATTATATTAAATTATCAATTAAAGATCTTAAATTTTATTGAAGAAATATCAATAATGATTACAATATGAAAATAAGGCTTCAAACTACAATATATAAAGTATACCTAAATTGTTTTATGCCTTTCAAAATTTATTATTATCCCTCTTCTAAACAATATGAAAAGCAAAGTAAGGATGTCATCAAACTAAAAATGATACATTCTCTTCGTAAGCATGGGCTCCTAAACATGTTTAGCTTATGCATTAGTTTTAAAAGGTGAAAACTGTAATGTGTATAGGAAGATCGTGTAATGGAAATAACCTTTCAACAATGAAGGGCCTTTCAATTCACTCATCAATTGGAATCTAAAGTCCTGTATAAATTGAGACATAAGCTTTGTTAAAAAAGTATTATAGGCAAGAAAAAAAATTGTTCACTGATGCATCAAATGAAAGTTCTAATAAAATAATAATGAAGCCCTTGTATTATTCAGATGTATCTTTTATTTCTATTAGAATGATGCTGCTTTAGTATGATATATTAAGCCATCATACCCAATAATATAAAGCTGCAATTTTAAAAAAAATTCCAACAGCCATACCCAACAATGAAAAGCTGCAACTTAAAATTCTAATAGCTAAATCAATTAGTTAAGACCTAATTCTATGAAGATGAAGGAATAAACAAATAAGATGCACTTAATTCTATTTGCAAAGATCCATTATCTTATTACATCAAATAAAATACATATTACTTTATTTCCACTTGTAAAAGTGAAAAAAGGATTTAAAATAATGAATCAAGAAAACAAATAACATGTGGTGATAATTGGAATGATTACTGAAATTAAGCTAGGGAATGAGCTGGTAAGAAAATATGATTGGAATATTGTTTAACTATGGAATTGGGGAGTTGATGAATGATGAAAGAAGCTTCAGATTAAAAAAATAAATATGCTAAAGGATTCTGATACAGAAAATGTATGGTGAATGGAACACCGTTAATACGTAGGTTTAATGGTTTAAGAGAAAAACAAAATAATTGAAGGGTGAAAATGATAAATGAACCTTAAACAAAGGAGAATCTAGTATATAGCCCGAGAAAGAATATAAGAGAAGATAAAGAAAAGTCATATATTTAGCATTATATATAATAGAATAGAAAACACAATACTGGCTCTAATGTCATTGTTGGATTAACTTCACCGATATCGGGGTAAAGGGAGGAATTAAAAAAAAAAGCTTTTACTCATTTTTGCGCCGAATCTTAATTTTTTGTTATTATGAATTATTTAGTTGCATTGAATCATGATTTATTTTTTATACAATATATTTTTTATTTTGAAACTAATTTTTTCTTAATTTCAATTTTAGATTTTTATTTGATGAATTTTGTTTCATTTTGTTCTAAGAACGATCAACTTAATTTATTTCATGCACACACACAACTCACACACACACACACACACACATATATATATATTATTTACTTATCGTATCATACGTAAAATGAGGAGCATATGTGATTACATCTTCTATGGTTCTCTGAGTACGTAACAAAACTCTCCATGTAATACTTTATTCTGTAAATATTATGATCACATCATACATATGTGAACATTAGGATGAAATAAAATAATAAGGGGAGCATATGTGAACATTGAGATTTATGATCGCATCGTACATAAACTGTATAATAATATACGGTGTTGCATAATTATGATAATTTACATACACACAGATCTATATTTATAAAACATCCTTAATTCGGCTTATGTATTATAATAAAATTTAATAAATAATTATATATAATGGATCATGACCTTTTAAAATATACGTATATAATTTGTTTTTATTCAAAAGGAACATGGCCATTTTATATTTATATTACAAAAATATTTGTTCACAAAAGTCTCACGACCGCTAAAAAAAAGGTTTTTTAAGTTGTAAATTTATTTTTAGAAAAAATTAATAATATAATATGATTTGTGGCTGCTGGGATTCGAGCCCAGGTTTCCACGGCCACAACGTGGAATTCTTACCACTAAACTACAACCACTTTATGTTTTAGTTTTTGCTTTAATACATACATGTATACATATACATGTATACATATACATATACATATACATATATATATATATATCATTGCAAAAAATATGCACATTTAAATTTTAAATTATGTATATATACACAGGCGCACTTGTTTGCGTATGAAAATTAATTTTTTCCAAATATAAAATAATACTAAAACTTTGTTTTATTTTAGACTTTTTTTTCCTTGAACATGGTTAATTAGTGCTTATACAATTCAGTTTCAAGGTTCGAACTTGTGACCTTTAGTCCTACAGTTCGAACCATCAACCAACTAAGCCAACCCTAATGGCTATAAGTTGATAAATAGATATAATATTATAATGTGTGCATATATTGTTTAAAATATATTTGTTGGCTGAAAGTTAACATATAAAATCTATGTTATATATATTTAGTATTTATAAATACATATATGCATTTTTGTGTTTTAATTCAGACTTTTTAATGTTAAGGCCGAAAAGTAAAAAGGATATCTATATATAAATATGAAATCTAAATTTAAATCAAAGCTTACATCTTGATGTGGTCGAATGTTGACATGTCGTGTTGCTAGCCTTTCCTTTCGAAGTATGGATTCCCTTTTCGTCCCAACTCAGTGTGCAAATCCCAACTAAACACTTCAACTAGTTTTAATGGGTACCAGAGCTTTATTCCTCTATTCTAAAAATGAGAAAATGAGTTATTATTTATAGCCACAAGATATCCAAACTTCTCCTCCTTTTGCCCTTCTTTTTACGTTATATCTCATCTAGTTGAACAGAAATATTCAAATCCTCATCCATATGATATTGCCAGCCCCCTAAATAGATAACTCCATAATGTTGCACCTAATTAATATCACATATATTTTATAGCAAGAGTTATGATATCGCATATATTAATTAAATAATATTTATTTCAGCCATATATTTATTTAAATTAATATATAATAATTTTACATTATGTTAGTTAATTCTAACGCCCTAAATAAATAACTAAAATCCCTGAAAATCAATACATCATTGTACTAATTTTACTAATAATATATAACATGAATAAATTATTTTAAACAAGTTAAAATTTGAAAATTTCTAACAACGCTTTTGTGTGACTCCTTGGTGTGGACTCAACCCTAAGTAATATTTAAATATTAAAGAATATATAGACTTTGTTAAAACATGATAGTGGACACGAGTTCAATTGCTTATAGATTACTAAGGTGAAATCCTATTTCTAGTCATTTATGCTATACCCTAAGCAATTGTTTTCTCTTCATCATCATTATATCACATAGATATCTATAGTTTGGTCAATGGTCAAACTCCAATATCATTCGTAGTTAATTTGAGTCCAATACTAAAGTCTGTTGTTCAATCTGATAACATTTACCGATTAACTTAACTGTTTCAGTCTAAGGCTTTGACTAAAGTTAACGAACAATTATGGTGATATTAACCATATATTCAAAGGAGACAAATCCTCTCTTGAATAGTAGTTCACTTCACGAGGTTCAATTTATACCCAACGATGGCGCTAACACGATCATTTTTGTCATGTATAACCAAAGCATAGTTTAGATAGATAAGATTCATGGTAATCTCTAGTCAAAATACCATTGCGCATCATCATGTGAGATCTCCTATTTAACTTTTAATCTATATAAGACTCCTAATGTGTCGTTCTGTAATTGTTCCAAACAACTATATGTATCTACCCTATTGGGGTGCCTAATGGTCATAAGTAATTTGTTATCCATTATATGTAGAGCATAACCTATACTAGACTCAATAAATAGGTCGATATACCAATATCGATACATCTTAACTATGAACATTTAAGGACAAATCGATTCGATACTCATGGTTATAAAAATATGCACACTTGGAATCGGTTAAATAACTTTCCTAATGATTTTCTACTATTATATATTTAATGAATTTAAGACATTAATTATATTCCAATATGACTATATGTAAGAGAGAAAATAAAACCAAAAGCTTACGTTATTTCAAACAATATTCGATGCAAGAGTTAAGATATATATTCAAATTAAATAATTGACCCTAAGGTACATTCTTAACTCTACCAACATTATCCTTAGTTAACCACCTTTTCTTAGGCATCCATCTTAGTGGAATTCTTAAGATCTACCTTATATGTTTTTCAGTTTATTTGTAATAACACATAAAGACGCAAATATCATTCTTTGATGTAGAGGATCACACAACGGGGTAAAGGGTTGATTGTAGAAAAAATCGTTATATTCAATTTATTCAAAGTTGAACTTTTGTTATTATGACAAAATGTGCAAATTATATTAAATCATATTTAATATAAATTCAGTTTGAAATAATTTAAAATAACGTAAAGTAAATTTAATTATATAAGGTTGAGTTATATATACTCAACAAAAATATTAGTTTAATTTCATGTGAACATAACAATATACTAACAGAGATAAATTCATATATGATATTATATATATATAGTTATTAGGATTAATACTTATACATACAGTTAAATAGAAAGGACTATATGCGTATTTGTTAGGTATTTAATATTAATCCATATTAAAGTAAATTATACACACATACATACATATACATAAATACATACATTCATACATATATGTGTGTGTATGCTTATTAATGTGACGACCCGTGTTCCATTCCACAGAAAGATGCATCATCAATAAGAAAGAAAGGGATAGAAAAGGGAAAAGATAGAGAAGAAAGAACGAAACACATATGAATCTCACAGCGGAATGAATAAATTTTATTAATCACATAAATATCACATAATATACAACATCTATCAGAGTTACACAGCTTATACATCACAACTAGACAGTTATAAACACCTATCTAGTCATTACAACTTAAATACAACACAGAGATACCAACACAGCGGAACACTATATATCTACAAACGCTGAAGCCTCCTGCTCCATTTCTCCTCTAGAGTTCGTCAAAGCTAACCTGAATCCCTTGGCTTCTCGTAAAAATTTGAGTATCCAAGAGTTCAAGAAAACATAAAGTAAACTCTGGGTCATGTATCTCGTGTGAGTAACAGGTTAAAGTTGCTTAAACTTGAAAAACCTTTGAAAACAATAGGTATCTCGTAAGACTTCCCGCACATAAACACAGAATTTTTTTTACCTTACGATAACCAAAACATTTGGTAGGAAATCCAGTGATATTATAATAGGGTCTATGGTTTTCAAGTAAATAAGAAATAGCTGAAATTGTTACATGATTAAATTCCAACATACTAGCCACAAAGTGGGTTATACAATCAAAACCGTAAAGAGCACATAGGAAGAATGGGTTTCCATCAATGGCAGGGCTACTGGGGTTCCCTTCGTCACCATACGTGCACTAGATCACCGTACCGAGGATCCACTCTAAATCCCCTGCAACACAAGGTCAGAACCATCCCTTACTGGATAGTCCCGAACAAGACAACCCTGGCAGTTGTTGCAATCAACTGCCCACACAGCCGAATAAAAAGGGACATCTAGACAGGGGAAAATCTTGTCCTATTTGAGCGCGACTCACTTATCCTGCTGCACCTCCCATGTTTTAGCCATTTTCGGTTGATGAGGCTTGAGGCTACGATTAACTTTATAGAACACATCTATCTTAGAATGCTCATCGTCCACCTGACGATGTTCTTTTACTTACTCCATTTATTTCAAAACCCATTAGCTTCAGATTTTACTTCTTAATTATGATTCAAAATCTTATTTAACTGAAAATACCAATTTCTACTTTTCCAAATTCCTTCTTTATCCTTTCCAATAGATTTATACCTTGAATTTTAAAATAAATTCTTATTCCTTCAAATAATATCACTTAAGTTTTAAAATTCATTATTTCCCTTTTTATTCAAAATCTCCTTTCCCATACTCGAAATTCATTGATTAGAATTTAAAAATCCACTTTTATCCTTTTCCAATTCGTTTATCCAAACCTCTGTAATTACTTACATAAGAATTCTCCCTTTTATTTCCTTTCAAAAAATCCAATCCATATATATTTTATAGCTCGATATACCCAATATATTCAATCAAACCACAACATCCAATATTTCCAATTATCAATATAATTCATCATAGAATATCAAATAATCATATCACAGAATTATTAGAACAATCTAAATAATTTTGAGGAATCCAGTTGGATCCCTCCAACCTATTTTCCCTGTATCCACAAATGTTAGCACAATATAAAATACCAATTCCACTTCGAGGTGGAATATTGCGGTATATGAGGTTATATTCGTATCATCCGCTATTATGCGGCGCATAGGGTCTCATACGCTATATAATGCGGGAATTCAATCACTCCAATGTATGTATGCATGTGTGTGTGTGTGTGTGTGTGTGTATATATATAATACCATATCAAATCAATCCAATCGTTCAACCAAATATTTAAATTTAACTATTTAAATTTAAATAATAATTTAGACGAGTGAGATTAACTCACCTTTATTTTACTTGCAACCCATTTCCATTCCGGCTTGATTTCTTCAAGGTTAATTACTTAAAGATAATTACTTAATTATAAGTAATTAATTAATGATTAATATTTAATTTATCAAGTGATAATTAGTTTGTAATTTATTAATATAAGTGATTAGGACAATCACTTATGTAATTAATTAGGATAATTAATTAACAGATAACCAATTAAAGAGTTAATTAATTGGTGTGATAAATTAATATTAATTTATTAATTAAAGATAATTACTTAATTAAAGTTATTAAAGGTTAATTACTTAATAATTAAAGGTTATTAACTAAAGCAATTAATACGAGGACAATTAGTCTAATGTGATTAATTAAGGAATAATTAATTAAGTAAAGGTAATTAATTAAGATAAACAATTAAGGTTGATTTATTTCATTAATTAATATCAAATGATTTGTAATTTATTAATCAAGATTTGATAGTTAATTCATAAGTAATTAATTTAATTGGAAATTAAATTGAATTAATTTAGGATTAAACAATTAATTAATCCTTTTTATAAATGATTATTGGATGCTTGGATTGCTTATGAATGTTTGCATTGTATGAAATACCTTAAATTGATTGTTATCTCTAGACTGTAATATTCTGTTCTGTCAATTGAGCTGTATGTAATTTATTTATTTATCTGTGATATATTTATCTGTGAATCTGTAAATGAAGATAAGCGTTATAGATCATACCACTTATCGATATTGATATGATTGAATCTGTGATGATTTATGCTGTTGCACTATTGTGTAAAACCCCTAGGACTACACTATACACACACAAATATGGATTGCATAATGAAATTGGTTAAGCCACATATTTTTGAAATAGTTTTAAAATTGAGTTTTAAATCCAAACGGTTTTGGAAATGGAATTGGGTTAAAAGTGAAATGCTTTTGAAAAGGAGTTTTTTAAGATAAAAGTTATTTTTAATAACTTGACAAGGTTTTAATATTTAAATAGTCTGATTTGAATTCAAATTCAAAAATTGAAATTGAATTCTATATTGGAAATTATGGTTTAAAAAAGGTTATATAAGTTATAAATGTGTTATATGGGTTTTTAAACCATTTTAAAAGTAGTGTGTTGGGAATTTGAATTTAATCTAAATATTATACCAGAAGGGCTTTAACTTGTATATATGTAATCGGATTTTTTTCGAAACGAAACTATTTTTTTCAAATAATAATAGCTTTCACTTAACGAAAGAACTTTCAGTTTGTGTTATAAAGATTTCAAATTTGAAAGCGAATTGTTTTGAAATCTATGAAGGAATCTTTGTGAAAGATGGTTGAACCTTGTTTTGAATTTGAAGAGGATTTTAAATGGTGTATCTTTTATATATAAAAGATTTGAAATGGGAGTTGTTTTGAAAATTATGAATGAATCTTTGGAAATGGTTTTGAAAGCTATAAATTGAGTCTTCGATTTAATTGAGTAATCAGTTTGAAAAGGAAATTGTTTTGAAAGCCATGAATGAATCTTTGTGAACTTTGTGAAGTGAATCTTTTTGTTTAAAGATTTGAAATGGTAATTTGTTTATACCATTTAAAGATTAAAGGTTTTGGTTTTAAGTCGTGACTTAACTGAAATTCCAATATCCATACGTTTTTAAATATTGCGCTCATTATTCGATTTAGCCGGGAGAGGACCTTGTGTCATATAACCCATTCTGAATAATGATACGACGTTATGAATAGCATTTGAAGACCGGTGGTGAAGATTGGATTTTTCCAAAAGCGGAAGGATAACTCGTCGAATGTCTCTGCACCGACTGATCCTGGTATAGAGATTTGATCACCCTTTGTGATGGGAAGTCCGGACATGATTAAGGATTATCCTAATTTGCAAGGGCTTCTTTAGAAGTGCCTTCGGTTCTGTTCAAACCCAGAACAGACTTGTATGGATGTATGTCTGACATTACACTTTGAGATGTAAAGCTGGTTTCTATCAAATACATTTCTGTTTGGTGGCGGAGATTTATTCTCTTAGTTTAACACTCTTTTCTGAGATGTACGATCTTAGAGGTTATGTAGTTGATGGTTACTAGTGATACATTCCCAATTTGGTGATGTGGCATACGAAGTGCTGCTGATCATTTGTTGATCAAACATGGCTTTTGTGAAAAGCGTAGCTTTGTGGACGAGACCTCATCAGACCTCACTCCACGGAAATGGTCGAAACAGGAAAGATGCGGCAAGGTTGCAGGGCTCGTGCCCCTAGGGTATGTCCGTTCCTTCTGGAAAAGGGTGGTATCATGGTATGGAGCCCGGATATTTAACCTATGTGGTTACTACAAATACATCGCTCCGTGGTTGTTGGTGTTGAGAGCTCTCGGATAAAGTCGCAAACGACCGGGGATGGCATATCTTATTTATATTAATTATATTCAAACTTGTAAAATTCATATCTTGGTCTTACAGGTCAGAATCGGACGAAACAAGTGGCGCTAGAATTGCAGTGACGAAACTATGCTGTGGTGCAGATCTGGAGTCAATCGGAGCTAGTGAAAATTTTAGGTTAAATCGAACGTGTTCAATTTAATTTAAAATTGGAATGTTTGGAAATGTAAAACTCAAGGTGAGTTAATTTCACTCAATTTTGTACTATTAGCTTTAATTTTAAATAATTAAAATTAATAAATGACGGATTGGTTAAGTTGATATATTTTTATCAGTTGGATGTAATATTATGTATAGTAATGTGTGTGTGTGTGTGTATATATTGAAGTTGTTGATATTCCCGCATACATATAGCGGATTAGACCCTATGCGCCTCGCATAATAGCATATGACCCTATATACAACGATATTCTGCCTCAAAGCGGAACTGGTATTTTTATGTTGTGCTAACATCTGTGGATGTAGGGAAACATGTTGGAGGGATCCAACTGGATTCCTCAAAAATGCTGAAATCAATTTCATATTTAGTATATATGCTCTATTGGAATAATCTGTGATAGGTTATTGTGTGATTTGAATTGATTGGATGCAATGGCAGGTTTTGACCTAGATTTGGCATTTTTAAATACCAGTAATAAATGTTTTAAATTGGAAAAAAAATTAAAAGGATTTTTGTACTTAATTAAATCGGGATATTATGAATAAAGGTATATAATAAAGGATTTTTAAATAATAAATATGTAAATGGTGCTTTTTTAAAATACAAAGGTTGTAAAATCAAGGTTTTAAATATTTTGAAGATAGAAGTGAATTTGGGAAATAAGAATAAAACTAGTTAAACTGAAGTTTAAGAGAGATTTCCAAAATTTACGAATTGGAATCGGAATCGAGGAATTTGACTTGTTTTAAAAAGAGGATTTTCAATCATTAAATTAGTTATTTTAAAAGTCTTAAATATACGCTAGAAATTAGTTATTTAAGTATTTTAAATTGTTTAAAGCATATTTAATTATTAATAGTGACTTCATAATGATTTCTAAAGGTTTATTATTATTTAAGAAATTGTCAGCGTTTTTGTTTTAAAGGATAAATAATTAAATATTAACATGGCTTTGTATAACAATCTTTATTTAAGTATCTTTGCCTAGATTTAACTTGGGAAATTATTTTAGAATTTACAATCATTATTTTGAAATAAATTTAAAAATAAAGTTTTCGAGAAGTAATGGTAGACTCGCGTGGCGTAAATCGGAGGTAGTGAGTGCCTGTAGTTAAGTTTTGGATTTTTTGGGATAGAGACGTAACCATTGTGCTGTGATCCATGGTTTGATACCACAATGGTACTTTTCATATTATTTTAAAAAGGGTTTTCCAAATATTTTTGAAAAGATAGTTTGTAAATTTACTAAATTCGATAAAATAGGTATGTATAATTTGGATAAAGGAATTTATTTATTAAAAATTAAATTAAAAAGAGACTTGGTGTTTTCAGTGAAAATGAAGTGTTGGTTGAATCGGTTGTTATTTGATAGTTAAATAACCGATTATCAAAATCTAGATCCAAATATAACTTTGGAAATATCTAGAAGAAGCACGGGATTATTTGGTACATTTACCGTTCGAGCTGCTATACTATACGTATAAACTCGTTTCGTTCTTCTAGGATGTTTATAAGGAAATCCATCCACTAACAGTTAGGAGTGATCTCTGATCTTATTTTGGTTTATTTATTTCCCAGAGAATCGAGGTTGAGTTTACCGAAAAATTTCGAACGTTATTTCAAAGAGACCAGTATCGAATTTGTTATTTGAAAACCATTTCGATCCAACGAGTACGTTTTCGAAATGAAGACTAGGGCATGGAGCCGAAGATGGAGCAGTGAAGTGCAAGGGCTAATCGCTACTAATCCTAAGGGTGATTCCAAAATGGATGTAGTAGGAGTAGTTCCTATGGTTCCGTTTGGACCAGGAACAGACTTGTATGGATGAATGCTTTCTGTACATTGTCATTGGAGGACAATGAGCATTCTAAGTGAAATTCCTTTAAAAGATAATCGTAGCCTCCAGCCTCATCAACCGGGAATGACTGAAAATCATAGGGGATGTAGCAAGGCTAAGTGGGTCGCACCCAAGTAGGGTATGTCTACCACCTTCCCAGATACCCATGGATATTATTATTACGATGTATAGATGTAGCTCGAGAGAGGGTGGGAACACTCGGGGTGATAGCATATTCAGTCTATCCAGGCTAGTGGTAGACCGGTGTTGTGTTGTAGGGGATCTCGGCATGGTCCTCTGTACGCTGTTCTAGATGTGTACCTTGACAGGTGGTACCCTAGTGCCTAGTCATTCGTATGGAATCCATTTCCCAATATGTGCTTTTAGGGTTTTGATTGTGGAGCCTAGTATGCTGGAATTTAATTACTGTAACAATTTCAACTATTTGAATAACTATTTGTACTTAGACACTATTATAATATCAGAGGATTTTGATATGAAATGTTTTGGTTATCGTAAGGCAAAAACCCATCGCGTTTACATGTGACGCGATCTTACGAGATACCATTGATTTTCAAAGGATTTTGATAACTTTAATAATTCAAATTAGGTGTGTTTTCTCACGTTGGTTTCTAGATTGACTCGGGTGTCATTTTATTATAATGCTCGGGTCAGACCGAGTATTACAAGTTCTGGTTAGGAGCTACGGAGTAGAAGACAAGTTGGAGACGGAGACGTACTCTCGTACTTGTTTTCATTCTGTTGCAGTGTTTTGGTTGAAATTACCAGCAATTGCGAGGGCAGGTTGTTATAACTGTCCAGGCTGGTAATTATTGATTTGTGTACTCTACTGTGAGCTATGTATATTACAGTTTTGAATTGTGTAAAGAACTGTTTATATTTTATGTTATTCAGTCCGCTGTGAGATTCTATTTTTGGTTTATTCTTCTTTCTTCTACCTACTTTCTTTCCCCTCAACAATCTTTCTTTCCAGCACTAGATTGTTCGACATGTTATACAATTAGCATATTTATGTCGATTCTTGAGGGTCATAAGGGCCGATCATGACAGATTCCATACAATGACTGGACTTCTGGGGTATCGTCCATCATAGTACACCTCTAGAAAAATATACCAAAGACCTTGTCGGGATCCCCTACAACACAAGACGAGCCCTATCCCTAACCTGGAAAGAACCGAATATGTTATCACCCCGGGAGTTCCTACCCATAAAATCGAGCGCTCCCTTTTCCATGCACAACCAAATCCATAATTTATATATATTTCGAGGGTATCTGGAAAAGTGATAACATGCCCTAATTGGGTGCGACCCACTTAGCCTTACTCTATCTCTCCTGTTTTAGTCATTCTCGGTTGATGAGGCTTGAGGCTAACGATTACCTTTCAAGAACTATCCACTTAGAATGCTCATAGTCCTCCAATGACGATGTTTTGACAACATTCTCCATATAAGTTGTCCCAAGTCTGGACAAACCGAATCATCATCTTCACTATCTTCATGATATCCAATCGTAACGCTCAAATCGGATCCAAGTTGTTTTCAGGTAAATAAATCCAATCTCAGTCCCTTCGAAATGATCAACGAAATTGGCCAATACTGATAGTTGGTTATTTAATATTTATAACAGGATATTTCCACCAATACCCCACTTTAACACTTAGTGGAATATTTCCAACTTTGATTTATAATCCATTACTTAGAAAATATCTCGATATAAATCCTTCGTCCCTAATATTTTCAAAAACCTTCATTTCGTCGCTTAGGAAAATATTATAAATCCATCTCCTGAAATCATTTCTAATACCAATACTTAAGAGTTTTCTTATCCTATCTCCTACATTTCCAAAATTTGTATTAATTCCTTTTACATTTTCCAAAGTCGATTATACTCACTTATAATCTCATCTTATCCATTTACAACTTCTAAAAATCATATCCGTTTTCACATCTCAAGAGAATATATAAATAAATTAAGATCATTTTCAAAACTCTATATATGTATAATAAGTATTTTTAAAGAATGGTAATTTATTTTTAAAAACACATTTAAGTAATTATTTAAAAAATTTAAAATACTTTAATAAACATTGATACCTCATTCCCTGTTTCATTTTCAAATAACAAATCAAATTACGAAGCTTATTATAAAAATTAGAAATTTTTTCCAACCAATATTAAATATTTGAAAAATCTACTTTCAAAGAATTTGAATACTAACTATCATTAAATTACATAGTTTAATAAATGAAAATTTTCATTTTAAAATAAAACTTAACTTCTTAATAAAAATATATTTTTATAATCTCAATAACCAAATTCCAATTTATAAATCCCTTTAGATCCACAACACATCGTTTACATTCTGATTCCTTAACCATTTTCACTTTTCAAGAAATAGAATCCACTATTTCTCTCCAAAAACTATCTTTCATATCTCGATATAAATTCACAATATGAAATTATATTCCCAATTTATTCGCTGATATCATTTCCCTTATTTATAAACTTATTTGGGCTTTACTTCTCTACAAATATAATCTCATTTACAAATTTTCATTTTATAAATATATTTCTTTATAAATTCCATTTATTTTACAATTCTATTTAGAATACCATTTTCAAGTCCTTTTCATATTTTCCAAAATATCATTCAAAAATCCCTTTATATAAATTATTTTAAAATTCACCATTTAAAACAATTTAACGAATAGTTAAGTACAATCCAAAATTAATCATTGTCTTATCCAAATCAATTCTTTTAAAAATAATCTAAATTCCAATATTAATATTTTTATATTCAAAATCTCTTTTTTAATCCTTTCAAATTCCAAATAATATTTATGGTATTTAAAATACCAAAATTCAAGCCAGTGCTACTATAACATCCAATTATTCAAATTGTAACAACCTGCATATTTAACGATTATATATTTAAATGATTTATTTAAATATAGTGTCGTTAGTCGGATTTTTGAGTCCGAAATGTTAGTTTTTGCAAATGGCCGAATTAGGACTCGAAACCGTTTCCATTGAGTCTAAAATGGCGTTTGCGATCTTTTTGAGTATAAGCTTTGGTATGTTTGGAGTAAGTTGAATTTTGCAACTTTTTCTAGTTGGGTTTTGGGTTGGGTTCAGCCCACTAACTAACTAATTAACCCTAACTCAGTCCCTCTCCTCCACTCACTTATTTCATTTCATAAAACTTAAGTTAAAAAAAAACTGAAAATGGGGGAAGAGAATGGGAATTAGAAATTCCAAGCCCTAGTTTTTCTTGCAAACTTGAATTCTTGCTCGAAATCAAAGAGAAGCTATTGGTAAGCCTCTTCTTCATCTTCTCCAACTCTTCTCCTCTTCAATTTCTGAAAGTTTTCCTAAACCTAACTTTTGAGAAATATGAGTTTTATTCTTAGATTGAAGCTTGTTGAGTTGAAGTGAAGAGTAGTTTGTCTCCTTCTTGTGTTTGAGCTTCTCTATTATTGTTTTGAATTAAAAGGTGAGTTGTGAACTCACATCTACTTCTCTTGATATTATTGATGTTAGGTAAGATTTTTATCTCACATCTACGTTTGCAACTATGTTGGATTGTTAGGTATGAGTTCCTAACACTTATTCATGTGCATTTGCCTTTGGTTTGAATTGAATTGGTGAACATTTCACTTTTTGGTGTTTTGGAGTCAAATCCTTGAAAATCATAGCTTTGATGTTTGATCATGTTTTTGGTGGTGAATCAGAGACAATGGTGTTGGGTTATCGATTGGCAAAAGCCCCTTAAGTCCATTGCTCGACAGGTAGCAAATGGGGTGAGTTTGCTCCTCCATTTGCTAGGCTGGAAAACATTTCCAGCTACAGCCAGTCGACTGACCCCTGCAGTCAGTCGACTGACTGCAGAGTTTAAAAACTCTCGGGTTATGGTTCAGTCGACTAACTGCATTAGGCAAGTCAACTGACCTACTTCATTTTGTCTAGTGTGCCTATTTGTTCGTGATTTCCACTTTTATCGATTTAGATTGATTCCAATTAATGGTTTATGCATGTTTGACCTTGATGATTTCTTTTTTTTACTTCATCCACAGGTTTTATAAAATAATCTTCAAATTGCATTAAAAGCTCGTTTCTCTAATTTATAAATTCTATTTAAAACGCACACACACAATTTCGCACTTCGAGCAGAGTGGAAAGGAGATTAAATGGTTAGGTAAAACACGGACCATGAATCCATGCGTTTGTCTCTCCGATTAATCCCCGACCTAATCAATTGATCGTTTTGACCTTCAGGTTTGGTTTACCGATGATATGAGGTGAACATTGTACTGCTTTGAGTGTGAAATTGACGGACGAATAGTAAACCGTTTAGTGCGAACGAGTGGTTATGGGACTCACGTTACCACTTTTCGGATTCCTTTTTGAGAGTTATGACACCTTCCGCCAGTTAGTGGTGTCCAGTACTGGGTCTTCGACCTTCACCACTACGGTTTGTTGTCTTCGGGTATGATGCCTTCGGGTATGTTACCAAATGTAACGACCCGGAATTTCCGATCCCGAAAATTCCAAATAGTTAGAGAAAAGAAGAAGAGATAGAAGAAGAACAGAAAAGAAACACACAAACTCACATTCGCAGCAGATAAAATATAATATCAATAATAATAACTGTTATACAAAAGAAAACTGTATCTGTCAATTTATATTTATATACATCAGAGTTACATAAACATTGGACAAAACAATCATGTCCAGATACTACAATATCACAGTGGATATTCTCCATACGTCCCTGCCATCCAGCTCGCCTCTTGAGCTCCAGAACGTCCTTACCTGAAAATATGTAATACTCGGTCTTCGGGTTTGTGCCTTCGGGTTTGTTGCCTTTTAGTATCGCTTCCGATGTTGGTCGTTATGAGCCGCATGGGTGATATTGGGTTGCCCTTTAGTATCGCTTCCGATGTTGGTCGTTATGAGCCGCGTGGGTGACATTGGGTTTGGAGTCTTCGGGCTCATGGATCCTTGTTTGTGCAGTACTGAGCTCGAGCAAATTTTCTGATGTTTCATTCATATGTATATTTCCTAGGTATCGCCCTTCGGTGTTGGTCCTTTTGAGCCGCATGATGCGTAGCGTTTACCTTGTGGAACTTGTATACCATATGGGTATTTGTTATTGCCTTTATGGCTTGTTTTGGGATATTCCTATCCTTTGTTTCTATGAGTTGCCGATGATATGAGGCTTGTTACCATATGATTCGTCTTTTGCTAGATGATTGTGTTATCTCCTTTTGAGATAATTGTTATACCTTGTAACCTTGCTGGTTTATTATTGTTCAGTTTATCTAACTGATTTGTTTAGCTAGACTGACCCGTGTATTTAATACTCGGGTCAGACCGAGATGTTTCAGGTTAGGTGCTTTTGGACTTAGCCTATTTTGCTTTCACATGGACTATTCAGCTTGTTCCTTTTTGTTAAAGCTTTTTGTGTAGTCCTTTTATTGTAATTCTGATGTGGATTCTTTTGATTCGTCTGTATATTGTGGTTTGCTATACCACTTGACGTGTATTAGTTCGTATACTCTGGTATGTATCTGTATATGTGTATGTGATGATCTTTTGTTCTGTGATGTATGTTACATTTGAGTTGTTATATTCTGTTCTGATGGATCCTTCAACCACCTATGGTTTTTTTAAGTATTCATTGGATATGTCGATCCATTTGGTGTGATTATTGTCGATGTATTCATTAGATAGTTAGAGCAAGGCTATAGATGGTCGCTCCTAACCAGCCTTATTCTCCGTGTTAGTTGACGGCATTACCCTGTAGTGTCCTTGGCTAGCGTGGGTATAGAGGTGGGGCGTCACAGCGTGGTATCAGAGCTGAGGTTCAGAACAAAATATGATAAACACAGAATAGATGCACATATTACGGTACATCAAAGTGTATAAGTGACGCAAAATTTTTGAATCATCGTGTCTCTCTATTCCTTCTACCATCAAGGTTATATAGAATTTGGGGAATACGTCTAGGAATGCATTTTTATTCCGTAGTATTCTGCATTGAAGTATCTACCTTGTGATTAATCTTGTTCTTATCTTACTTTCAGCGTATGGCTGGAAGAGGCAGGGGACGACGTTTGGATGCTGGGCGATCTAGTGGTTCACATTCGGATGGCGTTTATATGTCTGTCGATCAGTTTTTGGAATTATTTAGGAGCACTCAGCCTCCAGTTCCTCCTCGAGTGTCTCCACCTCGCAAGTCTGCCTTTGCACGTCAGTGCAGTGATTTTTCTCATCTTGGGGGAAAGCCGTTTAAGGGCTCCGAGTCTGTTCTTGAAGTCCAAGCTTGGTTTCGCACGTGCGAGCGTATCTTCTCTCGCATTGATCTTTCTGACCAAGATAGAGTTCTTGTAACTTCTAGCTAATTACAAGAGCGTGCTCTTGATTGGTATGAGCTTCTTCTTGCCGAGATTGATGAGTCTACTCTTTCTTGGACTCAGTTTCGGGAGCGATTTGAACTCAAGTTCATTCCTGAATCTGAAAAAGTTTTATTGACCCGTCGCTTCCTTGAGTTGAAGCAAGGGAAATCTTATGTTTCTGAGTATGTTGCATCATTCGAGGCTTTATCTAAGTATGGTCTTGAATTCATTAGCACCTCTTATAAGAAGAATTTGAAGTTTGTTTCTGGTCTTAAGAAATATCTTAAGAAGTCTTTGTTGCTCCAGCATAAGCTTTCTTTTAAGGAGTTGGTTGATTCGGCACTTCATCTCGAGACCGTCGAGGAGGAGTGTGATAGTGATGTTGGTGTTGAGGGTTCCAAGAACCCCAACAAGAGGCCGTTTCCATTTCAGAAGTCCAGGTCTTTTGCTTCTAAGAAGAAGAAGACTGGTAGTTCTAGTTCTCGGCCTCAGTCTGTTGGAACACCTTTCATCCGGAAGTGTTTCAATTGTGGTTCTCCGGATCATATTATTCGAGCTTGTCCTAAGCCTCTCTTCTGCCACTATTGCAAGAAGGAAGGTCATCATGTTTCAGCTTGCCCTACTGTTCCGGCTGGTGCCAAGTCTAGCAAGCTTTATGCTGCTAAGGCTTCTGAAGGTCCTTCTCAGCCCAAAGGTATATCTCCATCTATTTTGGAAGGTTTTATTTTATTTCATGATTTTAGTATTCGAGATCTTTTCGATACAGGTGCTTCACATTCTTTCGTATAGAAAAAGCTCGTTTATGATTTATCTTTGGATGTTTCTTGTTTGGTTACTTCTTTAAGGATTGCGAATCCTATTGGGTGATCCGCGACCCTCAGCCTGCTTTGTGATGATGTTGAGATTTTTTTATGTGGCTTTTCTTTTCGTGCGAATCTGCACGTTATTTCTTGTCTGGAATTTGATATGATTTTGGGTATGGACTGGCTAGTGAGATATGATGCCAGGATTATTTGTTCGGAGAGAATTTTGTATCTTCGACATCCGGATTTTCCTACTCAGCTATCTCTTGTTCTTCGGAGTGTGGATAATTCCTAAACGGCTTCATATTCTCTTAACTCGCGACATTATGATGATATATCTCGTATTCCTATTGCTTGTGACTTTTCTGATGTTTTTGAGCTTGTCTCGGGTTTGCCACCTAAGCGGGCAATTGAGTTCCGCATTGATCTTATTCCAGGCGCGCAGCCAGTTAGTCGTCCTCCCACGTGGATGTCTACAAAGGAAAATGAGGAACTCAAGAAGTAGCTTTTAGAGCTTGAGTCCAAGCAGTTGATTCGGTCCAGTTTTTCTCCGTGGGAATCCACGGTCGTCTTCGTGAGGAAGGCTGATGGAACACTTAGGCTTTGCATTGACTATCGCAAGCTTAATGAATTAACCATCAGGAATAGGTATCCATTGCCTAGGATCAATGATATGTACGATCTATTGAGTGGTGCTAAGATCTTTTCTCAGCTTGACCTTGCCACAGGTTTTCATCAGTTACGAGTCGTGGAGGATAGCATTCCTCTTACCGCTTTTCGCACTCGTTATGGTTCTTTTGAGTGGCTCGTTATGCTGTTTGATTTGACGAACGCTCCTTCTTTCTTTGTCGATCTCATGAATCGGGTTATTCTAGGAATATCTCGATAAATTCGTCCTTGTCTTCATTGATGATATCCTTATTTATTCTAAGTTTGAAGCCGAGCAAGCTAATCACTTGAGAATTGTCTTGAGTACCCTCCGTCTTCATCAGCTTAGAGCCAAATTCTCCAAGTTCCATTTTTGGGAGAATAGGGTTAAGTTCTTAGGCCATGTTGTATCTTTCGATGGCATTTCTGTCGATCCCTCAGAGATCGAAGCCATCCAGAATTGGAAGAGGCCTGAGAATGTGCATGAAATTCGTAGTTTCCTTGGATTTGCGGGTTATTACCGTCGGTTCATTAAGGATTTTTCCCGTGTTGTGCTTCTTCTCACCAGCCTTACTCGGAAAGTCATTCGTTTTATTTGGTCCGACAAGTGTGAAGCTTCCTTTCAGACATTGAAGGAACGTCTCACTAATGCTCCTTTTCTTGTGGTTCCTGAGGGGAATCATGATCTTGTTGTCTACACCGATGCCTGTGGTAGTGATCTCGGTGTTGTTCTTATGCAGAAGGATCGGGTGGTTGCTTATGCTTCTAGGCAACTGCGTCCGAATGAAGTTCGCTATGCCACTCATGATCTTGAGTTAGCCGCCATTGTCTTCGCCTTGAAGATTTGGCGACACTATTTATTGGGCGAGCGCTTCATTCTTTATACCGATCATAAATCTTTGAAGTATTTGTTTACTCAAAAGGAACTCAATATGAGACAACAGCGTTGGCTCGAGTTTCTTGCCTCCTATGACCTTGATATCCAGTATACCCCTGGAAAGGGTAATCGTGTTGCTGATGCGCTTGGTCGCAAACATTCGGCTGTAGTTTCTATAATGCTTGCCGAATGGAATATTCTTGAGACTCTATCTCTTTGTGAAATTCGTGATCGAGGTTCATCTTCTGATTCTCCTATTCTATTATTTAGTTTGGGAGCTCAACCTATTTTATTGGATCGTATTGCCGATGCCTAGCGGCGTGATCCTGATTTGTTGCATCTTATTCAGCTTTGTGAGTCTGGATCCTGTGATGAGGCGTTGCGGTATTTCAGATTGATTCTCATGGGTGTCTTCGCAAGAAGAACCGTCTTTTTGTGCCTTCTGATTTTGCACTTAGGCATGACATTCTCGATGACTGTCATCGTTCTAAGTATAACATTCATCTTGGTAGTAGTAAGATGTATGCCGATATGCATCGTCTTGATTATTGGGAAGGCATGAAGCGCGATGTGGAGGGTTATGTGAGTAATTGCATAACTTGTCAGCATTTTAAGGCTGAACATCAGCGTCCTTTGGGTCTTCTTCAACCTCTAGAGATTCCATTGTGGAAATGGGATCAAATTTAATTGGATTTCATTGACGGCCTACCTCGTTCGAGATCGGGCCATTCTAGTATCTGGGTTATAGTTGATCGCCTCACCAAGTCTGCTCATTTTGTTCCTATTAGGTCTAATAGGACTACTTCGCATTTGGCTAAGTTGTATATCAAGGAAATCGTGAGACTTCACGGCGTTCCTAGTTCTATTGTGAGTGATCATGATCCTTTATTCACGAGTCATTTTTGGAAGAGTCTTCACAAGCTTTGGGAACAAAGCTTAATTTTAGTACAGCTTATCATCCGCAGTCTGAAGGACAGACAGAACGGGTGAATCGTATCTTGGAAGATCTTCTCCATATTTGTATTTTTGATTTCGGTGGTTGCTGGGAGGATCACCTACCTCTTGTAGAGTAGTCTTACAACAATAGTTTTCAATCTAGTATCGGTATGGCTCCTTTCGAAGCTTTATATGGAAGGCCATGTCGATCACCTTCTTGTTGGTTGGAATCTGGGGAGAAGCTTATTCTTGGTCCAGATTTTGTTCGTGATTCTTCCAAGAAGATTGATCGTATTCGGTTGAGAATGAAAGAGGCACAGAGCCGTCAGGAATCCTACACGGATAGTCTAGGAAGCCACTCGAGTTCTCAATTGGTGATCTTGTTTTTATTCGTGTTTCTCCTTTGAAAGGGGTTATGCGTTTCAGTACGACTGGGAAATTGGCTTCTCGCTATATAAGACCATTTTCTATTACTGAACGTGTGACGACCCAGAATTTTTGGACATACCAAATGAGAATACTTAATTAATTTTAAATATTCGAAAGTTAATTTTTTAACTTTAATTTCAAATGTCAATATTTATTGGATAATTAAATACTGAATTTAATTATCAGAATTGGGTAAATTATTGAATCTGGAATTTTAAGCCAGTTAAAAATAATTTGAAGGCTTGTAAAATTCGTATTGATAATACTGAAGATAATAAAAGTGATAGAATCGAATTTAAAGATGTTTTGTTCAGTTTTTAAAAATATATAGTTTAAACTGAATTTAAAAATAGCCGCCCGAGGCACAGTCTCAGAATTCGACGAAACCAACTCCATTGGATCCGTAATATCGAATTATTATTGGGTTTCAAATTTCGTAGTAATTGGAGTGATTGTGTGAGCGTACGTTATAAAAACGCGTTGGAAATTTTATCGAGACATTTTGAATTCGGATTTAAATTAAATACAATTATCTTCTCTTAGCCGACAATACGTACATCCTGCCTCCGTTGTGTCTCCTTCGTACCCATTTTCTTTCCTTTCCATCTTCTCAAATCACAATTCGATCAGAAGGAAAATAAAAATAAAAATAATGGTCGAACAAGAATTTATTTTCTTCCTTTTTAATACGCGAATTCCTTTCTTCCTCTTCATCATTCCTATTCGAACTAAGGTCAGCCGATTGCTTAAAAGGGAAAAAAAACCTAAATCCATTCGAACAAAATCGCGTCTACCCTCCTTCTTTCAGAACGAGGCCATTTCCCTTCCCAGTAAATCGAAAGCTCGAGTCAATCTTTCAAGGATCGCGATCTTGATTCTGGGCAGGTTAGGGTCGTGGGTCAAGGCAGATGGGTCGCGTGGATTTGGGGGTGCGAGATTACTCGTGGGTGATGAGATCGAGGTGTAGGAGTAAGGGTAGATCGCGGTGATGATGTGAGCGTGGGCTGGAAGCTGGAGTGATGCGTACGGAAGGCGGCGACCTAGCAATCGCGATTTGTGGGTCGCGATTCATATCATGGCGAAGTCAAGGATCATTATCGAGTTTCAGGCAATGCTGCGGTGTTCGAATTTGATGCAGCCATGGAGAGGATGGTAGAATCGAACTCGATACCGATGGGGGAGGCACATGTCAGTGGTTGCCTGTGAGTGTCGCTTGCATTTGGAACAGCTAGGTTTAAAACTATGAAGAAACAAGTCCAGATTTGGATGGGTTGCAAATTGAGAAAAAAAGCAAAGGTGAGTTAATCTCACTCAGTTACATTTAAATTTAAATGATTAAATTTGAATAATTGTTTGAATGGCTGAATTGGTTGATGTGATATAGTATGATATTTTGGAATTGGCATATTATATTGTGCTAACATTTGTGGATGCAGGGAAAACAGGTTGGAGGGATCCAACTGGACCCTACACATTTATTTAAATTATTCAATATTCTCTGTTGTGATTATTTGATATCCTATGATGAGTTATATTGGAATATTGAATGTTAAGGTTTGATTGGATATTCGGTATAATGAATTACCAAATATATGAATTGTATTGTTGAAAGGAAATTAAAAGGAAGTAAATTTGTAAGCGAAATAATTATAGAGAGTTTGAATAAATTAAGAATGAATTGAAAAGAAATAGAAGTAATATGAAAATAATAATAAATAACTTCGAGTATGAAGAGAAATGGAATTTTGAATAAAATGAAATTGAATGAATTATAAACTTAAATTATATCAATTAAAGAAATAAAGAATTATTTTAAAATTCAAAGTTTAAAATTTATTTAAAGAATAAAGAAGTAAATGAGAATACTAAAAATTGGAATTTTTAGTTAAAGTATTTTTAAATCATAACTCAAGAAGTGAAATCTAAAATAAATAGATTCTGAATTAAAGGGAAATAAATTGGAAATCAATTTGGGAAATTGATTTAAGTGATTGATGTTGGAATTCTCCCTGGATAACCAAGTACGTTTTCAAAGTAAATTTTTAAATATACGACAAAGGATTTAAAGTTGTTTTAAAAAGCAAGTGTTGAAAAAATTCTTATTTCTAATATTTAAATTCTAAAGTAAGTATTTTCTCTTAATCTATTATAGTAGTAATTATTTAAAGAATGACTTAATACTATGTTTTTAAAAGTATAAATCCAGTTTTATATTTATTAAGTAACTTTATTTTCAAATATTCATATAGTATGTATTTTTAAAAAAATTTATTAAAGTAGTTTTAATTTAAATGTTTTAAAAGTATATATTTTAAAGTAAAGTGTTTTAAAATTTATTTTTAAAATCTAGTTTTGTGCTTGGTAATTTTAGTAGAGATAGAAAATATTTGGGAAAGTTTATTCTGGAAGAAAGATGGTTTTGAAAACTGTTTTCAGAGGATTGAAAATAGAAATATATCTTGTGAAGATATTTTGAGGATAATAAATAATTTATTGTTGGATGGTAGTTTGTGAATGTTGATTGATAGTTAAATAACCGACTATCAATATTTGGCCAAGTGCGTTGATCGGTTTCAAAGAGACCGGGATCGAGATTTATTTCTCGAAAACTACTTTGATCCGGTTTGTATGTTTCGTGCGAAAAACGTGTTCGGAGTCGAAGATGGAGCAGTGAAGTGCAAGGGCTAGTCGCTACTAATCCTGAGAATATTTCCATAATGGATGTAGTAGGAGTAGTGCCTTCGGTTCCGTTCGAACCCAGGACGGACTTGTATGGACGAATGCTTGCGAAACATCGTCAGGTGGGCGATGGGCATTCTAAGTAAAACGTTCTAAAAGGTAACGCTTAGCCTCAAGCCTCATCAAATGGGAATGACTGAAAATCAGGGGATATGCAGCAAGGTTAAGTGGGTTGCACCCAAGCAGGGTGAGGTCATTCCAGTCTAGATGTCCCTTTTTATTTTTCGGCTTAGTGGTGCGGTTGTTGATCCCAACCGCGGGGTGATCTCACTCGGGACTGTCCAGTAAGGGATGGTTCCGGCCTTGTGTTGCAGGGGATGAAGGGAGTAATCCTCGGTACGGTGATCTAGGCCCCGTACTGTGACAGGTGGTACCCCAGTGCCTAGTCATTAGTTGGAAATCCATTCTCCCTACGAGCCTTGTACGAGTTTTGTTTGTATTACCCACTTTTGTGGCTAGTAGCTGGAATTTAATAATGTAACAATTTCGGCTATTTTATAAGTACTTGTATATAGACCCTATTATAATATCAGAGGATTTCTATAAAATTGTTTTAGCTATCGTAAGGTAAAAACCCGACATGTTTATTTGTTGCGTGGTCTTACGTGATGCTTTTGTTTTCAAAGGATTTTGGAAACTTTAATAATCAATTGGGTGTGATTTTCTCACGCTGGTAATCCAGACTGACTCGGGTATTATTTAACTGTAATGCTCGGGTCAGACCGAGTATTATAGGATACAGGATATGATGCTGTGGAGCTCAGGAGACGAGCTGGATGACGAAACGTACTCTCGTACTTGTATATTTATATACGTATTCCACTGTGTTGAGTTGCTGTGTACCCATTTGTATGATATTGATGTTGAGTTGTGACTGATGTATTCTGATGATGTAATGTATGTAAACAGATATATTTGATTTTGAGTAAAGATTATTTACTACCTATTATATTTTATTCCGCTGCGATGGTTAGATTCCGATGTTGATTTTGTTTTCTCTTCTTCTACCTCTTCTTCTTAAACCCAAATGGTTCGTATTTCTGTGCAACTTGAGTTGATTGTTGTAGAATAGTGTTGACTCAAGGGGTATGGATTTGCGGGTCGTTACAGTTGGTATCAAAGCTTAGGTTGGCGACAACCTAGGCTTTGGTGGGAATTACTCAAGTAGAGTCCGTAGTACTCTATAATGAGTTTGAGTGCATTAATAGATATGAGCGCGTATTTGTTAGTGAACATAAGATGGTTTTATATTGTGTCGATTAGTTTATTGAGTAGTTTAAGGATTCTGGTCAATACGAGTAATTAACGTTATTGATAGGGATCTCTAAACACTTGAATAGAACAATTCGACACAGTATTGTTTTAAAATAGGGTAAATGAAATAATTTTACCCAAATTATTTTTGTATATGAAAGATATAATTTTTGTAAAGTATTATAGTATTTGGATGCTTGATTTGTTAAGGAATGATAATAATTAAATTATTAACACTATTGTGTAAAAATTGAATAAGAAATTGAAAACTTATAACCAAAGTTGGAAAATAAATTTATATAACAAATGGAATTTGAAATTTAGATTATAAATGTAATTTATAAATTGAAATAAACTTCATATACAAATGAGATTTGTAAATGTAAACTATAAAGGTGATTATAATTTTGAATTGAAAAGGGATAAATTCCAGAGAATGTTTGAATATAGATTTAAAGGAATTGCAATTTGGAATTTTTGGGAAAAACCTAAATTCCTTTGGATTTGGAAATGGTTTTCAAAGTTTTGGGAAAAATAATAGTGGTATTATTTCGAGAATATTTTTGAATTAGAATTGAATATGGAGAGATTTGAAATTTTAAAATATTTGAAATGTTTTAAAGAAATAAAAGCACTAAACTCTCTGTGGTCGCTGGAAAATAATTCCGATGATGATCGCGACATCATCGGTGTTCATTTTCGAGTTTCCAAGAGAGGGATTGCTACCTGAATGATTTTGGATTGGTGTTTATTTGCAAGAAGTTGAATTTGGTTTGGAAATGCAAAGGATTTAGGATGTCGTTGGTTTCGAAAGTAATTTTGAAATTTTGGGAAATTGTTTAAACTCTGGAATAGTATTTAAATGTTTATGGAGTAATAAAAATATACTAGACTAAATAAATGTAATAGACAAAGTATCAAATTGGAATAAATAAGTTTCGACAACTTATAAACGAATTGAACAGTATTGAAATAAAAATTCCTGGATATAAGTAAAAATGTGAATGGGATTGATTGTGGATAGATGGAAGTGTGAATATAAATAAAATGTGACCTATAAAATTTAGAAATGAGATTAATAAGCTAAAATAAAATAGTGTTGAATTTGGAAAGTGAATGAAAATCCAAAACTTAACTTATAAAATAAATAGGTTGAACTCCAGTAAAATAGATAAAGAAATTTTGAAATAAAAATCAAATATTGATTTAATGTATGTTGAATATCAATTTGTGGTGACAAAAGTTTGGCTTTTCAAAAAGTTATGGGATGAATATTCGACGTAAGTAATATGGAATGCTCCAAGACTAATTAATGGTATATGGAAATGGAATTCGAATTGGTTAATAAAAATTGAATTGTGAATAAATAATAGAATTTGAAAGTGAAGTTTGAGTTATAAATATACATTCAACATGGAATTGTAAGTAAATTAAATATGAAATAAAGCTGTTTGGAATTGGATTACAATGGAATGATTTGGGTTGCTAATGAAATCCAATAAGAATATAACAAGGTAAATATGTGCATGGATATTATTTTGATAAATTGAGAATGTGAATTAGCAATTTGAATTGGATAGAATTTGATGAGAATCAAATATAATGGAATTGAACTTAACTTATGCAATTTGAATAAATCGAAGTAAAACCACTTAAGATTGTAGCTAATTGAAGCTTGGCTTCAAAAGCCATTAAATAAAAGTTTGGGTTGAATTAATGGTATATAGGCATGGAATATTGTCGAGATTAAATAAAAAGGTTTTGGAATGAATATTTGGCGAATATGAAATAAAATGCAATTGGATGAGGGGTGAATAAATTAAAATGCAATGGAATTAAATGTAAATTGAATTGGAATCGATTTAAATGATTATAAGCTTAGGTGACCATTTATTTGTATGAGAATAAATTGTCTTTTGTCGAAAATGGGAATTAAATAAATTATATGAAGTGATAAAAGTGAAATAGATTGATTTTAAATCAATTAAATTTGGTATGAGCTGTTTTGATTGAAAATGGATTGTATGCAAACAAGTGAGAGTAAGTCACTTAAATACGATAAAGTGGTTTGAAAATTTGTTGAAAGCAATTGAATTAGCTTTAAAACCATATAAATTGCGTATGAAAATTTGTTTATGTACATTAGTTATGTAATACATGTGTTTAACTATTGAAAGTAAGTGAAATTATATATATAGCACTTGCATGTTTAAATTGAGTAAGTACAGGTTCAGGGAAGCCGTTTGGCTGGATTTGATTGCGCAATTTGCTTAAATAAATCGCCGCTTGCTTAAAAATGCTAAAATAAGGTACGCCTACGCAATACAAATAGGAAATATGAACTGTTTTTCTGTTTTCCGACCGTGTGGGTCGATGTATATTGATTTCCGGCCTGAGGCCGATGTATATATGTTTTTGTGCATCCTGCGATATCGCAGAAGTCCCTCCGTACAAGGGAGACTCTGCCAAAACTTTCCGTAAATTTTGGGAGTTAGAAAATTTTTGAAATTTTTGGAAATTTTCACTAATAACAAATGATTTAAATTTGTTAAGCACATAGAATTGGAACTGAATATTTAAGTTTAATTTAAAATGTGTAATTGTAAAGTAAGTGAAATCGAAGGAACTAAAGAAGTAAAGTGTAAATAAACTTTCAATTGAGGCTTAAATTAATTAGTAAGTGAAACTAATACAATATTCGAAGTAGAAGCCAAATGGAATTCAAATAGAATTGTAAGGGCAAAGTGAATAAAACTGAATGGAAAAAAAAATAAAAAATAAAAAATGAACAATAGTAAAGTGAAAATAAATATAAGAAGTATGTAAACCATTTATACTGAACTTAAGGGATGAAAAATGAAATTCTTAAGTAAATTTAGTATTGAGAAAATTATTCTAAGTGGATAATTGAATAAAGATTTAAAACTGGAAGTAGTGACAGGGGAAATTATGAATAAGTGAATAAAAATCAAAATGAATGTGAATAAAGGAGAATAGGTATAGCTAAAAATAAATTGGGCTTAATACGTAGAATGTACGTATATTATTTATTCGCATAGCAATGATCTAGAATTCGAGCACAGAATTTTGAGATAAATTTATCGATCCGAGTTAGAATTTTTCACTCGATTTTCGACGGCGAACCTGGATATGGAGTTTTGATTGATTCTGGAAATTCTCTATCGTAGTTTACGGCTATGTAAGGAGAATGACGGTTTCTGATCAAGAAACCAGATCTGAGTCCGCACTAGGAAGTCGAGTGGACGATACTAGTTCGGAAGTGAAATTATGTGATCGAGTAAGCGATTGATTTGGTATTGCGTACGAATAATATGTGTGCATCGTACGGGCTTCAATAAAGAAAATATTGAAACTTTTGTAAAAGAAATGCAAAATGATTTTGAAATGTTGTGGAGGGACATTATTGTTATAACAGGATATACAGGTGTTTTGAAAGCATAAGGAAAATTGATGTTTGATTTCAAAAGATAAAATTTAAATGGCCCGACAAAAAGGTATGTGTTTGAAATTTCTATATGAAATTTGATTGGGTTTTTGATCTAGCCACTTGGCTTTTGTTTTCATTTGATATTTTGGAGGCCGTAGAGCCATTTTGTAGTTGTATCGAGCTAGTCGCGCAAAGGAGATGATGGCAAAAAATTTCGGAAATTTAAGGAGTTAGAAAATTTTGAGAAAATTTTGATGACTTAAGATTTGAATTTAACTTTAAATTTTAATTGTTAAGTAGGTGATATTTTTTGAGGCTTATGGATAAGTTCAGAAAGTTAGAAGGTGGATAGTGGGGTCTATGATAAATGATTTGTTGGGTAAGTTGTTAAAAACTGTTTAGGCTTGAGGAAATAGTTAAGGATTATGGACCATTCTTCCTAACTAGCAATTTCGGGGACGAAATTCTTTTAATGGGGGAGGAATGTGACGACCCGGAATTTTTGGACATACCAAATGAGAATATTTAATTAATTTTAAATATTCGAAAGTTAATTTTTTTAACTTGAATTTCAAATGTCAATATTTATTGGATAATTAAATACTGAATTTAATTATCAGAATTGGGTAAATTATTGAATCTGGAATTTTAAGCCAGTTAAAAATAATTTGAAGGCTTGTAAAATTCGTATTGATAATACTGAAGATAATAAAAGTGATAGAATCGAATTTAAAGATGTTTTGTTCAGTTTTTAAAAATATACAGTTTAAACTGAATTTAAAAATAGCCGCCCGAGGCACAATCTCGGAATTCGACGAAACCAGCTCCATTGGATCCGTAATATCGAATTATTATTGGGTTTCAAATTTCGTAGTAATTGGAGTGATTATGTGAGCGTACGTTATAAAAACGCGTTGGAAATTTTATCGAGACATTTTGAATTCGGATTTAAATTAAATACAATTATCTTCTCTTAGCTGACAATACGTACATCCTTCCTCCGTTGTGTCTCCTTCTTACCCATTTTCTTTCCTTTCCATCTTCTCAAATCACAATTCGATCAGAAGGAAAATAAAAATAAAAATAATGGCCGAACAAGAATTTATTTTCTTCCTTTTTAATACGCGAATTCCTTTCTTCCTCTTCATCATTCCTATTCGAACTAAGGTCAGCCGATTGCTTAAAAGGAAAAAAAAACCTAAATCCATTCGAACAAAATCGCGTCTACCCTCCTTCTTTCAGAACGAGGCCATTTCCCTTCCCAGTAAATCGAAAGCTCGAGTCAACCTTTCAAGGATCGCGATCTCGATTCTGGGCAGGTTAGGGTCGTGGGTCAAGGCAGATGGGTCGCGTGGATTTGGGGGTGCGAGATTACTCGTGGGTGATGAGATCGAGGTGTAGGAGTAAGGGTAGATCGCGGTGATGATGTGAGCGTGGGCTGGAAGCTGGAGTGATGTGTACGGAAGGCGGCGACCTAGCAATCGCGATTTGTGGGTCGCGATTCATATCATGGCGAAGTCAAGGATCATTATCGAGTTTCAGGCAATGCTGCGGTGTTCGAATTTGATGCAGGCACGGAGAGGATGGTAGAATCGAACTCGATACCGATGGGGGAGGCACATGTCAGTGGTTGCCTGTGAGTGTCGCTTGCATTTGGAACAGCTAGGTTTAAAACTATGAAGAAACAAGTCAAGATTTGGATGGATTGCAAATTGAGAAAAAAAGCAAAGGTGAGTTAATCTCACTCAGTTACATTTAAATTTAAATGATTAAATTTAAATAATTGTTTGAATGGCTGAATTGGTTGATGTGATATAGTATGATATTTTGGAATTGGCATATTATATTGTGCTAACATTTGTGGATGCAGGGAAAACAAGTTGGAGGGATCCAACTGGACCCCTCACATTTATTTAAATTATTCAATATTCTCTGTTGTGATTATTTGATATCCTATGATGAGTTATATTGGAATATTGAATGTTAAGGTTTGATTGGATATTCGGTATAATGAATTACCAAATATATGAATTGGATTGTTGAAAGGAAATTAAAAGGAAGTAAATTTGTAAGCGAAATAATTATAGAGAGTTTGAATAAATTAAGAATGAATTGAAAAGAAATAGAAGTAATATGAAAATAATAATAAATAACTTCGAGTATGAAGAGAAATGGAATTTTGAATAAAATGAAATTGAATGAATTGTAAACTTAAATTATATCAATTAAAGAAATAAAGAACTATTTTAAAATTCAAAGTTTAAAATTTATTTAAAGAATAATGAAGTAAATGAGAATTCTAAAAATTGGAATTTTTAGTTAAAGTATTTTTAAATCATAAATCAAGAAGTGAAATCTAAAATAAATAGATTCTGAATTAAAGGGAAATAAATTGGAAATCAATTTGGGAAATTGATTTAAGTGATTGAAGTTGGAATTCTCCCTGGATAACCAAGTACATTTTCAAAGTAAAATTTTAAATATACGACAAAGGATTTAAAGTTGTTTTAAAAAGCAAGTTTTGAAAAATTTCTTATTTCTAATATTTAAATTCTAAAGTAAGTATTTTCTCTTAATCTATTATAGTAGTAATTATTTAAAGAATGATTTAATACTATGTTTTTAAAAGTATAAATCTAGTTTTATATTTATTAAATAACTTTATTTTCGAATATTCATATAGTATGTATTTTTAAAAAAATTTATTAAAGTATTTTTAATTTAAATGTTTTAAAAGTATATATTTTAAAGTAAAGTGTTTTAAAATTTATTTTTAAAATCTAGTTTTGTGCTTGGTAATTTCAGTAGAGATAGAAAATATTTGGGAAAGTTTATTCTGGAAGAAAGATGGTTTTGAAAACTGTTTTCAGAGGATTGAAAATAGAAATATATCTTGTGAAGATATTTTGTGGATAATAAATAATTTGGAAATTATTTATTGTTGGATGGTTGTTTGTGAATGTTGATTGATAGTTAAATAACCGACTATCAATATTTGGCCAAGTGCGTTGATCGTTTCGAAGAGATCGGGATCGAGATTTATTTCTCGAAAACCACTTCGATCCAGTTTGTACGTTTCGTGCGGAAAACGTGTTCGGAGTCGAAGATGGAGCAGTGAAGTGCAAGGGCTAGTCGCTACTAATCCTGAGAATATTTCCATAATGGATGTAGTAGGAGTAGTGCCTTCGGTTCCGTTCGAACCCGGGACGGACTTGTATGGACGAATGCTTGCGAAACATCGTCAGGTGGGCAATGGGCATTCTAAGTAAAACGTTCTAAAAGGTAACGCATAGCCTCAAGCCTCATCAAATGGGAATGACTTAAAATCAGGGGATATGCAGCAAGGTTAGGTGGGTAGCACCCAAGAAGGGTGAGGTCATTCCAGTCTAGATGTCCCTTTTTTTTCCGGCTTAGTGGTGCGGTTGCTGATCCCAACCGCGGGGTGATCTCACTCGGGACTGTCCAGTAAGGGATGGTTCCGGCCTTGTGTTGCAGGGTATGAAGGGAGTAATCCTCGGTACGGTGATCTAGGCCCCGTACTGTGACAGATGGTACCCCAGTGCCTAGTCATTAGTTGGAAATCCATTCTCCCTACGAGCCTTGTACGAGTTTTGTTTGTATTACCCACTTTTGTGGCTAGTAGCTGGAATTTAATAATGTAACAATTTCGGCTATTTTATAAGTACTTGTATATAAACCCTATTATAATATCAGAGGATTTCTATTAAATTGTTTTAGCTATCGTAAGGTAAAAACCCGACATGTTTATTTGTGGCGTGGTTTTACGAGATGCTTTTGTTTTCAAAGGATTTTGGAAACTTTAATAATCAATTGGGTGTGATTTTCTCACGCTGGTAATCCAGATTGACTCGGGTATTATTTAACTGTAATGCTTGGGTCAGACCGAGTATTATAGGATACAGGATATGATGCTGTGGAGCTCAGGAGACGAGCTGGATGACGAAACGTACTCTCGTACTTGTATATTTATATACGTATTCCACTGTGTTGAGTTGTTGTGTACCCATTTGTATGATATTGATGTTGAGTTGTGACTGATGTATTCTGATGATGTAATGTATGTAAACAGATATATTTGATTTTGAGTAAAGATTATTTACTACCTATTATATTTTATTCCGCTGCGATGGTTAGATTCCGATGTTGATTTTGTTTTCTCTTCTTCTACCTCTTCTTCTTAAACCCAAATGGTTCGTATTTCTGTGCAACTTGAGTTGATTGTTGTAGAATAGTGTTGACTCAAGGGGTACGGATTTGCGGGTCGTTACAGAACGTATTGGCCCTGTGGCTTATAGAGTTTCACTTCCTGCTCATTTATCTAGCGTTCATGACGTGTTTCATGTCTCACAACTTCGGAAGTGTCTTTGGGAATCGGATTCTGTTATTGATTCCCCTGATTTGCAAGTACTTGGGAAACCAGAGAGTTTATTGAGCGATCCTATTCGGGTTTTCTATCTTAGCTTGGAAACAGTGAGTATATCTTTTCATCTCAAGCTTATTTTCTTTTCATTTGAATGTTGCATGTATGTAGTTTTTACAAGTATCGTCTCTAGGAATTGCGGGTACACAATTTTGTTAGGAGGGGAGATCTGTAAGAACCCGCGTATTTAACGATTATATATTTAAATGTTTTATTTAAATATAGTGTCGTTAGTCGGATTTTTGGGTCCGAAATGTTACTTTTTGCAAATGGCCGAATTAGGACTCGAAACCATTTCCATAGAGTCCAAAATGGCGTTTGCAATCTTTTTGAGTATAAGCTTTGATATGCTTGGAGTAAGTTGAATTTTGCAACTTTTTCTAGTTGGGTTTTAGGTTGGGTTCAGCCCACTAACTAACTAATTAACCCTAACTCAGTCCCTCTCCTCCACGGGTTTTATAAAATAATCTTCAAATTGCATTAAAAGCTCGTTTCTCTAATTTATAAATTCTATTTAAAACGCACACACACAATTTCACACTTCGAGCGGAGTGGAAAGGAGATTAAATGGTTAGGTAAAACACGGAACATGAATCCATGCGTTTATCTCTCCGATTAATCCCCGACCTATTCAATTGATCGTTTTGACCTTCATGTTTGGTTTACCGATGATATGAGGTGAACTTTGTACTGCTTTTAGTGTGAAATTGACTGACGAATAGTAAACCGTTTAGTGCGAACGAGTGGTTATGGGGCTCACGCTATCACTTTTCAGATTCCTTTTTGAGAGTTATGACACATTCCCCAGTTAGTGGTGTCCAGTACTAGGTCTTTGACCTTCACTACTACGGTTTGTTGCCTTCGGGTATGATGCCTTCGGGTATGTTGCCTTCGGGTATGTGCCTTCGGGTTTGTGCCTTCGGGTTTGTTGCCCTTTAGTATCGCTTTCGATGTTGGTCTTTATGAGCCGCATGGGTGATATTGGGTTTGGAGTCTTCGGGCTCATGGATCCTTGTTTGTACAGTACTGAGCTCGAGCAAATTTTCTGATGTTTCATTAATATGTATATTCCGTAGGTATCGCCCTTCGGTGTTGGTCCTTTTGAGCCGCATGATGCGTAGCGTTTACCTTGTGGAACTTGTATACCATATGGGTATTTGTTTTTGCCTTTATGGCTTGTTTTGGGATATTCCTATCCTTTGTTTCTATGAGTTGCCGATGATATGAGGCTTGTTATCATATGTTTCGTCTTTTTCTAGATGATTGTGTTATCTCCTTTGGAGATAAGTGTTATACCTTGTAACCATGCAGGTTTATTGTTGTTCAGTTTATCTAACTGATTTGTTTAGCTAGACTGACCCGTGTATTTTATACTCGGGTCAGACCGAGATGTTTCAGGTTAGGTGCTTTTGGACTTAGCCTATTTTGCTTCCGCATGGACTATTCAGCTTGTTCCTTTTTGTTAAAGCTTTTTGTGTAGTCCTTTTATTGTAACTCTGATGTGTATTCTTTTGATTCGTCTGTATATTGTGATTTGCTATACCACTTGACGTGTATTAGTTTGTATACTCTGGTATGTAACTGTATATGTGTATGTGATGATCTTCTGTTCTGTGATGTATATTACATTTGAGTTGTTATATTCTGTTCTGATAGATCCTTCAACCACCTATGGTTTTGTTTTAAGTATTCATTGGATATGTCGATCCGTTTTGTGTGATTATTGTCGATGTATTCAATAGATAGTTAGAGCAAGGCTATAGTTGGTCGCTCCTAACCAGCCTTATTCTCCGTGTTAGTTGACGGCATTACCCTGTAGTGTCCTTGGCTAGCGTGGGTATAGAGGTAGGGCGTCACGCAAATCATGGGAGTAATCTACAACAGATTATTCTAACACATCATATATCATTATATATGAAATTAAAATCGACATTTTTGATGAATCCAGTTGGATTCCTCCAACCTGTTTCTCTATATCCACAGATGTTAATGCAACGTAAAAATACTAATCCCACTTCGAAGGGGATATCGCGGTAATATAATGCCATCCGTTATTATGCAGGGCACATAGGGTCTCATTCGCTCCAATAAGTGGGAATAATCAACCCAACTACTAATATATATACTACTATATATATATTTAACATTCGACAAATTATAATTTATAAATTAACCAAGCATCCAGTAATATATTTTAACTATTGAAACTAAATTCTAGCAATCCAAATGAGTGATAATTTATCACATTGATTTTTCCAAAATTGTTAATTATTCCTATCTAAATTTTATTCTGTTATAGCATTTGTATCGCGAGTTTAACCCGACTGGATACGTTGACTTTAGACCCCATACAGATTTAACATGGAAAAACGAACTTATTATCACCGAGATAAATAGCTTAATTAAATGATAGCTAAATAATTAATAATACAATTAACTTTATAAAATTATTTAACAAATATAGTGATAACTTCTCTCTAATTTCATGACCCAGAACGCATGTGACAACCTACCCATGCCGACCATCACCTATTAAATGCCCAATCTCAACTCAATATCTTGGGGCTGCCGCTCGACATCCCCAGGTCTCACAAATCTCCTAAGCACTCGCGCCTACTTCCCCATGCACCACGATTCCAATTGCCATCGCGTCCCTCAAATAGAACCATGATCGAAACCTTAGGTCGCCTCGATTTCAATCGCTTGCACGCCTAGCTCCCTCTCTTCCACCATTGGTTACAGGCATGTTCGACTCGGTAGTGATGGACGCGCGCGAATGAAATTATTTCGATTTAAGGCGTGCATTTTTTCCGATATGAAGTGATTTTGATTTTCATCCTTTTCTAAGAGAAGAGGAAAGCATGCATCGTTTATAAAGGAGACTGGGATTTTCGATTTGCTCTTTTTTTCACTTTCATGGGTTTGATCTGAAAATACGGGGTAGAAGACGTGATTTAAACGTGAAGGAGGCTTGAGTACGATGTTGGTCGACTTAGATTTGACTCTGATTCGATCATATATATTTTTATTTAATTCTAAATATCTCACATTACCTAACACAAAATTTTGAACCCCTATGGAGGCATGCCACCAAGCATTCCTAATGTTATACCGCTATTCTGAACCTAATGGAACATGTTCTAGAGCCTATTTTGATCGTATGTGGAAGATAGCTTTCAAATCGACCATTTAAATTAAATTCAATTAAATAATTTTCAGGCGTTTTCAGATCATACAATCAAATGATAAATCCAAATGCTACGAATTTGGAATCCTATAATAATACGCTATTGCGGATCCAACGGAATTGGTTTTGTCGAATTTCAAAACTATGCCTCAGATCACTATTTTTAATCGTCGATTAAATCGATGATGTCTAAAATTTACGAAATCGTTTGAAATTCAATTTTTAAAAACTAACTCAATTCTAATTCAAATAGAATTTATATCAATAGTGGAAATCATTTCTGTTTCATATTCTACTCCAATTAAATTATTTAAATGAGTTTTAATTATTAACTCAACAATTAAATTTATTAGTTAAATCACTATATTTGGAACTTAAGTTTTATTACATTATTTTTGATTGATAAACTTCATACCAAAATCCCATTCACATTTCAGAACTCAACATTTAAAATAAATTAAATGTTCAAAATCAACGACCAAAAATCCGGGACTTTTCATTCCTCCCCCTTAAAAGAATTTTGTCCCCGAAAGTGCTACGGTAGGACAAATGATCCAAACCCAATAACTTATCCAAAACTCGCTTAGTTAAAACTTGACGTTCACTTTTCTAACCCTTTCGGTTTTATCCAACATTTAATTTCCTCTTTTGATTCAAAACACTTTCTTTCAATTTCGGTTCAAAAATCAACCTTTTTAAGTTAACAAAAATTTTCTAACACCCTAAATTTTTGAATTTTTTTGGCAGGGTCTCCTTTGTATGGAGAACCTTTTGTAGTATGAAAAAAGAGATGAAAACATATACATCGACACCCATGGTTGAAAAACACAATATATAACAATGTTTATAGTTTTGTGGTATTTAATCTGAAAACGTACCTTATATTAACATTTTAAGCGAGCGACTTATTTTATACGCAGTTTGTGTAACAAAAATCAAGCAAAACAGCTCCACATACTTGTACTTACTCAATTTAAGCAGTAAGCACAAAAACATGAAATTTAATAACATTTCATTATTTAAATGGTAAATACACACAAGCTTCATAATCTAATCATGCTAAACATGCATTATAAGCAATTATAAGGTTCTGATACTAATTTAATTGCTTTCAATCGATTCGTATTCAATTCAAATGATTTACAACTTGATTTACTTGCATTCACTTTATAGTTACACATATTATAATTATATTCATTCCAAATTAATTCCGAGTCAATTTATTTACTTACCATTTGATCCACCAATTTTTTACTCTGTTGCTGCAAACGACAAATTTTTCCACACAATATGGTGATATTCCTCTTAATAAGATAATTACCTAATCCTATAAACCATTTACCATATATTTTAGACCAATTAGTCAATTTCCACTGATTCTCATTCAATTATTCGCAAAATCTTATTTTTCAATTTTTTTTATATCAAACGACTTCTCATTTTTCTGCCAACTCACTTAATAACCCATTTCACAATGTATTACTAAGGTTTGTTATGACATTCCATACCATTTCTTAAGTTACGTTGTTTATTTCAAAACATTTTGCCTATATTACTTAAATTTATTCTCATTGCAATCAAACTCCGTTTCCTTTTAAATTGATTGTTATTCAATTCCATTTACTAATTAATTTAATTAGTTCATTCACTAAATACACTTCAAAACTTAACTTCAAGCTCGAATTTATTTAAACAACACCCACGACCATATTCAATTTATCCACTCTTAAATTGAATTTATTTATAACTCAAGTCATTGTTATTCGATCAGATTCCATTTTATTCGATTGCATTTCCAATTTAATTTAATTCGCATATAATTAAGTCGAATTTTATTCACAACTCAAGTTCTATGTTTAATTCCAATTTCAGTCCACAATCAATTCTTTTTAATTTATTAATTAATTCTTTTCATTAATTTTACTTCATTAATTCAATTCAAATCACAACTAATTAAATTTATAATATTTAATTCATTCATCTTAACTTAAGTTGAATTTCATTTAATTTTATCTGTCTATCCCAATCGATATCAATTCTAATTCAATCCAATTTTATTTAGCTTGGCTTAAGTTAAATTTCAATCCATACATTTCATTTTAACTTACTCATTCAATTTTAATTCCATCTCAATTTAATTTGATCTTACTTTAAGTTAATTTTTTTAATCCATACAATTCTTGTTTTACTAACTCAATTTATTTAACTCTACCCAAGTTAAATTGTATTCTTATAGGAATTCACATTTTTCAAGCTATACATGCAAAACTTATTTTTCTTCTAGTTTCACAAACCATATAGTTGAAACTTTTAGAATTCAAACAACTGGTTTCATTTCAAACCATTTTGAAATCGTAAATGTTGCAAATCATACTTTTTAAATTTAAACCAAACCTGGTTCTTATCCAAAACAAATTCCCTTTGGAATTTTAAATCAACACGTTTTCCCAAAACAATTTTGAAACAACAACCCCGATAGCAATCCATCACTTAGAAACTCGAAAATAAATACCGACGATGCTGCCCAGTCATCACTAGGTTTATATTCCAGCGACTATAGCGACTTCAGTGCTTTATCACCTTCAAATCCACTTTTAAATCCAATTTAAAAACAACTTTTCCAAAACTAACGCTATTTTATTTCCACATCACTTCGGAAAATATTTTCCAAACTTTCATGATTTCAAAATTTCCGAATACTTTGTTCAAATCCATTTTTAATCATTTTTCAAAATTTCCGAGGTTTTATATTTCCAAATTCCAGTTTGAATCCATTTTAATTATAATCCATTTGTATAATTCTTATAATCCATTTGTATAATTCATACTTATACAATTCCCACTTGATTATATATATATAATCATTTTAACCTTTATAATCTTTTCTAATTATGATAAAAACCAAACACACAAATATACTATAATAATTTCTAGAAAAATTATTTCTTTTATGTCCAAAAATATAATTTGGCTTAATTATTTGATTTACCAACTTCAAAACAATACTGTGTCGAATTGCTCTATCCAAGTGTTTAGAAACCCATATTGATACAGTTGTACGGACTGTGCCGACCAGGGTTTATAAGCCATTCAATAAATCAACCAACACAATATAAAACATTTTATGTTCACTAACAAATACGCACTCATATTTAGTAATACACTCAAACTCATTCTAGGGTACTACTAGCCCAATCTCTAATGAGTAATCCCCACCAAAGCCTTAACCTTCAGCTTTGATACCAAATGTAACGAACGGGAGTTTAGACGCTCGAAAATCAACATCTATACGTTCATCGTATAACATGCCAAATATTTAAGTGCTGGAAATATCGATTGTTAGGGGTAAAGAAGAAAAAAAGTAGAAGAAAAATAGAAACAACAACACAGAATCTCACAATCGCAGCTGAACAAAATACAATATATAATAACAGATTATTATACAAAAGAATCTGTAATTGTTTTATACTTACAATCATCAGAGTACAATAATCAATACATTAATCTGGACATTTATAATAACTTGTCCTTACACGGCGGAAATATGAATCAAGTACGGAAATACATCTCTGTCATCCAACTCATCTTTTAAGCCCCATAGCATCCTATCTTGAATCTGTAATACTTGATCTAACCTGAGCATTATAGTAAAATAACACCCGAGTCAGTCTGGAAAACCATTGTGAGAAAAACACACTCAATTTGAATTATTACTATTTTCAAAATCCTTTGAAAACAAAGCTATCTCATAAGACCACGTCACACATAAACACGACGTGTTTTTACCTAACGATAGCCATGACATTTATATTAAAACCGTCTAATATTCTAAAAGTGTTTATAGCAAGTAAATTAGAAAATAACTTAATTGCTTGCATCTCATGTTTCAGCATAGTTGGGCACAATCAAAATCATACGGCGCTTATTGGAGAATGGATTCCATACAATGACCGGGCTACTGAGGTACCGCCCATTATAGCACACCTCTAGAAAAATGTACCATGGACCTCGCCGGGATCACCTACAACACAAGACCGGCCCTATCCCTAATGTGGATAGAACCGAATATGTTATCACCCCGGGTGTTCCCACCCTTAAAATCGAGCACTTCCTTTTCCATGCACAACCAAATCCATTGTTTATATTTTTTTGAGGGTATCTAGAAAAGTGATAACATACCCTAATTGGGTGCGACCCACTTAGCCTTGCTATATCTCCTTGCATTAGTCATTTTCGGTTGATAAGGCTTAAGGCTAACTATTTCCTTTCAAGAACTGTTCCACTTAGGATGCTCGTCGTCCTCCAATGATGTTGTTCTGACTCATTCGTCTATACAAGTGGTTTTGGGGTAACTAAATATGATCCCGGTCTCTTCGAAACGATTAACGAAATTGCGTAATATTGATGGTCGGTTATTTAACTATCAAATAACATCCATAAGCAGTCACTAGCCATTGTTTATAATTTTTTAAAATATTCATTTTAAATATCTTTATAAAGATATATATTCCTATCTCTTTCAAATTTACCAATATTTGAAAACGTTTTTGAATACTTGTTTTCCATAACAGGATTTTCCTCCCATACCCCACTTCAACATTTAGTGGAATATTTCCAACTTTGATTTATAATCCATTACTTAGAAAATACCTCGATGTAAATCCATCGTCTCTTATATTTTCATAAACCTTCAATTCGTCGCTTAGGAAAATATTATAAATCCATCTCCTGAAATCATTTCTATTATCAATACTTAGGAGTTTTCTTATCCTATCTCCTACATTTCTGAAATTTATATTAATTCCTTTTACATTTTCCAAAGTCGATGATACTCACTTATAATCTCGTCTTATCCATTTACAACTTCTAAAAACCATATCCGTGTGCACATCTTGAGAGAATATATAAATAAATTAAGATCATTTCCAAAACTCTATATATGTATAATAAGTATTTTTAAAGAATGGTAATTTACTTTTAAAAACACATTTAAGTAACTATTTAAAAAAGTTAAAATACTTTAATAAACATTGATATCTCATTCCCTATTTCATTTTCAAATAACAAATCAAATTACGAAGCTTATTATAAAAATTAGAAATTTATTCCAACAAATATTAAATATTTTAAAAATCCATTTTCGAAGAATTTCAATACTAACTAACTTTATATCACATAGTTTAATAAATAAAATTTTACATTTTAAAATGAAACTTAACTTCTTAATAAAAATATATTTTTGTAATCTCAATAACCAAATTCAAATTTATAAATCCCTCTCGATCCATAACACATCGTTTATATTCTGATTCCTTAACCATTTCACTTTTCAAAAAAAATAGAATCCACTATTTTTTTCCAAAAACTATTTTCCATTTCTCGATATAAATTCATACTATGAAATTGTATTCCTAATTTATTAGCGGATATCATTTCCCTTATTTATAAACATCGTTTTAAATTTATAAACTTATTTGGGTTTTACTTATTTACAAATATAATCTCATTTATAAATTTTCATTTTATAAATCTATTTCTTTATAAATTACATTTATTTTACAAATCTATTTATAATACTGATTTCAAGTCCTTTTCATATTTTTAGAATATCATATAAAAATACCTTTATGTGAATTATTTTAAAAATCTCCATTTAAAACAATTTTACGAATAATTAAGTACAATCCAAAATCAATTATTGTCTGATCCAAATTAATTTCTTTTAAAAATAATCCAAATTCCAACATAAATAATTTTATATCCAAAATTTCCTTTTTAATCCTTTCAAATTCAAAATAATATTTTTGGTGTTTAAAATACCAAAATTCGAGCCAGTGCTACTATAGCATCCAATTATTCAAATCACGACAATAATCTTTAACAGATTATTCTAACATATCATATATCATTATATATGAAATTAAAAACAACATTTTTGAGGAATCCAGTTGGATCCCCCAACCTGTTTTCCTACATCCACAGATGTTAATGCAACATAAAAATATAAATCTCACTTTGAGGGGGATATCACTAAAATGTAGGGTCATCCGCTATTATGCAGGACGCATAGGGTCTCATCCACTCCAATAGGCGAGAATAACCAATCCAACTACGAATATATATTTAACATTCAAAAATTAATAATTTATAAATTCAACCAAGCATCCAATAATTTATTTTAACTATTTAAAATAAATTCTAGTAATCCAAATGATTGAGAATTTCTCACCTTGATTTTTTTCGAAATTGTTAATTATTCCAACGTAAATTTTATTCTGTTATAGCATTTCTATCGCGAGTTCAACCCGGATTGATACGCTGATTTTAGACCTCATATAGATTTAACATGGATTAACGAACTTATTATCACCAAGATAAATAGCTTAATTAAGAGATTAGTAAATAACTGATAATATAATTAACTTTATAAATTTATTTAACAAAGGTAGTAATACCTTCTCTCTGATTTCACGAACCAGAACGCATGCAACAACCTACCCACGCCGACCATCGCCTATTAAATGCCCAGCCTCAAGTCAATATCCTGGAACTGCCGCTCGACATCCCTAGGTCTCACAAATTGCCTAAGCACTTGTGACCTCCTTCCCTATGCGCCATGATTCTAGTCGCCATCACGTCCCTCAAATCGTACCACAATCGAAACCCTATGTCGCCTCGATTTCAATCGCTTGTACACCTAGCTCCCTCTCTTCTGCCTTTTATTACAGGCGTATTCGACTCAGTAGCGATGGACGTGCGTGAACGAAGTGATTTCGATTTGAGGCACACATTTTTTTTTTGAATACGAAGTGATTTCGATTTTCATCTTTTGTGAGAGAAGATGAAAACATGCGTCGCTTATAAAGGAGATCGAGCTTTTCGATTTGCTTTTTTTTTCCACTTTCGTGGATTTGATCTAAAAAGAAGGGGGAAGAAGTTATGATTTAAACTTGATGGGACTTTAGTATGATGTTGGTCGACTTAGACATGACTTTGATTTGATCATATATATTTTTATTTAATTCTAAATATCTCACATTACCTAACACGAAATTTTGAACCTCTATAGAAACGTGCCGCTAGGCATTCCTAATGTTATACCACTATTTCGAACCTAATTGAACATGTTCCGAAGCCTAATTCGACCGTATGTAGAAGATAGCTTTTTAAATCAACCATTTAAACTAAACTCAATTAAATTATTTACAGGCATTTTCAGATCGTATGACCAAATGATAAATCCAAACGGTACAAAATTTAAAATCCGATAATAATACATTATTAAGGATCCAATGGAATTGGTGCCGTCGAATTCCGTGATTGTGCCCTAAATCGTTATTTTTAATCGTTGATTAAATCGAAAATTTCTAAAATTTACGAAATTACTTGAAATTTCAATTTTAAAAACTAACTCGATTCTAATTCAAATAGAATTTATATCAATATTAAAAATCATTTCGGTTTTATATTCAACACCAATTAAACTATTTAAACGATTTTTAATTATTGACTCAATAATTAAATTTATTAATTAAATCACTATATTTGGAACTTAAGTTTTACTACACTATTTTTGATCGATAAACTCGTATCAAAATCCCATTCACATTTCAAAACTCAACATTTAAAATAAATTAAATGTTCAAAATCAAGACCAAAAATCCAGGTCGTTACAATACATGAAAGTTGCCACCATGGTCTGTAGGTCCTTTTTCGATACTGGATAGGATTGAGAACATAACATATAAGATTGTCATATCTTAGAAGATGGCAGACATGCACAATGTATTCCATGTCTCATTTGTGGAAGTTTATGCACGGCTAAGGCGAGATGATTGCATAAGATCACTTGATATGAAGTAGCTTAGGAAGAATATGGTTGAGTTAGTAAATGGTCAGTGGAGTGAGAGCAGAGGCGATAGCACATGGAAACCCGAGTTGAGCATGAGAACCACATATCCAGAGTTCTTCATTTGGCAAGGCTTTCTATTTTTCCCAACTACTTTCAATTTTGATGTCACATAGGATAGTTTAGTGCCACCATACAGGGATATGTATATTTATATTGTTGATTGCTTGGCTTCATGTTCGATGCTTGAGATGGTTGCTTGTGATTATTAGGCATATGAGGTAACTATGGAATTTTCCTTGAATTAATTAGGGATTTCAGGTGTGAATTTCCTAAAGGAGGAGAGAGAGAGTAATAAACTATATTTTACATATCGAAGAATAATATTATTATTTTTAAATCCATTTGAGGCTCTATGACTTTATAAGTTTTCAAAATGCCTACTAGTAACATTTTCTATCCTTATAATTTTTGTCAAACAATTTCGACATTGGAAATCTTATAAGACATATAACTATTGATAGAAGCTGACTTAATGGTTGAAACCACTTTCCATTGAAAATGTATGATGGTTTCCCTTTCCATAGAATGGTTATAATAAGAATTTGGATATACCATTTAGAAGCTATGGCTATTTGAATTTTCGGCTGACTTTAAATAGACTAATGGGTAATCAGTGGATGATAAGTGCAGCCCATTAGCTTAATTCATAATTAGGGCTAATAGTAACATCTAACAGCATCCACTGATCATTTTCCCTCGTTAATTTCTAGTTACCTCCAACCACCATTAACATGAGATTAAGCCTAGATTCACTATTTCCATCATGTAATTAGCGTAATTAATGAATTAAAAGGGATATTAGCAAGGAATATTAAAGAACTACTGTTTAGGGATTTTGGGATTCATGCATATACTATTCACTATCTCATTTGACTTGAAATATGGGTAATTTGGCATTCGATAGTGATATTGATTCTCTCACTATCCTATGTAGTTACTACTTTGATTTTTGAAATAATTTGAAAAGGTCAAATGTTTAAAATTTAGATTTGACATTAATAATACCTTTAAATCAAGATTAAAATGATAGATTTGTATTTTGACACATTTTATACCAATACCAACCATATTGCCATTTTTATATAAAATCAAACCTAGGATGATATATGCTCGTAAATTGTGTTAGGATTGATTGTATGAAATGCTTGGATGTTATGTGATGATGTTTAATGGTTGTAATTTTTTTTGATGTTTTGGTTAGTTTTTTGGCGTAGTTAGGATTATAGTTGTCAGTAGTGCAAAGTGGCATAAAAAAGTTCAAAATGTGATGTGGTTGGAATATGATGTTGTTTGAAGTCCAAATGTACCCGAAAAAAGTCGCAAGTTGTTTGAAATTGAATTGATAACTCAAATTGTGCTAGTTGAAATACGGTCCACGGTGGAAAAATATGATCGGTGGCGGAAGTGCTTCGAGTTGTGGAGTGTTTTGCTTCGGGTTTCCAAGGTAGGAACTTCGAGTCAACTGAAGGTGTGAAAGGGTGAAAAGATTTGGACTTAGAATTGTTTTGGTAGGCAAACCCATGGTCGGCATTTGGGTAAACTTTGTGTCAGGATGGACAAATATTCAGGATGAAGGCATGCCAGCTCCGAGGCGAGCCAATGGTCATGGGATCGAGGCAAAACTTTGGGGGTTCGAGAGCGATGCCTAGGTGGCCGTGTCGCGTGCATTCATTCATTCAACGTTTTGTTTTGGAAATTGCGGCATGATGAAAAACGATGATAAACGATGAGACGAAAGTGTGATGCTTCTATGTGATGCCTTCGGAATTTTAATATGTGGATTCTACAACTGATGTGGACGTCTATAAGTTTCCGATGACGACTTGATCTAAGATGTCGTGATGATGATCCGTAAGAATGAGTTTGAGTAAAGGAACACATGGGCAGAACAAAGAAGGGTTCTACCATGAAAAGTAGAATGAGAAAGGGTCTCGATATGATGAATGGAAACGAATAGAGCGAGAAAGGGCTCAGATAGGCATGTGAAGGGATCGTTGATACTTGGAGTGTTTATAGTATGCTTGTAAAGGAATAGTATGTGAAGACGCTCACTCTGTGCTTAGTCGGTTACCTCGAATTGAGGAAAGGATCCATGTACCTCAATCGAGGAAGGGATCTAGTATTCAACATCTATGTGGTTCGTATTCGAGTACCTAAAAACCGAAACTTTTCCATTAATCTCCAACTGAGGAATGGTCATATGAGTTATCATATATTTAAAGCACATGAGTGACAGTGAGAATAATTTGATAGATGCCATGTTTGCCATATTTGTTTTGTCGCTCTAGGGAAGTCAGAAGACGTATGTATTATGGAGGTGGATACCTAGACACTTGATTCTGTACTTACTATCTTGTACACCTTATGTTAGTATATTTGCATATATTATTATGTGCTAACCCTTTGGTTGTAGGGACATGTCAGGTATGATTCTTCGTACCATTGTTCCTTACCATGTCAATTTTCATAGTATTTTGAGATTGCTTATCGTTCACACCAAACTGTTGTCCGACTTGAGATTTTATGTTTTGCTTCACATTATCTTTAATACTACAGAACGAGTAGACTATATAGAGGTGTAGACAACACGTGGAGCTATATAGATGGACTAGCAGAAGTCAATGTTTTTCGTACTTATATTTTAGGCTTATTATTACTTTGTGATGGCCCGACCACTTTAAAATCAAAATCCACTTCATATTTTAGTTCGATTCAAAAACAAATGAGAACCACTTCATATTTTAGTTCGATTCAAAAACAAAATCGACATGGCCGCGCCCTTCTTTTCATTCCATTCCCAATCGAAGTTCAAATAGTCGAAGTAAGGGGAGAGATCGATTCGGGACTGCAATGTTAGGAGGTGGGTCGTGCGACTATGGTGAAGTGCGTGATTTCGCGATGTCGTGAAGGATTTAGGGCGGCAGTAGGTATCACGATGGGACAGTAGTAGGGTGCAACTCGAAGGCTGCAGCGACGCATGGTGGAGGAGTCGCGCTCGCTAGGGTTCGTGTTTGTTTGCGAGCGTCGATGAGGGAAGGTTCGGTGATGGGAATAGGCGTCTTCGTCGAACTGCGATGAGGCTAGGGTTTCGTGAGCTCGAGCGGGGCGACGTGCGTCGAGGCGATTCATGTTGAGTCTGGGATTTCCCTTTCTCTTTGGCTGTAAGGTAATTCCTTCTCATATAAAAAGAGGCTAATAGATTAAAGAAACGTAAGTAGTTATGTTTTTGAATTTAATCTTGTATATGATATTCAAACCTTAACTTACTAGTTAATTCAAATATATTTTTAATTTACTGTTGTTTTTAAATTATATATGTTAATAAAAATATTAAAGTGTTATATATATATTGAAACATATTTGGAATGATATGTAAGTCTATAATTGTAATGCAACGAAAAAATTTATCTTGAGCATTTTCAAATTTGATAGTACTCAAGTCTAAAGCCTGAGTAATTTGTTGATAAACTTCTAATTATTTTCGTTACCAAAAGGTTATTATAGGGAAACTGGTTTAAAAATCTTATTATTAGTTAATTAAATAAAAAATAGTAATTGATTGTCCGATCATTCAAATGTTAACAAACTTATTTACTTTTCGAAAATTATTTTTAAATTAAATAATTTGTTAATTAGATCTATGGGAATTACTTGTCTAATTAATTCGTATATTAATTAATTACAAAATGTTTGTACGAGGTTGAAATCTGAAAAGGGAAGAACAAAACTAGTCTGCAGTGGATTGCAAACCAAGAATTCAAGGTGAGTTAATCTCACTCATCTGGTTGCTATTTAAATTTAAATAGTTAAATTTAAATAATTGGTTGAATGATTGAATTGAATTGATTTGATGTGCTGTGTTATATATAGTAGTATATAGTATATATTGGAGTGATTGATTTCTTGCATTATATAGTGGATGAGACCCTATGCGCCGCATAATAGTGGTTGATATTATACAAATCACATATATCGCGATATTCCACCTCGAAGCGGAATTGGTATTGTGCTAACATCTGTGGATGTAGGGAAACAGATTGGTGGGATCCAACTGGATTCCTCAAAATTATTTGGACTGTTTAATATTCTGTGTTATGAATATTTGATATTCTGTGATGAATTATATTGATAATTGAAACATTGAATTGGATTTTTTTTTTGAAAAAAAATATAAGAGTAAATTTTGGAAGAGAAATAATTATAGAAGAAAAATAAGAATGAATTGGAAAGAAATAAAAGTGATTTTTTAAAAACTAAAGTTATATTGTAAAGTAAAGATTTAAAAAAAGTTTTAAATCAAAAATTAAATCTGGAATTCAAGTTAGTGAATCTCAGTTTTTAAACAAATAAAGTTTTTTAATTTAAATTATTTTAACAACTTGAATGTTGAAGTGTATTTTTAAATTGATATGAATTTAAAAATGAATTTGGTTTTAAATTCCTTTAAACTTCTTTATAAAATGAGTAATTTATCTATTTAATGAAGTAAATAAAAAGGTAGTTAATTATAGGTTGAGATTAATCAAGAGTGATTAATACTGTGGTTTAATTAATGTAATTAATTTAGATTAGTATAAATTAAAATGATAAGTGATATATGAGAAATTAATTAATATAAGTAATTAAGGATTAATGTAATTAATTATAGTTAATTAAATTGGGAAGTAATTAAAGATTAAAAACAGATTTTGGTTAAGAATAATTAATTTGTGTAATTAATTAAAGATAATCACTTGAATGTAATTGAAGGATAATTAATCAAGGGTGATTAATTAGGATGGATAATTAATGGATGATTAATTAATTAATTTGAAATTAATTAATGTCAAGTGAAGGAATCTAAGTGATTGAGGTTAGTAATTCAATTAGAAGTGATTAAATTTATTTTGGAAGTGATCAAGTTTGCTTATGGATGATTGAATGGTATTGGATACCTTGAATGAGTTAATATCTCTGATATTAAATATTTTGTAGTATCATATGTTTGCGAGGACAGGATATCGTGGTTATCTATCAATGACGAATTGTTGTGTAAAGGGACATCCTGTATTTAAAGTTTGAAGTGTATTTCATTTGGATAACTTGGGTTAGGATGACATGAGACTCGAAGAGACCGGGGGTCGGGTACTAGAAAATACCCGAAACCACTTCGAATTTTTATAGATTGATATGTTAGGCTGGAATAAAAAGATTTAAGTGAACTGGACTGTTTAATCTAAATTTTGGCACTTAGAAAATTGTTGTGTGAAATAAGTGATGTCCATAACAAATTGTGAATTTGTAAATTAATACGAGTTACCTTGGTTTTTATTTAAGTTGCATGCTTTGTATTCCATGTTAGATGGCTTTACTCACACTGGTTTCCAGCCTAGCTCGGTTGTTACTTTGATGTAATGCTCGGGTCAGACCGAGTATTACAGATTTTCAGGTAAGGACGTTCTGGAGCTTAGGAGGCGAGCTGGATGGCAAGAACGTATGGAGCGTTTCCACTATATTATATTGTTGTATATTCTGAGACATGATGATTGTGTATATCGAGTGTTTGTATATATGTGTAACTCTGATGTATTATAAATGTATTTGACAGATACAGAATTCTTTTGTAAACTGTTATTATTTGTTATTATATTTTATTCGCTGCGAATGTGAGATGTTGGTGGTTTTGTTCTTCTTCTTCTATCTCTTTCTTCTTTTCTCTAACTATCTGGAATTTTTTGGATCGGAAAATCTGGGTCGTTACAGTTGGTATCAGAGTTGAAAGGTTAAGCAAGAACCTTGGCTCTATTGGGATCACTCATTAAGGATAGGGTTAATGGTACCCTAGAATGAGTTGAGTGTGTGTGTGTGTGTGTGTACATGAGCGCGTACTTGTTATTTTCTTATATAAATATTTTAAATGATTTTATATAAGATTATACTTTGATATATAAAGCAAAAATTCTTTCTAATAAATATTAAGGTAATTGTTTGTTATATTATTTGAAAATTTTAATAATGAGAATTAAGTAGTAATAGAAATACAACCAAATTAAAATTAAATAAAGATAAGTTTGAAAGGGATTCAAACTGAAATTAAAATCTTGAATTTGGAGAAGAGTTTTCAAAATAAGATAATAGTGAATTGGTTTCCTGGATTGTTATGTTTAATAATAAAATGTGAATTAATGAGTAAGCAAAATGAATTGTTTTAAGGAAGCAACCATTTAGGTAAGCATGACTTATGAATTGAAATTGGTTCAATTTGAAATTTATTTGAATTAATTAAAATTGAGGTTAATTCAACTTGAATTAGGGTCAAATCAATTTCAATGGAAATTGAAGTTATTTAAATTGGAGTTGGGTCAATTTAAATGGAAGTGGAAATTTAAATTGGATGGATGGGGAATTGAACAGTTTGGCTCTGGATTATTTTCAAAATAAATTATTTTAGTATAAATCTATTTTCCTAATTATTTACTATACAACTTTTCTTTTTAAATTCCAAAACTATCTTATATTTACTTAACAACTACTTCGAAACTATTTAACTATTTTGTAAACAAATTACTATTTTTCCAACTATTTCATAATTAGTTTCTATTTTACCATTATTTTGCAATTATTTTACTATTTTTCAACTATTTTGCAATTACTTAACTATTTTACAGCTATTTTACACACTAATAATTATTTTTCAACTACTTGTCTATTTTTGAACTTTTCAAGCTATTTTCTGAATTTAAGCTGGACAGAGTTCAAACTGTTTATGATTGAATACCCATTTAGGATAAGGATTAAAGCGATAATCCAATAGAATTAAAACAATTGTGATTATGTGGATATAAATTAAAGGAAATGTGAATAGAAAGAGAAATTGATTTAGTTGATAATCAATGAAGATAAATACGTAGGATGTACGTATATTATTCTATTCTCATAGTGATTTGATCCAGATTCGAGCACAAAATTTCGAGGTAGTTATATCGATCCGAGTTGTGATTTTTCACTCGATTTTCGGCGGCGAACGTGTATATGGATTATTTATTGGTTTTGGATATTCTCTATCATAGCTAGGCTATGCAAGGAGAATGACGGTTTCTGATCAAGAAACCAGATCTGTTTCCGCACTAGGAAGTCGGGTGGACGATACTAGTTCGGAAGTGAAATTGTGTGATCGAGTGAGCAATCAGATTGGTATAGCGTACGGATGATATGTGTACATCATACGGATTTGAATGAAATTGATATTGAAAATTTGTGACTAAGAAATGTGAAATGATTTCTTTTGAAAAGGAAGTATATTTTGTGAAATGTACAATGGATAAAAGTGAAAGTTGGATATTTTTATGATGATAAGTAAGATGGAAACAACTTTATAAAAAAAAAGAGTAATCAAATTTGAATATTTGATTTTGAATGAACATAGTTATATATCTTTGTTATATAAGATAAATCTCCCCTTGTTGAATCTATTGCCGGAAGAAAAGGATTTTGAAAGTGTTTGATGTATAAAAAGAGTTTTATACAAGTTTGAAATGATCCAAAGTTTTTAAATATATATATATATATATATATATATATATATATAATATAAAGGATCTTATGAGGATTTTGGAAAAATGTTTTAGGAACCTTTGGATTTGGAAAAGCTTTTGATTTTTGGGTAAAATCAATATTAAAATTTGGAAAGCATAGTTTGAGAATTATCGATTTTGGGATAATCGATTTTGAGAAAGGAGATTTATTTGAGATTCATACTAGGTGTATGATTTGGAAGATACTATATGTGTATAGTATAAACTGTTTTGAAAATGCATCTGGGGAAAAAGATGCTCGCTTGAAATGATCTTCTCAGGAGTTCCATAGGTTGGTAATGCCTTGAACCCTGGGGGGGATTCTAAAGTTGATCCTGTGAGGAGTCCGGACAAAACTAGTTCCTGAGGATTATGATTAGTGTGTAGCGAAAGTCAAGGGCACTGATGCCTACAGAGGCATTTGGGTTATGTTGTGGCGGTAGTGTAACTCGATGTTACTGCGATCTACTGCAGACCATAGCGAAAGTCGTGTGTGCTGCTGAGAGCCAACAGTCTGCGTTTGATTTTATATCGGTAGACTGCGACCTATGGTAACATAGCGAAAGTCGTGTGTGCTATCGAGAGCCAACGGTCTACGTTTGATTTTACATCGGTAGACTGCGACCTATGTGGGAGTGGAGAAGTTTCATTTTTGACAGCGAAAATCGAGGGCGCTGATTAGGGATGGCAATGTGGCGGGTCTAGGGTCCAAACCCAGTCGACTCGCCTCTGTTTTGGCCTGTCCAATCCGCCCCATTGGGTCATTGGGGAGGGTAGACCCATGACCCGTTCTTGAGTGCTTCAGGTCTTCGGTCGGGTCGGGGCTAGATTGACCCGCCCCAACCCGACCCGCAGTACTAACATCTCATGAAACTGCTTTATTACTTAATGATTTATTAATCTTCTTAGATATAAGTGATTCTAGCATGGATATTAAAATGTTCCAATAAATAATCTATATAAAAAATTAGAATATTAAGTTGCGTCATTGATAATTATACAATAACATATGTATATATTTTTTGAATTATTATTGTACACATCATTTTTACTAACTTTCCTTGGACGCGTTGTTATTTGTATTTCATGTATTATTTGGTGATAACGAGTATAAACAAATAAATATATGTAAGTTGGTACACAATTTTGAATCAATACATGAGACTCGTCTGGTCTTGGAACGGGTTGGGTCTACCCTGACCCGTACGGGTCCCGAGTATGGGGCAAAATTCCAGACCCGCACCGGGTCTACAGGGCGGGTCTGGGGCGAGGTCTAAAAAATCCAGGATGGGTATTGGGCACTAAAAACCCGCCTCAACCCGCCCCATTGCCATTCCTAGCGCTGATTCCTACAGTTACATGGACTTTTGCTGCGATGACAACGTAACCCTAGAATGTAACTGCAATCTGTTGTGGGTTCCATGGCGTAATCGAGGGGAGCGGAGTGCGTACAGTTACATGGACTTTTGCTGCGATGACAACGTAACCCAGGATGTAACTGCGACCATGGATAGGGGTGATGATTCCAAAGCATTCTCACCAAAGATATTTCTTCCATTTTCAAAAACTGTTTTCTATATTTTCAATAAAATTATTTTCCAAGTATTTTTGCTGGATGTTGAAAATGGGTCTGCTAAGTACTTATAGATTTTCAGTCCTATGCCTGATCAACATATGATCGAATTTCTGTGAGAATAAGGATGGACCGGTTGAGACAGCGAGTTATAAGAAGCATTTTTATAAAAAGCTATTTAATAATATTATGTGAATTTAAAAGCATTTCTAAATTTTTAAAGTAAAAGTGTTGGAATTTTGGAAAATTAAAGAAAATCCAAACTGGAATTATGAAAAAAAATTGAACTCAGGAAAATTTAATGAAGTGATTTTTGTAATAAAATCGAATATTGATATAAAATTTAGAAGTAAGCTAATTGGCTAAATAAATTATTTGATAGAGTATGTTAACAAAATTTAACTCGGTTAAGTAAAATGGATTGTAAGTTAATAATGGAGTTTGGAAATGAAAGCTTGAGTTATAAATTAAATTTGACTTAAATTGTTAATGAATTGAATACAATTGAAATATTGTCGAATAAAAGGAAATTGGATTGAAACAGAAATAGTTTGAATTGTAAATTAAGTTTAAGAAGGTAGAAATAAAGTGAAAATGGCCTTGTAATTAGTTAAATGAGCCGTGAATGAATTGAATTTGGAAATAAATTTTATAATAACTAATCAAATAAATTTGTAGATTGAAATGAGATTTGATTGAAATAGAACCAAGTTAAATTGAAAAGGAAAATTTATTTTGCAAAATGAAGTGAGCTTAAGTTTTGAAGTTGGACTAAATTAAAGTAAATTAACATAAGTTTAAAATTTATAGAAGCTCCACTTCGAGTAAGAATAAAAGACCATTAAATAAAAGCTTAGATTGAATTAATTTGGAATGTTTAATGGTAAAAAGCATGGTATGTGTCGACCTAAATAAAATGGTTATGAATGAATTAAAATGGAAGGAATTAAATATAAATTGAGTCGAAATCAATTTAAATTGGTTATAAAACTTAAGTAATTATTTATTCATATGGATATCATCAAATTGCATAGAATGAACTGTTATTTGACATAAACGAAGGTAATTAAATTTCTATGAGTTGATAGAGATTAAATAAATGGACTTTAAGATCAATTGAATTGAATATGAGCTTGTTTGGATTAAAAATAAATTGAATGTAGGAAATTGAGTTGCAAACCATTTAAATTGAATGAAGTTGTATACGAAATTGGTTGTAAACAATTAAAATTAATGTAGGAACTCTATAAGTTGCTTATAAATATTGTTTAACCTGCATTGCTTATAGAAACTCATATGTTTACTATTTAAATATGTAAAATGTTGTTAAGTTACATGATTTTGGCACTTACATATTCAAATTGAGTAAGTATAAGTACCGGAAGCCGTTTGGCTGGATTTGGACGCGCTAATTGCTAAAATAAAAAGTCGCTTGCTTAAAATGCTAAATAAAGGTACGCCTACGCAATAAAAATAGGAAATATGAACTATTTTTGTTTTTCCGACCGTGTGGGTCGATGTATATATGTGACGCCCCACCTCTATACCCACGCTAGCCAAGGACACTACGGTGTAATGCCGTCAACTAACACGGAGAATAAGGCTGTTGAGGAGCGACCATCTGTATAATTACTTTGTGTTAGTATCAATATGCCAGAAAAAAATATAACTTGCATTCTTTTCAAGAGGAAATCGGACATACCGACACAAACTCAAAGCTAATACACCGTGGCTATAATGTCTTCGGAAACAAATATAGAAATAAACATAACACAAATCAGTCACAGATAATTCAAATCACAAAGGCGGAAAAAGAAATGAATAGAACACATGAAAGTGTACATCAGAGTAGTGGTCAAACAAGATACCACGATATCACAAAAGAATGATTACAAGAGCTAGACAAAAGAATAAGTACACAACTATGAGTCTATATCTCAAATGTATACAACCAAAAACTACTAATCTTAGTAGTTAGCCAAAATTCAGGATGACAATCCTAGAAGTGAAGTCAAGCAGAAGCACCTGTAACATCTCGGTCTGACCCGAGTATTATTTAATAAGAAAATAATAAACGGATCATTCTAGCTATAAATATCAGATGAAATGATATGGAATAAGAGATATGACTAAATGTATACTAATCACAATGCCAAGCTGTGATAAATAAGTAATTGAAAATCAACAAGAGATTAATCAATATCACAAAAATATTCTCAAAGATCAAAAGGAATGTCATACTCCTTATTTCATTCACCAAGCCACAAATATTGACAACATATAAATGCCAATCATAAAATTGGTGAAATTCAAATTTTAGAATTCATCAACAGAAATCCAGGAATCACAAAAATGATCATAAAAACGATCAATCACAAAAAGGGGGAGGCCTATCACAAAATGGGAGCATGAAAACTCACCGACACGTGTATCACAAAACGAGACGCTATCCCATGGTCGCTAACCATAGAGACGGTGCAATGACGTAGTACAACGGTACGCCCGAGGAACCTGAAACTCGTAAAATTCGGTGCAACGACGTAGTACAACGCTACGCCCGAGGAACATGAAACTTGTAAAATTCGGTGCAACGACGTAGTACAACGGTATGCCCGAGGAACCTGAAACTTGTAAAATTCGAAACAACGACGTAGTACAACGGTACGCCCGAAGATCCAAACTCCATAAAAACATGGGTCGCTAGCCCACAAAAATTGGGTCGAAACCCCAAGAAATAAATAGGTCATTAGCCTATAATAAAAATGAGACGAAACTCAATAAAACGAGGTACTGTCCCTAACGTGGACAAAGAAACATAGCATATTGCTAGTCATAATCACAAAAATGATCATCATCGATCATCAAGAAGTGTCAATTACACTAAGCTAGTAAGTATATGAGCTTAGCATCATATCCCATAACCACTAGCTTAACTTAAGTATTTACGAACAAATTGTAGATCTCCACTAGAAAATTGTCGCAAGAGATTCAATCGAACAAGTCCAAGAATTAACCAACGAAGTAAACACAAGCGTTTCATACCACTCGTTTTACTTAGCCGTTTAATTAGATTTCTCATACGAGTGAGGAAAATGTTTGTATATACTAATAGATTGAAAACGATTTTAATAAATGAGCTTTGTATTGAAATACTGTTGAAATCGTTTTGATGAAAGAGTTTTGATATTTACTACTAGTATAGAAACCTTTATATTTTTAAAGTGACAAATCACAAAAATGATTGTAAAACAATCAATCATCGAAATTCACATACGGAGACGTGAATAAAATCCAAAGGAATCGATATCAAATCCATCAAAATGGATATTTCGAAAACTCCCAAAGAAAATGTCATCAAAGTCGATAATAAATGATAACAACAAAAGGGAAACAACATGAATCGATTAAAGTTGGAAATTCAACAAAATAGACAATATAGGAAAAATTGGCAAATAGGAGCAGGTTGGTCAACAGGACTCCCTGATTCGGTTGATTGAACCAAATGTGGAAGTGCTCGGGTAGCAGGTCGGTCGACCGGACCCTGAGCTCGGTAGGTCGGAGCTTGTAACCTGCACTTCCAAAACAAAGGCAGGAAGTGCTCGGGTAGCAGGTCGGTCGGCCGACTACAGAGCTCAGTCGGCCGAACCCTGTTGCCAGCACTCCCATGCCTATCTAATGAATGCCAATCCCTTCCGAATTGAAAACGGTCGAGCAACGGCACTAAGGATTTACGCCATCGACTACCCGGCCATAGAAGCTCTTCGGTTCATCACCAAAAACATGATCAAGACATCAAAGCTATGATTCTTAAAGAATTGAACCCAAAACACTAAAAATTGGAATATTCACCAAATCAATCCAAACCAAAAGCAATTGCACAAGAATAAGTGTTAGGAATTCATAACTAACAATCGAAGATAAATATAGGCTTAGATGTGAGATAAAAATCTCACCTTTTCACAAAAACAAAGAAGAAGAAGCTATAGAGCAATGGCAAGAACAATCACTCTTCAATTCCAACCCAACAAGCTTGAATCTAAGCTTAAAGGAGAAACATTTCCTAAAGTTAGGTTTAGGAATTTCTGAAATTGAATGGAGAAAGAGTTGGAGAAGATGAAGAGAAGGCTTACCAAAGTTTCTTCTATTAGTTTGGAGCAAGAGCTTGATTTGCAAAAGAAAACTAGGGTTTGGAGTTTTAATTTCGCATTCCACTCACAATTAATCTCTTTAGAACTGAAAAGTATAGGAAGAGGGAGTGAATGAAGATGAGTGGTTCAGTTTGGGGTATTAAGTTTGGCTTGTGGGCTGAACCCAACCCAAAGCCCTAAGTGAAAAGGTAGCAAAATTCAACTTACTCCAAACATATCGAAGCTTACACTCAAAAAGGTTGCAAACGGTATTTTGAACTCAATGGAAGGGGTCTCGAGTCCCTATTCGATTGTTTGCAAAAAGTAGGTTTTCGGACTAAAATCCGAGTATCGATAAAATATTTAAATAAAATATTTAATTATAAAATCGATAAATATGCGGATTGTTATGGACTCCCCTCCTTAAAGAAATTGCATCCTCGCAATATTTAGGAAGAAAATATAAAGTAACAACCATAAAAGCATATTCAACACAAAAGAAATTTGAAATAAAAAGTTCAACTCAAAGAGCACGAGAAAGTAAGTCCGGATGTGTTTGCTCGATGAATTCTCTAGATTCCCAAGAGCAATCCTTAGGATTTGAGGACCACTGAACCTGCACAAGCAGAACATCTTTACTTTGAAGGCATTTAACTTCCGAAGCAATAATACGAAGAGGATGTTGCTCAAAAGTTAGATGAGGCGAAACTTCAATTTCTTCCACAACACCGGGCTCAAGAATCGAATCGGAATCTCGAAGGCATTTCCGCAATTGAGAAACGTGAAACACGTCATGAATAGCAGAAAACTAAGCCAGTAATAAAAGGCGACATACCATGGAACCAATACGTTCGGTGATGGAAAATGGACCAACATATCGTGGTGCTAACTTTCCCGATCGATTGAAACGCACAACACCTTTCATAGGCGAAACACAAATAAACACAAGATCTCCCACAGAAACTTCTAGTTTCCTTCTTCGGTTATCGGCATAGGATTTTTGTCTACTCTGGGCTTCTTTCATCCTATGACGAATAAGATCAATCTTTTCTGTGGAATCACGAATAAAATCTGGACTTAAAACCAGCTTCTCACCGGCCTCAAGCCAACAAGAAGGAGAATGGCATGGCCTTCCATAGAGTGCCTCAAAAGGATCCATATCAATACTAGATTGGAAGCTATTATTATAGGAAAACTCGACAAGAGAAATGTGATCTTCCCAACTTCCACCAAAATCAAAAACACATGCACGAAGAAGATCTTCAAGAGTTTGATTCACACGCTCGGTTTGTCCATCAGACTGAGGATGATAAGCGGTGCTAAAATTAAGCTTCATTCCCAAAGCTTTTTGAAGAATCTTCCAAAATCCACTAGTAAACAATGGATCACGATCGCTAACAATAGTAGTAGGAACTCCATGCAATTTAACAATTTCTTTAATAAAGAGTTTGACCAAAAGAGGTACGGTTCGATTGGACCGAACGGGAATAAAATGGGCGGATTTAGTGAATCTATCAACTATCATCCATAAGTTATCATGACCCGAACGAGAACGGGGAAGGCCATCAATAAAATCCATGGAAATTTGATCCCACTTCCAAATTGGAATTTCTAAAGGTTGCAATAACCCACCAGGCCTTTGATGTTTGGCCTTAATGAGTTGGCAAGTCATGCAACACTTAACAAAGTTAGAAATATTAGATTTCATTCCCTCCCAATAATAAAGTTGCTTCATATCCACGTGCATTTTACTACTACCGGGATGAATGGTAAATTTAGAACGATGTGAATCTTCTAAAATGTCTTTACGAAGATCTATATTATTTGGCACGATAAGTCTACCAAATTTTCGAATACTGCCACGAGAATCAATATCCAAGTCTTTCAAAACTTCAATATCATGTTTATCCCAAAATTTTTGGCCAAGAAGAGCCAATTTGGGATCCGCTTTTGAGCTTCAAGAATGCGGTCCAAAAGAGAAGGATGAGCCTCAGGGCTACATAAAACAAGAGATGAATATAAATCGAAAATGCGATCTCGAATCTCACAAGTGGATAAAATTCTAAGATCATTCCACTCGGATATCATCATACAAACAACCGCTTGTTGCTTGCGACTAAGTGCATCGGCAACACGATTTCCCTTTCCGGGAGTATAAAGAATATCAAGATCATAAGACGCAAGAAATTCGAGCCAACGTTGTTGACGCAAATTTAGTTCCTTTTGAGAAAATATATACTTCAAAAATTTATGATCGGTGTAAACAATAGATTTTTCTCCCAAAAGATATTGACGCCAAATGCAAAGGGCGAAAATAATAGCCGCGAGCTCTAAATCATGAATGGCATATCTAGTCTCGGTTGGCTTCAATTGCCTAGAAGCATAAGCAATAACACGTTCTCTTTGCATAAGAACGGCACCCAAACCAACACGACTAGCATCGGTATAAACAACGAAATCTTGATTCCCCTTGGGAATAACAAGAATAGGAGCATCTGAAAGGAGTTCTTTTAGTTTCTGAAAAGAAGTTTCACATTTGTCCGACCAAACGTATTTAACACCTTTCTTCGTTAAGCTAGTGAGAGGCACGGAAATTTTAGAAAAGTCCTTTATGAAACGGCGGTAATAACCTGCCAATCCAAGGAAGCTATGGATTTCCGTCACACTCTCCGGTCTCTTCCAATTTTGAATCACTTCAATCTTTGAAGGATCCACGGAAATTCCGGATTCGGAAATAATATGACCAAGAAACTTCACACTATGTTGCCAAAAATGGCATTTAGAAAATTTTGCTTTTAATTGATTACTCCTAAGGGTTTCCAACACAATCCGAAGATGTGTTTTTTCATGCTCCTCCTCGGTTTTCGAATACACAAGAATATCATCAATAAAGATAAGAAAAGATCGATCGAGAAAATCTTTGAAAACTCGATTCATATGGTCGACGAAATAAGCCGGAGCATTCGTCAAACCAAATGGCATAACAAGCCATTCATAAGATCCATAAGGAGTACGGAACGATGCCAAATGGATGCTATCCTCCGCAATACGAAGCTGATGAAATCCGGTAGCCAAGTCCAATTGTGAAAAGACTTAGCACCACTAAGTTGATCGAATAGACCATCAATCCGAGGTAAAGGATATTTATTCTTGATAGTAAGATCATTAAGCTTGTGGTAGTCAACACAAAGCCTAAGTGTACCATCGGATTTCTTCACAAAAATAACCGAAGCTCCCCAAGGAGAGGAACTAGAGCGAATAAATTGCTTCGTCTCCAATTCGGATAATTAATTGCGCATCTCCTCATTTTCTTTATTGGACAAAAGATAAGGAGGACGAGTGATAGGTTGAGCTCCAGGGATGAGATTAATTATGAACTCAATTGATCGCTTAGGTGGTAATTCTAAAACGGGCTCAAATATGTCGGAAAATTCACGAACAACGTGAATAAGAGAAATTATATCTTCCTCATCATCATTATCGTCATCATGAGGATTTGAAGAATATAAAGATGCAACCAAGCTGGAATCCAAATCTTTAAGATTAATAAAAATCTGCTTAACAGATTGAGGATGTCGAAGATGAATAGTCCGCTAAGGACATAGGATTTGGGCTTCATAGCGGTTAAGCTAATCCATTTGCAAAATCATTCCAAAGCCTAAGTAGCACATAACATGCAAGTCGGCAAGGAAAGAAAGATCACACAAAATAATCTCGACATCTTTACACAATAAACTGATTGTTGCGGATCCACCAACCTGATTCGCAATTCTCAAAGAAGTCATTAAACACAAAACATCCAAAGAAAAAGTATCAACAAGATCTTTTGAAACAAAAGAGTGGGATGCACCCGTATCAAAAAGAACTCGAATGGGTTGATCACGAAATAAAATAATGCCATCAAGGATAGAATGAGAAATACCTTGACCACGAGATGTGTTGCCAAGGGTTTGAGCAACATTAAGCTTTCCCTCCTTCCTACCTTGAAGTTTGGTACAAGAAGATAAATAATGATCCGAACTTTTGCAATAGCGACAAAAGAGAGGTTTTGGACACTTGTTCGCATAATGGTCCTTAGAACCACAATTGTAGCATTGCCCACCACTTGGGGCAGAAGCTTTCGCTATTGGAATTGCTTGCTTCCCTTTCTTGTTGGGATAAGACCCTTTGAACTTAATAAGCCTTTTCTTGTTGTGGTTGAATTTTGGTTTAGCACCCACAATGTAACGACCCAGAATTTTTAGAAATTAAAATTTGAATATTTAATTAATTTTAAATATTAAGAAGTGAATTTATAAGCCAAATAAATTTTATTTTGAATTATTGGATTTAATTGGATAATTAAATCGATAATTTAATATGAGAAATTATGGAAATAATTGGAAATGAGGTTAAATATGATTGAAAACGATTTGTAAAATTTTATTTTATCATATAGAAGTTAGAATGATATTTTAGAACTTTTAAAATTGAATTAAGAGTTTATTTGTGAAAATTGAATATTTTAATATTTAAATCGACTAGTGAAAATAGTCAATTTTTGAACAGTCTTAGAATTGAACGAAACCAGTTCCATTGGATCCGTAATAGTTAGTTATTACCGGATTTCAATTTTCGTGTCAATCGGAGCTATCGTTTGATCGTGGCAGCTCGAAACGCATCGAATTGTTTTTAATTTAAATTTGACGAGTGAAAATAGCCATTTTTCAAAAAGTCTCGGATTTCGACGAAACCAGTTTCATCGGATCCGTAATGTGATACTATTGTAAGGTTTCAAATTTCGTGTCAATTGGATTTACCGTTTGTCCGGTACAAATTAAAATGCCTAGAAAATCGTTTAAATCGGTTTAATTTAAATTGAACGTTTATTGCCATAACTCGCACAGATGTCCGAATTAGCTCCCGAAACCTATTCCATTGTGTCCGGAACGCGGGGTAAACCCTAGGAACGTCAGTTTCGGCGCGTAAATCGGAGTTTGGAATTCCCGGATGAATAGTGATTGAAAAATCTTCTATAAATAGCCCTTCACTCAAGAAAAAAAAAAACCCTAAAACGTTGCAGCCGCCGGCCCTAGGTCCTATGGCCGAAAATGCTCCTTCCTTCTCCCTCGAATTTCTTTAAATCCGTTCATTAATTCGAAAAACTTTCTACATGAAAGTTATAGAGCACGATGAGAGCTACAAGATCAACGGTCAAGATCGCGAATGGCTTCACGGATCAATGGGAATTCGAGTTCAAAGATGGCCGTTCATCTTGCGTGCGCAAGTATCAAGGCTTGACCGAGCTTCATGGCCTTGGGGCCGAACCTAGAGCAAGCTATGGCCTTCGATGTGGAGGTGTCTGATCAAATTCTAGTTGAGCGAGGAGGCGGCGATTCTAAACCCTAATCATGCTAATGGGTTCGGTTTCTTCGTTGTTGCCTGGGAGCAAATTTGCGTTGGGGAAGAAATAGAGGGGGACGGTCACGATGGGGGGATGTTTGATCTTGTGGCCTGGAATTAGTGTACGGTTTTAATTATGAATTTAAGTTGTAATTATTAAGTTTAAATTCGTATAAACTTCATAATATCATAACTTTTTCATACGAGGTCGAAAACGCGCGAAACCAGTTGCGTTGGAATCGTATGGACGAGCACTACGCGGTGCAACTGATTTGGAGTCGTTTGGAGTTAGTGAGAATTTTGGGTAAAATTAAACGCGCGTTTAATTTTATTCGAAATAAATCGCTAAAACGGAATTTAAAATCAAGGTGAGAACTTCTCACTCAATCGAATCAGTTTCGATTTTATTTTAAATAGTTAGATTTAAAATATTAGTATGCATGTTTGAATGATGATTGATATCTATTGATTGTTAAAATAGACATTATGCGCCGTTAGTAAGCGGATGTTATTTATTAAAAACATATACCGCGAATATTTCATAAACAGTGAAATTGGTATTATATATAATAGCAATATATATATATATATATATATATATATATATTGGCATATGTATATATTGGAGTTATTGATTTCCCGCATTTTTGGTTTAGCGGATGAGACCCTATTGCGCCGTCTATTAAGCGGATAATATTTAAATCCCATATACCGCGATAATTTCGTACTGGAGCGAAATTGGTATTGTGCTAATGTTTTTGGATGCAGGAAAACAGGTTGGAGGGATCCAACTGGATTCCTCAACAGTATTTATTTGAATTCAGATATTTTGATATTTGATTGATTATCATATACGATATGTGATATCGTTGTTGTCGTGATTGACTATTTGATATGTAGCATCATTGGACCAAGTTTTGGAATTTTAAAATGATTTTTAAAGTGATTTTTGAAAATATAAAATATTTTTGGAATTGATTCATTTTAAAATAAATAAACGTATAATTTTTAATGTTATAAAAATTATGATTTTTGAGAAATATAGTTAAAAACTGGTTTTTTGAGAATATGATGCTAATGATTTTATAAAATAGTAAAATCGGGATTTTTGAATTTATTGTGAAAAGTTTAAATATAGGATTTATAAAATTTAATTATTTTACGAATCAAAATGGTGAAATAATGACGGAGATTAAAGATGTTTTAAAATAATAGTATAAATTGATTTTATAAAGGATTTATAAATTGATATTTATAAATTAAAACCTTTGAATTATAAAACGAGTTTTTATAAGTGTTTGAATGAAGTGAAAATGAATTTTGTAAATGAATGGAATTCATAAAATTATAAATGGTGAAGTTATAAATGAAATTTATAAATAGTAAGATTTATAAATTTTGTGAAATTATTAAAGAATATATTTGGATGAATAATTGAATCTTATAAGTTATAAGATTTATAATTATGAAGTTCAAAGGAACGATTTTGCAAACGAATAAATTATAAGTATTTCACTTATAATATGAACCTTTAGTTTACAATTGAGTTATAAATCGAATAGGTTAATAAAAGAGATTTATAAAAAGTTGTTATAAAATAAATAGAAAAGGAATTTATAAACGTTGTTTTATAAATTCGCAAACGACTTATTTTAAGAAGTAAATTGTTGAAACTTATTTATGGAGTTATATTCACGTTTTTGAACTGTGAATAATCCTTTAAAAATGAATAGAAATGATGAAATTGTTAATTGAAGTATATTCACGTTTTTGAATAGTGAATAATATGTTAAAGAAATTGTTTTGAATGTGATATTTTAAACAGAATTAAAACGATCTAACGATGTTTTAAATGTGTTGAGATTCGAAACCATAGATTTCAACATTTATTGTTGAAATAGACGTTTTCGAGAAATAGAAGGAAATGGTGGACTATAACACTGTTGTTATAGTAAATGATTTCCGAAAGGAAATGTTTTGTATAGTATTGGGATTTATATATCTATTTTAATTTCGAATCCCTATACTAGTGATTTTGGGTTGTCGTAACGATGTTTTACGCAACATTCGTTTTTGCCCAAATAAATATGTTTAAGAGAATGATTTCCTTAAAGAATGAAATATATACTTAATCTCGATTTAAGTATATTGAATATTTTCTAAGTGTTGAAAATAAATAAAATTTGTGAATTACTTATTAAATAAGTATGGAAATGTTTTTCCAATGTGGAATGAAACGTTTAGAGAATTTATCTTTTTGAAGATAAATTGAAATGAATAATTGAAATCATATATGCATGAATATTTTGAAATATAAATTCATTATGGAATTTATAAATGAAAAGAAGAATTGGTTTAAAAATAAATATTGATTTATTTTTGAAGTATTGAAATTATATATCTAGTGAAGATATTTTGGAAAATAAATAATTTGGAAAATTATTTGGAAACTGGTGATGTTGTGCATATCCATTGATAGTTCAATAACCGACTATCAATATTTCCCTTTGAATGGGTAATTAATGTGATTTGTTTGAATGTGAATGCCACACTTATTTTTGAATAAGCGCTCACTATTCGCGTTAACCGGGAAAGGACCATGGGGTCGTATAACCCATTCTGAATATGTGATACGTCGTTGTGAATTGCATTGAAGATCGGTGTTGAAGACCCGGTATTTGCGAGAGCGATAGGATGACCTGTCGATTGACTCTGCACCGAGTTGCTCCGGTATAGAGTTCTCCATATGTGATGGTGAATCCGATCAGGATCGTGAATATCCGGATTGCAAGGACTTCTTTGTAAGTGCCTTCGGTTTTTTTCGAGCCCGGAACAGACTTGTATGGATTGTATGTCTGACATTACAAGTTGAGATATAAAGCCGATTTCTTTCAAATATATTTCTGTTGGTGGCGGAGAATTTATTCTCTTAGCTTAACACCCTTCTCTGAGACGTACGAGCTCAGAGGTTATATAGTTGAAGTTATCAGCGATATATTCCCAATTTGGTAATGTGACATGCTGAGTGTTGCTGTGAAATGATCATTGTGTTGATTATTTGTGATAGGATCATTTATATGATCGTCTATCCTGGTGATCATTTCTATGATCATTTGTTGACCCAAAGCATGGCTTTTGTATAAAGTATGTTTTTGTGGACGTGACTTCGTCGAGCCTCACACCCCGTGAATGGTCAAAACAGGAAAGATGCGGCAAGGTTATGAGGGGTAGAGCCCTTTAGGATGTGTGCATTTCCTTCTGGAAAAGGGTGGTATCATGGTATGGAGCCCAGATACTTACTCATGTTGAAAACACTTTGTTATGATTGTGTGAATTGATTGCGAGCGCTCGGTGAAAGGTCCCAAAGGACCGGGGGATGGCATATTCGGTCAGTTGTTACTCAGTTAGGGGTAACCCGGCCTTGTGTTGGTAGAGATCCGGTTTGGTTCTCGGGGATGTCCATCCAGAGGCATTCTCATGTGGCAATGGGAAGTTCCTTGGCCTGATCATTCGTTGGAAATCCAAAGAAACAATACGAGACTTGTACGGTTTTAGTTGTATAACCTGCTATGGAATGTGGCGGTAACCTGCTATTGAACATAGTTAGCTATAGTAGGCATACGATAATGGTCGTATGTTGGCTAAGATTTATATTCTACTTTCGAAATGAATTTTCCTACACTATACACTAATAATAATATCAAATGTTCTTTTTAAATGCGTATCAAGCATCTTTGACTATCATAAGGAGAAATCTCCTCTGATTCTGCGTTTGCATGTGTGTGTGTGCGGGAGGCCTTATGGTAGTCTCATTTTTAAAAGCATTGCGAATTGACTTTAAAAATATTCCTCTATTTTGATTTTAACGATAAATAAACTGTTTTGATTTCTCACACCAGTCCCATGACTGACTTGGAGTTTATTGTTTTCCTTCCTAAACTCTGGGTGCCCACCAATTTTCACACGGGCAGTCAGGAGTTAGGTTTATCGGGATATTCTGGATATTCTGGAGTTGCTGGAGGCAAGCTGGATGGCATGGCGTATTACTAGTATATAGTATTTCTTTTTTCCGCTGCACTGTTTGTTTGATGTTGTATACTCTGATGATATGATGTAATGAAATGAAATGTATAAAATGTAATAACTGATATAGTTCTTTGTTTAAAGATTATTCATTTATTATTATATGTTGTTCCGCTGCGAATTGTGAGATTCTGATGTTGTTCTGTTGTTTTCTATTCCGTTCTATTCTCTTTTCTTTCTATTTTAAAATGATCTATTTTCTTTCTGTTCTATTTTCTACTCTATTCTCCTACTTTCTTTCCTCTCCATCTTCTATCTTTTTCTCTTCTCTTTTCTTAAATACTTTTTCTTTTTCTTAAACCCATAACATTTCGAGTTTCCGGCCTTCGATTTCTCGGCAGTCGATAAAGTGAGTAATGATGTTGAATTTTCGAAAGTCGAAAATTTTCGGGGCGTTACACACAACATCGGTATCACTCTCTTTATCTGCCTCTTCAAGACGAAGAGCGATATCAATAAGTTGATCAAAAGAAACTTCTAGCTTTAGAAGTAAGGTCTTCTTGAGGTTTTTATTCAAGCCATAGACGAATCTCTGATTTTTCTTCAATGGGGTGTTAATGTATTCAACCCCGTATTTGGAAAGAGATTCGAAAGATGCGACATAGTCTGCCATAGAAGATTCACCTTGAACAAGGTTAATAAAGCGGCGAGCCAAAGTCACCTTCTCAGCTTCTGGTACGAATTTTAACTCGAAGCGCTCTCGAAATTTCTCCCAAGTAAGATCCGCTTCAATAATTTCAGAAATCAAAAGCTCGTATCAGTCTAATGCTCTTTCTTGGAGCATACTAGAAGCCACCTGAACACGGTGAAGATCGATAAGATTCATGCGAGAAAAGATTTGATCGCATGATCTCATCCAAGCCTGGACTTCAATAATAGTTTCAAAACCCTTGAATGGTTTCCCACCCAAGTTGGTATAATCGTTGCACAAGCATGCAAATCCAGACTTAGGATGAGTTGGTTCCGGATTAGAACCGGCTGCTTGAGCATTCTTTACTAGATCAAGAAGCTGCTGGGAAGACATAAAAACTCCATTTTGGGGAGTAGCACTAGATTGACCGGCACTGGGACGGCCAGGTCTAACCATTTCTCTTCCTCAAGAAAGAAGACGGAAGAAGAAAAAGGTTATTCGCAAATGAATATCAAGCAATCTTGATAGATAAAATAAGGAATCATAGATAAAATAGGATGAGTCGGTACGTAGACTCGAATTAAATCCTAAAGCCCAATTCCTAAGATGGACTTAGGATGATGATCCTTGCTAGAATATTCTACATTGTTTCGAAGTTTGGCTCTGATACGAAGCTGTGACGTCCCACCTCTATACCCACGCTAACCAAGGACATTACGGTGTAATGCCGTCAACTAGCACAGAGAATAAGGCTGTTGAGGAGCGACCATCTGTATAATTGCTTTGTGCGAGTACCGATATGCCAGAAAAAAAATATAACTTGCATTCTTTTCAAGAGGAAATCCGACATACCGACACAAACTCAAAGCTATTACACAGTGGCTATAATGTCTTTGGAAACAAATATAGAAATAAACATAACACAAATCAGTCACAGATAATTCGTATCACAAAGGCGGAAAAAGATATGAATATAAAACATGAAAGTGTACATCAGAGTAGTGGTCTAACAAGATACCACGATATCACAAAAGAATGGTTACAGGAGCTAGACAAAAGAATAAGTACACAACTATGAGTCTATATCTCAAATGTATACAACCAAAAACTACTAATCTAAGTAGTTAGCCAAAATTAAGGATGACAATCCTAGAAGTGAAGTCAAGCAGAAGAACCTGTAACATCTCGGTTTGACCCGAGTATTATTTAATAAGAAAATAATAAACGGATCAGTCTAGCTATAAATATCAGATGAAATGATATAGAATAAGAGATATGACTAAATGTATAATAATCACAATGCCAAGCTGTGATAAATAAGTAATTGAAAATCAACAAGAGATTAATCAATATCACAAAAATATTCCCAAAGATCAAAAGGAATGTCATACTCCTTATTTCATTCACCAAGCCATAAATATTGACAACATATAAATGCCAATCATAAAATTGGTGCAAATTCTAGAATTCATCAATAGAAATCCAGGAATCACAAAAATGATCGTAGAAACGATCAATCACAAAAAGGGGGAGGCCTATCACAAAACGGGAGCATGAAAACTCACCGACACGTGTATCACAAAACGAGACGCTATCCCATGGTCGCTAACCATAGAGCCGGTGCAACGACGTAGTACAATGGTACTCCCGAGGAACCTGAAACTCGTAAAATTCGGTACAACGAAGTAGTGCAACGGTATGCCCGAGGAACCTGAAATTTGTAAAATTCGAAACAACAACATAGTACAAAGGTACGCCCGAGAAACCTGAAGCTTGTGGAATTCGGAACAACGACGTAGTACAACGGTACGCCCGAAGATCCAAACTCCATAAAAACGTGGGTCGCTAGCCAAAAAAATTAGGTTGAAACCCCAAGAAATAAATAGGTCGTTAGCCTATAATAAAAATGAGACGAAACTCAATAAAACGAGTTACTATCCCCAACGTGGACAAAGAAACATAGCATATTGCTAGTCATAATCACAAAAATGATCATCATCGATCATCAAGAAGTGTCAATTACACTAAGCTAGTAAATATATGAGCTTAGCATCATGTCCCATAACCACTAGCTTAACTTAAATATTTACGAACAAATTGTAGATCTCCACTAGAAAATTGTCACAAGAGATTCAATCGAACAAGTCCAAGAATTAACCAACAAAGTAAACGCAAGCGTTTCGTACCACTCGTTTTACTAAGCCGTTTAATTAGATTTCTTATACGAGCGAGGAAAAGGTTTGTATATACTAATAGATTGGAAAACGGTTTTAATAAATGAGCTTTGCATTGAAATAGTGTTGAAATCGTTTTGATGAAAGAGCTTTGATATTTACTACTAGTATAGAAACCTTTATATTTTTAAATTGACAAATCACAAAAATGATTGGAAAACAATCAATCATCGAAATTCACAAACGAAGACGTGAATAAAATCCAAAGAAAACGATATCAAATCCATCAAAATGGATATTTCGAAAATTCCCAAAGAAAATGTCATCAAAGTCGATAATAAATGCGAACAACAAAATGGAAACAACATGAATCGATTAAAGTTGGAAATTCAACAAAATAGACAGTATAGGCGAAATTGGCAAATTGGAGCAGGTCGGTCAACCGGACTCCTTGAGTCGGTTTACTGAACCAAAGGTGGAAGTGCTCGGGTAGCAGGTCGGTCGACCGGACCCTGAGCTCGGTCGGCCGGAGCATGTAACCTGCACTTCCAAAACAGAGGCAGGAAGTGCTCGAGTAGCAGGTCGGTCGGCCGGCTACAAAGCTCGGTCGACCGGACCCTGTTGCCAGCACTCCCATGCCCATCTAATGAATGCCAATCCCTTTCGAATTGCAAACGGTCGAGCAACGACACAAAGGATTTACGCCATCGACTACCCGGCCATAGAAGCTCTTCGGTTCATCACCAAAAACATGATGAAGACGTCAAAGCTATGATTCTTAAAGAATTGAACCCAAAACACTAAAAATTGGAATATTCACCAAATCAATTCAAACCAAAAGCAATTGCATAAGAATAAGTGTTAGGAATTTAACTAACAATCGAAGATAAATATAGGCTTAGATGTGAGATAAAATTCCCACCTTTTCACAAAAACAAAGAAGAAGAAGCTATAGAGCAATGGCAAGAACAATCATTCTTCGATTACAACCCAACAAGCTTGAATCTAAGCTTAAAGGAGAAATATTTCCTAAAGTTAGGTTTAGGAATTTCTGAAGTTGAACGGAGGAAGAGTTGGAGAAGATGAAGAGAAGGCTTACCAATGTTTCTTCTATTAGTTTGGAGCAAGAGCTTGATTTGCAAAAGAAAACTAGGGTTTGGAGTTTTAATTTCCCATTCCACTCACCATTAATCTCTTTAGAACTGAAAAGTAGAGGAAGAGGGAGTGAATGAAGAGGAGTGGTTCAGTTTGGGGTATTAAGTTGGCTAGTGGGCTGAACCCAACCCAAAGACCTAAGTAAAAAGGTAGCAAAATTCAACATACTCCAAACATATCGAAGTTTACACTCAAAAAGGTTGCAAACGGCATTTTGAACTCAATTGAAGTGGTCTCGAGTTCCAATTCGACTGTTTGCAAAAAGTAGGTTTTCGGAATAAAATCCGAGTATCGATAAAATATTTAAATGAAATATTTAAATATAAAATCAATAAATATGCGGGTTGTTACAATATATATTTATATCCCTTTTCAAATTACAAAAGCTCCTCCGTACAAAGGAGAATCTGCCAAAAATTTTTGAAAATTTTGGGAGTTAGAAAATTTTTGAAAATTTTTGGAAAAATTTTCGTTAGCGACAAAACGATTTCAAACTGGAATTGAAATAAGGAATTTTGGAAATGGAAATTGAAACTAATTTAAAATAATAATATGAATAAGTTTTAAATGGAAGATAAAATTCAATATTTGGAGTTGAAGATAAATTGAATTCATATGGAAATGGAAAAACTAATTTGAATAAGAGTAGATATGAAAACTTTTGTAAGGAAATGTATAAAATGATTTTAAAAGCTATGATTGGATATTATTGCTAAGTAGGATATGCAGGTATTATAAAGGGAAAGGAAAATTGGTTTTGATTTCAGAAGATAAATTTGAAATTTCTCGAAAAAAAGGTATGTGTTTAAATTTCTGTATGAAATTTGATTGGGTTTTGATAGAAAAAATTTGAGAAATTTTGATAATTCAAACTTTGGTCTTAAATTCAAATTTGAACTGTTAAGTAAATAATATTATTGGACTTGTAGATAAGTTTGGAAAGCTAGAAAAAGGTTTAGTGTGTCTTTAATAAAAAGATTTTTTTGAGAATTGTTTGGTTTTGGGAAAAAGGTAATGGGTATTGGACTATTCTTCTTAATTGGTAATTTCAGGGACGAAATTCTTTTAAGGGGGAGGAATGTGACGACCCAGAATTTTAGAGCATTTGAGATTGGAATATTTAATTGATTTAAATATTTGAAATGTTAATTTTAAATTGAATTCCAAATATCACTACTTATTTGATAATTAAATTTATTGAATTTAATAATTTAAATTTGGTTAAAATATTGAATTTTCAGTTTTAAACATGTTAAAAATAATTTGAAGGCTCGTAAAATCTATGTTAACTTCTCTGCTCAAGCGACTCAAACCAGGCCCACGACTTACAATGATTACCGACTCAACAGCCTTAGCTTGTTGCCGACCTAAAATGAATGACGACTCAACTAATTGCCGACTTAACGGCTCAGAAGGAACAACGACTCACTGGGTTATAACCTTAATGCCTAAAAGGTGTTGGCCGACTCATGGAGTTCATGACTCATGGGGCAGACCGACCTTAGGCCTATGATAGGTCGTTCACGAACTAAGCAAGCGGACCGGATACCTCATCATTTTACATCGTGGCCCCTTAACTCGTACACGACTCATGACCTGGCGTGAGTCATCCACGACCTAAAGCTTCTGAGTAGAAATACAAGGCCATGATACTCAAGTCGCATTCTATTGACTCGTTCACGACTTTGGACCGTGGATTTGCCTCTATAGGTCGGCCGCGACTTAGCCTAAGTCGGTCACAACTCAGGACTTGGGTGAAAAATTCTTATCCAGATTTGCCTATAAATACGTGACCATCTCCAACATTCAAAGGACTTTTGGGATGATTTTTCTTCAAGGCATTGAAACTTCACTGTCTTCAAAGCAATCTACACTCCATCACTTCAAGCACACGTAAGACGCTTAGATCAACTTCGCACAGGAATTCAACACATTCAATCATGGATTCGAAGAACTCTGACACATCGAAGTTTTCCTTAGCTACTTGTTTCTTGAATTGAATTGGATTGTAATTGAAAGAGATTGTAATAAGTTGTAATCCGATCAGCAATAAAAAGGATTGAAGTTGATGTAGGCTTGATCATAAGCCGAACCACTATAAACTCTGTGCTCTTTACTACATTTTCTGTTACTTACTGTTATTTCTTGATTCCCGTATTCACGGGTGGTGCTTTCACGTCGTTTCTACACACACCGAGGTGTAAGCGTCAGATTTTCACGTTAACATTTTTGGTGCTTTCACTGAGAATTGAACTCAGGCTACTTCCATCATTGCTTCGCAAAGGTCTACGGAAAGGATTTCTTTTAAAACTAGGAGTTTATTGGAAATAATGGCTCCTGGAAGAAGACGAAGTTCTGCAAGGTCCGATAATGTTCATGGAAATACAGCCACCTCTCTTCCTTCAAGTCAAGCAGCTCCGACTGCTGGAGTTACACGAGCGGAGCTGGACGCTGTGATTATGGGACTGAATCAATAGTTAAATGCTCAAAATGCACAATTAGAGGCTCAGAATGCTCAGAATACCTTGATATTGAATAAGCTAAATGATTTGCTCGAGGCTAATCGTCAGCCAACAAATAAAGAAGGAAACTCTGCTGATAGAGCTCAGGGTGTTAGAGGGAATACTTCTCAAAGGGCGGTAAGCCCCGTTGAAAGGCCACTTCCTCAGGATGGAGGATCGGGACCTCACCCGACCCTTCGTGAACGATTATCAAGGCAGAACTCTGAAAGAATGGCTGACGTTTTCCCCGCAGGGCCTGTGGATGATGAAGAGTATTTTTCAGGGATGGTCCATCAAATCATGAAAGAAAGTATGCGAAAGGACGAGGATGAGAAAGAGTGGGGCTTTGCTCCAAGCAAAACTCCATTCACTGAGAGTATTCTGAAAGCTGAATTCCCGAGAAAATTTGTTCCGCCCACTACTCCAGCTTACAAAGGAACAAGTGATCCTAACGAATTTTTGTATAAGTATGACTGGCATATGACTGGCGCCAGGGCATCCGATGAGATTAAATGCCGATACTTCCCGGTGTATTTGGAAGGAGTAGCTTTATTATGGTTTACCAAGCTGGCAGTTAGATCCATTGATCAGTTCTCGGACTTAACTAAGAAGTTCAAGGAGTAGTTTCGGTTGTACGCCTCTAAAGCAAAGGATATAATGTCATTGTCAAATCTGGAGCAAAACCCAGGGGAATCCATCAGGTCGTTTCTGAATCGATTCAACATAGCTTTGGCCGAGGTTGATAATGCTGAGCCAGCATGGTCTTAACATACTTGATGAGGGCAATTGATAAATCGAGCAAGTTTGGAGAATGGTTGAAAATGAAAGAACCAAATTCACTAGATAAATTTTATAAAAAAGCCGATGAGTTCATGCGCCTGGAAAGCCTTCAAGCACCGGCTAAGGTGGCATCAGCAGAAATTAAGAATGATAGTAACGCTCCAGACAAAAAGGAATCCAATGCTCAGAAAAGGGGGACGACGGCAGAAAGAAACAAGGGGATGCAAAGAAGGGTCGAGCTTTCAACATCACACCCTTGACTGATACCCCTAAAAATATCTTCTTTGCAACCAAAGATAATATCAATTATCCTACGCCACCTAAGATGAGGGTTGGAGGTAAAATGGAGAAAAGTGGAAGATTCTGTCAGTTTCACAATCAGCCTGGTCATGACACTAACGAATGCCGACACTTGAAGGAAGTAATTAAGCGACTGTTGAAAGAGAACAAGCTCCAACAGTATGTTAAAAGGGGTAGGGACACAACAACCTCATCGGTCCAAAGGCAACAAGTCCCCGCTCACCATCCAAGCTCGAGTGAGAAGGCCATAGAACATGAGTCAGACAGGCCTGTCATTAATGTGATAATAGGAGGTCCTCACCCGGCAGGCCGAAGCTGGGGTGAGATGGAAAGGTATGCTCGTGCACTGACGCATGCACCCGCAGAAGAAAGTGTTTTTGTGTTAGAGGGTGCTGCGCCATTGAAACAACAGAAAACTTTCCCTGATGACATCATATTTAGGGCCAGGGACTCTATGGGTATTGAAGCCCCTACGATAGATCCTCTGGTCATTTCTGCCGGTATTGGCCCGGCCACTGTGAGAAGGATTCTGGTCGATTGCGGGGCTTCGTGTAATAGTCTCTTTAAGAAAACTTTTGACCAGATGACGATACCAATGGCTGACGTTCAGGCTTCGTCATCGAAAATTGCTGGCTTCACTGGGGAGCCAAAGCAGACGATTGGGACTATAGACTTGATTGTAGAGCTCGGAGAGGGGCTGAGAAAGGTAGCTCGAAAGCAGACCTTTATAATTGTTGAAGAATTTTATGCTTATAATGCTTTCTTGGGCCGACCGACCCTGGCTGCGTTCAAAGCTGTTCTCACTCCGTGGTGTCTAACTATAAAATTTCCCACTGATAACGGAATTGGGATAATTAAAGGAGATCAGAACGTGGGACGGGAGTGCTATCTTGCATAGCTACGTGAAACAAAGAGGAGAGAAATGGGAAAAGATGCGGCGCCTTCAGTCCGCATCAAAGAACGAACCTTGTAGCAACTACAGGTTGGTCCCTGCACTGGCGAACATAGCGGTGCCCGGAGAGAGATGGATCCAAGAAAAGCTAGTGCAGGGGAGAATAGGGTAGTGCCGGTAGAGGTGACAGTGCCGGTAGATGTTGACTTAAAGGACCCAAGCAAGGTGCTGAATGTGGGTTCACAACTCAACACTACAGCTCAGAATATTCTGATCTCGTTCTTGAAGGCAAATTTAGCTGTATTCGCATGGACTCATGTCGACATGTGCGGAATATCACCAGAGATTGCGGTACATGCTTTGAACATCGATCCAAAGTTCACTCCAGTAAAACAGAAAAGAAGAACTCAAGGTCCAGAGAGGTCAGCAGCGCTGAAAGAAGAAGTCGATCGACTCATGGAGAATGGTTTCATCAGAGAATCTGTTTACCCAGATTGGGTCTCAAATCCTGTCCTGGTTAAAAAGGCTAATGGAAAGTGGAGAGTATGCATTGACTTCTCAGATCTGAATAAAGATTGCCCCAAAGACTGTTTCCTGCTGCCTAGAATTGATCAGTTGGTGGACGGAACGACGAGACATGAATTGTTGTCTTTTATGGATGCTTACTCCGGGTACAATCAGATCATGATGCATGAGCCAGATCAGGAGGACACGAGCTTCATAACGGATGTTGGTCTTTACTGCTACAAAGTCATGCCCTTCGGACTCAAGAATGCGCGGGCAACTTACCAAAGGCATGCTAACACCATGTTTAAACCGCAGATCGAAAAGACAATGGAAGTCTATGTCGATGATATGTTGGTAAAGTCAAAGAAAGTAGTGGACCACATGGATCACTTGGCGGAAATGTTCGCGCTCCTCCGGAGATACGGAATGAAACTTAACCCGTTGAAATGTTCATTCAGAGTGGTGTCCGGAAGGTTTTTGGGATTTATTGTGAGCGCTAGGGGCATTGAGGCTAATCCTGCTCAAATCACTGCCTTGAAGGAGGTCAAAGCTCCTAGAACAAAGAAGGAACTGCAGAGTCTTAACGAAAAAGTTGCTTCTTTGAGCCAATTCATTTCTAAAGCTACTGATAAATGCATTCCATTCTTTGACGCTCTAAAGAAAGGAAGAAAAAACTTTGACTGGACTCCCGAGTGCCAGAACGCATTTGATGAGATGGTTCGTCATATGGAAGTGGCTCCAATACTCTCGAAGCCCGACAATGGTGAAGATCTCTACATATATCTGGCAATATCATCTCACGCTCTGAGTGCAGCATTGGTTCGAGAAGATACAAGGATCCAGCGGCCAGTCTATTACATTAGTAAAAGATTCACTGGGGCAGAGATGAATTACTCGAAGCTGGAGAAACTCGCCTATTGCCTATTGATTGCATCACGGAAATTGAGGCCGTATTTTCAAGCTCATCCCATCAAAGTCCTCACTGATCAACCTCTGAAGCAAGTCCTGTTTCGCCCTGAGACTTCGGGCCGTCTTTTAAAGTGGAATATTGAACTCAGTCAATATGACATCACTTACCATCCCCGAAGAGCTATCAACGGACAAGCTTTAGCAGACTTCATTGCTGAATGCACAGATAAAGGTGATAGTGAGGAAGAAGAAACTAATAACGTCCCGGTGAAATGGAAATTATACGTCGATGGCGCAAGGAATGACTACTGTTCTGGGGCAGGGGTTGTCCTTGAAACCCCTGAAGGATGATCATTGTGTTATGCACTGAGGCTGGAATTTCCTTCGACTAATAATGAAGCAGAATATGAAGCTCTCATTGCAGGTTTGAGAATCGCTAAAGAGCTAAATATCAGAATATTACAGATCTTCAGTGACTCTCAGCTTATCGTATGCCAAGTCAAGAAGGAATTCCAAGCTAAAGGAGGAAATTTACCCGCTTATTTGTCAAAGGCCTGGGAGCTTCTTGAAGATTTTGATCATTATTCAATAAACCATATTCCCCTGGAAGAGAATATGAAGGCAGATTCCCTCGCGAAGTATTCAAGTACTGGTGAAGCTCAACTATTGGGATTAGTCCCCGTAGAAGTCCTGTCAGCACCAAGTACAGACGAGATGGATGTTGACTAGATTATGAATATATCTCAGGAACAAGAATCATGGATGACTCCAATACTGGACTATCTACTCAGAGGTTCTGTGCCAGAAAATTCGAGAGAAAGACAGAAGCTTCTAAGGAAAGCCTCCAGATATATAGTCCAAGATGACCGATTGTACAGGCGGGGTTTTTCAATGCCATTACTCCGATGTGTAACTAAAGATGAAGCCAAGACAATTCTAGCTGAAGTACACGGAGGGGAATGTGGAGATCACACGGGTGGTCAGACATTAGCAAAGAAAATTCTCCGTTATGGGTATTTTTGGCCGGAAATTAATCAAGACGCCGCTGTATATTCTCGAAAATGTGACAAGTGCCAGAGATTCGCCAAAATTCCTAGAGCACCTTCCACTGAGCTAACACAGATGGTCAGTCCGTGGCCATTTTCCATTTGGGGAATGGATCTCATTGGGCCATTACCAACTGCCAAATCAGGGATTAAATATGCTATTGTTGCAGTTGATTATTTTACTAAATGGGCTGAAGCTGAACCTTTGGCTACTATTACCTCTAAGAAAATGATAAATTTTGTGACTAAAAATATCATTTGCAGGTATGGTGTGCCGTAGAAAATAATCACAGACAATGGTACTCAATTTGAAAGCGAGGAATTCCAGGACTTCTGCAAACGATTCAAAATCTAGAAGATTTTTTCAGCGGTGGCCCATCCGCAGGCAAACGGGCAAGTGGAAGCAGTAAACAATATCATCAAATCAACCATCAAAAAGCAGCTGGAAAAAGCGAAAAGTGGCTGGGTTGACAAGTTTCCGCTTGCACTATGGGCATACAGAACCACCCACAAAACTGCGACTGGGCATACTCCATTTTCGCTGGCATATGGATCAGAAGCAATGATTCCAGTGGAAAATGAAGTCCCCTCACATAGAAGAATCCATTTTGATAAAGATGAGAATGAAAAACTGCAATTGGAAGCACTTGACCTCCTTGATGAAATAAGAAAAGAGGCTAGACTTAGAATTGTGGCTCATCAACAAAGAATAGCCAGGCACTTCAATTCCAAAGTTCGTCAGCGCAACTTTGAAGTTGGGGACCTAATTCTGAAAAGAATCATGACAGCCACAGGTGTGTTTGGGCCAAAATGGGAAGGGCCATATGTTATAGGCACGAAGCTTCTTGACGGCACATTCAAACTCACAACTGTCGAAGGAGAACCAATCCCAAGAGCTTGGAACAACAATCATTTGTGTCCTTATTTTACTTGAAAGCTTTGCTGAAATATTGTAAAAGAATTGCAAAAATATGATTCTTGTATTGAAAGCAATTGTAAAGCAAGTGAATAATGAAAAGCTATAAAGTGGATGTAGGCCCAGTTTTTGGCCGAACCACTATAAATCTTGTGTTCTCTACTATTATAAACTGCTTTGTTTTATTTCGACATATAAAATACATTAATTGTGTCATTAAAATGTCGATTTAATAATGCAGGTCATGAAAGTAAAGCTTACCCATCCCAAGACCAAGAAAACACACACTAAACCATCAAAAATTTCCATACTCAAATCCTACAAAAGAAGTGCTTCAAACAAAAGTGAGCAATGTGGATGGAAGTGGACCATCTCTAACTAACTATAAATGTTTGAATAAACAGCCAGTTAAGCAAACTGTGTCCACCACCACCAACTCACCTAACTGTGAAGTATATTTCTTTGGATAAGGGAAATTATTGGCAACTAAAAAGTATTGACACTTGCAAAAGACAACGGGGATCGCCAACATGAGTGGATGGTGATAGAAACATGGGCGAGCAAGCATCAATCAGCAAAAGACCTCTTTGGAGGCGCAAGCCCACTACGGAGTCACAACTCTTCGGAGGAGAAAGACCTCGAGCGGGCCTAGCCAGAAAAAGAGAGATCTTTCTCGTTACAAAGTTGCGGAATGATCGGTCGATACACTCCCGTGAATCCGTCCAACCGAGAGAAAGAAACTCCCAACTTCCAGGCAAAAGTCCTACTCAGAGGCACACGTTTCACCGAGATTGAAATAAAACTTTCAGGTGTTGAAACGTGAAAAAAGCCCTCTTCGGAGGCCCATTTCACCACAGTTGAAATGCTAAAAGACCTCGAGTGGGCCAACCAGAAAAAGAGAGATATTTCTCGTTACAAAGTTGCGGAATGATCGGTCGATACACTCCCGTGAATCCATCCAACCGAGAGAAAGAAACTCCAAACTTCCAGGCAGTAACCCTACTCAGAGGCACATATTTCACCGAGATTGAAATAAAACTTCCAAGTGTTGAAATGTGGAAAGCCCTCTTCGGAGGCCCGCTTCCCAGCGAACAGGGAAAAATAAAAGCCTCTTCCAAGGGGCAGAAGCAAGAAGAACTCTTCCCAGAGGCACAACAAGACAGAAAGACCTCTTTCCAGAGGCAGAAATGAAAAGACCTCCTCCCGGAGGCACAAGCAAGCAGAAAGACCTCTTCGGAGGCACACGTTTCACCGAGATTGAAATAAAACTTCCAAGTGTTGAAACGTGAGAAAGCCCTCCTCGGAGGTGCAACTTTTCAAAGAAGCAAAAATCAAAAAGCCCTTTACTGCGGCATTAAAAGAAAATCCTCATCAAAGGCACGCTTTAACTTTCAAAGGAAGAATGATTTACCTATTCTGGAAAATACTCTTCCTCAAAAAAAAAAAAAAGGAGTTAAAGTACCCTTCAGAGGCCCGTTTTACCACATAGAAGAATTCACTTGGTAAAATGTGTATATACACAAAAGAAAAAGTGATTCCTTCGAAGGATGAAGCGTAAAAACTTATATGGAGGGAGTTGTACTCTGTTTTTTAACGAGATAATATTTCTCCATGTATGAAATAATTATTCTCCAGAAAATAAGAGTACAAGTCCCCTCAAAGTATAGAATATTGCAGCGAGCTTATGGTATGGGGGCAGCATGGTATAGTTACATACAACATGGTATAGCTACATTGGTAAAATTACGCTCGAACAACATACCGCAAGTTCACTGCAATATCATATAAAGAAACTTGTACAAAAATGAATAATAAATGCATTCTCAAATTCAAACAGGAGTTTGTACAAATAAAGGATCGTTTTATTCAATTGTATTGCAGATACAAGTTTCGAAATAAAGAAAGCAGGGGCCGGTACCCGCACAATCCCCGACCAGTACGTGCAAAAAACAAAAAGCTAAAAAACTGGAATCTTCATTTCTTCTTGCCACCTTTGGACACTTCACCCGGCCGGATGGTTAGCTTTCTGGGTCGATCTTTAGGCATGAGGGAAGAAGGAGAGGGAGGTACAACTGGTTCAATCTTCGGTTCCTCTTCAGTAGCAATGATGCTCTTCGTCCTCTTCTTTGATACTCCGCGCTTCTTTTTCCTCTTTGAGGAAGATTCACTTCCTGGAGTAACAAGTTTAGACAAAGTTATGTCATCAGAAGGAGTCCGCTCCGGAGATATCTCACCCCCCTAAAGTCCTTCGTCCTTTTGCTCTTGCGAAGCAGAAGGGTCATCCAAGCCCCAGAGGGCATCTATTATTTCTTCCTGTGATCCCGGATGAGGAGTAGGAGTGATTGGAGGAGGCAGAGGAACAGTAACTGGAGGTGAAGAAGTTTGAATAACGCTCAGCGCTTTCTCTACAAAGGAAAAGTTAAAAGTGTCAGTAATTCCCGCAAAAAGAGGAGACAACGGCTCGTCTAGATTCAAGAAATAATCAAGAAGCTCGTCAAATCCGTAAGAAACTGGCAAGTTGTCCCCATGAGCATTATTAGGGTTACCTGGAGAAGTTGGTGGTATCACATCAACTTCGTAGTCTAGAGCTTCAACACTCTCTTGTGGCTCATCTACGACTTGTGTAATTATGGCTCCGGTATCATCTTTAGAAGGAATCGGTGTGTGAGAGCTAGAACCAGCAATGTCAACGTCGGCTGAAGTTGAAGGAGGGACAGGGGCAGTCTAAGTTGTTTCTTTTTCCTGGTTCTCTTCCCCCATTATTTCAACTCGCGATCTAGCAAGTTGCTCCTTCCCTCTAGCAAGGGCTGCGCGAGCTTTGAAGTCTAAATAGTGCGCCTCTAGCTCCTCTTCAGTGTACCCGGCGCCTTTAAGCATGTCAAGCGTGGCTTCCAATACTTCAGCCAGGGTGACCTCATATTTGTGACCCAGGAATGCAAGACTGCCATGCCCTAACACACTTTGCAAATAGAATTCAAATAATGTCGAGCCAATGTCAGCTTTGGTAGCTTCATGAGCTTCTTCAGCTACAATTCTTCCAGTAACCGCTTCATCTCGCTCCCTTTCGACTTTAGATAATTGAGTTTTCAATTTTTCAATTTCCGCAACCTGGAAGCTAGTTTGCTCTTGCAACTGAGTAATGTCAGTACAACAGCCCGCTACAATTCTCTCCAGTCCATCAGCCTTGGCCTCGGCATCCCTTTGCGCAGCATGGGCATCCCGCACTTGTTGTTGAAGCACATTTTCTTTTTGAGAGTAGGAAGCGGAAGAAGTAACAAGTTCTTCTTTAAGTTTTTCCACTTCCCCTTCAAGTTTTTCGTTGTAGGCGGCAATGATATTCATTTCCGCATCATGCTGCTCAAGGGTCTTTTGCCATTTAGTTTTGTCATTCTCCATGGTTAACATAGCTTCGAGATTGGCCCGATTCACCCTCTGAAGCTCATCAACAAGTTTTTGCCAATTTGACATCCTCACAATGTCAGCTTTAACGGCATCAAGGTTCCGTAACATGGCATTTTTATCTATGGGAACCAGATCAAGGTCAAAGCGAACTCCTTTTAAGCACCAATTTGGAAATCGACTTTGGAGAGTGGCCGGACCTGGTCCCACATGGTAAGAAGGCCTGTTAATGATCGCCTGGATATCAGTACGGGAGGGGGCAGGAGACTGAGAATAAGTAGGAGCAGTAATCTTTTCCGAAGTTGCAGTCATTGCTTCCTCACTAACTTTAGCCCGCTTACTCGGGTCATCAGTTATGTGACTCTTCCCTCTATCATCGTGAGATTTGCGTTTGTGGGAGCCACCCTCTTTGTGGGAAGAATCGTATCGATCATCCGGTCTTCCGTAGCGTTCTTCATGGGCACGTCTCTCCCGAGCCTTCCGAGCGGCCCTCTCTTCATCAGTCTCTCTGTGAACAGGGAGATAGCGCTTATAGTCATACTGGCCGCGTCTCCCGTATCGCTGGAAGTCATCATAATACGAGCCGCCTCACTTTATTGAAGAACCTGAAATTGGAAAAAGCACAACTTTAGAATTTTTTGAAAGTGTGAAAAGCTAAGTGTGTAAGATGTCAAAGAATCCTAGTCATGTGTGATGTGTAAACTACACGCGCTGAACCACGAACCGCTCGTCAGTCGAGGGGTAACAACAGGTTTTATAGCTAACGGCAATTCTCCGGATGAGGGGGTTTGTTTGAGGGAAGTAGTTGCTTCAACTGTCGGAGATATAAATTTGGTAACAACGGGGTCATCTTTGAAGAGCTCTTGAGAGGTGACCATTATGTCGCTTAAATCTTCGAAGATGTCATCACCGCCATGCTTAGCGGAGCTCCCTCCATCAACTCCTTTCTCAACGTTCTCCCCGGTTTGAAGAAGAGGTTCCTCTTCTTCAGTGATTGGGGCAAGTGCAGGCTTATCGGAGGGCCCCGCAGCGTCTTTTGGAGTCGAACATTTCACTAGCGAGGCCTCAATGGTAGTTTCTCACTGCACAGGCTCTTTAGCAGGAGGTGGGGCATCCGGAGTTTTAGCTGGGGAGTCTGGGATTTCATGAGGGTGTGTAGAGCGAGAAGCGTGCAAAAGCCCATATTGATTCAAAAGTTCATCCCTCAACAAAAACTTTATGCTCCTCTCTCCTGCGGCCACAGCATTCAATCTCTCAAAAACTTGCTTATGGCCTGGATCTCTGGATAGGGAAGGAAGTGCTGAAAAAGAAAGAGTGAAATTAACGATTAACAACTCAAAATTCGAAAAGTTCGGGAATGGAAAATAGAAGCAGGTAATCTTACTTCCTACTCTCCAGATGGCATAAAACCCTAGGGGGCAGCGAACGAAGAAAAACTGATTTAAAAATCCATGAGCACTTTCGGGTAGGTCAGTCACGAGTTTGCGATTCCTAACACTCCTTATGACGACAATGGAGGGATGGTCTTTAATCTTGGTGAAGGAACATAAGTAACAAATTTCTCCAAAGCTCGGTAACCGACCCAGGGTTCTCATGAATAAAACACACAACCCCATCAGAATGGCGTAACTATTGGGGTGCAGTTGAAACGGGGAGATAGTCAATCGAAGTAGAAATTGCTAAAGGAACTCGTTGAAGGGAGGAATAGCACCGCACAAGCACATTTGGCGGTTGACAGCGACGAAACCACGGGGAGGTCTATCAGCAAAATCATTTGGTCCAGGCAATATAGCATCCGTTTCAACGATGCCAAATTGAGCACGCAATAAGCTAAACGCCCGGTAGCTTAAGGAAGTTGAGACTCTTTCCGGCGGAGTAGCCAGTGGAGCAGCTATTGGAAGTGCCTCTCCAATCTGTTCCGTTACTTCTTCTTGATGTGAGGCCATTCTACATAAGCAACTGGATATTCAAATTTGAAGGTGCACGTTTCCTAAAAGTGTGGAGTGTTGTGCAGAACTAATAAAAATAAACAAGTAAATATAACTGGAGTTAAGCTCGTCAACAATTGATTGGCTATCAAATTTCAGGACTTGTTAATTTGAAGTTCAAGTACAGTGTTAATGTAAAAGGAAAGTTTAGTTGACTATTCCGATGTTGCTTTAATACTCTACTTGAATTCGTTGAATTGAAAGCACTTCGTTCACACAATCTATTTAAGTTAATTACCTTCTGTCAACTAATCTGTCATTTGATGTGGGCAGTATATTCGCCTTGGTTTTCTGTAGTTGTTATTTTCAGCAGGTAGTTAGCTTATAAGTTAACAGGATCTGTGGAATAATGCAACAAAGTTCAAACAATTTAAAGTTTGGGCAATTCAGAGTTTAGGCAATTCAGTCCGGTAATACAAGTTAAATAATCAAGTTGGGATTATGCTTTTAAGTGACAACTCGTTCACCACCTAAGGGGTATGCGGCGAGTTAAGTTAAGATATGTAAGTCGTAATGTGCATGGAGGAAAAAGCCTTAAATCAGAACAAAGAAAATTTCTCGAAGTCCTGTCTCGGCCGCGACTCAAAGCCTAGGTCTCATCTACTTGAGTCGGTCAAGGGTTAAGCCACAAGGAGCAACTCGGTATGGAAAATAGCCCAAGTGCTGAGTCGTTCACGACTTATGGCTTGAGACGTTCACGGTCTAAAGGATAAGTTGTAGTAAGGATCTAAAGGGCTGAGTCACTCGTACGACCTAAGTCCTAAATCGTCAGGAAATCAACACGACCCAAAAATTAGGTCATGGACAGATGAGATTGCAAGGCCTTCCTAAGTCGGTAGATCCAAAAAACCAACTAAGTCGTGAGAATTCTAGGTCATCTCCTCAACCAGTTAACTCCTTTCTAACCCATTAACCCGCTAAGGACCTTCTCATCTCCTCCAAACTCACAGACCAGTTTATTCGAGACACTGTAATCCATTATCTTCTCCTCACATGGTCAGAAATCACCCAAAAAACCAATTCGAATCGCTTCAAGTTTGCGACAAATCTGATGCACTACTATGTTATCATGAACGATAACAACAATATGATCGATGGCAGTCGCAAATCAATCAGAAACGTGGTTCGCGATGGAACATGGCACAAAAATGAATTGAAGTCAGAAAATGGGGAGTCCAGATTCGTGAGTCAATGGTGATCGTGGATTGAACATAAGGTGAATTCACTTACGCAATATAAAGGTGAAGATGAGTTAACGACTGATTAGCTTGGATTCGTCTCTGGAAACTTGAAGGATCGTTAATGGAAGGATCAAATAAAACAGATAAGCAGTAAAGTGAGGAGGAAGGACCGACTCAACGGCTTATATACGAAACAGGGGGGAAGATGGAAAGACTAACGAGTCATGAGCCTCTTTGAGTCGTTTACGACTCGTGCACTGAGCCGAAGCACACGACTCACGATTTAAGCTTGTACTTCGAGGGGCAATTGTTAACTCCTCTGCTCAAGCGACTCAAACCAGGCTCACGACTCACAATGATTACCGACTCAATAGCCTTAGCTTGTTGCCGACCTAAAATGAATGACGACTCAACTGATTGCCGACTTAACGGCTCAGAAGGAACAGCGACTCACCGGGTTATAACCTTAATGCCTCAAAGGTGTTGGCCGACTCATGGAGTTCACGACTCATAGGGCAGACCGACCTTAGGCCTATGATAGGTCGTTCACGACCTAAGCAAGTGGACCGGATACCTCATCATTTTACATCGTGGCCCCTTAACTCGTACACGACTCATGACCTGGCGTGAGTCGTCCACGACCTAAAGCTGCTGAGTAGAAATACAAGGCCATGATACTCAAGTCGCATTCTATTGACTTGTTCACGACTTTGGACCGTGGATTTTCATCTATAGGTCGGCCGCGACTTAGCCTAAGTCGGTCACAACTCAGGACTTGGGTGAAAAATTCTTATCCAGATTTGCCTATAAATATGTGACCATCTCCAACATTCAAAGGACTTTTGGGATGATTTTTCTTCAAGACATTGAAACTTCACTATCTTCAAAGCAATCTACATTCCATCACTTCAAGCACACGCAAGACGCTTAGATCAACTTCGCACAGGAATTCAACACATTCAATCATGGATTCGAAGAACTCTGTCACATCGAAGTTTTCCTTAGCTACTTGTTTCTTGAATTGAATTGGATTGTAATTGAAAGAGATTATAATAAGTTGTAATCCGATCAGCAATAAAAAGGATTGAAGTGGACGTAGGCTTGATCATAAGCCGAACCACTATAAACTCTGTGCTCATTTACTACATTTTCTGTTACTTACTGTTATTTCTTGATTCCCGTATTCACGGGTGGTGCTTTCACGTCGTTTCTACACACACCGAGGTGTTAGCGTCAGATTTTTCATGTTAACAATCTATATTGATAGTGTTGAGGATAATAAAAGTGTTAAAATTGAATTTAAAGATGATTTGTTCATTTTTAATAATATATCGTTTAAATTGAATTTAAAAATAGCCTTCCGGGGCACTGTCTCAGAATTCGACGAAAGCAGTTCCATTGGATCCGTAATAGTAGTTATTATCGGATTTCAATTTTCGTAGCAATCGGAGTTGTCATTCGACCCTGGCAGCTCAAAACGCATAGAAACTATTTTAATCGATTTAATTTAAAATTGATCGTTTATTTCCGTAACTTGCACATATGATCGAATTAGCCTCCGAAACACATTCCATTGTGTTCGGAATACGGGTAAAACCTTATAACAAGACATTTTGGAAGTTTTATAATATAATATAAATTGGAAGTCAACTAGTTAAATATATTTTTATAATTGGACACTCGTACTCAAGAAGCCATTCCCAATTTATATTACATCTTCGTCTCCCTCCCTAGTCTTCATATTGAGATCGAACGAAAAAGAAAAAAAGGATGGTCGTCCACTTTAAAATCAAAATCAAATAAGAACCACTTCATATTTTAGTTCAATTCAAAAACAAAATCGACATGGCTGCGTCCCTCTTTTCGTTCCATTCCCAATCGAAGTTCAAATAGTCGAAGTAAGGGGAGAGATCGATACGGGACTGCGATGTTAGGAGGTGGGTCATGCGACTATGGTGAAGTGCGTGATTTCGCGATGTCGTTAAGGATTTAGGGTGGCAGTGGGTATCGCGATGGGACAATAGCAGGGTGACGATTCGAAGGCTGTAGCGACGCATGGTGGAGGAGACGCGCTCGCTAGGGTTCATGTTTTTTTGCGAGCGTCAATGAGGGAAGGTTCGACGATGGGAATAGGCGTCTTCGTCGAACTACAACGAGGCTAGGGTTTCGTGAGCTCGAGCGGGGCGATGTATGTCGCGGCGATACGTGTTGAGTCTGGGATTTCGTTTTCTCTTTGGCTGTAAGTAATTCCTTCTCATATAAAAAAATGCTAATAGATTAAAGTAAACGTAAGTAGTTATGTTTTTGAATTTAATCTGGTATAGGATATTCAAACCTTAACTTACTGGTTAATTCAAATATGTTTTAAGTTTACTGTTGTTTCTAAATTATATATAATAATAATATTAAAGTGTTATATACATATTGAAACATATTTGGATGATATATACAAGTTTATAATTGTAACGCAACGGAAAAATTTATCTTGAGCATTTTAAAATTTGATAGTACTCGGGTCTAAAGCCTGAGTAATTTGTTAATAAACTTCTTTAATTATTTTAGTTACCAAAAGGTTATTATAGGAAAATTGGTTTAAAAATTTTGTTCTTAGTTAATTAAATAAACAAATGGTAATTGATTGTCCGATTATTCAAATGTGAACAAACTTATTTACTTTTCGGAAATTAGTTTTAAATTAAATAATATGTTAATTAAATCTGTGGGAATTACTTGTCCAATCAATTCGTATATTAATTAATTACAAAATGTTTGTATGAGGTTGAAATCTGAAAAGGGAAAAACAAAACTGGTCTGGAGTGGATTGCAAACCAAAAATCCAAGGTGAGTTAATCTCACTCATCTGGTTGCTATTTAAATTTAAATGGTTAAATTTAAATAATTGGTTGAATGATTGAATTGAATTGATTTGATGTGCTATATTATATATAGTAGTATATAGTATATACTGGAGTGATTGATTACCCGCATTATATAGCGGATGAGACCCTATGCGCCCATAATAGTGGATGATATTATATAAATCCCATATACCGCGATATTCCACTTCGAAGTGAAATTGGTATTGTGCTAAGATCTGTGGATACAGGGAAACAGGTTGGAGGGATCCAACTGGATTCCTCAAAATTATTTGGACTGTTTAATATTCCGTGTTATGAATATTTGATATTCTGTGATGAATTATATTGATAATTGGAATACCGAATTAGATTTCTTTTTTTTGAAAAAAAATATAAGAGTAAATTTTGGAAGTGAAATAATTATAGAATAAAATAAGAATTAATTGGAAAGAAATGAAAGTGATTTTTTTTAAAACTAAAGTTAAATTGTAAAGTAAAGATTTAAAACAAGTTTTAAATCAAAAATTAACAGTTAATGAATCTCAGTTTTTAAACAAATAAAGTTTTATTTAATTTAAATTGTTTTAACAACTTGAATGTTAAAGTGTATTTTTAAATTGATATGAATTTAAAAATGAATTTGGTTTTAAATTCCTTTAAACTTCTTTATAAAATGAGTAATTTATTTATTTAATGAAGTAAATAAAAAGGTAGTTAATTACAGATTGAGATTAATCAATAGTGATTAATATTGTGGTTTAATTAATGTAATTAATTTATATTAGTATAAATTAAAATGATAAGTGATATATGAGAAATTGATTAATATAAGTAATTAAGGATTAATGTAATTAATTATAGTTAATTAAATTGTGAAGTAATTAAAGATTAATTACTGATTTTGGTTAAGAATAATTAATTTGTGTAATTAATTAAAGATAATTACTTGAATGTAATTGAAGGATAATTAATCAAGGGTGATTAATTAGGATGGATAATTAAGAGATGATTAATTAATTGATTTGAAATTAATTAATGTCAAGTGAAGGGATCAAGTGATTGAGGTTAGTAATTCAATTAGAAGTGATTAAATTTATTTTGGAAGTGATCAAGTTTGCTTATGGATGATTGAATGGTATTGGATACCTTGAATGAGTTAATATCTCTGATATTAAATGTTTTATAGTATCATATGTTTGGGAGGACAGGATATTGTGGTTATCTATCAATGGCGAATTGTTGTGTAAAGGGACATCCTGTATTTAAAGATTGAAGTGTATTTCATTTGGATAACTTCGGTTAGGATGACATGAGACTCGAAGAGACCGGGGGTCGGGTATTAGAAAATACCCGCAAACACTTCGAATTTTTGTAGATTGATATGTGAAATCAATAGGCTGGAATGAAATGATTTAAGTGAATTGGACTATTTAATCCAAATTTTGGAACTTAGGAAATTGATATGTGAAATAAGTGATGTCTACAACAAATGAATTTGTAAATTAATACGAGTTACCCCGGGTTTTATTTAAGTTGCATGCTTTGTATTCCATGTTAGATGAGTTTACTCACGCTGGTTTCCAGCCTGACCCGAGTGTTACTTTGATGTAATGCTTGGGTCAGGCCGAGTATTACAGATTGTCAAGTAAGGACGTTCTGGAGCTCAGGAGGCAAGCTCAACGTATGGAGTGTTTCCGCTATATTATATTGTTGAGTATTCTAAGACATGATGATTGTGTATATCTAGTGTCTGTATATATATGTAACTATGATGTATTATAAATGTATTTGACAGATACAGAATCCTTTTGTAAACTGTTATTATTTTTTATTATATTTTATCCGCTGCGAATGTGAGATGTTAGTGGTTCTGTTCTTCTTCTATCTCTTTCTTCTTTTCTCTAACTATTTGACATTTTCTGGTTCGAAAAATCTGGGTCATTACATACTTATTCTACTGAGCGACACTGTGAAGACCAGACTATTTGTTTATTTGATTTAGAAATAGTATGACTTAATTTTATTTATCAGCTATGTAAACTCTACTACTATTCCGTATAACCGTTCGAACTTATGCCCTCCTGTTTTGTGGTTCATTTAGTTATTATTGTCTTACCTATTTTATATCTGTAGTAACTATTATATTTTAACCGATGCACTGTGAGATATACGATAGAGTTTGTGATTATTCACTTATTTCTCCATTCTTGACAATCATCCTACATCGGTTGGACATCGTCATAGCGTGTTATACATGTATATTGGATGTCGACGGCGTAGGACGGTTGGCATGACTAGCCACATAGTAACCCAAGTCATACATTGAAAAATGTTCTCCCGCTTTCTTAATATTCTTATTTAGGACAAAATAATGTACAATATCGTGTTCGACAGATCGTTTTCAAATTAGTTTGGCTCGTAAAAGTGTTGGAGCCAAAACATCATCTGATCCGTGACTAACTATAATTGGTTAACAAAAACTACGACTATCTAATAAAGTTTGGCTTGCTTAGCCTTATTATTTAGGCCACATGATAAACTTCTAAAAATAAAAAAGAGAACAGGGAAAATAAAAACTGCTTTCCACGTTCGTTGATGTGCGACTGCACACCTTCCTTCTCCTTTGTCTGCCTCTCTTACCCGATTTTACCTCCAAATAAAGTCCCAAATCTAAATGTCGATTAGAAACCCTAGTATTATGTCACATTTGTTCTCTAAAATCTCTGGTGACCCCCTCACAAGCGACGATGATCTCCGAGAGCTGAAAAAAAGGGACAAAGACGATGACATGTCGATTCAAGTTAAAAAAATGAACAAGTAGCTAGAAGAAGGAGCCGGAAAAGACAGTTGATGAAAAACAATTGAGAATGGTTGCTGGACACTTTTGAAAGCAAGCTCGTCAGAAGAATTGCCAGAGGTAGGTGGCAGGTCGGAGGAAGAGAAAGAAGCCATGATACAGAGCTTGGAGAGGCTAGAAGGAAGGGATGAAGTGGGGATGAGTATTTCATAAGAATGTACATTGCTGTACATGCTTATGCACGTGCATCAGGGTTTGCTTGTAGGGAATGTCATTCAGTAAATACAAGCTGAATCAAATTATGTAATTGTTTGTTGGACTGAGTCAATATAGCCGTTATGTGATTATGTATATAAAGGCTGAATGTATGCATGTAATTCAAGTCAGTTCTAATAAAATTAGTTTCTTCGTTTTCACTGCTGTGTGTTACTTTCTTTCCCCTGAAACTCTCCTCACTTTATTTTCTCTCAATTCTTGTTCCATTCTTTTTCTTGTCTGTTACCATTATTATTTCTATGATCATTCACAGAGCTACCACTGTTTATTTTTTCCTGCAACATGAATACCCGCAGCACCAAGAAGCAACAAGGACCCATCACATTGGTATCAGAGCCCAGTATGCCACCTACAACACACTCAGCCTCACCTCAACCATCCCATAACTCTGACCTCGACAACCAAGATGATGATAACATATCCATACCAAAATTGGATGATGAATCAGATTTGTGGGCAAGGCAAGAACACATTAACAACAAAACTTCTCAAACCCTTGAGCAGTTGCACGAGGCACAGCAGGAGCTTCACAGTTCTCAACAAGAACTGCATATCTCGAATCAAGAACTTCATTAAAATTTGCAGTCAAGATCAAATGAGTTAACCCTTAAAATGGATCGACTATCTGAAACTATGAACTCAGTGCTACAAACCCTCAAGAACACCCAGAATCCAACTCCACAATCTTCCCTTCCATCAAGAACTCTACCTTATGTGCCACCATTTCAAAGAAGCTCACCAAGAAACACCACTGACCTCAGTTTAAATAATGATCTCTCACCTGGCTTATTGACTACCCCCAGACTTTTGCAACATACTGCAATTAAATAAGAGTTCCCTACCTATTCTAGCGACCATACAGTAGTCGAATGATTGGAGCAAGTGGAAGATCTCTTTAGATATCATCAAGCACACGAAGTTGAGTGGGTTTAGACATGTTCCTTTCACCTAAAACAAGTTGCTCAGAAATGGTACAAATGGCTAACAAGAAATGTCAGAAACTACTTGCAGTGGAGGGTGTTTAGAGAAGAAATCATCATCAGGTTTGCTCCTCCTGAACTCAAGAAACCCTTTGGTGCCTTTGCAAACTTGAAACAACTAACTACTGTTCAAGCTTATCTCACCAAATTTGAACAACTGTAAGGACTACTTGATCACTTACACCCTGACAACGTGTTTGACAAATTCATGGATGGCCTCAAGGAAGAAATCAGGTTTGATGTTGAAGCATCTGGGCCAACATGCTTCAAGGAGGCTGTGAAACTCGCAAAAATATTTGAAAATAAACACAATAACACCAAGAGGATTTCAAAACCCCAATCATCCATTACTAGAAATCCTAGAAACAATTATGCAAGAAACCAACCAGCCTTACCTCATCCTAACTCCACTGTTGGAAAAGAAAATGTAGAGACTAGTGCAATAAGAAGAGGGTTAACTCCTGAAGAGATTATTGATAGAAGAAGGAAGGGGTTATGTTTTGGGTGCAATGAGAGATGGCATGCTGGGCATGAATGCAAGAACAAGAAAATATATATACTGGAGGGAGTCATGTCTTTAGAGATTCAAGATGACTTCCCTAAGGAAGGGCAAGATGAAATAGACGATGAGCAAGAAATTCCACAAGAAGATTCAACTAATGAAGAATCATTCTCCATTACCTTACAAGCAATGAGTGGCATACCCACCCTGAATACCCTCAAACTGAATGGAAGCATCAATGGAAAGTCTGTGCAGATACTCATAGATTCTGGATCAACACATAATTTCATCAATACCTCTGAAGCAAAGAAACTTGGTTTGAAGGTCAATGAATCAAAGGGCTATGAAGTAATAATTGCCAATGGCGACAAATTGAATGAAAATGGTATATGTAACCGAGTTAAGTTAAACTTTCAAGGTTGCACCATGCCTATTGACCTCCTATTACTCCCTCTTGATGGCCGCCAGTTGGTTTTAGGGGCTCAGTGGATAAAAAGCTTAGGGGAAGTCACTCTTAATCTTGATAAACTACAAGTAAAGTTTATATACAAAGGCAAAAATTACATATGGCAAGGGATTGGCAGAGAAGAGATAAAAGTAATCAAGGACAAGTCTTGCAAAAAAGAGATATCTAAAGGACAGATAGCCTTAATGTTGTTTTACCAAGAAGTCCCTCCAGCACGGCAAGGAAACATGAAAGACATTCCAAAGGAAATAGCTCAATTACTGGAACAGTTTCCTGATGTGGCCACACAAGTTACTACCCTCCCTCCCCCTAGAGACTGTGACCACCATATCCCATTAAAACCAGGAGTTAAACCAGTATGTCTGAGGCCCTACAGACATTCCCATCATGTCAAGAATGAATTAGAAAAGTTGATCAGTGAAATGCTAACCACGGGCATTTTTAGACCCAGCTCCAGCTTGTACTCTTCACCAGTGGTAATGGTTAGGAAAAAAGATAGGGCATGGAGGCTTTGCGTAGACTACAGAGCCCTCAATGCTCACACCATTAAAGACAAGTATCCTATTTCTTTAATTGATGATTTGTTCGACGAATTACATGGTTCAAAATATTCTACCAAGCTTGATCTGAGATCAGGGTACCACCAGATTAGAATGCATGAAAATGATATACACAAGACTGCTTTTAGAACACATGAAGGACATTATGAGTTTCTGGTAATGCCCTTTGTTTTATCAAATGCCCCTTCCTCCTTTCAATCTTTAATGAACAATATTTTTAAAACCTATTTGAGGAAATTCATGTTGGTGTTTTTTGATGACATAATGATATATAGCCAGACATGGTCTAAGCACTTGTCCCATCTTCAGATAGCTATGCAAATTCTTCAGAAGCACAACCTGGTTATCAAATTGTCCAAGTGCTCATTTGATCAGAAATCCATTAGCTATCTGGGCCATGTGATCTCAGCCAATGGTATAGAAGTTGATAAGGAGAAAGTAAAAGCAGTAATGAAATGGCCGATTGTAACGACCCGCCTTTTTGGACGGTTTAAACCGACGATCAACTACACGTGCCGATTCCAAACCATTCAAAAGGGCAGATGGTTATTGGGGTAAATAAGAAAAGAAAAGAAAGAGCAATAAAGGAAAAGAAACAACACAGAATCTCGCAGCGGAACGATAAAATATAATAGTCAAATAAACAGTTCATGAAGCTGTTTACTATACTTTGACAATTATTTATACAACATTTATCAGAGTTATACATATACAACAGAATAATTAAAATAATGCAGCAGATAGCATGATGCAAGGGTAATAATAGTAATAGTATACCAAATCTTTGTCTTCATCCTCCAGAATAGATCTTCAAAAATCTGAAAAACTCAGGACTGACCCGAGCGTAATGAAAAGACAAAACACTCGAGTCAGGACTAGAATATCCTTATGAATGTTAAATTGTAAATAAATATGAGTGTAACGGCGTCAGAGATGTTTACGGGGTTTGACATCTCATATCTAGTGTCAACGTGCGTGCAATAACTCAAGAGATGTTACGGGATTTTCCATCTCCTAAGGATCCGTTAAACTATCTACTATGTAGTAATATACGCTAAGTAGATAATGTCTATCAGTAATATAAAGTATCAAAATAGCGTTAAGGTGTTACCATGATCCCCCTTAACACATTTTTATAATGCCATAGTCTATACAGCACCGTAAGCCCCACCGTAAATTGGTGGTTATCAGAGGGTACCCCATAGGTATAATACAAAACATAACGTAGTGGTCGCAAGTAGGGTAATCAGTATGACAAGGTACATGAGGCGATACCAACTAGGATACTAGTAGTTGCGTGATCCGGACTGATGTTGAGCATAGCCAGCAGCTACCCCAACTCCGCGAAACAACACTCCCAAATCAAAGGGTGCACCCAAATCGAATCACAAATGTAATAGATATGGTATCGAAGAAGTGTGTCCGCTAGAGGTGGCGAACCTCCATGGCCCGATGCGGCTCCTGTTTTGGTCATGTCAGGGGTCATCCAATAATCGTTCTCATTATTCAGTCAACGCGTTCACCAAACCATCCACTTCATTCTGGATTAACACTCCACGTATAATAGTTATTAAAGTGGTTTTCGGTATCGACAGAGAGTATGTCTATATCTGATCCCGGTCTCTTTAATAACTACGTATTATTACCCTGTTGGCTCTTTTACATTTACAATCGATTCATAATTGATATCAAAATATCATATTCGCTTCAAAAATCAAATCCATTTCAAATATCATCGCATCTATTAAAATGTCGGATTCCGTTTGAAAAATCGTTTTTGTCTCAATATCTTATTTCGATTTCAAAATCAATTCGGATTTCAATTTAGGTTGCAACTTCATGTAACCCAATTCGTATTTAAATTCAAGATTTAAACATAAACATTTCACCTTTAACTAGCTTGAAAATTTTAGAAAATAGTTTAAGTAGTTTAAAAGTAGTTTTAAATAATTAAAATAGTAAAAGATACTTAAAATCTAAAAATGGATTTAAATAGATAAATTGGTTTAAAATAATTTAAATTGGGTTAAGTAGATTTAAAATAGGTTAAAATAATTTAAGTATTCAAAATGGTTTATATAACTGAGTAATTTGGAAAACAAATAAAACAGCTTCAAAACCGAACCATTCAATTATAACTTCCTAATTCAAAACAATTTCAGTATCCCTTCTAACGATTCAATTTCGATTTCAATTTCAAATCAATGTCAATTTGACTTCAATTCTAATTCAATTTTACATTCACCTTTCATTTATTCAATTTCAATTTATATCGATTTGGAGCTTGATAATCAAGATGCCAATTTATAACAATTAACAAAATTATCCTTCAATATTCAAGTTTAAATCCAAATTTCAAATATGATTCAATTTCAAGCTCAATGTCAAATATCATTTTATATCGCTTTTACTTAGTAATATTCAAAGCTCGAATTAAGGTTAAATCTTTAAACAAATCAATTTACAAAATTTAATCATATCCCGATTTTAAATTCCAAAGTCTCCACTTAAATTATTTAACAATTTCTTCAACCAAAATTTATTTCAACATTCCAAACTCAAATTTTCGATAAATTCGATTTCTATAAATTCGATTTCTATTAATTACTTTTACATCAAACATTTGAATAAATTTCAAATCGACGATTTTAAAAATTATTAATTCAGCCAATTCGGTGTCCGTATACAATTTTCTATCCTATGGCCAAGTAATTATTTATTTCAATTAAATGTCAGGGATGAGTATATATTTCTTAAATTAAATCACAGTATCGTATGTATGCATAACAGGATATATGTAAGCAAATAAACATCCAAACATTCAAATATCAACCAATAGCATCCATCGAAATACATCATCCAATAGGCAATACAATTCATGGCAATTTCATAGTTATCGGTGTCAGGTAATTTAATCGCAATTCAATTTCAATTTTAATTTCAAATTTAACTGTCAATTTAATTTTCGACGGTTAATTCAAATGACAATTAAATTCTATCAAACAATGACAAATAAAATTCATATCACTTCATAATATCAAATTTAACTAGCATAAAGATATTCAGTACGTTGTGAGCGTTATAAAACACTCACCTTGATTTTACGATGTAGTTCCAGCGTTTTATTTCGAATAAAATTAAACGAGCGTTTAATTTTACCTGAAATTTTCTCTAGCTCCAAACTACTCAAATCCAATTCCATAGCGTAGAGCTCATCCATACGATTCCAACGCAAAAAGTTTCGTCCGAATCCGACCTAGTACGAAAGAGAAACATCATTTGAAACATTTACAAATCAATTTACATTTAAATTTTAATTTCATAACCCTACAGGCCAATCTGGACCATTCATCATACAACTGCAGATCGTGGTCGCCCCTCCCCCTTCTTCTCTTTCCTCGTTCGCTCCAGTCAAGAAACCACGCACGCGATTTAAACCCCAAAGGCCACCTATTTCATCCAATTTTCGTGAGCTCTTCGAGCCACTTGAAGATGATCAGACACCTCCACTTCGAAGGCCTCACTCTCCTCTACCTTCGGCCAGGAGCAGGTGGAGGTCGGCCTCCCACAAAGGCCTAGAAATGCATGCGAACGTCAAGAAGTCGCGGCCGTGTTTCTCCTCCATCGATGCTCCGATGACGATCTCAGCCGTTGGATAGGTAGTTCGTGATGTGCTCTACACTTTACTAGTTGGAAGTTTTTCGATTCGATGAGCGGATTTGAAGAAATCGAGGGGGAAAGAAGCTTGATTTTCGGCCATTGGTTTGAAAAAGAGGAGGCGGCTGCTTTTTAACCCTAGGGTATATTAATTTTTCAAGAAATGAATTTAAAGGGGCTATTTATAGAAATTTCTCGAACCACTATTTATCCCCGGTTTTCAAACTCCGATTTACGCACGGTGACTGGCGTTTCTAGGGTTTATCCCGCGTTCTGGACACAATGGAATAGGATTCGAAAGCTAATTCGATCGTCTGCGCGAGATACGGCAATAAACAATCGATTTAAAATTAAATCGATTAAACCGATTTCTATGCGTTTTGGCTCGCCCCGGACAAACAGTAAATCCGATTGACTTGAAATTTGAAACCTTACAATAATATCACAATACGGATCCAACAAAACTAGTTTCGTCGAAATCCGAGACCGTTTGAAAAATGACTATTTTAACTCGCCAAATTAATATTAAAACAATTTCAACGCGTTTCGAGCTGCCACGGTCAAACGACGACTCCGATTGCTACGAAAATTGAATTCCGATAATAACTAACTATTACGGATCCAATGGAACTGGTTTCGTCCAATTCTGACACTGTTCGAAAATTGGCTATCTTTCAGTCGATAATTAAATATTAAAATATTCAACTTTCACAAATTTACTTTTAATTCGATTTTAAAAGTTCTACAACATCATTCTAACTTTAATATGATAAAATAAAATTTTAAAAATCATTTTTAATCATATTAAACCCATTATTAATTATCCCTTAAATTCCAATTTTAAAATCTTATTAACTCTATTAAAATCCCAATATAACGTACATTTACTTTGGAACCAATTTGAATCATATTAAATCAATTTCAGTTTATTCACTCTTTTCATATATTAAATTTCAACGTCAAATTAATCATATTAAATTCGGAATTTAATTATTCAAACATTCGTAATATTAAATTTAAACAATTTGATTATTCTTAAATCACTATCTTTTGAAATATTCAAAACGAACTTAAAATTTAACTTTTGAAACGAATTAAAATTATAGAACAACCATTTCCATTATACGGTTATTCAATTCCCATTATTAAATTATTCAATAAATCCCAAATATTTAATTTAAACAATTTACCTGTTCAACGTTTGATTTTAAATAGATTTTACTTATCAATCAATTACTCTTTTATTCCCGATGAATCCAACATTTATTATCCTATTCAACCTTTGATTGCAAAGGCATTCACTAAGTAGCTTTTATTTTTCATTACTTGGATAATTATTGTCGCAATTCATTCCAGTTATTATTATTCCAAACGAATTACAAAATTTTTCTAACATTAAATCACGAAATCTTATTAAATTAGCCATTTTAATTGTCGAAAATTTACGGGTCGTTACTGTTAACGCTCAAATTTAAACGCTAACACCCTGGTGAATAGGATGTGATTGTGAAAGCACCACCCGTTCGTACGGGAATCAGAAATAAGCAGAAAGTATGTAGAAAAACAGTAAGAGACACAGTATTTATAGTGGTTCGGCTTATAATCCAGCCTACGTCCACTTTAATCTTTTTATCACTAGTTTGATTACAATTCTTTACAAAATCTCTCAATTACAACACACTTCAAGTGATGGGATATGTAAAACAAGTAGCTCAAGCTTTGACGTTGACAATCATCTTAAAATCCATGGTGAATGTAGATGATTCCTTCATGGAGTTCTTTTAGAAGTTTGTTAGATCTCAAAAGCTTTGAAGTAGTCTGGAATTCGGCAGAGTAATGGCGCTTGAAATTGATCAACCCCCAAAAAGTCCTTTTAATGTTGAAGGTAGGGTGGTATTTATAGGTAAAGATTATGGACTTAGGCTCGGTCTTAACTCCTCACCGACCCAGTTAAGTCGCAGCCGGCTTATAGGAGCCCTCACATGATCAAGCTGCGTTGAATTTGCACAAGTCCAAAGTCGTTACCGGGTCAAGCTAGGTCGTAGGTCGCCCCCTCTCTCTGATGCATGGCCTCCGACTTAAATGGGAAGTGCATGTTTAAATAGGTCGTTACCGTTTTAAAGAATTGACGAGCTAAACGTGAACTAACTCCCCTTCACTTGCCCAGGTCGCGCTCGTCCTAGCACAGACCATGGGTCGGTCACGACACAAGTGTAAGTCGCGAACTTGTTCCACTCAGTTAGGTCGGTAAGCATGTTAAGTCCTTAAGTCGGATCGAATTAGGTCGGCAGCTTCATTAGGCAGTTAGGTCGGCGTCATGTTAAGTCGGATCCCTTGTCATTTCTTGAGTCGTTAGGCCAGTTCCTTCTGAAGCACTAGGTCGGCATCTATGTGAGGGCATTGGGTCGGCAAGTCATGCGAATGGTTAGGTCGGCCTGCTTTTTAAGCCTTAAGCAGTTAGGTCGGTATGTCCTTTAGATCGGCAGACCCTGCACAATTCTTACTCAGTTAGGTCGGCATCTCTTGGGTCGGCGCCATCTCCACGCACTAGACCTGCTGAGTCGTAACCGAGATAGGGTTAACATTTGCCCCTCGAAGTATACGCCTTAGACTTAAGTCGTGTGCTTCGAAATATCTTAGCTCGGCTTCTCTTAGGTCGGTAGATCGCGTACGACTTACCAGTTAGTGTTGTTTAACATTCCTTCACCATGAGATATAAATTAGCCCCCTTCCTCCTTTTTCTTTATTCAAACCCTTGCTCAATTCCGCCATTAAAGCACCCTCAGATCTTAAAGGCAACTTTATTCAATCGATCACAAATAATCTCTGCTACGCATCGTGTAAGTGGTTTTCCTGATTGTAATTTATTGCCGATTCACATTTCTTGTTTGTTCGAACTCGAATCGCCTCCTTGCACCGAATCGCCTCCTTGCACGACGCTTCATTATGAACCCCATCGTATTCATAGTTGATGAAACTTAGGTTATGAAGTTTTGGCTTCAGATTGGTCGTTGAGGCGATGAAGATGGTTTATCATCTTAAGCTCGATTCTGAATTGTTCAATTGGGTGATTCGGCAGCATGAGTAGAAGTGGGTGTTGAAGGAATGGCTATAGGGTTATCGGGTTTAATGCTGTGGGATGTTGGCTCGAAGGCGAGTTAGTGGGTTTAGGTGGCTTAGCCTTCGACCGATCTAGCTCTTACACGACCTTAAATCGTGGTTGAGATAATGCTTGAGAGAATTTCGCCGACCTAAACATTAAAGCTTAGATCGTGACCGAGTTAAGACTTGGAGAAATTCCTGCCTTTCGACTTGGAGCTTGCCCTCTTATCTCCCCCATGCGAACTAGAGGAAATGAGTCGCCAAGCTGAACCACCTAGATTCTGACCCGTTACCGACTTAGTCTTATCTCGCATGAGAATTTTTTGAACCGTAGCCGAGCTAACACTTGGGCTCTGGACGTATTGACACTTAGAAACATAGGCCTTCTTCAAGTATTTTGACCCGGACTTCCGACTAAGTTGTTTACATTTTGAACATTTTGAACTGTCCTAGCTTCAAGTTTGCTTGAATTCCATTGTGTTACTTTACAGATCATTCTCATTTTTAAGCTGTAAACCTGTCGAGAATAACAAACAAACAAAGAAAACCAAGGCGCATATACTGCCATTGACTGCCCGTATCGAATGACAGATTAGTCAAGACAAGATGAGAGACATGAATATATTGCATGAAATGCTGTGAATTAATTGATTATAGTAAAATATTAATGCAAAGTATCAACAATTTGAACTGATTTGTTTGCATCAACATTGTATTTGCATATTCAAACTCAAAACAAAGATTCCTGGTTTTTATAACTAACAAATGTTTGCTAGGTTTTATTCCAGTTACCTTTGCTTATTGTTTGATTGATACTTGTACAACACTTCACACACTTTAGGAAACGTGCACCTTCATGTTTGAATATCCAATTGCTTGTGTAGAATGACTTCCCATCAAGGAGAAGAAGCAGCAAGTCAAGAAGAAGAAACTTTCCCGATAGCTGTTCCTATAGAGAATCCTCCGGAAAGAACTTCGACTATTCTATCTTCGAGAACATTTATTCAGTTGCGTACTCAATTCGGCTTTGCTGAAGATGATGTCATATTTCCTGGACCGAATGATACTGCTGACAGACCTCCCTATGGTTTTGTCGCGGTTAATCGTCATATGTGCTTAAGTGGGGCGATCCCACCTTTCAATGACTTTCTTCGAATTCTTCTTCTTCGGATGTCAATTTCTCCGTTCCAACTTCATCCTAATGGTTACGCTATCTTGATGGGGTTGGGTGTTTTGTTCAGAAGAAATCTTGACCGACTGCCGAGCTTCGAAGAAATTCGCTACTTATGCTCGTTTGCAAAGAGCAAAGACCATCCTTCTCTTATCATTGTGAGAAGTGCAAGAAACCGCAAGCTCATTCTTGATCTTACTGAAAGTGTCCATGGATTTTTAAACCAATTTTTCTTTGCCCGCAGTCCCCCAGAGTTTTATGCTTCTTGGAGAGTAGGAAGTAAGATCATTTATTTCCGTCTTTCCACTTTCTTTTTTAACTCTTTTCGGGGTCCAAATTGCTAATCTCATTCTTTGCTTTTTCAGCACTTCCCCTTCCCTCTAGAGATCCGATACATAGGCAGACTTTTGATAGACTGAGCGCTGTAGCCGCAGAAGAGAGAAGTATCAAGTTTCTACTAAGCGACGAATTTCTACATCAATACGGACTTCTCCACCCTTCTCGCTATACTCAGCTTTGTGAAGCTCCGACTGAAGTTCCCGATTCCCCGACTGAAGCATCGGATGCCCCCGTTACTATCGAACAACCCTCATCAAAAGAGTCTAACATCGAAGCTTCATTGGTGAAATGTTCCACCCCTACCGACATTATGGGGTCATCTAGTAAGACGGCACTTGCCCCGATTGAGGAAGAAGAAGAACCTTCACAGCCTCTCGGGGGATTAGCTGATGTAGGAACTGAGAAAACAAGTCTCACCGAGCATGATGGTGACGATGTTTATGATGGGTTGAGCGACATAATAGTGACCTCACAGGAGCTTTTTAGAGATGACGTGTCTAAAACTATCTCTCCTATAGTTGAGGCGACGTCCCTTCTTCGACTAACACCAACACAAACACCAACTCCTCATACCCAAGCTATCATCACCTCTACACCAATGAGTGGTTTGTAGCTTAATGCGCGTAGCTTGCACATCACACAACACTTAGGATTTTTTGGCATTTGTTCACATTTAACTTCTTTTCTCCGGAAGTTTCTAAGACTTGCTATTTTTGCCTTTTCAGATTCCTCTATGGGGCGCAGCGGCAGCGGTTCTTATTACAAAGACTTTCGACGCTATGGAGGGCGTGGCAGCTATGATTACAAGCAATACTATACCGATCCCAGAGAGACCAATGAGCAGAGAGCTGCGCGAAAAGCTGAAGAGAGGAGAAGGTATGAAGAACGTCATGAGGGAGCGGGCACGCGACATGAATCCTTCCCAAGGGATGATGATTCCCATAAACGTAAAACGCACGATGATAGGGGGAAGAGCCATATTGAGGATTCGAGAAAGCGGACCAAACTTGGCGAGGAGCACGTGCCCGTGACATCTGAGAGACCTGGTGCCTCAGTTTCTATTGACATCCCTTCCAAATCTCCTGCTCTTGAAGGAAGTGCCATCCAAACACTTCTCAACAGGCCTTCGTACCATGTTGAAAGGGGCCCCCCGACTTTGCAGAGCCGATTCCCGAACTGGTGTTTGAGGGGGGTACGCTTCGACCTTGATTTGGTCCCCATCGACAAAGAAGCTATGTACAGAAATCTCGATGCTGTCAAGCTTGATATCGATAGAATGTCTGGATGGCAAAAGCTGGTTGATGAACTTCAAAGAGTTAATCGGGCTAACATCGAAGCAATGCTGACCATGGAAAATGACAAATCAGAATGGCAGAAGATTCTTGATCAACACAACGCTGAGATGAAGGAGATAGCCGAATACAATGAAAAACTCGAAGCTGAAGTAAAGCAGCTCAAAGATGATCTTGCCTCTTCTACTAATACTTACACCCAAAGAGAAGAGGTATTGCAAAAACAAGTGCGAGATGCGCACGCCAGCCAGAGGGACGCTGAAGCTAAAGCTGAGAGGTTAGAACAAGCTGTAGAGAACCACCGCACTGATGTCACCCAGTTGCAGAATAAACTGAGCGCCCGGGACATGGAGATAGAAGCGCTAAAAGCCCAACTTGCTCAGACCGAAAAAGATCGAGATGAGGCCATGGCTGGCAAAATTGCAGCCGAAGAAACTGCTCAGACCATGGAAACCGATATCAATTCGACTTTATTCGATTTTTATTTACACTGTGTCTTGGGACGCGGCAGCCTCTCTTTTCTTGGTCCCAAGTATGAAATCACCCTGGCCGAGGTGTGGGAAGCTGCTCTTAACATGTTTAAAGACGCCGGGTATGGCGATGGAGATTTTGAGGCGCGTTACCTGGATGAGGAAGCTCGCACTGCTCTTGCGAAGGGGCGAGAACAACTTGCCAGGATGAGAACTGGAATGGCGGAAGAGGAACGTTCTGGAAAGGAATTAACGCTTACTTCCTCTATCCAACCTCCAGTTTCTCCTGTGGTTGACATCACGGGTTCTAGCTCCTATACTCCGCCTGCAACTAAGACAGTAACTGAAACTACAAGTGCACAAGGCGGGGATGAAGGTGGTGAAAGCAACGAAGCACAGCGATATGAAATCAGCCTCAGAGATCCAACTGCCCCAGGTAAACTTGACACCGGACCAGCCCAAGTGGTGAACTGCTCGTTCGCTCCTTGTGAGCTTGACGATCTTCTTGATTATTTTTCAAATGTCAATGAATTCCCGACTTTTGATTATTCCTCAAATGTCAATGAATTCCCGACTTTTGACGAGCCGTCATCCCCTCTCTTTTCGAAAGATACTGATATTTTAAGTTTTTTCTCCTTTGTAGAGAAAGCACCGAGCCAAACTCAAGCTTCTTCTCCCCCGGTGATCCTTCCTCCATCTCTTCAAGTGGCGCCTCCTTCTGCCTCGCAACCTGGGTCACAAGAAGAACAAATAGAGGCTCTTCACGGCTTGGATGATCCCATTGCTTCACAAGAGCAGAAAGATGAAAGGCCTGAGGGAGGTGACACATCTTCAGAGCGAACTCCCTCTGACGAGATTGTTCTATCTAAACTTGTTACTCCCGGGAGTGAGTCTTCCTCAAAAAGAAGAAAAAAGAAGCGTGGGACACCAAAGAGGAGGGGGAAGATAGTCACCACCACTGAAGAGGAGCTGAAAGCTGGACCGGTTGCGCCTTCCTCTCCCACTTCCCTTATGCCCACCGACCGCCCTGATAAGCTGATCATTCGGCCGGGTAAAGGGTCTAAAGGCAGCAAAAAGAAGTGAAGATCTTCAGTTTCTAGTTTTTTGCGTTTTGCATGTACTGGCCGAGAATTGTGCGGGTACCGGCCCCCGCTTTTCTTTATTTTGAAACCTGTACCTGCATTGTAATTGAATAAAATGATTCCTCGTTTGTACAAACTTTTGTTTGAATTAAAGGATACATTTGTTATTCGTTTTGGCATGAGTTTATTTGATATTGCAGCGAGCTTATGGTATGTTACTTGAGCGTTACCTTTTGCTGGTTTAGTTATACCATATCGTGTGTAATTATACTATATTGCCCCCATTCCATAAGTATGCTGCAATATTCTATACCTCGAGGGGACTTGCACTCTTATTTGCTAAAGAATAATTATTTTATTTTTATTTTAAAAAGAATTCTTGTAGAGTGCAACCCCCTTCATATGAGTTTCTACGCGCTTTGTCCTTTGAAGAAATCACTTCTTTCTTTTTTGCTTAAGTACATTTTCTTTTTACCGAGCGATTTCTTTTATGTAGCAAAGCGGACCTCTGAAGGGTACTTTAACTCCTTTTCTCTTCTCTTCTTCCCTTTTTTTTTTTTTTTTTTTTTTTTAAAAAAGAAGATTATTTTCCAGAATAGGTAAATTACTCTTCCTTTGTGAGTTAAAGCATGCCCCTGATGAGGATTTTCCTTTTTTACATATGGAAAGTTGTACCTCTACGGAGGGATTTTTTCACGTTTCAACACTTGGAAGTTCTATTTCAATCTCGGCGAAACGTGTACCTCCAAAGAGTTTTGCCTTAGAAAGCTTTTCCACGTTTCAACACTTGGAAGTTTTATTTCAATCTCCGCGAAACGTGGGCTTCCGAAGAGGTCTTTCTTCTTGATTGTGCCTCCGAAGAGGTTGTTATTTTGCTTGTCTTTCAGCTCCGGTGAAGTGAAATTCCAAAGAGCGGCTGTTACACTTCAACTCCTGGTGAAATATGCCTCCGAAGAGGTCTTTATTTTATTTGCATTTCAACCTTGGTGAAGTGAAACTCTGAAGAGTAACTACCCCAACTCTTGGTGAAATGTGCCTCCGAAGAGGGCTTTAGTTTTGTTTACATTTCAACTCTGGTGAAGTGAAATCCCGAAGAGCGGTCATAACACTTCAACTCCTGGTGAAATGGGCCTCCGAAGAGGGCTTTTATTTTGTTTACATTTCAACTCTGGTGAAGTGAAATCCCGAAGAGCGGTCGTAACACTTCAACTCCTGGTGAAATGGGCCTCCGAAGAGGGCTTTTATTTTGTTTACATTTCAACTCTGGTGAAGTGAAATCCCGAAGAGCGGTCGTAACACTTCAACTCCTGGTGAAATGGGCCTCCGAAGAGGGCTTTTATTTTGTTTACATTTCAACTCTGGTGAAGTGAAATCCCGAAGAGCGGTCATAACACTTCAACTCCTGGTGAAATGTGCCTCAGAGCGGGTTTTCATCGCCTGGAAGTTACTCTCTCATGGTTGGAGGGTCATGACTCCTCCAATCTTTTTTGTTGAGTAGAGAACTTTCTTTTTTGTGGCGTATGGCCCATTAGAGGTCTTTTATCCTCCGAAGAGGACTTGCACTGCAGATGGTAGCTTTGATTGTTCCTCTGTTCACTTGCTTATGCCTTTTCAGCGATCCTCTCTCTCTTTTTTTTTTTTTTGTTTTTAAGTTTTCATTCCCCTTTTCTTGCAAGTAGCTTGTTTAATCCAAGGAAGTGTACTTCATTGCCAGGCAAGTTCGTGAGAACGGGCACTAGCTTCCTAATTGGATGTTTGTTTGTTCAAACAATCTCAATTTATCAGCAAGGGCTCGTTTCTATCGAAATCATTAGCCGTTCAATTGAAGTATTTCCTATCTAGGATTTGAATTCGGGGTCTTTGTGGCTTGAAATTTGTTTGTTGAATGATGGTGAGAATCGCTCGGTCTTATTATGCGCCAGTTTTATTTCCATTGTCTGCAAAAAATTAAATCGACATTTCAGCAATACATTTTATGTATTTTTATATCGAAAACAAAGCAAACATATAATGATAATAAGGAACACAAGATTTATAGTGGTTCGGCCATGAAATCGGACCTACATCCACTTTATATTCTTTCATTATTTACTTGCATCAGTTTCACATTTGCTTTCAATTACAAGAATCATACATTCATAATTCTTTTTACAATGTTTCAACAAAATTTTCAAGTAAAGTATGGACGCAAGTGATTGCTGTTCCATGCCCTTGGAATTTGATCTCCATCAACAGTGGTGAGCTTGAATGTGCCGTCAAGAAGTTTCTGACCTATTACATACGGTCCTTCCCAATTTGGCCCAAACACACCTGTCGTGGTCATAATTCTTTTCAGGACTAGATCTCCAATTTCAAAGCTGCGTTGACGAACTTTGGAATTGAAATGTCTGGCTATCCTTTGCTGATGAGCTGCAACTCTGAGGTTAGCTTCATCTCTTTTTTCATCAAGGAGATCCAGCGCTTCAAGTTGCAGCTTTTCATTTTCCGCTTGATTGAAATGGATTCTTCTGTGTGAAGGGACCTCTGTTTCAACCGGGATCATTGCTTCCGATCCGTATGCTAACGAAAAAGGAGTATGCCCAGTTGCAGTTTTGTGGGTAGTTCTATATGCCCATAGTGCTAGTGGTAGCCTATCGACCCAACCACCCTTAGCTCTTTCAAGTTGCTTTTTGATGGTTGACTTGATAATTTTATTTACTGCTTCCACTTGCCCGTTTGCCTGCGGATGAGCTACTGCTGAAAAGCTTTTCAGGATTTTGAATCGTTTACAAAAATCTTGGAATTCTTCACTTTCAAATTGAGTACCATTATCTGTAATTATCTTTTGAGGCACACCGTATCTGCAAATGATATTCTTAGTCACAAAATTTATCATCTTTTTGGAGGTGATGGTTGCCAATGGTTCAGCTTCAGCCCATTTAGTGAAATAATCTACAGCAACAATGGCATATTTGATTCCAGATTTGGCGGTTGGTAATGGTCCGATCAAATCTATTCCCCAAATTGCAAACGGCCACGGACTGGTCATTTGTGTGAGTTCAGTAGAAGGTGCTCTAGGAATTTTGGCAAATCTTTGACATCTGTCACATTTTCGAGAGTAATCTGCAGCATCTCGATTAATTTCTGGCCAAAAATATCCATATCGGAGAATTTTCTTTGCTAAAGTTTGACCACCTGAATGATCCCCACATTCTCCTCCATGTACCTCTGATAGGATTATTTTGGCTTCTTCTTTGGATACACATCGAAGTAGTGGCATTGAGAATCCTCGTCTGTATAATTGACCATCCTGGATTATATATCGAGAAGCTTTTCTTAGTAGCTTTTGTCGTTCTTTAGAGTTTTCTGGTAAAGAGCCATTGAGTAGATACTTTGTTATTGGAGTCATCCATGATTCTTGCTCTTGCGACATACTCATAACCCAATCGATATCCATTTCATCAATGCTTGGATTTGACAAAACTTCCACTGGAACTAACCCTAAGGATTGGGCTTCGCCAGAACTTGAGTATTTTGCGAGAGAATCTGCTTTCATGTTTTCTTCTCGAGGAATATGACTTATCGTGTAATGGTCGAATTCACACAAAAGTTCCCAAGCCTTTGACACATAAGCGGGCAGATTTCCTCCTTTCGTTTGAAACTCCTTCTTGACTTGGCATACTATAAGCTGAGAATCACTGAAGATCTGTAACGCTCGAATGTTTAGTTCTTTAGCAATTTTCAAACCAGCAATCAGAGCTTCATATTCTGCTTCATTGTTTGTTGAAGGAAATTCTAATCTTAGCGCATAGCATAATGACCGGCCTTCAGGAGTTTCAAGAACAATTCCAGCACCTGAACAGTAATCATTTCTTGCGCCATCTACAAATAACTTCCATTGGATTGGGGAGTTCTCGATTGTTTCTTCCTCGCTGTTACCCTTGTCTGTAAATTCTGCAATAAAATCTGCCAAAGCTTGTCCGTTGATCGCTTTTCTAGGATGATAAGTGATGTCATATTGGCTCAATTCAATATTCCACTTTAAAAGGCGGCCCGAAGTCTCGGGGCGAAACAAGACTTGCTTTAAAGGTTGATCAGTGAGGACTTTGATAGGATGAGCCTGGAAATATTGCCTCAACTTTCTTGAGGCAATCAATAGACAATAGGCGAGTTTTCCCAACTTGGAGTAATTCATTTCTGCCCCAGTGAGTCTTTTGCTGATATAGTAAACTGGATGTTGAATCCTTTTGTCTTCCCGTACCAGCGCTGCACTTAAAGCATGAGATGAAACTGCCAAGTATATAAGAAGATCCTCGCCATCGCCGGGCCTAGAAAGTATTGGAGGCGTTTCCATATGTTGAATCAATTCTTCAAAGGCTTTCTGGCATTCGGGAGTCCAGTCAAAGTTTTTCTTTCCTTTCTTTAGAGCGTCGAAGAATGGAATGCATTTATCAGTAGCTTTGGATATGAACCGACTTAAGGCGGCAATTTTTCCATTGAGACTTTGCAATTCCCTCTTTGTTTTAGGAGCTTTGACTTCTTTTAAAGCAGTGATTTGAGCTGGACTAGCTTCAATGCCCCTAGCGCTCACGATGAAACCCAAGAACTTTCCAGATTCTACCCCGAAAGAACATTTTAAAGGGTTAAGCTTCATTCCGTATCTTCGGAGGATTGCGAACATTTCTGCTAAGTGTTCGATGTGATCCACTGCTTTCTTAGATTTTACTAGCATGTCATCAACGTAAACTTCCATAGTCTTTCCCAACTGCGGTTTGAACATAGCATTGACCAGTCTTTGGTATGTTGCCCCCGCATTCTTCAACCCAAAGGGCATAACTCTGTAACAGTAAAGACCGACATCGGTGATAAAGCTTGTGTCCTCCTGATCTGGCTCATGCATCATGATCTGATTATATCCGGAGTAGGCATCCATAAAAGACAACAATTCATGACCCGCTGTTCCATCTACCAGTTGATCAATCCTGGGTAATGGGAAGCTGTCTTTGGGACAGGCCTTGTTTAGATCTGAAAAGTCGATGCACACTCTCCATTTACCATTGGCTTTCTTAACCAGCACTGGATTTGAAACCCAATTTGGATAGGTAGATTCTCTGATGAAATTATTCTCCATGAGCCGGTCAACTTCCTCTTTCAATGCTGTCGACCTTTCTGGACCTTGGATTCTTCTTTTCTGCTTTACTGGCGTGAACTTTGGGTCAATATTCAGAGCATGTACCGCAACTTCTGGGGATATTCCGCACATATCGGCATGGGTCCAAGCGAAAACATCCAGGTTTGCTTTCAAAAAAGATATCAAGGCATTCTGAACTGACACATTAAGTTGTGAACCCACATTCAGCATCTTGTTTGGGTCCTTCAGATCAACGGGCACCGGTATCGTTGTTTCTGCTGGTACCACCCTACTCTCCCCCGCACTGGCCTTTCTAGGATCCATCACTTTTCGTGCCCCGCTATGCTCGCCAGTGCAGGGTCCGCCCTGTAGTTGCTATAGGGTTGGTGTTTTGATGCGGATTGGGGTTGCCGCATCTTTTCCCATTTCTCTCTTCCTTGTTTCTCGCAGTTCTGTCATATAGCATTCTCGTCCAGCATTCTGGTCTCCTTTAATAACTCCTACTCCATTGTCGGTAGGGAATTTAATAGTAAGACACCATGGGGCAAGGACAGCTTTGAATGCTGCAAGAGTAGGACGACCAAAGAAAGCATTATAAGCAGAAAATTCATCTACTATCACAAAAGTCTGCTTGCGAACTACTTTTCTTTCTCCTTCTCCGAGTTCCACTAGCAAGTCAATGGTTCCTACTGGTTGCTTTGGCTCCCCGGCGAAGCCAGCAATTTTTTGCGATGATGCCTGCACTTCAACCATAGGAATCTTCATCTGGTCGAAGGTTTTCTTAAAGAGGATATTACAGGATGCGCCGCTGTCGATAAGAATCCTTCTGACGATGGCTGGCCCAATGCCGGCCGAGATGACCAAAGGATCCAAGGTTGGGGCTTCAATACCGATGGAATCCCTGGTTTTGAATACAATGTCATCGTTGAATGTCTTTCGTTGCTTCAAAGGCGTAGTGTCCTCTAGAACAAAAACATTTTCTTCCTCCGGTGCATATTTATACAGAAATTCGTTTGGATCACTTGTCCCCCTATAAGCTGGGATAGTTGGAGGAGCAAATTTTCGTGGGAATTCAGCCTTTAGAATTTTTTCAGTAAATGGAGTCTTGCTCGGAGCAAAGCCCCATTCTTTCTCATCTTCGACTCTTTGCATGCTCTCCTTCATAATTTGGCGAACCATTCCAGAGAGATATTCTTCATCATTACGAGCCCTAGATCCGCCTACCTCAGGAAGTATTTGCTCAGCGGGGTTAGTATCCCTTTCGGAAACATTCCTTTCTTCAGTTTCATGAATATTACCAGCGAAATTCCTTTCATTAGCTGTTGATTGACGGTTTGCCCCCAGCAAATCGTTCAACTTATTCAGGATTAAGGCATTTTGGGCATTCTGGGCTTCCATTTGCACATTTTGAGCATGTATCTATCTGTTCAACCCCAAAATTGCGGCATCCAACTCTGCTTTCGTAACCCCGACAGTTGGAGTGGCTTGATTTGGTGTTGGGGAAGCGGAGGTTCCCTCTTGAATGTTTGCAGATCTCACAGATTTACTTTTCCTTCCAGGAGCCATGATTTCGGATAGACTTCTGGTTCTTAAAGAAACTTTATCTACAAATCTTTCTGAAGCAATGATGATAGATGTCCTGAGTTCAATTCTCAGTGAAAGCACCAAAATGTTAACGCTCAAATTTAAACGCTAACACCCTGGTGAATAGGATGTGATTGTGAAAGCACCACCCGTTCGTACGGGAATCAGAAATAAGCAGAAAGTATGTAGAAAAACAGTAAGAGACACAGTATTTATAGTGGTTCGGCTTATAATCCAGCCTACGTCCACTTTAATCTTTTTATCACTAGTTTGATTACAATTCTTTACAAAATCTCTCAATTACAACACACTTCAAGTGATGGGATATGTAAAACAAGTAGCTCAAGCTTTGACGTTGACAATCATCTTAAAATCCATGGTGAATGTAGATGATTCCTTCATGGAGTTCTTTTAGAAGTTTGTTAGATCTCAAAAGCTTTGAAGTAGTCTGGAATTCGGCAGAGTAATGGCGCTTGAAATTGATCAACCCCCAAAAAGTCCTTTTAATGTTGAAGGTAGGGTGGTATTTATAGGTAAAGATTATGGACTTAGGCTCGGTCTTAACTCCTCACCGACCCAGTTAAGTCGCAGCCGGCTTATAGGAGCCCTCACATGATCAAGCTGCGTTGAATTTGCACAAGTCCAAAGTCGTTACCGGGTCAAGCTAGGTCGTAGGTCGCCCCCTCTCTCTGATGCATGGCCTCCGACTTAAATGGGAAGTGCATGTTTAAATAGGTCATTACCGTTTTAAAGAATTGACGAGCTAAACGTGAACTAACTCCCCTTCACTTGCCCAGGTCGCGCTCGTCCTAGCACAGACCATGGGTCGGTCACGACACAAGTGTAAGTCGCGAACTTGTTCCACTCAGTTAGGTCGGTAAGCATGTTAAGTCCTTAAGTCGGATCGAATTAGGTCGGCAGCTTCATTAGGCAGTTAGGTCGGCGTCATGTTAAGTCGGATCCCTTGTCATTTCTTGAGTCGTTAGGCCAGTTCCTTCTGAAGCACTAGGTCGGCATCTATGTGAGGGCATTGGGTCGGCAAGTCATGCGAATGGTTAGGTCGGCCTGCTTTTTAAGCCTTAAGCAGTTAGGTCGGTATGTCCTTTAGATCGGCAGACCCTGCACAATTCTTACTCAGTTAGGTCGGCATCTCTTGGGTCGGCGCCATCTCCACGCACTAGACCTGCTGAGTCGTAACCGAGATAGGGTTAACAGTTACATTCTCACCCACTCAAAACTTTTCGTCCCCGAAAAGGAAAAAGAAGGGAAAAGGAACTAAGTATAGAAGTCAACATTAGATATATTTTATTCAAAGTTACCTACTTATAAAACAATGAAATTCCATTTATAAAGTCATTACTACACTTTTACTAAGTTATTCCAAATGCCTTTCTAACTTTAAAAGTTAGTTATCAAAACAAGTTATAAAAATTTTAAAACTTGAAAAATTTTCTAACACCCGGATTTTACGGAAAATTTCGGCAGAGTCTCCTTTGCGCGGCTCGATCGGTACAGCTACAAAACGCCTATACGGGCCCCAAACCAACAAAAGAAAATCAAAAGCCAAGTGGCTCATCAAAAATCCCCAAATCCAATGACAAAATAAACATGTACCTTATATTTTATTAGCGAGCATATACGGCTAATATAGCGCGAAAGCGAGCTCCAAATGCGAAGCAAGCGCAATCCGCACCTACTAGACACTCAACAAACCATGAGAAACATGCATATATGAAAATAGTATCAATATACATCATATAGCAACATAACAACTACATGTGCCAACATAGAAAATCCAACAAAACAACAAATGCAACCATATATCAACTATCATCCAACAAATCCATAACCAATCAATATAAATTCACTTCTCATTAATATTTATTGACTTGGATTTCAAGTTTAATCATAGTTGATTCATTAACGTTGGATTTTACTAACATTCATTTACAATTCAATTAGTAAGCATTCACTAATTTATATTTACATTAGTTCACTTCCAATTTGAATCAAATTACATTATATTTAAATTCATTTAACTTCCAATTTGATTTCAATGATTTATAGCTTTCAATTTCATTAACACTTAGTGAATTATATACAATCAACTAACAATCATATAACAACCAAACCATACCCAACATAACCAAATTATTAATTTTTACATTCAATTTGGTTTAACTCTTTTATATATATCATGTTATATAATTTTAAAAGAATCATTTTATATTTGGCATCTTAAATTTCCAATATTAACTTTAATTAAGTCCGTAAGCCGTACATATATCATTCATGAGTACAATCTAATCGCTTATTCGATCACACAATTTCGCTTCCAAACTAGTATCGTTCACACGACTCTCTAGTGCGGACTCAGATTTGGTTCCTTGATTGGAAACTGTTACTTTCCTTGCATAGCCATATACTATGATAGAGAATTCCAGAATCAAACCAAAAATCCATATCCAGGGTTCGCAGTCGAAAATCGAGTGAAAAATCCTAACTTGGATCGATATAAATCATCTTGAAATTTTGTGCTCGAATTTGGATCAAATCGTTATGCAAATAAAATAATATACGTACAATCTCACGTATTACCTTCCAATGGATTTGTATCCAATTTATCTATACTAAATTATTTTATTGACTTCTCTTTTTTTTCCAATTAATTATTCGCAATCTATTATTTAGTTAGTATATCCAATTCTTTACATAGCATGTTCTTTAACATTATCTTTTCATAAACATCATATCAAAGAATTTTCTTACTCAAGTTCATTTTAAACATTCTATATAATTTAATTAACTCAATTTCTTTCCCCAATTAATTCTTAGCTATACCAAATTCTTTTGTTTACATTTACTACATATTCATAGTTTCAGTTAATATAAATTTATTTGCGGAACATTTTATTAGTCATCACCTTAATTTATAGTCGTTCCATAAAAGTCTAACTTCTTATATGCGACTTTTCTTAGTTTACGGTTATCTCAAAGTTACAAGTTCAAATTATTTCTATGCCATTTATATTTATTTTCTATAACCAATTTACAAAAGATATTATACAATTCATTTGTCTTCTTTCTTAAGTTCACTTACTTGTTCCATTTATCCATTTATCATTTCATGCTATATTTAAGTTTTTATAATTTTTATCACAACCAAATTTTCCATTTATATACATTTTAATTCCCTTTGAGTTTACCTTACTTGTATACTTAATTATTTTCAGGTTCTGTTTAGTTGTACAATATCTCATTACATATCCAAAACATCATTCCAACTTCTTAATATTTGGTAAGTCATACTATATGTTATTAGAATGCAAATTTGGTATTATACAAATTTATATAATTTTATTTTACTTAATTAGAATGTTCACAAATTTAATTTGTTTAAATCCTCTTTACCTTTCAACTTTAAGTTTTCCCAAAATGTAAGCTTAGATATCTTAATCCTCTTATTTTATAAATTTTGGTTATTCACATTTCATTCAAATAATTTGAAATTTTCTAATTAACATAACTTAGAATTTTAAATGCCCGGTTCTTTTCAAATCGTTTGAAATAAACATATATACTTATATCTTTAATATCAAATCATACCTTTGGAGTTTAAACCAAAACCCATTTACCCAAAATAATTTTGAAGAAAAGCAAAGCTTCTTAGAAGTCTCCCCCACTTTGAGACTCGAAGATGAACGTCGATGATGCTGCGCAGTCATCACCGAAATTATTTTCCAGCGACATAAGAGAGGAGTACTATATTCATTCCTTCTTAAAAATCCTTTCAAAATATTTCCCTAAACTATTTCCAACTAATATTACTATATATTTCTTCAAAACTTTGAGAACCATTTTTCAAAATCTCCGGGTCTTAAATTCAATATTTCCCAATTTAAATCAATTTTAATTTATAAGTCACCTTTATAAAACATTCTTATAGGATTTTCTTCCTTAAAACATTTCACAAGTGTTTTATCATTGCTCATTTTCCAATAAACCTTATTTATTAAAACACCATATCCAATTAATGATAATACCCAATATATCATTTCTAACAACCAAATAAGCTAGATAGATCACAATAATTTTTTTGAAAATAAATTCTTTATATACAAAATATAATTAGGGCAAAATTATTTCATTTACCCAATTTCAAAACAATACTATGTCGAATTGTTCTGTTCGAGTGTTTAGAGATCCCTATCAATGACGTTAATTACTCGTATTGACCAGAATCCATAAGCCACTCAACAAATCAACCGACACGATATAAAACATTTTATATCACTAACAAATACGCTCTCTCATATATATACACTCAGTGACTCATCATAGGGCATTACTACCCTATTTATAAAGAGTCAGACCCCACAAAGCTAAGGTTATCGCTAAACCAAAGCTCTGATACCAACTGTAACGACCCGCCTTTTTGGACGGTTTAAACCGACGATCAAATACACGTGCCGATTACAAACCATTCAAAAGGGCAAGTGGTTGTTGGGGTAAATCAGAAAAGAAAAGAAAGAGCAATAAAGGAAAAGAAACAACACAGAATCTCGCAGCGGAACGATAAATTATAATAGTCGAATAAACAGTTCATGAAGCTGTTTACTATACTTTGACAATTATTTATACAACATTTATCAGAGTTATACATATACAATAGAACAATTAAAATAATGCAGCAGATAGCATGATGCAAGGGTAATAATAGTAATAGTATACCAAATCTTCGTCTTCATCCTCCAGAATAGATCTTCAAAAATCTAAAAAACTCAGGACTGACCCGAGCGTAATGAAAAGACAAAACACTCGAGTCAGGACTACAATATCCTTATGAACGTTAAATCAATCGTAAATAAATATGAGTGTAACGGCGTCAGAGATGTTTACGGGGTTTTACATCCCATACCCAATGTCAACGTGCGTGCAATAACTCAAGAGATGTTACGGGATTTTCCATCTCCTAAGGATCCGTTAAACTATCTACTATGTAGTAATATATGCTAAGTAGATAATGTCTATCAGTAATATAACGTATCAAAATAGCGCTAAGGCGTTGCCATAATCCCCCTTAACACATTTTTATAATGCCGTAGTCTATACAGCACCGTAAGCCCCACCGTAAACTGGTGGTTATCAGAGGAACCCCATAGGTATAACACAAAACATAACGTAGTGGTCGCGAATAGTGTAATCAGTATGACAAGGTACATGAGGCGATACCAACTAGGATACTAGTAGTTGCGTGATCCGGACTGATGTTGAGCATTGCCAGCAGCTACCCCAACACCGCGAAACAGCACTCCCAAATTAAGGGTTGCATCCAAATCGAATCACAAATGTTATAGATATGGTATCGAAGAAGTGTGTCCGCTAGAGGTGGCGAACCTCAATGGCCCGGCGCGGCTCCTGTTTTAGTCATGTCAGGGGTCATCCAATAATCGTTCTCTTTCTTCAGTCAACGCGTTCACCAAACCATCCACTTCATTCTGGATCAACACACCACGTATTAATAGTTATTAAAGTGGTTTTCGGTATCGACAGAGAGTATGTCCATATCCGATCCTGGTCTCTTTAATAACTACGTATTATTACCCCGTTGGCTCTTTTACATTTGAAATCGATTCATAATTGATATCAAAATATCATATTCGCTTCAAAAATCAAATCGATTTCAAATATCATCGCATCTATTAAAATGTCGGATTCCGTTTCAAAAATCATTTTTGTCTCAATATCTTATTTCGGTTTCAAAATCAATACGGATTTCAATTTAGGTTGCAACTTCATTTAACCCAATTCGTATTTAAATTCAAGATTTAAATATAAACATTTCACCTTTAACTAGCTTGAAAATTTTAGAAAATAGTTTAAGTAGTTTAAAAGTAGTTTTAAATAATTAAAATAATAAAAGATACTTAAAATCTAAAAATGGATTTAAATAGATAAATTTGTTTAAAATAATTTAAATTGGGTTAAGTAGATTTCAAATAGGTTTAAATAACTTAAGTATTCAAAATGGTTTATATAACTGAGTAATTTGGAAAACAAATAAAACAGCTTCAAAACCGAACCATTCAATTATAACTTCCTAATTCAAAACAATTTCAATTTCCCTTCTACCGATTCAATTTCGATTTCAATTTCAAATCAATGTCTACTTTGACTTCAATTTTAATTCAATTTTACATTCACCTTTCATTTATTCAATTTCAATTTATATCGATTTGGAGCTTGATATTCAAGATACCAATTTATAACACTTTACAAAATTATCCTTCAATATTCAAGTTTAAATCCAAATTTCAAATATGTTTCAATTTCAAGCTCAATGTCAAATATCATTTTATATCGCTTTTACTTAGTAATATTCAAAGCTCGAATTAAGGTTAAATCTTTAAACAAATCAATTTACGAAATTTAATCATATCCCGATTTTAAATTCCAATGTCCCCACTTAAATCATTTAACAATTTCTTCAACCAAAATTTATTTCAACATTCCAAACTCAAATTTTCGATAAATTCGATTTCTATAAATTCAATTTCTATTTATAACTTTTACATCAAACATTTGAATAAATTTCAAATCGACGATTTTAAAAATTATTAATTCAGCCAATTCGGTGTCCGTATATAATTTTCTATCCTATGGCCAAGTAATTATTTATTTCAATTAAATGTCAGGGATGAGTATATATTTCTTAAATTAAATCACAATATCATATGTATGCATAAAAGGATATATGTAAGAAAATAAACATCTAAACATTCAAGTATCAACCAATAGCATCCATCGAAATACATCATCAAATAGGCAATACAATTCATGGCAATTTCATAGTTATCGGTGTCAGGTAATTAAATCGCAATTCAATTTCAATTTTAATTTCAAATTTAACTGTCAATTTAATTTTCGACGGTTAATTCAAATGACAATTAAATTCTATCAAACAACGACAAATAAAATTCATATCACTTCATAATATCAAATTTAACTAGCATAAAGATATTCAGTACGTTGTGAGCGTTATAAAACACTCACCTTGATTTTACGATGTAGTTCCAGCGTTTTATTTCGAATAAAATTAAACGAGCATTTAATTTTACCCGAAATTTTCTCTAGCTCCAAACAACTCCAATCCAATTCCATAGCGTAGAGCTCGTCCATACGATTCGAACACAAAAAGTTTCGTCCGAATCCGACCTCGTACGAAGGAGAAACATCATTTTAAACATATACAAATCAATTTACATTTTAATTTTAATTTCAAAACCCTACAGGACAATCTGGACCGTTCATCATACAACTGCAGATCGTGGTCGCCCCTCCCCCTTCTTCTCTTTCCCCGTTCGTTCCAGGCAAGAAACCACGCACACGATTTAAACCCAAAGGCCGCCTATTTCATCCAATTTTCGCGAGCTCTTCGAGCCACTCGAAGATGATCAGACACCTCCACTTCGAAGGCCTCACTCTCCTCTACCTTCGGCCAGGAGCAGGTGGAGCTCGGCCTCCTCCAAAGGCATATAAATGTGTGCGAACGTCAGGAAGTCGCGGCCGTGTTTCTCCTCCATCGATGTTCCGATGACGATCTCAACCGTTCGATAGGTAGTTCATGATGTGCTCTACACTTCACTAGTAGGAAGGTTTCCGATTCAATGAGTGGATTTGAAGAAATCGAGGGGGAAAGCGGCTTGATTTTCGGCCATTGGTTTGAATAAGAGGCGGCGGCTGCGTTTTAACCCTAAGGTATATTAATTTTTCAAGAAATGAATTTAAAGGGGTTATTTATAGAAATTTCTCGAACCATTATTTATCCCGGGTTTTCAAACTTTGATTTACGCGCGGTGACCGGCGTTTCTAGGGTTTATCCCGCGTTCCGGACATGGAACAGGTTTCGAAAGCTAATTCGATCGTCTGCGCGAGATACGGCAATAAACGATTGATTTAAAATTAAATCGATTAAACCGATTTCTATGCGTTTTGGCTCGCCTCGGACAAACGGTATATCCAATTGACTTGAAATTTGAAACCTTTCAATAATATCACAATACAGATCCGATGAAATTGGTTTCGTCGAAATCCGAGACCGTTTGAAAAATGACTATTTTAACTCGCCAAATTAATATTAAAACAATTTCAACGCGTTTCGAGCTGCCACGGTCAAACGAAGACTCCGATTCCTATGAAAATTGAAATCCGATAATAACTAACTATTACGGATCCAATGGAACTGGTTTCGTCCAATTCTGAGACTGTTCGAAAATTGGCTATTTTTCAATCGATAATTAAATATTAAAATATTCAATTGTAACAAATTTACTTTTAGTTCGACTTTAAAAGTTCTACAACATCATTCTAACTTTAATATGATAAAATAAAATTTTGCAAATCATTTTTAATCATATTAAACCCGTTATTCAATTATCCCATAAATTCCAATTTTAAAATCTTATTAACTCTATTAAAATCCCAATATAACTTACATTTACTTTGGAACCAATTTGAATCATATTAAATCAATTTCAATTTATTCACTCTTTTCATATATTAAATTTCAATATCAAATTAATCATATCAAATTCGGAATTTAATTATTCAAACATTCGTAATATTAAATTTAAACAATTTGATTATTCTTAAATCACTATCTTTTGAAATATTCAAAACGAACTTAAAATTTAATTTTTGAAATGAATTAAAATTATAGAACTACCATTTCCATTATATGGTTATTCAATTCCCATTATTAAATTATTCAATAAATCCCAAATATTTAATTTAAACAATTTACCTGTTCAACAGTTGATTTTAAATAGATTTAACTTATCAATCAATTACTCTATTATTCCCGATGAATCCAACATTTATTATCCTATTCAACCTTTGATTGCAAAGGCATTCACTAAGTAGTTTTTATTTTTCATTACTTGGATAATTATTGTCGCAATTCATTCCGGTTATTATTATTCTAAACGAATTACAAAAATTTTCTAACATTAAATCACGAAATCTTATTAAATTAGCTATTTTAATTATCGAAAATTTACGGGTCGTTACACCGATACCAAAATCTATCAAGGGATTAAGGGGGTTCTTGGGACTCACAGGGTATTACAGGAAATTTATAAGAGGATATGGTGTGATTGCTCGACCCCTTACTAAATTATTAAAGAAAAATTCTTTTGTATGGACTGAGGCAGCTACTAGTGCTTTTGAGAAGCTCAAGCAATGCTTAGTACAACCACCTATCTTATGCATGCCAAATTTTGAACAAGAATTCATTGTGGAGTGTGATGCTAGTGGGAATGGAATAGGACCGTACTATTACAAGAAGGCAGGTCACTTGCCTATATAAGCCAGGCTTTGCATGGAAAAAATTTGAATCTATCTACATATGAGAAGGAGCTACTTGCACTTATCTTAGCCACCAAGAAATGGGCTCAATACTTAATGGGAAGATAGTTTGTCATAAGAACAGATCATCAGAGTCTTAAACATCTACTTTCTCAGAAGCTTAGCACTCAACTACAAGGGAAATGGATAACAAAACTTTTAGGGTTTGATTATAGGGTTGAGTATAAAAAAGGAAGGGAAAACTTAGTTGCAGACTCACTGTCTCGAAGAGATGAAGCAACCAATAACAACAAGCAGTGTCAAGCCATCTCAATAATACAACCAGGATGGATTTATGAATTAAAGAATTCATATAAGTCTTCAGAGTATTTTAAGAAGATAGAGAAAAGGTGGCAGGAAGGAAGCCTAAATCAACAGAAGTACAAAGATTGAATGAAACATTCTTTTATAAAGGAAGGGTCCTACTAGATTATATTAACTCTGCCATGATACATACCATCCTACATGAGCTCCATTCCACACCATCGGGAGGTCATTCAGGAGTCAGGAGAACTTTACACAGAATTAAGCAGTCTTTTTATTGGAAGGGAATGAAAGCTGATGTGGAGAAATTTGTAAAAGAACGTGACACATGTCAATGAAACAAAAGTGAAAATATAAATATATCAGGTTTATTGCAACCACTTCCTATTCCAGAAAATATATGGACAGAACTCTCTATGGACTTCATCACTGGATTGCCTAGGAGTAATAGATGCACAGTTATATTAGTAGTTGTAAATAGACTTTCCAAGTACTCCCATTTCTTTCTCTTGCAACATCCTTATACAGCCAAGGGGGTGGCTCAAGTTTTTTTGATAGGGTTGTTAAGTTACATGGCATGCCAAAAACTATTGTGTCTGATAGAGATGCCTTGTTTACAAGCTTGTTTTGGAGCGAATCGTTTACACTACAGGGCTGTACACTGAAATTTAGCTCATCGTACCACCCCCAAACTGATGATTAGACAGAAGTAATAAACAGGATATTAGAGGGGTACTTAAGGTGCTTCTCTGGTCATAAACCCCATGAATGGACCAGATGGTTGACTCTAGCTGAGTATTGGTACAACACTACCTATAAGGAAGCAGCTAAGACCACCCCATTTGAAATTGTATATGGAATGCCTCCTCCAAGTTTACTGACATATGTACCAAATACAGCCAGGGTGCCTCAAGTTGAAGAAGAATTATTTTCTATAGATGTGGCAAGACAGTTACTTAAGGATAATCTAAAACTAGTGCAAGAGAGAATGAAAAGGTTAGCAGATCAAAAGAGGACTGAAAGGCAGTTTAAGGTAGGAGATTGGGTCTACTTGAAACTCCAACCCTATAGACAAATTACAGTAAGAAACCAGAAAGCAAGCAAGTTGTCACCTAAGTATTATGGTCCATTTCAAGTCATGGCAAGAATAGGAGAAGTAGCCTACAAACTGCAGCTGCCAGAGGGTGCCCAAATACATCCAGTGTTTCATGTCTCCTTGCTAAAAAAGAAAGTGGGTACAAATGTGGTAATTCAAACAGAAATACCAACTTTTACCGAGCAGTTGATTGATGAACCAGAGGCAATTTTAGATAGGAGAATGGTGCCTAGAAATAATAAGGCTGTGATACAAGTTTTGATCAAATGGAAGGCCGGGCTGTTGAAGAGGCAACATGGGAAGATTATTGGGATATAGTTAAAAGGTTTCCTACCTTGGACCTTGAGACAAGGTCCATTTTCGAAGGGGGAGAGAGTTGTTACATCCTCTTTCATAAGATGCTCAGTAAAACAATTGAGAATGGTTGCAGGACACTTTTGAAAGCAAGCTCGTCGGAAAAATCGCCAGAGGTAGGTGGCATGTCGGAGGAAGAGAAAGAGCCATGATATAGAGCTTGGAGAGGCTGGAAGGAAGGGATGAAGTGGGGATGAGTATTTCACAAGAATGAACATTGATGTACAAGATTGTGCATGTGCATCAGGGTTTGCTTGTAGGGAATGTCATTCAGTAAATACAAGCTGAATCAAATAGTGTAATTGTTTGTTGGACTGAGTCAATATAGCCGTTATGTGATTATGTATATAAAGGATGAATGTATGCATGTAATTCAAGTCAGTTCTAATAAAATTATTTTCTTCATTTTCACAGTTGTGTGTTACTTTCTTCCCCCTGAAACTCACCTCACTTTATTTTCTCTCAATTCTTGTTCCATTCTTTTTCTTCTCTATTACCATTCTTATTTCTCTGATCATTCACAGAGCTACCACTGTTTATTTTTTCCTGCAACATGAATACCCGCAACACCAAGAAGCAACAAGGACCCATCAAAAAGACGATGACATGTCGATTCAAGTTAAAAAATGAACAAGTAGCTAGAAGAAGGAGCCGGAAATGATAGTTGATGAAAAGATCGAATTTGTTAACAAAACAAGTTATCAGTGTCCAGTCAGCGGCGAGTTTACGGCTTGTTTCCCAGCTTTGGGTCTATACAGATTCGGTACCTAACTTGTTTGTATATCCGGCGCATCATTTAATCCTGGAAATTCATGATTCCTTATGTGTGATACTTTCTATTTACTTATTTATTTTGGTTGTGTTGGTTGAGGTAAGGCTAAATTTGCTATCTGACCATGAATTTTTCTTCTTCTTCAGATGTAGACCACGTAATGATCGAATAAGTGTAATGCTAGTTCTGTTAAACTGTCATTTGAAATGCAAGCTTTTAGTTGAAAAAGAAAAATGTGTTAGTTAGATGTGTATGCGATAGACAAACATCAGGTTAGTAAAAACACTTCCATTGAAATTTACATAATGGAAACTAGCATAAAAGCCAACAGGATGTGTGTTTATTAATCATTAAGTTACCATTTTTATTTTTGTTTTTTGTTTTTTATAGCGGCATTATATTTCATCAACAGAAAGCATTTTCAACTGATTTAATTTTTGCTTACAGTTCAAGTAGAAAAGATCAAAGGGAACTTATTCTTGACAAATGTTTCTCTGTCTCTGTCTCTTTTGTACTAGACAAAGTTTGATGTAGTCATGACCCAAAAATTGTTATTGATGCGTACAAATTATGCATTGATGCTTGGTGTTCAATGTAAACAGAAATAAATATCTAATTAACTTTGAAGGGGAAAAAAGTTAGTTGGTGAACAAAAAGTGTAGCTACTTGCAATGGGTAATGCACAAGCAGTTATTAAAAAAAAAACTGGGGTGAAAGGCTCGAAATCTTGACCTCAGGACCATTCAACATAGCTAGCAGACCAACGCACAAACCAACCGCGCGATCACCACATCATGAATTTGGTTTAAATACCAGACTTAATAGTTTTTACGTGTACTGTTTATAAAATGAAACATATGAATCTAAGATTGCATTACATGTTATGTTGAGCTCAAACATCTTGATTGCTATATTTTCTAACCTCGTTAATTTGTAGTTATGTGTAAAATAAGATAAGAGAGGCTAGTCTCAATTTCAACATTATTCAAAAAAATATAAAAACTATGCAGTAGCCAGTTGCATCTTCAAAGTTAAAGTTTTCGATTAATTCAATCGAGTGCTTAATTTATAGTTGTTATGCATCACATCCAGTGATACAGTTGCAGTTATAAACATATTGTTTTATAAGCGCACACTATGGTTGTGGATGATTTTTCTTTGTTAAAATAATACGTTATTGTTAGTTTAAATTTGCAAAAATAATTTACAATTCCAAGTTTACCACAATATATTCTTATTATCACCCGGGGTTTTAAATCTAGGATTTCGATCACCTTTCGTATCAGGATTTTCTCACAAGCTATCTCGTATCGAATGAAATCTCGAACGAGATGAGTGTATCTCAGGTGTGCATCTTAAATTTACATCTCAGATCTTAATTTACATCTCATGAATATCTTGGATTAATGTCTAAAATTGATGTTATAATGATTTATTTATCGATTGTAATTTTCAAAGTAAAAATAAAAAACATAACATACTTTATCTGTACAGAAAAAAGAATTGAAATTAGTAGTTCAGAGAAGAATGATTGCTTGATTAATTTAATTTATTTGGTAATGATTGAAAAATATTATCGTATTTCAACATAAAAAATAACTAAAGTCTCTTGTTGTGATTCGTAAAGATAAATGGTAAATAATACGTTTATGTGTTATAATTAGATTGAGCAGTTTCTTTTGAATCCAACTGAAAATGAAAAAAATATTATGTAATAAAAAGATATAATTTAGGATTTGATCTCGAATTGAGATTTCGATCCATATTTCGAGCGAGATTTAAATATTTTTGACGTGATGGGTGTCAGAGGGGGTATGAAGGAGATTTAATGTCTCCTTTTGTCTAAGTGTGAAAAAGAGATCTCGCAGGAGATCTAGGACGACATATAGGAGATTTAAAACCATGTTGCTACCAACATTATTTTAAAATATTGAAGTTAAAATTGATTTAAAATGTGGCAAATATGCAATTCTTCAATCTCAGGGGTAAAGAAACAACGTGAATTGATTTAACCAAAAAATATTAAAAATAAAATTATAATTCATCAAAAAAACTCAATCCAAAAATAGTTTTTTGAAAATCAAAACCAATCATAATATCTATTTTGGTTTGATTGGTTAACTTCAAATGAGTTAGCTTGTCTTGGTGCCCAAAATAACCGGATGTTGGAATCAATTGTTTGATCCATATTTATGTAAAAATGTGGCGATGTTGTAATAATTTTAGTTTTTTCACTCTAAATGCAAAGAATTGAAAAAACCAATTTGTTTAGATGATAATATAAATAATAATATCGACATTGATAATCATGTTTTATTAATCTAATTTATGTTGTTTGATTGGTTTGATTTTAAGGTGTAGGAATATAGCTCTTATTTGGATGACTGAAGTATTTGTTGCTTTTAGTACTATTTAAAGATATGTTATGCATTTAATCTTGATGGAATATTAGACCGAATCTTGCAGTCCAAAGCTAATAAATGCAAAATGACTCGCACCTAATGACAACTCCGATATCTCCCCATTTTTATCTCATAAGACAGTTCCGGATATGACTTATTAGTTGCCTTGCAAAAACGTGGAGCTCTTTAAAGTTGCAATTCAAACATTCTAATGAAATTTCTCTACACTAACCAAATGGTAATTGATTGTAGAATTTGTGTTGTAGCACGTTAGCTAGCGTCTTGCTAGTGCTTTTTATAGTTATCAAATGATTAGGATAGATGTTTTCCCTTGATGTCCTTACACTTCCTAAAATAATTATCTTTTATTGCAGTTGCTTCATTGATCTTAACTCAGTGAAATATATTTATAGTAATCACAACATAGCTTAATAGGATCTCCTTCCAGTTTCTTGGTAGTATCAATCTCCTACCTAGATTGTCATCATCAAATGGCTTTAGGTAGTTATTCTGTGTTATTGAAGAATTCTCAATATTGATTTTCTTTCTGGCATTTATTAATTACCTTATCCATGAATAAATAATCATTATATTTCAAGTGGATTATAAAGTTGTGACAGCTAGCATGTTGCAGTATTGGTATGTTTAGTTCCAAGTTGTGTGTGTGTGTGTGTGTGTGTAATTTTTTATTTTTTATTTGCAAGCTTAAATACAGAAAGCCGCCTTAATTATCTCCTGATTTTGCTAACGCCTTAGCACGCCATCTTTTACAGACCTCTATTTTGGGATCTTCAAGGGCTAGCGTAGAAGAAAATTAGTAATGTTAACTGCAAATTACAATGATCATGGTAGTCAATGTTTTTGACTCTATTCTTTATAGTGCTCTTTTGAATAGTTCAATAATTGGGTGCATGGATGTATTTTTAGTATAATCTCGGGAGCAATGGAATCCCTTGGACTTGATTTTGCTATTTTGTCATCTGATAGTCTGGTAGCTAATTATCTGCAATTGTACAAAACCCTATTTTAGGACTTTAGCTTTGTGATATCTGACAATATAACAGTTCTTAGGTGGGTACAGCTACTAAGTTATGATTTTGTTTCTTCAATTAAACTAAGTTGATAACATTCCATAAATTCCTAATGCATTTTGCTTTCTATTCCTGAGCTAGGCCACGATATTCGTGTATTAGCATCAACATTCAGTTTCAGGGTTAGAGCATCGAGCCTTTTGGTTTGGTGCTATGTCGATGGAATAGATATTATATCAGCATATACTTGGATTGAACTTGAGAATTAAAAGAGATAAAAGAGGTTCATACATGGACTTCTAAAAAATTTGTCTTTTTTTGGTATTAGCCATAAGGTGCACTACTTTTTCTTGTCGTGCGGTTATTTGATTTATATGCATGTGCTATAGAAATTTGACCTACAGATGATTGACACCCTGTGTTTTTTTGTGTGATGTTTCATGTGTTGAAAACTAAGTTGATATCACTCCATAGGTGGAGGTCTGGTGTTAATCCATATATAGCCAAGTGAAAAGGGAAGGAAAAAAACAGCTGGAAGTTCTTACTAGTCCCATATTGTAGAAACTATTAGAATGGCTGGCATCGACACCTAATAAATAGTTCATGTACTGCAACCATGTTCCTCACTTACCTGGAAGGGGTCTATGGGTGATCATGAAGGCCCAGGCCTAGCCTAATGGTTTCCATTGCACTTTGGAAATGTGTTGTGCTACCATCTCCCCTAGTGGGAGAGTGGACATCATTATTTGTTGCTTCGGGGGAACGCGTTCGCGCGGCCCCTGCACATTACCAAATTAAATGTCTTCATTTGTGCTAGTTAAAAAACCATTATGGTTGTTGTGCCTCTTCTATAGAGAACCCGTTTTGCAGACATACATTTTATTTAGTTTTATTTATCTCTCATAAAATTATTCTAAATTTATCTTATGTTCTTGGTTGACAGTGTCGATTTTTGATCATGTATTTTGAATAACAATGCATGCCATCAGTCCAATGAAGCCTATGGCACCTATAATAAACTTAAATAACGTACTCGTTATAATATGATCATGTTTTTTTAATTATACTTTCTTCTGCATTTGCTAAATTCTGAACGTGCTGAAAACAAGATGCTTGAATGCACTCAGCTAAATGATGAAAATGAATATGGTTCTGAACGCGTTGAAATACGATTGATCTTCCAACATGGTTGTTTAAAGTTTGCATTGATATGCATAGTTTACGCATTATCATAATTTTTTAAGTGGGAAATTGTTTACACCTAAGTGTAGTTGGTGTTTTTTTTTTACTTCTGAAAGGCACAATGTGTTTTCCAAATATAGCCCTAGTAGAATATCTTATTTGTTCAGGTGCAACTTTAAATGTAATGATGTAATAATATTGGTTGTCGGTCCTAGTATGATACTTAGTATGCTATTCACAAAATTTAATTTCTACCAATAGATGTTTTCACTCCTCTGAATAGAAAGTTCGTGTTATTAGCAACCTATCTTTATTAAACTAGTTTTTCGAATAATATCAGAGAATTGATATATATTTTCTACTTATAATTCTTATGTAAATGCATGTATTGATTGAAACCAATTGAACACGAGACTTTTGATTGTTCTTTTTGTGCTTTCCAGTTGGAAACATTAAGTATGTTACTTTTGTTACATTTGATATATTGAGATATAGATATTTGTCGATTTTTTCCTCCATCCGTTATGTCAGCAGCAACATCTTTCTTTTGAAATGCTGCATCAAGTTATTTCATGCTTTTCTTCTACTTCTTTGTAGGTCCTCTATGATGTTGCTTTGATAAACATTTGAGCATGCAGGGGCAGCATATAAACATTTTGCCCATTTGAGGCCATTAAGATAAAGACAGTACCTTACTTTCTACTGTTTATTTTATTTTTATGCTGTAGCTTTTTTCAATTTTTTCACCCTTCACTTTCTCATTAAGATTATATTTTTATCACAGGAAGATCAATGTTGGATGAAAAAGAATGCACATGATTGTCAAAATATGGTTCCCTGTATAAAAGATGTAAATTCGGTAAGGCCATTTTATAATTTCGTATAGATTGCAGGTTGATTAATCTTTTGGAACCCTTATGTAGAAACCTCTGTCAATAATAAACAATGTGTTTTATAAGAGGATCGAGGATATAGTGGACTGTAGTCTGGTATTCTAGCCAGTTAACGATTATTTGCATCTGATTTTGACGAAAACATATGTGTACAAATTTATCCATGCATACTGAACTTGGCATTGTAAATTCTTTTTGGGAAAATGAAAAACTTGTATATCTTATCAATCATTTTCCTCACTGTTACAATTTACAATGTCCAAAATTGTTTAGCTATAGAAAGAGTTTAGAAAGATTTGTTAAACACATTGTAAAAATTTCAAATAGGTTAAATCTCCCTACTTACAAAAACATGTTTTATGAAAACAACCTTACCATTATTTTTACATTAAATCTCTAACTTAACCTAAATGAAAATTGATAAAAACAATCAAATATTTTTTTTCGAAAATATGCAGCATTTACAAAAAATGTAACTTTTGATACAGATATTTATAGTTTTTAACATATATATTTATCGTTTTGGCACAAATATTTAAGATAAAAAATTTAAAAAAAAAATAGATGGAGAAGAGTAAAACTTTGGAGAAAAATATTTCCATAAGTTGTATTTTTTTAGAAAAAGATTACACAAAAATTTGCAATTAAAACAATAATTGTAAGGAAGTTCTGAGTTAACATTCAAAAGGATATTAAACTGGAAAATAGAGATCTCAGATTTTTGTTATGATCTTTTCATGTGATAATTGGCAGACCTAGAAAACAAAAGCAATAGTGCTAATGCTAGTAGTTCATACAGATCATTTTGTAGTTTACGTAATTTTTCACAGGTTTACCTCGAGTTTACTGGAAACAGTATAAAGAAAAGAATTAGTGACAAAAATCAGATGCAATATCAATTCAAATTGAGTATGGTTCGAACATGCATTATGCATGCGTACAATGTTAAATGCATTGACCCTTCAAAAACCCGTGACTACATTAATAGTTCATATGGGGCATGACAATATGATATGGCTGTATCACTTAAAAATAACGTCCAATTCAGATGGGCTGCGTCTTCAGATGAACTAATCATGCACAACAAATCATTTGCCCAATAAACATCCATTCTCTCATACCATATAGACTTCAAACGCAGAATGTCAATTAAACGATACAAAATTGACTATAAGAAATAACATTAAATTCAGTTCGTAACTTAAAAATTACTGACATCCCATTCAAAATCATAAGATAAATACAAAAATCATGTAGAACCAAAATGCTGAGGGAAAGGAAAAAAAACAACCCAGAAACTATGAATCGGTGATGGTGACTTCAACCTCAACACCAGGTTCGATGGTGATAGATGTGATCTGCTTCACTATTTCAGGCGAACTCACAAGATCGATCACCCTCTTATGTATTCTAAGTTCAAATCGGTCCCATGTGTTGGTTCCTGTTAAAAAAAGAATAAGCTCAATACATTTAGCTTTCAAGACATATGTATGTGTGCAAGTGCGCACACGCATATGCGGAGATAAGCAATGCTTCATTCATGGAGCATAATAAGAACCGAAGTGCAAGCAAGAGGTACAGTGTAGTGGGTGCGGTATACACATCAACCAGGAATGAAAATGGATAACATCTGATGCAGATATTTATATCCGTAGATAACAATAAAACAGATATCAGATAATATCATATCCGACGACGGTTGATAAAATTCGATCCTATGATTAAGAAAGTACGGAAAATAAAAGAAGATAGATAAAAACAGTGTTAAGCAATAGATATGCATTTATGCTCAAATTGAATATAAACTGTTATTTAAAAAAAATAGATAAATAACATAAACTACACATTTACATCATATATGTATCTGTTTTTTTCTACATAAAGTATATCTTTCAATATTTCATATACGGCTGCAGACGGATTTTCTTCGAATATTCAGTGAAAGGCTTAATATTAGTGGAAATTAGGGACACGTTCCTCTTTTCAAAACTTATCTTATTTTAAGCCTTTTCCATTTAGAAACTATTTTCTATATCCCATTTGTTTAACTTACTTCTTTTCTTATTTCACTTGTTTTTAAATTTAAAACCGGTCACTCCGAAGTGTATTACTGTGATTACAAGTAATGGACGTATATCCTAAATGCGTACTTTAAGATTAGTAAAATTACCCACATACCCACGTAAATCTCACCTTTTTGAGAAAAAATAGGCACGTAATTTATAAAAGAAAATTGGAAGGAACCTAATGCTGATTTTTTATAGTCATAATGATGCATGCCAAAATTTTCCTTAATGTTAAGCATTTGAATACATTAGAAAATTCAAACATAAACATATTGGACTGTACCAAGGCTCTCAAATTTTGGTCAAATGTTCTCCGAAACTTTTATTGTCCCGTAAATTAAAGCAGGAATTGAATGGTCGGACTGAGCATCAGTTTTAAAAAGCTCGAGTTTTATACTTCAGTGACGAATCTCAAAACCACATTAGTTTTATCATCACTTGCTCAGCATGATGACCTTGGAAATTGAATAAGACCGATCTTAAGGCCCTAACAATTTGTTAAGATTAATGTACTCCTAAACAAATAGGGAGGTAAGAAAAAATTTTAATTACAAAGTTTTAAATCTCCTTTATTTCGCTTGAGATCTTACCGAAAATTTAGTTTTTGCACTAAGACAAGACGAGATTTCAAACAAGATTTTTAACTGTTTGATGCCTATCTCATCCAAGATCTTAAGATCTGAACCCGAGATTTCAGTCCGAGATTTCATCTAAAATCTGAAATTTGAAAGCTTGATCTTAAATATATGGAGCTAAAAAATATACTGCACTTCTTTGTAGTTTGCACAAGTTTGCGCTTTACTTTTCTTCGTAAAATGTGCCGACTGTCAAAACATATAGAAAACATAGAATGCGAAAACAAATCGCCCGAATAGAAAGAAAATTTTAGAATTTAACTGTGTTTGCATAACTGGCCAGCAAAATAGAAATAAAAAGAGAACCTTAATTATCCGATAATATGTAACTGAGTGTACAAACCAAATCCAGATCAGCATAAATATAGAACAATACAAACAAATTTGTCACAGCTTATATATTCAAAAACTACAAATGAACGCAGTATAATTTCAAGGACATCGAGTACAGTTTCATATACCCAAAAAAAGGCTCCATATCCCCATATTTTGTAATCCCCTCAAAATCCTCTGTAGTATGAGTCCAAAATTTCCATCCAAAAATCAAGTGGATACATAAGACAAATTTTATCAAGATAAAAAAAACATTATTTTAAAACTTTTAATTCATTCACAACTATATTTCAAATTGACAAGGTAAATCATGTGTACACACATAGAACCAAAACAACTAACTCCCTTGGTGGTTAATAATATAATGTGACCGAGCATCAGTTTTAAAAAGCTCGATTTGTATACATCAAAAACGAATTTCAAAACTGTAATAGTATTATCATCATCTGCTTAGTATGTTGACTACAGAAATTGCCCTATTATCATCATTTGACATTTACGTTCTGCAATGGCCGACAATTAAGGGAAATGAGAGCATGTCCAAGCTTTTACCCGGTATCAAGCTAACATCAAACAATGATCAAATCTACGAATAATGAAATGACTGAACATCGGTTTTAAAAAGCTCGAGTTTGATAATTCATTGACAAGTCTCGATATCAATTAATACGTGTGTCATCACTTATTCAGTCATGAAGTGTTCAAAAGAATGTGCACTATTAATCTGAAATCTAACACATTTTGAAATATCACCAATGTATACATTTGGCATGAGCATAGCTGATAACAGATACGAGATGCACTTGCATTCCGCAAAATTTAATTTCAGTAATACCTCCATTTTTTTCAAAATAACTCATTTAATTGATTTAACAACTGAGGTGGCTGAGCATCATTTTTAAAAAGCTCGATTTTTATATTTCAAAGGCAAGTCTCAATACCATAATAGTATTATCATCATCTGCTCATCATGCTGGACTCGGACATTGGTCCATTGCGAATGACTAACCATTGTTATATAGTACAATTAGCTTCAAAACTTTAAACATTATCAGGATAATATCAAATAATGATACAAATTCCAGCATATTTGGAGAATGTATTTGATCATAATGCCAATATCTTTTGAATTCCCAAATAAGTCAAGAGGGTGCAAAAATCAACATGTTGACAACATAATTTCAATTATAAAATTAATTAATAATAATAAAGTGGGAAAGACTGCGTATCAACTTTAAAAAGCTCTCATTGGATATTTCATTAACTAGTGCCAATGTCTATTTAATTGAAATTGTAACTTGTTCAGTGTGAGCAGAGAGTATGTGCTCAAAGAAATGTGCATGATTGATTTGTAATAAACATCATTTTGAAAATAAATTATTTAGGCACTCATTCATATATTTGACATCAACATAGCTAATAATTGATATGAAATATTCGATCAACTACACCTTCCAAAGTAAAATGCCACCAGTGTTTAGAGTGCCATTTCCTATATATATCATGCTACTATTAATTTGGAAACAAATGGTAATAGTCTGTTAATTTTAAGAAAGTAAAGTTACAACCACAAAAATTTCTTCTGCAAACCTGTATAAAACAAAGCAACCAACACCATGTATGTGTGTGAGTGTTTGTATATGTGTGTGTAAAATAAAGCAAGGAACACGCACATATATACACATACTCACACACATCCCTTATCTGAATCACATGAATTATTTATGAAATCATGAATCATCAATCGCATAAAATAACCACACGATAACAAGAATAGCTCGAAAATATCAAATAGAAGATTATACCTTTACCACAGGGATACTTCCTAGTGGTAATGCGAAGGGTTTTAGTTGGCATTCTTACTGGACCTTTAATCGCAAGCTTATTATCCATAGCTCCTCTTACCAAATCAGCCAAACTACATAGAAACAAAATCATCACAAAATATTTTAATATTAAGAACGAACGAGAAAAAGCTAAATGGAGGCTTCCAAAATACCTTTTTTGAGATTTTTGATACTCTTCGAAGACAGAGTGATTCTGATGCGGTGGAGATTCTTCAATGGTTCTTCTAGCCTGGGTTTGGATGGCTTCATAGCTGCGTACGCCATTTGCTACAATCAAGTATCAATATTAGGGATGAAATCTAAAATCCTAATTTGCAACGAGACTATGTCAGCCAACATAAAAAATGGATTATATAGAGTTTTCTTTTCCAGGTTTGAGTGGAGTTGAATATGGGTGGGCCTTTGTTCGCTTATATGCAGGCCTGTGGAATGGTCACGGCAATATCTCCTAGGGGTGGGCACGGTCGGCTAACCGATCAGATCGGTTAATATTTTCAGTTAACCATGTATTTAAGTCGGTTCGTTTAACCACTATTCGGTTAATGTTAGTAGGGGTATAGTGACCGAACCGATTAATTTTAACCGCGGTTATCCGGTTAATTTAAATGGTTAACCATTAAAACCATGGTTAACATTAACCGGTTAACCATTTAAAGTAAGATAAATATCAATTATGACTGCGGTAGTAAATTAAGGAATATTGACGCAGCGTAGGAAGCGAATTCGACGATGTAAATCGAATCCGTTCAGGATCTCACACGATTAGTGAAAATAATCGGTGAATCGATGATAAAATCGATGAATTTAAGAATACCGAAAGAACCAAATCCGTTGATCACGAAGATACCGGACTATAGCAATCTTCGACACATTGATCATGCACGATACCGTGAGAGAATATCTTCAATTCTTCGACGTTGATCAGAATTGGCTTCAACAATCGTTGATTCGAGTGCACTCGAATGCCGAAAGTGGAGATAGGAGATAACACTCAACTACCGTTTTTAAAAGGAGGCATAAAGCACAAACCAAATTTTATTCGAAATTCAACAACCCTTTCAAATGACAACACACTCCTATTTATAGGGAAAGTTACAACACACAAACGACTTAACAAGTACATTTCAAACGATTTAACGACTTACAACATAAAAGAAACGACTTAAGAAACCAAACGAATTACAACACACGACATAAGAAATGCGGTATAGTTACTTAAAATCTTCAGCAACCTAACAAGCTTCACGCGTCCTAACAATCTTCCACGAGCTAAGAGAAGTACGGCCGCGACCTATTGGGAGGCTTTGCGACTTAATGGAAGTTGTTGCTCACTCACGACCTAGGGCTTTGCGCAATTTATGGAACGACTTAGGGTTAGCTCATTGACCGCGACATAAAGATCTGGAGTGGTAGGTCATTCGTGACCTACTGGAGTTCCTCTCGTTCGCGACCTGAGGCGGTAGATCGCTTAACCCGTTCGCGACTTTGGGCAACTCGCGGTAGGGAATTCGCAGCCAAGGCGGTAGATCGATTAACTCGTTCGCGACCTTGGGGCAACTCGCGAGGTACGTTCTTCATCATCCTCCCCTTGTTGGAAGGAATACGTCCTCGAATTCACACTCACCTCAGCTTCGACAAGTTCCTCCCCGTAATACGGAAATAAGTGTTTGACACTGAAAACATCAGAACAATGAATATTTCCCGGCAACATTAACTGATACGCATTATCATTGATCTTCTTTATGATTTCTAAAGGACCAATCTTTCTAGCAGCTAGTTTGTTGTAAGTACCAACAGGAAATCGATCCTTGGTCAACACTGCATATACAAAAGCTCCTTCTTTGTAGGCAACTTATCGTCGTTTAATATCCGAGGTTTGTTTATATTTCTCATTCGTCTCCTCCAATCATTCCTGAACGATTATATTTCTCATTCGTCTCCTCCAATCATTCCTGAACGATTCTATAGCATTCTGTCAACCCATTAACAAAATCCGCAGCTCGCTTAACTGTCCCCTTCGGTTGTGGCACTATCGTTAAATCCAATGGCCCCTTTGGCAAGCTTGAATATACAATTTGAAATGGACTGAAACCCGTACTACGGTTCACTGCATGATTATGAGCAAACTCGCTTGACATAACTTCACATCCCAACTCTTCAGATTATCCTGTACAAGACACCGCAATAAATTTCCCAGGGATCTGTTCACAACTTCAGTTTGTCCATCTGTCTATGGATGATAAGCACTACTGAATTTTAGCTTCGTTCCCACCATCTTCCACAAACTTATCCAAAAATGGCTCAGAAATCTGGTATCCCTGTCTGAAACTATAGATTCTGGAAAACCATGCAAGCGAATATCTCTTTAAGGAACAACTGTGCTACATGGACAGCATCTGTCGTCTTCTTACAAGCAACAAAATGTACCATCTTCGAGAAACGGTCCACCACAACATAGATTGAGTCATTTCCCCGTTGATTCCTCGGCAAACCCAACACAAAATCCATGCTTATGTCAACCCACGGTTTTGTCGGCACAAGTAAAGGCATATATAATCCTGTGTTTGAAGCTGTTCCTTTCGAAACTTGACAAACGTGACATCTACGCACAAACTTTTCAATTTCCCGTCTCATAGAAGGCCAAAAATATGACTGAGAAATCAACTGTAATGTACGATCCTGACCAACATGTCCTTCTTCATGCAACTCTTTAACAATTTTCATTCTCAAGCTGCAATTTGGTACGCACAATCGATTTCCCTTGAATAAGAATCCATCTACCAATACAAACTCATCAGTACTCCCATCATTAACTTTGTCAACAATCTTTGCAAAGTAAGGATCCTCCTCAAACAACTTCGGTAGTAGTTCAAATCCTATCACTTCAACCTTCATTGTTGTCAACAAATGATTCTTCCTGCTCAAGGCATCTGCTACACGATTCGTCATCCTTGATTTGTGTTTTACAACAAAAGTAAACTGCTGCAGATACGCGACCCATGAAGCGTGTCGAGCTGAAATTTTGTCCTACCCTTGCAAATGTTTCAAAGCTTCATGATCCGTATAAAGAACAAACTCCTTTTGAAACAGATAATGTCTCCAGTGCTTCACAGCTTGAACAATAGCATAAAATTCCACATCATATGTATTATATCTCATCTTGGCTCCAGACAATTTCTCACTGAAATAAGCAACTGGTCTTCCATTCTGACTCAATACTCCACCAATCCCAACCTTCGAAGCATCAGTATGTAACTCAAACAACAACTGAAAATCCGGCAAAACCAGAATTGGTGCTGTCGTCAACAGTGTTTTGATCTTCTCAAAAGCAACCCTTGCTTCCTCTGACCACTCAAACTTCTTTCCTTTCATGCAATCAGTTACAGGTGCCATCACACTGCTAAAATGTGGAATGAATCTTCGATAAAAAGATACCAACCCATGAAAACTCCTTACTTCCGTAATTGTCTTGGGTTGTGGCCAACTCCAAACAGCTTCCACTTTGCTTTCATCCACTTGAATACCCTCCTTCGACAGAACATACCCCAAAAATAAAACACTATGCATCATGAACACGCATTTCTTTGTTGGAGCATAAAATTGTTCCTGTCGCAGTATTATCAATACTTCTCTCAGATGATGCAAGTGTTCTTCTAGGCTTCCACTATATATCAGTATATCATCAAAATACACCACCACGAATGCAACAACCCGCATATTTAACGATTTTGTATTTAAATATTTTATTTAAATATAGCGTCGTTAGTCGGATTTAGGTCCTATTTTTTGCAAATGAATAATTGGAACTCGAAACCACTTCCATTGGTTCCAAAATGGCGTTTGCGATCTTTTTGAGTGTAAGCTTCGATATGTTTGGAGTTTGTGAATTTTTGCAACTTTTCTATTTGGGTTTTGGGTTTGGGCTTAGCCCATTTGTTAGTGTAAATACTCTAACTCAACCCCTTCTCTTCATTCATCTTCATTTCATTTTCATTTCTCAAGCAAAAACTGAAAATGGTGGAAGGGAAAGAGAAATAGAAATTTGCAAGCCCTAGTTTCTTCTTTGTAACTTGATTCTTGCTCCAATATCTAAGAGAAGACATAGGTAAGCTCCTCTTCATCTTCTCTATCTCTTCTCCTCTTCAATTTCATAAAGTTTCCTTAACCTAATTTAGGAAATGTTTGTTATAATCTTAGATTGAAGCTTGTAGAGTTGAAGTGGAGAGTGGTTGGTTGTTTCCTTGCATTTGGTCTTCTGATCCTTTGTTTTTGAGTTAAAAAGGTGAGTTTTTGGAACTCACATCTAAGCTATTGCTTTTGCTGAGGTTTGGTATGAATTACTAACCTCTATTCATGTCTATTGCGTTGGATTTGGATCGATTGGTTTCGATATGTTTTGGCCACTTTGGCCTAGGCAAATTGTTGCCCAGACCAGGTGACCAGACGTCTGGTAACCAAGCTCAGACGTCTGGTTTGTACCTGGAGTGAAAAATATAAACATACGGCAGTTGAAAGAAAGTCAGAAACCACTCTCAGATGTCTGACCCTCAATTTCATACATCTGAATGGTTTCAGATGTCTGGTTCGCAAAATCAGAGGCCTGGTTTGTTTTGCTGGGATTTTCCAGAAGACGAAACCAGACGTCTGAATGCACCCTTCAGACACCTGGAATCCCCTGTTTTGCCTAATTCGCCTATTTTGGCTAATTTTGAGTTAATTTCCAACTTTTATCGATTCGTGTTGATTCCAATTAGTTGTTATTGCATATTTGACTTTGATGAATAGTTTTTGACTTCATTCACGGGTTTTATAAATAATCTCTCTAAATCGTATTAAAAGCTCCCTTCTCCAAATTATAAATCCTATTTATAATGCACACACACAATTTCGCACTTCGAGCGAAGTGGAAGGAAGATTAAATGGTTAGGTAAAACACGGACCATGAATCTGTGCGTTTGCCTTCCCGATTAGTCCCCGACCTATTCGATTGATCGTTTTGACCTTCGGGTTTGGTTTATTGATGATATGAGATAAATTTGTACTGCTTTGAGTGTGAAAGTGACTGACGGATAGTAAACCATTTAGTGCGAACGAGTGGTTATGGGACATACGTTATCACTTTTCGAATTCCTTTTCGAGAGTTGTGACACATTCTGCCAGTTAGTGGTGTCCAGTACTGGGCCTCCGGACCTTCACCACTACGGTTTGTTGCCTTCGGGTATGTTGCCTTCGGGTATGTTGCCTTCAGGTTTGTACCTTCGGCTTTGTGCCTTCGGGTTTTTTGCCCTTTAGTATCGCTTCCAATGTTGGTCGTTATGAGCCGCATGGGTGATATTGGGTTGCCCTTTAGTATCGCTTCCGATGTTGGTCGTTATGAGCCGCATGGGTGATATTGGGTTTGGAGTCTTCGGGCTCATGGATCCTTGTTTATACAGTACTGAGCCCAAGCAATTTTATGATGTTTCATTGATATGTATATTCCCTTGGTATTGCCCTTCGATGTTGGTCATTTTGAGCCGCATGAAGTATAGCGATCACCTTGCGGAACTTGTATACCTTATCGGTATTTGTTATTTGCCTTTTTGGCTTGATTTGTGATATTTCTAGCCTTTGTTTCTAGATGTTGCCGATGATATGAGGCTTGTTATCATATGATTCATCTTTTGTTAGATGATTGTGTTATAACCCTTGGAGATATCTATTATGCTTTGTAACCTTGCAGGTTTATTGTTGTTCGGTTTATCTAACTGATTTGTTTAGTTAGACTGACCCGTGTATTTTATACTCGGGTCAGACCGAGATGTTTCAGGTTAGGTGCTTTTGGACTTAGCCTATTTTGCTTCCGCATGGACTACTTCGCTATCTTCTTTTTGTCATAGATTTTGTGTAGTCCTATTATGTTGAACTTTGATATTTATTCTTTTGACTTGTCTGTATATTGTGGTTTGCTATACCACTTGACGTGTATTATTTTGTATACTCTGTTATGTATCAGTATATGTGTAAATGATGATCTACTGTTATGTGATGTATATTACATTTGAGTTGTTATATTCTTATCTGATAGATCCTTCAACCACCTATGGTTTTGTTTTAAATATTCATTGGATATGTCGATCTGTTTAGTGTGATTATTGTCGATGTATTCAATAGATAGTTAGAGCAAGGCTATAGATGGTCGCTCCTAACCAGCCTTATTCTCCGTGTTAGCAGACGGTATTATCTATTAATACTCTTTGCTAGCGTGGGTATAGAGGTGGGGCATCACAGCGTGGTATTAGAGCTGAGTTAAGAACATAGTATGATAAACACATAATAGAAGCACATATTACGGTACATCAAAGTGTATAAGTGATACAAATCTTTGAATCATCGTGTCTCTCTATTCCATCAAGGTTATATAGAAATTGAGAATACGTCTAGGAATGCATTTTTATTCCGTAGTATCCCATATTGTAATATCTACCTTGTGAATAATCTTGTTCTTATCTTACCTTCAGGGTATGGCTGGAAGAGGCAGGGGACGACGTTCGGATGCTGGGCAATCCAGTGGCTCACATCTGGATGGCGTTTATATGTCTGCCGATCAGTTTATGGAGTTGTTTAGGAGCACTCAGCCTCCAGTTCCTCCTCGAGTGTCTCCACCTCGCAAGTCTGCCTTTGCACGTAAGTGCAGTGATTTTGCTCATCTTGGAGGAAAGCCGTTTAAAGGCTCTGAATCCGTTCTTGAAGTCCAAGCTTGGTTTCGCACATGCGAGCGTATCTTCTCTCGCATGGATCTTTCTTACCATGATAGAGTTCTTGTAACTTCTAGCTTATTACAAGAGCATGCCCTTGATTGGTATGAGCTTCTTATAGCCAAAATTGATGAGTCTACTCTTTCTTGGAGTCAGTTTCGGGAGCGATTTGAACTCAAATTCGTTCCTCAATCTGAAAAAGTTTTATTGACCCGTCGCTTCCTTAAGTTGAAGCAAGGGAAATCTTCTGTTTCTGAGTATGTTGCATCATTCAAGGCCTTATCTAAGTATGGTCTCGAATTCAGCAGCACTTCTTATAAGAAGAATTTGAAGTTCGTTTCTGGTGTTAAGAAATATCTTAAGAAGTCTTTGTTGCTTTAGCTTAAGCTTTCTTTTGAAGAATTAGTAGATTCGGCACTTCATCTCGAAGCTGTCGAGAAGGAGTGTGATAGTGATGTGGATGTTGAGGTTTCCAAGAACCCTAGCAAAAGGCAGTTTCCAATTCAGAAGTCCAGGTCTTTTCCTTCTAAGAAGAAGAAGACTGGTGGTCCTAGCTCTCAGCCTCAGTCTTCCGGAACGCCTTTTATTTGGAAGTGTTTTAATTGTGGCTCTCCGGATCATATTATTCGAGCTTGTCCTAAACCTCTCTTCTATCGCTATTGCAAGAAGAAAGGTCATCATGTTTCAGCTTGCCCTACGGTTTCGGTTGGTGCCAAGTCTAGTAGTCTTTATGCTGCTAAGGCTTCTGAAGGTCCTTCTTAACCCAAAGGTATATCTCCATCTATTTTGGAAGGTTCTTTTTTATTTCATGATCATAGTATTCGAGTTCTTTTCGATACGGGTGCTTCACATTCTTTCGTATCAAAAAAGCTCGTTGATGATTTATCTTTGGATGTTTCTTGTATGGTTACTTTTATAAGGATTGTGAATCCTATTGGGGGATCCGCGACCTTTAGTTTGCTTTGTGATGATGTTGAGATTGTTTTATGTGGTTTTTCTTTTCGTGCGAATCTGCACGTTATTTCTTGTCTAGAATTTGATATGATTTTGGGTATGGACTGGCTAGTGAGATATGATGCCAGGATTATTTGTTCGGAGAGAATTTTGTATCTTCGACATCTGGATTCGCCTACTCATTTATCTCTTGTTCTTCGGGATATGGATAATTCCTAAATGGCTTTATATTCTCTTGATTCACGAGAGGATGATGATATATCTCGTATTCCTATTGCTTGTGACCTTTCTGATGTTTTTGAGCCTGTATCGGGTTTACCACCCAAGAGGGAAATTGAGTTCCGCATTGATCTCATTCCAGGCGCGCAGCCAGTTAGTCGTCCTCCTACGAGGATGTCTACAAAGGAAAATAAGGAACTCAAGAAGCAGCTTTTAGAGCTTGAGTCCAAGCAGTTGATTCAGTCCAGTTTTTCTCCATGGGGTCCGCGGTCATCTTCGTGAAGAAGTCTGATGGAACTCTTAGTCTTTGCATTGATTATCGCAAGCTTAACGAGTTGACCATTAGGAATAGGTATCCATTGCCTAGGATCGATGATATGTTCGATCTATTGAGTGGTGCTAAGGTCTTTTCTCAGCTTGACCTTGCCACAGGTTTTCATCAGTTGCGATTCGCGGAGGATAGCATACTTATTACCGCTTTCCGCACTCGTTAGGGTTCTTTCGAGTGGCTCGTTATGCCGTTTGGATTGACGAACGCTCCTGCTTTCTTTGTTGATCTAATGAATCGGATATTCCGGGAATATCTTGATAAGTTCGTCCTTGTCTTCATTGATGATATCCTTATTTATTCTAAGTCTGAAGCCGAGCATGCTAATCACTTGAGCATTGTCTTGAGCACTCTCCGTCATCATCAGCTTAGAGCCAAATTCTCCAAGTGGCACTTTTGGGAGAATAGGGTTAAGTTCTTAGGCCATGTTGTATCTTCCGATGGCATTTCTGTTGATCCCTCAAAGATCGAAGCCATCCAGAATTGGAAGATGCCAGAGAATGTTCATGAGGTCCATAGTTTCCTTGGATTGGCGGGTTATTACCATCGGTTCATTAAGGATTTTTCTCGTGTTGTGCTTCCTCTCACTTGCCTTACTCGGAAAGGCATTCGTTTCGATTGGTCCGACAAGTGTGAAGCTTCCTTTCTGACATTGAAGGAACTTCTCACCAATGCTCCTATTCTTGTGGTTACCGAGGGGAATCATGATCATGTTGTCTACACTGATGCTTGTGGTAGTGGTCTCGGTGCTGTTCTTATGCAGAAGGATCGGGTAGTTGCGTATGCTTCTAGGCAACTGTGTCCGAATGAAGTTCGCTATGCCATTCATGATCTTGATTTAGCCGCCATTGTCTTCGCCTTGAAGATTTGGCGACACTACTTATTAGGTGAGCGCTTCATTCTCTATACCGATCATAAATCCTTGAAGTATTTGTTTACTCAGAAGGAACTCAATATGAGACAACAACGTTGGCTCGAGTTTCTTGTTTCTTATGACTTTGAGATCCAGTATAACTCTGGTAAGGTTAATCGTGTTGTAGATGCGCTTAGTCGCAAACATTCGGCTGTTGTTTCTATGATGCTTGCCGAATGGGATGTTCTTGAGACTCTATCTTTTTGTGAAATTCGTGATCGAGGTTCATCTTATGATTCTCCTATTCTATTATTTAGTTTGGGAGCTCGACCTATTTTATTGGATCGTATTGTCGATGCTCAGTGGCATGATCCTGATTTGTTGCATCTTATTTAGCTTTGTGAGTCTAGATCCTGTGATGAGGCATTGCGGGATTTTAGCATTGATTCTCATGGGTGTCTTCATAAGAAGAACCGTCTTTTTGTGCCTTCTGATTTTGCACTTAGGCATGACATTCTGGATGACTGTCACCGTTCTAAGTATACTATTCATCGCGGTACTAGCAAGATGTATGCCGATATGCGTCGCCTTTATCATTGGGAATGCATGAAGCGCGATGTAGCGAGTTATGTGAGTAATTGCAGAACTTGTTAGCGTTTTAAGGCCGAACATCAGCGTCCTTCTGGTCTTATTCAGCCTCTTGAGATTCCATTGTGGAAATGGGATCAAATTTCTATGGATTTCATTGACGGCCTGCCTCGTTCGAGATCAGGCCATTCTAGTATTTGGGTTATTGTTGATCGCCTCACTAAGTCTGCTCATTTTGTCCCTATTAAGTCTAATAGGATTGCTTTGCATTTGGCTAAGTTATATGTCAAGGAAATCGTGAGACTTCACGGCGTTCCTAGTTCTATTGTGAGTGACCATGATCCTTTATTCACGACTCATTTTTGGAAGAGTATTCAGCAAGCTTTGGGAACAAAGCTTAGTTTTAGCACAGCTTATCATCCGCAGTCTGATGGACAGACTGAACGGGTGAATCGTATCTTGGAAGATCTTCTCCGTATTTGTATTTTTATTTTGGTGGAAGTTGGGAGGATCACCTACCTCTTGTAGAATTCTCCTACAACAATAGTTTTCAATCTAGTATCGGTATGGCTCCTTTCGAAGCCTTATACGAAAGGCCATGTCGATCACCTTCATGTTGGTTGGAATCTAGGGAGAAGCTTATTCTTGGCCCAGATTTTGTTCGTCATTCTTCCGAGAAGATTGATCTTATTCGATTGAGAATGAAAGAGGCACAAAGTCGCCAGAAATCCTACGCGGATAGCCGTAGGAAACCTCTCGAGTTCTCGATCGGTGATCTTGTTTTTATTCGTGTTTCTCCTTTGAAGGGGGTTATGCGTTTCAGTACGAATGGAAAATTGGCTCCTCGTTATATAGGACCATTTTCTATTACTAAACGTATTGGCCCTGTGGCTAATAGAGTTTCACTTCTAGCTCATTTATCTGGTATTCATGACGTGTTCCACGTCTTGCAACTTCGGAAGTGTCTTCGGGAGTCGGATTTTGTTATTGCTTCTCCTGATTTGTTAGAGCTTGAGATCTCACCGGACTTATCTATTGTACAACAACCTATTCGCGTACTTGACACTGAGGTGCGACACCTTTGACACAAGGACGTGCCGCTCGTTAAAGTTCAATGGTCCGCTAATCCCAATGATTGTACTTGGGAAACCAGAGAATTTGTCGAGCGACCTTATCCGGTTTTTATTTCTTTGCTTTGAAACGGTGAGTATGCCTTTTCATCTCAAGCTTATTTCCTTTTCTTTTGAATGGTGTATGTTTGTAGTTGTTACAAATATCTTCTCTAGGAATTGCGGGGACACAATTTTGTAAGGACGGGAGATCTGTAACAATTCGCATATTTAACGATTTTATATTTAAATATTTTATTTAAATATAGCGTCGTTAGTCGGATTTAGATCCGAAAAGCTACTTTTTGCAAATGGCCGAATTGGAACTCGAAACCACTTCCATTGGTTCCAAAATGGCGTTTGCGATCTTTTCGAGTGTAAGCTTTGATATGTTTGGAGTTTGTGAATTTTTGCAACTTTTCTATTTGGGTTTTGGGTTTGGGCTTAGCCCATTTGTTAGTGTAAATACACTAACTCAACACCTTCTCTTCATTCATCTTCATTTCATTTTCATCTCTCAAGCAATGGTGGAAGGGAAAGAGAAATAGAAATTTGCAAGCCCTAGTTTCTTCTTTGTAACTTGATTCTTGCTCCAATATCTAAGAGAAGACACAGGTAAGCTCCTCTTCATCTTCTCCATCTCTTTTCCTCTTCAATTTCAGAAAGTTTCCTTAACTTAATTTTGGAAATGTTTGTTATAATCTTAGATTGAAGCTTGTAGAGTTGAAGTGGAGAGTTGTTGGTTGTTTCCTTGCATTTGGTCTTCTCATCCTTTGTTTTTGAGTTAAAAAGGTGAGTTTTTGGAACTCACATCTAAGCTATTGCTTTTGCTGAGGTTTGGTATGAATTACTAACCTCTATTCATGTCTATTGCGTTGGATTTGGATTGATTGGTTTCGATATATTTTGGCCACTTTGGCCTAGGCAAATTGTTGCCCAAACCAGGTGACCAAACGTCTGGTAACCAAGCTTAGACGTCTGGTTTGTACCTGGAGTGAAAAATATAAACATACGGCAGTTGAAAGAAAGTCAGAAACCACTCTCAGACGTCTGACCCTCAATTTCAGACGTCTGAATGGTTTCAGACGTCTAGTTCTCAAAATCAGACACCTGGTTTGTTTTGCTGGGATTTTCCAGAAGACGAAAACGGACGTCTTAATGCACCCTTCAGACGTCTGGAATCCCCTGTTTTGCCTAATTCGCCTATTTTGGCTAATTTTGAGTTAATTTCCAACTTTTATTGATTCGTGTTGATTCCAACTAGTTGTTATTGCATATTTGACTTTGATGACTTGTTTTTGACTTCATTCACGGGTTTTATAAATAATCTCTCTAAATCGTATTAAAAGCTCCCTTCTCCAATTTATAAATTCGATTTATAATGCACACACACAATTTCGCACTTCGAGCGAAGTGGAAGGAAGATTAAATGGTTAGGTAAAACACGGACCATGAATCCGTGCGTTTGTCTTCCCGATTAGTCCCCGACCTATTCTATTGATCGTTTTGACCTTCGGGTTTGGTTTATCGATGATATGAGGTAAACTTTGTACTGCTTTGAGTGTGAAAGTGACTGACGGATAGTAAACCGTTTAGTGCGATCGAGTGGTTATGGGACATACGTTAACACTTTTCGGATTCCTTTTCGGCAGTTGTGACATATTCTTCCAGTTAGTGGTGTCCAGTACTGGGCCTCCGGACCTTCACCACTACGGTTTGTTGCCTTCGGGTATGTTGCCTTCGGGTATGTTGCCCTCGGGTATGTTGCCTTCGGGTTTGTACCTTCAGGTTTGTGCCTTCGGGTTTGTTGCCCTTTAGTATCGCTTCCGATGTTTGTCGTTATGAGCCGCATGGGTGATAATGGGTTTCCCTTTAGTATCGCTTCCGACGTTGGTCGTTATGAGCCGCATAGTTGATATTGGGTTTGGAGTCTTCGGGCTCATGGATCCTTGTTTATACAGTACTGAGCTCGAGCAATTTTATGATGTTTCATTGATATGTATATTCCCTTGGTATTGCCCTTCGATCTTGGTCATTTTGAGACGCATGAAGTATAGCGATCACCTTGTGGAACTTGTATACCTTATCGGTATTTGTTATTTGCCTTTTTGGCTTGATTTGGGATATTTGTATCCTTTGTTTCTAGATGTTGCCGATGATATGAGGCTTGTTATCATATTATTCATCTTTTGTTAGATGATTGTGTTATCTCCCTTGGAGATATCTATTATGCTTTGTAACCTTGCAGGTTTATTGTTGTTCAGTTTATCTAACTGATTTGTTTAGATAGACTGACCCGTGTATTTTATACTCGGGTCAGACCGAGATGTTTCAGGTTACGTGCTTTTGGACTTAGCCTATTTTGCTTCCGCATGGACTACTTCGCTAGCTTCTTTTTGTCATATCTTTTGTGTAGTCCTATTATGTTGAACTCTGATATTTATTCTTTTGACTCGTCTGTATATTGTGGTTTGCTATACCACTTGACGTGTATTATTTTGTATACTCTGTTATGTATCAGTATATGTGTAAATGATGATCTACTGTTCTGTGATGTATATTACATTTGAGTTGTTATATTCTGTTCTGATAGATCCTTCAACCACGTATGGTTTTGTTTTAGATATTCATTGGATATGTCGATCTGTTTAGTGTGATTATTGTCGATGTATTCAATAGATAGTTAGAGCAAGGCTATAGATGGTCGCTCCTAACCTGCCTTATTCTCCATGTTAGCAGACGGTATTATCTATTAATACTCTTTGCTAGTGTGGGTATGAGGTGGGGCGTTACAACGAACTTTCCAGTAAACGGTCTAAAGATTTGATTCATCACCCGCATGAACGTACTAGGTGCATTCGAAAGACCAAACGGCATAACCAACCATTCATACAATCCCTCCCGTGTTTTGAACGCTGTTTTCCATTCATCACCTGGTCTAATTCGAATTTGATGATAACCGCTCTTCAGATCAATTTTAGAAAATATAGTAGCTCCCTTCAACTGGTCTAGCAAATCATCCAATCTAGGCATAGGAAACCTGTATCGGACAGTAATCTTGTTCAATACCCGACTATCGGTACACATCCTCCACGTTCCATCCTTCTTGGCACCAACAATGCTGGCACTGCACATGGACTGATACTCTCCTGAACACGCCCTTTCTCAAGTAACTCTTCCACTTGCCTTCTCAACTCCTCGTGTTCTTTCGGACTCGTACGATAATGTGGCCTATGCGGTAAAACAGCATCTGGCACTAGATCAATTTGATGTTGTATGTCTCTCAACGGTGGCAATTCTTTTGGCAGCTCTTCAGGGAATACATCTTCAAATTCTTCCAGCACCGGCTTTACTTCTTCAGGAACTTCCACCACTTCACTACTCTCACGTCCAATCAACAAAAACACTTCAATTTCCTCCTCCACTTCTTTAATAAATTCCTCCAAAGTCAAAAGAGTCTTTAATTCTTCAATCTCCTCCAACTTGTTTTCTTCTTGGTGTCGTTTCTTAGGAACTAAAGTGATTTTTGTGCCTTCAAACATGAAATTGTAGATATTGGTACGACCTTCATGTTGCACAGCCCTATCATACTGCCACGGTCTCCCCAACAACAGATGGCATACATCCATATCCACAACATCGCACCAAATCTCATCTTTATATCTCTTCCCAATCGAAAAATTCACACAAGCTCTTCTACCAACCTTCACTTCCCCACCTTTCCTCAACCAGGCTAACTTGTAAGGTTTGGGATGCTTCTCTGTTTTCAATGCCAACATTTTCAAAGCCTCTGTAGAAATAATGTTATCACAGCTCCCGCATCGATGACAAATTTGCAAACCTTCCCCAGAATAGTGCATGTCGATTGAAAAATATTACTCCTCAACCAACTTGAATCATCCTCTTGCTTTGGTGTCAAACAAGACCTCCTCATCATTAAATTACATCCCTCATCTCCCGACAATTCTTCTTCCTCCTCAACTTGCGGTGAATTAGAATATTCAATTTCTACATCCCCATCCTCCACCTCAGCAATCATTGCCCGCTTCTTCGGCTTTAGACATTCATTGCTCTTGTGGCCAAACTCTTGACAATTAAAGCATTTGATACTACTATTGGCCTTGGTCTTAGCAACTTCACTACCAACCGTGTTTGCAACAGACTTGGAAACATTCGCATTGCTACTAGCCCCTTTCATTTGATTGTTGGAATTTGTAAACACACCACCTCCTCGTCCTCCCTGCTTTTCCCAAGCCAACGCTTTCTGGTGCGCTTCGGCCACAGGTCTAGTGTCAAGCATATTTACCATGTCCTGGATATGGATCCTCAACCCCTCAACAAATCTATCGGTCAACTGTTCTTCCGTCTCCATGATGTCATTTCGAGCAATCAGTTGATAAAACTCATCAGCATAATCATTAACAGCCTTTGTCCCCTGCCTTAGATTTTGTAAGCGTTGATACATAAGAGATTGATAATTGTAAGGTAAGAAAGTAGCTTTCATTAACTTCTTCATCTTCCCCATGAAACAATCTTTGACTTCCCCATCCGATCTCGTGTAAGTTTTGTCTGTTGCCACAACACCCTGGCTCTCCCTCTTAAACAAGTAGCAATCAACTTCACTCTATGATCTTCCGAAACCTCCTTAAAATCAAAGATCTCTTCAACATTAGATAACCAATCTAGAAATTCTTCAGCCTGCATACCACCCTAAAACTCTAGGATTTCAATTTTCATTCCGGACTCCCATTTGTGATCATACTCTGAATCCTTGGCTTCGATTTCGACTATGAACACTACCACCATCAAACTCCTCATCAAAATCTGATGCATATCATTGTCGATCATGACCACCAACATCTCTACCACCACCATTTCTTCGATTTGCATTCCTCTGATCACGATAATCCACATCTCTCCGATTTCGTTCATCAACATTCCTTTCACGATCGTCAACGTTCCTACGATCATGATCCGCTCTTCTCTCCCGATCTGACTATGGTGAAACTCTGTTTCCCCCATGACTCGATTCAGGTGAAACCCTTCTTCTACTTTGATTCATTTCAAGCATCATTCTCTCTAATCGACTAATCCCTTCATTCAACTTCTCAGTGAAACTCTCGTTGATTCATTGCTCCATTTCATCGGCGTCTTCTCTTCCATACAAAGAATTAGTATTGCGATGTCATTGAGCTCGTCTCGGTGGCATGATTGAACTTCGAACAAATTAAAAAAATACAAACGCTTCCCGAACTTTGACCTAAAATGATGTGGATCGAAACTCCCAAATTGTTGCAACTTCACGATGAACACGATGAACACCAAACTTCTCAACAATTGCAAATCTGAACTCCAAACTACAAATTCTCGAAACCCAATTCTCCAAATGGTAAAAACTTCTTGCGATCTAGCTCTGATACCAAACTGACGCAGCGTAGGAAGCGAATTCGACGATGTAAATCGAATCCGTCCAGGATCTCACACGATTAGCGGAAATAATCGGTGAATCGATGATAAAATCGATGAATTTAAGAATACCGAAAGGCCCAAATCCATTGATTACGAAGATAATGGACTTTAGCAATCTTCGACACGTTGATCGCGCACGATACCATGAGAGAAGATCTTCAATTCTTCGACGTTGATCAAGCGCACTTGATTCCGTGAACTGGCTTCAACAATCGTTGATTCGAGCGCACTCGAATGTCGAAAGTAGAGATAGGAGATAACACTCAACTACTGATTTTAAAAGGAGGCATAAAGCACAAACCGAATTTTATTCGAAATTCAACAACCCTTTCAAATGACAACACAATCCTATTTATAGAGAAAGTTACAACACACACGCACGACTTAACAAGTACATTACAAACGATTTAACGAATTACAACATAAAAGAAACGACTTAAGAAACCAAACGGATTACAACACCGGACATAAGAAATGCGGTATAGTTACTTAACATCTTCAGCGACCTAACAAGCTTCACGCAGCCTAACAATCTTCCACGAGCTAAGAGAAGTATGGCCGCGACCTACTGGGAGGCTTTGCGACTTAATGGAAGTGGTTGCTCACTCGCGACATAGGGTTTATGCAATTTCTGGAACGATTTAGGGTTAGCTCGCGGATCGCGACATAAGGATCTGGAGTGGTAGGTCATTCGGGACCTACTGGAGTTCCTCTCGTTCGCGACCCAAGGCGGTAGATCGCTTAACCCGTTGGCAACTTTGGGAAACTCGCGGAAGGGAATTCGTAGCCAAGGCGGTAGGTCGCTTAACTCGTTCGCGACCTTGGGGCAACTCGCGAGGTACGTTCTTCATCAAATATTATACACAACAGTGCATTAACAAATATTCAAAGTTCTTTTGGACCACTAATACATTACCAATAATATATGCATTAGTGATTCAAAGTTTTAAACTCCAAGGTCCACATTACTACGACTACAAAATCGCAATAACGTAAGCATACAATACAATGAGAATGAATACATTAAAATTAAATTCCTGCAAAGTTACAAATTGCAGACTCCATTCTTCAGCACTCCATGTCCAAAGATATTGTAGGTTAACTCTAATCTACATTCTCCAGTTCTGTCCAAAGATACATATGAGCAGTTAACATGTATGATTGAGACTTGAATAATAAGAATATAAGGTTAACACACGCATAAGATCATATAGTCTATGACATGCAATATATATTTCACATATATTCACATGTTGCGTATTAGTTCATAATATAAGTCAAGTATAGTACATATATTTACCATGAACTAAGTTGAACTGAAAAAATAATACTTGGGCATTATAAAGTTATATGTTTTATCTATATATGATGACTAATGTATGTATAAATTTATATATGAACTAAAAAGCTATATGTACCAACCATATTAGTATACATATAAACTTTAGTAGGCACTTTATAAAACTGTAATATGAGATCTACACCCAACTACAGTCCATGTCAACATTATTAGCACATTGATTGCCTTATTTCATTTAATCACATAACTCCCTATGGTCCTCAGTTATAGGAGCACAACCATTTTACAAGATTAGTATGATCTTATTTCAATGGACGTAGATTGTAGTATTCAGTTTATTAACATACAAAAATACAACTCATTAGATCCATGAATCATGTTAACAGATTAATGATGTAATAGCAGTTTACTACGTTCATTAAATTAAAGCAATAAATACAACGATCACTAGTATTACAACAATTTTAACAAACACAATGGTCTGCAAGTCAACATCAAACATAAAAAACAACCATTTTTATTAGGCTACAATCTATATTGCATAATAAAACCATAAATCAAATTTGTATTTGAATATACATAATGAAAAATTTATCGACTATACACCTATTTAATAATTCCAATGCTTGATTTAACATCTGCTTAGTACAACTTGCTCAAATAAAATCAAAAACTAGACTACAGTAATGACTACAGTAACCGAGGTTCAGTAGATTGACGTCAGAGGAACAGGGAAGTAAATTATAGTCGGACTAAAAAAACCAAAATGCAAAACACATGAATTTAGTAAAATATGAAAATAACCATGACTGCGAAGACGATACCTGCAACATTAATATTTTCCATAATGTAAAGGACATTGTCTTCATTGATTTCTTCTTTCTTCTCACAATCTAATATGCAGTCAATCACACACTTTAGACATGCATTATCGGTTGCCTTTGACATGCATATCTTTCACTATAAATACGACCGTAAGAGGAATGTAGATGGGAGAAACTGTAAAATATATGACATTAATTCATGTATTCACCATGAAATGGTATAGATATACTTAAGCATAGATTTATGGTGTATTACTGAAATGAAAGATGTATGATAATAATACTAAAATGAAAGATGTATGGTGTTTTACTATAACTGAAAGCATTAGCACAAAAATTGAACTGAGTTGTTTAGTTTTCATCATGTAACTTATTTTATCAGCTATTGAACCATCAGGTGAGCACTTAGCAGGAAAGAAAGTAACTTACTTTAAGAAAAAGAATACTAATGTTCAAGCCACATGCTCATATTAGTGAAATTGTCAGCAGCGACAACGCTTGCCTTTTCCCTTATATCTCAGAGCAAGACAAGAACTTCAAAAGTATTGAAAAGTCCTAAAACAGCTCCCATACACGCATAGCTTTTAAATTGGGATTGTAGTGCAAACTTTTGTTCTGCTATAATCACACTATCTTTACCGTCAAAGCATTTTGAGTTCATTTACATGTCACAAATTTATTATTACACTAATTATAGAGTGTATGAACCACAAATACATATATATTTGGATGTTACTTTTAAAGGCTTCTAAAAATTGCTAAAAATATATGGATTCCCTCCCATAATAAAATTTAGAAACATTATCATTTAAAATTATTTAATTTCAAATATGTCTTCAGAAAAATGTTTTTCAGTTTAAAAAAGTACAGACTATGAATACAAACTTAAATGGATGACGCTTTCACGGGCTTCAACAGATTACTAAGAAATCTATGACTTCTTCCAAACACTAAAATTTAGCAATATTTACTGTTTAATATTTAGTTTCAATAACGTCTCCAGAAAAATATTTTCAGTTTAGAGAAGTACCCATTAACGCTTTTGAAAGTGCAACCTTGTAACTATGGCTGCTAGAAAGAAACAATTCCATAAGACCCAAGTAAACCGTCTATATGCATGTTATGACTAAATTGTTTAACATAGACTAATTTATCAAACAATTCCAACATCACCGCATCATTTTCACTAACTCCAAAGTCCAACGCGTCGAGCCGCTATCACCTAGATGTGAGCAGCACCAACCCTGACACCATCTTCTCATCGTGCGTGCAACCAACCACCAACACCCAGGTAATTGATGACTAAGGAGGCACTGAAAATTTGTGTTCATCTGATTTTTTTAGAAAGATTAATAAATAAGGTATTTAGATCTGAGAATTTTGGGAATGAGAAAGGTACTGAATCAGTGAATTGAAAGCGGCGGCCAGGGCACATTAAAAATTTAGGATTATTTAGTTTGTTATGTGATATTGGGATGCACCGGGTAGCGCTATAGCGAAGCGGTTAATTTAAATAGGGAAAATTATTTTCAGTTAACGGTTAATCAATATATGTCATATGGTTAACCATTAACTGAACAGACTTTCGTCGGTTAACATCGGTCGGTTAACCGAATGTTCGGTTAACCGAATTTGTCGGTAATGTAGCTCGGTTTAGTTGGTTAAATCGGTTAAGTCGGTTAAATGTCCACCCCTGCAATCTCCAACAAATTTACCTTCGTACTCCGAACAAACTTTTCAGACATTGGAGATTATAGTAAACTATAATGTAGTGTTTTCAGCTGGAGCTCTTGGGTTTACATCCAACATAACAAGGTTGCAGCGGACGTAAAATTTACATCTCCCCAACCGTTAAGTTTTAGGAAGTGCAAATGTTTTCCATCACCGATACATCGGACGTAACTCTGATACGTCAAACGTAACCACCGTTGTCTGCTTTCCGTTAGCGTTTTATTTGTCGTTAAGATGGGCTACAAAAATCACCTACCACGTGGATGTTCAATAAGCGTTTACGCAAATGTTTATTAAATGGTTAATCCAGTCGTAACTTCCTATAGTCGTATATTCCTACCTCAAATGCCTTGGTCTTGAAGAATCAAAATATAGTTTTGTTTTACCACCATTGAAATCTTACACGTGCAATGTTCTGAGAGATTACGATGTTGGGTCAACACATTAATTGCATGCGGATATGATCATAAATGGCTTTCGCATACTTGATTGTGTCGATGAACCAACTTGGTAAAAATGTTGCAGTTATATACTTGATTGATAATCATGTTCTATTAATCTAATTTATGTTATATATTTAATCTGATCGGTTGGCTCGATTAAGGTGTAGGAATATAGTCCCTTATTTGGATGATTAAAGATGTATTTGTTACTTTTAGTAGTATTAAAATATATTCTGTGCATTTAATCATGATGGAATATTAGACCGAATCTTGGTGTCCAAAGCTAATAAAAGCAAAATAACTCGCACCTACAAACTCAGATATGTCCCCATGTTTATCTCATAAGACAGTTCTAGAATTTATTAGTTGCCTTGCTAAGACGTGGAGCTCTTTAAAGGCGGTAACTCGAACATTCTAATTAAATTTCTCTACATTAACTGAATGGCAATTGATTGCAGAACTTGTTTGGTAGCACGTTAGCTAGTGTCTTGCTAATGCATTTTTATAACCATAAAATGATTAGGGTAGGTGTTTTCCCCTGACGTCCTTACACTTCTAATATAATTATATGTTATTGTCGTATTCTAACTTCGATGACCTTAACTCAATGAATTTTTTTTGGAATAATCACAGCATAGCTTAACAGTATCTCCTTCCAGTTTCTTGGTAGTATCAATCTTCTACCAAGATTTTCATCAGCTAATGGGTCAAGTAGCTGTTCTGTGTTATTAAAGAATTCTCAATATTGATTTGACAGTCTTTATGGCATTAGTAATTGTCTTATCCACTAATAAACATGCAGTATATTTCAGGTGGAGTATAAAGTTGTGATGACTGGCATGTTGCAGTATTGGTAAAGTGAGTTCCAAGTTATGTGTTTTTTCGCAGGCTTAAATACAGAAAACGGTCTTCATTTACTCTAGATTTTGCTAACACCTTAGCACACCATCATTTACAGACCTCTATTTTGGGACCTTCAAGGGTTCACATGGAAAAAAATTAGCAGCATTAACTGCAAATTACAATGATCATGGTAGTCAATGTTTTTGACATTATTCCTTATAGTGCTCTTTTGAGTAGTTCAATAGTGTGGTGCATGGATGCACTTCTAATATAAGCTCGAGAGCAGTGGAATCCCTTGAACTTGATTTTGGCAATTTGTCACCTGCTTGTCTGGTAACTAAATAACTGCAATTGTACAAACCCTATTTTAGAACTTTAGCTTTATGTTACTGCTAACAATGTAACAGTTCAAGTTGGTGCTACCATTGGTTTTGGCGCTACGTCAATGGGATGAAAATTATATCAGCATATACTAGGATTGAACTTGAGAATTAAAAAAGGTAAAAGTGTCATACTTGGATTTTCAAGAAATTTGTCTTTTTCTTAGGTAGTAGCCATAATGTGCCCTCCTTATTCAACTAGCACAATTATTTGAAATATATGCATTTGCTATAGAAATTAGACGTACTCCCTATATTTTACTATGTGAAATTTCATGTGCTGAAAATTAAATTGATAACACTCCATAAGTTGAAGCCCGGTTTTAATCTAGATATAGCCAAGTGAAAAGGGAAGAAAAAAATAACTGGAAGTGCTCACTAGTCCCATATGGTAGAAACTAATAAAATGGCTAGAGTTGACAAGTAATAAATAGTTCATGTAGTGCAACTCAGTTCCATAATTACCTAGATGGGGTCTATGGGTGATCATGAAGGCCCAGGCCTAGCCTAGTGGTTTCCATTGCACTTTGGAAATGTGTTGGACTACCATCTCCCCAAGTGGGAGAGTGGACATCATTATTTGTTGCTTTGGGGAACGTGTTCGCGCGGCCCCTTTTCATTACCAAATTAAATGTCTGCTTTTGTCTACTGTTTGGCTTTGTGTGCTTTTGTGATAGTTAAAAAGCCGTTATGGTTATTTTGTTTCTCTTTTGTAGAGAACCCTTTATGCAGACATACTTATTGGGTTTGATTTAACTCTCATAAAAATCCAATAAATTTGATCTTTTGTTTTTGGTTGACAATGTCTTGTGTTGATCTGATATAAATTTATTTTGTTCCTTGATGTTTTAAGTCTAAAAAATGCATATCGTCTCTCTAATAAATTCTACGACACTTATAATAAACTTAAATAACATACACTTTCTAATTTAATCATGTTTTTTAATTATTATTTTTTCTTCATCTGCTAAATACTAAACGCGGTGAAAACTAGATGCTTGAGCGCACTTAGTTACATAGTGATAAAGAATCTAGCTCTGAATGTGATGATCTATGGAAGATCTTCCTATATAGTTGTTTAAAATTTGCATTGATGAGCATAATTACACGTTACCATAACATTTTCAATGGGAAATTATTTATATCCAAGTGTATTTGGTGTTAGTTGTTTTTTCTACCACCAACAACATGTTTCAAATATAAACCAAAACGGTGTTTCGAAAGAAAAAAGAAACAATGATTAGAATACGTTATTTGTTCAGGTGCAATGGTAAATCTAATAGTGTAATAATATGGGTTGCTAATCCCCGGTATAATGTTTAGCATCCTATTCACAAAGTTTAATTTCTACCAACATATGTTTTACTCCTCTTAAAAGAAAGGTCATGTTATTAGCAACCTATCTTTATTAAATTATTTTGTTGAATAATGAAAGAGAATTGGCTATATCATCCGTTTATAATTCTTAAATGTGTGTTAGGATTGAAACCAACTGAATATGAGACATTTGAATTTCCATTTTATGCATTCAGTTGGAAATATTAAATATTTTATTTTCCTTTGATCCAGTGTTGGCGGAGATTTTTATGAATCGTATGTTATGTGCTTGGTTGTCATGTCTAATACTTTAAAATTCACTTATTTGGTCTTTGCACATGATTCGGATGATATGGTTAGTACATCAAGAGGTTTTTGGTGCAAACTTTAAGCTAAAAGCTTAATAAGTGTGTCTGATTGATAACATTACTTAAAAGTTACGTTGGACATCCTTGCATCAATTATTTTGGAGCTGATAGTATATTTTTTTTAAGTATTGCGTAAATAATCATGTCAAAAACTGAACCTATTTAAATACTTTGTTGTTAGTGCTCCTAGGCCAAAACTGAGTTGATTTGTTCAATGTAAAATCTTATTTTGTATCTAAAGGCTGCGATAAGTGAGAGAAAAGCAAAGTTATGGAGACAAGTGATACCAGAAGTCTAGAGAAAGTCACATATTTAAGTGGCTTTTTAACAAAATATGCATTCCAAAAGACTTTCCAAGACACAAAGCAGTGATCCAAAGAACAAAATGTTCACCTTAGTGTTATGTCCTCCCGTTATGCATAAATATAGCTAAAATAAAATGTAAAAGGTACTCAACAACATAAACATGAACAATTTAAAATTTAATTATTGTAATGAATTTTCTGGCGTGTCTCCATATAGTTATATGTTGTAAAGACTATATTGTTGAGTTTTAGTTGCTTAACTTGGTCTTCTTACCATATAGATAGGGGAAGTTGTTCTTGTCAAAGGTGGGCCTATTATGAAAAACAAGCTTGAAACTATTGGCTTAGATATTTCTGTATGGACCTCTAATCCTTCTCATAAAAGACTATATTTATTTGTTGATGATATAACTTGTGTGCTTGTATCAATTTGATTTTTAAATTAGACATCTTTAATATCTTTATTTAATTATCCATAAAGATGATACAAGTTTATCAATTTGAAAAAAGGACAAAGTGATACATAAGCATATCGATAAAAAAGAATTTAGTAATTAGCTATTGAAAGTTAAGCAAATTTCTTGTGGCAATTTAGGGTGGGGTCTCTGATAAAAATAAGCCCTGGATCCTTATTGAACCAGAATCTATATGCTATGCTAAAATTGTCTTGCTATTGCACTTTTGTAACTATCAAACGATTAAGCTAGATGTTTGTCCATGAAGTCCTTGCACTTCTAAAATAATCATCAATTATTGCAGTATTCCAACTTCATCGATCTTAACTCAATGAAATATATTAAGAAAAATCACAGCATAGCTTAACACTGTATCTTTCCAGTATCTTGGCTGTATAAATCTTCTCACTATATTGTCATCAGCTTATAGTGTCATGTAGTTGCTTTATTTTATTGAGGGATTCTCAGTATTCATTTGATTTTCTTTATGATAGTTATTATTAATGACCTTGTCCACTAATTACACACATTACATTTTAGGTTGGGCATGAAGTTGTGACAATTAGCTTGTTGCAGTATTGGTAAGGCGAGTTGTAAGATGTGGTTATATTTTTGGCGGGCTTAGATACAGAACCTGTCTTAATTAATCCATATTTTGCTAACACCTTAGCACACCATCTTTTACAGACCTTCATTTTAGGATCTTCAAGGGATTACGTACAAGAAAATTAGTACTGTTAACTGCGAATTACGAAGATCATGCTATTTAATGTTTTTTATTTTATTATTTATAGCGCTTTTTCAAATGGTTCAATAATTTGATGCATGGATACACTTCTAATATCAACTCGTGAGAGGTGGAATCCCTTGAACTGGATTTTAGCGTTTTGTCGTCCTACTTGTCTGGTAACTGGTTATCTGCAATTGTACAAAACCCTATTTTAGAACTTTAGCTTGATATTCTTTAGCAGGTGGGTGTACATATTGGTTAGTTATTGAAGATGAGCGTGATATAACTACTGACAGGGCCTCTTGGGTACAACTACTTAGGTATGATTTTTTGCTGTCGACTTAACTGTGTTGATAACTTACATAATTTTCTATTGCATATGGATTTCTATTCCTGAACTAGGCTATGATTTTCATGTATTAGTATCAACATTCAATGCTGGATTAGAGCTTGAGCCATTGGGTTTGGAGCACCTAAATCGTATATGTACCTAAAACAAATTACAAGTATAGTAACTACATCAATGGGAATGATTATATCAACATATTATAGCCCTAGGATTGAACTTGAGAATTAAAAGAGGTAAAATAAGATCATAATTGGATTTTTAAGAAATTTATCTTTTTTGACATTAGCCATAAGGTGCACTCCTTATCCTTGTTGCACAATTCTTAAAAATATGTACATTTTTTATAGAAATTAGATATAAAGATGGTTGACATCTTGTATTTTGCTATGTGAAGTTCGGTTTTCTAAAATCTTCTTTGTGCTAGGGCTTATGTTACTCCCAATATGTTCATAAATTTTGTTGCTAGCAATGAATATAGTGAATTCAAGAGACACATGTGTTGGCAAAGTTAAAATGGTTGAAATTCTCAGGGCTCGTAAATACAAATGAAGATGATGACTTGGATCTTCCGATGTATTATTGTGAGGTTTGCTTGATGTCTTATTTTTCCATTTTCTTAACATGTATTCATTGGAAGTTAATAAACATTACCATAATTACACATTATTATAACATTTTCTATGGTAAATTACACATTGGAAGATCATTCATCGATGCAAACTTTAAACTACTATTTTAGTTCAGATATAGCCAAGTAAAAAGGGAAGAAAAAAACTGGAAGTGCTTACTAGTCCCATATCATAGAAACTAACAGAATGGCTGGCATTGACAAGTAATAAATAGTTCATGTAGTGCAACTGAGTTCCATACTTACCTGGATGGGGTCTATGGGTGATCATAAAGGCCTAGGCCTAGCCGAGTGGTTCCATTGCACTTTGGAAATGCATTGGGCTAACATCTCCCCAAGTGGGAGAGTGGACATCATTATTTGTTGCTTTGGGGGAACGCGTTTGCTCGGCCCCTGTTCATTACCAAATTAAATTTGAAAATATTTTTAGTAATGTCATCAAGCTTAGTTTGTAGACTAATGTTATCTAACTCAACAATTTTAATTTTTGTTTTTAACCCATGATTCTTAGAAGCTAGAGCATTATTCTTTTATTTTTGAGCTTCTATTTCTTGACTTAATAGAGCAAGTTGAGAATTGTCAGAGGGTGAATCAGGAATTTTATCAAGTTCTTCTTCTAATATTTTGTTCTCGTCTTTAAGCATATCTCTTTCAAATTCTGCTTTCTTCTGATTATTCAAAGCTTCCTTATATTTTCTTTTGAGACTTTTTAAAGTGTCTAGAAGTTCTGAATTTATTTCTATCATATCATCAAAGGTTCGATCACTTACCTCATTATCTTTTTCCATGAAGCATTTATTTGTTTGTCCTTTGATTTTTCTTTATTGCTCTTCCTCTTCTTATTGACTTGACTAGATCATTTTGTAGCCATTTATTCTAGGATGTTGTTACGATCTCTAGAATACCATGCTCTGATACCAAATGATAGTGACTACTGTGTTGCTAGTTATCACTTAGGATCGTGTTATATGGAATGTATTATAATCTAAATGTGGAAACAGATAATAATAGTAAAGTAAATAAAAATGAGCACACCATAACTTTCATACTAGTTCGAACTTCCTGTTCTACGTCCAGTCCCAGACTTCCCTCTGTAATTTCTCACAATAACCCTCTCTTAACTAGGAGTAATAGGTATACAACACCTGAACAACCGAACATGATTTTTCTACCTCTAACAATCGAAAGAGTACTTCACCCACCTGAACAACCGAACATGACTTTTCCGCCTCTAACAACCGAAAGAGGACTTTACCCGCCTGAACAACCGAACAAGACTTCAACAGTTTCAATGGAATTGCTTTGACACTACGTGTTCTTAATAACACTGATATGTCTTTGATATACAACCTTTAAATTACTAAATTATTTATTTGAAAAAAATTCACAAAAGATTTGGGAAAGAATAATTAATTAGAACTGTTGTTTGCAAAAGTTATCAAAAATTGCTGCGAATACCGTTTTAAAAGTTTATATGGTTAAAACAACTTTTTATCATTTTAGAAATTCATTTATATAGCTCAAATATCTTTTAAAACATTTAACTGATTTATAGAATTTATTCATATTTTTAATCATTTAAAAATATTCATTTTAAATTATTTTTAAATTCGGGTTTTGAACTGCAAAGCCGTGATTTTTCTGTAAAATTGTTTTGGACTTATTAATAAATTTACAAGATGAAATCTTGATTTTCTTTCTTTATTTAAAATCGTTGGATATATGTAACATCCCCTGTTTTGAGGCCTAAAGCTAAGCGCTACAGATACTGCAGTCATCCGTAGTGTTGACTTCCGATGACGAAATACGGTAATATTAATGGTGTCCAAAATATCAGAAGCATATGAATATAAAATAATATCAATACAGATTCCAAACTAGTTCTTCTGATTAGATTTCAAACCAATATTTCATATTCAAAGACATAATCCAAAAACGAAATTACGCCAAGAGCGACATATGAAGATGCCCCCCTTGGATGATCGAAATACTAGATGTACATGTCAGTCATAAATACATCCCAACGGAAATAAAACCAAGTAGCTCCTATAAAGCTATCTTTTCCTCCTGCATGTCTTCGAAAGTTTACTCGTCCAACCCACTTAACCTAAAAAACCTTATCTCTCAATCTACTCAAATTGAATTTTGAGCACCCGAGATTTTAAGGGGAAACATAACTTCGAGTCAGACATAAAGCCTGGTGTGAATAATACTATTAAAGCATATATTTTGCAAATCAAAACCCCTATAATCAAACTAATTATCACAATTAAAGCAAATATATATTTATATTTGCATAAAGATCAGGAAATCAAAAGACTATATGTCCACACTATAGTTTTATTTGGCTAGCTATTAACCATTGGCTGACTCGACCTACCAAACACAATCACTTGTCTAACTTCTGTTAAACACACAACTGGGCCGACTGACCTTAACCTTCTTTTTCTAGGGTCAACTAAATCTAATGATTTTGCGGGCTTACCAATAACCTATCTTCACTATGTATATTCCTTTTTGTGTGGAATCTTCATTTTATTCCCATCCGTGACAAAACCCTACACATTGGAATTTTGAACTTATATTAGATAGGGGATATTAGCTAAAGTATAGGGCGCGACCCTACACCAGTCCAATCTGGTCTTCTAATATCTGAGTCATAACTTAGGGTTAACTAACCTGTTCAAATTTCATTTCCTTGTGAAAAATTTTTGTAAATGATTTACCCTTGAAATCTTATTTTTATAAAATAGGAAAATCATATAATTTTCTTTACTTAAAACTCTTATGCCACGGTATATATACATACTTTACACAAAACAATATTGATGAAATTTAATCAATGGGATTATCTATCCCCTCCCCCCAAAGTTAGTTAAAAACCATTTTTAACTTAAAAATATTTTAGGCCATCAAGCCAAGGCAAAGCCTTCGTAACCTTTGTTTAAAAACTTCAAACAATCCCTTTCGGACCAATGGAAAATACCCTTTTCAAAATAAGTTAATTACTATGTCTTGAAACACTAGGTCGAAAGGCCAAAACAAACCTTTCGAAACCTTCAAAAATAGACCTTTCGAAATCATAAAATTAAAACTTAGACACCCTCTTTCGAAACCATTAAACTTGTCTTTCGAAAGCATTGGAAACCTTCCATTCGAATACTCAAATAACCCTTTCGAAAACATAGGAATTCTTCACTCAAAACATACCTTTCGAAAGTATTGGGTTCAAGTAAAAGTTTGTGGAAACATTGCTTCGAAACCTTTTAAAACCATTACTTTCGTAACCTTTGGGTTTAAATTTTAATATAGCTAAGGGTTATAAAGAATTAGGGCAAAAGCATTGATCCCAAGTAAAAGAAAGAAGATGGTTTTGAAACCAACTCTTTCGAAAGCTCTGAGAAGTGGCTTCAAAGCAAAAGGAAAAAGCACCGATTCGAAACCTTTGTTTAAAGCCCTTAACTAGGTCAAAAAGTAGAATGCGGTAGCTAGGTTTTGAATATGTTCAAAGCTGTCCTTTAGAAAGCTTGTTTTAAAACAAAAGGCCACAATCCATTCGAAAGCTCTTTTTAGATAAACAGAAGCAAGTTGGTTAAGTCAAAAGCATCCAACCCCTTCATCATTTGTAAACAAAATAGTTCAAATTTCATAAAAGCAACTTCTACCTTCGAAAGCTTGGTTTCAATGTTGTACCTTCCGCCATTCTCCAATTCAATACGTATCAATTGTTTGGTACCATATGCACTGGTTTTGACTTGGTTGTGGGCGAAGGTATGGTGTCGAAAGCTACTGATGGAAGTGGCGAAGTAGTAAATTTGAGCAAAACTGTTTTATAGCTTTTTAAAGTAATTATTTTTCAACTAACTTACCTTATTTGTAAAAATATAATTGGTTACCAATTCTTTTCAAAATCTTTTTTTCTAAAGTGCTGTTGAATTCAGAAACTACCATATTAAAAACATCTAACAAAGGACTCTTTGTCTTTAATAAAACATTTAAATCCCATACCTTAAATAATTTTATATCCATAGAAAATACCTAGAAATATCCCCTAAAAATTACCATAATTCACTTCTAGTATGTTTTCTAACATATTTAAATTTTTGACCCAAAAGAACATTATAATTGCCGTCATTAATTTAAACCCAATATTAGCTATTTTCTTCCATAAAAAATTCATAATAAATCTACAAATGCTTAGAAAATTATGAAACTTGAAACCCACTTCATAAATAATGTTTTCGACCATACATTAGAAATGCAAGTCACCTGGATGTCGTTTATTAGGTTTTTCAAATCTAAACTTATCAGAAAATCTATATGAAGCAACATAAATCATCATACCCATTTAAACAATCATATCATGGCATATTACTTGCAAAATAAATTCTTATCTTAACTAGATACCGAAATCAATAAAAATGATATGTAAATCTATTATTTACCTTAGCATGGGGTTAAGAAGGTTGATATTTGCTCTTTGATAGATTTGCTTAAACTTCCTACATTAATCCTTGCTTATCTTCCTTTTGATTTCCCTTAATGGCGGCTGGCTAAACTTATAAACATTTTAGTTTTGTTTTAATTTTAAAATGAATAAGTAATGAAAGTAAGAAGGGTTTAGGGTATAAGAACGTAGTTTATTCCTAATTTTCCGGTGGCATATTCCTTCTACTTACTCCATTTTAATTCTCTTTGGCTTATAGATCTATTAAGACATGGCTACCTTATAATTAACAAATCTCAATCCCTTAACCATCTACATTATTTCATTTAATTTATCTAAATAAATGTCCTAAATAATGTCGGTCAAAAATTTGAGTCATTACAGACTTCCTTCCTTAAAGAATTTCATACTCATAATTACCATAAGGTACCCATAACAATCAAACGTAAAGGTAAACATACCATGTAAACATAAAGATAAACTTTGGTAATTTTTTTATACAAACAGTGTTAACATATAAATTGGACGATGGTGTAGTCAAGCTCATAAAAAATTATGCAAAAGCATCTACATGTAAACAAATAAAATGGTAAATAAATAACATACACACTCATGTTTTGATACGACGAAAAATAAATAGTCGGGTTGGGCCCTAACCAGGTCAGTTTTTGACAAAACCGTACCCGACCCGGATTAGGCTTTAGTCAGGCTTGGGTAGTAAAAGGCAAAACCCGTACTCGCATAAATAGGGCGGGGTCGGATGGGGCTCGGTTCGAAACCCATACCATTGACAAGCCTAGCTAAATTGTACGTATAAACTCGTTGTTCTTCTATGATAAATGATAAGGAGATTCGTCCACTTAATCGGTTAGTGGTGATTCCCACTCTTCTGTATTGTCTTATTATTTCCTAAAAAAACTGTATTTAGCATTCCGAAAATTGACGAATGGTTTTTGGAGCACCTAGAAAATGGAGAGTGTACTCGTAAGAGATGACTCGGAACCCATGATCTACTCCAAAACAATATATGGTTAAATGAAGGAGATGTGTTATATTTTGGGATGTTGAAATCCATATATGGTTTCGTGACTCATTGTAGTGTGAGAATCTGTGTGAGATTACAAGGTCTATTGAGATGTGGAAACCTATATGCGATTCCAAGGTCATTGTGGTGTGGGAATCCATGTGGGATTCCGTGATCTATTTTTGGAGCGGTGCGTAAGCTGGAACGCCAGACGTAGCCTTATTAGCGGAAATTACTAAAACCAAAGATAGGAGGCATGGCCAGTAGGGTAGACAAACCCATAGGGTGTACTCGGCTCCTTTTCTAGCAATATGGATACCTTTGGTTGCTTTTGACATGCCGGAGCGATGCACTCGGTCTTAGCAAGACTAGTTATGTTTTTCCTATGATACCTCGGCTAGACAGGTATTAAGCTTCAGAAGGATAACTCAAATCCTTGTGCAGGAGGACCGTTCTTGAAGTAGTGAGGGCACCCCCATGGAAATTCTACACAATTAGCGAACGAGCCTTATCGATTTTTGATTTCATATATAGTATTGTTATGATGTACATGGCATGAGCATTCAAAACTACTAGCTTGTTATTATTTTGATGCTTAGACATTATTATAATATCACTGGATTTTCTATAGAAATGTTTTGGTGAACGTAAGATAAAAACCCGACCGTGTTTATGTGCGGTGTGGTCTTATGATAACTTTATTTTGGAAAGGTTTTATAATTTAAAAAATTAAATTGAGTGTGTTTTCTCACACTGGTTTACAAGACTAATCCATGTGTTATTATTTATAATAATACTCTGGTCAGACATAACATATTGTAGATTTAGATTTGGATTGCTTTGGAGCTCAATAGATAAGCTGAAGACTGAGACGTATTCTTGTACTTGTTTATTCTAATGTAGTGGTTGTTTAAAATTATCAGCAATTATGATGACAGACTGTTACAACTGTCTAGGCTGGTAATTATTGTCTTTTGTACTTTGATTTGAGTACAATAATCCATAAAAATGGGTTCGAGGAAAGGAACTCATGGGTAGAACGAAGAAGGGTTGTACCATGGAAAGTAGGATGAGAAAGGGTTCCGATATGATGAATGAAAACGAATAGAGCGAGAAAGGGCTCAGATATGCGTGCGAAGGAATCCTTGATACTTGGAGTGTTTATAGTGTGTTTGTAAAGTAAGAATATGCGAGAACGCTCACTGTGTGCTTAGTCGGTTACCTCGAATCGAGGGAAGGATCCGTGTACCATGAATCGAGGAAGGGATCTATTGTTCAGCGTTTGTGTGGTGAGTGTTCGAGTACCTAAAAACAAAAACTTTTCCATTAATCCCTAACCGAGGAATGGTCATGCGGGTTATCATATATTTAAAGCACATGAGTGATAGTGAGGATTGTTTGTTAAATGCTGTGTTTGCCATTTTGTTTTGTCGCTCTAGGGATGTCAGATGACGTATGTATTTTGGAGGTGGATACCTAGACACTCGATGCTATGATTAGTATCTTGCACACCTTATGTTAGCATATTATCATATACTATTATGTGCTAAACCTTTGGTTGCATGGACATGTCAGGTATAATTCTTCGTACCATTGTTCCTTACTCTGTCGATTTTCACAGTATTTTGAGACTGTTTATCGTTCACATCAGACTGTTGCACCAGACTTTTGTCTGACTAGATGTTTTATGTTATGCTTCTTATTATCTTCTATACAATTAAACGAGTAGACTATATAACAAGTGTAGATGATACATGGAGCTATATAGATGGACTAGCAGAAGGCGATGCTTACTTGTATTTACATTTTGGGCTTATTATTACTTATCCGCTGTGCGACACTGTGAACACTAGACAGTGTTTGTTTATTTGATTTAGGGATAGTATGACTTGGATTTATTTATCAGTTGTGTAAACTCTACCACTATGTTCTATAACAGTTCGAACTTATGCCCTCTAGTTTTGTGGTTCGTTTAGTTATTACCGTCTCATCTATTTTATGTCCGCAATAACTGTTATACTTTAATCGATGCGCTGTAAGATATACAATAGAGTTTGTGATTATTCACTTATTTTACCATTCTTGACAATCATCCTACCTCAGTTGGACATCGACATAGCGCGCTATACATGTATATTGGATGTCGACGGTGTGACGACCCGCCCCTCTACTACCAAAAAGACGTATCATCATTTAGAAAGAAAGGGATAGAAATTAAAGAGAAAGAGAAAGAAAAGAACAACAACATCAGAATCTCACAGCGGAACGGAACAAAATATATTATATCACATAAATATTTCATAGTTTTACATATATCAGAGTTATACAATATAAATACACAAGACAGTTATACATACATCTATCGCTACATACATCAGAGATACATCATACATCAACTACTGACACAGCGGAACTAGATAGATAGCTACATACGCCTGGGAACTCCTGCTCCAAGCTCCTCTAGAAAACAAAGTTCGAAACCTATCTCTTGGCTACTCATAAAAATATGAGTACCCAAGAGTTTATGAAAAACAAAATATAAACTCCGGGTCAGACATGGGTCTGGTATGAGTAAACGGTTTAAAGTTGTTTAACTTTGAAAACATTTGAAAATAAAGGTATCAAGTAAGACTCCCCACAAATAAATACAGGTAAGTTTTTACCTTACGCTAACCAAAACATTTCATAGGAAATCCAGTGGTATTATAATAGTATCTAAGGTTTTCAAGAAAAAGAAAATTGCCGAAATTGTTACATCTATTAAATTCCAGCTACTAGCCACAAAAGTGGGTAATACAAATCAAAACTGTAGGGTCTCGTTGGGAAAATGGATTTCCAACAATGGCAGGGCTACTGGGGTACCGCCCGTCATAGTACGGGGCCTAGATCACCGTACCGAGGATCACTCCCGACCCCCTGCAACACAAGGCCGGAACCATTCCTTACTGAACAGTCCCGAACAAGATAAACCCCGCAGTTGGCGCGACCAACCGCTCACTGCCGAAATATAAAAGGGACATCTAGACAGGGGAAATATCTTGTCCTGCTTGGGCATGACCCACCTAACCTTGCTGCATCTCCCCTGTTTTAGCCATTCCCGGTTGATGAGGCTTGAGGCTACGATTACCTTTATAGAACATATCACTTAGAATGCTCATCGTCCGCCTGACCATGTGCTGAAAGCATTCAATCCATACAAGTTCGTTCCGGGTTCGAACGAAACCGAAGGCATTATCTCGTTACACTCGTTTTGGAATCACCCTCAGAGTCAACGACGATAACCCTTGCATTCTGAATACATCATCTCGATCTTCATTTCAGGATACACGACCTAACGTTTAATTTGGATTGATGTGGTTTTCGGAGAATCAAATTTGATTCTTCCGATCCCGGTCTCATCGAATCCAAACGCCATTTTAAGGGCCAAGTTGTCTAATTAACTTAACAGTTAAGACAATTTAAATTTAACAATTGGATTAACATAGCCTCTATCAAAGACAAAACATATACAAGCATCATAGATATAACATAACATATCACAGAGTATCACAGAATATCATCACATAAATATCACACTCAGATATTCAATCACAACAGTCCATAAGCGGTCACCTTTAAATCTTATTTGTAATTAATTCAATTTAGAATTAATTACTTGAGAGTTAATCACTTAACTCTATTTAATTAATCGTTAATTAACAATTAATTACTTATTTCATTCCAGATTGCTTAATTATTTATTTCTTTATAAATCCTTAAATCTCAATTACATAATTACTTTATTTTCACACTATCACACAGCATTTATCACATAATTATTTGTAATTAATTAATTTAATTAATGAATAGTCTTAATTATTAATCAAACTTAAATTCCCATTTAATTTCTGCTATTTACTTACTTAACCATTGATTTATTCTCAATTAAATTACTTGATTAAGTAATTATTAATCATTCATAAATTGACTTTAAGAAATTAATTTCAAATTTTACCCCCTTTTCTTAATTATAACTCGATCTCTTATTATAAAGTAATTACGCTCAACCCTTTCAAAAATAATTTATTAATATCAATGATTCATCTTAATTAACATTTAATAAGAATCTTTTTTTTTACTTGAAATTCAATTTATTGTTATCTACACCATTTAAATGTTAATTATCTTATACTTAACTGAGATTAAGTGCTTAATTAAAATAATATTTAAGTATTTTAAAAAAACATTGTTACGTATTAAATAAATCACCACCATGTGAATCCAAAGTCTTCACAGTGCTATAAAATTTATGAAAACCAAATTTTAATCATCTTCAATGCTATTGCAAAACTATAATTAGTCAACCCGAGACCTCCCCTACTAAATCTCGTGCGCCACTCCGAGTTATTCCCTAGAATCACTCGAGTTCTCCTGCGCGCCATCTTCTTATCCCTTTTTTTTAGTTAGTTTTAAACGCAACAGCAATACTTAAGCATACCCACATCTTATAATCTCGTAGCACACACGCTAATAACCCGAGCCTCTCCCCTGATCTCACGCAACCCCAGTTCATTTCTACCTGAAACTTCTTCCTCTCAGCTGTTAAACTTTTCTATTCCTACTTCTTCCCTTCTCCTACATTCTTAGATTTAATTAATGTTCACATATTTTACTTCATAAACCCAAAGCAAAAACACTCAGGCGACCAGGCAAATCACACGAACGAACCCAAACTTCTCGGAACAGAACCCACCCAAGCAACACTGACACGCTTACGCCACCGTGCACGTGCACGGTGGCTCGCCGCACCTCAGGCAACCCCCAATGCCACCCACAAACTCCAATTCATCCACACACTCCAATTCAAGAGCTAATTCGGCACGCAAAATTCAAAGTCAAAAATAGCCCCTCTGGATGAACTGTAATTCGATCAGCAGAGGAGAAAATCCCTCTCCATCCTAGCGCCGACCCCTGTATGAGTCGCGATTAGGGCCACGTGTCGCTGACGACGTCCCCGTTCATCCCTGCAAAGCACTCCGAGCTCGGTTCTTCCATGATGAAGAAATCATCGAGCAAAACAGACCCACTAGAAACGTGGACTAAACCCTATCTTTGATCCAAACTAACAATCTATACATTCGAAATTTAATTTGACATTTTTCTTGTATCAATACAGTTTCATCCTTGATTCATACCAAATTACAGAAATCAAAATTTATCCAATCAATGGATATTGACAAAAATCAATTTCGGCTTCATTAAAAACTGCTCTTATTTCCTTTGCTTAATAATCATAATTATTATGTTAAAAATCCTAAATATGTATATGAAATCAAACTATGTTATTGAATTCCTAAATTTAAACATTCGAACTTTTGACTTTGAAAACACTTTTACCTTTAACTTGAATATACAGTGTTTATAAAATACTGTTGTACTTCATAAACATCCCAAGCTTTTGTTTAAGCTAAGCAATTCTGAATTACTTACATCTCTAGGTTCATATCAATTTAAATAGATAAGTATTAATACCCTTTACTCCTTTTACTCAGAAGCTCAGAAGCTAGAAACAGAACAGGAACAGAAAGCTTCCAGTGTATAAGATAAATACAGGTTCATTTATTTTCATTATATATATATATAGCAACTCAAATATCAGAAACTACTTATCATACTTAAAATTTAAGAAAAAGTATGTTTACTCACCTAAATATGCTTGTAAATCAGTAAGCATGAATGTTTTTGAGGCCTAGTTGCGTGAACTAAAGGTTGAAACTGCAGACTTTGAATCTGTTTTTGCTGATGAACTAAAGTTTTTGAACTTTCTCTTTTTCTTTCCTTCTATGTTTTTCTTAGGTTTGCTAATTATGTTGACTCCCCCAACTAAATAGAGATGCATGCAAATATACAGAAAATAATAGTTGAATAGGGTAGGCAATATCTGGTCAGCGCCAATCTTTGTAAGCAGATTTGTAAAATATTGAATTGACAACCAAAAAAAATTGGCCGTGAAGAAATAAGTACTTGTTTGGTTACTTCATAGGCCTACATAGTATGATTATGTCTTGTTGAAGAAAAATCTTTGTATGCAGGTTTGCACTTATGGCTGTCAACATGGCTTGTGTAAGAAGCTTTGTGTATAAAGATATTTTTAGTATGTGCTTACTTGAATAACATATGATTATGTTTGTGCCAGAATTATTCATTTGGTCAGGTATTACTTCCAACTTGAACTTACAGGAAATACAGTTATATATATATATATATCAAGATATTTATTTGAATATTTGTTTCATTATTATGACAAACTCGTTTTTGTTTCATTTTATGCTAAATGTTTCATTTAACACCTGCCTATATTTACATTTATCGTTATATTTCATATTTTTTCATTTGTATTTTAACAATAGATATTAAACATAGATTCATGAGTTCACTTATTTATTTATTTATATTTTTGACTTACATAAATATTAATATTTTGTATTGAACATTATCATCAATTTATATTTTATATTTTCTATTTTAGCCATTAATATTTGAATTAGAGTCATAAGTTAAATTTACACTTATTCTCATTTTTATGGTTCATTTGTATTTATTTACATTTACATTTTATATTGCTAGAAATAAATTTTAAATTTCAAAAATTATCAAGCATATGTATTCATTTAACAAATGTTAACAATGTATAGCATTTTAATTTAATGAGTTAAATTTTATTAATAATATTGTTAAGAAACTTATTTTAGAATTTCAAACATTATTATCTATGTGTATTATTTCATACTAAATATAAATAATGTAAAGTATTTTAAGTAATTATATAAGATAGATTTTTATTGTGAATATTATTGAAATACTTATTTTAATTTTCCAGATCAATCTCCTTTTAAAATACAGTTTATATAAATAGATGGCAATATTTCCAAAACCATATTCATTTAAATATGATCAATTCACATTTTATATTTAATTAGATTAAACATTTATTAAAATAACCAGGGCCGAAATCCAGGGTCGTTACATTCCTTCCCCCTTAAAAGAATTTCATCCCCGAAATTTAAAACCAAGATAATTTAAAAGCTGTTATACCAACCATTCAAACATACATATCATTCATATACTAACAACAACCAAACAGTCTATCCTAACTAACAACACTAGTTATTCGAACACGAATCCGGATAAGTCTTCCTATATTTATTCAGAGTTGTCTCTTGATAATCAACAATCCGAACCGGATTCCTGTCCATAGTTAAATTCGGTTCAATTTCCAAATTCCTGAATTACTGGTTAAACAACTAATGATAAATCATAAACAAATTCCTAAGATGGGATATACGGAATACACAATAAATTCCAGATTTCCACTCTGGCAATTCAATTCTGAAATCTACAGTATTAATTAATTTTTCTTCCAAATTTAATCGACTCCTTTTCAGAATCTCAATATTTATTCAACCAAGCCCGTACGATGCAGATATATCATTCGTACGCAATATCAAATCCGATCGCTCGCTCGATCACACAATTTCATTTCTGAACTAGTATCGTCCACTTGACTTCCTAGTGCGGACACAGAACTGGTTTCTTGATCAGAAACTGTCATTCTCCTCGCATAGTCACAACTATGATAGAGAATTTCCAGAATCAATCAAAATCCATATCCATGGTTCGTCGTCGAAAATTGAGTGAAAAATCCCAACTCGGATCGATATAACTATCTCGAAATTCTGTGCTCAAATCTGAATCGAATCGTTATGCGAATAAAATAATATACGTACATCCTACGTATTCATATCCATTGATTATCATCCATATCAATTTCTTTTATTCACATTATTTTGATTCTATCCACTTGGAATAATTTTCTCAATATCAAATTTTACTTAAGCATTTCACCATTCATTTCTTAAGCTTAATATAAGCATTATATATACTCTTATATTATTACTCTGCCACTTTAGCCTTTATATCTTCTTATTTACATCTGAATTACCAATTTCATATGAATTCAATTTTCTTACTCTGAATATTGAACTTTTATTGACTATCTCCTTTTATATCTGATTCCTACTATTATTTTGTAATTAGTTTCATTCCTTAGTTTACTTTAAATTTTCAATTTGAAATTGTTTCGTTTCTAATTTTTTTTTATATAGTTTTCAAATTCTGAAAAGCTTTGACATATTCTCCATTTGTTTAGCATTACATATTTTCATAAGCACATATGTATTGTTTCAATCCTTATCACAATTACTTTTAACTAATTCTCAAATCATTCTCTTCAGTTTTAGTGATTTACAACTTACTTGTTTAAGCAAAACAAACTCATATTCAAAATCATCTTATTTTTCTTCCAATAACTCATAGAATTTTATCTAATCTTGTTTACTACAAAACAACTCATTTCTATATGTAGCTTGACCATATTATTGTGAATAAATAATTACTTAAGCTTCATAACAAATTTTAAATTGATTCCAACTCAATTTACACTTAGCTCCATCATAATTAATTTATTCACAATCCTTTCATTGCATTTTCTTTCATTTCAATAGGTTTGATTCCAAACCATTTTGTTAAACTTGACAACCAATATTTCAAATATCCATTTCACAATTTACCTAAGTCATTTATTTTCTTCAAACTGTTCCACTTAACAACTTAGGTTTAATCTATTTCACCAATTTCCATGTAAATCTTTAATTTGATTTCTTTCAACCAAATCCCAACTATTTTCTGATTAGTTTTTTTATCCATCCTTAAATTTTAATTTACATTAACAATTCATTATTGAATTTATTCATAATAAGGTTATTCAATTTATACTTGAATTAGATTTGTTTACAACTCACACCATTTCTATTTTAATCCAATTCAATACTTACTTTAGTTCACAATTTACTTATTTACATAAGAATTTTATTCCACTTAGTATTATTCATAACTTGACTGAATTCATTTAAATTCAGTTTTGTTCTAACTCAACTTCAGTTAAATTTTAATTAGTTACCATTCTTTTAAATTTATTTCTCAATATATGAGCTCAAAACTTATTTGTTTACTTAAAGGCTTATATTGCTCATTGAGTCATTGTGATGACCCGGTATTTTAGTAGAATTATTTTAATAAATTTTAATCTAATTAAATAAAATGTAAGTTAACCATAGTGAATGTAATTTAAATATTGGTGGTTAGAATATAAAATATAAACGTAAATAAGTAAGCATGAATACCTTTTAAATATTGATAGCTAAAATATAAATACAAATAAATATAAAATATAAATAAGTAAATGATAAGAATATAACTTAAATATTGATAGTCAAAATATAAAATACAAATATAAATACAAAACGAAAAATAAGTTAAATAAACATATGTTGTACATTGGGAAAGCTAAGATAACAAAAACAAACAATTTTTATACAAAACATATCTTCATATATGAGGGTGTTTGCTGCAAGTTCAAACTAGAAGCACCTAAACAATCTCTTCATCCATCTGCAAAGTTTACTTTTGCATACAAATACAAAATATCTTTACACTAAAAACATGTTTAGCCCAAATAAGAAAATATCAGCGAATCATACATATGTGCAATGCAAAAGAAAGGACAAACAAGTTATGTTCAAAAAAAAAATCTTTGCACAAATACATATCAGGAAAACTAAGTATGTAAACTAAAATAGGGGCACATGCATTCAGTGACTTTCTTCTCAAGCACAGAACAAATCTTTCCCGCCGAAATTATGTTAAAAATCATATCAATAACTAAGGTAAAATATCTTTAGTCAAAACAAAACAGACTGAATCTAGTTGTAGCCTTTCCAGTAAACACCTACTTATGCAAGGATGCCTTCTTTATTTATACATTCATTTCATCTCCTTAAAAACAAGCCTTGGCATGCCTGAAGGAAAAAAAAAGTAAAGCATCACTATATTTTTTTTAAAAACTCAAATAAGTTCAACAAGCAGATGCAACCACAGGGTTTCAAATCATCAGGGTGTTCTCTGTTTAACAATACCTTGCAGGTGAGAAAACATAAGTTTTTAAAATAGCTTTAAACCTGAAATTTGTCCATGATATCTGAATACAATCCATCTTGTTAGCCTGTAAATTTAGATGGAACATAGACATGTTATATGTGTGATTGTTGAATGCCTGTGTAGTTTTAAAAAAAAAAATAGGCTCTGTTGTTAACTACTGGTTTGGATTTCTTAATATATTCAATATCTCAACTTTGAATTCGAATTACTTTGTGATTTGTGAATGAAAGTTGTTTGTAACCATGTAGCATTTCACCTAGAAACAATTACAGGAATTTAGAATTAATCTTTGTTTTGGAAATTCAAGTTTTACAGTGAAATCTTAATTTTGGTCAAAATTTACTCAATTTAATTTTCAGATTTAAGTATATATTTGAATTCGAAATGCCAAACCATGAATTTTAGTAATCATAACATGAATTTTAGTTTAGTTTTTGGCTTGCAAATTGGGGTTGATCAGTTTTTAGGTTTCAAGTAATTTCCGGCGACGGGTGAAGCTTTGGAGGTCGGGGCTTTGATAGAGGCTTGATTGGTGAACGTCGAGTTAGGGAAAAATGGGAAGTGATTTTTTTAGCTCATGGTGGTGGTGGCTAGGCGATGGAGTAGGGTTTTATCATCGAAATGAGAGGGCTGTTTATTCGAGTAAATGGCAATGGCCACGGGTAGTGAGAGGCGATCGCGACGTGAGGATTAGGCGTGAGAAGTCGAGGCGAAGGTCTGGTGATATTGACGGGGAAACTCGTGGTCGAGATCGATGGTAGTGGTCAACTTTCCGATGAACTACTCCTTCCAGATTTATGTTCGAAGGTCGTTTTTTTTGTTTGGGCTCAATTTCTTTCTCTGGGTTGTTGGCTGGAAAGAGGAGGTCGAAGGCGATTTATGGGGGGTAGCGGTGGTGGCCAGAGGCGTCTCGACCTTATGTGCACGTGCACCGTTCAGTGGTATATCCATGTGGTTGCCATTGTTTCTGTAGGTTAGGAAATTGAATTGATGGTAGGAAGAAGAAGTGTCGTACGAATGTTAGCTCGAGTACTTTATTTTATGGCTCGGGTACTACTTGAGTCGTTCGCGTGTAATTCGAGTATGGTTTGTGAATTAATGTTTCCAGTTTAAGATTTACATCAAGTTTTTAAATAAATTAAAAAAATAAAATAAAAGAGGGAACTCGGGTAAAGTTGAAGAGCCCCGGGCAGGACCTGGTTGAACCCAGAGTGGAATTTAAAACAGTTTTATAAAGTTTCATAAAAACAAAAATAAAAAAAAATAAGAGAAGAAGTTTTTAACTGTAATTAAAATAAGATTTAACGGATTTTTATTTTATTTTTGTTTATCGATCCAAGTCGGGATTTTTCACTCGATTTTCGACGGCGAACCTGGATATGGGTTGTTGATTGGTTCTTGATGTTCTCTATCATAGTGATAGCTATGCAAGGAGAATGACGATTTCTGATCAAGAAAACAGATCCGTGTCCGCACTAGGAAGTGGGGTAGACGATACTAGTTCGGAAGTGGAATTGTGTGATCGAGTGAGCGATCAGGTTGGTATAGCGTGCGGATGACATGTGTACATCGTACGAATTTGAATGGATTTGATATTGAAAAGAGTAATCAAATTGGGATATTTGGTTTGGAATAAACAAAGTTGTATATCTTTGTTATATAAGATAAATCTTCCCTTGTTGAATCTATTGACAGAAGAAAATGATTTTTTTGAAAGTGTTTGCAGTATAAAAGGAGTTTTATACAAGTTTGAAATGATCCAAAGTGTTTGAAATTATATACATCTGAATATATATATAAAGGATCTTATGATGATGTTGGAAAAGGTTTTACGAATCTTTGGATTTGGAAAGGCTTTTTATTTTGAATTTGGAAAGCCGAGTTTGAGAATCATCGATTTTGGGATAATCGATTTTGTGTAAAGGAGCCTTGTACGAGATCATACTAGGTGAATGATTTGAAAGATACTATATGTGTATAGTATAAAGTGTTTTGATGATGGCTCTGGGGAAAAAGGCGCTTCCTTGAAATGAACTTCTCAGGAGTGCCACTGGGTGGTGCTGCCTTGAGCCCCAAGGAGGGGTTCTAAAGTTGATCCTGTGAGGAGTACGGACAAAACTAGTTCCTGAGGATTATGAGTAGTGTATACCATAGTGGAAGTCGCGTGTGCCGCTGAGAGCAAATAGTCTACGTTTGATTTTATATCGGTAGACTGCGACCTATGGTATAACATAGCGGAAGTCGTGTGTGCCGCTGAGAGCCAACAGTCTGTGTTTGATTTTATATCGGCAGACTGCGATCTATGTAGGAGTGGAAAGGGTTCATTTCGATAGCGTAATCAGAGGCCGTGGAGAGCCTGCAGTTACATGGACTTTTTCTGTGATAGCAACGTAACCCTAGATGTAACTCTTATCTGTTGTGTGGGATCCATGGCGTAATCGAGAGGCCGCGGAGAGCCTGCAGTTACATGGACTTTTGCTGCGACTGCAACGTAACCCTGGGATGTAACTGTGACCATGGATGGGGGTGATGATTTCCAGAGCATTCTCACCAAGATATTTCCTCTATTTTCAAAAAGTTTTTGCGATATTTTCAATAAAATTATTTCCAAATGTTTTCACTGGGTGTTGAAAACGGGTTTACCAAGTACTTATAGATTTTCAGTCCTACACCTGATCAACGTATGACTGAATTTTTATGAGAACGAGGATGGACTTGTTGAAACATCAAGTTATAAAAGTATTTTTGTAAAACTACTTTAGAATAACATTATATAAATATTTAAAAGCATTTTAAATATGATCAAAGAATATTTATTTGATTTTAGGCATTTTTATTAATTCTGGCTTCGTTTCTTTTCGAGGATGAAAAGTTTTAAGGGGGGAGGGATGTGAAATCCCAGATTTTTGGCAGTGTTATTTTAATAAATATGTAATTGAATTAATTAAAATACAACTTATTATTTTAAAACAAATATACACATATACATACGTAATTGGGAGAAGCTGGTTTGGAATTAAAATAGAGAGTACTTAATATTTTAAACATGAAATTTATCTTATTTAACTTTATTAATATATAACTTAAACGTGTGTGTGTGTGTGTATATATATATATATATGAAATAAGCTGGATAATAATGGTTAGACTAAAATATATCTTATCAATTGAAAACTGAAGTATAAAACAAAATATGGTTATAAACTAAATATAAATATATATCAACACTAGAAACTATGAATTCATATGAGCATAAAAATAAATAATAAAGAAGCAATTAATTGTTCGATAGTTAAAAAAAAATTATGATAATAAGCATATAAAATAAACACTTAGGATAATTCTAAAATTTAATCATGAATGCTAATGGGACAACCTTGCACATGAAGGTACTAAATAAAATGAATACAAGTTGACATAATGTAAATATCTGTAAGCATGAAACAAGAAAAGCCTGGACATCCATACTTCAGTTTGGCTTCTTCAACACATCATTTCTATGATATATATACTGCCTAGTTGCCTCCTCATACACTTAAGCTCACAATAAATGAGATAAGAATAAAACTTCAAACCAGACAAGGCTAATTAATAACCATCATCTCTAAGCTCACCCAAACATCATTTCAGCTACCATTTGGGAAAAAGAAAGAAAAATCTCTGGTCAAAATTTTAAACAAATCAAACACAGTACAACTAAAATAAAAATAAAAGATCTTATACCAATATATGCATCAACCTGTTCACTATCTTTTTATCTATACCATCTCTTGTCCCATTTCGTTCATAATCAAAATCTGAGCATTATGAAACACAAACTTTGTCTACCTGCAAATGCAAACTCATATACAATTATCAGCCAACATTAATTAGGTGTAAACATATTTGAAGACATATGCACTTAATTAGCACAACCTTTTGTCAATTCAAATTACAAAAATCAACCCAGCCTCCATATAAAAAAAAAATCTTGTCAGGGATTGCTGACAAAAGAAATATGTATATATGTATATATATACAAAAGGTTGCTGTAGAAGGCAATCACTATTCTACATATACCTACACATATCTTTATCAAGTTTATATCATTCGAGAACATTCAAATCTAAAAATATATATATACACACAAAGCTTGCAACAAACTAGTAGACAAAACACTGGAAATTTACTCAAACCAGAAACAAGAAAAGTGAAGCTGAAAATTTAAATATTGAAACCAAATCCGAAGCAAGAAAACAGAGGCAAGAAAGCAACAACAGTTAAATTCTTCAAGTTAAATAAGACATCAAACAGAAGATTTAAATGTTAACAAGCAAAAGAAGATTTAATAAAGAGCTACTGACCTACATGTCTGGAAATTCAAGGGCCTGGAAAACAATTATTGTTCTCTGTCCTCTGCATGTTTGGTGAGTAATTCTGTATATTTTAAAAGCTTAAGCAGGTTTAAATCTGTGCTCCTGGATATGTATAGATATTTGCATGAAGCTCGGGATATATGTTTGTATCTGTTCTATATATATATATTGATGTAAACCTGACCTTCTCTGTTTAGACTGCAAAATAAAAAAAAAACAAAGAAAAATTAAATCAACTCCTTATCTATGTGTCATTAGATTTTAAATTTTAAACAAAAGAAGGTTGTGTGGATGAGATTTTGGTTTTAAAATAAGTTAAGTAATATATGTTTAAAATTCTTCAGTAATCAGTAAATAGTCGGCCATTTTAAAATTTGATGAAAAATTAAATAATTAGATTTGTAAATTCAAGAATGTAACTGGAATCAACTCTGGAAAACTTGATTTTTAATACAGGTTTCATGAGTTTTAGTTTGGTTTTGGGTTTACAATTTGGGAATGATCAGATTTTGATTTTCGACCAAGTTATGGGGACTGGGAAGACTTTGGAGGTTGGGGTTTCGCTTGGAGCTAGCCTCGCGATTGTTGAGGCTGGAAAAAATGTCAAGGAGTTGGGTAGGTCGCCGTGGCGTCGGCGATGGTTCATTTGAGTTGTTAACCCTAGTTTTAACTAGCTATGGAAATTTCGATGTCGTGGGTTCTACGTTGTATCGAGTTCGACCAGATTTGAAGGGGACATGGCTCAGATGTGGAGGTAGGTGTAGGTGAAGGCGCGGCGACTCTGGTGGTCGGGATGGCCGTGTCGAGGAGGATTTCGGTGGGGTTGAACGTTCTAGTTTTGACTGGAAGTTTTAATTTTTCCCTTAGTGCTTCGTGACGTTGATGCAAAGATTGGATCGAACGTTGGAACGATTGTCGATGTGTGGAGCGAGTGGCCAGAAGTGGCGACGCCGTGGTTGACTTGTGCACGTGCACGGGCCTTCGTGCCTGTGATTCCATGTGTTGTAGATGAAGGAGTTATGTTCTTATTAGTATTGTTCGTAATGGAAGATGTTTAACTTGAAACTGGAGCGAGCAGCGTATTCGCGTGATACTCGAAGGGAATGACGTGAGTTTGATGGGTTGACTTAGGTTTTACCTTAAAGATGTTGTTCGAGTTTCCAAAATAATTTATTACAAAGGTTTTCAAGTAATAAATTTTGAATTTAAGTTGTTGTGTTTGGGAAATATTTACATATTTGTTAGTTGATAAAGATAAATAAATTATTGTTTTATGTGATTTCTAGAATTTAATTAATTGAATTCAAATGATATAAATAAGTAAGTAATTGAAGTTAAGATGTTTACCTTTAAATAATTAAGATGTTAATTAAAGAATAATTACTAAATTTTGGATAGTCAAGAAATTAATTGAGCATTAATTACTTAAAGGATGGATAAATTAAGGAAGTTATTTAGAGGTTGGTTAATTGATAAGTGTGATTAAATATAGGATCATTAATCAATGAAAATGATTCTGGAATAATTAACTATGAATAAGTGTAATAAATGAAGTGTAATTACTTAGTGAAGTAATAAATGGATATTTAGAAATGTAATAAATGAATGGGTACTTACTTGTCGAGAAGTAATTAAAGAGTAATTACTCAGTGGAAGGAATTAAGTGATACCCAGTGTAATTAAAGGATCAATTAATATAAATAATCGATGACTTGGATTAAATTGATGGAGTAAATTAGAATAGTTAATTTCTGATAGGGATTAATCTAGATTGAATAATGAATTTCATTAAATTAAAGGTTAATTATCAGATAAAATTATTACGGATAATTAACTAATTGAAATAATTAGAGGATCGTTTATTAATGTAATAAAAGGGAAATAATAAAATCTTGCTTACTAATGATTGAATGTTGTAAATGTTTTGAATTGGATGATTCCTCTGATATGATTTGTTTGTGATATGATTTGTTGGATGGATGATGATAATGTGATTATCTATTAATTATGAATTGCTGTGTAAAAGTGTTATTCAGTAATTAAAATTGAATTGTGTTTAATTGTATAACTTGGGTTTAAGTGACATTGGATGCGAAGAGGCTGGGGTCGGGTATTAGGAAATACCCGAATCCACTTTGAATTTTATGAATTGATTTGTGAAATCAATAGGCAGGAATGTAATGATCTAAGTGAATTGGATTATCCTATCTAAGTTGGGTACTTAGATATTTATATATGAAATAAAATGTTGTCTATAGAAAATTGTGAACTGGTTAAATTGATATAGTTACCCCGGGTTTTACATAAGATGTTTGCTTTGGTGCTTCATGTTAGATGGGTTTACTCACGCTGGTTTCCAGCCTGACCCGGGTATTACTTTGATGTAATGCTCGGGTCAGACCGAGTATTACCGATTTTCAGGTAGGTATGTTCTGGAGCTCAGGAGGCGAGCTGGATGGCAATAGCGTATAGAGTAATTCCGCTGTATTTATATGAGATTTGATATTTGTATATTCAGTGACTATATGTGAAACTCTGATGTATATTAAATGTAATCGACATATATAGTATTCTTTGTAGACTGTTATTATTTATTATTATTATATTTTATCCGCAGCGATTGTGAGACGTTTGGTGTTTCTGTTCTCCTTCTTCTTCTATTTCTTTCTTCTTTCAATAACAATCTGGAATTTTCGGGTTAGAAAATTTCGGGTTGTTACATTTGGTATCAGAGCAAAAATCAATCAAATGGAATTTGATATGGAATTGGGGTAAGTCAATTTCAAGGGAAATTGAAGTTAAATTGAATTAATTTAAATAAGAGTGTAAATTTAAATTGAATTGTTGGGAAAGTGAACAGTTTGACTATGGACTATTTTCAATAAAAATTGTTTTCAATATAAACTTATTTTTCTAAGCTATTAAATATATACAACCTTACTTTCTTAAAGCCAAATTATTTTATACTTGTTTTACAATTATTTTGGAACTATTTAACCATTTTTCAACTGTTTTCTAAATTTATTACTATATTTCAACCGTGTTACAAATTAATTACTAATTTACGATTATTTTGCAATTATTAAGATTTCTATAACTATTTAACTATTTTCCAACTATTTTATAATTAGTTGACTATTTTACAATTATTTTGTAAACTAATAATTATTTTTCAACTACTTACCTATTTTTAAAATTTTCAAGCTATTTTTCTAAACTGGTCGGAGTTCAAACTGTTATTGATTAAAGTACCCAACTGAGATAAGGATAGAAGTAATAATCCAAATGGGGATTAATGTAAAGGTGAATAAGGAATATGAAATGGTTCTTTTGAACTGAAAGAATATTTTGAGAAATATGAAATGAATAAAGATGGAAATTGGATATTTCTATGGTTTTTGAAAGTGTTTGGAGTATAAAAGGTGTTTTATACAAGAAAGTAAGGATCCAAAGTTTTAAAAATTATATATATCTGAATATATTAAAGGATCTTATGAGGATTTTGGGAAAGGCTTTTGATTTTTGGGAAAAATCAATATTGAGTTTTGGAAAGCCTATTTTAAGAATTATCGATTTTGGGATAATCAATTTTGTGTAAAGGAGCTTTGTATGATATCATACTATGTGTATGATTTGAAAATACTATATGTATAGTATAATTTTTTTGATGATGGCTCTGGGGAAAAAGGCGCTCCCTTGAAATGAACTTCTCAGGAGTGCCACCGGGTGGTGCTGCCTTGAGCCCAGGGGGTTCTAAAGTTTATCCTTTAAGGAGTCCGGACAAAACTAGTTCCTGAGGATTATTGGGTAGCGTAAGTCGATGGTGTTGATGCCTGCAGAGGCATTTGGGTTATGCTGTGACGACAGTGTAACTCGATGTTGCTGCGATCTACTGTGGGGACCATAGCGAAATCATGTGGAGGATGAGTGTCAACGGTCTACACTTGATTTTACTGGGAAGGCAACGCAACATCGGTAGACTGCGATCTATGGTCAAGTGGAGTGGAGAAGTTTCATTTTTGGCAGCGAAATTCGATGGCGCTGGTGCCTACAGTTATATGGGTTTTTGCTGTGATAGCTACGTAACCCCAGATTGTAGCTGCGATCTGTCGTGGGTTCCATGGTGTAATCGTGGGGCGCGGAGGCCTACAGTTATCTGTGGATTTTGTCGGGACGGCAACGTAATCATCGGGTTAACTGCGACCATGGATGGGGGTGATGATTTCCAGAGCGTCCTCAGCAATGATATTTCCTCTATTTTCAAAATCTGTATTCAATGTTTTTAATAAAATTATTTTTCAAGTATTTTCACTGGGTGTTGAAAACGGGTTTGCCAAGTACTTATAGGTTTTCAGTCTTACGCCTGATCAACGTATGACTGAATTTCTGTGAGAACAAGGATGGACTGGTTGAGACATCGAGTTATGAAAGTATTTTTATTAAAAACTATTTTAATAGTAATATCTGAATTTAAAAGCATTCCTAAAATTCTTAATATTAAGATGTTGAAATTTTGGGAGATTAAAAGGGAAAATCCAAACTGGAATTATAAAATAAAATTGGAACTTGGGAAATTTAATAAAGTGATTCTGTAATAAAATTGAATCTTGTTATAGAATTGGAGTAAGCTAATTAACAAAATAACTACTTGATTGAGTATGTTAATAAAATTTAACTCAGTTAAATAAAATGGATTGTAAGTTAATAATGAGGTTGGAAATGAATTCGAAGTATAAATAGAATTCGACTTGGATTTGATAATGCATTAAATAAGAAGAGATGTTGTAAAATAAAAATAGAGTTGGATTGAAAATGTGATGGTTTGAATTAAAAATAAAATTCAAAGGTGATTTGAAAAATATTTAATGAAATTTGTAAGTAAATTAGATATAAGAGAAGTGTCATCATATGGAATTTATATATAATAGATATGGTTTAATTGCAATAAAATCCAAGTGAATAGAAAAAAAATTGAGAATGGACATGTATTAATAAAATAAATTTTAAAATGAATTACGTAAGCAAAATAAAAAAAATTAAAACGGGTTAATTGAGTTGAATGATAAATGGATGAAGTCTGATTGATCAGACTGAACTTAAATTTGGTGATATATTAATTTGAAGAATAAATGAGTTCAGTATGTGGTTGGATATTATTTTGATAAATTGAGAAGATGAATTAAAGTTAAAAATTTAAAATGGATGGGCCTACTGAATTTAATGGAAGTTGGTTAAATGAGAATCAAATAGAAGTAGACTTAAGTTTGATGTTGGAATAAATTAAGTAAATTCACTTGAGTTTAAAATTTATGGAAGCTTGGCTTGGGATAAGAGTGAAAGCCCATCCACTAAAACTTGGATTGAATTAATTTGGGAAATGGTTATGAATTTATAAGTATTGGATATGCTAAGTTTAATAAATTGTTTTAAAGGTAACAATTGCGGAAATGAAATGAAATGCAATGCATGGTTCGTAAATAATTTAGAAAAGAAATGGAGTTAAATGCAGAATGAGTTGAAATTAATTTAAAATAGTTTTAATCTAACAATTATTGTCGTTTGGCGTAAATAAAAGTAATTAAAATACTATGAGTTCAAAGAGATTAAATAAAATTGATTCTGAATCATTTGAAGTGAATATGAGCTTGTTTGGATTATAAATCAATGGAATGTCAGAAATTGAATTGTGAACCATTAAAACTTGAATGAAACGACATGTGAATCGGTTGGAAGTAATTGGAATTAGCTTTAAATTATATAAATCGCTTATGTTAAGCGTTTGGTGTTTGTTGTTTTCGTAATGCTTGTTGCTTATGTAATTCTTGTGTTTAGCTATTGAAAGTAAGTGTTAGGTTAATAAATATTTTATATATGGCACTTACGTATTTAAATTGAGTAAGTACAGGTACAGGGAAGCCGTTTGGCTAGATTTGGGGTATGCTAATTGCAAAAAAATAAGCTGCTTGCTTAAATGCTAAATAAGGTATGCCTACGCAATAAAAAATAGGAAATATGAACTGTTTTTGCTTTTTCGACCATGTGGGTCGATGTATACATATTTACATATATTGTCAAATTGCAAAAGCTCCTCCGTACAAAGGAGACTCTGTCAAAATTTTCTGAAAATTTTGGGAGTTAGCAAATTTTTTGAAATTTTGGCTAACGACAAAACAATTTTAAATTGGAAGTTAAAGTAAACTAGTAAATGAAACTAATATGAATTAGTTTAAAAGAAAGATATAAATCAATATTAGAAATCGAAAATAAATTGAATTCAAATGAAACGGCGAAAACTAATTTGAATAGAAGTGGGTATGAAACTTATGTAAAAAGATGTATAAAATAATTTATAAGGTTACGATTGGATATTGTTGATAAACAAGATATGCAGGTATTAAAAAGGGAAAAGGAATTGGATTTGATTCCAAAAGATAATTTGTATTGCCCGACAAAAAAGGTACGTATTTAAATTTCTGCATGAAATTGGATTGGGTTTTTGATGCAGCCACTTGGCTTTTGTTTTCTTTTTGGAATTTGGGAGCCCGTAGAGGCCTTGTGTAGCAGTACCGAGCTAGCCGTGCAAAGGAGACGCTGGCAAAAATTTTCGGGAATTTAGGGAGTTAGAATTTTTTTTAGATAATTTTGATAGTTCAAAAAAAAAAATTAGGTTGTAAATTGACATTTAAATGATTGAGAAAAAGGGGGTATCGTTTGATACTGTGGAAGAGGTGGGAGGTTAGTAAGAATAATAAGGGGGTTTTATGAAAGATAATTGGTAAGTTGTAGAACTGTTTGGTTTTGGAAAAAAAAAAGTAGACAGGTATGGGACATGCTTCCTGATTAGTAATTTCGGGGACGAAATTCTTTTAAGGGGGGAGGAATGTGATGACCCGGAATTTCTAACAAATTTAATTTGAATAGTTAGTTGATTTTAAAATATTTGAATGTTAATTTGAACTTGAATTTTAGGATATCAATATTTACTGGATAATTAAATCATTGAATTGTATAGTTTAAATATTGAATTTAATAATTTAAATTGGGTAAATTGTTGAATCTGAGATTTTAAGCCTGTTTAAAATGTTTTGAAGGTCTCATAAAATCTATGATGATGGTACTGAAGATAATAGAATGGTTGAAATTTAATATAAAGGTACTTTGTTCAATTTTAATAATATATCGTTTAAATTGAATTTAAAAATAGCCTTCCGAGGCACGTCTCGGAATTCGACGAAACCAGTTTCATTGGATCCGTAATAGTTAGTTATTATCGAATTTCAATTTTCGTGGCAATTAGAGTTGTCGTTCGACCCTGGCAACTCGAAACGTTAGAACTATTTTAATCAGTTTAATACAAAATTGATCGTTTTCTTCCGTAACTCGCGCATACGATCAAAATAGCCTCCGAAACATTAATCACAACCTTACTTAAATACAAGTTTAAGTAGGGTGTATTAAGAATTGAATATACCTGTAACATACGCGATTTTTTCGTTGCTGAAAAACCGAATAGTTAGGGTTTAAGAAAAAGAAAAGAAGAAGAAAGAGAGAAAAGATTGAAAATAGAGAGAAAAGAAAATAGAAAATAGAAAATAGAACGAAACAGAAGAAAACAACAGAACAACAACAGAATCTCATAATTCGCAGCGGAACATATAATAATAAATGAATAATCTTTAAACAAAGAACTATATCAGTTATTACATTTTATACATTACATTTCATTACATCATCAGAGTGTACAACAACAAACAACATCAAACAATGCAGCGGAAAAAGAAATACTATATACTAGTGAATACGCCATGCGATCCATCTTGCCTCCAGCAACTCCTGAATATCCTGAATATCCTGATAAACCTAACTCTTAACTTCCCGTGTGGAAATTGGTGGGCACCCAAAGTTTAGGAAGGAAAACAATAAACTCCGAGACAGTCATGTGACTGGTGTGAGAACTCAAAACAGTTTATTTATCTTTGAAAACAAAACAGAGGAATATTTTTAAAGTCAATTCGCAATGCTTTTAAAAATGAGACTACCATAAGGCCTCCCGCACACACACACAATGCAAACGCAGAATCGGAGGAGATTTCTCCTTATGATAGTCAAAGATGCTTGATACGCATTTAAAAGAACATTTGATATTATTACTAGTGCATAGTGTAGAGAAGAAATTCATTTCGAAAATAAAGATATAAATCTTAGCCAACATACGACCATTATCGTATGCCTACTATAGCTAACTATGTTCAATAGCAGGTTACCGCCACATTCCATAGCAGTTATACAAGTAAAACCGTACAAGTCTCGTATTGTTTCTTTGGATTTCCAACGAATGATCAGGCCAAGGAACTTCCCATTGCCACATGAGAATGCCTCTAGAAGGACATCCCCGAGAACCAAACCGGATCTCTGCCAACACAAGGCCGGGTTACCCCTAACTGGGTAACAACTGACACGAGTATGCCATCCCCCGGTCCTTTGGGACCTTTAACCGAGCGCTCTTCATCAACATCACACCATAATAATAAGTGTTTCAACATGAGTAAGCATCTGGGCTCCATACCATGATACCACCCTTTTCCAGAAGGAAATGCACATACCCTAAAGGGAGCTACCCCTCATAACCTTGCCGCATCTTTCCTGTTTTGACCATTCCGGGGTGTGAGGTTCGACGAAGTCACGACCACAAAGCCATGCTTTATACAAAAGCTGTGCTTTGGGTCAACAAATGATCATAGAAATGATCACAAAGATAAACGATCAAACAAATGATCCTATCACAAATAATCAACACAATGATCATTTCACAGCAACACTCAGCATGTCACATTACCAAATTGGGAGTATATTGCTAATAACCTTCAACTATATAACCTCTGAGCTCGTACGTCTCAGAGAAGGGTGTTAAGCTAAGAGAATAAATTCTCCGCCACCAACAGAAATATATTTGAAAGAAATCGGCTTTACATCTCAATTTGTAATGTCAGACACACAATCCATACAAGTCTGTTCCGGGATCGAACAGAACCGAAGGCACTTACAAAGAAGTCCTTGCAATCCGGATAATCTCTAATCACGTCCGAATTTCCCATCACATATGGAGATCTCTATACCGGGGATCAGCCAGTGCAGAGACAATCAACAAGAAACCCTTTCGTTTTCGAAAATATCCGGTCTTCAACACCGATCTTCAAATGCAATTCATAACGACGTATCACACATTCGGAATGGGTTATACGACCCACAAGTCCTTTCCCGGTTAACCCGAATAGTGAGCACTTATTTTAAAAAATAAGTGTGGCATTCAATTTCAAGCAAATCACAACAAATACCTATTTAAAGGTAAATATTGATAGTCGGTTATTGAACTATCAATCGATATGCACAACATCACCAGATTCCAAATAATTTTCTAAATTATTTATTTTCCAAAAATATCTTTACAAGATATATATTTTCCATTCTTCAAAAATAAATCAATATTTATTTTTAAACCCATTTTCCAAATTCATTTATAAATTCCATATCGAATTTACATTTCCAAAGATATTTATGAATATACGTTTTCAATTATTCATTTTCAATTTATCTTCAAAAAGATAAATTCTCTTTACTTTTCATTTCACGTTGGAAAAACATTTCCATACTTATGTATTTATAAGTAATTCACAAGTCTTTTTATTTTCTACACTTAGAAAATATTCAATATACTCTAATCGAAATTAAGTATATATCTTTCATTCTTTAAGGAAATCATCCTCTTAACCATATTTATTTGGGCCAAAACGAATGTTGTATAAAACATCGTTACGACAACCCAAAATCACTAGTATAGGGATTCGAAATTAAAATAGATATATAAATCCCAATACTATACCAAACATTTCCTTTCGGAAATCATTTACTATAACAACAGTGTTATAATCTACCATTTCCTTCTATTTCTCGAAAACGTCTATTTCAACAATGATTGTTGAAATCTATGGTTTCGATAGTTAATACTTTTTAAAACATCTTTAGATCGTTTTAATTCTATTTAAAACATCACATCCAAAACATTTCTTTAACATATTATTCACTATTCAAAAATGTGAATATACTTGTTAACCAATTTCATCATTTCTATTCCTTTTATTTTAAAGGATTATTCACTGTCTAAAACATGGATATAACTCCATAAATAAATTACAACAATTTTACTTATCAAAATAGGTCGTTGCGGATTTATAAAATAATGCTTATAAATTCCATTTCTATTTATTTTATAACACTTCCTCTTATAAATTTCCTTTATTAACTTATTCGATTTATAACTCAATTATATACCGAAAGTCCATATTATAAGTTAAATGCTTATCATTTATTTGTTTACAAAATTGTTCTTTTAACTTCATAATTATAAATCTTATAACTTATAAGATTTATTTATTTATCCAAAATCTATTCTTTTAAAAAACTTTACAAATTTTATAAACCTACTGTTTATAAAATTCCATTTATAACTTCACCGTTATAATCCTATAGATTTCATTCATTTATGAAATTCATTCACAATTCATTCTAACACTTATAAAAGCTCGTTTTATAATTCCAATATTTTTAATTTATAAATATCAATTTATAAATCTTTTATACGGATCAATTTATATTATTTTGTTAAAACGTCTTTAAACTCCTTTATAATTCGTCATTTTGATTTATAAAATAATCAAATTTCATAAATCCTATTTGTAAACTTTTTATAATAAATTCAGAAATCCCAATTTAAATTATTTTATAAAATCATTAATCCTATATTTTCAAAAATCAACTTTTAACTGTATTTCTCAAAAATCATAATTTTTATAATATTAAAATTATAACGTTTATTTATTTAAGATGAATTTATTCCAAAAATATTTTATAAACGTATACTTTCAAAAATCACTTTAGAAATCCCTTAAAAATCAAAATCGTTATTTTTAAACTTCAAAATTGGATTCGATGATGCAACACATCAAATAGTCAATCACGACTTTCAAACATCATATATCGATATGCAAATATCACAATATTTGAATCAAATAAATATTTGTGAGGAATCCAGTTGGATCCCTCCAACCTGTTTCCCTACATCCACAGACATTAGCACAATACCCATTCCACTTCGAGGTGGAATATCGCGGTATATGGGATTTTATAAAATATTATCCGCTTAATAGGCGGCGCAATAGGGTCTCATCCGCTATAAAATGCGGGAAATCAATCAACTGCAATATATACATATGCCAATATATATATATATATATATATATATTGCTATATATAGATATATATCCTACTATATCTAATATCACAATCAAACAACAATCAATAAATAGCTGCAAATCCAACTTATAAATTTTTTTTTTGAGTGAGAAGTTCTCACCTTAGCTTTTAATTTCGCAGTCCATTTTCCAATCCGGCTCGATTTCCTTGATTTATACCTTGTATAAATAATTATACAATTCATTAATATTCGAATTAAATCGAACACTTAAATTATCGTTCAATTTATTTACTTAACCAAAATTTTATTTTAACTAATTTTCCTTCGATAAATGATTTCACCTAACAAATTAAATTTCTAACAAATTTTCTTTTATAAATTTTCTTTCTGCTTATTTATATTTATACATTTATTGTAGTGTAATTTCACTGTATATACATATATATATATATAATTTCTGACCAAATCATAAATTTCAAAGCCGGGTATATATGTTTAATAACTTCTCAAATAAACTAAAAAAAATTACTGTTGGATTTGAAAACAATTTTTTTTCCCAGACTAAAACATAAATTTAATGACAGTTTACATATATATATTCTTTCAATTATTTAACTTACGGGATTTTTATTTTACTGCAAAATTTTTAATGCACACACACATATGTATTTTTAAACTAAAACTTGTTTACTGTAATTTTATACAAACTGAAAATTTTAACTTTCAAAACTAAATTTTTATAAAATAACTTTTTTTTAGTAAAAATAATTAAATAAGTTTTATTAAATAAAACTATTATCTATTTTATTTTCTATAAATTTCTTTCCCATTTTAGACTCACAAAACAAAAACAAAAATTATTTTCAAATTAGGTAAATACTGAAAATACCTTCATTGCCGCAGACTCCCCATCGCCTGCGCTCGAAGTCAAGGTATGCCGCCGCTCCTCCATCGACGCCGCGCCACCCCACGACCCTCGCCACTTCCAAACCCCACGCGCGGCCGCCTCCATCGAACGAGCACCATTCGAACCCTCCAGATGCTCGCGCACGCGAGCTTCGTTCGCCGCCACGCCCTTGCCATATGCCTCCTTCAATCAAGTCGCGAGACGCCATATGCCGCCGCCGATTCCACCGTGAAACTGCACCCATCCCCCCTCCAAGTCGCGACCTCCTCCATGTTGCGCGCGTGCCCTGAACGAGTAGCCGACCCTCCCCATCGCGACTCCCATACGCGATTTAAATTTAGGGCTTCGGCCGTTGATTGATTTTTATTTTTTTCGTGAATGAATGTAACAACCCGCATATTTATCGATTTGATATTTAAATATTTTATTTAAATATTAGGTCGTTAATCGGATATTGGTCCGAAAAGCTACTTTTTGCAAACGGTCAAATTAGGACTCGAGACCACTTCCATTGAGTTCGAAATGCCGTTTACAAATTTTTTAAGTATAAACATCGATAGGTTTGGAGTTAGCGAAATTTCACTAACTTTTCCCGCTTTGGACTTTGGGTTAGTTTAGCCTATTAAGCCCAAGTTCCAACCCCCTTCTCCTCACTCTTCATAAATTTCCTAACTAACTCAAGCTTAGGCATTAATGGTGAATAGAATGGGAAATTAAAACTCCAAGCACAAATTCAATTGCAAATCCAACATTCAACTCCAAATTCAAGTAGAAGATATTGGATTCAAGCTTTGGATTGCTTCTCCTTGCTTTCAAGCTTCATCTTCATAAACTTTAGTGCAAAGGTGAGATTTTTAACTCACATTCTTGTCTATAACTATCTTGGGTTGATGGGAATGATTCCCTATCACTTTAGCATGAATATTTGCTTTTGGTTTGGATTGGATTGGCGAAAAACTCCGATTTTTGGCGTTTTGGCGAAATTTCTGCATTTAGGTCGTTCTGGCCATTTTTAGGTCGTTCGGAGTTAGGTCGTGTGGGTCTTAGGTCGTAGGTCGCGTACGAGATAGCTTCTAGATCGTTCTGACCACTTTTCGTGTGTTCGGAGTTAGGTCGTTCACGACCTAGTACTTAGGTCGCTCGTGAGTTGGTGGCGTAGGTCGTTTAACTCTTAGGTCGTTAGGCCTTGTGTGTGGAGTTAGGTCGCCTGCTTTCCTTAGGTCGTAAGTCGCGTGTGCTTTAGGTCGCGCACTTTCTTAGGACGCGAACCCTTATAGGTCGTTGACCACGCTAGGTCGCTTGGCCTCTTCACTGCTTAGGTCGTTAAACCCTTCCTCTTTTGGGTCGCTCCCCTTTATTTCTTAGGTCGTTATGGCCTTAGGTCGTGATATTTATAGGTCGCGGCAAAGTTAGGTCGCTCGACCCATGTTGCCGTTAGGTCACTCGATCCTTGTTGCCGATAGGTCGCGTGCTTTCTTAGGTCGCGTACCTTTAGGTCGCGTGTCCCCTCTACCTCGTTAGGTCGCAAAGAACTTTAGGTCGCTCGACCTCCTTACCCACCAGGTCGCGCACTTAGTTAGGTCGCTCAGCCATTGTATTAGGTCGCGTGAACCCTTAGGTCGTTAGACCTCACTTAGGTCAAACCCCGTAAGCGGTGGCGTTGCCCCCGCACCCCCACCTTGGGGGGTTGCCACCCCCCCGGACCCCCCCTCCGTAGGGGATCTTATCTGAAAAACATTGAGCTGATTTCCTTGGATTTTATTCACATCTCCGTATGCGATCTTTGTGACTGATTGTTTCTATAATTGCTTCTGTGTTTTGTCACTTTATATTATAAAGGTTTCAATACTAGTAGTAAATATCAAAACTCTTTTAACAAACAATTTCAAATCTATTTTTAATAACTAAGCTCTTTTCTTAAACTGTTTTCCAATCTATTAGTATATACAAACCTTTACCTCACTCGGATGAGAAATCTAATTAAACGACTTAGTAAAACAAGTGGTATGAAACGCTTGCGTTCACTTCGTCGGTTAATTCTTGGACTTGTTCGATTGAACCTCTTGTGACAATTTTATTAGTGAAGATTTACAGTTTGTTCGTAAATATTTAAGTTAAGCAAGTGGTTATGGGACATGAAGCTAAACTTCTATATTTACTAGCTTAGTGTAATTGACACTTCTCGTTGATCATGACGATCATTCTGATGATTTAGACTAGCAACTGTGCGATGCCTCTTGTTGCGAGGTTAGACTAGACACCACTTGTGTGATTCCACTCATACATAACTTTTTGCTTTTTGGTTAGTCTGGACCTTAATCTGTGTGATTCCATTCACACATGTGGGGTAGCTCCCCTTGGTCTTCGGACCGTCATTTGATAGGCCTCTTTCTCTTTTCTATGATTTCTGGACTTCTTGCATTGATTTCTAGAATTTATGCCATTGACTTGTCATGAGTACAAGTTTGGGGTATGATGCCCTTTCCGAATCTTTGAGAAGATTCTTGTGATATTGATTATCTCTTATTGACTGATCTTCTGTTGATCATTATTTACATACTTATAGTGGTATGTCATTACGGATATTTTATGTTTATGCCATATCTTTTATGTTATATCATGTCATCTGATATTTATAGCTAGACTGATCCGTTTATTATTTTCTTAAATAATACTCGGGTCAGACCGAGATGTTACAGGTGCTTCTGCTTGACTTCTTCCCAGGTATTCATCACTCTGATTTTTGGCTAACTGTTTAGATTAGCAATTTTTTTGTTGTATACACTTGAGATATAGACTCATAGTTGTATTCTTTTGTATAGCACGTGTTGCTATTCTTTTGTATTATTGTGGATCTTACTGACCACTACTCTGATGTACACTTTCATGTGTTAGATATATATTCTTATCTTCTTCCGCCGTTGTGATATGGATGTCTGTGACTGATTTGTGTTATGATTATTTCTATGTTTGTTTCCGAAGATTATTCATAGCCACCGTGTGATAAGCAATTACATGGATGGTCGCTCCTCAACAGCCTTATTCTCCATGCTAGTTGACAGCACTACACCGTAGTGTTCTTGGCTAGTGTGGGTATAGAGGTGGGGAGTCATAATGAACTTAGAGAGAGGGGGGCGAATGCGGCTCCATGGTATTCGAATTGAACGAAAAAATTTTCTTACAGGCTTCGGCCATGATTTGTTTTCGTTTGTGACGCTTGCTTCTGTAAATAGGAGTGTCGGCCATTATTATTTTAAAACGAAGATTTGCCTTTTGAAAACTGAAGAGGATGGTTGCGCGATTATCTAAAAGGGAATGGGGAGGAGACAGAATTTCATGCTTGCACGATCTCTACACGATCGAAGGTGTGATTTTCTACGTGTTTTAAGGGAGAACGTGGTGAAGTTTGACTCAATTTTAAATTTAAATTGAATCTCGATAAAAATTCAATGCGTTTACATGTCGTACGCTCGCATAACAACTCAGAAAAATACGAAATTTGAAATCCGAGAATAATTCAATATTACGGACCCAATGGAACTGGTTTCGTCGAATTCCGAGACTGTGCCTCGGACGGCTATTTTTGAATATCGATTCAAACGATTAAAATTTCAAAACTGAACAAAGCAGTTTCAAATTCAATTCTGAAGCTTCTATTACCTTCAGTATTATCAATATGAATTTTACAAGCCTTTGAAATATTTTAAATCATCTTAAAATTGAAGATTCCAATTATTATTCAACTTTCAATAGATTAAATTCTATAATTTAATCGCTAAATTCATTCTGATAATTTGAAATTCAAGTCAAACCATCATTCAAATATTTAAAATAAATTAAATATTTCCAAATTAAATTGTTCAAAATACTGGGTCGTTACAATCTTCCCCCCTTAAAAGAATTTCGTCCCGAAATTACAAGTTAAGAAGAATGCCCTTATCCCGTCTATTATTTTTCACAATCTAAATAGTTTTATCAACTTACTAACCTAAATCTTTTTACTAAAGGTTCACTATCATTTCAACTAGCTTTCCAACTTCAATTATAGGTTTCAACAACATTGTTTACTTCAAAATTTAAATTTAAATTTAAATTCAAATTTCAAACTTTCAAAATTTCTCAAAATTTTCTAACGCCCTAAATTTTCGAAAAATTTCGCCAGCGTCTCCTTTGCGCGGCTAGCTCGGTACGACTACAAAATGGCACCACGGCCCCTCAGAATCAAAAAGAAAAGAGAAAGCCAAGTGGCTGGAGAAGAAAATCACCAAATTTCATACTGAAATTGATATACATACCTTTTTGTCTGGCAATTCAATTTTATCTTTGAAATCAAAATCCCATTTCCATTTCTTTTAATATACCTGTATAACCTGCTAGTAGTAGTATCCAATTCCAACATTCAAATCATTTTGCACATTCCATTACAAAATATTCAATATATGCTTCTTATACCATTTTTACTTCACTATTGAAGTTACATATTGTTAACGCTAAAATGTGAACGCTAACACCCCGGTGTGTGAAGTGTAGTTGTGAAAGCACCACCCGATAGATCGGGAAAGAATTACAAGCAAGTAATAGCAGAAAAGCAGTAAACAACAACAATTTTATAGTGGTTCGGCTTAAGGGTATAGCCTACGTCCACTCTAAGTACTTTTATTAATAATCTTGTTACAAGCTGATACAATTCTTCTCAAGTACAATATACTTCAAGCTACAAGTGATTTTGAACAAGTCTTAAGCTTCAATGTCGATTAAAGTCTTTAAATTCACGTTGAAGATGTGTGGTTTCTTCGTGAAATTCTTTGATGTATTCCTCTAATCTTGAAAGCTCTAAGTGTTGATGAAGTTCTCAATGCAGCAAGGTAACGGTGTATGAAGAGAATGTGCCAAAAGTCCTTTGAATGTTGGAGGTGGCTATGTATTTATAGGCAAGCTTGGACATGAATTCTGCGCATAAGTCCTGAGTCGTGACCGACTCAAGCTAAGTCGTCCCCGAGTCAGGCTAAGTCGTGGTTGACTTATAAAACCAACCTTTCCCCTCTTCATGGCTTATTCCTCTGCTGGATTTCATGACAAGTCTTGAGTCGTGTCCGAGTCAATTTTCCTAGGCATTGTGGCGATGGGTTACGACTCAACGATTTTGAGTCGTGGACGAGTCATGGTGAGTCGCCCCATGTTAACTCAAGGTCGAACTGCTGGCTTGGTCCCAAGAGATAAGTCGTTCCCGAGTCAACTTATCATAACTCCTCTCATATTAGCATGTGTCGTACTCGACTTATCATAAGTCGTAGGTATCCATAAGTCGTGACATTCCTTAGGTCGTTCCTTAGGATGAGTCGCGAACCTGTTGAGTCGTTGAACCATGAGTCGTTGAGTCATGAGTCGCTGAGTCATGAGTCGCTGAGTCATGAGTCGCTGAGTCAGAAACTTCCATAAGTCGCACAACAGTTGAGTCGGAGACTAGCCGAGTCGGTCTTTGATGAGTCGGACCTAGATCATATGAGTCGGTGAGTTCCTTCTTCGGTCATTGAGTCGTACGTGAGTTAATTGTACTTGGCTTTCTAATTTGCACACTTGAACCGCTAACGACTCATGGTGAGTCGTAAATCTTCTGAGTCGCTTAATGCTTTATCTGATGAGTCGGCCCAAGCTTTAGTGGGGTTAACATTTGCCCCTCGAAGCACACGCCTAAGTCGTAGGTCGCGTGCTTCGACTTATCTTACCCCGCGTGTGCCGACTCATATCCTACTACCTTGGTATATAAATAGCATGAATCGTCATTCTTATCTTCTTCTTCTTTTACCGATCTCGTGAGTCGTTTTCCGCCATTAACACTTCCAAGCTCCCAAAAGCAATTTCAACTCAAAATCTCCTCCGATCATCTCTGACATCACAACACGTAAGCAATTTCGTCTCCTTTCTGATTGTCGATCATCATTTCCCTGTGCGCACCGTCCTTATCTTCAATTTATCCCCTTGAGCTTTGCGAGTTAGGTTGCCCTAATCATTGATGGATTGAGGATTGTCTGATCCAATGATCTGCGACTCGAGGCGATCTACTTGATGCGATAAGACTAGGGTTGTAGAATGAGGGTTTATTGGGTTAATGGGTCAGATGGTTGATTCGAATGCTGCTGTAGGTTTGACTCGGCTCCTTTCGTATGACCCAGTGACCCTCACGGTTTAATCGTGGTACGACTCATCATGCTCCTCGACTTGAGCCTTGAGTCGCGACCGAGACAGAACCCCTGAATTATGGCCGAGATAAAACCTTTGAATCGCGGCCGAGATAAAACCTTTGAGTCGCGGCCGAGATAAAACTTAGAGATTTCCTTATTATTTTGACCCAGAGCTCCTTTAACATACTCCACGACCTAAGCCCTGAGTCGTTGCCGAGATAAGACTTAACCTTGAGTCGTTGCTGAGATAAGACTTGGAGATAATCTCCTTATCTCCACGACTCATGGCTTAGGGCACTGCCGACTCAGAACTTTTGAACCGTTGATGGGTTATGACTTGTGTAAATTCTGTTTGAACATTGGACCATTGCATTAACTTCGAACTATTGAATTTTATTGCACTCATTCACAGGTTATTTTGACTTGCAGGCTAATAACCTGTTCAATACAACATTCACAGAAAACTGGGACGAATATACTTGTCATTGACTGCCCACATCGAATGACAGATTAGTTAACAATAGATGATTAATTTGAATAAATTGTGTGTACGAAGTGCCTTTAACTTATCAATTTCAAACAAAATACCAAAGCAATGCTGAAATAGTCAATAGAAATCGACCCGCTTGCACTAATATTATGCTTGAGCTTTAGATTAACAAGTTCTGAAATGTTTACAATCGATCAAGCATCGATCAGTATAATTCCAGTTAAATATACTTGTCACTTTTTATTAGTCTTGCACAACACTTCACACTTTTTAGGAAACGCGCACCTTCGCATTTGAACATCCAGTTGCTTGTGTGGAATGACCTCTCATAAAGAAGAGCCGATGGGCCAGGCTGAAGATGTCTTCCCAGTAGCTATCCCTGTAGATAACCCTCCGGAGAGAACATCCACAACTTTGAATCAGCGGGTATTTAACCAACTGCGCGTCCAGTTTGGCATTGATGATGCTGACGTCTTACTTCCGGGGCCAAATGACACCGCGGATAGGCCCCCTCTTGGCTTTGTTGCTGTTAATCGCCAAATGTGCTTGAACGGCGCTATTCCTCCTTTTAATGACTTTCTTCAACAGTTCCTGCTTCGGTTGTCTATCTCTCCATTCCAATTACACCCCAATGGCTACGCCATTCTGATGGGGTTATGTGTTCTATTTAGGAGAGTTTTGGATCGATTACCAAGCTTTGGGGAGATCTGCTATTTTTGCTCATTCACGAAAATTAAAGACCATCCCTCCATCGTGGTTATAAGAAGCGCTCGAAACCGCAAACTTATTACTGATCTCTCCGAAAGCGCTCACGGATTTTTGAATCAGTTTTTCTTTGTTCGCTGCCCTCCAGGGTTTTATGCCATCTGGAGAGTGGGAAGTAAGATTTCCTGTCTTTACTTTTTCCGTTTTGAAACTTTCTCGAGATCTGAATTCTCAGTTGCTAATTTCATTCTTTTCCTGTTTTAGCACTTCCACCCCCTGCTAGGGACCCAAGTCTTAAGCAAATTTTTGAAAGATTAAATGTCGTGCCGGTAGAAGAGAGGAGCATAAAGTTTCTGCTAAACGATGAATTTTTACATCAATACGGACTCCTCCATCCCTCTCGCTTTACTCAGCCTCATGAAGCTCCAACGGAGGTTCCTGATTCTCCGGTGAAAACTCCTGATCTTCCGATCTCCACTAAAGAGCACATGCGAGGAGAAATTTCTGCAGAAACCTTACTAGTAAAGTGCTCTACTCTAAGAGATGATGCGGGACCCTCCGAAAAGCCCGCACTTGCTCCCATAATTGAAGAAGAAGAGGAGCCCCTTTCCCAAACCAGGAAGAGTGCCGACAAAGGAGCTGATGGAGGGAATCAGGTTAGGCATGATGGTGATGTCGTCTTTGGGGATTTAAGTGACATAATCGTCACTTCCCAAGAGCTCTTTAAAGATGACCCTGCCTGTGGTAAAACTGTACCCCCGATGATTGAAGCGACATCTGCCCTCCAACAGACTCCAACTCCTTTATCCCAAGAATTGTCACCGACAGTGGGACCTATTACTTCCCCCCAACTAAGGAGTGGTTCGTTAGTCCAACGCGAGTAGTTTGCACTTCACACACAACTAAGGATTTTCCAGCACATTTATGCACTTATCTTCTCATACTTTAAAGATTTCTAAAGCTTATCTTTTCTTATTTCAGATCCTTCAATGACACGCGGCGGATCATATTATCAGGATTTCCAACGCTACGGGGGGCGTGGTCAATATGATTATAGGCGTTACTTTTCCTCCTACAGAGAATCTGATGAAGAAAGGGCTGCCCGAAAGGCTCATGAAAGGAGGACTGAAGAAGAACGTTGTGAAAGAAGGGAGAGAGAAGAGCGCCATGATTCTGGGCAAAAAGGCGATGACTCCCACAAGAGAAAATCTCATGACGATCGAGGAAAAGGTCACATGGGTGAAGACTTAAGCAAACGAGCCCGTCACAGTGAAAAGCAGGCCTCTACTACTCCTGAGAAGGTTACTACTCCTGCCGCGCTCGACATTCCTTCTGACTCTCCCGCTCTTGGGAAATCAGACATTCAAACGATAATTAACAGGCCCAAATTTCAAGTTGGACCGGGTCCTGCCACTCTGCAGAGCCGGTTTCCTCAATGGTGCCTTAAGGGAGTGAGGTTCGACCTAGACTTGGTCCCCATCGACAAGTCTGCCATGTTGCGCAATCTTGATGCCGTCAAGCTCGATATTGAGAGGATGTCGAACTGGCAAAAACTTGCTGACGAGCTTCAAAGGGTTAACCGTGCCAACATAGAGGCCATGCATACTATGGAAAACGATAAGGCCGAATGGCAAAAGGTCGTTGAGCAACACGACACCGAAATGAGGAGCATTGCTTCTTACAATGAGGAGCTTGAAGCAAAAGTCGAGGAATTGAAACATGAGCTTGCTGCTTCCTCTACTTCCTATTCTCAAAAAGAAGAAGTGCTCCTGAAACAAGTGAGAGACGCTCACGCTAGCCAAAGGGATGCCGAAGACAGGCTCGAAGTACAAAAAAGAATCAGTGAAGGCTATGCTACTGATATTGCCGAGCTCCGAAAGAAAAACAACTCCCAGGAGGCGGAGATACAAATGCTTAAGCTTCAGCTTGCCAAAACTGAAAGGGAGCGTGATGAGGCTGTCGCCGGCAGAATCGCAGCTAAAGAATCTCATGAGGCGACCAAAAACAGCATCAGCTCAACATTATTCGATTTCTACTTGCACAGCGTCTTGGGGCGTGGAAGCCTCGCTTTTCTAGGTCCCAAGTATGAAATCACTTTAGCTGAGGTGTGGGAGGCCGCCCTTAATATGCTTGGTGCTGAAGGTGCTGGTTATGACGAATCAGCCCTGGAAAGGCATTACTTTGATGATGACGCTCGCGCTGCCCTTGCCAAAGGAAAGGAACAACTTGCAAATTAAGAACTGAAGTGACGGAAGGGGACCGGCTGGGAAAAACCACTTCAACTACTCTGGTCCAGCCACCTTCTTCGTCTGAAGTCGACATTATTGGTTCCAGTTCCCATCTTGCATCTCCCACCAAAGTTACCACTGAGATTACAAGCATACAAGGTGGAGACGAGGGTGATGAGAGCGCTGATGCGCAAGCTTATGAAGTCGATATCAGGAAACCAGCTTCTCCAGGTAACTTCACTGTTAATCTCGCTACTGTCAATTCTGCTCAAGCGGGTTACTCATTTATTTCGCATGAGTTTCATGAGCTCCTTGGCTATTTTCTCAACCTTGATGAGCCTTCATCTCCTCTCTTTACTGACTTTATTGGTGAACCTTCATCTCCTCTCTTTACTGACTTTAACCTCTTTTCTTCTGTAGAGAAAGTACCAAGCACTGCTCAAATCTCTACTTCTCCGGTAATCCCTCCTCCATCTCTTCAGGTGGCTCCTCCTTCTGCTTCGCAGCCTGGATCACAGGAGGAACAAATAGAGGCTCTCCATGGCCTGGATGATCCCATTGCTTCGCAAGAGCAGAAAGATGAGAGACTTGAGGGAGGCGACATATCTCCGGAGCGGGCTCCTTCTGACGACATAACTCTATCTAAACTTGTCACTCCAAGAAGTGAGTCTTCCTCAAAGAGGAGAAAGAAGCAAGGAGCATCAAGGAGGAGAGGGAAGATAATCACTGCCACTGAAGAGGAGCCAGAAGTTGGGCCAGCTGCGCCTACCTCTCCTTCCTCCCTTATACCCACTGGCTGTCCTGAAAAGCTGGTCATTCGGCCGGGTAAAGGGTCCAAACGCAGTAAAAAGAAGTGAAGACTTTAGCTTTTTGTCTTTTGTATGAACTGGCCGAGAGTTGTGCGGGTACCGGCCCCCGCTTTTATTTTGAAACCTATATCTGCATTATAGTTGAATAAAATGATTCTTCGTTTGTACAAACTTCTGTTTGAATTTGAGAATGCATTTACTATTTATTTTTTGCACAAGTTTATTTACACGATATTGCAGCGAGCTTATGGCATGTTACTTGAGCGTTACCTTTTGCTGGTTTGGCTATACCATATTGTGTGTAACTATACTATATTGCCCCCATTCCATAAGTTTGCTGCAATATTCTATACTTCGAGGGGACTTGCACTCATATTTGCTAAAGAATAATTATTTTATTCTTTAAATAAAATTTTTGCAGAGTACAACCCCCTTCGTATAAGTTTCTGCGCTTTGACCTTTGAAGAAATCACTTCTTTCTTTCGCTTAAGTACATTTTTTACCAAGTGAATTCTTTTATGCGGTAAAGCGGACCTCTGAAGGGTACTTTAACTCCCTCTCTCTCTTTTTCTCTCTTCTTTTTTTTTGAGGAAGATTATTCCCCAGAATAGGTAAATTACTCTTTCTTCGGAAGTTAAAGTATGCCCCTGATGAGGATTTTTTTTTATATAGAAAGTTGTACCTCTGAGGAGGGATTTTTTACGTTTCAACACTCGGAAGTTTTATTTCAATCTCGGTGAAACGTGTACCTCCAAAGAGTTTTGCCTTAGAAAGCCTTTTCACGTTTCAACACTTGGAAGTTTTATTTCAATCTTGGCGAAACGTGGGCTTCCGAAGAGGTCTTTCTTCTTGATTGTGCCTCCGAAGAGGTCTTTCTTTTGTTTGTTTTTCAACTCTGGTGAAGTGAAATTCCGAAGAGCGGCTGTTACACTTCAACGCCTGGTGAAATATGCCTCCGAAGAGGTCTTTATTTTGTTTGTTTTTCAACTCTGGTGAAGTGAAATTCCGAAGAGCGGCTGTTACACTTCAATTCCTGGTGAAATATGCCTCCGAAGAGGTCTTTATTTTGTTTGCATTTCAACTTTGGCGAAGTGAAACTCCGAAGAGTAACTACTCCGACTCCTGGTGAAATGTGCCTCCGAAGAGGTCTTTTTCTTTATTTGCATTTCAACTCTGGTGAAGTGAAATTCCGAAGAGCGGCTATTTCACTTCAACTCCTGGTGAAATGTGCCTCAGAAAGGGTTTTCATTGCCTGGAAGTTACTCTCTCATGGTTGGAGGGTCATGACTCCTCCAATCTTTTTTGTTGAGTAGAGAACTTTCTTTTTTGTGGCATATGACCCATTAGAGGTCTTTTATCCTCCGAAGAGTTGTGCCTCTGAAGAGGACTTGTGCTGCCGATGATGGATTTTGGTTGTTTCCTTGTCTTCTTGCTTATGCCTTTTCACCGATCCTCTTTTTTTTTCTCTTTTCAAGTTTTCATTCCCCTTTTCTTGCAAGTAGCTTGTTTAATCCAAGGAAGTGTACTTCATTGTCAGGCAAGTTCGTGAGAACGGGCACTAGCTTCCTAATTGGATGTTTGTTTGTTCAAACAATCTCAATTTATCAGCAAGGGCTCGTTTCTATCGAAATCATTAGCCGTTCAACTGAAGTATTTCCTATCTAGGATTTGAATTCGGGGTCTTTGTGACTTGAAATTTGTTTGTTGAATGATGGTGAGAATCGCTCGGTCTTATTATGCGCAAGTTTTTATTTCCATTGTCTGCAAAAAATTAAATCGACATTTCAGCAATACATTTTATGTACTTTTATATCGAAAATAAAGCAAACATGTAATAAAAATAAGGAACACAAGATTTGTAGTGGTTCGGCCAAGAATTTGGGCCTACATCCACTTTATATTCTTTCATTAATCACTTGCATCAGTTTTGCAATTGCTTTCAATTACAAGAATCATACATTCACAATTCTTTTTACAATATTTCAACAAAATTTTCAAGTAAAGTATGGACGCAAGTGATTGCTGTTCCATGCCCTTGGAATTTGATCTCCTTCAACAGTAGTGAGTTTGAATGAGCCGTCAAGAAGCTTCTGACCTATGACATATGGTCCTTCCCAATTTGGCCCAAACACACCTGTCGTTGTCATAATTCTTTTCAGGACTAGATCTCCGATTTCAAAGCTTCGTTGACGAACTTTGGAATTGAAATGTCTGGCTATCCTTTGCTGATGAGCTGCAATTCTGAGACTAGCCTCATCCCTTTTTTCATCAAGGAGATCTAGCGCTTCAAGTTGTAGCTTTTCATTTTCTGCTTGATTGAAATGGATTCTTCTGTGTGAAGGGACCTCAGTTTCAACCGGGATCATTGCTTCCGATCCGTATGCTAATGAAAAAGGAGTATGCCCAGTCGCAGTTTTGTGGGTAGTTCTGTATGCCCATAGTGCAAGTGGTAGCTTATCGACCCAACCACCTTTTGCTCTTTCAAGTTGCTTCTTGATGGTTGATTTGATGATCTTGTTTACTGCTTCCACTTGCCCGTTTGCCTGCGGATGAGCCACTGCTGAAAAGCTTTTCTGAATTTTGAATCGCTTGCAAAAATCCTGGAATTCTTCGCTTTCAAACTGAGTACCATTGTCCGTAATTATTTTCTGAGGCACAAATGATATTCTTGGTTACAAAACTTATCATTTTCTTAGAGGTGATAGTAGCCAATGGTTCAGCTTCAGCCCATTTAGTAAAGTAATCAACCGCAACAATAGCATATTTAATTCCTGATTTGGCAATTGGTAGCGGCCCAATGAGATCCATTCCCAAATTGCGAACGGCCATGGACTGACCATCTGTGTGAGTTCGGTAGAAGGTGCTCTAGGAATTTTGGCAAATCTTTGGCATCTGTCACATTTTCGGGAGTAATCTGCAGCATCTCGATTAATTTCTGGCCAAAAATATCCGTATCGGAGAATTTTCTTTGCTAATGTTTGGCCACCTGAATGATCACCACATTCTCCTCCATGTACCTCAGCTAGGATTGTTTTGGACTCTTCCCTGGATACACATCGAAGTAAAGGCATTGAGAATCCCCGTCTGTACAATCGGCCATCCTGGATTACATAGCGAGAGGCTTTCCTTAGTAGCTTCTGTCTCTCTCTCTCGAATTTTCTGGCAGAGAATTTCTGAGTAGGTAGTCTAATATTGGGGTCATCCACGACTCTTGTTCTTGAGATACATTCATAATCCAATCTATATCCATCTCGTCTATACTTGGTGCTGAGAGGACTTCTACGGGAACCAATCCCAATAGTTGAGCTTCATCAGAACTTGAATACTTTGCGAGGGAATCTGCCTTCGTATTCTCTTCCCGGGAAATATGGCTTATTGAATAATGATCGAGTTCACATAGGAGTTCCCAAGCCTTTGACAAGTAGGAAGGCAAGTTTCCACCTTTTGTTTGAAATTCCTTCTTGACTTGGCATACAACAAGCTGAGAATCACTGAAGATTTGTAATGCTCGAATGTTTAGCTCTTTAGCGATTTTCAGACCTGCAATAAGAGCTTCATATTCTGCTTCATTGTTTGTTGAAGGAAATTCCAGTCTTAGTGCATAACATAATGATCGACCTTCAGGAGTTTCAAGTACCACTCCGGCTCCAGAACAGTAGTCATTTCTTGCGCCATCAACATACATCTTCCACTGGATTGGGGAATCATTGATCGCTTCTTCCTCACCATTATCTTTCTCTGTGAATTCTGCAATGAAATCAGCTAAAGCTTGTCCGTTGATTGCTTTTCGGGGATGATAAGTGATGTCATATTGACTGAGTTCAATGTTCCATTTTAGAAGGCGACCCGAAGTTTCAGGGCGAAATAGGACTTGCTTTAGAGGTTGATCAGTGAGTACTTTGATAGGATGAGCTTGGAAATATTGCCTCAGTTTCCTTGATGCAACTAGTAGGCAATAGGCGAGTTTTTCCAACTTGGAGTAATTTAGCTCTGCCCCAGTGAGTCTTTTGCTGATATAGTAAACCGGATGTTGAATCCTTTTGTCTTCCCGAATCAGCGCTGCACTTAGAGCATGAGATGATACTGCCAAGTATATAAGAAGATCCTCACCATTGCCTGGCCTGGAAAGTATTGGAGGCGTTTCCATATGACGGATCAACTCATCGAAGGCTTTTTGGCATTCGAAAGTCCATTCAAAATTCTTCTTTCCTTTCTTCAGGGCGTCAAAGAATGGGATGCATTTATCAGTGGCTTTAGAAATGAACCGACTCAGGGCGGCGACCTTTCCGTTGAGACTCTGCAATTCCTTCTTCGTTCTAGGAGCTTTAACTTCTTTCAAGGCAGTAATTTGAGCTGGACTAGCCTCAATGCCCCTAGCACTGACGATGAAACCTAAGAACTTTCCGGACTCGACCCCAAATGTACATTTCAGAGGGTTAAGTTTCATTCTGTATTTCCGAAGGACTGCGAACATTTCTGCTAAGTGTTCAATGTGATCCGCTGCTTTCCTGGACTTCACTAACATGTCGTCGACGTAGACTTCTATAGTTTTGCCCAATTGCGGTTTGAACATAGCATTAACAAGTCTTTGGTAGGTTGCCCCTGCATTTTTCAATCCGAAGGGCATAACTCTGTAGCAATAAAGTCCAACATCTGTGATAAAGCTTGTATCCTCCTGATCCGGCTCGTACATCATGATTTGGTTATAACCGGAGTAGGCATCCATGAAAGATAACAATTCATGTCCCGCAGTTCCGTCTACCAGTTGATCAATCCTGGGTAATGGGAAGCAATCTTTGGGGCAAGCCTTGTTTAGATCGGAAAAATCGATGCACACTCTCCATTTTCCATTAGCTTTCTTGACCAACACAGGATTTGAAACCCAATTTGGATATGTAGATTCTTTGATGAAGTTATTTTCCATGAGTCGATCAACTTCTTCTTTTAATGCTGCCGACCTTTCTGGACCTTGAGTTCTTCTTTTCTGTTTAACTGGCGTAAACTTTGGGTCAATATTCAGAGCGTGTACTGCAACTTCTGGAGATATCCCACACATATCGGCATGAGTCCAAGCGAAGACATCCAGATTTGCTTTCAGGAAAGATATCAAGATATTCTGAATTGACACATTAAGCTGTGAACCCACATTCAACACCTTATTTGGGTCCTTCGGGTCAACAGGTACCGGAACTGTCGTTTCCACCGGCACTACTCTATTCTCCCCTGCACTGGCCTTTCTGGGATCCATTTCTTTCCGTGCCCCGCTGTGCTCGCCAGTGCAGGGTCCGCCCCGTAATTGCTACAAGGCTGGTTCCTTGATGTGGACTGGGGTTGCCGCATCCTTTCCCATTTCTCTTTTTCTTGACTCTCGCAGCTCTGTCAAATAGCACTCCCGCGCAGCATTTTGATCCCCTTTTATAACTCCTATTCCATTGTCTGTAGGGAATTTAATAGTGAGGCACCACGGGGCTAGGATAGCTTTGAATGCTGCGAGTGTTGGACGGCCAAGAAAAGCATTATAAGCAGAAAACTCATCGACAATCACAAATGTTTGCTTGCGGACCACTTTCCTTTCTGCTTCCCCAAGTTCTACAAGCAGATCGATGGTCCCAATTGGCTGCTTTGGCTCCCCAGTGAAGCCAGCGATCTTCTGTGATGAGGCTTGTACATCGATCATAGGGATTTTCATCTGGTCAAATGTCTTCTTGAAGAGGATATTACATGATGCTCCGCAGTCAATGAGGACTCTTCTGACAATGGCCGGTCCAATACCAGCCGAGATGACCAAGGGATCTAGAGTAGGAGCTTCAATACCTGTGGAATCTCTGGCTCTGAAAATAATATCATCGCTGAAAGTTTTCTGTTGTTTCAGGGGCGTAGTGTCTTCTAAAATAAAGACATCTTCTTCGGCTGGAGCATATTTCAAAGCCCTGGAATATCTCTCCATCTCACCCCAGCTCTTGCCAGCTGGGTGAGGCCCTCCTGTAATGACATTGATAACGGGCCTTCCAGATTCATGTCCCGTAGCTTTCTCACCCGTCCTGGGCTGATGAACAGGAACCTGTTGCCCCTGACTTGACGATGCAGGATTGTTGCTCTTCTTCACAAATTGCTGCAGTTTGTTCTCTCTTAGCAACTCTTCAATCAGATTTTTCAACTGACGGCATTCATCAGTTTCATGACCGGGTTGATTGTGGAAGCGGCAGAATCTCCCACTCTGTATGGCTTTTTTCCCGGTCCTCAAAGGGATAGGTTTAGGGAAATCGACGGAATCTTTAGTGGCAAGGTAGATGTGCTCCGGCGTATGTGATAATGGAGTATACTCTGATGTCTTGAAGGATCGGGGCTTCTTCAGATTACCCTGTTTCTTCCCATTATTATTCTCCCTTTTTTGCCCCACCAATTCATTCTTGCGTGGAGCGACAGTGTTGTCTTCTGCTTTCTCCAACACTGTCTTTACTGGCAAAGGACGACTTTCCAAGCGAATGAATTCATCTTCTTTTTTGTAGAACTTTTCGAGAGAGGTTGGCTCTTTCATATTTAACCATTTCCCAAATTCGCTTGACTTATCAATAGCCCTCATCAGATAAGTCAATATCATTCGTGGTTCAGCATTGTCCACCTCAGCCAGTGCTATATTAAAGCGGTTCAGGAAGGATCTGATAGACTCACCAGGATTCTGCTCTAAACTCGACAGTGACATAATGTCCTTGGCCTTCGAAGCATATAGTCTAAACTGCTCCTTGAATTTTCTGGTCAAGTCTGAAAACTGATCGATAGATCGGACTGGCAACTTGGTGAACCATAGTAGAGCCACACCTTCCAGGTATACGGGGAAATATCGACACTTTATTTCGTCAGAGGCTCTGGCACCTGTCATGTGCCAATCATATTTATACAAGAATTCATTCGGATCACTTTTCCCTTTGTAAGCTGGAATAGTCGGAGGGACAAACTTCCTTGGAAATTCCGCCTTTAAGATTTTTTCAGTAAACGGAGTTTTACTTGGGGCGAAACCCCATTCCTTCTCATCTTCAACCCTTTGCATACTTTCTTTCATGATCTGCCGGACCATTCCAGAAAGATATTCCTCATCATGCCGAGTTCTAGATCCACCAGCCTCAGGAACTGCCTGCTCAAAGGGACTAGTAGCCCTTTCAGGAGCATTCCTTTCATTAACATCATGAACGTTGCCAGCATAGTTCCTTTCATTACCAGCCGGTTGATTGTTTGCCCCAAGTAAGTCGTTTAACTTATTCAGAATCAGAGCATTCTGAGCACTTTGAGCCTCTAATTGTGCATTTTGGGCGTTTATCTGTTGGTTTAGCCCTAGAATCACAGCATCCAACTCCGCTTTCGTAACTCCAACAGACGGAGTGGGTTGATTAGGTACAGGGGAAGCGGAGGTTCCCTCTTGAATGTTTCCAGATCTGACAGATCTACTTTTCCTTCCAAGAGCCATAATCTCAGATAGACTTCTGGTTTTTAAGGAAATTCTTTCTTCAAATCTCTGTGAAGCAATGATGACAGTTTTCCTGAGTTCAATTCTCAGTGAAAGCACCAAAAATGTTAACGCTAAAATGTGAACGCTAACACCCCGGTGTGTGAAGTGTAGTTGTGAAAGCACCACCCGATAGATCGGGAAAGAATTACAAGCAAGTAATAGCAGAAAAGCAGTAAACAACAACAATTTTATAGTGGTTCGGCTTAAGGGTATAGCCTACGTCCACTCTAAGTACTTTTATTAATAATCTTGTTACAAGCTGATACAATTCTTCTCAAGTACAATATACTTCAAGCTACAAGTGATTTTGAACAAGTCTTAAGCTTCAATGTCGATTAAAGTCTTTAAATTCACGTTGAAGATGTGTGGTTTCTTCATGAAATTCTTTGATGTATTCCTCTAATCTTGAAAGCTCTAAGAGTTGATGAAGTTCTCAATGCAGCAAGGTAACGGTGTATGAAGAGAATGTGCCAAAAGTCCTTTGAATGTTGGAGGTGGCTATGTATTTATAGGCAAGCTTGGACATGAATTCTGCGCATAAGTCCTGAGTCGTGACCGACTCAAGCTAAGTCGTCCCCGAGTCAGGCTAAGTCGTGGTTGACTTATAAAACCAACCTTTCCCCTCTTCATGGCTTATTCCTCTGCTGGATTTCATGACAAGTCTTGAGTCGTGTCCGAGTCAATTTTCCTAGGCATTGTGGCGATGGGTTACGACTCAACGATTTTGAGTCGTGGACGAGTCATGGTGAGTCGCCCCATGTTAACTCAAGGTCGAACTGCTGGCTTAGTCCCAAGAGATAAGTCGTTCCCGAGTCAACTTATCATAACTCCTCTCATATTAGCATGTGTCGTACTCGACTTATCATAAGTCGTAGGTATCCATAAGTCGTGACATTCCTTAGGTCGTTCCTTAGGATGAGTCGCGAACCTGTTGAGTCGTTGAACCATGAGTCGTTGAGTCATGAGTCGCTGAGTCATGAGTCGCTGAGTCAGAAATTTCCATAAGTCGCACAACAGTTGAGTCGGAGACTAGCCGAGTCGGTCTTTGATGAGTCGGACCTAGATCATATGAGTCGGTGAGTTCCTTCTTCGGTCATTGAGTCGTACGTGAGTTAATTGTACTTGGCTTTCTGATTTGCACACTTGAACCGCTAACGACTCATGGTGAGTCGTAAATCTTCTGAGTCGCTTAATGCTTTATCTGATGAGTCGGCCCAAGCTTCAATGGGGTTAACACATATTTATTCTTATTCAATTTTACATTTCAATAAATTTTGCATTTCAAATTTCATTTGAATTCAATTCACAATTTCAATTCTATTCAAATTTAATTTCCTTTGAATATTGAACTTTTATTGATTAGCTTCATTTACAACTAATTCGTATCACTATTTTAAATTAGTTTCATTTACTAACTCATTTTAATTCCCATACGAAATTTAATTCATCTTTCATTTATAATTATTCAATTTTATTTACATTCCAATTTGAATTTAATTTCATAACTTTTAACTTCGCTAATTCAATTTCATTATCACTTAATGAATTTTATATAATCGACTAACGATCAAACTAACAACCAATGTATACACCATACAACCAAATTTATTTACTCTTCTTTATATTCAATTTGGTTAAATATTAAATTGACTTCCATTCAATTTATTCAACTTCCAATTTATTCAATTTTTTTTTTCATTTAATCGATTTACATTCAATTTTTCTTATCAATTCAATTGTTAATTCATTTAACATTTCAAGTTGAATTTCATTTATATAACTCAAGTTCACATCATTTAATTCACTTGATTATTTTACTTCGATACCAAAATCAATTTCATTCAATTTCACTTAAGTTATATTCACTAACAAATACGCGCTCATATCTATTATTACACTCAAACTCATTCTAGAGTACTGCGGACTCTATCTCTAATGAGTAACACCCAACAGAACCATGGTAGTCGCTTAACCATATGCTCTGATACCAAATGTAACATACGCGATTTCAATTTAGGGCTTCGGCCGTTGATTGATTTTTATTTTTTTCGTGAATGAACTGAGAGAGAGAGGGGGGTGAATGCGGCTCCATGGTATTCGAATTGAACGAAAAAAATTTCTTACAGGCTTCGGCCATGATTTGTTTTTGTTTGTGATGCTTGCTTCTGTAAATAGGATTGTCGGCCATTATTATTTTAAAACGGAGATTTGCCTTTTGAAAACTGAAGAGGATGGTTGCACGATTATTTAAAAGGGAATGGGGAGGAGACAGAATTTCATGCTTGCACGATCTCTACACGATCGAAGGCGTGATTTTCTGCGTGTTTTAAGGGAGAACGTGGTGAAGTTTGACTCAAATTTAAATTTAAATTTAAATTGAATCTCGATAAAAATTCAATGCGTTTACATGTCGTACGCTCGCATAACAACTCAGAAAAATACGAAATTTGAAATCCGAGAATAATTCAATATTATGGACCCAATGGAACTGGTTTCGTCGAATTCCGAGACTGTGCCTCGGACGGCTATTTTTGAATATCGATTCAAACGATTAAAATTTCAAAACTGAACAAAGCAGTTTCAAATTCAATTCTGAAGCTTCTATTACCTTCAGTATTATCGATATGAATTTTACAAGCCTTTGAAATATTTTAAATCAGCTTAAAATTGAAGGTTCAAATTATTATTCAACTTTCAATAGATTAAATTTTATAATTTAATCGCTAAATTCATTCTGATAATTTGAAATTCAAGTCAAACCATCATTCAAATATTTAAAATAAATTAAATATTTCCAAATTAAATTGTTCAAAATTTTGGGTCGTTATAATACCTTAATTCCAATAGGAACCCTGATGCCCTAGCTCGAGCTCTGCCATGTCGACAACGACGCGGAGCCTATGGCTACTCCCCTAAATCGAATGCGACAGAAAGATATCGACCCCCACCTCTTCGAGCTCGAGACTTCCCTCACGACCCGCCTCCGCCTCGTTCAACAGCCAACACCCCACTCGAGTCCACCCATGACGTGCGCTATGCTACTGTCTGTACGCGCACTCCCCTATCGAGTCTTCAATTTTAAGCCTACCACAAGATGCGCACCACCCTTGAGCTTCCTCGTGCTCGCGTGATTCGAACGCGATTCCATCGCGAGTCATGCCCTAATTATATTTTTTTTCCTCCGCAGTTGATTTCGATGTAAGGGTTTTGGAAGAACTGAAAAATGGGGGAGCAAAGTGAATCCACGCGGTCACTTGTCTAAGAAAATAGATATAGGGGTGAGAGGCTTCTTGGGTACGATTAAATGAAAATATCTATGGCATTATACCTTTAAATTTTATTATATCATCAAAACGACGCAATAACCGCCATTAAAATTCGAACCTCTCTTAAGAAATGCCGTCAGGCAATTATAAGATTCTACTCGCGTCCCGACATGATGAAACATGTTCAGAACCTAAGTCGATCGTATACACGAGTTACAGAAGAAAACGATCAGTTTTAAAATAAATCGACTAGAATAGTTCTAAGCGTTTTAAGCTTCCAGAGTCAAACGACGACTCCGATTGCTACGAAAATTGAAATCCGATAATAATTAACTATTACGGATCCAATGGAACTGTTTTCGTCGAATTCCGAGACTGTGCCTCGGAAGGCTATTTTCCAGTTCCAATTTAAACGATATATTATTAAAATTGAACAAAGTACCCTTAAATTGAATTTCAATCATCCTATTATCTCCAGTAGCATCATTATAGATTTCATAAGCCTTCAAAATATTTTTAACAGGCATAAAATTTCATATTCAACCATTTACCCTGTTTTCAATTATTAAATTCAATATTTAAACTATACAATTCATTGATTAAATTTTCAAGTAAATATTGATATCTTGAATTCAAGTTAAAATTAACTTTTAAATATGTTAAAAACAATTAATTATTCCAATTAGATTCGTTAAAATTTTCGGGTCATCACATTCCTCCCCCTTAAAAGAATTTCGTCCCCGAAATTACTAGTTAGGGAGGATGGACCCATACCCGTTTACTTTTCCCAAAACCCAAAATTCAACATCTTATTAACTAATTTATATTAAAGACCCATTATCCCTAACCAACTTCCCGAATCCTTCTATAGCTTTCACGCAATACCCTTTTCTTACTTCTTTAAGTTTCAGTTTAAAATCAAATTTTGAATTATCAAATTTTCTCAAAAATTTTCTAACTCTCTAAATTCCCAAAAATTTTTGCCAGCGTCTCCTTCGCGCGGCTAGCTCGGTACTACTACAAAAGACCTCTATGGGCACCCAAATACCAAAAGAAAACAGAAAGCCAAGTGGCTACATCAAAACCCAAACCAATTTCATACAGAATTTTAAATACATACCTTTTTGACGGGCAATTCAAATTTATCTTTTGGAACCAAATCCAATTTCTTTTCTCTTATAATCCATGCATCACTTATTTAACAATAATATCATATCATACCCCTTTCAAATCATTTTATACATTTCCTCACAGAAGTTTCCACCGTTTCATATGAATTCAATTTATTCTCGAGTTCTAATATTGAGTTTTATCTTTCATTTAAACTGATTCATATTAATTTCATTTACTAGTTTACTTAGATTTTCAATTTGAAATTATTTTGGCGTTAACAAAAAAAAATTCCTAAAATTTACAAAAATTTTCTAACTCCCAAAATTTTCGGAAAATTTTGGCAGAGTCTCCTTTGTACGGAGGAGCTTTTGCAATTTGACAAGAGATGTAAATATATATACATCGACCCACACGGTCGGAAAAAGCAAAAACAGTTCATATTTCCTATTTTTATAGCGTAGGCGTACCTTATTTAGCATTTTAAGCAAGCAGCTTATTTATTTAAGCAATTAGTGCAATCCAAATCCAGCCAAACGGCCGTCAGGTACCTATACTTACTCAATTTAAATATGTAAGTGTCATATAAGAAAATCTATTTGCATCGCACTTATTTTTAATGGCTAAACACAAGCATTTCACTTATATTCAATAACTAAACACATATACATCATAAACAACTACCAAAACGCTTCTCAAAAGCTATTTATATAATCGTAAGGCTAATTCAATTGCTTTCATCCAATTTAGAAACCATTTCATTTAAGTTTTAATGGTTCACAATTCATTTTATGACATTCCATTGATTTATAATCCAAACAAGCTCATATTCACTTCAAATGATTCAGAATCAAATTTATTTAATCTCTATTATCTCATAGAATTTAATTTCTTTGGTTTTACGCCAAACAATAATTATTTCATGCAAATTTTAATGATATTCACTTAATAGGGTATCTATTTTAGTTTATAACTATTTCAAATTAATTTCAACTCATTCTGAATTTAATTTCATTTCTAATTTATTAACCAACCATTTATTTAGCTCGACACATTCCATTCTTGTATACTTCAAGCCATTCCCAGATTAAATTAATCCAAACCTTTATTTAATGAGTTTCCACTCTTATTCGAAGCCGATCTTCCATAAATTTTAAACTTAAGTTAATTTACTTTAATTTATTCCAACATCAACTTAAGATTACTCCCATTTAATCCTCATTTAATCAAATTCCATTAAATTCAGTTTGCCCATCAGTTTTAAATTTTAAATTTTAAATTCACCTTCTCACTTTATCAAACTAATATCCAAGCATATACTTAATTCATTTACACTTCAAATTAACATACCACCATATTTAAGTTCAGCCGGATAATCCAATTCCAATCACAACATGATTTAGTTTTTATTCTATCAGACTTCATCCATTTAATATTTAACTCAATTAACCCATTTTAAATTTTAAATTTACTTACTTAATTCGTTATCGAATTTATTTTATCAATATAAGGTCATTCTCAATTTATTTCTATTCACTTGGGTTTTGTTTTACAACCCAACCATTTTTATTATAATCCACTTTCATTTCATTCAACAACACTTCCATTTTATCAAATTTACTTGCAAATTACACTATATATTATTCAAATCACACTTGAATTTTATGTGTAATTCAAACCATCACTATTTCGATCCAATTCTATTTATTTTTATTTACATCTCCTCTTATTTAATTCATTATCAAACCCAAGTCGAATTCTATTCACAATTTGAATTCATTGTCAAATTCCATTATTAACTTACCATTTATTTTATTTCCCCAAGTTAAATTGTATTAATATACTCAATCAAATAATTATTTAATCAATTAGCTTATTTCCAACTTCTAAATCAATATTCGATTTTAATTACAACGCTTCATTTAAAATTCCAGTTTGGATTTCCTTTCATTTCCCAAAAATTCTAACATCTTTATTTAAAAATTTATAGAAATGTTTTTAAATTCACATCATGCTTAATAAAATAACTCTTTATAAAAATACTTTTCATAACTCGATGTCTCAACCAGTCCATCCTTGTTCTCACAGAAATTCAGTCATACGTTGATCGGGCGTAGGACTGAAAACCTATAAGTACTTGGCAAACCCGTTTTCAACACCCAGTGAAAATACTTGAAAAATAATTTTATTAAAAACATTGAATACAGATTTTGAAAATAGAGGAAATATCATTGCTGAGGATGCTCTGGAAATCATCACCCCCATCCATGGTCGCAGTTAACCTGATGATTACGTTGCCGTCCCGACAAAGTCCATAGATAACTGTAGGCCTCCGCGCCCCACGATTACACCATGGAACCCACGACAGATCGCAGCTACAACTGGGGTTACGTAGCTATCACAGCAAAAACCCATATAACTGTAGGCATCAGCGCCATCGAATTTCGCTGCCAAAAATGAAACTTCTCCACTCCACTTGACCATAGATCGCAGTCTACCGATGTTGCGTTGCCTTCCCGGCAAAATAAGTGTAGACCGTTGACACTCATCCTCCACACGATTTCGCTATGGTCCCCACAGTAGATCGCAGCGACATCGAGTTACACTTTCGTCACAGCATAAACCAAATGCCTCTCTAGGCATCAACGCCATCGACTTACGCTACCCAATAATCCTCAGGAACTAGTTTTGTCCGGACTCCTCACAGGATCAACTTTAGAATCCCCCTGGGCTCAAGGCAGCACCACCCGGTGGCACTCCTGAGAAGTTCATTTCAAGGGAGCGCCTTTTTCCCTAGAGAAATCATCAAAGCACTTTATACTATACATATAGTATCTTCAAATCATACACCTAGTATGATATCATACAAAGCTTCTTTACACAAAATCAATTATCACAAAATCTATAATTCTCAAGATAGGCTTTTCAAAATTCAATATTGATTTTTCCCAAAAATCAAAAGCCTTTCCCAAAATCCTCAAACGATCCTTTATATATATTCAGATATATATATAAATTTTTAAAACTTTGGATCCTTACTTTCTTGTATACAACACCTTTTATACTCCATACACTCTCAAAAACCATAGAAATAACCAATTTCCATCTTTATTCATTTCATATTTCTCCAAAATATTCTTTCGGTTCAAAAGAACCATTTCACATTCCTTATTCACCTTTACATTAATCCTCATTTGGATTATTACTTCTATCCTTATCTCAGTTGGGTATTTTAATCAATAACAGTTTGAACTCCATCCAGTTTAGAAAAATAGCTTGAATTTTTTTAAAATAGGTAAGTAGTTGAAAAATAATTACTAGTTTGCAAAATAATTGTAAAATAGTTAACTAATTATAAAATAGTTGGAAAATAGTTAAATAGTTATAGAAATCTTAATAATTGCAAAATAGTTGTAAATTAGTAATTAATTTGTAACATAGTTGAAATATAGTAATAAATTTAGAAAACAGTTGAAAAATGGTTAAATAGTTCCAAAATAATTGTAAAACAAGTATAAATTAATTTGGCTTTAAGAAAGAAAGGTTGTATATATTTAATAGCTTAGAAAAATAAGTTTATATTGAAAACAATTTTTATTGAAAATAGTCCAGAGTCAAACTGTTCACTATCCCAACAATTCAATTTAAATTTCCACTCTCATTTTAATTAATTCAATTTAACTTCAATTTCCCTTGAAATTGACTTACCCCAATTCCATATCAAATTCCATTTGATTGATTTATTGAGTGACATATAAACCTTCGTCGACACAGTCTGCGCAACTGTATTAAAGGGGTTTCTAAACACTTGAATAGAACAATCGACACGGTATTATTTTAAATATGGGTAAATGAAATAATTTTACCCAAAAACATATCTTGATATAAAGAATAGTTTTTGAAAACTATGTAGCTAATATATGGTTGCTTGGATGTTAGAAATGATAATATTAAAGTATTATCATTGTTAAGTGAAAATTTAACTAGAAATTGAAATATAACTAAAATTTAGGAAAATAAATTCATTATAAAATGAAATTTGTCAAAAAGGGAATTATAAATGTAATTTATAAATTGAAATATAATCAAATAAGAATTTGTATGAGCATAAGCTATGTAAATGAATTATAGTTAAAATTGATTTAAGTAAGATTTGGAAATTTAAATCCCGGAGATTTTGGAAGTGTTTTGAAGATAAATAATAGCCCAATTGTTTTGGAGATATTTCTGAAAGGAAATTGTTTTAAATGGATTTTGGAAGTAATATAGCATTGAAATCACTTGGATTATTGGAAAATAATTCTGATCATGACGGCCGCATCATCAGTATTCATTTTCGAATTTCTAAGTGAAGAATTGCTACCAAATTGATTTGTTTAGGAAAGCAGATGTTTTTGAAAATTTCAAAGGAAACTTGTTGGAAATAAAAGCCAGGATTGGATTAAAATTTTTGAGAAATGTGTTTTGAGATATTGGAGATTTCAAAATGATTTGAAGCCAAAGTCGGAAGTTTAAAAATCCTAATAAGATAGTTGTAAGATTATAAATTAAGATGATTTTTAAATCATGAAAGAAATATAAGCTTTGGATAATGGAAATTAAATTTAAAATGAAAATGAAATTAACTTGGATTGGGAAATAAAATTTGACTGGATCGATATTAATTGGATAGGCTGAAAATAATATCCAGTTGTATTCGAATTAAGTCGAAATCGAATTGAGTTAAATAAATCCGAGTTAAAGTAAAATTGAATTGCAATAAGAATTCGATTGAATAAATTGAATAAAATTAAATTCTTACCTGAATAAATGGGAAATAAATTGAATAAGGATTGGAATTGAAATAAATAAATTAGAATAACTTGTAAGAGAATTAAAAATCCATAGAAATAAAATATGCTTGGGTTATAAATAAATAGAAGGCTTGAGTTAAAAATAATAATAATAATAATAATAATAATAATAAAAGATGAATATATTCAAGCCTATAATGGATGAAGTTGTGTAAATACTAAGTTGTGAGTTGTTAAATTTGAAGGTGAGATGGAAAACCCAAAATAAATATTTTTGATGAATTGAGAAATAAAAGAAAATCCAAACTTGAATTATTAACTAAATTGAACCAAGAAATTAAATAAAGTGATATTTGGGGTTAATGATTAAGTATTGAACTATAAATAGGAGAGAACTAATTTGTTAATAAATTGGTTAATGAAATGTTAAATAAAATGGAATTGTGAGTTTATGATGAAGTTTAGAAATAAAACTCGAGTTATAAATTGAATTCAACTTCAAATGGTTGGTGAAGAAAATGAAATTGAACTGTGAGTTCATAAAATTAGGTGGTAATTTGAAAATGGATAGTGGATCCAGAACTTGAGTTATAGATTATATTTAACTTGAAGTGTTAACAAATTAAATATAATTGGGAATGTATCAAATAAAATGTGATTGGATTAAAATCATAATGGTATGGCTTGCAAATAAAATCTAAATACGTAGAAATAATTGAAATGACCTTGTATTTTATTTAAGTGAACTGAGAATGAATTGAACTTGGAAATTTGAAATGTATAATAATTGATCAAATAAATTTGTAGTTGGAAATGGGATTGGATTAAAATAGAATCAAGATAAATAAATTTTAAATTGAAATAAATTTGGTGATTTGCCGATAATATTTAATGGAGTGAAAATGCTTAAATAAATAATTGGAAACAATTTAAATTATTGAGGACTTGAAATAACTTGAGACAATAAGGAAAATATAACGTTTCACGTTTGTTAGAATGGTTTAATTTAATGTGGATGAAGTAATTATATCGAAAAAATAAATGATGGAATCAATACGTATCAAATGAACTGTGGTTTAAATAAGTTGAGAAATGGATATTGAATGAAATAGCTTGGATTGTCTTCGAGCTAAATAAAATAGTTTGGAATAAACTAACATGGAATGAGATGTAAATAAATGGATTGTAAATGAACTCTAATGGAATGTGTCGAGCTAAATAAATGGATGTGAATGAATTAAAATAAAAAGGAAATTTAATTGGTAATGAAGATGGATCTAAGTTGTTAATGGTTTTGAATGAACTAGTTTGGTTAAAAAAATTGAAATGCAATGAAACTGAGAATATATGGATTGTGGATAAATTTAAAAATGGAATAGAATTAAGCGTAAGTTGAGTGGAGTTAATTTAATTTGATTATTAAACTCAAGTGCTTATTTATTCACATAAATCTCGTCAAATTGCAAAGAATAAATTGTCATTTGGTGTAAATAGAAGTAATTAAAAATTCTATGAGCTGATAGTAGTAAAATAAATTGATTTTGGAAGCAATTGAATTAAATATGAGTTCAGTTTGCTTAAGAATAAATTAAGTAAGTGATTGGGTTTTAAACCATTCAAATTGATAAGATTGTGTATGAATGGATTGAAAACCCTTCAAATTGAATGAAAATGGTTTGTAAAATAATTGGAACAGATGAATTAGCATGGAAACTATATTAATTGCTTACAGAAAATGTTTGGTATGAGTTTCTTTTAGAATTCATATGTTTTAACTATTGTAAACAAGTGAAATGTAGTTAAATTTCACATATATGGTACTTACATGTTTGAATTGAGTAAGTACAGGTACCTGGAAGCCGTATGGCTGGATTTGGGTTGGGCTATTTGCTAAAAATAATAAGCTGCTTGCTTAAAATGCTAAATAAGGTACGCCTACGCAATAAAAATAGGAAATATGAACTGTTTTTTGTTTTTCCGGCCGTGTGGGTCGATGTATATAAATTTATCTCTTTTGTCAAATTACAAAAGCTCCTCCGTATAAAGGAGACTCTGCCAAAAATTTTCAGAAATTTTGGGAGTTAGAAAACTTTTGAAAAAATTTTGGAAAATTTTGCTAACGTCAAAACAATTTTAAACTGGAAATTGAAATAGGTTAGTAAATAAAACTAATTAAAATAATGACATGAATTAGTTATAAATGAAAAATAAAATTTAAAGTTTAGAGTTGAAGATAAATTGAATTCATATGGAAATAAAAGAATCAATTTGAATAGAAATGATATAAACTGAAGTGGTAAGGTGATAATGAATATAAAAAGCATATTAAATACTTATACCAAACTTAAAAAAGGAATAGTGAATTCTTCATTGGAAATTGGTAATATAAATATATTCCAAGTTAATATTTGGATGAATAGATATTGGCATTTTGTTAAAAAAAAATCGATAAGATGTTTTGGGATATTGTGATTGGATATTAGTGCAAAGCAGGATATGCAGGTAGTATAAAAGGGTAAAGAAAATTGGATTTGATTTCAAGAGATAAATTTAAAATGGTCGACAAAAAGGTATGTATTTAAATTTGGTGTGAACTTTTGATTGGGATTTTGGATTGAGCCACTTGGCCTTTTGTTTTCTTTTTGGATTTGGGAGGCCGTAGAGCCATTTTGTAGTTGTACCGAGCTAGCCGCGCAAAGGAGACGCTAGCAAAAAATTTCGAAAATTTAAGGACTTAGAAAAATTTTGAGAAAATTTTGATAATTCAAAATTTGGTTTTAAATCAAAACTTGAATGGTTAAACAAATGGTATGGTTTGGAACTAGAGAAAGGTTTGGAAGTTAGTAAGAAAGATAATGAGTCTTTTATATAAAAGATAATTGGTAAGATGTTAAATTGTTAGAAAATTGTTTGGTTTTGAGGATAAGTAAACGGGTATTGAACCATTCTTCCTAACTAGTAATTTCGGGGACGAAATTCTTTAAGGGGGGAGGAATGTGACGACCCGGAATTTTTGAGCATTTGGAATTGGAATATTCAATTGATTTTGAATATTTAAATGTTAATTTTTAACTTGAATTCAAATATCACCAATTATTTGATAATTAAAATTTTGAATTAAATAAGTAGAAGTTGGGTAAAAAGGCTGAATCTATAGATTTAAGGCCGTTAAAAATAATTTGAAAGTTCGTAAAAATTTATATTGTTAGGGCTGAAGATAACAGAAGTTTTAAAATTAAATTTAACAGTGTTTTGTTCAGTTTTGAAAATATAAAGTTCGAATTAAATTTAAAAATAGCCTTCCGAGGCACAGTCTCGGAATTCAACGAAACCAGTTCCATTGGATCCGTAATATTGAATTATTATCAGATTTCGAATTTCGTGTTGATCGGAGTTAGTGTGTGAGTGTAAGATATATAAACGCCCTGAGAATTTATTGATAATAATCTAATGATATTTAATTCAAATGGTCAAGCTTCTCTAATACGCTTCTTCGTTTAATAATTAATAAGGGGTAGATATTTTTCTTCGTTCTGGAAACAAAACGAAGCCTCTCTCTCTTTCTTCGTTTCGAATCCAAGGTATTGGCCGATGTAAATTTATTCTCCTCACATCTCCTTCATTTTTCAATGCCACCGAAATCCTTTTCTTTAAAAAAAAAAGCATAATAAAAAGAAAAAGAAAAGGGGAGGGCGACTGTAATTGGTTTGGAACAAAATCAAGAGGTCGAGGCGGCTCGAGTTCGCGAGCAAGGCCAGGGGCGATTTTGCGTTGAAGAAGTGATGTCGCGTGTAATTCTGGGGTGTTCACGCTATTTGGGGATAGCGCTCATGCTCGTTCTGGGCAGTGGCGATGCGATGCGCTCGAGGTCAACTAGGGTTTCGAGGCGATGATCGATCGAAGGAGGCTCGGCAGCAAATTTAGTGTCGAGGGACACGCGAAGCTGTGCAGAGGACTCGCGTTCGATGATTCACCATCGTGAGGCTGTGAAGTCGCATATCTGACATTCGCGAGATTGAGGTGAGCTGTTTTTCCTTTTCTTTTGTTTTGAATTTTAAATAGGAAGCTCTGAACATTTATTTTTATAAACTAAAATGTGTATTTGGCAATTTGGAAGTCTAGCAGTAAATTATATATGAGAATATGTACATGAAATGTATATATAATTTACAATAAGATATTTTGATTTAAATGATTTACATTGAGATGGTATAGTTAATAGAAAATCATTTTTATAGTAAGAAATGGGTTTCAGTAAGGTATATTTAAATTTTATTAAGTAAAATTACTTATATATATCTTGGCTGATTTAAAAAAAAAAGAGGAACATTCAGAGTATTTAAAATTTTGATGCTGAAAACAGGAAATTTATTTTTAAGGTTTGAAGAGAAAAGGAAATAAAAATAAATTATGTATATATAGATTTGGAAAAATATTTATAGTAAAATAAATTACTGATTTATAGTGATAATTATTATTATCGTTTTACCGGAACGATACGCAGGAAGGAAAGGAATTAATTTGACAGCTAGATTTAAAATAGTTATGTATTTAAAATTTAAATTCGGGTTATTAATTATTTATGCAAAAGTTAAATATATGTACAAACAATTTATATATGGTTTTGGAAGGGAATTATAGAAGGGATTTGTCGTAAAATTTTATGATTTACGTATTTAATTTATTTTTGTTACCAAAAGATGTAATAAAGGGAAATTTATCCAAAATTAAATTGAATGGTGAGTAAGTGTTCGATTTATATTTCGAATATTAATAAATCGTAAATTGGTTTGTACAAGGTTAAAAGTCGCGGGAAAAAACAAGGTGAATTTGAGGTGAATAGCAATCTTAGGCCAAGGTGAGTTAATCTCACTTAGTTTAAATCTAAATTTAAATAATTAAATTTAAATAATTGTTTGAATGGTTGAAATTTATGGATATACTGTAGTATGTTATATTCTGAAATTGGTATATTATTGTGCTAACATCTTTGGATGCAGGGAAAACAGGTTGGAGGGATCCAACTGCACCCCTCACATTTATTTAAGTTATTCAATATTCTCTGTTGTGATTATTTGAGATCCTATGATGAGTTATATTGGAATATTGAATGTTGTGGTTTGATTGGATATTCGGTTATAATGAATTACCAAAATATATGAATTGGATTGTTGAAAAGAAATGAAACGGAAGTAAATTGTAACCGAAATAATTATAGAAAGTTTTAATAAATTTAGGAATGAATTGGAGAAGAAATAATGTGACTTTAAATTTTTAATAAATAAATTGTGAAGTATAGAAAGGAAATTTGAATAAACAGGAAGTTATTGAATTACAATCTTCAACGATATTAATTAAAGAATAAAACATTTATTTAAAATGTAAGATTTGAATTTTTGAAAAAAAAAATATAATAATAATAAAGAAGAAGTTGGGAAAAGCTGAAATTTGTATATTTCAGTTAAAAGATTTTAAATCAAATGGAAAGAATAACAATAATAATTAAGTGCATAATTAAATGAAATTTGAAATGAATTGTGTAATTTAAGAAACTTATTTCAAATGGAATAAATTGAAAATCAATTTGGAAAATTGATTTAAATGTTTGAAGCTGGAATTCTTCCTGGAACACTAAGTACGCTTTCAAGTAAATTTTAAATATAAGTTAATAGTTTTAAAATTGTTTTAAAAAGGTATGTTTTGAAAAATTTATTATTTCCAATATTTAAATTTTAAGGTAAGTATTTCCTCAAATCTATTATAGTAGTAATTATTTAAAAAGTGACTTAGTATTTTGTTTCAAAAGTGGAAATCTAGTTTTATATTTTATTAGGTAACTTTCTTTTCAAATATTCATATAAGATGTATTTTTAACAAATTATTAAAGTAGTTTAATTTAAATGTTTTAAAAGTATAAATTTTTAAGTAAAGTGTTTTAAATTATTTTTAAATCTAGTTTTGTACTTGGTGATTTCAGAAGAGATAGAAAATATTTGGGAAAAGTTTACTCTGGAAAGAAGAATGGTTTTGAAGCTGGTTTCAAGGGATAGAAAATAGAAATATATCTTACAAAGATATTTTGAAGGTAATAAATAATTTGGAAAATTATTTATTGGTTGATGGTTGTTTGTGAATATTAATTGATAGTTAAATCACCGACTATCAATATTGGACAAATGCGCTGATCGTTTCGAAGAGACCGGGATCGAGATTTATTTCTCGAAAACCACTTCGATCAGGTTTGTACGTTTCGTGAAGACGATTTTGGATTCGAAGATGGAGCAGTGAAGTGCAAGGGCTAGTCGCTACTAATCCTGAGGATATTTCCAAAATGGATGTAGTAGGAATAGTGCCTTCGGTTCCGTTCGAACCCGGGACGGACTTGTATGGATGAATGCTTGCGAAACATCGTCAGGTGGACGATGGGCATTCTAAGGGATATTGTTCTTTATAAAGGTAACGCTTATCCTCAAGCCTCATCAAATGGGAATGACTGAAAATCAGGGGTTATGCAGCAAGGCTAGGTGGGTAGCACCCAAGCAGGGTGAGGTCATTCCAGTCTAGATGTCCCTTTTTATTTTCGGCTTAGTGGTGCGGTTGCTGATCCCAACCGCGGGGTGATCTCACTCGGGACTGTCCAGTAAGGGATGGTTCCGGCCTTGTGTTGCAGGGGATGAAGGGAGTAATCCTCGGTACTGTGATCTAGACCACGTACTGTGACAGGTGGTACCCCAGGCCTAGTCATTAGTTGGAATCCATTCTCCCTTCGAGCCTTGTACGAGTTTTGTTTGTATTACCCACTTTGTGGCTAGTAGCTGGAATTTAATAATGTAACAATTTCGGCTATTTTATAAGTACTTGTATTTAGACCCTATTATAATATCAGAGGATTTCTATAAAAACTGTTTTAGCTATCGTAAGGTAAAAACACGACATGTTTATTTGTGGCGTGGTCTTACGAGATGCTTTTGTTTTCAAAGGATTTTTGAAATTTTAATAATCAATTGGGTGTGATTTTCTCACGCTGGTATTCCAGACTGACTCGGGTGTTATTTAACTGTAATGCTCGGGTCAGACCGAGTATTGTAGGATACAGGATATATTGCTGTGGAGCTCAGGAGACGAGCTGGATGACGATACGTACATTCGTACTTCTTTATATTTATATATTCTGCTGTTTAGGTTGTTATGTATCCATTGTATGTTATTGATGTGAGCTGTGATTGATGTACTCTGATGATGTAATATATGTAAACAGATATATTTGATTTTGAGTAAAGATTATTTATTTTCTATTATATTTTATTCCGCTGCGATAGTTAGATTCTGTTGTTGTTTCTTATTTTCTTCTTCTACCTCTTCTTCTTAAATCCAAATGGTTCGTATTTCTGTGCAACTTGAGTTGATTGTTGTAGAATAGTGTTGACTCAAGGGGTACGGATTTGCGGGGCGTTACATTTGGTATTAAAATTAATTAAATATTTCAATTTTGAATGCCTAAAAAATTCCGGGTCGTCACATTCCTCCCCCCTTAAAAGAATTTCGTCCCCGAAATTACTAATTAGGAAGAATGTTCCAATACTCGTTACTATTTTCCTAAACCAAACAGCTTTCTAACAATTCAACATCCTACCAATTATCTTTTATATAAGAGACTCACTATCTTTCTTACTAACTTCCAAACCTTTCTCTAGTTCCAAACCATACCATTTGCTTAACCATTCAAGTTTCAATTTAAAACCAAATTTTGACTTATCAAAATTTGCTCAAAATATTTCTAACTCCCTAAATTTCCGAAAATTTTTGCCAGCGTCTCCTTTGCGCGGCTAGCTCAGTACAACTACAAAATGGCTCTACGGCCTCCCAAATCCAAAAGGAAAACAAAACGCCAAGTGGCTCAATCCAAATCCCAATCAAATTTCATACCAAATTAAATACATACCTTCTTGTCGAGCATTTCAAATTTATCTCTTGGAATCAAATCAAATTTCCTTTTCTTTTTTATATACCTGCATATCCTGTTTAGCACCAGTATCCAATCACAATATTCCCAAAACATTTTATCGACTTTCTTACAAAATGTCAATATCTATTCATTTCAATATTATCTTAGATTATATTTGCATTATCAATTTCCAATCTAGAATTTACCATTCCTTTCTTAAGTTAGTATAAACATTTCATATGTTTCTTATCTTTATTTCTCTTTACCACTTTTAGTTTATACCTATTTCTATTCAAATCGATTTCCACATTACATATGTATATCATTTATTTTCAACTTTGTACTTTTAAATTTTATCCTTCATTTATAACTAATTTAAGTCATTACTTTAATTAGTTTCATTTACTAACTTATTTTAGTTTCCAATTCTAAATAGTTTTTTCGTTAACAAAATTTTCCAAAAATTTCAAAAATTTTCTAACTCCCAAAATTTCTGAAATTTTTTGGCAGAGTCCCCTTTGTACGGAGGAGCTTTTGCAATTTGACAAAAGATATAAATATATATACATCGACCCACACGGTCGGAAAAACCAAAAACAGTTCATATTTTCTATTTTTATTGCGTAGGCGTACCTTATTTAGCAATTTAAGCAATCGGCTTATTATTTTTAGCAAATAGCACAACCAAATCCAGCCACACGGCTCCCAGGTACCTGTACTTACTCAATTTAAACATGTAAATGCCAAATATATGCAGTTTAACTATATTCCATTTAGTTGCAATGATTAAAACATATGAATTCTAAAGAAATGCACATCACACATTTTCCGTAAGCAATATTTACAAATTTCATACTAATTCAACTGTTTCAATTAATTTATAAACCATCTTCATTCCATTTGAATGGTTTAAAACTCAATCGCTTACATTTAAAATATTTTTTTCTTAAGCAAACTGAACTCATATGTAATTCAATTGCTTTCAAAATCAATTTATTGTACTTCTATCAACACATAGAATGTTTAATTACCCCATTTACAACAAACAACAATTTATTCCATGCAATTTGACGAGATTTAGGTGAATAAATAAGTATTTATGTCTTATAACCAATTTAAATTGATTTCAACTCAATTTATACTTCATTCTATTTCATTTTCAATTTTATTCACAATCTATATATTCTCATTCTCATTGCATTTCATTTTATTAACCAAACTAATTTATTCAAAACCATTAACAATTTAGGCTCTTTTTCATTACCAATTTAATTTCCCCCCTCCCTTTTTTTATTCATTCGCAATCATTAATTTAGCTTGACACATTCCAATTAAATGGCATTCACAATCCATTTATTAACATCTTATTCCATATTTATTTATGCCAACTATTTTATTTAGCTCAAAGATAATCCAAGCTATTTCATCCAATAACTATTTCAATGTTAGATCTATTCAATAGGGTTTCATTCCTTATCCGCCTTCATTTAAACCCATTCTATTAACTAAAACATTCCATTTCCTTATTATCCCTACTTATTTCAATTCTGTAACAATTTAAATGGTTTACTATTATTTATTTAAGAATTTCATTTCATTAAATATTGTCGGCAACCCACCGAATTTTATTTCGATTTGAATTTATTTTCACTTGATTTAAATCCAACCCAATATCATTAAACTTAGTTCAAGTTGATTGAAATTCAACTCTCTTCCATCTATTCAGCTTAAGTCGATTTACTTTAATTTATTTAAATTTTATACTTAAGCTCATTTTCACTTCACCGGCCAATTTTACTCTATTATACTCAACTTAACTCAATTGATTCCAAAGACATATCCACTTTATTTCCCTTATTGGATTTCATTTACATATTTAAACCATTACTATTTTAATCCATTCTCATTTTTATTCCATCCATTTCAATTATATTTATTTTGTTAACACTTCAAGTCTAATTTTAATTAATAACTCAAGTTCTGATTCTATTATTTACCTTTAATTTACCATCAAATTTATTAACTCACAATTCAGCTTCATTCTCAATTACTTTCACTTCATCAACAATTTGAATCAATTTTAATTTATAACTTAAGTTTATTTCCAACTTCATCATAAACTTACCATTTAATTTCATTAACTTTTAATTTTTAAGCTATTTTCTAAACTGGTCGGAGTTCAAACGGTTATTTATTAAATTCCCAACTGAGATAGGAATTGAAGTGACAATTCAATGGAATTGAAACAATTGTGAATACATGAATAGAATTTAAAGGGAATGTGAATGGGAAGAAAATTGATTTGGCTAATATCAATGAAGTTAAATACGTAGGATGTACGTATATTATTCTATTCACATAGTGATTTGATCCAGATTCGAGCACAGAATTTCGAGATAGTTTATCGATCCGAGTTGGGATTTTTCATTCGATTTTCGACGGCGAACCTGGATATGGATTGTTGATTGGTTCTGGATATTCTCTATCATAGTTATAACTATGCAAGGATAATGACGGTTTCTGATCAAGAAATCCGATATGTGTCCGCACTAGGAAGTCGGGTGGACGATACTAGTTCGAAACTGAAATTGTGTGATCGAGCGAGCGATCAGGTTGATATAGCGCATGGATGGTAGGTGTACATCGTACGGATTTGAATGATATTGATATTGAAAAGAGTAATTAAATTGGGATATCTGATTTTGAATAAACAAAGTTGTATATCTTTGTTATATAAGATAAATCTCCTATTGTTGAATTTATTGCTGGAAGAAAAAAAGGATTTTGAAAATGTTTAAAGTATAAAAAGAATTGAATACAAATTTGAAAGTATCCAAAGTTTTAAAAATTATATATATTTGAATATATATATATATAAAGGATCCTATGAGGCTTTTGGAAAGGGTTTTGGAAACCTTTGGATTTGGAAAGGCTTTTGATTTTTGGGTAAAATCAATATTTGAATTTGGAAAGCCTATTTTGAGAATTATCGACTTTGGGATAATCGATTTTGTGTAAAGGAGCTTTGTATGATATCATACTAGGTGTATGATTTGAAGATACTATATATGTATAGTATAAAATATTTTGACGATGGTTCTGGGGAAAAAGGAGCTCCCTTCAAATGAACTTCTCAGGAGTGCCACCGGGTGGTGTTGCCTAGAATCCCGGGGGTTCTAAAGTTGATCCTGTGAGGAGTCCGGACAAACTAGTTCCTGAGGATTATTTTGGTAGTGAAAGTCGATGGCGCTGATGCCTACGGGGGCATTTGGGTTATGCTGTGACGACAGTGTAATTCGATGTCGCTGCGATCTACTGTGGGGGACCATAGCGGAAATTGTGTGGAGGATGAGTGTCGATGGTCTACACTTGATTTTGCCGGGAAGGCAACGCAACATCGGTAGACTGCGATCTGTGGTCAAGTAGGGAGAAGTTTCATTCTTTTGGCTGCGAAATTCGAGGGCGCTGATGCCTACAGTTATATGGGTTTTTGCTGTGATAGCTACGTAACCCCAGTTGTAGCTGCGATCTGTAGCGGGTTCCATGGTGTAATCGAGGGGCGCGGAGGCCTACAATTAATCTATGGATTTCGTCGGGACGGTAACGTAATCATCGGGTTGACTGCGACCATGGATGGGGGTGATGATTTCCAGAGCATCCTCACTTAAGAAATTTCCTCTATTTTCAAAAACTGTTTTCGATATTTTCAGTAACAAATTATTTTCAGAGTAGTTTCACTGCGTGTTGAAAATGGGTTTAACAAGTACTTATAGATTTTCAATCCTACGCCTGATCAACGTATGACTGAATTTCTATGAGGACAAGGATGGACTGGTTGAGACATCGAGTTATAAGAAATATTTTTATAAAAGCTATTTTAAGAATATTATGTGAATTTAAAAGCATTTTTAAAATGGTAAAATAGAAGAGTAGGAATTTTGGAAAATCAAGGGAAATCCGGTTAGGAACATTTAATGAAGGAATTTTTGTAATAAAAATCGAATATTGAAAAAAATAAGTTGGAAGTAAGCTAATCAGATAAATAAGTTATTTAATTGAGTATGTTAATAAAATTTAACTCGGCTAAATAAAATGGATTGTAAATTAATAATGGAGTTTGGAAATGAGTTCGAATTGTGAATGGATCTCGACTTGGTTTAGGTTGCAAACAAAACCCAAGTGAATAGAAATAATTTGAGAATGGCCTCGTATTAATAAAATGGTCGTGAATAAATTAAAATGGATTGGAATTAAATAAATTGATTGAGGTGAAATTAATTTAAATTGGTTATAAGACATAAGTACTTATTTATTCACATGGATATCATCAATTTGTGTAAAAATGAGAGTCTTTTGTCGTAAACGAGATTTAATTAAATTCTATGAATTAGTGGATGCAAATGAAATTGATTTTGAATCATTTGAAGTGAACGTGAGCTTGTTTGGATTATAAATAATGTGAATGTAAGCATTTTGATAAAACTGGCTTCGTTCCTTTTCGAGGACGAAAAGATTCAAAGGGGGGAGGAGTGTGATAACCCGGTGTTTTAGTAGAATTATTTTAATAAATATTTAATCTAATTAAATAAAATGTAAGTAAACCATAGTGAATGTAATTTAAATATTGGTGGTTAGAATATAAAATATAAACGTAAATAAGTAAGCATGAATACCTTTTAAATATTGATAGCTAAAATACAAATACAAATAAATATAAAATATAAATAAGTAAATAATAAGAATATAACTTAAATATTGATAGTCAAAATATAAAATACAAATATAAATACAAAACGAAAAATAAGTTAAATAAACATATGATGTACATTGGGAAAGCTAAGATAACAAAAACAAACAATTTTTATACAAAACATATCTTCATATATGAGGGTGTTTGCTGCAAGTTCAAACTAGAAGCACCTAGACAATCTCTTCATCCATCTGCAAAGTTTACTTTTACATACAATACAAAATATCTTTACACTAAAAACATGTTTACCCCAAATAAGAAAATATCAGCAAATCATACATATGTGCAACGCAAAGGAAAGGACAAACAAGTTATGTTCAAAAAAAAATCTTTGTACAAATACATATCAGCAAAACTAAGTATGTAAACTAAAATAGGGACACATGCATTTAATGACTTTCTTCTCAAGCACAGAACAAATCTTTCCCGCCGAAATTATGTTAAAAATCATATCAATAACTAAGGTAAAATATCTTTAGTCAAAACAAAACAGACTGAATCTAGTTGTAGCCTTTCCAGTAAACACCTACTTATGCAAGGCTGCCTTCTTTATTTATACATTCATTTCATCTCCTTAAAAACAAGCCTTGGCATGCCTGAAAGAAAAAAAAAGTAATGCATCACCATATTTTTTTAGAAAACTCAAATAAGTTCAACGAGCAGATTCAACCACAGGGTTTCAAATCATCAGGGTGTTCTCTGTTTAACAATACCTTGCAGGTGAGAAAACATAAGTTTTTAAAATAGCTTTAAACCTGAAATTTGTCCATGATATCTGAATACAATCCATCTTGTTAGCCTGTAAATTTAGATGGAGCAAAGACATGTTATATGTGTGATTGTTGAATGCCTGTGTAGTTTTAAAAAAAAATTAGGCTCTGTTGCTAACTACAGGTTTGGATTTCTTAATATATTCAATATCTCAACTTTGAATTCGAATTACTTTGTGATTTGTGAATGAAAGTTGTTTGTAACCATGTAGCATTTCACCTAGAAACAATTACAGGAATTTAGAATCAATCTTTGTTTTGGAAATTCAAGTTTTACAGTGAAATCTTAATTTTGGTACAAATTTACTCAATTTAATTTTCAGATTTAAGTATATATTTGAACTCGAAATGCCAAACCATGAATTTTAGTAATCATATCACGAATTTTAGTTTAGTTTTTGGCTTGCAAATTGGGGTTGATCAGTTTTTAGGTTTCGAGTAATTTCCGGCGACGGGTGAAGCTTTGGAGGTCGGGGCTTTGATAGAAGCTTGATTGGTGAACGTCGAGTTAGGGGAAAATGGGAAGTGATTTTTTTAGCTCACGGTGGTGGTGGCTAGGCGATGGAGTAGGGTTTTATCATCGAAATGAGAGGGTTGTTTATTCGAGTAAATGGCGATGGCCACGGGTAGTGAGAGGCGATCGCGACGTGAGGATTAGGCGTGAGAAGTCGAGGCGAAGGTCTGGTGATATTGACGGGGAAACTCGTGGTTGAGATCGATGGTAGTGGTCAACTTTTCGATGAACTACTCCTTCCAGATTTGTGTTCGAAGGTCGTTTTTTTCGTTTGGGCTCAATTTATTTCTCTGGGTTGTCGACTGGAAAGAGGGGGTCGAAGGCGATTTGTGGGGGGTAGCGGTGGTGGTCAGAGGCGTCTCGACCTATGTGCACGTGCACCGTTCAGTGGTATATCCAGGTGGTTGCCATTGTTTCTGTAGGTTAGGAAATTGAATTGATGGTAGGAAGAAGAAGTGTCGTACGAATGTTAGCTCGAGTACTTTATTTTATGGCTCGGGTACTACTTGAGTCGTTCGCGTGTAATTCGAGTATGGTTTTTGAATTAATGTTTCCAGTTTAAGATTTACATCAAGTTTTTAAATAAATTAAAAAAAATAAAATAAAAGAGGGAAGTCGAGTAAAGTTGAAGATCCCCGGGAAGGACCTGGTTGAACCCAGAGTGGAATTTAAAACAGTTTTATAAAGTTTCATAAAAACAAAAATAAAAAAAACAAGAGAAGAAGTTTTTAAATGTAATTAAAATAAGATTTAACGAATTTTTTTTTAGGGATTATCTCTTGTATGATAATGTTTTAAATACTAGTTTTAAAAGTTGTATGATATTTTACTTAATTTTATTAAGTAGAACCGTAAGTTTATTTTAAACTTAATTTTTTTAAATATGAAATCAAATAGTAGAGGAGTTATATGTTTTATATTATAACGATAATAAGTGATTTTAAAGATTTATTAGACATTAATAAAGATAAAAGGGTTATCTTACAGTCGATTAAGATCTGGAATAATAAATGATTAATTAAACTAACGAAGAAATTTTAGGAGAAATTAAATGATGAAAGTAATAACTATTGGAATTATTTAAGTAATGTAATTAATTAAGGGTAACAAATTACAAAATGAGACTAATCAAGCTGATTAATAAAGATTTGATTTAACTAGAACAATAATTCATTTGTGTAATTAATTAAGGACAATTACATAATGCAATTAAGCATGATTAATTAAGGGTGATTTATCAAGATGGATAATTAAGGGATGATTAATTAATTGAATATAATTAATTTATGTTAAATAAGCCAGATTTATAAGTAAGAAAGTAATTAAATCTGATTCATTGGTAGTTAATTGAATGAATTAGAAATGGTATGACTAATTTATATTGCTAATGAATAATTGAATGATATTTGAATGCCTTGGAATATTTGTTATCCTTGATAAGTGATTGTGATGCTTTGTAAAATGAAATACTTTCGCGATATGATGTGTGGATGGGCAATGATAATGTGGTTGTGTATTAATAGTGAATTGTTGAGTAAAGGTGACACCTTTTATTTAAAATTGAATTGCATTTCACTTGAACGACATATGTTAAGATAAACTGAATTCGAAGAGACCGGAGTCGGGTATTAGTTAATACCGGAAACCACTTCGATTGTTTATAGATTGATATGTGAAATCAATAGGCTGGAATGGAAAAATTTAAGTAAATTGGGTCATCTAATCTAAGTTCTGGTATTTAGAAATTGATGTGAAAAATAAGCAATGTCTATAACAAATCTTGAATTTGTAAATTGAGACGAGTTACCCGGGTTTTAAGTAAGCCTTTGTTCTAGTATTTTGTGTTAGATGGGTTTACTCACGCTGGTTTCCAGCCTGACCCGGGTGTTACTTTGATGTAATGCTCGGGTCAGACCGAGTATTACAGATTTCCAGGTAGATACGTTCTGGAGCTCAGGAGGCGGGCTGGATGACAAGGGCGAATAGAATATTTCCGCTGTATTTATATATATTCCGAGTCATGCTGGGTGGTATATTCAGTGACTGTATATATGTGAAACTCTGATGTATATTAAATGTAATCGACAGATATAGTATTATTTTGAAACTATTATTATTTATTTATTATTATATTTTATCCACTGCGACTGTGAATTGTTGATGTATCTGTTCTTCTTCTATCTCTTTCTTCTTTTTTATAACTATCTGGAATTTTCGGCTTCGAAAATTTCGGGTCGTTACAGTCATTTTATCTTATAACCACAATTTCAGACTATATAGCTCTTACTGTCTTAAGGTATAAATTTTCATTTCCAAAACCATTTTGAAGTGATAACTTCACATACCTACTTGGTATATCAAATCAAATTTCCAATAAAATTTTCAAATTCCAAGCACTTGTTTTCACCAAAACAAATTTTCTCCATTTGAACATTTCTAAAACAACTTGTATGTCCAACAATTTCATACAATTTATCATGACCAATTATCCTGGTAGCAATCCATCACTTAAGAAACTCGAAAATGAATACTGATGATGTGGCCATCACCATCAGGATTATTTTCCAGCGACTGTAGTGAGTTCAGTGCTTCCTTACTTCCACAAAAAAAAAATTCCAAACAATTTCCATTCAACTATATTTTCCAAAACAATATTCCATCATTGCCTTTAAATCTTTGAAAAAATCATTTCAAACATTCCCAAGATTTCAAATTCCCAAATCCTTTTGTTTAAATTCTTCAAATTTCCGGGACTTAAATTCTGTTTAATCAAATTTTAGTTATATTCCTTTAAACCATACTTAGATAATTTAATTTGGTTATAAACCATTCAAATTTACATTTTTTATTTGATTGTACTATTAACAATCAAACATCCAAGTATATATAGTTATTTCAGAAAAATATTTCTTTTATATCAAAATATAATTTTGGGTAAAATTATTTCATTTACCCTACCGTTAAAAACAATACTGTGTCGGTCTACCTTGATTAAGAGTTTAGGAATCCCTATCGATGAAATGGCGTCCCACACATCGACCAAAATCTATAAACACTCAACTGATAATTCAACACAATATAAAAACAAATTTATATTCACTAACAAGTATGCGCTCATATCTATTGATACTCTCAAACTCATTCTAGAGTTCTACAAACTCTATTCTATGAGTAATTCCTACCAGAGCCAAGGTTATCACCAACCTATGCTCTAATACCAACTGTGGTGACCCGCCCCTCTACTACCAGAAAGACGTATCATCATTTAGAAAGAAAGGGATAGAAATAGAAGAGAAAGAGAAAGAAAAGAACAACAACATCAGAATATCACAGCGGAACGGAACAAAATATAATATATCACATAAATATTTCATAGTTTTACATATATCAGAGTTATACAATATCAATACACAAGATAGTTATACATACATCTATCGCTACATACATCAGAGATACATCATACATCAACTACTGACACAACGGAACTAGATAGATAGCTACATACGTCTGGGAACTCCTGCTCCAAGCTCCTCCAGAAAACAAAGTTCGAAACCTATCTCTTGGCTACTCATGAAAATTTGAGTACCCAAGAGTTTATGAAAAACAAAATATAAACTCCGGGTCAGACATGGGCCTGGTATGAGTAAACGGTTTAAAGTTGTTTAACTTTGAAAACATTTGAAAATAAAGGTATCACGTAAGACTCCCCACAAATAAATACGGGTAAGTTTTTGCCTTACGCTAACCAAAACATTTCCTAGGAAATCCAGTGATATTATAATAGTGTCTAGGGTTTTCAAGTAAATAGAAAATAGCCGAAATTGTTACATCTATTAAATTCCAGCTACTAGCCACAAAAGTGGGTAATACAAATCAAAACCGTAGGGTCTCGTAGGGAAAATGGATTTCCAACAATGGCAGGGCTACTGGGGTACCGCCCGTCACAGTACGGGGCCTAGATCACCGTACCGAGGATCACTCCCAACCCCCTGCAACACAAGGCCGTAACCATTCCTTACTGAACAGTCCCAAACAAGATAAACCCCGCAGTTGGCGCGACCAACCGCTCACTACCGAAATATAAAAGGGACATCTAGACAGGGGAAATTTCTTGTCCTGCTTGGGCATGACCTACCTAACCTTGCTACATCTCCCCTGTTTTAGCCATTCCCGGTTGATGAGGCTTGAGGCTGCGATTACCTTTATAGAACATATCACTTAGAATGCTCAACGTCCGCCTGACGATGTGCTGAAAGCATTCAATCCATACGAGTTCGTTCCAGGTTCGAACGAAACCGAAGGCATTATCTCGTTACACTCGTTTTGGAATCACCCTCGGAGTCAACGACGATAACCCTTGCATTCTGAATACATCATGTAACGACCCGTAAATTTTCTATAATTAAAATAGCTAATTTAATAAGTTTTCGTGATTTAATGTGAGAAAAAAATTTGTAATTCGTTTGAAATAATAATAACTGGAATGAATTGCAACAATAACTATCTAAGTAATGATAAATAAAAGCTACTTAGTGAATGCCTTTGCAATCAATAGTTGAATAGGATAATAAATGTTGAATTCATTGGGTATAATGGAGTAACTGATTGATAAGTAAAATCTATTTAAAATCAAATATTGAATATAGAATAGGTAAATTGTTTAAATTAAATATTTAAAACTTATTGAATACTTGAATAACTGTAAAATGACAATAGTGTTCTAAATTGTGAATTGGTTTTAAAGGTTGAATCTTATAAGTTCAATTTCGATATTTCAAGAGATAATGAATTATTGGATAAGCGAAATTGTTTAAATTTAATATTTGGAATTTATTGAATAAATAATGGGAATTGAATAACCGTATAATGGAAATGGTTGTTCTATAATTTTAATTCATTTCAAAAGTTAATTTTTTAAGTTTGTTTTGAATATTTCAAAAGATAGTGATTTAAGAATAATCAAATTTGTTTAAAATTTAATATTACAAATGTTTGAATAATTAAATTTCGAATTTGATATGATTAATTTGATATTGAAATTTAATATATGAAAATAGAGTGAATAATTTAAATTTGATTTAATATGATTCAAATTGGCTTTCAAAGCGAATGTAAGTTATATCGGGATTTTAATAGAGTTAATAAAATTTTAAAAATTGGAATTTATTTGATAAATTGAATAACGGGTTTAATATGATTAAAAATGATTTGTAAAATTTTATTTTACCATATTAAAGTTAGAATGATGTTGTAGAACTTTTAAAATCGAATTAAAAGTAAATTTTTGAAAATTGAATATTTTAATATTTAATTATCGATTGGAAAATAGCCAAATTTTGAACAATCTCAGAATTGGACGAAACTAGTTCCATTGGATCCGTAATAGTTAGTTATTATGGGATTTCAATTTTCGTAGTAATCGGAGTTGTCGTTTGACCGTGGCAGCTCGGAACGCGTTGAATTTGTTTTAATATTAATTTGGCGAGTTAAAATAGCCATTTTTCAAACGGTCTCGGACTTCGATGAAACTAGTTTCGTCGGATCCGTAATGTGATATTATTGTAAGATTTCAAATTTCATGTCAATCGGATTTACCGTTTGTCCGGGGCAAGCCAAAACGCCTAGAAAATCGTTTAATCGGTTTAATTTAAAATCGATCGTTTATTGCCATAACTCGCACATATGATTGAATTAGCTTCCAAAACCTATTCTATTGTGTCCGGAACGCGGGATGAACCCTAGAAACGTGGGTTACCGCGCGTAAATCGGAGTTTGGAAAAGCCGAATGAATAATATTCGTCGTTTCCTATAAATAGCCCTTTATTCACAAATTAAAAACAAAAAAAAGGGCCTAGGGTTACAGCCGCCATTGTCATATTCAATGGCCTGAAAACACCATTGTTAACGCTTAGATTTGAACGCTAACACCCCGGTGTGTGAAGTGTAGTTGTGAAAGCACCACCCGATAGATCGGGAAAGAATTACAAGCAAGTAATAACGGAAAAGCAGTAAACAACAGCAATTTTATAGTGGTTCGGCTTATGGGTACAGCCTACGTCCACTTTAAGTACTTTTATTGATGATCTCGTTACAAGTTGATACAATTCTTCCCAAGTACAATTCACTTTGAACTACAAGAAACTTAGAACAAGTATTTTAAACTTCGAAGGAGATGAGAGTCTTTGAATCCATATTGGATGTACGTGATCTCTTGTTGAAGTTGTTTGTAGCGTTCTTAGTGTCTCGAGAGCTTCAAGTGTTGAATTGGTTTGGAATGCAGCAGAGTATCAGCGCTTGAAGAGAATGAGCAAAAGTCCTTTTCATGTTGAATGCGGCCTTGTATTTATAGGCAAACTGTTTAGGCTGAAATTGCTAAGTCATGAGTCGTGACCGACTCATGATGAGTCGTGAGTCGTCTGCGAGTCACCCCTTTGCAACATGATTTTGAACTTGCCTCTGAGTCTTGTGTCGTGTGTCGACCTATCCTTTGAGTCGTAGGCTTTCCTGAGTCGTGCCATCCTTAACCCAGAATCTCCTTAACCCGTCAGGTTCCTTAAGTCGTAGCGGCCTCTTGAGTCGTTCATCTCTTGAGTCGTAAACCCAATGAGATACTTAAGGACCTTGAGTGGATGAGTCGTGATCAGATGAGTCGGTCTTTGATGAGTCGGAACTCGAATGAGTCGTTGGATCGGTCTAGGCCTTGAGTCGCAGACCGCTGAGTCGTTGATCCATACTGTATCTTTAAGGCGCTAACTCGCTGAGTCGTTGCTATCAATGAGTCGTTGACCCATTGAGTCGGCAATCCCTGAGTCGCTTCATCAGTTGAGTCGCTGATTCCTATGAGTCGCTGACTGCCTTATCTGTTGAGTCGGCCTAAGTTTCAGTGGGGTTAACATTTGCCCCTCGAAGCACGCGCCTGAGTCGTAGGTCGCGTGCTTCGACTTATCTTAACTCGCTTGTGCCGACTCATGCCCTACTTCCTTGGTATAAAATGGATGAACCGTCACTTCTATCTTCTTCTTCCTTTATCAGTCTTTTGAGTCGTGCTCCGCCATTAACACATCTCCAAGCTCCCAAAAATAATTTCAACTCGAATTAGCACCCAATCCTCTCTAGCAACATACAATCGTAAGCGATTTCTTCCCTTTCTTCGATCGTTGATCATTATTGTCTTACACGCTTAATCTTTCGCCTCCGATTTGCCTCTTCGTGTCTTACGAGTCTGGTTAGATTTGATTGCTGATGAACTTAGGTTTGCTTGATTTTACTTACGGCGATTCATCACTCGAGGCAATCGTGTAGTGTGACGAACCTGTGGTTAACCATTGCAATGTTATTGGGTTATCGGGTTAGATGGTTAATGGGTTAGGAGCTAGAAGGTTAGTGGGTCAGAGTGATTCGAACATTGCCGTAGGTTTGACTTAGCTATTCCTGTATGACCCAGTGACTCCTATGATTTAGCCATGGTACGATTCATCATACTCCTCGACCTGAGCTTTGAGTCGCGGCCGAGACAAGACTTTGAACCTGAGCTCTTTTAACATTCCCCACGGTCTAGCCTTTGAGTCGTTGCCGAGACAAGACTAGGAGATAATCTCCTTATTTCCATGACTCATGACTTGGCACTGCCGACTCAGAACTTTTGAACCGTTGATGGGTTATGACTTGTGAATTCTGTCTGAACACTGGACCATTGTATTAACTTTGAACTGTTGAATTTTATTGCACTCATTCACAGGTTATTTTGACTTGCAAGCTAACAATCTGTTCAATATAACATTCACAGAAAACTGGGACGAATATACTGTCATTGATTGCCCACATCGAACGACAGATTAGTTAATGATAGATGAATAAACTGCATGTATGAAGTGCTTTTAACATATCAATTTCAAACAAAATACCAAAGCAATACTGAAATAGTCAATTGAAATCGACTTGCTTGCACTAATATTATGTTTGAACTCTTAGATTAACAAGTTCTGAAATGTTTACAATCGATCAAGCATCGATTAGTATAATTCCAGTTATGTATACTTGTCACTTTTATTAGTCTTGCACAACACTTCACACTTTTTAGGAAACGCGCACCTTCGCATTTGAACATCCAGTTGCTTGTGTAGAATGACCTCTCACCGAGAAGAAGAAGTGGTAACTCAAGAGGAAGAAACTTTTCCGATAGCTGTTCCCATAGAGAATCCTCCGGAGAGAACCCCGACTATTCTAACTTCGAGAGCGTTTGTCCAGCTGCGCACTCAATTTGGCTTTGCTGAAAGCGATGTTCTTTTCCCTGGGCCAAGTGATACTGCTGACAACCCTCCCTACGGCTTTGTTGCAGTCAATCGCCAAATGTGCTTAAGTGGGGCGATTCCTCCTTTTAACGACTTTCTTCAACAGTTCCTGCTTCGGTTGTCTATCTCTCCATTCCAATTACACCCCAATGGCTACGCCATTCTGATGGGGTTATGTGTTCTATTTAGGAGAGTTTTGGATCGATTACCAAGCTTCGGGGAGATCTGCTATTTTTGCTCATTCACGGAAACTAAAGACCATCCCTCCATCGTGGTTATAAGAAGCGCTCGAAACCGCAAACTTATTACTGATCTTTCCGAAAGCGCTCACGGATTTTTGAATCAGTTTTTCTTTGTTCGCTGCCCTCCAGGGTTTTATGCCATCTGGAGAGTGGGAAGTAAGATTTCCTGTCTTTACTTTTTCCGTTTTGAAACTTTCTCGAGATCTGAACTCTCAGTTGCTAATTTCATTCTTTTCCTGTTTTTAGCACTTCCACCCCCTGCTCGGGACCCAAGTCTTAAGCAAATTTTTGAAAGATTAAATGCCGTGCCGGTAGAAGAGAGGAGCATAAAGTTTCTGCTAAACGATGAACTTTTACATCAATACGGACTCCTCCATCCCTCTCGCTTTACTCGGCCTCGTGAAGCTCCAACGGAGGTTCCTGATTCTCCGGTGAAAACTCCTGATCTTCCGATCTCCACTAAAGAGCACATACGAGGAGAAATTTCTGCAGAAACCTTATTAGTAAAGTGCTCTACTCCAAGAGACGATACGGGACCCTCCAAAAAGCCCGCAGTTGCTCCCATTATTGAAGAAGAAGAGGAGCTCCTTTCCCAAACCAGGAAGAGTGCTGACAAAGGAGCTGATGGAGGGAATCAGGTTGGGCATGACGGTGATGACGTCTTTGGGGATTTAAGTGACATAATTATTACTTCCCAAGAGCTCTTTAAAGAAGACCCTGCTCATGGTAAAGCTATACCTCCGACGATTGAAGCAACATCTGCCCTCCAACAGACTCTAACTCCTTTATCTCAAGAATTGTCATCAACAGTGAAATCTATCACTTCCCCCCAACAGAGGAGTGGTTCGTTAGTCCAACGCGAGTAGCTTGCACTTCACACACAACTAAGGATTTTCCAGCACATTTATGCACTTATCTTCTTATACTTTAGAGATTTCTAAAGCTTACTTTTCTTATTTCAGATTCTTCAATGACACGCGGCGGATCGTATTATCAGGATTTCCAACGCTACGGGGGGCGTGGTCAATATGATTATCGGCGTTACTTTCCCTCCTATAGAGAGTCTGACGAAGAGAGGGCTGCTCGAATGGCTCGTGAAAGGAGGGATGCAGAAGAGCGTTATGACAGAAGGGATAGGGATGAGCACCATGATTCTCTGCAGAGAAGTGACGACTTTCACAAAAGGAAATCTCACGACGACCGAGGAAAAGGTCATGTAGCTGAAGATTCAGGCAAACGAGCCCGACATGGTGAGAGACATACTTCCACTATTCCCGAAAAGCCTACTGCCCCTGCCCCTCTTGACATTCCTTCCGACTCTCCTGCTCTCGGGAAGGAGGACATCCAGACAATAATAAGCAGACCTAAATTTCAAGTGGGACCTGGCCCAGCCACTTTACAAAGTCGTTTTCCACAATGGTGCTTAAAGGGTGTGAGATTCGACCTCGACCTGGTTCCTATTGACAAGCCTGCTATGCTACGAAAACTTGACGCCGTCAAACTTGATATCGAGAGGATGTCAAACTGGCAGAAGCTTGTCGATGAGCTTCAAAGAGTTAACCGTGCCAACTTAGAGGCCATGCTCACCATGGAAAATGATAAGGCCGAATGGCAAAAGGTCGTTAAGCAACACGACACCGAAATGAGGAACATTGCTTCTTACAATGAGGAGCTTGAAGCAAAAGTCGAGGAATTGAAACATGAGCTTGCTGCTTCCTCTACTTCATATTCTCAGAAAGAAGAAGTGCTCCTGAAGCAAGTGAGAGACGCTCACGCTAGCCAGAGGGATGCCGAAGACAGGCTCGAAGCACAAAAAAGAATCAGTGAAGGCTATGTCTCTGATATTGCTGAGCTTCGAAAGAAAAACAACTCCCAGGAGGCGGAGATACAAATGCTTAAGCTTCAGCTTGCCAAAACTGAAAGGGAGCGCGATGAGGCTGTCGCCGGCAAAATCGCAGCCAAAGAATCTCATGAGGCGACCAAAAACAGCTTCGGCTCAACATTATTCGACTTCTACTTGCATAGCGTCTTGGGGCGTGGAAGCCTCGCTTTTCTTGGTCCTAAGTACGAAATCACTTTAGCTGAAGTGTGGGAGGCCGCTCTTGAGATGCTTGGTGCTGAAGGTGCCGGTTACGACGAATCAGCCCTGGAAAGGCATTATTTTGATGATGACGCTCGCGCTGCCCTCGCCAAGGGAAAGGAACAACTTGCCAAATTAAGAACTGAAGTGACGGAAGGGGACCGGCTGGGGAAAACCACCTCAACTACTCTAGTCCAGCCACCTTCTTCGTCTGAAGTCGACATTATTGGTTCCAGTTCCCATCTCGCATCTCCCACCAAAGTTACCGCTGATATTACAAGCATACAAGGTGGAGACGAGGGTGAAGAGAGCGCTGATGCGCAAGCTTATGAAGTCGATATCAGGAAACCAGCTTCTCCAGGTAACTTCACTGTTAATCTCGCTACTGTCAATTCTGCTCAAGCGGGTTACTCATTTATTTCGCATGAGTTTCACGAGCTCCTTGGCTATTTTCTCAACCTTGACGAGCCTTCATCTCCTCTCTTTACTGACTTCATTGGTGAACCTTCATCTCCTCTTTTTACTGACTTTAACCTCTTTTCTTCTGTAGAAAAAGTATCAAGCACTGCTCAAATCTCTACTTCTCCGGTAATCCCTCCTCCATCTCTTCAGGTGGCGCCTCCTTCTGCTTCGCAACCTGGATCACAGGAGGAACAAATAGAGGCTCTCCATGGCCTGGATGATCCCATTGCTTCGCAAGAGCAAAAAGATGAGGGACTTAAGGGAGGCGACATATCTCCGGAGCGGACTCCTTCTGACGACATAACTTTATCTAAACTTGTCACTCCAGGAAGTGAGTCCTCCTCGAAGAGGAGAAGGAAGCAAGGAGCATCAAAGAGGAGAGGGAAGATAATCACTGCCACTGAAGAGGAGCCAGAAGTTGGGCCAGCTGCGCCTACCTCTCCTTCCTCCCTTATACCCACTGGCCGACCTGAAAAGCTGGTCATTCGGTCGGGTAAAGGGTCCAAAGGCAGTAAAAAGAAGTGAAGACTTTAGCTTTTTGTCTTTTGTATGAACTGGCCGAAAGTTGTGCGGGTACCGGCCCCCCGCTTTTATTTTAAAACCTGTATCTGCATTATAGTTGAATAAAATGATTCTTCGTTTGTACAAACTTCTGTTTGAATTTGAGAATGCATTTACTATTTATTTTTTGCACAAGTTTGTTTATATGATATTGCAGCGGGCTTATGGTATGTTGTTTGAGTATTACTTTACTAATGCAGCTATACTACTATACCATGTTGCCCCCATACCTTAAGCTTGCCGCAATATTTTATACTTCGAGGGGACTTGCACTCTTATTTGTTAAAGAATAATTATTTTATTCTTTAAAGAAATTTTTTGTAGAGTACAACTCCCTTCGTATAAGTTTCTACGCTTTGTCGTTCGAAGAAATCACTTTTCCCTTTTGCTTATGTGCATATTTTACCAAGTGAATTCCTCTATGTGGTAAAGCGGACCTCTGAAGGGTACTTTAACTCCCTCTCTTTTCTCTTTTTTTTTCCGAGGAAGATTATTCCCCAGAATAGGTAAATTATTCTTTATTCGGAAGTTAAAGTATGCCCCTGATAAGGATTTTTTTTTTATAGAAAGTTGTACCTCTGAGGAGGGATTTTTCACGTTTCAACACTTGGAAGTTTTATTTCAATCTCGGTGAAACGTGTACCTCCAAAGAGTTATGCCTTAGAAATCCTTTTCACGTTTCAACACTTGGAAGTTTTATTTCAATCTCGGTGAAACGTGGGTTTCCGAAGAGGTCTTTCTTCTTAATTGTGTCCCCGGGAGGGGGTTGTACCTCTGAGGAGGGATTTCTCACGTTCCAACACTTGGAAGTTTTATTTCAATCTTGGTGAAACGTGTACCTCCAAAGAGTTGTGCCTTTGAAGAAAGCCTTTTCACGTTTCAACACTTGGAAGTTTTATTTCAATCTCGGCGAAACGTGGGCTTTCAGGAAGGTCTTTATCTTGTTTTTGCATTTCAACTTTGGTGAAGTGAAATTCCGAAGAGCGGTTATTACACTTCAACTCCTGGCGAAATGTGCCTCCGAAGAGGGCTTTTATTTTGTTTACATTTCAACTCTGGTGAAGTGATATCCCGAAGAGCGGTCATAACACTTCAACTCCTGGTGAAATGGGCCTCCGAAGAGGGCTTTTATTTTTTGGCATTTCAACTTTGGTGAAGTGAAATCCCGAAGAGCGGTCATAACACTTCAACTCTTGGTGAAATGTGCCTCAGAGAGGGTTTTCATCGCCTGGAAGTTACTCTCTCATGGTTGGAGGGTCATGACTCCTCCAATCTTTTTTGTTGAGTAGAGAACTTTCTTTTTTGTGGCGTATGACCCATTAGAGGTCTTTTATCCTCCGAAGAGGACTTGTGCTGCTGATGGTAGCTTTGGTTGTTCCTCTGTTCACTTGCTTATGCCTTTTCAGCAATCCTCTCTTTTTTTTTAGTTTTCATTCCCCTTTTCTTGCAAGTAGCTTGTTTAATCCAAGGAAGTGTACTTCATTGCCAGGCAAGTTCGTGAGAACGGGCACTAGCTTCCTAATCGGATGTTTGTTTGTTCAAACAATCTCAATTTATCAGCAAGGGCTCGTTTCTATCGAAATCATTAGCCGTTCAATTGAAGTATTTCCTATCTAGGATTTGAATTCGGGGTCTTTGTGACTTGAAATTTGTTTGTTGAATGATGGTGAGAATCGCTCGGTCTTATTATGCGCAAGTTTTATCTCCATTGTCTGCAAAAATTTAAATCGACATTTCAGCAATACATTTTATGTATTTTTATATCGAAAACAAAGCAAACATATAATGATAATAAGGAACACAAGATTTATAGTGGTTCGGCCATGAAATTGGGCCTACATCCACTTTATATTCTTTCATTATTTACTTGCATCAGTTTCACAATTGCTTTCAATTACAAGAATCATACATTCATAATTCTTTTTACAATGTTTCAACAAAATTTTCAAGTAAAGTATGGACGCAAGTGATTGCCGTTCCATGCCCTTGGAATTTGATCTCCATCAACAGTGGTGAGCTTGAATGTGCCGTCAAGAAGTTTCTGATCTATTACATACGGTCCTTTCCAATTTGGCCCAAACACACCTGTCGCGGTCATAATTCTTTTCAAGACTAGATCTCCAATTTCAAAGCTGCGTTGACGAACTTTGGAATTGAAATGTCTGGCTATCCTTTGCTGATGAGCTGCAACTCTGAGGTTAGCTTCATCTCTTTTTTCATCAAGGAGATCTAGTGCTTCAAGTTGTAGCTTCTCATTTTCTGCTTGATTGAAATGGATTCTTCTGTGTGAAGGGACCTCTGTTTCAACCGGGATCATTGCTTCCGATCCGTATGCTAACGAAAAAGGAGTATGCCCAGTTGCAGTTTTGTGAGTAGTTCTGTATGCCCATAGTGCAAGTGGTAGTTTATCGACCCAACCACCTTTTGCTCTTTCGAGTTGCTTTTTGATGGTTGATTTGATGATCTTGTTCACTGCTTCCACTTGCCCGTTTGCCTGCGGATGAGCTACTGCCGAAAAGCTTTTCTGGATTTTGAATTGTTTGCAAAAATCCTGGAATTCCTCGCTTTCAAACTGAGTACCATTGTCTGTGATTATTTTCTGAGGCACACCGTATCTGCAAATGATATTCTTGGTCACAAAGCTTATCATTTTTTTAGAAGTGATAGTAGCCAATGGTTCAGCTTCAGCCCACTTAGTAAAATAATCAACTGCAACAATAGCATATTTAATCCCTGATTTAGCAGTTGGTAGCGGCCCAATGAGATCCATTCCCCAAATTGCAAATGGCCATGGACTGACCATCTGTGTGAGTTCGGTAGAAGGTGCTCTAGGAATTTTGGCATATCTTTGGCATTTGTCACATTTTCGGGAGTAATCTGCAGCATCCCGATTAATTTCTGGCCAAAAATATCCGTATCGGAGAATTTTCTTTGCTAATGTTTGACCACCTGAATGATCACCACATTCTCCTCCATGCACTTCAGCTAGGATTGTTTTGGACTCTTCCCGGGATACACATCGAAGCAATGGCATTGAGAATCCCCGTCTGTACAATTGGCCATCCTGAATTACATAGCGAGAGGCCTTCCTTAGTAGCTTTCGTCTTTCTATCGAGTTTTCTGGCAGAGAACCTCTGAGTAGGTAATCCAGTATTGGAGTCATCCATGACTCTTGTTCTTGAGATACATTCATAATCCAGTCTATATCCATCCCGTCTATACTTGGCGCTGAAAGGACTTCTACAGGGACCAATCCCAATAGTTGAGCTTCACCGGAACTTGAATACTTTGCGAGGGAATCTGCCTTCGTATTTTCTTCCCGAGGAATGTGGCTTATTGAATAGTGATCGAGTTCACATAGGAGTTCCCAAGCCTTTGACAAGTAGGAAGGCAGGTTTCCACCTTTTGCTTGAAATTCCTTCTTGACTTGGCATACAATAAGCTGAGAATCACTGAAAATTTGTAATGCTCGAATGTTTAGCTCTTTAGCGATTTTCAGACCTGCAATAAGAGCTTCATATTCTGCTTCATTGTTTGTTGAAGGAAATTCCAGTCTTAGTGCATAACATAATGATCGACCTTCAGGAGTTTCAAGTACCACTCCGGCTCCAGAACAGTAGTCATTTCTTGCGCCATCAACATACATCTTCCACTGGATTGGAGAATCATTGATCGCTTTTTCCTCACCATTATCTTTCTCTGTGAATTCTGCAATGAAATCGGCTAAAGCTTGTCCGTTGATTGCTTTTCGGGGATGATAAGTGATGTCATATTGACTGAGTTCAATGTTCCATTTTAGAAGGCGACCCGAAGTTTCTGGGCGAAATAGGACTTGCGTTAGAGGTTGATCGGTGAGCACTTTGATAGGATGAGCTTGGAAATATTGCCTCAGTTTCCTCGATGCAACTAGTAGGCAATAGGCGAGTTTTTCCAACTTGGAGTAATTCAGCTCTGCCCCAGTGAGTCTTTTGCTGATATAGTAAACTGGATGTTGAATCCTTTTGTCTTCCCGTATCAGCGCTGCACTTAGAGCATGAGATGATACTGCCAAGTATATAAGAAGATCCTCACCATTGCCTGGTCTAGAAAGTATCGGAGGCGTTTCCATATGACGGATCAACTCTTCAAAAGCTTTTTGGCATTTGGGAGTCCATTCAAAGTTCTTCTTTCCTTTTTTCAGGGCATCGAAGAATGGGATGCATTTATCAGTGGCTTTGGAAATGAACCGACTCAGGGCGGCGATCTTTCCGTTGAGACTCTGCAATTCCTTCTTTGTTCTAGGAGCTTTAACTTCTTTCAAGGCAGTAATTTGAGCTGGACTAGCCTCAATGCCCCTAGCACTGACGATAAAACCTAAGAACTTTCCGGATTCGACCCCAAATGTACATTTCAGGGGGTTAAGCTTCATTCTGTATTTCCGGAGGACTGCGAACATTTCTGCTAAGTGTTCAATGTGATCCGCTGCTTTCCTGGACTTCACTAACATGTCGTCGACGTAGACTTCCATAGTTTTGCCCAATTGCGGTTTGAACATAGCATTAACAAGTCTTTGGTAGGTTGCCCCTGCGTTTTTCAATCCGAAGGGCATAACCTTGTAGCAATAAAGTCCAACGTCTGTGATAAAGCTTGTATCCTCCTGATCCGGCTCATGCATCATGATTTGGTTATAACCGGAGTAGGCATCCATGAAAGATAACAATTCATGTCCCGCGGTTCCGTCTACCAGTTGATCGATCCTGGGTAATGGGAAGCAATCTTTGGGGCAAGCCTTGTTTAGATCAGAAAAATCAATGCACACTCTCCATTTTCCATTAGCTTTCTTGACCAACACAGGATTTGAAACCCAATTTGGATATGTAGATTCTTTGATGAAGTTATTTTCCATGAGTCGATCAACTTCTTCTTTTAATGCTGCTGACCTTTCTGGACCTTGGGTTCTTCTTTTCTGTTTAACTGGCGTAAACTTTGGGTCAATATTCAGAGCGTGTACTGCAACTTCTGGGGATATTCCACACATATCGGCATGAGTCCAAGCAAAGACATCCAGATTTGCCTTCAGGAAAGATATCAAGATATTCTGAATTGACACATTAAGCTGTGAACCCACATTCAACACCTTATTTGGGTCCTTCGGGTCAACAGGTACCGGAACTGTCGTTTCCCCCGGTACTACTCTATTCTCCCCTGTACTGGCTTTTCTGGGATCCATTTCTTTCCGTGCCCCGCTGTGCTCGCCAGTGCAGGGTCCACTCTGTAATTGCTACAAGGCTGGGTCCCTGATGCGGACTGGGGTTGCCGCATCCTTTCCCATTTCTCTTTTTCTTGACTCTCGCAGCTCTGTCCAATAGCATTCTCGCGCAGCATTTTGATCCCCTTTTATAACTCCTACTCCATTGTCAGTAGGAAATTTAATAGTGAGGCACCACGGGGCTAGGATAGCTTTGAATGCTGCGAGTGTTGGACGGCCAAGAAAAGCATTATAAGCAGAATATTCATCGACGATCACAAAGGTTTGCTTTCGGACCACTTTCCTTTCTCCTTCCCCAAGTTCTACAAACAGATCGATGGTTCCTACTGGTTGCTTTGGCTCCCCAGTGAAGCCAACGATTTTCTGTGATGAGGCTTGCACATCGATCATAGGGATTTTCATCTGGTCAAATGTCTTTTTGAAGAGGATATTACATGATGCTCCGCAGTCAATGAGGACTCTTCTGACAATGGCTGGTCCAATACCAGCCGAGATGACCAAGGGATCTAAAGTAGGAGCTTCAATACCTGTAGAATCTCTGGCTCTGAAAATAATATCATCCCTGAAAGTTTTCTGTTGTTTTAGGGGCGTAGTGTCTTCTAGAACAAAGACGTCTTCTTCGGCTGGAGCATATTTCAAAGCCCTGGAATATCTCTCCATCTCACCCCAACTCTTGCCAGCTGGGTGAGGTCCTCCGGAAATGACATTGATAACGGGCCTTCCAGATTCATGCCCCGTAGCTTTCTCACCTGCCCCAGGCTGATGAACAGGAGCCCGCTGCCCCTGACTCGACGATGCAGGATTGTTGCTATTCTTTTTCACGAATTGCTGCAACTTGTTTTCTCTTAGCAACTCTTCAATCAGATTTTTCAGCTGGCGGCATTCATCAGTTTCATGACCTGGTTGATTGTGGAAGCGGCAGAATTTCCCGCTCTGTATGGCTTTTTTTCCGGTTCTCAAAGGGATAGGTTTAGGGAAATCGACGGAATCTTTAGTGGCCAGGTAGATGTGCTCCGGTGTATGTGATAATGGAGTATATTCTGATGGCTTGAAGGATCGGGGCTTCTTCAGATTACCCTGTTTCTTTCCATTATTATTCTCCCTTTTCTGCCCCACCGATTCATTCTTGCGTGGAGCGACAGTGTTGTCTTCAGCTTTTTCCAACACTGCCTTTATTGGCCAAGGACGACTTTCCAAGCGAATGAATTCGTCTGCTTTTTTGTAGAACTTCTCGAGAGAGGTTGGCTCTTTCATATTTAACCATTTCCCAAATTCGCTTGACTTATCGATAGCCCTCATTAGATAAGTCAAGATCATTCGTGGTTCAGCATTGTCCACTTCTGCCAGCGCTATATTAAAGCGGTTCAAGAAAGATCTGATAGACTCACCAGGATTCTGCTCTAAACTGGACAATGACATGATATCCTTAGCCTTGGAAGCATAAAGTCTAAACTGCTCCTTGAATTTTCTGGTCAAGTCTGAAAACTGATCTATAGATCGGACTGGCAGCTTGGTAAACCATAGTAGAGCCACCCCTTCAAGGTATACGGGGAAATATCGGCACTTTATTTCGTCAGAAGCTCTGGCACCTGTCATGTGCCAATCATATTTATACAAAAATTCGTTTGGATCACTTGTCCCTTTGTAAGCTGGGATGGTCGGAGGGACAAACTTCCTTGGAAATTCCGCCTTTAAGATTCTTTCAGTAAACGGAGTTTTGCTTGGAGCGAAACCCCATTCCTTCTCATCTTCAACCCTTTGCATACTTTCTTTCATGATCTGCCGGACCATTCCAGAAAGATATTCTTCATCATGTCGAGTTCTAGATCCACCAGCCTCAGGTACTGCCTGCTCAAAGGGACTAGTAGGCCTTTCAGGAGCATTTCTTTCATTAACATCATGAACGTTGCCAGCATGGTTCCTCTCATTACCAGCCGGTTGATTGTTTGCCCCAAGTAAGTCGTTCAACTTATTCAGAATCAGGGCATTCTGGGCACTTTGAGCCTCTAATTGTGCATTTTGGGCGTTTATCTGCTGGTTTAGCCCTAGAATCACAGCATCCAACTCCGCTTTCGTAACTCCAACAGACGGAGTGGGTTGATTAGGCATAGGGGAAGCGGAGGTTCCCTCTTGAATGTTTCCAGATCTGACAGATCTACTTTTCCTTCCAGGAGCCATAATCTCAGATAAACTTCTGGTTTTTAAAGAAATTCTTTCTTCAAATCTCTGCGAAGCAATGATGACAGCTGTCCTGAGTTCAGTTCTCAGTGAAAGCACCAAAAATGTTAACGCTTAGATTTGAACGCTAACACCCCGGTGTGTGAAGTGTAGTTGTGAAAGCACCACCCGATAGATCGGGAAAGAATTACAAGCAAGTAATAACGGAAAAGCAGTAAACAACAGCAATTTTATAGTGGTTCGGCTTATGGGTACAGCCTACGTCCACTTTAAGTACTTTTATTGATGATCTCGTTACAAGTTGATACAATTCTTCCCAAGTACAATTCACTTTGAACTACAAGAAACTTAGAACAAGTATTTTAAACTTCGAAGGAGATGAGAGTCTTTGAATCCATGTTGGATGTACGTGATCTCTTGTTGAAGTTGTTTGTAGCGTTCTTAGTGTCTCGAGAGCTTCAAGTGTTGAATTGGTTTGGAATGCAGCAGAGTATCAGCGCTTGAAGAGAATGAGCAAAAGTCCTTTTCATGTTGAATGCGGCCTTGTATTTATAGGCAAACTGTTTAGGCTGAAATTGCTAAGTCATGAGTCGTGACCGACTCATGATGAGTCGTGAGTCGTCTGCGAGTCACCCCTTTGCAACATGATTTTGAACTTGCCTCTGAGTCTTGTGTCGTGTGTCGACCTATCCTTTGAGTCGTAGGCTTTCCTGAGTCGTGCCATCCTTAACCCAGAATCTCCTTAACCCGTCAGGTTCCTTAAGTCGTAGCGGCCTCTTGAGTCGTTCATCTCTTGAGTCGTAAACCCAATGAGATACTTAAGGACCTTGAGTGGATGAGTCGTGATCAGATGAGTCGGTCTTTGATGAGTCGGAACTCGAATGAGTTGTTGGATCGGTCTAGGCCTTGAGTCGCAGACCGCTGAGTCGTTGATCCATACTGTATCTTTAAGGCGCTAACTCGCTGAGTCGTTGCTATCAATGAGTCGTTGACCCATTGAGTCGGCAATCCCTGAGTCGCTTCATCAGTTGAGTCGCTGATTCCTATGAGTCGCTGACTGCCTTATCTGTTGAGTCGGCCTAAGTTTCAGTGGGGTTAACAACCATCCTTCCTCCTCTATTTTCTTCAGATCCGTGAATCAATACGAGAAATGTTCAACTGCAAAAACGTAGAGGGTAGTGCGATCTTTAATTTCAACGGTTGTGATCGAGTTTCGTTGCACGGATTTGCCGCAATCTCTATTTAAACGGCCGAAGTTGCGCACGCTTTTCGAGCAGCTAGGGATGGACGAGCCTGGCCGTGCTCTGGCCGAAGGTAGGTGGCGCAGATAGCTTCGGCGTAGTCTCGTTCGATCGAGCTAAAGTGAATCGGAGGTAGGGCGGCGATAGGATGATAGTTGCGTTCGAATGGGTTCTGAACCCTGGGCGAGCGAACGTGAAGAAGAAGTGATGGGCGGTCACGATCAGGGATGGCAGAATGGACGGCAGATGTGAGTTGGGTATAAAAATAAATTAAAAGTTGAATTTAATTTGTATTAACTTCAAAATATCATAACTCTTTCATACGAGGTCCGTTTTGGACGAAATCAATTGCATTGGAATCGTATGGACGAATATTACGCAATAGAGCTAGATTGGAGTCGTTTGGAGCTAGTGAAATTTTCGGGCGAAATTAAACGCGCGTTTAATTTTGTTCGAAATAAAGCGCTGGAACTACATTGAAATCAAGGTGAGTGTTTTATAACGCTCACAACGTACTAAATATCTTTATGCTAGTTAAATTTGACACTATGAAGTGTTATGATTTTATTTGTCGTTGTTTGATCAATTTAATTGTCATATAGTTTGTCATTTGAATTAACCGTTGAAATTAAATTGACAGTTAAATTAAAATTGAGATTGAAATTAAATTGACAGTTAAATTTAAATTGAGATTGAAATTAAATTGGCAGTTAAATTTAAGTGGAAATTGAAATTAAATTGACAGTTAAATTTAAATTGAGATTGAAATTAAATTTACAGTTAAATTGAAATTGAAATTGAAATTAAATTGACAGTTAAATTTAAATTGAGATTGAAATTAAATTGATAGTTAAAGTTAAATTGAAATTAAAAATTGAATTGCGATTAAATTACCAGACATTGATAACTATGAAATTGCTATGAATTGCATTGTCTATTGGATGATGTATTTTGATGGATGTTATTGGATGTTATTTTAATGTTAGATGTTTATTTGCTTATATATATTGTTTTGCATACATATGACACTGTGATGGGTTTAAATGATATATATTCATCCCTGACATTTAATTGAAATAGATAACTACTTGACCATAGGATAGAAAAATATATATGGACACCGAATTGGCTAAATTAATAATTTTTGAAATCGTCGATTTGAAATTTATTCAAATGTTTTGATCTATCAATTTATAGAAATCGAATTTATCGAAAAGTGGGTTTGAAATGTTGAAATAAATTTTGGTTAAAAGAAATTGTTAAATAATTAAAGTGGAGACTTTGGAATTTAAAATCGGGATATGATTAAATTTCAAAAAATTGATTTGTATAAAGATTTAACCTTAACCCCAGCTTTGAATGTTACTAAGTGAAAGTGATATAAAAATGATACTTTGAAATCGAGCTTGGAATTGAACCATATTTGAAATTTGGATTTGAACTTGAATATTGATGGATAATTTTGTTAAGTGTTATAAATGGATATTTTTGAAAAATCGAGCTCCAAGTCAATATAAATTGAAATTGAATTAATTGAAAGTGAATATAAAAATTGAATAAATGTGAAGTCAAAGTTGACGTTGATTGAATCCAAATCGAAATTGAATCGGTAGAACGGAAATTGAAATTGATTTGAATTGGGAAGTTATAAATTGAAATGGATTGGTTTTAAAGTTGTTTTATTTTGTTTCCCAAATTACTCTGTTATATAAACCATTTTGAATACTTAAACTATTTTAATCTGTTTTAAATCTACTTAACCCAATTTAAATTATTTTAAAACTAAATTTATCTATGTCAAATCCATTCTAAGATTTTAAAGTATTTTAACTATTTTAATTATTTAAAACTACTTAAAACTATTTTTTAAAATTTTAAGCTAGTCAATAAGGTGAAGTGTTTATATTTAAATCTTGAATTTAAATACGAATTGAGTTAAATGAAGTTGCAACCTAAATTGAAATTCAAAATGATTTTGAAATCGAAATAAAATATTGAGAGGAAAAATGATTTTTGAAACGGAATCTGAAATTTTAATAGATACGATGATATTTGAAATGGATTTGATTTTTGAAGCGAATATGATATTTTGATATCAATTATGAATCGATTTGAAATGTAAAAGAGCCAACGGTGTAATAATACGTAGTTATTAAAGAGACCGGGATTGGATATGGACATACTCTCTGTCGATACCGAAAACCACTTTAATAACTATTATACACGGAGTGTTGATCCAGAATGAAGTGGATGGTTTGGTGAACATGTTGACTGAAGAAAGAGAACGATATTGGATGACCCCTGACATGACTAAAACAGGAGCCACGCCGGGCTATTGAGGTTCGCCACCTCTAGCGGACACGCTTCTTCGATACCATTTCTATTACATTTGTGATGCGATTTGGGCGCACCCCTTGATTTGGGAGTGTTGTTTCACGGTGTTGGGGTAGCTGCTGGCTATGCTCAACATCAGTCCGGATCATGCAATTACTAGTATCCTAGTTGGTATCGCCTCATGTACCTTGTCATACTGATTATCCTATTCGCGACCACTACGTTATGATTTGTGTTATACCTATGGGGTACCCTCTGATAACCACCAGTTTACGGTGGGGCTTACGGTGCTGTATAGACTATGGCATTAAAAAAATGTGTTAAGGGGGATTATGGTAATGCCTTAACGCTATTTTGATACTTTATATTAATGATAGGCATTATCTACTTAGCTTACATTACTATATAGTAGATAGTTTAACGGATCTTTAAGAGATGGAAAATCCCGTAACATCTCTTAAGTTATTGCACGGACGTTGACACTGGATATGAGATGTCAAACTCTGTAAACATCTCTTACGCCGTTACACTCATATTTATTTACGATTGATTTAACTTACATGAGGATATTTAGTCCTGACTCGAGTGTTTTGTCTTTTCATTACGCTCGGGTCAGAACTGAGTTTTTCAGCTTGTTGAAGATCTATTCTTGAGGATGAAGACGAAGATTTGGTATACTATTACTATTATTACCCTTGCATCATGCTATCTGCTGCATTACTTTAATTGTTCTGTTGTATATGTATAACTCTGATAAATGTTGTATAAATAATTGTCAAAGTATAGTAAACAGCTTCATGAACTGTTTATTGACTATCATATTTTATCGTTCCGCTGCGAGATTCTGTGTTGTTTCATTTCCTTTATATCTCTTTCTATTCTTTTCTTATTTACCCCAATAACCATCTGCCATTTTGAATGGTTTGGAATCGACATATGTATTTGATCGTCGGTTTAAACTGTCCAAAAAGGCGGGTCGTTACAGTTGGTATCAGAGCTTTGGTTTAGCGATAACCTTAGCTTTGTGGGGTCTGACTCTTTATAAATAGGGTAGTAATACCCTATGATGAGTCGCTGAGTGAATAAATATATGAGAGAGCATATTTGTTAGTGATATAAAATGTTTTATATTGTGTCGGTTGATTTGTTGAGTGGCTTATGGATTCTGGTCAATACGAGTAATTAACGTCATTGATAGGGATCTCTAAACACTCGAACAGAACAATTCGACATAGTATTGTTTTGAAATTGGGTAAACGTAATAATTTTGCCCTAATTATATTTTGTATATAAAGAATTTATTTCAAAATTTATTGTGATCTATCTAGCTTATTTGGTTGTTGGAAACGATAATATTGATTGTTATCATTAATTGGATATTATGTTTTAATAAATAAGGCTTATTGAAAAATAAACAATAATAAAATAACTTGTGGAATGTTTTAAGAAAAAAAATCCTATAAGAATATTTTATAAAGGTGACTTATAAATTAAAATAGATTTAAATTAGAAAATATTGAATTTAAGACCCGGAGATTTTGAAAAATGATTCTCAAAGTTTTGAAGAAATATATAATAATATTAGTTGGAAATTGTTTAGGGAAATATTATGAAAGGATTTTTAAGAGGGAATGAATATAGTACTCCTCTCTTATGTCGCTGGAAAATTATTTCGGTGATGATTGCGCAGCATCATCGACATTCATTTTCGAGTCTCAAAGTGGGGGAGACTTCTAAGAAGCTTTGCTTTTCTTCAAAATTATTTTGGGTAAATGGGTTTTGGTTTAAACTCCAAAGGTATGATTTGATATATTAAAGATATAAGTATATATGTTTATTTCAAACGATTTGAAAAGAACCGGGCGTTTAAAATTCTAAGTTATGTTAATTAGAAAATTTCAAATTATTTTTTGAATGAAATGTGAATAATCAAAATTTATAAAATAAGAGGATTAAGATATCTAAGCTTAGGTTTTGGGAAAACTTAAAGTTGAAAGGTAAAGAGGATTTAAACAAATTAAATTTGTGAACATTCTAATTAAGTAAAATGAAATTCTATAAATTTGTATAATACCGAATTTGCATCCCAATAACATATAATATTTACCAAATATTAAGAAGTTGAAATAATGTTTTGGATATGTAATGAGATATTGTACAAATAAAAAGAACCTGAAAATAATTGAAGTATATAAGTAAGGAAAACTCAAAAAGAATTAAAATGTATATAAATGAAAATTTGGTTGTGATAAAATGTTATATACTTAAATATAACATAAAATGATGAATGGATAAATGGAACAAGTAAGTGAACTTAAGAAAGAAGATAAATGAATCGTATTGTATCTTTGTAAATTGGTTATAGAAAAAAAACTTTGAATTTGTAACCTTTAAGATAATTGTAAACTGGGAAAAGCCATTTAGGAGAGGTTAGACTTTTATAAGATGATTAATAAACTAAAGTGATGATAAATAAAATGTTCCACAAATGAATTCGTTATTAACTGGAATTATGAAAATGCAATAAATGTAAACAAAGGAATTTCTTATAGCCAAGAATCAATTGGAAAATGAAATTGAATTTAATTAAATTATATAGAATGTTTAAAATGAACTTGAGTAAGAAAATTCTATGATATGATGCTTAAGAAAAGATAATGTTAAAGAATATGCTATGTAAAGAAATGAATATATTAACTAAATAATGGATTGTGAATAATTAATTATAAATAAAATGAAAGTCAATAAAATAATTTAATATAGATAAATTGCATAGAAATCCATTGGAAGGTAATACGTGAGATTGTACGTAAATTATTTTATTCGCATAACGATTTGATCCAAATTCGAGCACAAAATTTTGAAATGATTTATATCGATCCAAGTAAGTATTTTTCACTCGATTTTCGACGGCGAAACCTAGATATGGATTTTTAATTTGATTCTGGAATTCTCTATCATAGTATATGGCCATGCTAGGAGAGTAACAGTTTCCAATCAAGGAACCAAATCTGAGTCCGCACTAGAGAGTCGTGTGAACGATACAAGTTTGGAAGTGAAATTGTGTGATCGAAGAAGCGATTAGATTTGATATTGCTCACGGATGATATATGTACGGCTTACGAACTTAATTAAAGTTAATATTGGAAATCTAAGATGCCAAATATATAAAATGATTCTTTTAAAATTATATAACATGATATATATATATATATATATATAAAAGAGATAAACCAAATTGAATGTAAAATTAATAATTTGGTTATGTTGGGTATGATTTGGTTGTTATATGATTGTTAGTTGATTGTATATAATTCATTAAGTGTTAATGAAATTGAAAGCTGAATGAATTTAAATAGAATTCAATTTGATTCAAATTGGAAGTGAACTAATGTAAACATAAATTAGTGAATGTTAACTAGTTGAATTAAGAATGAATGTTAGTAAAATCCAGCGTAAATGAATCAACTGTGGTTAAAATTGAAACCAAGTCAATAAATATTAATGAGAAGTGAATTTATATTGATTGGTTATGGATTTGTTGGATGATAGTTGATTGATGGTTGCATTTGTTGTTTTGTTGCATTTGCTATGTTGGCACATGTAGTTGTTATGTTTCTATATGATGTATATTGATACTATTTTCATATATGCATGATTCTCATCGTTTGTTGAGTGTTTAGTAGGTGCGGATTGCATTTGCTTCGCATTTGGAGCTCGCTTTCGCGCCATATTAGTCGTATATGCTCGCTAATAAAATATAAGGTACATGTTTATTTTGTCATTGGATTTGGTGATTTTTGGATGAGCCACTTGGCTTTTGATTTTCTTTTGTTGGTTTGGGGCCCGCAGAGGCGTTTTATAGCTGTACCGATCGAGCCGCGCAAAGGAGACTCTGCCGAAATTTTCCATAAATCCGGGTGTTAGAAAAATTTTCAAGTTTTAAATTTTTTTTAACTTGTTTGATAACTAACTTTTAAAGTTAGAAAGCCGTTCGGAGTAACTTAGTGGAAGCGTAGTTATGACTTTATAAGTGGAATTTCATTGTTTTATAAGTTGGTAACTTTGAATAAAATATATCTAATGTTGAATTATATACTTAGTTCCTTTTCCCTTCTTTTTCCTTCTCGGGGACGAAAAGTTTTGAGTGGGGGAGAGTGTAACGACCCGTAAATTTTCGATAATTAAAATAGCTAATTTAATAAGTTTTCGGGATTTAATGTTAGAAAAATATTTGTAATTCGTTTGAAATAATAATAACTGGAATGAATTGCAACAATAACTATCCATGTAATGAAAAATAAAAGCTACTTAGTGAATGCCTTTGCAATCAATAGTTGAATAGGATAATAAATGTTGAATTCATTGGGTATAATGGAGTAACTGATTGATAAGTAAAATCTATTTAAAATCAAATATTGAATATTGAACAGGTAAATTGTTTAAATTAAATATTTAAAACTTATTGAATACTTGAATAACTGTAAAATGAAAATAGTGTTCTAAATTGTGAATTGGTTTTAAAGGTTGAATCTTATAAGTTCAATTTCAATATTTCAAGAGATAATGAATTATTGGATAAGCGAAATTGTTTAAATTTAATATTTGGAATTTATTGAATAAATAATGGGAATTGAATAACCGTATAATGGAAATGGTTGTTCTATAATTTTAATTCATTTCAAAAGTTAAATTTTTAAGTTTGTTTTGAATATTTCAAAAGATAGTGATTTAAGAATAATCAAATTTGTTTAAAATTTAATATTACAAATGTTTGAATAATTAAATTTCGAATTTGATATGATTAATTTGGTATTGAAATTTAATATATGAAAATAGAGTGAATAATTTAAATTTGATTTAATATGATTCAAATTGGTTTCCAAAGCGAATGTAAGTTATATCGGGATTTTAATAGAGTTTAAAATTTTAAAAATTGGAATTTATTGGATAAATTGTATAACGGGTTTAATATGATTAAAAATGATTTGTAAAATTTTATTTTACCATATTAAAGTTAGAATGATGTCGTAGAAATTTTAAAATCGAACTAAAAGTAAATTTGTGAAAATTGAATATTTTAAAATTTAATTATCGACTGGAAAATAGCCAAATTTTGAACAGTCTCAGAATTGGACGGAACTAGTTCCATTGGATCCGTAATAGTTAGTTATTATGGGATTTCAATTTTCGCAGGAATCGGAGTCGTCATTTGACCGTGGCAGCTCGTAACGCGTTGAATTTGTTTTAATATTAATTTGGCGAGTTAAAATAGTCATTTTTCAAACGGTCTCGGATTTCGACGAAACCAGTTTCAACGGATCCGTAATGTGAGATTATTGTTAGATTTCGAATTTCATGTCAATCGGATTTACCGTTTGTCCGGGGCAAGCCAAAACGCCTAGAAAATCGTTTATCTGTTTAATTTAAAATCGATCGTTTATTGCCATAACTCGCACATATGATCGAATTAGCTTCCAAAACCTATTCCATTGTGTCCGAAACGCGGGATAGACCGTAGAAACGCCGGTTACCGAGCATAAATCGGAGTTTGGAAAAGCCGAATGAATAGTATTCGTCGTTTCCTATAAATAGCCCTTTATTCACAAATTAAAAACAAAAAAAAGGGCCTAGGGTTACAGCCGCCATTGTCATATTCAATGGCCTGAAAACATCATCCTTCCTCCTCTATTTTCTTCAGATCCGTGAATCAATACGAGAAATGTTTAATTGAAAAACGTAGAGGGTAGTGCGATCTTTAATTTCAACGGTTGTGATCGAGTTTCGTTGCACGGATTGGCGGCAATCTCTATTTAAACGGCCGAAGTTGCGCACGCTTTTCGAGCAGCTAGGGGTGGCCGAGCCTGGCCGTGCTCTGGCCGAAGGTAGGTGGCGCAGTGAGCTTCGGCGTGGTCTCGTTCGATCGAGCTAAAGTGAATCGGAGGTAGGGCGGCGATAGGATGATAGTTGCGTTCGAATGGGTTCTGAACCCTGGGCGAGCAAACGTGAAGAAGAAGCGATGGGTGGTCACGATCAGGGATTGCAGAATGGATGGCAGATGTGAGTTGGGTATAAAAATAAAATAAAAGTTGAATTTAATTTGTATTTAAATTTGTATTAACTTCAAAATATCATAACTCTTTCATACGAGGTCTATTTTGGACGAAATCAATTGCGTTGGAATCGTATGGACGAATAGTATGCCATAGAGCTGGATTGGAGTCGTTTGGAGCTAGTGAAAATTTCGGGCAAAATTAAACGCGCGTTTAATTTTATTCGAAATAAAGCGCTGGAACTACATTGAAATCAAGGTGAGTGTTTTAAAAACCCTCACAACGTACTAAATATCTTTATGCTAGTTAAATTTGACACTATGAAGTGTTGTGATTTTATTTATCGTTGTTTGATAAATTTAATTGTCATATAGTTTGTCATTTGAATTAACCGTTGAAATTAAATTGACAGTTAAATTTAAATTGAGATTGAAATTAAATTGATAGTTAAATTGAAATTGAAATTGAAATTAAATTGACAGTTAAATTTAAATTGAGATTGAAATTAAATTAACAGTTAAATTTAAATTGAAATTGAAATTAAATTGACAGTTAAATTTAAATTGAGATTGAAATTAAATTGACAGTTAAGGTTAAATTGAAATTAAAAATTGAATTGCGATTAAATTACCAGACATTGATAACTATGAAATTGCTATGAATTGCATTGTCTATTGGATGATGTATTTTGATGGATGTTATTGGATGATATTTAAATGTTGGATGTTTATTTGCTTATATATACTATTATGCATACATATGACACTGTGATGGGTTTAAATGATATATATTCATCCCTGACATTTAATTGAAATAGATAACTACTTGGCCATAGGATAGAAAATTATATACGGACACCGAATTGGCTAAATTAATAATTTTTGAAATCGTCGATTTGAAATTTATTCAAATGTTTTGATTTAAAAGTGATAAATAGAAATCAATTTATAGAAATCGAATTTATCGAAAATTGAGTTTGAAATGTTGAAATAAATTTTGGTTAAAAGAAATTGTTAAATAATTAAAGTGGAGACTTTGGAATTTAAAATCGAGATATGATTAAATTTCGAAAAATTTATTTGTATAAAGATTTAACCTTAACTCGAGCTTTGAATGTTACTAAGTAAAAGTGATATAAAAATGATATTTTGAAATCAAGCTTGGAATTGAATCATATTTGAAATTTGGATTTAAACTTGAATATTGATGGATAATTTTGTTAAGTGTTATAAATGGATATTTTTGAAAAATCGAGCTCCAAATCAATATAAATTGAAATTGAATTAATTGAAAGTGAATATAAAAATTGAATAAATTTGAAGTCAAAGTTGACGTTGATTGAATCGAAATCGAAATTGGATCGGTAGAACGGAAATTGAAATTGATTTGAATTGGGAAGTTATAAATTGAAATGGATTGGTTTTGAAGCTGTTTTATTTTGTTTTCCAAATTACTCTGTTATATAAACCATTTTGTATACTTAAACTATTTTAATCTGTTTTAAATCTACCTAACCCAATTTAAATTATTTAAAACTAAATTTATCTATGTCAAATCCATTCTAAGATTTTAAAGTATTTTAACTATTTTAGTTATTTGAAACTACTTTTAAACTACTTAAAACTATTTTCTAAAATTCTAAGCCAGTCAATAAGGTGAAGTGTTTATATTTAAATATTGAACTTAAATACGAATTGAGTTAAATGAAGTTGCTACCTAAATTGAAATTCAAAATGATTTTGAAATCGAAATAAAATATTGAGACGAAAAATGATTTTTGAAACGGAATCTGGCATTTTAATAGATAAGATGATATTTTAAATGGATTTGATTTTTGAAGCGAATATGATATTTTGATATCAATTATGAATCGATTTGAAATGTAAAAAAGCCAACGGTGTAATAATACGTAGTTATTAAAGAGACCGGGATTGGATATGGACATACTCTCTGTCGATACCGAAAACCACTTTAATAACTATTATACGCAGAGTGTTGATCCAGAATGAAGTGGATGGTTTGGTGAACGTGTTGACTGAAGAAAGAGAACGATATTGGATGACCCCTGACATGACTAAAACAGGAGCCGCGCCGGGCCATTGAGGTTCGCCACCTCTAGCGGACACGCTTCTTCGATACCATTTCTATTACATTTGTGATGCGATTTGGGTGCACCCCTTGATTTGGGAGTGTTGTTTCGCGGTGTTGGGGTAGCTGCTGGCTATGCTCAACATCAGTCTGGATCACGCAACTACTAGTATCCTAGTTGGTATCGCCTCATGTACCTTATCATACTGATTATCCTATTCGCGACCACTACGTTATGATTTGTGTTATACCTATAGGGTACCCTCTGATAACCACCAGTTTACGGTGGGGCTTACGGTGCTGTATAGACTATGGCATTATAAAAATGTGTTAAGGGGGATTATGGTAACGCCTTAACGCTATTTTGATACTTTATATTAATGATAGGCATAATCTACTTAGCGTACATTACTATATAGTAGATAGTTTAACGGATCCTTAAGAGATGGAAAATCCCGTAACATCTCTTAAGTTATTGCACGCACGTTGACACTGGATATGAGATGTCAAACCCCGTAAACATCTCTGATGCCGTTACACTCATATTTATTTACGATTGACTTAACCTACATGAGGATATTTAGTCCTGACTCGAGTGTTTTGTCTTTTCATTACGCTCGGGTCAGACCAGAGTTTTTCAGCTTATTGGTGATCTATTCTAGAGGATGAAGACGAAGATTTGGTATACTATTACTGTTATTACCCTTGCATCATGCTATCTGCTGCATTATTTTAATTGTTCTATTGTATATGTATAACTCTGATAAATGTTGTATAAATAATTGTCGAAGTATAGTAAACAGCTTCATGAACTGTTTATGTAACAGCCCGCAAATCCGTACCCCTTGAGTTAACACTATTCTACAACAATCAACTCAAGTTGTACAGAAATACGAACCATTTGGGTTTAAGAAGAAGAGGTAGAAGAAGAGAAAAAAAAAATCAACATCAGAATCTAACCATCGCAGCGGAATAAAATATAATAGATAATATATGAACTTTACTCAACATCAAATATTTCTGTTTGCATATATTACATCATCAGAGTACAACAGTCACAGCTCACATCAATAACATACAATGGGTACACAACAACTCAAACAACGGAATATATATAAACAAGTACGACTATACGTATCGTCATCCAGCTCGTCTCCTGAGCTCCACAGCATCATATCCTGTATTCTATAATACTCGGTCTGACCCGAGCATTACAGTTAAATAACACCCGAGTCAGTCTGGAATACCAGCGTGAGAAAATCACACCCAATTGATTATTAAAGTTTCAAAAATTCTTTGAAAATAAAAGCATCTCGTAAAACCATGCCACAAATAAACATGTCGGGTTTTTACCTTACGATAGCTAAAACAATTTTTATAGAAATCCTCTGATATTATAATAGGGTCTATATACAAATACTTATAAAATAGCCGAAATTGTTACATGATTAAATTCCAGCTACTAGCCACCGAAGTGGGTAATACAAACAAAACTCGTACAAGGCTCGTAGGGAAAATGGATTTCCAACAATGACTAGGCACTGGGGTACCACCTGTCATAGTACGGGGCCTAGATCACCGTACCGAGGATTACTCCCTTCATCCCCTGCAACACAAGGCCGGAACCATTCCTTACTGAACAGTCCCGAACAAGATAAACCCTGTGGTTGGCGCGAACAACCACCCACTAAGCCGAAATAGATATAAGGGACATCTAGACAGGGGAATTACCTTGTCCTGCTTGGGCATGACCCACCTAACCTTGCCGCATATCCCCTGATTTTCAGTCACTCCCATTTGATGAGGCTTGAGGCTAAACGTTACCTTTAGAACGTTTTTACTTAGAATGCCCATCGTCCACCTAACGATGTTTCGCAAGCATTCATCCATACAAGTCCGTCCCGGGTTCGAACGGAACCGAAGGCACTATTCCTACTACATCCGTTTTGGAAATATCCTCAGGATTAGTAGCGACTAGCCCTTGCACTTCACTGCTCCATTTTCGTCTCCGTACACGTTTTTCGCACGAAACGTACAAACCGGATCGAAGTGGTTTTCGAGAAATAAATCTCGATCCCGGTCTCTTCGAAACGATCAACGCATTTGTCCAATATTGATAGTCGGTGATTTAACTATCAATTAATGTTCACAAACATCCATCAAATAATAAATAATTTTGCCAAATTATTTATTTATCTCAAAATACCTTCACAGGATATATTTCTATTTTCAACCCTTTGAACACAGTTTTCAAACCATCATTCTTTCTTTCCAGTATAAACTTTCCCAAGTATTTTCTATCTCCTCTGAAATCACCAAGCACAAAACTAGAGATTTTTTTTTAAAATAATTTAAAACACTTTACTTTGAAAATATATACTTTTAAACATTTAAGTTAAATTACTTCAATATTTTGTAAAAATACATACTATATGAGTATTTGAAAATAAAGTTACTTAATAGAATATAAAACTAGATTTTCACTTTTGAAAACAAAATACTAGGTCACTTTTTAAGTAATTACTACTATAATAGATTTAGGAAAATACTTACTATTGAATTTAAATATTAGAAATAATAAATTTTCTAAAACTTGTTTTTTTTTTTACAACAACGTTAAACCTTCAAATTTATTTAAGAATTTACTTTAAACATGTACTTGGTTATCCAGAGTAAAATCCTAGCTTCAATCACTTAAATCAATTTTCCAAATTGATTTCCAATTTATTCCCTTTAAATTCATAATTTATTAATTTCAGATCTCATTTCTTGATTCCAATTTTTAGATTTCTCAATTACTTCTTCGTTCCTTCAAATAAATTTAGACTTTAAATTTTAAATAATTCTTTATTTCTTTAATTGATATAACTTAAGTTTACAATTCATCAATTTCATTTTATTCAAAATTCAATTTCTCTTCATACTCGAAGTTATTTATTATTATTTTCATATTACTTCTATTTCTTTTCAATTCATTCTTAATTTATTCAAACTTTCTATAATTATTTCGCTTACAAATTTACATCCTTTTAATTTCTTTTCAACAATACAATGCATATATCTTGGTAATTCATTATACTCAAATATTCAATCAAACCATAATATTCAATATTTTAATATAACTCATCATCATATATCAAATAATCACAACAGAGATTATTGAATAATTTAAATAAATGTGAGGGGTCCAGTTGGATCCCTCCAACCTGTTTCCCTGCATCCACAGATGTCAGCACAACATAATATCCATTCTAAAATATACCAGACTAAAGCACATCAATCAATTCAACCATTCAAGCAATTATTTAAATTTAATCATTTAAAGTTAAATTATACTGAGTGAGATTAACTCACCTTTGCTTTGCTGTTCGCAATCCATTCCAAATCCACTTGTTTCCTTGATTTTAAACCTTGAATACGCATTATAGGATTTTATTAATATTCGAATCAATTTACACAATTAAATTTCCATTTACTAATTTAATTAACTAAGAATTTGGATTAGCTAATAATTTGATTTTAAACAAATTTCCCTTTTAATAAATTATTTTTAGCAACCAAACTAATTAAATAAATTTTAAGTTTATTAGACAAATTTACCTCAATAATATATATAAAAAAAATTCAATTTGAAACCCAAATACCCTATATAGATTTTAAGAATCCAATTTTATAATAAAATCTGCAATATTATAATATTCCTATTTTTACCAAAATCCTACACATACACAAATTTCTGTTTATAGTACATATGAAAATGTGGATGTACTTGTATTTTTATTTTGAATTCTAAAAATATAATTAAATTTTTTTCCTTTCTTTACTGCAAACAAGCAATCTTATCTATTACTATAAATAATTTAAAAACAAAGAAATTGCATATACCTCACTGCAACGCTCCACAGCGGCACACGCATGTAGCTACCCTCCTCGAGCCTGTTCCGCCACCAAGCGAACCCACCACTCGAACCTATCGCGGCACTCCACTATCTAACAGCGACCATCCCCACTCGCGAGCTCCCTCTCAGCCTACCGTTGAGTCGAACCCTGCTTCGACTACTCTATTGAACAACTCGCCTTCCTAAACCGCCAACTCCATCACCTTGTACCCCTCGCGCGTCGCTGCCGTTACCACTGCTTCACCACGCTCCAGCCGAGCTCGAATTCTTCGACCAAACGAGTCGCGAGACGCTATGCGACGTCACGACCTTCGAATCCCAAAACGCGACGCCCAAACCCAAATTTCCATTAGCGAATCGAATCGCGAGTTGATTTTAAAGCTCGATTCCCTCCTTCTTTTAGCTGTTGGTTTGATTTGGGGAATTTAAGGTTTCGGCAATTTTTTTTTTAGATCACTGAGGTTTCGGGGTGGAAAGAAGAAAAAGGGGTCCGTCCCTATTGAGTTGCCCTCTTTTTTTTTTTTACGTGATTTAAAGCTTCTCCTTGAAGCTTCTCCTATTATTTCTTTATTATTCTTGTTATTATTATTATTATCATTTTTATTTTTATTTTATTTTGTTTTCTTTTTTTCTTTTTCTTTTTTAAATTTGATTTCATCACTTCTATTCTCTTCAATATTATGAATATAAATATTACAAGTCTTCAAATCATTTTTAACAGACTTAAAATTCCCGATTCAACATTTTACTCAGCTTCAGATTATTTAATTTAATAATTTAATTATCAAATAAATTGTGAAATTTGAATTCGAGTTAAAATTAACTTTGAAATATTTAAAATCAATTAAATATTCCAATTCCAAAGCTCAAAAATTTCGGGCCGTCACATTCCTCCCCCCTTAAAAGAATTTCGTCCCCGAAATTACTACTTAGGAAGAATGGTCCAATACCCGTTTACTTTTCTCCGAGACCAATGGTTTCTAACAATTCAACAACTTACCAACTATCTCCTTATAAAAGACCCATTCTTATTCTTATTAACTTTCCAAACCATTCCCTAGTTTGCAAACGATCCTATTTGCTCAACCATTCCAGTTTAAATCTTAAAACCAATTTTGAATTATCAAAATTTTCTCAAAATTTGTCTAACTCCCTAAATTCCCGAAAAATTTCGCCAGCGTCTCCTTTGCGCGGTTAGCTCGGTACAACTACAAAAGGGCTCTACGACCTCCCAAATCAAAAAAGAAAACAAAAAGCCAAGTGGCTCAATCCAAATCCAAATCCCAATCAATTTTCATACCAAATTTAAATGCGTACCTTTTGTCGGGCAATTCAAATTTATCTCTTGAAATCAAATCCAATTTCCTTTCCCTTTTATAATACCTGCATATCCTGCTTAGCACTAATATCCAATCACAATATTCCCAAACATTATATCAACTTTCTTACCAATGTCAATATTTATTAAGCCAAATATCAACTTAGAATGTATTTGTAATATTCTATTTCCAATTAAGAATGCACCATTTCATACTTATGTTAGTATAAGTATTTTATGTGTTTCTTATATTTATTTCACTCCGACTTTAGTTATATTTATTTCTATTCAAATCGATTCTTCCATTTTCATATGAATTCAATTTATCTTTATCTCTGAATATATAAATTTTATTTGTTATTTATTACAAATTCATGTCACTACTATAATTAGTTTCATTTACTAACTTATTTTAGTTTTCAATTCTAAATAGTTTTGTCGTTAACAAAATTTTCCAAAATTTTCAAAAATTTTCTAACTCCCAAAATTTTTGAAAATTTTTGGCAGAGTCCCCTTTGTACGGAGGAGCTTTTGCAATTTAACAAAAGAGATAAATATATATACATCGACCCACACGGTCGGAAAAACCAAAAACAGTTCATATTTCCTATTTTTATTGCGTAGGCGTACCTTATTTAGCATTTTAAGCAAGCGGCTTATTATTTTTAGCAAATAGCACATCCAATTCCAGCCACACGGCTCCCTAGATACCTGTACTTACTCAATTTAAACATGTAAGTGCCAAACATATGCAGTTTAACTATATTTCACTTATAAATAGTTAAAACAAATGAATTCTAAAAGAAACTCATACCAAACATTTTTCTTTAAGCAATTTATATAGTTTCATGCTAATTCAACTGTTTCAATTAATCTATAACCCATTCTCATCCAATGTGAGTGTTTTTTTTCAATCCATTTGTGTATATCACTTCATTAATTTGAATGGTTTAAAAACTCAATTGCTTACATTTAATTTATTTTTAAGCAAATTTAACTCATATTTAATTCAATTGCTTTCAAAATCAATTTATTTTACTTCCACCAACTCATAGAATTTTAATTACTTCCATTTACGTCCAATGACAATTTATTCTATGCAATTTGACAAGATTTATGTGAACCAATCAATATTTATATTTTATAACCAATTTAAATGGATTTCAACTCGATTTATACTTAATTCTATTCCATTTTCAAATTTATTCACAATCCATATATTCTCATTTCATTGCATATCATGTTTTATTAACCAAACTAGTACATGCAAAGTTATTAACATCTTAGGTTCGTCTTCATTACCAATTAAATTTCCTTTTTATTTCAATCAATTCACAAGCATTTATTTAGCCTAACACACTCCATTTAAATTTATTTACAATCCATTTATTTACATTTCATTTCATATTTGTTTATTCCAAACTGTTTTATTTAGCTCAAAAACAATCCAAGCTTTTTCAATTAATAACCATTTCTCAACTTATTTAAACCAACACTTCATTTGATACTTATTTATTCAATCATTTATTTATTCAATATAATTAGTTTATCCATATTCACTTAAACCATTCTAATACCCTCGAAACATTCTATTTTCCTTATTGTCCCAAGTTATTTCAATTTCTTAATAATTTTAAATGGTTTACAATCATTTATTCTAGAATTTCATTCCATTAAATATTATCGGCAACTCATCGAATTTTATTACAATTAAAATTTATTTTTACTTGATTTAAATCCAATTCACTATTATTAATCTAAATTTTAAGTTGAATTCAATCTAACTCCTTTCATTCTTTAGATTAAGTTTATTCACTCCAATTTTATACTTGAGCTCATTTTATTTTCAAGTAAATCTTCCTCTTTCACTCAATTTAACTTGGTTCTATTTCAGTTAAATCTCATTTTAAAATTTACAATTTCACTTGATTTGTTATTATCAAATTTACCTTTCAGATTCAGTTCTTCCAATTTATTACGTGGCCAACTCCAATTTATTCCCACTTATTTGGATTTTTATTTGCAATTCATACCATCACTATTTAAATCCATTTCATTTTTATTCTATTCTTTTCAAATTATATTTATTTTGTTAACACTTCAAGTTAAATTTTGATTAATAACCCAAGTTCTGATTTTACCATTCACATTTTAATTTACCATCCAATTTATTAACTTACATTGCAATTTGGTTCACAAATCAATTAATTAATTGGAAGGCCACTTTCCAATATATTTTCTTCATTGACAATGTAAGTCAAATTTAATTATAACTTGAGTTTTATTTTCAAACCTCATCATAAATTCACAATTCAATTCCATTAACTAATTTATTATCCAATTAGTTCTCCCCTTATTCATAGTCCAACACTTGAATTTTTATTCCAAATACCACTCCATTTAATTTTCTTAAGTTCAATATACTTTATAATTCAAGTTTGGATTTTCTTCTCATTTTTTCTCAATTCATCACAAAATTGATTTTGGGCTTTTCATTCCATTTTAAATTTTATAAGCCACAACTTATATGTCACACAATCACACTCATTCTAGGCTTGAATATATTCATCCATTATTTTTAACTCAAGTTTGCTATTTATTTATAGTCCAAGCATATTTTTATTTCTATGGATTTTAAATTCTCTTATAAGTTATTCTGGTTTATTTATTTAAATTCTCATGTCTTATCCAATTTATTTTTCATTTATCCAGGTAAGAACTTAATTCCATTCTACATCTTAATTGAATTCCTATTCCAATTCAATTTAATTTTAACTCAGATTTATTTAATCCAATTCGATTTCAACTTAATTCGAATACAACTGGATATTCTTTCAGCTTATTCAATTAATTTCAATCCAGTCAAATTTTTATTTTCAAATCCAAGTTAATTTCATTTTCAACTTTTCTCTTTAAATTTTAATTCCAACATTGAAAGCCTATATTTCCTTCCTGATTTAAAACTCAACTCAATTTTATAAGCTTACAATTTATCTCATCAGGATTTTTAAACTCCCGGCTTTGTCTTCAAATCATTTTGAAATCTCCAATATATCAAACCACATTTCTCAAAATTTTTAATCCAATCCTGGCTTTTATTTCCAACAAATTTCTCTTGATATTTTCGAAAACAACCAGTTTTTCTGAACAAATCAATTTTTGGCAGCAATCCATCACTTAGAAATTCGAAAATGAATACTGATGATGCGGCCGTCATCATCAGAATTATTCTCCAATAATCCAAGTGATTTCAATGCTATATCACTTCCAACATCCATTTAAAACAGATTTCCAGTCAGAAATTACCCAAAAACAAAAATACTATCATTTATCTTTAAAACACTTCCAAATCTCCGGGATTTAAATTTCCAAATCCTTCTTAAATCAATTTTACTATAAATCATTTGCATAGCTTATGCTCATACAAATTCTTATTTGATTATATTTCAATTTATAAATTAGAATTATAATTCATATTTATATGTTTCATTTTATAATGAATTTATTTTCTTCAAACTTTGGGTATTTTTTTTTCCAATTTCTAGTTAAATTTTCATTTAACAATGATAATACTTTAATATTATCTTTTCTAACATCCAAGCAACCATATATTAGCTAAATAGCTTACAAAAATTTTCTTTATATCGAAAATATATTTTTGGGTAAAATTATTTCATTTACCCACATCTAAAACAATACCGTGTCAATTGCTCTATTCAAGTGTTTAGAAACCCCTTCGATACTGTTGCGCGGACTGTATCGACGAAGGTTCATATGCCACTCAATAAACCAATCAACACAATATTAAAACAATTTATATTCATTAACAAATACGCGATCATATCTATTAATATGCTCAAACTCATTTTAGAGTACTATAGACTTTATTTTAAATGAGTAATTCCCACCAGAGCCATGGTTATCTCCAACCTATGCTCTGATACCAAATGTAACAGCCCGCAAATCCGTACCTCTTGAGTTAACACTATTCTACAACAATCAATTCAAGTTGTACAGAAATACGAACCATTTGGGTTTAAGAAGAAGAGGTAGAAGAAGAGAAAACAAAAATCAACATCAGAATCTAACCATCGCAGCGGAATAAAATATAATAGATAATATATAAACTTTACTCAACATCAAATATTTCTGTTTACATATATTACATCATCAGAGTACAACAGTCACAGCTTACATCAATAACATACAATGGGTACACAACAACTCAAACAGCGGAATATATATAAACAAGTACGACTATACGTATCGTCATCCAGCTCATCTCCTGAGCTCCACAGCATCATATCCTGTATTCTATAATACTCGGTCTGACCCGAGCATTACAGTTAAATAACACCCGAGTCAGTCTGGAATACCAGCGTGAGAAAATCACACCCAATTGATTATTAAAGTTTCAAAAATTCTTTGAAAATAAAAGCATCTCGTAAGACCACGCCACAAATAAACATGTCGGGTTTTTACCTTACGATAGGTAAAACAATTATTATAGAAATCCTCTGATATTATAATAGGGTCTATATACAAATACTTATAAAATAGCCGAAATTGTTACATGATTAAATTCCAGCTACTAGCCTCCGAAGTGGGTAATACAAACAAAACTCGTACAAGGCTCGTAGGGAAAATGGATTTCCAACAACGACTAGGCACTGGGGTACCACCTGTCACGGTACGGGGCCTAGATCACCATACCGAGGATTGCTCCCTTCATCCCCTGCAACACAAGGCCAGAACCATTCCTTACTGAACAGTCCCGAACAAGATAAACCCCGTGGTTGGCGCGACCAACCACCCACTAAGCCGAAATATATATAAGGGACATCTAGACAGGGGAATTACCTTGTCCTGCTTGGGCATGACCCACCTAACCTTGCTGCATATCCCCTGATTTTCAGTCATTCCCATTTGATGAGGCTTGAGGCTAAACGTTACCTTTAGAACATTTTTACTTAGAATGCCCATCGTCCGCCTGACGATGTTTCGCAAGCATTCATCCATACAAGTCCGTCCCGGGTTCGAACGGAACCGAAGGCACTATTCCTACTACATCCATTTTGGAAATATCCTCAGGATTAGTAGCGACTAGCCCTTGCACTTCACTGCTCCATTTTCGTCTCCGTACACGTTTTTCGCACGAAACGTACAAACCGGATCGAAGTGGGTTTCGAGAAATAAATCTCGATCCCGGTCTCTTCGAAACGATCAACGCATTTGTCCAATATTGATAGTCGGTGATTTAACTATCAATTAATGTTCACAAACATCCATCAAATAATAAATAATTTCCCAAATTATTTATTTATCTCAAAATACCTTCACAGGATATATTTCTATTTTCAACCCTTTGAACACAGTTTTCAAACCATCATTCTTTCTTTCCAGTATAAACTTTCCCAAGTATTTTCTATCTCCTCTGAAATCACCAAGCACAAAACTAGAGAATATTTTTTAAAATAATTTAAAACACTTTACTTTGAAAATATATACTTTTAAACATTTAAGTTAAATTACTTCAATATTTTTTAAAAATACATACTATATGAGTATTTGAAAATAAAGTTACTTAATAGAATATAAAACTAGATTTTCACTTTTGAAAACAAAATGCTTGATCACTTTTTAAGTAATTACTACTATAATAGATTTAGGAAAATACTTACTATTGAATTTAAATATTAGAAATAGTAAATTTTCTAAAACTTGTTTTTTTTTTTTACAACAACGTTAAACCTTCAAATTTATTTAAGAATTTACTTTAAACATGTACTTGGTTATCCAGAGTAAAATCCTAGCTTCAATCACTTAAATCAATTTCCCAAATTGATTTCCAATTTATTCCCTTTAAATTCAGAATTTATTAATTTCAGATCTCATTTCTTGATTCCAATTTTTAGATTTCTCAATTACTTCTTCGTTCCTTCAAATAAATTTAGACTTTAAATTTTAAATAATTCTTTATTTCTTTAATTGATATAACTTAAGTTTACAATTCATCAATTTCATTTTATTCAAAATTCAATTTCTCTTCATACTCGAAGTTATTTATTATTATTTTCATATTACTTCTATTTCTTTTCAATTCATTCTTAATTTATTCAAACTTTCTATAATTATTTCGCTTACAAATTTACATCCTTTTAATTTCTTTTCAACAATACAATGCATATATCTTGGTAATTCATTATACTCAAATATTCAATCAAACCATAATATTCAATATTTTAATATAACTCATCATCATATATCAAATAATCACAACAGAGATTATTGAATAATTTAAATAAATGTGAGGGGTCCAGTTGGATCCCTCCAACCTGTTTCCCTGCATCCACAGATGTCAGCACAACATAATATCCATTCTAAAATATACCAGACTAAAGCACATCAATCAATTCAACCATTCAAGCAATTATTTAAATTTAATCATTTAAATTTAAATTATACTGAGTGAGATTAACTCACCTTTGCTTTGTTGTTCGCAATCCATTCCAAATCGACTTGTTTCCTTGATTTTAAACCTTGAATACGCATTATAGGATTTTATTAATATTCGAATCAATTTACACAATTAAATTTCCATTTACTAACTTAATTAACTAAAAATTTGGGTTAGCTAATAATTTGATTTTAAACAGATTTCCCTTTTAATAAATTATTTTTTGCAACCAAACTAATTAAATAAATTTTAAGTTTATTAAACAAATTTACCTCAATAATATATATTAAAAAAAATTCAATTTGAAACCCAAATACCCTATATAGATTTTAAGAATCCAATTTTATAATAAACTCTTCAATATTATAATATTCCTATTTTTACCAAAATCCTACATATACACAAATTTTTGTTTATAGTACATATGAAAATGTGGATGTACTTGTATTTTTATTTTGAATTCTAAAAATATAATTAATTTTTTTTCCTTTCTGTACTGCAAACAAGCAATCTTATCTATTACTATAAATAATTTAAAAACAAAGAAATTGTCTATACCTCACTGCAACGCTCCACGGCGGCACACGCATGTAGCTACCCTCCTCGAGCCTGTTCCGCCACCAAGCGAACCCACCACTCGAACCTATCTCGACACTCCACTATCTAACAGCGACCGTCCCCACTCGCGAGCTCCCTCTCAGCCTACCATTGAGTCGAACCGTGCTTTGACTCCTCTATTGAACAACTCGCCTTCCTAAACCGCCAACTCCATCACCTAGTACCCCTCGCGCGTCGCCGCCATTACCACTGCTTCACCACGCTCCAACCGAGCTCGAATTCTTCGCCCAAACGAGTCGCGAGACCCTATGCGACGTCACGACCTTCGAATCCGAAAACGCGACGCCCAAACCCAAATTTCCATTAGCGAATCGAATCGCGAGTTGATTTTAAAGCTCGATTCCCTCCTTCTTTTAGTTGTTGGTTTGATTTAGGGAATTTAAGGTTTCGGAATTTTTTTTTTTTATATCACTAAGGTTTCGGGGTGGAAAGAAGAAAAAGGGGTTCGGCCCTATTGAGTTGCCCTCTTTTTTTTTCTCTACGTGATTTAAAGCTTCTCCTTGAAGCTTCTCCTATTATTTCTTTATTATTCTTGTTATTATTATTAATATCGTTTTTTTTTGTTTTTTTTAAAAAAAATTGATTTCATCACTTCTATTCTCTTCAGTATTATGAATATAAATATTACAAGTCTTCAAATCATTTTTAACAGACTTAAAATTCCCGATTCAACATTTTACTCAGCTTCAGATTATTCAATTTAATAATTTAATTATCAAATAAATTGTGAAATTTGAATTCGAGTTAAAATTAACTTTGAATATTTAAAATTTAGTTAAATATTCCAATTCCAAAGCTCAAAAATTTCGGGTCGTCACAGTTTATTGACTATTATATTTTATCGTTCCGCTGCGAGATTCTGTGTTGTTTCATTTCCTTTATATCTCTTTATTTTCTTGTCTTATTTACCCCAATAACCATATGCCCTTTTTAATGGTTTGGAATCGGCATGTGTATTTGATCGTCGGTTTAAACTGTCCAAAAGGTGGGTCGTTACACATCATCTCGATCTTCATTTCAGGATACACGACCTAACGTTTAATTTGGATTGATGTGGTTTTTGGAGAATCAAATTTGATTCTTCCGATCCCGGTCTCATCGAATCCAAACGCCATTTTAAGGGCCAAGTTGTCTAGTTAACTTAATAGTTAAGACAATTTAAATTTAACAATTGGATTAACATAGCATTTATCACAGACAAAACATATACGAGCATCATAGATATAACATAACATATCACAGAGTATCACAGAATATCATCACATAAATATCACACTCAGATATTCAATCAAAACTGCCCATAAGCGGTTACCTTTAAATCTTATTTGTAGTTAATTCAATTTATAATTAATTACTTGAGAGTTAATCACTTTACTCTATTCAATTAATCATTAATTAACAATTAATTACTTATTTCATTCCAGATTGTTTAATTATTTATTTCTTTATAAATCCTTAAATCTCAATTACATAATTACTTTATTTTCACACTATCACACAGCATTTATCACACAATTATTTGTAATTAATTACTTTAATTAATGAATAGTCTTAATTATTAATCAAACTTAAATTCCCATTTAATTTCTGCTATTTACTTACTTAACCATTGATTTATTCTCAATTAAATTACTTGATTAAGTAATTATTAATCATTCATAAATTGACTTTAAGAAACTAATTTCAAATTTTACCCCCTTTTCTTAATTATAACTCGATCTCTTATTATAAAGTAATTACGCTCAACCCTTTCAAAAATAATTTATTAATATCAATGATTCATCTTAATTAACATTTAATAAGAATCATTTTTTTTAACTTGAAATTCAATTTATTATTATCTCCAACATTTAAATGTTAATTATCTTATACTTAACTGAGATTAAGTGCTTAATTAAAATAATATTTAAGTATTTTGAAAAAAAATTGTTACGTATTAAATAAATCATCACGACGTGAATCCAAAGTCTTCATAGTGCTATAAAATTTATGGAAACCAAATTTTAATCATCTTCAATTGTTAACGCTAAAATTTGAACGCTAACACCCCGGTGTATAAAGTGTAGTCGTGAAAGCACCACCCGATGATTCGGGAACAGAGTATAAGCAGAAAATCACAGAAAAAGCAGTGAATAACAACGATTTTATAGTGGTTCGGCTCAAGGCAAGCCTACGTCCACTTTAATTCTCTTTATTGCTAAATCGATTACAACTTTACAATCTTCAATTACAATTATGACGAAACAAACAACTAGAACTTTGGTAGAGAAGAATTCTTCGAATCCATGTAGACTGCGTTAGATTTCCCCTTGAAGCTAGTTGAGATGCCTTTCGAACTTGAAGTGTCGGGTGAGTTGAGAATTCAGCAGAGTATTGGCGCTTGAAGTGATTGGCCAAAAGTCCTTTTCATGCTTGATGTGGGTTGGTATTTATAGGGAAAATCCCACCCCTTAGGTCGTAAGCCGTGAACTATCCAAGGTTAGTTGTGGCCGGTCTAAGGCAAATCGTGGCCGACTCATCTGACCCCTCCATGGTTTCACCTAGGCTCATTTGTACAAGTCCCAGGTCGCCCCCGAGTCAACACAGCCTTATCTCAGTAACCCGGCATCGGGCTTGCATTTAGTAGCTTTAGGTCGTTGACGACTCAAGTTAGGTCGTGAGCCGTGAACGAGTTAACTGGCAACTGGATCGTGCACGAGTTAAGAGGCTGCTGTGCCGAGTAGCTACATTGAACTTGTCTTCCTTTACTTGAGTCGTGAACGAGTTAACATTGGTCCTAGGTTGGCTGTGACTTAAGTCGGCAACTATTTTAGGTCGGTAGCTTGGCAAAGCATTAGATCGGTAACTTGGTTAAGTCATTAATTCGGCATCTCTTTTAGGCGTTAGGTCGGACTTCCTGTTAAGTCGGCATCCTCTGAGACTTAGGCCAGTACCCACGTTAGGTCGGTAGCTACCTTATTTTAGACAGTTGGGTCGGCAACCTTGCTAAAGTGTTAGGTCGGCAGCTGTTTACCCTTAAGTCAGTATCCCTCTTAGGCCTTTGGTCGGCTTCCATATATGATCGGTAACCCACCTTAGCCTTAAGTCGGTATCCTTTTGGGTCTTAGGTCGGCACTCTTTTAAGGCGTTTAGGTCGGTATGCCTGTCAAACCTATTAGGTCGGTAACTCTTTTAAGCCGTAGGTCGACATCCCTTTGAGTTGCTAAGTCGAAACCGAGAAGGAGTTAACAATTGCCCCTCGAAGTATACGCCTACTGGTTAGGTCGTGTGCTTTGATATCCTCTAACTCGTCCACTCTTTAAATCGGTAGGTCATACGCGACCTAACAGTTGAGTCGCACATACCGCTTCATATCCCTTCACTGCAGGGTATAAGTCACATCTCCTTCTTCCTTCTCATTACCTACTCCTTTGATTCTGCCATTAAAATTTTCCCGAGCTCCAAAAGGCGATTTAACTCCAATCAACTACTAACAACCTCTGCTATTCATTGCGTAAGTAAACCCTCTTCTTCGATCACTGTTGGCTCATGAATTTCGTCACTTAAACCGCTTCCTTGCATGATCCTTCATCACGAATCCTATTACACTCATGGCTGATGGAGCTTAGATTGCTCGGTTTGGCTTTAACTGACCGATGAGACGATAAAGATGATTTACTAATTCAGGCTAGTTGATTTTGATTCGCGCTAGGATTGCAAGGCGTTAAATTTGCAGTGGTTTCGAAATGGTGTATTGGATGATCCGATAGCATGAAATAGCATAAATGAAATGAGGGTTTTTTGGTTGAGGGAGTGGCTAACGGGTTAACGGGTTGAGTGGGGCGAGGTATTGATTTAGATGCGACCCGGTGATTTTAAGTGACTTAGCTTTTGGCCGACCCAATCCTTAAATCGTGGCCGTGCTAGCACTTGGGGGAAATCTGCCGACCTATTCTTCTGCCGATCTAAGCCTTATACCATGGCCGAGTCAATCATTAAGCAGTGGCCGAGTAAACCTTCAAACCATGGCCGAGTTAGCCCTTAGGGAATTTCACACCACTTTTTGAACCAGAGCTTTCCTTCTTACTACTCTTCATGACTCGATTTACTGGACTGAACTGCTTAAATCCTGGATTGTTTCAACTTTGCTGTCTTATTTTGCATACCACATTAACTCATAGGCTAACAACCTGCTGAAAACAACAATCACAAAAAACCAAGGCGAATATAATGCCATTAACTACCCACATCAAATGACAGATTAGTTGATATAAAGTAATCAACTTAAACACATTGTATGAAATGTTGTGAACCAATCAACTAAAGTGAAGAATTAATGCAAAGCATCGTTAACTTGAACTGATTTATTTGCATTAACATTACACTTGAATATTAAAGCAACGTACCTTGGACTTTACAACTGATAAATATTTGCTATTTATTATATTTTCTATTCCAGTTGCATTTGCTTGTTGCTTGATTGATTTTACACAACACTTCACACACTTTAGGAAATGTGCACCTTCATGTTTGAATATCCAGTTGTTTGTGTAGAATGACTTCCCATCAAGAAGAAATGGCAGATCAAGAGGAAGAAACTTTTCCGGTAGCTCTACCTATAGAGAACCCTCCAGAGAGAACTCCAACCATTCTAACCCCGAGAGCATTTACTCAGCTGCGCATTCAATTTGGTTTTACTGTGAGTGATGTCCTGCTTCCTGGGCCAAGTGATACTGCCGACAATCCTCCCCGTGGCTTTATTGCAATCAATCGTCAAATGTGTTTAAGCGGAGCGATCCCTCCTTTTAATGACTTTCTTCGAATTCTTCTCCTTCGGTTGTCAATCTCTTCGTCCCAACTTCATCCTAATGGTTATGCCATCTTGATGGGGTTGTGCGTTTTGTTCAGAAGAACTTTTGATCGCTTACCAAGTTTTGAAGAAATCCGTTACTTATGCTCGTTTGCAAAGAGTAGAGATCATCCTTCCCTTATAATTGTGAGGAGTGCTAGAAACCGCAAACTTATTCCCGACCTTACCGAAAGCGTTCATGGATTCCTGAACCAATTTTTCTTTGCTCGCTGCCCCCCAGGGTTTTATGCCGATTGGAGAGTAGGAAGTAAGATTAATTGTCTCCATTTTTAAACTTTCTCGAGATCCAAATTACAAATTGCTAATTTCATTCTTTGCTCTTTTCAGCACTTCCTCTTCCCTCTAGAGATCCGGTCCATAAGCAGACTTTTGATAGATTGAGTGCCGTGGCCGTAGCAGAGAGAAGCATCAAGTTTTTGTTGGGGGATGAATTTTTGCACTAATACGGGCTTTTACATACTTCTCATTCTACACATCCTCATGAAGTCCCAGACTCCCCGCCTAGAGCATTGGATGCCCCCGTTTCCACAGATACATCCATACCAAAAGAATTTGCTCCCGAGGCTTCGCTAGTGAAGTGCTCCACTTCTGTTGATGTTGCGGGGACATCTGTCGAGCTTGCCCCGGTTATTGAGGAAGAAGAGCTCCAGGGATCTCCCCGACTGTCACAGAAATCTGGCGAAGAAGCCGAAAAAACTAGCCTTGCCAAGCAGAGCAGGGATGATACTTTCGAAGGGCTGAGCGACCTCTTCGCCACCTCGCAAGAGATCTTCGAAGATGATCCTATCACTACTGGGGTTTCTTCTTCAGTAGTTGAAGCAACTTCTGTCCTGCAGCAGACTCCGTCAACTCAGGAGTTGACGCTGACTATTACACCCACAACCATTCCTCAATTAAAGAGTGGTTCGTAGTTTGATGCGCGTAGTTTTCACGCCACACACACTTAGAATTTCTTTTTTTTCACTTTTATGCTTCTGACTTTCTGTACTCTGAAGAATTCTAAGATTTAGCTCTTTTTAATTCAGATTCTCCGATGGGGCGTAGCAGCTCGTACTACGATGATTTCAAGCGCTACGGGAGGCGTAGCCAATATGATTATAGGCGTTACCTCCCCTCTTACAACGAATCTGATGAAGAAAGAGCCGCCCGAAAGGCTCAAGAGAAGAGGGCTCAAGAGGAGCGCTACGAAAGAAGAGAGAGGGAAGAGCGCCACGATTCTTCACAGAGAGGTGACGATTCGCATAAAAGAAAAACCCATGATGACAGAGGAAAAAGTCATGTGGTTGAAGATTCGAGCAAGCGAGCCCGACATGGTGAGAAGCACACCACTACAACTCCTGAAAAGGTTACTGCCCCTGCCTCACTTGATATTCCTTCCGGATCTCCCGCTCTCGGGAAGTCAGACTTCCAGACTATAATTAGCAAACCCAAATTCCAAGTTGGACCGGGTCCTGCCACTTTGCAAAGTCGGTTTCCTCAGTGGTGTCTGAAGGGAGTAAGGTTTGACCTTGACTTGGTCCCCATTGACAAGTCTGCCATGTTACGAAACCTTGACGCCGTCAAGCTTGATATTGAGAGGATGTCAAACTGGCAGAAACTTGTTGACGAGCTTCAGAGGGTTAATCGTGCAAACATAGAGGCTATGCTCACCATGGAAAATGATAAACCCGAATGGCAAAAGGTGCTTGAGCAACATGACACCGAGATGAGAAGCATTGCTTCTTACAATGAGGAGCTTGAAGCAAAAGTTGAAGAACTGAAACAAGAGCTTGCTGCTTCCTCTACTTCTTATTCTTAAAAAGAAGAAGTGCTCCTAAAACAAGTGAGAGATGCTCATGCTAGCCAAAGGGATGCCGAAGACAGGCTCGAAGTGCAGAAAAGAATTAGCGAGGGCTATGTCGCTGACATTGAAGTGCTTCGGAAGAAGAATAACTCCCAAGAGGCGGAGATCCAAATGCTTAAGCTTCAACTTTCTAGAGATGAAATGGAGCGTGATGAGGCCGTTGCCGGCAAAATTGCAGCTGAAGATTCTCACGAGGCAACGAGGGCCAACATCAGCTCAACATTATGTTATTTCTATCTGCACAGCATTTTGGGGCGTGGTAGCCTCTCTTTTCTAGGCCCCAAGTATGAAATTACTCTGGCTGAAGTTTGGGAGGCTGCACTTGATATACTTGGTGGTAAAGGCGCTGGCTACGCTGAGTCAGCTCTTGAAGAGCATTATCTTGATGATGATGCTCGCGCCGCTCTTGCCAAGGGGAGAGAACAGCTTGCAAAATTAAGGGCCGAAACAGCGGCAGGAGAATATTCAGGAAAAATCACCTCAACTACTCCAATTCAACCTTCTCCTTCAGCTGAAATTGACATTATCGGTTCTAGTTCTCATTCCCCATCTCCTACTAATGTCACCACTGATATTACAAGCATACAAGGTGGAGATGAGGGCGGCGAGAGTGCCGAGGCACAGGCTTACGAAGTTGACATCAGGGAACCGACTTCTGCAGGTAACCCTGCTGACAATCTTGCCCAAGTAGACTGCTCATCTGTTTCTTATGAACTTGATGGGCTTTTCGACTACTTCTTGAATCTCAGCGAACCTTTATCTCCGCTTTTTGCTGACTTAAACTTTTTTCCTTCTGCAGAGAAAACGTCGGGCATTGTTCAGGCTTCTCCTCCTCCAATTATTCCTTCTCCGCCTCCTAAGGTCACTCCTCCTTCTGCCTCGCAACCCGGGTCACAGGAAGAGCAAATAGAAGCCCTTCACGGCTTAGATGATCCCGTTGCTTCTCAAGATCCGAAAGGAGAAGAAACTGAAGGAAGCGAGAGGACGCCAGAACCCACTGGCTCCGATGCTGAACCGTTATCCAAACTTCTTTCTCCAGGGAGTGGGCCTTCCTCCAAGAAGAGAGGGAAGCAGGGAGTTTCCAAGAAGAAGAATAAGAAGGAATCTTTAACTGGCGGAGAAGAGACGGAAGAAAGTCCGATCGAGCCCCTTTCTCCTTCATCCCCTACCCTTACAAGCCGACCTAAAAAGTTGGTCATTCGGCCAGGTGCGGGCTCAAAAGTTGGGCGGAAGAAGAAATGATGGCTCTGGTTCTGTGGCTTTCATATCGCTTTTTTGCCTTTTTTGCATGCAATGACCGGAAATTGTGCGGGTACCGGCCCCCCGCTTTTCTTTTGTTGGAACCTGTACCTGTATATAAAATAGTGTTGAATAAAATGATTCTTTTTCTTTGTATAAACTTCTGTCTATATCTGAGAATGCATTTACTATTCATTTTTGTACAAGTTTCTTTGTACGATATTGCAGTGAGCTTGTGGTATATATTGTTCGAGCGCAATTTTACCGATGTAGTTACGCCATGCTGCCCCTATACCATAAGCCCATTGTAATATTTTATTTTATGAGGAACTTGTGCTTTTAGTTTTTAGAGAATAATTATTCCACATTTGGAGGAATATGATTTCATTAAAAAATAGAGCACAAATAAGTTTCTACGCTTCAACTTTCGAAGATATCACTCTTTATTTTGTGCATATACACATTTTATTGAATGAAATCTTCTATGTGGTAAAGCGGGTATTTGTAAAGTACTTCAACTTCTTTTTGAGGAAGAGAATTTTCTAGAACAAGTAATTCACTCTTCCTTTGAAAGTTAAAGTGTGCTCTTAATGAGGATTTTTTTTTTACTTGCCACAGTAAAGGGCTTCTTGATTTTTGTTTCTTTGAAAAGTTGCACCTCTGAGGAAGACTTTTTCACGTTTCAACACTTGGAAGTTCTACTTCAATCTTGGTGAAATGTGTGCCTCCGAAGAGGCCTTTTCTGCTTGATTGTGCCTCCGGGAGGAGGTCTTTTCATTTCTGCCTCTGGGAAGAGGTCTTTCTGTTTCTGCCCCTTGGGAGAGGCTCTTTTTTTTTTTAGCATTTCATCTCCGGTGAAGTGAAACTCCGAAGAGCGGTTGTTACACTTCAACTCCTGGCGAAATGGGCCTCCGAAGAGGGCTTTTATTTTGTTTTACATTTCAACTCTGGTGAAGTGAAATTCCGAAGAGCGGTTGTAACACTTCAACTCCTGGTGAAATGGGCCTCCGAATAGGGCTTTTATTTTGTTTTACATTTCAACTCTGGTGAAGTGAAATTCCGAAGAGCGGTTGTAACACTTCAACTCCTGGTGAAATAGGCCTCCGAAGAGGGCTTTTATTTTGTTTTACATTTCAACTCTGGTGAAGTGAAATTCCGAAGAGCGGTTGTAACACTTCAACTCCTGGTGAAATGGGCCTCCGAAGAGGGCTTTTATTTTGTTTTACATTTCAACTCTGGTGAAGTGAAATTCCGAAGAGCGGTTGTTACACTTCAACTCCTGGTGAAATGGGCCTCCGAAGAGGGCTTTTATTTTGTTTTACATTTCAACTCTGGTGAAGTGAAATTCCGAAGAGCGGTTGTTACACTTCAACTCCTGGTGAAATGGGCCTCCGAAGATTGCCTGGAAGTTACTCTCTCATGGTTGTAGGGTCATGACTCCTCCAATCTTTTTTGGTTGAGTAGAGAACTTTCTTTTTTGCGGCATATGCTTCGTTAGAGATCTTTATCCTCCGAAGAGTTGTGCCTCCGAAGAGGACTTGTACCTCCGAAGAGGACTTTAGTTGTTCCTTGTGCACTTGCTTATGCCTTTTCAGTGATCCTCTATTTTTTTATCTTTTCAAGCTTGCACTCCCTTCTCTTACAAGTAGTTTGTTTAATCCAAAGAAGTGTACTTCATTGCTAGGCCAGTTCACGAGAACGGACATAAGCTTCTTAATCGGATGTTTGTTTGTTCAAACTTCTCAATTTATTAGCTAAAGCCCGTTTTCGGCGAAATCATTGACCGTTCAATTGAAGCACTTCTTATCTAGGTTTTAAGCTCGGGAATTTTGTGACTTGGAATTTGTTTGTTGAATGATAACAAGAATCACTTGGTCTTGTAATGTGCAAGTTTTGTTTTCGTTGCCTGCAAAAATTTGAACCGACATTTCAGTAATACATTTAATGTACTTTTCATATTGAAAATAAAGCAAACATGTAATAATAATAAGGAACACGAGATTTATAGTGGTTCGGCCAAGAATTTGGGCCTACATCCGCTTTATAGTCTTTCATTATTCACTTGCATCGGTTTTACAATCGCTTTCAATTACGGGAATCATACATTCATAATTCTTTTTACAATATTTCAACAAAGCTATCAAGTAAAGTATGGACGCAAGTGATTGCTGTTCGAAGCTCTTGGAATTTGATCTCCTTCGACAGTAGTGGGTTTGAATGTGCCGTCAAGAAGCTTCTGACCTATGACATATGGTCCTTCCCAATTTGGCCCAAACACACCCGTCGCTGTCATAATTCTCTTTAGGACTAGATCTCCAATCTCAAAGCTGCGTTGGCGAACTTTGGAATTGAAATGTCTGGCTATCGTTTGCTGATGAGATGCGATTCTGAGCTCAGCCTCTTCTCTTTTTTCATCAAGGAGATCTAGTGCCTCAAGTTGTAGTTTTTCATTCTCCGCTTGATTGAAATGGATTCTTCTATGTGAAGGGACCTCTGTTTCTACCGGAATCATTGCCTCTGATCTGTATGCCAATGAAAACGGAGTATGCCCAGTCGCAGTTTTGTGGGTAGTTCTGTATGCCCATAGTGCTAGCGGTAGCTTATCGACCCAACCACCTTTTGCTCTTTCAAGTTGCTTCTTGATGGTTGACTTGATAATTTTATTTACTGCTTCCACCTGCCCGTTTGCCTGCGGATGAGCTACTGCTGAGAAGCTTTTTCGGATTTTGAATCGTTTGCAAAAATCTTGGAATTCATCACTTTCGAGCTGAGTACCATTGTCTGTAATTATTTTTTGAGGCACACCATATCTGCAAATGATACTTTTAGTCACAAAACTTATCATCTTTTTTGAGGTGATAGTAGCCAGTGGTTCAGCTTCTGCCCACTTAGTAAAATAATCTACAGCAACAATGGCATATTTAATTCCAGATTTGGCAGTTCGTAACGGTCCTACAAGGTCTATCCCCCATATTGCAAACGGCCATGGACTGACCATCTGTGTGAGCTCAGTGGAAGGAGCTCTAGGAATTTTGGCGAATCTTAGGCATCTGTCACATTTTCGGGAATAGTCTGCTGCATCTCGATTAATTTCTGGCCAAAAATATCCGTATCGGAGAATCTTTTTCGCTAAAGTTTGACCACCTAAATGATCACCACATTCTCCCCCATGCACCTCAGCTAGGATTATTTTGGACTCTTCCCTGGATACACATCGAAGTAACGGCATTGAGAATCCCCGTCTGGATAACTGGCCATCCTGGACTATATAGTGAGAGGCTTTTCTCAGTAGCTTCTTTCGTTCTTTTGAATTTTCCGGTAAAGAGCCATTGAGCAGATATTCTGTTATTGGAGTCATCCATGATTCTTGCTCTTGAGACACGCTCATGATCCAATCAATATACATCTCATCAATGCTCGGAGCCGACAGGACCTCCACTGGAGTCAACCCTAGAAATTGAGCTTCACCTGTGCTAGAGTACTTTGCGAGAGAATCTGCTTTCGTGTTTTCTTCTCGAGGAATATGACTTATCATGTAATGATCGAAATCACCCAGGAGTTCCCAAGCCTTTGACAAGTAGGCGGGCAGATTTCCCTCTTTCGCTTGGAATTCCTTCTTGACTTGGCATACAATAAGCTGAGAATCACTGAAGATCTGTAACGCTCGGATGTTTAGTTCTTTAGCAATCCTTAAGCCAGCAATAAGGGCTTCGTATTCTGCTTCATTGTTTGTTGAAGGAAATTCCAATCTTAGTGCATAGCATAATGATCGACCTTCAGGGGTCTCAAGTACAACTCTGGCTCCAGAACAGTAGTCGTTTCTTGCGTCATCGACATATAACTCCATTGGATTGGGGAATCGTCGATCGTTTCCTCCTCACTGTTACCCTTATCTGTGAATTCTGCGATGAAATCCGCTAAAGCTTGTCCGTTGATTGCTTTTCGGGGATGATAAGTGATGTCATATTGACTGAGTTCAATATTCCACTTTAGAAGACGACCCGAAGTCTCAGGGCGAAACAGGACTTGCTTTAAAGGTTGATCAGTGAGGACTCTGATAGGATGAGCTTGGAAGTATTGCCTCAACTTCCTGGATGCAATCAGTAGGCAATAGGCGAGTTTTTCCAACTTAGAGTAATTCATCTCTGCCCCAGTGAGTCTTTTGCTGATATAGTAAACTGGATGTTGAATCCTCTTGTCTTCTCGTATCAGCGCTGCACTTAAAGCATGAGATGATACTGCCAAGTATATAAGAAGATCCTCGCCATCGCCAGGCCTAGAAAGTATTGGAGGCGTTTCCATATGGCGAATCAATTCATCAAAGGCTTTTTGGCATTCGGGAGTCCAATCGAAGTTTTTCTTTCCTTTCTTTAGGGCGTCAAAGAATGGGATGCATTTATCTGTGGCTTTGGAAATGAACCGACTCAAGGCGGCGACTTTTCCATTGAGACTTTGCAATTCCTTCTTCGTTCTAGGAGCTTTGACTTCCTTTAAGGCGGTAATTTGAGCTCGACTAGCCTCAATGCCCCTAGAGCTCACGATGAAACCTAAAAACTTTCCGGATTCCACTCCAAATGAACATTTTAAAGGGTTGAGCTTCATTCCGTATTTTCGGAGGACTGCGAACATGTCTGCTAAGTGTTCTATGTGATCCAATGCTTTCTTAGACTTTACTAACATGTCATCGACGTAGGCTTCCATAGTCTTGCCCAATTGCGGTTTGAACATAGCATTAACAAGTCTTTGGTATGTTGCCCCTGCATTCTTCAGCCCGAAGGGCATAACTCTGTAGCAGTAAAGACCAACGTCGGTGATAAAGCTCGTGTCCTCCTGATCTGGCTCAAGCATCATGATCTGGTTATATCCAGAGTAGGCATCCATAAAAGATAACAATTCGTGTCCCGCTGTTTCATCTACCAGTTGATCGATCCTGGGTAATGGGAAGCAGTCTTTGGGGCAGGCCTTGTTTAGATCTGAAAAATCGATGCACACTTTCCATTTTCCGTTGGCTTTCTTAACCAGCACTGGATTTGAAACCCAATTCGGATAGGTTGATTCTTTGATAAAGTTATTCTCCATGAGCCGATCAACTTCTTCTTTTAACGCTGCTGACCTTTCTGGACCTTGAGTTCTCCTTTTTTTCTTCACAGGTGTAAATTTTGGATCAATATTCAGGGCATGTACTGCAACTTCTAGGGATATTCCGCACATATCGGCATGAGTCCAGGCAAAAACATCCAAATTTGCCTTTAAAAAAGATATTAAGATATTCTGAATTGACACATTAAGTTGTGAACCCACATTCAACACCTTGTTTGGGTCCTTTGGGTCAACAGGTATTGGTATTGTCGTTTCCACTGGTACCACTATATTCTCCCCTGCACTGGCTTTCCTAGGATCCATCTCTTTTCGTGCTCCGTTGTGCTCGCCAGTGCAGGGTCCGCCCTGTAATTGCTACAAGGCTGGTTCTTTGATGCGGACTGGGGTTGCCGCATCCTTTCCCATTTCTCTTTTCCTTGTTTCTCGTAGCTCTGTCAGATAACACTCCCGCCTAGCATTTTGATCCCCATTTATAACTCCCACTCCATTATCTGTGGGAAATTTAATGGTGAGGCACCATGGGGCCAGAACAGCTTTGAATGCTGCGAGAGTTGGACGGCCAAGGAAAGCATTATAAGCAGAAAACTCATCGACAATCACAAAAGTTTGCTTGCGGACCACTTTTCTTTCTCCCTCTCCAAGTTCTACAAGCAAATCAACGGTTCCTATCGGCTGTTTTGGCTCCCCAGTGAAGCCAGCGATTTTCTGCGATGAGGCTTGCACATCAGCCATAGGGATCTTCATTTGGTCGAATGTTTTCTTGAAGAGGATATTGCAGGACGCGCCACAATCAATGAGAACTCTTCCGACAATAGCTGGCCCGATACCAGCCGAGATGACTAAGGGATCCAAGGTAGGAGCTTCAATACCTGTTGAATCCCTGGCTCTGAACACAATATCATCATTGAAAGTTTTTTGTTGCTTCAGGGGCATGGACCTTCCAAAACAAATACATCTTCCTCGGTCAGTACATACTTCAAAGCTCGGGTATACCTTTCCATCTCACCCCAGCTCCTGCCTGCTGGGTGAGGTCCTCCCGTAATGACATTGATAACAGGCCTTCTGGATTCATGCCCTGCAGTCTTCTCACTTGTCCTGGGTTGATGAGCAGGAGCTCGTTGCCCCTGACTAGTCGAAGCGGGATTGCTTCTATTCTTTTCCACAAATTGCTGCAGCTTGTTTTCCCTTATCAATTCTTCAATCAAAATTTTCAATTGGCGGCATTCATCGGTTTCATGACCGGGTTGATTATGGAAGGGGCAAAACTTTCCGCTTTGTACAGCTTTTTTCCGGGTTCTCAGAACGGGAGGTTTAGGATAATCAACAGAATCTTTAGTGGCAAGGTAAATACGCTCCGGCGTATCTAATAAAGGAGTATATTCCGATGGCTTGAAGGAACGAGGCTTCTTCAGATTTTTCTGTTTCTTCCCATCGTTATTTTCCCTTTTCTGTCCTACAGATTCACTCTTGCGTGGAGCAAAAATGTTATTTTCATCTTTTTCCAATGCTGCCTTTACCGGTACAGGACGGCTTTCCAGGCGTATGAACTCATCTGCTTTCTTGTAGAATTTTTCAAGGGAATTTGGTTCCTTCATGTTAAGCCATTTTCCAAATTCGCTCGACTTGTCGATGGCCCTCATTAGATAGGTCAAGAACATCCGTGGTTCTGCATTGTCTACCTCGGCCAGCGCTATATTAAAGCGATTCAAGAAAGATCTGATAGTTTCCCCTGGATTCTGCTCTAAACTTGACAACGACATGATATCTTTGGCTTTTGAAGCGTATAGTCTGAACTGCTCCTTGAATTTCCGGGTTAGGTCAGAAAATTGATCTATGGACCGAATTGGTAGCTTGGTGAACCAAAGAAAAGCTACACCTTCCAAATATACAGGAAAATATCGACATTTTATTTCATCAGAAGCTCTGGCACCTGTCATGTGCCATTCATACTTATACAAGAATTCGTTCGGATCACTTGTTCCTTTGTAAGCTGGGATAGTTGGAGGGACGAACTTCCTTAGGAACTCAGCCTTTAAGATTCTTTCGGTAAACGGGGTTTTACTTGGAGCGAAACCCCATTCCTTCTCATCTTCATTCCTTTGCATGCTTTCTTTCATGATTTTTCGAACCATTTCAAAAAGATACCCCTCATCATTTCGAGCTTTAGATCCACCAACTTCAGGAAATGTCCGCTCAAATGGGCTGGCAGCCCTCTCAGGAATGTTTCTTTCTTCATCCTCATGAATGTTGCCAGCAAAGTTCCTTTCATTACCCGTTGGTGGACGGTTTACTCCAAGCAAGTCATTCAACTTATTCAAAATTAGGGCATTTTGGGCATTCTGAGCTTCCAATTGTGCACTTTGGGCATTTATCTGCTGGTTCAGCCCTAAGATTACAGCATCCAACTCCGCTTTTGTAACCCCAACAGGTGGAGTGGCTTGATTAGATACTGGGGAAGCGGAGGTTCCCTCTTGAACATTTCCAGATCTAACAGATCTACTCTTTCTCCCCGAAGCCATGATTTCAGATAAGCTTCTAGTCTTCAGAGAAGTTACTTCAACAAACTTTCGTGGAGCAATGATGATAATTTGCCTGAGTTCAATTCTCAGTGAAAGCACCAAAAATGTTAACGCTAAAATTTGAACGCTAATACCCCGGTGTATAAAGTGTAGTCGTGAAAGCACCACCCGATGATTCGGGAACAGAGTATAAGCAGAAAATCACAGAAAAAGCAGTGAATAACAACGATTTTATAGTGGTTCGGCTCAAGGCAAGCCTACGTCCACTTTAATTCTCTTTATTGCTAAACCGATTACAACTTTACAACAATCTTCAATTACAATTATGACGAAACAAACAACTAGAACTTTGGTAGAGAAAAATTCTTTGAATCCATGTAGATTGCGTTAGATTTCCCCTTCAAGTTAGTTGAGATGCCTTTCGAACTTGAAGTATCGGGTGAGTTGAGAATTCAGCAGAGTATTGGCGCTTGAAGTGATTGGCCAAAATTCCTTTTCATGCTTGAGGCGGGTTGGTATTTATAGGGAAAATCCTACCCCTTAGGTCGTAAGCCGTGAACTATCCAAGGTTAGTTGTGGCCGGTCTAAGGCAAATCGCGGCCGACTCATCTGACCCCTCCATGGTTTCACCTAGGCTCATTTGTACAAGTCCCAGGTCGACCCCGAGTCAACACAGCCTTATCTCAGTAACCCGGCATCGGGCTTGCATTTAGTAGCTTTAGGTCGTTGACGACTCAAGTTAGGTCGTGAGCCGTGAACGAGTTAACTGGCAACTGGATCGTGCACGAGTTAAGAGGCTGCTGTGCCGAGTAACTGCATTGAACTTGTCTTCCTTTACTTGAGTCGTGAACGAGTTAACATTGGTCCTAGGTTGGCTGTGACTTAAGTCGGCAACTATTTTAGGTCGGTAGCTTGGCAAAGCATTAGATCGGTAACTTGTTAAGTCATTAAGTCGGCATCTCTTTTAGCCCTTAGGTCGGCCTTCCTGTTAAGTCGGCATCCTCTGAGACTTAGGCCAGTACCCACGTTAGGTCGGTAGCTACCTTATTTTAGACAGTTGGGTCGGCAACCTTGCTAAAGCGTTAGGTCGGCAGCTGTTTACCCTTAAGTCAGTATCCCTCTTAGGCCTTAGGTTGGCTTCCATATATGATCGGTAACCCACCTTAGCCTTAAGTCGGTATCCTTTTGGGTCTTAGGTCCTCACTCTTTTAAGGCGGTTAGGTCGGTATGCCTCTCAAACCTGTTAGGTCGGTAACTCTTTTAAGTCGTAGGTCGGCATCCCTTTGAGTTGCTAAGTCGAAACCGAGAAGGAGTTAACATCAATGCTATTGCAAAACTATATAGTCAACCCGAGACCTCCCCTGCTAAATCTCGTGCGCCACTTCGAGCTATCCCCTAGAATCACTCGAGTTCTCCTGTGCGCCATCTTCTTCTCCCTTTTTTTTAGTTAGTTTTAAACGCAACAACAATATTTAAGCATACCCATACCTGATAATCTCGAAGCACACACGCTAATAACCCGAGCCTCTCCCCTGATCTCACGCAACCCCTGTTCATTTCTACCTGAAACTTCTTCCTTTCATTTGTTAAACTTTTCTATTCCTACTTCCTCCCTTCTCCTACATTCTTAGATTTAATTAATGTTCACATATTTTACTTCAGAAACCCAAAGCAAAAATACTCACGCGACCAGGCAAATCACACGAACGAACCCAAACTTCTCGAAACAGAACCCACCCAAGCAACACTGACACGCTTACGCCACCGTGCACGTGCAAGGTGGCTCGTCGCACCTCAGGCAACCCCCAATTCCACCCACAAACTCCAATTCATCCACACACTCCAATTCAAGAGCTAATTCCGCATGCAAAATTCAAAGTCAAAAATAGCCCCTCTGGATGAACAGTAATTCAAACAGCAGAGGAGAAAATCCCTCTCCCTTCTAGCACCGACCCCTGCATGAGTCGCGATTTCGGCCACGTGTCGCTGACGACGTCCCCTTTCATCCCTCCAAAGCACTCCATGCTCGGTTCTTCCATGATGAAGAAATCTTCGAGCAAAACAGACCCACTAGAAACGTGGACTAAACCCTATATTTGATCCAAACTAACAATCTATACATTCGAAATTAAATTTGACATTTTTCCTGTATCAATACAGTTTCGTCCTTGATTCATACCAAATTACAAAAATCAAAATTTATACAATCAATGGATATTGACAAAAAATTAATTTCGGCTTCATTAAAAACTGCTCTTATTTCCTTTGCTTAATAATCATAATTATTATGTTAAAAATCCTAAATATGTATGTTAATGCTTAAAATTGAACGCTAACACTCCGGAGTATATAGGGATTGAGTGAAAGCACCACCCGTGAGAAAGGGAACTACAAACAAGTAGAAAAGTCACAGAGAAAGCAGAAAAGACAACAGTTTTTATAGTGGTTCGGCTTTAAGTAAGCCTACGTCCACTCCAATCCTCTTTATTACTAAATCAATTACAACTTTACAACAATCTCCAATTACAATACGGATGAGACAAACAACTAGAACTTCGGTGTAGAAGAATTCTTTGAATCCATGTTAATTGCGTTAGATTCCCTCTTGAAGTTTGTTGAAATGCCTTTCGTATTTGAAGTGTTGAGTGAGTCGAGAATTCAGCAGAGTATCGTCATTTCTCAAATGAGCCAAAAGATCCCCCCCCCCCCATGCTTGAGGTAGGTTGGTATTTATAGGGAAATTTCCCCCCTTGGGTCGTAAGTCGTCACCGACCTATGGTGGGTCATGGCCGACTTATCTGGCCAAACCCCATGGTTTCACGAAGGTTCTCTTGCATAAATCCCAAGTCGCCCCCGAGTCAACAGAACCTTGTATAAGTAATAGGGCATCGGGCTTATATTTAGTAGCTTTAGGTCATGGACGACTCATGCTAGGTCGTAAGTCGGTAGCGACCCCAGTGTAGTTCGTGATCTTGTCCCTGTCTTGAGCAGTTAGGACGACAACTTCCCTGGACAGTTAGATCGGCATCTCCCTTAGGCCAGCATCCTTGTTAGATCGGTAACCCACCTAGGCCTTAGGTCGATACCCCCTCAAATCTTAGGTCGGCATTCCTGTTAAGTCGGCATCCTCTAAGGCGCTAGGCCGGTACCCGTGTTAGGTCGGTAGCCATCTTAGATCGGTAATTTTTGTTGAGGTATTAGGTCGGCATCCATCTCAAGCCTGTTAGGTTGGTATCCCTCTTAGGGCTTAGGCCGTTAGATCGGCATCCATGTTAGGTCGGCAACCTTTTGGGTCGGTAATCTTTCAAGTCGTTGAGTCAAAACCGGGGCGGAGTTAACAATTGCCCCTCGAAGTATACGCCTAATGGTTAGGTCGTGTGCTTCGATATCTTCTAACCCGTCCGCTCTCTAAGTCGGTAGGTCGTGTACGACCTAAAAGTTAGATCGCATGTGCCGCTTCAGGTCCCTCCTTTGCAAGGTATAAATCACACATCTTCCTCTTCCTCTTCATTACTTACTCTCCTGATTTTACCATTAAAAACTTTCCCAAGCTCCAAAAGGCGATTTCACTGACAACCTCTATTATTCATTGCGTAAGTAAACCTTCTTCTTCAATCATAGATTACTGCTGGCTCATGAATTCCGTCACCCAAACTTAAACCGCTTCCTTGTATGATGCTTCATCACGAATCCCATTACACCTATGGCTGATGGAGCTTAGGTTGCTCAGTTTGGCTTTAAATGACCGATGAGACGATGAAGATGGTTTACTGATTCAGGCTAGTTGATTTTGATTTGCGTTAGGATTACAAGGTGTTGAACTTGTAGTGGTTTCAAATTGGTTTATTGGATAATCCGATATCATGAATGAGATGAAGGCTGTCGTTGATGGAGCGACTATCGGGTTAACGGGTTGAGTGGAGTGAGACATTGGTTTGGACGCGACCCAATGATTTTGGGTGACTTAACTTTTGGCCGATCTAAGTTGACGTGGCCTAAACCTTAAGTCGTGGCCGAACTAGCATTCGGGGAAGCTTGCCGACCTAGCCCTTAAATCGTGGCCGAATTAACACTTGGGGAAATTTGCCGACCTAATTCTCAAATCGTGGTCGAATTAACACTTGTGGAATTTTGCACTACCTTTTGAACCGGAGCCTTCCTCCTTACTACTCCTCACGACCTAAAGAACTGCCGATTCAAGGAACCAGAAGCTTAATCTTAACTCGTGAAAGATTCCTTGGGTCGCAGCCGAGTTAACACTTGGATACCCAACTCGAATTCTCACTTAGAAGCATAATTCCAATTTTAACACTTAACTTGATCTGCTGGACTGAATTTCTTAAATCTCTAATTGTTTTAACTTTGTTGCTTTATTTCACAGAACACATTAACTTACAGGCTAACAACCTGCTGAAAACAACAATCACAGAAACCCAAGGCGAATATACTGCCATTGACTGCCCACATCAAATGACAGATTAGTCGACATAGAATAATCAACTTAAATACACTGTATGAAATGCTGTGAACCAATCAACTAAAGTGAAGTATTAATGCAAAGCATCGCTAACTTGAACTGATTTGTTTGCATCAACATTACGCTTGCACGTTAAAACAATGAACCCTGGACTTTATAACTGACAAATACTCGCTAGTTTTTATTCCAGTTATATTTGCCTATTGCTTGATTGATTTTACACAACACTCCACACATCTTACGAAACGTGCACCTTCATGTTTAAATACCCAGTTGATTGTGTAGAATGAATTCCCACCAAGAAGAAGAAGTGGAAGCTCAAGCGGAAGAGACCTTTCAGATAGCTGTTCCTATAGAGAATCCTCCAGAGAGGACTTCGACTATCCTTACTCCGAGAGCGTTTATTCAGCTACGTACTCAATTTGGTTTTGCTGAAAATGATGCCCTACTTCCCGGGCCAAATGACACTGCCGACAGTCCTCCCCATGGTTTTGTCGCAATCAATCGTCAAATGTGCCTAAGCGGGGTGATTCCCCCTTTTAACGACTTCCTTCGAACCCTTCTCCTTCGGTTGACAATTTCTCCGTTCCAACTTCATCCTAATGGCTATGCCATCTTGATGGGGTTGTGTGTTTTGTTTAGGAGAACTTTTGATCGCTTGCCAAGTTTTGAAGAAATTCGCTACTTATGCTCGTTTGCAAAGAGTAAAGACCATCCTTCCCTTATTATTGTGAGAAGTGCTAGAAACCGCAAGCTTATTTCTGATCTTACCGAAAGTGTTCATGGATTTTGAACCAGTTTTTCTTTGCCCGCTGCCCCCTAGGGTTTTATGCCATCTAGAGAGTAGGAAGCAAGATTACATGTATCTATTTTCTCCATTTTCAAACTTTTTCGAGATCCGAACTAACAATTGCTAATTTCATTCTTTGCTCTTTTCAGCACTTCCTCTCCCCTCTAGAGATCCAAGCCATAAGCAAATATTTGAAAGATTGAGCGTCGTGGCCGCAGAAGAGAGAAGTATAAAAATTTTGTTGAGGGATGAATTTTTGCATCAGTATGGACTTTTGCATGCTTCTCGCTCTATACACCCCCATGAGGTTCCAGACTCCCCGCCTAAAGCATTAGATGCCCCAGTTTCCACTGACGAACCCATACCAAAAGAAACTGCCTCCGAAGCTTCTCTGGTGAAGTGCTTTACTACTGTCGATGTTGCAGGGTCATCTGGCAAATTCGCACTTGCCCCAGTCATTGAGGAAGAAGAGCCTCAGGGATCTCCCCAACATTCACAGAAGTCTGGTGAAGAAGTCGGAAAAACAAGCCCTGTCAAGCATAGCGGGGACGACACTTTCGAAGGGCTGAGCGACCTCTTTGTCACCTCACAGGAGCTCTTTAGAGATGACCCTGTCACTACTAGAGTTTCTTCTTCAGTGGTGGAAGCAACTTCTTCTTTGCAACAAGCTCCGTCAACTCAAGAGTTGATGTTAATTACTACCCCCACGATTACTCCGCAATCGAAGAGTGGTTTGTAGTTTGATGCGCGTAGTTTGCACATCACACACACTTAGAATCTTTCGGCACTTTCATGCACCTAATTCTTTGTACTTTGAAAATTCTACAGTTACGCTTCTTTTCTCTTAAGACTTTTAAGACTTGTCTTTTTTAAATTTCAGGTTCTCCGATGGGACGCAGTGGCTCTTACTATGACGACTTTCAGCGCTACAAGAGGCATAGTCAATATGATTATAGGCGCTACCTTCCCATTCACAGAGAAACCGAAGAAGAGAGAGCCGCTCGGAAGGCTCAGGAGATGAGGGCTCAAGAAGAGCGTTATGAGAGAAAAGAAAGGGAGGAGCACCATGATTCTTCCCAAAGAGGTGACGACTCTCACAAGAGAAAGTCGCATGATGATCGGGGAAAAAGCCATATGGTCGAGGACCTAAGCAAGCGTGCCAGGCACGGTGAGAAGCATGCATCTACCACTCCCGAAAAGTCCACTGCCCCCGTTTCACTCGACATCCCTTCTGGCTCCCCTGCTCTCAGGAAGACAGACATTTAAGCAATAGTTAACATGCCTCAATTTCAGATTGGACAAGGCCCAGCCACTCTGCAAAGCCGGTTTCCACAATGGTGCTTGAAGGGGGTTCGCTTCGACCTCGACCTAGTTCCAATTGACAAGCCTGCCATGCTGCGAAATCTCGATGCCGTCCTGCTTGATATCGAAAGAATGTCGAGCTGGCAAAAGCTTGTTGACGAGCTTCAAAGGGTAAACCGTGCGAATCTCGAGGCCATTCTTACTTTGGAAAATGACAAGGCTGAATAGCAGAAGGTTCTTGAGCAGCATGATACCGAGATGAGGAGCATCACTGCTTATAATGAAGAGCTTGAGGCGAAGGTCGAGAAACTTAAAGAAGAACTCGCCACTTCCTCTACTTCCTACACTCAAAAAGAAGAAGTGCTTCAGAAACAAGTGAGAGATGCTCATGCCGGCCAAAGAGACGCCGAAGACAGGCTCGAAGTGCAAAAAGGGATCAGTGAGGGCTATATTGCTGATATTGCAGAGCTTCGGAAGAAAACCGACTCTCAAGAGGCGGAGATCGAAATGCTTAAGCTTCAACTCTCCATAGCTGAAAGAGAGCGTGATGAGGCCGTTGCCGGTAAAATTGCAGCTGAAGAATCTCATGAGGCAACGACAACCAACATCAGCTCGACATTATTTGACTTCTACCTGCATAGCGTCTTGGGGTGCGGTAGCCTCGCCTTTCTAGGTCCCAAATATGAAATTACTCTGGCTGAGGTGTGGGAGGCCGCACTTGATATGCTTGGTGCTACAGGTGCTGGCTACGTCGAATCAGCTCTTGAGGAGCATTACTTGGATGACGAAGCTCGCGCCGCTCTCGCCAAGGGGAATGAACAACTTGCAAAATTAAGAACTGAAATGGCAGAAGGAGAACGTTTAGGAAAAACTACTTCAACTGATCCAGTTCAGCCTTCACCTTCGGCCGAAATCGACATTGTCGGTTCCAGTTCTCATTCTCCATCCCTGGTTAAAGTTAGAACTTAGATCACAAGCACACAGGGTGGAGATGAAGGCGAAGAGAGCGCCGAAGCACAGGCTTATGAGGTTGATATCAGGAAGCCGACTTCTCCAGGTAACTCTACTGTTAATCTTGCACAAGTAGACTGCTCATTTGCTTCTTATGAGTTTGATGAGTTTCTCGACTATTTCTTGAACCTCAATGAGCCTTTATCTCCTCTCTTTACTGACTTTAACTTCTTTTCTTCTGTAGAGAAAGTGTCGAGCATCGCTCAGACTTCCCCTCCTCCAGTTATTCCTCCTTCGTCTCTTCAGGTCACTCCTCCATCCGCCTCTCAACCCGGGTCGCAAGAGGAGCAAATAGAAGCTCTTCATGGCTTAGATGATCCTATTGCTTCTCAAGACCTGAAAGGAGAAGAAACTGAGGGGAGTGAGAAGACTCCAGAACCAACTGGTTCCGATGATGTGCCGTTAACCACACTTTTCACTCCAGAAAGTGGGTCTTCTTCTAAGAAGAGGGGGAAAAGTGGAGTTTCAAAGAAGAAGAAGGAATCTTCAGCCGGCGAGAGAAAAGCAGAAGAAAGTCCGATTATGCCCCTTTCTCCTTCGTCCCCTACTCTTACAAGCCGTCCTAAGAAGTTGACCATCCGGCCGGGCGCAGGCTCAAAAGGTGGAAGGAAGAAGAAATGATGGCTTTGGTTCTGTGCTTTTTATATCGCTTTTTTGCTTTTTGCATGTACTGACCGGAGATTGTGCGGGTACCGGCCTCCGCTATTCTTTCACTTCTTACTTTGAAACCTGTACCTGTACAAAATTTTGACAGTGTTGAATGAATAAAATGATTCTTTTTGTCTGTACAAACTTCTGTCTGTATTTGAGAATGCATTTACTATTCATTTTTGTACAAGTTTCTTTATATGATATTGAAGTGAGCTTGTGGTACGTTGTTTGAGCATAATTTTTACCAATGTAGTTATACCATGTTGCCCATATACCATAAGCTCGTTGCAATATTTTATACCCTGAGGGGACCTGTACTCTTATTTTCTGAAGAATAATTATTCCATATTTGAAGGAATATTATTCTGCTAAAAATAGAGTGCAACTCTCTCCATATGAGTTTCTACGCTTCAACCTTCGAAGATATCACTTTTCCTTTTGTGCATACACACATTTTTACCAAGTGAATTCTCCTATGCGGTAAAGAGGGCCTCTAAAGGGCACTTTAACTTCTTTTTTGAGGAAGAGTATTTTCAAGAATAGATGAAGCAGTCTTCCTTTGAAAGCTAAAGTGTGCCTTTGAAGAGGGCTTCTCTTCTTTTTTATATTGCGCCTCGGTGGAGGGCTTTTTGATCTTTGCTTTGCATTTCTGATGAAATGCTTCTTTGAACAGTTATACCTTTGAGGAGAGCTTCATGTTTCAACACTTGGAAGTTTTATTTCAATCTCGGTGAAACGTGTGCCTCCGAAGAGTTGTGCCTCCGAGGAGGGCATTCCACGTTTCAACACTTGGAAGTTTTATTTCAATCTTGGTGAAACGTGTGCCTCCGAAGAGGTCTTTCTGTTTGATTGCGCCTCTGGGAAGAGGTTTTTTTTTTGTTTGATTGTGTCCCTGGGAAGGGGTCTTTTTGTTTGATTGTGCCCCTGGGAAGGGGTCTTTTTGTTTGATTGTGCCCCTGGGAAGGGGTTTTTGTTTCTCCCCCTTGGGAGAGGCTTTTATTTTTCCCTGTTCGCTGGGAAGCGGGCCTCCGAAGAGCGCTTTTCACATTTCGACTCACGAGAGTGTATCACCAATCATAGTGAAATGTGTGCCTCTAAGTAGGGTTTTTTCCTGGAAGTTTGGAGTTTCTTTCTCTCGGTTGGACGGATTCACGGGAGTGTACCAACCGATCAGCCCGCAACTTTGTATCGAGAAAGATCTCTCTTTTTCTGGTTTGGCCCGCTCGAGGTCTTTTAGCATTTCAACTGTGGTGAAATGGGCCTCCGAAGAGGGCTTTTCACGTTTCAACACTTGGAAGTTTTATTTCAATCTCGGTGAAACGTGTGCCTCTGAGTAGGGCTTTTGCCTGGAAGTTTGGAGTTTCTTTCTCTCGGTTGGACGGATTCACGGAAGTGTATCAACCGATCAGTCCGCAACTTTGTATCGAGAAAGATCCCTCTTTTTCTGGTTAAGCCCGCTCGAGGTCTTTATCCTCCGAAGAGTTGTGCCTCTGAAGAGGGCTTGTGCCTCCGAAGAGGTCTTTTGTCGTTTGATGCTTGCTCGCCCATGTCTCTTTGCCATTTATTCATGTCGGCGATCCCCGTTATCTTTTGCAAGTGTCGTCCCTTTTTAGTTGCCAATAATTTTCCTTATCCAAAGAAATATACTTCATAGTTAAACGAGTTGGTGGTGGTAGACACAGGCTATTTAACTGGTTGTTTGTTTGTTCAAACATTTGCAGCTACTTAGAAATGGTCCATTTCCATCCACATCGCTAACTTTTGCTCGAAGCACTTCTTTTGTAGGATTTGAGTATGGAAATTTTGAATGGTTTAGCATTTGCTTGCTGGGTGATGTCGAAGATCGCTTGGTCTTGCAATGGGTAAGCTTTGTTTTTATGGCCTGCATTATTAAATCGACATTTTAGTAACAAAGTTAACGTATTTTATATGTCGAAATAAAACAAAGCAGTTTATAATAGTAGAGAACACAAGATTTATAGTGGTTCGGCCAAAAACTGGGCATACATCCTCTTTATAGCTTTTCATTATTCACTTGCTTTACAATTGCTTTTAATACAAGAATCATATATTCGTAATTCTTTTACAACATTTCAGCAATGCTTTTAAGTAAAATATGGACGCAAATGATTGCTGTTCCAAGCTCTTGGGATTGGTTCTCCTTCGACAGTTGTGAGTTTGAATGTGCCATCAAGGAGTTTCGTGCCTATAACATATGGCCCATCCCAGTTTGGCCCAAACACACCTATGGCTGTCATAATTCTCTTCAGGACTAAGTCCCTAACTTCAAAGCTGCGCTGACGAACTTTGGAATTGAAGTGCCTGGCTATTTTTTGCTGGTGAGCTGCAATTCTAAGCCTAGCCTCGTCTCTTCTTTCATCGAGGAGGTCAAGTGCTTCCAATTGCAATTTTTCATTCTCATCTTGATCAAAATGGATCCTTCTGTGTGAGGGGACTTTAGTTTCCACTGGAATCATCGCTTCTGATCTGTATGCCAATGAAAATGGAGTATGCCCAGTCGCAGTTTTGTGGGTGGTTCTGTATGCCCATAGTGCAAGCGGTAACTTATCGAACCAACCACCTTTTGCTTTTTCCAGCTGCTTTTTGATGGTTGATTTGATGATTTTGTTTACTGCTTCCACTTGCCCATTTGCCCGCGGATGAGCCACTGCTGAGAAGCTTTTTCGGATCTTGAATCGTTTGTAGAAATCTTGGAACTCCTCACTTTCAAACTGAGCACCATTGTCTGTGATTATCTTCTGAGGCACACCATACCTGCAAATGATATATTTTAGTCACAAAACTTATCATTTTCTTAGAGGTAATAGTAGCCACTTGTTCGGCTTCAGCCCATTTAGTGAAGTAATCAACAGCAACGATAGCATATTTAATCCCCGATTTGGCAGTCGGCAAAGGCCCAATGAGATCTATTCCCAGATAGAAAACGGCCATGGACTGACCATTTGTGTTAGCTCAGTGGAAGGTGCTCTAGGAATTTTAGCGAATCTCTGGCATTTATCACACTTTCGGGAATAGTCAGCAGCATCCTGATTAATTTCTGGCCAAAAGTATCCATAATGGAGGATTTTCTTTGCTAAAGTTTGACCACCTGTATGATCCCCACATTCCCCTCCGTGCACTTCAGTCAGAATTGTCTTAGCTTCTTACTTTGTCACGCATCAGAGTAATGGCATTGAATATCCTCGTCTGTACAAACGACCATCTTGAACTACATATCTGGAGGCTTTCCTCATCAGCTTTTTTCGTTCTTTTGAACTTTCTGGCAAAGAACCATTGAGTAAATATTCAAGTATCGGAGTCATCCATGATTCTTGCTCTTGGGATACATCCATAATCCAATCAACATCCATTTCATCTGTGCTTGGAGCTGACAAGACTTCGACGGGAACTAATCCCAATTGTTGAGCTTCACCAGTACACGAATACTTTGCAAGAGAATCCGCTTTCATGTTCTCTTCTCGGGGTATATGATTTATTGAATAACGGTCAAAATCTTGAAGGAGCTCCCAGGCTTTTGATAAATAGGCGAGTAGATTCCCTCCTTTAGCTTGAAATTCCTTCTTGACTAGGCAAACAATAAGTCGAGAATCGCTAAAGATCTGCAATGCCATGATCTTTAGTTCTTTAGCAATCCTCAAACCAGCAATGAGGGCTTCATATTCGGCTTCATTGTTTGTCGAAGGGAATTCTAGTCTCAGCGCATAACATAGTGATCGCCCTTCTTGGGTTTCAAGAACAATTTCTTCTCCAGAGCAGTAATCATTCCTTGCGCCATCAACATACAATTTCCATTGGATTTGGACGTTATCAGTAACTTCTTCCTCACTATCACCTTTATCCGTACATTATGCGATGAAATCTTCTAAAGCTTGTCCATTGATTGCTTTCCGGGGATGATAAGTGATGTCATATTGGCTGAGTTCGATATTCCATTTCAAAAGGCGGCCCGAAGTCTCAGGACGGCATAGGACTTGCTTTAGAGGTTGATCAGTGAGGACTTTGATGGGATGAGCTTGGAAATACAGCCTCAATTTTCTTGATGCGATCAACAAACAATAGGCGAGCTTTTCCAACTTTTCATAGTTCATCTCTGCCCCAGTGAATCTTTTACTGATATAATAGACTGGGCGTTGAATCCTTGTGTCCTCTCGTAGCAATACTGCACTGAGAGCATGAGATGAAATTACCAAATATACGAAGAGGTCTTCACCATTGTCAGGCTTTGAAAGTATCGAAGGCACTTCCATATGACGAACCAACTCATCGAATGCCTTCTGACATTCAGGAGTCCACTCAAAGTTTTTTCTCCCTTTCCTCAGAGCATCATAGAATGGAATGCATTTGTCAGTGGCTTTCGAGATGAACCGACTCAAGGCAGCAACCTTTCCATTGAGACTTTGCAATTCCTTCTTCGTTCTAGGAGCCTTGACCTCTCTCAGGGCAGTGATCTGAGCTGGATTAGCTTCAATGCCCCTAGCGCTCACAATGAAACCTAAAAACTTTCCGGACTCCACTCCAAATGAACATTTCAAGGGATTAAGCTCCATTCTGTACTTTTGGAGTACTGCGAACATCTGTGCCAAGTGATCCATGTGGTCCTCTGCTTTCTTAGACTTTACTAGCATATCATTTACATAAACTTCCATTGTCTTGCCAATCTGTGGTTTAAACATGGCATTAACAAGCCTTTGGTAAGTTGCCCCTGCATTCTTGAGTCCGAAAGGCATGACCTTGTAGCAGTAGAGTCCAACATCTGTGATGAAGCTTGTATCTTCTTGATCTGCATTCATAAAAGATAACAATTCATGCCCTGCCGTCCCATCCACCAGCTGATCGATCCTGGGCAGCGGGAAACAGTCTTTAGCGCAGGCTTTGTTCAAATCTGAAAAGTCAATGCATACTCTCCACTTTCCATTAGCTTTTTTAACCAGCACTGGATTTGATACCCAATTTGGATAAGTAGATTCTCTGATGAAACCGTTCTCCATGAGCCGATCCACTTCTTCTTTTAACGCTGCCGTCCTCTCTGGACCCTGAGTTCTCCTTTTCTGTTTCACGGGTGTAAACTTTGGATCAATGTTCAGAGAGTGTACTGCAATCTCTGCGGATATTCCACACATGTCAGCATGAGTCCAGGCGAATACATCCAAATTTGCCTTCAAAAATGAAATCAGAACATTCTGAACCGTTGTGTTGAGTTGTGAACCCACATTCAGCACTTTGTTCGGGTCCTTTGGGTCAACGGATACCGGCACTGTTACCTCTACCGGTACTACCCTATTCTCCCCTGCACTGGCTTTCCTTGGATCCATCTCTCTTCGTGCGGCACTACATTCACCAGTGCAGGGTCCACCCTGTAATTGCTACAAGGTTGGTTCTTTGGTGCGTATTGGAGCCGTCGCACCTTTTCCCATCTCTCTTCGCCTTGATTCACGCAGCTCTGTAAGATAACATTCTCGCCCCGCATCTTAGTCTCCTTTGATCACGCCAACTCCATTATCCGTGGGGAATTTTATAGTCAGACACCACGGGGCAAGAACAGCTTTAAATGTAGCAAGATTTGGTCGGCCTAAAAAGGCATTGTAGGCAGAGAATTCTTCAACAATTATATAGGTTTGCTTTCGATCCACTTTCCTCGGTCCTTTTTCGAGTTCTACAAACAAAACTATGTCCCAATCGGCTGTTTGGGTTCTCCAGCAAACCCAGTAATCTTAAGTGATGAAGCTTGAACGTCAGCCATTGGGATTTTCATTTGATCAAAGGTCTTCTTGAAGAGAATGTTACATGAAGCTCCACAATCAACTAGAACCCTTCTTAAAGTAGCCGGCCCAATACCAGCGGATATGACCAAAGGATCTATGGTAGGAGCCTTGATACCCAAAGAATCTCTGGAACTGAATACAATATCATCTGTGGAAGTCTTTTGTTGCTTTAAAGGCGCATCATTCTCTAAAAAAAAACATTCTCTTCAGCTGGTACATGCCTCAAGGTCCGGGCATACCTTTCCATCTCGCCCCAGCTTTTGCCTGTTGGGTGAGGCCCTCCAGTTATTATATTGATGACAGGTCTTTCAGATTCATGCTTTACGGCCTTCTCACTTGAGCTAGGACGGTGAGTGGGAACTTGTTGTCCTTGAGTTGACGAAGTTGGGGCATTTATATTCCTTTTCACATACTGTTGGAGCTTGTTGTCTTTCAAAAGTTGCTCAATTATTTCTTTCAACCGACGGCATTCGTTGGTGTCATGGCCGGGCTGGTTATGGAACCGGCAGAACCTTCCACTTTTTTCCATCTTAATCCCAACTCTCATTTTAGGTGGTGTCGGATAATTGACATCATCCATGGTCGCAAAAAAGATGTTCTCAAGGGTATCGGTCAAGGGTGTGAAATTGAAAGAACGGCGTTTCTTAGCATCTCCCTGTTTCTTTCCACCATCATTTCCCCTTTTCTGAGTGTTAGGTTCTTTTTTGTTCGAAGCAGCACTATTGTTGCCGGCTTCCACTGATACCACCTTAGCCGGTGTTTGGAGGCTCTCCAAGCGCACGAACTCATCCGCTTTCTTGTAGAATTTGTCAAGTGAGCTTGGTTCTTTCATTTTCAACCATTTTCCAAATTCACTCGACTTTTCCATCGCCCTCATCAAGTATGTTCGGACCATGCGTGGCTCGACATTATCTACCTCGGCCAATGCTATGTTAAAACGATTTAAAAATGATCTGATAGATTCTCCCGGATTCTGCTCTAGACTTGACAGCGACATTATATCCTTTGCTTTAGAAGCATACAATCGAAATTGCTCCTTGAATTTCTTGGTCAAATCGGAGAATTGATCAATGGACCTGACTGGCAGCTTTGTAAACCACAATAGAGCCACACTTTCAAGATATACCGGGAAATATCGACATTTGATTTCATCTGACGCCCTAGCACCCCTCATATGCCAGTCATATTTATACAGAAACTCGTTAGGATCACTCTTCCCCTTGTAAGCCGGAATAGTAGGGGGAACGAATTTCTTTGGGAACTCTGCCTTCAAGATCTTTTCAGTAAATGGAGTTTTGCTTGGAGCAAAACCCACTCTTTATCATCTTCATCTCTTCGCATATTTTCCTTCATGATTTGACGAACCATACCCGAAAAATACTCTTCATCATTTAGAGGCTCTGGAGGGCACACATCAGCCACTCTCTCAGAATTTTGTCTTGATAATCTTTCACGGTGGTCTGCTGCGGCCCTGATCCTCCAGCTTGAGGAGGAATCCTTTCTACAGGGTCTGCGGCTCTTTGAGAAATGTTCCCTTCAACATCCTGAACTCCCATAGTAGGGTTCCCATCATTATTAATCGGTTGACGATTTGCCCCAAGTAGATCATTCAACTTACTTAAGATCAGGGCATTTTGGGCATTCTGGGCTTCCAACTGCGCATTCTGAGCATTCAATTGTTGATTCAACCCCAAACTACGGCGTCCAATTCTGCTCGCGTCATTCCGACAGTTGGAGATGCTTGACATGAAGGAGGAGAGGTAGCAGTATTCTTGTGAACATTGTCGGATCTTACAAAACTTCGTTTTCTCCCAGGAGCCATTATTTCCAATAAACTTCTTGTTTTAAAAGAAATCCTTTCAACAGACCTTTGCGGAGCAATGATGGAAGTATCCGGAGTTCAGTTCTCAGTGAAAGCACCAAAAATGTTAACGCTTAAAATCAAACGCTAACACCTCGGTGTGTATAGGGATTGAGTGAAAGCACCACCCGTGAGCACGGGAACTACAAACAAGTAGAAAAGTCACAGAGAAAGCAGAAAAGACAACAATTTTTATAGTGATTCGGCTTTAAGTAAGCCTACGTCCACTCCAATCCTCTTTATTACTAAATCAATTGCAACTTTACAACAATCTCCAATTACAATACGGATGAGACAAAAAACTAGAACTTCGATGTAGAAGAATTTTTTGAATCCATGTTGATTGCGTTAGATTCCCTCTTGAAGTTTGTTGAAATGCCTTTCGTATTTGAAGTGTTGAGTGAGTCGAGAATTCAGCAGAGTATCGTCGTTTCTCAAATGAGCCAAAAGATCCCCCCATGATTGAGGTAGGTTGGTATTTATAGGGAAATTTCCCCCCTTGGGTCGTATGTCATCACCGACCTATGGTGGGTCATGGCCGACTTATCTGGCCAAACCCCATGGTTACACAAAGGTTCTCTTGCATAAGTCCCAAGTCGCCCTCGAGTCAACACCACCTTGTATAAGTAATACGGCATCGGGCTTATATTTAGTAGCTTTAGGTCGTGGACGACTCAAGCTAGGTCGTAAGTCGGTAGCGACCCCAGTGTAGTTCGTGATCTTGTCCCTGTCTTGAGCAGTTAGGACGGCAACTTCCCTGGACAGTTAGATCGGCATCTCCCTTAGGCCAGCATCCTTGTTAGATCGGTAACCCACCTAAGCCTTAGGTCGGCACCCCCTCAAATCTTAGGTCGGCATTCTTGTTAAGTCGGCATCCTCTAAGGCGCTAGGCCGGTACCCGTGTTAGGTCGGTAGCCATCTTAGGTCGGTAACTTTTGTTGAGGTATTAGGTCGGCATCCATCTCAAGCCTGTTAGGTCGGTATATGTTAGGTCGGCAACCTTTTGGGTCGGTAATCTTTCAAGTCGTTGAGTCAAAACCAGGGCGGAGTTAACAATGTATATGAAATCAAACTATGTTATTGAATTCCTAAATTTAAACATTCGAACTTTTGACTTTGAAAACACTTTTACCTGTAACTTGAATATACAGTGTTTATAAAATACTGTTGTACTTCATAAACATCCCAAGCTTTTGTTTAAGCTAAACAATTATGAATTACTTACATCTCTGGTTCAAATCAATTTAAATAGATAAGTATTAATATCCTTTACTCCTTTTACTCAAATGCTCAGAAGCTAGAAACAGAACAGGAACAGAAAGCTTCCAGTGTATAAGATAAATACAGGTTCATTTATTTTCAACATATATATAGCAACTCAAATATCAGAAACTACTATTCATACTTAAAATTTAAGAAAAAGTATGTTTAGTCACCTAAATATGCTTGTAAATCAGTAACCATGAATGTTTTTGAGGCCTAGTTGCTTGAACTAAAGGTTGAAACTACAGACTTTGAATCTGTTTTTGCTGTTGAACTAAAGTTTTTGAACTTTCTCTTTTTCTTTCCTTCTGTGTTTGTCTCAGGTTTGCTAATTATGTTGACTCCCCCAACTAAATAGAGATGCATACAAATATATAGAAAATAATAGTTGAATAGGGTAGGCAAAATCTGGTCAGCGCCTATCTTTGTAAGCAGATCTGTAAAATATTGAATTGACAACCAAAAAAAATTGGCCGTGAAGAAATATGTACCTAATTGGTTACTTCATAGGCCTACATAGTATGATTATGTCTTGCTGAAGAAAAATCTTTGTATGCAGGTTTGTACTTATGGCTGTCAACATGGCTTGTGTGAGAAGCTTTGTGTATAAAGATATTTTTAGTACGTGCTTACTTGAATAACATATGATTATGTTGGTGCCAGAATTATTCATTTGGTCAGGTATTACTTCCAACTTGAACTTTCAGGAAATACAGTTATATATATAAAGATATTTATTTGAATATTTGTTTCATTATTATGACAAACTCGTTTTTGTTTCATTTTATGCTAAATGTTTCATTTGACCCCTGCCTATATTTACATTTATAGTTATATTTCATATTTATTTCATTTGTATTTTAACAATAGATATTAAACTTAGATTCATGAGTTCACTTATTTATTTATTTATATTTTTGACTTACATAAATATTAATATTTTGTATTGAACATTATCATCAATTTATAATTTATATCTTATATTTTCTATTTTAGCCATTAATATTTGAATTAGAGTCATAAGTTATATTTACACTTATTCTCATTTTTATGGTTCATTTGTATTTATTTACATTTATATGTTATATTGCTAGAATTAAATTTTGAATTTCAAACATTATCAAGTATATGTATTCATTTAACAAATGTTAACAATGTATAGCATTTTAATTTAATGAGTTAAATTTTATTAATAATATTGTTAAGAAGCTTATTTTAGAATTTCAAACATTATTATCTTTGTGTATTATTTCATACTAAATATAAATAATGTAAAGTATTTTAAGTAATTATATAAGATAGATTTTTATTGTGAATATTATTGAAATACTTATTTCAATTTTCCAGATGAATCTCCTTTTAAAATACAGTTTATATAAATAGATGGCAATAATTCCAAAACCATATTCATTTAAATATGATCAATTCACATTTTATATTTAATTAGATTAAACATTTAATAAAATAACCGGGGCCGAAATCCAGGGTCGCTACAGACGGCGTAGGACGGTCAGCATAACTAGCCTCGTAGTAACCCAAGTCATGTATTGAAAAATGTTCTCTCGCTTTTTTAATATTCTCATTTAGAACAAAATAATGTACAATATCGTGTTCAACTGATCGTTTCCTAATTAGTTGGCTCATTCGAAAAGTGTTGGAGCCAAAATATCATCCGATCCGTGACTAACTATCCTTTGTTAACAAAAACTACGACTATCTAATAAGGTCTGGCTTGCTTGGCCTTATTATTTTGCCCAGATGATAAACTTCTAAAAATAAAAAAGATAATAAGGAAAATAAAAACTACTTTCCACGTTCGCTGATGTGCGACTGCACACCTTCCCTCTCCTTTGTCTACCTCTCTTACCAAATTTTACCTCCAAAAAAAGTCCCAAATCTAAATGTTGATTAGAAATCCTAGTATTATGTCACATTCGTTCTCTAAAATCTCTGATGACCCCCTCACAAGCGACGATGATCTCCGAGAGCTGAAAAAGAGGACAAAGACGATAACATGTCGATTCAAGTTAAAAAAACGAACAAGTAGCTAGAAGAAGGAGCCGGAAAAGACAGTTGATGAAAAGATCGAATTTGTTAACAAAACAAGTTATCAGTGTCCAGTCAGCGGCGAGTTTACGGCTTGTTTCTCAGCTTTGGGTCTATACAGATTCGGTACCTAACTTGTTTTTATATCTGGCGCATCATTTAGTCCTAGAAATTCATGATTCCTTATGTGTGATACTTTTTATTTATTTATTTATTTCAGTTGTGTTCGTTGAGGTAAGGCTAAATTTTCCATCTGACCACGAATTTTTCTTCTTCTTCAGATGTAGACCAGGTAATGATCGAATAAGTGTAATGCTAGTTGTGTTAAACTGTCATTTGAAATGCAAGCTTTTAGTTGAAAAAAAAACCGTGTTAGTTAGATGTGTATGCGATAGATAGATATCAGGTTAGTAAAAACACTTCCATTGAAATTTACATAATGGAAACTAGCATAAAAGCCAGCAGGATGTGTGTTTATTAATCATTAAGTTACCATTTTTATTTTTGCTTTTTTTTAGCGGCATTATATTTCATCAACAGAAAGCATTTTCAACCGATTTAATTTTTGTTTACAGTTTAAGTAGAAAACATCAAAGGGAACTTATTCTTGACAAATGTTTCTCTGTCTCTATCTCTTTTGTACTAGACAAAGTTTGATGTAGTCACGACCCAAAAATTGTTATTGATGCATACAAATTATGCATTGACGCTTGTATTCAATCTAAACAGAGATAAATCTATTAAATAATAGTAAAGCCGGAGAATTTAAAGCTCTTTCCTTGCTTTTAGGAACCATCTCTATTCTCCTTGCTTCTCTCTACATAGATATTTTATTTTCAAAATCCTATTATTTACCACTTTACAACTATAATATTAAACTTTTCATACTATTTTACATTCGGATACCCACTTTTAAAAGAGTTTACAATTATTTACAAATCTTCCACGGTTCTTTCATGAAATTTTTCATTATAATCCGCACATTTAAATTAATTACATTATCCAAAATTTAAACCAATCGATCAACTTAGTCAACTAATATTTACTAATAAATTCTAAAAGATGAAAATTTCAATATATATACTATAGGCGCATCAACAAATTGGTATAAAAGAATCATTTAGATGCAAATATATATAAATCACATAACATAAATTATACTAATTAAAGATAATAATAAATTTATTTTATAATTTATTTACTAAATGTATTTATCATACATTACACGATAAAATTCTATTAACTTCAAACATCTAAAGTTTTAAATTTTTACAATTACTTATAAACCATTTTCAGTTATGTTCTAATATTTTACATTCAAGTTCATATATTTAACAAATCGTGTAGTCTTAAATTTAAACTATTTAAATAAATATTATTAACTAATATTTATTAATCCATCTAATAAATACCAAAAATATGAGGATTTCAACATGTACAATATTCGCATAAATGAAAAAAATGATAAAATTATTTCTTCTTTATTCAAGTATATGAAAATATTTAAATCATATAACATAAAATGTATACATACATATATAATAATAACTGTTTTGAAGTTCTAATTTATTTATCCCAAAAAAATTATCGTACATTACATAACATAATTTCATTTTTAACAACCTTTAAAAGGTAAATTAATATTTTACAATATCACGATATGAACGTACAGATTACATCAATAAAAAATAGATTATATAATCATTCTCACTTTCAATGCGTTATCAAATTATATCCAACTCACAACTCAACTAAATGCTACATAACATTATTTTGAAATTATCAAAGTTGTAAATATGACCCTTTATAAGAACATAAAAACTATGATTAATTGCAAGGATAAAATTGCTTAAAAGTGAAAACTTAATAATGAATAAAAGTTTACATGCCTAATTCAAACACAAAATTTCACATGTAGATAAGCTAACCATAAGATCTATGCTTTTCTCAATTCAAAGTTTGTACAAAGCTCTTCTCAATTTTCTTTAACTTTTTTTACATTTATCTTATTATATTTAATTAGTTAGGTTGATCATTAATTCAAACCATTCAAATAAATTAAATTATTTAATGTTCATTAATCAATTTATAAATCCTTTAAAAAGATGATAATTCAATATATATATATATATATATATACAACAATCATATTAATAAAATGGTGAAGTTAATATGCACTCATACATATAAAATATATATATATCACATAACATAAATTATTAACATATATATAGTATTAACAATTTTGATATATATTTTTCTTCATTTAGGATATTAATTTTTACAGAGATATGTAGTTAGCGAGTATTGAACCCTCAACTTTATATTTTAGCGTCGCAAATCATTTTAGTTTATGATTAATATATCACAATAAATTTATCATGTATTGCATCATAGAATATATTTTCAGCAATAATTGAAATAAAAATACTATTTTTTAACAACATTACCGTGTGCAACGCACGGGTTACACACTAGTATCTAATAATTTCTGAAGGGAAAAAAGTTAGTTGGTGAACAAAAAGTGTCGCTACTTGCAACGGGTAATGCACAAGCAGTTGTAAAAAAACAACCTGGGGTGAAAGGCTCGAACTCTTGACCTCAGGACCGTTCGACATAGCTAGAAGACCTATGCACTAACCAACCGTGCCATCACCACATCATTCATTTGGTTTAAATACCAGACTTAATAGTTTTTACGTGTACTGTTTATAAAATGAAACATATGAATCTAAGATTGCATCACATGTTATATTGAGTTCAAACATCTTGATTGCTATATTTTCTAACCTCGTTAATTTGTAGTTATGTGTAAAATAAGATAAAAGAGGCTAGTCTCAATTTCAACATTATTCAAAAAAATATAAAACCTATGCAGTAGCCATTTGCATCCTCAAAGTTTAAAGTTTTCGATTAATTCAGTCGAGTACTTAATTTTATAGTTGTTATGCATCACATCCAGTGTTACAGTTGTAGTTATAAACATATTGTTTTATAAGCGCACACTATGGGTGTGGATGATTTTGCTTTGTTAAAATAATACGTTATTGTTAACTTAAATTTGCAAAAATAATTTACAATTCCAATTTACCACAATATATTCTTATTATCACCCGGGGTTTTAAATCTAGGATTTCGATCACCTTTCGTTTCAGGATTTTCTCACAAGCTATCTCGTATCGAATGAGATCTCGAACGAGATGAGTGTATCTCAGGTGTACATCTCAAATTTACATCTCAGATCTTAATGTACGTCTCATGAATATCTTGGATTAATGTCTAAAATTGATGTTATAATGATTTATTTGTCGATTGTAATTGTCAAAGTAAAAATAAAAATCATAACATACTTTATCTGTACAGAAAAAAGAATTGAAATTAGTAGTTCAGAGAACAATGATAGCTTGATTAATTTAATTTATTTGGTAATGGTTGAAAAATATTATCGTATTTCAACATAAAAAACAACTAAAGTCTCTTGTTGTGATTCGTAAAGATAAATGGTAAATAATACGTTTATGTGTTATAACTGGATTGAGCAGTTCCTTTTGAATCCAACTAAAAATGAAAAAAAATATTATGTAATAAAAAGATATAATTTCGGATTAGATCTCGAATTGAGATTTCGATCCATATTTCGAGCGAGATTTAAATATTTTTGACGAGATGGGTGTCAGAGGAGGTATGAAGGAGGTTTGATGTCTCGTTTTGTCTAAGTGTGAAAAAGAGTCTCGCAGGAGATCTGGGACGATACATAGGAGATTTAAAACCATGTTACTACCAACATTATTTTAAAATATTGAAGTTAAAATTGATTTAAAATGTGGAAAATATGCAATTCTTCAATCACAGGGGTAAAGAAACAACGTGAGTTGATTTAACCAAAAAATATTAAAAATAAAATTATAATTCAACAACAAAAATCAAACCAAATAGCTTTATTAATATCAAAACCAAACAAAATATCTATTTTGGTTTGATTGGTTAACTTTAAATGAGTTAGATTGTCTTGGTGCCCAAAATAAATGGATGTTGGAATCAATTGTTTGATCCATATTTATGTAAAAATGTGACGATGTTGTAATAATTTTAGTTTTTTCACTCAAAATGCAAAGAATTGAAAAAACCAATTCGTTTAAATGATAATATAAATAATAATATCGACATTGATAATCATGTTTTATTAATCTAATTTATGTTATTTGATTGTTTTGATTTTAAGGTGTGGGAATATAGTTCTTATTTGGATGATTGAAGTATTTGTTGCTTTTAGTACTATTAAAAGATATGTTATGCATTTAATCTTGATGGAATATTAGACCGAATCTTGCGGTCCAAAGATAATAAATTCAAAATGACTCGCACCTAATGAAAACTCAGATATGTCCCCATTTTTATCTCATAAGACAGTTCCGGATATGACTTATTTGTTGCCTTGCAAAAACATGGAGCTCTTTAAAGTTGTAATTCAAACATTCTAATGAAATTTCTCTACACTGACCAAATGGCAATTGATTGTAGAATTTGTGTTGTAGCACGTTTGCTAGCGTCTTGCTAGTGCTTTTTTATAACTATCAAATGATTAGGATAGATGTTTGCCTTTGATGTGCTTACACTTCCTAAAATAGTTATCTGTTATTGCAGTTTCTTCATTGATCTTAACTCAGTGAAATATATTTATAGTAATCACAACGTAGCTTAACAGGATCTCCTTCCAGTTTCTGGGTAGTATCAATCTCCTACCAAGATTTTCATCAGCAAATAGCTTTAGGTAGTTATTCTGTGTTATTGAAGAATTCTCAATATTGATTTTCTTTATGGCAATTATTATTTACCTTATCCATGAATAAACAACCATTATATTTCAAGTGGATTATAAAGTTGTGACAGTTAGCATCTTGCAGTATTGGTATGGTTAGTTTCAAGTTGTGTGTGTCTATGTGTGTGTAATTTTTTTATTTATTATTTGCAAGCTTATATACAGAAAGCCGCCTTAATTATCTCCTGACCTTGCTAACTCCTTAGCACACCATCTTCTACAGACCTCTATTTTGGGATCTTCAAGGGCTAGCGTAGAAGAAAATTAGTAATGTTAACTGCAAATTACAATGATCATGGTAGTCAACGTTTTTGACTCTGTTCTTTATAGTGCTCTTTTGAATAGTTCAATAATTGGGTGCATGGATGCATTTTAAGTATAAGCTCGGGGGCAGTGGTATCCCTTGGACTTGACTTTGCTGTTTTGTCATCTGATAGTCTGGTAGCTAATTATCTGCAATTGTACAAAACCCTATTTTAGGACTTTAGCTTTATGATATCTGACAATATAACAGTTCTTAGGTGGGTACAGCTACTAAGTTATGATTTTGTTTCTTTAATTAAACTAAGTTGATAACATTCCATAAATTCCTAATGCATTTTGCTTTCTATTCCTGAGCTAGGCCACGATATTCGTGTATTAGCATCAACATTCAGTATCAGGGTTAGAGCATCGAGCCTTTTGGTTTGGTGCTATGTCGATGGAATAGATATTATATCAGTATATACTTGGATTGAACTTGAGAATTAAAAGAGATAAAAGAGGTTCATACATGGACTTCCAAAAAATTTGTCTTTTTTTGGTATTAGCCATAAGGTGCACTACTTATTCTTGTCGCGCGGTTATTTGATTTATATGCATGTGCTATAGAAATTAGACCTACAGATGATTGACATCCTGTGTTTTTCTATGTGATGTTACATGCGCTGAAAACTAAGTTGATATCACTCCATAGGTGGAGGTCTGGTGTTAATCCATATATAGCCAAGTGAAAAGGGAAGGAAAAAAACAACTGGAAGTTCTTACTAGTCCCATATTGTAGAAACTAGTAGAATGGCTGGCATCGACACCTAATAAATAGTTCATGTACTGCAACCATGTTCCTCACTTACCTGGATGGGGTATATGGGTGATCATGAAGGCCCAGGCCTAGCCTAATGGTTTCCATTGCACTTTGGAAATGTGTTGGGCTACCATCTCCCCTAGTGGGAGAGTGGACATCATTATTTGTTGCTTCGGGGGAACGCGTTCGCGCGGCCCCTGCACATTACCAAATTAAATGTCTTCATTTGTGCTAGTTAAAAACCATTATGGTTGTTGTGCCTCTTCTGTAGAGAACCCGTTTTGCAGACATACATTTTATTCAGTTTTATTTATCTCTCATAAAATTATTCTAAATCTATCTTATGTTCTTGGTTGACAGTGTCGATTTTTGATCATGTATTTTGAATAACAATGCATGCCATTAGTCCAATGAAGCCTATGGCACCTATAATAAACTTAAATAACGTACACGTTATAATTTGATCATGTTTTTTTAATTATACTTTCTTCTGCATTTGCTAAATTCTGAACGTGCTAAAAACAAGATGCTTGAATGCACTCAGCTACATGATGAAAATGAATCTGGTTCTGAACGCGTTGAAATATGATTGATCTTCCAACATGGTTGTTCAAAGTTTGCATTGATATGCATAGTTTACGCATTATCACAATTTTTTAAGTGGGAAATTATTTACACCCAAGTGTAGTTGGTGCTGTATTTTTTTTTTACTTCTGAAAGGCACAATGTGTTTTCCAAATATAGCCCTAGTGGAATATCTTATTTGTTCAGGTGCAACTTTAAATGTAATGTTGTAATAATATTGGTTGTCGGTCCTAGTATGATACTTAGTATGCTATTCACAAAATTTAATTTCTACCAATAGATGTTTTCACTCCTCTGAATAGAAAGTTCGTGTTATTAGCAACCTATCTTTATTAAACTAGTTTTTCGAATAATATCAGAGAATCGATGTATATTTTCTACTTATAATTCTTAAATGCATGTCTTGATTGAAACCAATTGAATACGAGACTTTTGATTGTTCTTTTTGTGCCTTCCAGTTGGAAACATTATGTTACTTTTGTTCGATTTGATATATTGAGATATAGATTTTTGTCGATTTTTTCCTCAATCGGTTATCTCTACAGCAACATCTTTCTTTTGAAATGCTGAATCAAGTTATTTCATGTTTTTCTTCTTCTTCTTTGTAGGTCCTCTATGATGTTGCTTTGATAAACATTTGAGCTTGTAGGGACAGCATATAAACATTTTGCCCATTTGAGGCCAGCAAGATAAAGACAGTACCTTACTTTCTACTGTTTATTTTATTTTTATGCTGTAGCCTTTTTCAATTTTTTCACCCTTCACTTTCTCATTAAGATTATATTTTTATCACAAGAAGATCAATGTTGGATAAAAAAGAATGCACATGATTGTCAAAATATGGTTCCCCGTATAAAAGATGTAAATTTAGTAAGGCCATTTTATAATTTCGTATAGATTGCAGGTTTATTAATCTTTTGGAACCCTTATGTAGAAACCTCTGTCAATAATAAACAATGTGTTTTTAAGAGGATCGAGGATATAGTGGACTGTAGTATGGTATTTTAGCTAGTTAACGATTGTTTGCATCTGATTTTGACGAAAACATACGAACAAATTTATCCATGTATACTGAAGTTGGCATTGTAAAGTCTTTTTGGGAAAATGAAAAACTTGTATATCTTATCAATCATTTTCCTCACTGTTACAATTTACAATATCCAAAATTATTTAGCTATAGAAAGAGTTTAGAAAGGTTTGTCAAAAACATTGTTAAAATTTCAAATAGGTTAAATCTCCCTACTTACAAAAACATGTTTTATGAAAACAACCTTACCATTATTTTTACATTAAATCTCTAACTTAACCTAAATGAAAATTGATAAAAACAATCAAATATTTTTTTTCGAAAATATGCAGCATTTACGAAAAATGTAACTTTTGATACAAATATTTATAGTTTTTAATATAAATATTTATCGTTTTAGCACAAATATTTAAGATAAAGAAAATAAATAAAAAAATAGATGGAGAAGAGTAAAACTGTGGAGAAAAATATTTCCATAAGTTGTATTTATTTAGAAAAAGATTACATAAAAATTTGCAATTTAAAACAATAATTGTAAGGAAGTTCCGAGTTAACATTCAAAAGGATATTAAACTGGAAAATAGAGATCTCAGATTTTTGTTATGATCTTTTCATGTGATAATTGGCAGACCTAGAAAACAAAAGCAGTAGTGCTAATGTTAGTAGTTCATACAGATCATTTTGTGGTTTACGTAATTTTTCACAGGTTTACCTGGAGTTTACTGGAAACAGTATAAAGAAAAGAATTACAGACAAATATCAGATGCAATATCAATTCAAATTTAGTACGGTTCGAACATGCATTATGCATGCGTACAATGTTAAATGCATTGACCCTTCATAAAAACCGTGACTACATTAATAGTTCATACGGGGCATGACAATATGATATGGCTGTATCACTTAAAAATAACGTCCAATTCAGATGGGCTGCATCTTCAGATGAACTAATCATGCACAACAAATCATTTGCTCAACAAACATCCATTCTCTCATACCAGATAGACTCCAAATGTAGAATGCCAATTAAATGATACAAATTGACTGTAAGAAATAACATTAAATTCAGTTCGTAACTTAAAAATTACTGACATCCCATTCAAAATCATAAGATAGATACAAAAATCATGTAGAACCAAAATGCTGAGGGAAAGGAAAAAAAAAACCTCTTATGTATTCTAAGTTCAAATCGTTCCCATGTGTTGGTTCCTGTCAAAAAAAGAATAAGCTCAATACATTTAGCTTTCAAGACATATGTATGTGTGCAAGTGCGCACACGCATATGCGGAGATAAGCAATGCTTCATTCATGGAGCATAATAAGAACCAAAGTGTAAGCAAGAGGTACCGTGTAGTGAGTGCGGTATACACATCAACCAGGAATGAAAATGGATACTATCAGATGCGGATATTTATATCTGCAGATAGCAATCAAACAGATATCAGATATTATCATATCCGACGACGGTTGATAAAATTCGATCCTATGATTAAGAAAGTACAGAAAATAAAAGAAGATAGAAAAAAAAAGTGTTAAGTATTAGATATGCATTTATGCTCAGATTGAATATAAACTGTTATTTAAAAAAATATATAGATAAATAACATAAACTACACATTTACATCATATCTGTATCTGTTTTTTTCTACATAAAGCATATCTTTCAACATTTCATATACGGCTGCAGACGGATTTTCTTCGAATATTCAGTGAAAGGCTTAATATTAGTGGAAATTAGGGACACATTCCACTTTTCAAAACTTATCTTATTTTACGCCCTTTCCATTTAGAAACTATTTTCTATATCCCATTTGTTTAACTTACTTCCTTTCTTATTTCTCTTGTTTCTAAATTTAAAAGCGGTCACTCCGAAGTGTATTACTGTGATTACAAGTAATGAACGTATATCCTAAATGCGTACTTTAAGATTAGTAAAATTACCCACATACTCCCGTAAATCTCACCTTTTTGAGAAAAAATAGGCATGTAATTTATAAAAGAAAATTGAAAGAAACCTAATGCTGATTTTTTATAGTCATAATGATGCATGCCAAAATTTTCCTTAATGTTAAGCATTTGAATACATTAGAAAATTCAAACCTAAACATATTGGACTGTACCAAGGCTCTCAAATTTTGGTCAAATGTTCTCTGAAACTTTTATTGTCTGGTAAATTAAAGTAGGAATTGAATGGTCGGACTGAGCATCATTTTTAAAAAGCTCGAGTTTTATACTTCGGTGACGAATCTCAAAACCACATTAGTTTTATCATTATTTGCTCAGCATGATGACCTCGGAAATTGAATAAGATCGATCTTAAGGCTCTAACAATTTGGTAAGATTAATGTACTCCTAAACAAATAGGGAGGTAAGAAAATATTTTATTTACAAAGTTTTAAATCTCCTTTATTTCGCCCGAGATCTTACCGAAAATCTAGTTTTTGCACTTAGACAAGACGAGATTTCAAACAAGATTTTTAACTGTTTGATGCCTATCTCATCCAAGATCTTAAGATCTGAACCCGAGATTTCGGTTCGAGATTTCATCTAAAATCTGGAATTTGAAAGCTCGATCTTAAATATATGGAGCTAAAAAATATACTCCACTTCTTTGTAGTTTACACAAGTTTGCGCTTTACTTTTCTTCGTAAAATGTGCCGATTGTCAAAACATATAGAAAACATAGAATGCGAATAGAAATCGTCCGAATAGAAAGAAAATTTTAGAATTTAACTATGTTTGCATAACTGGCCAGCAAAGTGGAAATAAAAAGAGAACCTTAATTATCCGATAATATGTAACTGAGTGTACAAACCAAATCCAGATCAGCATAAATATAGAACAATACAAACAAATTTGTCACAGCTTATATATTCAAAAACTACAAAATGAACGCAGCATAATTTCAAGGACATCGAGTACAGTTTCATATACCCAAAAAAAGGCTCCATATCCCCATATTTTGTAATCCCCTCAAAATCCTCTGTAGTATGAGTCCAAAATTTCCATCCAGAAATCAAGTGGATACATAAGATAATTTTTATCAAGATAAAGAAAATATTATTTTAAAACTTTTAATTCATTCACAACTATATTTCAAATTGACAAGGTAAATCATGTGTACACACACGGAACCAAAACAACTAACTCCCTTGGTGGTTAATAATATAATGTGACCGAGCATCAGTTTTAAAAAGCTCGATTTGTATACATCAAAAACGAATTTCAAATCTGTAATAATATTATCATCATCTGCTCAGTATGTTGACAACAGAAATTGCCCTATTATCATCATTTGACATTTATGTTCTGCAATGGTCGACAATCAAGGCAAATGAGAGCATGTCCAAGCTTTTACCCGGTATCAAGCTAACATCAAACAATGATCATATCTACGAATAATGAAATGACTGAACATTAGGTTTAAAAAGCTCGAGTTTGATAATTCATTGACAAGTCTCGATATCAATTAATACGTGTGTCATCACTTATTCAGTCATGAAGTGTTCAAAAGAATGTGCACTATTAATTCGAAATCTAACACATTTTGAAATATCACCAATGTATACATTTGGCATGAGCATAGCTGATAACAGATACGAGATGCACTTGCATTCCGCAAAATTTAATTTCAGTAATACCTCCATTTTTTTCAAAATAACTCATTTAATTGATTTAACAACTGAGGTGACTGAACATCAGTTTTAAAAAGCTCGATTTTTATATTTCAAAGACAAGTCTCAATACCATAATAGTATTATCATCATCTGCTCATCATGCTAGCCTCGGACATTGGTCCATTGCGAATGACTAACCATTGTTATATAGTACAACTAACTTCAAAACTTTTAAACATTATCAGGATAATATCAAATAATGATACAAATTCCAGCATATTTGGAGAATGTATTTGATCATAATGCCAATATCTTTTAAATTCCCAAATAGGTCAAGAGGGTGCAAAAATCAACATGTTGACAACATAATTTCAATTATAAAATTAATTAATAATAATGAAGTGGGAAAGACTGCGTATCAACTTTAAAAAGCTCTCATTGGATATTTCATTGGCTAATGCCAATGTCTATTTAATTGAAATTGTAACTTGTTCAGTGTGAGAAGTAGAGTATGTGCTCAAAGGAAGTGCATGATCGATTTGTAATAAACATCATTTTTAAAATATATTATTTAGGCACTCATTCATATATTTGACATCAACATAGCTAATAATTGATATGAAATATTCGATCAACTACATCTTCCAAAGAAAAATGCCACCAGTGTTTAGAGTACCATTTCCTCTGTATATCATGCTACAATTAATTCGACAACAAAGGTAATAGTCTGTTAATTTTAAGAAAGTAAAGTTACAACCACAAAAATTTCTTCTGCAAACCTGTATAAAACAAAGCAACCAACACCATGTGTGTGTGTAAAATAAAGCAAGGAGCACGCACATTTATACACATATTCACACACATCCCTTATCTGAATTTATGAAATCAACAATCATCAATCGCACAAAATAACCGCACGATAACAGGAATAGATCGAAATATAAAATATAAAATTATACCTTTACCACAGGGAGCCTTCCTAGTGGTAATGAAAAGGGTTTTAGTTGGCATTCTTACTGGACCTTTAATCGCAAGCTTCTTATCCTTAGCTCCTCTCACCAAATCAGCGCAAACTACATAGAAACAAAATCATCATAAAATATTTTAATATTAAGAATGAACGAGAACAAGCTAAATGGAGGCTTCCAAAATACCTTTTTTGAGATTTTTGATACTCTTCGAAGACAGAGTGATTCTGATGCGGTGGAGATTCTTCAATGGTTCTTCTAGCCCGGGTTTGGATGGCTTCATAGCTGCGTACGCCATTTGCTACAATCAAGTACCAATATTAGGGATGAAATCTAAAACTCTAATTTGCAACGAGACTATGTCAGCCAACAGAAAAAATGGACTATATAGAGTTTTCTTTTCCAAGTTTGAGCGGAGTTGAATATGGGTGGGCCTTTGTTCGCTTATATGCAGGCCTGTGGAATGGTCACGGCAATATCTCCTAGGGGTGGGCACAGTCGGCTAACCTATCCGATCGGTTAATATTTTCAGTTAACCATGTATCTAAGTCGGTTCCTTTAACCACTATTCGGTTAATGTTAGTAAGGGTATACTGACCGAACCGAGTAGCGGGTTAACTTAAACGGTTAACCATTAAAACCATGGTTAACACTAACCGGTTAACCATTTAAAGTAAGATAAATATCAATTATGACTGCAGTAGTAAATTAAGGAATATTGACGCAGCGTAGGAAGCGAATTCGACGATGTAAATCGAATTCGTCCAGGATCTCACACGATTAGCGGAAATAATCGGTGAATCGATGAATTTAAGAATACCGAAAGGCCCAAATCCGTTGATCACGAAGATACCGGACTTTAGCAATCTTCGACACGTTGATCGCGCACGATACCGTGAGAGAAGATCTTCAATTCTTCGACGTTGATCAAGCGCACTTGATTCCGTGAATTGGCTTCAACAATCGTTGATTCGAGCGCACTCGAATGCCGAAAGTGGAGATAAGAGATAACACTCAACTATCGATTTTAAAAGGAGGCATAAAGCACAAACCAAATTTTATTCGAAATTCAACAACCCTTTCAAATAACAACACACTCCTATTTATAGGGAAAGTTACAACACACACGACTTAACAAGTACATTACAAACGATTTAACGACTTACAACATAAAAGAAACGACTTAAGAAACCAAACGGATTACAACACACGACATAAGAAATGCGGTATAGTTACTTAACATCTTCAGCGACCTAACAAGCTTCACGAGGCCTAACAATCTTCCACGAGCTAAGAGAAGTATGGCCGCGACCTACTGGGAGGCTTTGCGACTTAGTAGAAGTTGTTGCTCACTCGCGACCTAGGGCTTCGTGCAATTTCTGGAACGACTTAGGGTTAGCTCGCAGACCGCGACATAAGGATCTGGAGTGGTAGGTCATTCGCGACCTACTGGAGTTCCTTTCGTTCGCGAACCAAGGCGGTAGATCGCTTAGCCCGTTCGCGACTTTGGGCAACTCGTGGCATGTAATTCGTAGCCAAGGCGGTAGGTCGCTTAACTCGTTTGCGACCTTGGGGCAACTCGCGAGGTACGTTCTTCATCATCCTCCCCTTGTTGGAAGGAATTCGTCCTTGAATTCACACTCTCGTCAGCTCCGACAAGTTCCTCCACATAATACGGAATTAAGTGTTTGACATTGAAAACATCAGAACTATGAATATTTCCCGGCAACCTTAACTGATACGCATTATCATTGATCTTCTTTATGATTTCTAAAGGACCAATCTTTCTAGCAGTTAGTTTGTTGTAAGTACCAACAGGAAATCGATCCTTGGTCAATACTGCATATACAAAATATCCTTCTTTGTAGGCAACTTGTCGTCGTTTAATATCCGAGGTTTGTTTATATTTCTCATTCGTCTCCTCCAATCGTTCCTGAATGATTCTATGGCATTCTGTCAACCCATCAACAAAATCATCATCTCGCTTAACTGTCCCCTTTGGTTGTGGCACTATCGTTAAATCCAACGGCCCCTTTGGCAAGCTTGAATATACAATCTGAAATGGACCGAAACCCGTACTACGGTTCACTGCATGATTATGAGAAAACTCCGCTTGACATAACTTCACATCCCAACTCTTCAGATTATCCTGTACAAGACACCGCAATAAATTTCCCAGGGATCTGTTCACAACTTCAGTTTGTCCATCTGTCTGTGGACGATAAGCACTACTGAATTTTAGCTTCGTTCCCACCATCTTCCACAAACTTAGCCAAAAATGGCTCAGAAATCTGGTATCCCTGTCTAAAACTATAGATTCTGGTAAACCATGCAAGCGATATATCTCTTTAAAGAACAACTGTGCTATATGGACTGCATCTGCCGTCTTCTTACAAGCAACCAAATGTACCATCTTCGAGAAACGGTCCACCACAACATAGATTGAGTCATTTCCCCGTTGAGTCCTCGGCAAACCCAACACAAAATCCATGCTTATGTCAACCCACGGTTTTGTCGGCACAAGTAAAGGCATATACAATCCTGCATTTGTAGCTTTTCCTTTCGAAACTTGACAAACGTGACATCTACGCACAAACTTTTCAACTTCCCGTCTCATAGAAGGCCAAAAATATGACTGAGAAATCAACTGTAATATACGATCCCGACCAACATGTCCTTCTTCATGCAACTCTTTTACAATTTTCATTCTCAAGCTGCAATTTGGTATGCACAATCGATTTCCCTTGAATAAGAATCCATCCACCAATACAAACTCATCAGTGCTCCCATCTTTAACTTTTTCAACAATCTTTGCAAAGTAAGGATCCTCCTCAAACAACTCCGGTAGTAGTTCAAATCCTGTCACTTCAACCTTCATTGTTGTCAACAAATGATTCCTCCTGCTCAAGGCATCTGCTACACGATTCGTCATCCCTGATTTGTGTTTTACAACAAAAGTAAACTGCTGCAGATACGCGACCCATGAAGCGTGTTGAGCTGAAATTTTGTCCTGCCCTTGCAAATGTTTCAAAGCTTCATGATCCGTATAATGAACAAACTCCTTTTGAAATAGATAATGTCTCCAGTGCTTCACAGCTTGCACAATAGCATAAAATTCCACATCATATGTATTGTATCTCATCTTGGCTCCAGTCAATTTCTCACTGAAATAAGAAACTGGTCTTCCATTCTGACTCAATACTCCACCAATCCCAACCGTCGAAGCATCAGTATGTAACTCAAACAACAACTGAAAATCTGGCAATACAAGAATTGGTGCTGTCGTCAACAGCATTTTGATCTTCTCAAAAGCAACCCCTGCTTCCTCTGACCACTCAAACTTCTTTCCTTTCATGCAACCAGTTACAGGTGCCATCACACTGCTAAAATGTGGAATGAATCTTCGATAAAAAGATACCAACCGATGAAAACTCCTTACTTCCGTAATTGTTTTGGGTTGTGGCCAACTCCAGACAGCTTCCACTTTGCTTTCATCCACTTGAATACCCTCCTTCGACAGAACATACCCCAAAAATAAAACACCATGCGTCATGAACACACATTTCTTCGTTGCAGCATAAAATTGTTCCTGTCGCAGTATCATCAATACTTCTCTCAGATTATGCAAGTGTTCTTCTGGGCTTCCACTATATATCAGTATATCATCAAAATACACCACCACGAACTTCCAATAAACGGTCTAAAGATTTGATTCATTACCCGCATGAACGTACTAGGTGCATTCGAAAGACCAAACGGCATAACCAACCATTCATACAACCCCTCCCGTGTCTTGAACGCTGTTTTCCATTCATCACCTGGTCTAATTCGAATTTGATGATAACCGCTCTTTAGATCAATTTTAGAAATTATAGTAGCTCCCTTCAACTGGTCTAGCAAATCATCCAATCTAGGCATAGGAAACCTGTATCGGACAGTAATCTTGTTCAATACCCGACTATCGGTACACATCCTCCACGTTCCATCCTTCTTCGGCACCAACAATGCTGGCACTGTACATGGACTGAGACTCTCCTGAACACGCCCTTGCTCAAGTAACTCTTCCACTTGCCTTCTCAACTCCTCGTGTTCTTTCGGACTTATACGATAATGTGGCCTATGTGGTAAAACAGCACCTGACACTAGATCAATTTGATGTTGTATGTCTCTCAACGGTGGCAATTCTTTTGGCAGCTCTTCAGGGAATACATCTTCAAATTCTTCCAGCACCGGCTTTATTTCTTCAGGAACTTCCACCACTTCACTACTCTCACGTCCAATCAACAAAAACACTTCAGGTTCCTCCTCCACTTCTTTAATAAATTCCTTTAAAGTCAACAGAGTCTTTAATTCTTCAATCTCCTCCAACTTGTTTTCTTCTTGTTGTCGTTTCATAGGAACTAAAGTGATTTTTGTGCCTTCAAACATGAAACTGTAGCTATTGGTAGGACCGTCATGTTACACAGCCCTATCATACTGCCACAGTCTCCCCAACAACAGATGACACACATCCATATCCACAACATCGCACCAAATCTCATCTTTATATCTCTTCCCAGACAAAAATTTCACACTTTACCCCGTAACTTTGAAAGTACTTACACTCTTGATTCAGTCACATAAGGATACTTAAGTAGTTTGGTTAATTATCTTTATCGAAATACCCCATAACTTTGTACACATTTCACTTTTGGTTATTAGTTTTTTTACATAATTTAAAATAATGGCACAAAATAGCTTTTTTTAGTATAGTATAAAATTGGTTCTTAATTAATATGATATTTCTAATTTTAAAACTTTGAGTGGATTGTCATGGGAAACTACAAGATTTTTGGCATTTCTTTCCAATTCTTTTCTATGTAAATAGATCTATTATTTAAACACTATTCAATATATTATTCATTAATATAACCTCGTACAATGTTTTGTATTTTTTTATATTATATTTTGTTATATAATTGTAAAAAATAGATTCATTGGACCATTATCATTTTACAATAATTAATATTTAATACAAACACTGTTGAGAAAAAAACATATAAACCAATTTCTTTTACCAATATTAATTATAGAGCAAGAATTTGTCAGTTAATTAGAATTAAATTATTTCATTACCAAGTTAAGTCCTTCGATTTTCTCCATCTAAAATTGTCACCTTTACATATTTAATATACGTTTAATGCGTTTACATCATTTCAATATCAAATTAGATAACAATGAATTAGAAATACCGAATTAGATAACATCGATTTTCTCCATCTAAAATTTTATCCATCTAAATATGTTACTCATTTCATTAGAAATACATTGAATTAACCATTACTATTTTTATATATGGTTGATAATATATCCATAACGAATTAGATAACTTTATTATACAACTGAAATTATGTATTTTACCAATATTTAAACTATTCACAAATTTAATACCGATTAAACATGCACCTGTGCATCGCACAGGATACTTACTATATATATACATTTGAATGTATATATTTTCAAAAACAATTAACTAAACACACAAAAAAGATTGTATATGTATTCGTCTTCCCTGATTTTAAGATGACATACACCTTTGCATCGCACCAAATCTCATTTTTTCTACAATCAACCCTTTACCCCATTGTGTGATCCTCTACATCAAACAATGGTATTTGGGTCTTCATGTGTTATTACGAATAAACTGACAAACATATAAGGTAGATCTTATGAGAATTCCACTAAGATGGATGCCTAAGAAAAGGTGGTTAACTAAGGATAATGCTGATACAGTTAAGAATGTACCTTAGGGTCAGTTATTTAATTTGAATGTATATCTTAACTCTTGCATCGAATATTGTTTGAAACAATGTAAGCTTTTGATTTTATTTTCTCTCTTACATATAGTCATATTGGGATATAACTAATATCTTAAATTCATTAAATATATAATAGTAGAAAATCATTAGGAAAGTTATTTAACCGATTCCAAGTGTGCATATTTTGTAACTATGAGTATCGAATCGATTTGTCCTTAAATGTTCATAGTTAAGATGTATCGATATTGGTATATCGACCTATTTATTGAGTCTAGTATACGTTATGTTCTACGTATAATGGACAACAAATTACTTATGACTGTTGGGGGCCCGTATAGGGTGGACACATATAGTTGTTTGGAACAATTACAGAACGACTCATTAAGAGTCTTCTATAGATTAAAAGTCAAATAAGAGATCTCACATGATGATGTCCAGTGGTATTTTGATAAGAGATTACCATGAATCTTAACAATCTAAACTATGCTTCAGTTTATACATGACAAAAATGATCGTGTTAGCGCCATCATTGGGTATAAACTGAACCTCGTGAAGTGAAATATTATTCAAGAGAGGATTTATCTCCTTTCAATATATGGTTAATATCACCATAATTGTTCGTTAACATAAGTCAAAGCCTTAGACTAAAACGATTAGGTTAATCCGTAAACGTTATCAGATCGAACAACAGACTTTGGTATTGGACTCAAATTAACTATGAATGATATTGGAGTTTGATCATTAACCAAACAATAGATATCTATGTGATATAATGATGATGAAGAGAAAACACACAAAATATATCGTTGCTTAGGGTCAAGCATAAATTATTAGAAATAGGGTTTCACCTAAATAACCTATAAGCAACTGAACTTGTGTCCACTATCATTTTTTAATAAAGTCTGTATATTCTTTAATATTTATATATTACTAAGGGTTGAGTCCACACTAAGGAGTCACACAAAAGCGTTGGTAGCAATTTTCAAATTTTAACTTGCTTTAAAAAAAAATTATACATGTTATATATTTTTAGTAAAATTAGTCCAATGATGTAATAATTTTCTAGGATTTATTATTTATTAAGGGAAATAGAATTAACTAACATAATGTATAATTGCTATATATTAATTAAAATAAATATACGGTTGAAACAAATATTATTTAATTAATATATGTGACATTATCACTCTTGCTATAAAATATACGTGGTATTAGTTAGGCGCAACATTATGGAGTGATCTATATAGAGGGCCGGCAATATCATGGGGATGAGGGTTTGAATATTTCTGTTCAACTAGGTGAGATATAATTTAAAAAGAAGCGCAAAAGGAGGAGATGTTTGAATATCTTGTGGCTATAAATAAAAACTCATTTTCTCATTTTTAGAATAGAGGAATAAAGTCCTGGTACCCATTAAAACTAGTTGAAGCATTTAGTTAGGATTTGCACACCGAGTTGCGACGAAGAGGGAATCCATACTTCGAAAGGAAAGGCTAGCAACACGACATGTCAACATTCGACCACATCAAGATGTAAGTTTTGATTTAAACTTAGATTGCATATTTATATATACATATTCTTTTTAATTTTCGGCCTTAACATTAAAAAATCTGAATTAAAACACAAAAACGCACATATGTATTTATAAATTCTAAATATATAGGTTTTATATGTTAACTTTCGACCAACATATATATTTTAAACAACATATATACGCATTATAATATTATCTCTATTTATCAACTTATAGCCAATAGGGTTGGCTTAGTTGGTTGATGGTTCGAACTGCAGGACTAAAGGTCACAAGTTCGAACCTTGAAACTGAATTGTGTAAGCACTAATCAAACATTTTAGTATTATTTTATATTTGCAAAAAAATAATTTTCATACGCAAACAAGTGCGCCTGTGTATATATATACATAATTTAAAATTTAAATGTGCATAATTTTTTGCAATGATATATATGTATGTATGTATGTATACATGTATGTATCAAAAGCAAAAAGTAAAACATAAAGTGGCTGTAGTTTAGTGGTAAGAATTCCATGTTGTGGCCGTGGAGACCTGGGCTCGAATCCCAGCAGCCACAGTTGTTACTATTTTATCAATTTAAAAAAAATATACAGCTTAAAAAACCATTTTTAGCGGTCGTGAGACTTTTACGAAAAAATATTTTTTAATATAAATTTAAAATGGCCATGTTCCTTTTGAATAAAAACAAATTATATACGTATATTTTAAAAGGTCATGATCCTTTATATATAATTGTTAATTAAATTCTATTGTAATATATAAGCCAAATTAAGGATATCATATATGTTATATGTATATGTATGTATATCTGTGTGTATGTAAATTATCATAATTATGCAACACCGTATACTATTATATAGTTTATATACGATGTGATCATAAATCTCAATGTTCACATATGCTCCCCTAATTATTTTGTTTCATCCTAATGTTCATATATGTATGATATGATCATAACATTTACAGAATAAAATATTACATGGAGAGTTTTGTTCGTACCCAGAGAACCATAGGAGATGTAATCACATATGCTCCTCATTTTACGTATGATACGATAAGCAAATAATATATAGATATATGTTGTGTGTGTGTGAAATAAATTAAGTTGACGTTCTTAGAACAAAATGAAGCAAAATTCATTAAATATAAATCTGAAATTGAAATTAAGATAAAATTAGTTTCAAAATAAAAAATATATTGTATAGAAAAATAAATATGATTCAATGCAACTAAATAATTCATAATAACACAAAATTGAGATCCGGTGCAAAATGAGTGAAAGTTTTTTTTTTGAAATTTCTCCCTTTATCTCGATGTCGATGAAGTTGATCCAACAGTGACATCAAAGCCAATATTGTGTTATCCATTCTATTATATACAATGCTAAATATATGACTATTCGTTATCTTCTCTCATATTCTTTCTCGGGCCATATACTAGATTCTCCTTTGTTTAAGGTTCATTTATCATTTTCACCCTTCAATTATTTCGTTTTTCTCTTCAACCATTAAACCTACGTATTAATGGTGTCCCATTCAACTTACATTTTCTATATCAGAATCCTTTAGCATATTTAATTTTTGACCTGAAGCTTCTTTCATCATTCATCAACTCCCCAATTCTATAGCTAAACAATATTTCAATCACATTTTTTTACCAGCTCATTTCCTAGCTTAATTTCAGTAATCATTCCAATTATCACCACATACTATTTATTTTCTTGATTCATTATTTTAAATCCTTTTTCATTTTTACAAGTGGAAATAAAGTAATATATACGTTATTTGATGTAATAAGATAATGGATCTTCACGAATTGAATTAAGTGCATCTTATTTGTTTATTCCTTCATCTTCATAGAATTAGATCTTAACTAAATGATTTAGCTGTTAGATTTTTTAAGTTGCAACTTTTCATTGTTGGGTACGGCTGCTAGATTGTTTTTTTAAAAATTGCAGCTTTTATTATTGGGTATGATGGCTTAATATATCATACTAAAGCAGCATCATTTTAATAGAAATAAATGATGCATCTGAATAATACGAGGGCTTCATTATTATTTTATTAGAAGTTTCATTTGATGCATCAGCGAACAATTTCTTTTTTTCTTGCCTATAATACTTTTTTGACTAAGCATATGTCTAAATTTATACAGGACTTTTAGATTCCAATTGATGATTGAATTGAAAGACCCTTCATTGTTGAAAGGTTATTTCTATTACATGATCTTCTTATTATATTACACATTACAGTTTTCACCTTTTAAACTAATGCATAAGCTAAACATGGTTAGGAGCCCATGTTTATGTAGAGAATATATCATTTTCAGTTTGTTGACATGCTTACTTTGCCTTTCATATTGATTAGAAGATGGATAATAATAAATTTTTGAAAGGCATAAAACAATTTAGATATACTTTATATATTGTAGTTTGAAGCCTTATTTTCAAATTGTATTCATTATTGATATTTCTTCAATAAAATTTAACATCTTTAATTGATAATATAACATAATTTTAGTATACTTATATGAATTTTTCAAGGGTATGGAAAGTATAGAATTTAATTTGATATTACTTTTGATTGAGAAATTTAAATGTTATTTATTTTATAATTTATCAATATATAACAAATAGTTCTTTGTATAATTGTTAGGTGGAGAATTTGTCTTTTATAGTGATGCAGCGCAAGCTAACATGGTTTTAGGTCGCTCGGGAATTTTAGGTCGCTCACGACCTAGTGAAGGCCGTTCACGACCTAACGTGATGATGAGCCGATCAAGCGACCTAATGAGTGCAATGGTCCAACCCAGCGAGTTAACAAAACAGTTTTTAGGTCGCTTGCGACCTAGCGGAATCTCGCGACATAACGAAGGTCGCTCGCGAGTTAACGAGCTAAGCATGAAGACACTCGAACGACCTAACGAGTTAACTCACTCAATGTCGCACCCTATGGCTCAAGGTCGCATAAAGCTTGGGTCGCTTGAAGGGAACCGGAAGCAGGTTTGGTTAGGTCGCATACCTCCTTAAGGCCGCTAGATCGCGGACGACCTACTTAAGTCGCTCACATATAGGTCGCTGGGAAGAAAGGCCATTAAGTCGCTCCAGGAAGATAAGAGTGTTGTACATATAGGTCGTAACTCGTGTGTGTTTTAGGTCGCGTGTACTTGTGTTGTAATAAGTTGTTTGTACTATTGTTTCTTAAGTCGTTTTCGACCTATGATAGGTCGTAAGTCGAGTCATGTATGTTGTGTTTTGTACTGTTCCGTGTTGTATATAAGTTGAGTCGCCTGATGTAATACGTAGGTCGTTAACGACCTTGTTTAGGTCGTAGGTCATGAATTTGTGAGATTCGTGTCTAGGTCGTGTATTGGTGTTAGGTCGCGTGCGACCTAGTGTGGGAAGTTAGGTCGTGAACGACCTATGTTAGGTCGGTGGTCCTGTGCATAGTGTTGTAATGAGTTGTAGCCTATAAATAGGCATGTGGAGTCAGTGTAAAGGTGGTTGATTTTTGAATAAAATTTCTTGTTGATTGCTGTGTACTTTCATCTTAAATTGGTAGTTGAGTGTAATCTCCTATCTCCACTTTCGGTTATTCAAGTGCGCTCGAATCAACGATTGTTGAAGCCGATTCGTGGAATCAAGTGCGCTTGATCAACGCTTGAAGAATTGAAGATCTTCTCTCATGGTATCGTGCGCGATCAACGTGTCGAAGATAGCTAGAATTCGGTATCTTTGTGATCAACGAATTTGGACATTTCAGTATCTTCAATCCACTGATTGCTACTTTCATCGATCCATATCGTTTTGTTAATTATCCGCTGCGTCAGTTTTGGTATCAGAGCTTGACTTAGCCAATCATAGCTAAGACAATCTTGGAGCCAAGGAGTTTGAAGTTTGGTGTTCATCGTGTTCATCTTGAAGTTGCAACAAGTTAGAAACTTTCGATCCATTTCATTTTGGATCAAAGTTGGAAAGGTGTTTGAATTTGAGCCAAGAGTTTGAAGAGTAGGCCGTGTATACTTGTGAGAAGTAGCCGAGCCAAGGTATCATTGTTTGAAGTTTTAAGCCGTGAGTGCTTTGTTGAGTTGAAACCGACCTAACTTTGGGTCGTTGCAAAGTTGAAGCCGAGCCAAGTTGAATTGAGCCGAGATTTGTTTGACTTGTGTTGAAAGTCTTGAAGTATTTGTTGAAATTTTTGAGAAGTTTTCAATCATGCCGCCGAGAAGAGCTAATCGTCATCAGAATGTTGAAGCATTGTATCGAAGAGAAGAAGCCGAACAAATGGAACAACATATCAATGAGAAGTTTGATGAAGGGATTGGAAAGTTAGAGAAGTTGATGAATGATTTGAATCAAAATCAAAGGAGGAGATCACCAATCTCGAACCATGGAGGAAACAGAGTTTCGCCGTCGGTTACGGAAGCGAGGAGGGTATCACCGCAATCTTTTAGAGAAAGAAGAGAAACATCAATTTCATCAAGGAGAGATCACCATGACTATGGACATGAAGAGAGGAGAACTCCACGAGAGTTTCAAAATGAGCCATATAGAGATGAAGAGAGACATAGTAGAAGAGACATGCGTGATCGAAGGGATGTCGATGGTTGAGATCGATATAGACGTACATTTGATTTCGATGAAGAGGGTGATAGTGCAAGTATTCATTATCGAGATCGAGACCAAGTTCGAAATTCTTATCGGGATGTTGAAGAAGATCGTCGATGGGAGTCGGGTATGAAGATGGAGATTCTGGAGTTTAAAGGTGGAATGGTAGCTGAAGAATTCTTAGATTGGTTGTCAAATGTGGAGGAAATCTTTGATTTCAAGGAGGTTCCGGAGAATCGAAGGGTGAAGTTAGTTGCTACAAGGCTGAGGGGGAGAGCATTAGCGTGGTGGCAGCAAACTAAGCTTACGAGAGAACGGATGGGGAAGTCAAAGGTTGATACATGGGATAAGATGAAGAAGTTGATGAGAGCTACATTTTTACCTTACAACTATCAATCACTTATGTACCAGAGATTGCAGAAACTAAGGCAGGGGATGAAGACAGTTAATGATTATGCAGAGGAATTTTACCAACTCATTGCCAGGAATGACATAATGGAGACAGAAGAACAGCTGACTGCTAGATTTGTTGGAGGGTTACGAATGCAGATCCAGGATAAGGTTAATATGTTCGATCCAAGATCTGTGGCAGAGGCACATCAGAAAGCGTTGGCTTGGGAGAAGTAGGGAACGCGTGGAGGTGGTGTGTTTACTAATTCCAATAATCCAGTGAAGGGTTCCAGTGGAAGTTCTAATGTTTCTAAACCTATCAGTAAACCAGTGGTGAAGGAGGTTGAAAGGCGAAGGTTAATAGCAGTTTCAAATGTTATAATTGTCAGGAGTTGGGTCACAAGAGCAATGAATGTCCGAAGCCTAAGAGGAGAGCAATGGTTGCAGAAATAGAAGAAGAGGATGTGGAAGCTGAATGTTCTAATTCATCTTATGAAGAGAAAGAAGAAGAATTATCCGGGGATCAAGGGTGCAATTTAATGATGATGAGAAGTTATTTAGCACCGAAGCAAGAAGAGGAAAACAGTTGGTTAAGGAATAACATATTTCAGTCCACATGCACTATTCTGGGAAAGGTTTGCAAGTTCGTCATTGATGCTGGGAGTTGTGACAATATTATCTCTACTGAAGCAGTGAGGAAGTTGAATTTGAAAACTGAGAAGCATCCCAAACCGTACAAGCTAGCATGGTTAAGGAAGGGTGGTGAAGTTAAAGTTGGGCGAAGAGCTTGTGTGAATTTTTCAATTGGAAAGAAGTACAAAGATGAAATCTGGTGTGATGTTGTGGACATGGATGTGTGTCATCTGTTGTTGAGCAGACCATGGCAGTTTGATAGAGCAGTACAACATGATGGTCGTGCTAATAGTTACAGTTTCATGTTTGAAGGTACTAAGATTATTTTAGTTCCTAAGAAGCAACAACAGAAGGAAAGCAAGTTGGAGGAGATTGAAGATCTGAAAATTTTGCTATCTTTGAAGGAGTTTGTTAAAGAAGTTGAAGAGGAGCCTGAAGACTTTTTGTTGATCGGGCGAGAGTGTAATGAAGTGGATGAAATTCCAGAAGAAGCGAAGCCAGTTTTGAAAGAGTTTGAAGATGTATTTCCAGAGGAGTTGCCTAAGGAGTTACCGCCACTGAGAGACATTCAACATCAAATCGATCTTGTTCCGGGAGCAGTATTACTGCATAGACCACATTATCGAATGAGTCCGAAGGAACATGAAGAGTTGAGGAGGCAGGTGGAAGAGTTGCTTGAGCAGGGACGTATGCAGGAAAGTTTGAGTCCATGTGCTGTGCCAGCTTTGTTGGTACCGAAGAAGGACGGAACGTGGAGGATATGCACTGACGGTCGAGCATTGAATAAGATTACTGTGAGATATAGATTTCCTATGCCAAGATTGGATGACTTGTTGGATCAGTTGAGTGGGGCTGCTATATTTTCGAAGATTGATTTGAAGAGAGGATATCATCAAATTCGAATTAGACCTGGAGACGAATGGAAGACAGCCTTCAAGACGAGAGAGGGGTTGTATGAATGGCTGGTGATGCCGTTTGGTCTATCGAATGCACCAAGTACGTTCATGAGGGTGATGAATCAAATTTTTAGACCATACATTGGAAAGTTTGTGGTAGTTTATTTTGATGATATTCTGATCTATAGTGGAAGTACGGAGGAGCATGTAGAGTATTTGAGAAAGGTGTTAATTATTCTTCGTGAGGAACAATTTTATGCAGCTACGAAGAAATGTGTGTTCATGACTCGAAGTGTGTTATTTTTGGGATATGTTGTATCTGAGAAGGGTATCCAGGTGGACCAGAATAATGTTGAAGCAGTCAGAAATTGGCCACAGCCGAGGACAATTACAGAAGTGAGAAGTATTCATGGGCTAGCGTCATTCTACCAAAGATTCATTCCACACTTCAGTAGCGTGATTGCTCCAGTTACTGATTGCATGAAGGGTAAACAATTTTCGTGGTCATAGGAAGCCGGGAATGCTTTTGGAAGGATCAAGGAATTGTTGACGTCTGCACCAATTCTAGTTTTACCAGATTTTCAGTTAGTGTTTGAGCTACATACTGATGCATCAAAGGTTGGAATTGGGGGAGTGTTGAGTCAGAGGGGACGTCCAATTGCATACTTTAGTGAGAAGTTATCAAGGGCAAAGATGAGATATAGTACGTATGATGTGGAGTTTTATGCTGTCGTGCAAACAGAGAAACATTAGAGACACTATCTGTTCCATAAGGAGTTTGTTCTTTACACAGATCATGAAGCTTTGAAGCATTTGCAGGGGCAAGACAAGATTTCAGCAAGACATGCATCATGGATTGCTTATTTACAACAATTTACTTTTGTTGTCAAACACAAGTCTGGGGTGACGAATCGGGTAGCTGATGCTTTGAGTAGGAGGAGTCATTTATTAACGACAATGAAAGTTGAAGTGACAGGGTTTGAATTATTGGCAGATCTGATAGAAGAAGATCCTTACTTTGTGAAACTTGTTGAGATAGTCAAGGAAGGAAGTACTGATGAATTTGTGTTGGTTGATGGTTTTCTGTTTAAAGGAAATCGGTTATGTATTCCAGAGAGTAGTTTGAGATTGAAGATTATCAAGGAGTTACACGAGGAAGGACATGTGGGCCATGATCGTACATTACATTTGATTTCTCAATCTTACTTTTGGCCATCGATGAGGAAAGAGGTTGAAAGGTTTGTGGAGAGATGTCATATATGTCAGGTTTCGAAGGGAACAGCGACAAATGCAGGATTGTATATGTCGTTACCTGTACCGACTAAACCATGGGTTGATATCAGCATGGATTTCGTCTTCGGTTTGCCGAGAACTCAAAGGGGGAATGATTCTATATTTGTTGTGGTGGACAGGTTTTCGAAAATGGGGCATTTTATTGCTTGTAAGAAGACGGCATATGCTGTTCATGTTGCTCAGTTGTTCTTCGAAGAGATCTATCGCTTACATGGGTTACCGGAGTCTATTGTTTCAGACAGGGATACCAGATTTTTGATTCATTTTTGGCTTAGTTTGTGGAGGATGGTGGGAACGAAGTTGAAATTTAGCAGTGCTTATCATCCGCAAACAGATGGGCAAACCGAGGTGGTTAACAGATCGTTGGGGAATTTATTGAGATGTTTGGTGAAAGATAATCTGAGAAGTTGGGATATGAAGTTATGTCAAGCGGAGTTTGCACATAATCATGCGGTGAATCGAAGTACTGGATTTAGTCCATTTCAAGTTGTATACTCTGCAATTCCGAAAGGACCGTTGGATTTGACAACAATGCCACATCAGAAGAAAGTTGTTAAGCGGGCTAGTGACTTCGTAAATGAATTACAGGAGTGCCACAAAACTGTTCATGAACGGTTGCTTGCATCTAATGAGAAGTATAAATGACTGGCGGATAAGAAACGGAGAAGTGTGAATTTCGAGGAAGGTGCTTTGGTTTATGCAGTGTTAACAAAAGATCGCTTTCCAATGGGAACATACAATAAATTGAAGGCGCGGAAAATTGGTCCAGTTGAGATTCTGAAGAAAATCAATGAGAATGCGTATCAATTGAAGTTACCAGATGACGTCCATACTTCTGATGTTTTAAACGTCAAATGCTTAATTCCGTATTATGGAAATGAACTTGTGGTGGAAGAAGATAGTGAAAATTCAAGGTCGAATTTCTGTTAACCGGGAGAGGATGATGCAGCGCAAGCTAACATGGTTTTAGGTCGCTCGGGAATTTTAGGTCGCTCACGACCTAGTGAAGGCCGTTCACGACCTAACGTGATAATGAGTCGATCAAGCGACCTAACGAGTGCAATGGTCCAACCCAGCGAGTTAACAAAACAGTTTTTAGGTCGCTTGCGACCTAGCGGAATCTCGCGACATAACGAAGGTCGCTCGCGAGTTAACGAGCTAAGCTTGAAGACACTCGAACGACCTAACGAGTTAACTCACTCAATGCCGCACCCTATGGCTCAAGGTCGCATAAAGCTTGGGTCGCGTGAAGGGAACCAGAAGCGGGTTTGGTTAGGTCGCATACCTCCTTAAGGCCGCTAGATCGCGGACGACGTACTTAAGTTGCTCACGTATAGGTCGCTGGGAAGAAAGGCCGTTAAGTCGCTCCAAGAAAGATAAGAGTGTTGTACATATAGGTCGTAACTCGTGTGTGTTTTAGGTCGCGTGTACTTGTGTTGTAATAAGTTGTTTGTACTATTGTTTCTTAAGTCTTTTTCGACCTATGATAGGTCGTAAGTCGAGTCATGTATGTTGTGTTTTGTACTGTTCCGTGTTGTATATAAGTTGAGTCGCCTGATGTAATACGCAGGTCGTTAACGACCTTGTTTACGTCGTAGGTCATGAATTTGTGAGGTTCGTGTCTAGGTCGTGTATTTGTGTTAGGTCGCGTGCGACCTAGTGTGGGAAGTTTGGTCGTGAACGACCTACGTTAGGTCGGTGGTCCTGTGCATAGTGTTGTAATGAGTTGTATCCTATAAATAGGCATGTGGAGTCATTGTAAAGGTGGTTGATTTTTGAATAAAATTTCTTGTTGATTGCCGTGTGCTTTCATCTTAAATTGGTAGTTGAGTGTAATCTCCTATCTCCACTTTCGGTTATTCGAGTGCGCTCGAATCAACGATTGTTGAAGCCGATTCGCGGAATCAAGTGCGCTTGATCAACGCTTGAAGAATTGAAGATCTTCTCTCACGGTATCGTGCGCGATCAACGTGTCGAAGATAGCTAGAATTCGGTATCTTTGTGATCAACGAATTTGGGCATTTCAGTATCTTCAATCCACCGATTGCTACTTTCATCGATCCATATCGTTTTGTTAATTATCCGCTGCGTCATATAGTAAATAGCATTTTGGAAGCTAGGTTGATGTATCAAACAAACCGAGTTGCTGCATTTCTCTTTCTATAATGTTTCTTATATATCAATATCATCAACTCCTTTAATTAATTCATTTTAATCTTTGGTTTTTTAATTTAGGAGCTCCATTTTATTATTCACACAATTCATCTAATTTTATAAACTAATGCATTAAATAACACATATCATTTATTTATTCCTCTCTTCTTGATCCATTCTATTTATTCTATCATAAAAATGGTCTAATATATACATTTTTATCTCCTATTTTCTCATTTAAATTTGACCCAAGTATTGAACCCTCTATAATTTAAGTCCATATTTTATAAAGCAATTGTATTTTGGTAGAGCAGTTTAATAGATACTTATTGATAATTTATCAATATATAAAATATAGCTCTTTTTATAATTGTTAGGTGGAGAAATTGACTTTTATAATAAATTGTATTTTAGAAGCTATTTTAATATATCAAACTAGATGAATTGTAACATTGTATTCATGATACTCTTTTTAATAATGTTTTTTTAACATCAATACTATAAACTCTTATACTTATTTCATATTAAATTTTGGGTAATTTTCCTTTGGTGCTCCCCTTTTTTATTAATATAATCCACTAACATCTATAAATTAATAAATAAAAATGTCATTTATTTATTCATCTTTTTCTAATCTATTCTATTTATTTATCATGTATAACGTTGAATATATGTCTTTCAAACGGATACATCCATTCATATTGCACAAGACCTAAAAGATGTGCTTCAGACGGAAGATGAACAGGTAAATGCTCCATTACATTAAAGAAACCCGGAGGAAATATTTTCTCCAGTTTGCAGAGCAGTATAGGAATTTTTTCTTCATGTGTACGTGGACGATCAACTTTCAACGTGAACAAAGCTCCTCATATAACAAATTAAGTTCGGTTACAACCGTCCAGAATTTTATGGGCAATTGTGATATCCCGGAATTTCAGACAATATCAATTTAATAATCTTTATATAAAATTAAATTGATATTGACAATACTGATTAATAAAATATGTTTGGTTTAATAATCAGAATAAATAAATATTTAATTTGTGATTTGTCTTTTAAAATGCTAAAATAAATGTTTTAAATTATAATGTATATATATATATATATATATTATAGTTTATCTTTGTTTTGGAATTTAATTTACATGAAAAATAAATAAAGTTTTGTTTTTAAATTCTAAAAAAATGTCTAGTAATTAGGAAATTATGTTTTAATTAATAATAAGCTTTTAAAAATCTATTTAAATTAATAACTTTATGGTTTGATAATAAATGTTATTGTTTCAAATTAGTCCTAGTTTAATTTTGTTTTAAATTTAAATAAAAAAATTGATTTTTATTTCTTTTCAAAAAATATTATTGGATTAAATATGAATTAAGACTCTTTTATATAAGTTTAAAATACAAATAGCCTATGATTTAAATTCATTTAAATATAAAAGTGATTTATAATTTCTTTATAAATCATATAAAATTTGTAAATTTGTTATTTTAAACTCTATTATTAAATATTCTATTTTTCTTAAATATAAAGAAGGATTAAAATAAGGAAATAAAGTCTTCATTTTTAAATTGAATAAATAGATTTTAATTTTAATTTCAAAAGTTGAATTGATTTGAAGTTTTGAAATTCAAATTACTGGATTCTTTAAAATATTTGTATCAGTTTTAATTTATTAATTGTTTATTTACATTTACTTTAACAAGAAATTCATACATATTCATTCTATCATAACATAAATTAAAGAAAACTCTTTTTAAACATATAAAATATAACTAAATTTAATTTAAGACAAGTGTTAACAAGTTAGTAATTTAAATAACATGTGTAGATGTAAGAACTAAAGTACATGACACGTGTCATTGTTTTTCTTTTTTCTTTTTTTCTTTATTTTGATAAATTAATTTCAGCCTTATTAACATTTTCATTTTTTTCCTCTCATTCTCTTTTCAAAACCAAGTATAAATCAAAGAAAGAAAACATTACACTTAAAATCTGAAAACTCATAGCCACCTCAAAAACAAATCTGAAATCATATCTAAAAAAAAAAAAATGTAAATCACAAAAACATTGAACTACCATTCTTCAAATCTGTGAATTTTCTTCCTCTAAATCCTGAATCAAAGTTTGTAACCAGATTTTCAATATATACAACCTGCATTTGGAACTTGTAGTTCAGTTTCAAAATCAAATATTTGAAAATCCACTTCAAAAAGCAAATTTGAAGATCCCTCAAACAAAAATATCTGTAACACTCCTCATTCAAACTAAGATCAATCTTCTCAAATCAAAATCTGCACTTGCAACTCTGGAAGTTTCAGTAAATCAAAAGCTTTAAGGTGTCTGTATTTTACAACCTGAAGATTTCTTTGCAATTCATCTATGGAATTTCACCTGCATGCATCTAATTTCGGGATAAGTTACAAATGCAAGCATTCTTCAAAAGCTCAAAAACTGTTTTTTTTTAAAAAAATCAGTGATGCTCTGCTCAGGAAATTGGTGAGTAACATTTCTTTTTAAGGTTTTAGTTAAATCTGGTTGTTTAAATATGTTTTAAATAAGTTGTTTTGTATCTCTATTGGAAATCTTCAATGCATTATGATGTGTGATTTTTATTGAATATGAATTGCCTGCATATCATTCCTGAACCAAAATTATCAACTCAGTTTCATATTTTAATTCATTTTGTTTTATCTATAAATTTTTTTTAAGATTTAAGATTTAAAACAATATTTGTTTGTTTAACTTTAAACCAAATTCAGAAGTTATTTTAACTTAAATGGAAAACTAAAATCATGCACTGGAAATCAGACAAGAAGGGAAACTCGGGTCCCTGAGAAAATTTTAAACTTGTAAATTCAGTAATTTAGATATACAAATTAAATACTTATAACCAATTCATGATTTTTAAGAGAAGAATCAAAGGGTTCTAAGTTTGGTATGACAGGGCATTACTGTTTGACCCAAATCTGGATTTTAGGGTGTTTTAATGATTATGGAATTCTAAAGTTTTGATATCTCTTCTATATTTGTAATGTGATTAGGTTTATCACAAAAATTATCAAATCTGTTAACTGGACTTTGAATTAGAAGAGGAAATGGAAAATTTTCCTGTAAACCTAAGTTTTTAGCAAATGAAGGAATTCGATTTATTTGTGGTTCGAGTGTTGAGCTGTTTAGTGGGAAGGTAGATGGGTCTCTGACAAAGTAGTGGCTGGAGTTTCAACTGTATCGATGATCGGAGGTAGTTGAATGCTGTGTTGACAGGTTTGAGGAGTATGGGGGTATAGTGTGTTTCAGGTTTTAAAATAAAATAGGAAATCCGCTCTGTTGAATTTTGGAAATTAGAAGATAACTGATGCTTAGGTGATCATGTTGGGTTTAAGGGGAATGATGGAGGAGGGTCATCGTCACTGATGATCGGAGAGTTGGTCATAGTGATGTGCATGTACACAGAGTCATTTTTGAATGTGGTTTTGGTTTTCTGTAAGTTGTAGGAAGAGATTCGAGTCATTTGAGATGTGACTCGAAGCAACAGGCCTTGGAACTCGAAGTGAAGTGGCATTTGACCCGAAGTAAATTAGTATTTGGCTCGGGTAGATTTGGATACAGTATTTTGTTTCTCTATAACCTGAACAGTTTCAAGTTTTGATTTTTTTTAAACTAAATTTAAAAAGGGCAAGGTAAGTTTGAATCTAAACGTAAATCAAGATTAAATGATAAATTCAAATAGATTTTGAATTTCAGATTTTGAAATAATCAAGATTTGCAGGAAATGGAATACATAAGATTTAAAAACCTACATTGTTTTTATATTGAGTGATTTTTAAATCTGAGAATAAGATTTTAAAAATAAGATTTAAATTTTAAGTTAAATCTGAAATTGAAATCCTAGATTCAAATTTGAATTTGAATCTGAAAGTTTCAAAGAGAAATTAGGTTGATAAATTTAAATGATATATTTTAGTTGAATATTTTAAGTATGTTTAAAATGTGTTTTATAAAAGCTGTAATGAAATTTAAAACAGGGTTTAATTTTAACCTTTGAATTTAAACCTGAGAACATGATTTGAACCTTAGTTGTAATTTTAATAGGATTTGAAATTTATATGTTCAATATCATTTGAATTGTTTAAAATATTTTAAACTTGTTAAATTTGAATGTGGGATAAGTTAAACTATTCTTTTTAAAAAAATATACTTTAAAGATAAGTGATCCTTAACAATGAAAATTTAAGATTTTTTAAAATATTTAAAATCTTGTTTAAGTTTGATTTCATTTTAAATATTTTTTGAATTTAGAAAATTTAAAAGAAATTTGTTTTAAATGACTTTAATAATGATAATTTAATCATTAATCAGATAAATGGTTTTGTTAATTGTTTTGAAAACTTAATTATTTGAGCATGGTAATTAAGATTTTAATTAATTTAATAATTTAATAATTAGTATATTAATTGAATAATTAAAGGTTATTTAATTAATTAAAAGTTTAAGTAAGTTGATTAAATTTTTTTAAAGTAGGATTTAGAAATTAATTTAAATAAGATTGGATTAATTTAATTTAATTAATTAATGGAATTATTAATCAAGTAATTAATAATTGTTAAGTTTTAATTATCACTTGATTAATATAAAAAAATAGAAATTAATAAATGGTTATTTTTAAATAAATTAAGAATTAATTCAGTTAATTACTTTGGAGAAGTAATTAAAGAATTTGTTATTGGTCATTAACTTAATATTATTTTAGGATTAATTAGTGTAATTAATTTTAATAATTAATTGTATTAATTAATTTAAAGATAATCATTTGAATTATTTAAGTATAATTACTTAAAGAAAGTAATTAAGGAAATTAATTACTCATTGTAATTAATTAAGTTGTTGATTAATTAAGTTAATTAATTAAGTTTAATTAATTTAATTTAATCATTGATTAATTTGAGAAGTAATTACTAATGTAATTGAAAATGGATAATTACTTAGTGAAATAATTAAGGAAATAAATTACTAGATGTAATTTAATGGAGGAGATTTGGAAATTAATTACTTTGTGTAATTAATATGTAATTGGTATGTTGAATAATTACTTAAGTAAGTAATTAATTTGGGTTTTGATAAATAAGTTAATCAAGTATGATTAATCAATAGAGATAATTGATAATTAATTTAATGGAGTTATTTAAAATAATTTGAGATCATTAATCTAGATAATTAATGATGCAATTAAGGATTGATTAATTAAGAACCATTAATCAATGAAGGTATTAGTGTTGGGCGAATTCTCACCCAGAAGATCTAGGGACCAGGAAGTCACAATTTCACCCGGGCTCGCAGCCTCCACTTCGTTCGACAGCCAAGAAGCTCAACACTAACCTAGAAGTCCATCCAACGTTCAACCATCACCTCATTCGGCATCAACTCATTCGGCTCCTCCATTCAACCATCACCTCGTTCGGTATCGACCCATTCGGCTGGGTTCATTCGGCGAAGCACAGCCCTCACCTCCACCGGACCAACCTTCTCCACGTTCCATTCGGCCTCCATCATGCATGCCGAACCAGGGCCATAACCGGACCATGCCCATCGCCGAACCAGCTACCTACCTCGATGCCGAATGGATCTCCACCACAGCTCCACGACCGGACCACCAATACCGAATCATGCACGGCCGGACCAACGTCACCGAGCCAAACCATACCTCACCACCGAATGGACCTCCGCCGAACCAGATGATTGCCAGTCCAGATTGCTTCAGCCGGGGCCCACCAGCAGCTATATACTTCCAAGACCCCTGCCCCCTACCTCACTCTATAAATAGAGGGGCAGGGGTACAACAATGGCAGACAAGTTTGAGAGCTCAAGCGAGGAAGGAACTTTCAAACTACTTTCATATACTTGTATACGAAGCACTGTACTTGTAATCCGAAAGAAAGAAGATAATAACATATAAAGTGGACGTAGGCATATTCCGGCCGAACCACTATAAATCTGCGTGTCTTTTACATTTCAGCCCCTACTTCTTTTATATTTACAAACTCATCTAAAATCATTGAAAATCACATATAATCAACTAAATAATACGACTCGGAGGTGTTTGTCCATTTTTTGTGCAAACATTTTTGGTGCTTTCATTGAGACTAGAACTCAAGCTTCATCTTCTCCCACTCAACCTTCTTCCTAACAACATCACTCGTTGCTTAGAAATCATGCCTTCCAAACAGAGAAGGGATGTTAACAAAGGAAAGAACATCGCAACTAGCAGCCTTCCAGATCCAGCAATCACAGATCAGCCCACTTCAACAGCAGTACCAGATGAAAATCAGGAAAATCCAACTGGTCCCGCAACGGAACAACCAATCACTCGGGCAGATCTGGACAGGGTTGTGGCTGAAGTAACTAACCGCTTCACATCCCAACAAGAAACTTTGGTGGACCAACTCATGACACGCTTAAGGGATGCTGAAGAGTCCAACCGCAACACTGAATCATGGGGTGAATCCCAATCCGGAGGATCCCGGAGGCAACAAAGGTCTTCACTCTTCGAACAAGCTATCAACAGGAAAAACGATGATAGGGGCCGCGCCCGGACTCAGCCCGAATTCCGACTCGAGGAAGCCCTTGGAACCGAACCTAGCGGGGGAGGCACCAGGCGAGGGTCGGATGTAGCTGAGCCAGTCATGCCACCTAATCATAGAAACCCCGCTGAACGGAGCCGAGCTAGAACCCAGCCCGAAGTTGACCCCATGGATGTGCTCGAAACAGAACCCCACAGGGGAAGATCAAGGCAGGGGGCAACTGTAGCTGGTCCTAGCGTGCATCCAAGCAGCCAAAGACAACCACTGGATAATGCTAGAGGTGATAGACTGTACCATCCCTACAGGTCATCTGGACGAGATAGATCCCGCAGGGAAGAACCGAGCTCATTTTTGTCCGCTCCAAGTTCTGACGAACGAATGGCACGATTATTCAGAGAGTGTGTCCAACGGGAGCAAAGGGACCGGGGAATAGGCGCTAGGGTCACCAGTCCCTTTACCCGAAATATCGAAACTGCCATCACTCCCCGGGAATGGAAAATGCCTACCATGGAACCTTACAAAGGAACTTCCGACCCCATCGTACACCTGCAGAGATACACCCAGCATATGCTCATGAGTGGAGCAACAGAAGGAGTATTATGTAAATGCTTTCCGCTATTCCTATCAGATCTAGCTACCTCCTGGTTCTGCCATCTACCCCAAGGATCCATCGGCTCATGGGAGATGTTAAAAGAAAGGTTTATTAGCCAGTTCCGCATCCATGTGGAACAACCCAAGGATGCTTATTCTCTATCCAATGTCAAACAGAAATCCGGAGAGACGCTGCAACAATATCTAACACGGTTCAACGCCGCAGCGGCAGCAGTTCAAGATGCCGATGAAAAACTCACTCTAATGGCCCTCTGTAGTGGTGTACATCCAGACACCAAGTTTGCCAGAAGATTAACTAAGGAAAAACCAGCTACCTTGCCCGATTTCCTCCATGAAGCTGGAAAGTATATGAGACTTGAAGACGCTGCTACGGAGAGGCAGTCAGGGCAACAAGGCAAGATAGTTCAGGACAAGGTTCCCACTGCAGCTAAGGACGCTCGAAGAAATGAATCTAGAGACAATGCTGGGGGCAGAAAGGTTGAGAAGCGCCAATATCGACCAGGGCCAAGATTTGACTCCTACACTCCTTTGAATGAAACAATCGAAAACATCTACCTAGCCACTCAGGGCGAACTCGGATACAAGCGCCCCCCGCACAAGAAAGAATCAGATAACGCACTCAAGTCCGGAAAGTTCTGTCGCTTCCACGAATCCCACGGACATGACACCAATGAATGCCACCATCTTCGGGACTTGATCGAAGAACACATTAGAAGAAGAAGACTGGAACGTTATGTGAAAGGTCAGAACAGGACTCCAACTCCTGCCAATGAGAACTCAAAGCAACCCCTCCCAGAAGTAGGCGGAGGGAATCGCAACAATCACAACACCAGTGGCTCTAGTCAAGAGAAGATAGTGGTCCTTACCATCTCAGGAGGACCACACATCGCCGACAGAAGTTGGGCAGAGATGGAAAGGTACGGCAAGTCGCTTAGAAATGCCGAAGGATATGTTAACTCCATTACGGAGGAACGCCACCCGAAACGAAAAGAAAACAATGACATTGTATTCAGTAGGCATGATTTGGAAGGAAGACAGTACCCACATATGGATCCCATGGTCATCTCTGCCTGGTTTGGTCCAGCTAAAGTTTTTCGGATTCTAATAGACACGGGAAGCTCCGTAAATATCCTGTTCAAACATGCTTTCGACAAAATGAAGTTATCAATGAAGGATGTATCCCCCTGTGACAAACCACTGCACGGTTTCACTGGAGATGCAAAAATGCCCCTCGGGCAACTTGACCTCTTCGTCGAAATAGGAAGTCATCCCCGCTCCGTTGTGCGAAAACAAACATTCGTACTAATAGAAAACCACTCGGCTTACAACGCTTTCTTGGGAAGACCAGCCTTGTCTGACTTTCAGATTGTATTAGCCCCCTGGTGCCTGAAAATGAAATTTCCAACAGACAACGGAGTAGGAGAAGTAGAAGGAGATCAAGATGCTGCCCGAGACTGCTACGTAACTGAACTTCGCAATAACCGCAGAAAGAATAAAGGAAAAGGTGCAGAGACCACTCTCTGCATGAAAAGCTTGGAGGCATAGCAACTAAAGAAAGCCCCTCCTCTTCGATACACAAGCGATCCCTTCAATGAACTAGACCCCAGGGATAAAGAGGAGGAGGCTACCGCCGAGCCTGCAGAGGCTATGGAATTCGTATCGGTAGATAAGCATGATTCAAGTAGACTATTAAAAATCGGATCTCAGCTGAAAACGGAATTGAAGGATCAACTCATTGACTTTCTCCGCCACAACATAGATGTATTTGCGTGGACCCATGCCGATATGACAGGAATCTCCCCAGACATAGCATGCCACATGTTGAACATCGATCCCACCAAGGTACCAGTAAAGCAGAAAAAGAGGAGCATGGGGGCAGAGCGATCAGCAGCCCTTGATGAGGAAGTAAAAAATCTACTTGCTAATGGCTTCATACGAGAAGCCATCTACCCAGAATGGATCGCTAACCCAGTGCTAGTAAAAAAGGCCAATGGAAAGTGGCGAACATGTATTGACTTCTCCAATCTGAATGACGCTTGCCCGAAAGACTGCTTCCCACTTCCCCGAATTGACCAACTCGTAGACAGCACAGCTGGGCACGAACTCCTATCTTTTATGGATGCATACTCCGGATATAACCAGATCCCCATGCACGCTCCCGATCAGGACCACACTAGCTTCATCACCGACCGCGGATTATATTGTTACAAAGTCATGCCTTTTGGACTCAAAAATGCTGGAGCTACCTATCAACGCCTCGTCAACAAAATGTTCGCAGAACTGATAGGACGAACTATGGAAGTATATGTGGATGACATGTTGGTGAAGTCCAGGAAAGCCAACGACCATGTAAGCCATCTGGACGATATGTTTCGGGTACTTCGCCGATATGGAATGAAGCTGAATCCTCTAAAGTGCTCCTTCGGAGTATCATCGGGAAAATTCTTAGGATTCATCGTCCACGCCAGAGGAATCGAAGCAAACCCTGAACAAATCCGAGCTTTAAAAGAAATAAGGATACCTTCCACTCGAAAAGAAATGCAGAGCCTAAACGGAAAGGTGGCCGCCCTAAGCAGATTCATTTCCAAGGCAACTGACAAGTGTGTCCCTTTCTTCGAAGCACTCAAGAAAGACAAAGGGAGGTTCGAGTGGACCGACGAATGCTTAAAAGCCTTCCTCAACCTAATCGAACACCTTCAGAGACCACCAGTACTCTCAACTCCAAATGAAGGTGAAGTGTTATACCTATACCTCGCTGTATCATCTCATGCTCTAAGCGCCGCCTTGGTAAGAGAAGAAGACCGCACACAACGCCCGGTTTACTTTGTAGGTAAGAGATTTACAGGGGCAGAGGCCAGATATCCTAAACTTGAGAAATTAGCATATTGTTTATTGATCGCGTCACGAAAACTGCGCCACTACTTCCAGTCTCACTCCATCAGGGTTCTAACCGATCAACCACTAAGACAAGTGCTCCATCGTCCTGACACTTCTGGGCGACTCCTCAAATGGTGCATCGAACTAAGTCAGTATGATATCACCTACCATCCTCACGCCGCTATCAAAGGACAAGCCATGGCTGATTTCATTGCCGAATTCACTATCAACGAAGGCAAGGAACAATCCGAAGTAGCAAAAAACATCAAGTGGAACCTCTTTGTAGACGGAGCATCGAACGAACAAGGCTCGGGGGCAGGTATTGTGATCATCACCCCCAGGGGAAGAAAGTTGTACTATGCATTAAGATTGGAGTTCACGGCCACCAACAACGATGCTGAATATGAAGCAGTAATAGCGGGATTGGAACTGGCCCTAGAAATCGGAGTCAATTCCTTATGTATTCATAGTGATTCTCGGCTTATCGTAAACCAGGTACTAGGAGAATTCCAGACTCGAGGAGAACGACTCACAGCATACCTAAAGAAAACCAAACTGCTGCTCGATCAATTGGACCATTATCTAATCAAACACATTCCTCGAGAAGAAAACCAAGAGGCAGATGAACTTGCAAAACAAGCTAGTATAAAGAACAGCACCATCTCAGGAGCACTAGCAATCTCAAGGCAGCTAGCCCCGAGTTTCGAACAAGTGAATCTGATAACTGCAATCGAAGAAGGAACCTGGATGACTCCTATCCGGAAATATTTGCAAGATGGCATACTACCCGACAGGCGTGACGAAGCCAAGAAGATCTTGAGGAAAGTTCCCCACTACACAATACAAGAAGGCATCCTCTACCGGCGTGGCTTCTCTAGCCCCCTATTAAGATGCGTCGCCGGAAGGGAAGCCAAGGAGATATTAACAAACATCCATCAGGGAGGATGCGGAGATCACACTGGAGGACAGACTTTGGCAAGAAAGATACTCCGATATGGATATTACTGGCCCACACTAAACAAAGATGCCCTAGACTTCGTTAAGAAATGCGACAGATGTCAGAAGTTCGCCAAGATCCCTCGACTACCCACAAACGAAATTACTCAAATGACCAGCCCTTGGCCCTTTGCTGTATGGGGAGTTGACTTAATTGGCGAACTGCCAACGGGCCGAGGCGGAGCCAAATATGCTATAGTGGCAGTCGATTATTTCACCAAATGGGTGGAAGCGGAACCTTTAAATAAAATATCTTCAGCAAAAGTTATCAACTTCTTGATCAAAAACATTCTGTGCAGGTATGGAGTCCCCCTCAAGATCGTATCAGACAACGGGCTCCAATTTGACAGCGAAGAATTTGCCGACTGGTGCCAAGAGCATGGAATTCATAAAAGCTTCTCATCAGTAGCTTACCCTCAGGCAAACGGACAAGTTGAAGCTGTCAACAAAATTCTCAAAACCCTAATCAAGAAGAAACTTGAAAAGTCAAAAGGCGCTTGGGTGGACGAACTTCCTACGGCACTATGGGCATACCGCACATCTTTCAGAACATCAACGGGACATACTCCTTTCTCTTTGGCATATGGATCGGAGGCAATGCTCCCAGTTGAGACTGTTGTGCCTTCTCACCGTAGGATCCACTACAACCCAGAAGAAAACGAAGAACTCCTCCTCATGTCTTTGGATCTGATTGAGGAAAGGAGGAACCATGCAGCACTCAAAGCAGCAGCTCACAAACAAAAAGAGGCAGCACTATACAATTCCAAAGTCAAGCATCGCAGCTTACAAGAAGGAGATCTTGTCCTCAGGCGAATCTTTCCGCGCCCCGGGGCACTGGACCCCATCTGGGACGGACCATATGTAATTCACAAAGATCTCCACAACGGAGCTTACATTTTGTCAACAGTGGACGGAGAGGTGTTCCAGAGGGCATGGAACATCCGACACCTCCGTCGATACTTTTCTTAACTTGTACTGCCCATATGAAGTGAATTAACAAAGAGAATCAGTGGACGTAGGCATTTTCGTGCCGAACCACTTTAAAAAATCTTGTCTCTTTTTAACTTGTTCCTTTATGTCTTGGCTACTTGTTAAGTTTTATCCCTTTCTGTTGAAAAAAATCCTATGGCATCTCCACTCAAGACGCACCGCGGCCTCATCTGGACTAGGCCTAACAGGTACGCTACGATTCTATGCACTCGCCAATGAGACTCTTTTGCTCCAGCATCCCTCTGCTGCGGGTTAACTCATTGCGCGCCTGCCCTCAAAGCCAACTGTAATGAGCCGATTATAAGTCATCATAAAGGCCGACTATAGCCGATGGCAGCTCATTACGGCGTTCGGCTCGCCGGTAACTGTGAACCTACTTTAAGCCCCAACATAAGGTGTGGCCAGCCAGGGGTAGTTCACGGCCAATGGCACCCACGCTAGCCGGCCACGGTAAATCGAATAATACCCACGATTACGGACCATAATGGTTCGGGTAGTTACCGTGCGCGATCTCGGCTCCGATGTGTCTTAAGTGCGGCTGTGGTAAAAAAGAAAACTCCCCGCGGAGGCGTAAGATGGGTGACAAATGTCTCCAAGACCCACAGCTAGGGAAAGTGACTACAAAACCCGTTTGCCACGAACTTAAGCACATCGACGGCCTTCCGTGACTGGAAGTTTTACTTTTACTATATTTCCATTTCATTTAAATATTTTTCTCCTATCCTGTATAACAAACTCTAAAGTACAGGAAACCAAATAGGAAGCATTCACTCATGAGGCTCTAAGCCTGCGTACTGGGTGGCAGGGCGCTCAGCTATACCCGTGAACAGTTACACAAGACACTCAAAGCTACCGCCTGCGAATAAAACATGAAGGGCGGTGCTCTCTTCACTTGTACATAAATGCGTAACTATAGCTTATTCATACACTGACATTGCAAAACGTGAAATTATATTTCAAGCAAAAACTTAACATCAAACACAACTAGAATCACAGGCATATACATAATTATACTTCTCACACAGCACATAAAGATAGCAACAACATTTAAACATGACAAAATCAGCTTATATTATAAGATCACACGAAGTTATTCTTTGCAAATAATTTTATTACAGTTGCATATCAAAGACTAACATAAACAGTGATAAAAAAGAAACAAAAAGATGGCAGATGCATCCACACTCCATCACCAACTTCCCCAGTCTACTTAGCCGCAGGATCAGGGCCCCCAGCATGCGGATCAGAAGTCCCGCCTGTCCAATTCGGAAGAGGAATTCATTAAACGAACAACCAAGTTATGGAAACACGGGAAGAAAAGAAAGGGAAGAAGAATAACTCACCAGCATCCGCCGCTTGATTCTCATCATCCAACTGCACGCCCGCTTCCTCTGCAGCAAGCAGCCGCATCCCCTCTTTCACCGCCGCTTGCTCCTCCTTTGAGAACTGAGCAGTAACCGCATTCAAGTTGAAAGCCTCTCCGCCTTCCTTACCCGCGTTCACCCTGGCCTCCTCTAAAGCCTGGAGATACACCTTGGCCATGACCCGAGGGTAATCGTCCATCCAAGACAAGCCGCCCTCCTTCCAAGTGTGGGAGTACATATCCTGCAGCATCTCATCCATCATCCCCTCGTTTTCCTCAAACTCCCTCACCCGGGCCTCGGAAGCTTGCAACTTGGCGACGGCGACGTCCCTCTCTGACTGGTATCTCAAGCAGTCAGCCTGGAGTGACCTCCTCATTTCCTCTTCCTTCAACCTGAGGGACCTCCTCATCTCCTCCATCTCCTCCTTCAACTCGGCCTGAGCCATCTCCGCAGCCTCGAGCCTCCCTGACAACTCCTCTACCCGCTCGAGATCCGCATTTCGAACCTCATCCACCGTTGCGATAGCTATGTTAATCCGTTCCCTGCAAGCGACCTCCATCTTCCGTAATTCCGCCCTACTGGCCTTCTCCATGGTCTCTTTCAGACGCTTGGAGGCTTCCTCATGCTGGGAAATCTGGATGGCTTGGTCGGCGAGCTGCTTGGCCTGATCGGCAACCTTTAACCTCAACCGAATGTTAGCACTCCCAATCTCTTCCCCGGCCTTGACCAACTTAGCATGATGCTCCATTAACTTCTTGGTCTCTGCGGCCACCCGGTCGATATTAGCCTTGGCCTCATCCCCCATGGTGACTACCCGTGTAGTAAGTAAATCAAGATCTAAAGATTTGGCCTCGTCCAGCACCCTTACCATGGGGTTGCGGGGAAGGAGGTGTTCGCCCGTGGTCTCATCGAATGAAATGTCCCGAAAGCTTGGGTCTAAATCAGGATGACCAACAAAAGGGTCACGAGGCACGGGGCGAGGCGCATCGGGACGCCTTATATGAATGACAGTAGGACTCTTGGAAGGAGGAAGAGGGGGGCCGGGCTCCGTGCTCTCCTCCGTAGTATCACGAGGAGGCTGAGTAGGAGGCTGCGAACCAGGGGACGACTCAAATAAGGAACGGCTCCGCTTCCTTTTCTGAATGCCCTCTTCGATGACCCCAAGAAGAGGGCGGTACTTGACTACGTCCCCAGTGCGATCAGTAGAAGGTTTCGCAGAAGCTCTCCTCGACTTAAATTGTTCAAGGCGATGTCGAACATCCGACGTTTTAACTGCCTGGCCTGCCCCTGGAATAAAGAACAAGTGTTATGAACATACAATAACCCACAGTTCAAAAAATGTGCTAAGTTAAAAAGAAAGAAAAGTGGGAAGACACATCTATTATACAAACCCGGCGGAGGAGTGGGATACTGCAATAAGTCCTGGATCTCACCCCAGGACGGAAGTGAACCGTAAAAAATTTCTAAGTCCTTATCGAAAATAGAATCGGCAGAAGGCAAAAGTTCACCTTGCATCGCCGGAATCACCCTAGCTGAGGAACCCTTAGAGGATGGGTCAGTGCCGGCCACAGCTTTGCCGGTTTCCTTTGCCTTCTCCGTTCCCTTCTCCGTTTCCGAATCTCCCTCCGACTCCCCGAAGGCCCGACGGAGAGCCTCATCCAGCTCGAGGTCTTGTTCAGAGGTTAGAGCAGCAACACCACTACCACCTTGACCGTCGCCATCTCCTCCACCCTCCGACCCTTCTCCAACTTCGCCTCCTTCCTCCTCTTCTACACCTTCCTCCTCCGGGACAGTCGGGCAAGTACTTGGAGAAGGGCCATCGGACTTCTTCAGTTTCTTCCCCCCGACCACGGGACGCTCTGCGAAAGGCTCCCTCTTACCGCTCTTTACTTTATCCCCCTCCTTAGCTTTAGCAGCCTTCTCCTCAGCCGTGTCTCTTTGCTTAACCACGGACTGGTGCGGTAAGATCAAATTATACTCCAAGAGGGTTGCGTTCCTGATCAAGAAGGAGGCCGACCGGTCCCGTGCCGGAATAGCCTTTAGTTCAGAAGCCATTCGCACTAAGGAATCGTCCTCCACGACTGCAATACCACCTGTCGCTAGCAATAGAAGCATGTCAGAAAAAACACTACAGTCAAAACACATGAAAAATATAAATGAAATCAATCTTACAGCCGGAAGTGAAAAGGCGGAAAGAAACAGCATCGTCCTTGACGAAGAACCACTCTTTCTTGAACATGGTGAACTTGGAATACAAGTCCAGGACTGGTTTGAAGGGCACGGCCGCTTCCAGGCTAATATACGGAGACCCCTTCTTATAGCCTCTCAGGTTGTACAAATATCGAATTTCTCGGTTAGAAGGAGGACGCCCGTACCTCCTCTGGAAGATAACAAAGAGGCTCACCAGGATGGCGTAAGAGTTAGGCTGAAGCTGGAAGGGAGCCACCTTCAAATATGTGGTGAAGCTTACTATCCAAGCGTTGATAGGGGGGATAGCGCCGCACATGCAATGGTATCTGCTAAAAGCGAAGTAGCCCTCGGGAGGATTATATGGCATCACTCCATCTCCCGGCAGCAGCATAAGAGCCCTATCTATCCCGAAGGAACGGGATATGACGTCAAGTTGCTCCTCCTTTAGGGAGCTAGGAAAGCAATCCGGGGGAGAGATCAAAAGTTCCTGTGGACCATATCCGTCCACTAGAGACCTCGGAATAGGTCGGTGTTGCCCGGACCCTGGTTGGACTGGGGGCAAGGAAGAAGAAGGCTCTCCTGTGCCTCTAGACTTCTTTCTGTCCGATCGTGTTTCCGCTTTGCGAGACATTTTCTGCAGCACAAGAAAGACTTGAGGTTAGAATAAGAAGTATAGAAACATAAACAAGCAAATATATAAGGCAAGCGTGTAAAAAAGTCCAAGAATGAACTCTCATTCGGCGTTGCCAAGCAAGTTCATTCGGCATAAGAAGCATACGATCATTCGGCTCTATGCTCATTCGGCGTATGTTTCATTCGGCACTTAGGCCTAAGTCTCGTTCGGTACAACAATACCCTCCGTGTGCGTTCGGCAATTAAGTTCATCCGGTAATAACAAACCATTCGGCAATAGTGTACGAACCTGATTCGGTAGAGATTTGGTTCGGCAGGCGATTTGATCCGGCAATTCAGTTGATTCGGCTATCTGGTTCGGTAAGGGAAAAACAAGGGGGGTACGGCCTCTATATATAGGCGAACTCAGAACCACCGAACCAAACGATTCGCACAACCGGACCAATAATACCGGACCACCAGAAGCCGAATGAGAATAGCCGGACCAACCGAAAACCGAATGAAACTCTCTCTCTACCGACCAAGACCAGGAACTAGTGGCGTGCAAAGCGCCTCCCTCAGATAAGTACCGAACTCCAGAACTAACTAATAAAATAAGATTATGATAACGATGAATAAGTCGTAAAATCCTCACCGACGTGGATTAAATCGTTTACACGTGTACGCGACCTCGAATGGTCCATAGGCACGCTCTGAATGGTTATTAACCCTACCGTCGTGGGAATTTACACTTTGACACGCATTTTTAAACTCATAGGTGAAACGGATATTTGATTCCGATAATTATGAAATGGCTAAGCTACTTACACATGTACGGGGTCGCGAACAATCCCTAGGCATGCTCTGAGCTGGCGATAAACCTGCTTGGCAAACGACCCGGGGACCCACTCTAACGTGAACCTGGCATCGACAATGCTAAGCCCCTTCGGGGCACACTTGCTCGTCCCTAACGACACGATTAGCTTCATCTCAAATATCTCGATCCCGAACGATCGTTACCTAGAACCGCACTAAAACTATAAATTAAATTCCTTTGCAGGACAGCAGCAGGATACGAACATCCAGCCCATGGCGTTACGAAACAATCCTTTCTACCACAGGGAAACAAAGCGCGACACACGCAAGCACGTGCCCCACTTTGGGGGGCAAATGTTGGGCGAATTCTCACCCAGAAGATCTAGGGACCAGGAAGTCACAATTTCACCCGGGCTCGCAGCCTCCACTTCGTTCGACAGCCAAGAAGCTCAACACTAACCTAGAAGTCCATCCAACGTTCAACCATCACCTCATTCGGCATCAACTCATTCGGCTCCTCCATTCAACCATCACCTCGTTCGGTATCGACCCATTCGGCTGGGTTCATTCGGCGAAGCACAGCCCTCACCTCCACCGGACCAACCTTCTCCACGTTCCATTCGGCCTCCATCATGCATGCCGAACCAGGGCCATAACCGGACCATGCCCATCGCCGAACCAGCTACCTACCTCGATGCCGAATGGATCTCCACCACAGCTCCACGACCGGACCACCAATACCGAATCATGCACGGCCGGACCAACGTCACCGAGCCAAACCATACCTCACCACCGAATGGACCTCCGCCGAACCAGATGATTGCCAGTCCAGATTGCTTCAGCCCGGGCCCACCAGCAGCTATATACTTCCAAGACCCCTGCCCCCTACCTCACTCTATAAATAGAGGGGCAGGGGTACAACAATGGCAGACAAGTTTGAGAGCTCAAGCGAGGAAGGAACTTTCAAACTACTTTCATATACTTGTATACGAAGCACTGTACTTGTAATCCGAAAGAAAGAAGATAATAACATATAAAGTGGACGTAGGCATATTCCGGCCGAACCACTATAAATCTGCGTGTCTTTTACATTTCAGCCCCTACTTCTTTTATATTTACAAACTCATCTAAAATCATTGAAAATCACATATAATCAACTAAATAATACGACTCGGAGGTGTTTGTCCATTTTTTGTGCAAACATTTTTGGTGCTTTCATTGAGACTAGAACTCAAGCTTCATCTTCTCCCACTCAACCTTCTTCCTAACAACATCACTCGTTGCTTAGAAATCATGCCTTCCAAACAGAGAAGGGATGTTAACAAAGGAAAGAACATCGCAACTAGCAGCCTTCCAGATCCAGCAATCACAGATCAGCCCACTTCAACAGCAGTACCAGATGAAAATCAGGAAAATCCAACTGGTCCCGCAACGGAACAACCAATCACTCGGGCAGATCTGGACAGGGTTGTGGCTGAAGTAACTAACCGCTTCACATCCCAACAAGAAACTTTGGTGGACCAACTCATGACACGCTTAAGGGATGCTGAAGAGTCCAACCGCAACACTGAATCATGGGGTGAATCCCAATCCGGAGGATCCCGGAGGCAACAAAGGTCTTCACTCTTCGAACAAGCTATCAACAGGAAAAACGATGATAGGGGCCGCGCCCGGACTCAGCCCGAATTCCGACTCGAGGAAGCCCTTGGAACCGAACCTAGCGGGGGAGGCACCAGGCGAGGGTCGGATGTAGCTGAGCCAGTCATGCCACCTAATCATAGAAACCCCGCTGAACGGAGCCGAGCTAGAACCCAGCCCGAAGTTGACCCCATGGATGTGCTCGAAACAGAACCCCACAGGGGAAGATCAAGGCAGGGGGCAACTGTAGCTGGTCCTAGCGTGCATCCAAGCAGCCAAAGACAACCACTGGATAATGCTAGAGGTGATAGACTGTACCATCCCTACAGGTCATCTGGACGAGATAGATCCCGCAGGGAAGAACCGAGCTCATTTTTGTCCGCTCCAAGTTCTGACGAACGAATGGCACGATTATTCAGAGAGTGTGTCCAACGGGAGCAAAGGGACCGGGGAATAGGCGCTAGGGTCACCAGTCCCTTTACCCGAAATATCGAAACTGCCATCACTCCCCGGGAATGGAAAATGCCTACCATGGAACCTTACAAAGGAACTTCCGACCCCATCGTACACCTGCAGAGATACACCCAGCATATGCTCATGAGTGGAGCAACAGAAGGAGTATTATGTAAATGCTTTCCGCTATTCCTATCAGATCTAGCTACCTCCTGGTTCTGCCATCTACCCCAAGGATCCATCGGCTCATGGGAGATGTTAAAAGAAAGGTTTATTAGCCAGTTCCGCATCCATGTGGAACAACCCAAGGATGCTTATTCTCTATCCAATGTCAAACAGAAATCCGGAGAGACGCTGCAACAATATCTAACACGGTTCAACGCCGCAGCGGCAGCAGTTCAAGATGCCGATGAAAAACTCACTCTAATGGCCCTCTGTAGTGGTGTACATCCAGACACCAAGTTTGCCAGAAGATTAACTAAGGAAAAACCAGCTACCTTGCCCGATTTCCTCCATGAAGCTGGAAAGTATATGAGACTTGAAGACGCTGCTACGGAGAGGCAGTCAGGGCAACAAGGCAAGATAGTTCAGGACAAGGTTCCCACTGCAGCTAAGGACGCTCGAAGAAATGAATCTAGAGACAATGCTGGGGGCAGAAAGGTTGAGAAGCGCCAATATCGACCAGGGCCAAGATTTGACTCCTACACTCCTTTGAATGAAACAATCGAAAACATCTACCTAGCCACTCAGGGCGAACTCGGATACAAGCGCCCCCCGCACAAGAAAGAATCAGATAACGCACTCAAGTCCGGAAAGTTCTGTCGCTTCCACGAATCCCACGGACATGACACCAATGAATGCCACCATCTTCGGGACTTGATCGAAGAACACATTAGAAGAAGAAGACTGGAACGTTATGTGAAAGGTCAGAACAGGACTCCAACTCCTGCCAATGAGAACTCAAAGCAACCCCTCCCAGAAGTAGGCGGAGGGAATCGCAACAATCACAACACCAGTGGCTCTAGTCAAGAGAAGATAGTGGTCCTTACCATCTCAGGAGGACCACACATCGCCGACAGAAGTTGGGCAGAGATGGAAAGGTACGGCAAGTCGCTTAGAAATGCCGAAGGATATGTTAACTCCATTACGGAGGAACGCCACCCGAAACGAAAAGAAAACAATGACATTGTATTCAGTAGGCATGATTTGGAAGGAAGACAGTACCCACATATGGATCCCATGGTCATCTCTGCCTGGTTTGGTCCAGCTAAAGTTTTTCGGATTCTAATAGACACGGGAAGCTCCGTAAATATCCTGTTCAAACATGCTTTCGACAAAATGAAGTTATCAATGAAGGATGTATCCCCCTGTGACAAACCACTGCACGGTTTCACTGGAGATGCAAAAATGCCCCTCGGGCAACTTGACCTCTTCGTCGAAATAGGAAGTCATCCCCGCTCCGTTGTGCGAAAACAAACATTCGTACTAATAGAAAACCACTCGGCTTACAACGCTTTCTTGGGAAGACCAGCCTTGTCTGACTTTCAGATTGTATTAGCCCCCTGGTGCCTGAAAATGAAATTTCCAACAGACAACGGAGTAGGAGAAGTAGAAGGAGATCAAGATGCTGCCCGAGACTGCTACGTAACTGAACTTCGCAATAACCGCAGAAAGAATAAAGGAAAAGGTGCAGAGACCACTCTCTGCATGAAAAGCTTGGAGGCATAGCAACTAAAGAAAGCCCCTCCTCTTCGATACACAAGCGATCCCTTCAATGAACTAGACAGGGGAATATCCTTGTCCTGCTTGGGCATGACCCACCTAACCTTGCTGCACCTCCCCTATTTTAGCCATTCCCGGTTGATGAGGCTTGAGGATACGATTACCTTTATAGGACATATCTCTTAGAATGCTCATCGTCCGCCTGACGATGTGTTGAAAGCATTCAATCCATACAAGTTCGTTGCGGGTTCGAACGAAACCGAAGGCATCATCTCGTCACTCATTTTGGAATCACCCTCATAGTTAAGGACGAAAATCCTTGCATTTCGAATCTTCATCTTCACTTCAGATTCACGACCTATCGTTAATTTGGAATCGATGTGGTTTTCGGATATTCCTAATGTGGAAAACCGATCCCGGTCTCATCGAAATCCAAAACCTGTCTTTTAAGGCCAAGTTGTCTATTTAGTCTTAACAGTCAATTCAATATCATCAATATGCACAGATAGATAATTCACATCTCATAATAGATAATCACATCATCATCATAAACAGATAATTAATATCATCATCCAAACAGATAATTAAATATTATCACACTTAAACTATACATCCATATCACATAGACATCATCCATCTCATTTCTGAGATCACAATCAATTAATGAAATATCAATATCATCCATAAGCAATGATTTATGAATCACAAGCTATAATTAATTTAAAATGAATTAAATTAACTACTTTCATCTTTAATTAATTTAAATAAATTAAATTAATTACTCATTCCATAAATCCTGCTCTCACAATCATTAATTAATTATAAATCAAATTAATTAACCATTCTCAAATTACAAGAAGTAATTTAGTCTTTAATTAATTTCTCAAATGAATTATTCTAAATCATTTATAGTAGATTAACATTTAATTACTTCCTTATTAATTATTCCTTGATGTTAACGCTAAAATGTGAACGCTAACACCCCGGTGTGTGAAGTGTAGTTGTGAAAGCACCACCCGATAGATCGGGAAAGAATTACAAGCAAGTAATAGCAGAAAAGCAGTAAACAACAACAATTTTATAGTGGTTCGGCTTAAGGGTATAGCCTACGTCCACTCTAAGTACTTTTATTAATAATCCCGTTACAAGCTGATACAATTCTTCTCAAGTACAATATACTTCAAGTTACAAGTGATTTGGAACAAGTCTTAAGCTTCAATGTCGATTAAAGTCCTTAAATTCATGTTGAAGATGTGTGGTTTCTTCGTGAATTTCTTTGATGAATTCCTCTAATCTTGAAAGCTCTAAGTGTTGATGAAGTTCTCAATGCAGCAAGGTAACGGTGTATGAAGAGAATGTGCCAAAAGTCCTTTGAATGTTGGAGGTGGTTGCCTATTTATAGAGAGTTCTGTCTGAAATTTTTGCCAAGTCCTAAGTCGTGGCCGATCTAAGTTAAGTCGTAGCCGACTTATTATGAGTCGTGGCCGGTCCATCTGGCCCCCTTCTGGCTTCACAGGAGTTCACTTGCACAAGTCCTAGGTCGCCTCCGAGTCAACACTACTCCTTCTCAGTAATATGGCATCGGGCTTATACTTAGTGGCTTTAGGTCGTGGACGAGTTAACTTGGTAAGTCGCAAGTCACGGTTCAATTGATAAGTCCTGGATCGTGTGCGAGTTAAGAGGCCACTGTGCCAAATAGCTGCATTGAACTTACCTTCCTTTGCTTAGGTCGTGACCGACTTAACATTAGTCATAGGTCGGTAGCTATCTTGGGTCGGCGTTCCTTAAGTCTTAGGTTGGTATACATGCTAGAGCATTGGGTCGGCACCTCTCTTAAGTCGGTATCCCTTTTCGGCCTTAGGTCGGCATTCCTGTTAAGGCAGTTAGGTCGGCAACCAGTTAAGTCAGCAATCTCCCTAGACTGTTAAGCCGGTATCTATGTTGAGTCAGTAGCCTCATTGAAGTGTTAGGTCGGCAACCCTTTGAATCTTAGGTCGGCACCCCTGTTGAGCCTTAGGTCGGCACCCTTGTTGAGCCTTAGGTCGGCATCTCCTTGAGTCGCAGAGTCTAAACCGAGGCGGAGTTAACAATTGCCCCTCGAAGTATACGCCTACTGGTTAGGTCGTGTGCTTCGATAGTCCTTAACCCGTCCCCTCTTAGGTCGGTAGGTCGTACGCGACCCAACAGTTAGATCGCATCTGCCGCTTCAGTTCTCCCTACTGTAAGGTATAAAACATCCATCTTCTTCTTCCTTTTCATTACTTACTACCTTGCTCAATTCTGCCATTAAAATTCTTCCGGGCTCAAAAAAGGCGATTTACTTCCAATCAACTACTGAAAACATCTGCTATTCATTGCGTAAGCGATTTCATTCTTTTTTCGACCATAGATTACCATTGATTCGTGAATTCTGTTGCCCAAACTCGAATCGCCTCCCTATATGACGCTCCATCACGAATCTCATCATGTTTATAGCTGATGGAGCCTAGGTTACTCAATCCGGCTTCAGATGATTGCTGATACAACGAAGGTGATTTATCATCTTAGGCTCGATGATCTCTGATGGCAGGGTATCGGATTTGTGACAACTTCGAACTGCTGTATTGGGTGATTCGATAGCACGAATGAAGGCTGTTGTTGATGGAATGGTTATCGGGTTAATGGGTAGATGGAGTGTGATGTTGGTTCGGGAGCGAGTCAGTGATTTTGGGTGGCTTATCCTTTAGCCGACCTGGCTCTTAGCAACCTTAAGTCGTGGCTGAGATAGTGCTTGAAGAACACTTGCCGATTTAAACTTTTAAGGCCTGAATCGTGACCGAGTTAATACTTGGAAAAGTTCCTGTCTTTCGGACCGGAGCTTACATTCTTATCTCTCCCTTGCGACCTAGAAGACTGAGTTGCCAAACTAAAGTGCTTAGACTCTGACCCGCTACCGACCTAGCCTTATCTCGCGAAAAACTTTTGAACCGTAGCCAACTTAATACTTGGGGAAATCTGCCGATTCAACCTTCTAGTGATTTAACCTTGAACTGCAGCCAAGTTAACCCTTAAGTCGTGACCGAGCTAAGCCCTTAAACCGTGACCGAGCTAAGCCCTTAAACCGCTGCCGAGTTAACACTTAAGCTTTGGGCATGCTGACTTGTTGAGAGCATAGATCCACTTTGAGTTTCTAACTTGAACTGCCAAACTAAGTTGCCTGAATTTTGAACTGCCCCAACTTTAAATTTGCTTGAATCTCATTGTATTATTTCACAGATCGCATTAACTTATAAGCTGCTAACCTGCTGAAAATAACAAACAAAGAAAACCAAGGCGAAAATACTGCCATCGACTGCCCATGTCAGATGACAGATTAGTCAAGACAAGACAAGCAACTTAATTATATTGCATGAAATGTTTGTGAATCAATCAATTAAAGTTAAACATTAATGCAAAGTATCAATAATCTGAACTGATTTATCTGCATCAACATCTTACTTGCATATTTAGGCCTAAAACAATAGTCCCTGAATTTCATAACTAACAAATGCTTGCTAGTTTTCATTCCAGTTATATTTGTTCACTGCTTGATTGATTTTACACAACACTTCACACACTTTAGGAAACGTGCGCCTTCATGTTTGAATACCCAGTTGTTTATGTAGAATGACTTCCCACCGAGAAGAAGAAGTGGTAACTCAAGAGGAAGAAACTTTTCCGATAGCTGTTCCCATAGAGAATCCTCCGGAGAGAACCCCGACTATTCTAACTTCGAGAGCGTTTGTCCAGCTGCGAACTCAATTTGGCTTTGCTGAAAGTGATGTTCTTCTCCCTGGGCCAAGTGATACTGCTGACAATCCTCCCTATGGCTTTGTTGCAGTCAATCGCCAAATGTGCTTAAGTGGGGCGATTCCTCCTTTTAACGACTTCCTTCGAACTCTTCTCCTTCGGTTGACAATCTCTCCGTTTCAACTTCATCCCAACGGCTATGCCATCTTGACGGGGTTATGTGTTTTGTTTAGAAGAACCCTTGATCGCCTACCGAGTTTTGAAGAAATTCGTTATCTATGCTCGTTTGCAAAGAGTAAAGATCATCCTTCCCTTATTATTGTGAGAAGTGCCAGGAACCGCAAGCTCATTTCCGATCTTACTGAAAGCGTTCATGGATTCTTGAACCAGTTTTTCTTTGCCCGCTGTCCCTCAGGCTTTTATGCCATCTGGAGAGTAGGAAGTAAGATTAGTATTTCTATTTTCTCCGTTTTGAAACTTTTTCGAGATCCGAACTTTCAGTTGCTAATTTCATTCTTTATTCTTTCCAGCACTTCCTCTCCCCTCTAGAGACCCAATTCACAAGCAAGTTTTTGAGAGGTTGAGTGCCGTGGCCACAGAAGAGAGGAGCATAAAATTTCTGTTGAGGGATGAATTTTTACATCAACATGGGCTTCTACACACTTCTCGCTCTATGCATGCTCATGAAGTTCCAACGGAAATCCCCGATTCTCCGATAAAGACTCCTGAATCTTCGCTGGTGAAGTGCTCCACTTCTGTCGATGTTGCGGGGCCATCTGGTAAACTTGCCCCAGTTATCGAGGAAGAAGAGCCTCAGGGATCCTCTCACCATTCACAAGAATCTGGTGAAAAGGCTAAGAAATCAAGTCCTGTCAAGCAAAGCAGGGACGATACCTTCGAAGGATTGAGCGACCTCTTCGCTACTTCACAAGAGATCTTCAAAGATGACCCTACTACTGCCGGGATTTCTTCTTCAGTAGTTGAAGCTACTTCTATTTTGCAACAGCCGTCGTCGACTCAAGAGTTGACGTTAACTATTACACCCACAACCACTCCCCAAATAAAGAGTGGTTCGTAGATTAATGCACGTAGTTTTCACAACACACACACTTAGAATTTCTCATCACTTCTATGCACTTATCTTCTTGCACTTTAAAGATTTCTAAAGCTTATTATTTTAATTCCAGATTCTCCTATGGGGCGCAGCGGCTCGTATTATGACGATTTCCAGCGCTACGGGAGGCGTAGCCAGTATGATTACAGGCGTTACCTTCCTTCCTACAGAGAGTCGGATGAAGAGAGGGCTGCCCGAAAGGCTCATGAAAGGAGGACCGAAGAAGAACATCGTGAAAGAAGGTAGAGAGAAGAGCGCCATGATTCTTGGCAAAAAGGCGATGACTCTCACAAGAGAAAATCTCATGACGATCGAGGAAAAGGTCACATGAGTGAAGACTTAAGCAAACGAGCTCGTCACAGTGAAAAGCAGGCCTCTACTACTCCTGAGAAAGTTACTATTCCTGCCTCACTCGACATCCCTTCTGACTCTCCCGCTCTTGGGAAATCAGATATTCAAACGATAATTAACAGGCCCAAATTTCAAGTTGGACCGTGTCCTGCCACTCTGCAGAGCCGATTTCCTCAATGGTGCCTTAAGGGGGTGAGGTTCGACCTAGACTTGGTCCCCATCGACAAGTCTGCTATGTTGCGCAATCTTGATGCAGTCAAGCTCGATATCGAGAGGATGTCAAACTGGCAGAAGCTTGTCGACGAGCTTCAAAGAGTTAACCGTGCCAACATAGAGGCCATGCTTACCATGGAAAACGATAAGGCCGAATGGCAAAAGGTCGTTGAGCAACACGACACCGAGATGAGGAACATTGCTTCTTACAATGAGGAGCTTGAAGCAAAAGTCGAGGAATTGAAACATGAACTTGCTGCTTCCTCTGCTTCCTATTCTCAAAAAGAAGAAGTGCTCCTGAAACAAGTGAGAGACGCTCACGCTAGCCAAAGGGATGCCGAAGACAGGCTAGAAGTACAAAAAAGAATCAGTGAAGGCTATGCTACTGATATTGCTGAGCTCCGAAAGAAAAACAACTCCCAGGAGGCGGAGATACAAATGCTTAAGCTTCAGCTTGCCAAAACTGAAAGGGAACGTGATGAGGCTGTCGCCGGCAGAATCGCAGCTGAAGAATCTCATGAGGCGACTAAAAACAGCATCAGCTCAACATTATTCGACTTCTACTTGCACAGCGTCTTGGGGCGCGGAAGCCTTGCCTTTCTAGGCCCCAAGTATGAAATCACACTGGCTGAAGTTTGGGAGACAGCACTTGATATGCTCGGTGGTAAAGGTGCTGGATATGCTGAGTCAGCCCTTGAAGAGCATTATCTTGATGACGAAGCCCGTGCCGCTCTTGCCAAGGGTAAGGAGCAGCTTGCCAGAGCGCGGGCCGGGATGGCGGAAGAAGAGCGTTCTGAAAAAGAAGTACCGCCTGCCATCTCCGAACGTCCTCTAGTTTCTCCCGAGGCGGACATTACAGGCCCTAGTGCTCATTTGCCGCCTCCTACAAGAACTGGGGTAATCACCCCTACTGATGAAGAGGCTTTGGAGGACATTGGGGCTCAGAATTATGAGATTGAGCTAACAAAGCCAATATCTTCAGGTAATTTCGACATTGGTCCGATTCAGGTGGATTGCCTGCTTATTCCTCAAAAATTTGATGAGCTTCTCGATTACCTCCTGAATCTCGATGAACCCATATCTCCCCTCTTTCGGGAAGATACTAACATTTTCAATTTTTCCTCTTCTGCAGTTGAAACAACAAGTGCCGTGCAGACTTCGCCTTCTCTAGTTATTCCTCCTCCATCTCTTCAGGTAACTCCTCCTTCTGCTTCACAACCTGGGTCACAAGAGGAGAAAATTGAGGCTCTTCATGGTTTGGATGACCCTGTTGCCTCGCAGGAGCAAAAAGATGAGGGACTCGAAGGAGGCGAGATCTCTCCGGAGCGGACTCCTTGTGACAACGTAGTTTTGTCCGCTCTCGTTACTCCGGGGAGTGAGTCTTCTTCACAGAGAAGAAAGAAGCTTGGGACATCGAAGAGGAGGGGGAAGAAAATTATCACCACTGAAGAGGAACCGGCAATTGCGCCAGTTGTACCTCCCTCCCCTTCTTCCCTCATGCCTTCAGACCAACCTGGAAGACCCGAAAAGCTAACCACTCGGCCGGGTAAAGGGTCTAAAGGAGACAAGAAGAAATGAAGAGTTGAGCTTTTTGATTCCTTTTTTGTGTAATGGTCGGATGTTGTGCAGGCACCGGCCCCTGCTTCTTATTTTGAAACCTGTATCTGCAATATCTGCAATTGAATAAAATGATTCTTTATTTGTACATACTTCTGTTTGAATTTGAGTATGCATTTATTATTCATTTTTGCACAAGTTTATTTATATGATATTGCAGCGGGTTTATGGTATGTTGTTTGAGCATTACTTTACTGTTGCAGCTATACTATTATACCATGTTGCCCCCATACCTTAAGCTCGCTGCAATATTTTATACTTCGAGGGGACTTGCACTCATATTTGCTAAAGAATAATTATTTTATTCTTTAAAGAAATTTTTTGCAAAGTACAACCCTCTTCGTATAAGTTTCTGCGCTTTGACCTTTGAAGAAATCACTTCTTTCTTTTGCTTAAGTACATTTTTTACCAAGTGAATTCTTTTATGCGGTAAAGCGGACCTCTGAAGGGTACTTTAACTCCCTCTCTCTCTTTTTCTCTCTTTTTTTTTTTTTTTTTTTTGAGGAAGATTATTCCCCAGAATAGGTAAATTACTCTTTCTTCGGAAGTTAAAGTATGCCCCTGATGAGGATTTTTTTTTTTTTATATAGAAAGTTGTACCTCTGAGGAGGGATTTTTCACGTTCCAACACTTGGAAGTTTTATTTCAATCTTGTTGAAACGTGTACCTCCAAAGAGTTGTGCCTTCGAAGAAAGCCTTTTCACGTTTCAACACTTGGAAGTTTTATTTCAATCTCGGTGAAACGTGGACTTTCAGAAAGGTCTTTCTTTTTAATTGTGTCCCCGGGAGGGGGTTGTACCTCTGAGGAGGGATTTCTCACGTTTCAACACTTGGAAGTTTTATTTCAATCTTGGTGAAACGTGTACCTCCAAAGAGTTGTGCCTTCGAAGAAAGCCTTTTCACGTTTCGACACTTGGAAGTTTTATTTCAATCTCGGTGAAACATGGGCTTCCAGGAAGGTCTTTATCTTGTTTTGCATTTCAACTTTGGTGAAGTGAGATTCCGAAGAGCGGTTGTTACACTTCAACTCCTGGCGAAATGTGCCTCCGAAGAGGGCTTTTATTTTGTTTGCATTTCAACTCTGGTGAAGTGAAATCCCGAAGAGCGGTCATAACACTTCAACTCCTGGTGAAATGGGCCTCCGAAGAGGGCTTTTATTTTGTTTGCATTTCAACTCTGGTGAAGTGTAATTCCGAAGAGCGGCTGTTACACTTCAACTCCTGGTGAAATGTGCCCCAGAGATGGTTTACATTGCCTGGAAGTTACTCTCTCATGGTTGGTGGGTCATGACTCCTCCAATCTTTTTTGTGTTGAGTAGAGAACTTTCTTTTTTGCGGCATATGCCCCATTTGAGGTCTTTGTCCTCCGAAGAGTTGTGCCTCCGAAGAGGAGCATTTTGCCTCCGAAGAGGGCTTTGGTCTCTGAGGAGAAGCATTCGGTCCCCGTAGAGAAGCTTTTTTGCCTCCGAAGAGGGCCTTGGTCTCTGAGGAGAAGCATTCGGTCTCCGTAGAGAAGCTTTTCGCCTCCGAAGAGGGCTTTGGTCTCTGAGGAGAAGCATCCGGTCCCCGTAGAGAAGCTTTTTTTGCCTCCGAAGAGGGCTTTGGTCTCTGAGGAGAAGCATTCGGTCTCCGTAGAGAAGCTTTTTTGCCTCCGAAGAGGGCTTTGGTCTCTGAGGAGAAGCATTCGGTCTCCGTAGAGAAGCTTTTTTGCCTCCGAAGAGGGCTTTGGTCTCTAAGGAGAAGCATTCGGTCCCCGTAGAGAAGCATTTTGCCTCCGTAGAGGGCTTTGGTCTCTGAGGAGAAGCATTCGGTCTCCGTAGAGAAGCATTTTGCCTCCGAAGAGGGCTTTTCACATTTCATCTCACGGGAGTATGTTGACCGGTTGTGGTGAAATGCGTGCCCCTAAGTAGGGTTATTATCAGGAAGTTTGGAGTTTCCTTTTCTCGGTTGTATGGATTCTCGGGAGTGTGTCGACCGATAACTCCACGACTTTGTAATGAGAAAGACGCCTTTTTTCGGTGAAGCCCGCTTGAGGTCTTTATCCTCTGAGGAGTTATGCCTTCAAAGAGGGCTTGTGCTTCTGAAATATTCTTTTTGCTGGCTGGCGCTTGCTCTCGCATGTCTCTTTGCCGTTGATTCATGTTGACAATCTCCATTGCTTCGCAAGTGTCACCACTTTCAGCTACTAGGCCTCTCCCTTACCCAAAGGAGTATATTTTATAGTTAAGCGAATTGGTGGTGGCAGATTTAGGTTCTTTAACTTGCTGTTTGTTTGTTCAAACATTTGTAGTTAGCTATATATGATCTGCTTCTATCCACCTTGCTTACTTTCGTTTGAAGTTCTCCTTTTGTAGGATTTGAATATGGGAATTTTGAATGGCCCAGTGCTTGACTACCGGATGATGTTGCGGATCGCTTGGTCTCGTGACTGGTAAGCTTTGTTTTTATGGCCTGCATTATCAAATCGTTTTTTTTTTAGTAACACGATTAACGTATTTCATATGCCGAAATAAAACAAAGCAGTTTATAATAGTAGAGAACATAAGAATTATAGTGGTTTAGCCGAAACTGGGCCTATATCCACTTTATAGCTTTTGTTATTCGCCTGCCTTGCAATTGCCCTTAACAAGAGAATCATATATTTGTAAATTCTTTGCAATATTTCAGCAAAGTTTTCATGTAAAATATGGATGTAAATGGTTGCTGTTCCAAGTTCTTGGAATTGGTTCTCTTTTGACAGTTGAGAATTTGATTGATTATATTAGCAATTCCTTAGTGCCGTCTTTAAGTGTGCATCAACTTCTTCTGTTGGCGGGTGGTTTTAACTGAAGAAACACACTCTAGCCAAATCTTATTTGTTTGCTTAGAGTACTTCTTATTCAGGATTTGACCCTGGAATTCTGTTGTTTAAGGCTTGCTTTTGAATGCTACCAAGGGTTGCTTGATACTGCAATGAATCAGCTTGGTATTGATTGCCTGCAAATTTAGATCGATAATCTTAGTGATATTCTCAGAATATTTCACATGTCGAAATAAAATAAGCGACTTATAATAATAGGGAAAGCAAGACTTATAGTTTTTATTATTTATTGGCATTGTTTTTACTACAGATTTTGATACAAGAATCATTGGATCAGCACTCTTTTACAAATTTGAAACAAAGTGTTCAAGTAAGGTATGGAAGCAATTGCTGCCCCAGGCTTTAGGAATTGAATCTTTTGGCATAAGAGGACTGGATGGCAACATCTTTCAGAATCGAAACTTCCTTTCACTTTGAAGGTCTCCTTGGAGCGTGAGCACGTCTTCCCGCCTCATCCAATTTTTCCCTGCCTGGTGAGGGCTTGCTGCGATGATACTGATGATAGGACCTTCATCTCCCTGTGCCACGGTTCTTTTATTTGAGCTACATTATTGAGCGGGAACCAGCTGCACCTTAGAGGATGAGGAGTAGTTAATTCCATCTTTTTTCACATACTGTTGCAGTTCATTCTGCTCGATCAATTCTTCAATCTCCTTCCTTAGATGGCGACATTGGTTAGTCTCATGGCCAGGTTGATTGTGAAATTGACAGAATTTCCCATTGTCTGTCGCGCTTCTCCTCATCAGAGATGGTTTGGGGTACACAACAACATCCTTTGTTGCCAAGAAGATATTTTCCGGAGTGTCGGTCAAGGGAGTGAAGTCGGAGGGCATGAAGCGTCGAGCTTTTTTCAAGAGTTTCTGCTTTCTCCTTCCCCCATTCTTCTCTTTCTGTTCAATCATTTCCGGTATGTATTCTTCATCGTTACCAGGACTCAATGGGTAATCGTCAATTATTCTTTCAAAAGTTCGCCTTGACAAACGTTCGTGGATAGTTGGTCGTGGCCATGAATTCTCTGTTTGGGGGAATGTTCCAATAGTAATGCCAGTTGCTCGTTGAGGAGTATTCCATTCTTCTGAAACCTGGGCCCCTTTGGCAATGGTTTTTATATCACTTTCTAGCCGATGGAATTCTTCCTGTAATGCGTTCATCTTATCCAGTATCCTATTGCTTTGAACTTCCATGTGTTGATATATTCCATATATCACGGCGTTCAATTCAGCCCTTGTGACTCCAATACTTGAAGCTGTTTCACTTAGCGTGGGAAGAGCAATGGCATTGCTGCAAGTACCTTCAAACCTCAAAAACTTCCGTTTCCTTTCTGAAGCCATGATTTCTGTTAGAATTTTGTTGAACAATGGTTGAAGTTTGCCCTGAGTTCAATTCTCAGTGAAAGCACCAAAAATGTTAACGCTAAAATGTGAACGCTAACACCCCGGTGTGTGAAGTGTAGTTGTGAAAGCACCACCCGATAGATCGGGAAAGAATTACAAGCAAGTAATAGCAGAAAAGCAGTAAACAACAACAATTTTATAGTGGTTCGGCTTAAGGGTATAGCCTACGTCCACTCTAAGTACTTTTATTAATAATCCCGTTACAAGCTGATACAATTCTTCTCAAGTACAATATACTTCAAGTTACAAGTGATTTGGAACAAGTCTTAAGCTTCAATGTCGATTAAAGTCCTTAAATTCATGTTGAAGATGTGTGGTTTCTTCGTGAATTTCTTTGATGAATTCCTCTAATGTTGAAAGCTCTAAGTGTTGATGAAGTTCTCAATGCAGCAAGGTAACGGTGTATGAAGAGAATGTGCCAAAAGTCCTATGAATGTTGGAGGTGGTTGCCTATTTATAGAGAGTTCTGTCTGAAATTTTTGCCAAGTCCTAAGTCGTGGCCGATCTAAGTTAAGTCGTAGCCGACTTATTATGAGTCGTGGCCGGTCCATCTGGCCCCCTTCTGGCTTCACAGGAGTTCACTTGCACAAGTCCTAGGTCGCCTCCGAGTCAACACTACTCCTTCTCAGTAATATGGCATCGGGCTTATACTTAGTGGCTTTAGGTCGTGGACGAGTTAACTTGGTAAGTCGCAAGTCACGGTTCAATTGATAAGTCCTGGATCGTGTGCGAGTTAAGAGGCCACTGTGCCAAATAGCTGCATTGAACTTACCTTCCTTTGCTTAGGTCGTGACCGACTTAACATTAGTCATAGGTCGGTAGCTATCTTGGGTCGGCGTTCCTTAAGTCTTAGGTTGGTATACATGCTAGAGCATTGGGTCGGCACCTCTCTTAAGTCGGTATCCCTTTTCGGCCTTAGGTCGGCATTCCTGTTAAGGCAGTTAGGTCGGCAACCAGTTAAGTCGGCAATCTCCCTAGACTGTTAAGCCGGTATCTATGTTGAGTCAGTAGCCTCATTGAAGTGTTAGGTCGGCAACCCTTTGAATCTTAGGTCGGCACCCCTGTTGAGCCTTAGGTCGGCACCCTTGTTGAGCCTTAGGTCGGCATCTCCTTGAGTCGCAGAGTCTAAACCGAGGCGGAGTTAACACTTGATTTACAATTCTTAATTACATCATTAATTATATTAATTGATGATCTCCAATTTATATTAAATTACTTATTTAAATTAATCAAGTGATTAATATTAACTTAAATACAATTATTAATCACCCCTTGATTAATAACAAAACAGTAATTAATTACCCTTAATTACTTATTAATCATCCCATGACTAATTATTCCCATAAATTAATCCCTTGATTAGTTACAAAAGAAATTACTCAAATTACTTCACTTACAATCATCTTGTATTAATTTCATCAAATAATGATCATCTAATTACTATTCTGAGTAATTATGCTCCATTAATTACACTAAGTAATTACACATACCAAATCATCAAATGATTTCTTAAATTAATTAATATTAATTAAATCTTATTATCCATTACTTATATATTCAAATTAATCATCGTTGATTTAAGTATACTTGACTGCATTCCAGTAGTTTTCCTTAATTTATTTTCAGAAATTAATCTTGAATAAATCTATTAGTTAATTACATTTATATCGATTTATTACCATTTAAATTATCTTGTTGATTTATTATTCTCAAATAAATCAATTTCTTAATTACATTTCACTTGTTAATTATATTAAGAATACAAATCTTCAAATTACAAATATTAATCCTCTTGATTAATAACAAACAGTAATTAATTATTCATAATTAATTACTTCTCAATAACACTCTAAATTAATCCTTTGATTAATTTCAAGTAATTATATTCCAATTACTTCCATTAACAATATCTCCCAATTAATTACATCCCGTAATTATCCTTCAATTACTTCCCTAAGTAATTTTAATTCCAAAATATCAGTTAATTAAACTAAATTAATTAACTCAAATCTATTTACAGAATTAATAAGTAATTAATTTCTTAATTACTTTCCAAATAAATAATTTCATTTAAACTATTGAATTAGTTAATCTAATTAATTTACTACAAAATCAATTACATTAATTAAATATAAATAATCTTGTTAATGATTAACACTTATTTAATTATTATCTTCTACAATAATTAACTTATATTAATCATTATCAATTATAAGTTTGATTAACCATTTAAAATTTATTAATTTAAATCAAAACCCAATCTGTGGTTCTTAATCACATATTAGTTAATTAATTCATTAATTAACTTTGATTACTACTTTTAAACTTATAATTACCAAATCAATTGATATCCATCATTAATTATTCTTACTAATCAACTTAAAAATTAATGCATATAAAATTCTAAAACTTCATGAATTAAAGTAAATTGTCCTTATAATTGATTAAATTCTCACTTCCAATATGTTTAAACATTTATTTCAATAAATTTAAATTTTATCTTAATAAAATGTTTACACTAATTTATTTTCAAAACCCCTTTTTAAACTTACATATTTAATTAGACTTAAAACTTATTTGAATAAATTTAAATTATAAAACTTTATTTTAGTTCTAAATCTAGCTTTTCATAACTAAGTCCTGATTTCTTTGGAGTTAACTTGACTAAATACTTTCTTAACAATCTATATTTTATTTTTGAATTCAACTCCTTTTGAATAAACTTAAACATTAAGCACTTTTAAATTATTAAAATAATTTAAGTTATGGACTTTATTATTCCCAACTTTATTTTCAAAACTGACTTAAAGTCTCCATTTAAACTTGTTTTAAACTAGGTTTAATCTTTGATTTTAAAATTTAAAACAAAAGTTAAAAACTGTTACAGATATTTATACCAGAAATATCACCGCCGACCCCCCTGCATTACTTCGAGAAACATACGAGTTTCCCCCGAGAATGTCGACCAGCTGCTTTGAGTTTTTCACCAGGCGCACGCGAATGAAAATAAGAAAGACAGAACCTGGAAAAAAAACACAACCTCACCTCCCTCAAACCTGTCAGCGACACGCACGCGGTGGTCCCACCACCGGAGGCCACCAAACTCCGGCTACCACTTCGATTGTCTTCCCTCTACCCTTCCTCAAACCCACGTGCCACTCGCACGCCTATGCTAGCCGCGGTGATCGAAACTTCCAAACACAGCAAAATTAGGGTTAAAAACTTGAAATCCCCACCGACGCTTCCACCACCATTTGTGCCGCCATCCCCTATTTTTCCCAGCTCCACGGCACAGTCCTCCACCTCCAGACCGAATCTCAAACCACTAGGTCGAGTTGATCGCCCACGGCGACTTAAAAAGCTCCAACAAAAAGACACAAACTGATCCTCCAAGCTTTATCTAAAAATTCTGATTCGGGCCTTAAAAATCATGTTTTTGTTTAGTGTTTTAGTTTATATACCTGAACTAAGTAATTATAAAGTTTGGGTTTTATCAAAACTTGAGTTTCACTGTCTTTATTATCCTTCCACAGCAAGTTTAAATTTTGTTTAGCTTAAATAAATTTTTAACATCTCTTTTGTAACCTAACAACCAAATCTTGTTTTGATCCTAAGTCATAAAAATAAATGGATCAAGCAATAGGGATTTTTAAACTAATCTGGGTTTGAAAATTTTTAGAACAGAGGTGTTCTTCAGGTATCATGTATGCATCACATACCCAAATGCATCAAACATCCAAACATACACTGAGATACTCTCAAATATGTACACATACAAACTTATTTCAGATATAAATAAAGTAACAATTTTTATATTTGAGTTTGACAAAAATATTACTCACAGCAAATAGAAAACACAGTATGCAGGCTTGAGATATGCATAACTTCATCTCTCAATGTCCAGAGAAAAATGAATATATAAATGTTCACACAATTTATTTAAGCATTCAAATATTGGCATGTATCAGAATTTAAAACTTAAGCAAATCTTAAAAGTGTCACTCACCTATTTGCAGAGAAGAACAGATGCTACAATTTTGAACAGGACCTTAAATGTGAAACCTGAAGCAACTGAAACCTTTTCTGTTCAATCCCTTGGTTGCTAAGTTGTTGATGAATGTTTTGTTTAGGTTTTAATGAAGTTTAATTTAGTTTTTGCCTAGGTCGAACTGATATGCATATTTATATATGCAAAAAACTTGATATTGATAAAACAAGTTATAGGGTACATTATTATTATGTTTCATACTACTAAGACAATATTTGTACAATAAAAAGATTTTTACCAGAGATATTTGTTTAGATGGAGGCTGATATGCAGTGCTAGAAAGATTCACATTAATTAGTTTTGTTTGTTTGTTTGTTTAAAGATATTTAATAATGTCTTCCTACACAAGCTTCATATATATGCAGTTTGTTTATTTTTCTTTGTTGCTATCATTTGCCTTGTTTCATTCAATTTGGCCTGCACACTTTATATTTTTATATCTTCATTTTGTTTGTACAATAGATATTAGTCTTGATGCTTTAAACATATACATATATTTATACTGCAGTTTGTTTATGTTGGTTTACACCCTTAAAAATTTATTTGTTATAAGCATATGTCACTTGAATTTTATTCTTAACTTTTACAGGCATTTTTATTTGTCTAGTTTACAACTTGAAAATTATTTGTTTCAAGATTAATTGTTGACTTGTTATTATATTTTTGAAATGAATGTGACTTGTTATTTCTTTTGTTTGCTGTTTGAAAACTAATTGAACTTTATAATTATTATGTTATTGTAATTTAACTAATGTATGACTTATATTTCTTTTCCAATTTATCTTGTATTTTTATTTATTAATATTATTTAAAAGTAACTCATTTATCAATTTGAAATAATAAATAAATTAAATCATCTTTTTATTACAAACTACATATTTTATTAATGTATGTTAAAAGTCATATATACTTTGAAATCCGTATTTTTAATCAAGCTATACTAAAAAGAAAATAAAACAAATCTTTTTGTTAATAAATTAGAATTTAAACTTAAGTTAAAATAAGTTTTGATCTATTTAAGCATTTACTTATGTATTTAAAATCACATATCTATTTATTTAACTTTGAAAAATTCATATTAGATAAAACATAATTTATTAGTTGAACTTTAAAACAAAATCTCATCTATTTACAATGTATACAAATATATACATTTATAAATAGAAAACAAACAATTAAGTTTTAACAGATAAAATTTACCAATCAGATATTTATTAAAAGAAAAGTATCAATTCACATCTAATTAACAAAAATATATCAAATCAATTTAATATTTAATGCAGATTATTAAATTGATATTGCTAGAAAATTCCGGGTCGTCACATTCCTCCCCCCTTACAAGAATTTCGTCCCCGAAATTTAAAAGCAAAGGTAATTTAATAATATATTTAAGATTTTAATTAATTTTAAATCATAAGCATATATCAGTCACATGCTAACAATCATCACAACCTATCTACTCAATCAACAAGGCTAACTATCCAGACAAAATTCTGGGTAGAGTTCCTTAGAGTTTCCCAATATAATACCGGAATACTCGATCTATAGAATCCAAACAGTCTATACTACTAATCTATAGAACTCCTTTGAATCAGAGAAAATTCATACAAAATGAAATCTCCGACTCCCAAATCCAAATTCCTTCGTCTCTTGTCCACCAAATACTTCTAACAATCCAGAGCTGCCTTCAACCTACTGATTAGCTCAACCTTCGCTGATAACTCCTAAAACAATCTGAATCCAAAAACAATCCAGTAGAATGATCTTCTCAAGACCAACCAAAACCAAAAACACAACCTTTTCTATCCTGAGTAGAAAACAACTTCTCTTTTTCAGAAAAGAAAAACAGATGCACTCCCAACTGCTTCCGCTGCACAACTCTGATCTAGATGGATGAAAATGCTAATGATGCACATAAGCATAAACTGGACAACACATGACAAAAATATGATTCAGCAGATCAAAAATAAAACTCAGAAATTCCTCCAAAACTTGAGTCGCTTTACCAATTCCTCTCCCTCTAGAAACCATTCTATTACTAAGCTGAACCATCGGTATTTCTTCTGAAATCCATTCGATACCAAACTCAACTCCTCAGATGCTAAGGAAAACCACCGACTTATTCAAAGATATCCAAAAGAATTCCTGCCATCCCAGAGAACACTTAACTATCGCAAGTCTCTTTTGCGATCAACCCAGGCTAATATCCAAAGAAAACTGTACTCTCCTTACCTATCTGAATAACTTAAACTTATCCAGCCAATCCATTGAAGAAATGGATTCACAAAACTACTTCTGGACTTCACCGCTATAGAACTGCAGACAGATGCCTTCCTCGCGTGCCGGTAGAACCATTTGAGCTGCAACACTGCTACTGATGCCGAAAATTTCTTAATCCAAAATTCCTCGGAAAACTCAGGCCTCAATGCCAAACACAACATTCAACTGAACTCAACCTCAGAACTGATGCAGACACACTTCCTTATCCAAAGATCTTTGAGAACTTCTTCGGAAACAATCCATCGCTACTGCATCTCAACATACAACCACTACTTCTTGAGTTACCGAGGTAATATTCTAGCTTCTGCTCAACTCACATAATCCAAATTCTACTCATCTAATCTTGTACAACAAAATGGACTCCAAATCTTAACAGGTTTCCTTCAGAGATTAGGTGAAATCCTTACACCACAAATTTACTCGAGACGGTGTTAGGTCTACAGTCTCGTCAAATATATTTCCAACCACAGGTAGTCGTGTTACACACACCACTACTCAATCTATCCTTATACTTATATTGGAAAACCCGAATAGGTAATCCAACAAATAGACAAATATGTATATATATATATATATATATATATATATGTATGTATCAAAATTACAAATACGCTCTCTGAGGAATGAAATCACTTAAGAGCCTAGGTATTCACTCAACCTAGCGCTCTGATACCACTGTAACGACCCCACTTCCTACGCCCAGGAAGTAGTATCGTTATTAAGAAAGAAAAGGGTGAGAAAATAGAAATGATAGAGAAGAAAGAACAACAACATCAGAATCTCACAGCGGAACGAATAAAATATATTAATCATATAAGTATTTACATAACATATACAACATCAATCAGAGTGATACATATAGTACATCACAAACTAGACAGTTATAGACACCTGTCTAGTTAATGCAACACCACACAATACATCACAGAGATATCAACACAGCGGAACTATATATATATATATATATATATATATATATCTAAAACGCTGAAGCCTCCTGCTCCATTGCTCCTCCAGAATTCGTCAAAGCTAAACCTGAATCCCTTGGCTACCCGTAAAAATTTGGGTACCCGAGAGTTTATGAAAAAAAAATATAAACTTCGAGTAAGACATGGGTCTGGTATGAGTAACAGGTTAAAGTTGCTTAATTTTGAAAAATCCTTTGAAAACAAAAAGTATCACGTAAGACTTCCCACACATAAACATGGAAAAAAATTTACCTTACGCTAACCAAAACATTTGATAGGAAATCCAGTGATATTATAATAGGTCTAGGGTTTTCAAGTAAATAGAAAATAGCCGAAATTGTTACATTCATTAAATTCTAGCTACTAGCCACAAAAGTGGGTAATACAATCAAAACCGTAGACACTTATTGGATTGTGGATTCCATACAATGGCAGGGCTACTGGGGTACCGCCCGTCACAGTACGTGGCCTAGATCAACGTACCGAGGATCACTCCCGACCCCCTGCAACACAAGGCCGGAACCATTCCTTACTGAACAGTCCCGAACAAGATAAACCCCGCAGTTGGCTGCAGACCAACTGCCCACACAGCCGAATAAAAAGGGGCATCTAGACAGGGGAATATCCTTGTCCTGCTTGGGCATGACCCACCTAAACTTGCTGCACCTCCCCTGTTTTAGCCATTCCCGGTTGATGAGGCTTGAGGATACGACTACCTTTATAGGACATATCTCTTAGAATGCTCATCGTCCGCCTGACGATGTGCTGAAAGCATTCATTCCATACAAGTTCGTTTCGGGTTCGAAAGAAACCGAAGGCATCATCTCGTTACACTCATTTTGGAATCACCCTCATAGTTAAGGACGATAATCCTTGCATTCTGAATCTTCATCTTCACTTCAGATTCACGACCTATCGTTAATTTGAAATCGATGTGGTTTTCAGATATTCCTAATGTGGAAAACCGATCCCGGTCTCATCGAAATCCAAAACGTGTCTTTTAAGGCCAAGTTGTCCATTTAGTCTTAACAGTCAATTCAATATCATCAATATGCACAGATAGATAATTCACATCTCATAATAGATAAACACATCATCATCATAAACAGATAATTAATATCATCATCCAAACAGATAATTAAATATTATCACACTTAAACTATACATCCATATCACATAGACATCATCCATCTCATTTCTGAGATCACAATCAATTAATGAAATATCAATATCACCCATAAGCAATGATTTATGAATCACAAGCTATAATTAATTTAAAATGAATTAAATTAACTACTTTCATCTTTAATTAATTTAAATAAATTAAATTAATTACTCGTTCCATAAATCATGCTCTCACAATCATTAATTAATTATAAATCAAATTAATTAACCATTCTCAAATTACAAGAAGTAATTTAGTCTTTAATTAATTTCTCAAATGAATTATTCTAAATCATTTATAGTAGATTAACATTTAATTACTTCCTTATTAATTATTCCTTGATATACAATTCTTAATTACATCATTAATTATATTAATTGATGATCTCCAATTTATATTAAATTACTTATTTAAATTAATCAAGTGATTAATCTTAACTTAAATACAATTATTAATCACCCCTTGATTAATGACAAAACAATAATTAATTACCCTTAATAACTTATTAATCATCCCATGATTAATTATTCCCATAAATTAATCCCTTGATTAGTTGCAAAAGAAATTACTCAAATTACTTCACTTACAATCATCTTGTATTAATTTCATCAAATAATGATCATCTAATTACTATTCTGAGTAATTATGCTCCATTAGTTACACTAAGTAATTACACATACCAAATCATCAAATGATTTCTTAAATTAATTAATATTAATTAAATCTTATTATCCATTACTTATATATTCAAATTAATCATCGTTGATTTAAGTATACTTGACTGCATTCCAGTAGTTTTCCTTAATTTATTTTCAAAAATTAATCTTGAATAAATCTATTAATTAGTTACATTTATATCGATTTATTACCATTTAAATTATCTTGTTGATTTATTATTCTCAAATAAATCAATTTCTTAATTACATTTCATTTGTTAATTATATTAAGAATACAAATCTTCAAATTACAAATATTAATCATCTTGATTAATAACAAACAGTATTTAATTATTCATAATTAATTACTTCTCAATAACACTCTAAATTAATCCTTTGATTAATTTCAAGTAATTATATTCCAATTACTTCCATTAACAATATCTCCCAATTAATTACATCCCGTAATTATCCTTCAATTACTTCCCTAAGTAATTTGAATTCCAAAATATTAGTTAATTAAACTAAATTAATTAACTCAAATCAATTTACAGAATTAATAAGTAATTAATTTCTTAATTACTTTCCAAATAAATAATTTCATTTAAACTATTGAATTAATTAATCTAATTAATTTATTACAAAATCAATTACATTAGTTAAATATAAATAATCTTGTTAATGATTAACACTTATTTGATTATTATCTTCTAAAATAATTAACTTATATTAATCATTATCATTTACAAGTTTGATTAACCATTTAAAATTTATTAATTTAAATCAAAACCCAATCTGTGGTTCTTAATCACATATTAGTTGATTAATTCATTAATTAACTTTAATTACTACTTTGAAACTTATAATTACCAAATCAATTAATATCCATCATTAATTATTCTTACTAATCAACTTAAAAATTAATGCATACAAAATTCTAAAACTTCATGAATTAAAGTAAATTGTCCTTATAATTGATTAAATTCTCACTTCCAATATGTTTAAACATTTATTTCAATAAATTTAAATTTTATCTTAATAAAATGTTTACACTAATTTATTTTCAAAACCCCTTTTTAGACTTACATATTTAATTACACTTAAAACTTATTTGAATAAATTTAAATTATAAAACTTTATTTTAGTTCTAAATCTAGCTTTTCATAACTAAGTCCTGATTTCTTTGGAGTTAACTTGACTAAATACTTTCTTAACAATCTATATTTTATTTTTGAATTCAACTCCTTATGATGGTGATTTAATTCACTTTAAATTAATTATAGGATGTGATTTAATAAGTCATTGCTTATGAATGATGATTGATATTTATTACCCTGAATGGTTGAGATCTCAGTTATGAGATAAATGTTGTTGTGAGAGTTGGATGTTATGGTTGCATTGAGTTGATAATATGATTTATCCGTTTGAGTTGATAATATAGATTATCTGATGTTATGATAATATTGATTATCTATTATGATGTTGAGAATTATCTATCTGTGTGTATATAGATAATATAGAATTGAATTGTTTTAAAATTTAAAACAACTTGGCCCTAAAAGACACGCTTTGGATTTCGATGAGACCGGGATCGGGTTTCCATATTTGGATATCCGAAAACCACATCGATTCCAAGTAACGTTAGGTCGTAAATCCAAATGGAGCTTTGTGAAGGCTCGAGGTGTAAGGGCTATACGTCAGTATAACTCTGTGGGTGATTCCGTAATAAGTTGACGGAATAGTGCTTATAGATTCGAGATGGTGGATTAGAGTGCAAGGGTTATTGTCGTTAACTTTGAGGGTGATTCCAAAATGAGTGTAACGAGATAATGCCTTCGGTTTCGTTCGAACCCGGAACGAAATTGTATGGATTGAATGCTTTCAGAACATCGTCAGGTGGACGATGAGCATTCTAAGAGATGTGTTCTCTAAAGGTAATCGTAACCTCAAGCCTCATCAACCGGGAATGGCTAAAATAGGGGAGGTGCAGCAAGGCTTCGTGGGTAGCTCCCACTGGAGAGCGAGATTGATCCCTGTCTAGAAGTCCCTTTATATTCGGCTGTGTGGGCAGTTGGTTGCAAACAACTGCGGGGTTGTCTTGTTCGGAACTGTTCAATAAGAAATGGTTCCGGCCTTGTGTTGCAGGGGAGTGGGAGTACTCCTCGGTACGGTGATCTAGGCCACGTACTGTGACGGGCGGTACCCCAGTAGCCCTGCCATTGTATGGAATCCAAAATCCAATAAGTGCCAACTGTTTTGATTGTATTACCCACTTTTGTGGCTAGTAGCTGGAATTTAATCATGTAACAATTTCGGCTATTTCTTATTTATTTGAAAACCCGAGACACTATTAAAATATCATCGGATTTTCTATCAAATGTTTTGGTTAGCGTAAGGTAAAAACTTTTCCATGTTTATGTGTGGGAAGTCTTATGTGATACCTTTTCTTTTCAAAAGGTTTTTAAAGTTAAGCAACCTTAACCTGTTACTCACACCAGACCCATGTCTGACCCGGAGTTTATTTTTGTTTTTCATAAACTCTTGGGTACTCAAATTTTTACGAGTAGCCAAGGGAATTCAGGTTAGGATTCAGGTTAGCTTTGACGAATAATGAAGGAGCAATGGAGCAGGAGGCTTCTGCGTTGTAGATATATAGTTCCGCTGTGTTTTCTCTGTGTTGTGATTGTATTAAGTTGTAAATACTAGACGGGTGTTTATAACTGTCTAGTATATGTGATGTGTATGCTGTGTATCTCTGATTGGTATTGTATATTATGTAATACTTATGTTATTAATATAATTTATTCATTCCGCTGTTGAGATTCCAGTGTTGTTCTTCTTTCTCTTCTTTCTTTTCTTCTTCTATCCCTTTCTTTCTTAATTGACGCTGCGACTTCCTGGAGTTTGAAAGTTGGGTCATCACAGGTGGTATCAGAGCATTAGGTTGAGTGAATACCTAGGCTCTGTAGTGGTATCTATCTTGAGAGAGCGTATTTGTAATTATATATATATATATATATATATATATATATATATTTCTACCTATCTATTGGGTTACCTGTTCAGGTTTTGCAATATAAGTTATAAAGTAGATTGAGGTAGTGGTGTGAGTAACACAACTACCGATTGGTTGAAGTTTGTATGTTTGGTTGCAAGTGTATTTGTCGAGACTGTAGACCTAATACCATCTCGAGTAAGTTTTGAAGTGGTGTAGACTTCACTGATCTTTGAAGGTAACCTGTTAAGGTACGGAGTTCATCTTTGAAGTTGAATGAGTAGAGTTTTGATCTGTTGGCTGAGCAGAAGCGAGTGAGGGTATCTTATTATCTCAGGGGAGTAGTAGCTGCGTGATGAGATGCAGTGACTATGGATGTTTCCAAAGATGATTTCTTTGGAACAAGTTTAAGGAAGTGAGTCTGCTTCGGTGTTGTGGCTGAGTTCTACAGGATGTTTCTGTTTAGTTTGAAGTCCGAGTTTCTCAAAGAGCTTTGGATTGAGAATTCTTTGGCTTTGGTGTCAGCAGTGCAACTCGAAGTGTTCTGGGTGTCAGCAGAGTTGTCTAGCTTTGCAAGTTTTCTGGAGATGGAGTTCAGAAGCAGTAGAGTAGAATCCATTTCTTCGATGGATTGGCAAGACCAGCATAAGCTGTTCTGATTGGTAAAGAGAGAACAGTTTTCTTTGGATTTTAGATTGAGTTGATCGCAAAAGTGACTTGCGATGGTTGGATATTCTCTTGAATTGTTGAGATTTTTTCTGAATATTTTCAGGAAAGTCAAGAGTTTGTCTTCATCTAGAGATTCAGTGGTATCGGTGATTCAACTAGTTGAAGGTTGGTTCCTTGAGATGGAATTTGTTGAAGCAACTCAGGATTTGAGGAACTTCTGAGTTTTCTCTTGGTTATTAGAAATCTTCTTGGTTATGCTGTCCAGTTGTGCTTGTGTTCTTCATCAGCATTCTTTTCTACTCCAGATCAGAGTTGTGCAGCGGAAGCAGTTTGGGAGTGCATCTGCTTTTCTTGTCTGGATAGGAGAAGTTGTTTTCTTCTGATGATTGTGAGTGGAGTTGTTCTTAATCTTGATTGATCGTGGAGGATCATTCGGATGGGTTGGTCTAGATTGTTTCTTGAGACATCAGCAAGGATTGAGCTGCTCAGGTAGGAGGTAGGCAGCTCGAGACCATCCGAAAAGTTTTGTGGATCCGAAGTCTGGTTTTGGATAAGTTTTCTCAGTTTTAGGAGCTATAAATTTTGGGTAAGCTAGCTCTGAGATGTTTTGGATTTCTTCTGTGTTCTGTTTTGGATTAGTTTTTGATTTTCTGGATTGAATTGCCAGTTTGGACAACTGAAATTCGATGAGTTTCACGTATCTCTACGGGAGTACGTGTATAACTATTCTGGTTTTGGAATCAGCTGTTCTGAGAGATTTTGGCTGTTGAGGCAGACTTGTCTATAGTCTGATGTCTTGTGCAGTTATATATCTATATGAGTAGGAGTTTTGTTACTTAGTAGTGTTGGTTGTTTGGGTTTTATAGAGTGAGTATCCCAATGTTTACTTGGGAAAAAATTGAGGAATCACCATCCAGAATTTTGTCTGGATAATTAATTTTGTTTGATTGGTTGAATTAATTGCTATGGATGTTAGCATATGTTTGATATATGCTTGGTTTTAAAATTAAAATCTAAAATAGGTTATTAAATTACCTTTGTTTTAAATTTCGGGGACGAAATTCTTTTAAGGGGGAAGGAATGTGATATCCCGGAATTTCAGACAATATCAATTTAATAATCTTTATATAAGATTAAATTGATATTGACAATATTGATTAATAAAATATGTTTGGTTTAATAATCAGAATAAATAAATATTTAATTTGTGATTTGTCTTTTAAAATGCTAAAATAAATGTTTTAAATTATAATGTGTATATATATATATATATTTATATTTATATATATATTATAGTTTATCTTTGTTTTGGAATTTAATTTACATGAAAAATAAATTAAGTTTTGTTTTTAAATTCTAATAAAATGTCTAGTAATTAGGAGATTATGTTTTAATTAATATTAAGCTTTCAAAAATCTATTTAAATTAATAACTTTATGCTTCGATAATAAATGTAATTATTTCAAATTAGTCCTAGTTTAATTTGTTTTAAATTTAAATAGAAAAATTGATTTTTATTTCTTTCTAAAAAATATTATTGGATTAAATATGAATAAAGACTCTTTTATATAAGTTTAAAATACAAATAGCCTATGATTTAAATTCATTTAAATATAAAAGTGATTTATAATTTCTTTATAAATCATATAAAATTTGTAAATTTGTTATTTTAAACTCTATTAATAAATATTCTAATTTTCTTAAATATAAAGAAGGATTAAAATAAGGAAATAAAGTCTTCATTTTTAAATTGAATAAATAGATTTTAATTTTAATTTCAAAAGTTTAATTGATTTGAAGTTTTGAAATTCAAATTACTGGATTCTTTAAAATATTTGTATAAGTTTTAATTTATTAATTGTTTTATTTACATTTACTTTAATAATAAATTCATACATATTCATTCTAACATAACATAAATTAAAGAAAACTCTTTTTAAACATATAAAATATAACTAAATTTAATTTAAGACAAGTGTTAACAAGTTAGTAATTTAAATAACATGTGTAGATGTAAGAACTAAAGTACATGACATGTGTCATTGTTTTTCTTTTTTCTTTTTTTCTTTATTTTGATAAATTAATTTCAGCCTTATTAACATTTTCATTTTTTTTTCTCTCATTCTCTTTTCAAAACCAAGTATAAGTAAATCAAAGAAAGAAAACATTACACTTAAAATCTGAAAACTCATAGCCACCTCAAAAATAAATCTGAAATCATATCTAAAACAAAAAAAAATGTAAATCACAAAAACATTGAACTACCATTCTTCAAATGTGTGAATTTTCTACCTCTAAATCCTGAATCAAAGTCTGTAACCAGATTTTCAATATATACAACCTGCATTTGGAACTTGTAGTTCAGTTTCAAAATCAAATATTTGAAAATCCACTTCAAAAAGCAAATTTGAAGATCCCTCAAACAAAAATATCTGTAACACTCCTCATTCAAACTAAGATCAATCTTCTCAAATCAAAATCTTCACTTGCAACTCTGGAAGTTTCAGTAAATCAAAAGCTTTAAGGTGTCTGTATTTTACAACCTGAAGATTTCTTTGCAATTCATCTCTGGAATTTCACCTGCATGCATCTAATTTTGGGATAAGTTACAGATGAAAGCATTCTACAAAAGCTCAAAAACTGTTTTTTTAAATCAGTGATGCTCTGCTCAGGAAATTGGTGAGTAACATTTCTATTTAAAGCTTTAGTTAAATCTGGTTGTTTAAATATGTTTTAAATAAGTTGTTTTGTATTTCTATTGGAAATCTTCTATGCATTATGATGTGTGATTTTTATTGAATATGAATTGCCTGCATATCATTCCTGAACCAAAATTATCAACTCAGTTTCATATTTTAATTCATTTTGTTTTATCTATAATTTTTTTTAAGATTTAAGATTTAAAACTATATTTGTTTGTTTAACTTTAAACTAAATACAAAAGTTATTTTAACTTAAATGGAAAACTAAAATCATGCACTGGAAATCAAACAAGAAGGGAAACCCAGGTCCCTGAGAAAATTTTAAACTTGTAAATTCAGTAATTTAGATGTACAAATTAAATACTTATAACCAATTCATGATTTTTAAGAGAAGAATCAAAGGGTTCTAAGTTTGGTATGACAGGGCATTACTGTTTGACCCAAATCTAGATTTTAGGGTGTTTTAATGATTATGGAATTCTAAAGTTTTGATATCTCTTCTGTATTTAGTAATGTGATTAGGTTTATCATAAAAATTATCAAATCTGTTAACTGGACTTTGAATTAGAAGAGGAAATGGAAAATTTTCCTGTAAACCTAAGTTTTTAGCAAATGAAGGAATTCGATTTATTTGTGGTTCGAGTGTTGAGCTGTTTAGTGGAAGGTAGATGGGTCTCTGACAAAGTAGTGGCTAGAGTTTCAACTGTATCGATGATCGGAGGAAGTTGAATGCTGCGTTGACAGGTTTGAGGACTATGGGGGTATAGTGTGTTTCAGGTTTTAAAATAAAATAGGAAATCTGCTCTGTTGAATTTTGGAAATTGGAAGATCACTGATGCTTAGGTGATCATGTTGGGTTTAAGGGGAATGATGGAGGAGGGTCATCGTCACTGATGATCGGAGAGTTGGTCATAGTGATGTGCATGTACACAGAGTCATTTTTGAATGTTGTTTTGGTTTTCTGTAAGTTGTAGGAAGAGACTCGAGTCATTTGAGATGTGACTCGAAGCAACAGGCCTTGGAACTCGAAGTGAAGTGGCATTTGACCCGAAGTAAATTAATATTTGGCTCGGGTAGATTTGGATACAGTATTTTGTTTCTCTGTAACCTGAACAGTTTCAGGTTTTGATTTTTTTTAAACTAAATTTAAAAAGGGCAAAGCAAGTTTGAATCTAAACGTAAAGCAAGATTAAATGATAAATTCAAATAGATTTTGAATTTCAGATTTTGAAATAATCAAGATTTGCAGGAAATGGAATATATAAGATTTAAAAACCTGCACTGTTTTTATATTGAGTGATTTTTAAATCTGAGAATAAGATTTTTAAAATAAGATTTAAATTTTAAGTTAAATCTGAAATTGAAATCCTGGATTCAAATTTGAATTTGAATCTGAAAGTTTCAAAGAGAAATTAGGTTGATAAATTTAAATGATATATTTTAGTTGAATATTTTAAGTATGTTTAAAATGTGTTTTATAAAGGCTGTAATTAAAGTTAAAACATGGTTTAATTTTAACCTTTGAATTTAAACCTGAGAACATGATTTGGACCTTGGTTGTAATATTAATAAGATATGAAATTTATATGTTCAATATCATTTGAATTGTTTAAAATATTTTGAACTTGTTAAATTTGAATGTGGGATAGGTTAAACTATTGTTTTTAAAAAAAATATACTTTAAAGATAAGTGATCCTTTAAAATGAAAATTTAAGAGTTTTTAAAATATTTAAAATCTTGTTTAAGTTTGATTTCATTTTAAATATTTATGGAATTTAGAAAATTTAAAAGAAATTTGTTTTAAATGACTTTAATAATGATAATTTAATCATTAATGAGATAAATGGTTTTGTTAATTGTTTTGAAAACTTAATTATTTGATCAAGGTAATTAAGATTTTAACTAATTTAATAATTTAATAATTAGGATATTAATTAAATAATTAAAGGTTATTTAATTAATTAAAAGTTTAAGTAAGTTGATTAAATTTGATTAAAGTATGATTTAGAAATTAATTTAAATAAAATTGGATTAATTTAATTTAATTAATTAATGGAATTATTAATCAAGTAATTAATAATTGTTAAGTTTTAATTATCACTTGATTAATATAAAAAAAATAGAAATTAATAAATGGTTATTTTTAAATAAATTAAGAATTAATTCAGTTAATTACTTTGGAGAAGTAATTAGAGAATTTTTTATTGGTCATTAACTTAATATTATTTTAGGATTAATTAATCTAATTAATTTTAATAATTAATTGTATTAATTAATTTAAAGATAATCATTTGAATTATTTAAGTATAATTACTTAAAGAAAGTAATCAAGGAAATTAATTACTGATTGTAATTAATTAAGTTGTTGATTAATTAAGTTAATTAATTAAGTTTAATTAATTTAATTTAATCATTGATTAATTTGAGAAGTAATTACTAATGTAATTAAAAATGGATAATTACTTAGTGAAGTAATTAAGGAAATAAATTACTAGATGTAATTTAATGGAGGAGATTTGGAAATTAATTACTTTATGTAATTAATATGTAATTGGTATGTTGAATAATTACTTAAGTAAGTAATTAATTTGGGTTTTGATAAATAAGTTAATCAAGTATGATTAATCAATAGAGATAATTTATAATTAATTTAATGGAGTTATTTAAAATAATTTGGGATCATTAATCTAGATAATTAATGATGTGATTAAGGATTGATTAATTAAGAACAATTAATCAATGAAGGTATTAGTTAATTAATTAAGGATTAATTAATGAAGTAATTATAGGTTAATTACTAAATTTGGTTTGGATTAATTAATTTGTGAAATTAATTAGAGTTTAATTACTTGATGTAATTAAAGAATGATTAATCAAGATGATTAACTAGGGTAATATGTTAAGAATAATTAATTAATGTGTAAGCAAGATTTATATGGACGAGTAATTAATTTAATTCACTTTAAATTAATTATAGGATGGTGATTTAATAAGTCATTGCTTATGAATGATGATTGATATTTATTACCCTGAATGGTTGAGATCTCAGTTATGAGATAAAGGTTGTTGTGAGAGTTGGATGTTATGGTTGCATTGAGTTGATAATATGATTTATCCGTTTGAGTTGATAATATAGATTATCTGATGTTATGATAATATTGATTATCTATTATGATGTTGAGAATTATCTATCTGTGTGTATATAGATAATATAGAATTGAATTGTTTTAAAATTTAAAACAACTTGGCCCTAAAAGACACGCTTTGGATTTCGATGAGACCGGGATCGGGTTTCCATATTTGGATATCCGAAAACCACATCGATTCCAAGTAACGTTAGGTCGTAAATCCAAATGGAGCTTTGTGAAGGCTCGAGGTGTAAGGGCTATACGTCAGTATAACTCTGTGGGTGATTCCGTAATAAGTTGACGGAATAGTGCTTATAGATTCGAGATGGTGGATTAGAGTGCAAGGGTTATTGTCGTTAACTTTGAGGGTGATTCCAAAATGAGTGTAACGAGATAATGCCTTCGGTTTCGTTCGAACCCGGAACGAACTTGTATGGATTGAATGCTTTCAGAACATCGTCAGTTGGCCGATGAGCATTCTAAGAGATGTGTTCTCTAAAGGTAATCGTAACCTCAAGCCTCATCAACCGGGAATGGCTAAAACAGGGGAGGTGCAGCAAGGCTTCGTGGGTAGCTCCCACTGGAGAGCGAGATTGATCCCTGTCTAGAAGTCCCTTTATATTCGGCTGTGTGGGCAGTTGGTTGCAAACAACTGCGGGGTTGTCTTGTTCGGAATTGTTCAGTAAGGAATGGTTCCGGCCTTGTGTTGCAGGGGAGTGGGAGTAGTCCTCGGTACGGTGATCTAGGCCACGTACTGTGACGGGCGGTACCCCAGTAGCCCTGCCATTGTATGCAATCCAAAATCCAATAAGTGCCAACGGTTTTGATTGTATTACCCACTTTTGTGGCTAGTAGCTGGAATTTAATCATGTAACAATTTCGGCTATTTCTTATTTATTTGAAAACCCTAGACACTATTATAATATCATCGGATTTGCTATCAAATGTTTTGGTTAGCGTAAGGTAAAAACTTTTCCATGTTTATGTGTGGGATGTCTTACGTGATACCTTTTCTTTTCAAAAGGTTTTTAAAGTTAAGCAAGCTTAACCTATTACTCACACCAGACCCATGTCTGACCCGGAGTTTATTTTTGTTTTTCATAAACTCTTGAGTACTCAAATTTTTACGAGTAGCCAAGGGAATTCAGGTTAGGATTCAGGTTTGCTTTGACGAATAATGAAGGAGCAATGGAGCAGGAGGCTTCTGCGTTGTAGATATATAGTTCCGCTGTGTTTTCTTTGTGTTGTGATTGTATTAAGTTGTAAATACTAGACGGGTGTTTATAACTGTCTAGTATATGTGATGTGTATGCTGTGTATCTCTGATTGGTATTGTATATTATGTAAATACTTATGTTATTAATATAATTTATTCGTTCCGCTGTTGAGATTCCAGTGTTGTTCTTCTTTCTCTTCTTTCTTTTCTTCTTCTATCCCTTTCTTTCTTAATTGACGTTGCGACTTCCTGGAGTTTGGAAGTTGGGTCGTCACAGCAATAGTTTTTTGAAAGTGAAGGGTAACAAATGTTCCATCATTATGTGACAATCATGACTTTTCATCCCACTTAGTTTACCATTCTTATAGTCGACACATCTACGAAGATTAAAGGAAATCCCATCAGGAAATCTTAATCCTTCCACCCGCTTTAACAGTACTTTAACTTGGTTACCGTCTAGCTCATAGCATGCTTTGGGTTTTTTGTGTCATTTGGCTTCATATAAAGCTCATGAAGATTGCATATTTTCTTTATATCACGTCTTGATTTCAAATCGTCATTAGTCTTTCCTTTAACATTCAAAACTGTGTTAAATTCATTATCAAACACATTTTTCTCGTTGTGCATCAAGTCGGCAGTATGAGAATTAGGAGATTTTTCCAATAAGGCAACTTCCAAAATATAATTTGTTTGCACCAATTATAATCCTCGATTTACCTTGAATTTCAATTTGTTCACCTTTTTTATGTATCTTTGGATAATCCTTTACAAGGTCATAAATATCTTCACTTAACCAAATCGTTGGTGGTCACAAGGTCTCAAGTCTATTACTTGTAAAGATTTTTTTAATCTTTTCTAAAAGGATGATTAATATGGAGAAAACACCTACGACGGTAAAACCAAGAAACTCGGAGGAAATATTTTCTCCAGTTTGCAGAGCAGTATAGGAATTTTTTCTTCAAGTGTACGTAGACGATCAACTTTCAATGCGAACAAAGCTCCTTATATAACAAACTAAGTTCATTTACAACCGTTCAAAATTTTGTGGGCAATAGTTCTATGAAAGTAACGGGTAACAAATGTTCCATCATTCCATGACAATCATGACTTTTAATTCCACTCAGTTTACCGTTCTTATAGTCGACACATCTACGAAGATTAAAGGAAATCCCATCAGGAAATCTTAATCCTTTCACCTGCTTTAACAGCATTTTAACTTGGTTACTGTCTATCTCATAGCGTGCTTTTGGTTTTTTGTGTCATTTGGCTTCATATGAAGCTCATGACGATTGCATATTTCCTTTATATCACGTCTTGATTTCAAAAAGTCTTTAGTCTTTCCTTTAACATTCAGAACTATGTTAAATACATTATCGAACACATTTTTCTCGTTGTGCATCAAGTCGGTAATATGAAGAATTAGGAGATTTTTCCAATAAGGCAACTTCCAAAATATACTTTGTTTGCACCAATTATAATCGTTGATTTACCTTGAATTTCAATTTGTTCGCCAATTTCATGTATCTTTGGATAATCCTTCACAAGGTCATAAATATCTTCGCTTGACCAAATTGTTGGTGTTCGCAAGGTCTCAAGTCTATTACTTGTAAAGATTTTTTTTATTCTTTTCTAAAAGGATGATTAATATGGAGAAAACACCAACGACAGTCAAACCACGAAATTTTCTTTCCATGCGGTAAAGAAAATCCTTGTGTCTCTTCCATGCAATAAGAACAAACTAGACGACCCGCCGTACTCCAATCCGAAAGCATTGCATACGCAGGAAAATCGCTTATAGTCCACAATAGAGAAGCGAACATAATTTTTTTTAAATGTTGTATGCTTCAACATCTTCATACCAAATGTTTTTAACTTTTCAATCAACAATTGTAAATATACGTCGATTCCTTGTGTCGAATCGTCAGGACCAGGGATGACAATAGTGAGAAACATATACGGAGTTTTCATACACATCCATGGAGGTAAATTGTAAGGGATTATAGGCCAAGATGAATTCTTGAACCAAATTGAGAGAACGGTGAAAATCCATCCGTACATAAACCAAGTCTAACATTACAGCTCTCCGTTGCGAAAGTGGGGTAAGTCCTATCAAAATACTTCCATGCTTCTCCATTAATGGGTGTGTTAACATACCTTCTTCATGTGCTCACATATAGTGCCATCTCATATGATGTGCGGTTATAGAAGATGCATGTAACCTTTTGGAGTGATGCATAAGTAATGCATATACATGTACGTAACTTCCTTTCCCATCTTTTTTCTTGGTTTGAATATTTCCCAATTACGTATTTTATAATTTCTAAGATTGATGTCTTCTTTCCAAAACAACATATAACATTTAAACATGTATATATTTTTTGATATGGCAAACCAAAAGTATACAGAAGTTTTTTCACTTCTAATGATTCTCACACATTAAATTATCAGATGGCATATGCCATTTTGCAGCTTGTACTATATCTGTAAACCCGATTTTTGTGAAGTTGTATTCTGATTTCATCGCAGTGTATTCTATAGTTACTGATAGTTGAGTACCGCTTGTACAACCATCCCAAAGGGGTTTCCTAGCAGAATATGGTAAATCTTAAAAAAAAAATTGCTCCAACATTTGGTTCATCTTCGACATTAACATCGTTGTCATTAACTTTAATAGTAGGGAACATTGAACGTGCTGCATCTTCAACCATATCTTCTATGAGATTCATCGGAACAATTTCGATATCCACCTCCTCGTTCGAATGTACAAGATTAGGTGCTATAAGTTCTCCATGACGATCCCGTACCAGATAACTCGGAACGAAACCATATTGGCGCAAATGAACAATTGCATATCATGCATCAAATGCTTCAATAATTTACACCTACTACATGGACAATGAATTTCTTCGTCGTTTCCATTATTACTTAAAGCAAATTCAATAAAGACATGTACGCTATTTTGAAAATGTTCACTTATTGAGCCTTTAATTTCTCTTCTTAATGGTACATCTAACTCCGATCGATAAAATATTTGACCATTTTTCGTACTTTAGAACACAAAAATTTTTGGATCTTAAGTTTTGATTACTGACATGACACAATGATTCATGAATCTGCGACTACTATAACAACCGGACTCCGAAGTATGGTTCGTATAGTCTATATATTTTAACTAGGATCATGAAATATATATACACACACACACACACACATATATAGTCTAGTCTAGTTGCTTTGTTAAGATCTTTCCTCAAGCATCATCACTCTCATTCACATACACAGATACATGTGCACTCGATTTAAAAGCATCACTTCTTAAAATAAAATGCACTCAGGTTTCACTGAAATACACAATTCAGTCAACTGAACTTTATCCCTCAATCGACCGAACCTGTTTTTAAATTTTTAAAAAATACAAGGACAAGTCGACTGACTTTGATCGTTTAGTCGACCGAGTTTGTGCATTTTAACATATACGTGCATGTTCTTGAATCCAGTCGACTGAACGATCAAGGTCAGTTAACTGAATCCTGTAACTATCATTTTCTATTGAAAAGTGATGCAGCACACCATGATAAGTCGTCTGTTATGAGTCGCTCGGCCTGCTATGAGTCGCATTTCCTTAAGTCGCAACCACATAAGTCGCTCAGCGGCCTTAAGCCATCCCAACCATCAGCGCATCATGATAAGCGAGTTATGTCTCCTCGGTCGCTCAACCTTAAGCCGCTCCTCCGTAAGTCGCCTGCTTCCTTAAGTCGGTGATCTTAACTCGCTTGAGCCGTTCCTAAGGCTGTGTCTTCTCTTATGCCGCTATGTCGCTTAGGTCGCATGGTTTCTTATGTCGCATGAAGCCGTGTATCTTCTTAAGTCGTACCCTGAAGCCGCATTTCTTAAGTCACATGCTTCTTAAGTCGTTGATTCCTTATGTCACTAAGTTGCTCCTTAAGCTGTGCCATCCTGTTATGTCGCATGGTGTGGTAACTTGTATGGTGTTGTTACGTCGTAGGTCCTACATTGTTATGTCCTGTATGTTATATTGTTAAGTCGTGTAATGCTGTGTTGTAACTCGTATGTTGTAAGTCGCGTAATGTTGTGTTGTATGTTGTTAATCGTAACTCGTATGTATTGTAAGTCGTATGATGTTATGTTGTTATGGCGCATATTTTTAGGTCGTGTGTCGTATGTCGTGAGTCGATATGATGAGTCGCGTGTGTGTTGTAATTCCCTACAAATAGGGGCGTGATGTCATTGTAAGGAGAGTTGATTTTGAATAAAAAATTTATGAGAGCTTTTGCCACCATGGTTGAAGTTGAGTGTGATCTCCTTCTTCTTTCCTTCTTCGGGTTATTCGTGCGCGAATCAACGAAGTAGAAGCCAATTCTCGGCATCACTTATCGGTGATCAACGATCGAATTGTAGATCTTTCAACAAGGTATCTTGTGAGATCAACGGGTTGGAGATAGCTAGATTCCGGCATCATCTCCATCAACGGAATTGGGCATTTATCATTTTACCGGTTTATTTGACACGAAATCTTCATTTCGTGGAGAAGATCCTGGGTGGTTTGCGAAAGTTTGAATCTAAACTGTTCGAGCCTATATAAGCTGCGTCATATTTTAGTATCAGAGCTAGATCAGAGCTAGATCAAAGACTGATACGCGTCAATTTTTATCGGAGCTAAAGTGGAGACCGAAGCATCAATTGGTATAAAAGTTAAATCAAAGATAGAAACGAGATTGTTTAATTTCATGCATCCGAGACAAGCTAATCGCCATCATAATGTTGAAGACTTGTATAGAAGACAAGAAGCTGAGAAGATGGAGCAGGTATCAATGAAATGTTCATTGAGGGTATTGACAAATTGGAGAAATTGATGAAAGACATGAATCACAATCAATGGAGAACGTCACCAGTTCCGAACCAAAGTGGAAACAGGGTATCACCATCGGTTTCAGGAGAAAGGAGGATGTCACCCCAGTCTTATCGAGATAGGAGAGAATCATCAGTTTCAATGATGCGAGACCGCCATGGGTACTGAAATGAAGAGAGAAGAACTCAACGTGGGTTTGAAAATGAACCATATCGTGATGATGAAAGACATGGTAGAAGGGATATGCGTGATCATAGAGATGTAGATGGTCAGGATCGATATCGACATACATATGATTTTGAGGAGGATGGTTATGGAGGTAGTATTCATTGTCGAAATCGAGGCCAAGTGCGAAATCAATATGTGGATTCAGAAAATTATCATAAATGGGAATCTGGTATGGGGATGGAAATTTCAGAATTCAAAGGTGGTATGCAAGCAGAAAAATTTCTTGATTGGTTGTCAACTGTTGAATAAATTTTGAAATTCAAGGAGGTGCCTGAGAATCGTAGAGTCCAATTAGTTGCTACAAGACTAATGGGAAGAGCTATGGCTTGGTGGCAACAAACTAAACTAACTCGGAAGAGAATGGGAAAATCAAAAGTTGTCACTTGGGAGAAGATGAGAAAGATGATGGAAAAGACTTTCTTGCCGTACAATTATCAATCTCTTATGTATCAACGTTTGCAGAATTTGAGACAAGGAACGAAGACAGTGAATGACTATGCAGGTGAATTCTATCAACTGATTGCAAGGAATGATATTATGGAGACCGAGGAATAGCTAACGGCTAGATATATTGGAGGGTTACGAATGCAAATTCAAGACATGGTTAATATGTTTAATCCAATGTCTGTTGCTGAAGCACATCAGAAAGCTCTAGCTTAGGAGAAACAAGTGAGACGAGGAAGTGGTGTGTTTACAGGTTCTAACAACAAGAATAAGGGTGCTAGTAGCAGTGCTAATGTTTCCAAGGCAATTAATAAACCAATTGTCAATGAAGCCGCTAAAGCAAAGGTCAATAACAGTATCAAGTACTATAATTGTCAGGAGTTTGGCCATAAAAGTAATAAATGTACAAAGCCAAAGAAGAGAGCATTAGTTGCAGAGGAATGTGAGTATGACGATGTAGAAGCTGAAGTTGATTATTCTCGACCATCGAAGTTTTATGAAGATGAAGAAGTTGTGTCTGGAGACGAAGGGTGTAACTTGATGATAAGGAGGTCTTGTTTAGTGCCAAAGCATGAGAATGATTCTAGTTTGCTGAGAAGCAATATCTTTCATTCTACTTGTACTATCTTGGGAAAGGTTTGTCGATTTGTTATTGATGCGGGAAGCTGCGATAACATTATTTCTGAAGAAGCCGTCGCGAAGTTAGGGTTGAAGACTAAAAAACATTCTAGACCTTATAAACTGGCATGGCTAAAGAAAGGTGGAGAAGTGACAGTGGGAAGACGCGCATTTGTTACATTTTCTATTGGGAAGAAGTATAAAGATGAATATGGTGTGATGTTGTCGATATGGATGTGTGTCACCTACTATTGGGAAGACCATGGCAATATGATAGAGCTGTACAACATAATGGTCGCACCAACAGCTATAGTTTCATGTTCGAAGGGACCCAAATTACCTTGGTTCCTAAGAAGCATGAACAAAGTGAAAGCAAGTCGGAGAAGAAAGTGGAATCAACTAGTCTATTATCTACAAGAGAATTTGTTGAAGAAGTAAAGATAGTGCTAAGTTGTTTATGTTGATTGGGTATGAAACAAGTGAAGATCGTGAAATTCCTGCGGAGGTTAAACCGGTGTTAAATGAATTTGAAGATGTCTTTCCTATGGAATTACCCAAGGAATTACCGCCACTAAGGGAGATACAACGTCAAATTGATCTAGTGCCTGGTGCTATTTTACCGCATAAGCCGCATTATCGTATGAGTCCAAAGAAGCATGAAGAGTTGAGGAGACAGGTTGAGGAGTTGCTTGAGCAAGGACGTGTTTGAGAGAGTCTCAGTCCTTGTGTTGTACCAGCTTTGTTGGTACCGAAGAAAGATGGTTCATGGAGAATGTGTACGGACAGCAGGGCGCTCAACAAAATAACTGTCAGATACAGATTTCCTATGCCAAGACTTGATGATCTATTGGATCAACTTAGCGGGTCTGTAATTTTTTTGAAGATCGATCTTAAGAGTGGTTATTATCAGATTCGCATAAGACCAGGTGATGAATGGAAGACAACATTCAAGACTCGGGAAGGATTATATGAATGGTTGGTCATGCCATTTGGTCTATCTAATGCACCAAGTACATTTATGAGGGTGATGAATCAAATTTTTAGACCATACATCGGAAAGTTTGTTGTAGTTTACTTCGATGATATCTTGATATATAGTGCGAGCACAAAAGAGCACATTCAACACTTGCGAAAGGTGTTAACTATTCTTCGTCAAGAACAGTTGTATGCAGCGACGAAGAAATGCGTGTTCATGACGCCAAGTGTTTTATTTCTGGGTTATGTTATGTCTAAGGAAGGGATACAAGTGGACTACAGTAAGGTAGACACAATTAGAAATTGGCCACGGCCCAAAACTATTACAGAAGTCAGAAGTTTCCATGGGATAGCTTCATTTTATCAAGATTTATACCGCACTTTAGTAGTGTAATGGCTCCTGTTACTGATTCTAGTGTTGCCTGACTCGAAGAGGCAGGATGTACTTTTGAGCAAATTAAGGAACTTTTAACCTCGGCACCGATTCTAGTGTTGCCAAATTTTCAATTACTATTTGAGTTACATACGGATGCATCGAAAGTTGGAATTGGAGGAGTGTTGAGTCAGAAGGGACGTCCAATCGCCTATTTTAGTGAAAAACTTTCTGGAGCAAAGATGAGATACAATACTTATGATATGGAGTTTTATGCTATTGTGCAGGCTGTGAAGCATTGGAGACATTACTTGTTCCATAAAGAATTTGTTTTGTATACAGACCATGAAGCATTGAAACATTTACAAGGGAAGAATAAAATTGCAGCTAGGCATGCATCGTGGATAGCTTATTTGCAACAATTTACATTTGTCGTAAAGCACAAGTCTGGAGTAACTAATCGCGTTGCCGATGCATTAAGTCGGAGGGAGAATTTACTGACAACCATGCGAGTAGAGGAGATAGGTTTTGACTTACTTCCAGATTTGCTTACTTCAGATTCATATTTTTCCGAAATCCTAGACAAAGTCAAACAGGGAAGCATGGATGGATATATGTTGGTTGAAGGCTTTCTATTCAAAGGAAATCAGTTGTGTATTCCAGGTTGTAGCCTACGAATGAAAATCATCAAAGAATTACATGATGAAAGACACGTGGGTCGCGACCGTACTATGCAGTTGATCTCAAAGTCTTATTTTTGGCCGTCAATGAGGAAGGAGGTTGAAAAGTTTGTTCAGAGGTGCCATATTTGTCAAGTTTCAAAGGGGACCGCGACGAATGTAGGTTTATATATGTCGTTGCCTATACCTAATAAACCATGGGTGGATGTTAGTATGGACTTTGTATTGGGTTTGCCGAGGACGCAACGTGGCAATGATTCTATCTATGTGGTGGTTGATCGTTTTTCAAAAATGGTACATTTTATCGCATGCAAGAAGACGACAGATGTAGTTGATGTCGCAGAGTTATACTTCAGAGAAATCGGTCGACTTCATAGGTTGCCTGAATCTATTGTATCGGATAGAGACACTTGTTTTCTGAGTCATTTTTGGATGAGTCTATGGAGAATGTTCTGGACAAAGCTGAAATTTAGTAGTTCTTGTCATCCACAGACAGATGGACAGATAGAGGTTGTGAATACATCCCTAGGTAATCTATTGATATGCCTTGTGAATGGCAATTTGAAGAGTTGGGATACTAAGCTGTGTCAAGCTGAGTTTGCACACAACCATGCAATTAATCGTAGCACTGGGTTCAGTCCATTTCAGATCATTTACTCGACAATTCCTAAGGGACCATTGTATTTATCTATAGTACCACAGCAGAAAGGAGTGATCAAACGAGCTAGTGATTTTGTGAATGAATTGCAAGAGTGCCACAAGGTTGTGCAGGAACGATTGCTTAAGGCGAGTGAGAAATATAAGCAATCTACAAATATTAAATGACGAAATGTTGAATTCAAAGAAGAAGATTTTGTATATGCAGTATTGACTAGGGATCAATTTACTATTGGTACTTATAACAAACTAGCTGCTAGAAAGATTGGTCCTTTGGAAATCGTAAAGAAGATTAATGAGAATGCTTATCAGTTAAAATTGTCGGATCATATCCATACTGCTGACGTTTTCAATGTCAAACACTTGATTCCATATCATGAGAACGAGTATGTTGAAGAAGAGGAAAGTGTAAATTCGGGGTCGAATTTTTTTCAACCAGGGGAGGATGATGCAGCGCACCATGATAAGCCGTCTTCTATGAGTCGCTCAGCCTGCTATGAGTCACATTACCTTAAGTCGCAACCACATAAGTCATTCAGCGACCTTAAGCTGTCCCAACCATCAGCGCATCATGATAAGCGAGTTATGTCGCTTAGGTCGCTCAACCTTAAGTCGCTCATCCGTATGCTTCCTTACGTCGCTGACCTTAAGTCGCTTGAGCCGTTCCTGAGGCCGTGTCTTCTCTTATGTCGCTATGTCGCTTAGGTTGCGTGGTTTCTTATGTCGCATGAAGCCAAGTATCTTCTTAAGTCGTTCCCTGAAGCTGCATTTCTTAAGTCACTGATTCCTTATGTCGCTAAGTCGCTCCTCAAGCTGTGCCATCCTGTTATGTCGCATGGTGTAGTAACTTGTATGGTGTTGTTACGTCGTAGGTCGTACGTTGTTATGTCCTGTATGTTATATTGTTAAGTCGTGTAATGCTGTGTTGCAACTCGTATGTTGTAAGTCGTGTAATGCTGTGTTGTATGTTGTTAAGTCGTAACTCGTATGTATTGTAAGTCGTATGATGTTATGTTGTTATGTCGCGTATTTTTAGGTCATGTGCCGTATGTCATGGGTCGTATATGATGAGTCGCATGTGTGTTGTAATTCCCTATAAATAGGGGTGTGATGTCATTGTAAGGAGAGTTGATTTTGAACAAAAAAAGTTGTGTGAGCTTTTGCCACCATTGTTGAAATTGAGTGTGATCTCCTTCTTTTTTCCTTCTTCGGGTTATTCGTGCACGAACCAACGAAGTAGAAGCCAATTCTCGGTATCACTTGCGAGTGATCAACGACCAAATTGTAGATCTTTCAACACGGTACCTTGCGAGATCAACGGGTTGGAGAGAGCTAGATTCCGGCATCGTCTCGATCAACGGAATTGGGCATTTATTGTTCTACCAGTTTATTTGACACGAAATCTTCATTTCGTGGAGAAGATCCTGGATAGGTTGCGAAAGTTTGAATCTAAACTGTTCGAGCCTACTATAAGCTGCGTCAAAAAGACACTTTGTTTCTCAATGGTTGTCTTCCTCCCCAAATGTTGCAACCAATACCTTTCGTATAGAACTTTTTACCAGAGGTTGCAACTTATGATTTACTATAAATTCACTCTAGTTTCATTGATCAATTAACTTATTTTTCTTATCTCCTTGATCTAACGTGCATCACATTCTAAAATCTATTGCTTACATAAGTTCATATATTCATTGCTTAAAATCTCATTTCCATATCTTATAAGCAATTCTAATCTTCCTATTCTTCATACAAGCACAATCATGCACATTGCTCTTGAGGAAAAGATTATAGGAATTGTGTACATTATCGACATATCTGTGCTACTCAAGCGCATATTCAGTCAGAAACAACTTTACTACTTGTATTGGAAGTCCTGTTCGGTTGCTCGGGTGGTAGAAGTCTTATTCTGTTGTCTAGGCCGTAGGATGCCTATTCGGTTTTTCAGGTGGTGTAATACATGTTCCTTCAGGTTAAATGAGGGCTGCTGATTTAAATTCCAAAAGGAGTCTGGGACTGTTCGTACAACGGAAAGTTTGAACCAGTATAAAAATCCTTAGTGTTATCTTTACTTGACTGCTTTTACTATTATATTTTATTCCGCACTCACACGCGCGCGCTCACACACACACACACATATATATTAGCTTATATTCCATAGTGCACGATCCTATAGCTTAGTCAATTTCAAAAACATATTAATCATTTATGTATTGACATTTTATTTTGCAATTAAACATACATCTAAATTTTCGCAAATATATAATATTATTCTATTTAATTTTATTTTCAAACGGACTTACACAAATTATTATATCAATATAATCTACAATATTTAGGTTATTGTTTTACACTTTGATGGTTGGTCATTCTACTTCACATTACAAACACAGTAGTTATTATATTATGTAATTTATTTTATTTTAAATGATTCAACAAAATTTTAGCAGCAATTTCCCTTTGTTCTCTGTATCGTACAAATATGCGTGTACACAGGGAACAAAAAGAAAGTGTTGTCGATATTTTGTAAACAATCTAAAATGAAATGATTTGCAGAATACAATTATTTTATTGTGTTTTTAAATCACCACCAACGGCTAATTTACGTCGATTTTCGATGGCTTGCGAAGGCCACTATATTTTATTTATGAAAACGTCATAGAGATCGTCAGCCGTCGGTAGTAGTTGAAAAATGCGGTTGGCAGCCGTCGGAAGCTTCCATTGCTATTTACTATTGTTCTAGTAGTGTTGTACGTTCCTACTTAGTTCCACATATCATTGCTAACTGTTGTCAAAGATCATGTTGTCCTTTACTTCTCACAACCATGTGTGCGATTGTTGTTCCCCTCCATACTTTAGTTTTGATCACTATGCTTCCGCCTGCTATCCATACTGTGTTCTTTGCATAAATTTTCTCATTCCTGCTGATGTTCAAGTTCAGCAACTTTTTCTACTCGAACCATTTGCATTCCTATCCCTTTGCTTGCATGGTGATATACTTCAACACAATTTGATTTTTTTTCAGTTTGTTGTTCTTTTATTCCCTAGATGTATAATTTTCACTCGTTCGGCATGAGTCATATTCATTGCATAAACTGTTACACACGTGCTCCGTAATGTAAATGCATAGGTTGCACATGTTCTTGCAATTTTGAACATGCTCTTATTGCAACATTGACACATTGTATTGGTTGATCACATTAGTCTTTTTTTTCTTTCTGTTGCATTACACTATTTGCATTATGTTATTTTATCATTTTATACCGTGATTTTTTTTCTTTTTCACAAATAGTTTCTCCGTAACAAAATTCATTTATCTTTTTAATCCTCAGCGAAATGCATTTATCTTTCCGTAAAGATAAATTTATTTACTTTCTTATAGGTACATTGACCACCACTATCATTTTGTATAGGGTTATAATGATAAGGTATGAATGATAATTACTATTATACAAACTGATTATTCATCTTCTTGGTTAAATATCTTCAATAATACTTGTAATATCATTGGTGTTACATTTTTTTGTCAGTGTGAACTACCAAAAATACCCCTTTGCGTATATTAACAAATCTTAAAATTTCTTAAAAATAAATTCTAAAATTTATTTACAAATTCATTATATCACTCTAAAAATTACTAGATCTTATTATTACTTAAAAATAGGATCGAACAAATAAACGTTCTTTATAAATTTGTTGTTTATTAATTGGTAATATAAATAAGATAAACTATATATCATTTTGTATATATTCTTACTAATAGTTGTAATACCTTTGCTGTCATTTTTTGTCAGCGTGAAGTAATAATTTATATATGGGTAGAAAATAACACAAGTTAGGCTTGTAAACGTATATTTTCGGATACAGATGGTGTTATATCCGCATCAGCATTCGAAATCATTTTCGTAGATCCGTGGATACGGATGGATATTGGATAATTATCCGATTCGTTAATTATCGAAAAATATAAATAGAAAAATTAGATTTAATTTAGCATAAACATTTTTCAGTCCTGTTGACTGCAAAAGTGTGAAAAATAAAAAAAACAGAATGATAATAAATAGTTTTCAGCAATTAATATACATTAAATTCATATAATACGAACTATTAGCTTAATTAAAAAATAAACACATGTCTATAATTGTACTAAAATACATAAATGAATATTTATCTACTTATCGGGTATAGATGTGGACAAGTTTCGAATATTTCAGATATCCATTAGCATATCTAGATAAGGTTGAACATGTGCATCAAAGGCATGTGGATACGCACAACATTGTGAGTGTGAAAGACCACAACAACTGAAGCACCAAGTAACCCGTAGCAAAATATGAAAATGTGGTGCAGAATGCATAAAACAAAACTTGATAGTACAAACGGAATATGTGGTGCATAATGCATGAATACTTTTTTGCATAGATCACCAAATAAGATTCCTTTTTAGTAGTTACATTTTTTGCATTTTTCTTATTCATATCTTATTAGTTGAGCTGTTTTCAGTACAAATGATGTTTTGAATATCTAGGTCATAAATTGTATATCTTGCACATATGAATCCACTGATCGTTCCACTACCCAACCAACGAGAATGGGAGATGTTCATGGAGATGGATGCTTCAAGGAGGAAAGTTTGTGTACATTCAGCAACAATTTATACATCTAAGATTCAAAATGAGGCCATCTAAGCTAGTTCAGTTGTATATAAGATGGTCAATGTTCTATTACATCTGAGATAGCTACAAATTTATCTCAAACAATTCTGAAACTGAAGTATACATCCAATTCAATTATAAAATATATAAGATGGTCATGATAATTGAGTTGTATGTATGAAGTATATAAGGATCATAATGCACAATTTGCTCTTTCTCTCACTTATTTAATTAACAACTTAGTCATTGATGGGCCAAACTGAAGACTCCTTCCAGTTCTCATATATAAGAATTTCAAACTCAAATGTCAGACTCGCTGCCTCTGGTAGCCGAAAGCTCGTTCACTGCCTTACTGGGCGTATCACTAAATCAATCAACAAAGATTCTAGTGTTAGATGCAAGGTTCTAGGTGTTTCTCTCAGTGTTTCTACATTTTCAAACTAATACCAAGTTGGTTGATTAGGCTGCTTCAATTTCACTAGAGAATGTTTGCCCAAAGAGTGCAACTCGGGCGAAGCCTTTCCAGCAAATGTGAAGGCAGTGTTAGTAGATTATGGAAGAATATTTTCCAGCAAATGTGAAGCAGTCTGGATTAACATGGTAGTTGTTCTCAGGGTGTTTCTTTAAAATACACCCCAAGACGATTGCTTCTGATGGTAGTCCATAAACGATAGCTTCAGAAACCAACGGCGAGCACAAAAAGTGCTCGGTACGGACCTAAAAGTGGTCGGTACCTTTCTTAGCTCCAATCGTTCTCCAAATTCTTGAGACCATTCTCATTTTCATTCAAGCATCTTTCTAAGTCCCTTAATTGCTTCGTCTTCTTTCGGACATCCAGATTCGTTTGAAGATCACATGGTTAAAATGTCGGATAACACTTAACACTCAGAGTACTGTTGGAAATAAAGCATGCTTTTAGAACAAGACACGTGTATGCCATCATCTACACACATCTATCGGTTATCCTAGAGTTGCTTGAAAGTTTGCTTCTATTCCTTTGACATCAATTCTATGGCCTTTATGCTTAATTTGGCCTTTCCATAAGCATAAAAATTAAAATTGTTAACATAATCTATGTTTCCTAAAAACCAAGTTTATTTCCAACACATATTTAGGTGTAATGAACTTAATGTTTGCTTAGCGCACTGGTTCGGAGAGAATTACATATATCGTATTTTTGTATTCGATGTGACTGAGTTGTTTATAACACTAATCTTTTTGTTTCTAATTCCTTGCTCATATGATTTTGTACGAATACTGTATACCAAAAAATTTCCTTTTTGCTAAAGAACGACTTAGTGTTTGCCGAAAAGAATTAACTTTTGAAGTGAGAACAAGTTTAACTTGATATTCTCTATACTTTCAGATGAACTTCCTCTGATATAACATAGGTATAACTAAGACTTTACATTTCCAATATCTTTTAGATTTTTCTTTTAAGAAGTTTCATGTTTTTTGTCTTTTTTGAATTTTTTCTTTTTGAGATATTTTCAAAAACAAATTAGACTTTTGAATTTTTGTATTTTTTTAATGTTCAATAAACTCTATAGTATCTTAAAATATTTTGACAATTGAAACCTTCAATTATTTGCTTTTATAGTTTAATAAACTATATCACTTTTTATGTTACTGTGAGTTTCATTGCACGTAGTTGAATTTAGTTTTATCCACCTAGTCTTGACATCAAAAATAAAAATTGTGACTTCATGTACATACTAAATAAAAATGTCAATCCATATTGAAATATGAAAAAGGACTTAAAGGTTTGAGAACAAAATACAACATAGAAGTACATATAGTTATCTCTTCTAAATATTGATACCCACATACTGCACTAATCATGTTATTTACCTGAAATATATATAAGCACGATACACAAATTCTATAGGCTTACAAGCAAAACCATTGTTCTCTAGGTAGAAAAATGAAGTAAAGCCAAACCCAATGTTAGTTTTTTCTTTCCTACAAGCAAACTAATCGATCTCTTGCATAAGCATACATATTGATTTCAGTATATATGAGGAATATAAAACATATTTCATCTTCTTAGTAAACGCAAAAATGATAAGCTAAATTGGGACATCTAGATAAATTAGTATATCCAATCAGAACAAAGGTAGACTTTGATGATATTAATATGGATAAAGATTCAGAAACATAGATGAACACTTAGGATGCAAATTACAGTAAAGAATTACAACACATATTCATTTGCATTGCATTAAAGGGAATGCATGTTCTGGTCAACAAATTTGGGCTTTTAATGCATGAGTGCATTTTAAAAGAATTTGTAGGCTAGAAGTCATTACATGTATGTCTAAAAACTCGATAACAAGTGAGGAGACCGATTGATAAGATATATAAGGACATGTTTGGTTGTCTTTTCAGTTTTGTGTTTTTGTGCAAAAAACGTGCACACGAAGCATTTATTTTTTAAGAACAGCCATTTGAGAAATGATGCAAGCATATAAAATAGAAAACATTTTCATTTTGTTTTTGTTTTTGAGAAAGTATTTAAGAAATAACAAAAGAATAGAAAACAATCCATCCACTCCAGCTTCCCCAATCTCCTCCTACGTCCCTTCACTGTCGTCGTAGTGACTTAAAATTTTAATTTTTTTTCCATTATCCACATATTTTGTTGTCAATATTGAAAATGCAAAACACAAAATGAAACCAAACAAACCCTAAGTTTTCTTTTTAAGAAATAAATTTTACAAAGCCAGCCTCAGTATACATTGATAAATTTATACATGTATTTTCATCAAAAAATAAATAAATAATGACCAGAGTACTGAGTAATAATATCTCTGATCCTCATGTAATATGTAGTTGCTGGCTTGCTAGAATGGAAGTATGGTGAATCTTAGCATTATGCATCAAGTTAATTTGCTAATATAGATGAAGTATTTTCATTTATATGGGCTTAGGGCTATAATACAATACAATACTAGTAATTATGTTCGTCGCACTGTTAATTTTCTTCCCATGTGCCACTTTTACATAAAATAATCCAGTGCATTCATCACCTTCAGTTATCCATTTTCCTTTTGATTTCTTCTTCAGTGCCACTGTTTATTTGTGCATTTGTTCCTTTAGTTACAACTGATGTCATTATTAATAAACCAAGAGTAAGTTGCTCCATCAATCTTTAAGTTCAATTAATGTTTGTCCTCCGCAGATGTCATTCCTCAACTCCATTTTGTTACAATCATGCTTTTGCGTGGTTTTTTTATTCAAATTACACGAACTATCATGCAAAAATTTACTAAATTAAACCATTTGGAAAAAATAGTAGTAACATCTGTTAAATTACAGCATAACCCTTTAAATATATTTGAATTGTGACAGATAAAATGCTTCTTCCATTAGTCTGAAGTCACTCAATTGTACTTGTTGTTGCACAAAAATGTAACATACATCAAGTTCTAACCTCCAAAATGATTTGTTATTTTTCAGCATTGTGTCCTTGACATAGAAAGAACAATATCCCAACACCATCTATTACTGATGCTTTGTCCCATTATGCTCATGCTAAGGTGAGAAAACATTAAGTAGCCACGTCTGATAGCAAGGAAGATATTAAGCTATTACGTGCCCAAGTATGTACATACAGCTTTCCATTTGGTCGGCATGTTCTTCTATTGAATGGCATAACTAACTACTTGTGTCCTATGACTTATGCTTTTTAATGGATAACATTTGTATATTAAAGTAAGTGAGCAATCATATAGTGGTAGAACTCTAAACCGTGGATCTAGATATCTTGAGTTCGATACTCCTTAACATTGATTGCCAATTTCCAGAAAGCAGAAATAAAATAGCCACATTAAAATTTCTCGAGAGGTTTAAAACTCCTATTGTGATTGGTGATGCTCCCGATAAAGAGGTCTTAAAAACGGTTGTAAGGACTACACTAAGAACAAAGGTATTTGCTAATGCTTTCTCAAAACCAGCATTTTATTTTATTTTATTTGACCTTTTGTTATTATGTACTCTGTGTTCTCTTATAGTGTATGAAGCTCTGGCTGATCAGTTGTTGGATATTGTTGTCAATTCCGTAAGTATATCAAAAACCATGAAATACATAATGAACTTGTTTTCAGAATTGGCATTCATCATAATAGTCTCCACAATGTAAGCTAGGATTCATTCTGGGCTACTTGTAAGTTTTTTTTAAAGATAATTTTCAGTGACAACTTATTCTGTTGCCGGCAACAATTTTGTTCAGTATTATTTTCTAACCTTTGATTTTTTGCAGTTTGCCTAATATATGGCATTTTCACCTCATTTGGTGTTGACTTAATATGATGCTTATTTATGCATTTTTATACTTCACTCATGGGCAGGTAATTTGCATCCGAAAGCCTGAGGAACCAATTGATTTGTTTACAGTGGAGATAATGCACATGCATCATAAATTTGATGTTGATACTAGATTGGTATGTCTGGTCCTTATGAGCACATATTTTTATATATTTCCGAAATTTATTTATGGACCAACTGTATGATCTTTCCAGGTTTTTTCGGAAAGCATATCTCAGCAATCTAAATTAAACTGAAGTTTTAAGTATACAATCTTTGTTGAATGACTTTTAAGAAAATATATTTTTGTTGTAGCAGTGAAGCACAGAGACTCAATTTTGGAAATACAGAACATTGAGATTAGAGAAAGTCTTGTATTGTTTTTCTAACACCACTGTTGGGTAATTTTACCATATGGATTACTTCCATCAATGAAAATTTCTCTACCTCTATATGTTATTTTGGGTAAAATGGATCTAAATCTTATGGTTGGTAAAATTAAACTTTGATAGTTACCTTTGCACTTTCAAAACGAATGGAGATACTGATAAAATATTGGAATATTTTTAGATATCGGATCCTTATCTAGCTACTTGCCATTTTCATCACCTTATTTTAATTAGCATATACATGGCATCGGATTGATATAAATATCGTATTGGATTAATATTTTTGGTAGTTTCTATGAATTTTATTAGATTAAGTCACTCAAACCTTGAGAATTTATTAAAGTTATATTTAATGAAATGAGATCATTAAATGCATTAATCTTTTTTCCCTATGAATGACATGACAGCTATCCCAATGGTGGACTGAACTTTATTTTCGTTGATTAACATTATTATCACATGCTTGCCTGAACTTTTAGATTTGACATTTATGTAGTTTATCATTAGTTAACTAAGTTTGTAACAATAATACTACTACAAATAATAATAAATTATAAAATATTAACGAAGTTAACTAAGTTTTTATAAAAATTAAATAAATTTATATATAATAATAATCAAAATAAATTATCTTAGATTATTAAAATTAACTTCCTTGACTAAGTTTTATGAAGATTAAGTTTACAAAAATTAACTAAGTTTATAATAATTATACAAATTATAATAATACCAACAACAACAATCATAACAGCAACACGCGTTTCATCACCTCGTTAATTAGCATACAGGAGAAAATGATTTGCAAAAATATTTGGCAATGTTTTTACGTTGAAATCATGACTAGTTAATTTAAATTTTTATCTCTAAGTTGTAACATCTAATTTTTCTTAGTTTGAATTTTATTTATATTATTAATTAATAAACTACAAATTTGTAAATGGTGTTACAAATTTTTTAAGCATTTGGGGATATTTTGAATTTGTAAAGAAGATTAGCCGTTAGATCATCATTTTAAGGAATATTAAGACTGTTAACACCTGTAGAAGGGCATTTTTGGTAGTTCACACCGACACCACAAAAGCGTGACACCAAATGTATTACAACTATTATTAAAAAAATAACAATAAATAAACCAACTTTGTAAAAATTAACTAAGTTTTGTAACAGTTAACTAAATTTAAAACAATATTCCGATGAGAGAATTAGGGAAAATAACAAACTTTGAATAAAATTTAGGTTGAAGGACATGAAAGTTTATTTTTAGGCTGAAGGACAAATGCTAGTTATATTAGCATTATATTCGACTTTTACACTATACAAAATGCTAGTTAATTATAACTAGCATTATACTCAATTTTGCACTATACAAAATGCAAGTTATAACTAGCATTATCCTTCAGCCAATAAAACAAACTTGTTGTCCTTCAGCCTAAAAAAATTTCTAAGTTTGTCCTTTTACTTATTTTCCTGCATTCCAAAATATTAGCTAAGTTTTAAAAAATTTAACTAAATTTATACAATAATAACAATAACAATACTAATCAAAATAGATTAACTAAGTTCATAAAAATTAACTTCGTTAACTAAGTTTTATTAAAATTAATTTAAGTTATAATAACAAATTAACTAAATTTATGAAAGTATACTACGTTTAGACTAATAATTATAAAACAATAAATTATAAAATATTAACTAAGCTAACTAACAAAATTTAGAATAACAACAATAACAATAATAATGATAAAGTAGTAATCAATTTAACTAAATTCATATAATAATAGTAATAAATTAACAAATTTTTTAAAAATTAACTTCATTAATAAAGTTTAATAAGAATTAAAACGGTTTATAAAACTAATCAAGTTTGTAATAATAAATTAACAAAGTTTAAGAAAATTAACTAAGTTTATAATGATGACAACAACAACAACAAATTATAAAGTATTCAATATCTTCACATCTAATTCCTTTAATAAATTTCAAAATTTTATAAAATATATCTAAGTTTGCAAATGAAGATCAACGAATTTTATAAAAATAACTAGGTTTTATAAAAAAATCTAAGTTTGTATAATAATAATAATTAACCAAGTTTGTAAAAATTAATTTAGCTTATAATAATAATATTAACATGTAACGACCCGTATTTTTAACACTTTAAAAATACGAATTAAAATTAAAAAAAAAAATTGATAGAGAAAAAAAAACCCGAAGGAAATAAAATTTTGTGTTGTTAAATGTGAATTACAAGTTAAAATACAAAACTGAATTCTGAAATAACTTATTGGTAAATGAAATATGGATGTTAACTTATAGTGAATATAGATAATGAATTGAATGTGATTGTAAACCAAATTGGTTATGATTGTAAACAAAGGATAAATAAAATGTTACATTTAATATTGAAGTTATAATATGGAAATCAACGTAAATGAATATAATTTAATATTATTGTGAATTTAAATAAGATGATTGCTGAAGAAAATGAAAGTAAATGAATTATAAACCATTGATAATAATGCATAAGTAAATGGTTGATTCATTAATGAAAGTGTAAATCGAAATAAAAGAATTCATTTGAAATTAAATAACTTGAATTTGAATTACAATATAATTGAACGCTGAATCTAATCTAATCTTTTATATTAGATCTATAATGGAAAACTGCCTTGTAAAAGATTGTTAATTACTGTGAAATTAAAAATAGGATTTGTGAACAATTGAAATTTGATTTAAAAGTTAATAATATAAAATTGGGAATTTTATATTGAAATTAAACAGTCGAATAATTTACTTTTCGAATATTGGATTTAATTAGGTAATTAAATCGATAATTTAATAAGTTAAATTTCAGAAATAATTGAAAATCGAGTTGAATATGATTGAAAATGATTTGTAAAATTTTATCTTATCATATTGGAGTTATAAGAATGTTATAGAAATTTTAAAATCAAATTTTGAGTTAATTTGTGAAAATTGAATATTTTAATATTTAATTATCGACTGTAAAATAGCTAATTTTTGAACAGTCTCAGAATTGAACGAAACAAGTTCTATTGGGTCCGTAATAGTTAGTTATTACCGGATTTCAATTTTCGTATCAATCGGAATTACGGTTTGACCATGGCAGCTCGAAACGCGTTGAAATTGTTTTAATATTAATTTGGCGGGTTAAAATAGTCATTTTTCAAACGATCTCGGATTTAGACGAAACCAGTTTCATTGGATCCGTAATGTGATATTATTGTAAGGTTTCAAATTTCAAGTCAAACGAATTTACCGTTTGTCCGGGGCAAGCCAAAACGCATAGAAATTCGTTTAATCGGTTTAATTTAAAATTGATCGTTTATTGCCGTAACTCACACATACGATCGAATTAGCTTTCGAAACCTATTCCATTGTGTCCGGAACGTGGGATAAACCCTAGAAACGCCGGTCACCGCGCGTAAATCGGAGTTCGAAAAATCGAGTGAATAGTGATTTTCGGTAAATTTCTATAAAAGGACCCCTTTATCATTTCATTTGCACTCAAGCCCTTGTCTTCAACAGCAGCCGGCCCTAATCTCAATGGCTGAAAATTTTCGAAACTTCTTCCCTTAATATCTCTCAATCCATCAGCAATTATCAAAAGTCGTCAACTACAAAGTTGTAGAGCACGACGAGAGCTTCAAATCCATACGGAGATGATCGGAAACGGAGCTTCGAGTCAACGGGAAATCGAGATGGAAGTCGCTGCGTTTTTCACGCAAATCGAGGTGATGAGGGGAGCCGAGTTCATCCATCTCCTGGCCGTGGGTAGCTCTTGCATAGGCGCTTCTAACGTGGGTCTCCGATCAACTTCTCGTCGAGTGATGTTGGCGAATTCGTCGGTCAAAGGTTGGAAGAGGTGGGTTGTGTTGCTCACGTATAAACCTGGGAAGGTGGAAGAAATGAAGGCACGGCTCAGATCTGAAGTGTGGGAATGAGCGGCCAGATCTGAAAGTTGTAAAAGTATGAAAGAAAATAGCAAATTAATTATATTTAAATTCGTGTAACTTTGAAAATTCATATCTTTTTCATACGAGGTCGGAAACGCGCGAAACCAGTTGCGTTGGAATCGTATGGACGAGCTCTACGCTATGGAGTTGGATTGGTAGCATTTGGAGCTAGAGAAATTTTGAGTTAAATTGAACGCCGTTCGATTTGATTTAAAATCGTAAAATCAAGGTGAGTGTTTTATAACGCTCACAACGTACTAAATATCTTTATGCTAGTTAAATTGATATTATGAAGTGATATGAATTTTATTTGTCGTTGTTTGATATGAATTTAATTGTCGTATAGCTTGTTATTTGAATTAACCGTTGAAAAATTAAATTGACAGTTAAATTGAAATTGAAATTTGAATGGCGATTAAATTACCTGACCTTGATAACTATGAAATTGCCATGGATTGTATTGTCTATTGGATGATTTATTTCGATGGATGTTATAGTTTGATATTTAAATGTTTGGATGTTTATTGCTTATATATATCCTGTTATGCATACATATGATACCGTGATTTAATTTAAGTAATATATACTCATTCTTGACATTTAATTGAAATAAATAACTACTTGGCCATAGGATAGAAAATTATATACGGACACCGAATTGGCTAAATAAATAATTTTTGAAATCGTCGATTTAAAATTTATTTAAATGTTTTGATTTAAAAGTTATAAATAGAAATCAATTTATAGAAATCGAATTTGTCGAAAAATTGAGTTGGAATGTTGAAATAAATTTTGGTTAAAAGAAATTGGTAAATAATTTAAGTTATGACTTTAAAATTTAAAATTTGGATATGATTGAATTTCGAAAATCTATTTATTTTAAAGATTGAACATTATTTCGAGCTTTGAATATTACTAAGTAAAAGTGATATGAAAATGATATTTTGAAATCGAGTTTGGAATTGAATCATATTTGGAATTTGGATTTAAACTTGAATATTGTTGGAAATTTTGTTAAGTGTTATAAATTGATATTTTGAGAAATCAAGCTCCAAATCGATATAAATTGAAATTGAATTAATTAAAGGTGAATGTAGAATTGAATTGATTTGAAGTAAAAGTTGACATTATTTTGAATTGAAATCGAAATTGAATCGGTAGAATGGAAATTGAAATTGATTTGAATTGGGAAGTTATAATTGAAATAGATTGATTTTGAAGCTGTTTTAATTTGTTTTCCAAATTACTCTGTTATATAAACCATTTTGAATACTTAAACTATTTTAATCTATTTTAAATCTACTTAACCCAATTTAAATTATTTTAAACTAATTTATCTATTTTAAATCCATTTTAAAGATTTTAAGTGTTTTTAACTATTTTAATCATTTAAAACTACTTTGAAACTACTTAAAACTATTTTTCTAAAATCCTAAGCTGGTCAATAAGGTGAAATGTTTATATCTAAATCTTGAATTTAAATATGAAATCTGATATTTTGAAAGATACGATGATATTTGAATGGATTTGATTTTTGAAGCGAATATGATGTTTTGATATCAATTATGAATCGATTTGAAATATAAAGAGCCAAAGGTGTAATAATACGTAGTTATTAAAGAGACCGGGATCGGATATGGACATACTCTCTGTCGATACCGAAAACCACTTTAATAACTATTATACGCGGAGTGTTGATCCAGAATGAAGTGGATGGTTTGGTGAACGCGTTGACTGAAGAAAGAGAACGATTATTGGATGACCCCTGACATGACTAAAACAGGAGCCGCGCCGGGCCATTGAGGTTCGCCACCTCTAGCGGACACACTTCTTCGATACCATTTCTATTACATTTGTGATGCGATTTGGGTGCACCCCTTGATTTGGGAGTGTTGTTTCGCGGTGTTGGGGTAGCTGCTGGCTATGCCCAACATCAGTCCGGATCACGCAACTACTAGTATCCTAGTTGGTATTGCCTCATGTACCTTGTCATACTGATTATCCTATTCGCGACCACTACGTTTTGATTTGTACCTTGAGTATATGGATTGCCCTCTGGTGACTTCCGGTTTTGGGGAAACTACGGTCTTGTATATGCTCTTGGGAATAAAAATGTGTTAAGCGGTGAATGGGCGTCGCCTTAACACTATTTTGATACCTTTACTTTACTTTAGACATTATCTATATAGCGTATCTTATTGTATATATAGATAGTTTAACGGATCCTTGAGAGATGGAAAATCCCGTAACATCTCTTGAGTTATTGCACGCACGTTGACACTGGATAGGAGATGTCAAACCCCGTAAACATCTTTGACGCCGTTACACTCATATTTATTTACGATTGATTTAACTTTCATAAGGATATTTTAGTCCTGACTCGAGTGTTTTGTCTTTTCATTACGCTCGGGTCAGTCCTGAGTTTCAGATTTTTGAGGATCTATTTCTGGAGGATGAAGACGAAGATTTGGTATATTATCTACTACTATTATATTCATCCCATTCCGCTGCATTGTTGTATGATATTTGCTGTGTATGTAACTCTGATAAATGTTGTATAATAATAATCAAATGTATTCATTTCAAATGTATTCATTTAATTAACAGCTTCATGAACTGTTATTTTATTATTATACTTTAGCCTTCCGCTGTGAGATTCTGTGTTGTTTCATTTCCTTTATTTCCCTTCCTTTTCTTTTCTTAATTACCCCAATAACTATCTGCCCTTTTAATGGTTTGGAATCGACGTGTGTTTTGCCTATGTATTTGATCGTCGGTTTAAACTGTCCAAAAATTCGGGTCGTTATAGTTGGTATCAGAGCTTTGGTTTAGCGATAAACCTTGGCTCTAGTGGGGAATAACTCATTGAAATAGAGATAAACTATATGAATGAGTTGAGTGTATATGAGAGAGCGTACTTGTTATTTGATATAAAATGGTTTTATATTGTGTTAATTTGTTCCGTTGAGTATTTATGAATTCTGGTCGATACTTGGGACGCCAAGGCGTCGATAGGAATTTCTAAACACTCGAATAGGACAAACCAACACAATATCGTTTTGGAATATATCTTTATATAAAAGAATTTTTCGAATATTTATTTATTTTGATTGAATTGATTGTTAGGAGGTGATAATATTAGATTATTATCGTTATTGTTTGATTAGTCAATATTTACAACAATTGATTAAATAACAATGGATTTAGGAAAATGAAATCTTGTAAACACAATTGATAATGAATATAAATGAATTTTAACTTGGATTTGGGAATTTAAATTCCGGTGTTTGAAATTGACTTACAAGAACTTGAAAATATAATATGAGTATTATATGATAGTATATTTGAGTTGAAATTGTTTTCGAAGGATTTTTTTTTTTTATGATAAGTGTTATATTCCCTTCTCTTGACGCTAGAAAATGATTTCGGTGATGAGTGCACGCATCATCGGCGTTTATTTTCGAGAGTCCGAGTGGGGGAGACCACTTACTAGCTTGTCTAAACCTTGTTTGATTCAAATTGAATTTTTTTTTTTGTGTTCTCTATAGTATGATTTGATATATAAATTATATAAATATATATTATTTCAAAACTTGATTTGAAATGAAACCGGGATTGGAATTCTTAAGTTCTTTAATAATTAATGATTTTTTTTATAATTGTAATGAATTAATACTTAAATCATTAAGGAACTTCTGAATTGTGAAATGAGAAATAAACCTAAGAGCTAAGTGAAATATCAATTGAAGTAGAAATCCTCAGAATTAGGAAACTATGAAGTTAAAATAAAATTGAAACTGTAAAACTCACATAGTATTAAATTTCATTCTATAGCATAGATATAACTTACCAAAATATTTAAGAAGTTCAAAAATGTTATATGAATTGTTAATTGGATAATATACACGAATAAGTTTGAATAATGAAATATGCATTTAATTAATGGTTTGCGAATATAAATAAAATTGTTAGTAAATAATTGGAATTTAAATGACATTAAAGGTGATTCAAAATTATGATGAATATAAAATGGAAATACTATATGTGAATGTAAATGTAAAATTAAATTATAGTGAAATTTAGGTAATGACTAAAGAATTAATTAATTGAAAATTCAACTCTGAATAAAAAATAAAAAAAAGTTGTATGTTGTTTAGCTACATTCTATTTGCATAACTATAACTTACCAAATATTTTAAAAGTTTAAAGTGCTAATAAGGATAAGTAGAGGAATAATATACCAGTGTGAGAGTAAATAATAAAATGTGAAGATCTATTGATAGTTGTAAATATAAAAGAAATTTAAGCTGTAAAATGAATGATATATACAAGTGTATGAAAAAACAGTTTAAAATTAATGAAATATAAAAATTTTAAATGGAAAATAATTAAATTTGAATATAACTAAATGTTAATAAACTTGGAAGTGTGTGAAATTAAAATTTGACTTGGATATGTATAATTGATTTTGTGTAGATTTTGGATGGATGTTAATGTTTGATATGCATTGGTTGTTAGATGGATGGTAATTGATTAAGTAGAATTCATTGGTGTTGATGGAATTAAATAAATGAAATAAAATTTTAAAATAATTAAATTCAAATTTGAAGCAAAGTGAAATAGATATGATTGAATTCAATTTAAATTGAAGCAAATTGACTTGAATTTAAAAATGTGAATGAAACAAACTAGAATAAACCGGAAAAAAAAATTGAATGTAAACATATTGCATGGATGAATAAGAAAATAAATGACTTTGTGGTTACGATTGTTCTTAAGAAAATTTGAAGTTTTGATGGGTTGTACTTTGAAATAATAAAAGAAAATTTTTGAAAAAAAAAAACCAAAATTGTCCAGTATATGCTGAAACGAAAACAACCATAACTTTTAAATGGCTAAACGGAATTCGACGATCTCGGACTTTTCGGAAACCCTAGAAACTGTGCTACATCTTTTGTTTAGAATGTTTTGATAAATACCTTCATCCACTAGGCTTAAAACACCAATATTAGTCGCTGGCCTGGGCGAAGTAGAAATCTAAAGCACCTTAGTATTCTCACCATAACTTTTTACTGGTATATCGGATTTTGACGATCTTGCACTTTCTGGAAAGCTTAGAACCTAAGCTCCAACTTTTATTTTATAAGCTTTTCTTATTTCTGTCATTTAAGAGGTCGAAAATCTGAAATTACATTTCAGGCCTGCACTAATTGCTCGGGGCTGAAGCGTATCATTTTAGTAAAACGGCCGTAACTTTTGGACGGATGGTCCGAATTTGATAATTTTGGACATTCCGGAAAGCCTGAAACGAATGCAACAACTTTTGTTTACATTCCATTGTCAAACTTTATCGTTTTGCTGACCAAAAAAAAACTGAGTTTCGTTGCTGTCCTGGAATTGGAATTTAAGTTTTGGAGCTAAACATGTTATATGTATGTTGTTTATGCTAAGTGTATTGATCTATCTTTATATGCATGGTTCTAACTTGGTTATTGAGCATTTTAGTAGGTAGCAAAGGGGTTGCGCTTCGCTTGTGGAGCTCGCTTCTGCGCTAAAATGCAAAATGTAAGTTAAATTGCTAATAAACGCTTAATAAAAGGTACGTTCTCGGATTTCGGTTTATGTTTTGGTATATTATTGTGTTCCCCATGTTTTGGGATGCCTCATTCTTGTAATGAGATGTACATCATGCAATTTTACCACTGTGAAATTTTTTCGGTCCTAGCCGCGCAAAGGAGGTGCTGCCGAAATTTTCCGTAAATCCGGGTGTTAGAAAAATTTTCAAGATTTAAATTTTTTTTTATAACTTGTTTTGATAACTAACTTTTAAAGTTAAAAGGCGTTTGGAATAACTTAGTAAAAGCGTAGTAATGACTTTATAAATGGAATTTCATTATTTTATAAGTAGATAATTTCGAATATAATACATCTAATGTTGAATTCTATACTTAGTTCTTTTCCCTTCTCCGTTCCTTTTCGAGGACGAAAAGTTTTAAGTGGGGGAGAATGTAACGACCCGTATTTTTAACACTTTAAAAATACGAATTAAAATTAAAAAAAAAAATTGATAGAGAAAAAAAAAAACCCGAAGGAAATAAAATTTTGTGTTGTTAAATGTGAATTACAAGTTAAAATACAAAACTGAATTCTGAAATAACTTATTGGTAAATGAAATATGGATGTTAACTTATAGTGAATATAGATAATGAATTGAATGTGATTGTAAACCAAATTGGTTATGATTGTAAACAAAGGATAAATAAAATGTTACATTTAATATTGAAGTTATAATATGGAAATCAACGTAAATGAATATAATTTAATATTATTGTGAATTTAAATAAGATGATTGCTGAAGAAAATGAAAGTAAATGAATTATAAACCATTGATAATAATGCATAAGTAAATGGTTGATTCATTAATGAAAGTGTAAATCGAAATAAAAGAATTCATTTGAAATTAAATAACTTGAATTTGAATTACAATATAATTGAACGCTGAATCTAATCTAATCTTTTATATTAGATCTATAATGGAAAACTGCCTTGTAAAAGATTGTTAATTACTGTGAAATTAAAAATAGGATTTGTGAACAATTGAAATTTGATTTAAAAGTTAATAATATAAAATTGGGAATTTTATATTGAAATTAAACAGTCGAATAATTTACTTTTCGAATATTGGATTTAATTAGGTAATTAAATCGATAATTTAATAAGTTAAATTTCAGAAATAATTGAAAATCGAGTTGAATATGATTGAAAATGATTTGTAAAATTTTATCTTATCATATTGGAGTTATAAGAATGTTATAGAAATTTTAAAATCAAATTTTGAGTTAATTTGTGAAAATTGAATATTTTAATATTTAATTATCGACTGTAAAATAGCTAATTTTTGAACAGTCTCAGAATTGAACGAAACAAGTTCCATTGGGTCCGTAATAGTTAGTTATTACCGGATTTCAATTTTCGTATCAATCGGAATTACGGTTTGACCATGGCAGCTCGAAACGCGTTGAAATTGTTTTAATATTAATTTGGCGGGTTAAAATAGTCATTTTTCAAACGATCTCGGATTTAGACGAAACCAGTTTCATTGGATCCGTAATGTGATATTATTGTAAGGTTTCAAATTTCAAGTCAAACGGATTTACCGTTTGTCCGGGGCAAGCCAAAACGCATAGAAATTCGTTTAATCGGTTTAATTTAAAATTGATCGTTTATTGCCGTAACTCACACATACGATCGAATTAGCTTTCGAAACCTATTCCATTGTGTCCGGAACGTGGGATAAACCCTAGAAACGCCGGTCACCGCGCGTAAATCGGAGTTCGAAAAATCGAGTGAATAGTGATTTTCGGTAAATTTCTATAAAAGGACCCCTTTATCATTTCATTTGCACTCAAGCCCTTGTCTTCAACAGCAGCCGGCCCTAATCTCAATGGCTGAAAATTTTCGAAACTTCTTCCCTTAATATCTCTCAATCCATCAGCAATTAGCAAAAGTCGTCAACTACAAAGTTGTAGAGCACGACGAGAGCTTCAAATCCATACGGAGATGATCGGAAACGGAGCTTCGAGTCAACGGGAAATCGAGATGGAAGTCGCTGCGTTTTTCACGCAAATCGAGGTGATGAGGGGAGCCGAGTTCATCCATCTCCTGGCCGTGGGTAGCTCTTGCATAGGCGCTTCTAACGTGGGTCTCCGATCAACTTCTCGTCGAGTGATGTTGGCGAATTCGTCGGTCAAAGGTTGGAAGAGGTGGGTTGTGTTGCTCACGTATAAACCTGGGAAGGTGGAAGAAATGAAGGCACGGCTCAGATCTGAAGTGTGGGAATGAGCGGCCAGATCTGAAAGTTGTAAAAGTATGAAAGAAAATAGCAAATTAATTATATTTAAATTCGTGTAACTTTGAAAATTCATATCTTTTTCATACGAGGTCGGAAACGCGCGAAACCAGTTGCGTTGGAATCGTATGGACGAGCTCTACGCTATGGAGTTGGATTGGTAGCATGTGGAGCTAGAGAAATTTTGAGTTAAATTGAACGCCGTTCGATTTGATTTAAAATCGTAAAATCAAGGTGAGTGTTTTATAACGCTCACAACGTACTAAATATCTTTATGCTAGTTAAATTGATATTATGAAGTGATATGAATTTTATTTGTCGTTGTTTGATATGAATTTAATTGTCGTATAGCTTGTTATTTGAATTAACCGTTGAAAAATTAAATTGACAGTTAAATTGAAATTGAAATTTGAATGGCGATTAAATTACCTGACCTTGATAACTATGAAATTGCCATGGATTGTATTGTCTATTGGATGATTTATTTCGATGGATGTTATAGTTTGATATTTAAATGTTTGGATGTTTATTGCTTATATATATCCTGTTATGCATACATATGATACCGTGATTTAATTTAAGTAATATATACTCATTCTTGACATTTAATTGAAATAAATAACTACTTGGCCATAGGATAGAAAATTATATACGGACACCGAATTGGCTAAATAAATAATTTTTGAAATCGTCGATTTAAAATTTATTTAAATGTTTTGATTTAAAAGTTATAAATAGAAATCAATTTATAGAAATCGAATTTGTCGAAAAATTGAGTTGGAATGTTGAAATAAATTTTGGTTAAAAGAAATTGGTAAATAATTTAAGTTATGACTTTAAAATTTAAAATTTGGATATGATTGAATTTCGAAAATCTATTTATTTTAAAGATTGAACATTATTTCGAGCTTTGAATATTACTAAGTAAAAGTGATATGAAAATGATATTTTGAAATCGAGTTTGGAATTGAATCATATTTGGAATTTGGATTTAAACTTGAATATTGTTGGAAATTTTGTTAAGTGTTATAAATTGATATTTTGAGAAATCAAGCTCCAAATCGATATAAATTGAAATTGAATTAATTAAAGGTGAATGTAGAATTGAATTGATTTGAAGTAAAAGTTGACATTATTTTGAATTGAAATCGAAATTGAATCGGTAGAATGGAAATTGAAATTGATTTGAATTGGGAAGTTATAATTGAAATAGATTGATTTTGAAGCTGTTTTAATTTGTTTTCCAAATTACTCTGTTATATAAACCATTTTGAATACTTAAACTATTTTAATCTATTTTAAATCTACTTAACCCAATTTAAATTATTTTAAACTAATTTATCTATTTTAAATCCATTTTAAAGATTTTAAGTGTTTTTAACTATTTTAATCATTTAAAACTACTTTTAAACTACTTAAAACTATTTTTCTAAAATCCTAAGCTGGTCAATAAGGTGAAATGTTTATATCTAAATCTTGAATTTAAATATGAAATCTGATATTTTGAAAGATACGATGATATTTGAATGGATTTGGTTTTTGAAGCGAATATGATGTTTTGATATCAATTATGAATCGATTTGAAATATAAAGAGCCAAAGGTGTAATAATACGTAGTTATTAAAGAGACCGGGATCGGATATGGACATACTCTCTGTCGATACCGAAAACCACTTTAATAACTATTATACGCGGAGTGTTGATCCAGAATGAAGTGGATGGTTTGGTGAACGCGTTGACTGAAGAAAGAGAACGATTATTGGATGACCCCTGACATGACTAAAACAGGAGCCGCGCCGGGCCATTGAGGTTCGCCACCTCTAGCGGACACACTTCTTCGATACCATTTCTATTACATTTGTGATGCGATTTGGGTGCACCCCTTGATTTGGGAGTGTTGTTTCGCGGTGTTGGGGTAGCTGCTGGCTATGCCCAACATCAGTCCGGATCACGCAACTACTAGTATCCTAGTTGGTATTGCCTCATGTACCTTGTCATACTGATTATCCTATTCGCGACCACTACGTTTTGATTTGTACCTTGAGTATATGGATTGCCCTCTGGTGACTTCCGGTTTTGGGGAAACTACGGTCTTGTATATGCTCTTGGGAATAAAAATGTGTTAAGCGGTGAATGGGCGTCGCCTTAACACTATTTTGATACCTTTACTTTACTTTAGACATTATCTATATAGCGTATCTTATTGTATATATAGATAGTTTAACGGATCCTTGAGAGATGGAAAATCCCGTAACATCTCTTGAGTTATTGCACGCACGTTGACACTGGATAGGAGATGTCAAACCCCGTAAACATCTTTGACGCCGTTACACTCATATTTATTTACGATTGATTTAACTTTCATAAGGATATTTTAGTCCTGACTCGAGTGTTTTGTCTTTTCATTACGCTCGGGTCAGTCCTGAGTTTCAGATTTTTGAGGATCTATTTCTGGAGGATGAAGACGAAGATTTGGTATATTATCTACTACTATTATATTCATCCCATTCCGCTGCATTGTTGTATGATATTTGCTGTGTATGTAACTCTGATAAATGTTGTATAATAATAATCAAATGTATTCATTTCAAATGTATTCATTTAATTAACAGCTTCATGAACTGTTATTTTATTATTATACTTTAGCCTTCCGCTGTGAGATTCTGTGTTGTTTCATTTCCTTTATTTCCCTTCCTTTTCTTTTCTTAATTACCCCAATAACTATCTGCCCTTTTAATGGTTTGGAATCGACGTGTGTTTTGCCTATGTATTTGATCGTCGGTTTAAACTGTCCAAAAATTCGGGTCGTTATATAACAACAACGACAACGAAGATAATAACAACAATAGACAAACCATGTTAATAATAGAAATAACAACACATTAAGTGTTGTCCTGGTAGATAATAATGCACACGACCGTTCTAATTTATTGCTTTTATTAGAAAACGTGCTCTTGTTTGGAATATTATTTCTTTACCTACAAATTAATGTAAGGTTAAAAGTTGTTCTTTGATGAATGTTTTAAATTTGATTCATAGTCGTAATATCTAATTTGCTTTAAATTCTTGTAGGTATTATTTGTAGTTATTTCAGTTGATTACGGAGCAATTTATGCCGATAGTTGGGATATTCATATTCAAATGGATTGATCAGAAATCCTAAGTGTTGGCACTTATTGATGTTATGTGCTGAAGATGATAAATGTTTTATTGGCAAAGAATTTCCTAAAGCTGACTCATGCCACAAAGGAGCATTTTGCAATGGCTCAGGTTAAGGAAGATAAAATTGAGTCTGAATATTAAAACATATGGCAAAGTGCGGCTACCATTGTCCGACTTGTGATTGTTGTAGCACATAAGGAGCATGCATCAGAATAAGTCTCCTATGCTCCAAAAATCAAAATAAATAAAACTGATAGACTGATGTTTTCTTTTCAACATTTTCTATTTTGCCATTATTATCCTAATATTTAAAATTTCATTTACTTTCAGTTATTATGATCTGACTCTTCCATGTTTCAACTTCTTAAGGGAATGGTGATTAAAGATATTAACTTAACTGCTTGTAATTGATATTTCATTCAATACCTTATGCCATTTAGGCTAATATCCTGCGATATACTCTTTTAAATCTGTGTAAGTTAACATGAGTAACGACTTCTTGAATTTATTGTATCCTAGATCATTAGTGTTTAGCCCGCTGTAAATCCAATGGATGATAAGTTTACCATGTGCATCAGTAGTGGAATGCAGAATATACAAATATATGTGTAAATTTTATTGCAATTTGTTTTTCTTCAAAATAGAAAATAGGCGTCGCAATAGTGTCGCTAAATACTACCGACGTCATTGTGACGTCCTCAATGAATCAGAAATTGGGTGTCGCATTTGCATTGCTAAAAATTTGCGACGCCTTTAATGAATCAGTGAAGTGGCATCGCAAAGGCGTCCCTGAAATTTAACGACACCTTTTCCGCGATGCCTTAGTGATGTTAAACAATTAGTAATGTCCGTTTTTCAATGCGATTTGATGTCGTTGGGACGTCGCTAGAAAATTTGATGACGCCATAGTAATGCAAAAAGCCCATAAGAAAACCATGAAATTGTAGTAGTGTCGAATCTTGGGTATCAAAATAATTGACAATAGACTGTTAATCATTTGTAAGCCGAGATACGTATAAAGTGAAGGATAGGCATTAACATGATAAGATACAAGACATTCTTATTTTGCATCTTATCGATATAGTTTTAAGCCTGTGCTTTAGAGGTAATTATGTAATTTGTTACATAACATAACTTTTGATAGGATAGAGAACTCGAGGGTTCGGGGAGGAGATTGCTAACAACCAGGGTATTGGCAACTGAAAAGATCAAAAAGTTCATATTTTATTTAAATATATATGTTGTGTAATCCCTCCATCATCATATACATATTTAGAGCCCTTTATAATTCCAAAGATAGCCCATGTCTCGAGGATAGACTTATACGACAAAAGTATCACATGAGTGTGGTGGGTAATAGGTAGACGTAGCGAGGCCGACCAAAAAATTAAAATTTCAATCTATTTTATCGACCTCCTCAGAGCCCGCTATCATGCGGAAGCCTCATGCACTAGGTTCCACATTTTATTATCGGCTGGTAAGGGAACGCCAAAGCGAGCTAGGTAATGGATGGCGGCTACTATGCTGGTGGCGATGGATTAGAAGAGGTCGCTAAAGTTTTAGAGTTGGACGAAGATGATGGTTTCAATGTTAGAGCGCAATGCTGTTTCAAAAATGATGCGGTGATGGTGGTTAATGAGGAGCGACTTCAAATTTGGGAAGAAGAAGGTAAAAAGTAAACATACATATTGTCCAATATCGATTTTATATATATTTTTTTTGAAAAAAAAAGTTATGCAAATTCCTACTCATAATGTTATAGCTCGTAATATTATTTTATAGTGGTATTATGTTAATTTTAATGAATTTATGGATAAAATATATATAATTTAGCTCATAATGCTATTTTATAGTGGTAGTTTGTGCATTGTAGTGTGGATTATGAATTACAGTAGCAGTTTTTGAACACCTGTAGTAATTTATGAACGGAAGTAACATTTTTTAAATAAGTGTTTATTTTGGCTAAATATGTTGTTTTATAACAACATTCATGAACTGCACTAACAATCTTTGATTTGTAGTAATACATTATTAAATGTAATGTCATTTTGCAAATAAAGGTTGTAATCGTATATTACAATTTTATTTCGTGGTAAGATTTTATAATTTAATGTTATGGTATAGTAGCATTTTTGTATTTGTTAATCTTTTTTACATGATTTTTCATATATATTGTAAGTATCAGTTTGTATTGTTAAATGATATTATATGGTATCATTTTGCAATATCATACGTATTTAGTAGCATTTTTAATTTAATAAAAATATAGTGTTTACTTTTTTGTTTTGCCCTCTAATAGCAGTTTGCGTTTAAATGATACTGCTTAATAGCATTTTGTAATTGTTGAATTAAAAAATAATATAATATTCATTCTATCAACGAATTTATCAACATATTGGAAGTCCCATTCGCACTAGTGCAAAGAAGTTCTAAGAAGTACACATTGAACATCACATAGTAAAATACAGAAAGTAAATCACCAATAACGACCTACCTTTTTGACCATCGAAAGTTGACACCAAACACTATATCCGCTGGGAAGTTATAAACCCCGACCTTACAATTGCTGATATGGATATTATATAATCCAGCGAAGACTAAAACACTGCCATAAGTGAACCTCGAGCTTCACTCCAAGATGTCCATAACACCAAAGCCAACCTAGAAAAAATACTCAGCCTGACTCGAGCATTATAAAAAAATAACACCCAAATTAGTCTGAAAATACCAGCATGAGAAAACTCAAATAATGAAGAACATATAATGCTCTATGGGACCACGCCGCTAACGCAGAATGGGTTTTCTCCCATATAAACAATAACCAAACATAATCATGAAAAAGAATGATAGGAAACAAATACAATCATGGACGATGGGCAAAAATAGTATAAAGATCCAAACATGAAAGAATGGAAACAGTCTTAACAAAATACAAACCGGACAGAATGGATAAAACAAGATAATAGTTCAAACTTGATAGAATGGGAAAAACCAATAATTAAACACCGTGAAGAGTGGTTGACTCTTCCTATTGCAATTAAAGAAAAATAGATTCAAAGGTCTGAATCAAATAAAAAAAGGAAAATTCCCAACAAATGACTAGGAGGGTGCATCCCCCTTAAAGGAAGTACGCCTCTATAAATATACTTGAAAACCCCAAGACTCCAAGCCGGACCCCACCAAATCTTACCGAGAATCCGAATATTTCATATCTAAATCACAATCATTTTAAGGTGATGGTACACCAAAGTCTAGACGGAATGTGAAAATACCCTAACGGGAGCAACCTCACGTAACTTGGCCTCCCAAAAACACGCGCTTTGATTTAGTTATTTCCGAAAAAGGATAATAAAGCTCAAAGAACAGCAAATCGTTTTTAAGGCGACGATACACCATGAAGAAAGTTGAATCCGATAATTAATAAATCAACCATCGAGGATAATTAAATTGATCGTGTATGAAAATTAAATATCATACATTTAACACCACTCGTTAATTCCAAACAAGTGTAATCTCTTGATTGAAAATGAAACCAGGTAAGTTGAGGTATTATACCTTTAGGCATCGCCTTAACGATATTTTTAACCTTCAAGGTAAAAATGAGTCCAAACTTTAATGCTTGGCATTAAAATTATGACGAAATCCTTTCTATATAAGCGCTAATTATTACAGAACAACTTCTCCATAATAGAGTTGGGCTATACTTTTTAAAACTGAATCGATGCTTAATTTCCATATTATATTATTGGCGAAAAACTTTTAGAAATACTTTTTAAAGGGTTCTTTTAAGAGACAAATTTTATAATACTAAGTGTATTAAAACAAGATCAAAATAAATGTCATTAAAACATTGTTTACTATAAACCCAAAACAATTTATACTTCTGTATTTATAAATAATTCCTCTTCAAAGGATTTTCTCATTTGAACCATCATTTGTAAATTTAAAACAATATTTATTATCCTAAAGGAAAATAAAACAATTTAAATACCTTTATCAATTTATACAATATTGATTACCCTAAAAGATAATTAATCACATTTATAATCTCTTTTAAATTAACAAATCTGTTATCTTTAATTAAATGGTTAATTATTTTCAAATGCTTTTATGTCATTAGTAAATTAACTTTAAAATCTTTATTAAATTAGTTTGTTAACTTTAAAATCACTAAATCAGTTCATTAACTTAAAATACTTTTATTGTATTACTTAATATACTTTAATCACTTTTTATTAAATTAATTGATTAGCTTTAAATATCATTAATTATAAGGATTTATTAAATTCAAATAATCACTAATCAAAATGAATAATTAATCTCAAACATCAGTAATTAAAATGATAAAATAATTTTAAATGCCTTTAATTAAAATAATTAATTAACTTCAAATAATCAATAAATTCAGACCTCATTAGTTAAAATGATAAATTAAAACATCATTTGTTACAATGATTAATCAACTATAAACCATTATCAATTAAATACTTAATTAATTTCAAAAATCATTTGTTAAAACAATAAATTAAATTTTAAAAAATCATTAATTAAAATTATTAATTAAAGGCTAAAATCATTAATTAAAATGGCTTAATTAAATCAAAATCTGATTGATTAATTAATTTCGAACTTCAATAATTCGAATGGTTTATTACATTCAAATATCATTAATTAAAAAGATTAATTACTTTTAAATATCATTAATTAAAATGATTATTAATTTCAAATAACATTATTTAAAATTATTATGAAACTCCATTATCATTAATTATTATGATTAATTAAATTCAACCTCATTTAAATAAAACATAAACCAATTTTAAACATCAATTAAATTGGTTAATTTTGATAAATTGGTATATCTAATCAAAACAAAGGTTAGACTATGACGATATTAATATGGATAAAGATTCAAAAACATAGACGAGCACTTGAGATACAAATTACAGTAAAGAATTATAACATCTTCATTGTGTTGCATTAAAGGGTATACGAGGTTATTCAATACATTTGGTCCTACTTTGCGTGAATGCGTTGACTAGATGTTAGTACAAAAATTCAATAACAAATCATGAAAGTGATTGATAAGATATATAAGTTTTCCATTTTCACAAATGAATTTTATAAGCCAACTGTAGCACACATTGATAAATTTGTGCACATATTTTCCTTAATAAATAAACCAATAAAAATGCAAACAATCCTTAACAAGCTGAAATACCAGAGTACAGAGTAATATATCTTTGATCCTTAAAAAACACTGTTGTTCATTAAAGACAAAGGTTTTTACAGAATACCATCTATAAGAAAACCATAAAATGGCCGTAACAAATTTACATCATTCATATTTTTTTTTGAAACAGGTACTTTATTAACAAAAAAGAGCATATATTTCCATGATATGTCTCATTAAAACCTTGCAATCCCCCTAACCTAATCGGGTACCTTACAAGGAAAAAGAGTTCATATCACTTCCATATATTAACGATACAAAATTGAATAGACGGATCCAAATTATTGAACAGATGGAGGAGTTGAAACAAAGTATGGGATATACTCAAAATCCGTAGTAGCAACTTGGTCGGTTGACAGAAAACAAAACTACAATGCAAAAGTTTAGCCTTCATGAGGGAAAGGACAGAATCTTCATAATAGATACGCAAATAAACTTCTTTCGCGAGTTGAAAACAAAAACATAGGGACAAAAGGCAGTGGCACAGATCTCGAGCAGGTAGATCTAATAGAGCTGAGAACAAAAGGAGACATTAAAATCTTAGAAAGGGAGGGATCAGTAGCATCCATAGGGGAGATGGATAAGATCAGGAGGGATGCTGACGTTCCGAGGGCCTGCTGACGATGTTCCAGTTATCGAAGATAAGTTTCGAATCTCTACTCATTTCTCTATCCTTGATTATGTACCGCGTAAGAATTTTAACATCTTGATTTATCAGGATGCTTCTGATCGAGGTTGGCATTTCAGTACCTTTGAAGATCCTGTTGTTTCTCTCGCACCAGATGTTCCAAATCAGGGAAGTGAAAGCAATGTTGGTGATTTGGCTAATTAACGCTTCATTCTTGTTTCTTTTACTTATGCATTCTAGAATCTGGTTAATATTGAAGTTGAGATTGAAATCTAAGTTCAATTTTTTCATGGTATTTTCCAATAATCTACTTGAGTACCGGCAGTTGAAAAAAAGATGGTCTCTGTCTTCAAGTTGATTTGAGCATAAATTGCACTGTTGGTCAATGTTTGTGTTCCATTTACTAATACGAACCTTGGTTTTCAATTTATTTTGGATGGCCAGTATAGAACATGTTGACATTTTAGGAGCGCATCCCTTACCCCATATGATCATTGTCCAGAAATGTTCTGATTGCTTTTTTCTTAGGTGATTCCATGCCGACTTCATTGTAAATTGTCCATTGTTACTGGGGATCCAGTTCCAATAGTCTTTTTGCAACTGTGGTTGAATGTTAATATTGTGTATGGCTTAATGGTACTGAGTTGGAACGTAATTAAAGTTTTGTTTCCATTTACTGTTAGACATCAATTCAGATACTTTTTTGTCATGTCCTCTAACTACTAACATGGCATTCCAGCCTATGTTATCTATTAATGAGGATCCATTGATCCAAGGATCAAACCATAAGCTTGTGGTACCCCCATTGACAATGTTTTTGGTAATGAGACCTTTGCACCACTGTCTTGCTCGAAGTAATGTTTTCCAAGTATATGATGCAGTAGGGTTTATGTTAGCATTCCAGAAGTTTGCATTTTTACAGTATTTATTTTGAATCCATTTAGCCCATAGAGAATCACAATTGATAAATTTCCACAAAAGATTGATAACCACTGCTTTAGAAATATCTTCAATTTTCCTTATTCCAAAGCCACCTTCAATTTTAGTTCTACACACTTCTACCCATTTCATTTGGTGAGCTTTAGATTTCCATAAAAAATTTGCGCACAAACTATCAATTCGTTGCATAACTGTCAGTGGAAATTGTGTGAACTGGAGCCAGAACTGCAATATTGGGTGAATTACAGTTTTTATTAATTCAGCTCTGCCACTAATGTTTAACATCTTGTTGTGCCAATGATTAAACTTTTTGTTTATTTGGTCTATCAACCCTCAACTCATGGAGTGTTATCAACTTAGTTTTCAGAAAATGAAATTTCACATAATAAAATACTGGGTGCCGATCATCAATTCGTCTAATTTCTATAGTAAATGCATATATTTCAAGTAATTGTGTGACAAGAACAAGGAGGGTGGCTGAAAACCAAAACAGGACAAATTTCTTCAAAGTTAAGTATGAACATCTTTTACCTCTTTTAATTCTCAAGTTCAATCCTAGTATATACTGATATGACCTTTTCCCATTGATGTAGCTCCAAACCCAATGGATCGATGCTCTAGCCCTAAAACTGAATGTCAATAATACACGAATATTCTATCCTTGTTGAGGAATAGAAATTTAAATGCATTAGAAAATTATGAAATATTATCAACTTAGTTTAGTTGAGAACACAAAATAATAACTTAGTTGTTGTACCAAAGAGGCAACACCACCTTGAACTATACAATTACAGCACATTAGTTACTAGACTAGTAGATGACAAAAATGGTAAAATCAAGGTCAAGAGATTCAACTGCTCCTGCACTTATATTAAAAGTGTATCCGTGCATCAAATTATCGAACTATTTCAATACACCAACACCGGGTAGGAAAGTAAAATATTTAATATCTCCAAGTGGAACGCATAAAATGAAAAATAAAAAGTCCCACATTCAAAAAAGTAATTTGATAAAGGTAGGTTGCTAATAACATGACCTTTCTTTCCAGAGCAGCAAATATATGTTGGTAGAAATTAAAATTTTTAAATAGCATGCTAAATATTATACGAGGGATTAGCAACCCATATTATTACACCATTATTTAGCATTACACCTTAACAAATAAGATATGTTAATTAATGTTTTTTTATCTTTCAAAACACCACTGAGGCTATCTTTGGAAAACACGTTGAGATTAAAAAAAAACAACACACACAAAATACACTTGGATGCAAGTAATTTCCCACAGATAATGTTACGATAACAAGTAATTATTCTCATCTATGCATAACTTTAAACTACTATTTTGGAAGATCGTTCATTCAAAGAGTTCATAACTAGATTCCTTATCATTATGTAACTAAGTGCGCTCAAGCATCTAATATTATAATAATAAAAACTAATCAAGTTAGAGCCTGTATGTTATTTAATTAATTATACGTGACATGAGCTTTATTAGAGAGATATGACATGCATTTTTTAGGCCTCAAATATCATTGTAACAAAAGGAATTTACACCCCAATTTACAGCGGATCAACAAAAGATATTATCAACCAAAAACATAAGATCAAATTTGTACGAACTTTATTGAAGTGATAATCAAACCCAACTAAAACTTATTTCTGCAAAAAGGGTGCTCTACAAAAAAAGAGATACGATACGAAAGAAAATTTTAATTTGGTAATGGGCCGGGGTCGTGCGGCCGCGTTCCCCCAAAGCAACAAATAATGATGTCCATTCTCCCACTTGGGGAGATGGTAACCCAATGCATTTCCAAAGTGCAATGGAAACCACTCGGCTAGGCCTGGGCCTTCACGATCACCCATTGACCCCATCCAGGTAAGTATGGAACTTAGTTGCACTACATGAACTATTTATTACTTGTCAATGCCAGCCATTATGTTAGTTTCTATGATATGGGACTAGTAAGCACTTCCAATTGTTTTTTCTTCCCTTTTTACTTGGCTATATCTGAACTAAAATAGGAGTTTAAAGTTTGCATTGATGAATGATCTTCCAATGTGTGATTTCTCTTAGAAAATGTTATGATAATATGTAATTATGGTAATGTTTACTTTATTAACTTCCTATGAATACATGTTAAGAAAATGGAAAAATAAAGCATCAAACAAACCTCATAATAATATTTCAGAATATCCAAGTCATCGTCTTCATTTGTTTTTACGAGCCCTGAGAATTTAAACCATTTTAACTTTGTCGACACATCTGTCTCTTGAATTCACTATATTCATTTCTATCAACAAAATTCATCGACATGTTAGGAGTAACATAACCCTAGCACAAGAAGATTTTAGCAAACGCAACTTCACTAGCAAAATACAAGGTGTCAATCATCTTTACCTAATTTCTACAGAAAATGTACATGTTTTAAAGAATTGTGCAACAAGAATAAGGAGTGCACCTTATGGCCTATTATCAAAAAAGACAAATTTCTTAAAAGTCCAATTATGAACTTTTTTACCATTTTCAATTCCCAAGTTCAATCCTAGGTCTATTATATGCTGATATAATCTTCGTTCTCATTTATGTAGTTGCTATACTTGTAATTTATTTTAGGTAAATATGTGATTTAGGTGCTCAAAACCTAATGGCTTAATGCTCTAACCTAGAATTGGATGTCGACACTAATACACGAAAATCATAGCCTAGTTCAGAAATAGAAACCCATATGCATTGGAAAATTATGTAATGTTATCAATACAGTTAATTTGAGAACAAAAAATCATACCTTAGTTGTACCCAAAAGGCCCTGTTAGTAGTTACATCAAACCCGTTTTAAATAACTAAGCAATATGTACCCCCATCTGTTAAAGAATATCAAGCTAAAGTTCTAAAATAGGGTTTTGTACAGTTGCAGAAAATCTGTTACCAGACTAGCAAAGTCAAGTTCAACGGATTCCACCACTCCCGAGTTGATATTAAAAGTGTATCCATGCACCAAATTATTGAACCATTTGAAAGAGCACTATAAAGAATTGAATAAAAAAACTTTAAATAACATGATCATCGTAATTTACAGTTAACAACACTAATTTTCTTCTACATGATCCCTTGAAGATCACAAAATAAAGGTATGTGAAAGATGGGTGCTAAGGGGTTAGCAAAATTAGGAGTTAATTAAGGCGGTTTTCTGTATTTAAGCCCGCCAAAAAAAATAACAACCACACATCTTAGAACTCACCTTACCAATACTGCAACATGCTAGCCGTCACAACTTCATACCCAACCTAAAATGTAATGCATGTTATTACTGAATAAGGTCACTAATAATAACTACCACAAAGAAATAATATTAATCCCGAGAATCCCTCAATAAAATAGGGAAACTACATGACACTATAAGCAGATGACAATATAATGAGAAGATTTATACTGCTAAGAAACTGGAAAGATACACTGTTAAGCTATGTTGTGACTTTTCAAAATATATTTCACTGAGTGAAGATCGATGAAGTTGGAATACTGCAATAATTGACAATTATTTTAGAACTGCAAGGACATCATGGACAAACATCTAGCTTAATCATTTGATAATTACAAAAGTGCACTAGCAAAACAATTTTAGTATAGCATATGGATTTTGGTTCAATAAGGATCCATGGCTTTTGTTTATTAATGACCCCACCTTAAACTGCCATTAGAAATTTGCTTACCACTTAATAGTTAATTACTATAATATAGTCATTATCATTTATCCTATTTTTAAATCGATAAACTTGTATCATCTTTGTGGCTAATTAAATAAAGATATTAAAGATGTCTAATTTAAAAATCAAGTTGATACAAGCACACGAGGTATATCATCAACAAATATGTATAGCCTTTCTATGAGAAAGATTAGGGGTCCATACTGAAATATCTAAGCCAATAGTTTCAAGCTTGTTTTCCATCATAGACCATTTTGGCAAGAATAACTTCCCTACCTATATGGTAAGAAGACCGAGTTAAGCTACTAAAACTCAATAAGTTGTAGGTGTAATGGATAAAATGTAGTCTTTACAACATATATCCATATGGAGACATGCAGGAAAATTGCTTTACATTAATTAAAGTTTAAATTGTTTATATTTAATTTGGTTAAGTACCTTTTACATTTTATCTCAGTTATATTGATGCATAACGAAAGGACATAATGGTAAGGTGAACATTTTGTTCTTTGGGTCAGTGTTTGTGTCTTGGACATAGTCTGTTAGAATGCATATTTTGTAAAAAGCGACTTAAATATTAATTTTGTAGGCTAATTTGGAAACTAATTATAGACTAATATGCATTGTGTATATAAACTTATTATTTATCATATATTTACAAATAGAATACAAACAAAGAAAACTCATAACTAAAACTCCCAGAAAAATCTCGTGTGCACGTGCACATGTGTGCTTGCACGTGCATGCAGGTGCGCTAAGAATAACCCTTGAGCTAAATTATTTTGATAAAAAATCAATTGAACCCCAGTTCTTCATTTAGTATCAGTTATCTTTAGTGTAATTTTATCTTAATATTACGTTTAACTTACATGCATAATACACTATTATTAGATGGTTATTGTAAAGTTTTGAAATAACATACTTTTAATAATCGACATATATAGAAAATTATTTCAATTTTGTGTGCATAAAGATTAAAATATGTAATATTAAATAAACTGTTGCTTAAAAAACTATGTGAAAAAACTATACAAATTTATTATCATATTCGCTTAGTTTCTAAATGTGGATACTATGGTAATGTTGGGTGCGTGGCTCAGGGATTAGCAAAAATTATCGAACAGCATTAGAATAAAATTTTGTTCTCGTCAACTTCACCACTTTCTTATCTCCTTTTTTGACAGAGATATTTTAGACATCACATGTTACAACAAAATACCGTGGCACTATTTTTTGTTCCAAGAACACAACTAAGAATATTTTATATTAAAGCCATAAATGTATAAATGTTTCTAGTATATATCTAATGAGGGTAAAAAAATTAAATTTTCTTTTCTTGAATAATAAGATAGATAATGATAACGTGTAGATAAAACAGAATGTTTTTGTTAGGAATAAATATTATGTGACTTTTGCTACGTCTTTAGTACGTGACATGAACTCTTGATTGACACTGAATACAGGCATTTTATATGTACATGTGTATGAGTGGAGATATACTTGTAGATGTATATATGTATATACTATTGATATATACTATTGATTGACACCAAACCCTGACATCATATATGTACATGTGCTTGTAGATGTATATATGCATATATATACATATTCATGTGAGGGGGTCCACTATGGTTCAATTGTATGCATCGGCTGATTAAATAATAAACATGGCATGTTATTTATATCTTTAAACTACTAGATGTCTGATCTCCTGTCTATGTTGCAATAACAATTATATCGCGCTATTAGAGAGTTTAGGTTCCTCTCCGGTATGTGTATCAGCATTCGATATTAAATTGGCGGTGAAAAATCATTTGAAATATTGACATATATTATTAAATGTATTGGTTTGATAAACATTGTTGCCCAAACAATGTATAACTTGCCATGTCATGAAATGTAATTGTCCAGCCGGTTAAAGGGGCAAACCAATTTATTTTCTTTCTTCAAACTGCTAATTGAATGATCTCATGTCTGTTGGAAGAAAAAGCTTTTTGCAACTAGAATGATTATCCCCCTCCACCTTCTGCAATATGTAAATGCTCCTACATTAAATACTCATTTGAAAACATCACATATGACGACGTTTGTTTCATTTCAATTTTGTTATGAAATGCAAGTCGTATTGTTCAACTTCATATTTTGCGGACTACTTGTTCTATTATCATGGAACTTTTTGAATGCTCAGTGGCATCTAGAAGAAAAGTGAATCACACACTTGGTGAATAGTATGTATTTATATTCATGTGACGAGAATTACCACTACAATGTATCCATCAGGCATGCTTTTTAAGCCTTTAACTAAAAGCTAACACCAAAAACCTTTCGATGTACTAACCATATCCTCCGAATCATGTACAAAGACCAAATAAGTGAATTTAAAGGCATTAGAAATGACAATCAAGCACATTATGTAACTTTCAACTACTATTTTGGAAGATTCATAGTTCAACGAATTCAGAACTTGTTAATGCCAGCCATTCTATTAGTTTCTATGATATGGGACTAGTAAGCACTTCTAGTTGTTTTTTTCTTCCCTTTTTAGTTGGCTAATATCTAAACTAAAATAGTAGTTTAAAGTTTGCATTGATGAATGATCTTCCAATGTATAATTTCCCATATAAAATGTTATTATAATGTGTAATTATGATAATGTTTACTTTATTAACGTCCAATGAACACATGTTACAAAAATGCAAAAATAAAACATGTAACAAACCTCATGATAATATATCGAAAGATCCGAGTCATCGTCTTCATTTGTTTTTACGAGCCTTGAGAATTTCAACCATTTTAACTTTGTCGGCATAACTGTCTCTTAAATTCACTATATTCATTGCTATCAACAAAATTTGTCTACATATTTTGAGTAAACATAAGCCTTAGCACAAAGAAGATTTGAGAAAACGGAACTTCGCATAGCAAATACAAGGTGTCAATCATCTTTAAATCTAATTTTTACCGTTTTTAAGATTTTGCAACAAGAATAAGGAGTGCACCTTATAGCTAATGCCAAAAAAGACAATTTTTCAAAAGTCCAATTATGAACTTCATTTACCTCTTTTAATTCACAAGTTCAATCCTAGGGCTATTAAGAGCTGATATAATCTTCATTCCCATTGATGTAGTTGCTATACTTGTAATTTGTTTAGGTAAATATACGATTTAGGTGCTCCAAACCCAATGGATCAAGTTGTAACCTAGCATTGAATGCTGATAGTAATACACGAAAATGATAGCCTACTTAAGGAATAGAAAGCCATATGCATTAGAAAATTATGTAATGTTATCAACATAGTTGAACTTGAACAAAAAATCTTACCTTAGTAGTAGTACTCAAGAGGCCTTGTCAGTAGTTGCATCAAGATCGTCTTAAGTAACTCAGCAATATGTACCCCCACCTGCTAAATAATACCAAGCTAAAGTTGTAGGGTTTTGTACAACTGCAGATAATCAGCTACCATATTTGTAGGATGACAAAACGCAAAAAACAAGTCCAATGGATTCCACCTCTCCCGAGTTGATATTAGAAGTGTATCCATGCTCCAAATTATCGAACCATTTGAAAGAGCACTATAAAGAATAGAATTAAAAAACATTAAATAGCATGGTCATCGTAATTTGCAGTTAATTGTACTAATTTTCTTCTACGTAGAGCCTCAAAGATCCCAAAATAAAGATCTGTAATAGATGGTGTTCTAAGGTGTAGCAAAGTCTGGAGTTAATTAAGGCGGTTTTCTATATTTAAGCCCAGCGAAAAAAAATGACCACATCTTATAACTCACCTTACCAATATTGCAACATGCTAGTCGTCACAACTTCATATCCAACCTAAAATGTAATGCATGTTATTACTGGATAAGGTCATTAATAATAATAACTCCATAAAGAAAATCAAATGAATACTGAGATTCCCTCAATAAAATAAAGTAACTACATAAGCTGATGACAATATAGTGAGAAGATTTGTACTGCCAAGAATCGGGAAAGATACCTGTTGAGCTATGCTGTGATTTTTCTAAATATTCACTGACATAAGATCAATGAAGTTGGAACACTGCAATAATTGATAATTTTTTTAGAAGCGCAAGGACATCATGGATAAACATCTAGCTCAATCATTTGATAGTTACAAAAGTGCAGTAGCAAGACAATTTTAGTATAGCATATGGATTCTGTCTCAATAAGGATCTAGGACTTACGTTTATCAGAGTCCCCGCCCTAAACTGCCATGCTAATTACTAAATTCTTTTTTTTATCAATATGGTTATTTATCACTTTATCCTATTTTCAAATTGATAAACTTGTAACATCTTTGAGGCTAATTAAATAAAGATATTAAAGATTTCCGATTTAAAAATCAAATTGATACAAGCGCACGAGGTATATCATCAACAAATAAGTATAGTCTTTTTATGAGAAGAATTAGGGGTCCATGCCGAAATATCTAAGCCAATAGTTTCAAGCATGTTTTCAAAAAGCATGTTTTCCATCATAGACCTATCTTTGACAAGAGCAACTTCCCTTACCTATATGGTAAGAAAACCAGGTTAAACAACTAAAACTCAACAATATAGTCTTTACAACATATAACTATATGGAGATGCAAGAAAATTCATTTACAGTAATTAAAGTTTGAACGATTCATATTTATGTTTTTAAGTTACATTTTATTTTGGCTATGTTTATGCATAAAGGAAGTCATAACAATAAGGTGAACATTTTGTTCTTTGGGTCACTGCTTTGTGTTTTGGACAGTCATTTGGAATGCATATTTCGTTAAAAATCCACTTAAATATGACTTATTCCAAACTTCTAGTATCACTTGTCTCCGTAACTTTGCTTTTCTCTCACTTATCGGAACCATTAAATACAAAATAAGATTTTACACTGAACGAATCAACTCAATTTTGGCCAAAGAGCACTAACAACAAAGTATTTAAATAGATCCAGTTTTTGACATGATTATTTACGCAATACTTAACAATGTTATACCATCAGCCCCAAAATAATGGATGCAAGGATGTCCACTGTAATTTGTAAGTAATGTTATCAATCATGTATGCTTGTTAAGATTTTAACCTAAAGTTAGCATCAAAAACCTCTCCGTGTACTAACCATATCCTTCGAGTCATGTGCAAAGACCAAATAAGTGAATTTAAAAGAATTAGAAATGACAATCAAGCACATAACAGGCTATTCATAAAAATTTCCCCAACACTGGATCAAAGGAAAATAAAAAAAATTAATGTTTCCAACTGGAATGCATAAAATGAAAATTCAAATGTCTGATATTCAGTTGGTATCAATCATAACACACATTTAAGAATTATAAACAGATGATATAACCAATTCTCTTTCATTATTCAAAAAATAATTTAATAATGGTAGGTTGCTAATAATATTACCTTCCTTTTCAGAGGATTAAAACTATGTTGATAGAAATTAAACTTCGTGAATAGCGTGCCAAGTATTATACCGGGGATTAACAACCCATGTTATTACACTATCAGATTTACCGTTGCACCTGAACAAACAATGTATGTTAATCATTGTTTCTTTTTTTCTTTCGAAACACCGTTTGGTTTATATTTGGAAACACACTATTGGTGGTATAAAAAACAATTACTCCAAATACACTTGGATGTAAATAATTTCCCATTAAAAATGTTACGGTAACGTGTAATTATGACCATCAATGCAAATTTTACACAACTATACTGGAAGATCGTCCATAGATCAATGCATTCAGAGCTAGATTCCTTATCACTATGTAACTAAGTGCGCTCAAGCATCTAGTTTTCACCACGTTCAGTATTTAGCAGATGCAGAAAAAAATATAATTAAAAAACATGATTAAATTGGAAGGTGTATGTTATTTAAGTTTATTACAAGTGTCGTAGAATTTACTAGAGAGATGACATACACTTTTTAGACTAAAAACATTAAAACATCAAGAAACAAAAGAAATTTATATCAGACTACCACAAGACATTGTCAACGAAAAACATAAGATCAAATTTATATGGATTTTATGAGAGCAAAATCAAACCCAATAAGACGTATGTCTGCAAATAAGGTTCTCTACAAAAGAGAAACACAATAACTATAATGGTTTTTAACTATCACAACTCAAAACAGTAGACAAAAGAAGACGTTTAATTTTGTAATGGACAGGGGACGCGCGAACTCGTTCCCCCAAAGCAACAAATAATGATGTCCACTCTCCCACTTGGGGAGATGGTAGCCCAACGCATTTCCAAAGTGCAATGGAAACCACTAGGTCAGGCCTGGGCCTTCATGATCATCCATCACTACAACAAAACATTCTTTTTACAAAGGGCAATGCCCGTTGTAATATGGTTTTCGCAACGGGCATGTGCCCGTTGTAATAGGCCTCGTTGTAATAGATCTACCACATTTTAAAACGGACAAAACACGTTGTAAAAACCGCTGTAGTATATCTTTTTACAATGGGTTATGACCGTTGTAATAGACTATAATACAACGGCCATAACCCGTTGCAATAGACTAACCATAATAGTTGCATAGCCTGTTTCACAACATGCATTGACCGTTGTAAAAAGCATATATGACAACGCACATTGCCCATTGCAAAATAAATGCAAATTAAAAAAAATTACAGCAGTATCCATGTAATACATCCATACTAATACTTCACATTTCATACAAACCACAACAGTACAAACATCATTTTCATGCACCTTACAACTGCTATATACAACATCCCTTCTCAGAGTCATTTTTTCATATCATACACACTGCTCCTTCATCCTTGACCTACCAGTCTACCACCTCTAACTACAGCAACCAATCCACCGCTACACTACAACCAACAATCTTTCCGCCTTACTGTCTTCCTGTTCTTCCAACACATATAACATCATCTTTGACTGCCTGTAACTCCAACCTTGCCGCAACTCCCTTCAATCTGGCATACTACACATTGCCACTTGCTGCACAACCCAAACGTGCACATCCAGACTTCAAATATCATCTCCCCACTGTTCAACTACAACTACCCCTACCACTTCACTGAATACTTCAATCACCATTCAAACTGACAACATACCCATCCCCTACCTACTTCCATTATCATACAATCTAACAGTGCCAACATACCTTTACAATTCACCACTTTTAACTACCTGAACTCCTGCCACACCTTCTAACTTCTCACTAACCACTTCTACTTCTTTCAATTGTCCACTGCATCTCTCTACTGTCCTGCAAACAACCCATCATCCCATTCCAACTTCTTTAATCACCTTCATTAACTGGCATCTCAGTGCAAGTCTCCATACTGCACATATTACCATAATTCTTTTGACACATTGTTTTCAACACAACTGGGAAAGAAAATGAATCATGTGAAGCAAAAAATTTGAAAAACTCACAAATTAAACATATTCAGAGAAGAAGACCCCACTTACTTCTTAAAAGAAGAGCTCCCTATAGGTTTGAATTTTGAAGAGTTTATTGACAACATTGCTGAAGTTATCATTGAAGAATTACCTAAATACAAAGAAAAAACAGATATATCAAGAATGTTACTAGAAATAAGAAGTACATGAAAATACTTTAAAAAAATTAACAATAGTGTAAATTCTCCTTTTAAAAGAAGCTTGAGGAGCAGTAGAAAAGTTAAATGATTATCGATTCATGGAACGTTAGTGATATGAGTAACGGTAAATGTATACTCATACTCCTAATGAAATATAAACCAGCCATGGTTAGTTTATTAGAAAATAAACTAAATGATATGAAACTTATGTAAAAGTTACAACCATACAGGGTAGCTAATACTAACAATTCTGCAGGTTCTCTAGAGGAAGAATTTCATTAATATAGGATTAAACTATATGGAATACATCTAAATTATCCGAATCTATGTAACATCTCATGGTAGAGTCAAATAATCCTAAGGATTCTATTTTATTTTTACAATAATCCTAAGAATACTTTTCAAACGTTCCTATGCAAAGAAGTTTCATACTGGTATATAGCATATACTTGCGTGTGTATATACAAGATCCATTTCTTGATCCCTGTATATATTTCATCATATATTCCTGCATTCTTCCTCATATCAAAATAAAAAATGGCTGTTTCAAACAGCAACTTCAATCAACTGCCATCTATTAAACTTCAATCAATAAAAAACCAAGAGTGGAAAAGAAAATGCAGCAATATTACTGTAACTTCTTTACTTGCAGATAAAGCAGAGAATGCACTGATTACTGGAAAAGATGATGATGGGTTGATAGATTGTGTACCTCTCTCTTAATGCACTTGAGAAGAGCATCCAATTTTGACATTCTTAAACCTCCAAAGAGTACTGAAATTGAATGATGGACGATGAATATAGAAATAGCGATAGATCGAACAATAACGAGCTGCAGATTCTTTGCAATGCTTGCGGTTGTAGGAACACTGGCCGGCTCAGTAATATGCTTTGTCGAAGGTTGCTTTCTTATTTGGAATCTTATGTTACGTGCTTCCTTGCACGTGTAGTGTCTCGCCAATTGGACCAGGGTATGACGCATACTGCAATTGAAGCCATAGGTACTTTCTTACCTGCTGTATTACATGTGAATATTAAATAATAATGATCTATAAACTAATTTTCTTCAAACCAATTTTAATATAACAGATATGTTTTGGAAATACAAGTCGATTTATTATGTTTTATATTACAACTCTTTAATTTGGTGAAGAGAACGAAAGTCTAAGAATATAGTTACTTCTATTATTGTCCATTATACGTATAAGTTATGTTAATTTTGCAATGTCAGATTTGTTTGTAGATACTATGATAATGAAGGTAGTCAAACTAAATATTTTAAGGTGTTGAATCAAAGGCAAAACGAGGTGCTCAACTATTAGAAAAGCAGAAAATTGAACAGACAAAGATTTCGAGTTGCAATTCAAAATGGAGTGATCCAGAGGGTGGGAAGACACCAACTAATTTTTGTTGTTGTATTTTCTATATTTGTAAATTATTCCCATGCATTCTTCACGATTGATTGATTGACTTTTATAGGAACTATGCGTTAATAGCCAACTGGGGACAAATTTCTACAGAACATCTACAAATTAATTGCCAATTTTAGAATACAACTTTTTGCCTTAGAATAACTTTCCTTCTTGCCTAGGCGTTCCCCTTTAATTTTTGGTTTCTAATTTTCATAAACCGTGTGGTATCGTACGGTGTGAGACAGGGTTTAGTGAAGAGAGCGTTGACAGTGCCATTAGCGGGAAATCAAGTCAACGATGTGCATATTACAGTGAAGAGGATCTTCACCCACCCAGGTCTTGAGGTATATAATGGTTTCCACTTTTGCCCAAATCTTGTATTGTATATCTGTATTTCCAAAGCACTAATCTATTATTAAGTAATTGTATGTATTTCAACATCTGCAGCTTAACTGCTTAATAGCGTTTAACTTATTACTCGTAGACTCTGATAGTATAAACTTGTATCTAAATTATCTGAAATTAAACAATAAGGTTAATTCAATTGAAAATAAGATTACAGATATTTGCATGTTGCTTATTAAAAAACGCTAAGCAAATCCTTATTAAAAAATGGTCAACTTAAATGAATGAATAAATCAAATAAAATCAACAGAAAGAGCAATAGCAATTAAACTAGATTCAACGAGGACATGATCCACCACCAGTGTTTGGATCATTGGTGCAGCCAGAATGACCGGACAGTGGCACAGGTCCCTGCAGCATGATTGAAGAACAAACCCTAATATTCTCACAAGCTCATGTTCATCTCCTAGGAGCCTTGATGCATCGACTTGATCTATACCAATAGCTAATGCAACAGCAATAACGTATAATGTTACCAAAATGATGCTTTTATACATACTCATCTTGACTGTTTTTTTGTAAAGAGAAACATAATTATGGGGTATATATAAATGGTAAAATCTCAAATCTAAAGACTTGATGAATTTTAGGGGAGGAAGTTGCACAGAATATGTACAAATTCTCATGTTAATGTCACGGTAATTGTGACTCGTGAGACTAAGTAGACCAAGAGTTTTTGATACTCAAGTTACTAGTTTTTATAATGAAAAGAAAGTCTGTACATTAGTAGGTAGTCTTTATACATTAGTTTGAATGTTATTGATTGTAAATTTGGATTAATCAGCAAATTTCACTTCTTATCCACGACATGCTTGTTGACTTTGAAATATACATTTTGCTTAACATATATACATGCATACATGTGTGTAATCCACTTGTCATCAGCATCTCTATAAAAAGTAATCATGCTGCCCATCAAAATTTTATGCAATGTTATTATAGTCGATAAGTTTAAAGTATTAATATTTGGATTAGATATTAACTTTTAAATGATCCAGTGAATGAAATACACAACTAAATCCTAACTCAAAATTTCTTTCTAGCAAATCTTCACTAAGAAATTGTGATGTGGATATTCAAATAAAAAGTAGGATTATTATTTGAAAATTGTAAATCGTGATGATATTTTTTTTAAATCTTTTTTTTTAATGCCAAGGATCAAGAATGGAATGAAAATAGCAACAGTAAAGCTTCCAACCATAGTAAACTCACCTCTTTTTTCTCCTTAAATGGTTTCAAAGTTTGAATTGACTGACTGTAATGAACTAAATATTGCAGTCAAACATGTTCAACTTCACATGTAGTACACACAGAAACTTAGTTGTGTCAACGGAGTTTTAAGTAGTTTTTTTTTTCGTGTTTAAGAAAGCATTTCAAGTACTAAAACGTGTATGAAGGACAGACTTTCAATTGTGCGTACTTAAGAATATGTAAGCTTTGCATTTGGTACAAATTATCTAGTCCAAATCTTGTTCCGTGATTCCATCTAATTTATTTTTTAACAAAATTGTTGAAGTCTCATTTTCCATTTTGGAACTTCTTACCCCGACCCTACGCTGCATATGTAAGCACAACATCAGTAAACTGTAAAGACGCTATGATTTATATGAACACTACGTAGTAAAATGTGCTGCGGTTATATCCATCGTATATTTCATTAATGATGTGAGAGGAAGAAACTGTACAAAAGTTGTTTCTTTTTCATGGGAATATATTCCTATACTTTTATAAGTTTCCATCTATTTGGAGATGCATGCATTTGCTGAATATGAGACTATCAAGGGTGATGGGAAAGCTATAAGTTTGCAGCTTGAAAATGATAGTTCGAATTATCATAATTTATGTACATATGTGATTCACCTAGATGAAGCATGTTTTGACATGCCGTTCTAATCAGATAGCTGAGCTCAATGATGATGTAACTAAAGGGAGAAGTGGTCTCCAAGTTCATATATTGTCTAGTGGCATGGTATTGACAATTTTTTCAACGACCTTATAACTTAAATTATATTCTGATTTCCTTGCTTCACTTACACTACATTAAATTATGGGTTGGGAAATGATTACATAGTGAGTGTATCTGTATTCGGTGCTCAATTACTGTGTTCGTCCAAATATAGAAGTCTTCTGTAACATATTATTAGTTAGTTTAATTAGTGAAACTTACTGCTATTTGCATGTTGCCGATATTCAACAAAACATATAAAGATTATCATGTCTGCTATTTTTGATTTGATGTTCAACATGTTATCAGTTATCACACTTTGAATCCAATTGAGAAATATCAAACTTAAGTAATAGAAAATCAAGTATAAAATACAGCTATACCTTTTTTAAATTCAGTTGATGGTCCAATCTTCGATAAGGTCCTCAGCAAAAGTGAAACCGCATCAGCCATTAAGTCTTGCACATTATAATTTTCAAAAAACCTTATTGGAGCTGTAACACTACATCATAATAGAAAGAAAAGAAGTAAATAAGAAAATATTAGGTGTATATAAGTATATATATGATGTTGTTTCAAACTGATTACCCACTTAAGAAAACCCGACAACGTTCTTTATAAGGTATTTCTGCAAGTACTCGATCATATGTTGCCAAGATGTGAAGACCTGGAATCATAGTGTCACACTAGCTTGTTAAACTATAAAATTGGAATTAACCAACTATATAAAAGATAGCATTACCTGCTCAAGGGTTTCAGGGCTATTGCAACCATCATCTTTAAGAATATTAACTGTAGAATCAATAAATCTTTCCAAGAAACTATCGTACATGCAGCGTAAACATTGCAATATTCAGGAGTCAGGACTGAATGGTTATAACATCTACTAGTTACAGCAATAAAGGATCCAAATAGAAACATTTTAGGCAGATGAATGATTTCTTCTTCTTGCCTGACCTTCCTGCCTTTAGCTCGTTGCTCGACAATCTTGCTTTGTATCACCCCTGTTGTGTACATTTCATATTTAGTAGCATATAATACATTATATGCATATGAAATATTTAAACCAATAAGGTTAACTCACAACAAATGTAATGTTCGATTAGCCAATCTATCAAGTTATGTTATGGTTACGTATTCATTTGTAATCGGGATAATGACCAGTACAGATTTGACTCAGCACCATTCGATGAATCATTTAAAACAATGCTAACTTAATATATTTATTTCATACTAATACAAAGTTATGTTCGTTGTCACAGGATTTGATGAATCCTATTATAATATATAAAGGTAAAAACTGTGCAGTGCATGTCGGGAACATACTAAATTTGCATAGATTTTGGTTAACAGACCATAATTCATCAGTTTAAATATCCAAAGGATGAACAAGACTACACGATTCAAATATTATTAAAGAAAGTGAAGTAAGCAGCGAATTAAACGAAAAAGGAAACATCTTCAAAATAACTGAAAAAACCATCACACTTCAATCTCCTCTTTCAGGCATCAGTTAACCCTGCATGAAAATAAAAACAAAATTGCCGCCAGGATCTAATAACAAGTCTGTATAACACAGAAAGCTGATAGTCTCTCTCTCTCTCTGTGTGTGATATGGTCGCATTTGAAGGTAAAAAGGAAAAATAGGAAAGCATTTGTGTGTGATATGATCACATTTTAAGATAAAAAATGGAAAACACATAAGCATATGAGATTACCTTTATAGAATGGCTGATACCAAATAGAACAATACTTCTTATAAAGAAAAGAATTGAATTAGCAAGTTAGTCTCAAATAACAGAGCTAACACAAAGAATACATAAATTTACTCACAGGTAAATCAACATATGTACAGACAGTTCAAAGACAAATATATAAGTAGAGCAATATACTGAGTGAATAAATAATATGCTATTGAAAGCAGAAGTGCAACCTGAATTAGTTTAATAAGCTAAGTTAGATCAATAAATGTACAAACTCCACAACACATATACCATGATCGCACGCAAGGAGGAAAAACTGAAAGTCAGTAAATAAAACTGCACGCCGGAAGTGAGGCATCAACAAAGCTAAAATTATATATTCAAGAATCAACATCAATGCATAAAAAATTCAGGGATAGTAATGAATAGACATAGGTTAGTGAGTTATTTAACTCACCTTTAAAACTCACGTTTCCTCCTCTCTTCTGAGACACGAACACACGCAAGACACAAGACAGATCCAATCCCAGCAACATGAATCGATGAGCTATAATCCAGCAGCAATATCAGTGCAGCAAACAGCTACGGAGATGTGCGACATTTCAGACGAGCTTCTCTAGATCTGAGCTACCAATTTTGGGATTCAACCGACATTTCAGGCGAGCTTCGAAGATGGTTTGTGATTCAAGCAACATAGCCCAGATCTCGGCTTCCAATTTTGAGAAGCATTTCAAATCAAGACGTGAGCCGCATCACTCGAGCAAGATCTAGTAGAAATCAAGATGGAGGAGGCCGAACGAAGGCAATTAGAAATTAGGGATTTGAGGAGGACGACGAACGAAGGCGATTTGAATTAGGGATTTGATGAGGACGGGTCGCCGGCCGCCATTATTTCGTGAAAAACGAATATGATTGTCTGATAACTGGAAAGTAAAAAGTGTATTAAAATGGTGCTCGAACCTCTTGCAACGGGCACTATATACGAATGTTGTGAAATTGGTAATTATTGCAACGGTAATTTTGTGAACGTTGTAAAATTTGAAATCTATTACAACGAACATGAAAAGACCGTTGTAATAGCATTCTATTACAACGGACAGCCATTGCCAGTTGTAAAAAATGTGTTGTATAGGCATCTATTACAACGGTCCTGAATGGACCGTTGTAATAGCCTTCTATTACAACGGGCAGAAAATGCCCGTTGTAAAAAGGGCGTTGTAATAGAGTATTTTTGTTGTAGTGCATAGACCCCATCCAGGTAAGTATAGTACCCGGTTGCACTACATGAACTATTTATTACTTGTCAATTCCAACTATTCTATTAGTTTCTACGATATGGGACTAGAAAGCACTTCCAGCTGTTTTTTCCTTTCCCTTTCCATTTGGCTGTGTCTGGATTAAAACTAGACTTTATCTTATGCAGTGTTATCGACTTAGTTTTCAGCACATGAAATTTCACATAGTAAAATACAGGGTCTCAACCATCTATATATCTAATTTCTATAGCAAATGTATATATTTCAAATAATTATGTGACTAGAATAAGGAGGGCACCTTATGGCTACTTCCAAAAAAAGACAAATTTCTTGAAAATCCAAGTATGACTCTTTTAGCTCTTTTAGTTCTCAAGTTCAATCCTAGTATATTTTGATATGAACTTTATCCCATTGACGTAGCGCCAAACCTAATGGTAACATCAACTTGAACTGTTATATTGTTAGTAGTTATATAAAGCTAAAGTTCTAAAATGGGGTTTGTATAATTGCATATATTTAGTTACCAAATTAGCAGATGACAAAATTCCAAAATCAACTTCAAGGGATTCACTGCTCCTGAGCTTATATAGAAGTGTATCCATGCACCAAATTATTGAACTACATGAAAGAGCACAATAAAGAATAGAGTCAAAAACATTGACTACCATGATCATCGTAATTTGTAATCAACGGTGCTAATTTTCTTCTATGTGAACTCTTGAAGATCCCAATTCGAGGTCAGTAAAAGATGGTGTGCTAAGGTGTTAGCAAAATCTGGAGTAAATGAAGGCGTTTTCTGTATTTTAGCCTGCAAAAAAACACACAACTTGGAACTCACCTTACCAATACTGCAACATTCTAGCCATCACAACATTATACTCCACCTAACATATACTGCATGGCTATTAGTGAATAAGGTAATTAATAAATGCCATAAAGACAATCAAATAAATATTGAGATTCTTCAGTAACACAATACAGCAAATGGTAATCTACGTAAAAGACCGATACTACTAAGAAACTAGAAGGGGATCCTGTTAAGATATGCTACGATTATTCTAAATATATACCGTAAAGTTAAGATCAATGAAGTTGGAATACTGCGAAAACAGATAATTATATTAGTAGTGTAATGACATCAAGGGCAAACATCTATCCTAATCATTTGATAGTTATAAAGTTGCACTAGTAAGACACTAGCTAACATGCTACTATACAAATTCTGCAATCAATTGCCATTTATTCAGTGTAGAGAAATTACATTATAATGTTTGAGTTACCACCTTTAAAGAGCTCCACATCTTTGTAAGGCAACTAATAAATCAGATCTGGAACTATCTTATTAGATAAACATGGAGACATATTTGAATTGTTTGTAGGTGTGGGTCATTTTTCTTTTATAAGCTTTGTACCCCAAGATTTGGTCTAATATTCCATCAAACTAAATAAACCAAATATTTTTTAATACTACTAAAAGCAACAAATACTTCTTCAGTCATCCAAATAAGGAACTATATTCCTACACCTTAAAATCGAACCAACCAATCAAATCAAATATATAACATAAGTTAGATTAACAGAACATGATTATCAATGCCGATAGTATTGTTTATGTTATCATCGAAACATATTGGTTTTTTCAATTCACGACATTTAGAGTGAAAAGTATTAAAAAAAATTATAGCATCACCACATTTTTACATAATTATGGATCCACCAATTGATTTCAGCTTCATATTATTTTGGACACCAAAGAAATCTAGCTCATTTGAAGTTCAACCAATCAAACCAAATCAGATATTTTTTATTGGTTTCGATTTTCAAAAAAAAAAAGTTGTGTTTGATTTTTTTTTTGTTGAATTATAATTAGATTTTATTATTTTTGGCCAAATCAACTCATGTCATTTCTTTACCCTTAAGATTGAAGAATTACATATTTTCCATATTTTAAATCAAGTTTAACTTTAATTTTTCAAAATAATGTTGATAATAATAAGAAAACTTTGATGTAAACTTGGAATTATAAATTGATATTGTAAATTTGTGCTACCAATAACATATTATTTAAACAAAGCAAAATCATCAAGAACAATAGAATATGATTATAAAACAATATATTTATAACTGCAATTGTAACACTAAATGTGATGCATAACAACTATAAAATTAAGTACTCAACTAAATTAATCCAAAACTTAAAGCTTTAAGGATGCAACTGGGTAGCGCGTAGGTTTCATATTTTCTTTGAACAACATTGAAATCAATACTAGCTCCCTCATCTTATTTTTACACCAAACTATAAATTAATGAGGTTAGAAAATATAGCAATCATGATGTTTTAACTCAATACAACATGTAATGTAATATATATTCTTATGTTTCTTTGTTTTATAAATAGTATTCATAAAAACTACTAAGACCATTCCGGGGTGGTGGCGCAGTTGGTTAGCGCGTAGGTCTCATAGCTATGTTGAGTGATCCTGAGGTCGAGAGTTCGAGCCTCTCTCACCCCATTTTTTCAATTGCCTATGCATTACCTATTCCAAGTAGCTAAACCATTATTCACCGAGTTACTTTGTTTTTTGGTCAGAAATTAATTAAATATTTAATTTTGTATGGAAGAAAAAATTTGGGTACAAAAGAGCTGAATTAGAAATGGAACAATGAGTTTGACTTCAATATGAGCTTTGTACTCGATCTACAGAGAGCAAGGGATCCTCCAAAAAAAAGAGAACTAGAAAGTAGGATCAAAGAGAAATAACCTTATGATTCAAAAAAGGAATTAGAGAAAACCAACTCTTTAACTCTAATTTCTAGTTTAGTGATGTAGTTGGTTAGTGCATAGGTCTCATAGCTATTGAGTGAACCTAACGTCAAGAATTAGGGAGTTCAAAATGAAATTTTGGGCTCGATGATCTAGAGAGAGCAAGTTATCAAACAATAAAAATAATGGGAACTATAAATTAGGATCAAAGAGAAATATCCTTATGATTCAAAAAAGGACTTAGTGAAGAGCAACTCTTTAGCTTTAATTTCCAATTCTACGTTGTGTTGACTAATACACTTGTAGTCTTGTTTAATATTTGACAAATTCAATTTGAGTCGACCGTTTGCTTATCCCTAAGACTGTAGAATTAAAAATCATGTGTTCAATCCATGTTCATCGCATTCCAATCATTATATTTGTAATTTTTTTGAACAATATTGATAATACTAAGAATATTTATGTAGCACTATTGTCTCGGTGTTTAAATGCTTCGGCTTTGATCGATGACATTACCTGTTCAAATTCCGCATAGTGTGATTCGAACCACTGGACATGTTTGACATGCGATTCGAAACACTGGACGTGTATGACATGTAGTATGTTATATAATACCTAGACTTGCTGCACAACTATGTACTACCGTCTAAGTATCCATTTTTTTTAAATACTAACAATAATGATATATTGTGATGAATTTACAATTTTATATTATTTTTGCAAATTTAAGTTAACAAATAAGCATGTACATGTAATGTAACATTGAAACAGAGAAAAATCATCTAGAACCATGGAATTTGTAATATAAAAAGCATTATATTTAGTAATGCAAATCTAACACTAGGTACTTTGACCAAGGAAAATAAGTATTTAACTAAAATAATTTAAAGCACAAGTTTATGAGGATGAAATTGGCTAGTGCGTAGGTTTTATATTTTGTTAAATAATGCTAAAGTCGAGACTAACTTCTCTCAACTTTCTATGCATCTAATTGCACGTTAGTCATCACCAACGTCAAAAAATAGCTATTGGGATGTTTAAACTCAGTACACCATGTAATACAATATTATATTCATATGCTTCTTTACTTTTTAATATAAAAAACGTTACGCATCGAATCTATGAAGCCCGATAATCAAATCTAATGCATAACACCATAATGGGGTGGTGACACATATGGCTAGAACATAGGTCTCGTAACTATTCTTGGTTAATCCTAAGGTTGTGAGTTTAAGCCTCTTTTACCCTCAACTTTTGTACGACGGTCTATGAAGTATCCATTCTAAGTAATTAAATTTATATTCACCTTGACTTCTGTTTTTTGTTGCAAAAATACTGAGATATTTATTTTTTTGTTCGAAAGAAAAAATTGGCTTCAAGAGAGAAAAAGTGAAAGAAAAATAATGAGTTTTTGTGCTGTTTGACATGCTAAATGTCATATACATAATATATTTTTGAAAATTCAAACCTAAATTTTCCATTTGCCTACCTTTAAGGCTAAAGATCCAAACGTCGCATATTTGATCCACGACCATTGCATTTTTGATTATCTTGAAGTGCAAGTTTTCAAGATAATGTTTGATATATAATAAAGTTCAAGGGTGAAATCGTAATTGTAAACTATATTTGCATATTTAAGTTAACAAATATGCATGAATACGTAATGTATCTGTGATGATCCAAATTTTGGACATCCGATAATTGAAATTAACTGGATTGAATTAATAAGAATAATTTTCTAAAATGATATATACGTATGTATATATATTGAAAGTTATGTTTTGAAATTAGCATATATGTAAATGTACTTATTTTAGGATTTAAAAAATAATAATATATAACTAAATATATAGAATTCATATTTTTATATCATCCAATTAAACGTTAGGGACTAAATTATATCATTTTAAACTAAATGTTTTTTTTAAAACACCTAAGTTGAATATAGAGATGTTGACCTAAGTTGAATCATTTTACATTAATGAAAAGATAAAAAAAAACTCAAATATATAAAGTATTTAGTTTGAAACTTTGGAATAAGATGTAATTTAACATTCTTTTTCTTTTTAATTTTTCTCTTTTGAAAATTTAGTTTTAAAATATTATTATAAAATATTAAAATAAACATTTATTATGTGTAATTTTATAAAAGTAATTTATATGTAATCATCTAAGGCTAAATGAAATAAAACATTTAAAAACCTTTATAAAATTAAGAAATCTATTTTTATATAAAAAAAAGGAACATGTGTTAAGTATTTAACTAATAAAGAAGACACTTGTAATTTATCTACATCATAATGCAACATGTGGCAATAATTTTTTAATTTTTTTTTAAAAACATTTTTTATTGAAAATATAGATATAAAACATAACAATTCATTTCATTCAAACATTTTTCTTCAAATAAGAAACTAAAAAATCAGATCTAAAAAAAAAGGAAAGAAGAATTTTAAAACCCATTCTGCAAAACCCAATTCATGTTTAAAATATACAAACCCAATTTGATAACAATTTCAAGCAAATCTGTTCAAATTTTCAACATCAATGTAAAGTTCAACTTCAACTCTAGCAAAGAAGAATGGAGTTTTGCTGCAAAATTTAAATCAACTTCAGTAGTAAAAATCTGGAAATAAACTCAGCTGCAATAATCAAAATTAACTAACAAAAAACCAGATTCAACATGCAGATTGAATTTGCAGTGCCAGGAGAATGAATTGCAACAGAGTTGTCCTCTGCATTCTTCTATAATGTGAGTAAATATCAACTTAAAAATCTTAAGTAGATGACTGATCTGTTGCTTATGAAATCTCTGTGATGAATAATGTTTGCATGACTATATAAGTGATTACAGTAAAAAAAAGAATCAGAGAACCTCAGTTTTAAAATCTTTGTTCAACATCAAACATAAAATTAACAAGTTCAAACATTTTTGGATGATCTGATGCAGTTGGAATACTTGAATCTATGATGTAATTAATGCTTGCATATGTATATATAAGTAAATGTCTGATGAGAATATGTATGTGTGTGCAAGCTGTTGATATTTGCTCTGTTTTTTTGGTTTCCAGGCTAAAAATTTGTGTTTAAAATTCTTATCTTTTAATTAGTTTCAAATAGGATGTAATTTATAAATCAAAACTGCTTGATTTATCTAAGGTTAAGGTTTAAAAATTTAAGTAAGATAAAATAGAAGTTTGTTTGTCTCTGTAAAACATAAAACATTTGTGCATGTTTGTTAAAATCAAAACTCAAACATTGTAATTTATAAATTCAGTATGATGAAATGAAAACATAAACAAAATCATGATTTTTAATGCCCAAATCATAATTTTTAAATTAGAAATGAGAGAGCAGTTGGGTGTTGAACAGTAAGAGGAAATTTTGTGATTTCGGGTAATTTATTGATTTTGGAAGGTCGAGTTTCTTCGAGTGGGTAGAGGAGTGTTCAATGGAGCTTGGAAAATTTTTGGATGGCGCTGCAACTCATCGTGGTGGTTATGGTGATGTGTTCTTGACCAGAACCCTAGTTTAATTAGACTATTTGTTTTGGTCGGCATGGCTTGTTGAAGAGATCGAGTTGAATGAGTTTGTGGGGGATGATAGCATGATGGTTGATGAACATGTGGCCGGAGTCGCTACTATTCCGGTGGTTAGAAGGTTGAGGACGAGGCATGTTCTAGGTTTGGGGGTGATACTTGTTTTTGCTGTTCCAGGTTTTAGAATAAAACTCGAATTCGGATTTGAGTTGTGGAAGGGTGATTCGTTGGTCGTGTTGGGATGTGGAGGTGGTCTTCGATGTGGTGAGACCACCGGAGATGGCTGGTGATGATCGTTGGCACAGTGCACGTGTACCCTGCAATTTTAATCCCTGATGATAGCCTGGATAGAAGGTCTCGAGATTTTCTCGAATGGTTTTGAGTATGGCTCGAAGATTTTTACTTGTGAACTCGAAGCAAAACTGCACTTTGTCTTTGATGGTAGCTGATAGTTTTGAGTAAGGAGGGTTTATGAGTTACTCGAAGCACGTGGTAGAGTTGCTCGAAGTTTTAGGTGGGAGGACTCGAAGCCGGAATTGGGTTTCTCAGGTTTAAAGAGGTGTTCAGGTTTTTAACAAACCCGTACTGTTAGTTTTACAATTTTTTTTACTGAAGCTTGTAAATGGAAAGAAAGGTTTAAACCTGGTTTTAAATCCAAAAATTGAAATATAGAATTCGAATTTGAGCTTAAATTTCAGTTTAAAATAAGTTAAGACTTTAACCTTGAATAGTTAAATACTTTAAAAATGATTTAGTAGTTTGAATTTTTTTATAAAAAGTTTAAAATGGTAAGTAAAGTTCTAAAATCTAAAGATTTATCTGAAATCAAATTAAAAATAAGCATTTCAGTTTTGAAATGTAGGAAAGTTTTAAAATTTAAAATGATTTTAACTATTTGAAATATTTAAAGGGTAATTTAAATTGAATTGAATTTAAATATAAAATTAGGTTTTAATCCCTTTAAGCTTCTTTATTTATGAGTATATCTTTAACTTGTGAAATGAAGGGTTTAGAAATGTGGTTTAAAACTTTGTTAAAGATAATTTGAATTCATTTTTAAATCTTAAAGTTAAAATGAAATTTGAAAGTAAATTTAATAAATTGTTTTTGTACTTTGTAAATGGTAACTTTATTAGTAACAAAGTTTGATCTTTAAGTAAATTAGAATTTAAAGATTTGTATCACTAAATTTATAAGGAAATTTAATGGATAATTAATTTATCTGATTAATTAATTGGATTAATTAAATAAGTAATTAAAGGTTTAAACTAATTAATTAATGGTCAAGATTAATTAATTAGGAATAATTAATTTTGTAAATAAGGATTATTAATTATATTTTAATTAATAATTAAGACTTAATTAATCTAGTAATTTAGAATTAATTAAGTTACAGTTAACACTTAATAAGTTGATTACTGAATGGAATTGATCAAGGGATTAATTAGGAAATAAATTAAGGATTAATTTATTCAATGAAGTAATTAAGGGTAGATAATTTCTGAATGTTATTAATCAAGGGTGATTAATAATTATGGTTAATAATTAATTAATAAAGTAATTAAAGGTTAATTAATGTATTTGGTTAAGGATAAATTAATTTATGAAATTAATTAAGGGATGAATAGAATGATATTGGAAGCATTTGATTAATTGTTATCCCTAATATGCGGTTCGTGATGCTATGTGATAAGATATGTTTGATTCAAATTGTGATGATGTGGTTATCTACTGATGATGAATTACTGTGACATCCTATATTAAAAGTAGAATTGTATTTCACTTGAATAATCTAAGTTAAGTTGACAATGGTTTCGAAGAGTCCGGAGTCGGGTATTAGTAAATACCCGAAACCACTTCGATCCTTATAATTTGATAAGTGAAACTAATAGGATGTGTAACGCCCCACCTCTATACCCACGCTAGCCAAGAACACTACGGTGTAGTGCTGTCAACTAGCACGGAGAATAAGGCTGTTGAGGAGCGACCATCCATGTAATTGCTTATCACACGGTGGCTATAAATAATCTTCGGAAAAAAACATAGAAATAAGCATAACACAAATCAGTCACAGACATCCATATCACAAGGGCGGAAGAAGATATGAATATATAACTAACACATGAAAGTGTACATCAAAGTAGTGGTCAAAAAGATCCATGATAATACAAAAGAATAGCAACACGTGCTATACAACAGAATACAACTATGAGTCTATATCTCAAGTTTATACAACAAAAACTGCTAATCTAAATAGTTAGCCAAAAGTCAGAGTAGCAGATCCCGGGAAGAAGTCAAGCAGAAGCACCTGTAACATCTCGGTCTGACCCGAGTATTATTTAAGAAAATAATAAACGGATCAGTCTAGCTATAAATATCAGATGACATGATATAAAATAAAAGATATGGCATAAACCTAAAACATCCATACTGACATACTACTATAAGTATGCAAATGATGATCAACAGAAGATCAATCAATAAGAGGTAAATCAATATCACAAGAATCTTCTCAAAGATCCAAAGAGGGCATCATACCCTAAACTTGTACTCATAACAAGTCAATGACATAAATTCCAGAAATCAACACGAGAAATCCAGAAATCATAAAAAGAGAAAGAGGCCTATCACATGACGGTCCGAAGACCATAGGGAGCTACCCCATATGTGTGAATGGAATCACACAAATGGTGTCTAGGCTAACCCAAAAGCAAAAAGGTATGTGTGAGTGGAATCACACAAATGGTGTCTAGCCTAACCTTGCAATGAAAGAGACAACGCTCAATTGCTAGTCTAATTCATAAAATGATCGTCAAGATCAACGAGAAGTGTCAACCACAGTAAGCTAGTAAATTTATGAGCTTAGCTTCATGTCCCATAACCACTAGCTTAACTTAAATATTTACGAACAAATTGTAGATTTCCACTAGAAAATTGTCACAAGAGATTCAATCGAACAAGTCCAAGAATTAACCGACGAAGTAAACGCAAGCGTTTCATACCACTTGTTTTACTAAGTCGTTTAATTAGATTTCTCATATGAGTGAGGTAAAGGTTTGTATATACTAATAGATTGGAAATCGGTTTGAGAAAACGAGCTTTGTTATAAAAATAGTGTTGAAATCATTTGAAGAAAAAGTTTTGATATTTACTACTAGTATAGAAAACCTTTATATTTTAAAGTGACAAATCATAGAAGTGATTGTAGAAACAATCAGTCGTAAAAATTCACATACGAAGACGTGAATAAAATCCAAAGAAACCAATAAAGAATCCATTGAAATAGGTATTCAAAAATCCATAAAATCGACCGAGAGCCAAAGATAGTTTGTCTCGAAGAGTGGTCAACTCAGCATCACAACAAAGAAAGTTTTGTTGAATGTTTTTCAGATAAGATCCCCTATGGAGGGGGGGTCCAGGGGGTGGCAACCCCCTAAGGTGGGGGTGCGGGGGCAACGCCACCGCCACGGGGTTTGACCTGCCCGGTCAGGTCGCGGGGGTCCAGGGGGCAACGCCCCGTCCAAAACCGTACGACCTAATGGTTGCGACCTAGGGGTCTAAGTGGTCAAGCGACTTAATGGTTGCGACCTAGGGGTGTTCGCGACCTAACGATGATTCGCGACCCAACATGGCCGACCTAACAGAGGTTGCGACCTAACAGAGCAACAGGACGAGCGACTTAACAAAGTGGCCGAGCGACCTAATTGGAGCAAGCAACCTATAGGTCATGCGACCTAAAGTAATAAAGAGCCGTACGTGTTAACGAGTTAACGACCTACGACCTAGTTCCATACGACCTACGACCTACAGTCCCTACAACCTACGACCTAAGGTCCATACGACCTACGACCTAAGGTCCATATGACCTAAGGTCCCTACGACCTACGACCTAAGGTCCCTACGACCTACGACCTAAGGTCCATACGACCTACGACCTAAGGTCCATACGACCTACGACCTAAGCCCGAACGACCTAACACCGAACAAGCATTTAGATGGCCCAGCGACCTATGGTACTAACTCGCTAGCGACCTAACGAGTTAACTCGTGAGCGACCCAATTCCGAAGTGCCAAATTCTTCCAGAACGACCTAACGTTAACTCATAAGCGGCCTACGACCTATGGACGAGCGACCTAACTCCGAACGAGCTAAAAATGGCCAGAACGACCTAGTAGCAGTTTTTCACCAAAATCACTAAAATTAGGAGTTTTTCGCCAATCCAATCCAAACCAAATGAAAATGTGCTTACTAAAGTGATAGGGAATCATTCCCAATAGTCCAATATAGATATAGACTAGATTTGTGGGATAAAAATCTCACCTTTTCACTAAAATTTATGAAGATGAAGCTTGAAAGCAAGGAGAAGCAATCCAAAGCTTGAATCTAATATCTTCTACTTGAATTTAGATTTGAATGTTGAATTTGCAATTGAATTTGTGCTTGTAGTTTTAATTTCCCATTCTCTTCACCATTAATGCCAAAGCTTGAGTTAGTTAGGAAATTTATGAAGAGTGAGGAGAAGGGGGTTGGAACTTGGGCTTAATAGGCTAAACTAACCTAAAGTCCAAAGCGGGAAAAGTTAGTGAAATTTCACTAACTCCAAACCTATCAATGTTTATACTTAAAAAAATTGTAAACGTCATTTCGAACTCAATGGAAGTGGTCTCGAGTCCTAATTGACCGTTTGCAAAAAGTATCTTTTCGGACCAAAATCCGAATAACGATTTAATATTTAAATAAAATATTTAAATATAAACTCGTCAAATATGGGGTTTGTTACAAACTCCCCTCCTTAAAGAAATTGCGTCCTCGCAATATATATATATATATATATATATATATATATATATATATAAGATGGAAATAACAAGTAACAACCATAAAAGCATATTAACACAAGAGAAATTTGAAATAAGAAGTTCACCCTAAAGAGCAGGAGTAAGCAAGTCTGGATGTGTACGCTCGATGAATTCTCTGGATTCCCAAGAATAATCCTTAGGATTTAAGGACCATTGAACCTTCACAAGCGGAACATCTTTATTTCGAAGTCGTTTAACCTCCGAAGCTATAATTCGAATAGGATGCTGCTCATAAGTTAAATTCGACGAAACTTCAATTTCTTCCACAACAGCAGGCTGAAGAATAGAATCGAAATCTCGAAGGCATTTCCGTAATTGAGAAACGTGAAATACGTCATGTATAGCAGAAAACTGAGCCGGCAATGCAAGGCGATAAGCCATGGAACCAATACGTTCAGTGATAGGAAATGGCCCAATATATCAAGGCGCTAACTTCCCCGATCGACTGAAACGTACAACACCCTTCATAGGTGAAACACGAATAAAAACAGGATCTCCAACAGAAAATTCTAGTTTCCTTCATCGATTATCGGCATAGGATTTTTGTCTACTCTGGGCTTCTTTCATCCTATGTCGAATAAGTTCAATCTTTTCTGTGGAATCACGAATAAAGTCTGGACCTAAAACCAGCTTCTCACCGGCCTCAAGCCAACAAGAAGGAGATCGGCATGGCCTTCCATAGAGTGCCTCGAAAGGGGCCATACCAATACTAGATTGGAAGCTATTATTATAGGAAAATTCGACAAGTGAAATATGATCTTCCCAACTTCCACCAAAATCGAGCACACATGCACGAAGAAGATCTTCAAGAGTTTGATTCACACGCTCGGTTTGTCCATCGGACTGGGGGTGATAAGCAGTGCTAAAATTAAGCTTCGTTCCTAAAGCTTTTTGAAGACTCTTCCAAAATCCACTAGTAAACAATGGATCTCGATCGCTAACAATAGAAGTAGGAACTCCATGCAATTTAACAATTTCTTTGATAAAGAGTTTGGCCAAAAGAGGAACGGTTCGGTTAGACCGAACGGGAATAAAATGGGCGGATTTAGTAAGTCTATCAACGATCACCCATAAGCTATCATGACCCGAACGAGAACGGGGAAGGCCATCTATAAAATCTATGGAAATCTGGTCCCACTTCCAAATTGGAATTTCTAAAGGTTGCAATAACCCACCAGGCCTTTGATGTTCGGCCTTGACAAGTTGGAAAGTCATGCAACACTTAACAAAGTTAGCAATATCAGAATTCATACCCTCCCAATAATAAAGTCGCTTCATATCAGCGTACAGTTTACTACTACCAGGATGAATGGTGAATTTAGAACGATGGGAATCTTCTAAAATATCTTTACGAAGATCACCAATATTTGGTACGATAAGTCTACCAAATTTTCGAATGCCGCCACGAGAATCAATATCAAAGTCTTTCAAACCTTCAATATCAATTTTATCCTTAACATTTTGGCCAAGAAGTGCCAATTCAGGATCTAGCCCTTGAGCTTCAAGAATGCGGTCTAAAAGAGAAGGATGAGCCTCAAGGCTACATAAAACAAGTGATGAGCACAAATCGGATACGCGCTGTCGAATCTCACAAGTGGATAAAATCTCGAGATCGTTCCATTCGGATATCATCATAGAAACAACTGCTTGTTGTTTACGGCTAAGAGCATCGGCGACACGATTACCCTTACCGAGGGTATAAAGAATATCAAGATCATAAGGTGCAAGGAACTCGACCCAACGCTGTTGACGCAAATTAAGTTCCTTTTGAGAAAATAAATATTTCAAAGACTTATGATCCGTGTAAAGAATAAATTTCTCTCCTAGTAGATAATGACGCCAAATTCGAAGGGCGAAACCGATAGCCGTGAGTTCTAAATCATGTGTGGCATATCTAGTCTCGGCCGGCTTCAATTGCCTAGAGGCATAAGCAATAACACGTTTTTTTTGCAAAAGAACGACACCCAAACCAACGTGACTAGCATCAGTATAAACAACAAAATCTTGATTCCCTTCGGGAATAACAAGAATAGGAGCATCGGAAAGGAGTTCTTTCAATTTCTGAAAAGTGGCTTCACATTTGTCCGACCAAATGTATTTAACTCCCTTCTTAGTCAAGCCAGTAAGAGGCACGACAATCTTAGAAAAGTCTTTAATGAAACGACGGTAATAACCCGCCAATCCGAGAAAACTACGAATCTCTGTCACACTCTCCGGTCTCTTCCAATCTTGAATCGCTTCAATTTTTGAAGGATCCACGGAGATTTCGGATTCAGAAATAATATGACCGAGAAGCTTCACACGAGATTGCCAAAAGTGGCATTTAGAACATTTCTCCTTTAATTGATTGCTCCTAAGAGTTTCCAATACAATCCGAAGATGTTTCTCATGTTCCTCTTCGGTTTTTGAATACACAAGAATATCATCAATGAATATGAGAACAAACTGATAGAGGAAATCTTTGAAAACTCGATTCATGAGGTCAACGAAATAAGCCGGAGCATTCGTTAAACCAAATGGCATAACAAGCCATTCATAAGATCCATAACGAGTACGGAACGATGTCAAAGGAATACTATCCTCAGAAATACGAAGCTGATGAAAACCGGTAGCCAAGTCCAACTGTGAAAAGACCCTAGCTCCGCTAAGCTGATCAAACAGATCGTCAATCCGAGGTAAAGGATATTTATTTTTAATAGTCAGATCGTTAAGCTTGCGATAGTCAATGCAAAGCCTAAGCGTACCGTCAGATTTCTTTACGAAAATAGCCGAACCTCCCCAAGGTGAGGAACTAGAGCGAATAAATTGCTTCGTCTCCAATGCGGGTAATTTTTTGCACATCTCTTCATTTTCCTTATTGGACATGCGATAAGGAGGACGAGTAATAGGTTGAGCTCCAGAAACAAGATTAATTCTGAACTTAATTGCTCGTTTAGGTGGTAAACCTAAAACGGGCTCGAATATGTCGGAAAATTCACGAACAACGTGAATACGAGAAATAATATCATCTTCATCATCATAGTTATCACGAGGATTTAAAGAATATAAAGATGCCACTAAATAGGATTCTGAATCTTTAAGATTAACAGAAATCTGATTAACAGATAGTGGATGTCGGAGATGAATAGTCCGCTCAGGACATAGGATATGGGCTTGATAACGGTTAAGCCAATCCATTCCCAAAATTATTCCAAAGCCTAAGTAACGCATGACATGCAAATCGGCTAGGAAAGAAAAATCGCAAAAAATAATCTCCACATCTTTACAAAGCAAACTAAAAGTTGTGGGTCCGCCAACAGGATTCACAATTTTTAAAGAAGTCATTTAATACTTAAGGAAAAAGTGTCTACCAGTTCCTTTGATATAAAAAATGGGATGCACCCGTATCAAAGAGAACTCTAATAGATTGATCATGAAATAAAATAATACCATCAAGAATGGAATGAAAAATACCTTGGCCATGAGATGTGTTGCCAGGGGCTTGAGCCACATTCAACTTTCCTTCCTTCTTGCCTTTACGTTTGAGGCATTGATGTATGTAATGATCCAGGCTCCTACAATAGCGACAAGATTTGGGCTTAGAGCACTTATTCACAAAATGATCCTCAGATCCACAGTTGAAGCAACTCGCACCACTAGGAGAAGGAGACTTTGCCGCAGGGGTTGCTTGCTTACCCTTTTAGTTGGGATAAGGGCCCTTGAATTTGTTTGGCCTCTTCTTGTTGTTGAAGTTTGGTTTAGCGCCTTCCACTTCAACATCACTCTCTCTATCAGCCTCTTCAAGACGAAGAGCGATATCGACGAGTTGATCAAACATGACTTCTAGTTTCAAGAGTAGTGGCTTCTTAAGATTCTTATTTAAGCCATAAACGAACCTCTGGTTCTTCTTCAATGGGGTGTTGATGTATTCAATCCCATATTTGGAAAGCGACTCGAAGGCTGCGACGTAATCAGTCGCAGAGGATTGACCTTGAACAAGGTATATAAAACGTCGAGCCAAGGTTACTTTCCCAGCTTCTGGTACAAACTTTAACTCGAAGCGTCCCTGAAATTTCTCCCAGGTGAGATCCGCTTCATTAATTTCTGAAATAAGGAGTTCGTACCAGTCCAATGCTCTCTTCTGGAGCATGCTGGAAGCCACCTGAACGCGGTGGAGATCGATAAGGTCCATGCGAGAAAAGATTCGATCGCATGATTTTAACCAAGCCTGGACCTCGATGATAGTTTCCGAACCTTTGAAGGGCTTCCCACCCAAGTTCATGTAATCGCTGCACAAGCGTGCAAATCCTGACTTTTGGTGAGTAGGTTCCGGGTTAGCTCCAGCTGCTTGAGCATTTGTTACTAAATCAAGAAGCTGCTGAGCGGTCATAAAAACTCCATCCTGGGGTAGAGCACTAGATGGTCCAGTTCTGGGACGGCCGGGTCTAGACATTCTCTTCCTTTAAGAAAGAAAGAAGAGAAGGAAGAAGGTTATTCACCAATGAATATCAAGCAATCTTGATAGATAAAACAAGGAATCATAAGGGAAATAGGATGAATCGGTACGAAGACTCGAATTAATCCTATGGTATAACTCCTAAGATAAACTTAGGGCGATGATCCTTGTTAAGTTATTCTACATTGTTCCGAAGTTTGGCTTTGATACCAAGTTGTAACGCCCCACCTCAAGTTGTAACGCCCCACCTCCATACCCACGCTAGCCAAGAACACTACGGTGTAGTGTTGTCAACTAGCGCGGAGAATAAGGCTGTTGAGGAGCGGCCATCCATGTAATTGCTTATCACACGGTGGCTATAAATAATCTTCGGAAACAAACATAGAAATAAGCATAACACAAATCAGTCACAGGCATCCATATCACAAGGGTGGAAGAAGATATGAATATATAACTAACACATGAAAGTGTACATCAGAGTAGTGGTCAAAAAGATCCATGATAATACAAAAGAATAGCAACACGTGCTATACAACAGAATACAACTATGAGTCTATATCTCAAGTGTATACAACAAAAACTGCTAATCTAAATAGTTAGCCAAAAGTCAGAGTAGCAGATCCCGGGAAGAAGTCAAGCAGAAGCACCTGTAACATCTCGGTCTGACCCGAGTATTATTTAAGAAAATAATAAACAGATCAGTCTAGCTATAAATATCAGATGACATGATATAAAATAAAAGATATGGCATAAACCTAAAACATCCATACTGACATACTACTATAAGTACGCAAATGATGATTAACAGAAGATCAATCAATAAGAGGTAAATCAATATCACAAAAATCTTCTCAAAGATCCAAAGAGGGCATCATACCCTAAACTTGTACTCATAACAAGTCAATGACATAAATTCCAGAAATCAACACGAGAAATCCAGAAATCATAAAAAGAGAAAGAGGCCTATCACATGACGGTCCGAAGACCATAGGGAGCTACCCCATATGTGTGAATGGAATCACACAAATGGTGTCTAGGCTAACCTTGCAATGAAAGAGACATCGCACAATTGCTAGCTAATTCATAAAATGATCGTCAAGATCAACGAGAAATGTCAACCACAGTAAGCTAGTAAATATATGAGCTTAGCTTCATGTCCCACAACCACTAGCTTAACTTAAATATTTACGAACAAATTGTAGATTTCCACTAGAAAATTGTCACAAGAGATTCAATCGAACAAGTCCAAGAATTAACCGACGAAGTAAACGCAAGCGTTTCATACCACTTGTTTTACTAAGTCGTTTAATTAGATTTCTCATACGAGTGAGGTAAAGGTTTGTATATACTAATAGATTGAAAATCGGTTTGAGAAAACGAGCTTTGTTATAAAAATAGTGTTGTAATCATTTGAAGAAAAAGTTTTGATATTTACTACTAGTATAGAAAACCTTTATATTTTAATGTGACAAATCATAGAAGCGATTGTAGAAACAATCAATCATAAAAATTCACATACGAAGACGTGAATAAAATCCAAAGAAACCAATAAAGAATCCATTGAAATAGGTATTCAAAAATCCATAAAATCGACCGAGAGCCAAAGATAGTTTGTCTCGAAGAGTGGTCAACTCAGCATCACAACAAAGCAAGTTTTGTTGAATGTTTTTCAGATAAGATCCCCTACGGAGGGGGGGGTCCAGGGGGGTGGCAACCCCCCAAGGTGGGGGTGCGGGAGCAACGCCACCGCTACGGGGTATGACCTAATGGTTGCGACCTAGGGGTCTAAGGGGTCAAGCGACTTAATGGTTGCGACCTAGGGGTGTTCGCGACCTAACGATGACTCGCGACCCAACATGGCTGACCTAACAGAGGCTGCGACCTAACAGAGCAACATGACGAGCGACTTAACAAAGTGGCCGAGCGACCTAACTGGAGCAAGCGACCTATAGGTCATGCGACCTAAAGTAGTAAAGAGCCATACGTGTTAACGAGTTAACGACCTACGACCTAGGTCCATACGACCTACGACCTACGACCTACGGTCCCTACGACCTACGACCTAAGGTCCATACGACCTACGACCTAAGGTCCATACGACCTACGACCTAAGGTCCCTACGACCTAAGGTCCCTACGACCTAAGGTCCATACGACCTAAGGTCCATTCGACCTGCAACCTAAGGTCCATACGACCTAAGGTCCATACGACCTACGACCTAAGCCCGAACGACCTAACACCGAACAAGCATTTAGATGGCCCAGCGACCTATGGTACTAACTCGCGAGCGACCTAACGAGTTAACTCGTGAGCGACCTAATTCCGAAGTGCCAAATTCTTCCAGAACGACCTAACGTTAACTCATAAGCGACCTACGACCTATGGACGAGCGACCTAACTCCGAATGAGCTAAAAATGGCCAAAACGACCTAGTAGCAGTTTTTCACCAAAATCACTAAAATTTGGAGTTTTTACCCAATCCAATCCAAACCAAATGCAAATGTGCTTACTAAAGTGATAGGGAATCATTCCCAACAGTCCAATATAGATATAGACTAGATTTGTGGGATAAAAATCTCACCTTTGCATTAAAATTTATGAAGATGAGGCTTGAAAGCAAGGAGAAGCAATCCAAAGCTTGAATCTAATATCTCCTACTTGAATTTGGAGTTGAATGTTGGATTTGCAATTGAATTTGTGCTTGGAGTTTTAATTTCCCATTCTCTTCACCATTAATGCCAAAGCTTGAGTTAGTTAGGAAATGTATGAAGAGTGAGGAGAAGGGGTTGGAACTTGGGCTTAATAGGCTAAACTAACCCAAAGTCCAAAGCGGGAAAAGTTAGTGAAATTTCACTAACTCCAAAACTATCGATTTTTATACTTAAAAAAATTGTAAACGTCATTTCGAACTCAATGGAAGTGGTCTCGTCCTAATTTGACCGTTTGCAATAAGTATCTTTTCGGACCAAAATCCGATTAACGATTTAATATTTAAATAAAATATTTAAATATAAACTCGACAAATATGGGGGTTGTTACAGGCTGGGTTGGAATGATTTAAGTGTATTTGACCATTTATCTAAGTTTTGGACACTTAGAAATTGATGTGTGATATAAGTGATGTCTATAACAACTTATGGAGTTGTAAATTGATATAAGTCACCCCAGGTTTATATATGATGTATGCTTTTGGATTCCTTGTTAGTTGGATTTACTCACGCTGTTTTCCAGCCTGACCGGGGTGTTACTTTGATGTAATGCTCGGGTCAGACCAAGTATTACAGATTTTCAAGTAAGAACGTTCTGGAGCTCAAGAGGCGAGCTGGATGGCAGGGACGTATGAAGAGTTTCCACTATGATATTGTATATATCTGAGACATGTTGAATTTTATCTGTCCAATGTTGTATAAAATTGTTGTAACTCTGATATATCGATGTATATTGATAGATACAGTTTTCTTTGGTATAACTATTATTATTGATATTATATTTTATCCGCCGCGAATGTGAGATTGAGTGTTTCTTTTCTGTTCTTCTTCTTCTGTCTCTTCCTTCTTTCTCTAATTAACTGGAAATTTCGGGATTGAAATTTCCGGGTCGTTACAGTATCATCATTTAATAGGGCAAAATCATCCATAACCATAGGATGTGATTAAAAAATATGTTTAAAAGTGCAAATGCAACACTAGATACAGTGCGTAATAGATACGCAAAGCATAAAGTTTTTAGGACAAACCAAGCTAGCACATAGGCCTTATTTTTTTCTTGAATACCGCTAAAGTCTAGAGAAGCTACTCTCCCAACCTTGTTTACATCTAATGCACATTATTAAACATGAAAAAAATAACTTCTCAAGTGTTGAAAATCTATGAACCGTGTAATGTAATCATACATAAATATATACTATAATTCATCTAAGATAATGTCATAGTTGGCTACCACATAAGTTCTATAGTTATTTTTGAGTAATATTGAGATCGATAGTTTGAGCCTCTTTCATCCAAATTTCTTCTACGACTATGAGTAGCCGAATTTCTATTCATTACTCACTTCTATCTATATTAAAAAATATTTACATAATTGCTCATATTTTTTGTTCAAAAAAAAAATTTGGTAAAAAGAGAAGAAGTGAAAAGAGGTGATTAAATTTGAGCTCAAAATGGAATTTTGGACCCACTATGAAGAGAGCAAGGAGTCATACAAGGAAAACATATATGATTGACAAAGTGAAGTTAAAGAAAAATAACCTAACCTTCATAAAAAAGGAAAACGGAGAGAAATAACTCGGTAACTCTAGATTCTAATCCCATACTGTGCTAATAAATGCACTTTGGTGATATATAAAGACTGTTCATCATCAAGTTATTGATTTGATTATCAATAAAGGCCTTAGTCTTTGTATACGACTTTGATAGACAACTAGGAGCTACCCAGATGATGCTCGTAATATGATTAATAAAAAGACAACTGATTATTGATGATCAATTTAAGCTTTGATTTGCTTGTGTCATAGGGCAAAATATTATTGATTGGGTCAAAAGGGCCGACGGGAATAAAGATAGAGGATATAGACTGAGATATAACAAGGAAAAAGAAAAAAAATCTAAGTATAAAAAGCTTAATGAATTAAAGGATTGAAATTTGGAACTAGAATGTTATCTGGAAAACTCAGTTAGTTCACTACTAATAAATCAATATAGTTATATATCTTAAAAAAACGTTAGACACACCTTTTTAATTTCCAAGTCGACCATTTTATAACATGAACAAAGATTCACTGATAAGATCAATTTTCTTTCATTTGTATAATAATTTTTGTAAACTAAATTATTTTATCTTTATATAGAAAAAGATGACGCGGCGTGCATGAAAAGGCGCAGCAAAAGGTGCTTCCAACGCAAATGGCGCGTCTTTAAGTTATTATATTGTTTTTTATTTTTCATTATCCAAACTAATCACCAACAATAGCTTACTGTATTATATATTTTTTATATGATGATATGGTTACACTTCAAACTATTCTTTAACAAAAATAGAACTATTTATTCATATTATTGTCGCACTGACCTATGGCGAGTAATTAAAATCGAGATCCACAAACCCAAAGATATAAAATAGACTTGAACTTGATGGTCCTGGGTCGAGTTTAGGTAATGAAAATTAACATGAAGTACCGATCCGACTCGGAAGATTAGACGAAAAAACAAGAAAATATATGCACTTTTAGTGTTAATTCCCAATCAGATCCGAACCGACTCGATCTGAACCGAACCTCAAACTAGGTCAAGTTTTTCTAAAATATACAAATTATACTCGACAAAACCCTAACCCGACTAAAATTGAGACTCAGCGGGTCGGATCTAGATAAAGCCGACGGGTCTAATTACCAACCTTGCACTTAACAAATAATCTCGAATAGTCGCATTCTTCCAATTAGTCTTAAACAAACTTTAAACTATCTATTCTAATTATTATTGCACCGAACAAATAATCTCAAATAGATTTTTTAAATTAATTCCAACAAACTTCAAATTGTTTCTTCCTATCATGGTCGTTTCGAACAAATTGTCAATCGATATAAGAAGAATGAGGAAGTTGATAAAGCTTACGAATCTGATGATGCATGTATTGATTTAGAAAATATGATTGCTGAATTCGATTCAAATTTCTAATTTATCTGTAATATGTATTATTATTTTGGATATTGATTGTTGAAGAATATTATGCTTGAAATTTATGTATATGATATTATATTTGATGATCTTTTTTGCAAAATGTCTAAAAAATTCTTTACTATATATGTTTTAGTAAGAAAATATAAATTATATTAATTTTTTTTAAATTAATTATTATATATATATATATTAAATTTATAAACATGCGCGGTAATTTTAAAAGACGTCCGTCATTTGCCACGCCATACACCTAGGCTCCGAAAGGCCTTCCCTTTTTTGCGTTGTGTGTCATTAATAAATATGGTGTAGAAAACTAAAAGTCAAAAATTAATAGCCAAAAAACATAACATTTTGGTACAAAGGCTTGTTATCTCTTGGTAAATATGTTTTCCTTTGCAAAAGAAGGGAAAAATCAAATAAACTTCTAACCAAACATATATAATAAAACATCATTCAAAAGTAAATAATTATATACCTATATACAAATAATCCCATTCAACCAAAAAATCTTGCTTTAAAATGGTAACGATACAAGTGAAAAATTTATCTTTATATCATTTGAGTGTCGATGTTATTGGATTCTAAAAATGAATGTAATATGAAATGCAAGGTTGACTTGTTTGGCAAATCAAAAGGAAGTATGAGCGATTTTAATATAAATACATTGCATTCTTGTAACAACCCAGAATTTTTATTAATTAAAATCATATATTTAATTGATTTTAAATATTAATAAGTGAAATTTATAAGTCGAATAAATTTTATTTCAAATAATTTGATTTAATTGGATAATTAAATCGATAATTTAATATGTTAAATTATGGAAACAATTGAAAATCGAGTTTAATATGATTGAAAATGATTTGTAAAATTTTATTTTATCATATTGGAGTTAGAATGATGTTATAGAACTTTTAAAATCGAATTAAGAGTTAATTTGTGAAAATTGAATATTTTAATATTTTATCGACTAGTGAAATTAGTCATTTTTCAAACAGTCTCGGATTTCGATGAAACCAGTTTCATCGGATCCTTTATGTTATATTATTGTATGGTTTCAAATTTCAAGTCAATCGGATTTACCGTTTGTCCGGGGCAAACTAAAACGCCTAGAAATTTGATTAACCGATTTAATTTTAAATTGATCGTTTAATTCCATATCTCGCACAGATGATCGAATTAGCTCCCGAAACACGTTCCATTATGTTCGGAACGCAGGATAAACCCTAGAAACGTCGGTCACCACGTGTAAATCGGAGTTCGGAAAATCCGAGATGAATAGTGTTTCGTCGGTTTTCTATAAAAGGAGCCTTTATTCATTTCAATTGCCAAACCCTAATTTTCAACAGCTAGCCGCCATTAACAAACCAAAGACCAGAAATTCATCGTTTTCTTCCTCGATTATCTTCTCATCCATTCACTTTCATGAAAAATCTTCAACTGCAAAAGTAAAGAGGACAATGAGATCTAGTAGTTCAACGGTCAAGATCGAATTTAGCAAGGTGGATCGAGAGCTACAAACCCGCGTTCGTTCGCCGTTTGCACACGTTAATTGGAGAAATGGGGTAGCCGAGTTTGATGGTGGTCATGCCATGGGTGAAGCTCGGGTAGGCGAGCGTTTTGATGTTTGTTGATCGGCCTGGAGGTGTTCATGTGGAGTTGCGTGATTAAGGTTAGGGCCGGCTTCATGGGTTCGTTTTCGAATGAGAGCGCGTGATGAAGGAGAAGCAACAAGGTGCGGCTGCGATCTGGGGTTTAAGGATGGACGGAAACGATTTGTTAGGTTGAAACTATAAAAGAAAATTTGTAATTTATTTATATTATAATTGTTCAAACTTTTAAAATGTGATAACTTTGTCATACGAGGCCGAAAAATTACGAAATACGTTGAGTTGGGTTCATTTTGACGAACACTACGCTATGGAACTGGATTGGAATCGTTTGGAGATAGTGAGAATTTCAGGTAAAATTAAACACACGTTTAATTTTATTCGAAATAAAAGCTGAAACGGAAATAAAACCAAGGTGAAAACTTCTCACTCAATCGAATCGTTTTCAATTTTAATTTTAAATAGTTAGATTTAAAATTCTTGAATGTATGTTTGAATGATAATTGTTATCTATTGATTGTTAAAATAGACATTATACGCCCTTAGTAAATGGAGGTTATTTATTAAAAACATATACCGCGAATATTTCATAAACAGTGAAATTGGTATTATTTATGTACTTGGAGTTGATTTCCCGCATTATATAGAGGATGAGACCCTATTGCGCCGTCTATTAAGCGAATAATATTTTAAATTCCATATACCGCGATAATTCCGTACTGGAACGGAATTGGTATTGTGCTAACATCTTTGGATGCAGGGAAATAGGTTGGAGGGATCCAAAGATATTTTGACATTTGATTGATTATCATATCGATATATGATGTCGTTGTTGTCGTGATTGACTATTTGGTGTGTAGCATCATTGGACCAATTTTGGAATTTTAAAAGGATTTTAAAGTGATTTTTGAAAGTATACGTTCATAAAATATTTTTGGAATTGATTTATTTTAAATAAATAAACGTATAATTTTAAATGTTATAAAAATTATGATTTTTGAGAAAAATAGTTAAAAGTTGATTTTTGAAAATAAGGGGTTAATGATTTTATAAAATAGTTTAAATCAGGATTTTTGAATTTATTGTAAAAAGTTTAAAATATAGGATTTATGAAATTTGATTATTATATAAATCAAAATGGTGAAATTATAAAGGAGTTTAAAGACGTTTTTAAAATAATAGTATAAATTGATTTATAAATTGATATTTATAAATTAAAATATTTGAATTATAAAACGAGTTTTTATAAGTGTTAGAATGAATTGTAAATGAATTTCATAAATGAATGAAATTTATAGAATTATAAACGGTGAAGTTATAAATGGAATTTTATAAGCAGTAGGTTTATAAAATTTGTAAAGTTATTAAAAGAATAAGTTTTGGGTAAATAAATGAATCTTATAAGTTATAAGATTTATAATTTGGGAAGTTTAAATGAACGATTTTGTAAACAAATAAATTATAAGCATTTAACTTATAATATGGACTTTTGGTTTATAATCGAGTTATAAATAGAGATTGGTTAATAAAGGAGATTTATAAAAAGGAAGTTGTTATAAAATAAATAGAAATGGAATTTATAAACATTGTTTTATAAATCCGCAAACGACTTATTTTGATAAGTAAATTGTTATAGCTTATTAATGGAGTTATATTCACATTTTAGACAGTGAATAATCCTTTAAAACAAAATTTATAGAAATGATGAAATTGGTTAACGAAGTATATTCACGTTTTTGATTGTGAATATTATGTTAAAGAAAATGTTTTTGGTTGTGATGTTTTAAATAGAATTAAAACGATCTAACGATGTTTTTAAAATGTGTTGGGGTTCGAAACCATAGATTTCAACATTCATTGTTGAAATAGACGTTTTCGAGAAATAGAAGGAAATGGTGGGCTACAACACTGTTGTTATAGTAAATGATTTCCGAAAGGAAATGTTTTGTATAGTATTGGGATTTATATATCTATCTTAATTTTGAATCCCTATACTAGTGATTTTGGGTTGTCGTAACGATGTTTTACGTAACATTCGTTTTGACCCAAATAAATATGTTTAAGAGAATGATTTCCTTAAAGAATGAAATATATACTTAATTTCGATTTAAGTATATTGAATATTTTCCAAATGTTGAAAATAAGTAGATTTGTGAATTACTTATTAATAAATAAGTATGGAAATGTTTTTTCCAATAAGAAATGAAACATTTTGAGAATTTATCTTTTTGAAGATAAATTGAAAATGAATAATTGAAATTGTGTATTCATAAATATTTTGGAATGTAAATTCACTATGGAATTTATAAATGAAAAGGGGAATTTGTTTAAAAATAAACGTTGATTTATTTTTGAAGTGTGGGAATAAATTTACGGATTTAGAACGTAAATATAAAGTAAATCGTTAAGGATTTATTTCATGGGTTTAAAAGAACCATGTTGAAATGAAAGTATTTCCGCGTAAGGAAAATGATTGAAATTTGTTTTCAAAAGTGGTAAAGGTGAAAAGTGATTTGAAAATTGTTTTCAAATGGTTGAAGTGTGAAAATTATATATCTTGTAAAGATATTTTTGGAAAATAAAAAATTTGGAAAATTATTTGGAATCTGGTGATGTTGTGCATATCCATTGATAGTTCAATAACCGACTATCAAAATTTACCTTTAAATAGGTATTTGTTGTGATTTGCTTGAATTTGAATGCCACACTTATTTTTAAATAAGCGCTCACTATTCGGGTTAGCCGTGAAAGGACCTTGGGGTCGTATAACCCATTCTGAATATGTGATACATCGTTATGAATTGCATTTGAAGACCGGTGTTGAAGACCAAATATTTTCAAAAGCGAAAGGACAACTCGTCGAATGTCTTTGCATCGACTGGTCCCCGGTATAGAGACTCCAAATGTGATGGGAAGTCCGAACGTGATTAGTGAATATCCGGATTGCAAGGACTTCTTTGTAAGTGCCTTCGGTTCTGTTCGATCCCAGAACAGACTTGTATTGATTGTATGTCTGACATTGCAAATTAAGATATGAAGCTGATTTCTTTCAAATACATTTATGTTGGTGGCGGAGAATTTATTCTTTTAGCTTAACACCCTTCTCTGAGACGTATGAGCTCAGAGGTTATGTAGTTGATGGTTATCAGCGATATATTCCCAATTTGGTAATGTGACATGCTGAGTGTTGCTGTGAAATGATCATTGTTTGATCATTAGTGATATGATCATTTGTTTGATCATTTATCTTTGTGATCATTACTTTGATCATTTGTTGACCCAAAGCAGGGCTTTGTACCGAAGCGTGGCTTTGTGGACGAGACTTCGTCGAACCTCACACCCTGGAAATGGTCAAAATAGGAAGGATGCGGCAAGGTTATTAGGGGTAGCGCCCTTTAGTGTATGTCATTCCTTCTGGATAAAGGTGGTATCATGGTATGGAGCCCAGATACTTAACCTATGTTGCTGCAAACTTATTACCTTGTGGTTGTTGGAAATCGAGGATCCTCGGATGTAGATCGGTTACGATCGGGGGATCGCATATTCGTGTCAGTAATTACCCAGTTATGGGTAACCCGACCTTGTGTTGGCAGAGATCCGGTTTGGTTCTCGGGACGTCATTCCAGAGACGTTTTCACGTGGCGATGGGAAGTTCCTTGGCCTGACCATTTGTTGGAAATCCAAAGAAACAATACAATCTTGTACGCTTTTAGTTGTATAACCTGTCATGAAATGTGGCGGTAACCTACTATTAAACATGGTAGCTATAGTAGGCATAAGTGCGGAATGCCTATGCTGGCTAAGATTTATATCTTTATTTTCGAAATCATTTTTTCCTACACTATGCACCAATAATAATATCAAATGTTCTTTTTAATGCGTATGAAGCATCTTTGACTACCATAAGGAGAAATCTCCTCCAAGTCCGTGTTGTGGTGGGAGGTCTTATGGTAGTCTCATTTTTAAAAGCATTACGAATCTATTTTAAAATTATCCTATTCTTTATTTTAAAGGTAAACTGTTTTGAGTTCTCACACCAGTCACATGACTGACTCGGAGTTTATTGTTTTCATTCCTAAACTCTGGGTGCCCACCAATTTCCACACGGGCAGTCAAGAGTTAAGGTTTATCAGGATATTCTGGAATTCAGGAGTTGCTGGAGGCAAGCTGGATGGCATGGCGTATTATTAGTATGTATTATTTCTTTTCCGCTGATTGTTGTTGTTTGTTGTTGTATACTCTGATGATAATGTAATGTAATGTGATGTGATGTAATAACTAATATAGTTCTTTGTTTAAAGATTATTCATTTATCAATTATATGTTGTTCCGCTGCGATTGTGAGATTCTGATATTGTTCTGTTATTTTCATTCTGTTCTATTCTATCTTTTCTCTCTTCTTCTATCTTTTTCTTCTTCTTAAAACCCTGAGAATTCGTATTTCCGTTCATCTTGAGTTAATCAATGGAGATTAGTGTCTATTCAAGGAGTATGGATTTGCGGGTCCTCACAGCTGGTATCGGAGCATATGTTTAAGCGACAACCATGGTTCTGTTGGGTGTTACTCATTAGAGATAGAATCAATAGTACTCTAGAATGAGTTTGAGTGTAATAATAGCTACGAGAGCATATTTGTTAGTGAATATAAAATGGTTTTATAATGTGATGATTGGTTTGTTGAGTGGTATAAGGATTTTGTTTAATACGTGTAATTAACGTTATTGATAGGGATCTCTAAACACTTGTACAGAACAATTCGACACGATATTGTTTAATTGGGTAAATGAAATAATTTTACGTTGAGTATATTTTATATATAAAGGAATAATTTTTCAGAATTATTAAACTGTATATAAGTTGATTGTTTGGTTGTTGAAAATATAATAATATATATAAGTTAATTAAAAGTTGTTTGAATAATCTAAATTAAGGAATTATTGTATAAGTAAAATGAATTATAAGAATTGAATTATAATTAATGTGATTTACAATTGTGAAATAAACTTATATATACAAGAAGTGAAACTATATGAATATATTTATGAATATGAGTTGTAATAAAAATGAGTTTGAATAAGTAATGAAATTGGACTTTGGTGAAAAGGTTAAATAAAATTTACTTCAGAATTTGGAATCTGAATTGGATTTATAAGTGGGAATTTAAGTTAAGTAAAACCAAATAATGTTGAAATGGAATATAACTTAAGAGATGTTGAACGAAGTTGATTTTGGTGTCAAAGTAAATTAATAAAGTTAAGTGATGAATATAAACTTGAGTTATATAAATGAAATTCAACTTTAGTAATTGGATTTAATGAATGGATTGAATGTAAATCAATTAAATGTAAATAATTGATATGAAATAATGGATGTAAGTGTAATTCATTAAAATCTAATGTTATTGGAAAAGTTGAAAAAAAGATTGAATGAAAATCAATTTAATTAAACCAATTGAAAGTAAAGGTGTTAAACCAAAATGAATGAATATAAGCAAAGGAATTTGGTTGTAATTAATATACATTGATTGTTATATGATAGTTAGTTGATTGTATATAATTCATTAAGTATTAATGAAATTGAAAGCTAAAGTAATTGAAATCCAATTGGAAGTTAAGTGAATCTCAAATAGAAATGAATTTGATTTGGAAGTGAACTAACTTGAATATGAATTAGTTAATATAAACTAATTCAAAATGAATGTTAGTAAAGACATCCACTGTTAATGAATCAAATGTGATTAAATTGAAAACACAATTCATTGAATATTAGTGAGAATATGAATGAATATTTATTGGTTATGAATGTTAGTTGGATGATAGTTGGTTGATGGTTGAATTTATTGCTTTTACTGCATTTGCTATGTTGGCATATATAGTATTTATGTTGCTATATGTTGTATATCGATACTATTGTCTATATACATGTTTCTCATTTTTTTGTTGAGTGTTTAGTAAGTGCGGATCACGTTTGCTTCGCATTTGGAGCTCGCTTTCGCGCTATATTAGCCGTATATGCTCGCTAATAAAAATATAAGGTACATATCTCGGATTAAATATCGTATTTTTACAATTTTTTCCCTACGGGATGCCTCATCACTTGATGAGATGTATATTTGTGATATATATACTGTCATTTTTTTTCGGATCGAGCCGCGCAAAGGAGACTATGGCGAATTTTTCTGAAAATTTAAGGCGTTAGAAAATTTTGGGAAGTTTTGGATAATTTTGAAAACTATAATTTTGATTTGGAGTTGAAAGTTAAACAATAGTAGTTGTTTTTGAAAAGATAACTAAGTATGATTTGAAAACTTAGTAAAGTTATTGTAAGAAGTTTAACTATGAATTCTGGGAAAATTAATAGATTCTGTAATTTTTCTTACTTGGTAATTTCGAGGACGAAATTCTTTTAAGGGGGGAAGATTATAACGACCCAGAATTTTTATTAATTAAAATTCGTATATTTAATTGATTTTAAATATTAATAAGTGAAATTTATAAGTCGAATAAATTTTATTTCGAATAATTTGATTTAATTGGATAATTAAATCGATAATTTAATATGTTAAATTATGGAAATAATTGAAAATCGAGTTTAATATGATTGTAAATGATTTGTAAAATTTTATTTTATCATATTGGAGTTAGAATGATGTTATAGAGCTTTTAAAATCGAATTAAGAGTTAATTTGTGAAAATTGAATATTTTAATATTTTATCGACTAGTGAAATTAGTCATTTTTCAAACAGTCTCGGATTTCGACGAAACCAGTTTCGTCGGATCCATAATATTATATTATTTTATGGTTTCAAATTTCAAGTCAATCGGATTTACCGTTTGTCCGGGGCAAACTAAAACGCTAGAAATTTGATTAACCGATTTAATTTTAAATTGATCGTTTAATTACATATCTCGCACAGATGATCGAATTAGCTCCCGAAACACGTTCTTGTGTTCGGAACGCGGGATAAACCTTAGAAACGCCGGTCACCACGTGTAAATCGGAGTTCGGAAAATCCGGGATGAATAGTGTTTCGTCGGTTTTCTATAATAGAACCAAAATGAATACCTTAAAGAACAAACTTTATTTCTCAATGACCAAATTTTCTAAAATAACCAAAATACCTCTAGTATATCATGTTTAATCAAAAATTGAGTAAAATAATATAATTCATAGAACAAATTTTTTATATTATCTTAAACATAAATGGTTTTAAATTATGTAGATCTATTCATATCATTCATGAAATATAAAAAATATAACTATACATCACAAATCCAAATAATTATTTCCCTCGTAAGAAAATTAACTTTATAATTCTTTAACAAATATATCAAAACAAACACGTAGATATTCAAATCAACGCAAGTTATTTCATAAATTTAGAAAATTAAGATTATTTTTCAAAAACATTTTAGAATTTTATTTCATTATACGTATAAAGATCATTTAGACTTTTCTTTGTATGTCAAAATTTCATTTTAGTTTAGGAAGAACAACTTTAGAACCAAATCAAATCCAAAATTGTCATAAAAATATTCTTTCATACAGAGATCAAGTAGATCTATGATTTGAGTAAGATAATAAATGAATTCAGTGACTAATAAACAAATTGCACTCAAAACATACTCAAATATATAGAGAAACCAAAAATTCTCAATAAATCAAAGATGGGTGGATTTACTATCATTTATTTGAAATTTGGATACTGATCAAATATTAATTTTGAAAGAATAATCAATATTGGTTTCAATTAGAGAACTTTAAGGGATGTAATCTTAGAATTCATGCTTGATTTCGATAATTGATTAAGAGAAAGATATGTATATACGTAAAAAAGATCCGATCTTTTAAATTATCATAACTCTACATCTATCATTTTTAATTAGAGATCGTGCTGATAACGTGTTGTAAAGTTTGAAGAGGCAAAAACCTATTAAAAAAAAGATGAGATATTTTATTCACCGTAGTCATATTACAATACAATGGAGCTCTATTTATAGGCATGTCACAGAAAATGAAAATTATAATAATACATGTGTAACATTTAGCATATTCACTTTTATAATTTATATATATACTATAACAAATAATGATTTGTTTAACCACGGCCTAGAATATTGTTTCAATAGTCACATTTAATTTTTATCAAATTTAATCAAGGAACTGAAATAGGGTCAATAAAATCAAAAATGAAATGGCAACGTTAGATTCTAAAAGCTTGTACTGGGAAGATTCAAAGCAAAATGTCGAAAGGCAGCACGCACATGCTAACAAAATACAGCTGCATAGGTACGCATGTATGCGCCCACATGGACCAACTACTTTAAATTGTATCTTTCTGTCTGTTCTTCTCCTAAGATACTGTTGTGATCATACTCAAGAATGATCGTATATATGTAGAGCACATGGACTGTATCTTTCCTTTCGCTACGCTGTTCCTTGCTTTTAAGTAAAGGTGTTTATACTAATACCACCAACAAGCCTGGACAATATTTGCCATCCTTATGTTGTTACGTGCAGTTTTAAAAGCCAAAGGTGATAAAGTTGATGAACTAATGCTAAAAATATAACTGATTTCTTAATTCCTTGACTGGAAAGTTGTGTAATAAGAGAAAGCCTGCCACTGTAGCTATTGTATGATCTCAATAACCGTACATAGTTTGCTTTAAGTTGTAATAGCGTGAGAAAATACACTCAATTTGATTTATTAGAGTTATCAAAATCCTTTGAGAAACAAAGGTATCTCGTAAGACCGCATCATACATAAACATGATGGGTTTTTACCTTACGATAACCAAAACATTTTTATCAAAATCGTTTGATATTATAATAGTGTCTAAATAAAGTAAATAAGAAATAGCTGAAGTGCTTGCATCTTATGTTCCAGCATAGTTGGGCACAATCAAAACCGTACGACGTTTGTTGTAAAATGAATCCCATGCAATGAATGGGCTATTAGGGTACTGCCCATCATATTACACCTCTAGAAAAATGTACCAAGGACCTCACCGAGATATTCTGCTACACAAGACCGCCCTACCCCTAACCTGGATAGACCGAATATGTTATCACCCTGGGTGTTCCCACCCTTAAAAATCGAGCGCTCCCTCTTTTATGCACATCATATCCATAATTTATATATATTCCCGAGGATATCTAGAAAAGTGATAACATACCCTAACTGGGTGCGACTCACTTAGTCATGGTGCATCTCCCCTGTTTTAGTCATTCCCGGTTGATTAAGCTTGAGGCTAAACGTTGCCTTTCAAAAAAAAATTCGGCTTAAAATGCTCATCGTCCCCAAATGACGATGTTCTGATAGCATTCGTCCATACAAGTTGTCCTGGGTTTGGACAAACCGGATCACCGACATTACTATCTTTACAGTATCCATTCGTAACGTTCAAACCAAATCGAAGTGGTTTTCGAATAATTAAGTCTGATCCCGGTCTCTTCGAAACGATTAACAAAATTGGCCAATATTGATAGTTGATTATGTAACTATCAATAAAACATCCATAAGCAGACACTAGGCTTATTTTATAATTCTTTAAACATTTATTTCAAAATATCTTTACTAAGATATATATATATATATATATATATATATATATATATTCAAATCCCTTTCCATATTCTAATATTTGAAAACAATTTCAAATACTTAAATCCCAAAATAGGATATTTTCAAACCGTCTCAACACTTAGAAATATTCCCAAAATTTCCATTTTTATACTTAAGAAAATATTTTAAGTCTTATTGTCCAGAATCTTTTCAAATATCAATACTTAAGAGAATATTTCGTAACTTATCTGATAAGTCTTCGGAGTCACTGATAAATTCCCTCTTACCATTTTCGAAACCCAGTATACTTAATTGTAACCCCATTCAACAATTTATAACTTCTTTTATGAATTCAGACTTCATTTTCGAAGTTTCCATATTCAACATTTTGAAATTTCATCTCCTCCAAATCCCTTATAAAATTCCTCCCCACAAAATCATATCCATTTAAAAGCCCCATTTACGAATCTCAAGATAATTTATAAATGAAATTCTCAATCACTTCAAAACTCTATATATATAAGTACCTAAAAGAATAATAATTTATTTTCAAAACATGTTCAAGTAATTAATTAAAACATCGAAAACACTTTTTATAAACATCAATAACTCATTTTCAGATAAACAAATAAATTTTCAAAGTTGATTTTAGAGGTTAAAATTTTACTAAAATAAATACTTAATATTTGAAAATCTACTTGCCGAAGTATTTCAATCCTAACTAGTTTAAAATTTCATATTTTTTTAATAATAAATTTTCCTTTTAAAAAAACAAACTTAACTTCTTTGAGTAAATAATAAAAATATATTGTTAAAACCTCAATAACTTATTCAATTTTATAAATTCCTCTCGAATCACATCACGTCACTTCCATTTCAATGTTCTTAACCATTTTAACTTTCAAAAATAGTATCCAATATTTTTCCCACCCTATTTCCATATTCTAATGTAAATTCACCCTACGAAATTATTTTTCCAATATATCGACTGATATTGCTTTCCTTATTTTTAACCATCGTTTAAATTTTTTTCATACTCCTTTGAGTTTTACCTGTTTATAAAAACAATCTTATTTATAAGGTTCCATTTTATAAATCCATTTCTTTATAAATCCCATTTATAACTTCCAATCTATTTTTAATGTCGACTTTAACTCTTTTTAATATTCTCGAATATCACTATAAATTCTTTTTATATAATTCATTTAAAATAAAGGAAATCTCCATCTAATAATTCACAATAGTTAAGTATAACAAAAAATCAAATATATTTTTCTAACTCAATTTCTTTAAAATAACCTTAATTCCAATAAAATATTTTTATATCAAAAACTCCCTTTAATTCCTTTCATTTTAAAAATATATTTATGGTATTTAAAATATCAAAATTCAGGCCAGTGCTACAATATCATCCAATAATTCCAATCACCATAATAATCTATAATAGATTATTCTACACAATTCATATATCACAATATATGAACTAAAATTCAAAATTTTAAGGAATCCATATGGATCCCTCCAATCTATTTTCTTGCATTCACAGATGTCAATACAACATGAAAATACCAACCCCACTTCGAGGGGGATATCGCACTATATAGGCTCATGTGCTATTATGCGGGGTGCGTAGGGTCTCATCCGCTAAAATGTGTGGGAATATCACTCCAATTTCTAATATATTTACTGCTATATATATGTCATATCCAATAAATAATAATTTATAAATTCATCCAACCTTTCAATAATTAATATTCAACTAAAATAGTAATCCAAGACGAGTGAGATTTACTCGCCTTGATTTATTTTTGCAATCCATTCCAATTTATTCTACTGCATAGATTTTGCAACTACGAATCCATCATGATTTATCCCATGATTTTGAGCCTCGTAAAAATGTTATTAATTTTATTAACATCGAGATAATTCAATTAATTGAACTAATTAATTACTAATTAATTAATTTAAATAAAATAATTAAAAAAAATTAATTACCTTCATTAGTGCTAACAGACCCATCCTCTCCCTTACGCATACTTCCTCGAGAACACGACTGGCATATCTTTTTTTTTCTGAATTGTTTGCCGCAATACATTGTGCCTCAACCCTGCCACCATTGCCTCCTCCATCGTTCATGCCTCGTCCCAGTCGATGCCTCCACCTCCTGCCTGCAGCTCGAGCAAGAGCTCCCAATCACGCGACCAAACCCTCGACCTTGCACTCGCGACAGAGTCACCCTCACCTTACAGTTTCCGCCACCAGTGACTGTCATGCCAATCTCCCCACTACAGCCAATCTCCCCAGTGCATGACACAGCAGCCCCTCGTCGCGATTCCTAAACCCTACCTCCTCGCCTTTGAGCCTTGCGCTTATCGTCTAGAGCAATGCAATGCAATCGTGTTTTCCTCTAATCGCGACTTTAGTTCGATCACGGCTCCATTATCTTTTTTTAAAATGATTCGATTTGAGATGGTTTCATCTTCAAACTGGAAAAAGGAAATAAGCACGATTTGAAATTAAAGGGGATGGCGGATTTAAAAGGTGAAAGGGGTATCTTCGTATGTGATAGATGGCGTGAATCAGGAGGCAAGGTGACTTTGATTTGATTTCTTTTTATTTTATAAATATTCAAAATATGCCGCTTTGCGTAACTCAAATTTTCATACCCCTATTGAGGCATGTTGCTAGGCATTTATAATGTTATACCCCTATTCCGAATGCAATGGAACAAGTTTCGAGTTCTTATTCGATCGTATGAAAAATATAGCTTTTTGACCCAATTATTTTTTAAATTTTCGATATCAATTTCAACACTTTTCTATTCCGTACGACCAAATGATAACTCCAAACACTATGAAATTTGAAATCCGATAATAATATCCTATTGCAGATCTAATGAGATAGGTGTTAACACCACTCTTTTTCGCGACCTAGCGACTTACAAAACCTGACGACCTACAGCGAGGAGCGACCTACTGACCTACCGACCTAAAGTACAGAGCGTTTCAACATGAAACGTCTCAACGACCAAGCAACCTAGCGTCTCAACGACCTAGCGACCTAGCGTCTCAACGGCCTAGCGACCTAGCGTCTCAACGACCTAGCAACTCAGTGAAGATAACGACCTAAGCCAAGAGCGACCTAACGAGTTAAAAGAAAAGCGACCTAACGAGTTGGCAAGTTTCAGAGTAAAGCCGCATGCACACTGCCTTTTCCATTAGGTCACTCACGACCTAAACATGCCGAGATAACATCTGTGCTACACATGCTAAGCCGCTCACGGCATACATCTCGTTCAAGATGGCTCCATTAAGTCGCTGGCAACTTATACTACCTCAGGATCACTCTTAGGTCGCAACTCCTTAGGTCGCCGACGGCCTACGCCACACGACCTAACTCCGAGACTCCTCTATAAATACTCCACCTTCTCCACTTTGAGTGGGGACTTTTGGACCTTTTTCGAACGCCAAGACTCTACTGCTTCAAAACTTCTACAACACTTCAAACGCCTAAGAAACTTTAAGGAACCTTAAGAGAAGATCAAGTTCATTCAACATGAATTCAAAGAGCTTTTCTTCATCAATGTTCTAACTTCTTGCTTTAATTACATACAATTGGAGAATTATTGTGAAACTTGTAATCAAGTCGATAAGAGAAGATTAAGTGGACGTAAGCTTGACTTTGAGCCGAACCACTATAAAAACTGTTGTCTCTTTACTTTTTTCTGCTATTTTCTACTTACTTTTAGTTCCCGTACCAACGGGTGGTGCTTTCGCTATAACTCAACTCACACCGGGGTGTTAGCGTACATTTTAGTGTTAACATTTTTGGTGCTTTCACTGAGAATCGAACTCAGGGTGCTCTCATCATTGCTCCACAAAGATTTGTTGGAAGACTCTCTCTGAAAACCAGAAGTCTATCCGAGATTATAGCTCCTGGAAGAAAAAGTAGATCAACTAGATCTGGAAATGCTTATGACAATACCGCCACTTCTCCCGCGTCAAATCAAGCGGCTCCTAGTGTTGGAATCACAAGGGCCGAATTGGATGCTGCAGTGACTGGGTTGTATCAACAAATGGAAGCCCAGAACACTTTGATGTTGGACAAGTTGAATGCTTTGCTTGGAGTTAACCAGCAACCAGGAAATAATGAAGAAACCTTTGCTGAAGATGTTCATGATTCCCAAGGAAAAGTGTTCCTCAGAGCACAGCTGACACCGCCGAAGGGCACCTCCCAAGATGGAGGTTCAAGGCCGCAACGAACTCTTCGTGAACGTTTGTCCAGGCAAACTTTCGAAAAAGTAGCTGACGTCTGTCACGTAGGTCCTCTAAACGATGAGGAGTACCTCTCGGGAATGATTCGACAAATTATGAAGGAAAGCATGCAAAGGGAGGAAGATGAAAGTGACTGGGGGTTTTCTCCAAGTAAGACTCCTTTTACCGAAAGGATTTTGAAGGCTGAATTTTCGAAGAAGTTTGTTCCCCCCACTATTCCAGCTTATCGGGGGACAAGCGATCCTAACTAGTTCCTATACAAGTATGACTGGCATATGACAGGTGCCAGGGCAATAGATGAGATCAAGTGCAGATAGTTTCCTGTGTACTTGGAGGAGTGGCCCTACTTTGGTTCACGAAGCAGCCAGTTCGATAAGTGGATCAGTTCTCCGACCTAACTCGGAAATTCAAAGATCAGTTCAGGTTATATGCTTCAAAGGCCAAGGGCATAATGTCACTATCCAGCCTTGAACAAAGCCTCAGAAAGTCTATCACCTCTTTCTTAAACCACTTTAATATAGCCTTGGCTGAAGTTGATAATGTAGAGCCTCGGATGATTCTAACTTACTTGATGCGAGCTAATGACAAATCAAGTGAATTTAGGAAATGGCCAAATATGAAAGTGCCAAATTCACTTGAGAAGTTCTACAAAAAGGCCGATGAATTTACGCGCCTAGAAAGCCTTCCTATGCCGGCAAAAGCAATCGTGACTGAAGTTAAGAATAACATTGTTGCTTCTAACAAAAAGGAATCAGGTGGTCAGAAGAGGGAGAACGATAGTGGAAAAAAGTAGAAAGATGCGAAGAAAGCTCACCGCTTTAGACCTTCAGATTTTACTCCCTTAACTGATACTCTGGAAAATATCTTTTTCGCAACCAAGGATGCTATTCAATATCCCAAACCACCTGAGATGAAGCCCGGGAAGAATGTCGTGCATAATGGGAGATTCTGTCGGTTCCACAATCAACCTGGCCATGACACTAATGAATGTCGCCATTTAAAGAATTTGATTGAAGAGCTGCTGAGACAGAATAAATTGCAACAATATGTGAAGAGGAACAGAAGTGACCCGAGCTCATCTATTCAGGGGCAACATGTTCCTGCTCATCAATCCGGCTCAGGTGAGAGGACTACGGCGCATGAATCTGAGAGGCCATTTTTAACGATCTCGGATTGAGGCTATATTTTAAATTGATAATTATTTTAATTTTTGAATAAAAATTGTGTAATAATTAGTAATCTATACAAAATGTTAGTAAAATTTTAATAATCGAATATTTTAAAATTTATAAAATAGTAGAATAAAGTTTGTGTTGATGTTAAACAAATATTTCAAATAAATTTATCGTTATAAAAAAAATATGAAACGAACATATAAAATTTCTAGAAATAAATATTAAGTTAAAAATACATCTTTAAGTTAGAAAAAATAAATAAATAAATATATATATATATATATATATAAGATAAATTATAAAATATAAAGCCAAACAACATATTAATAAACTATGTAAATTATTAAATGAATACATTCGTAAGCATGAACACTTGAACAAAACAAAGGAAAAATGTGTTAAGTATAAAATGTAAACAAGAAGATAAAACAAGTAGAAAATCTACTTAGTCAACAAATACATAAGTAACACATTAGAAACAAATTCAAAGTTAAAAATAAAACAAAACAAGCTGCAACCACCAACATGCAAAGCAAGCTAGGCAAATAAAATATAAAGTGTTAACAATACACAAGTAAGCTAAGAAAAGAATGCAAGGAAACAAAATAAAGACCTGGAAGGAAAATACAAAGCAAAGACAAAAGAAATGGTAAAAGTATATTCAAGTTTTAACAAATAACATTGGATAAGTATGTAGACAACAACAATTAATGATGATAAGTCTAAGCTTCCAATATCTTTGATATTATACATTAGCTTATGATACAAGACAAATTGAAAATAAAATAACATGTGCCTAAGGAAAATAAAGTAACCAGGCAAGAACAAGTAAAAGAAAAAAATAATAAGATAAGGATGAAGCTTGCAAAAGAAGGAACAAATAAATATGTATTTTGTACAAGGCAATTAATGCAAGCATATAAAACAAGATTTGTAGTCACCAGTTTTTTTCAGTAAGAAAGAAAAAAAAAACTTCAGTTTATAACTGAAGAAAGAAATCGGCATGAAGATCAAAAGCAATTAATGCTTGTATCTTTAGCCACTATTTGAATATACAAATCCCTGTATTTGTACAAAGAAGTATATAAAATAAAATATACCAACCTGTACACTTCTTTACTTCTATATCAAGCCTCTATTCATTTCGTTTCGTCCATCACAACGGAGAACAATTTGAAGGAAACATCATCATTCAAACTAAAACAAAAATCTCAGCTTAAACAATAATACAATTAAAGAGGATTAAAGAGAAAGCTGGCAAATTTCAAAGCCTGTTCCAACATGAAGTGCTCTGTTTCATTTCTCTAGAAAATAAAATAAAGTTGCAGGAAACAAAAATCAAAGTTTAAAGAATAAAAAAAAGGTACAGGCTCAAATTTCTTTTCTGTTCAACAATTCCAGGCTTGAGTTCTCACTTCCAAACCATTCAAGGTGAGTAAACATAATCTTTAAACAAGGTTTTAAGTTTATTTAAAACAGTTTAAAACTTCATTTATAACTGTTTTGTATATATTTCAGTTTACATTTGGTTATGAGGTGCTATGAGTTTCTCTGAATTTGTTTCAGATCACATATTTGGTTCAAAAAACTTAAGTATTCCTATTTAAATCATTGATGAGCTTTGATTTCCCAACAAACAAGTCGTTAAACTTAAAAAATAAGATTCTCATAGATTGATTTAAATCATGTTTGAAAGTCATCATTACTGTAATATTGTTTACAGGTTTTCAAGTAAAAAAAAAATTGATAAGAATAAAATGTTGTAAATATTAATTCAAGATTATAATTTGAATCTATACTTCAATCTATGATTTTTAAAACAAAATTGAAGATTTTTAATGGAGTGTTTCAAGAGTAGTTTGATCAATGTGCATTTTTCCAAATTCCTGGTAATCGAATCCTTTATAAATTCTGAAATTTGTACTAAAGCATCCTTAAACATCTAGAATGTTGGGAAAATTGTCGAATTAATTTTCAAACACCAGAATTGTTCGAACGAGTTGAAGTTAGGGTTTAACCCTGAGTTTTGAAATGGGTAGAACGCGGGATGATTTTGTCATCTAGGAGCGATCGAGCTGCATATGCTCATGGGTGATGATGGCTTGGGCTGTTGACGTGCTATGGGCGAAGTTGCGAATTTTCTGGTGGGTTATGCGAGGAGAACGAGGCGTTTGGGTTGGGCACGTTCGAGTTTACAGGTCGACGAGGTAGCGAAATTTTGATTTCGAATTTCTTTGGTCAAATTGTGGTTGGATGTCACGTTGGCGTGGATTTTATGATTTGTCGATGATCGTAATGATCATCGGAGTGGCAGCGAACCACCATGCACGTGCACGGTGGTGTTGGTGATGGTGCCTACAGTTTTGAATATCGGTTTCAAAAACTTAGCTGGAAAAAAAAAGACGAGCAAATAGGATCGTGCTTGTGTATTGACTCGGGAAATTGATGGCTTTGCTCGAGTATGTGGTCGTGTGGGATAGCTTGGTGCAACAGCTTTAAATTTAACAAAGTTAAAAGAAAAAAAATAAAGGAAGAAGAAGAACACGAGTAGAAGAAAGAAGGAGCAGGAGGAAGACGCGAATTGGACTCGCGTAACTCGAGTATTTTACTCGGGGGTTTCCAGTGTTGGCTTGAAGCCAATATAGTATTGACTCGGGAATTAAAATTCAAGTTTTAAAGCAAAGTTTAAATTAAAGTTTCAAAACAAAGGTCTAAATATAAAATTCAAGTTAGTTTTGAAATTTAGTTTGGAAATAGGTTTTATAAATTCAAATTGTTTTAATAAATGTAAAGGTTTAAGCAAATAAGTAGAAAATCAAAATTTTATAAAAAAGTTTAAAATCAAAGTTTAATCAAAATAAAAAATGGATTCAAGTTTCTTTATATTCAAATCTGTAATTTTAAATCATTTTAAAATCTGAATTGTTTTAAAACAAGTTGAAATTTAAAATAGCGTTATAAAAAAAGAAAAAGAAAAGGTAAACTTGTTTTTTTTCAAACAAACTTTTAAACTTGAATTTTCTTGTTTTTTTTTTCGAACAAATAAAGTTCTTCTATAAAAGAATTGTGAACGAAAATAGATGTTTTGTTTTATCTTGAATTTGCAAGAAAAAGTGTAATGTATTTTAAATCTTAAATTTTAAATAAAAAATTTATGTAGTTTAGCTAGAACTGTTCTTATATAGGTTTATAAGTGGATATTTAAATTTGATAGATGTTTAAATATATAATCATTTTGAATCTAAATTTAAAGTGTAATGTTTAAAATACACATAAATGATAATGAAATCATGAATAAAGAAATTTATTATCTTATAGATAATTAAGGAAATAAAATGATTTAATTAATAAGATAATTAAAGAATGATTTATTTAAATTATAAATAAATAATTAGATTTATTTGTAATCAGAAATGAGAAATGATGATTTAATCTATGGTAATTTCTTAATGAAAGTAATTAAAAGATTTTATTTCTTTAAAATAATTAATTAAGGGGTTAATTAATTTTGTAATTGGTTTAAAGGTTAATTTAATAAATTTGTTAATTAAGAATAATTAATTAAAGTATTTGATTAACGAATTATATCAAATGAATTGTAATTAATTTATAAATAATCAGCCAGGATTAGTGTTATTCATAAGTAGTTAAATCTGATTTAAATTAATCAGATAATTAAATTAATCTTACTTATGGATATTTGCATTCTATTGGATGATTGTATTGTTTGATACCCCTGATATGTGATGCTTTGTTTTGATTTGAGCTGTGTATCTGTGACATATATATCGGTGATATGTGAATAAAAGATAAGCGTTATGGTTTATATCGCTTATCAACTGTATTTCTGTATTTTAATTTGTGATGATTGAATGATGTGGCACTATTGTGTTAAACCCCTGGACCACACTTATACACACACAAATATGGATTTCACGAGGAAATCGATTAAGTCACAGATTTTTGAATAGTTTTAAATTTGAATATTTAAATTCAAACGTTTTGGGTATGGATTGGGTTTAAAGTGAAAAGCTTTTGAAATGGAATTTCAAAGATGAAATTTATTTTAAATAACTTGATTGAGTTTTGAAATTTAAATATTTTGATTTAAAATTTGAATTCAATATTTGAAATTGAATTCTATGTTCTGGAAACTAGGGACTAAAGATGTTATACCAGTGATACATGGGTTAAACTATTTTAAATGTATTGATTTGGAAATTTGAATTTGATTCAAAGTCTTTAACTCGGGTAAATAAAATAGGATCTTTCTGGAACGAAAACTAATTGTTTCCAAATGATAAAGGCTTTCACTTAAGTAATGAACGTCTAATTTGTGTTAAAAGGATTTCAAGTTAAGAAAGAAAATGATTTTCCAAGTTATGGAAACGGTCTGAAAGCTATAAGTTAAATCTTTAATTTAAAGATTTAAACGAGTTAATCCAATTGAAATGGAAATTGATTTGAAGTCCATAAATGGATCTTTGTGAAACTGGGTGAACTTTGTGAAATGAATCTTTTTGTGCAAAGATTTAAAATGGTAATTTGTTTAAACTATTTGAAATAAAGTTTTTTTTTGGGGTAATAAGTTGTGACTTAATTGAAATCACAATATCCATATGTTTTTAAATACCGCACTCACTATTCGGTTTAGCCGGGAGAGGACCTTTGTGTCATGTAGCCCATTCCGAATATGTGATACGTCGATATAGATAGCATTTGAAGACGGTGGTGAAGACCGGATATTTTTGAAAACAAAAGGGTTTCTCGTCGAATGTCTTTGCATCGACTGGTCCCCGGTATAGAGACCCCATATGTGATGGGAAATCCGGACGTGATTAGGGATTATCCGGATTGCAAGGGCTTCTTCGGAAGTGCCTTCGGTTCTGTTCGAACCTGGAACAGACTTGTATGGTTGTATGTCTGACATTACACTTTGAGATATAAAGCAGATTTCTTTCAAATACATATTTGTTGGTGGCGGAGAATTTATTCTCTTAGCTTAACACCCTTCTTTGAGATGTACGAGCTCAGAGGTTATGTAGTTGAAGGTTATCAGCAATATATTCCCAATTTGGTAGTGTGGCATGCTGAGTGCTGCTGTGTGTTGATGATGATTTGTGATCAAAGCATGGCTTTTGTATAAAGCGTATCTTTGTGGACGAGACTGCATCAGGACCTCACACCCCGGAAATGGTCGAAACAGGAAAGATGCGGCAAGGTTATGAAGGTCGCGCCCTTTAGGGTGTGTCATTCCCTTCTGGTAAAGGGCGGTATTAGGTATCGAGCCCTGATATTTAACCTATGTGGTTGCTCCAATCTCATTTACTGTGTGGTTGTTGCTTAGAGGCGCCTCGGATAAAGGTTCCAAAGGATCGGGGAGTGGCATGCTCGAGTAGTAGTTACCTAGTTACAGTGGTAACCCGGCCTTGTGTTGGCAGAGACTCGGTTAGGTTCTCGGGACGTCCCACCAGAGGCGATCCCACGTGGAAGTAGGAAGTTCCTTTGCCTGACCATTTGTTGGAAATCCATTCATCCAATACGAAACCCTGTACGGTTTTAGTTGTAGAACCTGCCATTCACTTATGGTGGTCACCACTGTTTGGATGGTAGCTATAGTAGGCATAGTTTGAAATGTCTATGCTGGCTAAGATTTATATTCTACTTTCGAAATGTTTTCTGCACTGTTCACGTATAATAATAATATCAAAGAAATTTTCTGCGTATCAAGCATGTTTGACTATCATAAGAAGAAATCTCCTCCAATTCTTCGTTTGCATTGTGTGTGTGGCGGGAGGTCTTATGGTAGTTTCATTTTCAAAAAGCATTTCAAATTGATTTTATAAATTCTCTTGTTGTTTATTTTAAAAGATAAACTGTTTTTGTTACTCACACCAGTCCCATGACTGACCCAGAGTTTATTGTTCCTTTCCTAAACTCTGGGTGCTCATTATTTCCACACGAGCAGTCTAGAGTTGGGTTTTTTTCAAATAGTTAGGTTTAGTAGATTATCTGGAGCTAGTTCAGTCTTAGGATATGGACGAGACTGGAGTTATTTGTTCCGCTGCTGGTGTTATCTATTTTCTTTTCCACTGCTATTTTATTGTATCATATCTCTGATGTATATCGATATCTATTGTATCAGGATGTTGTATCAGATGTTGTATATTGATATTCATTATTTCTTCCGCTGTGTTGTTTACTTAATGATCTTATAAGCTCCGGCGAATCGGATTTGAATGGTCGAATCTGCAGCATTCGAGCACGATGTAAAGTATGGATGTCGATTTTCGAACGCGAAAAATTTTCATTCGTTACATTTAGTATCAGAGATGAGGGTTAAACTTTAGCTCAGGAGTATAACACATTAAGTAACTCATTAGAGATAGGGTGAAGTATACCCTAGAATGAGTAATCCCTAAGATATCTGCTCGAATGCCTCAGTAAATTCTCTTACTATCCGCTGATAGTGAGTTTGAGTGCAAGAAGAGAACGAGATAGGGGACAGGGGAATACGACTATAATTGGTCAATACCCTGCAACAGTGGGAATGATCTTTCTCTATCAATTTCCTTTGATTCATCTTTTCAAATTCTTTTGATTGCTTCGTAACAGCTCAAGAAGAAGTTTCGGTGTGATGATTGCCCTATGAATCATTGTAGAAAATTCTTACTTCGCATCTTCATCGGTTTCTTATCAGTTTTTGATTTTAAACTTTGATGAATATGAATTTGAAATTTGGAATTGAAAATTTTAATTTGAGTTAAATTCATTAATAAAATAGGAAGCTGAATTTGAAATGTATCAATAAAACGATTTCGTTTAAAACCAAATTTGAAATTCTATTGTAATTTCTTGGGTAGATCGAAGTCCGAAGAGAGATAGGTTGGTTTATATTTTGAGTATTCCGACTTGAATTTGGAATCCATAGCGTGTGTTTGAGGAATTGTAGGAGATCGAATCTATCTATCTCTTCTCTAGGGTCCGATATATTCTACGAATGGTTAGTTATCCCTTTGGACTAATCAGTACCTTGCATATTTCGTAGATTTGATGACCGTGTGTCCTGTGTAGTATTGTATGAGTTTGTTCTCATATTGTCGATATTCTGATGTGGTAAGCCAAATGCAGAATAGATATCCAGATTGATTTGGAAAATTGTTTCTCTATCTTGATGTATCTATCTTTGTTGTTTTCGTGCCTGCGAATTTCGAGGACGAAATTCTTTTTAAGGGGGGAAGTCTGTAACGATCTCGGATTGAGGCTATATTTTAAATTGGTAATTATTTTAATTTTTGAATAAAAATTGTGTAATAATTAGTAATTTATACAAAATTAGTAAAATTTTAATAATCGAATATTTTAAAATTTATTAAACAGTAGAATAAAGTTTGTGTTGATGTTAAACAAATATTTCTAATAAATTTATAGTTATAAAAAAAATATATGAAAGAAACATATAAAATTTCTAGAAATAAATATTAAGTTAAAAATACATCTTTAAGTTAGAAAAATAAATAAATAAATAAATATATATATATATAAGATAAATTATAAAATATAAAGCCAAACAACATATTAATAAACTATGTAAATTATTAAATGAATACATTCATAAGCATGAAAACTTGAACAAAACAAAAGGAAAAATGTGTTAAGTATAAAATGTAAACAAGAAGATAAAACAAGTAGAAAATCTACTTAGTCAACAAATACATAAGTAACACATTAGAAACAAATTCAAAGTTAAAAATAAAACAAAACAACCTGCAGCCACCAACATGCAAAGCAAGCTAGGCAAATAAAATATAAAGTGTTAACAATACACATGTAAGCTAAGAAAAGAATGCAAGGAAACAAAATAAAGACCTGGAAGGAAAATACAAAGCAAAGACAAAAGAAATGGTAAAAGTATGTTCAAGTTTTAACAAATAACATTGGATAAGTATGTAGACAACAACAATTAATGATGATCAGTCTAAGCTTCCAATATCTTTGATATTATACATTAGCTTATGATACAAGACAAAGTGAAAATAAAATAATATGTGCCTAAGGAAAAGAAAGTAACCAGGCGAGAACAAGTAAAAGAAAATAATAATAAGATAAGAATGAAGCTTGCAAAAGAAGGAACAAATAAATATGTATTTTGTACAAGGTAATTAATGCAAGCACATAAAACAAGATTTGTAGTCACCATTTTTGTTCAGTAAGAAAGGAAAAAAAAAAGAAACTTCAGTTTATAACCGAAGCAAGAAATTGAAAGGAAGATCAAAAGCAATTAATCCTTGTATCTTTAGCCACCATTTGAATATACAAATCCTTGTATTTGTACAAAGAAGTATATAAAATAAAATATACCAACCTGTACAATTCTTTACTTCTATATCAAGCCTCTCTTCGTATCATTTCGTCCATCACAGCTGAGAACAATTTGAAGGAAACATCATCATTCAAACTAAAACAAAAATCTCAGCTTAAACAATAATACAATCAAAGAGAATTAAAGAGAAAGCTGGAAAATTTCAAAGCCTGTTCCAACATGAAGTGCTTTGTATCATTTCTCTGGAAAATAAAATAAAGTTGCGGGAAACAAAAATTAAAGTTTAAAGAATAAAAAAAAAGGTACTGACTCAAATTTCTTTTCTGCTCAACAATTCCAGGCTTGTGTTCTCACTTCCAAACCATTCAAGGTGGGTAAACATAATGTTTAAACAAGGTTTTAAGTTTATTTAAAACGGTTTAAAACGTCATTTATAACTGTTTTGTATATATTTCAGTTTACATTTGGTTGTGAGGTGCTCTGAGTTTCTCTGAATTTGTTTCAGATCACATATTTGGTTCAGAAAACTTAAGTATTCCTATTTAAATCATTGATGAGCTTTGATTTCCCAACAAACAAGCCGTTAAACTTAAAAAATAAGATTCTCACAGGTTGATTTAAATCATGTTTGAAAGTCATCATTACTGTAATATTGTTTACAGGTTTTCAAGTAAAAAAAAAAATTGATAAGAATAAAATGTTGTAAATATTAATTCAAGATTATAATCTGAATCTATACTTCAATCTATGATTTTTAAAACAAAATTGAAGATTTTTAATGGAGTGTTTCAAGAGTAGTTTGAAATTTTGTTCAATGTGCATTTTTCTAAATTCCTGGTAATTGAATCCTTTATAAATTCTGAAATTTGTGCTAAAGCATCCTTAAACATCTAGAATGTTGGGAAAATGTCGAATTAATTTTCAAACACCAGAATTGTTCGAACGAGTTGAAGTTAGGGTTTAACCCTGAGTTTTGACATGGGTAGAACGTGGGATGATTTCGTCATCTAGGAGCTATCGAGCTGCATATGCTCGTGGGTGATGATGGCTTGGGTGTTGACATGCTATGGGCGAAGTTGAGAATTTTCTGGTGGGTTGTGCGAGGAGAACGAGGCGTTTGGGTTGGGCACGTTCGAGTTTACAGGTCGACGAGGTAGCAAAATTTTGATTTCGAATTTCTTTGGTCAAATTGAGGTTGGATGTCGCGTTGGTGTGGATTTTATGATTTGTCGATGATCGTGATGATCATCGGAGTGGCAGCGAACCACCGTGCACGTGCACGGTGGCGTTGGTGATGGTGCCTACAGTTTTGAATATCGGTTTCAAAAACTTAGCTGAAAAAAAAGAAGACGAGCAAATAGGATCGTGCTAGTGTATTGACTCGGGAAATTGATGGCTTTGCTCGAGTATGTGCTCGTGTGGGATAGCTTGGTGCAACAGTTTTAAATTTAACAAAATTAAAAGAAAAAAAATAAAGGAAGAAGAAGAACATGAGTAGAAAAAAGAAGGAGCAGGGGAAGACGCGAATTGGACTGCGTAACTCGAGTATTTTACTCGGGGGTTTCCAGTGTTGGCTTGAAGCCAATATAGTATTGACTCGGGAATTAAAATTCATTTTAAAGCAAAGTTTAAATTAAAGTTTCAAAACAAAGGTCTAAATATAAACTTCAAGTTAGTTTTGAAATTTAGTTTGGAAATAGGTTTTATAAATTCAAATTGTTTTAATAAATGTAAAGGTTTAAGCAATTAAGTAGAAAATCAAAATTTTAAAACAAAGTTTAAAATCAAAGTTTAATCAAAATTAAAAATGGATTCAAGTTTCTTTAAATTAAAATCTGTAATTTTAAATCATTTTAAAATCTGAATTGTTTTAAAACAAGTTGAAATTTAAAATAGCGTTTTAAAAAAAGAAAAAGAAAAAGTAAACTTGTTTTTTTTCAAACAAACTTTTAAACTTGAATTTTCTTGTTTTTTTTTCAAGCAAACTTTTGAACTTGAATTTTGATAAAGTTCTTTTATAAAAGAATTGTGAAGGAAAATAGATGTTTTGTTTTATCTTGAATTTGCAAGAAGAAGTGTAATGTATTTTAAAGCTTAAATTTTAAATAAAAAATTTAAGTAGTTTAGCTAGAACTGTTCTTATATAGGTTTATAAGTGGATATTTAAATTTGATAGATGTTTAAATATATAATCATTTTTAATCTAAATTTAAAGTGTAATGTTTAAAATACACATAAATGATTATGAAATCATGAATAAAGAAATTTATTATCTTATAGATAATTAAGGAAATAAAATGATTTAATTAATAAGATAATTAAAGAATGATTTATTTAAATTATAAATAAATAATTAGATTTATTTATAATCAGAAATGATAAATGATGATTTAATCTAAGGTAATTTCTTAATGAATGTAATTAAAAGAATTTATTTCTTTAAAATAATTGATTAAGGGGTTAATTAATTTTATAATTGGTTTAATGGTTAATTTAATAAATTTGTTAATTAAGAATAATTAATTAAAGTGTTTGATTAACTAATTATATCAAATGAATTGTAATTAATTTATAAGTAATCAGCCAGGATGAGTGTTATTCATAAGTATTTAAATCTGATTTAAATTAATCAGATAATTAAATCAATCTTACTTATGGATATTTGAATTCTATTGGATGATTGTATTGTTTGGTACCCCTGATATGTGATGCTTTGTTTTGATTTGAGCTGTGTATCTGTGACATATATATCAGTGATCTTTGAATAAAAGATAAGCGTTATGGTTTATATCGCTTATCAACTGTATTTCTGTATTTCAATCCGTGATGATTGAATGATGTGGCACTATTGTGTTAAACCCCTAGACCACACTTATACACACACAAATATGGATTTCACGAGGAAATCGATTAAGTCACAGATTTTTGAATAGTTTTAAATTTGAATATTTAAATTCAAATGTTTTGGGAATGGATTGGGTTTAAAGTGAAAAGCTTTTGAAATAGAATTTCAAAGATGAAATTTATTTTGAATAACATGATTGAGTTTTGAAATTTAAATATTTTGATTTAAAATTTGAATTCAATATTTGAAATTGAATTCTATGGTCTGGAAACTAGGGACTAAAGATGTTATACCAGTGATACATGGGTTAAACTATTTTAAAGGTATTGATTTGGAAATTTGAGTTTGATTCAAAGTCTTTAACTCGGGTAAATAAAATTGGATCTTTCTGGAACGAAAACTAATTGTATCCAAATGATAAAGGCTTTCACTTAAGTAATGAACGTCTAATTTGTGTTAAAAGGATTTCAAGTTAAAAATTAAAATGATTTTCCAAGTTATGGAAAAGGTTTGAAAGCTATAAGTTAAATCTTTAATTTAAAGATTTAAACGAGTTAATCCAATTGAAATGGAAATTGATTTGAAATCCATAAATGGATCTTTGTGAAACTGGTTGAACTTTGTGAAATGAATCTTTTTGTGTAAAGATTTAGAATGGTAATTTGTTTAAACCATTTGAAATAAAGTTGTTTTGGGGTAATAAGTTGTGACTTAATTGAAATCTTAATTTCCATATGTTTTTAAATACTGCGCTCACTATTCGGTTTAGCCGGGAGAGGAACTTTTTGTCATATAGCACATTCCGAATATGTGATACGTCGATATAGATAGCATTTGAAGACGGTGGTAAAGACCGGATATTATTGAAAACGAAAGGGTTTCTCGTCGAATGTCTTTACATCGACTGGTCCCCGGTATAGAGACTCCATATGTGATGGGAAATCCGGACGTGATTAGGGATTATCCGGATTGCAAGGGCTTCCTCGGAAGTGCCTTCGGTTCTGTTCGAACCCGGAACAGACTTGTATGGTTTTAGGTCTGACATTACACTTTGAGATATAAAGCAGATTTCTTTCAAATACATATCTGTTGGTGGCGGAGAATTTATTCTCTTAGCTTAACACCCTTCTCTGAGACGTACGATCTCAGAGGTTATGTAGTTGAAGGTTATCAGAAATATATTCCCAATTTGGTAGTGTGGCATGCTGAGTGCTGCTGTGTGTTGATGATCATTTGTGATCAAAGCATGGCTTTTGTATAAAGCGTATCTTTGTGTACGAGACTGCATCAGGACCTCACACCTCGGAAATGGTCGAAACAGGAAAGATGCGGCAAGGTTATGAGGGTCGCGCCCTTTAGGGTGTGTCATTCTCTTCTGGTAAAGGGTGTTATTAGCTATGGAGCCCTGATATTTAAACTATGTGGTTGCTCCAATCTCATTTACTGTGTGGTTTTTGCTTAGAGGCGCCTCGGATAAAGGTTCCAAAGGATCGGGGAGTGGCATGCTCGAGTAGTAGTTACCTAGTTAAAGAGGTAACCCGACCTTGTATTGGCAGAGATCCGGTTAGGTTCTCGGGACGTCCCGCCAGAGGCGATCCCACGTGGCAGTAGGAAGTTCCTTTGCCTGACCATTTGTTGGAAATCCATTCATCCAATACGAAACCCTGTACGGTTTTAGTTGTAGAACCTGCCATTCACTTATGGTGGTCACCACTGTTTGGATGGTAGCTATAGTAGGCATAGTTCGAAATGTCTATGCTGGCTAAGATTTATATTCTACTTTCGAAATGTTTTCTGCACTGTGCACTTATAATAATAATATCAAAGAAATTTTCTGCGTATCTAGCATGTTTGACTATCATAAGAAGAAATCTCCTCCAATTCTGCGTTTGCATTGTGTGTGTGGCGGGAGGTCTTATGGTAGTTTCATTTTCAAAAAGCATTTCGAATCGATTTTATAAATTCTCTTGTTGTTTATTTTAAAAGATAAACTGTTTTTGTTACTCACACTAGTCCCATGACTGACCCGGAGTTTATTGTTCCTTTCCTAAACTCTGAGTGCTCACTATTTCCACACGAGCAGTCTAGAGTTGGGTTTTTTTTTCAGATAGTTAGGTTTAGTAGATTATCTGGAGCTAGTTCAGTCTTAGGATATGGACGAGACTGGCTTGTCTTAGTATATCATGATGTTGGTTCGAGCTGCTGCTGGAGTTCTTCCTTAAAGACTGTATGGAGTTATTTGTTCCGCTGCTGGTGTTATCTATTTTCTTTTCCACTGCTATTTTGTTGTATCATATCTCTGATGTATATCGATATCTATTGTATCAGGATGTTGTATCAGATGTTGTATATTGATATTCGTTATTTCTTCCAATGTGTTGTTTACTTAATGGTATTATAAGATCCGGCGAATCAGATTTGAACGGTCGAATCTGCGGCATTCGAGTACGATATAAAGTATGGATGTCGATTTTCGAACGCGAAAAATTCTCATTCGTTACACCATTCATTAATGTTATCACAGGGGGCCTCACCCAGCGGCTAGAAGTTGGGGTGAGATGGAAAGATATGCTCACGCTTTGAGATGTGCCTCGGCGCAAGAAAGTGTTTTCGTCTTGGAAGATGCGCACCTTTAAAACAGCAGAGAACTTTTAACAATGACATCATATTCCGGGCTAGAGACTCTGTTAGTGTGGAGGCATCAGACCAGCCATTGTAAGAAGGGTGCTTGTTGACTGTGGCGCCTCTTGCAATGTCCTTTTCAAAAAGACATTTGATCATATGAAAATTCTCATGGCTGATGGCCAAGCTTCCTCACAGAAAATTGTTGGGTTCACTGGAGAACCAAAACAGCCTGTTGGGACAGTTGACTTGTTTTTAGGGCTCGGAGAAGGGGAAAAGAAGGTGGTTCGAAAGCAAACTTTTGTGATCGTTGATGAATTCTCTGCTTATAATGCCTTCTTGGGTCGACCGGCTCTTGCTGCATTCAAGACCATTCTCTCCCCATGGTGCCTGACTATGAAGTTCCCCACTGATAATGGCAAAATGCCTGGCGAGAATGCTATCTCATAGAGTTACGGGAGGCACAGAAGAGAGAAATGGGTAAGGGTGCGGCATCTCCGCTCCGCATCAAAGAGCCCACCTTGTAGCAATTATAGGGTGGACCCTGCACTGTTGAACATAGTGGTGCACGAAAAGAGATTGATCCCAGAAAAGCAAGTGCAGGGGAGAATAGAGTGGTGTCGGTGGAAGTGACGGTGCTAATACATGTTGACCTGAAAGATCCAAACAAGGTGCTGAATATGAATTCACAACTTGGTGTGACGGTTCAGAGTATGTTGATATCATCTTTGAAAGCAATCCTGGATGTATTCGCTTGGAGTCATGCTGACATGTGTGGAATATCTCCAGAAATCACAGTGCATGCTTTGAATATTGTTCTAAAATTCACACCCGTAAAGCAGAAAAGAAGAACCCAGGGTCCTGAAAGGTCGACAGCATTAAAAGAAGAAGTAGATCGGCTCACGGAAAATGGCTTCATCAGAGAATCCACTTATCCGAATTGGGTTTCTAATCCGGTGTTGGTTAAAAAGGAAAATGGAAAGTGGAGAGCATGCATCGACTTTTCAGACTTGAACAAAGCATGCCCCAAGGACTGTTTCCCGTTACCCAGGATTGATCAGTTGGTGGATGGAACAACCGTGCATGAATTATTGTCTTTTATGGATGCTACTCAGGATATAACCAAATCATGATGCATGAGCCAGATCAGGAGGAACAAGCGTCACCACTGATGTTGGTCTTTACTGCTATAAAGTCATGCCCTTCGGACTAAAGAACGCGGGGGCAACTTATCAAAGACTTGTTAATGCCATGTTCAAACCCCAGATTGGCAAGACTATGGAAGTATATGTTGACGATATGTTGGTAAAATCTAAGAAGTCAGTAGAACATATGGACCATTTGGCAAAAATGTTCGCAGTCCTCCGAAAGTATGGGATGAAGCCAAATCCTCTGAAATGTTCATTCGGGGTAGAGTCCGGAATTTTTTTTGGGTTTCATTGTGAGTGCTAGGGGCAATGAAGCCAATCCTGCTTAGATTATTACTTTAAGAGAAGTCAAAGCCCCTAGGACAAAGAAGGAATTGCAAAGCCTCAACGGGAAAATCGCTGCTTTGAGTCGATTTATTTTCAGGGCCATTGACAAATGCATTTCCTTCTTTGACGCTCTGAAGAAAGGAAAGAAAAACTTTGAATGGACTCTTGAATGTCAGAAAGCTTTTGATGAATTGATTTGTCACATGGAAACGCCTCCAATACTTTCTAAGCCCAGCAATGGTGAAGATCTTTTCATATATTTAGTGGTTTCATCTCATGCTCCCAGTGCAGCATTGGTACGGGAAGATGCAAAAGTTCAGCACCCGGTTTTCTACATCAAAAAAAGATTCACTGGGGCAGAGATGAATTATTCAAAGCTGGAAAAGCTCGCCTATTATTTTTTGATTGCATCCAGAAAGTTGAGGCCATATTTCCAAGCACATCCTATTAAAGTCCTCACTGATCAACCTCTAAAACAAGTCCTATTTCGCCCTGAAACTTCGGGTCGTCTTCTGAAGTGGAATTAACTCAGCCAATATAATATCACCTAGCATCACCAAAGTGCAATCAATGGACAAGCTTTAGCGGACTTTCTTGCAGAATACATAGATAAATGTGACAGTAGGAAGAGGTAATTAATGACATCCCGATCCGATGGAAATTATATGTTGATGGTGCAAGAAATGACTATTGTTCCGGAGCTGGGGTTGTGCTTGAAACCCCCCCATAGGGCGATCACTGTGCTATGCATTGAGACTAGAATTTCCTTCGACAAATAATGAAGCAGAATATGAAGCTCTTATTGCTGGCTTGAAGATTTCTAAGGAGCTGAACATCAAAGTATTACAGATCTTCAGTGATTCCCAGCTTATTGTATGCCAAGTCAAGAAAGAGTTTCAAACCAAAGGAGGAAATCTGCCTGCTTGCTTGTCGAAGACCTGGGAGCTTCTTGATGATTTTGACCATTATACAATAAGCCATATACCTCGGGAAGAGAACATGAAGGCAGATTCTCTGGCAAAATATTCAAGCTCCAGCGAAGCTCAATTATTGGGATTGGTCCCTGTGGAAGTCTTGTCAGCTCCAAGTACTGATGAGATGGATATTGACTGGATTATGGCTATATCTCAAGAGCAGGAGTCATGGATGAACCAGATCAAGGAATATCTACTCAACGGCTCCCTTCCGGAAAACTCAAAAGAGCGCCAGAAACTGTTAAGAAAAGCCTGGAGATATGTAATTTAAGACGGCCGGTTGTACAGACGGGGATTCTCAATTCCATTACTCCGATATGTAACCAAGGAAGAGGCAAAGACAATTTTAGCTGAGGTGCACGGAGGAGAGTGGGGGGATCATTCAGGTGGTCAAACTCTAGTAAAGAAAATCCTCCGCTATGGGTATTTTTGGCCAGATATTAATCGAGATGCTGCTAGCTACTCCCGAAAGTGTGACAAATGCTAGAGATTTGCAAAAATCCCAAGAGCACCTTCCACTGAGATAATACAGATGGTCAGTCCATGGCCATTCGCCATTTGGGGGATAGATCTCATTGGGCCTTTGCCAACTACCAAGTCTGGAATCAAATATGCTATTGTTGTTGTTGATTATTTCACTAAATGGGTTGAATCTGAACCGTTGGCTACTATTACCTCTAAAAAGATGATAAACTTTGTGACTAACAATATCATTTGCAGGTATGGTGTGCCTCAGAAGATAATCACCGACAATGGTACCCAATTCGAAAGCGAAGAATTCCAGGACTTTTGCAAGCGATTCAAGATCCAAAAAAGCTTCTCAGCAGTGGCTCATCCGCAAGCAAACGGGCAAGTGGAAGTAGTGAACAAAATTATCAAATCAGCCATCAAAAAACAGCTGGAAAAAGCAAAAGGTGGTTGGGTCGATAAGCTACCACTAGCACTATGGGCATAAAGAACTACCCACAAGACTATGACTAGGCACACTCCATTCTCATTAGCATATGGATCAGAAGCCATGATTCCAATGGAAATAGAGGTTCCCTCACACAGGAGAATTCATTTCAACCAAGCTGAAAATGAAAAGATGCAATTTGTAGCACTTGACTTGCTTGATCACAAAAGGAAAGAGGCCGAGCTCAGAGTTGCTGGCCATCAACAAAGGATAGCCAGACACTTCAATTCCAAAGTTCGCCAACGCAGCTTTGAAATTGGGGATCTATTTTTGAAAAGGGCCATGACATCAACATGAGTGTTTGGGCCAAACTGGAAAGGGCCGTACGTCGTAGGCCAAAAACTTCTTGATGGCACTTTCAAGCTCACAACTGTCGAAGGAGATCCTATTCCAAGAGCCTGGAACAGCAATCACTTGCTTTCATATTTTACTTAGAAGCTATGCTTAAATTTGTAAAATGATTATGGATGTATCATTCTTGTATTATGAGCCATTGTAAAATCAGTGCAAATCAATAATAAGAACTATAAAGTGGATGTAGGCCCAATTCTTGGCCGAACCACTATAAACCTTGTGTTCTTTATTACTATAAAATGCCTGTCTTATTTCGATGTGCATGCATCATAAAAATATTGCTAAAATATCGATTTAATAATGCAGGCTATCAAAGCAAAGCTTACCTATTCAACACATCACAAGGCCAAGCGATTCCTACAAATCATTCAACAAGCAAATGTCAAGCGATAAAATTCCAAATTCAATTCCTACATAAGAAGTGCTTTTTACAAACAGTTGGTGATTCCACCAAAGGGGCACCTTCCCGAAGTGAAGGTTCTAGGCCCTTGCTAACTTATTGCGATCGTTTGTGCAAATGAACATCCAGTTAGGTAGCTTGCGTCTTCCCCGTGGATTCACTTAACAATGAAATACACTTCTCTGGAAAAAAGAAAAGCAAATAACTTGCAAAAGGAAGAAACTTGTACTTGGAAAAGATAACGAGGAATCGCTGAGGGGAAAATGATGAAAAGATATGAGCAAGCGGACAGAAAACAACCAAAACCGAATCTTGTTTCTAAACCAAAAAGGTTGGTGGAACCACCAAAGGGGCACCTTCCCAAAGTGAAGATTCTAGGCCCTTGCTAGTTAATTGTGATTGTTTGTGCAAACAAACATCCGGTTACGTAGCTTGCGTCTACTCCGTGGATCCACTTAACTGTGAGATGTAACCTTCCTGGCGAGCCAAACAAAAAAGCCCTCTTCGCAGGCACAAAAAAGCCCTCTTCGCAGGCACAAAGATAAAGCCCTCCAACGAGGCACGTCCAAAGATGAAAAGCTTTTTGCCAAAAAGGTTGGTGGGACCACCAAAGGGGCACCTTCCTGAAGTGAAGGCACCAGACCCTTGCTAACCATTGCTTGCGTCTGCCCGTGGATCCATTTAACTGCGAAAAGTAACTTTCAAGCAAACAAAAAGCCCTCCAACGAGGCACGCCCAAATATGAAATGCTTCTCACAAATGTTTGGTGGGGCCACCAAAAGGGCACCTTCCTGAAGTGAAGGCACCAGGCACTTGCTAACAATAGCTTGCGTCTGCGCGTGGATCCATTTAACCGTGAGAAGTAAATTTCTGGCAAACAAATCAAAGCCCTCTTCGGAGGCACGCTTTCCCGCATAGAGGAATCCAGTTCTCAAAAAAAAGTGACCATCTCCAAAAGTTGAGGTGCAAAAAAAAGAGAGAAAACTTCTCCAATACAAAGCACACTCTACTAGAGTAGAATAATATTTCCTTAAAATGGAAGAATTATTCTCCAAAGTAAGATTACAAGTCTTCTCAAAGTGGAAGAATTGTTCTCCAAAGTAAGAGTACAAATCTCCTCAAAATGGAGAAGATTGCAATGCGCCGTGATATGGGGCAATATAATATAGCTGCATTAATAAAAGCAACGCTCAAGCAACATACCACGAGCTCATTGCAATATCACACAAGGAAAATAAAGAAACTTGTGTGATGAAAAGGAATAAATGCATTTATAAATACAGACAAAAGTTTGTATAAGTATAAAGAATCATTTTATTCCATACTATAAAAATCTATATACATGTGCAGGTTTCAAAAAGCGGGGGCCGGTACCCGCACAATCTCCGGTCAATACAAGTCTTCAAATAAAAGAAAAAAACCAAAACAAGGAGGATAAATCCAGGTCCATTACTTCTTCTTCCCGCCGCCTTTGGAGCCATCGCCTAGCCTAACGGTTAACTTCTTGAGTCGGTCTGAACGAGTCGGGAAAGATGGAGAGAGAGGTGCAATTGGGTCCTCTTCCGCTTTCTCATCACCAACAGAAGTGCCCTTCCTTTTCTTTGAAATTCCACGCTTTCCCCTCTTCTTTGAAGAAGATTCGCTTCCCAGAGTGATAAGATCAATCAGCTTTGTATCATCGGCAGTAAATTCCTCCGGGGTCCTCTCACCCTCCTCAAGCTCTTCAGCTTTCTACTCTTGTGAAGCGCCCGGGTCATCTAACCCTTGAAGAGCTTCTATTTGTTCTTCTTGCGACCTCGGTTGAGAAGCAAGGGAAGGAGTAACTTGAAGAGATGGAGGGACAATGGCTGAGGAGGCGAAGCCTGTACAACGCTTGTTATTTTCACTACAGAAGAAGAAAAGTTAACATCAATATTTCTCGCAAAGAGAGGAGATAGTGGCACGTCGGGGTTTAAGTAATAAGTAAGAATTTTATCGAGCTCATGTGAAGCAAACGAGTTGTCCACTTGATCTGAATCAGTATTGAAGTTACCTGGAGAGGTTGGCGTTATCACGTTGATTTCAAAATCTTGGGCTTAAGTCTCTTCTTGGGCCTTCCCTTCGGCATGAGCAGTTGTAATTTCAGTTTTGGCTTTGGTAGGAGGCGGGGAGTGAGAACTGGAGCCAATAATGTCATGTTAATCGAAGCCGAAGGACAAGTTGGGTTGGTCAAAGGTGCCTTCCCCAAATGCTCTCCTTTCGCCGCTTCGGCTCGTTCCTTGGCAAGTTGCTCTTTCCCTTTGGCAATGGTGGCACGACTCTCATCATCCAGATAATAAGCCTCAAGATCATCCTCGGCGTAGCCAGCGCCCCTAAGCATATCAACTGCTGCCTCCCATACTTCAGCTAAGGTAATTCATACTTTGGGCCCAGGAATGAAAGACTGCCACGTCCCAAGACGCTATGAAGATAAAACTCGAATAGAGTGGAGCCGATGTTGGCCTTAGTCGCTTCATGTGATTGTTCAGCTGCTGCTTTTCCAGCGATGGCCTCGTCACGCTCCTTTTCATCCTTGGAAAGCTGGGCTTTTAGCATTTCAATCTCCAAATCTTGGGAGTTAGTCTTTTCCCGCAGCTGAACAACATCTCGCGGTAATTTTCCATGATTTTCTGCTGTGCCACAAGTTTAGCCTCAACATCCCGTTGAGCAGCATGGGCGTCTCTTAGTTGCTTCTGAAGAATCTCTTCCTTTTGAGTATAAGAAGTGGAAGAGGTGGCAAGATCTTCTTTAAGCTTCTTGACTTCAGCTTCAAGTTTCTCGTTGTAGGCAGTGATATTTTTCATCTCTGTATCATGCTGATCAAGAACTTTTTGCCACTCAGATTTATCACTTTCCATGGTCAGCATGGCCTCGAGATTTAAGCGATTTACCCTCTGAAGATCATCAACTAATTTTTTCCAGCCAGACATTCTTTCGATATCAAGCTTGACAGCGTCAAAATTTCTCAGCATGACCTGCTTATCAATGGGAACCAAGTCCAGACCAAAGCGTACTCCTTTCAAACACCAATGTGGAAATCGGCTTTGAAGTGCAGGTGGAGGTCTCTCAACTTGATAAGGAGGCCTATTAGTGATTGATTGAATGTCAGCTCTTTGAAGGGTAGGGGAGCCAGAGGAGATGTCTATAGAGGTAGGAGCAGAGGGCACTTTGGAAACTTCAAATGAAGACTTTTCGCTTAGCTTGGCTCGTTTGCTTGGATCTTCGGCTATATGACTCTTCCCTTTATCGTCATGAGACTTTCTCTTACGGGAGTCATCTTCATGTTGGTCATCTCTCCTTCCATAGCGCCCCTCATGAGCCTGCCTCTCACGAGCTTTCCTAGCTGCTCTTTCCTCATCAGTTTCCCTAGAGGCAGGAAGATAGCGCCTGGGGTCGTAAGAATCACGCCTCGCATAGCGTTGAAAATCGTCATAGTATGAGCCGCTGCGTCCCATGGGAGAACTTTAAATTGAAGAAAGGAAATAATTTAGAAATCTTTGAAATAAAGAGGCTAAGTGCACATAATTGTCGAAAATCCTAAGTGTGTGTGACATGTGAACTACGCGCGTCAAACTACAAACCACTCTTTGATGGAATTGATCGCAAAACGGATGTCGCTTCGATTGTTGGAGAAGAAAGCTAAGAGGTGATGGTGTCATCTTTAAAAAGTTCTTGGGAAGTCACCATAAGGTCGCTTAATCCTCCCAAAGACATCATCACCATCATGCCCAACAGAATTGGTCACATCAGCAGTGCCTTCTTCAGCACACTTTGCACTCTTCGTAGCAGAACTTTCTTTCCCGACTCCCTCATCGGCTTCTCCAGTAGCCTTCTCGGAATGTTAAGGAAATTCTTATTCTTCAACAACTAGGGGAAGTTTAGATTTGCTAGATAATCCCTCACCGCCAACGGAACTGGAGCAATTCACTAATGAAGCATCTACAATAGGTTCCTTCGATGTGAATTCCTTGGTGGAGGCTGGGGCATATGACTCTTCCACTTGAGAACTGGGGGCATCACGGGATTGAGTGGATCGAGAAGAATGCAAAAGTCCGAATTGGTGCAAAAAATCTTCCTTCAACAGGAACTTAATACTTCTCTCATCAACAGCTACAACATTTAATCTATCGAAAGTTGATTTGTGGCTGGAATCTTTAGAGGGAGGAGGAAGTGCTGCAAAAGTAAAGAATGAAGTTAGCACTCGACGAATCGAATTTTGAAAGGCTCAAAAATGAAGTGAACAAAGATAGGTAGCCTTACTTCCTACTCTCCAGATGCCGTAGAATCCATGAGGGAAACAGACAAAAAAGAGCTGGTTTAAAAACCCGTGAGCGCTCTCGGGCAGATCTGTAATCAACTTACGGTTTCTTGCACTCCTTACAAGAGTAATTGAAGGGTGATATTTTTTCTTCCCGAATGCGCAGAAATAGCATATCTCCTCGAAGCTTGAGAGGCGGTTAAGTGTCCTCCTGAATAGTACGCACAACCCCATCAGAATGGCATAGCCGTTAGGATGCAACTGGAATGGAGAGATAGTAAGTCGAAGGAGGAGTGTTCTGAGAAAATCATTGAAGGGAGCAATAGCTCCATTCAAACACATTTGATGATTCACTGCAACAAAGCCAGGAGGTGGTCTATCGGCAGTGTCATTTACCCCAGGAAGCATAGCATCCGTTCAGCAATGCCGAATTGAATGCATATGTGACGACCCAGAATTTCTAACAATTTAAATTTGAATAGTTAATGGATTTAAAATATTTAAAAATTAATTTTAACTTGAATTCAAGATATCGATATTTACTTGATAATTAAATTATTGAATTATATAGTTTAAATATTGAATCATATAATTTGAAATTGGGTAAAACGCTGAATCTGGAGTTTTAAGCCTGTTAAAAATAATTTGAAGGCTTATAAAATTTATATTGATAGCACTGAAGGTAGTGAAAGTGTTGAAATTGAGTTTGGAAGTGTTTTGTTCAGTTTTAAAAATATATCGTATAAATTAAATTTAAAAATAGCCTTCCGAGGCACAGTCTCGGAATTCGACGAAACCAGTTCCATTGGATCCGTAATAGTTAGTTATTATTGGATTTCAATTTTCATAGCGTTTGGATTTACCGTTTGCTCGCAAGGGAGAGAAACGCGTTGAAATTAAAACGATAATTTAACATTTTAAAACAATTATAAAGCTAACTTCCACATATGATTGAATTAGCCTCCGAAACACATTCCATTGTGTCCGTAACGCGGGTAAAACCCTATAATCGCCTAGCGGCATTGCTTAAGAGAAAATCAAAATTTTTATGGCAGCAATTACAAGGGGCATTTTGGAAATATTATAATATAATAAATTTTGAAGTACATTGGGTCAGAGATATTTTTTTATAACAGCGTACGCAGGAAGCTTCTCCAACCATATACCTTAACCCCCTCTCTAACTTTCAACCCGAGAACCAAAATTCACGAAAAAAAGAGAAATCTTTAGAAGAAAAAAAGAAAATGTCCGAAGTCGGCCCCCTCGAAATCGAAATCATTTATATTCAATTCGTTCGGGAACAAACCCTAAGCTGCGTAGAACCCATCGTTCGTTCGCCTATCGCCGAGTGTGTCATGATGTTGCCTTTGGTGGAAGGGGGCTCGAGGTCGCGATTTCAGGAGGCGACGTGGGTTTTTGAGCTGCTCAACATACGTTGGAGCTTCGCGAGCAAGGGCGGCGATCTGGGGCGAGTCGCACAAGGCGCGAACGATTTGTGGATGTCGCGAGGTCACGACAATGGCGCAGTGATCAACGAGGCTAGGTTTTGCCCAAACCGTCCGGGTCAGAGAGGTAATTGATTGCAATTTCTGTTATATTTTTATATACTTATACGAGAGGCAGAAAGGAATTATTGCAGTAAAAGTATAGAATGAGTTTGTAATTTATATCTACATATACATATAAATATATTTCCATCTATGTTTTAATTAGAACAACAGTAAATACATATAAATATATATGACCTATTTCTATATGTAGTTTGGAAAGGGGAATATATATATATATATATATATATATATATATATATATATATATAATACCATTTACTTGTTTATTTCAAATAAATTATTAAGATGATTAATTGTTAAATCATTAGTTAAGTAATTCATTTAATGATATTTAATGTCCGATTACCTCGAATATTAATAAATCGTATAACTATTTATACAAGGTTTAAATCTGAAGGAAACAAATCGAGGTCGGATTTGGATTGCAAAATCAAAGGTGAGTAACCTCACGCTTCTGGGCTTTTATTTAAATTAAATGTTTAAATTCAAATGATTGTTTGAATGGTTGAAATTGAATTGATGTGCTAATGTATAGTCTATATTGAAATGGTTGATATTTTGTGATGAATATTTTGGTAATTGGGTGATGTGGGTTGCTTGGATATTTCGGTACCTTGAGTTATCGAAATATATAAAATTGGAGTTTGAAAGAAAATAAAAGGTGGAAATTTGAAAGAGAAATAATTATAGAATAAAATAAAAATGAATTTGAAGAAATAGAAGTGATACTTTAAGATGGGAGTTAACTTGTAAAGTAGAGATTTAAAATAAGTTCTGAATCCAAGTTAAATCTAATAAATAAAGTTTCAAAATATTAAGTGTTTAATAACTTGAACGTGAAAGTGCAATTGTAAACCGAATTGAATTGAAAAATAAATGTGGTTTTAAATTCCTTCAAGCTTCCATTATAAAAAGAGAAATTAAATCAGATTAGAATAAATTGAAATGTAAATGAGAAATCATTTTTTTATATAATTGATGATGTAAATAGAGATTGATTAGTTAAGAAAATAAATCAATATAAGTGATTTATGAGAAGTTAATTAATATAAGTAATTAAGGGTTAATGTAATTTATATTGTTAGTTAATTTATGAAGTAATCAAGATTACTTATTGATTGGGATTAAGGATAATTAATAACGTGAAATTAATTAAAGATAATTACTTGAATTTAATGGAAAAATAATCGTTCCAGGGTGATTAATTAAGGTTAATGAAGGGTTGACTAATTAATTGATTTATAATTAATTAATTAATGTTAATAAAGGAATCTAAGTGATTGAGGTTTGATATGCAATTAGAATTAATTGAATTGATTTGTATGTGATTAAGCTTTGCTTATGGATGATTGGATGGTATTGGATGCTTTGAATGAGTTGATATCTCTGATAAGAAATGTTGTGTATTTCATTTGGATAACTTGGGTTTGGATGATATGAGACTCGAAGAGGCCGGGATTGGGTATGGAGAAATGCCCGAAACCACTTCGAATTCTTACAAATTGATATGTGAGATTAACAAGAATGAAACGTTTTAAGTGAATCAGACTATTTGATCGAAATGTTGGCACTTAGGAAACTTATGTATGAAATAAATTATGTCTATGACATATTGTGGATTTTTAAAATTGGTTTGAGTTACCCCGGGTTCTATATAAAATGTATGATTTATATTCCATGTTAGATGGGTTTACTCATGCTGGTTTCCAGCCTGACCCGGGTGTTACTTTGGTGTAATGCTCGGGTCAGACCGAGTATTACAGATTTTCTGGTAGGTACGTTCTGGAGCTCAAGAGGCGAGATGGATGGCAGGATCGTGTAAAGTATTTCTGCTGTATTATATTATTGTTAATCTGAGACATGATAATTTTATATATTCAGTGACTGTATATATGTGAAACTCTGATGTATATTAAATGTAATCGACAGATATAGTATTGTTTTGTAAATTGATATTATTTATTATTCTATTTTACCCGCTGCGAATGTGAGTTGTTGATGTACTATTCTTCTTCTTCTTCTTTTTCTATCTCCTTCTTCTTTTTCATAACTATCTGGAATTTTCGGGTTCGGAAATTTCGGGTCGTTACATTTGGTATCTGAGCTGAAAGGTTAAGCGAGAACCTTGGCTCTGGTAGGGATTACTCATTTAATAGAGTCCGTAGTACTCTAGAATGAGTTGAATATATATATATATATATATATATATATATATATATATATATATGAGAGCGTACTTGTTATTTTCTTATATAAAGATTTTAAATGATTTTATATAAAATATATTTTGATATATAAATCAGTATTTCCTTCTAATAAATATTAAGGTGATTGGTTGTTAATTATTGAAGTTAAAATTAAGAAGAAATAGAAATACAACCAAATTAAAATTTAATGCATTGAAAATGAAATTCTAAATTTGGTCCCAGAATTCGAAAATTTTGTTTCAAAGTAATGAAAAATAATAAATAAGTATTATTTGGGTAACTGGGACTTGTTGCAAACAATGGTTTGTTGAAATTTGATTTGAATTTAAAACCAAGGGTGGTTTAAAATTTTAAAACATGGCTGGGAGGGCCAAGAAATGAATATGTATATATATGGATATACATGATATCAAAGATAATTTGGAATAAACTCTAAGAGGTTGAGATTTGATTTTTCCCTGAAGTGTGATGTAAAAACCCATAATCATATAAGTTTTGAACTTATAGAAGGGAAAGAACTTTGAAGTTGAAGCGGGAATTCAAATTGAGTAAGATTGATTGGATTAAGTAAATTGGAATTTAACTTTGAGAAAGTTAAATAAGTGTGGGAAAAAGGCAACCTGAATTGGAAATTTCAAGATGAAATTGGAAATGGATGGACGCTTTAAAATAAATTGGATTTGTTTATATGAAGTGTGGTAATATATCCATTGTTGTGATTTAAGGGAAATCTAAATTTAATTTGAAATTAAGGATGTGGAATCACTTTAAACTGAAAATTTGAATAATTGAGTTTATAAATTAAAATTGTTTAAGAACTGGCTTCAAACAGGAAGATAAAATTTAGTAATAAATTAAAATTTTAAAATAAAATTGTACTGAACTCTTATTTGAACCTTGAAATACATAAATTAAGACAATTTAAAATGGAATTTTGAGAATGGGACTTAGAAATTAAATTGATTAAAAACTTTGAATAAAAGTTAATTTGGTTTAAAAAGGTTAAACCAACCTTTGAGAATTTAACTCGAATTTATATAATTCGAGGTAGTTTAAATTAAGATTGAAATTGAATTAGTTCAAAATTTAATTTGGTTTGAATTAACTAGATTGGTGATTGAAGATGTATAAGTTTAACATTTTAAATGGGAAATTGAGTTGGATTAAATTGGAACGATTTGAATTTGAAATGGGTTCGATTGATAATAATTCAAATTGATTGGAATAATATGAAATTATAATTAAAGTTGAACAGGATTAAAATCAAATGCAATTTGATTTAAATTGGGAAGGGAATCAAGATTGATTCAACTTGAATCGGGTTTAAATAAATTTCAATAGAAATTGGAGTTATTCAAATTGGAATTGGGTCAATTTAAATGGAAGTGGAAATTTAAATTGAATTGTTAGAGAAGTGAACAGTTTGACTCTGGACTATTTTCAATATAAATTGTTTTAAATATAAATTTATTCTTCCAAGCTATTAAATATGTACAACCTTTCTTTTTAAAACTAACTTATTTTATATTTGTTTTACTATTATTTTTGGAACTATTTAACTTTTTTTCAACTGTTTTATAAACTAATTACTATTTTTCAACTTTTTCATAAATTAATTACTATTTTACAACTATTTTGCAATTATCTAAAATTTCTGAAACTATTTAGCTATTTTTCAGCTATTTTACAATTAGTTACCTATTTTATAGCCATTTTGCAAACTAATAATTATTTTTCAATTACCTATCCTCTTTTAAAAAATTTCAAGCTATTTTCTAAATATAAACTGGTCGGAGTTCAAACTAATATTGATTAAATACCCAACCGGGATGCAAATTGAAGTGATAATTCAATGGAATTGAAGCAATTGTAAATAAGTGTATGAGAATTAATATGAAATGTGAATAAAAAGGAAATTGATTTAGGTCAATGATAAATGAAAACAAATATGTAGAATGTACGTATATTATTCTATTCGCATAGAGATTTGATTCAGATTCGAGCATAGAATTTCGAGATAGTATACGGATCCGAGTTGGAATTTTTCACTCGATTTTCGACGGCAAACGTGGATATGGATTGTTGATTGGGTCTGGATATTCTCTATCATAGTTATAGCTATGCAAGGAGAATGACGGTTTCTAATCAAGAAACCAGATCTGTGTCTGCACTAGGAATCGGGTGGACGATACTAGTTCGGAAGTGAAATTGTGTGATCGATTGAGCAATCAGATTGGTATAGCGTACGAATGATAAGTGTATATCTTACGGCTTTGAATGAAATTGATATTGAAAAGAGTAATCAAATTTGAATATTTGGTTTTGAATAAACAAAGTTATATATCTTTGTTATATATAGGATAAATCTCCCCTTGTTTAATCTATTGCTGGAAGAAAAGAATTTTTGAAGATGTTTGTAGTATAAAGGAATTTTATATAAGTTTGAACGATCCAAAGTTCGAAATTTTTGTATATATGAATATATATATATATATATATATATATATATATATATATATATATATATATATATATATATATATAAAGGAACTTATAAGGATTTTGGAAAAAGGTTTTGGGAACCTTTAGATTTGGAAGGGCTTTTGATTTTTGGGTAAAATCAATATTGAAATTTGAAAAGCCTAGCTTGAGAATTATCGATTTTGGGATAATAGATTTTGTGTAAAGGAGCTTTGTATGTGATCATACTAGGTGTATGATTTGAAAGATACTATATATGTATAGTATAAAGTGTTTTGATGATGGCTTTGGGAAAAAAGGCACTCCCCTGAAATGAACTTCTCAGGAGTACACAGGGTGGTGCTGCCTGGAGCCCCAAGGGGGGTTCTAAAGTTGATCCTATGAGGAGTCTGGACAAAACTAGTTCCTGGGGATTATGAGTAGAGTATACCATAGCGAAAGTCGTGTGTGCCGTTAAGAGCCAACAGTCTGCATTTGATTTTATATCGGTAGGCTACGACCTATGGTATAACATAGCGAAAGTCGTGTGTGCTACTGAGGGCCAACAGTCTGCGTTTGATTTTATATCGGTAGACTGCGACCTATGCAGGAGTGGAGAAGTTTCATTTCGACAGCGAAAATCAGAGGCCGCAGAGAGCCTGCAGTTACATGGACTTTTTCTGTGATGGCAACGTAACCCTGGGATGTAACTGTGATCTGTTGTGGGTTCCATGGAGAAATCGAGAGGCCGCGGAGATCCTGCAGTTGCATGGACTTTTGCTGCGATGGCAACGTAACCCTCGAATGTAACTACGACCATGGATGGGGGTGATGATTTTCAGAGCATTCTCACCAAAGATATTTCCTCTATTTCAAAATGCTTTTAATATTTTCAATAAAATTATTTTCCAAGTATTTTCACTGGGTGTTGAAAACGGGTTTACCAAGTACTTATAGATTTTCAGTCCTACACCTGATCACGTATGACTGAATTTCTATGAGAACAAGGACGGACTAGTTGAGACATCGAGTTATAAGAAGTATTTTTATAAAAATCTATATTAATAATATGAGGTTGATTTAAAAGCCTTTCTATTTTTTTTAAAATAAAAGTGTTAGAATTTTGGGAAATGAAAGAAATCCAAACTGGAACTATAAATAAGATTTAACTCAGGGAAATTTGAATGAAGTGGTTTTTGAATTAAAAGTTGGAAGTAAGTTAATAAATAATTATTTGATAGAGTATGTTAATGAAAATTTAACTTGGTTAAGCAAATGGATTGTAAGTTGATAATGGGTTTGGGAATGAATTCGAATTTTAAATAGAATTCAACTTAGATTTAATAATGAATTAAATAAGAAGAGATGTTGTAAAATAAAAATAAAATAGAGTTGGATTGAAAATGTGATGGTTTGAATTACAAATAAAATTCAAGTGTGATTTGAATAATATTTCATGAAATTTGCAAGTAAATTGGATATAATGAAAGTGAATTGTAATAGAAATGGTTTGAGTTGCAAATAAAATCCGGTTGAGTAGAAATAGATTGAGGATGACTTTGTATTAATAAAATAAGTTCGAAAATGAAGTAAATAAGTAAATATAAAATTTAAAATGGGTTAATTGAATTAAATAATAATTGGATGAAGTCTGATTGAATAAAAAACTAAATCAAGTTGTGATTGGAATTGGATTATCAGAATGAACTTAAATTTGGTGGTATATTAATTTAAAGTATAAATGAGTTAAGTATGTGCTTGGGTATTATTTTGTTAAATTGAGAAGGTGAATTTGAAATTAAAATTTAAAATGGATGGGCTAACTGAATTTAATGGAAGTTGATTAAAAGAGAATCAAATAGAAGTAAACTTAAGTTTGATGTTGGAATAAATTAAAGTAAATTAACTTAAGTTTAAAATTTATGGAAGCTTGACTTCGAATAAGGGTGAAAACCAATTAAATAAAGCTTGGATTGAATTAATTTGGGAATGGCTAATAGTATACAAGAATGAAATGTGTCGAGCTAATGAATGGTGGGTGAATAAATTAGAAATGAAATGGAATTAAATATAAAATGAGTTGAAAATTAATTTAAAATAGTTATAAACTGAAATAGACACTCTATTAAACGAATATCGTCGAAATTGCATAAAAATGGTTGTTGTTCGGCGTAAATAAAAGTAATTAAAATGATATGAGTCAATAGAGATTAAATAAAATTGATTCTTAATCATTTGAAGTGAATATGAGCTTGTTTGGATTAAAAATCAATGGAATGTAAGAAATTGAGTTGCAAACCATTGAAATTGAATGAAATGGTTTATAAATTGGTTGAAAGCAATTGAATTAGGTTTGGAAACATATAAATTGCTTGTTGAAGTTATTTTGAATGCATTTCTTTTAGAATTGAAGTGTTATAGTTGTTTAAGTGAGGGAAACGTTATAAACTTCATATATATAGTACTTATATGTGTAAATTGAGTAAGTACAAGTACCTGAAGGTCGTTTGGCTGGATTTGGATTGCACTAAATGCCAAAATAAATAAGCTTCTTGCTTAAAATGCTAAATAAGGTACGCCTACGCAATAAAAATAGGAAATATGAACTGTTTTTGCTTTTTCCTACCGGATGGGTCGATGTATATATATTTATATCTCTTGTCAAATTGCAAAAGCTCCACCGTACAAGGGAGACTTTGCCAAAATTTTCTAAAAATTTTGGGAGTTAGAAAATTTTTGAAATTTTTTGGGAAATTTTTGTTAACAACAAAACGATTTCAAATTGGAAATTAAGGTAAATTAGTAAATGAAACTAATATGAATCGGTTATACTTGAAAGATAAAATTTAATATTCAGAAGTGAAGACAAATTGAAATCATAGGGAAATGGGAAAAACTAAATTGAAATAAATATGAAACCTATGTAAGAAAATGTATAAAATGATTGGAAATGTTACGATTGGATATTATTGTTAAGTAAGATATGCAGGTATTAAAAGGGAAAAAGAAAATTGGATTTGATTCCAAAAGATAAATGTGAATTGCCCGACAAAAAGGTATGTATTTTAATTTCTGTATGAATTGGATTGGGTTTTTGATCTAGCCACTTGGCTTTCTGTTTTCTTTTTGGAATTTGGGAGACCGTAGAGGCCTTTTGTAGTTGTACCGAGCTAGCCGCGCAAAGGAGACGCTGGCAAAATTTTTCGGGAATTTAGAGAGTTAGAAAAATTTTGAGAAAATTTTGATAATTCAAAATTTGGTTTTAAATTGAAATTTAGATGATTGAGCAAAAGGGTGTTGTAGGAAACTATGAAAGGTTTTGGAGGTTGGTTGAAGTAATAGTGGAACTTCAATAAATAATATATGGTGGCAAGTTGATAAGACTGTTGAATTGTGGGTTTTGGGGAAACGTAAACGGGTATTAGACCATTCTTCCTAACTAGTAATTTCGGGGACGAAATTCTTTTAAGGGGGAAGGAATGTGACGACACAGAATTTCTAACAATTTAAATTTGAATAGTTAGTAGATGTAAAATATTTAAAAATTAATTTTAACTTGAATTAAAGATATCGATATTTACTTGATAATTAAATTATTGAATTATATAGTTTAAATATTGAATCATATAATTTGAAATTGGGTAAAACGCTGAATCTGGAATTTTACGCCTGTTAAAAATAATTTGAAGGCTTATAAAATTTATATTGATAGCACTGAAGGTAGTGAAAGTGTTGAAATTGAGTTTGGAAGTGTTTTGTTCAGTTGTAAAAATATATCGTTTAAATTAAATTTAAAAATAGCCTTCCGTGGCACAGTCTCGGAATTCTACGAAACCAGTTCCATTGGATCCGTAATAGTTAGTTATTATCGGATTTCAATTTTCATAGCGTTTGGATTACCGTTTGCTCATACGGGTGAGAAACGCATTGAAATTAAAACGATAATCTAATATTTTAAATCAATTTATAAAGATAACTTCCACATATGATTGAATTAGCCTCCGAAACACGTTCCATTGTGTCCGGAACGCGGGTAAAACCCTATAATCGCCTAGCGGCATTGCTTAAGAGGAAATCAAAATTTTTATGGCAGCAATTACAAGGGGCATTTTGGAAATATTATAATATAATAAATTTTGAAGTACATTGGGTTAGAGATATTTTTTTATAACAGCGTACGCAGGAAGCTTCTCCAACCATATACCTTAACCCCCTCTCTAACTTTCAACCCGAGAACCAAAATTCACGAAAAAAAGAGAAATCTTTAGAAGAAAAAAAGAAAATGGCCGAAGTCGGCCCCCTCGAAATCAAAATCATTTATATTCAATTCGTTCGGGAACAAACCCTAAGCTGCGTAGAACCCATCGTTCGTTCGCCAATCACCGAGCGCGTCATGATGTTGCCTTTGGTGGAAGGGGGCTTGAGGTCGCGATTTCAGGAGGCGACGTGGGTTTTTGGGTTGCTCAACATACGTTGGAGCTTCACGAGCAAGGGCGGCGATCTGAGGCGAGTCGCGCAAGGCGTAAACGATTTGTGGATGTCGCGAGGTCACGGCAATGGCGCAGTGATCAATGGGGCTAGGTTTTGCCCAAATCGTCAGGGTCAGAGAGGTAATTGATTGCAGTTTCTGTTATATTTTTATATACTTATACGAGAGGCAGAAAGGAATTAATGCAGTAAAAGTATAAAATGAGTTTGTAATTTATATCTACATATGCATATAAATATATTTCCATCCATGTTCTAATTAGAACAACACTAAATACATATAAATATATATGACCTATTTTTATATGTAGTTTGGAAAGGGGAATATATATATATATATATATAATAATACCATTTACTTGTTTATTTCAAATAAATTATTAAGATGATTAATTGTTACATCATTAGTTAAGTAATTCAATTAATAATATTTAATGTCCGATTACCTTGAATATTAATAAATCGTATAACTGTTTATACTAGGTTTAAATTTGAAGGAAACAAATCGAGGTCGGATTTGGATTGCAAAATCAAAGGTGAGTAACCTCACGCTTCTGGGCTTTTATTTAAATTAAATGGTTAAATTCAAATGATTGTTTGAAAGGTTGAAATTGAATTGATGTGCTATATTATATAGTAATGTATAGTCTATATTGAAATGGTTGATATTTTGTGATGAATGTTTTGGTAATTGGGTGATGTGGGTTGCTTGGATATTTCGGTACCCTGAGTTATCGAAATATATAAATTTGGAGTTTGAAAGAAAATAAATGGTGAAAATTTGAAAGCGAAATAATTATAGAATAAAATAAAAATGAATTGGAAGAAATAGAAGTGATATTTTAAGACGAGAGTTAACTTGTAAAGTAGAGATTTAAAACAAGTTCTGAATCCAAGTTAAATCAAATAAATAAAGTTTAAAAATATTAAGTGTTTAATAACTTGAATGTCAAAGTGCAATTGTAAACCGAATTGAATTTAAAAATAAATGTGGTTTTAAATTCCTTCAAGCTTCCATTATAAAAAGAGAAATTAAATCAGATTAGAATAAATTGAAATGTAAATGAGAAATCATTTATTTATATAATTGATGATGTAAATAGAGATTGATTAGTCAAGAAAATAAATCAATATAAATGACTTATGAGAAGTTAATTAATATAAGTAATTAAGGGTTAATGTAATTAATATTGTGAATTAATTTATGAAGTAATCAAGATTACTTATTGATTGGGATTAAGGATAATTAATAATGTGAAATTAATTAAAGATAATTACTTGAATTTAATGGAAAAATCATCGTTCCAGGGTGATTAACTAAGGTTAATGTAGGGTTGACTAATTAATTGATTTATAATTAATTAATGTTAATAAAGGAATCTAAATGATTGAGGTTTGATATTCAATTAGAATTAATTGAATTGATTTGTATGTGATTCAGCTTTGCTTATGGATGATTGGATGGTATTGGATGCTTTGAATGAGTTGATATCTCTGATATGAAATGTTGTGTATTTCATTTGGATAACTTGGGTTTGGATGATATGAGACTCAAAGAGGCCGGGATTAGGTATGGAGAAATACCCGGAACCACTTCGAATTCTTATAAATTGATATGTGAGATTAACAAGTTGGAATGTAATGTTTTAAGTGAATCGGACTATTTGATCGAAATGTTGGCACTTAGGAAACTTATGTATGAAATAAATTATGTCTATGACATATTGTGGATTTGTAAAATTGGTTTGAGTTACCCCGGGTTCTATATAAGATGTATGATTTGTATTCCATGTTAGACGGGTTTACTCACGCTGGTTTCCAGCCTGACCCGGGTGTTACTTTGGTGTAATGCTCGGGTCAGACCGAGTATTACAGATTTTTAGGTAGGTACGTTTTGGAGCTCAGGAGGCGAGATGGATGGTAGGATCATGTAAAGTATTTCTGCTGTATTATATTATTGTTAATATGATACATGATAATTTTATATATTCAGTGACTGTATATATGTGAAACTCTGATGTGTATTAAATGTAATCGACAGATATAGTATTCTTTTGTAAACTGATATTATTTATTATTATATTTTACCCGCTGCGAATGTGAGTGGTTGATGTTATATTCATCTTCTTCTTCTATCTCCTTCTTCTTTTTTATAACTATCTGGAATTTTCGGGTTCGGAAATTTCGGGTCGTTACAACATAGTTGGCTGAAAGCCAGTTGACTCAATGAAGCTGAAACTCTTTCCGAAGGATTTTATTGAGGATCAGCTATTGGGAAAACTTCATTGGCCCGCTCTGCTATCTCTTCTTGCATTTGCTGAGAAGTCATTCTACCCTTAAGTTCACACAAATACCCTTAAGTTGATTATTCTTTATCGACTAATCTGTCATTCGATGTGGGCAGTCAATGGCAGTATATTCGCCCTAGTTTTCTGCAAATGTTGTATTTAACAGGTTGTTAGCTTAAAAGTTAATGCAATCTATGAAAAAGTGCAACAAGTTCAAGCAGTTCAGTCAAGCAGTTCCTCAGTCATGTTCCTACGAGCTAAAGCAAAGCTGTGGGTTAAATTAGGTCATGTGGACTCCTTAAGTTGCTCTGCTTTTAAGCCATATGCTATTCTGGCAAGTTAAGTCGCAAGCAAGATAAGTCGCAAGCAAGTTAAGTTAATTCGCAGGTCGGTTCGGTCGTACGATTCACATTCAAACCGTTAAGCCTTAGGTCTTTCGAAGCTCCTGAGCCGGCCACTTCCTCACTCTCCTTAACCCGCTAGCTCCTCTTCATCCAGCAACTGCCTAACCCTCAAACTCGCTAACCCATTAATTTGTGACAGATAACCCATTATCATCTCCACATTAGAATCCATCATCTTTCCACACCGCCAAATCACCCAAAACCAATTCAAATCACCTCAGATCCATCATGGATCCAATGCTTTGCTGTGCTCTCGCGAATTACAATGACAACGCGTCCAATTGCGACCAAAGATCGATTGTAACATGATTCGTGGTGAAATGCAGCACATGAAATTGGATTAGGGTTGGAAAAAGGGGGATTCACGATTCGACAGTGGTCGTGGTTGGATGATGATCGGATTCACGTACGTAGTGTGATGGAGAAGATGATCAACGACCGGTTAGCTTGAGTTCGTCTTTGAGAGCTCAGAGAATTCTTCAATGGAGGTTCAGAGTGTTAGAGCAGGTGAAGAAAAGAAGGATCAAAATAAACGACTTATATATAGGGGCAATGGAACATGAACCGACATGAACGACCTAGCTTTCTCATAAGTCGCTCATGACCTTGCTACTCAGGATGGCGTGAGTTAAGAGGTATCGAAGCACACGACCTAATCCTTAGGCATATACTTCGAGGGGCAAGTGCTAACCCCACTCTTTTTCATGACCTAGCGACTTACATAACCCAACGACCTATAGCAAGGAGCGACCTACCGACCTAAAGTACAGAGCGGTTCAACATGGAACGTCTCAACGACCTAGCATCTCAACGACATAGCGACCTAGCGTCTCAACAGCCTAGCGACCTAGCGTCTTAACGACCTAGCAACTCAGTGAAGATAGCGACCTAAGCCAGCAGCGACCTAACGAGTTAAAAGTAAAGCGACCTAACTAGTTAGCAAGTTTCAAAGTAAAGCCGCATGCACACTGCCTTTTCCATTAGGTCGCTCACGACCTAAACAAGCCGAGATAACATCTGTGCTACACATGCTAAGCCGCTCACGGCATACATCTCATCCAAGATGGCTCCATTAACTCGCTGGCGACTTATACTACCTCAGGATCACTCTTAGGTCGCAACTCCTTAGGTCGCCCACGGCTTACGCCACACGACCTAACTCCGAGATTCCTCTATAAATACTCCACCTACTCCACTTTGAGGGGGGACTTTTGGACCTTTTTCGAATGCTAAGAATCTGCTGCTTCACACCTTCTACAACACTTCAAACGCCTAAGAAACTTCAAGGAGCCTTAAGAGAAGATCACGTTCATTCAACATGAATTCAAAGAGCTTTTCTTCATCAAAGTTCTAACTTCTTGCCTTAATGGTGTTGTAATTGGAGAATTATTGTGAAACTTGTAATCAAGTCGACAAGAGAAAAGATTAAGTGGACGTAGGCTTGACTTTGAGTCGAACCACTATAAAAACTGTTGTCTCTTTACTTTTTTCTGCTATTTTCTGCTTACTTTTAGTTCCCGTACCAACGGGTGGTGTTTTCGCTATAACTCAACTCACACCGGGGTGTTAGCGTACATTTTAGCGTTAACAATAGGTTTCATCAAATTCTGAGGTTGTGTCCCGGACCGCTATTTTTACACGTCGATTAAATCGATGATTTTGAAAATCCAAAATCGCTTGAAATTTATTTTTAAAACTTATCAACTAAATTAAAATTCAAAATCCAATATTTAAACTATTTAAGTATTCAAAATCAAATGACGAAAAATTCGGGTCGTCATTCCTCCTCCATTGAAAGAATTTCGTCCCCGAAATTGCTAAGGCAGGAAAATGCTTCAAGCCCGTTAACTTAACAAAACCCACTTAGTTAAAACTCAATATTTCACATTTCTAAATCTTTTAATTTCTAAATATTTTGATTTCTAAATCTTTCCATTTAACTCGATATTTCACCATTAACCTGTGTATTTTAAATTGATTCCATTTAACTTTGCTTAAGTTTTATTAGTTCACTACACTAATTTTTTTCTTCTTTTAATTAGTTCGCTACACCCATTTTTTCCATTTAACTTTGCTTGAGTTAACTCACCATTTCAATAATTTATTCCATTATAACTAAAATCAATTTAATTTCTAAACTTTAATTTCTTCAACTTAAGTTAAATTCCATTTTAACTTTCTCACTTTAAATTTTAATATGAAAATTCAATTTTCACATTTCTTTCCTGATAAATGTCATCTTCCACTTATAATTTTTTAAAAGCTTATTTTTGAAATTCTGTAGAACATTTAATAAGAATTCCAGAATTTTCTCTAATACCCGATATTTATTCCAATCACTTTAAAATCAAATATATATATAGATACACTTACATACACATACATACACGCTCTTTGGTTTAACAAAACACTTCCTTGGATTTTCAAAATCAACCTGATTTCATCCAAAACAATTCCTTTCAAAATTTAAAAAAAAAAATTGTTTCATCAAAAAATCTGAATCAAATCAATTTCAGTAGCAATTCATCACCTAAAACTCAGAAATGAATACTGATGATGCTGCCATCATCGTCAGAATTATTTTCCAATGACTAAAGTGGGTTCAGTGTTGTATCACTTCCAAAATCCATCTAAAACCATTTTTATTCGAAAAAAATATTTTCCAAATAATAACATTTTTTTCCACAACACTTCCAATAATATTTTCCAAATCTTCCAGGATTTCAAAATTCCCAAATACTTAGTTCAACCCTTTTAAAACATTTATCAAAGCTTCTGGGGGTTTAAATTTCCAATTTTTGGTTTGAATCCATTTTATTGGTAATTCACTTGTACACTCTATACTTATACACCAATTTATTACATTTAACTTTGCTTGAGTTAACTCACCATTTCATTAATTTATTCCATTTAATTCCATCCAAATCAAAATCACTTAAACTTATAAAATTTAATTTCTTCAACTTAAGTTAAATTCAATTTTAACTTTCTCACTTTAAATTTTAATTCCAAAATTTAATTTTCTCACTTCTTTCCTTATAAATATCATCTTCCACTTATAAATTTTTAAAACTTATTTTTGAAATTCTCTAGAACATTAATAAGGATTCCAGAATTTTCTCTAACACTCAGTATTTATTTTAAATCACTTTGAAATCAAATACACACACACGTTCTTTGGTTTAACAAAACACTTCCTTGGATTTTCAAAATCAACCTGATTTCATACAAAATAATTCCTTTCGAAATTTTTAAACAAAACTTGTTTGCTCAACAAATTTGAATAAAATCAATTCCAGTGGCAATTCGTCACTTACAAACTTGAAAATGAATACTGGTGATGCGGTCATCATCATCCGAGCTATTTTCTAACGACTGAAGTGAGTTTAGTGCTATATCACTTGAAAATCCATTTAAAACCATTTTTATCCCAAAAAAATAATTTCAAAATAATACCATTTTTATTTCCACACCACTTTGGGAAATATTTTCCAAATCTTCTGAGATTTCAAAATTCCTAAATACATAGTTCAAACACTTTTAAAACAATTCTCAAAGCTTCCAGGGTTTTAAATTTCCAATTTTTGGTTCGAATCCATTTTGATTGTAATTCACTTATATACTCCATACTTATACAAATTTCCATTTTGTTGTATAAACCATTTCAAGTTTGTAATCTTGTTTTGATTATAATAATGATAACCCAATACTGTAGTATACTATAATAATTTCTAGAATTTTTTTTATATCCTAATAAAATTTGGGTAAAATTATTCCATTTGCCAACTTTTAAAACAATACTATGTCGGTTTACTGTGTTCAAGTGTTTAGAAACCCCTTGAGATTTAATGGTGTCCCACAGCTCGACCAGAATTTATATGCTACTCAACTGGTAAATCAACACAACACAAAACATTTTATATCCACTAACACATACGCGCTCATGTCTATTAATACGTTTAAACTCATTCTAGGGTACTATTGACCCTATCTCTAATGAGTAATCCCTACCAGAGCCAGGTTCTCACTTAATCTTCAGCTCTGATATCAAATATAGCCGCCCGTAGTTTTGTACCTCTTTGAGTTGACAATAATTCAAAATTGTTCAACCCAGAGTGACGAAAGAGCGAATAACTAGGGTAAAGAAGAAGAAAAAGGTAGAAGAAAATAGAAACAACAACGTAGTATCTCACAGTCGCAGCAGAACAAAATATAACATGTAATAACATATTTTATACAAAAGAATCTGTAACTTTTTTATACTTACAATCATCAGAGTACAAAAATATATACATCAATCTGGACAGTTATAGTAACTTGTCCTCATACAGCGAAAATATAAATCAAGTATGGGAATACGCCTCTATCATCCAATTCGTCTACTGAGCTCCAAAGCATCCTATCCTGAATCTATAATACTCGGTCTAACGCGAGTATTATAATAAAATAACACCCGAGTTAGATTGGAAAACCAACGTGAGAAAACACACTCAATTTGAATTATTAGAGTTATCAAAGTCCTTTGAAAAGTAAAGGTATCTTATAGGACCGCGTCACACATAAACACGACGGGCTTTTACCTTATGATAACCAGAACATTTTTATTAGAACCGTTTGATATTATAAGAGTGTCTAAACAAAGTAAATAGAAAATAGCCGAAATGATTGCATCTCACGTTCCAACATAGTTGGGCACAATCAAAATCGTAAGGCGCTTATTGGGGAATGTATCACATACAATGATTAGGCCACTGAGGTACCGTCCATCACAGTACACCTCTAGAAAAATGTGCCAAGACCTCACCGGGATCCCTGCTACACAAGACCGGCCTACCCCTAACAGGGATAAACCGAATATGTTATCTCTTCGGGTGTTCCCACCCTTAAAATTGAGCGCTCCCATTTTCATGCACACCATATCCATTGTTTGCATATGTTCCCAAGGATATCTAGAAAAGTGATAACATACCCTATTGGATACGATCCATTTAGCTTTGCTGCATCTTCGTTATTTTAATCATTTCCAATTAATAAGGCTTGAGGCTAAATGTTACCTTTCAAGAAACAATTCAACTTAGAATGCTCATCATCCTTAAATGGCAATGTTCTGATGGAATTTGTCCATACAAGTTGGGTCTGGACAAATCGGATCACCGTCTTCACTATCTTCACGGTATCCATTCGTAACGTTCAAACAGGATCGAAGCGGTTTTCAGATAATTAAATTCGATTACCATCTCTTCGAAATGATTAACGAAATTGGCCAATATTGGTAGCCGGTTATTTAACTATCAATAAAACATCCATAAGCAGACACTAGGCCTTATTTTATAATTCTTCAAACATTTATTCCAAAATATCTTTACAAAGATATATATATATATATTCATATCCCTTTCCATATTCCAATATTTGAAAACAAATTCAAATACTTAATCCCAAAATAAGATATTTTCAAACCGTCTCAACACTTAGAAATATTCCCAAAATTTGCATTTTTATACTTAGGAAAATATTTTAAGTCTTATTTTCCAAAAAAATTTCAAATATCAATACTTAATAGTGTATTTCGTAACTTATCTCAGATATCTTCGAAATCACTAATAAATTCCCTCTTACCATTTCCAAAACCCAGTACGCTTATTTATAACCCCATTCAACAATTTATAACTTCTTTCATTAATTTAGATTTCATTTTTTATTGCGTATTCAACATTTTGAAATTTCATCTCCTCCAAATCCTTTATAAAATTCCTCCCCTTAAAATCATATCCATTTAAAAGCCCTATTTACGAATCTCGAGAGAATTTATAATTAAAATTCTCAATCACTTCAAATATATATATATATATATATAAGAATAATAATTTATTGTTAAAACATGTTCAAATTTTTTTCTAAAATATTGAAAACACTTTTATAAACATCAATAACTCATTTTTAGATAAACAAATAAATTTTCAAAAGCTGATTTTAAAGGTTAAAATTTTACTAAAATCGATACTTAATATTTCAAAATCTACTTATCGAAGTATTTCAATCCTAATTAGTTTAAAATTTCATAGTTTTAAATAATAAATTTTCCTTTTAAGAAAACAAACTTAACTTCTTCGAATTAATAATAAAATATATTTTTAAAACATCAATGACTAATTGAATTTTATAATTCTTCTCGAATCACATCACTTCCATTTCGATCTTCTTAACCATTTTCACTTTCAAAAATAGTATCCACTATTTTTCTCACCCTATTTCCATATTCTAGTATAAATTCACCATACGAATTTATTTTTCCAATATATCCATCGTTATCTCTTACCTTATTTATAAATATTGTTTATAACGTTTTATACTCCTTTGAGTTTTACTTGTTTGTATAAATAATCTTATTTATGAAATTCCATTTTATAAATCCCATTTATAACTTCCAAACCATTTTTAATATTGACTTTAACTCCTTTTTATATTTCCTACATATCATTTATAATTTTTTTTATACAATTCATTTTTTAAAAAAAAATCTCCATTTAATAATTCACAATAGTTAAGTATAACAAAACATCAATATATTTTTGTAACTCAATTTCTTTAAAATAACCCTAACTCCAATATAAATATTTCTATATCATAAATTCCCTTTAATTCCTTCAATTTTAAAAATATTTTTATGGTATTTGAAATTTCAAAATTCAAATCAGTGCTACAGTAACATCCAATAAATCCAATCACTACAATAATCTATAATAGATTATTCTACACAATCCATATATCACAATATATGAAATTAAATTGAACAATTTGAGGAATACGGTTAGATCCCTCCAATCTATTTTCCTGTATCCACGGATATTAATACAACATAAAAATACCAATCCCACTTCGAGGGGGATATCATGGTATGTAGGGCCATCTGCTACTATGCGTGTAATATCCCGGAATTTTTAACAATATCAATTTAATAATCTGTAGTTAAAATTAAATTGATATTGATATTTTGTTAATAATTATTCAAATAGATTTAATAATCTTCTTCAATAATTATTTAAATTGGTTATTTTGTCTTTTAAATGATATGAATAATTTCTATTTATATATAAATATATGGTTTATATTTTAAATAGATTGGTATTGTTTTAACTTTTAATAAGTAAAGCATATTTTTGGGTTTTAATATTTGTAGTAATTTGGAAAATTTGTTTTATTTAATATTTAAGCTTTTCAGAATTAAATAAATGATTTTGGTTTAAATTAATAATTGAATCCTGTTTTAAAAATTCTAATATTTACATTATAATTTGGAAATTTAGATTTTAATTGGTATTGAGTTTCTAAAACTATTTCATAAATAAATATATGATTTCAAAATTGAATGGAAAAATATTGGAATGTTTTAAATTAAATTAGATTGAGTTTTAAATTTAGAATAAACAAACAAAATGGTTTCATGGCTTAATTAAATGGATATGTTATTTAATAAAACTATATGTTAACGCTAAAATTTGAACGCTAACACCTCGGTGTGTGAAGTGTAGTTGTGAAAGCACCACCCGATAGATCATGAAAGAATTACAAGCAAGTAATAGCAAAAAAGCAGTAAACAACAACAATTTTATAGTGGTTCGGCTTAAGGGTATAGCCTACGTCCACTCTAAGTACTTTTATTAATAATCCCGTTACAAGCTGATACAATTCTTCTCAAGTACAATATACTTCAAGTTACAAGTGATTTGGAACAAGTCTTAAGCTTCAATGTCGATTAAAGTCCTTAAAATCATGTTGAAGATGTGTGGTTTCTTCGTGAAGTTCTTTGATGTATTCCTCTAATCTTGAAAGCTCTAAGTGTTGATGAAGTTCTCAATGCAGCAAGGTAACGGTGTATGAAGAGAATGTGCCAAAAGTCCTTTGAATGTTGGAGGTGGTCGCGTATTTATAGAGAGTTCTGGTCTGGAATTATTGCCAAATCCTAAGTCGTGACCGACTTAAGATAAGTCGTAGCCGGTTTAAGGTGAGTCGTGGCCGGTTTAAGGTGAGTCGTGGCTGATTCATCTGGCCCCTTCACGGCTTCACGAGAGTTCATTTGTACAAGTCCTAGGTCGCCTCCGAGTCAACACACCTCTTCTCGATAATGTGGCATCGGACTTATATTCAGTGGCCTTGGGTCGTGAACGACTTAACATAGGTCATAGGTCGGTCGCGACTTAGGTGTAGTTCATGATCTTGTCCCTGTTCTAAGTGGTTAGATCGGTAAATTCTCTGGATGGTTAGGTCGTCTTCTGTCTTAGGTCGGTAGCTATCTTAGGTCGGTAGCCATCTTGTTTAAGTTTTAGGTCGGCAACTGTTTAGCCCTAAGTCGGTATCCATTTGGGCCTTAAGTCGGCATCTCCTTAGCCTGTTAGGTCGGCACCTCTTCGAGTCTTAAGTCGGCATGCTACTCAAGCTCCTTAGGTCGGTATCCCTTCGTGCCTTAGGTCGGTCTCCCTGATAAGGCAGTTAGGTCGGCAACCAGTTGAGTCGGTAGCCTTGTTAAAGTATTAGGTCGTCACACTTGTTGAACTGTTAGGTCGACAACCCCCATTTAAGCTGTAGGTCGGCATCCTTTCGAGTTGCTAAGTCGACACCGGAGCAGAGTTAACAATTGCCCCTCGAAGTATACGCCTACCGGTTAGGTCGTGTGCTTCGATATCCTCTAACTCGGCCGTTCTTTAAGTTGGTAGGTCGTACGCGACCTAACAGTTGAGTCGTAACATACCGCTTCATATCCCTTTACTGCAAGGTATAAATCACATCTCCTTCTTCCTTCTCACTACCTATTTCTCTGATTCTGCCATTAAAAATCTTCCGAGCTTAAAAAGGCGATTTAATTCCAATTATCCACCGACAACCTCTGCTATTCATTGCGTAAGTAAACCCTCTTCTTCGATTATAGATCATACGTTGGCTCATGAATTCTGTTACTTAAACCGTTTGCTTGCGCGATGTTCCATCGCAAATCTTATTACACCAATGGCTGATGGAGTTTAGGTTGCTCGGTTCGATTTCGACTGATCGATGGGACGATGAAGATGGTTTACTGATTTAGGCTAGCTGATTTTGATTCGTGCTAGGATTGCAAGGCGCTGACTTTGCAGAGGTTTCGAATTGATGTCTTGGATGATCCGATTGCATGAAATAGGATAAATGAAGTGAGAATTTTTTGGTTGAGGGAGTAGCTAACGGGTTAACAGGTTGAGCGGGGCGAGGTATTGATTTAGATACGACCTGGTGATTTTAGGGGGCTTGGCTTTTGGCTGACCCAATCCTTAAATCGTGGCCGTGCTAGCACTTGAGGGAGATCTACCGACCTAACCTTCTGCCGATCTAAGCCTTAAAACTGTGGCCGAGTTAGCCCTTGGGGAAATCTGCCGATTTAACCTTCTACTGATTTAACCTTGAACCGCGGCCAAATTAACCCCTAAGTCGCTGCCGAGTTAAGCCCTTAAACCATGACCGAGTTGGCTCTTAAACCGCCGCCGAGTTAACACTTAAGCTTTGGGCATGCTGACTTTTTGAGAGCATAGATCCACTTTGGGCTTCTGACTTGAACTGCCAAACTAAGTTGCCTAAATTTTGAACTGCCCCAACTTTTAAATTTGCTTGAATCTCATTGTATTATTTCACAGATCGCATTAACTTATAAGCTGCTAACCTGCTGAAAATAACAAACAAAGAAAACCAAGGCGAAAATACTGCCATTGACTGCCCACGTCAGATGACAGATTAGTCAAAATAAGACAGGCAACTTAATTATATTGCATGAAATGTTTGTGAATCAATCAATTAGAGTTAAACATTAATGCAAAGTATCAATAATCTGAACTGATTTATCTGCATCAACATCTTACTTGCATATTTAGGCTTAAAACAATAGTCCCTGAATTTCATAACTAACAAATGCTTGCTAGTTTTCATTCCAGTTATATTCGTTTACTGCTTGATTGATTTTACACAACACTTCACACACTTTAGGAAACGTGCACCTTCATGTTTGAATACCCAGTTGTTTATGTAGAATGACTTTCCATCGAGAAGAAGAAGTGGTGACTCAAGAGGAAGAAACTTTCCCGATAGCTGTTCCCATAGAGAATCCTCCGGAGAGAACCTCGACTATTCTATCTTTGAGAGCGTTTATTCAGCTGCGCACTCAATTTGGCTTTGCTGAAAGTGATGTCCAACTCCCTGGGCCAAGTGATACTGCTGACAGTCCTCCCCATGGTTTTGTTGCAGTCAACCGCCAAATGTGCTTAAGTGGGGCGATTCCTCCTTTTAACGACTTTCTTCGAATTCTTCTCCTTCGGTTGACGATCTCTCCGTTCCAACTTCATCCTAATGGCTATGCCATCTTGATGGGGTTGTGTGTTTTGTTCAGAAGAACTCTCGATCGCCTACCGAGTTTTGAAGAAATCCGTTATCTGTGCTCGTTTGCAAAGAGTAAAGATCATCCTTCCCTTATTATTGTGAGAAGTGCTAGAAACCGCAAGCTCATCTCCGATCTTACTGAAAGCGTTCATGGATTTTTGAACCAGTTTTTCTTTGCCCGCTGTCCCCTAGGGTTTTACGCCATCTGGAGAGTAGGAAGTAAGATTAGTGTTTTATTTCTTCCGTTTTGAAACCTTTTCGAGATCCGAACTTTCAGTTGCTAATTTCATTCTTTGTTCCTTTCAGCACTTCCTCTCCCTTCTAGAGATCCAATTCATAAGCAAGTTTTTGAGAGGTTGAGTGCCGTGGCCGCAGAAGAGAGGAGCATAAAATTTCTATTGAGGGATGAATTTTTACATCAACATGGGCTTCTACACGCTTCTCGCTCTATGCATGCTCATGAAGTTCCAACGGAAGTCCCTGATTCTCCGATAAAGACTCCTGAGTCTTCGCTAGTGAAGTGCTCCACTTCTGTTGATGTTGCGGGGCCATCTGATAAACTTGCCCCGGTTATCGAAGAAGAAGAGCCTCTGGGATCTTCCCATCATTCACAAGATTCAGGTGAAAAGGCTAAGAAATCCAGTCCTGTCAAGCAAAGCGGGGACGATACCTTCGAAGGATTGAGCGACCTCTTCGCTACTTCACAAGAGATCTTCAAAGATGACCCTACTACTGCCGGGATTTCTTCTTCAGTAGTTGAAGCTACTTCTATTTTGCAACAGTCGCCGTCGACTCAAGAGTTGACGTTAACTATTACACCCACAACCATTCCCCAAATAAAGAGTGGTTCGTAGATTGATGCACGTAGTTTGCACATCACACACACTTAGAATTCCTGGCACTTTTATGCTCTTTTTTATTTGAAAAGTTCTCAAGTTTTGTTTCTTCTTTTTAAATTTTAGGTTTACCAATGAGGCGAGGCAGCTCGTACTATGATGACTTTAAGCGATATGGGAAACGCAGCCAGTATGGCTATCAATCCTATCCTCCTATTCATAGGGAGACTGATGAAGAAAGGGCAGCCCGGAAGGCTCGGGAAAGACGTGATTATGAAGAACGCTTTGGAAGACCAGATAGTCGACATGATTCCTCCCACAGAGAGAGTGACTCCCTTAAACGCAAATCTCATGATGATAGAGGGAAGAGTCACACAACTGATGACTCGAGCAAACGAGCCAAAGTTATTGAGGAGCCAATGCCTGTGCCTTCAGAGAAGATTACTGCTCCTACTTCTTCTCAATCTCCTGCCCCTTCCCCTACTGATATCCAAGCAATCATTAATAGGCCATCTTACCAAGTTGGACCAGGTCCAGCCACTCTTCAACGCCGATTTCCTAATTGGTGTTTAAAAGGAGTTCGCTTTGACCTCGATCTGGTTCCGATAGATAAAAATGCTATGCTACGGAACCTTGATGTAGTCAGAACCGATATTGAGAGGATGTCATCTTGGCAGAAACTCGTTGATGAGCTCCAAAGGGTGAATAGGGCCAATCTTGAAGCTATGCTTACCATGGAGAACGACAAAACTGAATGGCAAAAGATCCTCAAGCAGCATGATGCAGAAATGAGGAGTATTGCTGATTACAATGAGAAACTCGAGGCAGAAGTTGGGAAACTTAAAGAAGAGCTCACTACTTCTTCCACCTCTTATTCTCAAAGGGAGAGTGTGCTTCTTCAACAGGTGTGGGATGCTCATGCCGCGCAAAGGGATGCTGAGGCTAAGGCTGATGGGTTGGAGCAGATTATAGAGAGCAACCGTACTGAAATCACTCAGTTGCGAGGACAAACTGGCCTTCAGGCTGCAGAGATTGAAAAATTGAAAGCTCAGTTATCCAAAGTCGAGAGAGAGCGGGATGAGGCTGTTGCGAGTAGAATTGCAGCTGAAGAGGCCCATGAAGCTACCAAAGCTGATATTGGCTCGACACTATTTGATTTCTACTTGCAATGTATATTAGGGCGTGGCAGTCTTGCATTCCTGGGCCCCAAGTATGAGATTACGCTGGCCGAAGTGTGGGAGGCCGCACTAGATATGTTCAAAGGGGCCGGGTACACTGAAGAGGAGTTGGAGGTGCACTACTTAGACTTTGAGGCTCGCGTAGCCCTTGCCAGAGGGAAAGAGCAACTCGCGAGATCGCGGGTTGAAATAGTGGGGGAAGAGCATCAAGAAAAAGAAACAAATTTGACTGTTCCTGTCCCTCCTTCAACTTCGGTCGATGCTGGCATTATTGGCTCTAGCTCTTATGTACCGATCCCTGCTCAAACTGATACTGAGGCCAAAATTATTCAAGTTACAGATGAATCGCAAGAGAGTGCTGAAGCCCCGGACTATGAAATTGATGTAATAAAGACAACTTCTGCAGGTAACTCAACTGTAAATTTCGCTCAAGTGGATTGCTCATTTACTTCACATGGGTTTAATGAGCTCCTTGACTATTTTCTCAACCTTGATGAGCCTTCATCTCCTCTCTTTACTGATTTTAACCTCTTTTCTTCTATAAAGAAAGTATCAAGCACCGCTCAGATTTCTCCTCCTCTGGTTATCCCTCCTCCGTCTCTCCAGGTGGCTCCTCCTTCTGCTTCTCAGCCCGGGTCGCAAGAGGAACAAATAGAAGCCCTCCATGGTTTAGACGATCCCATCGCTTCGCAGGAGCATAGAGACGAGGGACTTGAGGGAGGTGACATATCTCCGGAGCGGACTCCTTCTGACGACATAACTCTATCTAAACTTGTCACTCCAGGAAGTGAGTCTTCCTCGAAGAAGAGGAAAAAACGCGGAACGTCCAAGAGGAGAGGGAAGATAATCACTGCCACTGAAGAGGAGCCAGAAGTTGGACCAGCTGCGCCTACCTCTCCTTCCTCCCTTATACCCACTGACCGACCTGAAAAGTTGGTCATTCGACCGGGTAAAGGGTCCAAAGGGGGGAAGAAGAAGTGAAGATTTTAGCTTTTTGCCTTTTGCATGTACTGGCCGAGAATTGTGCGGGTACCGGCCCCCGCCTTTCTTTATTTTGAAACCTGTATCTGCAATATCTGCAATTGAATAAAATGATTCTTTATTTGTACAGACTTTTGTTTGAATTTGAGAATGCATTTATTATTCATTTTTGCACAAGTTTATTTATATGATATTGCAACGGGCTTATGGTATGTCATTTGAGTATTACTTTACTGATGCAGCTATACCATTTTGCATGTAATTATACCATGTTGCCCCCATACTTTAAGCTTGCTGCAACATTTCATACTTTGAGGGGACTTGCACTCTTATTTGCTAAAGAATAATTATTTTATTCTTTTACAGAAAATTTTTGTAGAGTACAACTCCCTTCGTATAAGTGTTTACGCTTTGTCCTTTGAAGAAATCACTTCTTTCTTTTGCTTACGTACATATTTTACCAAGTGAATTCTTTTATGCAGTAAAGCGGACCTCTGAAGGGTACTTTAACCCCCCCCCTTTTTTTTTTTGAGGAAGATCATTCTCCATAATAGGTAAATTACTCTTCCTTTGGAAGTTAAAGTATGCTCTTGATGAGGATCTTTTTTTTTATATATATAGAAAGTTGTACCTCTGAGGAGGGATTTTTCACGTTTCAACACTTGGAAGTTTTATTTCAATCTCGGTGAAACGTGTACCTCCAAAGAGTTATGCCTTAGAAATCCTTTTCACGTTTCAACACTTGGAAGTTTTATTTCAATCTCGGTGAAACGTAGGTTTCCGAAGAGGTCTTTCTTCTTAATTGCGCCTCCGAAAAGGTCTTTATTTTGTTTGCATTTCAACTCTGGTGAAGTGAAATTCCGAAGAGCGGCTGTTACACTTCAACTCCTGGTGAAATGTGCCTCCGAAGAGGTCTTTCTTTTGTTTGCATTTCAACTCTGGTGAAGTGAAATTCCGAAGAGCGGCTGTTACACTTCAACTCCTGGTGAAATGTGCCTCCGAAGAGGTCTTTCTTTTGGTTGCATTTCAACTCTGGTGAAGTGAAATTCCGAAGAGCGGCTGTTACACTTCAACTCCTGGTGAAATGTGCCTCAAAGAGGGTTTTCATTGCCTGGAAGTTACTCTCTCATGGTTGGAGGGTCATGACTCCTCCAATCTTTTTTGTTGAGTAGAGAACTTTCTTTTTTTTGTGGCATATGACCCATTAGAGGTCTTTATCCTCCGAAGAGTTGTGCCTCCGAAGAGGACTTGTGCCGCCAATGATGGTTTTTGGTTGTATTCTTGTCTTCTTGCTTATGCCTTTTCAGCGATCCCCCTTTTTTTTCTTTTCAAGTTTTCATTCCCCTTTTCTCGCAAGTAGCTTGTTTAATCCAAGGAAGTGTACTTCATTGTCAGGCAAGTTCGTGAGAACGGGCACTAGCTTCCTAATTGGATGTTTGTTCGTTCAAACAATCTCAATTTATTAGCAAGGGCTCGTTTCTATCGAAATCATAAGCCGTTCAATTGAAGTATTTCCTATCTAGGATTTGAATTCGGGGCCTTTATGACTTGAAATTTGGCGAGAATCACTTGGTCTTTTTATGTGCAAGTTTCACTTCCATTGTCTGCAAAAATTTAAATCGACATTTCAGCAATACATTTTATGTACTTTTATATCGAAAATAAAGCAAACATGTAATAATAATAAGGAACACAAGATTTATAGTGGTTCGGCCAGAAATTTGGGCCTACATCCACTTTATATTCATTCATTATTCACTTGCATCAGTTTTACAATTGCTCTCAATTACAAGAATCATACATTCACAACTCTTTTACATTATTTCAACAAAATTTTCAAGTAAAATATGGACGCAAGTGATTGCTGTTCCATGCCCTTGGAATTTGAACTCCTTCAACAGTAGTGAGTTTGAATGTGCCATCAAGAAGCTTCTGACCTATCACATACGGTCCTTCCCAATTTGGCCCAAACACACCTGTCGCTGTCATAATTCTCTTCAGGACTAGGTCTCCAATCTCAAAGCTGCGTTGGCGAACTTTGGAATTGAAATGTCTGGCTATCCTTTGCTGATGAGCTGCAACTCTGAGATTAGCTTCGTCTCTTTTTTCATCAAGGAGATCTAGCGCTTCAAGTTGTAGCTTTTCATTTTCTGCTTGATTGAAATGGATTCTTCTGTGTGAAGGGACCTCTGTTTCAACCGGGATCATTGCTTCCGATCCGTATGCTAACGAAAAAGGAGTATGCCCAGTCGCAGTTTTGTGAGTAGTTCTGTATGCCCATAGTGCAAGTGGTAGCTTATCGACCCAACCACCTTTTGCTCTTTCGAGTTGCTTTTTGATGGTTGATTTGATGATCTTGTTCACTGCTTCCACTTGCCCGTTTGCCTGCGGATAAGCTACTGCCGAAAAGCTTTTCTGGATTTTGAATCATTTGCAAAAATCCTGGAATTCCTCGCTTTCAAACTGAGTACCATTGTCTGTGATTATTTTCTGAGGCACACCATACCTGCAAATGATATTCTTGGTCACGAAACTTATCATCTTCTTAGAGGTGATAGTAGCCAATGGTTCAGCTTCAGCCCATTTCGTAAAATAATCAACTGCAACAATAGCATATCTAATCCCTGATTTGGCAGTCGGTAGCGGCCCAATGAGATCCATTCCCCAAATTGCAAACGACCATGGACTGACCATCTGTGTGAGTTCGGTAGAAGGTGCTCTAGGAATTTTGGCAAATCTTTGGCATCTGTCACATTTTCGGGAGTAATCTGCAGCATCTCGATTAATTTCTGGCCAAAAATATCCGTATCGGAGAATTTTCTTTGCTAATGTTTGGCCACCTGAATGATCACCACATTCGCCTCCATGTACCTCAACTAGGATTGTTTTGGACTCTTCCCTGGATACACATCGAAGTAAAGGCATTAAGAATCCCCGTCTGTACAATCGGCCATCCTGAATTACATAGCGAGAGGTTTTCCTTAGTAGCTTTTGTCTCTCTCTCGCATTTTCTGGCAGAGAGCCGTTGAGTAGGTAATCTAATATTGGAGTCATCCACGATTCTTGTTCTTGAGATACATTCATAATCCAGTCTATATCCATCTCGTCTATACTGGGTGCTGAGAGGACTTCTACGGGAACCAATCCCAATAGTTGAGCTTCACCAGAGCTTGAATACATTGCGAGGGAATCTGCCTTCGTATTCTCTTCCCGGGGAATATGGCTTATTGAATAATGATCGAGTTCACATAGAAGTTCCCAAGCTTTTGACAAGTAGGAAGGCAAGTTTCCACCTTTTGTTTGAAATTCCTTCTTGACTTGGCATACAATAAGCTGAGAATCACTGAAGATCTGTAATGCTCGAATGTTTAGCTCTTTAGCGATTTTCAGACCTGCAATAAGAGCTTCATATTCTGCTTCATTGTTTGTTGAAGGAAATTCCAATCTTAGTGCATAACATAATGATCGACCTTCAGGAGTTTCAAGTACCACTCCGGCTCCAGAACAGTAGTCATTTCTTGCGCCATCAACATACATCTTCCACTGGATTGGGGAATCATTGATCGTTTCTTCCTCACCATTATCTTTCTCTGTGAATTCTGCAATGAAATCAGCTAAAGCTTGTCCGTTGATTGCTTTTCGGGGGTGATAAGTGATGTCATATTGACTGAGTTCAATGTTCCATTTTAGAAGACGACCCGAAGTTTCAGGGCGAAATAGGACTTGCTTTAGAGGTTGATCAGTGAGTACTCTGATAGGATGAGCTTGGAAATATTGCCTCAGTTTCCTTGATGCAATCAGTAGGCAATAGGCGAGTTTTTCCAACTTGGAGTAATTCAGCTCTGCCCCAGTGAGTCTTTTGCTGATATAGTAAACCGGATATTGAATCCTTTTGTCTTCCCGTATCAGCGCTGCACTTAGAGCATGAGATGATACTGCCAAGTATATAAGAAGATCGTCACCATTGCCTGGCCTAGAAAGTATTGGAGGCGTTTCCATATGACGGATCAACTCATCGAAGGCTTTTTGGCATTCGGAAGTCCATTCAAAATTCTTCTTTCCTTTCTTCAGGGCGTCAAAGAATGGGATGCATTTATCAGTGGCTTTGGAAATGAACCGACTCAGGGCGGCGACCTTTCCGTTGAGACTCTGCAATTCCTTCTTCGTTCTAGGAGCTTTAACTTCTTTTAAGGCAGTAATTTGAGCTGGACTAGCCTCAATGCCCCTAGCACTAACAATGAAACCTAAGAACTTTCCGGACTCGACCCCAAATGTACATTTCAGAGGGTTAAGCTTCATTCTGTATTTCCGGAGGACTGCGAACATTTCTGCTAAGTGTTCAATGTGATCCGCTGCTTTCTTAGACTTTACTAACATGTCGTCGACGTAGACTTCCATAGTTTTGCCCAATTGCGGTTTGAACATAGCATTAACAAGTCTTTGGTAGGTTGCCCCTGCATTTTTCAATCCGAAGGGCATAACTCTGCAGCAATAAAGACCAACATCGGTGATAAAGCTCGTGTCCTCCTGATCAGGTTCATGCATCATGATCTGGTTGTATCCGGAGTAGGCATCCATGAAAGACAACAACTCATGCCCCGCTGTTCCATCTACCAGTTGGTCGATCCTGGGTAAAGGGAAGCAATCTTTGGGGCAAGCCTTGTTTAGATCAGAAAAATCGATGCACACTCTCCATTTTCCATTAGCTTTCTTGACCAGCACAGGATTTGAAACCCAATTCGGATATGTAGATTCTTTGATGAAGTTATTTTCCATGAGTCGATCAACTTCTTCTTTTAATGCTGCTGACCTTTCTGGACCTTGGGTTCTTCTTTTCTGTTTAACTGGCGTAAACTTTGGGTCAATATTCAGAGCGTGTACTGCAACTTCTGGAGATATTCCACACATATCGGCATGAGTCCAAGCAAAGACATCCATATTTGCTTTCAGGAAAGATATCAAGATATTCTGAATTGACACATTAAGCTGTGAACCCACATTCAACACCTTATTTGGGTCCTTCGGGTCAACAGGTACCGGAACTGTCGTTTCCACCGGTACCACTCTATTCTCCCCTGCACTGGCTTTTCTGGGATCCATTTCTTTCCGTGCCCCGCTGTGCTCGCCAGTGCAGGGTCCGCCCCGTAATTGCTACAAGGCTGGTTCCTTGATGCGGACTGGGGTTGCCGCATCCTTTCCCATTTCTCTTTTTCTTGACTCTCGCAGTTCTGTCAAATAGCACTCTCGCGCAGCATTTTGATCCCCTTTTATAACTCCTACTCCATTGTCAGTAGGGAATTTAATAGTGAGGCACCACGGGGCTAGGATAGCTTTGAATGCTGCGAGTGTTGGACGGCCAAGAAAAGCATTATAAGCAGAAAACTCATCGACAATCACAAATGTTTGCTTGCGGACCACTTTCCTTTCTGCTTCCCCAAGTTCTGCAAGCAGATCGATGGTCCCAATTGGTTGCTTTGGCTCCCCAGTGAAGCCAGCGATCTTCTGTGATGAGGCTTGTACATCGATCATAGGGATTTTCATCCGGTCAAATGTCTTCTTGAAGAGGATATTACATGATGCTCCGCAGTCAATGAGGACTCTTCTGACAATGGCCGGTCCAATACCAGCCGAGATGACCAAGGGATCTAGGGTAGGAGCTTCTATACCTGTGGAATCTCTGGCTCTGAAAACAATATCATCGCTGAAAGTTTTCTGTTGTTTCAGGGGCGTAGTGTCTTCTAAAACAAAGACGTCTTCTTCGGCTGGAGCATATTTCAAAGCCCTGGAATATCTCTCCATCTCACCCCAGCTCTTGCCAGCTGGGTGAGGCCCTCCTGTAATGACATTGATAACGGGCCTTCCAGATTCATGTCCCGTAGCTTTCTCACCTGTCCTAGGCTGATGAACAGGAACTTGTTGCCCCTGACTTGACGATGCAGGATTGTTGCTATTCTTCTTCACAAATTGCTGCAGTTTGTTTTCTCTTAGCAACTCTTCAATTAGATTTTTCAACTGGCGGCATTCATCAGTCTCATGACCGGGTTGATTATGGAAGCGGCAGAATTTCCCACTCTGTATGGCTTTTTTCCCGGTTCTCAAAGGGATAGGTTTAGGGAAATCGACGGAATCTTTAGTGGCAAGGTAGATGTGCTCCGGCGTATGTGATAATGGAGTATATTCTGATGGCTTGAAGGATCGGGGTTTCTTCAGATTACCCTGTTTCTTCCCATTATTATTCTCCCTTTTTTGCCCCACCGATTCATTCTTGCGTGGAGCGACAGTGTTGTCTTCTGCTTTCTCCAACACTGTCTTTACTGGTAAAGGACGGCTTTCCAAGCGAATGAATTCATCTGCTTTTTTGTAGAACTTTTCGAGAGAGGTTGGCTCCTTCATATTTAACCATTTCCCAAATTCGCTTGACTTATCAATAGCCCTCATCAGATAAGTCAATATCATTCGTGGTTCAGCATTGTCCACCTCAGCCAGCGCTATATTAAAGCGGTTCAAGAAAGATCTGATAGACTCACCAGGATTCTGCTCTAAACTCGACAGTGACATGATGTCCTTGGCCTTCGAAGCATATAGTCTAAACTGCTCCTTGAATTTTCTAGTCAATTCTGAAAACTGATCGATAGATCGGACTGGCAACTTGGTGAACCATAGTAGAGCCACACCTTCCAGGTATACGGGGAAATATCGACACTTTATTTCGTCAGAGGCTCTGGCACCTGTCATGTGCCAATCATATTTATACAAGAATTCATTCGGATCACTTGTCCCTTTGTAAGCTGGGATAGTTGGAGGGACAAACTTCTTTGGAAACTCCGCCTTTAAGATTTTCTCAGTAAATGGAGTTTTACTTGGGGCAAAACCCCATTCTTTCTCATCTTCAACCCTTTGCATACTTTCTCTCATGATTTGCCGGACCATTCCAGAAAGATACTCCACATCATGTCGAGTTCCAGATCCACCAACCTCAGGAAGCGTTTGCTCAAAGGGACTAGCAGCCCTTTCAGGAGCATTCCTTTCGTTAGCATTATGAATGTTTCCAGCATAATTCCTTTCATTACCAGCCGGTTGATTGTTTGCCCCGAGCAAATCATTCAACTTATTCAGAATTAGAGCATTTTGGGCACTCTGAGCCTCTAATTGTGCATTTTGGGCGTTTATCTGCTGGTTTAGCCCTAGAATCACAGCATCCAACTCCGCTTTCGTAACTCCAACTGACGGAGTGGGTTGATTAGGTACAGGGGAAGCGGAGGTTCCCTCTTGAATGTTTCTAGATCTGACAGATCTACTTTTCCTTCCAGGAGCCATAATCTCAGATAGACTTCTGGTTTTTAAGGAAATTCTTTCTACAAATCTCTGTGAAGCAATGATGATAGTTTTCCTGAGTTCAGTTCTCAGTGAAAGCACCAAAAATGTTAACGCTAAAATTTGAACGCTAACACCCCGGTGTGTGAAGTGTAGTTGTGAAAGCACCACCCGATAGATCGGGAAAGAATTACAAGCAAGTAATAGCAAAAAAGTAGTAAACAACAACAATTTTATAGTGGTTCGGCTTAAGGGTATAGCCTACGTCCACTCTAAGTACTTTTATTAATAATCCCGTTACAAGCTGATACAATTCTTCTCAAGTACAATATACTTCAAGTTACAAGTGATTTGGAACAAGTCTTAAGCTTCAATGTCGATTAAAGTCCTTAAATTCATGTTGAAGATGTGTGGTTTCTTCGTGAAGTTCTTTGATGTATTCCTCTAATCTTGAAAGCTCTAAGTGTTGATGAAGTTCTCAATGCAGCAAGGTAACGGTGTATGAGGAGAATGTGCCAAAAGTCCTTTGAATGTTGGAGGTGGTCGCCTATTTATAGAGAGTTCTGGTCTGGAATTATTGCCAAATCCTAAGTCGTGGCCGACTTAAGATAAGTCGTAGCCGGTTTAAGGTGAGTCGTGGCCGGTTTAAGGTGAGTCGTGGCTGATTCATCTGGCCCCTTCACGGCTTCACGAGAGTTCATTTGTACAAGTCCTAGGTCGCCTCCGAGTCAACACACCTCTTCTCAATAATGTGGCATCGGACTTATATTCAGCGGCCTTGGGTCGTGAACGACTTAACATAGGTCATAGGTCGGTCGCGACTTAGGTGTAGTTCATGATCTTGTCCCTGTTCTAAGTGGTTAGATCGGTAAATTCTCTGGATGGTTAGGTCGTCTTCTGTCTTAGGTCGGTAGCTATCTTAGGTCGGTAGCCATCTTGTTTAAGTTTTAGGTCGGCAACTGTTTAGCCCTAAGTCGGTATCCATTTGGGCCTTAAGTCGGCATCTCCTTAGCCTGTTAGGTCGGCACCTCTTCGAGTCTTAAGTCGGCATGCTACTCAAGCTCCTTAGGTCGGTATCCCTTCGTGCCTTAGGTCGGTCTCCCTGATAAGGCAGTTAGGTCGGCAACCAGTTGAGTCGGTAGCCTTGTTAAAGTATTAGGTCGTCACACTTGTTGAACTGTTAGGTCGGCAACCCCCTTTTAAGCTGTAGGTCGGCATCCTTTCGAGTTGCTAAGTCGACACCGGAGCAGAGTTAACAATATAATTTCTTGTAAAATGACTTTTATAAAACAATATTGATTTTGTATTGTCTTTATAAATAAGTTTTAAATAGGATTTGTAATTTTTATTTCAAATTGAATTTTTATTTATAACTTGATTTGAAAATAATTGATTCTTGAATTTAGTTTGAATCTAAGTTCAAAAGTATAAATTTTAAATTGTTTAATTGTTCTAATTTTTATTTATGTAAGTTTTGTAAACATGGTTTGTTTTCATTTATAAGTTCATACACATATTATAAATATAAACTAACAAAGTGAATTTAGGCTAACATATACATTGATTCATAAATTAGTACTTATTATTTTAAAGAAAAACATGTAGTGCATTCATAAGCATTGGTTTAAACAAGTGTTCAAAAACTAATTTACAATTTGACAAGTGTTAAAATTCTAGTTTTTATTTTTCTTTGCTTTCATTAAAATCTGAAAATACATTGGTTTAGTTGCATCTTCATACATACATTCTGTTCATAAAATCTGCATATTCTAAAATCAAAAGCATTTTCATATTAACTATCAAAATCTGCATTCACAAATTCATTAAAATCAAAAACAAATCTGCATTTATTCACCAACAAACTTGCATATTCAAAATCACAAACTCCTCATATCAAAGCCCTTCAAATACATGTTCAAATCCAAAGAAAATCTACATTTCCTCAAATCCTTCATTTGCATATTCAAATCTGAAACCTGCATATTCCACTTCTCTTCAAAATCAAATTCACCTTCATTTCAAAATCAAAGTGAAGAGCTTGCACTGTTTTCTTTTCTGCATTCTGTTTAAGACCTGGAAATAAGGCATCTGCATGCATATGGGAAATTGGCAATTGCATTTATTTTCTGCATGAAAGTAATTAGAGTATGGAAAGCATGAGCATTCCATAAGGATTGCAACTCAGATATTAAACAGAAGAGTCAAGCCTGCATATCTTATTTTCTGCAAAATTCAAAGAACAAAAGGGTGTCTGCATTCATCAAATGGTGAGTAACATTTAAAATCTTTAGTTTTAAGAAAAATAGTTGCATGTTTTACTGAATGCAAATAACATTGTCGTGCTATCTGTAGCTGTTGATGTGGAAATGATTTATGTTCATACTGTTTTTATCATCTGTTTTGTTTTTGATTTTTTTCCAGGAATTTTTTTATTAATTATACTTATCTTGTAATTAGTTTTCTGTTAAAAATGAAAGTTGCAAAGTAAGTTATTTTATTTGCTTAAGTTCAAGTTTAAGTTTACAGGTAAGTTATAAATATGAGTTTGACTCTGGAAAAATGAAGGAAACATCATGTGGGATCAAACAAAACTTAAACATGTTTAACTTGTAATGCAGTATCAGGTAACAAAATAAACTACAAAAACATGGATTTTTAAACTAACAATTTGTATTTTAGGGTGTTAATTCATGTGACAGTTTAAAATTGAACTAAAAATGAAATTTGGAAAGTTCATGAAATCTGTAACTTGAGATGTTTTGGAATTTTTCCGAGCAATAGAGGAAGAATTGTAGATCCTTAGAAAAATCATGATTGTGGATATAATCTGTTAGATTGGTTGCAGTTTATAAATTCTTGTTTAAACCCTAGTTTTGAATGGGGTTAAGAAGTGGTTTATTGTGAGGTGAAGAATTGATCGAGTGTGCTAGTTTTTGGTGAATGGGTAGTTGGTGTGTAGAGTAGCTCGAGGCCGTAGGGGTTGGATGCCAGATGATCAGAATGGTGAACTGTTGCCGTTGACAGGTTGGGACAAAACCTGGAAAATGTTTTCAGGTTTGGGGTGCTTTGAGCTTAATTTTTGAATCCTTGTTCTATTGTTCGAGCTGATGGTTGTTGTGAGTATTCTTGGGTTTATGGAAGTTGATAGGATCATCCAAGATGATCGGCAAAGGTGGTGGTCGCCGTGCATATGCACGGCGATGAAGATTCTGGTGGTGTTGGAGTTTTTGGGTGTTGCAGGGGAGATGTGAAGTTGTACTCGGAGTAAATGGGAGAATGACTCGAAGCATGTAAATAGGAAAATCGAAGTAAGGCAGCTTTTAACTCGAAGTAAAAAAATTTGGTTCTCGGGTCACTGTAATTAACAGGTTTCAGAAAATCTATTTTCTTTAAATCTGGGTTTTAAAAAAAATTTAAATCTGTAATTTATGTTTAAAGCAAAGTTTAAGTTCAAATGCAATTCTAGTTTGCATTACTGATTTGAATTCAAATTCCATTTTTAAAATAAAAATAAAAGTTTAAAAATTTAACTAATTAACTATTTCATTTTGGAAAATAGTTGAAACCTTTATAATAATGAATTTTTTGTGAAAAAAATGTGAAGCAAGATTTAAAGATAAATTTTAAAACTGGAAATCTGAGTTTAAAATGAACTTCAGTTCAAATTTAAAAGGAAGATTTAAATTTTAAAGTTTTAAACTAAAAATGAATTGAAACTTCTAAAACATTGAAATATATTCAACTTCAAATTTTATGATTTCATTTTAAGAAAACTTTTGATTTGTCCTGAAATTTAAATAAGTTTTAAATTATTTAAAACTTTGATATGTTTTAAAAATTATTCTATTTAAACTTGAATTTAAATTGAAATTTAAAGGTAATTTCAAAAGTACTTAGTTTTGAATTAAATTGTTTTAAACATAATTAAGTTATAATTTATTTTGAAATTTAAATTAAGATTTATGTTTTAGAATTTAATTAACAAGGTAATTAAGATTAATTAATTAATTTAATTAATTAATTGAAATTGGAATTTATAATTTATTAATGATTAATCAATCTATAATTAAGATCATTAATTAGATTGGTAATTAATAATGAATATTAATTATGTAATTAAGTTTTAATTAAGGTTAATTAATAATTAACTTTAATTAATGAATGATTAAAGATAATTTAAATTGTAATTAATTTGAGTTATTTACTTTATAAAACAATTAGAGGATGGTTAATGAAGGTTATTAACCAGGATTGTTTAACAAATTAATTAAAATAGTTAATTTTTATAATTAATTAGATTAATTAATTTAATAATAATCAATTATAAATGGTCTGAGTATAATTACTTGATAAAGTAATTAAGAAATTAATTACGTAATGTAATCAATTTAATTTAAATTGATTGTTTATTTTAATTAATTAAGTTTAATTAAATTTTAAACACTTGGGTTTCATAAATAATTACTTTATGTAATTAATGATTTGGAAATTACTTAGTTAAGTAATTGTTTAATAATTACATGATTGTAATTAAGTGAAGATGTTTAAGTATGACGTAATTTGGTTTAATTATTTAGTAATTAATCAAAGATTAATTAAAAAATTAATTAAGGGTAATTAGTTTGGGTTAAATTAATTAATTAAGTTAGTTAATTACTAAATGTAATTAATCTATGATGATGATTAATAAGCTAATTACTTAAGGTAATTAATAAAAAGGGATCATTAATTATTTAGATTAATGAAAAATTAAGGTTGATTAATTATGATTAATTAATCAATGTTAGTAATTAAAGGTAATTAATTAATTTATTAATTAAGGATTAATGTGATTAATTAATTAATTGAAGTAACTAAAGGTTAATTACTGTTTGGTCGAGAATAATTAATTTTGTGAAATTAATTAAGGATAATTACATGAATGTAATTAAGAGAAATTAATCAAGAGTGATTAATTTAGGTGATTAATAATGGATTAATAAATTGATTGTAATCAATTAAATGATCGTGTAAGCAAGATTTATATTGGTGAAGTAATTAATTTAATTTATTTTAAATTGATTAAAGATGAAGTGATAAATTTAATTCATTTTAAATTAATTAGAGTTAGAGATAGTTAATTTAATTCATTTTAAATTAATTATATTATGGTATGAGTAAATCTTTGCATATGTATGTTTGGATGTCATCGATTGTCTTGGATGCTTTGTGATCTCAGTAATGAGATAAATGATATTGTGTGGTATGGATGCTTGATTATATTGTGATGATACCATAGGTTATCTATTGTGATGGTGATATATGGAATATCTATTATGATATTGATAATGTGGATTACCTGTTATGTGATAATGTTGATTATCGGTTATGGTTTATGAATTATCTATCTGTGTGTATATAGATACCATATTGAATTGTTTTAAACCTTTTAAAACAACATGGACTTAAAAGACACGCTTTGGATTTCGATGAGACCGGGATCGGGTTTCCATATTTGGATATCCGAAAACCACATCGATTCCAAATAACGTTAGGTCGTGAATCAAAGTAGAGCTTTGTGAAGACTCGAGGTGTAAGGACTATGAGTCAGTATAACTCTGTGGGTGATTCCGTAATGAGTTGACAGAATTAGTTCTTATAGATTCGAGATGGTGGTTTAGAGTGCAAGGGTTTATTGTCATTAACTCTGAGGGTGATTCCAAAATGAGTGTAACGAGATAATGCCTTCGGTTTCGTTCGAACCCGGAACGAACTTGTATGGATTGAATGCTTTCAGAACATCGTCAGGTGGACGATGAGCATTCTAAGTGATACGTCCTATAAAGGTAACCGTAGCCTCAAGCCTCATCAACCGGGAATGGCTAAAACAGGGGAGGTGCAGCAAGGCTTCGTGGGTCGCACCCACTGGAGAGCAAGATTTACCTCTGTCTAGGAGTCCATTTATATTCGGCTGTGTGGGTGGTTGCTAGCTACAACCACGGAGTTGTCTTGTTCGGAACTACTGAGTAAGGAATGGGTCTGGCTTTGTGTTGTAGGGGGTCAGGAGTGATCCTCGGTATGTTGATTTAGGCCACGTACTGTGACGGACGGTACCCCAGTAGCCCCGCCATTGTATGGAATCGAAAATCCAATAAGTGCCAACGGTTTTGATTGTATTACCCACTTTTGTGGCTAGTAGCTGGAATTTAATAATGTAACAATTTTGGCTATTTCTTGTTTATTTGAAAACCCTAGACACTATTATAATATCATCGGATTTCCTATCAAATGTTTTGGTTAGCGTAAGGTAAAATCTTTTCCATGTTTATGTGTGGGAAGTCATACATGATACCTTTCTTTCAAAAGGTTTTTGAAAGTTAAGCAACTTTAACCTGTTACTCACACCTGACCCATGTCTGACCCGGAGTTTATTTTTGTTTTTCATAAACTCTTGGGTACTCAAATTTTTACGAGTAGCCAAGAGAATTCAGGTTAGGATTCAGGTTAGCTTTGACGAAATTATGGAGGAGCAATGGAGCAGGAGGCTTCTACGTGTAGTTATATATATAGTATTCCGCTGTGTGTTCTCTGAGTTGTTGTATTGAGTTGTAATAACTAGACAGGTGTTTATAACTGTCTAGTATGTGTTATATATCTGTGTACTCTGATAATGGTTGGAAACTATGTAATATTTATGTTATTAATATAATTTATTCGTTCCGCTGTGTAGATTCTGATGTTGTTTCTTTCTTCTCTTCTTTCTATTCTCTTTTCTATCCCTTTCTTTCTTAAAGATGATGCAATTTTATGAGGTAAGAAAGTCGGGTCGTCTCATCTTGGTATCAGAGCATTAGGTTGAGTGAATACCTCGGCTCTGTAGTAGTGTCTTTCTTGAGAGAGCGTATTTATAAGTTTTAATATATATATTTATTTATTTATTTCTACCTATCTATTGAGGTAGATGGGGTAGTAGTGTGTGCAACACGACTATCATTAGTTGGTGTTTGAATGTTTGAGGTTGGAGGTGTTTTGTTGAGACTGTATATCTAATACCGTCTCGAGAGAGTTTTGTAGTGATGAAGAACTTCATTGATCTCTGAAGCAAACCTGTGAAGGTTCGGAGTCTATTTCTGAAGATGATGCGTAGTGTTTGGATCTGTTGGTTGGGCAGAAGAAAGTGATGGTATTTTGATATCTTAGGAAGTAAGTCTGCTTCAGTGTTGTGGCTGTGTTCAGCTGGAGTTTCTATTTGCTTTGAAGTCCGAGTTTCTCGGAGAGCTTTGTTTTGGAATTCTTTGGCATCTGTGGCAGCAGTGCAGCTCGGAGTGTTGGTTGTTGGCAAGAGATCTTCTGGCTTAGTAGTTTTTCTGGAGTGGAGTTCAGAAGTAGTTTAGTGGACCCGTTTCTTCGATGGGTTGGCCAGTTAAGTGTAAGCTGTTCTGTTTGGTTTAGGGAGAACAATTTTCCTTGGATTTGGTTTGGGTGGTTCGCAAAAGTGACTTGTGATTGTTTGAGTGTTCTCTTGGGTTATCTGGATTTTTTGGATGTCTTCAGGAAGTCAGAGTTTGGTTCGCATCTGGAGATTGAGCTTTCTTATAGTCTGGGATTCCAGGAGTGGTACTGGTGGTTCAGCTTTATAGTAGAATGGTTCCAGGAGATTGAGTTAGTGTAGCAGCTCAGAGTTTTGGAGGAACATCTGAAAGTTTCTTATGGATTTGTTGAACCATATCTCTGGGGTGTGTTGTCCTGTTTGTGCTTGCGTTCTTCTTCAACATTTTCTTCTACTTCGGATCAGAGTTGAGCCGCGGAAGCAGTTTGGAAGTACATCTGCTTTTCTTTTCCCGAAAAGAAGTGAGTTGTTGTCTTCTGATGTTGAGGAGTTGAGTTTGAGTTCTTGGTTTTGGTTGATCTTGAGGAGATCATTTTGTTGTGTTGATTGGTCTAGTTTGTTTCTAGAAGCATCAGCGAAGGTTGAGCCGATCAGTACGGTTGTAGACAACCCAGGATTTGTCTGAAGAGATTTTGTGGATAAGAGTCGGAAGGAATTTTGGATTCTGAAATTGGAGATTTAATTTTGGATAAGTTTTCTCCGATCATAAGTAAGTTATAAGTTTGGGTAAGTTTGAGAAGCTAGCTCTGAAGTGTTTTGGATCTTTTTTGTATCTTGGAGAGTAAGTGATTGATCTACAGGATTGAATTGCCAGTTTGGATAACTGGGATTCGATGAGTTTCACGTATCTCTGAGGGAGTACGTGTATGATCTATCTCTGGTTGTCGAACCAGTGTTCTAGAGTTTTGGTTGTTGAGTCAGACTCTTTTGTAGTCTGATATCTTGTCTAGTGTTATAGATGTAATTGTACAGGAGCTTTGTAGCTTCATAGTATTGATTGTTTGGATTCTTTAGAGCGAGTATCCCGGTGTATATATATATATATATATATATATATATATATATATAATTGGGGAAACTCGATAAAATTTTATCCAGCATTTTGTCTAGAAAATTAGATTTGTTTGATTGGTTGTTTTTGGTTGTTAGCATATGTTTGATATATGCTTGTGTTTAAAATTTAAATTTTAATAAGATTATTAAATTACCTTTGTTTTAAATTTCGAGGACCAAATTCTTTTAAGGGGGAAGGATTGTAATATCCTGGAATTTTTAACAATATCTATTTAATAATCTGTAGTTAAAATTAAATTTATATTAATATTTTGTTAATAATTATTCAAATAGATTTAATAATCTTCTTCAATAATTATTTAAATTGGTTATTTTATCTTTTAAATGATATAAATGATTTCTATTTATATATAAATATATGGTTTATATTTTAAATAGAATGGTATTGTTTTAATTTTTAATAAGTAAAGCATATTTTCTGGTTTTAATATTTGTAGTAATTTGGAAAATTTGTTTTATTTAATATTTAAGCTTTTCAAAATTAAGTAAATGATTTTGGTTTAAATTAATAATTGAATCCTGTTTTAAAAATTCTAATATTTACATTATGATTTGGAAATTTTGATTTTAATTGGTATTGAGTTTTTAAAACTATTTCATAAATAAATATATGATTTTAAAATTGAATGGAAAAATATTGGAATGTTTTAAATTATATTAGATTGAGTTTTAGATTTAGAATAAACAAACAAAATGGTTTCATGGCTTAATTAAATAGATATTTTATTTAATAAAAATATAATTTCTTGTAAAATGACTTTTATAAAACAGTATTGATTTTCTATTGTCTTTATAAATAAGTTTTAAATAGGATTTGTAATTTTTATTTCAAATTGAATTTATATTTATAACTTGATTTGAAAATAATTTATTCTTGAATTTAGTTTGAATCTAAGTTCAAAAGTATAAATTTTAAATTTTTAATTGTTTTAATTTTTATTTGTGTAAGTTTTTTAAACATGGTTTGTTTTCATTTATAAATTCGTACACATATTTTAAATATAAACTAACAAAGTGAATTTAGGCTAACATATACATTGATTCATAAATTAGTACTTATTATTTTAAAGAAAAACATGTGTTGCATTCATAACCATTGGTTTAAACAAGTGTTCAAAAACTAATTTACAATTTGACAAGTGTTAAAATTCTAGTTTTTATTTTCCTTTGCTTTCATTAAAATCTGAAAATACATTGGTTTAGTTGCGTCTTCATACATCATTCTGTTCATAAAATCTGCATATTCTAAAATCAAAAGCATTTTCATATTAACTATCAAAATCTGCATTCGCAAATTCATTACAATCAAAAATAAATCTGCATTTATTCACTAACAAACCTGCATATTCAAAATCACAAACTCCTCATATCAAAGCCCTTCAAATACATGTTCAAATCCAAAGAAAATCTGTATTTCCTCAAATCCTTCATCTGCATATTCAAATCCAAAACCTGCATATTCCACTTCTCTTCAAAATCAAATTCACCTTCATTTCAAAATCAAAGTGAAGAGCTTGCACTGTTTTCTTTTCTGCATTCTGTTTAAGACCTGGAAATAAGGCATCTGCATGCATATGGGAAATTGGCAATTGCATTTATTTTCTGCATGCAAGTAATTAGAGTATGGAAAGCATGAGCATTTCATCAGGATTGCAACTCAGATATTAAACAGAAGAGTCAAGCCTGCATATCTTACTTTCTGCAAAATTCAAAGAACAACAGAGGGTTGGCATTCATCAAATGGTGAGTAACATTTAAAATCTTTAGTTTAAAAAAAAATAGTTGCATGTTTTACTGAATGCAAATAATATTGTTGTGATATCTGTAGCTGTTGATGTGGAAATGATTTATGTTCATACTGTTTTTATCATCTGTTCTGTTTTTGATTTTTTTCCAGGCAAAATTTTATTAATTATACTTATCTTGTAATTAGTTTTCTGTTAAAAATGAAAGTTGCAAAGTAAGTTATTTTATTTGCTTAAGTTCAAGTTTAAATTTACAGGTAAGTTATAAATATGAGTTTGACTCTGGAAAACTGAAGGAAACATCATGTGGGCTCTAACAAAACTTAAACATGTTTAACTTGTAATGCAGTATCAGGTAACAAAATAAATTACAAAAACATGGATTTTTAAACTAACAATTTGTATTTTAAGGTGTAAATTCAAGTGACAGTTTAAAATTGAACTAAAAATGAAATTTGGCAAGATCATGAAATCTGTAACTTGAGATGCTTTGGAATTCTTCCGAGTAATAGAGGAAGAATTGTAGATCCTTAGAAAAATCATGATTGTGGATATAATCTGTTAGATTGGTTGCAGTTTATAAATTCTTTTTTAAACCCTAGTTTTGAATGGGGTTAAGAAGTGGTTTATTGTGAGGTGAAGAATTGATCGAGTGTGCTAGTTTTTGGTGAATGGGTAGTTGGTGTGTAGAGTAGCTCGAGGCCGGAGGGGTTGGATGCCAGATGATCAGAATGGTGAACTGTTGTCGTTGACAGGTTGGGACAAAACCTGGAAAATGTTTTCAGGTTTGGGTTGCTTTGAGCTTAATTTTTGAATCCTTGTTCTATTGTTCGAGCTGATGGTTGTTGTGAGTATTCTTGGGTTTATGGAGGTTGATTGGATCATCTAAGATGATCGGCAGAGGTGGTGGTCGTCGTGCATATGCACAGCGATGAAGATTCTGGTGGTGTTGGAGTTTTTGGGTATTGCAAGGGAGATGTGAAGTTTTACTCGGAGTAAATGGGGGAATGACTCGAAGCAGGTAAATAGGAAACTCGAAGTAAGGCAGCTTTTAACTCGAAGTAAAAAAATTTGGTTCTCGGGTCACTGTAATTAACAGGTTTCAGAAAATATGTTTTCTTTAAATCTGGGTTTTAAAATAAAAATTAAATCTGTAATTTATGTTTAAAGCAAAGTTTAAGTTCAAATGCAATTCAAGTTTGCATTACTGATTTGAATTCAAATTCCAGTTTTAAAATAAAAATAAAAGTTTAAAATTTTAACTTAATTAACTAATTCATTTTGGTAAATAGTTGAAACCCTTTTAATAATGAAGTTTTTTTTTTAAAAATGTGAAGCAAGATTTAAAGATAAATTTTAAAACTGGAAATCTGAGTTTAAAACGAACTTCAATTCAAATTTAAAAAGAAGATTTAAATTTGAAAGTTTTAAACTAAAAATGAATTGAAACTTCTAAAACATTGAAATAAATTCAACTTCAAATTTTATGATTTCATTTTAAGATAAACTTTTGATCTATCCTGAAATTTAAATAAGTTTTAAATTATTTAAAACTTTGATAAGTTTTAAAAATTATTCTATTTAAACTTGAATTTAAATTGAAATTTAAAGGTAATTTCAAAAGTATCTTAGTTTTGAATTAAATTGTTTTAAACATAATTAAGTTATGTTTTATTTTGAAATTTAAATTAAGATTTATGTTTTAGAATTTAATTAACAAGGTAATTAAGATTAATTAATTAATTTAATTAATTAATTGAAATTGGAATTTAGAATTTATTAATGATTAGTCAATCTATAATTAAGATCATTAATTAGATTGGTAATTAATGATGAATGTTCATTATGTAATTAAGTTTTAATTAAGGTTAATGAATAATTAACTTTAATTAATGAATGATTAAAGATAATTTAAATTGAAATTAATTTGAGTTAATTACTTTATAAAACAATTAGAGGATGGTTAATGAAGGTCATTAACCAGGATTGTTTAACAAATTAATTAAAATGGTTAATTTTTATAATTAATTAGATTAACTAATTTAATAATAATCAATTATGAATGGTTTGACTATAATTACTTGATAAAGTAATTAACAAATTAATTACTTAATGTAATCAATTTAATTTAATTTGATTGTTTATTTTAATTAATTAAGTTTAATTAAATTTTAAACACTTGGGTTTTATAAATAATTACTTTATGTAATTAATGATTTGGAAATTACTTAGTTAAGTAATTGTTTAATAATTACATGATTGTAATTAAGTGAAGATGTTTATGTATGATGTAATTTTGTTTAATTATTTAGTAATTAATCAAAGATTAATTAAGAAATTAATTAAGGATAATTAGTTTGGGTTAAATAAAGTAATTAAGTTAGTTAAATACTAAATGTAATTAATCCGTGATGATGATTAATAAGTTAATTACTTAAGGTAATTAATAAAAGGGGATCATTAATTATTTTATTAATGAAGAAATTAAAGTTGATTAATTTTGATTAATTAATCAATGTTAGTAATTAAAGGTAATTAATTAATTTATTAATTAAGGGTTAATGTGATTAATTAATTAATTGAAGTAATTAAAGGTTAATTACTGTTTGGTTGAGAACAATTAATTTTGTGAAATTAATTAAGGATAATTACATAAATGTAATTAAGAGAAATTAATCAAGAGTGATTAATTTAGGTGATTAATAATGGATTAATAAATTGATTGTAATCAATTAAATGATTGAGTAAGCAAGATTTATATTGATGAAGTAATTAATTTAATTTATTTTAAATTGATTAAAGATGAAGTGATTAATTTAATTCATTTTAAATTAATTAGAGTTAGAGATAGTTAATTTAATTCATTTTAAATTAATAATATTATGGTATGAGTAAATCTTTGCTTATGTATATTTGGACATCATCGATTGTCTTGGATGCTTTGTGATCTCAGTAGTGAGATAAATGATATTGTGTGGTATGGGTGCTTGATTGTATTGTGATGATACCATAGGTTATCTATTGTGATGGTGATATATGGAATATCTATTGTGATATTGATAATGTGGATTACCTATTATGTGATAATGTTGATTATCAGTTATGGTTTATGAATTATCTATCTGTGTGTATATAGATACCATATTGAATTGTTTTAAACCTTTTAAAACAACTTGGACTTAAATGACACGCTTTGGATTTCGATGAGACCGGGATCGGGTTTCCATATTTGGTTATTCGAAAACCACATCGATTCCAAATAACGTTAGGTCGTGAATCAAAGTAGAGCTTTGTGAAGACTCGAGGTGTATGGACTGTGAGTCAGTATAACTCTGTGGGTGATTCCGTAATGAGTTGACAGAATTAGTTCTTATAGATTCGAGATGGTGGTTTAGAGTGCAAGGGTTATTGTCGTTAACTCTAAGGGTGATTCCAAAATGAGTGTAACGAGATAATGCCTTGGGTTTCGTTCGAACCCGGAACAAACTTGTATGGATTGAATGCTTTCAGAACATCGTCAGGTGGACGATGAGCATTCTAAGTGATATGTCCTATAAAGGTAAACGTAGCCTCAAGCCTCATCAACTGGGAATGGCTAAAAAAGGGGAGGTGCAGCAAGGCTTCGTGAGTCGCACCCACTGGAGAGCAAGATTTACCTCTGTCTAGGAGTCCCTTTATATTCGACTGTGTGGGTGGTTGCTAGCTACAACCACGGGGTTGTCTTGTTTGGAACTATTCAGTAAGGAATGGGTCTAGCTTTGTGTTGCAGGGGGTCGGGAGTGATCCTCGGTACGTTGATCTACGCCACGTACTGTGACGGGCGGTACTCCAGTAGCTCTGCCATTGTATGGAATCCAAAATCCAATAAGTGCCAACGGTTTTGATTGTATTACCCACTTTTGTAGCTAGTAGCTGGAATTTAATAATGTAACAATTTCGGCTATTTCTTATTTATTTGAAAACCCTACACCATATTATAATATCATCGGATTTCCTATCAAAAGTTTTGGTTACCGTAAGGTAAAACCTTCTCCATGTTTATGTGTGGGAAGTCTTACGTGATACCTTTCTTTCAAAAGGTTTTTGAAAGTTAAGCAACTTTAACCTGTTACTCACACCAGACCCATGTCTGACCCGGAGTTTATTTTTGTTTTTCATAAACTCTTGGGTACTCAAATTTTTACGAGTAGCCAAGGGAATTCAGGTTAGGATTCAAGTTAGCTTTGACGAAATTATGGAGGAGCAATGGAGCAGGAGGCTTCTACGTGTAGTTATATATATAGTATTTCGCTGTGTGTTCTCTGAGTTGTTGTATTGAGTTGTAATAACTAGATAGGTGTTTATAACTGTCTGGTATGTGTTATATATCTATGCACTCTGATGATGGTTGTAAACTATGTAATATTTATGTTATTAATATAATTTATTCATTCCGCTGTGTAGATTCTGATGTTGTTTCTTTCTTCTCTTCTTTCTATTCTCTTTTCTATACCTTTCTTTCTTAAAGATGATGCGATTTTCTGGGGTAAGAAAGTCGGGTTGTCTCAATGCGGGCGTAGGGTCTTATCCGCTAAAATGTGCGGGAATATCACTCCATTTTCTAATACATCTACTAATATATATATATATATATATATATATATATATATATATATATATCAAATCCACAGATAATAATTTACAAATTCATCCAATCATTCATTATCTAATATTCAACAATTTAAATTAAAATAGTAATTCAAGATGAGTGAGATTATTCATTTTGATTTATCTTTGCAATCCATTCCAATTTATTCTACTGCATAGATTTTCCAACTACTAATCCATCGTGATTTATTCCTAGATTTTGAGCCTCGTAAAAACGTTATGAATTTTATTAACGTCGAGATAATTTAATTAATTTAAATTATTAATTAATTTAAATCAACTAATTAAAAAAAGTTAATTACCTTCGGTAGTGCTAAAAGACCCATCCTCTCCCTCACGCATACTTCTTCCAGAAATCGACTGGCATATCTTTTTTTTTCAAATTGTTTGCTATAATACATCGTGCCTCAACCGTACCAACATCGCCTGCTCCATCGTTCATGCCTCATCCCATTCGAAATCGCCACCTCCTACCTGCAGCTCAAGCATGAGCTCCTAATCATGCGACTAAACCCTTGACCTCACGCTCGCGACAGAGTCGCCCTCACTTCCTAGTCGCCGCCACCGGTGACTGTCGTGCCAATCTCCTTAGTGCATGAGCGCAATGATTCACATTTCACCATCCCAAACTGGCCCCCTGACGTCGACTTCCTACTGGAATTCGCCCCACGACACAAGCAGCCCCTCATCGCGATTCTTGAACCCTACCACCTCGCCTCCGAGCCTTGCGCTTATCGTCCAGAGCAACGCAATGCAATCGCATTTTTCCCTAATCGCGACTTTCGTTCGATCGTGGTTCCATTATCTTTTTTTAAACGATTCGATTTGAGATGATTTCGTTTTCAAACTGCAAAAAGGAAGTGAGCGTGATTTGAAATTAAAGGGGACGACATGATTTAACGGTGAATGGGGTATCTTCCTACGTGATAGGTAGCGTGAATCAGAAGGCAAGGTGACTTTGATTTGATTAGATGTCATTTTATTTTATAAATATTCAAAATATGCCTCTTTGCATAAATCAAATTTTCGAACCCCTATTCAGGATGCAATGGAACAAGTTTCGAGTCCTAATTCAAGATAGGTTTTTTGACCCAATTAATTTATTAAATTTTGATATTAATTTCAATGCATTTTTATTCTGTATGACCTAACGATAACTCCAAACACTATGAAATTTGAAATCCGATAATAAACCCTATTTCGGAACCAATGGGACTGGTTTCGTCAAATTCCGATACCGTGTCTCGAATCGCTCTTTTTACACGTTGATTAAATCGATGTTTTCGAAAACCCCGAAATCGCTTGAAATTTAGTTTTAAAGACTTATCAACTAAATTAAAATTGAAAATCCAATATTTAGACCATTTAAATATTAAAACTCAAATGATGAAAAATCCGGGTCGTTACATTCCTCCCCCTTAAAAGAATTTCGTCCCCGAAATTGCTGAGGCGGGAAAATGCTACAAACCCATTAATTTAACAAACCTACTTAAAAATCGATATTTAACATCTCTAAATCTTTTAATTTAAAACAAATAATTAGTTGTCGTCTTCTAATTCAAAATCCTTTATTTTCATTTCAGCTTAAAAAATCACCCTTTTTAAGTTAACAAAAAATTTCCCTAAAAATTTTCAAAATTTTTTTAACACCCTAAATTTTCAAAATTTTTTGGTTGAGTCTCCCTTGTATGGATGATCTTTTGCAATATGACAAGAGAGATAAAAATATATACATCAACACAAACGGTTGAAAACAAAATATATATCAATATTTTTTAGTTTGTGGTATGTAATCCGAAAACGTACCTTATTTAGCGTTTTTAAGTGTTATTAAGCATCCATTTACTTGAAAAGCAATTTCGCAACCCAAATCGCCAAATAGTCCCTCTATACATGTACTTGCTCAATATCAAACACATAAGTACCAAAACATGAAATTCTAATAACATTTCATTTATTCAACCAGCTAACACATGAATTTCATAAGCAATGCATGCTAAACATATATTTATAAGCAATTATGAGGTTCCAACTCCAATTAATTACTTCCAATCCATCCATATACCATTTCAATCGATTTAAATGATTTACAACTCACTTACATGCATTCAAATTATTTTATATCAAACAAACCCATATCCATTCCAAATCAATTCTAAAGCAATTTATTCACTTTCTATTAATTCATAGAATTTTTATTTACTTCGGTTTGCATCAAACAAAATTTTTCTATGAAAATTCAGCAATATTCATTTAATAAAATAACCATTACAGTCTATGGCTATTTTCAGTTGATTCCAAATCAATTTATATGCAATTTTATTCCATTTCAATATGATTCTCAATCAATTTACTTACGTTTCATTCATATCCTTATTCATTATATCCAAATCCATTTTATTAAACTCGAAATCATCCCATGCAATTTACTTATGAATTTTTTCATAGTTTTATTTGAGCGAAGCCCCCATCCATATATTTACTTAAGTCAGTTTGTTTATTTTCAATTATTTAAACCAACTTCCATTCCATTTACTAATTAATTAATTAATACATTCATTTAATCCACTTCAATTTTTCCAAGCTCGAATATATTCAATTAATATTCCAAGTCATATTCAATTTATTTATACTTGAATTGAATTTATTTATAACTTAAATCATCACAATTTCAATCCAATTCTATTTTATTCGACCATATTTCCATACATTTAATTCGCTTACATTTTAGTCAAAATTTATTTATAACTAAAGTTCCAATTCCAATCCACAATCCAATTTATTCACGCAAGTTAAACTCTATTTTTGTATCCACTATCAGATTTATATTCAAAAATTACTCCATTAAATTAACTTAAGTTCAAATTTATTTTATAATTCAAGTTTGGATTTTATTTTGGGTTATCTATTTCACTTTTCAATTTTATAAGTCACACAACTTATTTTCTCACATTCCCCTCAAATTTATACTCGAGTATATCCACATTTTATTTTTACACAAGACTATACATCACTTATAGCTTAAATATACTTTTATTCCATTAGTTTAAATTTTATAAGCTATATAACTTATTTATTCACCATTCCATAATTTTTTTCCCTTAAGTTTTATTCCATTCAAAATTTTTACATTATGGTTATATAATTAGTTCACAACTCAAAATTTATATGTACTTTAGTTCGGTATTATTTCTAATCCAATCCAATTCAATTTAGTTTCAATTTCAATTTCCTTTAACCAATGTTTCAAAACCATATTCGAGTTATTCACACTTAAATTAAATTCCACTCCAAACAAATTTATTTTTAATTCATTTCATTTAATCAAGTAAGAATTTAACTCAAACTTCATCCTTTTTCCGCACTTCTGTACTTATATTTATTTGTTCTATTCGTTTATTCATTTTCAATTCAATTCATATAATTAGTTCACTACACTAATTTATTCCATTTAACTTTGCTTGAGTTAACTCACCATTTCATTAATTTATTCCATTTAATTCCATCCAAATCAATACCAATTTAATTTCTAAAATTTAATTTCTTCAACTTAAGTTAAATTCCATTTTAACTTTCACACTTTAAAAATTTTAATTCCAAAATTCAATTTTCACACTTCTTTCCTTATAAACATCATCTTCCACTTATAAGTTTTTAAAAACTTATTTCCAAAATTCTTTAAAAGATTTAACAAAGATTCCAGAATTTTCTCTAACACCGGGTATTTATTTCAAATCACTTTGAAATAAAATATGTGCATATACACACACACACACACACACACACACACACATACAGACACCCTCTTTTGTTTAACAAAACACTTCCTTGGATTTTCAAAATCAACCTGATTTTATCCAAAACAATTCCTTTCAGAATTTTTAAACAAAACTTGTTTGGTTAACAAATCTGAATCAAATCAATTTTAGTAGCAATCCGCCACTTACAAACTCAAAAATGAATCCTAATGATGCGACCATCATCATAAGAATTATTTTCCAGCGACTGAGGTGGGTTCAGTGCTATATCACTTCTAAAATTCATTTGAAACCAATTTTATCCCAAAAAAATAATTTCAAAATAATGCCATTTTTATTTCCACACCACTTTAGAAAATATTTTCCAAATCTTTCGAGATTTCACAATTCCTAAGTACTTAGGTCAAACCCTTTTTAAAACATTTCTCAAAGCTTCTGGGGTTCCAAATTTCCAATTTTTGGTTTGAGTCAATTTTATTTATAATTCACTTGTATACACCATATTTATACAAATTTCCATTTTTTTATATATAACCATTTCAAATTTATAATCTTGTTTTGATTATAATAATAACAACCCAACACTCCAATATGCTAAAATAATTTCTTGAAATTTTTTCAAACTTTTATATCCAAATAAAATTTGGGTAAAATTATTCCATTTACCCACTTTAAACCAACACTGTGTTAAAGTGTTTAGAAACCTATAGATTTAGTGGCGTCCCACAACTCGACCAGAATTTATATGCCACTCAATATATAAATCAACACAACACAAAACATTTTATATCCATTAACACGTACGAGCTCATATCTATTAATACGCTCAAACACATCTAGGGTACTACTGACCCTATTTCTAATGAGTAATCCCCACCAAAGCTAAGGTTCTCACTTAACCTTTAGTTCTGATACCAAATGCAGCGACCCACAGTTCCGTACCCATTTGTGTTGACAATAATTCATTCTTATTCAACCCAGAGTGTATGAAAGAGAGAATGACTAAAGCAAGGAAGAAGAAAAAGGTATAATAAAATAGAAACAATAACATAGATTCGCACAATCGTAGCAGGACAAAATATAATATATAACAACAAATTTTATACAAAAGAATCTGTAACTGTTTTATACTTACAATCATCAGAGTACAAAAATATATACATCAATCTGGACAGTTATAATAACTCGTCGTCATACAACAGAAATATAAATCAAGTACGAGAATACGCCTCTATCATCCAATTCGTCTCCTAAGCTCCAAAGCATCATATCCTGAATTTGTAATACTCGATCTGACCCGAGTGTTATAATAAAATAACACTCGAGTCAGTCTGGAAAACCAGCACGAGAAAACACAATCAAATTTAATTATTAGAGATATCAAAATCCTTTGAAAAGCAAAGGTATCTCATAAGACGGCGTCACACATAAACACGATGGGTTTTTACCTTACGATAACCAAAACATTTTTATCAAAATCGTTTGATATTATAATGGGTCTAAACAAAGTAAAAAGAAAATAGCCAAAATGCTCAAATCCACGTTCCAGCATAGTTGGGCACAATCAAAATCCCATGAGGCTTGAGGCTAAACATTTACCTTTCAAGAAACAATTCCACTTAGATTGCTCATCGTCCCCAAATGACGATGTTTTGATTGCATTCGTCCATACAATTTGTCTTGGGTATGGACAAACCAGATCATCGTCTTCACTATCTTCACGGTATCCATTCGTGATGTTCTAACCGGATCGAAGTTGTTTTTGGATAATTAAATCTGATCCCGGTCTCTTCAAAATGATTAACGAAATTGGCCATTATTGATATTCTGTTATTTAACTATCAATAAAACATCTATGAGCAGACACTAGGCTTTATTCTATAATTCTTCAAACATTTATTTCAAAATATCTTTACTAAGATATATATTCAAATCCCTTTCCATATTCTAATATTTGAAAACAATTTCAAATACTCAAATCCCAAAACAGAATATTTTATAACCATCTCAACACTTAGAAATATTCCTAAAATTGGCATTTTTATACTTAGGAAAATATTTTAAGTCTTATTTTCTAGAATTGTAACGACCCAGAATTTTGGTCATTAGATTTTGAACATTTAATTCATTTTAGATGTTGAATGTGAATTATAATCTGATTTTGAAATGCTAAAGTTTTGGTTTAATCAATAAAATTAGTTAAAATTTCAAATATATCAATTCAATTGGATTTGGATAATAATAATTTATTTGAAATTGCGGTAGTTTGTAAATCTGGTGAAAATAGATATGAAAATGGTTTCTAAAATTTATTTAAAGTCAAGTTGAATTTGAATGATAATATTGGACCTTTGGAGGGAATTCAAAGTCAATAGGTTTAAATTTGGAATTTTATATTAATTTAATAAAAGGATTTAATATAATAATAATATAAATAATTAGATTTTGATTTAAAATGAATTGGAATGATTTCTAACATGAATATAAATTTTATATGATTATAATTGCTTTAGCAAAATTTTAAAAGTTGAAATTTTAAATGATTTCGACGATTTTGAGAATTGCTCGAATAAATCGACGAGTCAAAATATCCTTCCCAGGCACAGTCTCAAAATTCGACGAAACTAGTTCCATTGGATCCGTAATAGTTAATTATTTTTGAATTTCAAATTTCATAACACTTGGACTTACTGTTTGTTCATACGGGTGAGAAACGCATTGGAATTTAAATTAATAATTTAATATTTAAACCCGATTCAAAAAGCTATCTTTCACATATTATTGAATTAGCCTCCGAAACTCATTCCATTATGTTCAGAAAATGAGTAAAAACCTTATAAACGCCAAGCAACACGTGTGGTTTGGAGTTCGTTTAGAAATCTTGTAAAACTCGAGAATAATAATAAAATATTGTATATATATAGTATATATATCCTAAACCCTAACTAATATTAACGCAGCCGCCTCCTTTCTAATTAATTGCTGAAACACTCCCCTACTCTTTCTCATTTTTCTCTCCATCCACCTGCTTTTATCAAAAATTTCCAACTAGAAAGATGTAGTGCTCGTCGAGCTCGACCAGATCAACGGTGGATCTGGAGAATCATCGTCGATTGAGGTCGAATTTTGGGCCCGTTCATTTCACGTTTGCATGTGTTTTTCTCGTGTATAGCGGCGAGGTGGAAGGCCGGTCCCTGGCCGTGGGAGTGCGTGAGTGAGGGGTTTCGTTTGATGGTGCCTGATCGGGTTCTAGAGCTACGTAGTGGGTGTGGCATTGAATAGATGAAGGCGGTTATGGGTTTGCTTGTGCGTGATGGCAAAGAATTGAATGCGGATGGAAAGAAGAGGAAGCGGCCTAATTTCTTTTGTTTGAATTGAACAACCGATGGTAAAATAAAGAAGAGTAAAGTTTATTAATATAAATTATATTTCAAAACTTTAAACTAGCATATATCTTGTATGTATATTCAGATTCCACCGAAACAGGAAGCGTCAGAATCGTAGTGACGAGCAGCACGATGTGATGTAGATCTGAGATCATTTTGAGCAAATAAAAATTTAGGTTAAATTGAACGTTGTTCGATTTAATTTAAAATTGAAACACTCGTCGGAATTCAAGGCGAGTTAATCTCACTCACATCTGGAATTTCAGTTAATTTAAATAGTTTAATTTTAAATAATTGATTGATTGGTTGAATGTGAATATCATCATTAGTTTGGTTATGATATTATATATAGTAGTACATATATATTGGAGTGATTGATTCCCGCATTATATAGTGGATGAGACCCTATGCGCCACATAATAGCGGATGATAGAATATAACCCCATATACCGCGATATTCTACCTCAAAGTGGAATAGGTATTTTATATTATGCTAACGTCCATGGATGCTGGGAAATAGGTTGGACGGATCCAACTAGATTCCTCAAGATATCTTTATTTGCATAACTATGATATGTTATTTGATAACCTGTGTTGATTATATGGAAAGTTAAGTTATTCGATGCTATGGTTTGGATGAATAAGTTTTGGTATTTTAAGATATAAAAATATATTGAGTTCGTCTCTTAAAAGGAATGAAAGAGAAATTTGGAATAAAAATGAAATCAATGTTTCAGATTTAAGTAAGTATTTTAAATCGTAATAAAGGGTGAAACTGGTTTAATGGATTTTGTAGTTGATTTTGGATAAATCAAGAGATAAATTTTAAAGGAAATTTAAACCAGGAAACCAGTTCGAAATTGATCTAGTATTTTGGATACTGGGATTTAAAAGGAAATGAGGAATGGAAATTTATAAACTGGGTTTATAAATGAAGTGGAATATTTATCAGTGGATAATTTGAAAGTATAGATTCTGGTAGGAATTTATAAAGAATGGTGCAATTCATTTTAAAATAAAAGGGTGATTTTATTTTTAAAAGTTGGAAAGTATATTTTTCTTCGAAAATTAAGTATATTTCTAGAGAAAAGATTTCAAGTATGATCTAGAAGTTTAAAAGAAATGTGTTTTTCGAATGTTTTATGAATTTTTTTTAATTGTTTTAGAATTTTAAGGTAAATCTATTCAAATTAATTTTAGTAATAATTATTTTAAAGGTTAAACTGGCAATATGTTTTTAAAGAAATTTTCAAATATTTATACTTTATATAAAGCTTTTATTTTAAAAAAATAGTTATGGCTTAAATTCTGCTAGGAAATTTATAATAGAATTTCATAGCTATTAGTCTGAGTAAAGTGATTTGAATTATAAAAATCTAAGTTTTATGAGACTTGGTGTTTTCAGTGGAAATAAAATAATTGGTTGAATTGATTGTTTATCTGATAGTTAAATAACCGACTATCAGTTCTGGACCCAAATAAGATTTTGGAAATTCTAGGAGGAGTATGGGAATTCTATAGTACAGTTACCGTTCGAGGTGCTATACTGTACGTATAAACTTGTTCGTTCTTCTAAGACGTTTATAAGGAAATCCATCCGCTAACGGTTAAGAGGTGATATCCGATCTTATATTTGTCTGTGTATTTCCTAAAGAACCAAGGTTGACTTTACCGGGAAATAGCGAACGTTGTTCAAAAGAGACCGGGATAGGATTCATGATCCGAAAACCACTTCGACCCAGCAAGTACATTTTCGCTAGGAAGACAACAGCCGGGAGTCGAAGTTGGAGCAGTGAAGTTTAAGGGCTGGTTGCTACTAATCCTGAGGGTGATTCTAAAATGGATGTAGTAGGAGTAGTGCCTTCGATTCCGTTCGAATCTGAAACGGACTTGTATGCACGAATGCTTTTAGAATATCTCCAGGAGGACGGTGAGCGTTCTAAACGAATGTGTGCTAAAAAGGTAACGCATAGCCTCGAGCCTCATCATCCGGGAATGGCTAAAAAAGAGGAGGTGCATACAAGGCTAAGTGGCTAGCAACCAATTAGAGTAAGGTCACCACTGTCTAGATGTCCCTTTGTATATTCCATTGTGTGGCAGTTGCTGATCCCAACCGCGGAGTGAACTTTTTCGGACTATCCAGTAAGGGATAGCTCCGGTCTTGTATTGCAGGGTGTTAACGCTAAAATTTGAACGCTAACACCCCGGTGTATGAAGTGAGATTGTGAAAGCACCACCCGATAGCTCGGGAACAGATTATAAGCAGATAATAGCGAAAAAGCAGTAAACAACAGCAATTTTATAGTGGTTCGGCTTAAGAGAGAGCCTACGTCCACTTTGAATATCTTTATTGACGATTTGATTACAAGTCGATGCAATTACACTTTGATTACAACACACTTTGAGTTACAAGTGACTTAGAACAAGTAGCCTAAGCTTCAATGTCGATCAAAATCTTTGAACTCATGTTGGACATGTATGATTTCTTCGTGAAGTTCCTTGAGGCTTTCTTTGTATCTCAAAAGCTTTAAGTGTTGGAGTAGTTCGGAATGCAGCAGAGTAACGGCGCTTCAAAATGAATGAGCCCAAAAGTCCCCTTTCTGTTGGAGTTATGGGCGTATTTATAGGCATCTTCGGAGTTAGGTCGTAACTCGTATACGACTCACGATGAGTCGTAACTCGTGTACGACTCATGGTGAGTCGTAACTCGTCTACGACTCATGGTAGGTCGTAACTCGTCTACGACTCATGGTAGGTCGCGGCTGATTTACAGGGTTCATGGCTTGGCCCAGAGTTATGCACCCATCTGAATGAATGATACAAGTTCTAAGTCGTTCACGAGTTAACCAAATGCAGTTTCCTTTATGCTAGCATGAGTCGTACACGACTCATCATAGGTCGTAAGTCGTCAGCGATTCTTCTTACTACAGCGTGGTGTTGAACTTGTCTCCAAGTCTTAGGTCGTGAATAACTTATCTTTTGAGCCGTAGACTTCCTGTCGCGCCATCTTCTAACTCGTAAGATTGTTATCTCGTAGACTCTTTAACTCGAGGAGGCCTTAAGCCGTAGATCCTTATCTCGTAGACCTTTTAACTCGTAGAGTCTTTAACTCGTAGTGGCCTTAGCTCGTAGATCTTTTAACTCGTATAGTCTTTAACTCGTAGGTCGTTCAGCCCTTGAATTGTTAGGTCGTCAAGACCTTGAGTCGCATAGTTCTTGAGTCGTTGATCCACTGAGTCGGTTTGTCTCATGAACCGTTAACCCTCTTGAGTCGTTCCATTCCTCTAAATCGCCTTGAACCTTAACTCGTTAAGTCGTGGCACTTCTTAGGTCGTCCAATCCTTGAGTCGTTAAGCTTATTGAGTCGTTAACCTTATTAAGTCGGCAACCTTGTTAAGTCGGCAACCTTATTAAGTCGGTAAGTCGTGCCACTTGTTAGCTCGTTAACCCGCTTCATCAGTTAGGTCGTTGACTTCGAGTTGAAGATAGGTCGCTCCATTCTCTAAGTCGTATACCGTTTTGGACGGGGCGCTGCCCCGCACCCCGCCGAGGGCGCTGCCCCCTGGACCCCTGCGACCTGACCGGGCAGGTCGATCACCGTAGCGGTGGCGTTGCCCCCGCACCCCCCCCTTAGGGGGTTGGCACCCCCCCGGACCCCCCCTCTGTAGGGGATCTTATCTGAAAAGCCATTCAACAGAACTTGCTTTGTTGGGATGCTGAGTTGACTATTCTTCGAGACGAACTATCATTGGTGTCTCGGTCGATTTTTGATATCACGGCCATGCTGAAAAAGTGGAGTTAACACAGGGGACTTAGGGGGGATCCTCGGTACGGTGATCTAGACCACGTACTGTGACGGACGGTACCCCAGTAGCCCTGCCATTGATGGAAATCCATTTTCCCTATGTGCCTTTACGGTTTTGTTTGTATACCTATTAGCTGGAATTTAATAAATGTAACGATTTCAGCTATTTGAATAAGTATTTGTATATAGACATTATTATAATATCAGAGGATTTTATAAGAAATGTTTTGGTTATCGTAAGATAAAAACCCGACATGTTTATTTGTGGCGTGTTCTTACGAGATACCTTTGATTTCAAAGGATTTTAAAACTTTATTAATCCAATTGAGTGCGTTTCTCACGCTGGTTTTTCAGACTGAATCGGGTATTGTTTTATTATGATGCTCGGGGCAGACTGAATATTATAAACTACAGGATAGGATGCTTGGGAGCTCAGGAGAGGAGCTGGATTACGAGATGTATTACCTGTATTTGTTTATTTCCGCTATTGAGATTGTTGAATTGCCAGCAAGTCGTGAGGCAGGCTGTTATAAATATCAGGCTGGTAATTGTTGTTTTGTCTGTGTGTTACTCTGATGATGTATATAAAACCGTTACAGTTTTCTTTTTCTGTAAAGATCAGTTATTATCTGTTATATTTATTCCGCTGCGATTGTGAGATTCTGTTGTTGTTTGTTTTCTCTTCTTCTACCCCCTTCTTTCTTTCCTTCTACAATTTGTCTTTTTCAGCACACGATTGTCGGCATGTTATAAAGTTGAGTATTTGTGTCGATTTTTGTGGTCGGAGGGGCGGGTCGTGACAAGAATCATTTCAAATATCAATACTTTAGAGAATATTTCGTAACCTATCTCGTAAGTCTTCGGAATCACTAATAAAATTCCCTCTTACCATTTCCAAAATCCAGTATACTTATTTATAACCCCATTAAACAATTTATAACCTCTTTTATGAATTCAGATTTCATTTTCAAAGTCCCCATATGTAACATTTTGAAATTTCATCTCCTCCCAATCCCATATAAAATTCCTCCCCTCAAAATCATATCCATTTAAAAGACCATTTACGAATCTCGAGAGAATTTATAAATAGAATTCTCAATCACTTCAAAACTTTACATATATGTAAGTATTTAAAAGAATAATAATTTATTTTTAAAACATGTTTAATTAATTATTTAAAATATCGAAAACACTTTTATAAACATCAATAACTCATTTTGAGATAAATAAATAAATTTTCAATGCTGATTTTATAGATTAAAATTTTACTAGAATAAATATTTGATATTTGAAAATCTACATACCGAAATATTTCAATCCTGACTAGATTAAAATTTCATAGTTTTAAATAATAAATTTTCTTTTTAAAAAAACAAACTCAACTTCTTTGAATAAATATTAAAAATATTTTTAAAACCTCAATAGCTAATTTAATTTTATAAATTCCTTATGAATCACATCACATCACTTCCATTTCGATCTACTTAACCATTTTCACTTTCAAAAATAGTATCCTCATTTTTTCTCACCCTATTTCCATATTCTAATATAAATTCACCCTACGAATTTATTTTTCCAATATATCCGCCAATATCGCTTATCTTATTTATAAACATCGTTTATAAATTTTTATAATCTTTTGAGTTTTGTCTGTTTATGAAAATAATCTTATTTATAAAATTCCATTTTATAAATCCATTTCTTTATAAATCCCATTTATACTTCCAATCTATTTTTACATCGATTTTAACTCCTTTTTATATTTCTCGAATATCATTTATAAATTCTGTTTATATAATTCATTTTCTAAAATAGAAATCTCCATTTAATAATTCCCAATAGTGAAGTATAACAAAAAATCAAATATTTTTTTCTAATTTGATTTGTTAAAAATAACACCAATTCCAATATAAATATTTTTATATCAAAAATTGCCTTTTATTCCTACCATTTTAAAAATATATTTATGGTATTTAAAATATCAAAATTCTGGCCAGTGCTACAAGGTCATCTAATAATTCCAATCACTACAATCCATCTTTCATGCTTCGTCCCAGTTAAATTTTGCACCTTCTGCCTGCAGCTCGGGCACGAGCTTCCAATCTCATACCAAACCATCGACCTCGCGCTCGCGACAAAGTCGCGCTCACCTCATAGTCGCCGCCACCAGTGACTGCCATGCCAATCTCCCCAGTGCATGAGCACCACGATTCGCATATCACCAGCCCAAACTCGCCCCTTAACTTGACTTCCCACTAGAATTCTCCCCATGACACAAGAAGCCCCTCGTTGCGATTCCTAAACCCTACTGCTTCGCCTTTGAGCCTTGCGCTTATCGTCTAAAGCAACGTAATGCAATCATGTTTTCCCCTCATCGCGACTTTAGTTCGATCGCGGTTCCATTATATTCTTTTAAACGATTCAATTTGAGATGATTACGTTTTCAAACTGGAAAAAGGAAGTGAGTACGATTTGAAGTTAAAGGGGATGACACGATTTAAAAGGTGAAAGGGGTATCTTCGTACATGATAGGAGGCATGAACTAGACCGCAAGGTGACTTTGATTTGATTTGATTTGATTTTATAAATATTCAAAATATGCCGCTTTGCATAACTCAAATTTTTGAACCCCTATTGAGCATTCTAATTGGCATTTATAATGTTATACCTCTATTCCGAACGTAATGGAACAAGTTTCGAGTCTTAATTCCATCGTATGGAGAAGATAGCCTTTTGGTCCCCAATTATTTTATTAAATTCGATATTAATTTCAACGCAATTCTATTCCGTACGACCAAACGGTAAGTCCAAACACTATGAAATTCAGAATTCGATAATAGTACTCTATTACGAATCCAATCAGACTGGTTTCGTCAAATTCCAAGACTATGTCTCGGATCGCTATTTTTACACGTCGATTAAATCGATGATTTCGAAAATCCCGCAATCACTTGAAATTTAGTTTTAAAAACTTATCAACTAAATTAAAATTCAAAATCCAATATTTAAACTATTTTAATATTATAAATCAAACGACAAAAAATTTGGGTCGTTATAGTATCGTATTGTAATATCATAAGTATTTAGTTGCATTTTTTGTTTAATAAAAATATTGTATTCACCTTTTATTTTACCTTCTCACAGCAGTTCATGTTTCAATACTAATGCGTAATAGCATTTTGTATTTGTTAAATTAAAATAATAATATAATATTCATTCTATCAATAAATTTATTTACATATTGGAAGTTTCATATGCACTAGGATGTTTTAAGAAATACACATCGAACTTCACATATTAAAATACAGAATGTCAATCACCTTTATGTCTATTTTTTGCAAAAATATCTTACACTATGAGACAACTAGAATAAGGGGTGCTTAAATGTATTTATCGCTATGTTTTAAAAAGGAAAAATATTCAATATATCTTGTGATTTTTTTTCTTTTTTCTCAAATTGTTTCCCACTATAAACAAGCCTATATAAGTTGAAATTGATTTGAATTGAAATCGAATTAAATCCACTATCATGTTTTAACAATGTTTGTATATTATTTAATATTTAAATATTACTAAGGGTTGAGTCCACACCAAGGAGTCACACAAAAGAGTTGTTAGCAATTTTCAAATTTTAACTTGTTAAAATGATTTATATATGCTATATATTATTAGTAAAATTAGTCCAATTATGTATTAATTTTCAATGATTTTAGTTATTTATTTAGGGCATTAGAATTAACTGACATAATATTATTATATATTAATTTAAATAAATATATGGCTGAAATAAATATTGTTTAATTAATTTATGTGATATTATCGCTCTTACTGTAAAATATATGTGATATTTGTTTGCGCCAAAATTGGTCACAAACCCCAAATATCATGAAAGCACCAGTGTATGAACACAAACCAATGTTATTCAAGCACAAATATCAGATCTCATCAAATATTAAACAGCAATTCAGGAATAATGAACAAAGACACAAGATTTATAGTGGTTCGGCTATCTCCGGCCTACGTCCACTCCAAAGTTTTGTCCTTTTATTGATTATCCTCGCTGGTTACAGATTATTACAGCAGTAGTAATGAAGAATTTCGAGTACAATAGTTGTATTGAAGTATAGAAATGAATCCGGAAGAGTCTGGATGTCCAATAGCAAAAAGATCCTTTTTCTGTAGGCTTCTGGGTGCTATTTATAGGCGTAGGAGGCTGAGATCGCGCTCAAACTTCAGGAGACTTCATCTGGCACATGAGTGGGCCCACGCGACCGACCCCACAAAGTTTCGACTCGATCTGTGATCGATACGAAGTGATTTCGTATCCATCAAAAAATGATCCAATCGAGCTCAAACTTGGCGGGAACATTCTTACCTTGTATGCAAGCTACGGTGAAAATTTCATTGCATTTGGACCATCGGTGTAGGAGATATGATCGATTCGAATTTGGGTTGTCCGTTGGCTGTCCTGTTCGAATCCATTGTTCGAATCCATCACCTTCGATTTGATGGAGGCACGTGCGCGTGCAATGATGTGTCGCTACTTCCAATGCTCGATCCATAATCTCTGCAGCTTTGACCGCTCCTTTCCTGAAGATGCGCTCGTATCCACTCTCTTCGCTTGTACGTGTCCTCTCCAGAATGTTGATACCCAACCGTTTGCATCGATTGCATCAACGTATCGTTTGCAGGAGACTCGATATGAAAGCAAGGCCGACAGATGGGTACGAAACAAATCTCAACGATGGACACGAACAAAAGCCTTACCTGATGGATACGAACGTGATTTTACCTGATGGACAAGAACAAACCTTTACCTGATGGATTCGAAAGTGCCAACATTTTCTGCCATCGATACGAAAGTATCGATTCGAGACATGCTGCCTCTTCCCATCTGATCAATACAAAACCATTAAGCCGAACCTGTGCTGATCGATATGAACGGTATCGATTCGATGTCCTTACTTTCTGATCGATGCGAAACGTATCGATTCTAACCACCACCATGCCATGCCTTTGATCGATACGAACCTGATGGAGTCGAACTAAACAAAACCTGATGGATATGAATAGGGCCGAGGACGTATGCTTCCGATGGATACAAAACAGATCGATTCGAAGGAGATGCCATTCCGATGGATTCGAAATTGGAAATGAGCATCACCTCGACCCCTTGATGGATTCGAACATTATATCCTTTCTTCCTTGTATCGATCACATCTCCTCCATACGAACTTCGATTAACCTGAAACTTGAAACATAGCCTCTCCTAGTCCTCATTATAATCTCCAATCGATTCCGTCCCAATCAGAGCTCAATCAAATTTCGACGACATCTATTGCGGCCTTGGTTCCAATCGATCACCAATCCCGATATCCATCATTCCTTGCCAATTTGTTGATATTCCAGCCTTGACCAAAAGGTGGGATAACAATATTAATTAGGCGCAACATTATGAAGTGATCTATATATGTAACGATCCTGAATTTTTAACAATTTAAAAATGAAGATATTAATTAATTTTAAATATTTGAGATAAATTTAAATTGAATTGCAATAAAACTACGAAATTTGACGATTAAATTTTTGAATTTAATCTATTTAAAGTTTAATAGAAAATTTAATTTTGACTTTGAAGTTGAAATTTAATATTGAACTTATATTTTAAATTTGAATTAATGATTTAGAAAAATAATTTGGATTTAAGAATTTTTGCTATTTAAATTTATAAATTTGTGGTTAGTTATAAATAACATTTTTCTTTAACTTAAATAAAGGAATAAAATTTTAATCAATATAAAATAAATTGTAAAACACGTTAATATAAATTTATGTTTCATAATTGAACTGCAAAACGTTTATAAGTTTATTTAAGAAAAAATAATTAAACAAAACAATTGAATATAAAATGAAAAAAAATAAAATAAGAAAAGATACAAAATAAAATAAAATAAATATAAAAAGAAACATATTGCCTTACTCCTTTCAGCTACAAACACGCCGCTTCACACGCCTTGATTCACGCAGTTTTTCACGTCTCCATCCCCTTCTTAAAAACATGCCGTGTTCCATGCCGTAAACCATACCCTAAAACACACGTTCTCTTCTCCTTAAAAACACGACACCCTTTCCCCCAATTCATTCGAACCCTAAACAATTTCAAACCGAAGAAAATTTAATGGCGGCCTCTCCAATTCGTCTTCGTTCGCCTTCAAATTAGGGCTTCGGCTTCATTCTTGCTTCAACTCGCGTGCGCTCCATTTCGATTCGGTGAAAGGTGAGTCTTTGGCTCACGATTAATTTTATTTCAAGTTCTTAAATTTGTGGAATTGAATGCTTGGTTGCATGCTATGTTTTGGGGGTTATTGGTTATCATTTGCTCGGTTTATTTAATCTAAACTGATAGGAACAGATAAGTGCTTGGTTTCAAGCTATGATTTGGGGCTATTTGCTGTCACTTGCTCGATTTCTTGAACTTTAACTGATGAGAGCAGATGCTATTTCATTTTTCAAATTTGTTTTAAACTGTTAAGAACATACGCTAATTGATATTGTTTTTTTAAAATTGATGAAACAGATGCTATTTGGTTTTGTTTTAAATTGATGGAACAGATGTTATATCTGATATTTATTTTTTTCTGATAAGAACTGATGCTACTTAAATTTTGCTTTTTTAAATTGATAAGAACAGATACTAAAATTTTGTTTTAAACTGAAGAGAGCAAATGCTATTTAAATTTTTATTTAAATTGATGAGAACAGATGCTATTGTTTTAAATTTAAACCTGTATTGCGTGTGTACTTGTCTTCATAAGATTGTCACTGTGCTTCTGACCTTTCTGGTCTCTGATCATTGTTTGGTCATCTTGGTGAGCAATTGGTCTGTGCTGCATTGTTCCCTGTATACTGTTTTGTATCATCCTTAGTTTTGTTTCTGCACCATGTTGCATATGTCTTGCCTTTGACTGTTTGCAACTGTGTCTTTGATTGTCCTCTGTAACTCGAAGCGGTGAGGATATTTTCCCGAAGAAAATTTAAGCTTGCTCGAGTAAACTTAGTTTCAGGTCTGCATATAGGAAACAGAATTGTTTCCAGTTTATTTTAAAATGGTGTTGAAGTGATAAATGGAAATGTAAACTTGGAATTTTGAAACTGAATTTAAGTTGAATTCGAATAAGTTTGAATTCTGTTGTCTTTTGAAATGGTTTAAATTCAGGGAATTTCAAAGTTTGATTTTTCTTAATAAAACAGAAACTGTTTCTGTTTTATATGTAAGAGTAAAATTTAAATTGAAGGTGGAGATTAAACTTCAGTTTTTAAATATAGGTTTAAAATTGAATTGTTTGAATGAATTGCATTTAATTGCTATGTCCTACATCAGCATGTTGCTGTTGCATGCTTGCTCTTTGCATTTTGTCACTTGAACTTTTGTGACACTTGAACATTTGTGGTTTCTGACCTATGCACATTGGTCATTGTTGATGTTCTTCTCTTATGTACATTTGTGATCTTCATTAGCACGTACTCTGTCATTGCTATATTGAGATCATCAAGTAGCTTACTGTGTTCACTTGAATACTTTGTATTTCCATAGGTTTGATATGTCCACCTGAGTTTGATGCGTTGGCATATGCTCTGCCTTTGAGCTTCTGTGTTGACTGCATTGTTGTGCATGGGTTTTTCTCACTGATCATCTGTATACATATAATTGTATGCTTCTCGGTTGCACTGTGGTTGGGTCTGCATCCCTTTGTTTGATCATTAGTTGTGCTTCTAACTCGAAGTAAGTGAGATGAGAACTCGAAGTGAAAGAGTGGGTGTCTCGGGTTTATTGGTTGCGGGTTTTAAAAGTCTGTAATTTTACAGTTTTTAAAATCTTGAATGAAACTCTTATTTTAAAGATTTAAAATTTAATCAAATGTAAGATTAAACTGAATTCAAATGCAGTTTGAAATTCAAAATTTTTAAAAATGAAACTTTAATGTTTAAACAAGTTTAAAATTCTGTAAAGTATTTATGTTTTCTGCAGACTTGTAAATTGTTTTGTCTCTGATGATGTTTCATTTGGCACTAGTTGCTTTGAGCACTTCTTTGTGGTCTTGTGGCCGCATATGTACATGCTTCGAGTGGTGTTATTCGCTTGCCCCTTGCTTAGTTGTAGCTGAACAGTTCACATTGCTGTTGCATGCCTGCTTCGACATTGCTGTTTGTATTGCTTTGTCTGATGCCTTCTTGACTCTTTTATCTGTGCTTTTGTGTGGCGCATACGTGTTGGCGAGGCAGTGCACATGTGTGCAAAGTATACGTGTGTACTGTAGCCACACGGGATTGACAGAAATTAAAAATTTGAAGTTGTTAATAATAAAAATCCATAATAGATTTTAAATTGATTCATGTGATTCGTCATCTCTGTTACCATTTTATTCAGTTCATTACAAATTTATTTACTTGAGTTAAGATTAATCCTGACTCGAGTGTTTTGTGTTTTGCAATTAACGCTCGGGTCAGACCGAGTATTTTTGCAGCTTGAAGATTTTCAGGCCGCGAAGTTAGAGAGAGGGGATTTCGGCATTCACTAAAGTTTTAAAGAGATTTTTCTTGTATTTAATAAAAGATATATTCCGCTGTATAAAAATTTAATGCATTGTACAAACTCTGTATATAAAAGAAAAATTCATTTATGAACAATATTATGTTATTCTGTGATTCTGTGGCTGATTCTGTTTAAACTCTATAAACTGACTAACAATCCGTCATTTTGAACGTTTCTAGTTGGTTTAATTACCAACTAGAGGCGGTCAGAGCGGCGGGTCATTACAAAAAGTGGTATCAGAGCTTTGGTTTACACAAAGCTCAGTTTATGATGTTTAATATGAATAGTTACTAGAACCACTATAAAGAAAGTGCTTTTCAAATTTAAAGAGGTTTAAAGTTGTTTTCTTTAAAGTAAAAGGTATTTTGAAAATTAGAATTATTTTGAAAATTCCCCTCTCTAAATGTGAGTTTGCGATAGTTTATATTCGGTGAGGTCTCGTTAGATTTGAGTTTCGATCGTTCGGAAACTCATTATTGAATTATTGAGATTTATGAAAAATGAAATATGAGTTAAGTGAATTAATTAATTGGTTTAAATTGGTTTAAATCGAATAACTTGAATATTTCGAGTAATAATTGTGAAATAAAATGATATGTTAATTTGGTTATAACCAAGAGATTTATTGAATTATAACTCGAGAATTTGACTTTGAATTCTTTTGAAATTGATTTCAAATGTGATGAAGAATTATTTAGTGAATAAATGGATTATAATTATTTAACTTATAATATGGATTTTGGATATATAACCGAGTTATATAAATTGAATTGAATTGAATCAATAAGAAGATTTATAAATCGAATTTTTATAAATAGAAAAGGAATTTATGAACATTGTTTATAAATTCGAAATCAATTGAATTTGATAAGTAAATTGTTATAGCTTATTAAAGGAGATATATCCACGATTTTGGACAGTGGGTAATCCTTTAAAAATAGAAAATAAGTTGTAGAAATGATGAAATTGGTTGACAAAGTATATTCACGATTTTGGACAGTGAATATATTAGTGAATAAAACATATATGTTTTAGGGAAAAAGATTGAATAATCCAACCTCTGCTAATAAAGAATTGCGAATATTGATAGGAAACTTCGAAAACACCTTGTTAATTATAATGGCGAAAACCGAAGCACAAAATGCAGCACGCCGTGAACGAAGAGAAATTGCTCGTAGAGAAGCAGGAGCGAGACGTGCGGAAATTGAAAGGAGATTCACTGAAAGGCAAGCACCTGGTCCATATGATGAGGTTATTTGCTATCGATGTCATAAAAAGGGACATTATGCCCTTAAGTGCCGAGAGAGGAGAAAGAAAAGGAATGTGGATGACCGATTTGCTCGTCCGGAGATTTTGTGTTTTAAATGTCGGGAGAAAGGGCATTTTCTTAGTCATTGCCCTAAAGTGAAAAGGAAAAAGTGCGTACTCAATTTACCCGTCGATAGATTGACAATCTGCTACCATTGTCGTCAGTCTGGACATATAGCCAGAAACTGCATCGAAAGACAACGGGGAGAGCAAGCTATAGCCCGACCAGCTAGAGCGAAAAGTGCTCAGGTGATAGATAAGGATGGAAACATCTCATATTTTTGCAATAACTGTAAGGAGTGGGGACATGTGGATTTTGAATGTGTTAATTCTCCTTTAACACAACATGAAATAGTGTCATCCGAAGATGAAAGTTTGGCAAAGATGCATACTATCGGACAAGAAGTCGTTAGTCCTTAATTATTCTGAATCTTAAACCAATCGATATATTTTGTAATACTATCCTTTGTAGTCCACAATCTTTTGTGTACGTCTTTTAAAAGTATTAAGCTATGTAAAATTTTGTACGGAAGAAATATTTTAATGAAATAGCATCTTGGGAAGTAATATTATGGAAGGAAGTTTAATTGTTGATTTAACTGTATGAATCAAACTAGTTTTTGATGTGAAGTTTATATTTCAAGTTTAAAACTATTGCCTAAAATAGTTAATATGGAAATATAGATCTAATGGAACCAATTCGATGAATAATTTACTAAAGAACTAGTTGACTATTTTTGAAATAGAAAGCAAATGTAAAGTTCAAATGAAATTTAGATTTCAAATTTGAAGTTGTCAACACGATAATCTATAATAGGTTTAAATGGATTCAGTGATGAATTTGAATTTAAACGTGCGGAAAATTTAATTAAGTGAAAAACTTAATATTGAAAATTTTGAAATCGATTTAAAACTAATACTATGAAAAGTATGAAGAATTCAAACTATGAATTAAGTTGAAGTTGAAAAAGTTAATAGTTTTAAAGATGTTTTAAAATGCATTAACTATCGAATACATAGATTTCAACATTCAATTGTTGAAATAGGCGTTTTCGAGAAATAAGGAAATGGTGGACTACAACACTGTTGTTATAGTAAATGGTTTCCGAAAGGAAATGTTGTTTATAGTATTGGGATTTATATATCTATCTTAAATCCGAATCCCTATGCTAGTTATTTTGAGTTGTCGTAATGATGTTTTACGCAACATTCGTTTTAACTCAAATAAATGTGTTTAAAAGAATGATTTCCTTAAAGAATGAAATATATACTTAATTTTGATTCAAGTATATCGAATATTTTCAAAGTGTTGAAAATAAAAGAATTTGTGAATTACTTATTATTGACTAAGTATGGAAATATTTTCCAATATGAAATGAAAGGTTTGAAACTTTATCTTTTAAAGATAAATTGAAAAATGAATATTTGAAATTTGTTTCAAATGGCTAAGTGTGTAAATTTTATATCTTGTAAAGATATTATTTTGAGAAATTTGAACGATTAGTTCAACTTGGAAATTTTTCAAAGAATTGAATCTTGAGTTAAATTGAGTTTAACTTTGACACCAAAAACAATATAAATTCAACTTTGAATTTTGGATAGTCGATTGGGATTGTATGTCTAACATTGTGAATTGATGACATATCATTTGATCTCTATTAAATATATTTCTGTTGGTGGCGAAGAATTTATTCTTTTAGCTTAACACCCTTCTCTGAGACGTACGAGCTTAGAGGTTATATATAGATAGACATCAATTATGTGTTGAGAATTGACGATGTAACGTGAAATCCAAATCGAATGTGAAGTCGATAATGAATTGGATTATGAATGTGAATTAGGTTTGAGATAACCTTAAATTTTCAAATCGATTTAGAGGAAAATTTTAAACATGGTGGAAAATTTGGAATCCTCCATTTGTTGTGAATGTGAATTAAGTTTTCGTAACTTATATATGTGAATATAATCGAAAACCATCAGTTTAGAAAGTCATTATTATGAAAGTCCTGTGTAAGTTTACATAGGTATGATAAGTACGAAATGTGAAATGAAGTACTATATGTATATGACATATGTTTTCTAAAAAAACTGAGGATATGGAAATGTACCTTCCATTTATTATATGTGAAAGTGATTGGAACTCGGTGGAGTGTCCATTGAAAATCGTAGCTACGTAGAATTCCATTAGTGGAATGTCCAATGGGACTGATATGATATCCCCCACGATGGATCATCGTGTTTGGGATTATGTGATTGATGCTGGCGTAATTCGTGGGGCGTGATGCCTACAGTTACAAGCGATTCTACTGAGATAGTAGCGAAACCGCCGGGTAAACTGTGATCCATGGGGGAACGGACTTTCCATATCCATTTTTAAAAGATTTTTAAAAAGTATTTTCACTGGGAGTTGAAGCAAGTATGTTTAGTATTTGGAGATTTTTAGTCTTGCGCCTGGCCAGCGTATGCCTAAAGTCTGTGAGAACGGCGATGGACTTGTTAAACTTTGAGTTATCAAGTATTTTCAAAACTTTGAATAGAAAATCAATAATCTGAAATTAGAATTACATGATCCTAACTTAATGAACTAAGGAAGAAGATCTTTTTAAATATTTTGAAAGCACACAGCTTTGGATAAGATATATTATGCAAATATTTAGCATGAAAGATTTTAAGTTTAAAAATCTAAGTTTTTGTAAGTCAAAAATTTGGTAAAAGACTTTTGTGTCTTGATTATTGAAATTGATGAACAAAACTAGTGAAATGAAATAAATGGAATGAATCCTATAATTATTTGCGAGTTTGAAGCTTGGTAAAATTGTGTAGGATATAAATATCGGTGAGATTTTAGCAAACGTTTTTCCTAACTTATAATTTCGGGACGAAATTCTTTTAAGTAGGGGAGATTGTAACGATCCTGAATTTTTAACAATTTAAAAATGAAGATATTTAATTAATTTTAAATATTTGAGATAAATTTAAATTGAATTCCAATAAAACTATGAAATTTGACGACTATATTTTTGAATTTAATCTATTTAAAGTTGAATAGAAAATTTAATTTTGACTTTGAAGTTGAAATTTAATATTGAACTTATATTTTAAATTTGAATTAATGATTTAGAAAAATAATTTGGATTTAAGAATTTTTGCTATTTAAATTTATAAATTTGTGGTCAGTTATAAATAACATTTTTCTTTAACTTAAATAAAGGAATAAAATTTTAATCAATATAAAATAAATTGTAAAACACGTTAATATAAATTTATGTTTCATAATTGAACTGCAAAACGTTTATAAGTTTATTTAAGAAAAAAAATTAAACAAAAAAATTGAATATAAAATGAAAAAATTAAATAAATAAGAAAAGATACAAAATAAAATAAAATAAATATAAAAAGAAACATACTACCTTACTCCTTTCAGCTACAAACACGCCGCTTCACACGCCCTGATTCACGCAGTTTTTCACGTCTCCATCCCCTTCTTAAAAACATGCCGTGTTCCATGCCGTAAACCATACCCTAAAACACACGTTCTCTTCTGCTTAAAAACACGACACCCTTTCCCCCAATTCATTCGAACCCTAAACAATTTCAAACCGAAGAAAATTTAATGGCGGCCTCTCCAATTCGTCTTCGTTCGCCTTCAAATTAGGGCTTCGGCTTCATTCTTGCTTCAACTCGCGTGCGCTCCATTTCGATTCGGTGAAAGGTGAGTCTTTGGCTCACGATTAATTTTATTTCAAGTTCTTAAATTTGTGGAATTGAATGCTTGGTTGCATGCTATGTTTTTGGGGTTATTGGTTATCATTTGCTCGGTTTATTTAATCTAAACTGATAGGAACAGATAAGTGCTTGGTTTCAAGCTATGATTTGGGGCTATTTGCTGTCACTTGCTCGATTTCTTGAACTTTAACTGATGAGAGCAGATGCTATTTCATGTTTCAAATTTGTTTTAAACTGTTAAGAACAGACGCTAATTGATATTGTTTTTTTAAAATTGATGAAACAGATGCTATTTGGTTTTGTTTTAAATTGATGGAACAGATGTTATATCTGATATTTATTTTTTTCTGATAAGAACTGATGCTACTTAAATTTTGTTTTTTTAAATTGATAAGAAAAGATACTAAAATTTTGTTTTAAACTGAAGAGAGCAAATGCTATTTAAATTTTTATTTAAATTGATGAGAACAGATGCTATTGTTTTAAATTTAAACCTGTATTGCGTGTGTACTTGTCTTCATAAGATTGTCACTGTGCTTCTGACCTTTCTGGTCTCTGATCATTGTTTGGTCATCTTGGTGAGCAATTGGTCTGTGCTGCATTGTTCCCTGTACACTGTTTTGTATCATACTTAGTTTTGTTTCTGCACCATGTTGCATATGTCTTGCCTTTGACTGTTTGCAACTGTGTCTTTGATTGTCCTCTGTAACTCGAAGCGGTGAGGATATTTTCCCGAAGAAAATTTAAGCTTGCTCGAGTAAACTTAGTTTCAGGTCTGCATATAGGAAACAGAATTGTTTCCAGTTTATTTTAAAATGGTGTTGAAGTGATAAATGGAAATGTAAACTTGGAATTTTGAAACTGAATTTAAGTTGAATTCAAATAAGTTTGAATTCTGTTGTCTTTTGAAATGGTTTAAATTCAGGGAATTTCAAAGTTTGATTTTTCTTAATAAAACAGAAACTGTTTCTGTTTTATATGTAAGAGTAAAATTTAAATTGAAGGTGGAGATTAAACTTCAGTTTTTAAATATAGGTTTAAAATTGAATTGTTTGAATGAATTGCATTTAATTGCTATGTCCTACATCAGCATGTTGCTGTTGCATGCTTGCTCTTTGCATTTTGTCACTTGAACTTTTGTGACACTTGAACATTTGTGGTTTCTGACCTGTGCACATTGGTCATTGTTGATGTTCTCCTCTTATGTACATTTGTGATCTTCATTAGCACGTACTCTGTCATTGCTATATTGAGATCATCAAGTAGCTTACTGTGTTCACTTGAATACTTTGTATTTCCATAGGTTTGATATGTCCACCTGAGTTTGATGCGTTGGCATATGCTCTGCCTTTGAGCTTCTGTGTTGACTGCATTGTTGTGCCTGGGTTTTTCTCACTGATCATCTGTATATATATAATTGTATGCTTCTCGGTTGCACTGTGGTTGGGTCTGCATCCCTTTGTTTGATCATTAGTTGTGCTTCTAACTCGAAGTAAGTGAGATGAGAACTCGAAGTGAAAGAGTGGGTGTCTCGGGTTTATTGGTTGTAGGTTTTAAAAGTCTGTAATTTTACAGTTTTTAAAATCTTGAATGAAACTCTTATTTTAAAGATTTAAAATTTAATCAAATGTAAGATTAAACTGAATTCAAATGCAGTTTGAAATTCAAAGTTTTTAAAAATGAAACTTTAATGTTTAAACAAGTTTAAAATTATGTAAAGTATTTATGTTTTCTACAGACCTGTAAATTGTTTTGTCTCTGATGTTGTTTCATTTGGCACTAGTTGCTTTGAGCACTTCTTTGTGGTCTTGTGGCTGCATATGTACATGCTTCGGGTGGTGCTATTCGCTTGCCCCTTGCTTAGTTGTAGCTGAACAGTTCACATTGCTGTTGCATGCCTGCTTCGACATTGCTGTTTGTATTGCTTTGTCTGATGCCTTCTTGACTCTTTTATCTGTGCTTTTGTGTGGCGCATACGTGTTGGCGAGGCAGTGCACATGTGTGCAAAGTATACGTGTGTACTGCAGCCACACGGGATTGACAGAAATTAAAAATTTGAAGTTGTTAATAATAAAAATCCATAATAGATTTTAAATTGATTCATGTGATTCGTCATCTCTGTTACCATTTTATTCAGTTCATTACAAATTTATTTACTTGAGTTAAGATTAATCCTGACTCGAGTGTTTTGTGTTTTGCAATTAACGCTCGGGTCAGACCGAATATTTTTGCAGCTTGAAGATTTTCAGGCAACGAAGTTAGAGAGAGGGGATTTCGGCATTCACTAAAGTTTTAAAGAGATTTTTCTTGTATTTAATAGAAGAAATATTCCGCTGTATAAAAATTTAATGCATTGTACAAACTCTGTATATAAAAGAAAAATTCATTTATGAACAATATTATGTTATTCTGTGATTCTGTGGCTGATTCTGTTTAAACTCTATAAACTGACTAACAATCCGTCATTTTGAACGTTTCTAGTTGGTTTAATTACCGACTAGAGGCGGTCAGAGCGGCGGGTCGTTACAATATAGGGGGTCGATAATATCATAGGGATGAGTATTTGAGTATTTCTGTTCAAAAAGATGAGATCTGGCGTAAACAGAAGGGCAAAATTAGGTTATGCTTGGATATCTTGTGGCTATAAATAATAACTCATTTTCTCATTTTTAGAACAAAGGAATAAAACCCTGGTACCCATTAAAACTAGTTGAAGCATTCAGTTGTGATTTACACACCGAGCTACGATGAAGAGGGAATCCATACTTCAAAAGGTAAAGGCTAGCAAGACGGCATGTCAACATTCGACCACATCTAGATGTAAGCTTTGATATAAATTTAGATTGCATATTTATATGTACACATCCTTTTTAATTTTCGGCCATAACATTAAAAAATCTGAATTAGGATACAAAAACGCACATATGTATTAATAAATATTAAATATATATAACATAGATTTTATATGTTAACTTTCAGCCAACATATATGTTTTAAACAATATATATACACACACACACATACATATACACACACATTATAATATTATATCTATTTATTAACTTATGGCCAATAGGATTGGCTTAGTTGGTTGATGGTTCGAACTGCCGGACTAAAGGTCACAAGTTCGAACCTTGAAACTGAATTGTACTAGCACTAACTAACCATGCTCAAAGAAAAAAGTCTAAAATAAAACTATGTTTTAGTATTATTTTATATTTGGAAAAAATTAATTTTTCACATGCAAACACGTGCGCCTGTGTGTATATATATACATAATTCAAAATTTAAATGTGCATATTTTTCGCAATGATATATATATATATGTGTGTGTGTGTGTGTGTATTAAAAGCAAAAACTAAAACATAAAGTGGTTGTAGTTTAGTGGTAACAATTCCACGTTGTGGCCATGGAGACCTAGGCTTGAATCCCAACAGCCATAATTCTTACTATTTTATCAATTTTTAAAAAAAAATTATAGCTTAATTTTTTTTTTAGCAGTCGTGAGACTTTTATGAAAAAAATATTTTTGTAATATAAATTTAAAATGGGCATGTTCTATTTGAATAAAATAATTATATACGTATATTTTAATAGGTCACGATCCTTTATATAAAATTATTAATTAAATTTTACAATAATATATAAGCCAAATTAAGGATATTATATATGTATGTACGTATGTATATATGTATATGTGTGTGTGTATATATCTATGTGTATGTAAATTATCACAATTATGCAACATCGTATATTATTACACAGTTTATATACGATGTGATCATAAATCTCTATGTTCACATATGCTCCCCTTATTATTTTGTTTCATCCTAATGTTCACATATGTATGATGTGATCATAATATTTGCAGAACACAATATTACATGGAGAGTTTTGTTACGTACCCAGAGAACCATAGGAGATGTAATTGCACATGGTCCTCTTTTTATGTATAATAAGACAAGTAAATAACACACACACACATATGTATGTTGTGTGTGAAATAAATTAAGCTGATCGTTCTTAGAACAAAATGAAGCGAAATTCGTTACATAAAAATCTGAAAATGAAAATTGGATAAAATTAGTTTCAAAATAAAAAATATATTGTATAGAAAAATAAATATGATTCACTGTAACTAAATAGTTCATAATAACACAAAATTAAGATCTGGTGCAAAATGAGTAATTTTTTTTTTTGAAATTTCTCCCTTTACCAGGATGTCGGTGAAGCAGATCTGACAATGACATCAGAGCCAATATTATGTTATCTATTCTATTATATATAATGCTAAAAATATGACTTTTTGTTACCCTCTCTCATATTCTTTCTCGGGCTATATACGAGATTCTCCTTTGTTTAAGGTTCATTTATCATTTTCACCCTTCAATTATTTTGTTTTTCTCTTCAACCATTAAACCTATGTATTAATGTTATCCCATTCAACTTACATTTTCTGTATCAGAATCATTTAGCATATTTATTTTTTAAGCTGAAGCTTCTTTCATCATTCATCAACTCCCCAATTCCATGGCTAAACAATATTTCAATCACATTTTCTTACCAGCTCATTTCCTTGCTTAATTTCAGTAATCATTCCAATTATCACCACATACTATTTGTTTTCTTGATTCATTATTTTAAATCCTTTTTCGTTTTTACAAGTGGAAATAAAATAATATGTATGTTATTCGATATAATAAGATAATGGATCTTTGCGAATAGAATTAAGTGCATCTTATTTGCTTATTCCTTCATCTTCGTTCAATTAGATCTTAACTAATTGATTTAGCTGTTAGATTTTTTTTAAGTTGCAGCTTTTCATTGTTGAGTATGGCTGTTAGATTTTTAAAAAATTGCAGCTTTTTATTATTAGGTATGATGGCTTTATATATCATACTAAAGTAGCATCATTCTAATTGAAATAAATGATGCATCTGAATAATACGAGGGCTTCATTATTACTTTATTAGAAGTTTCATTTGATGCATCAGTGAACAATTTCTTTTTTTCTTGCCTATAATACTTTTTTAACTAAGCATATATCTCAATTTATACAGGACTTTAGATTCCAATTGATGTGTGAATTGAAAGACCCTTCATTGTTCAAAGGTTATTTCCATTACAAGATATTTTTATTATATTACACATTACAGTTTTCACCTTTTAAAACTAATGCATAAGCTAAACATGTTTAGGAGCACGTGCTTATGTAGAGAATGTATCTTTTCAGTTTGATTACATGCTTACTTTGCATTTTGTATTGCTTAGAAGATGGATAATTATAATTTTGAAAGACATAAAACAATCTAGGTATACTTTATATATTGTAGTTTGAAGCATTATTTTCATATTGTATTCATTATTGATATTTCTTCAATAAAATTTAACATCTCTAATTGATAAATTAATATAATTTTCGTATGCTTATATGCAATTTTCAAGGGCATGGAAAGTATATAATTTAATTTGATATTACATTTGATTGAGTAATTTAAATGTTATTTATTTTATGATTTATCAATATACAACAAATAGTTCTTTGTACAATTGTTAGATGGAGAATTTGTCTTTTATAGTAAATAGCATTTTTGTAACGTCCCGCTATTTTGGACCACTCAAATCGACAATAAAACCATACATATCGGACTTGAATAATTCAAAATACCGAATTGTTAATTTAAAATTTGCAAAACGTAACATATATAGTAAATAAATCTGTCACAGATCACAGAGTAATAAAATGCAGCGGAATAGATAAAGAATAGTAGTTCATGAAGCTACTATATACATCAGAGTTAGAAATAAAATACAACCGAATAGATCAAATGCAGTGAAGTCTCCAATGCAAAAGTAGAAAGGCTGGAATCTGAATCGATAGTTGGATCTCCAAATGAACCTTCGAACTCCAAAGGTGAGTCTCTAATGCTGTATCACTCAGTCTGACATGAGCGTAAAGCAAAACAAAAAACACTCAAGTCAGGATTAACATTCTTGTATCAATAAATCCAACTCAAGTGAAATATCAACTGAAATACAATAACTTAAAGGATGTTTGGGATAACCATCCTCTAAGGGTCCATGGAACTATGTACATGGTACAAATAAACACTATAACACCATGGTCCTTTCAACTTAATTTATATTTCAAAACCAAATATCATTTTCACTTCAAATATCTTTATATTTCCCAAAATAGTCTTTAGATATATTAAATAATTTATACCGTAAAATATTTTCAATTCCCTCAACTTAACAAATTGTTTCAACATCAACCCGACCTTCCCATTCAAATTTAATTCAATCTCAATTTATCAATTAAATTCAACTCACTTCCTAAATTAACCACCACTTCAATTTTATCGATCTCAAATTAGGATCACAAATACCCCTTTATATTTCAATATATTTCAAAACTTTAAGTATCCAACGTTTCAAACTAAATTTTTATTCAATTTAGTTTCTAAATAATAAATTCAAATTTGGTTCAACCTAAATTTTCACTTTAATTCAATATAATTTCTAAATAACAAATTCGCTATATTGATTTCAAATACAGATCCGAATCTCAAAATTTACCATTTAAATTCCAATATAGTTCTAAGCTTTAAAAATTTAAATGTTCAATTTAACCGTTTCATATAGATCTCGATTTAACCTCATTAGTCTTGAAATACTTACTCATTTGATTTAAGATTATTTAGTTAACCTTAAATTCCATTTTCTCAGTATTTTCTTTAATTTGCTTAAACGTGAAATATGCATTTAATCGCTTAAATCAAAAATCCAGTTATAAAATCCTACCTTTTTTAAAATTTTCCATTTAAAAATTTTAGATCGATTTAATTAAATAAATCCACATTTAGATACCATTTAATAAACTCAAATTTATCTCCCCATCTTAATTTATCCTAATTATTTCAAAAATCTATTTGAAATATAATTTACATAAATATTAACATAGTTTATGTATTAAATCAAACTTAATTAAATTAAATATTATTAAACCTATATATATAGAAGTTTAAGAATTAACATTTATTAAGACGATATATTTCTTTCCAAGAAAAAAGAATTTATTACCAAAATATTTTTATATGAACCACGGTGTCTGTATATATTCCTTATCATCTGGTCAAGTGTTACAGATATTTATCCTTTAAATCCGTGCACTAAATATATACGGGTGGTTATCATTCCAATCCGTAATCCCAAATTTAATTAAATGAAAATCGCTTGGGTCTATCATTTCAACCCATAACGAAATTCTCCTATTCTAAAGTCTGTTCGGGTATGTATCATTTCAACCCATAGTGAATTCTAAACCACAGGGAACTTGCAGAGTGATAAAAGATAAACAAAATATAGCAGGATATGATAATAATATACAGCAGGAATATATCATCAGTAATTAAATAAAGTATAAACAATAGGATATGGTGTCATATCCCGTAGGTGAACAGAAACATGTAATAGCATAAATATAACAATTTAAATAACTACAGCAACATATTTCAATTGTTGTTTCAATTGAAATCAAATTTAATAAACAAAAGAATGTAAATCGTGAGTGATTGCTCACCTTTCGAGCCTAGAGGAAAGGGCGGAATGAGAAAAGATACGAATCCAAGCACAGATTTCGAAGCAACGCAATATTGGCAAGAATTTTAACGTTCAAAGCTGATAAAGAGGAATAGACGAATTTAAATCAAAACGGGATCGAAGACGATGACTGATATAAGTGGATTTATATATATATATAACTATTCACATATATAAATCATATTCTAACTTCAAATACATTTCAAATTTTAGATATACATATATTATAATCATTGTCTTAAAACAAAACATATATATATTAAAACAAAGCACCCGTGTTCACAAAAATCAAATCTTTACATATATGTATTATATTTTAATCAGTACCTAAATTGTACTGTAAACCTATACCCTTACTTTATAAACATATAATATGATACACAGTGTCATTTTTAATATATATCCTAAGCCCAAACAGGTGTACGTTACTTTATTTATATGGACTTCCCTACAAATAAACAAATCTTATACCTATTTGAACATGATAGTATGAGAACATCATGTTATGAATCAGATAACTTGTATTACATATTAACCAAATAACTTTATAAACTTTTATACTTTATTAACTTATAACTGCGGCATATATACACCCTTTAAATATAAACACTATATACAACAGAGCATAAAACACTGATGACAACAAGTTAAAAACCCATATATTTTAAAACGTATGACAGGCATCAACGATATTTTTAAAAATTAAACAATGTTGATATAATGACTTAACTAAATATATAAGTACATAACTCAAATAAACTATTTATACTATAACATAGAACACTGTAACATATATGCAAGCAGACCGATAGTTTATATAAACCACAAAATATACTAATAAAAATAAATATATATACATACTTCTTTTAGAGCCGAGCAACGCTAGAACACGGCTGAGACTGGACGAGGCAAGACTGGATGATGAGGCCGCTGTGGGGAGAAAGGCTCGGCCACGGCTGAAGGGTGTTAGGTGGCACGGCAGGCAAGGGGAGACGGGTAGGCGTGCGGAGGGTCGGAGAAGAAAGTGGAGATGGCGTGGCATGGCTGCCGAATAGAGGCAGGGCGGAGACATGGACAGTCGGCCGGTGGTGAAGGAAGGCCGTGATGTGAGGCCGAGCATGGGTTGCTCACGGTGAGGCTTGGAGGGGGTCGGTTATGAGGAGGGGAAGGGCGGTTCGGGTTGCACAAAAGAGGATGGAGGAGGAAAGCTGACGGGTCGGTGATGTTCGGTTGTTTGACCGTGCTTGGACGGTGATGGGTGGATCTGGGTTGTCAGGTGAGATGGGTCGGAGCGTGGTGAGTCGGAGTCGGTGGTGTTGGAGGCGGTGGTGGAATAGAGCTGAGGTGGGATGGAGCGGCAGATCTACTGCTGAGTAAGTGGAGGATGGTTGCAAAGCTCGATGGAACTGGCGGTAGGTGATGGACGTGGGTTGACTTGGAGAGGGTGGCAGCTAATAGATGGAAGGACGGGAAAAAAAGAGGAGATGGGGAGAATGGCTGAAAGATGGTGAGCAGGGACAAATATAAGAAGGGGTAGAAGATGAATGCAAACGGTTATTTATAGAAAAGAAAGGTAAAATAAAGGAACCGTGAAAAAGAAGCTAGTGAAACGTAAGCCAATAAATAAAAGAAATAGGAGTGGCAACGGTCTCCTGAAATTCAGCTAAAAGCAATTCTGATTTGTTGTTTGGACCGCAAGTTTTCAAATTCGAAACCAAAAGAAATGCAAAGGAAAATTAGAAATGAATGAATATATACTTAAAAGTAACGAAATTTATAACAATGGTCGCCCAGTAATCCAGCTAGAAATTTAAAGAAATAAAATAAATGTACCGAAATAACGTATGGCATTTTATATGTTTCCAAACTTTTGAAATGGCATGGGATGGCAACATATGTACACTGATTGAGAAGCTAATAAAGCAATTTATTTCATTTCTTGGGACTTCGGTTGAAGTTTTGAAAGGCAAAGCAAAGTTAACGGTCAACATTTAAAGGTACTGTTACAACGAATATTTTATTGATTCCGTCGTGTACCAGACCTTAAAATACAAAAATAAATATACTATTGAGATCAGCACGATGAGACAATCACAACGGTACACAGATATTAGTGATATGATCATCCGATCAAAAGTCGATTATCGGCACAAAAAAAATGCTGTTAATCTGTCAGAAATAAGGTAAACGGAGCAGTAGATGTCCAAATTTGAAAAAAACGAGGGATGAGGTCTCACTCAGAAGAGGATTTAGAAATTTTCTATAGAAAAATATTCAGGCTTGAAAATAAATTTATTATCAGCAATTATTAGCTAGCTTGAATTTAATAGAATTACAAAATAAATAAACTTTCATAAAATAAATTGAAAATTTATCATTTGCTATATTTAATTATACGTAATCCAAATATTAAATTTTTATTTGCAAATTAATTTATTTAAAATTTCACCAAAATCCAATTAAATACGTAAATAAAATCATTAAAATTTATTGAAATCTTACAGGTCGTTACACTCTCCCCCACTCAAAACTTTTCGTCCCCGAAAAGGAAGGAGGTAGGAGAATAGAACAACCAGGAACAAATTAAACTGAAAGTCAAGGGTAAATAATTAATTTAAAACTGTATAAATTTTACTTGGAATATTCATTTGAAACTTCATTTGCAATTTAATTTTCTTTAATATTTAATACTTTTCAAACTCCTTTTGAAACAATTATTTACATTATTATTTATATTTACAAAGACTATTGAGAATATTAAATCCAAAATTTATGAAAATTTTAATTTAACTCAAGATACCTTTCAAATATTATCAATAAATTAATAATCATTCTCTTTAAAGAGTTTTATTTAATTAATAACTTCAAAATATCTACAATATTTAAAAATCTTCTATTAACCCAAGTAGTATATAAATAAACAGTATTTTAAAGATTATATTTAAAAGGAAAGAAAGGTAGATTCAGGAAACAGAATATAGGTGAATAAATAAGCTGAGAAGATAAGGTAGATTCAGAAGACTAGTATCGGGCATGAATAGTTAATATCAAACCAAAAGAGTTTAAATTTCAAATATTAATTCAAAATTTCTTTGTTGGGAAAAATACTTTTATAATAAATACCTTTATAATAATACTTTTATAATAAAATACTATTATATCGAAATAGATTTTCCTTTCGAAGATACTTTTATAACTCGATGTTTCAACAAGTTTATCCTTGTTCTTGCAGACTCTGGTCATACGTTGATCAGGCGCAAAGCTAGAATTCTTCAAGTACTTAGTAGACTTGTTTCAACACCCAGTGAAAATACTTGAAAAAACTTTAAAACAGATATGAAAAGTACAATCCAAACAAAACAACCAAACCAAAACCTTTGTCCGACCATAGTTCGCAGATACACAATGGTTACGCCTGAATCCCCCTGGAAACAATCCATATCCGTAAGCTTTCTCAGCCCTGCGAGTTACGCCATGATGACTAGTAGAGTGCAGGATACACAATGGTTACGCCTGGATCCCCCAGGAAACAATCTGTACCCCTAGGCAAGACTCAGCCAGGCACTTGCGCTACTATTCGTGACCTACACAGATTGCAGGATACACAATGGTTACGCGTGGATCCCCCAGGAAACAATCCATACCCCCAGGCAAGACTCAGCCAGGCAATTGCGCTATGCATTCACGAGATAAAAAAAACCATGGGTTACGCCACGGTGGGAACACTCGAGTATTACATCCGGAAAACCAAAAATCAGAAAGAATAATATCGATAGAATGAATCCACAATGTGGCCACAAAGCGGATATCAAGCAGAAGGCACTTTCCATATCTTTACTTCGAAAATATATATCATATAGTACCTTTTCAAATCACTTTCAAATATCATACTTATATAAAGTCCATATATATAGGATTCCATTTTTCCCAAATCGAATACTTTCCAAATCAATAGTAGATCAAACCATAATTACATAGACTTCGATTATATAAAATACTCTTTCCAAATTGAGTACCTTTCAAATCAATAGATTTCAAATCAACTTCATACTTTTACAAATCCAATTTATATAAGTTCGACCACTCCCAAATCAAGTGCTTAATAATATAAGGTTCTCAATTTCAAATCATTCAATATCCATTATGTTTCCAAATCATATATGATTTCACCAAATTTTCTTCCAAATTAAGTAAATTTCAAAGTTCCCAAAATAATAGGTTTAGAAATTTATCCCAGTTTGTTGATTAAAATAATTTAAGTCAAACAAATTCATTTCCAAAATCACCATATAAGTACTGGTTTTTAATTCCAATTTAATTTCAAAACAAAAAATTTTCTCAAAATCAGTTATACTCAAATGGTTGCCAAATTTATAATTATCCCTTTAAAACTTTTAAACTGTCTATTTCTAGTTGAAATTTTCAATTTACCTTTCTGAAAACTATTATTCAAAACTATATTTTTTCCAAAACAATTCAAACTAAATTTATATTCTTTATCAAACATTTTATCTCTTCGAAATTTCTTAGTTTTAAAATTTTAGACCTTGACTTGGAAGTGTTCGAACCTTCAAAATGATAAGGGGAAATCACATTTTCAATTCAAGAGTTGAAAATCAATAATAAATCAATTTCAATATATAGGGTTATACCAAAACAAATTCGAAACTCGAGGACTGAACACCGGTCTCACTTTAAATTGTTTCAAATATATACATATATCTTTCGAAAATATCAAATTATACTTCAGAATTTGAAATCATAACGGTTTTACAAAATCACTCGCATAGCGAGCTATTAAAGTGGGCCTCTCCCCCACTCTGAAACTCGAAAATCAATGTCGATGATGCGTGCACTCATCACCGAAATTATTTTCCATCGACATACATGAGTTCTGGACTTCTATTTTCTTGAAAACTTCTTTGAAATTTCTTCAAAATTATTGGAACTCATTTGAAACATTTCTTATTTGGAAAAATACCTTTAAATCATATTATTTTTAAATATTTTCCAAAATCTTAAATCCAATTTCAAAATACCAGAATTCAATTCTCGAATTTCAAATTTAACCCTTCACTTGTAAATCTTTTTTATATAAATCAATTTGTTATAACTTTTCAAAATTTCAAATCCTTTCAAAACTTTTTTTTATATATAAAATAACATTTCTTATTTGTTTTATATATAGATATATAATCTCTACCGAAAACATTTTGCTAATATATATAGGTATATATATTTTTTATATATACAAAATAGAATCATAGTTATTAAAATAATAATTTCAATATATAAAACAATTTCAAAAATGCAAACATACCCGATTTTCAAAGGATAATTTTAAAAATGGGTTTTAAAACAAGGATAGAGATTTGAATTACAGGAACTCAAATCAATAGAATTCTGATTTGAAGATAGACTCGATCGAAGATGAGAAAATTAAATTACAAAATAGAAGATGGATATACTTCTATAAATCGCGGGCGACCTTTACCGGTCAACCGTGATTCCAAAATTAGATTGATGTAGAATTCTGAGGCAATTCGACATTCGATCGCCAAAGATATAGAATTCGGCATCACAAGATATAACAGCATCGTAAACCGAGGATAGAGAAATCATCGGTGAGTCAATGCCAATTGAAAAGGAATTTTCACCACCTTTACAAATCATTAAGTGGAGTTATGGGATACTCCGGAATCAAACGAATATAAATAGGGAGAGACAGAATGAATTTCGAAATCGAGGGACATTCCAAAATTCAAAGGAAATCGAGTCAAAAGGAAGAGATTCAACTCGAGCGAAAGTGATTCTGTAAATAAATTTACCATATATGCTAAGTTTTGCCTAGAGCCAAAGCTCTGATACCAACTGTAACGTCCCGCTATTTTGGACCACTCAAATCGACAATAAAACCATACATGTCTGACTTGAATAATTCAAAATACCAAATTGTTAATTTAAAATTTGCAAAACGTAACATATATAGTAAATAAATCAGTCACAGATCACAGAGTAATAAAATGCAGCGGAATAGATAAAGAATAGTAGTTCATGAAGCTACTATATACATCAGAGTTAGACATAAAATACAACCGAATAGTTCAAATGCAGTGAAGTCTCCAATGCAACAGACGACTTCTCTGAACCAATCAACTGGAAAGGCTGGAATCTGAATCGATAGTTGGATCTCCAAATGAAGCTCCGAACTCCAAAGGCGAGTCTCTAATGCTGTATCACTCAGTCTGACCCGAGCGTAAAGAAAAACACAAAACACTCGAGTCAGGATTAACATTCTTGTATCAATAAATCCAATTCAAGTGAAATATCAACTGAAATACAATAACTTAAAGGATGTTTGGGATGACCATCCTCTAAGGGTCCATGGAACTATCTACAAGGTGGAAATATACACTATAACACCATGGTCCTTTCAACTTAATTTATATTTCAAAACCAAATATCATTTTCACTTCAAATATCTTTATATTTCCCAAAATAGTCTTTAGATATATTAAATAATTTATACCGTAAAATATTTTCAATTCCCTCAACTTAACAAATTGTTTCAACATCAACCCGACCTTCCCATTCAAATTTAATTCAATCTCAATTTATCAATTAAATTCAACTCACTTCCTAAATTAACCACCACTTCAATTTTATCGATCTCAAATTAGGATCACAAATACCCCTTTATATTTCAATATATTTCAAAACTTTAAGTATCCAACGTTTCAAACTAAATTTTTATTCAATTTAGTTCCTAAATAATAAATTCAAATTTGGTTCAACCTAAATTTTCACTTTAATTCAATTTAGTTTCTAAATAACAAATTCGCTATATTGATTTCAAATACAAATTCGAATCTCAAAATTTACCATTTAAATTCCAATATAGTTCTAAGCTTTAAAAATTTAAATGTTCAATTTAACCGTTTCATATAGATCTCGATTTAACCTCATTTGTCTTGAAATACTTCCTCATTTGATTTAAGATTATTTAATTAACCTTAAATTCCATTTTCTCAATATTTTCTTTAATTTACTTAAACGTGAAATGTGCATTTAATCGCTTAAATCAAAAATCTAGTTATAAAATCCTACCTTTTTTAAAATTTTCCATTTAAAAATTTTAGATCGATTTAATTAAATAAATCCTCATTTAGATACCATTTAATAAACTCAAATTTATCTCCCCATCTTAATTTATCCCAATTATTTCAAAAATCTATTTGAAATATAATTTACATAAATATTAACATAGTTTATATATTAAATCAAACTTAATTAAATTAAATTTTATTAAACATATATATATAGAAATTTAAGAATTAACATTTATTAAGACCATATATTTCTTTCCAAAAAAAAAGAATTTATTTCCAAAATATTTATATATGAACCACGGTGTCTGTATATATCCCTTATCATCTGGTCAAATGTTACGGATATTTATCCTTTAAATCTGTACACTAAATATATACGGGTGGATATCATTCCAATCCGTAATCCCAAATTTAATTAAATGAAAATCGCTTGGGTCTATCATTTCAACCCATAACGAAATTCTCCTATTCTAAAGTCTGTTCGGGTATGTATCATTTCAACCCATAGTGAATTCTAAACCACAGGGAACTTGCAGAGTGATAACAGATAAACAAAATATAGCAGGATATGATAATAATATACAACAGGAATATATCATCAGTAATTAAATAAAGTATAAACAATAGGATATGGTGTCATATCCCGTAGGCGAACAGATACATGTAATAGCATAAATATAACAATTTAAATAACTACAGCAACATATTTCAATTGTCGTTTCAATTGAAATCAAATTTAATAAATAAAAGAATGTAAATCGTGAGTGATTGCTCACCTTTCGAGCCTAGAGGAAAGGGCAGAATGAGAAGAGAAACGAATCCAAGCACAGATTTCGAAGCAACGCAATATTGGCAAGAATTTTAACGATCAAAGCTGATAAAGAGGAATAGACGAATTTAAATCAAAACGGGATCGAAGACGATGACTGATATAAGTGGATTTATATATATATATATATATATATAACTATTTACATATATAAATCATATTCTAACTTCAAATACATTTCAAATTTTAGATATACATATATTAAAATCATTGTCTTAAAACAAAACATATATATATTAAAACAAAGCACCCATGTTCACAAAAATCAAATCTATACATATACGTATTATATTTTAACCAGTGCCTAAATTATACAGTAAACCTATACCCTTACTTTATAAATATATAATATGATACACAGTGTCATTTTTAATATATATCCTAAGCCCAAACAGGTGTACGTTACATTATTTATATGTACTTCCCTACAAATAAACAAGTCTTATAACTATTTAAACATGATAGTATGAGAACATCATGTTATAAATCAGATAACTTATATTACATATTAACCAAATAACTTTATAAAATTTTATACTTTATTAACTTATAACTGCGGCATATATACACCCTTTAAATATACACACTATATACAACAGAGCATAAAACACTTATGACAACAAGTTAAAAACCCATATGTTTTAAAACGTATGGCAGACATCAACGATATTTTTAAAAATTAAACAATGTTGATATAATGACTTAACTAAATATAAGTACATAACTCACGTAAACTATTTATACTATAACATAGAACACTGTAACATATATGCAAGCCGACCGATAGTTTATATAAACCACAAAATATACTAATAAAAATAAATATATATACATACTTCTTTTAGAGCCGAGCAACGCTAGAACACCGCTGAGACTGGACGAGGCAAGACTGGATGATGAGGCCGCTGTGGGGAGAAAGGCTCGGCCACGGCTGAAGGGTGTTAGGTGGCACGGCAGGCAAGGGGAGATGTGTAGGCATGCGGAGGGTCGGAGAAGCAAGTGGAGATGGCATGGCTATGGCTGCCGAATAGAGGCAGGGCGGAGACATGGACAGTCGGCCGGTGGTGAAGGAAGGCCGTGATGTGAGGCCGAGCATGGGTTGCTCACGGTGAGGCTTGGAGGGGGTTGGTTATGAGGAGGGGAAGGGCGGTTCGGGTTGCACAAAAGAGGATGGAGGAGGAAAGCTGACGGGTCGGTGATGTTCGGTTGTTTGACCGTGCTTGGACGGTGATGGGTGGATCTGGGTTGTCAGGTGAGATGGGTCGGAGCGTGGTGAGTCGGAGTCGGTGGTGTTGGAGGCGGTGGTGGAATAGAGCTGAGGTGGGATGGAGCGGCAGATCTACTGCTGAGTAAGTGGAGGATGGTTGCAAAGCTCGATGGAACTGGCGGTAGGTGATGGACGTGGGTTGACTTGGAGAGGGTGGCAGCTAATAGATGGAAGGACGGGAAAAAAAAAGAGGAGATGGGGAGAACGGCTAAAAGATGGTGAGCAAGGACAAATATAAGAAGGGGAAGAAGATGAATGCATACAGTTGTTTATAGAAAAGAATTGTAAAATAAAGGAACCGTGAAAAAGAAGCTAGTGAAATGTAAGCCAATAAATAAAAGAAATAGGAGTGGCAATGGTCTCCTGAAATTCAACTAAAAGCAATTCTGATTTGTTGTTTGGACCGCAAGTTTTCAAATTCGAAACCAAAAGAAACGCAAATGAAACTTAGGAATGAATGAATATATACTTAAAAGTAACGAAATTTATAACAATGGTCACCCAGTAATCCAGCTAGAAATTTAAAGAAATAAAATAAATGTAGTGAAATAACGTATGGCATTTTATACGTTTCCAAACTTTTGAAATGGCATGGGATGGCAACATCTGTACACTGATTGAGAAGCTAATAAAGCAATTTATTTCATTGCTTGGGACTCCGGTTGAAGTTTTGGAAGGCAAAGCCAAGTTAACGGTCAACATTTAAAGGTACTGTTACAACGAATATTTTATTGATTCTGTCGTGTACCAGACCTCAAAATACAAAAATAAATGTACTGTTGAGATCAGCACGATGAGACAATCACAACGGTACACATATATTAGTGATATGATCATCCGATCAAAAGTCGATTATCGGCACACAAAAATGCTGTTAATCTGTCAGAAATAAGGTAAACGGAGCAGTAGACGTCCAAATTTGGAAAAACGAGGGATGACGTCTCACTCAGAAGCGGATTTAGAAATTTTCTATAGAAAAATATTCAGTCTTGAAAATAAATTTATTATCAGCAATTATTAGCTAGCTTGAATTTAATAGAATTACAAAATAAACAAACTTTCATAAAATAAATTGAAAATTTATCATTTGCTATATTTAATTATACGTAATCCATATATTAGCTTTTTATTTGCAAATTAATTTATTTAAAATTTCACCAAAATCCAATTAAATACGTAAATAAAACAATTAAAATTTATTAAAATCTTACAGGTCGTTACAATTTTGGAAGCTAGGTTGATGTATCAAACAAGCTGAGTTGCTGCATTTCTCTTTCTATAATGTTTCTTATATATCAATATTATCAACTCTTATAATTAATTCATCCTAATCTTTGGTTTTATAGTTTTAGGAGCTTCGGTTTATTATTCACACAATTCATTAAATTTTATAAACTAATGCATTAAATAACACATATCATTTATTTATTCCTCTCTTCTCGATTCATTCTATTTATTCTATCATAAAAATGGTCGAATATATAAATTTTTATCTCCTATTTTCTCATTTAATTTTGACCCAAGTACTGAACCCTCCATAATTTAAGTCCATATTTTATAAAGTAATTGTATTTTTGGTTGAGTAGTTTAATAGATACTTACTTATAATTTATCAATAACAAATGGTTCTTTTTATAATTGTTATGTGGAGAAATTGACTTTTATAATAAATTGTATTTTAGAAGCTATTTTGATGTATTAAACTAGACGAACTTTAACATTCTATCCGTGATACTCTTTTCATTAATGTTCCTTTAATATCAATACTATAAACTCTTATACTTAATTCATATTATATTTTAGGTAATTTTTCCTTCAGTGCTTTCCTTTTTTATTAACATAATCCACAAACATCTATAAATTAATAAGTAAAACATGTCATTTATTTATTCAACTTTTGCTAAACTATTATATTTATTTATTATATACAACATTGAGTACATGTCTTTCAAATGGATACATCCATTCATATTGCACAAGACCTTAAAGATGTGCTTCAAATGGAAGATGAACAGGTAAATGCTCCATTACATTAAAGAAACCCAGAGGAAATATTTTCTCCTGTTTACAGAGCCGTATAGGAACTTTTTTCTTCAAGTGTACGTTGACGATCAACTTTCAACATGAACAAAACTCCTTATAAAACAAATTAAGTTGGGTTACAACCGTCCAAACTTTTGTGGGCAATAGTTCTTCGAAAGTGATGGGTAACAAATGTTCCATCATTACATGACAATCATGACTTTTCATCCCACTCAGTTTACCACTCTCATAGTCGACACATCTATGAAGATTAGAGGAAATCCCATCAGGAAATCTTAATCCTTCCACCCACTTTAACAGTATTTTAACTTGGTTGCTGTCTAGCTCATAGCATGCCTTGGTTTTTTCTGTCATTTGGCTTCATATGAAGATCAGGACAATTGCATATTTCTTTATATCACATTTGATTTCAAATCGTCTTTAGTTTTTCCTTTAACATTCAAAACCGTGCTAAATACATTATCGAACATATTTTTCTCATTGTGCATCAAGCCGGTAGTATGACGAATTAGGAGATTATTCAAATAAGGAAATTTCCAAAATATACTTTGTTTGCACTAATTATAATGGTCGATTTACCTTGAATTTCCATTTATTCCAGTTTCATGTATCTTTGGATAATCTTTTACAAGGTCATAAATATCTTCGCTTGACCAAATCGTTGGTGCTCGCAAGTTCTCAAGTCTATTACTTGTAAAGTTTTTTCTAATCTTTTCTAAAAGAATGATTAATATGAAGAAAACACCGACGATGGTCAAACCACGAAATTTTCTTCCCATGCGGTAAAGAAAATCCTCGTGTTTCTTCCATGCAATAAGAACAAGCTAGACGACCAGCCATACTCTAATCCGAAAGCATTGCATACGTAGGAAAATCGCTTATAGTCCACAACAGAGAAGCGAACATAATTTTTTAAAATGTCGTATGTTTCAACATCTTCACACCACAATGTGTTCAACTCTTCAATCAAAAATTGTAAATACACGTCGATTTCTTGTGTCGAATCGTCACGGCCAGGGATGACAATAGTGAGAAACATATAGGCGTTTTAATACACATCCATAGAGGTAAATTGTAAGGTGTAACGATTATAGGCCAAGATGAATACCTTGAACCAAATTGATAGAATGGTGAAAATCCATCGGTACATAACTCAAGTCTAACATTACAGCTCTCTACTGCGAAGAGGGGTATGTCTTGTTAAAATGCTTCCATGCTTGTCCATCAGCGGGTGTGTTAATGTACCTTCTTCCTGTCTTCTCATATAGTGTCATCTCATATGATGTACGGTTATAGAAGATGCATATAACCTTTGAAGCCTTGGAGTGACAGGAAAGTGATGCATACGCTTGTATAGAACTTTCTTTCCCTTCTTTTTTCTTGGTTTGTATCTGATTGCATGTTTTACAATTTCTAAGATTGATATCTTCTTTCCAAAATAACATATAATCATTCAAGCATATATATATATATATATATATATATATATATATATATATATATATTGATGCATCAAACCAAAACCAGACAGAAGTTCTTTCACTTCATAATGATTTTCGCACATTAAATTATCAGGTGGCATATGCCGTTTTGCAGCTTGTACTATAGCTGTAAACCCGGCTTCTATGAAGTTGTATTCTGATTTCACCGCAGTGTATTCTAAAGTTACAGATAGTTGAGTGCCGCTTGTACAACCATCCGAAAGTGGTTTCTTAGCAGAATCCAATAATCATGAAAAATAATTCTCTAATTTTTGGATCTTCTTCGACATTAACATCGTTACCATCAACTTCAATAGTAAGGAACATTGAGTGTGCTGCATCTTTAGCCATATCTTCTATGCGATTCATCAGAACAATTTCAATATCCACCTCCTCCTTCGAATGTACGGGAATAGGTGCTATAAATTCTCCATGATGATCTCACACCAAATAATTCGACATGAAACCATATTGGCGCAAATGAACAATTACCATATCCGGTATCAAATGCTTCAATAATTTGCACCTACTACATGGACAATGAATTTCTTCGTCGTTTCAATTATTACTTAAAGCGAATTCAATAAAGACGTGTACGCCGTTTTCAAAATATTCAGTTATTGAGCCTCCAATTTCTCTTCTTTGTTGGTACATCCAGCTCGTATCGATAAAATATTTGATCATTTTTCCTACTATAGAACATAAAAAATGTTGGATTTTGAGTTTTGGTTGCTCACATGACACAACGATTCATGAATCTACGACTACTACAATAACATGACTCAACGACTCAAAGTATGGTTCGTATAGTCTATATATTTTAACTAGGGTCATGAAATATATATATATAGAGTCTAGTCAAGTTGGTTTGTTAAGATCTTTCCTCAAGAATCATCACTCTCATTCACATACACAGATACACATGCACTTGATTTAAAAGCGTCGCTTTCTAATATAAAATGCATGTAGGTTTCACTGAAATACACAGTTCAGTCGACTGAACTGTATCCGTCAATCAATTGAACCTGTTTTTAAAATTTTAAAAAACACAAGGACAATTCGACTGACTTTGATCGTTTAGTCGACGAAGTTTGTGCATTTTAACATATACGTGCATGTTTTTGAATTCAGTCGACTGAAAGATCAAGGTCAATCCATTGAATCCTGTAACTGTCATTTTTATTGAAAAGACACTTCGTTTCTCAATGCTTGTCTTCTCCTCGAATGTTGCAACCATTGCCTTTCGTAGAGAACTTTTTACCAGAGGTTGCAATTTATGATTTACTACAAATCACTCACGTTTCATTGATCAATTAACTTATTTTTCTTATCTCCATGATCTAACGTGCATCACATTCTAGAATATATTGCTTACATAAGTTCATACATTCGTTGCTTAAAATCTCACTTCCACATCTTATAAGCAATTCTAATCTTCCTATTCTTCGTACATGCACAATCATACACATTACTCTTGAGGAAAAGATTATAGGAAGGGTGTACGTTATCGATTTATCTGTGCTATTCAAGAGCATACTCAGTCAAAAACAACTTTACTACTCATATTAGAAGTCCTGTTCGATTGCTCAGGCGGTAGAAGTCCTATTCGGTTACCTAGGCGGTATAAGTCTTGTTCAGTTTTTCAGGCGGTGTAATTCCTTTTCCTTCGGGTTAAGTGAGGGCTGCTAATTTAAATTCTAGAAGGAGTCTAGGACTGGACGTAGAATGGGAAGTTCGAACCAGTATAAAAATACCTAGTATTATCTTTACTTGACCGCTTTTACTATTATATTTTATTCCGCACACACATACACACATATATACTATTAGCTTATATTCCATATTGCACGATCCTATAGCTTAGCCACTTTCAAAAACATATTAATCATTTATGTATTGACATTTTATTTTTCAATTAAATCATCCATTTTAATTTTCGCAAAAATATACTAGCGATAATTAATATACTGGGTGTAAATCGGCCTTAGGTTCCTCGCACCAAAAAAAAAGGTTAATGATACAATCAACCAAGGAATTCTTACTTATTTGATCACTAAAAAATATTGAATCGAAGTAACTAAAACTTTGAAAAAAATATATATATATAGGGATAAACCCTATATATAACTAATATATATCTACTATCACATATACATTTGTTTCTTTCATAACGGAAACCGCCTGGATTTTTTATTGAATCATATTCTAGAATAATTCGTCGAAGAATATACAGGAACTGTAGCTGGACTTATAGACATTACATATAGACATATATCTAGTGTGATCTCCATAAACCATCCTTCGTAATATTGTCCATCTTCCCTTTTAGAACTCTTGTCATATATACATATGGATTTCTTATTTCTATCTATATATGTATATGTTACCGAACCAAGTATATTATTCTATTTTATTTTATTTTCAAACGGACTTACACAAATTATTTTATGAATATAATCTACAATTTTCAGGTTGTTGTTTTACACTTTGATGGTTGATCATTCTACTTCACATTACAAACATAGTAGTTATTATATTTTGTAAATCAAAGAAAAGTAAATTCATATTTCCAAATGGAAGGCACAAAAGGAAACAGTCATATTCAATTGGTTTCAATCATGACACACATATAAGAATTCAATTGGTTTCAATCAAAACACCAAAGATTATATTTGGAAAACACATTGACTTAGAAAATAACAATTAACACCAAATACACTTGGATGTAACTAATTTCCCGTAGAAAATGTTATGATAACAAGTAATTATTCTCATCAATGCTAAACTTTAAACTACTATTTGGAAGATCATTCATTCAACGCGTTTAGAACTAGATTCCTTATCATTATGTAACTAAGTGCGCTCAAGCATCTAAAATTATAATAAAATAATAGTAAAACTAGAGCCTGTATGTTATTTAAGTTAATTATAGGTGCCACGAGTTTTATTAGAGATATATGACATGCATTGTTTAAGCTTCTAATATCGGTGTAATAAAAGAAATGTACACCCCTAATTTACCGCATTTCAACAAAAGACATTGTTAACCAAAAACATAAGATCAAATTTGTATGAATTTCAGAGAAATAAATCAAACCCAATTAAAACATATGCCAAAAAGAAAGGTTCTCTAAAAAAGGGAAACACAATAACCATAATGGCTTCTTAAGTACAAAAGAACGCAAAGCCAAACAGTAGGCAAAAGAAAATTTAATTTGGTAACGGGCAGGGGTCGCGCAGACGCATTCCCCTAAAGCAACAAATAATGATGTCCACTCATCCACTTGGGAAGAAGGTAGCCCATCACATTTCCATAGTGCAATGGAAATCACTAGGCTAGGACTGGGCCTTGATGATCGCCCACAGACCCCATCCAGGTAAATAAGGAAATCGATTGCACTACATGAACTATTTGTTACTTGTTAAGGCCAGCCATTCTGTTCTTCCCTTTTTACTTGTATAATATCCGAACTAAAATAGTATTTTAAAGTTTGCATTGATGAATGATCTTCCAATGTGCAATTTCCCATAGGAAATGTAATGATAATGTGTAATTATGATAATGTTTACTTTATTAATTTCCAATGAAAACATGTTGAGAAAATGGAAAAATAAAACACCAAACAAACCTTATAATAATATGTTGGACGACCCGAGTCAACGTCCTCATTTGTTTTTACGGGCCCTGAGAATTTCAACCATTTTAATTTTGCCGGCATAATTGTCGCTTTAGTTCACTATATTCATTTCTACAACAAAATTTATACACATATTAGGAGTAATCACAAGCCTTAGCACAAAGAAGATTTGAGTAAATAGAACTTCACATAGCAAATACAAGGTGTCAATCATCTTTAAATCTAATTTTTACCGAAAATGCACATATTTTAAAGAATTGTACAACAAGCATAAGGAGTGCACCGTATAGCTAATGCCAAAAAAGACAAATTCTTTAAAAATCCAATTATCAACTTCTTTTACCTCTTTTAATTCTCAAGTTCAATCCTAAGGCTATTAAGAGATGATATAATTTTCGTTCCCATTGATGTAGTTGTTATACTTGTAATTTTTTTTAGGTGAATATACGATTTAGGTGCTCCAAACCCAATGGCTCAAGTTCTAACCAAGCATTGAATGCTGATTCTAATACACAAAAACGATAGCCAAGTTCAAGAATAGAAAGCCATATGAATTAGAAAATTATGTAATGTTATCAACACATTTAAGTCGAGAACAAAAAATCATACCATAGTAATTGTACCCAAGAGGCCCTTTTAGTAGCTGCATCAAGCTCGTCTTCAGTAACAAAGCAATATGTACCCCCAAATAGGGTTTTGTACAATTGCAGATAATCAGTTACCAGACTAGTAGTATGACAAAACGCCAAAATCAAGTTCAATGGATTCCATCTCTCCCGACTTGATATTAAAAGTGCATTCACGCACCAAACTATTGAACCATTTGAAAGAGCACTATATAGAATAGAATAAAAAACATTAAATAGCATAATCATCATAATTTGCAGTTAACGGTACTAATTTTCTTCTACATAATCCCTCGAAGATCCTAATGTAAAGGTTGTAAAAGTTGGTGTGATAAGGTGTAGCAAAATCTAGAGTCAGTTAAGGCGGTTTTTTATATTTAAGCCTGGGGAAAAAAATAACCACATCTTAGAACTCACCTTACCAATATTGCAAAATGTTAGTCGTCACAACTTCATACCCAACCTAAAATGTAATGCGTGCTATTAGTGGATAAGGTCATTAATAATAACTTATATAAAGAAAATCAAATGAATACTGAGAATCCCTCAATATAACAAAGCAACTACATGAAACTATAATCTGATGACAATATAGTGAGAAGATTTGTACTGCCAAGAATTTGGAAAGATACACTGCTGCGCAGTTCTGTGATTTTTCTAAATATATTTCACTGACATAAGATCAATGAAGTTGGATTACTGCAATAATTGATAATTATTTTAGAAGTGCAAGGAAATCATTAATAAACATCTAGCTCAATCATTTGATAGTTACAAAAGTGCAGTAGCAGGACAATTTTAGTATAACATATGGATTCTGGTTCAATAAGGATCCATGGCTTATGTTTATCAAAGACCCCACCCTTAACTACAATAGGAAATTTGATTAACTTTCAATAATTAATTACTAAATTCATTTTTATCGATATGATTATTATCACTTTATCATATTTTCAAATTGATAAACTTGTATCATCTTTGAGGCTAATTAAATAAAGATATAGAAGATGTCTAATTTAAAAATCAAATCGATACAAGCACACGAGGTATATCATTAACAAATAAGTATAGTCATTTTACGAGAAATATTAGGGTCCATGCCAAAATATCTAAGTCAATAGTTTCAAGCATGTTTTCCGAAAGCATGTTTTCTAACATAGACCCTTCTTTGACAAGAATAACTTCCCTTACCTATGGTAAGAAAACCAGGTTAAGCAACTAAAACTCAACCATACAGCCTTTACAACATATAACTATATGGAGATATGCAAGAAAAGTCATTTACAGTAATTAAAGTTTAAATTGTTTATATTTTAAGATGTTAAGTTTACATTTTATTTTAGCTATATTTATGCATAACGGTAGAACATAACAATAAGATGAACATTTTGTTCTTTGGGTCACTGCTTGTGTCTTGGACAGTCTTTTGGAATTGTTAAAAGGCCACTTAATATGTGACTTTTTCCAAACTTCTGGTATCACTTATCTCCGTAACTTTTCTTTTCTCTCACTCATCAAAACCTTTAAATACAAAATAAGATTTTACATTGAACGATTCAACTCATTTTTGACCAAAAAGCACTAACAACATAGGATTTAAATAGGTCCGGTTGTTGACATGATTATTCATGCAATACCTAATAATTTTATACTATCAGCTCCAAAATAATGGATGCAAGGATATCCATTTTAACTTATAAGTAATTTTATCAATCAGGCATGCTTATTAAGCTTTTAACCTTAAATTTAGCACCAAAAGCTTCTCGATATATAGACCATATCCTTCGAATCATGTGCAAAGACCAAATAAGTGAATTTAAAAGTATTAGAAATGAAAATCAAGCACATAACATGTAACGACCCAGAAAATTTTATTAATTAAAATTTGAATATTTAATTAATTTTAAATATTAATAAGTGAATTTATAAGTCAAGTAAATTTTATTCGAATAATTGGATTTAATTGGATAATTAAATCGATAATTTAATATGTTAAATTATGGAAATAATTGAAAATTGGGTTAAATATGATTGAAAATGATTTGTAAAATTTTATTTTATCATGTTGAAGTTAGAATGATATTTTAGAACTTTTAAAATCGAATTAAAAGTTAATTTGTGAAAATTGAATATTTTAATATTTAAATCGACTAGTGAAAATAGTCAATTTTTGAACAGTCTCAGAATTGAACGAAACTAGTTTCATTGGATCCGTAATAGTTAGTTATTACCAGATTTCAATTTTCGTAGCAATCGGAGTTATCGTTTGATCGTGGCAGCTCGAAACGCATCGAATTGTTTTTAATATTAATTTGGCGAGTTAAAATAGCCATTTTTCAAAAAGTCTCGGATTTCGACGAAACCAGTTTCATCGGATCCGTAATGTGATATTATTGTAAGGTTTCAAATTTCAAGTCAATTGGATTTACCGTTTGTCCGGTACAAATTAAAACGCCTAGAAAATCGTTTAAATCGGTTTAATTCAAATTGATCGTTTATTGCCATAACTCGCACAGATGTCCGAATTAGCTTTCGAAACCTGTTCCATTGTGTCCGGAACGTGGGGTAAACCATAGAAATGCTGGTTACGGCGCGTGAATCGGAGTTCGGAATTCCCAGATGAATAGTGTTCGAAAATTCTCTATAAATAGAGAACCTCTCACAAAAAAATAAAATAAAAATATCAAAACCCTAATCTATATGCACAACCGCCACTTTCTAAACCAAAGGCCAGAAACTCACGATCTTTCCCCCTCAATCTCTCCCAATCTACAAACAATTAGAAGAAGTGATCAACTACAAAGATGAAGAGCATCCCGAGAGCTTTCAATCTATACGGTGATGATGGGGTATGGCGCGACGTGGAGGGAGCTAGGGGCGTGCATGCGTGGCCGTTCATCTTCGTGCACGCGCATAGGTTGGGGGGCCGAACTTCAAATCGTGGATGGTGAGGGTAGCTCTTGCGAAGGGCGTTCGCATGGAGGTGGTTTGATGAAGTTTCGTCGAGCGTAGGTGGCGTAAGGTGAAGCCCTAGTTCTATGATCATGGGTTCATGTGCGTGTTTGATTCCTGTAGGTTGCGCGTGAAGGAGATGGGGGTGTTGCACGGCCAGATCTGAAGGAAGAAAGGAATGGATGGTGGATGATAGCTGTAGGTTAAAAATGTAAAATAAATTGTTGTAAATTTAAATTATAAATTCGTGTAACTTCATATTATCATAACTTTTTCATACGAGGTCGAAAACGCGCGAAACCAGTTGCGTTGGAATCGTATGGACGAGCACTAGGCGATGGAGTTGAATTGGATTCGTTTGGAGTTAGTGAGAATTTTGGGTAAAATTAAACGCGCGTTTAATTTTATTCGAAATAAATCGCTAAAACGAAAATAAAATCAAGGTGAGAACTTCTCACTCAATCGAATCAGTTTCAATTTTATTTTAAATAGTTAGATTTAAAATACTTGAATGCATGTTTGAATGATGATTGTTATCTATTGATTGTTAAAATAGACATTATGCGCCGTTAGTAAGCGGATGTTATTATTAAAAACATATACCGCGAATATTTCATAAACAGTGAAATTGGTATTATATATAATATCAATATATATATATTGGCATATGTATATATTGCAGTTGTTGATTTCCCGCATTTGTTTAGCGGATGAGACCCTATTGCGCCGTCTATTAAGCGGATAATATTTTAAATCCCATATACCGCGATAATTTCGTACTGGAGCGAAATTGGTATTGTGCTAATGTTTGTGGATGCAGGAAACAGGTTGGAGGGATCCAACTGGATTCCTCAACAGTTTTTATTTGATTTCAGATATTTTGATATTTGATGGATTATCATATACGATATATGATATCGTTGTAGTCGTGATTGACTATTTGGTGTGTAGCATCATTGGACCAAATTTGGAATTTTAAAATGATTTTAAAAGTGATTTTTTTGAAAATATACTATATTTTTAGAATTGATCCATTTTAAATAATTAAACGCTTTAATTTTTAAAGTTATAAAAATTATGATTTTGAGAAATATAGTTGAAAGCTGATTTTTGAGAAATATGGATTAATGATTTTATAACATAGTTTAAATCGGGATTTTTGAATATATTATAAAAGTTTAAATATAGGATTTATGAAGTTTGATTATTTTATAAGTCAAAAGGATGAAATTATAAAGGGATTTAAAGACGTTTTAAAAGAATAATATAAATTGATTTATATTAAGAGATTTATAAATGGATATTTATAAATTGAAATATTGACATTATAAAACGAGTTTTTATAAGTGTTTGAATGAAGTAAAAATAGATTGCATATGTGATTGGAATTTATAAAATTATAAATGGTGAAGTTATAAATGAAATTTATAAATAGTAAGATTTATAGATTTTGTGAAGTTATTTAAGAATATACTTGGATAAATAAATGAATCTTATAAGTTATAAGATTTATAATTTGGGAAGTCTTTAAAAGAACGATTTTGTAAAATAATCGTTTTATAAGCATTTGACTTATAATATGAACTTTTAGTTTATAATTGAGTTATAAACTGGAATAGGTTAATAAAGGAATTTATAAAAGGAATTGATATAAAGTAAATAGAAATAGAATTTATAAACGTTCTTTTATAAATTCGCAAACGACTTATTTTGATAAGTAAATTGTTATAACTTATTAATGGAGTTATATTCACGTTTTTGACTGTGAATAATCTTTTGAAATAAAATGAATAAAAGGATGAAATTTGTTAACGTAATATATTCACGTTTTTGAATAGTGAATAATATGTTAAAGAAAATGTTTAGAATGTGATATTTTAAACAGAATTAAAACGACCTAACGATGTTTTAAATATGTTGAGATTCGAAACCATAGATTTCAACATTCATTGTTGAAATAGACGTTTTCGAGAAATAGAAGGAAATGGTGGACTATAACACTGTTGTTATAGTAAATGATTTCCGAAAGGAAATGGTTCGAATAGTATTGGGATTTATATATCTATTTAATTTCGAATCCCTATACTAGTGATTTTGGGTTGTCGTAACGATGTTTTACGCAACATTCGTTTTGGCCCAAATAAATATGTTTAAGAGAATGATTTCCTTAAAGAATGAAATATATACTTAATTCGATTTAAGTATATTGAATATTTTCCAAGGTTGAAAATAAAAAGATTTGTGAATCACTTATGAATAAATAAGCATGGGAATGTTTTCCAATATGAAGTGAATATTTAGAATTTATCTTTTTGGAAGATAAATTGAAAATGAATAATTGAAATCGTATATTCATGAATATTTTGGAATATAAAATTCAATATGGAATTTATAAATGAAAAGTGGAATTTGTTTAAAAGTAAATATTGATTTATTTTAGAAGTGTTGAAAATTATATATCTTGTAAAGATATTTTGGAAAATAAATAATTTGGAAAATTATTTGGAATCTGGTGATGTGTGCATATCAATTGATAGTTCAATAACCGACTATCAATATTTCCCTTTGAATGGGTATTTGATGTGATTTGTTTGAATTTGGATGCCACACTTATTTTTGAATAAGCGCTCACTATTCGGGTTAACCGGGAAAGGACCATGGGGTCGTATAACCCATTCCGAATATGTGATACGTCGTTGTGAATTGCATTTGAAGATCGGTGTTGAAGACCGGATATTTGCGAGAGCGATAGGATGACCTATCGATTGACTCTGCACCGAGTTGCTCCAGTATAAAGTTCTCCATATGTGATGGGGAATCCGATCAGGATTGTGGATATCCGGATTGCAAGGACTTCTTTGTAAGTGCCTTCGGTTCTGTTCGAGCCCGGAACAGACTTGTATGGATAGTATGCCTGACATTACAAGTTGAGATATAAAGCCGATTTCTTTCAAATATATTTCTGTTGGTGGCGGAGAATTTATTCTCTTAGCTTAACACCCTTCTCTGAGACGTACGAGCTCAGAGGTTATATATTTGAAGGTTATCAGCAATATATTCCCAATTTGGTAATGTGACATGCTGAGTGATGCTGAAATGATCATTGTGTTGATTATTTGTGATAGGATCATTTATTTGATCGTCTATCTTGGTGATCATTTCTATGATCATTTGTTGACCCAAAGCATGGCTTTTGTATAAAGTATGTTTTTGTGGACGAGACTTCGTCGAGCCTCACACCTCGGAAATGGTCAAAACAGGAAAGATGCGGCAAGGTTATGAGGGGTAGTGCCCTTTAGGATATGTGCATTTCCTTCTGGAAAAGGGTGGCATCATGGTATGGAGCCCAGATACTTACTCATGTTGAAACACTTTATTATTATGATTGTGTGAATTGATTAGAGAGCTCTCGGATAAAGGTCCCAAAGGACCGGGGGATGGCATATTCGGTCAGTTATTACTCAGTTAGGGGTAACCCGGCCTTGTGTTGGCAGAGATCCGGTTTGGTTCTCGGGGATGTCCATCCAGAGGCATTCTCATGTGGCAATGGGAAGTTCCTTGGCCTGACCATTTGTTGGAAATCCAAAGAAACAATACGAAACTTGTACGGTTTTAGTTGTATAACCTGCTATGGAATGTAGCGGTAACCTGCTATTGAACATAGTTAGCTATAGTGGGCATAGTTCGAAATGTCTATGCTGGCTAAGATTTATATTCTACTTTCGAAATGAATTTTTCTCTACACTATGCACTAGTAATAATATCAAATGTTCTTTTAAATGCGTATCAAGCATCTTTGACTATCATAAGGAGAAATCTCCTCCGATTCTGCATTTGCATTGTGTGTGTGTGCGGGAGGCCTTATGGTAGTCTCATTTTTAAAAGCATTGCGAATTGACTTTAAAAATATTCTTCTATTTTGATTTAAAAGATAAATAAACTGTTTTGAGTTCTCACACCAGTCACATGACTGACTCGGAGTTTATTGTTTTCCTTCCTAAACTCTGGGTGCCCACCAATTTTCACACGGGCAGTCAAGAGTTAGGTTTATCAGGATATTCTGGATATTCTGGAGTTGCTGGAGGCAAGCTGGATGGCATTGCGTATTACTACTATATAGTTTTTTTTTTCCGCTGCACTGTTTGTTGTTGTTGTTGTACACTCTGATGATATGATGTAATGAAATGTGATGTAATGTAATAACTGATATAGTTCTTTGTTTAAAGATTATTCATTTATTATTATATGTTGTTCCGCTGCGAATTGTGAGATTCTGATGTTGTTCAGTTATTGTTCTGTTGTTTTCTTTCCGTTCTATTTTCTATTTTCTTTTCCCTCTATTTTCTATCTTCTTATCTCTTCTTCTACCTCTTTTCTTTTCTTAAACCATAACATTTCGGGTTTCCGGCGTTCGATTTCTCGGCAGTCGATAAAGTGAGTATCGATGTTGAATTTTCGAGAGTCGAAAATTTTCGGGACGTTACATTTGGTATCAGAGCTTATGGTTAAGCGACAACCATGGTTCTGTTGGGTATTACTCATTAGAGATAGAGTCAGTAATGCTCTAGAATGAGTTTGAGTGTAATAATAGCTATGAGAGCGTATTTGTTAATGAATATATAAAATTGTTTTTTATTGTGATGATTGGTTTATTGAGTGGCATATGAACTTTCGTCAGCGCGGTCTGCAAAACTATGCCGAAGGGGTTTCTAAACACTTGAATAGAACAATTCGACACAATATTGTTTTAAATTGGGTAAATGAAATAATTTTACCTTGATTATATTTTTGTTTATAAAGATATAATTTTTCAGAATTATTAAAGTGTATATAAGTTGATGTTTAGGTTGTTTGAATAATCTAAATAAAAGAATAATTGTATAAGCAAAAGAATTATAAGAATTGAATTATAATTAAAGTGATTTACAATTGTGAAATAAACTTATATATATAAGAAGTAAAACTATATGAATATATTTATAAATATGATTTGAAATAAAAAAAGAAAATGAATTTAAAGTTAAATGGAATATAACTTAAGAAATTGAATTGAATATGTGAATGGAATGTTAATCAATTAAATTAAGTTGATATGGAATAATGAATATAAGTGTTAATTCATTAAAATCTAATGTTATGGAAAGTTGAATAGTTGAATGAAAATCAATCTAATTAAACCAATTGAAAGCAAAGGAATTTGGTTGTAATGAATATACATTGACTGTTATATGGTTGTTAGTTGATTGATTTTATATAATTCATTAAGTATTAATGAAATTGGAAGCTAAAGTAATTGAAATTCAATTGGAAGTTGAATGAATCTTAAATAAAATTGAATTTGATTTGGAAGTGAACCAACTTGAATATGAATTAGTGAATATAAACTAATTGAAAATGAATGTTAGTAAAAACATCCACTGTTAATGAATCCAATGTGATTTAAATTGAAAACCCAATTCATTGAATATAAATGAGAATATGAATGAATATTTATTGGTTGGATGATAGTTGGTTGATGGTTGAATATATTGCTTTTGTTTCATTTGCTATGTTGACATATATAGTTATTATGTTGCTATATGTTGTATATCGATACTATATTCATATATGCATACTCTCATGTTGTTTGTTGAGTGTTTAGTAGGTGCGGATCGCGTTAGCTTCGCATTTGGAGCTCGCTTTCGCGCTATATTAGCCGTATATGCTTGCTAATAAAATATAAGGTACATATCTCGGATTACATACCGTACTTTTACACTTTTTTCCCTTCGGGATGCCTCATTACTTGATGAGATGTATATTTGTGATATATGTAACGACCCATAAAGTTTTGTTAATTTTTAATGGTTTTATTTAGCGTACTTAATTAGATTTTTGAGAAATTTTAGATAATAATATCGTGAAACAAAATTTTTCATTCTAAATCCAAATATAATAAATTTAATACACATGCGTTTCAAACATATATATATAAAAAAAAAATCAAACTTACATTTATTAAAATCAAACATACATATAAGATAATATAATAAATTATAATATAGTATAGTATAACTGACATGCCTAAATGTATATGTCTTAATAACTAACGCATAAAGTTCCTATACGTATATATCATTATACTAATAAAAAAATCAAACTCCCTGTTAATAAATATTTCATATTTGTAAATAATTTCAAATTCTCACTTTTACGTGATAAACCTACTAATAAAGAAGAAAAGTACATATTGAATAGTAGTGTGCTCTACTGCATGCACTGACACATTCTATTAAAATAAATTGTTCAAGGTAACGGTACCTTTAATTTTGACTTTATTTCTCCCGTTTAAAAATTTGAACGTGATATCCATTCAAGCTATTAATCGCCTTAATTGGTCTAAATCAGTGGGTAGCTATCATTTTTTCCTACCGTTCAAATTTTTATTTTCTTTAGTAAATTTTTCAATCTTTGGATAGATTTCCTCATTCCTTGAATTCAGCTTACCTTGCCGTTTCCATTTTCAATGTATTCAATAAATTTATTCGTGACCTTCTTTGACTTTATATTGGCTCATTTATTTTCTTTACTATTTAATTGCTGTAAATATTCACCAAATCAAAACGTTTGACAGTTACTCTTCATTTCCTTTTATTTTGATTAAATCACGTTGATGAATCAATGGGCAATTTCCGTTTCTTTTACAATTAAAACTTTGAAACGTGCTGGACAAAAATAATAACAAATTGCTCAGCTCAAATCCAGGGAATTTGACAGTTGATATTACCTTATTCTTTCTCCTATTTTATACATATTCGTTTCCTTTTTTTTATGATTTCGGTTACAGAATAAATTTAAGCTATATATTTTCTTCCTATTGAAGTTTTATTACCTCTCCATCCTCTCTGCTTTTAATATATATGCTTGCCTAAATTCATCTTCATGTTTCTCTCGCCATTGAAAAAAAAAACAAAACAAGACTAGCTGTTTCATCTTTTGCCTTTATAATTTTCCGTTTGCTTACATTTATTTGCCCATTCTTTTTTTCCCTTTATCCTTGCCTTTTCGAACTGATGACGTGATGTACAAACATCAAAATTAATTGCTTTAAAATTCTAGCTATATCATAGGGTGACTGTTGATAGTGCATTCATTTTGTTTCGTTCAAAATTCCCTTCCATTTCAAAATTCAAAGTGTGCCATCCAATCAAATTTATTGCTTTAATAATATTTCCTAAATCTATGCTTCTAGGTGTTGTTATGTCATCTCTGTATTTTGGGGTGATAAATTTTTGAACGTTTGATAATAATAATAAATCTGCTTAATATAATAGGCAATGAATTGAGATCAAGGAAATAAATAAATATAAAACTTATAACCTGCCAAATAATAAAATTGCTGTAATTGTATCGTTGATTTTGAAACATACAAAATTCTATACGTCCTTTACGCATTCATTTATTTCCTTTCTAATTTCCTATACGTTTTATTTCAATCATTTATTTCCTTTCTAATTTCCTATACGTTTTATTCCATTCATTTATTTCCTCTCTAAATTGCTATACGTTTTATTCCATTCATTTATTTCCTTTCTAATTTCCTGTACGTTTCCATTTCAATCAAATTTATACCCTTCCTATTCACTTTTCTCTCCACAATCAGCCTTTCTTCTCTCCTCTCTATTTTTCTTACCTCTCCACTTATGTCTGCACCCCCACTTTTCACGTGAAACCACTCCTTCCTCCTCCGCCTCCCTTCCTTTTCTTGTATAGCCGCTAGATGATGCAAGTTAGTATTATATATGTACATATTTAACTTGTATCTATATTTTGATTTTTTTTTCGTTTATAATATATGATGCATTCAGTTAGTTGATGAATGTAGTTTGTTTTAAAAGGTTAGATTAGATAAGTTGATACAATTTAGGTCTGCATTTGTATTTTATGTATTCGATTGCATGTTTTATACATTTGTTTACACATATTTTATGTTAAGGATTTCAATTTTAATATTGCAGTAGACTAGGGTACTTTTATATTGGTATACTGATATGAAGGGACAAACCCATATTGATTCTCTGACTAACATTTATTTTAATAAAATGAGTATGTTTATAGCATACATATTTACAGTAATGGGTTACAAGGTATATTATAAGTTACGAATATTGATTTGTAAGCTATATGTATACATAGTATAATAATTCTTTGAGTCTATGTTTAAATGTTTACAAGGTAAGCTATTTATATATATCTATAAGCATATATTATATTATATAAAGCAAGACTGTTTGATTATACACATGGAATAAAGTACTGTAAGTATATGAAGTTAAAAATCTCTGTTTTTTCTCTTACGGTCAATGATAAAAGTATATGTATATTTATTAATTTTTATATGTGTATATGATATATTTAAATCAATGTTAGTTTATACGTATATAAGTCGGTTTATATAAATAGGTTTACGTATAGTATATATACATATAAAGCTTTGTCTATGTGTTATATATATTGGTTTTGTCATTTACAGTTGTGTACAGTTGGTAACATTTCAAAACATAACATGATAATTTATGATATTGGTAAAGTAGTACATATTTTTTTGCATAAGGGTTTGAATTTATACAAAGTGTCTGTATTTATATTATAGAAATTTAGTTATCTTTGGTTCATCGGTCTGTTGTTTAAATAGAGTATATACACTGATATTTTACAAAGCGTATTAATTTAATTTATGTTTAAATTTATTTTGATTTGGAATAAGTATAATACATATATCCCTCTTATTTAAATATATGTTTTAAAGGAAAATTTGTTTTAGGGAATAATTTATAACTTATATTTTCTTTTCCGATTATATCAATACGATTCTGATTCGTTTCCATCAAACTCTGTCTTTCAGCTTTGCACGTCAAGATCCACTTTCATTCTTACTTCGCTTTGCGATTTTGTTTGGATTGGTTCGATTTTCTAGAGCGTGACCAAAATTCATAGCTTGCTCTGTTGTCGATCTTCTTTAGCCTCGAAAGGTGAGCAATCACTCACGATTAACATTCTTTTATTTATTAAATTTGATTTCAATTGAAACGACAATTGAAATATGCTGCTGTTAGTTGTTTTACTGTTATGACTGCTATTATCTGTATCTGTTCACCTATGACACCCGAAACCATTATCGGTTAATTATGTATGTGATAATAATACAGATTGGTTGATGATTGATTGTTTGATTGATTGTTGTTTAAATTGGATGTTAATTTTTATTGTTAAGTGATAACTAGTTGCTAGTTTAATTTGGGTAGTATAGTTTACAAATTAAACGGATTATATATGATGGACCTTAATTTATTAAAACCTGACCCCGACATATGTAAATTTGATTAGTTAAATTTGACCCTTTAATTGTCGTAGAAATAGAAAATTTTATACTTTAAATCTTTTGAACGTAGTTTGGATTAATTGTTGTAGTTTAAAACTGAAATTTAAAAAGGAACGACAAGTGAAAAACTGTAATGTAATAATCTTTAATCTACATGAAATGATAGTGTAGATTCTAGAAGTAATCATACAAATAGCAATGCGAATTAATACGATTATTTCGGGGTTATTTGATTTATTTATTGAATTGTTATTGATTGTTGTTATTACCTGTTTATTTACTTTGACACCATCCCTGTCATCACTGCAAGTTCCCTTTGTTATGTTTGTTTTGAATTGAAATGGGTTGAAAAGATAGACCCAAGTAGTTTCCATTTAATTTAATTTGGAATTACGGGTTGAAATGCTATCCACCCGTATACATTTAGTGTACGGATTGAAATGATAATATCCGTAACACTTGACCATGTGATAAGAAATATATGGTCTTATTTAATGTAAATTCTTAAATACATGTATAAAGGGTAATGATAAAGATAGAGTTAATTATGTCTAGTTTAATCAAAGATTTGATTTAATACATAAATCATGATAAATATCTATGTAAATTTTATTCGAAAAATTTTTGCAATAATATTGAACAATTAGGATTGGGAGATAAATTTGGGTTATTTTTAATGGTATTCAGATAAGGATTTATTTATTTAAATCAATTTGAAATTTATCGAAGGAGATATTTCACGTTTAAATAAATTAAGAAATATTGAGTAAAATGTAATTTAAGGTCACTAAAATGATATTGAATCAAATAAGGGAGGGTTCAAGGCTAGATAATAACGATGTAAAAATCGAGAATCTATATGAAACTGTTAAATTTAAATTGTTATATATAAGCTATGAACCATAGTGTAATTAAATGGTGTAGAGGTTCGGTATGTATTTGGAACCAAGATAGTTGAATTGGTTATGTAGATAACTAACCGAACTTAGTGAAATTTGAGTTTGAACTAGATTGGAAATTTTATTTAGAAAACTAGATTGGGAAAATTTTAGTTGAAATGTTGAATACTTAAAATATGGAAACATATTGAAATAAACGGGGAAATTGGGATATCAAATCCAAATTTGGGAATTATAGATTTAAGTGGTTATTTTAGGAAGATTTAAACTAATAAAATGAGATTGGATTTAATTTAAATGGGAAGGTCGGGTTGATGTGAAACGATTGTTAAGTTAAGGAAATTGAAAGTACTTTACTGTATACATTATTAAAATATATAAATACTATCTTGGGAAATATGATTATTTAAAGCGAATTTGATATTTGGGTTTGAGGTATAAATTAAGTAAATGACCACGGTGTAATAGTGTATATTTCCACCCTGTAGATAGTTCTATGGACCCTTAGAGGATGGACATCCCAAACATCCTTTAAGTTATATTGTATTTCAGTTGATATTTCATTTGAGTTGAATTTATTGATATAAGAATGTTAATCCTGACTCGAGTGTTTTGTGTTTTGCTTTACGCTCGGGTCAGACTGAGTAATACAGCATTAGAGACTCACCTTTGGAGATTGGAGCTTCATTTGGAGATCCAACTATCGTTTCAGCTTTCAGTTTTCTAGTTGACTGGTTCAGAGAAGTCATCGGCTCGTACTGAAGACTTTTCTGTATTCAAGAGATTCTGATGTATTCATTTTAAACTCTGATGTATATAGTAGCTTCATGAACTACTATTTTTTCTATTCCGCTGCATTATATTACTCTGTGTCTGTGATCTGTGTTTGATTTATTTACTGTATATTTTAAGTTTGCCAAATTGAATTAACAATTCGGTATTTTGAATTATTCAAGTCGGACATGTATGGTTTTAGTGTCGATTTGAATGGTCAAAAATAGCGGGTCGTTACAGTTGGTATCAGAGCTTTGGCTCTAGGCAAAACTTAGCATATATGGTAAATTTATTTACAGAATCACTTTCGTTCGAGTTGAATCTCTTCCTTTTAACTCGATTTCCTTTGAATTTTGGAATGTCCCTTGGTTCCAAAATTCATTCTTTCTCTCTCTATTTATATTCTTTTGATTCTGGAGTATCCAATAACTCCCCTAAATGATTGTAAAGGGGGATGAAAACTCCTTTGCAATTGGCATTGATTCACCGAAGATTTCTGTATCCTCGGTTTATGATGCTGCTATATCTATTTGCCGAATTCTATCTATGGCAATCAAATGTCGATTTGCTTTAGAATTCCGCATCAATTATATTCCTGAAGTCACGGTTGACCCGGTTAAGGTCGCTCGAGATTTATAGAGGTATATCCATCTTCTATTTTGTATTTTGATTTTCTCAACTTTGTTGAGTCTATCTTCGTATCAGGATTCTATTGATTAGAGTTCCTCTAATTTAAATCTCCATCTTTTTTTGAAATCCATTCTTAAAATTATCCTTTGAAAATCGGGTATGTTTGCATTTTTGAAATTGTTTTATATATCGAAATTATTATTTTGATAACTATGATTTTATTCTTTATATAAAAGTGAAAATGTTTTCGATAAGGATAAATCAAATAAGAAATGTTATTCTATATAAAAAGGTTTTGAAAGGATTTTGAAATTTTGAAAAATTATAAGAAATTGATTATATAAAAACGATTTATAACTGAAGTGTTAAATTTGAAATTCGAGAATTGAATTCCGGTATTTTGAAATTGGTTTTAAGATTTTGGAAAATATATAAAAATAATACGATTTAAAAGTATTTTTCCGAATCAGAAAGGTTTCAAATGAGTTCAAATGAATTCCAATAATTTTGAAGAAATTTCGAAGAAGTTTTCAAGAAAATAGAAGTCCAGAACTCACTTATGTCGCTGGAAAATAATTTCGGTGATGAGTGCACGCATCATCGACATTGATTTTCGAGTTTCAGAGTGGGGGAGGGGCCACTTTAATAGCTCGCTATGCGAGTGATTTTGTAAAACCGTTATGATTTCAAATTCCGAAGTATAATTTGATATTTTCAAAAGATATATATATATATATATATATATATATATATATATATATATATATATTTGAAACAATTTAAAGTGAGACCGGTGTTCAGTCCTCGAGTTTCAGATTTAATAATTGATTTATTGTTGATTTTCAACTCTTGAATTTAAAATTTGATTTTCCTAACTATTTTGAATGTTCGAGCACTTCCAAATCGAAATTAAAATTTTAAAACTAAGAAATTTCGAAGAGTATAAAATGTTTGATAAAGAATATAAATTTAGTTTGAAATGTTTTGAAAAAATATATATATAGTTTTGAATAATAGTTTTCAGAAAGGTAAATTGAATATTTCCACTAAAAATAGATAGTTTAAAAGTTTTAAAGGGATAATTATAAATTTGGAAACCATTTTGAGTATAATTGATTTTGGGAAAATATTTGGTTTTGAAATTAAATTGGAATTAAAAACCAGTACTTATATAGTGATTTTGGAAATGAATTTGTTTGACTTGAATTATTTTAATTTAGAAACTGGGATAATTTTCTAAACCTATTATTTTGGGAACTTTGAAATTTAGATACTTAATTTGAAAGAAAATTTGGTGAAATCATATATGAGTTGGAAACTGAATGGATATTGAATGATTTGAAATTGAGAACTTATATTATTAAGCACTTGATTTGGGAGTGGTCGAACCTATATAAAATGGATTGTATAAGTATGAAGTTGATTTGAAATCTATTGATTTGAAAGGTACTCAATTTGGAAAGAGATTTTATATAATCGAAGTCTATATAAGTATGATTTGATCTACTATTGATTTGGAAAGTATTCGATTTGGGAAGAATAGAATCCTATATATATATGGACTATATATAAGTACAATATTTGAAAGTGATTTGAAAGGTACTATATAATATATATTTTCCAAGTAAGGATATGGAAAGTGCCTTCTGCTTGATATCCGCTTTGTGGCCACAGCGTGGATTCATTCTATCGATATTATTCTCTCTGATTTTCGGTTTTCCGGATGTAATACTCGAGTATTCCCACCGTGGGTAACCCATGGTTTCTTTTTCTCTCGTGAATGCACAGCGAAATTGCCTGGCTGAGTCTTGCCTAGGGGTACGGATTGTTTCCTGGGGGAACCAGGCGTAACCATTGTGTATCCTGCAATCTGTGTAGGTCGCGAATAGTAGCGCAAGTGCCTGGCTGAGTCTTGCCTAGGGGTACGGATTGTTTCCTGGGGGATCCAGGCGTAACCATTGTGTATCCTGCACTCTACTAGTCATCATGGCGTAACTCGCAAGGCTGAGAAAGCTTACGGATATGGATTGTTTCCTGGGGGACCCAGGCGTAACCATTGTGTATCTGCGAACCATGATCGGACAAAGGTTTTGGTTTGGTTGTTTTGTTTGGATTGTACTTTCCATATCTGTTTTTAAAGGTTTTCAAGTATTTTCACTAGGTGTTGAAACAAGTCTACTAAGTACTTGAAGAATTCTAGCTTTGCGCCTGATCAACGCATGGCCAGAGTCTGCAAGAACGAGGATAAACTTGTTAAAACATTGAGTTATAAAAGTATTTTCGAAAGAAAAATTGGTTTCGATATAAAAATATTTTATTTATAAAGGTATTTTATTATAAAAGTATTTTTCCCAACAAAGAAATTTTGAATAAATATTTGAAATTTAAATTCTTATGGTTTGAAATAAATTATTCGTGCCCGATTCTATTCTTTTGAATCTACCTCATCTGCTCACCTTCATTTTTCACCTATATTCCGTTTTCGGAATCTACCTTCCTTTCCTTTTTGAATAAATCTTTTAAATATTGCTTATTTGTATACTGCATTGTTTTATATAAAATTTTAGTGGTATAAATATCTTTGAAGTTATTAATTAAATAAAACATATTTAAAGAAAATTTAATTTCAAATGAAGTTTTCAAATAAATATTTCAAATAAAATGTATATAGTTAAATAAATTGTTAATCCTTGTCTTTCAATCTATTTATCTTTCTAGTCATTTCTATTCTCCTCCCTTCTTCCTTTTCGGGGACGAAAAGTTTTGAGTGGGGGAGAGTGTAACGACCCATAAAGTTTTGTTAATTTTTAATGGTTTTATTTAGCATACTTAATTAGATTTTTGATAAATTTTAGATAATAATATTGTGAAACAAAATTTTTCATTCTAAATCCAAATATAATAAATTTAATACACATGCGTTTCAAACATATATATAAAAAAAAAATCAAACTTACATTTATTAAAATCAAACATACATATAAGATAATATAATAAATTATAATATAGTATAGTATAACTGACATGCCTAAATGTATATGTCTTAATAACTAACGCATAAAGTTCCTATACGTATATATCATTATACTAATAAAAAAATCAAACTTCCTGTTAATAAATATTTCATATTTGTAAATAATTTCAAATTCTCACTTTTACGTGATAAACCTACTAATAAAGAAGAAAAGTACATATTGAATAGTAGTGTGCTCTACTGCATGCACTGACACATTCTATTAAAATAAATTGTTCGAGGTAACGGTACCTTTAACTTTGACTTTATTTCTCCCGTTTAAAAATTTGAACGTGATATCCATTCAAGCTATTAATCGCCTTAATTGGTCTAAATCAGTGGGTAGCTATCATTTTTTCCTACCGTTCAAATTTTTATTTTCTTTAGTAAATTTTTCAATCTTTGGATAGATTTCCCCATTCCTTGAATTCAGCTTACCTTGCCGTTTCCATTTTCAATGTATTCATTAAATTTATTCGTGACCTTCTTTGACTTTATATTGGCTCATTTATTTTCTTTACTATTTAATTGCTGTAAATATTCACCAAATCAAAACGTTTGACAGTTACTCTTCATTTCCTTTTATTTTGATTAAATCACGTTGATGAATCAATGGGCAATTTCCGTTTCTTTTACAATTAAAACTTTGAAACGTGCTGGACAAAAATAATAACAAACTGCTCAGCTCAAATCCAGGGAATTTGACAGTTGATATTACCTTATTCTTTCTCCTATTTTATACATATTCGTTTCCTTTTTTTTATGATTTCGGTTACAGAATAAATTTAAGCTATATATTTTCTTCCTATTGAAGTTTTATTACCTCTCCATCCTCTCTGCTTTTAATATATATGCTTGCCTAAATTCATCTTCATGTTTCTCTCGCCATTGAAAAAAAAACAAAACAAGACTAGCTGTTTCATCTTTTGCCTTTATAATTTTCCGTTTGCTTACATTTATTTGCCCATTCTTTTTTTCCCTTTATCCTTGCCTTTTCAAACTGATGACGTGATGTACAAACATCAAAATTAATTGCTTTAAAATTCTAGCTATATCATAGGGTGACTGTTGATAGTGCATTCATTTTGTTTCGTTCAAAATTCCCTTCCGTTTCAAAATTCAAAGTGTGCCATCCAATCAAATTTATTGCTTTAATAATATTTCCTAAATCTATGCTTCTAGGTGTTGTTATGTCATCTCTGTATTTTGGGGTGATAAATTTTTGAACGTTTGATAATAATAATAAATCTGCTTAATATAATAGGCAATGAATTGAGATCTAGGAAATAAATAAATATAAAACTTATAACCTGCCAAATAATAAAATTGCTGTAATTGTATCGTTGATTTTGAAACATACAAAATTCTATACGTCCTTTACGCATTCATTTATTTCCTTTCTAATTTCCTATACGTTTTATTTAAATCATTTATTTCCTTTCTAATTTCCTATACGTTTTATTCCATTCGTTTATTTCCTCTTTAAATTCCTATACGTTTTATTCCATTCATTTATTTCCTTTTGTAATTTCCTGTACGTTTCCATTTCAATCAAATTTATACCCTTCCTATTCACTTTTCTCTCCACAATCAGCCTTTCTTCTCTCCTCTCTATTTTTCTTACCTCTCCACTTATGTCTGCACCCCCACTTTTCACGTGAAACCACTCCTTCCTCCTTCGCCTCCCCTCCTTTTCTTGTATAGCCGGTAGATGATGCAAGTTAGTATTATATATGTACATATTTAACTTGTATCTATATTTTGATTTTTTTTTTTTCGTTTATAATATATGATGCATTCAGTTAGTTGATGAATGTAGTTTGTTTTAAAAGGTTAGATTAGATAAGTTGATACAATTTAGGTCTGCATTTGTATTTTATGTATTCGATTGCATGTTTTATACATTTGTTTACACATATTTTATGTTAAGGATTTCAATTTTAATATTGCAGTAGACTAGGGTACTTTTATATTGGTATACTGATATGAAGGGACAAACCCATATTGATTCTCTGACTAACATTTATTTTAATAAAATGAGTATGTTTATAGCATACATATTTACAGTAATAGGTTACAAGGTATATTATAAGTTATGAATATTGATTTGTAAGCTATATGTATACATAGTATAATAATTCTTTGAGTCTATGTTTAAATGTTTACAAGGTAAGCTATATATATATATCTATAAGCATATATTATATTATATAAAGCAAGACTGTTTGATTATACACATGGAATAAAGTACTGTAAGTATATGAAGTTAAAAATCTCTGTTTTTTCTCTTGCGGTCAATGATAAAAGTATATGTATATTTATTAATTTTTATATGTGTATATGATATATTTAAATCAATGTTAGTTTATACGTATATAAGTCGGTTTATATAAATAGGTTTACGTATAGTATATATACATATAAAGCTTTGTCTATGTGTTATATATATTGGTTTTGTCATTTACAGTTGTGTACAGTTGGTAACATTTCAAAACATAACATGATAATTTATGATATTGGTAAAGTAGTACATATTTTTTTGCATAAGGGTTTGAATTTATACAAAGTGTCTGTATTTATATTATAGAAATTTAGTTATCTTTGGTTCATCGGTCTGTTGTTTAAATAGAGTATATACACTGATATTTTACAAAGCGTATTAATTTAATTTATGTTTAAATTTATTTTGATTTGGAATAAGTATAATACATATATCCCTCTTATTTAAATATATGTTTTAAAGGAAAATTCGTTTTAGGGAATAATTTATAACTTATATTTTCTTTTCCGATTATATCAATACGATTCTGATTCGTTTCCATCAAACTCTATCTTTCAGCTTTGCACGTCAAGATCCACTTTCATTCTTACTTCGCTTTGCGATTTTGTTTGGATTGGTTCGATTTTCTAGAGCGTGACCAAAATTCATAGCTTGCTCTGTTGTCGATCTTCTTTAGCCTCGAAAGGTGAGCAATCACTCACGATTAACATTCTTTTATTTATTAAATTTGATTTCAATGGAAACGACAATTGAAATATGCTGCTGTTAGTTGTTTTACTGTTATGACTGCTATTATCTGTATCTGTTCACCTATGACACCCGAAACCATTATCGGTTAATTATGTATGTGATAATAATACAGATTGGTTGATGATTGATTGTTTGATTGATTGTTGTTTAAATTGGATGTTAATTTTTATTGTTAAGTGATAACTAGTTGCTAGTTTAATTTGGGTAGTATAGTTTACAAATTAAACGGATTATATATGATGGACCTTAATTTATTAAAACCTGACCCCGACATATGTAAATTTGATTAGTTAAATTTGACCCTTTAATTGTCGTAGAAATAGAAAATTTTATACTTTAAATCTTTTGAACGTAGTTTGGATTAATTGTTGTAGTTTAAAACTGAAATTTAAAAAGGAACGACAAGTGAAAAACTATAATGTAATAATCTTTAATCTACATGAAATGATAGTGTAGATTCTAGAAGTAATCATACAAATAGCAATGCGAATTAATACGATTATTTCGGGGTTATTTGATTTATTTATTGAATTGTTATTGATTGTTGTTATTGCCTGTTTATTTACTTTGACACCATCCCTGTCATCACTGCAAGTTCACTTTGTTATGTTTGTTTTGAATTGAAATGGGTTGAAAAGATAGACCCAAGTAGTTTCCATTTAATTTAATTTGGAATTACGGGTTGAAATGCTATCCACCCGTATACATTTAGTGTACGTATTGAAATGATAATATCCGTAACACTTGACCATGTGATAAGAAATATATGGTCTTATTTAATGTAAATTCTTAAATACATGTATAAAGGGTAATGATAAAGATAGAGTTAATTATGTCTAGTTTAATCAAAGATTTGATTTAATACATAAATCATGATAAATATCTATGTAAATTTTATTCGAAAAAATTTTGCAATAATATTGAACAATTAAGATTGGGAGATAAATTTGGGTTATTTTTAATGGTATTCAGATAAGGATTTATTTATTTAAATCAATTTGAAATTTATCGAAGGAGATATTTCACGTTTAAATAAATTAAGAAATATTGAGTAAAATGTAATTTAAGGTCACTAAAATGATATTGAATCAAATAAGGGAGGGTTCAAGGCTAGATAATAACGATGTAAAAATCGAGAATCTATATGAAACTGTTAAATTTAAATTGTTATATATAAGCTATGAACCATAGTGTAATTAAATGGTGTAGAGGTTCGGTATGTATTTGGAACCAAGATAGTTGAATTGGTTATGTAGATAACTAACCGAACTTAGTGAAATTTGAGTTTGAACTAGATTGGAAATTTTATTTAGAAAACTAGATTGGGAAAATTTTAGTTGAAATGTTGAATACTTAAAATATGGAAACATATTGAAATAAACGGGGAAATTGGGATATCAAATCCAAATTTGGGAATTATAGATTTAAGTGGTTATTTTAGGAAGATTTAAACTAATAAAATGAGATTGGATTTAATTTAAATGGGAAGGTCGGGTTGATGTGAAACGATTGTTAAGTTAAGGAAATTGAAAGTACTTTACTGTATACATTATTAAAATATATAAATACTATCTTGGGAAATATGATTATTTAAAGCGAATTTGATATATGGGTTTGAGGTATAAATTAAGTAAATGACCACGGTGTAATAGTGTATATTTCCACCCTGTAGATAGTTCTATGGACCCTTAGAGGATGGACATCCCAAACATCCTTTAAGTTATATTGTATTTCAGTTGATATTTCATTTGAGTTGAATTTATTGATATAAGAATGTTAATCCTGACTCGAGTGTTTTGTGTTTTGCTTTACGCTCGGGTCAGACTGAGTAATACAGCATTAGAGACTCACCTTTGGAGATTGGAGCTTCATTTGGAGATCCAACTATCGTTTCAGCTTTCAGTTTTCTAGTTGACTGGTTCAGAGAAGTCATCGGCTCGTACTGAAGACTTTTCTGTATTCAAGAGATTCTGATGTATTCATTTTAAACTCTGATGTATATAGTAGCTTCATGAACTACTATTTTTTCTATTCCGCTGCATTATATTACTCTGTGTCTGTGATCTGTGTTTGATTTATTTACTGTATATTTTAAGTTTGCCAAATTAAATTAACAATTCGGTATTTTGAATTATTCAAGTCGGACATGTATGGTTTTAGTGTCGATTTGAATGGTCAAAAATAGCGGGTCGTTACAATATATATACTGTCATTTTTTTTTCGGATCGAGCCGCGCAAAGGAGACTATGGCGAATTTTTCCGAAAATTTAAGGCGTTAGAAAATTTTTGAGAAAATTGGAAAATTTTGAAAACTATACTTTGTTTGGAATTGAAAGTTAAACAATAGTAATTGTTTTTCGAAAAGATAACTGAGTATGATTTGAAAACTTAGTAAGTTATTGTAAGAAATTTAATTATGAATTTTGGAAAATTAATAGATTCTGTAACTTTTCTTACTTGTTAATTTCGAGGACGAAATTCTTTTAAGGGGGGAAGATTGTAACGACCCAGAAAATTTTATTAATTAAAATTTGAATATTTAATTAATTTTAAATATTAATAAGTGAATTTATAAGTCGAATAAATTTTATTCGAATAATTGGATTTAATTGGATAATTAAATCGATAATTTAATATGTTAAATTATGGAAATAATTGAAAATTGGGTTAAATATGATTGAAAATGATTTGTAAAATTTTATTTTATCATGTTGAAGTTAGAATGATATTTTAGAACTTTTAAAATCGAATTAAAAGTTAATTTGTGAAAATTGAATATTTTAATATTTAAATCGACTAGTGAAAATAGTTAATTTTTGAACAGTCTCAGAATTGAACGAAACCAGTTCCAATGGATCCGTAATAGTTAGTTATTACCGGATTTCAATTTTCGTAGCAATCGGATTTATCGTTTGATCGTGGCAGCTCGAAACGCATCGAATTGTTTTTAATATTAATTTGGCGAGTTAAAATAGCCATTTTTCAAAAAGTCTCGGATATCGACGAAACCAGTTTCATCGGATCCGTAATGTGATATTATTGTAAGGTTTCAAATTTCAAGTCAATTGGATTTACCATTTGTCCGGTACAAATTAAAACGCCTAGAAAATCGTTTAAATCGGTTTAATTCAAATTGATCGTTTATTGCCATAACTCGCACAGATGTCCGAATTAGCTTTCGAAACCTGTTCCATTGTGTCCGGAACGCGGGGTAAACCCTAGAAACGCTGGTTACGGCGCGTGAATCGGAGTTCGGAATTCCCGGATGAATAGTGTTCGAAAATTCTCTATAAATAGCCAACCTCTCACAAAAAAATAAAATAAAAATATCAAAACCCTAATCTATATGCACAGCCGCCACTTTCTAAACCAAAGGCCAGAAACTCATGATCTTTCCCCCTCAATCTCTCCCAATCTACAAACAATTAGAAGAAGTGATCAACTACAAAGATGAAGAGCATCCTAAGAGCTTTCAATCTATACGGTGATGATGGGATATGGCGCGACGTGGAGGGAGCTAGGGGCGTGCGTGCGTGGCCGTTCATCTTCGTGCGCGCGCATAGGTGGGGGGGCCGAACTTCAAATCGTGGATGGTGAGGGTAGCTCTTGCGAAGGGCGTTCGCATGGAGGTGGTTTGATGAAGTTTCGTCGAGCGTAGGTGGCGTAAGGTGAAGCCCTAGTTCTATGATCATGGGTTCATGTGCGTGTTTGATTCCTGTAGGTTGCGCGTGAAGGAGATGGGGGTGTTGCACGGCCAGATCTGAAGGAAGAAAGGAATGGATGGTGGATGATAGCTGTAGGTTAAAAATGTAAAATAAATTGTTGTAAATTTAAATTATAAATTCGTGTAACTTCATATTATCATAACTTTTTCATACGAGGTCGAAAACGAGCGAAACCAGTTGCGTTGGAATCGTATGGACGAGCACTACGAGATGGAGTTGGATTGGAGTTGTTTGGAGTTAGTGAGAATTTCGGGTAAAATTAAACGCGCGTTTAATTTTATTCGAAATAAATCGCTAAAACGAAAATAAAATCAAGGTGAGAACTTCTCACTTAATCGAATCAGTTTCGATTTTATTTTAAATAGTTAGATTTAAAATACTTGAATGCATGTTTGAATGATGATTGTTATCTATTGATTGTTAAAATAGACATTATGCGCCGTTAGTAAGCGGATGTTATTATTAAAAACATATACCGCGAATATTTCATAAACAGTGAAATTGGTATTATATATAATATCAATATATATATATTGGCATATGTATATATTGCAGTTGTTGATTTCCTGCATTTGTTTAGCGGATGAGACCCTATTGCGCCGTCTATTAAGCGGATAATATTTTAAATCCCATATACCGCGATAATTTCGTACTGGAGCGAAATTGGTATTGTGCTAATGTTTGTGGATGCAGAAAACAGGTTGGAGGGATCCAACTGGATTCCTCAACAGTTTTTATTTGATTTCAGATATTTTGATATTTGATGGATTATCATATACGATATATAATATCGTTGTAGTCGTGATTGACTATTTGGTGTGTAGCATCATTGGACCAAATTTGGAATTTTAAAATGATTTTAAAAGTGATTTTTTTGAAAATATACTATATTTTTAGAATTGATCCATTTTAAATAATTAAACGCTTTAATTTTTAAAGTTATAAAAATTATGATTTTGAGAAATATAGTTGAAAGCTGATTTTTGAGAAATATGGATTAATGATTTTATAACATAGTTTAAATCGGGATTTTTGAATATATTATAAAAGTTTAAATATAGGATTTATGAAGTTTGATTATTTTATAAGTCAAAAGGATGAAATTATAAAGGGATTTAAAGACGTTTTAAAAGAATAATATAAATTGATTTATATTAAGAGATTTATAAATGGATATTTATAAATTGAAATATTGACATTATAAAACGAGTTTTTATAAGTGTTTGAATGAAGTAAAAATGGATTGCATATGTGAATGGAATTTATAAAATTATAAATGGTGAAGTTATAAATGAAATTTATAAATAGTAAGATTTATACATTTTGTGAAGTTATTAAAGAATATACTTGGATAAATAAATGAATCTTATAAGTTATAAGATTTATAATTTGGGAAGTCTTTAAAAGAACGATTTTGTAAAATAATCGTTTTATAAGCATTTGACTTATAATATGAACTTTTAGTTTATAATTGAGTTATAAACTGGAATAGGTTAATAAAGGAATTTATAAAAGGAATTGATATAAAGTAAATAGAAATAGAATTTATAACGTTGTTTTATAAATTCGCAAACGACTTATTTTGATAAGTAAATTGTTATAACTTATTAATGGAGTTATATTCACGTTTTTGACTGTGAATAATCTTTTGAAATAAAATGAATAAAAGGGTGAAATTTGTTAACGTAGTATGTTCACGTTTTTGAATAGTGAATAATATGTTAAAGAAAATGTTTAGAATGTGATATTTTTAACAGAATTAAAACGACCTAACGATGTTTTAAATATGTTGAGATTCGAAACCATAGATTTCAACATTCATTGTTGAAATAGACGTTTTCGAGAAATAGAAGGAAATGGTGGACTATAACACTGTTGTTATAGTAAATGATTTCCGAAAGGAAATGGTTTGAATAGTATTGGGATTTATATATCTATTTAATTTCGAATCCCTATACTAGTGATTTTGGGTTGTCGTAACGATGTTTTACGCAACATTCGTTTTGGCCCAAATAAATATGTTTAAGAGAATGATTTCCTTAAAGAATGAAATATATACTTAATTCGATTTAAGTATATTGAATATTTTCCAAGGTTGAAAATAAAAAGATTTGTGAATCACTTATGAATAAATAAGTATGGAAATGTTTTCCAATATGAAGTGAATATTTAGAATTTATCTTTTTGGAAGATAAATTGAAAATGAATAATTGAAATCGTATATTCATGAATATTTTAGAATATAAAATTCAATATGGAATTTATAAATGAAAAGTGGAATTTGTTTAAAAATAAATATTGATTTATTTTAGAAGTGTTGAAAATTATATATCTTGTAAAGATATTTTGGAAAATAAATAATTTGGAAAATTATTTGGAATCTGGTGATGTGTGCATATCAATTGATAGTTCAATAACCGACTATCAATATTTCCCTTTGAATGGGTATTTGATGTGATTTGTTTGAATTTGGATGCCACACTTATTTTTGAATAAGCGCTCACTATTCGGGTTAACCGGGAAAGGACCATGGGGTCGTATAACCCATTCCGAATATGTGATACGTCGTTGTGAATTGCATTTGAAGATCGGTGTTGAAGACCGGATATTTGCGAGAGCGATAGGATGACCTATCGATTGACTCTGCACCGAGTTGCTCCAGTATAGAGTTCTCCATATGTGATGGGGAATCCGATCAGGATTGTGGATATCCGGATTGCAAGGACTTCTTTGTAAGTGCCTTCGGTTCTGTTCGAGCCCGGAACAGACTTGTATGGATAGTATGCCTGACATTACAAGTTGAGATATAAAGCCGATTTCTTTCAAATATATTTCTGTTGGTGGCGGAGAATTTATTCTCTTAGCTTAACACCCTTCTCTGAGACGTACGAGCTCAGAGGTTATATAGTTGAAGGTTATCAGCAATATATTCCCAATTTGGTAATGTGACATGCTGAGTGTTGCTGAAATGATCATTGTGTTGATTATTTGTGGTAGGATCATTTATTTGATCGTCTATCTTGGTGATCATTTCTATGATCATTTGTTGACCCAAAGCATGGCTTTTGTATAAAGTATGTTTTTGTGGACGAGACTTCGTCGAGCCTCACACCACGGAAATGGTCAAAACAGGAAAGATGCGGCAAGGTTATGAGGGGTAGCCCCTTTAGGATATGTGCATTTCCTTCTAGAAAAGGGTGGTATCATGGTATGGAGCCCAGATACTTACTCATGTTGAAACACTTTATTATTATGATTGTGTGAATTGATTAGAGAGCTCTCGGATAAAGGTCCCAAAGGACCGAGGGATGGCATATTCGGTCAGTTGTTACACAGTTAGGGGTAACCCGGCCTTGTGTTGGCAGAGATCCGGTTTGGTTCTCGGGGATGTCCATCCAGAGGCATTCTCATGTGGCAATGGGAAGTTCCTTGGCCTGACCATTTGTTGGAAATCCAAAGAAACAATACGAAACTTGTACGGTTTTAGTTGTATAACCTGCTATGGAATGTGGCGGTAACCTGCTATTGAACATAGTTAGCTATAGTGGCATAGTTCGAAATGTCTATGCTGGCTAAGATTTATATTCTACTTTCGAAATGAATTTTTCTCTACACTATGCACTAGTAATAATATCAAATGTTCTTTTAAATGCGTATCAAGCATCTTTGACTATCATAAGGAGAAATCTCCTCCGATTCTGCGTTTGCATTGTGTGTGTGTGCGGGAGGCCTTATGGTAGTCTCATTTTTAAAAGCATTGCGAATTGACTTTAAAAATATTCTTCTATTTTGATTTTAAAGATAAATAAACTGTTTTGAGTTCTCACACCAGTCACATGACTGACTCGGAGTTTATTGTTTTCCTTCCTAAACTCTAGGTGCCCACCAATTTTCACACGGACAGTCAAGAGTTAGGTTTATCAGGATATTCTGGATATTCTGGAGTTGCTGGAGGCAAGCTGGAGGCAAGCTGGATGGCATGGCGTATTACTACTATATAGTATTTTTTTTTCCGCCGCACTGTTTGTTGTTGTTGTTGTTGTACACTCTGATGATATGATGTAATGAAATGTGATGTAATGTAATAACTGATATAGTTCTTTGTTTAAAGATTATTCATTTATTATTATATGTTGTTCCGCTGCGAATTGTGACATTCTGATGTTGTTCAGTTATTGTTCTGTTGTTTTCTTTCCGTTCTATTTTCTATTTTCTTTTCCCTCTATTTTCTATCTTCTTATCTCTTCTTCTACCTCTTTTCTTTTCTTAAACCATAAGATTTCGGGTTTCCGGCGTTCGATTTCTCGGCAGTCGATAAAGTGAGTATCGATGTTGAATTTTCGAGAGTCGAAAATTTTCGGGACGTTACATAACAAACGATTCATAAAAATCTCCGCCAAAACTGGATCAAAGGAAAATAAAATATTTAATATTTCCAATTGGAATGCATAAAATGAAAATTCAAATGTCTTATATTCAGTTGGTTCCAATCCACACATTTAAGAATTATAAACACATGATATAGCCAATTCTCTTTCATTATTCAAAAAAATAATTTAATAAAGGTATGTTGCTGATGCATCCCAGTTCGAAGGAGTCTTAGGTCACGAGCGACCTAACGAACTAAAAGGTCGTTCACGACCTAACGGGGTGAAGAGTAACAAGATAAGAGGAAAGAAAGATGCAGAACTGAAGAATAAACGAGTTATACAGAGGAATGCAGTGAAGCGAGTTACACAGCGAAGGGTGTTCCAACGACCTATGGTAAGTCGCGTGTCCTTGAGTCGCTTCAACGACCTAGTAATAAACAACGAGCTAAAGGATACAGTGCAATGGAAAGGCCGTATGTCTTTAGGTCACTCCGACCTTATTCCAACGACCTAGTTAGGTCGCATGAAGAGTTCCAGAAACCTTCATAAGGCCACTTTTCTTAAGTCGCTATTGAAGATAGGTCGCTCCATGGAAAGGTCGCATGAAGTTTAGGTCGTTAAGTCGTGTAATGTGATGTATTTGCATTTTTCTTAAGTCGTAGGTAGTATTGTACATCTTGAGTCGCTCACTGTTAGGTTGTGTATGTTGTTATGGCGTTTAATATTGTAAATATGTGTTGTGTTGTTGCTGTTGATGGCTCGTGAGTCGTAGGTCGCGACCTTTGTTAGGTCGTGGGTCGTGTTGACTAGGTCGTGTGTGGTAAGGTCGTGAACGACCTAGTGTGCTGTTCTGTTGAGTCGTACTCTATAATTAGAGGGGTCAGGTCATTTTGTAAAGTTGGTTGATTTTTGAATGAAACTTTGTTTGAGTGCTTTGTGCCTCTTTTGAAATTGGTAGTTGAGTGTGATCTCCTATCTCCACTTTCGGTTATTCGAGTGCGCTCGAATCAACGATTGTTGAAGCCAATTCATGGTATCAAGTGCGCTTGATCAACGTTCGAAGAATTGTAGATCTTCTTTCACTGCATCGTGCGCGATCAACGTGTCGAAGATAGCTAGAATTCGGTATCTTTCAGAGATCAACGAATTTGGGCCTTTCAGTATCTTTTAATCCATCGATTCATATTACTTCATCTAATCGTTCTTCGATTAGTTTGACACGAAATCTTCATTTCGTTGTCAATCCGTTTTATCCGCTACGTCATTTGGTATCGGAGCAAGACTTAGCCAATCATAGCTAAGCCGACTCTTAGAGCCAAGGAGTTTGAAGTTGAAGTTGTGCATAGCTTTATGTTAAAGTGTAGGTCGAGCATCACTTTGTTGTTCAAGCCGAGAATTGAAGTGCAGATCCGAGAGTTGAAGTTCATTTTGAGGTGTAGCCGAGTTAAGTTTGAGCCGTAAATTGTAAAGTTCAATTTGAAGTTCAAGGCCGAGAGAAAAGTGTTAGTGATAATTGTTTGATTCAACCATGCCTCCGAGAAGGGCTAATCGTCATCGGAATGTTGAAGATTTGTATAAAAGAGAAGATGCTGAACAAATGGAACAACGCATTGGCAATAAATTCAATGAAAAGTTAGATAAAGGCATTGGTAGATTGGAGAAAATTGATGATCGATATGAATCAGAGGAGAAGATCGCCAATCTCGAACCATGGAGGAAATAGAGTTTCACCATCGTTGACGGAAGCGAGGAAGGTGTCGCCACAATCTTTTATAGAAAGAAGAGAAACATCAATTTCATCGAGAAGGGATCGCCATGAATATAGACATGAAGAGAGAAGAACTCCACGTGAGTTTGAAGATGAGCCATATCGAGATGAAGAGAGACATGGTAGAAGAGACATGCGTGATCGAAGGAATGTTGAAGGTCGAGATCGATATAGACATATAATTGATTTTGCCGAAGAGGGTGGTAGAGCTAGCATTCATTATCGAGATCAAGACCGAGTTCGGAATTAATATCGAGAGGTAGAAGATGATCGACATTGGGAGTCGGGAATGAAGACAGAAATTCCAGAATTCAAAGGTGGAATGGTAGTGGAAGAATTTCTGGATTGGTTGTCTAATGTTGAAGAAATTTTTGACTTTAAAGAAGTGCCTGAGCATAGAAGGGTGAAGTTAGTTGCTACAAGGTTGAGGGGAAGAGTTTTAGCGTGGTGGAAGCAAACTAAACTTACATGGGAGAGAATGGGGAAGTCAAAAATTGAATCATGGGAGAGAATGAAGAAGCTGATGAAGGCAACATTCTTTCCTTACAATTATCAATCGCTCATGTATCAGAGGTTGCAGAATCTGAGGCAAGGGACGAAGACTCTTAATGATTATGCTGATGAATTTTATCAACTGATTGCCAGGAATGACATAATGGAGACAGAGGAACAATTGACTGTTAGGTTTATTAGGGGGTTGAGGATGCAGATTCAAGATATGGTGAATATGTTTGATCCTAGACCTGTAGCTGAAACGCACCAAAAGCGTTGGCTTGGGAGAAGCAGGGAAGACGAGGAGGTGGTGTGTTTCCAAGTTCTAATACTCAGAGCAAGGGTGCTCGTGGGAGTTCCAATGTTTCTAAAGCTGTCAATAAACCAGTTGTGAATGAGGTTGCAAAGGCAAAGGTCAACAATAGTATCAAATGTTTTAATTGTCAGGAATTTGGTCACAAAAGCAATGAATGTCCGAAGCTGAAGAAGCGAACGATGATTGTTGAGGTTGAGGGTGAGGATGTTGGTGATGGTTATTCTAGTCCAGTTGAGGAGGATGAACAGGATGTTGCATCAGGAGATGAATGATGTAATCTAATGATGAGGAGGACTTTTTTAACACCGAAGAAGGAAAAAGCTAGTTGGTTGAGGAGTAATATCTTTCAGTCGACATGCACTATTCTGGGAAAGGTTTGTAAATTTGTGATTGATGCGGGAAGTTGTGACAATATCATTTCTAATGAAGCCGAGAGAAAGTTGAAGTTGAAAACGGAGAAACATCCAAATCCTTACAATTTAGCATGGTTGAGAAAAGGAGGAGAGGTGAAGGTGGACAGGCGAGTACATGTTCCATTTTCTATTGGGAAGAAGTATAGAGATGAGATCTGGTGTGATGTGGTGGAGATGGATGTTTGTCACTTGCTTTTGGGAAGACCATGGCAGTATGACCGAGCAGTGCAACATGATGGTCGAACCAACAGCTACAGCTTTATGCTTGAAGGTGTTAAGATCATTTTAGTTCCGAAGAAGAGACAGCAATGAGAGAGAAAATCAGAAGAGATTGAGGAGCTGAAGACTTTGTTGACTTTGAAAGAACTAGTGAAGAAATAGAGGATAGTCCAGAGGTGTTTTTGTTGATTGGACATGAAGCCACTGAAACTAATGAAGTTCCAGAGGAAGTAAAGTCGGTATTGGAAGAATTCAGAGATATGTTTCATGAAGAGTTGCCAACGGAGTTACCACCGTTGAGAGATATTCAACATCAGATTGATCTTGTGCCAGGAGCAGTATTACCACACATGCCACATTACCGAATGAGTCCTAAGGAACATTAGGAAATGAGAAGGCAGGTGGAGAAGTTGTTAGAACAGGGGCATGTTCAGGAGAGCTTGAGTCCATGTGCAGTGCCAGCTTTATTGGTGCCGAAGAAGGATGGTTCGTGGAGAATGTGTACGGACAGTCGGGCTCTAAACAAAATCACCGTGAGATACAGATTTCCTATGCCAAGGTTTGATGATTTGATTGATCAGTTGAGTGGGGCTATTATGTTCTCGAAGATTGACTTGAAGAGTGGATACCATCAAATTCGTATTAGACCGGGTGATGAGTGGAAGACTGCATTTAAAACAAGAGAAGGTCTATACGAATGGTTGGTTATGCCGTTTGGTTTGTGTGACGCCCCACCTCTATACCCACGCTAGCCAAGAACACTACAGAGTAATGCTGTCAACTAGCACGGAGAATAAGGCTGTTGAGGAGCAACCATCCCCATAATTTCTTTGGGCGAGCACCGATATGCCAGATAAAAATATAACTTTTCATCACAAGAGGAAATCCGACATACCGACACAAACTCAAAGCTATTACACAGTGGCTATAGTGATCTTCGGAAACAAATATAGAAATAAGCATAACACAAACCATTCACAGAAAATTCATATCACAAAGGCGGAAGAAGATATAAATATATAATTAACACATGAAAGTGTATATCAGAGTAGTGGACAAAAAGATCCACAATAATACAAAAGAATAGCAACACGTGCTATACAAAAGAATACAACTATGAGCCTCTATCTCAAGGGTATACAACAAAATAAACTACTAATCTAAGTAGTTTGCCAAAAGTCAGAGTAATGAATCCCTGGGGAGAAGTCAAGCAGAAGCACCTGTAACATCTCGGTCTGACCCGAGTATTCTTTAATAAGAAAATAATAAACAGATCAGTCTAACTATAAATATCAGATGAAACGATATAGAATAAGAGATATGACTAAACACACAATAATCACAATGCAAAGCTGTGATATATATTAGTAATTGAAAATCAACAAGAGATTAATCAATATCACCAAATCTACACAAGAATTAAAGGAAATGTCATACTCCTTATTTCGTTCACCAAACCATAAATATTGACGATTATATCAATGTCAATCACAAAAGTCAATGACACACGAATTCACCAATGCACACATATTTATAAAACTTATCAATGGAAATCACGAAAATTGGTGAAGCATAAATTCTAGAAATCATCTTAAGAAATCCAGTCAATGACACACGAATTCACCTATGCACAGAAATTGATAAATCATTTCAATAGAAATCACAAAAATAGGTGAAGAAGAAAATTCCAGAATTCCACACACGAAATCCAGAAATCACACAAAATAGGGGGGAGGCCTATCACACGAACGGGAGCATGAAAACTCACCAGCATATGTATCACACGAACGAGACGCTATCTCATGGTAGCTAGCCATTAATTTTTGACACACGAACGACCCGAAGACCATGGGGCGCTACCCCATATGTGTGAGTTGAAACTCACACAAACGGGGTTTAGTCTCCCTCGTAGACAAAGAGACATCGCACATTGCTAGTCTAAATCACAAAAATGATCGTCGTGATCATCAAGAAGTGTCAATTATAGTAAGCTAGTAAATATATGAGCTTAGCTTCATGTCCCATAACCACTAGCTTAACTTAAATATTTACGAACAAATTGTAGATCTCCACTAGAAAATTGTCACAAGAGATTCAATCTAACAAGTCCAAGAATTAACCGCCGAAGTAAACGCAAGCGTTTTATACCACTTGTTTTACTAAGTCGTTTAATTAGATTTCTCATACGAGTGAGGTAAAGGTTTGTATATACTAATAGCTTGGAAATTGGTTTGAGAAAACGAGCTTTGTAATAAAATAGTGTTGAAATCATTTTGATGAAAGAATTTTATATTTACTACTAGTATTGAAACTTTTATATTTTTAAAGTGACAAATCACAAAGAAGATTGTAGGAACAATCAATCACTAAAGTTCACATTCGAAGACGTGAATAAAATCCAAAGAAATCAATACCGAATCCATCAAAATGGATATTCCCATAAATCACGAAGAAAATGTCATCAAAGTCGATAATAAGTGATAATAACAAAAGGGAATCAACACGAATCGATTAACATTGGAAATTCAATCCAAAAAGGGAAATTGGACTCAAACAGCAGGTTCAGTCGACTGAACAGAGTTTTCAGTCGACTGACCCTGTACCTGGAAATTTTCCAGGTTCAGGAAACTTTCTGTTTCCAGGTTCAGTCGACTGAACAGAAGATTCAGTCGACTGAATCATGCGTGGAAACTTTCGGGTTCCAAGGTCAGTCGACTGAACAGAAGATTCAGTCGACCGAATCATGCCTGGGCTGTTTTTCAGCCTATCCAAATGAAGAGCAAACTCTTCCAAAATGCATCCGGACGAACATTGGCTCTAACAGTTTATGCCAATCGGCAACCCGGCCCTATATGCTCCTCGATGCATCACCAAAAGCATGATCAAACATCCATAAAAGGATTTCACACAAATTTGATTTAAAAACCCAAAAATTGGAATATTCTCAAAACCAATCCAAATCAAGAGCAAATGCACATGAAGAAGTGTTAGGAATTCATACCCAACAACCAAAGATAATTATAATCATAGATGTGAGATAAAAATCGCACCTTTGAAATCACACAAATAAAGAAGAAGCTTGAAAGCAAAGGATAATCAACCACTCTTCAAATCCAACTCAATAAGCTTGATTTTAAGCTTTAAAAGAAGAACATTCCCAAAGTTAGGTTTAGGAATTTCTGAAATGATAAGAGGATGAGTTGGAGAAGAAGAAGAGAAGCTTACCAATGGGTTCTTCTATTAGTTTGGAGCTAGAACTTGATTTGCAAAAGAAAACTAGGGCTTGAGTTTTAATTTCCCATCTCTCCCACCATTGTTGCTAAAGCTTGAGTATTAGGAATTGGAAATGAAGTAAATGAGGAGGAGAGGGGTTGGGACTGAATACATAAGTGGGCTCAGCCCAAAGCAAAACCCTAAGTGAAAAAGTAGCAAAATTCAACTTTCTCCAAACAATCGAAGCTTATACTCAGAAAGGTCGCAAACGGCATTTTAAACTCAATGGGAGTGGTCCAAAGTCCTAATTCGACGGTATGCAAAAAGTAGCTTTTCGGACTAAATTCCGAGTATCGATAAAATATATTTGAATAAAATATTTAAATATAACATCAACAAATATGCGGGTTTTTACAGACTCCCCTCCTTAAAGAAATTGCGTCCTCACAATATTTAAGAAGAAGATATATAGTAACATCCATAAAAGCATATTCAAAACAAAAGAAGTTTGAAATAAGAAGTTCACCTCAAAGAGCACGGGAAAGTAAGTCCGGGTGTGTTCGCTCGATGAATTCCCTAGATTCCCAAGAACAATCCTTAGGATTTGAGGACCATTGAACTTTAACAAGAGGAACATTTTTATTTCGAAGTCGTTTGACCTCCGAAGCAATGATACGAATAGGATGTTGCTCATAAGTTAAATTAGGCGAAACTTCAATCTCTTCCACAACACCGGGCTCAAGAATAGAATCGGAATCTCGAAGACACTTCCGAAGTTGAGAAACGTGAAACACGTCATGGATAGCAGAAAATTGAGCTGGTAATAAAAGGCGATATGCCATGGAACCAATACGTTCAGTGATAGGAAATGGCCTAATATATCGAGGCGCTAACTTTCCCGATCGACTGAAATGCACAACACCTTTCAAAGGTGACACACGAATGAACACAAGATCCCCCACAGAAAACTCTAACTTCCTTCTCCGGTTATCGGCATAGGATTTTTGTCTACTCTGGGCTTCTTTCATCCTATGTCGAATAAGTTCAATCTTTTCTGTGGAATCACGAATAAGATCTGGACCTAAAACCAGTATCTCACCGGCCTCAAGCCAACAAGAAGGAGATCGACATAGCCTTCCATAGAGTGCCTCGAAAGGTGCCATACCAATACTAGATTGGAAGCTATTATTATAGAAAAATTCAACAAGTGAAATATGATCTTCCCAACTTCCACCAAAATCAAGAACACATGCACGAAGAAGATCTTCAAGAGTTTGATTCACACGCTCGGTTTGTCCATCGAACTGGGGGTGATAAGCGGTGCTAAAATTAAGCTTCGTTCCCAAAGCTTTTTGAAGACTCTTCCAAAATCCACTAGTAAACAATGGATCACGATCACTAACAATAGAAGCAGGAACTCCATGCAATTTAACAATCTCTTTAACAAAGAGCTTGGCCAAAAGAGGAATGGTTCGGTTAGACCGAACGGGAATAAAATGGGCGGATTTAGTAAGTCCATCAATAATCACCCATAAGCTATCATGACCCGAAAGAGAACGGGGAAGGCCATCTATAAAATCCATGGAAATTTGGCCCACTTCCAAATTGGAATTTCTAAAGGTTGCAATAACCCACCGGGCCTTTGATGTTCGGCCTTAACGAGTTGGCAAGTCATGCAACGCTTAACGAAGTTAGCGATGTCAAGTTTCATTCCCTCCCAATAATAAAGTCGCTTCATATCCGCGTACATTTTACTACTACCGGGATGAATGGTAAATTTAGAGAGATGAGAATCTTCTAAAATATCTTTTCGAAGATCACTAATATTTGGTACGATAAGTCTACCAAATTTTCGAATGCCGCCACGAGAATCAGTATCAAAGTTTTTCAAACCTTCAATATCGATTTTATCCTTAACATTTTGTCCAAGAAGAGCCAATTCGGGATCTAGCCTTTGAGCTTCAAGAATGCAGTCTAAAAGAGAAGGATGAGCCTCAAGGCTACATAAAACAAGAGATGAACATAAATTGGAAACACAGTCTCGAATTTCGCAAGTGGATAAAATCTCGAGATCGTTCCATTCGGTTATCATCATAGAAACAACCGCTTGTTGCTTTCGACTAAGTGCATCCGCGACGCGATTTCCCTTTCGAGGTATATAAAGGATATCAAGATCATATGGTGCAAGAAATTTGAGCCAACGCTGTTCACGCAAATTAAGTTCCTTTTGAGAGAATAAATACTTCAAGGACTTATGATCGGTGTAAAGAACAAATTTCTCTCCTAAAAGATAATGACGCCAAATACGAAGGGCGAAAACAATAGCCGCGAGCTCCAAATCATGAGTGGCATATCTAGTCTCAGCAGGCTTCAATTGCCTAGAAGCATAAGCAATAACACGTTCTCTTTGCATAAGAACGGCACCCAAACCAACGCGACTTGCATCGGTATAAACTACGAAATCTTGATTCCCGTCGGGAATAACGAGAATAGGAGCATCAGAAAGACGTTCTTTTATTTCTGAAAAGAAGCTTCACATTTGTCCGACCAAATGTATTTAACACCTTTCTTTGTCAAGCTAGTGAGAGGCACGACAATCTTAGAAAACTCTTTGATAAAACGACGGTAATAGCCCGCCAATCCGAGAAAACTACGAATTTCTGTCACACTTTCTGGTCTCTTCCAATCTTGAATCGCTTCAATCTTTGAAGGATCCATGGAAATTCCGGATTCGGAAATAATATGACCGAGAAACTTCACACGAGATTGCCAAAAGTGGCATTTAGAAAATTTTTCTCTCAAACGATTACTCCTAAGAGTTTCCAACACAATCCGAAGATGCTTTTCATGCTCCTCCTTGGTTTTTGAATACACAAGAATATCATCGATAAAGATGAGAACAAACCGGTCGAGGAAGTCTTTGAAAACTCTATTCATAAGGTCAACGAAATAAGCCGGAGCATTCGTTAGACCAAATGGCATAACAAGCCATTCATAAGATCCATACCGAGTACGGAACGATGTCAAAGGAATACTATCCTCAGCAATACGAAGCTGATGAAATACAGTAGCTAAGCCTAATTGTGAAAAGACTCTAGCACCACTAAGTTGATCGAATAGATCATCAATCCGAGGTAAATGATATTTATTTTTGATAGTAAGATAATTAAGCTTGCGGTAGTCAACGCAAAGCCTAAGTGTTCCATTGGACTTCTTCACAAAAATAGCTGAAGCTCCCCATGGTGAGGAACTAGAGCAAATAAATTGCTTCGTCTCCAATTCGGATAATTGTTTACGCATCTCCTCGTTTTCTTTATTGGACATACGATACGGAGGACGAGTGATAGGTTGAGCTCCAGGAAGAAGATTAATTCTGAACTCAATTGCTCGCTTTGGTGGTAATCCTAAAACGGGCTCGAATATGTCGGAAAATTCACGAACGACGTGAATAAGCGAAATAATATCACCCTCATCATCGTCATCACGAGGATTTAAGAATATAAGGATGCAACCAAGCTGGAATCCGAATCTTTAAGATTAATAGAAATCTGCTTAACAGATTGAGGATGTCGAAGATGAATAGTCCGCTCAGGACATAGGATATGAGCTTCATAACGGTTAAGCCAATCCATTCCCAAAATCATTCCAAAGCCTAAATAACGCATGACATGCAAATCGGCTCAGAAAGAAAAATCACACAAAATAATCTCGACATCTTTACACAATAAACTGATTGTCGCGGATCCACCAACTGGATTCGCAATTCTCAAAGAAGTCATTAAACACAAAACATCCAAAGAAAAAGCATCAACAAGTTCTTTTGATATTAAAGAATGGGACGCACCCGTATCAAAACGAACTCGAATAGGATGATCACGAAATAAAATAATTCCATCTAGAATAGAATGAGAAATACCTTGGCCACGAGATGTGTTGCCAGGGGCTTGAGCAACATTAAGCTTTCCCTCCTTCCTATTTTGAAGTTTGGGATATACATGCATAAAATGGTCCGGGCTTTTGCAATAGCGACAAGTACGAGGCTTTGAACAATTGTTCGCAAAATGGTCTTTCGAACCACAATTATAGCATTTCCCTTGAGTAGAGGAAAAGGTCTTTTCAACAGGAGTTGCTTGCCTCCCTTTCTTATTGGGATAAGGGCCTTTGAATTTGTTTGGCCTCTTCTTGTTGTTGAAGTTTGGTTTGGAACCCACCACTTCAACATCATTCTCCCTATCCGCCTCTTCAAGACGGAGAGCAATATCAACGAGTTGGTCGAAAGAAACTTCTAATTTTAGAAGTAATGGCTTCTTGAGATTTTTGTTTAAGCCATAGACGAACCTCTGGTTCTTCCTTAAAGGGGTGTTGATGTATTCAACCCCGTATTTAGAAAGCGACTCGAAGGAGGCGACATAATCAGTCACAGAGGACTCACCTTGAACAAGGTCTATAAATCGTCGAGCCAATGTCACTTTCTCTGCATCTGGTACAAATTTCAACTCGAAGCTTTCCCAGAATTTCTCCCAGGTGAGATCTGCTTCATTAATCTCAGAAATAAGAAGCTCGTACCAGTCCAATGCTCTTTCTCGGAGCATACTAGAGGCCACCTGAACTCGGTGAAGGTCAATAAGGTTCATGCGAGAAAAGATTCGATCGCATGACCTTAGCCAAGCCTGTACTTCAATAATAGTTTCGGAACCTTTGAATGGCTCCCCACCCAAATTAGTGTAATCGCTGCACAAGCGTGCAAATCCTGACTTTGGGTGAGCAGGTTCCGGGTTAGCTCCCGCTGCTTGAGCATTCGTCACTAAATCAAGAAGCTGTTGAGCAGTCATAAAAACTCCAACCTGGGGCGGAGTGCTAGATGGTACGGCTCTGGGACGGCGTGGTCTAGACATTTCTCTTCCTTTAGAAAGAAAGAAGAAGAGGAAAAAGGTTATTCACCAAATTGAATATCAAGCAATTATTGATAGACAAAACAAGGAATCATAAAAGAAAATAGGATAAATCGGTACGAAGACTCGAATAAAATCTTAAAGCACGACTCCTAAGAAAGACTTAGGACGATGATCCTTGTTATAACATTCCATATTGTTCCGAAGTTTCGCTCCGATACCAAGCTGTGAAGCCCCACCTCTATACCCACGCTAGCCAAGAACACTACAGAGTAATGCTGTCAACTAGCACAGAGAATAATGATGTTGAGGAGCGACCATCCGTATAATTTCTTTGGGCGAGCACCGATATGCCAGATAAAAACATAACTTTTCATCACAAGAGGAAATCCTACATACCGACACAAACTCAAAGCTATTACATAGTGGCTATAGTGATCTTCGAAAACAAATATAGAAATAAGCATAACACAAATCATTCACAGATAATTCATATCACAAAGGCGGAAGAAGATATGAATATATAATTAACACATGAAATGTTATATCAGAGTAGTGGTCAAAAAGATCCACAATAATACAAAAGAATAGCAACACGTGCTATACAAAAGAATACAACTATGAGCCTATATATCAAGTGTATACAACAAAATAAACTACTAATCTAAGTAGTTTGCCAAAAGTCAGAGTAATGAATCCCTGGGGAGAAGTCAAGCAGAAGCACCTGTAACATCTCGGTCTGACCCGAGTATTATTTAATAAGAAAATAATAAACGGATCAGTCTAACTATAAATATCAGATGAAATGATATAGAATAAGAGATATGACTAAACACATAATAATCACAATGCCAAGCTGTGATATATATAAGTAATTGAAAATCAACAAGAGATTAATCAATATCACCAAATCTACACAAGAATCAAAGGAAATGTCATACTCCTTATTTCGTTCACCAAACCATAAATGTTGATGATTATATCAATGTCAATCACAAAAGTCAATGACACACGAATTCACCAATGCACACATATTGATAAAACTTATCAATGGAAATCACGAAAATTGGTGAAGCACAAATTCTAGAAATCATCTCTTCAGTCAATGACACACGAATTCACCTATGCACAAAAATTAATAAATCATATCAATTTTTATCACAAAAATAGGTGAAGAAGAAAATTCCAGAATTCGACACACGAAATACAGAAATCACACAAAATGGGGGGAGGCCTACCACACAAACGGGAGCATGAAAACTCACCAACATATGTATCACACGAACGAGACGCTATCTCATGGTAGCTAGCCATTAATTTTTGACACACGAACGGCCCGAAGACCATGGGGCGCTACCCCACATATGTGAGTTGAAACTCACACAAACGGGGTTTAGTCTCCCTCGTAGACAAAGAGACATCGCACATTGCTAGTCTAAATCACAAAAATGATCGTCGTGATCATCAAGAAGTGTCAATTACAGTAAGCTAGTAAATATATAAGCTTAGCTTCATGTCCCATAACCACTAGCTTAACTTAAATATTTACGAACAAATTGTAGATCTCCACTAGAAAATTGTTACAAGAGATTCAATCGAACAAGTCCAAGAATTAACCGACGAAGTAAATGCAAGCGTTTCATACCCCTTGTTTTACTAAGTCGTTTAATTAGATTTCTCATACGAGTGAGGTAAAGGTTTGTATATACTAATAGCTTGGAAATCGGTTTGAGAAAACGAGCTTTATAATAAAATAGTGTTGAAATCATTTTGATGAAAGAATTTTGATATTTACTACTAGTATTGAAACCTTTAAATTTTTAAAGTGACAAATCACAAAGAAGATTGTAGGAACAATCAATCACTAAAGTTCACATTCGAAGACGTGAATAAAATCCAAAGAAATCGATATCGAATCCATCAAAATGGATATTCCCATAAATCACGAAGAAAATGTCATCAAAGTCGATAATAAGTGATAATAACAAAAGGGAATCAACACGAATCGATTAACATTGGATATTCAATCCAAAAAGGGAAATTGGACTCAAATAGCAGGTTTAGTCGACTGAACAGAGTTTTCAGTCGACTGACCCTGTACCTGGAAATTTTCCAGGTTCAGGAAACTTTCTGCTTCCAGGTTCAGTCGACTGAACAGAAGATTCAGTCGACTGAATCATGCTTGGAAACTTTCGGGTTCCAGGTTCAGTCGACTGAATAGAAGATTCAGTCGACTGAATCATGCCTGGGCTGTTTTTCAGCCTATCCAAATGAAGAGCAAACTCTTCCAAAATGCATCCGGACGAACATTGGCTCTAAGGGTTTATGCCAATCGGCAACCCGGCCCTATATGCTCCTCAATGCATCACCAAAAGCATGATCAAACATCCATACAAGGATTTCACACAAATTTGACTTAAAAACCCAAAAATTGGAATATTCTCAAAACCAATCCAAATCAAGAGCAAATGCACATGAAGAAGTGTTAGGAATTCATACCCAACAACCAAAGATAATTATAGCCATAGATGTGAGATAAAAATATCACCTTTGAAATCACACAAATAAAGAAGAAGCCTGAAAGCAAAGGAGAATCAACCACTATTCAAATCCAACTCAATAAGCTTGATTCTAAGCTTTAAAAGAAGAACATTCCTAAAGTTAGGTTTAGGAATTTCTGAAATGATAAGAGGATGTAACGACCCGAAATTTTCACACCCGAAAATTCCAGATAGTTATGAAAAAGAAGAAAGAGATAGAAGAAGAAGAACAGAAATATCAACAACTCACATTCGCAGCGGATAAAATATAATAATAAATAATAACAATAATAGTTTACAAAGATTATTATATCTGTCGATTACATTTAATTTACATCAGAGTTTCACATATATATAGTCACTGAATATATACAACTATCATGTCTCAGAAATACAACGACAATACTCTATACGCTATCGCCATCAAGCTCGCCCCCTGAGCTCCAGAACGTACCTACCTGAAAATCTGTAATACTCGGTCTGACCCGAGCATTACACCAAAGTAACACCCGGGTCAGGGTAGAAACCAGCGTGAGTAAACCCAACTAACATGGAATACCAAAGCAAACAACTTATATAAAACCCGGGGTATCTATATCAATTTAACCAATTCACATTTCGCTATAGACAACACTTATTTCAACTATCAATTTCTAAGTACCAAACTTAGATAAATGTTCCAGTCTACTTAAATCATTTCAATCCAGCCTGTTGATTTCACAAATTAATATATAAATATTCGAAGTGGTTTCGGGTATTTCCCAAATACCCGACCCCGGTCTCTTCGAGACTCATATTATCCTAATCCAAATTGTTAAAATGAAATACACAACATTTCGTATCAGAGATATCAACTCAATCAAAACATTTAATATCATTCAATCATTCATAAGCAAAGCTTAATCACATACAAAACAATTCAATTAATTTTAATTGAATTTCAAACCTGAATCACCCAGATTCCTTCATTAATTAATTCCAAATTAATTAATTAATTACCCATCATTATTCATCTTAATTAATCACCCTAGATTAGTTATTGTTCAATTTAAATTCGAGTAATTCTCTGTAATCAATTTTCACGTTATTACTTATCCTTAATCCCAATCAATAAGTAATTCTAATTACTTCATAAATTAATTAACAATATTAATTACATTAATTCTTAATTACTTATACTAATTAACTTCTCATAAGCCACTTATATTGATTTATTTTCTTAACTAATCAATATCTAGTTACATCATTAATTATGTAATTTAATGATTTTTATTCTAATCCGATTTAATTAATCCTTTTATAATGGAAGCTAAAAGGAATTTAAGAAAAAAAACAAATTTATATTTTAAATTCAACTCGGTCTACAATCACACTTTGACATTCCAGTTATTAAAACACTTAATGTCTTAAAACCTTAATTATTAGATATAAATTGAATTTAAAAATTGTTTAAATCTCTATTTTACAATTTAACTCCAGTCTTTAATTATCACTTTTATTTCTTCCAATTCCTCTTTATTTTATTCTATAATTATTTCTCTTTCAAATTTTCACTCTTATATATCCTTCACAATTTCAATCTTATATATCTTGATAGCTCAGGGTATTGAAATATCCAAGCAACCCACACAGCCTTTCAATCTTCCCATTACCACAATATTCATCTCAGAATACCAAACATTCCTGTATATACTATATGTTACTATATAATATAGTACATCAATTCAAGGCAACCATTCAACCCAATTCGAAAATTTAAACATTTAAAATTTATATCTAACCCAACAAAGTGAGATTTACTCACCTTTGCTTTTACTGTTTGCAATCTGATCCAACTGCTTGATTCCTTGATTATTGACCTTGTAAAAATATCTATATGATTTTATTAATATTTAAACAGTCGAACAATAAATTACCGTTCAATAAATTTTATTTAATCTAATAATTTGATTTAACTCAACTTGATGGCTAACTTGATAAATCAAACCTTACTCCCCTTTTTAAAACCCCTTTTGTAACCAAAATAAATTAAAAAGTTTATTAAACAATAAATCACTAAAATACATTATTGAAAGTAGATTAAAATATAAAATAAATAAGTAAATATATATAAAAATTATTTATATGTACATTAACTTTTTTTTTCCAATCTATAATAACTTCAAGTTAAACATTACTATCAAACTTTTAACCTTCATAACATAAAACTCATTCTCCCCTCTTGAAACTAATTTACTTGAATAACTTTAAACATTTTACGATGCCAGAATAATTAATTGGAAATTTCCTCTAACTATAAGGCTATGATTTATAATGCTATACAATAAATTAACTTATGCAAAAACAAAAATGTAGACCAAACTAAATTGCAACAAAAATATTCCCAATGTTCATTTCACAATAAGTTGGAAAGGTAAGAAGAAAACTGAAAATATATTTAGCAAGATCAAATACCAAATGAGGAAACAAATAATACCTCTCTGCCCTAAGTCAACGCAAGCACAAATTGAACCCTAAACCGCTTCCCCACGTATGCGCGTCTCGCCCTCTGCCACGCATCGCACAGTCGCACGCGAGTTTCCCTGGCCGCGACTCTCGTTCAATGCTTTGTTGCTCGAACTAGTACACAGACTTGAAGTATCGGCCATAAGAATGAATGGACGACTTCGATTTTGGACAAGAGGGGAAATGAGGGCTTCGGCCTTGATCTGTAAAGAGGAAATGAGGGTTTCGATTTCGAACTGAAGGGGGACTCGGCTTCGATTCAAGAGAGTGGGGAAAGGAGTTTAGGTAAATTCGAAGAGAGGGAGGCCAGAGAGCACGATCGTTTTATTTTCCTGTTCTCTCCGATTTTTATAATTGCGTTTGATTTGTGCTGAGAAATAGAGAGGAAGACGAAATAGAATCTCGGTTTGATTTCTCTGGAAGCAACGAAGAGATATTTTCCTAAGAGGCTTCGGTTATAAGCTAGTCCACTTCACGTGACTAGGATGATCTAATTTAGACTTTGAATTTTGATTTTGTAAAATTGAATATTGAAAATATCTCGTTTAGCATACTCGAAATCTCAAACTCCGAATCAGATATGCCGTCAGGCATTTATAAGGTTTTACCCACATTCCGAACGCAATGGAACGTGTTTCAGAAGCCAATTTAATCATATGTGGAAGTTAGCTTTATATATCGATTTAGAATATTAAATCATCGATTTTAATTTCAACGCGTTCCTCACCCATATGAGCAAACTGCAAAACCAAACGCTATGAAAATTAAAACCTGATAATAACTAACTATTACGGATCCAATGGAACTGTTTTCGTCAAATTCCGAGACTGTGCCTCGGAAGGCTATTTTTAAATTTAGTTTAAACGATCTATTATTAAAATTGTACAAGTCACCTTTAAATTAAATTTCAACCATCCTATTATCTTCATTATCATCATTATAAATTTTATAAGTCTTCAATTTATTTTAAAACAGGCTTAGAAATTTCTGATTCAACAATTTACCAAATTTTCAATTATTTAAACTATATAATTCAAATGATTTAATTAGCCGGTAAATATTTATATCTTGAATTCGCCCTAAAATTAACTTTTACATACTTTAGAAACAATTACTTATTCCATTTTAAATTGTTAAAAATTCCGGGCCGTCACATTCCTCCCCCCTTAAAAGAATTTCGTCCTTGAAATTACTAGTTAGGAAGAATGGACCAATACCCGTTTACTTTTCCCAAAACTCACAGTTCAACTTCCTACCAACTATCTTTTATTAATAACCCACAATCACCTTAACCAACTTCCCAAAACCTCCTATAGTTTCAAACAATACCCTTTTGCTCAATCATTTAAATTTCTATTTAAAACCAATTCTAAATTATCAAAATTTTCTCAAAATTTTTCTAACTCTCTAAATTTTCGAAAATTTTTGACAGCGTCTCCTTTGCGCGGCTAGCTCGGTACTACTACAAAAGGCCTCTACGGGCTCCCAAATTCCATAAAGAAATCAAAAGCCAAGTGGCTACATCAAAAACCCAATCCAGTTTCATACAGAAATTTAAATACATACCTTTTTGTCGGGCAATTCAAATTTGTCTTTTGGAACCAAATCCAATTTCCTTTTTCCTTTATAACACCTGCATATTCTATTTAACAAAAATATCCAATCGTAATCTTTCAAATCATTGTATACATTTTCTTACAGAAGCCTTCACATTACTTCTATTCAACTTAGTTTCCACCGTTTCATATGAATTCAATTTATTTTTTGATTTCTAATATGGAGTTATATCTTTCATTTAAACTGATTCATATTAGTTTCTTTTACTAGTTTATTTTGAGTTTCCCATTTGAAATTGTTTTGTCGTTAACCAAAATTTTCCAAAAAGTTTCTAACTCCCAAAATTTTCGAAAATTTTCGACAGAGTCTCCTTTGTACGGAGGAGCTTTTGCAATTTGACAATAGACATAAATATGTATACATCGACCCACACGGTCGGAAAAAGCAAAAACAGTTCATATTTCCTATTTTTATTGCGTAGGCGTACCTTATTTAGCAATTTAAGCAAGCAGCTTATAAATTTTAGCAATTAGCATACCCCAAATCTAGCCAAACGGCTTCCCTGTACCTGTACTTACTCAATTTAAATACGTAAGTGTCATTCATAGAAAATCTATTAACATTTCACTTACTTTTAATAGCTAAACACAAACTTTACATAAATAACAAGCACCAAACACTTCCAATAAGCAATTTATATGTTTTAAAGCACATCTAATTGTTTCCAACCAAATTTATATGCCTTTTCATTCAATTTTAGTGGTTTACACACAATTACTTTCATTCAACTCATTTTAAGCGAAACAATCTCATATTCACTTCAATTGATTCAAAAATCAATTATATCGCTTCCACTAATTCATAGCATTTAGTTTGATTAAATCTAGCTTACGTTAAACGATCATCATTTCTACGTAATTTGATAATATCCAAGTGAATAATTTATTAAAATTGATTCCAACTCAGCTTTATGTAATTCAATTCCATTTTAATTTATTCACAATCATTTTATTTAGCTCGACACATTCCATGCTTGTGTAATACTAACCATTCCCAAATTAATTTAAACCGAGCTTTTATTCAATGGGCTTTTATCCTTATTCGAAGCCAAGCTTTCATAAATTTTAAACTTAGGTTAATTACTTCAATCTATTTCCACCTCAACTTAAGTTCACTTACATTAAATTTGATTCTCATCAAATCAAATCCCATTAAATTTAGTTAGCCCATCCACTTTAATTTTAAATTTAATTTACCTTCTCAATTCATCAAAGTAATATCCAACACATACTTAACTCATTTATACTTCAAATTGATATGCTACCGAACTCAAGTTCTGTGTGATAATCCAATTCCTGTCACAACTTTGATTTCGTTTTTTTTTTCAATCAGACTTCATCCATTTATTTTATAATCCCAGTAACCCATTTTAAATTTTAAATTTAATTATTTAATTCAATTTCGAATTTATTTTATTAATACATGGTCATTCTCAATTTATTTTTATTCACTTGGGTTTTGTGTGCAACCCAAACCATTTCTATTATAATTCGCTTTTATTTCATTCAACAACACTTCCATTTTATCAAAATTTACTTGCAAATTACACTATATATTATTCAAATCACTTGAATTTTATTTGCAAGTCAAACCATCACCCCTTTCAAGCCAACTTTATTTTATTTTTTTACAACACCTCTTATTTAATTCATTACCAAATCCAAGTCGAATTCTATTTATAATTCGAATTCATTTCCAAACTCCCTTATTGACTTACAATCCATTTTACTTAACCGAGTTAAATTTTTATCAACATACTCCATTAAATGATTTATTTAGCTGATTAGCTTCCCTCCAACCTAATTTACAAAAATCACTTCATTAAATTTTTTTCTGAGTTCAGTTTTGTTTTATAATTCCAGTTTGGATTCCATTTTTACTTGAAGATTTAGAAATGCCTTAAATTCGGATAATACAATTTAAATATCTTTTTATAAAATATTTCTCATAACTCGATGTCTCAACTAGTCCATCCTTGTTCTCACAGAAATTCAATCATACGTTGATCAGGTGTAAGACTGAAAATCTATAAGTACTTGGTAAACCCGTTTTCAACATCCAGTGAAAATACTTGGAAAATAATTTATTGAAAATATAGAAAACAGTTATTTTGAAAATAGAGGAAATATCTTTGCTGAGGATGCTCTGGAAATCATCACCCCTATCCCATGGTCACAGTTACATACCAGGGTTACGTTGTAGTCGCAACAAAAGTCCATGTAACTGCAGGCTCTCCGAAGCACTCTCGATTACGCCATGGAACCCACACAACAGATCACAGTTACATCCAGGGTTACGTTGCCGTCGCAGCAAAAGTCCATGTAACTGTAGACTCTCAGCGGCCTTTGATTTTCGCTGTCGAAATGAAACTTCTCCACTCCTACATAGGTCGCAGTCTACCGAGATAAACTCAAACGCAGACTGTTGGCTCTCAGCGGCACACACGACTTTCACAATGTTACCATAGGTCGCAGTTACATCCTGGGTTACGTTGCAGTCACAACAAAAATCCATGTAACTGTTGGCTTTCCATGGCACACATGACTTACGCTATGGTAAACTCAACTCATAATCCTCAGGAACTGTTTTGTCCGGACTCCTCACAGGATCAACTTTAGAACCCCGTTAGGGCTCAAGGCAGCACCACCCGGTGGCACTCCTGAGAAGTTCATTTCAAGGGAGCGCCTTTTTCCCCAGAGCCATCATCAAAATATTTTATACTATACATATATAGTATCTTCAAATCATACACTTAGTATGATATCATACAAAGCTCCTTTACACAAAATCGATTATCCCAAAATCGATAATTCTCAAAATAGGCTTTCCAAAACTCAATATTGATTTTACCCAAAATCAAAAGCCTTCCCAAAACCAAAGGTTCCCAAAACCTTTCCCAAAATCCTCATAATATCCTTTATATATATATATATATATATATATATATATATAGACACACACCGATATATATAAAATTTAAAACTTTGGACCACTATAAACTTGTATGAAATTCCTTTTTATACTTCAAACACTTCCAAAAACCATAGAAATATCCAATTTCCATCTTCATTCATTTCATATTTCTCAAAATATTCTTTCAGTGCAAAAGAACCATTTCACATTCCTTATTCACCTTTACATTAATCCCCATTTGGATTATTACTTCAATTCTCATCTCAGTTGGGTATTTTTCCAATAACAATTTGAACTCCGACCAGTTTATATTTAGAAAATAGATTGAAAATTTTAAAAATAGATAAGTAGTTGAAAAATAATATTAGATTGCAAAATAGCTGTAAATAGTTAACTATTAGTAAGTTAGTTGGAAAATAGTTAAATAATTTCAGGAATTTCAGATAATTGTAAAATAGTTGTAAAATAGTAATTAATTTGTAACATAGTTGAAACATAGTAATTAGTTTAGAAAATAGTTTAAAAATGGTTAAATAGCTCCAAAAATAATTGTAAACAAGTATAAAATAATTTAGCTTTAAGAAAGAAAGGTTATATGAATGAAATAACTTGGAAAAATAAGTTTATATTAAAACAATTTATATTGAAAATAGACAAGAGCTAACTGTTCACTTCGCCAATAATTCAATTTAAATCTCCATTCAAATCGACCCAATTCCAATTCAGATAACTCCAAATTCCATTGGACTTGATAAATTCTCAATTCAAGTTGAATCAATCTTGATTCCTTCCCAAGTTTAAATAAAATTCTAGTTGATTTTAATCCTGTTAAATTTTAATTATAAGTTCATATTATTCCAATTAATTTGAATTATTATCAATTTAATTTCAGAATCCAAATCACTTCAATTTAATCTAATCCAATTTCCCATTTAACTTTTTTTTTTAACTTAGACATCTTCAATCACCAATCCAATTACTTCAAACCAAATTAAATTTTGAACTAATTTAATTTCAATCTTAAAATTTAAACTACCTCGAATTACATAAATTCGAGTTAAATTCTCAAAGGTTGATTTAACCTTTTAAACCAAATTAACTTTTATTTAAAGTTTTTAAACAATCTCAAATTTCTGAGTCCAATTCTTCATTTATACTTATCTCTACTTATATATATATATATTATTATTATTATTCCATAAACATTTTATCAAGATTCCAGGATTTAAACAAATTTCCAAAATTTCAATATCACCCTAGTATTCAACTATATCCAAAATTCCTTTGGCAAATTCATTTATCCCTTTGAATTTCAAAACCGAACCCAATTCACAAACAATCCCAATTTAAAACAATGTGGTAGCAATTTCTCTTCTAGAAACTCGAAATTGAACATCGATGATGCTGCAGTCATCACCGACTTTATTTTCCAGTGACCAAAAGAGTTCAATGCTTTTATCTCTCCAAAAACACTTCCAAATATTTTTGTTTTCAAATCTCCCAAATTTCAAACACAAAAATATTTTTGAAATAATACTATTCTTTCTTCAAAACCCTTGGAAACCACTTTCAAACCCAAAGGAATTTTAATTTTTTTTTTCCCAAAATTCCAAACTCCCAATCCATCAAATTCATATTTAAACGCTACACTGGAATTTTCATCTCACTTTATTTTCAAATATTCTCTGGAATTCTATTTCAACTTATAATCTCATTTATTTATGAAGTTTATTTCTATTAATAAATTACATTTACAATCTATATTTCAAATTCCTTTTTGATTTTAAACCAGTTCCACTTTAATTACAATTCCAAAGTTATTCCAATTACTTTGGACTAATATCTATTCAATTGAACTCACTTCAATTTCAATCATTTCAATTCAATCCAGTTCAAATCTTCCATTAAAATTTTTGAACTTATACATCTTCCATCCCAAATCCTATTAACTCAAATTGAATTCAATTTGAATGAGTTCAATTCCAACTTCAAATTTAAACCATCTCGAATTATATAATTCGAGCTAAATTCTTAAAGATTGGTTTAACCCTTTTAAACCAAATTTAACTTTGTTCATTTAAAGTTTCAAACAATTCTAATTTCTGAGTTCTAATTCTAGAATTTCACTTTTAATTAATTTAATTTTAATTTGGTTGTATTATAGTTCTTCTTAACTTAATTCCAATAATTTAACACCCAATCACCTTAGTATGTATTAGAAGGAAATATTGTTTTATATATTAAAATATACTTTTATATAAAACCATTTAAAACCTTTATATAAGAAAATAACGAGTACGCGCTCATATATATACACTCAACTCATTCAAGAGTACTACAGACTCTATTTAATGAGTGATCCCCACCAGAGTCAAGGTTCTCGCTTAACCTTCAGCTCTGATACCAAATGTAACGACCCGAAATTTTCACACCCGAAAATTCCAGATAGTTATGAAAAAGAAGAAAGAGATAGAAGAAGAAGAACAGAAATATCAATAACTCACATTCGCAGCGGATAAAATATATAATAAATAATAACAATAACAGTTTACAAAGATTATTATATCTGTCGATTACATTTAATTTACATCAGAGTTTCACATATATATAGTCACTGAATATATACAACTATCATGTCTCAGAAATACAGCGGCAATACTCTATACGCTATCGCCATCCAGCTCGCCCCCTGAGCTCCAGAACGTACCTACCTGAAAATCTGTAATACTCGGTCTGACCGGAGCATTACACCAAAGTAACACCCGGGTCAGGCTGGAAACCAGCGTGAGTAAACCCAACTAACATGGAATACCAAAGCAAACAACTTATATAAAACCCGGGGTATCTATATCAATTTAACCAGTTCACATTTCGCTATAGACAACACTTATTTCAACTATCAATTTCTAAGTACCAAACTTAGATAAATATTCCAGTCTACTTAAATCATTTCAATCCAGCCTGTTGATTTCACAAATTAATATATAAATATTCGAAGTGGTTTCGGGTATTTCCCAAATACCCAACCCCGGTCTCTTCGAGACTCATATTATCCTAATCCAAGTTGTTAAAATGAAATACACAACATTTCGTATCAGAGATATCAACTCAATCAAAACATTTAATATCATTCAATCATTCATAAGCAAAGCTTAATCACATACAAAACAATTCAATTAATTTTAATTGAATTTCAAACCTGAATCACCCAAATTCCTTCATTAATTAATTCCAAATCAATTAATTAATTACCCATCATTATTCATCTTAATTAATCACCCTAGATTAGTTATTGTTCAATTTAAATTCGAGTAATTCTCTGTAATCAATTTTCACGTTATTACTTATCCTTAATCCCAATCAATAAGTAATTCTAATTACTTCATAAATTAATTAACAATATTAATTACATTAATTCTTAATTACTTATACTAATTAACTTCTCATAAGCCACTTATATTGATTCGTTTTCTTAACTAATCAATCTCTATTTACATCATTAATTATGTAATTTAATGATTTTTATTCTAATCCGATTTAATTAATCCTTTTATAATGGAATCTAAAAGGAATTTAAGAAAAAAACAAATTTATATTTTAAAGTCAATTCTGTCTACAATCACACTTTGACATTCCAGTTATTAAAACACTGAATGTCTTAAAACCTTAGTTATTAGATATAAATTGAATTTAAAAATTGTTTAAATCTCTATTTTACAATTTAACTCCAGTCTTTAATTATCACTTTTATTTCTTCCATTCCTCTTTATTTTATTCTATAATTATTTCGCTTTCAAATTTTCACTCTTATATATCCTTCACAATTTCAATCTTATATATCTTGATAGCTCAGGGTATTGAAATATCCAAGCAACCCACACAGCCTTTCAATCTTCCCATTACCACAATATTCATCTCCGAATACCAAACATTCCTGTATATACTATATGTTACTATATAATATAGTACATCAATTCAAGGCAACCATTCAACCAAATTCGAAAATTTAAACATTTAAAATTTATATCTAACCCAACAAAGTGAGATTTACTCACCTTTGCATTTACTGTTTGCAATCTGATCCAACTGCTTGATTCCTTGATTATTGACCCTGTAAAAATATTTATATGATTTTATTAATATTTAAACAGTCGAACAATAAATTACCGTTCAATAAATTTTATTTAATCTAATAATTTGATTTAACTCAACTTGATGGCTAACTTGATAAATCAAACCTTACTCACAATCCCCTTTTTAAAACCCCTTTTGTAACAAAAATAAATTAAAAAGTTTATTAAACAGTAAATCACTAAAATGCATTATTGAAAGTAGATTAAAATATAAAATAAATAAGTAAATAAATATAAAAATTATTTATATGTACATTAACTTTTTTTTTCCAATCTATAATAACTTCAAGTTAAACATTACCATCAAACTTTTAACCTTCATAACATAAAACTCATTCTCCCCTCTCGAAACTAATTTACTTGAATAACTTTTAACATTTTACGATGCCAGAATAATTAATTGGAAATTTCCTCTAACTATAAGGCTATGATTTATAATGCTATACAATAAATTAACTTATGCAAAAACAAAAATGTAGACCAAACTAAATTGCAACAACAATATTCCCAATGTTCATTTCACAATAAGTTGGAAAGGTAAGAAGAAAACTGAAAATATATTTAGCAAGATCAAATACCAAATGAGAAAACAAATAATACCTCCCTGCCCTAACTCAACGCAAGCACAAATTGAACCCTAAACCGCTTCGCCACGTACGCGCGTCTCGCCCTCTGCCATGCATCGCACAGTCGCACGCGAGTTTCCCTGGCCGGGACTCTCGTTCAATGCTTTGTTGTCGAACTAGTACACAGACTTGAAGTATCGGCCATTAGAATGAATGGACGGTTTCGATTTTGGACAAGAGGGGAAATGAGGGCTTCGGCCTTGATCTGTAAAGAGGAAATGAGGGTTTCGATTTCGAACTGAAGGAGGACTCGGCTTCGATTCAAGAGAGTGGGGAAAGGAGTTTAGGTAAATTCGAAGAGAGGGAGGCCAGAGAGCACGATCGTTTTTTTTCCTGTTCTCTCTGATTTTTATAATTGCGTTTGATTTATGCTGAGAAATAGAGAGGAAGACGAAATAGAATCTCGTTTTGATTTCTCTGGAAGCAACGGAGAGATATTTTCCTAAGAGGCTTCGGTTATAAGCTAGTCCATTTCACGTGACTAGGATGATCTAATTTAGACTTTTAATTTTGATTTTGTAAAATTGAATATTGAAAATATCTCGTTTAGCATACTCGAGATCTCAAACTCCGAACCGGATATGCCGTCAGGCATTTATAAGGTTTTACCCACATTCCGAACGCAATGGAACGTGTTTCGGAAGCTAATTTAATCATATGTGGAAGTTATCTTTACATATCGATTTAAAATATTAAATCGTCGATTTTAATTTCAACGCGTTCCGCACCCGTATGAGCAAACTGCAAAACCAAACGCTATGAAAATTGAAAGCCGATAATAACTAACTATTACGGATCCAATGGAACTGTTTTCGTCAAATTCCGAGACTGTGCCTCGGAAGGCTATTTTTAAATTTAATTTAAACGATATATTATTAAAATTGTACAAGTCACCTTTAATTTAAATTTGAACCATCCTATTATCTTCATTATCATCATTATAAATTTTATAAGTCTTCAATTTATTTTAAAACAGGCTTAGAAATTTCAGATTCAACAATTTCCCAAATTTTCAATTATTTAAACTATATAATTCAAATGATTTAATTAGCCGGTAAATATTTATATCTTGAATTCAAGCTAAAATTAACTTTTACATACTTTAGAAACAATTACTTATTCCATTTTAAATTGTTAAAAATTCCGGGTCGTCACAGAGGATGAGTTGGAGAAGAAGAAGAGAAGCTTACCAATGGGTTCTTCTATTAGTTTGGAGCTAGAACTTGATTTGCAAAAGGAAACTAGGGCTTGAGTTTTAATTTCCTATCTCTCCCACCATGGTTGCTAAATCTTGAGTATTAGGAATTGGAAATGAAATAAATGAGGAGGAGAGGTGTTGGGACCGAATACATAAGTGGGCTCAGCCCAAATCAAAACCCTAAGTGAAAAAGTAGCAAAAATAAACTTTCTCCAAACATATCGAAGCTTATACTCAAAAAGGTTGCAAACGACATTTTAAACTCAATGGGAGTGGTCCCGAGTCCTAATTCGACCGTATGCAAAAGGTTGCTTTTTGGACTAAATTCTGAGTATCGATAAAATATATTTGAATAAAATATTTAAATATAACATCAACAAATATGCGGGTTGTTACAGTTTGTCAAATGCACCTAGTAGATTCATGAGGGTGATGAACCAGATTTTCAGACCATTCATTGGAAAGTTTGTAGTAGTTTACTTTGATGATATTTTGATCTATAGTGGGAGTATGGAAGAGCATGTCCAGCATTTACGAGAAGTACTGTTGATTCTTCGACAGGAGCAATTTTATGTTGCAACGAAGAAGTGTGTATTCATGACGCATAGTGTTTTGTTTCTGGGGTATGTTCTGTCGAAGGAAGGTATTCAAGTGGATGAAAGTAAAGTAAAAGCTGTCAGGAGTTGGCCACAACCCAAGACAATTACTGAAGTAAGAAGCTTTCATGGATTGGTATCTTTTTATCGAAGATTCATCCCATATTTTAGCAGTGTGATGACACCTATAACCGATTGCATGAAAGGAAAGAAGTTTGCATGGTCAGAGGAAGCAGGGGTTGCTTTTTAGAAGATCAAGACACTATTGACATCAGCGCTAATTCTAGTTTTACCGGATTTTCAGTTGTTGTTCGAGTTACATACTGATGCATCGAAGGTTGGGGTTGTTGGAGTATGGAGTCAGAATGGAAGACCAGTTGCGTATTTCAGTGAGAAATTGTCGGGAGCCAAATTGAGATATATCACTTATGACGTGGAATTTTACGCGATTGTTCAAGCCGTGAAGCACTGCAGACATTATCTGTTTCAGAAGGAGTTTGTTCTTTATACGGATCATGAAGCTTTGAAGCATTTGCAAGGGCAGGACAAAATTTCAGCTAGGCACGCTTCATGGGTCGCGTATCTACAACATTTTACTTTTGTTGTAAAGCACAAATCAGGGGCGACGAATCGTGTAACAGATGCTTTGAGCAGGAGGAGTCATTTATTGACAACGATGAAGGTTGAAGTGACAGGATTTGAACTATTGCCAGAGTTGTTTAAAGAAGATCCTTACTTTACGAAGATTGTTGAGAAAGTCAAGGACGGGGGTACTGATGAATTTGTATTGGTGGATGGATTCTTATTCAAGGGGAATCTATTATGCGTACCAGACTGCAGCTTGAGAATGAAAATTGTGAAAGAGTTGCATAAAGAAGGACATGTTGGATGGGATCGCACATTACAGTTGATTTCTCAGTCTTACTATTGGCCATCGATGAGGCGGGAAGTTGAAAAGTTTGTGCGTAGATGTCATGTTTGTCAAGTATTGAAAGGGACGGCTACAAATGCAAGAATGTATATGCCTTTACCTGTTCCTACAAAACCATGGGTAGATATAAGCATGGATTTTGTGTAAGGTTTGCCAAGGACTCAACGGGGAAATGACTCTATATATGTTGTGGTGGATAGTTTCTCGAAGATGGTACATTTTGTTGCTTGTAAGAAGACGGCAGATGCAGTCCATGTGGCATAGTTGTTCTTCAGAGAGATCTATCGCTTGCATGGTTTACCAGAGTCTATTCAGACAGGGATACCAGATTTTTGAGTCATTTTTGCTGAGTTTGTGGAAGATGGTGGGAACGAAGCTAAATTTCAGTAGAGCTTATCATCCGCAAACTGATGGGCAAACGGTAGTGGTGAACATATCATTGGAAACTTATTGCGGTGTCTTGTGAAAGATAATATGAAGAGTTGGGATGTGAAGTTATGTTAAGCAGAGTTTGTTCATAATCATGCTATCAATCGTAGTACAGGTTTTAGTCCGTTCCAGATTGTACATTCAAGCTTACCAAAGGGGCCGTTGGATTTAACGATAATACCATAACCAAAGGGGACAGTTAAGCGGGCTGTTGATTCTGTTGATGGGTTGATAGAATGCCATAGAATCGTTAAGGAACGATTGGAAAAGACAAATGAGAAGTATAAACGATCTGCGGATCTGAAGCGAAGAAGTGTTGAATTTAATGAAGGATATTTAGTGTATGCTATACTAACGAAGGATCATTTTCCAGTGGGAGCATACAATAAACTTAAAGCTCGAAAGATTGGTCCTGTAAAGATTGTGAAACTGATCAATGAAAACGCTTATAGGTTGAAGCTGCCGGAGGATGTGTACACTTCTGACGTGTTTAATGTTAAACATATTATACCTTATTATGGAGATGGACAATCCAATGGGGAAGAACTTTTTAATTCGAGGATGAATTTTTCCCAACCGAGGGAGGATGATGCAGCCCAGTTCGATGGAGTCTTAGGTCGCGAGCGACCTAACAAACTAAATGGTCGTTCACGACCTAACGAGGTGAAGAGTGACAAGATAAGAGGAAAGAAAGATGCAGAACTGAAGAATGAAGCGAGTTATGCAGAGGAATGCAGTGAATCGAGTTATACAGGGAAGGGTGTTCCAGCGACCTATGGTAAGTCGCATGTCCTTGAGTCGCTTCAACGACCTAGTAATAAACAAAGAGCTAAAGGATACAGTACAATGGAAAGGCCGTATGTCTTTAGGTCACTCCGACCTAATTCCAACGACCTACGACCTAGTTAGGTCGCATGAAGAGTTCCAGAAGCCTTCACAAGGCCACTTTTCTTAAGTCGCTATTGAAGATAGGTCGCTCCATGGAAAGGTCGCATGAAGTTTAGGTCGTTAAGTCGTGTAATGTGATGTATTTACATTTTTCTTAAGTCGTAGGTAGTATTGTACATATTGAGTCGCTCACTGTTAGGTTGTGTATGTTGTTATGGCGTTTACTGTTGTAAGTATGTGTTGTGTTGTTGCTGTTGATGGCTCGTGAGTCGTAGGTCGCGACCTATGTTAGGTCATGGGTCGTGTTGAGTAGGTCGCGTGTGGTAAGGTCGTGAATGTTGTTGTGTTGAGTTGTACTCTATAAATAGAGGGGTCGGGTCATTTTGTAAAGTTGGTTGATTTTTGAATGAAACTTTGTTTGAGTGCTTTGTGCCTCTTTTGAAATTGGTAGTTGAGTGTGATCTCCTATCTCCACTTTCGGTTATTCGAGTGCGCTCGAATCAACGATTGTTGAAGCCAATTCACGGTATCAAGTGCGCTTGATCAACGTTCGAAGAATTGTAGATCTTCTTTCATGGCATCGTGTGCGATCAACGTGTCTAAGATAGCTAGAATTCGGTATCTTTCAGAGATCAACGAATTTGGGCCTTTCGGTATCTTTCAATCCATCGATTCATATAACTTCATCTAATCGTTCTTCAATTAGTTTGACGCGAAATCTTCATTTCGTCATCAATCCGTTTTAACTGCTGCGTCAGTTGCTAATAATACAACCTTTCTTTTCAGAGGAGTAAAACATATGTTGGTAGGAATTAAACATCATGAATAGCATGCCAAGTTTTATACCGGGGATTAGCAACCCATATTATCATACTATTAGATTTACTGTTGCACCGGAACAAATACCGTATGTTATTAATTGTTTTTTCTTTCGAAACACCATTTGGTTTACATTTGGAAACACGTTGTTGGTTGTATAAAAAATTTCTCTAAATACACTTGGATGTGAATAATTTCCCATTGAAAATGTTAAGATAACGTGTAATTATGCTCATCAATACAAATTTTGCACAACTATATTGGAAGATCGTCCATAATCAACGCATTCAGAGCTTGTTTCCTTATCACTATGTAACAAAGTGCGCTCAAGCATCTAGTTTTCACCACGTTCAGTATTTAGCAGATGCAGAAAAAATTATAACTAAAAAACATGATTAAATTGGAATGTGTACGTTATTTAAGTTTATTATAAGTGCTTAGAATTTATTAGAAAGATGACATGCATTTTTTAGGCTTAAAACATTAACATGAAGGAACAAAAGAAATTTATATCGGAACAACACAAGACATTGTCAATAAAAAACATAAGATCTAATTTATATGGATTTTATGAGTGTTAAATCAAACCCAATAAGACATATGTCCGCAAAAAGGGTTCTCTACAAAAGAGAAACACAGTAACCATAATGGCTTTTTAAATATATCAAAATTACACAACGCAAAACAGTAGATAAAAGAAGTTAGTTTGGTAATGCACCAGGGCTGCGCGAACGCGTATACCCAAAGCAACAAATGATGATGTCCACTTTCCCACTTGGGGAGATGGTAGCCCAATGCATTTCCAAAGTGCAAAGGAAACCACTAGGCTAGGCCTGGGCCTTCATGATCACCTATAGGCCCTATCTAGGTAAGTATGCAACATGATTGCACTACATGAACAATTTATTACTTATCAATTCCAACTACTCTATTAGTTTCTATGATATGGGACATGTAAGAGTTGTTTTTTTCTTCCCTTTCCACTTGGTTATATTTGGATTAAAACCAGACTTCAACTTATGGAGTGCTATTAATTTAGTTTTCAGCACATGAAATTTCACATAGTAAAATACAGGGTCTCAATCATCTATATGTCTGATTTCTGTAGAAAATGTATATATTTCAAATAATTTTGCGACTAGAATAAGGAGGGCACCTTATAGCTACTTCCAAAAAAAAGACAAATTTCTTGAAAATCCAACTATGACTCTTTTAGCTCATTTAATTCTCAACTTCAATCCTAGTATATGTTGATATGAACTTTATCCCATTGACGTAGCACCAAACCCAATAGTAGCACCAACTTGAGGTGTTATATTTTTAGTAGTTACATAAAGTTAAAGTTCTAAAATAGGGTTTGTACAATTGCATATATTGAGTTACTAAATTAGCAGGTGATAAAATGCCAAAATCAACTTCAAGGGATCCACTGCTCCCGAGCTCATATAAAACTGTATCCATGCACCAAATTATCGAATTACTTGAAAGAGCACCATAAAGAATAGGGTTAAAAACATTGACCACCATGATCATCGTAATTTGCAGTTAACAAAATAAGCTTTATAGGTGCGCGTCATTTTGCTTTTATAATCTTTGTACCCCAAGATTTGGTCTAATATTCCATCAAGATTAAATACACAAAATATCTTTTAATACTACTAAATGCTCTAAATACTTCTTTGATCATCCAAATAAGGAACTATATTCCTACACCTTAAAATCGAGCTAACCAGTCAAACAAATATACCAAAGATTAACAGAAAATGATTATCAATGTCGATAGTATTATTTATATTATCATCGAAACATATTGGTTTTTTCAATTCATGGAATTTAGAGTGAAAAATATTAAAAAATTTACAGCATTGCCACATATTTACATAACTATGGATCCAACAATTGATTTCAGCTTCATATTATTTTGGACACTGAAGCAATCTAGCTCATTTGAAGTTCAACCAATCAAACCAAATCAGATATTTTTTTATTGGTTTCAATTTTCAAAATAAAAGTTTGGTTTGCTTTTTTTTTATTTTTTTGTTGAATTATAATTTTATTATTTTTGGCTAAATCAACTCATGCCATTTCTTTACCCTTAAGATTGAAGAATTGCATATTTTCTGTATTTTAAATCAAGTTTAACTTTAATTTTTCAAAATAATGTTGGTAATAATAAGAATACATTGACATAAACTTGGGATTGTAAATTGTTTTTGTAAATTTAAGTTACCGATAACATATTATTTAAACAAAGCAAATTATCCTGGACCACAGAATAGGATTATAAAACAATATATTTATAACTGCAATTGTAACACTAGATGCGATGCATGACAACTATAAAATTAAGTACTCGGCTAAATTAATCCCAAACTTAAAGCTTTAAGGATGCAACTGGCTAGCGCGTAGGTTTCATATTTTTTTTGAATAACATTGAAATCAATACTAGCCTCTCTTATCTTATTTTTACACCTGACTACAAATTAATGAGGTTAGAAAAATAGCAATCAGGATCTTCAACTCAATGCAACATGTAATATAATCTTACATTCTTCTGTTTCTTTATTTTATAAATAGTATGCATAAAAACCGCTAAGACCATTCTAGGGTGGTGGTGCAGTTGGTTAGTGCATAGGTCTCATAGCTATGTTGAGTGATCCGAAGGTCGAGGGTTTGAGCCTCTCTCACCCCATTTTTGCAACTGCCTATGCATTACCCATTCCAAGTAGCTAAACCATTATTCATGAGATACTTTTGTTTTCTTGTTCAAAAATTAATTAAATATTTATTTTTGTATGAAAGAAAAAAATTGGGTAGAAAAGAGCGAAAGTAGAAATGGAACAATGAGTTTCTTCAATATGAAATTTTGCGCTCGATCTACAGAGAGCAAGGGATCTTCCAAAAAAAAAAGAGAACCACAAAGTAGGATCAAAGAGAAATAACCTTATGATTCAAGAAAGGAATTAGAGAAAACCAACTCTTTAAATCTAATTTCCAGTTTGGTGGTGGTGCAGTTGGTTAGTACGTAGGTCTCATAGCTATTGAGTGAAACTAAGGTTAAGAGTTAGGGAGTTCAAAATGAAATTTTAGGCTCGATGATCTAGAGAGAGAAAGTTATCAAACAAGAAAAATAGTGGGAAATATAAATTAGGATCGAAGAGAAATATCCTAATGATTCAAAAAAGGACATAGTGAAGAGCAACTGTTTAGCTTTAATTTCTAATTCTACGTTGTGCTGACTAATACACTTGTAGTCGTGTTTAATATTTGAAAAATTCAATTTGAGTCGACTGTTTGCTTATCCCTAAGACTATAGAATTAAAAGTCATGTGTTCAACCCATGTTCATCGCATTTCCAATCATTATATTTGTAATTTTTTGAATAATACTGATAATAGTAAGAATATTTATGCAGCACTATTATCTCGGTATTTAGATGCTTCGGCTTTGATCGATGAGACCACCAGTTCAAATTCCGCGTAGTGTGATTCGAACCACTCCTCATATATGCTCTTTTAGTGTTAATTCCCAATCAGATCCGAACCGAACCTCAAGCTGGGTCAAGGTTTTCTAAAACATACAAATTAGACTCGACAAAAACCTAACCCGACTAGAATTGAGACTCAGCGGGTCGGATCCAGATGCAACAGATGGGTGTAATTACCAACCTTGCACTTAACAAATAATCTCGAATGCTCGCATTCTTCCAATTAATCTCATACAAACTTCGAACTATCTATTCTAATTAATATTGCACCGAACAAATAATCGCAAATAGATTTTTTTAAATTAATCTCCAGCAAACTTCAAATTGTTTCTTCCTGTCATGTTCGTTTCAAACAAACTGTCAATCGATACGAGACTGATGAGGAAGTTGATAAAGCTTACAAATCTGATGATGCATGTATTGATTTAGAAAATATGATTGTTGAATTGGATTCAAATTTCTAATTTATCTATAATATGTATTATTATTTTGGATATTGATTGTTGAAGAATATTATGCTTGAAATTTTTTTTATGACAAGGTTCAAGGTATCGGACTGTACCTCGAAATTTCGGTAGTATCGTACCGGTGCCGTAAGGAAGCAAACCGAAATCGGTCATTAATATCGGTTTCGCTTAGGGTTTTCAAAAAAAATAGTGAAAAAATTCAACGAAATTAAAACTTCAATGAAAAAACATCAGGTGTAAGCAAGGGGAAAAATTCAAAACAAATGGAATATCATTTCAAATTAGCATCATCATTTAAAAAACGCGATTATACAGTGAAGTAGCACTGACATTATTCAATTTTTATAGCTGTAAACACAATCGAAACAAATAGATCAAGTTTTACTTTATTTTTTCAAAATAATGTTGGTAATAATAAGAATACATTGACTTAAACTTGGAGTTGTAAATTGTTTTTGCAAATTTAAGTTACCAATAACATATTATTTAAACAAAGCAAAATCATCAAGAACCATAGAATATGATTATAAAACAATATATTTATAACTGCAATTGTAATGCTAGATGTGTTGCAAGGGATCTCCTAAAAAAAGAGAATTACAAAGTAGGATCCGTTAGGAAATCAATTCAATGGTTTCAATGATAACAACTATACATTGGAAATCAAGTATGCATATATGTCTATATTTACAGGTAATTGTTAAAGTAAACATCACCAAAGAGACAAGAACAAGACTCAAAAGAAATATCAAGAGGCTACAAGTCGACAGAATCGGAAGAGGAATGACATATGCACAGGAAAAGCAACATGCATAAATCCAAACGTCTGAGTGCACTAGCCAGACGTCTGATTGATTCCTATGGTTGGCAAATCAGACAGAATCAGACGTCGAGTTAATATACTCAGACGTCTGAAAAGCAACCATATACAAAAAACATACAAGAGCCAGACGTCTGAAACATTTTCCAGACGTCTGATTTTGAACTCGGCTATGTATATTCAAATTACAACTATCACAACTGAAAAGACACGTTCTCTCCTCTTCGCTGCAACTCTTCATCACCATTAGAAGCGACCTTGGAGCACTTAATAACAGATGCAACTACACAAAGGATCTCTCTACCACTATAAATAGCATCAGGAATTCAAGAGAAGATCTCACCTTACTCACTTATACTCTTTACTCTTATACTCTGATTAATACTTGATCTCTAGCAATCTGATACCTGTATTTTAGTCTTCCATATATACTCAAAACTCTTCAATCAGTATTATTTATGTATATAGATTGGAAGCATTTGTACTCAACAGTCAATATTCGTGTTATAGAACACACACTTGGCAAGAACAAGCTTTTGTAACCAAGCTTATTCCTCCGGGTGAAGTGAGGGTGTTTGATAGTTGAATTTCGAAAAGGTGCTTCCGGACTGGACGTAGGACGGGAGGTCCGAATTAGTATAAAATCTAGGTGTGATTATTTCCATTTACTTGCTATTATCATCTATCAAGTCTATACTGGATACATTATATAGTTAGTTCTCCTATACTTTCATATATATACAATACACGATCCACTCATATAGATTTACATGATCAAAGGGAAATAACCTTATGATTCAAAAAAGAATTAGAGAAAACCAACTATTTAACTCTAATTTCCATTTTAGTGGTGGTGCAGTTGGTTAGTGCATAGGTCTGATAGCTATATTGAGTGAAATTAAGGTCAAGAGTTAGGGAGTTCAAAATGAAATTTCAGGATCGATGATCTAGAGAGTGCAAGTCCTCAAATAAGAAAAATAATGGGAACTATAAATTTGGATTGAAGAGAAATATCATTTTAATTCAAAAAGGGACTTAGTGAAGAGCATCTCTTTAGATTTACTTTCCAATTCAACGTTGTTCGGACTAATACACTTGTAGTCGTGTTTATTATTCGAAAAATTCAATTTGATTCGACTGTTCGCTTATCCCTAAGACTGTAGAAATTGAATGTCATGTGTTTAATCCATGTTGTAACAACCCAAAATTTTGGAACATTTGAAATTGGATATTTAACCGATTTTTAATATTTAGAAGCTAATTTTTAACTTGAATTTCAAGGATCATTTGTTTATTGGATAATTAAATTTTGAATTTAATAATTGGAAATTTGGGTAAGATACTGTGTGGTTAATGCCCCGCTACTACCTCGCTATAACCCCGCAATATCTCATACCGGATTTTAACCACATTGATTTTTCCATATAGCCCCAAAATATTGCCTTTTCGTTTTAGTCCCCGCTATTTCCGCTATATCCCGTTATTCCTGGTATATTTTTCTATTTCCACTATATCTTCTTTAATAAAATGAATTAAAAAATTGCATTTATACATTATAAAAATTATTAAACTAATTTATTTGATTTAATTTTTAATATATTTTCAGAAATGAAAATACTCTAATATTCTACTAAATTCAATTATGTTATATAGTAATTTTATGTTTATTTAAAGTATATTCGCACGTGTTTTTTATTTAAATTATTTACGTATTAATTATAATTCAATTGAATGATAATTTTTCATTTATTTACCATTTATATATTTGTAAAGATATTAAGTACAAGTTTTATATGCTATTTTAGAGCTATCTGCTATATCCCACTATATCCTTGCTATATGCCCGCTATGACTTTTTGCACCTCCACCGCTTTGAATCTGCCGAGCGCTTTAACCGCACAGGTAAGATATTGAATCTGAAGTTTAATCTCACTAAAAATAATTTGAAGGGTTGTAAAATTTAAATTCATAGTACTGAAGGTAATAGAAATTTTAAAATTGAATTTAAAAGGTGATTTGTTCAGTTTTAAAATATATTGTTTAAATTGACATTTAAAAATAGCCTTTCGAGGCACAGTCTTGGATTTCAACGAAACAAGTTCCATTAGATCCAGAATAATGTATTATTATCGGATTTCAAATTATATAACATTTGGAGTTGTCCTGTGGCCGTAAAAAGTATAAACACGCTGAAATTTGCATCGAAAAATTCAATATAATAATTGGTTCCAAAAAGCTATCTTCTCCATATGATCGAATTAGGACTCGAAACCTTTTTTCATTGTGTTCGGAATAGGGGTATACCATTATAAATGCCTAGCGGCACGCATCGATTGGGGTTCGAAATTTTAGGTTGTGAAATCGAGACCATTCAAATTTAATATATATTTATATTCTCATACAAGCTACCTTCACCAGCTGACATTCATTCACATATAATAACCAACATCCAACTGTGTTTCCTTCACATTAGAGCTTTTTCCACCTCCTTTCACATCACTGCGCGCAGAAACCTCAGTCGACATAAAGACACTTTTGCACGCTAGCATCCCATCTTATTCCCTTTTTTTTTAAAATGCAAGCTTCCACCCTCTATCCTATTCAGTACAATACGAGGAATCATCGAAAGAAATTGAGACTGGGAGAGAAAAGGGAATTCGTGAGCCATTTCCCCTCAATTCTTCACTTTCATTCGCGAACTCAAATCTATCGCGTCTCCCTCTTTAAAAAATAAATAATAATAACACAGATCGAAAATAGAAGCTGAAGGAAAAATCACGGAAAGAAAAAAACTAAGTAAAATCGTTCGTCCCTCACCGCACATGAAATAAAAAAAAGGGGTAGGCGGCGATCAAATTTCGAGTAAACGAGGTGATGTCGCGATAGCAGGTCGAGCCGCGTCGACTTTGGTTCGAATTCGTTAAGATGGCGGTGCAAGTTGAGGAGGTGGGCGGCAGACGCATGGCGGTGGCAATGTTCGGTAACTAAGGCAAGATAGTTGTTCAATGGAGCTAGAGCTTGAGGCGAGTTAAATTCTGAGTACGTTTTCTTATGGGTTGTGAGCCCGACATGGAGTCGGGGGCTGCGTTGATCGAAAGGATGGGTGTGGTCTGGTCGAGCTTGGTTAGGGGATTTCATAGAGGAAGTCGGGATGTTTTCAGCGGGATGAAGTCGCATGGCCTTGGGTGTGCATGCATGGTGATGGTCATCGATGTAAGCGTGAGTGGTGGAAGTTGCGATCGATGGATGGTAAGGTATAGAAGAGGTATTTGTTTTTCTCATTTCAATTAAGCTTGATTTCATAAAAATATATACACGGATTTAAAAAAATATATATGTATTTAATGCAGAAAACTTTTTAGTCAAAAATATATATAGACAAGATTTAATATATATATATATATATAAAATTTAAAACAGAAAACTTTTCTTCAGAGAGGCATTGTAACGACCCGGAATTTTGGGTCGCCAAATTTGAACATTTAATTCATTTTAAATGTTGAATATGGATTATAATTTGAATTTTTGGACTAAAAGATTTTGGTTAAGCTGATAGATTTGGTTAAATTTCAAATACGGGAATTAAATTGGAATTTGAGTAATAATAGCTTAATATTAGAAATTTGGATAATTGATAATTTTGAGTGTAAATAGCGTGGTGGGAATTTTAGATGAATTTTAAAGTTAATAAATTAATATTTGGGATTTTATAGTAATTGAATAATAGAATTTAATATTATTAAAATGCAATTAATCATATTTTGGCCCGGAATGAGCCAAAATGATTTTTATTTGTGTTTATAAATTTTATATGATTTATTATTAAGTTATTAAAATTTTAAAAGTGAAATTTTAAGCGTTTTCGTCAATTTTGAAAATCGCCCGATTAAATAGACGAGTTAAAATAGCCTTCCGGGGAAAAGTCTCGGAATTCGACGAATACTGTTCCATTAGATCCGTAATAATTAGTTATTATCGAATTTCAATTTTCGTAGCAATCGGAGTTGTCGTTTGACCGTGGCAGCTCGAAACGCATAGAAATCGATTTAACCGATTTAATTTAAATTGATCATTTAATTCCGTAACTCGCGCGTATGATCAAATTAGCTTACAAAACATGTTCCATTGTGTCCGGAATGCGGAAAAACCTTAGAAACGCCTGTCGGCACATGTGAATTGGAGTTTGTTTGTAAACGATCGTTAAAAATGGATTTAATATTAAATTAATACACACACACACTCACACACACACACACACACACACACACATATATATATATAGACACACACACACACATGTACATACTCACGCAAAATAGCCCTAATCCTAGACACGTTCAGGCCGCCGCTTATTATTATTTCTATGGCCGAAAACATCGTCTTTCCCCTACCAATTTCTCTCCATCCATGCTTTAATTTGCAAAACTCTCTACAGGAAAATCGTAGAGAGTGTCAAGATCTTCGAAGTGAACGGTCGAGATGTGGTTTGATGAGGTGGATGGAGGGGAATTCGCTGCGGTTCGTTCTCGGTTTGTTCGCATTTTTCGATCTGAGATGGCGACCGAGATCTGCGTGCTTAGGGTCGATAAGGGAGTTTGCTGAGGCGGTTTTCGTGGAGGTAGCCGATCGAATTATCGACGAGCGAGGAGGGTGCAGCTCGAAGCCCTAATCTCGGCGGCATGGGTTTCGTGGTCCTGAGTATGCGAACGGGGAAGAGGAGTAAAGGTGCGACTCTGATTTCCAGTAGCAGATCCTACGGCCTGATTTCGTTGGTATAATATTATGTAAATTTTTGTTAAGGAAATTGTTTTAAATCTTGTTCAAACTATAAAAATTCATATCTAGTTCATACGTGATCAGATTCGTACGAAATTTATGGTGTTGGAATCACAGAAAAAAGTACTACGCGATAGTGCAGTTCCGGATTCATTCCGGGCAAGTAGAAATTTGAGTTAAATCGAACGTCGTTCGGTTTAATTTGAATTTCGAACGCTCGCCGAAACTCAAGGTGAGTTAATCTCACTCACATCTGGAATGTTAGCTGATTTGAATAGTTAATATTTAAATATCTATGTGATTGGTTGAAATATTTATTTATATCAGCCTGGATTGATATATTTATGGTGTTGTGCTAATATTTGTGGATGCAGGAAAAACAGGTTGGAGGGATCCAACTGGATTCCTCACTAGTAGTAATTATTTTTATAATTGATGATGATGCCTGTTATATATATTGTGATTGATAAATTTGGGATTAAATTGTATTGTGAAATTGTGGGATAAACTATAAGCCCAGAATGTTAAATTATAAAGAAACTTGGAGTTTTAATTATAAAGAAATTAAATTGGGTTTTAAAAAGGAATTAAGAAACTAATAAATAAGGAATATAAAAATTAGAATCTACTTGAATGAAAAACTGAAATAAAATTGTATTGGAATATTGATGGATAAATTATAAATCCATAATTTAATTATAAAGGGATAAATTGAATTTTTAGAAATAAAGGATATTGTTAAATAATGAATTTAAAAGAATTAAAATTTGAAATCTATATGGAATGAAAATTTGAAATTGATAAAATCTGGAATGCTAAACGAAGAGAAACATTATCAGTTGATAAATGTGAAAGTAAATTTATGTTATTAAACCATAAAACTAAATTGAATAAATCGACAGAAGTTGTGAGAAGAATTTCTGGAATGTTTAAATGGAAATGAGTTCCTTGGTAAAAACCAAGTTCGAGTTTTAGACAGATTTTATTAAAAGAAAGTTTTAAGTTCAAACTTGTTTAAAAGGAGTGTTTTGAAATTTTTTATTTTCAAAAGTAACTATTTATAAATTAGCAATAGTAAAGTAATTATTCTTTTTACAAATGGATTTGTTTTAAAAGGCTAGTTTTGACCTAAGTTATTTGGAATTAGTATAAACCTTTTATAACTCTATTTTTAAAATTTAGTTTAACTAAAACCTTATTTTTAAATCAAGTTATATCTTTTAAAATAGTTTTACTTTAAATATTCCGAAATTATATTTTGAGTAAACAAATAGAAGTAAATTTGCATATTTTAAAGTATATTTCAATACAAAATATTTGAAGTATTTTAAATTTAAATTGTTTTGAACTTGGTTATTTCCAAGGGGAATATATGGTAAAGGATTTACCTTGTAAGGAAGAATTTTGGGAATTTTTTTTTCAAATGTGGGAATTATTTATTGTGTGATGGATGCTTATGGATGTTTATGAATATAAATTGATAGTTAAATCACCGATTATCAATATTGGACAATGCGTGATCGTTTCGAAGAGACCGGGATCGAGATTTATTTCTCGAAAACCACTTCGATCTGGTTTGTACGTTTCGTGCGAAAAACGTGTTCGGAGTCGAAGATGGAGCAGTGAAGTGCAAGGGCTAGTCGCTACTAATCCTGAGGATATTTCCAAAATGGATGTAGTAGGAGTAGTGCCTTCGGTTCCGTTGTATGGACGAATGGTTGCGAAACATCGTCAGGTGGACGATGGGCATTCTAAGTGAAAACGTTCTAAAGGTAACGCTTAGCCTCAAGCCTCATCAACCGGGAATGAATGAAAATCAGGTGATATGCAGCAAGGTTAGGTGGGTTATGCCCAAGCAGGACAAGATATTTCCCCTGTCTAGATGCCCCTTATATTTTCGGCTTAGTGGGTGGTTGGTCGCGCCAACCACGTGGTTTTGTCTTGTTCGGGACTGTTCAGTAAGGAATGGTTCCGGCCTTGTGTTGCAGGGGATGAAGGGAGTAATCCTCGGTACGGTGATCTAGGCCCCGTACTATGACAGGTGGTACCCCAGTGCCCAGTCATTGTTGGAAATCCATTCTCCCTACGAGCCTTGTACGAGATTTGTTTGTATTACCCACTTTTATGGCTAGTAGCTGGAATCTAATAGATGTAACAATTTCGGCTACTTTATAAGTATTTGTAAATAGACCCTATTATAATATCAGAGCATTTCTATAAAAAGTGTTTTAGCTATCGTAAGGTAAAAACCCGACATGTTTATTTGTGGCGTGGTCTTACGAGATGCTTTTGTTTTTCAAAGGATTTTTGAAACTTTAATAATCAATTTGGATGCATTATTATCAGCTGGTATTCCAGACTGACTCGGGTGTTATTTCATTATAATGCTCGGGTCAGACTGAGTATTATATGTTCAGGTCAGGATGCTATGGAGCAGGAGAGGAGCTGGAGTCCGAGACGTATTATATGTACCTATATATATATCCGCTGCTGAGATTGTATGGTAGGTCTGATTTGTGATTATTGTTGTATGAGATACTCTGATGATATGATGTATAAACAGTAATAGATTTCATTTTGTGTAAAGTTCTATATTTACTATTATATTTTATTCCGCTGCGACTGTGAGATTCTGATATTGTTTAGTTTCTTCTTCTTCTATCTCTTCTTCTTTAACCCTAATGGTTCGTAATTCTGTGCCACTTGAGTTAATAGAGGTAGAATAGTGTTGATTCAAGGGGTACGGATTTGCGGGCTGTCACACTTGGCATCAGAGCTTAGGTTGGCGACAACCTAGGCTTTGGTGGGGAAATTACTCATTATACAGGGTCAATAGTACTCTATAATGAGTTGAGCGTATTAATAGATATGAGAGCGTACTTGTTAGTGAATATAAAATTGTTTTTATACTGTGTTGACTTATCGGTTGAGTGTTTATGATTCTGGTCGGTACGGGAAGTACAACCGTATCGATTGGGGTTTAAATACACTTAAACAAGATAAACCGACATAGTAACGTTTTGAAAGTGGGGAAATGAAATAATTTTGTCCAAATTATATTTTGATATAAAGGAAATAATTTTCTGAAATTATTTTATATATATATATTTGGATGATTGGTTGTTAATGTCTAAATTAAATAAGAATCTAAAATTTAATCTGGAGATTTGAAATAGTTATAGTGAAAATAAAATTCTACAAATATAAATTATATAAAAGGAAGAATAACTAAATTTGAGTTGAACCAGAATTTGAATCCCGGAAGTTTTGGAAAGGATTTTAAATAAAATAGAAATAAAAGTTTGGAAATTTAAAATCCTGGGAAAGTTTGAAATGTCTGTTGAGATTTGAAGGTGTTTGAAGGCAATGTTGGAATATTGTTTTGGGAAATATTTTTAAATGGAACTGTTTCGAAATGAATTTAGAAATGTAAGAAGCATTGAACTCACTTCAGTCGCTGGAAAATAATCATGATGATGCTGGCCACATCATTAGAATTCATTTTCGAGTTTCTAAAGTGATGGATTGCTTCCCTAATATTTGGTTATGGTATTGTTTGGACTAGTTGGGTATAACAGTTGTTTTGGACATTCCAAAAATGGGGGAAATATGTTTTGGTATAAACAAATTGTTTTGTAAAAATCTGGAGATTTGATTGATATATCCAATAGGTATATATTTGATATATTTCAAAATGGTTTTGAAAAACAAATTCTAATTAAATAATGTGTAAAGTTGAAAAGAATTAACTATTGAACTTATTAAGTGAAGTAGATATTAATAAGAAGGAAGAAATGAAAATTTTAATCTTGGGATTAAAAATTGAACTTGAGTAATTGGAAGCGAACAAAATATATTGAAGTAAGTAGAGAATTTGAATATAGCTTGGATAAGTTAAATAAATTGGACTTAGAATTAAATTGATTTGGGTTAAATTAAAATGTAAGTTGACTTTGTATTTGTGGGTTATGGTGTAATGAATTTTACCCACAAGCTATTAAGTATTATATTCATAATCTGAAACCGAGGATATAAAAATGTGTAAAGGATTAAGGTGAAAGAAATTTGTATCCTTAAGAATTCAGTGACATATCTATATATATATATATATATATATATATATATATAGAGAGAGAGAGAGAAAATTGAAATTGTGATTATATGCTGTAAATGGATTCAAAGGAGCAATATGAGCTTTAAAATAAATAAGTTGGAGAACTTATAAATTGAAAGTGAGATTATAATCGCAGATGGGAAATAGTGGAATTGTATGGTAAATTCGAACCTAATCTCTAATGAAATGTAAATTGAAATAACGTAAAGTGAGATAAAAAGGAAGTGCATGAACTTAAGTTAGTAAGTAAGTTTTGAACTTGTATATGGAGAATAAAAATTGGATTGAAGTGAAATGTAAAATTTCTTATAGTTGCATAAGGAAATTCATACTCTTAGATATAATTTGGATTTGTGATTATAAAATGTAAATGGACATAAATAAGCAATCTAAACTCTTGGATAGAAGTGAAATTTTAATTCATTAATGGAAAAGAGTTGAATGGTGTGGCATATTCAAAACTTAATCATAAATAAATCTAATAAATGAATTCAGAGTGAATCGAGGAAGTGAATTAAAAACCTAATATGAATTAGGTTAGAAACTAAATTGAATTACAATTAAATGAGATTTGTATTGTAATGGATAGAATTTTGATAGTTGATCAAATTTTAGGAAGGTAAATAGAAATCCAATTGTGGTATGGGATTCAAATTTGTGATAACAAATAATGAAGTGTGAATGAAAAATGGAATTGGATTATAATAGCGATGGTTGGAATTGTAAATAAATTAAAGTGTGTGAAATGATTTGAAGTGACCTCATTATCACTAAAAGATTTAAATTATTGGATATAAACTAGAATTGGCTGAATAAACCAATCAAGTTTAATGGAATTGGAATTTGATTGAATGAGAATCAAATGAAGGAAAAAGTAAAAATAATAATAATAAAGTTGATATAAGAAGATAATGGAAATATTGTATGATTTAAACAACATAAGCAAATTAGAAACAAAATAACGATGGATAAGCTTTATTAAGTAATCTTGAATGAAATTAGTTTAGATAATAAAAGTAAAATGCAAGTCAAATGAATTTTAGTTAATTATTGAGAAGGGATATGAATAGAAAGAGTTGTAAATATTATAAAATGAGGTGCTATTAATTTGAACTTAAGCTGATTGTATTTGTACAGGGTTTGATTTGGTAAGAATCAATTAAAATGGAAATAAATTGAGATAGTATGGAATTGTAATCATGTAAGAGAATGATGAGATGGTATTTTAAGCTTATGAAAATAGCTTTAAATGAAATTTGTTTGCAAAATAAAATTTGGATGCAAGCAAATGACTTTTAACATTTGTAATTGTGAGAAAGAAAGAATATATGAGTTGTAAATAAGAATGGAATGATATATATAACTATAAATATATATATAATAATAATAGTAGTAGTAGTAGTAGCAGTAGTAGTAGTAGTAGTAATAATAATATAATAAACATAAACTTAAAATGATTAATAAATTTGAAAAGTGAGAATAAGGATTGATTTAATAATTGAAATGGAAGTTTCAGAATGGAGTAAAATTAATATAAATTAAACTAGAACTAATTGTAAATGGTTCTAAACTTACGTGGTGATTATTTTGCTTGAAGAAGCATTTGAAATTGAGTCTTAAATAAACTGAACTAAATTGGAATCTAATTCAAGGAGTTTGTAATTTAATGCAAGTGAATTGATTTAAAGTAGCAAATGGAAGGGGTTTTGAATCAACTAGGATGAATTGACATTTTAAGAAGTAATGTTTGCATATGAATGAAAATGGATCATAAAAGGAATGCAAATATTTCAAATTGAGAATAAGTATCAAATTGTGAATCAACTTGGAATTGAAAAGGGATAGGTTGATGTTAGTGAAGCACCTGTTAATCATTTAAATAAAAAAATGAAGTTTGAGTTTGTAAAGAGGCTTTAAAATGATGTCAGAATTGTGAAATTGTTTTTAAAGGTGGTTAGCATGCATAATTATGAAATTGCTTGGTTTGGTTATGAAATAGATATGTTTGGCTTGCATTTACATTGGAAATGATGTTAAAATACTCATATCTTTGAAAAATGATGAGTTTGTTGAGTAAGTACAGGTATGGAAGACATTCGAGAGAGTTGGAGCGCGTATATGCGTTATATTAGCTCGTTATTAAAATTTGTTAAAAAGGTACGCCTATGCAAATATAATTGGGAAACGATATATATATATTATGATATATTTTGGTTTCCGACCGTGTGGGTCGATGTATATATATTTATCTGTATCGCGATATCGTGAAAGCTCCACCGTACAGGGGAGACTTTGCCAAAATTTTCCAGAAATTTAGAGAGTTAGAATTTTTTTGGCGTTTTTGGGAAAAGTTATTGACAAGTAAAGTTATTTTGAAAGCGAGTGTTAAAAATAAAGGCTTTAGGGTAAATAAAGAAAATGGTTTTGAAATGGAACTGAAACTTTTTGGGAAAGTAAATATAAGCTTTTAACTAAGCAAATTGGATGAGTAAGTGAGAGTGAGCATAGTTTCTACCTTAACAAATTTCGAGGACGAAATTTTTATAAGGGGGAAGGAATGTAACGACCTAGAATTTTGGGTCGCCAAATTTGAACATTTAATTCATTTTAAATGTTGAATATGGATTATAATTTGAATTTTTGGACTAAAAGATTTTGGTTAAGCTGAAAGAATTGGTTAAATTTCAAATATGGGAATTAAATTGGAATTTGAATAATAATAGCTTAATATCAGAAATTTGGATAATTGATTATTTTGGAGTGTAAATAGCGTGGTGGGAATTTTAGATGAATTTTAAAGTTAATAAATTAATGTTTGGGATTTTATAGTAATTGAATAATAGAATTTAATATTACTAAAATGCAATTAATCATATTTTGGCCCGGAATGAGTCAAAATGGTTTTTATTTGTGTTTATAAATTTTATATGATTTATTATTAATTTATTAAAATTTTAAAAGTGAAATTTTAAGCATTTTCATCAATTTTGAAAATCTCCCGATTAAAAAGACGAGTTAAAATAGCCTTCCGGGGCACATTCTCGGAATTCGACGAAACTAGTTCCATTGGATCCGTAATAGTTAGTTATTCTCGAATTTCAATTTTCGTAGCAATCGGAGTTGTCGTTTGACCGTGGCAGCTCGAAACGCATAGAAATCGATTTAACTGATTTAATTTAAATTGATCATTTAATTCCGTAACTCGCGCGCATGATCAAATTAGCTTACGAAACATGTTCCATTATGTCCGGAATGTGGAAAAACCTTAGAAACGCCTGCCGGAACGTGTGAATTGGAGTTTGTTTGTAAACGCTCGTTAAAACTGGATTTAATATTAAATTAATACATACATACATACATACATATACATATATATATATATATATATATATATATACATGCGTATATATTCATGCAAAATAGCCCTAACCCTAGAAACGTTCAGGCCGCCACTTATTATTATGTCTATGGCCGAAAACGATCGTCTTTCCCCCACCAATTTCTCTCCATCCAAGCTTTAATTTGCAAAACTCTCTACTGGAAAATCATAGAGAGTGTCAAGATCTTCGAAGTGAACGGTCGAGATATGGTTTGATGAGGTGGATGGAGGGGAATTCGCTGCGTTTCGTTCTCGGTTTGTTCGTGTTTTTTGATCTAAGATGGCGACCGAGCTCTGCGTGCTTAGGGTCGATGGGGGAGTTTGCTGAGGCGGTTTTCGTGGAGGTAGCTGATCGAATTATCGACGAGCGAGGAGGGTGCGGCTCGAAGCCCTAATCTCGGCGGCATGGGTTTCGTGGTCCTGAGTATGCGAACGGGGAAGAGGAGTAAAGGTGCGGCTCTGATTTTTAGTAGCAGATAGTACGGCCTGATTTCGTTGGTATAATATTATGTAAATTTATGTTAAGGAAATTGTTTTAAATCTTGTTCAAACTATAAAAGTTCATATCTAGTTCATACGTGATCAAATTCGTACGAAATTTATGGCGTTGGAATCGCAGAAAAAAGTACTACGCGATAGTGCAGTTCCGGATTCATTCCGGGCAAGTAGAAATTTGAGTTAAATCGAATGTCGTTCGGTTTAATTTGAATTTTGAACGCTCGCCGAAACTCAAGGTGAGTTAATCTCACTCACATCTGGAATGTTAGCTGATTTAAATAGTTAATATTTAAATATCTGTGTGATTGGTTGAAATATTTATTTATATCAGCCTGGATGGATATATTTATAGTGTTGTGCTAATATTTGTGGATGCAGGAAAAATAGGTTGGAGGGATCCAACTGGATTCCTCACCATGTAGTAATTATTTTTATAATTGATGATGATGCCTGTTATATATATTGTGATTGATAAATTTGGGATTAAATTGTGTTGTGAAATTGTGGGATAAACTATAAGCCCAGAATGTTAAATTATAAAGAAACTTGGAGTTTTAATTATAACGAAATTAAATTGGGTTTTAAAAAGGAATTAAGAAATTAATAAATAAGGAATATAAAAATTAGAATTTGCTTGAATGGAAAACTGAAATAAAATTGTATTGGAATATTGATGGATAAATTATAAATCCATAATTTAATTATAAAGGGATAAATTGAATTTTTAGAAATAAAGGATATTGTTAAATAATGAATTTAAAAGAATTAAAAATTGAAATCTATATGGAATGAAAATTTGAAATTGATAAAATCTGGAATGCTAAACGAAGAGAAACATTATCAGTTGATAAATGTGAAAGTAAATTTATGTTATTAAACCATAAAAATAAATCGAATAAATCGACCGAAGTTGTGAGAAGAATTTCTGGAATGTTTAAGTGGAAATGAGTTCCTTGGGAAAAACCAAGTTCGAGTTTTAGACAGATTTTATTAAAAGAAAGTTTTAAGTTCAAACTTGTTTAAAAGGAGTGTTTTGAAAATTTTTATTTTCAAAAGTAACTATCTATAAATTAGCAATACTAAAGTAATTATTCTTTTTACAAATGGATTTGTTTTAAAAGGCTAGTTTTGACCTAAGTTATGTGGAATTAGTATAAACCTTTTATAACTCTATTTTTAAAATTTAGTTTAACTAAAACCTTATTTTAAATCAAGTTATATCTTATAAAATAGTTTTACTTTAAATATTTCAAAATTATATTTTGAGTAAACAACTAGAAGTAAATTTGCATATTTTAAAGTATATTTCAGTACAAAATATTTTAACTATTTTAAATTTAAATTGTTTTGAACTTGGTTATTTCCAAGGGGAATATATGGTAAAGGATTTACCTTGTAAGGAAGAATTTTGGGAAATTGTTTTTCAAATGAGTTTTGAAACATTGGAAATATATCTTGTAAAGATATTGAGGAAAATAAATAATGTGGGAATTATTTATTGTGTGATGGATGCTTATGGATGTATATGAATATAAATTGATAGTGAATTCATCGACTATCAATATTGGACAATGCGTGATTGTTTCGAAGAGACCGGGATCGAGATTTATTTCTCGAAAACCACTTCGATCCGGTTTGTACGTTTCGTGCTAAAAACGTGTTCGGAGTCGAAGATGGAGCAGTGAAGTGCAAAGGCTAGTCGCTACTAATCCTGAGGATATTTCCAAAACGGATGTAGTAGGAGTAGTGCCTTCGGTTCAGTTCGAACCCAGGACGGAATTGTATGGACGAATGCTTGCGAAACATCATCAGGTGGACGATGGGCATTCTAAGTGAAAACGTTCTAAAGGTACCGCTTAGCCTCAAGCCTCATCAACCGGGAATGATTGAAAATCAGGGGATATGCAGCAAGGTTAGCTGGGTTATGACCAAGCCGGACAAGATATTTCCCCTGTCTAGATGTCCCTTATATATTACGGCTTAGTGGGTGGTTGGTTGCGCCAACCACGGGGTTTATCTTGTTCAGGACTGTTCAGTAAGGAATGTTTCCGGCCTTGTGTTGCAGGGGATGAAAGGAGTAATCCTCGGTACGGTGATCTAGGCCCCGTACTGTGACAGGTGGTACCCCAGTGCCTAGTCATTGTTGGAAATCCATTCTCCCTACGAGCCTTGTACGAGTTTGTTTGTATTACCCACTTTTGTAGCTAGTAGCTGGAATTTAATAGATGTAACAATTTCGGCTATTTTATAACTATTTGTAAATAGACCCTATTATAATATCGGAGGATTTCTATAAAAAGTGTTTTAGCTATCGTAAGGTAAAAACCCGACATGTTTATTTGTGGCGTGGTCTTACGAGATGCTTTTATTTTTCAAAGGATTTTTGAAACTTTAATAATCAATTTGGATGTATTATTATTAGCTGGTATTCCAGACTGACTCGGGTGTTATTTCATTATAATGCTCGGGTCAGACCGAATATTATATGTTCAGGTCAGGATGCTATGGAGCAGGAGAGGAGCTGGAGTCCGAGACGTATTATATGTACCTATATATATATATCCGCTGCTGAGATTGTATGGTAGGTCTGATTTGTGATTGTTAATGTATGAGATACTCTGATGATATGATGTATAAACAGTAATAGATTTCATTTTGTGTAAAGTTCTATATTTACTATTATATTTTATTCCACAGCGACTGTGAGATTCTGATATTGTTTAGTTTCTTCTTCTTCTATGTCTTCTTCTTTAACCCTAATGGTTAGTAATTCTGTTCCACTTGAGTTAATAGAGGTAGAATAGTGTTGATTCAAGGGTTACAGATTTGCGGGCTGTCACAGGCATATATAAAGATTTTTGTTTATTTATATGTATACATATATAAAGCAGAGAAAAAAAATAAAATAGTTATAGTAAGGTATACAATAGTTCTGTTTTTAATTTAATTTAATATATATATATATATATTAATTCATATGCATATTTTTATTTAAAACAGTAAACGTATAAAGGTAAGATTTTGAAAATGGGAATCTTTAAATGCTCGTAGGGCTTAAAGAAAAAGTTAGTAGATTCTTAAATCTGTATGTGGACTTTTAGTATATATAGTTCAAAGGAAATTCAAAAATTAATTTTCACGTGTCATGTTATGCACAACTGCATTTGACATTTGGCATACCTTACAAATCACACACGAAGGTACAACAAAGGCCAAACAAACTAAGATTTTAGTTTTGCAAAACCAATTTTCGTCATTCAAAATGAAACAAAATGAAACTATTGTTGACATGTATTCTAGATTTCAAACTATCCAACATGATCCTATGGCATTAGGAGTTAAGTTTACTGATTTTGATTTAGTTTCTCGAATACTCAACTCTTTAACATCAGATTAGGAAAGTAAGGTTTTATCTATTAAAGAAGCTAATGATCTCTCTACTCTCAAAGTTGAAGATTTGATAGGAAATTTAATGTCCAATGAAGCTAATTTGCAGGCACGAAAACAGCTGAATTCAGAGAAAAAGAAAATAGCATTCCCAGCAACAAAGAATGAAGACTCTGACTTATATGAAGAAGAGATAGTCTTCATTGCCATGAATTATAATAGATTCAAGAAATTTAGAAAGATGACCAAATTCCAAAAAGAAGGGAAGTCCAACACAACTAACCTATCTCAAATCAAGTGTTATGAATGCGATCAATACAGACATATGAAGAAGGATTGTCCAAAACTCAACAATGATAAAAAGAAGACTAAATTTGAAAAATTCAAAAACAATAAAGCTTTCAAAGTAAATTGGGATGACTCAGACTCTTCATCATCTGAAAGTGATAGCGATAGTGACCCAGAACAAGCTAATTTGTGTTTTATGGCACAAAGTGATGAGGTATGTCCTTAACTTAGCTATGACGATTATTGGAACTTATCATGGAATTATATGATGAATTTAGACAAATTAAAAAATTGAACAAAGAATATAAAGTCAAAATAAATCGACTAGGAATAGAAGTAGGAATGTTAAAGGATGAAAAAATAATCCTAGAAGAAGAACTTGAATTATCTCAAGGTAAAATCAAAAATAATTTGATAGAAAGTGAGGCTATTACTATTGTTTTTGAAAACACTAAAATAGTGAAGGATAATTTATTAAAAGAAAAAGTTGACTTAGAAAGCAGTATTGAAATATTGAAAATATAGAATTAAAAGAAAAATTAGATAAAATTACAAATAATGTGCCAAAATTTAATAAAGGAAAATAAGATTTGGAAATTCTTATCAAAACTTCAAAACCATTAGGCAATAGAAATGGAATAGTATTTAAAAATCCTTCTAAACAAAAAGGAAATGATGCTTAAAATATTAGTTATACAAAAACTAAAAGTTTACCTTAGTCTAAAATGAATACGAAAAATATGAAAATTTGGATTCCTAAGACAAATAATAATTTGATTAGACAAAAGCATATTAATAATTTCTTAGAGAATGTAGTCTATAATAAAAAAATTATTTATAAAGGTGCCAAACCATCTTGGGTATGGTTACCTTCTCCAAACAATTAGAACCCTAACAAAATATATGGGTACCAATTAAAACATCTTTTATTTTGCAGGTACCCAAAATAAAAAATAAGGAGAAATGGATACTAGATAGCGGATGCTCCAAGCATACGACCGGAAATTCAGAAAATGTTATCAAATATAACATTCATCGATGGTGGAACGGTAAACTTTGGAGATAATTCAAAAAGGATATGTCGTACTCATTGAAGAAGTCATCAACTCTGTTATATCTAACTCTCCTATTATTACAAATGTTTTATTAGTAGAAAATTGAAAACACAACTTACTAAGTATTAGTCATTAATGTGATAAGGGTTTTCAAATAAATTTTGAAAAAGATAGATGTAATATTTTAGATAATAACAAACAACTTATTTTGAAGGTGTTAGAAACAAAAATATTTATGTATTAAACATGAATATAAATAAAAATTTGAATTTATGTTTAACTGCCAAACATGATGATCCATGGCTATGGCATAAACGTTTCTGTCATACCAATTTTAAAAATATTAATAAATTGGCAAAATATGAACTAGTTAGAGGTTTACCTAAAACAAATTACAAAATAGAAAATTTATGCGATGACTGCAAACTTGGAAAACTTAAGAAAAGCTCTTTTAAATCTAAAAATAATATTTCTATGAAATAACCATTAGAATTATTACATTTAGATTTATTTGGTCCAACACAAATACGATCTATAAATCATAACAAATAGTTGATGATTATTCAAGATACATATGGACTTTGTTTTTAAAACATAAAAGCGATAATTTTGGTATGTTTAAGATATTTGCTAAAAGAGTTAAAACACAAATGGATTTAAAATTTAAAAATATTCGAAGTGATCACGGAGGAGAATTCGAAAACGATCTTTTTACTAATTTTTTTAATAAGAAAGGAATAACTCATAATTTCTCTTTTCCTCGCACACCTCAACAGAATGGTGTTGTAGAAAGAAAAAATCTTACACTACAATAATGTGCACGAAAATTACTAAATAGTAGTGGTCTACCGAAACACTTTTGGGCTGAAGCTATTGCCACAGCCTGTTATGTACTGAACTGAGTAACAATACGTCCTATGACTAAACAAACTTGTTTTGAAATATATTTTTTAAAAATCCTAAAGTATCATACTTTAAAATTTTTGGTTCAAAATGCTTTATATTAAATACAAAAGATAACTCAGGTAGATTTGACCCGAAGGCCGATAAAGGTATCTTTGTTGGATATTCGGATTGTAGTAAAGCATACAGAATTTTTAATAAAAGAAATAATACTATTGAAGAAAGTTTACATGTTTCGTTTGACGAAAATCTTCTTAATGATGATACTAATGATGAAGAAGAAATTATTCCACTAACAAATTCAACAAATTCTACTAATAATGAAACAAATGTTCAAAATAACACTTTGGTATCATCGCCTAGAATTCTTAAGAATCATCCAAAAGATAATATTATTGGAGATCTCAATTCTAGAGTAACTAGAAATCAACTTAATCAGATAAGCCATATATCATTTGTATCAAATTTTGAACCAAAAAATTATAAAGAAGCTTCAAATGATAATTTTTGGATAATTGCTATGCAAGAAGAATTAATCAATTTAAACGTAATAATGTTTGGGAATTAGTACAAAGACTTGAAGATCAATCAATTATCGGAACAAAATGGGTGTTTAAAAACAAAGCAGGCGAAAACGGAAATATTGTTAGAAATAAAGCACGTTTAGTTGCTCAAGGCTATAATCAAGACGAAGGTATCGATTATGATGAAACCTTTGCCCCAGTAGCTAAATTAAAAGCCATTCGTACATTACTTGCCTTTGCAACTCATCACAATTTTAAATTATTTCAAATGGATGTCAAAAGTGCTTTCTTATACTGTTTTATCAAAGAAAATGTATATGTAGAACAACCTTCACTATTTGTTCACGAAAAATATCCAGATCATGTTTTTAAATTGCACAAAGCACTATATGGATTAAAACAAGCCCCTCGTACATGGTACGAACGTCTTAAAAATCACTTAATAAGATCTGGTTTTCAAGTAGGAAAAATTGATACAACTTTGTTTATTAAAAGTGAAAATGATGATATTTTAGTTATACAAATTTATGTTGATGATATCATTTTTGGTTCAACCAACCAAAATCTATGTAATCAATTTTCAAATATTATGAAAAATGAATTTGAAATTTCACATATGGGAGAATTAAATTTCTTCTTAGGTTTACAAATAAAACAACTTGAAAATGGAATTTTTATTCATCAAGAAAAATATTGTAATGATCTATAACGTCGTTTTGAAATGGATAAAACTTAAAGCAAACCAACATCAATGAGTACCACTGTTCACTTAGAAAAAGACGATAACGGAAAAGATTTTGATGAAAAATTATATCAGAGCATGATTGGTTCTTTACTTTATTTAACGGCTAGTCGACCCGATATTATGATGAGTGTATGTCTATGTGCTCGATTTCGAGCAAAACCATAATAATCTCATCTAAGAGCTGTTAAGCGTATTTTACGTTATCTATCTAGTAATAGAGATTATGGTTTGTTTTACGCTAAAGAATCATCGTTTGAACTAGTTTCATATAGCGATGCAGATTTTGGTAGATATAGAACAGATCGTAAGAGTACTAGTGGAACTTGTCATGTTATCAGACAATCTATAGTTTCATGGTTTAGCAAAAAGAAAAATCATGTTTCTTTATTTACTTGCAAAGCAAAATACATCTCCACATCTCTAAAATGTGCACAAGTGCTGTACATGAAACAAACACTAACGGGTTTCGACAAAATTATCAACAAATCTCCAATATATTGTGATAACACGAGTGCTATAAATTTATCAAAAAACCCTGTTAATCACTCACGAACTAAGCATATAGATATACACCATCATTTTTTACGAGACAATGTTGAAAAAGGAACTATTTCATTAGAATACGTAAATACCGGAAACCAAGTAGCAGACATCTTTACGAAACCACTAAATGAACAAATTTTTATTAAACTCCGACGAAATTTAGTTATTTGCTCATTTCAAGATCTTCTTCCTTAAAATTAATCAATGTTTCACTTTAAGGCTATTATTAGTTGTTTATTTTACTACCACAAATTATATTTAATAATTTCTGAACCTTTAATTTTTAGAGAGTTAGTTTATCTATAAATAATTCTTTCAACTTATATATAAAGAGGTATATAAAAATATACACACACAATTCATATCTTCCTTAAAGAAACAAAATATAGCCATGTCTTCTAGGGACTTTTAAATATCCATCTCCGTCTCAACACCCACGACAGACAGCTCGGCTGATATGCCACAACGGCTACCTATACCTACACCAAAGCAGGAGCCAATGTATAGGTGGTCCTCGTATTAGACGGGTTTTACTCCTGATAATAAGAAGACCAAAAGATCTCTATTTGTCTCTCCTAACACAAAGGAGAAATTCATGAAACTCATCATTATTAGAAACAACAGATAGATCTTCAACGAGAACTATATTTTGAACAAAAAGTTACAGCACATCGGCTAAGCCTTTTGGAGCAAGTAGCAATGAAGTTTTGTTCGTCACGAAAGAAAGATATCCATGAACCGCTACCAAAACCTTGTAGTTCTTTGGATGCCTCGTCTTCATATTGTTCTCCTTCGGACCCTTCACCAAGATGATATTCTGGCTCCCCGAGAACCCATGAAAGTGGAAATATATGGTCTCCATTTAAACCATGGACGGATGACAAGTCAGGAGATCGCAAAACTTCATCGCCTTCCAAATAAATTATATTTGTTATTGTATGTATGTATGATTATCTGTTCTTTTATTTAACAACAATAAAATTATTTATAAAACATTCGAGAAATGAGCAAAACCATCAAATTTTAGGCTATTTTTAGCCATACCGCTTATTTCAGACGTTTGACTATGGCCTTCAGACGTCTGACATGATGATATACGTCAAAAATTTAAGCACTGTGCATATGTCAGACGTCTGATATGCCCCCTAGACGTCTGAAATTTCTCTTTGTCTTCTCCAAATAAAAATCAGAGAATATCAGACGTCTGAAATAAGATGCAGACGTCTGCCTTAGTTCTCTTCCACGAAGTTTTCCAAAAATAAACCAAACCAGACGTCTGATAAAACTCTCTGCCTCTCCAATTTTACAAATTCGATCAAACCAGATGCCTAAACCAAAAACCAGAGGTCTAAATTTATCCGCTGTACTCAATTTAGGGCAAACAAGACGTCTGATTTCCAATCCAGACGTCTGATTCCCAATCGACCATTTAAATTTGCCCAGATAACGTCATTTTTTTCTTTTATCTCAAAATTGTTAAAACCTACGATTTTCTTAGACACGATTTTCTTTCCAAAACATCATATTTAAGAGAATCAAATCATAATACCTCCTCGCACTAAGAATCTCAAGATGTCAAAACCGAAGCAAGACCAACCGACCTCATCTTCAAATCCTCAGGTGTGCTTCGATGAACAGATCGAAAGATAGATGAATAAAGTGTTGCATTCCATCAAAAGGTATGAAGACATCCAAAAGAAAAAACTCCATATAGGTTCATTTTACAATCTCCTTAAATTTCCTATGTGTGATTTATATGAATTATGTGAAAATGCTGGGTTGGAAACTCTATTTTCTTTCACTTCTAATGATATCCAAATAGACCAATTAGCCATATTTCTATTCTATGCGAATTTAGACAGTACTTCAATGTGGAACACTGAAAATGAGGATAACTAGCTCTGGTCTAGCATGTATGGGAACACGATTAGATTAACTCCGGGCATAATAGGACGAACCCTAGGATGCTTTGATTCAGGGGAAGATTTATACAACATTCCCGATATGCGCTTCAAGCCACGAAACAGTATTACTCATCAAATTTGGGAGGATTAAATGCCAAAATTTGCTTCCAAATATCTACGTCCAAAAGCTCGACTCCTAACTCAAATGATAATTGATACAATTGTTCCACGAAGGGGAAGTCACGAGCAAATCACTGAATTAGATTACAAAGCCCTATATGCTCCATTTAGTGGAACAAGTGCAAATTGGGCCAAATTCATCTTTGACGAGCTCAAGCATTTTTGGACTCGATCACGGCCATCATTATTTACCTAACTTATATTATGAGACTTCTTCGTGCACATAACATTCCATCCCAAGAGGAGTTGAATCTCTTCCTCGACCACACATTGAACCATCCCAAGATGAGGAACAACATCGAGAAGCAACTCCACCTCCTCCCGCACCATTTGATTATCCGGTACAAGATGAAATTATGGAGACCCAAATGGATACAAATCCAAATGAAAGTGTTCGAGATCTCACCCTTCGAAACCAACATATTCTATCCCAAAATCAAAAACTTTTGGCTAAGCGAATTGACAACTTTGAAACATCATTTGCTACACGCCTAGCCACAGTTGAAGAATCTCTTTCGACTCTCTTGTCGGTTCTTAAAGAAGTACTACAACAGGTTCGCGGTCTAATACCACCTTCTGAAGATTGGCCAACCGCGTTACCTTCTCCTCCGGCAAAACATTCCAAACTCCGTAGGGATGAACCTCTCAAGCAAGCATTGGATCTCCTACAAAGGCTAGCACTTCTGAAAAAGAAGAACCAAAGGAAGATGATCAAAATAAGTCTTCCCCAAAGGAATCATAGATTCGGGAATCATAGAATTTATGTTTTTGGAGCATCAATTCTTGTACAAATCTATGTCTGCAATCAAACTTCAAATTATTAATGAAATTTTCTTTTTGTTTGATGATTGGTTTCAATTTTATAATTCTTTTTGATAATGCTAAAGGGGGAGAAATATAAGTATAATCATAAAACATTAAAAATAAGAACATATTCAGGGGGAGATTTATAATCTATATATAAGTACATTGAATAGTTGTCGTCATCAGAAAGGGGGAGATTGTTAGGAAGTCAATTCTATGGTTTCGATGATAACAACTATACAATGCAAGTCAAGTATGCATATATATATATATACACACACAGGTAATTGTTAAAGTAAACATCACCAAAGAGACAAGAACAAGGCTCAAAAGAAATATCAAGAGGGTACAAGTCGATAGAATCGAAAGAGGAACGACACAGGCACAAGAAAAGCAACATGTACAAATCCAAACATCTAAATGCACTCGCCAGACGTCTGATTGATTCCTCTGGTTGGCAAATCAGACAGAATCAGACGTCGAGTTAATATACTCAGACGTCTGAAAAGCAACCATATACAAAAAATATACAAGAGCCAGACGTCTGAAACATTTTCCAGACATCTGATTTTGAACTAGGCTATGTATATTCAAAGTACAACTGTCACAACTGAAAAGACACGTTCGCTCCTCTTCGCTGCAACTCTTCATCACCATTGGAAGCGACCTTAGAGCACTTACTAACAGATGCAACTACACAAAGGATCTCTCTACCACTATAAATAGCATCAGGAATTCAAGAGAAGATCTCACCTTACTCACTTATACTCTTTACTCTTATACTCTGATTAATACTTGATCTCTAGCAATCTAATACCTGTATTTTAGCCTTCCATATACTCAAAACTCTTCAGTCAATATTATCTATATATATAGATTGGAAGCATTTGTACTCAATAGTCAATATTCATGTTATAGAACACACACTTGACAAGAACAAGCTTTTGTAACCAAGCCTATTCCTCCGGGCAAAGTGAGGGTGTACGATAGTTGAATTTCGAAGAGGAGCTTCGGGACTAGACATAGGACGGGAGGTCCGAATTAGTATAAAATCTTGGTGTGATTATTTCCATTTACTTGCTATTATCATCTATCAAGTTTATACTGGATACATTATATAGTTAGTTCTCCTATACTTTCATATATATACAATGCACGATCCACTCATATAGATTTACATGATCATAGGGAAATAACCTTATGATTCAAAAAAGAATTAGAGAAAACCAACTATTTAACTCTAATTTCCATTTTAGTGGTGGTGCAGTTGGTTAGTGCGTAGGTCTGATAGCTATATTGAGTGAACTTAAGGTCAAGAGTTAGGGAGTTCAAAATGAAATTTCAGGATCGATGATCTAGAGAGTGCAAGTCCTCAAATAAGAAAAATAATGGGAACTATAAATTTGGATTGAAGAAAAATATCATTTTAATTCAAAAAGGGACTTAGTGAAGAGCATCTCTTTAGCTTTACTTTCCAATTCAACGTTGTTCGGACTAATACACTTGTAGTCGTGTTTATTATTCGAAAAATTCAATTTGATTCGACTGTTCGCTTATCCCTAAGACTGTAGAATTGAATGTCATGTGTTTAATCCATGTTGTAACAACCCGAAATTTTAGAACATTTGAATTTGGAATATTTAACCGATTTTTAATATTTAGAAGCTAATTTTTAACTTGAATTTCAAGGATCATTTGTTTATTGGATAATTAAATTTTGAATTTAATAATTGGAAATTTGGGTAAGATGATGTGTCGTTAGTGCCCCGCTATTACCCCGCTATAACCCCGCAATATCTCATACCGGATTTCAACCACATTGATTTTTCCATATAGCCCCAAAATATAGCCTTTCCGTTTTAGTCCCCGCTATTTCCGCTGTATCCCTTTATTCCTGCTATATTTTTCTATTTCCGCTATATCTTCTTTAATAAAATGAATTAAAAAATTGCATTTATACATTATAAAAATTATGAAACTAATTTATTTGATTTAATTTTTAATATATTTTTAGAAATGAAAATACTCTAATATTCTACTAAATTCAATTATGTTATATAATAGTTTTACGTTTATTTAAAGTATATTCGCACTTGTTTTTTATGTAAAAGTATTTGTGTATTAATTATAATTCAGTTGAATGATAATTCTTCATTTAATTACCATTTATATATTTGTAAAGACATTAAGTAAATGTTTTATATGCTATTTTAGAGCTATCTGCTATATCCCGCTATATCCTCGCTATATCCCCGCTATGACTTTTTGCACCTCCACTGCTTTGAATCCGCCGAGCGCTTTAACCGCACAGGTAAGATATTGAATCTGAAGTTTAAGCTCACTAAAAATAATTTGAAGGGTTGTAAAATTTATATTGATAGCACTGAAGGTAATAGAACTTTTAAAATTGAATTTAAAAGGTGATTTGTTCAGTTTTAAAATATATCGTTTAAATTGACATTTAGAAATAGCCTTTCGAGGCACAGTCTTGGATTTCAACGAAACAAGTTCCATTGGATCCAGAATAATGTATTATTATCGAATTTCAAATTTCATAACATTTGGAGTTGTCCTGTGGCCGTAAAAAGTATAAACACGCTGAAATTTGCATCGAAAAATTCAATATAATAATTGGTTCAAAAAAGCTATCTTCTCCATATGATCGAATTAGGACTCGAAACCTTCTCCATTGCGTTCGTAATAGGGGTATACCATTATAAATGCCTAGCGGCACGCCTCGATTGGGGTTCGAAATTTTAGGTTGTGAAATCGAGACCATTCAAATTTAATATATATTATATTCTCATACAAGCTACCTTCACCAGCTGACATTCATTCACATATAATAACCAACATCCAGCTGTGTTTCCTTCACATTAGAGCTTTTTCACCTCCCTTCACATCACTGTGCACAGAAACCTCAGTCGACACAAAGACATTTTTACACGCTAGCATCCCATCTTATTCCCTTTTTCTTTAAAAATGCAAGCTTCCTCCCTCTATCCTATTCAGTTCAATACGAGGTGTTAACTCCACTTTTTCAGCAAGGCCGTGACATCAAAAATCGACCGAGAAGCCAATGATAGTTCATCTCGAAGGATGGTCGATTTAACCCCCCAAAAAAAAGTCCCTTGAATGTTGGAGGTGGCCATGTATTTATAGGCAAATTTCTGGGCTGGAATTGTTGATCAAGTCATAAGTCGTGACCGACTCAGGATGAACCGTGACCGACTCAAGATGAGCCGTGACCGACTCACATACCACGAGTCAGCAGGCAGTGGCATAGATGTATCGGTATTAAGCTTGTTCCTTGTTCGCTTGAGTCGCCACCGACTTATGATAGGCCGTTAGTCATCCTGAGTCGTTGAAATCCTTAGGTCGGTCTGCCCCATGAGTCGCTAACTCCATGAGTCGTTAACCCGTTGAGTCGGTCTGCCCCATGAGTCGCTAACTCCATGAGTCGTTAACCCGTTGAGTCGGTCTGCCCCATGAGTCGCTAACTCCATGAGTCGTTAACCCGTTGAGTCGGCCTGCCCCATGAGTCGCTAACTCCATGAGTCGTTGAGTCGGTCTGCCCCATGAGTCGCTAACTCCATGAGTCGTTAACCCGTTGAGTCGGCCTGCCCCATGAGTCGCTAACTCCATGAGTCATTAACCTGTTGAGTCGGTCTGCCCCATGAGTCGCTAAGGTTATAACCCGGTGAGTCGTTATTCCTCCTGAGTCGTTGAGTCGTAACCCTTCAAGGCCGTTAAGTTGGTAACTCCTCAAGGCTGTTGACTCGGTAACTCCTCAAGGCTGTTGAGTCGGCAACCAGATAAGTTGAGTCGCTGGCTTACTTCACTCTTTAAGTCGTATACCGTTTTGGTCGGGGCGCTGCCCCGCACCCCGCCGGGGGCGCTGCCCCCTGGACCCCTGCGACCTGACCGGTCAGGTCGAACACCGTAGGCGGTGGCGTTGCCCCCGCACCCCCACCTTGGGGGGTTGGCACCCCCCCTGGACCCCCCTCCGTAGGGGATCTTATCTGAAAATTCATTCAACAGAACTTGCTTTATTGGGAGGTTAAATCGACCATCCTTCGAGATGAACTATCATTGGCTTCTCGGTCGATTTTTGATGTCACGGCCTTGCTGAAAAAGTGGAGTTAACACTTGCCCCTCGAAGTATACGCCTAGGGACTAGGTCGTGTGCTTCGATTCTTCTTAACTCGTGCTTTACTGAGCTGCTGAGCTTGTACTTAGGCAACTTTGCTTTGTTTTGACCTGAAGCCTTTTAAACTTGACCAATGCGATTCAATGGAACTTTGACCTGAACTTGTTGCATCTCTTTACAGATTATTTTAACAACATGTTAAACGCACCATTTGCAGAAAAATAGGGCAAATATACTCATCACCGATTGCCCATATCGAGTGATGGATTAGATCAAAGAACTGGTATTTTACTGTAAGCAAATTAGTATGGTCTTGATGAAGTGTTGCGAATCAATTATCTTGGATGAAGTATCAACACAAAGTTTACACAGTTATAACTGCTATCTGCATTGACACCGCACTTACTTTCAAATAACAAGCCTTGAATTCTTCTGAATTGACATATGCCAACCAGTATTATTTCAAGTATTGCTTTATTTACTTGTTGTTTTAGTGGCTTTGCACAACACTTCACACGCTTTTAGAAAACGTGCACCTTTACTTTTGAATATTCAGTTCTTCATATAGAATGTCTTTTCGATAAGAAGAGTAGTGGGGCAAACTGGATCTTTCCATTTCTGGGATTTTCAAAATCTGAGTTGTCCGGTACTAATTTCATTCTTTACTTTTGCAGTACTTCCTTCCACTTTCCGAATATTCCAGTCAGAAGTCAATTTTTAAAAGACTAAGTGCTGTGACGGTTAAGGAGAGGAGCGTTAAATTTTTTGCTGAAAGATGGATTTTCGCACTAATTCGGACTTTTGCACTCTTTTTGGTTGACTTAGCTTCACGATGCCCCTGGTTTTCAAGAAGAAACTTCAGATGTTCCAGCTTTCGCAAAGGAACTTGCATCAATGGAACCTATTGCGGAAGCCTTATTGGTGTAATGTTTTACTCCATTTGACGGTGTGGGGTCATCCTTCTTGTTTTGCCTTTTGAAACCCGCACGTGCACAACAAATTTTATAGAAACTTTTGTCTGTATTTGAGAATGTATTTATTCCTCATTTTCATACAAGTTTCTTTATTCTCTTTGGATGATATTGCAGTGAGCTTGTGGTACGTTGCTTGGGTACTGATTTTATTAACGTAGCAATATTATATTGCCCCCATACCACAACTCATTGTAATATTCTCCATTTTGAGGAGATTTTGGAGAACAATTCTTCTGTTTTTAGAAGACTTGTACTCTTACTTTAGAGAATAACTCTTCCATTTTGGGAAGGCATGCACTCTTTCTTTAGAGAATAATTTTCCATTTTTGAGGAAATATTATTCTTGCTTTAGTAGAGTGCGCCTTGTGTTGGAGAAGCCTTTCTTCTTTTTTTTTTTTTATTATTTGTTGCGCCTCCTTGGAGGGCTTTGATTTGACATTTCAACTCTGGAGAAATGGGCCTCCACAGAGATTGCACTTCAGCTCCGGTGAAATGTGCCCCCGAAGAGGTCTTTATTTGGCATTTCAGTTCTGGAGAAGTGGGCCTCCGAAGAGTTTGCACTTCAGCGGTGAAATGTGCCCCCGAAGAGGTCTTTATTTGGCATTTCAGCTCTGGATAAGTGGGCCTCCGAAGAGTTTGCAGTTCAGCTCCGGTGAAATGTGCCCCCGAAGAGGTCTTTATTTGGCATTTCAGCTCTGGAGAAGTGGGCCTCCGAAGAGTTTGCACTTCAGCTCTGGTGAAATGTGCCCCCGAAGAGGTCTTTATTTGGCATTTCAGCTCTGGAGAAGTGGGCCTCCGAAGAGTTTGCACTTCAGCGGTGAAATGTGCCCCCGAAGAGGTCTTTATTTGGCATTTCAGCTCTGGAGAAGTGGGCCTCCGAAGAGTTTGCACTTCAGCTCTGGTGAAATGTGCCCCCGAAGAGGTCTTTATTTGGCATTTCAGCTCTGGAGAAGTGGGCCTCCGAAGAGTTTGCACTTCAGCTCTGGTGAAATGTGCCCCCGAAGAGGTCTTTATTTGGCATTTCAGCTCTGGAGAAGTGGGCCTCCGAAGAGTTTGCACTTCAGCTCTGGTGAAATGTGCCCCTGAAGAGGTCTTTATTTGGCATTTCAGCTCTGGAGAAGTGGGCCTCCGAAGAGTTTGCACTTCATCTCTGGTGAAATGTGCCCCCAAAGAGGTCTTTATTTGGCATTTCAGCTCTGGAGAAGTGGGCCTCCGAAGAGTTTGCACTTCAGCGGTGAAATGTGCCCCCGAAGAGGTCTTTGTTTTGTTTGCATTTCAACTCTGGTGAAGTGAAATTCCGAAGAGCGGCTGTTCCACTTCAACTCCTGGTGAAATGTGCCTCCGAAGATTGCCTGGAAGTTACTCTCTCATGGTTGGAGGGTCATGACTCCTCCAATCTTTTTTGGTTGAGTAGAGAACTTTCTTTTTTACGGCATATGCTTCGTTAGAGGTCTTTATCCTCCGAAGAGTTGTGCCTCCGAAGAGGACTTTAGTTGTTCCTTGTCCACTTGCTTATGCCTTGTCAGTGATTCTATATTTTTTTTTAAGCTTGCACTCCCTTCTCTTACAAGTAGCCTGTTTAATCCAAAGAAGTGTACTTCATTGCTAGGCCAGTTCACGAGAACGGATATAAGCTTCTTAATTAGATGTTTGTTTGTTCAAACTTCTCAATTTATTAGCTAAAGCCCGTTTTCGGCGAAATCATTGACCGTTCAATTGAAGCACTTCTTATCTAGGATTTAAGCTTGGGAATTTTGCGACTTGGAATTTGTTTGTTGAATGATAACAAGAATCACTTGGTCTTGTAATGTGCAAGTTTTGTTTTCGTTGCCTGCAAAAATTTAAATCGACATTTCAGTAATACATTTAATGTACTTTTCATATCGAAAATAAAGCAAGCATGTGATAATAATAAGGAACACAAGATTTATAGTTTCTATTATTTATTTGCACTGTTTTTACAATGGCATTTTATACAGGAATCATAAATCCAGTATTATTGTATGAATTTTAAGCAAAAGCCATTAAGTGAAATATGGCCATTAGGCATCATCTTCCAGAACAAGGATATTCTCTCCCTCCGGGGCTTGTCTCAAAGCACGAGCATATCTTTCCATCTCGTCCCAACTTCTGTCCGCTGGGTGAGGGCCCCCTATGATAGCATTAATGATAAGCATTATAACTATCATTGGGAGGTAAACTCAAATAATTTGAAATACTAAGTTATAAAAATTATCTGAAAGCCAGGGTAAACCGTACCTCACTGCGAGTTCTTAACATGTTATAGTCAGTCATTTATTACAAAACAGTAATTAAGAATTGTTACTCAGTTCAAATGGTCATGTTCACTTAAATTATTCCTTTCCAACCCATTAGATTCTAAAATCAAATCTATAAAGAGTTATTGAAGATTACTAATCGAAGTGGTTTCGGGAATTTGCTGATACCGGACCCCGGTCTCTTCGAATCCAATGTCATCTTTAAGCCTAATCGTTCAAGTGAATACATGTGATATCCCGAAATTTCAAGGAATGTAAAATGTGATAATCTACTTCTTTAAATTATTTAAATTGGTAAATTTTTTATTTTCAAATATAAATTACAAAAATAATAATAATGTGATGTTTTTAATTATAGTTATTGATTGACTTTAAATAAGAATAATTATTTAATTTGTGTTATTGTATAAATAAGTTTTAAATATACTTATTATTTTCAAATTTTATAGGCGTTGTTTAAATGTATATGTATTTATATTTATTTAAGTTAGCTTTAAAGTTAGAATTTAATATTTCCAAATTTTATAATGTGTTTGTTTAAAATAATATATATATATATATATATTTGAGTTGATTTTAAATTGAAGTTAAAATTGAATTTGGAATTTGGATTTAAATATGAAATTTAAAAAGAATATATATATATATATATGTTGAAAATTATTTTGGATATAAAAGAATATAGGAATAAAGTTTTTATTTAAATTAAGATTTATTTTAAACAAAAGAATTTTATTTACATAAATTTAGAAAATATTTATTTAATAGTAAATAAATACAAAAGCATTTAAATTAGCATTTAAAAGTGGATTAAATAATCTTATATGATTTTATTTAGAATCTAATTGGTTTTTACTTTATTTTCTTTTAAAAGTTTTATTTATATAATATTAAGAAAGGCATTTATAAATTAATAAAAGCACTTATTTTTTAGAAAAATTAATAATAAAAGCTTTTAAATCTTTTAAAAATAATTTAAAAATAAGTTATGACAAGTGGTTAATTTTCAAAGCTCATTGTTAACATGTGTTATGAACTAAATAATGGTTTGTGACAAATGTTGATTTATTTGAACAAGTGTCATATTTGTTTTCATTTTTCTTTAATTTAAATAAATCACAATTTAAACCTATGTAAACAATCCTCTTCTTCCTTCAATTCTTTTTCTATCCTCTCATTTCTTAACTGAAGAAAACTTCACCTATAAAACTACTTCAAACCAGAAATTTTTCATGCAATCAAAACCTGTAACGTTTTCCTCAAAAACAATCCGAAAGCATTTTACAAAAGCTCAAACTCAAGTTCAAAACATTGTAACAAATTCTCAAGCATTTTCAAAGTCTGTAGTCTTCTCAAAACTTAAACCCTGTAAACATTTTTCAACTCAAGTTCATATCCTGTAATCGCTTCCTCGAATCAAACCTGAAAACAATATTCAAATCCTCTAAAAATCATATTATCTGTAAAAAGATATCTGTAAAGCCTGTAACCTCATCAACTCTAAGCTTGTAAAAACTACAACCTGGAATCAAAGTTGGAATCATCATGTTCTAGTCCAGTTAGGCATTCCAGCTTTGTTGCAGTACAAACTACGGAATCGATATGTTTAAATTGTTCAAAGCCTTTGAGTCGATTGGAATTGGCTTTGTTCTTAAGTCGCTCGGGGGTTATAAGTCGCTCATGACTTAACAAGGGATATTCACGACCTAACGTTAAGACCTTAAGCTGTTTCCGACTTAACAGAAGAAGCTTCCGGCCTAAGGAATCGCGTAAAGGGAAGCGGCGAGTTAGTGGAGTAACCTTAAGCCGTGTGAAGAAGGCTACGTTTGAGTCGTTTGGGAATATAAGTCGTTTACTATCTATTGAAGGCCTTGAGTCGAAGGAAGTGGAGCACGACCTAGCTAAGTCAATCGGAGGAGCATGCCGCAAGGAACTTGGATGCTTGAGTCGTGTGGGTCTTGAGTCGGTCAATTGATGAGTCGGTTAAGTCATGATGTAATGTAATTGTTTTGAGTCGTGTGTTGTTCTGTTGAGTCGTGGCAATTTTAAGTCGTTAGTGTTGTACTGTTTGTATTTTTTCCTAGGTCATGTATTGAGTCATATGTGGTTGGGTCGTCTACTGCTAATGAGTCTCTACCGACTCAAGATGAGTCGTGAGTCGTTGGGGAAGATGAGTCGTGAGTCGTGGGGAAGGATGAGTCATATACGACTTAAAGGCTCAGGTCGAGGAAACACTATAAATAGGGAGCGTGTTGTACATTTTAAGGGGGTTGTTGATTTTGAAATAAAATTTCTTGTTGATTGCTTTGTGCTTTCTTCTCTAATTGGTAGTTGAGTGTAATCTCCCATCTCCACTTACGTTATTCGAGTGCGCTCGAATCCACGTTTGTTGAAGCCGATTCACGGAATCTAGTGCGCTAGATCAACGTACGAAGAATCGTAGATCTTTGTTTCTCGGTATCGTGCGCGATCAACGAGACGAAGATAGCTAGAATCCGGCATCTTTGGATCAACGGATTTGGGCATTTCGGTATCTTCAATCCACCAAGTACTACTTCCATCGATTTACATCGATTTGTGATTAATCCGCTGCGTCAATTTTTGGTATCAGAGCTTGCTTTAGCCAATCATAGCTAAATCGGGTCTTGGAGCCAAGTGTTGAAGTTTGAAGTTGTTCATCGTGTTCATCTTGAAGTTGCAACGAGAGGAGAACTTTCGATCTATTCCATTGTGGATCAAAGTGTTGGAAGGTGTTTGAAGTTGAAGTTAGGCCGTGTATACTTGTGAAGTAGCCGAGCCTAGGGAAAGGTTTTGAAGCTTGAAGCCGTGACTTGAAGTTCTATATTGTTTGAATCATGCCGCCTAGAAGGGCTAACCGACATCAAAACGTTGAAGCTTTATATCGGAGAGAAGAGGCCGATCAAATGGAACAACGTATGCATGAGAAGATTGATGAAGGCATTGGTAGGTTGGAAAAGCTTATGATTGATATGAATCAAAGTAGAAGAAGAAATTCACCGGAATCCATCCGTGGGGGTAGTAGAGTGTCATCACATTCAGAACGGGAGAGGAGAGAAATCAAGAGCCTAGGAGTGTTGACAATCGAAGTAGGAGGAATGTAGATGATCATGATAGACGGGATGTTGGTAGTAGGAGTGGTGATAGAGATATTGGAGGACGAGAACGACAACGATATGCATCAGACTTTGTAGAGGAGTTTGATGGTGAAAGAGGAAGTGTTCATTACAGAGATAGAGATCAAGGAAAACGTCAGTATCGGGTTATTGATGATGATCGACGTTGGGAATCGGTAATGAAGATGGAGATTCCGGAGTTTAAAGGAGGGATGGTAGCAGAAGAATTCTTAGATTGGTTGTCAAATGTGGAGGAAATCTTTGATTTCAAGGAGGTTCCTGAGCATAGGAGAGTAAAGTTGGTTGCTACTAGGTTGAAGGGAAGAGCATTGGCATGGTGGCAGCAAACTAAACTTACACGAGAACGGATGGGGAAGTCGAAGGTTGTTGAGTGGGATAAGATGAAGAAGTTGATGAGATCTACTTTCTTACCTTACAACTATCAATCACTTATGTACCAGAGATTGCAGAATCTGAGGCAAGGGACAAAGTCTGTTAGTGATTATGCTGATGAATTTTACCAACTCATTGCCAGGAACGATATTATGGAGACTGAAGAACAGTTAACTGCTAGATTCATTGGGGGATTGAGAATGCAGATCCAGGATATGGTTAATATGTTTGATCCAAGATCTGTAGCAGAGGCACATCGGAAAGCGTTAGCTTGGGAGAAGCAGGGAAGGCGTGGAGGTGGTGTGTTTACTAATTCTAACAATCAAGTGAAGGTGGCCAGTGGAAGTTCTAATGTTCTTAAACCTGTTAGTAAGCCAATTGTGAAGGAGGGAGAGAAGGCGAAGGTTAATAGTGGGTTCAAATGTTATAATTGCCAGGAAATGGGTCATAAAAGCAATGAGTGTCCGAAGCCGAAGAAGAGAACTATGATAGTTGAAGCTGAGGATGAGGATGAAAAGGCTGAGTGTTCTAATTCCTTACCGGTTGAGGAGGAAGACTTGTTATCGGGAGACGAAGGATATTCACTGATGATGAGGAGGAGTTGTTTGACACCAAAGCAAGAGGAGGGAGACAGTTGGTTGAGGAATAACATATTTCAGTCTACTTGCACTATTCTTGAAAGAGTTTGCAAATTTGTCATTGATGCTGGGAGTTGCGATAATATTATCTCTACAGAGGCAGTGAGGAAATTGGAGTTGAAAACCGAGAAGCATCCTAAACCATACAAGTTAGCTTGGTTAAGGAAGGGAGGTGAAGTGAAAGTTGGGAGAAGAGCTTGCGTGAAATTTTCTATTGGGAAGAAATACAAAGATGAAACCTGGTGCGATGTAGTGGACAAGGATGTGTGTCATCTGTTGTTGGGCAGGCCATGGCAGTTTGATCGAGCAGTACAACACGATGGTCGAGCCAATAGCTATAGTTTCATGTTCGAGGGTACTAAAATCACTTTGGTTCCCAAGAAGCAACAACAGAAGGAGAGCAAGCTGGAGGAGATTGAGGAATTGAAAACTCTGTTGACTTTGAAGGAGTTTGTTAAGGAGGTTGAAGAGGAGCCTGAAGTATACTTGTTGATTGGGCGTGAGAGCAGTGAAGAGGTTGAAATTCCTGAAGAAGAAAAGCCAGTTTTGAAAGAGTTTGAAGATGTATTTCCAGAGGAGTTGCCTAAGGAGTTACCACCATTGAGAGACATTCAACATCAAATTGATCTTGTTCCGGGAGCAGTGTTACCACATAGACCACATTACCGAATGAGTCCGAAGGAACATGAAGAGTTACGAAGGCAAGTGGAAGAGTTGTTAGAACAGGGACGTGTTCAAGAAAGCTTGAGTCCTTGTGCAGTACCAGCTTTGTTAGTGCCGAAGAAGGATGGAACATGGAGAATGTGTACCGACAGTAGAGCTTTGAACAAGATTACTGTTCGCTACCGATTTCCTATGCCGAGGTTGGATGATTTGCTGGATCAGTTGAGTGGGGGAACTATATTTTCGAAGATTGATTTGAAGAGTGGTTATCATCAGATTCGAATTAGACCGGGAGACGAGTGGAAGACCGCGTTTAAGACGAGAGAGGGGTTATACGAATGGTTGGTTATGCCATTTGGTTTATCAAATGCACCTAGTACATTCATGCGGGTGATGAATCAAATCTTTAGACCATTCATTGGGAAGTTTGTGGTAGTTTATTTCGATGATATTCTGATATATAGCAGGAGTACGGAGGAGCATGTTCAACATTTGAGGGAAGTATTGATTATTCTTCGTAAGGAACAATTTTATGCTGCTACGAAGAAATGCGTGTTTATGACGCACAGTGTTTTATTTCTGGGTCATGTTGTTTCAAGAGAAGGTATTCAAGTTGATCAGAATAAAGTTGAAGCAGTCAGAAATTGGCCACAGCCAAAGACAATTACAGAAGTGAGGAGTTTTCATGGGCTAGCGTCATTCTACCGAAGATTCATTCCACATTTCAGTAGCGTGATGGCTCCAATTACTGATTGCATGAAGGGGAAACAGTTTGTATGGTCAGAGGAAGCGGGAGTTGCTTTTGAGAAGATCAAGGAACTATTAACGACAACACCAATTCTTGTTTTACCAAATTTTCAGTTGTTGTTTGAATTGCATACTGATGCTTCGAAAGTTGGTATTGGAGGAGTTCTGAGTCAGAATGGGAAGCCAGTTGCTTATTTCAGTGAGAAGTTGTCAGGGGCAAAGATGAGATACAGTACATATGACGTTGAATTCTATGCTGTTGTGCAAGCGATTAAACATTGGAGACATTATCTATTTCAGAAGGAGTTTGTTCTGTACACTGATCATGAAGCTTTGAAGCATTTACAGGGGCATGATAAGATTTCAGCAAGACATGCATCGTGGATTGCATATTTACAGCAGTTTACCTTTGTTGTTAAGCACAAATCAGGGGTGACGAATCGTGTGGCTGATGCTTTAAGTCAGAGAAGTCATTTGTTGACGACAATGAAAGTGGAAGTGACAGGTTTTGAGCTATTACCAGAGCTGATTGAAGAAGATCCTTATTTTGTGAAATTTGTGGAAAAGATAAAGGAAGGAAGTGCTGATGAGTTTATATTGGTGGATGGTTTTCTGTTTAAAGGGAATCGTTTATGCATACCGGATTGTAGCTTGAGATTGAAAATTATCAAGGAGTTACACGAGGAAGGGCATGTGGGCCGTGATCGTACTTTGCAATTGATTTCACAGTCTTACTTTTGGCCGTCGATGAGGAAAGAAGTGGGAAGGTTTGTGGAGCGATGTCATATTTGCCAAGTTGCGAAAGGAACCGCGACCAATGCTGGGATGTATATACCGTTGCCTGTACCGGCTAGACCATGGGTTGATGTGAGTATGGACTTTGTGTTGGGATTGCCGAAAACGCAGCGTGGTAATGATTCTGTATATGTAGTGGTTGACAGATTTTCTAAAATGGCACATTTTATTACTTGCAAGAAGACAACGGATGCTGTTCGTGTTGCTCATTTATTTTTCAAGGAGATCTATCGACTTCATGGATTGCCAGAGTCTATTGTGTCGGATAGAGATACTCGTTTTCTGAGTCACTTTTGGTTAAGTTTGTGGAAGATGGTGGGAACAACGCTGAAGTTTAGTAGCGCGTATCATCCGCAAACTGATGGACAGACAGAAGTTGTAAACAGGTCATTGGGAAATTTGTTGCGATGTCTTGTACAGGATAATTTGAGAAGTTGGGACATGAAGTTATGCCAAGCAGAGTTTGCTCATAATCATGCAGTGAATCGTAGTACGGGATTCAGTCCATTTCAGATTGTATACTCCAATTTACCTAGGGGACCGTTGGATTTGGCAGTGATACCACAACCGAAGGGGATAGTTAAACGAGCTGTTGATTTTGTTGATGAATTAACTGAATGTCATAAGATCGTTCAGGAACGATTGGAAAAGTCAAATGAGAAATATAAGAAATTTGCAGATTTGAAGCGTCGAAATGTTGAATTTAACGAAGGCGATTTGGTATATGCAATATTGACAAAAGATCTTTTTCCGGTGGGAACATACAATAAATTGAAAGCGCGGAAAATTGGTCCAGTTGAAATTTTGAAAAAAATCAACAAGAATGCATATCGATTAAAGTTACCAGATGATGTTTATACTTCTGATGTTTTTAACGTCAAACATTTAATTCCATATCATGGAGATGAAATTGTTGTGGAAGAACTTACCAATTCGAGGACGAATTTTTCTCAACCCCGGGAGGATGATGCAGTACAAACTACGGAATCGATATGTTTAAATTGTACAAAGCCTTTGAGTCGATTGGAATTGGCTTTGTTCTTAAGTCGCTCGGGGGTTATAAGTCGCTCACGACTTAACAAGGGATATTCACGACCTAACGTTAAGACCTTAAGTTGTTTCCGACTTAACAGAAGAAGTTTCCGACCTAAGGAATCGCGTAAAGGGAAGCGGCGAGTTAGTGGAGTAACCTTAAGCCGTGTGAAGAAGGCTACGTTTGAGTCGTTTGGGAATATAAGTCGTTTACGATCTATTGAAGCCTTGAGTCGAAGGAAGTGGAGCACGACCTAGCTAAGTCAATCGAAGGAGCATGCCGCAAGGAACTTGGATGCTTGAGTCGTGTGGGTCTTGAGTCGGTCAATTGATGAGTCGGTTAAGTCATGGTGTAATGTAATTGTTTTGAGTCGTTTGTTGTTCTGTTGAGTCGTGGCAATTTTAAGTCGTTAGTGTTGTACTGTTTGTATTTTTTCCTAGGTCATGTATTGAGTCATATGTGGTTGGGTCGTCTACTGCTAATGAGTCGCTACCGACTCAAGATGAGTCGTGAGTCGTAGGGGAAGATGAGTCGTGAGTCATGGGGAAGGATGAGTCATATACGACTTAAGGCTCAGGTCGAGGAAACACTATAAATAGGGAGTGTGTTGTACATTTTAAGGGGGTTGTTGATTTTGAAATAAAATTTCTTGTTGATTGCTTTGTGCTTTCTTCTCTAATTGGTAGTTGATTGTAATCTCCTATCTCCACTTACGTCATTCGAGTGCGCTCGAATCCACGTTTGTTGAAGCCGATTCACGGAATCTAGTGCGCTAGATCAACGTACGAAGAATCGTAGATCTTTGTTTCTCGGTATCGTGCGCGATCAACGAGACGAAGATAGCTAGAATCCGGCATCTTTGGATCAACAGATTTGGGCATTTCGATATCTTCAATCCACCAAGTACTACTTCCATCGATTTACATCGATCTGTGATTAATCCGCTGCGTCAAGCTTCAAACCTTCAAGTATCAAAGCTTTTCAGTTTTAAGTTTCAAGCAATACAAAGTTTCAGAAATAAAAAAAAAACTGTATGCAAATTTTCAAATTCCAGATCAAGCTCTGCCTTTTTAAACTGTGAGTAAACTTTTAATTAAAATGTTTAAGTAGGTAAATAATTGTTGTTTGTGAAATTTTTGTGATGATGATTCCCTGCATGTGTATATACAAGTATAGAATCTGTGTATATGAGTGAGTTAAGATGTGAATGTTTGGTTATTTTTTTACTCTTCTCTGTTTTCATACTGCAAAGTCTAAATATAGATAAAAACTCGTTGTCTCTTCCCTTGATTTCTGTTAAGACTTAGTTCTAAAAAAATAAATGTTTTTTTAGATATAAATTTAATTTTAAAAATGAATTTAAGTAAAAAAATACTTAAAAATTTATTTGGAAAATGTGAGTGCAGTGGTAATCTTTTAAGTCATGTTAAAATCATTCATTGAAATCTCCAGTTTTAGGATCATAACTTGAATCATCTTTTAAAGATAGGATTTTTAAAACAAAAATCACAATTTTTAGTATTGAAATGAATGTGAATTTTGGGAATGACTGGAATTGGGTTTTTGGGTGAATTCTGGTGGCCGAAGCATCAAGGGTGGTAGTGAACATCACTGCTGGTGGAGGAGGGATCGGTGGTTTAGGCAAAAATGTCAGGAGGAGTCCCTAATCGCTATGGCGTCGATGGTGGTTGAGTTAATTTTAAACCCTAGTTTTGTTGAAGCTGGAGTTTGTGGTCATTGCACTGTCTCGGGGTGATTGAGTGTCACGATACGCTGGGAAATGGTAGTGTAGTGGTTCGGAAGGAAGTGGCTAGAGCCGTCTGACTTCTGGTGGTCGGAGTAGTATGGTCGAAGGGTTTTTCTGGCATGGGTTTTTGTTTCAGATTCATCTGTGTTGGTCGATTTTGTTCGAGAGCTTGTGAGTGTGGTTTGGTGATCGGGATGAGTTGCAGTGATGATGAGTGATGTGCTGGAGGGTGTGTCGATGGTCGGAGGTAGCTCTAGCGTAGGTGCATGTGCACATGGATTGGATGTGTCAGTGTTTGGGTTTTGATGGTTGCCTCGAAGAGAAACTCGAGGAATTGGGTTGGGTGCCTCGAGTTTGAAATCGAGCTTGTCGCAAGTGTTTTACCTTCTAGGTTTAAAACTTAAAATAAATTTAGGTTTTTATTAAAAATAGGAAGAGGAGGGAGAAAACTCGAGTTTGACCCGAGTAAGCTTCAGGTTCGACCGGAAGTAGAATATTTTAAATAGTTTTTAAAAAAATTTAATTTTAAAAAAAAACAAGGTTTTTGAAATTAAAAAATAATAATATAAGTTTAGTTTAAAAACTTTCTTATGTAAATTACTTTATATATACAATAAATGTTTCTTTAACATTTTGATTAAGAAGTTTTGAAGTTTGTTAAATTTAAATTTTATTAACTAAATTTAAAGTGATTTTAAAATTTTAGATAGGGTATGAATTTTAAAGATTTATATAAAAGCAAGTTTTTAAATTCAAGTTTGAAACTAGTTTTTAAAACTATTAATTGATAAATGTTTTAAGTTGTTTTAAAGTTATGTTTTGATAACTTTAAATTATCAAGTTAATTATTACTTCATTTTAAAACTTAATTAAGGATTTAATTAAGTTAAGATAATTATAAAGATAAATGATGTAAATATGTTAATGGTAATTAAGGCATTTGTAAGAAATGTTTTATCTTAAGATAATTAAGGTTTATTGCCTTGATATTAATTAAACTAAATTAAAGTAAATTAAGTATAATTAATTAATTTAATTAATTATAAAGGATTAATTAGGAAATTAATTAAGAATAATTAATTGATTTAATTAATAATTAAGGATTGAAGTTAATTAATATACGGGTTATTTAATTTGTAATTAAAGATCATTAAGTAGATAATTAAAGATTATTGATTAATGATTAGTAAGTAATTAAGTGTAATAAAGAATTAATTAATTAAGTAATTAAGATTGATTAAATAAGCGATTAGTGAGTAGTTAATTAAGTAATTAAAGGTTACTTAGTTAGTAATTAAGAAGTGCTTAATTTGTAATTAAGTTTTATTAATTAATAATTAAGCTTTTATTAATTAATTATTAAAGGATAATTAATTTGTAATTAAAGATTAATTAAGAATTTTTTAAATGGTAATTAGTTGATTAATCAAATGGTGATTAAGGACTAATCAAATGGTAATTGTGGATTGGTCAACTGTTAATAAAGATGGGCTAACTGTTAGTTAAGGATTGGTCAAATGGTTAATCAACTGGTGATTAAGGAGTAATTAATTTTTAATTAAGTTTTTTAATTAATAATTTGGTCTATTAATTAATAACTGAGGGATAATTAATTAGTTAATCAATGATTAATTAATTATAAGAATAATTGTGGATTAATTAATTTGTATTGAGAGGTATTGATTATTAATCAAGGTCTATTAATTAATAGTTAAAGGAAAATTTATTCTGTGATTAGAGATTAATTAATTGATAAGGTAACTAAGAATGATTAATTAATTAGATGGTATGTAATTAATTAATGGTTGATTAAGCAGGATTTGGTGATTAATTCTTAAGTAATTAATTTAATTTATTAATTTAATTAATTATGATATGGATTAATAATTCCTGTTTTGTGGATGATTGTTTGTGTAGAATGTCTGAATTGATGATATCTATTGGATGATATGCTGAGATATTCTGTGATATGGCATTGGATATATCAATGATAAATGTGTTATATTTATCTATGTTAATGCTATGTGAATTCAAGTATTGAAATGAATAAATTGTTTAAACTTTAAAACAACTTAGCTATTAAGATACGTAAGGATTTCGATGAGACCGGGATGGGATATCAAATTTGATTATCCAAAAACCACATCGATCTAAGTTAAACGTTAGGTCGTAAATCCAAGTGAAGATCAAGTTGAAGACTCGGAGTGTAAGAATTATTTGTCGTTAAAACTCTGAAGGTGATTCCAATACGAGTATAACGGGAATAGTGCTTTTAGGTTCGAGATGGAGTTTCAGAGTGCAAGGGCTATTGTCGTTAACTCTGATGGTGATTCTAAAATGAGTGTAACGAGATAATGCCTTCGGTTTCGTTCGAACGCTGAACGAACTTGTATGGATTGAATGCTTTTAGAACATCGTTAGGTGGACAATGAGCATTCTAAGATAGATGTGTTCTATAAAGGTAACCTTAGCCTCAGGCCTCATCAACCGTGAATGGCTAAAACAGGGGAGGTGCAGCAAGGCTAAGTGAGTCAAGCTCAAGTAGGATAAGATTTTCCCCTATCTAGAGTCCCTTTTTATTTGGCTGTATGGGTGGTTGCTAGCTACAACCGTGGGGTTGTCCTATTCGGGACTATCCAGTAAGGGATGGTTCCGGCCTTATGTTGCAGAGGATCAAGAGGGATCCTTGGTACGTTGATCTAGGCCATGTACTGTAACGGGCGGTACCCTAGTAGCCCTGCCATTGATGGAAACCATTTCTTCCTATGTTCCATTACGATTTTGATTGTATAACCCACTTTCTGGCTAGTATGCTGGAATTTAATCATGTAACAATTTCAGCTATTTCATATTTTTTTGAAAACCCTAGACCGCACTATAATATCATTGGATTTTCTATTAAATGTTTTGGTTAGCGTAAGTTAAAAACATATCCATGTTTATGTGTGGGAAGTCTTACGTGATACCTTTGTTTTCAAAAGTTTTTCAAAGATAAGAAACTTTAACCCTTTACTCATACCGGACCCATGTCTGACCCGGAGTTTATTCTGTTTTTCTTAAACTCTTGGGTACTCAAATTTTTACGAGTAGCCAAGGGATTTAGGTTAGCTTTGACGAATTTCGTAAGAGATATGGAGCAGAAGGCTTCAACGTTTGGAGATATATAGTATTTCCGCTGTGTTGGTATCTCTATGTTGTATTTGAGATATGATGGACAGGTTTTATAACTGTCTAATGTGATGATGTTGTTGTATCTGTATAACTCTGATGTAAATGACTATGCAATTTCTATGTGATATATTATATTTTGATCCATTCCATTGTAAGATTCTGATATTATTGAGTCCTTTCTTCTATCTATTCTATTTCTACCTCTTTCTTTCTTATTAATGACGCGTCTTTCTGTGGAATGAAAGGCGGGTCGTTACACTTGGTATCAGAGTATAGGTTGAGATAATGCCTAGGCTCTAGAGCAGTGTCTATCTTGAGAGCACATACTTGTAATTTTTATTTAACTATATACCTATATAAATTTGTTGGGTATCTGTCCGGGTTTCCAACATGAGTTCTAGAGGACTTTCACCTCTCTTTGTTTGGTTGACCATCCTATCTTTGTATCTAGCTCTATAGGTGGAGTAACCGAGTTAGATAAGATTTATAGAGGCTTAAGACTTTCTTATCTCCCCCAATAGTTTTGTTTGTGGCCTTTTTGTATTGGATTTCAAAGGGTTTGATCTTATTCTGGATATGGATTGATGGGATAAATATAAGGCTGTTTTGATGCGTGAAGCAAGGATTGTATCTTTGGAAACTGAGTTGGGAAGATTTGCATAAGTGACTTCCGATGATGCCAGAGTTCTTTTGAGCAATCTTTTGAATGGAGTCGAGGCATCTCCAGAAGGTGTAGAGTCCTTCGAGGTGGTCAGAGATTTTCCAGATGTTTTCGAGGAGTGTATGGTTTATCCTCATCAGGAAATGGAGATTTGGATCGTCTTTGTTTCGGGAGCAGTACCTGTTGTTCAGCCTAGTGGAAGGATGTCGCCAAGAAGTGAGAAGAGTTGGAAGAGCAGACCTAAGATTTCTTAGAGTAAGGTTCGATCCAGCCTAGATAGTTATCAACTGTTGTCTTTGTGGCCTAGTCGGATGAGTCTTTTGAGATTCTAAGTGAATTTGATGAACCAAATTTTTTGTGATGTGTTGAGTAAGTTTGTTCTTGTGTTTATCAATATTTTTCTTGTATACTCTAAGTCTGAAGAGAAGCGCAAGCGGAATTTGGAGTTAGTGTTAGAGATTTTGTGGAGGCATTTTGTTTTTGGTGAAGGTATTTCTGTAGATCCAGCCTAGGTAGCTACTATTCAGGAGTAGAATTAACCGCAGGTTTTGGTTTATCCGAATTCTACAGGAAGTTTATCAAGGATATTTCTAAGATTTCTTCACATTTAATCAAGTGACTTGGAAAAGAAGCAAAGTTAAAGTGGACCTGAGTGTGAAGAGGCTTTCTTGGATTTGAAGGCAAGGTTTACTAGTGTGCCTGTTCTAATTATATCTGATGGCAAGAGTAAGTTAGAGGTCTACTCGGACGTTTGTGTGTGCCAGAAATTGATGGGTTGAGTTAAAGAATGGTCAGTGCTCCATTTTTGTGTTTTGATGTCCAGGGAACATTGAGAATCAACGGAAGGATTTATGTTCTGAATTTTTGGGATTTGAAGGAAGAATTTCTGGTATAGAGTCATCGCTCTATGTTGAGTATCCAGCCCAGGGATTTCAGAGATGTATATGGATATGAAGAGAGTATTCTGTGGCCAAGCATGATGAAGGATATAGCTGCTTACGTCTATGGACGTGCGATCTGTCAGTAGGTGAAGGTGAAGGCATCTCAAAAAGGAAATGATTTCTTTGGATTTCATCGGCGGTTTGCAAAGGACCAAAAAGGGAAATAAAGGAATATGGGTGATTGAAGACCGGTTGACCAAGAACGCCCATTTTATTCTGGTTAAGGAAACCCATCTGTAGCATCTTTGGCAGAGTTTTTCTTTAAGAGTTTGTCCGACTGCATGGTGTTTAGTCAGCATTGTTAGTGATCGTGGTCCTATACTTCTCCAGCAAGTTTTGGAACGCTATGTAGATCAGCTTTGGGTTCGAGATTGAGTTTGAGTTCAGCCTATCATCCCCAGATCGACGGTTAGACGGAAAGGCTAAACCAAATTCTAGAGATTTGAGAGGGCTTGTATTTTGGATCTTTATGAATGTTGGGAGGACCATCTACATTTATTGGGATTCTCGTATAGTTATCAGACGAGTATCTAAATGGCACCTTATTGAAGCTTTGTTTGGAAGACCTTGTAGATTCCCATTCTATTGAGTAGAGTCGGGAGATCGTCTGTTTCTTGGTTCAATTTTGATCAGTGAGACATCTGCGATGATGGAGCCTATTAGGAGAAGATTAGTGCTGTGGTCTACGGGATTGAATTGCTAGTTTGGATGGTTGGAATTCACAATTTTTTTCACGTATCTCATCTGAGGAAATACGTGAACAATCTATCTGTTGTTGTGAAGCTTGGATTTCAGAGTTTGTTTTGGGAAACTCTGAATAGTTTTAGGAAGGCTTAACCGGATCTGTGTCCGGATAGCTGGAGTTGTTTGTTTGAATAAACTGTTTGTTTGGGTAAATTGTTGTTTGGTTAATAGTGTGTGGTTGATTTATATGCTTGAAATTTTTTAAATGAAATAAAAGATTTTGGATTATCTTTGTTTTAAATTTCGAAGACGAAATTCTTTTAAGGGGGAAGAATGTGATATCCCAAAATTTCAAGGAATTTAAAATGTGATAATCTACCTATTTAAATTATTTAAAATTGTTAAAAGTATTATTTTCAAATATAAATTACAAAAATAATAATAACGTGATGTTTTTAATTATGGTTATAGATTGACTTTAAATAAGAATAATTATTTAATTTGTGTTATTGTATAAATAAATTTTAAATATACTTATTATTTTCAAATTTAATAGGTGTTGTTTAAATTTATATATATTTATATTTATTTAAGTTAGCTTTAAAGTTATAATTCAATATTTCTAAATTTTATAATGTGTTTGTTTAAAATTATATATTTATATATATATTTGAGTTGATTTTAAATTGAAGTTTAAATTGAATTTGGAATTTGGATTTAAATTTGAAATTTAAAAAGAATATATATATATGTTGAAAATTATTTTGGATATAAAAGAATATATGAATAAAGTTTATATTTAAAATAAGATTTGTTTTAAACAAAAGAACTTTATTTATATAAATTTAGAAAATATTTATTTAATAGTAAATAAATACAAAAGCATTTAAAAATGGATTAAATAATCTTATATGATTTTATTTAGAATCTAATTGGTTTTTATTTTATTTTCTTTTAAAAGTTTTATTTATATAATATTAAGAAAGGCATTTATAAATTAATAAAATCACTTATTTTTTATAAAAATTAATAATAAAGCTTTTAAATCTTTTAAAAATAATTTAAAAATAAGTTATGACAAGTGGTTAATTTTCAAAGCTCATTGTTAACATGTGTTATGAATTAAATAATGGTTAGTGAAAAATGTTGATTTATTTAAACAAGTGTCATGTTTGTTTCCATTTTTCTTTAATTTTAATAAATCGCAATTTAAACCTATATAAACAATCATCTTCTTGCTTAAATTTATATTTCCATCCTCTCATTTCTTAACTCAAGAAAACTTCACCTGTAAAACTACTTCAAACTAGAAATTTTTCATGCAATCAAAACCTGTAACCTTTTCCTTAAAAAACTATCCGAAAGCATTTTACAAAAGCTCAAACTCATGTTCAAACATTGTAACAAATTCTCAAGCACTTTCAAAGTCTGTACTCTTCTCAAAACTTAAACCCTGCAAACATTTTTCAACTCAAGTTCAAAGCATGTAATCACTTCCTCAAATCAAACCTGAAAAAAGTATTCAAACTCTCTAAAAATCATATTATCTGTAAATAAGATATATGTAAAACCTGTAACCTCCTCAACTCTAAGCTTGTAAAAATTACAACCTGGAATCAAAGTTGGAATCATCATGTTCCAATCCAGTTAGGCATTCCAGCTTCAAACCTTCAAGTATCAAAGCTTTTCAGTTTTAAGTTTCAAGCAATACAAAGTTTCAGGAATCAAAATCAACAACTGTATGCAAGTTTTCAAATTGCAGATCGAGCTCTAGCTTTTTAAACTGTGCGTAAACTTTTAATTTAAAAGTTTAAGCAGGTAAATAATTGTTGTTTGTGAAATTTCTGTGATGATGATACCCTGCATGTGTATATATAAGTATAGAATCTGTGTATATGAGTGAGTAAAGATGTGCATGTCTGGTTGTGTTCTTACTCTTCTCTATTTTCATATTGCAGAGTAAATATAGATAAAAACTCATTCGCTCTTCCCCTGATTTCTATTAAGACTTAGTTCCAAAAAAATAAATGTTTGTTTAGATATAAATTTAATTTTAAAAATCAATTTAACTAAAAATATTTAGACGTTTATCTGGGAAATGTGAATACAGCGGTAATCTTTTAAATCATGTTAAAATCAGTCATTGAAATCTACAATTTCAGGATCACAACATGAATCATATTTGAAAGATGGGATCTAAAAAAATCATAATTTTTAATATTGAAATGAATGTGAATTTTAGGAATAACTGGAATTGGGTTTTTGGGTGAATTCTGGTGGTAGGAGCATCTGGGGGTGGTCGTGAACATCATTGGTGGTGGAGGAGGGACTGCTGCTTCAGAAAAAAATGTCAGAAGGAGTTCCTAATCATTGTGGCGTCGACGGTGGTCGAGTTAAATTTTAAACCCTAGTTTTGTTGAAGTTGGAGTTTGTGGTCATTGCACTGTCTCAAGGTGATTGAGTGTCACAATACATTGGGAAAAGGTGGCATGGTGGTTCGGCAGGGTGTGGCCAGAGTCATCTGACTTCTGGTGGTCGAAGCAGTGTGGTCGAAGGGTTTTTCTGTCATAGGGTTTTGTTTCAGATTCATTTGTGTTGCTCGATTTTTTTTGATAGCTTGTGACCGTGGTTTGGTGATCGGGATGAGTTGCAGCAATGATAAGTGATGTGCCGGAGAGTGTGTCGATGGTCGGAGGTAGCTCTGGCGCCGGTGCATGTGCATAGGGATTGGATGGTGTTAGTGTTTGGGTTTTGATGGTTGCCTCGAAGAGAAACTCAAGGAATTGGGTTGGGTGTCTCGAGTTTGAACTCGAGGTTGTTGCGAGTGTTTTACCTTCCAGGTTTAAAATCTAAATTAATTTTTTTTATAAAATGGGAAGAGGAGGGAGAAAACTCGGGTTTGACCCGAGTAAGCTTCGGGTTTGACATGAAGCAGAATATTTTAAACAGTTTTTAATAAGTTTAAAAGTTTTTTTAAAAACAAGGTTTTTGAAATTTAAAAAATAAATAATATAAGCTTAGTTTAAAAACATTCTTATGTAAATTACTTTATATATATAATAAATGTTTCTTTAACATTTTGATTAATAAGTTTTGAAGTTCGTTAAATTTAAATTTTATTACGTAAATTTAAAGTGATTTTAAAATTTAAGATAGGGTTGGAATTTTAAAGGTTTATATAAAGCAAGTTTTTAAATGCAAATTTGAAACTAATTTTTAAAACTATTAATTGATAAATGTTTTAAGCTATTTTAAAGTTATGTTTTGATAACTTTAAATTATCAAGTTAATGATTATTTCATTTTAAAACTTAATTAAAGATTTAATTATGTTAAGATAATTATAAGATAAATGATGTAAGTATGTTAATGGTAATTAAGGCATTTATAAAATAATGTTTTATCTTCAGATAACTAAGGTTTAATGTCTTGGTATTAATTAAACTAAATTAAAGGAAATTAAGTATAATTAATTGATTTAATTAATCATAAAGGATTAATTAGGAAATTAATTAAGAATAATTAATTGAATTAATTAATTGATAATTAAGGATTAAAGTTAATTAATTTATGGGTTATTTAATTTATAATTAAAGATCATTAATTAGATAATTAAAGATTATTGATTAATGATTAGAGAATTAAGTAATTAAGTGTAATTAAGAATTAATTAATTAAGTAATGAAGATTGATTAATTAAGTGATTAGTGAGAATTTAATTAAGTAATTAAAGGTTATTTAATTAGTAACTAAGAAGTGCTTAATTTGTAATTAAGTTTTATTAATTAATAATTAAGTTTTTATTAATTAATAATTGAAGGATAATTAATCTGTAATTGAAGATTAATTAAGAACTTGTTAAATGGTAATTAATTGATTAATTAAATGGTGATTAAGGATTAATCAGATTGCAATTAAGGATTGATTAACTGTTAATTAAGGATTAATCAAATGGTTAATCAACTGGCGATTAAGGAGTAATTAATTTGTAATTAAGTTTTGTTAATTAATAATTTGGTTTATTAATTAATAATTAAGGGATAATTAATTAGTTAATTAATGATTAATTAATTAATTATAAGAATAATTATGGATTAATTAATTTGTATTGAGAGGTATTGATTAATAATCAAGGTTTATTAATTAATAGTCAAAGGAAAATTTATTCTATGATTAGAGATTAATTAATTGATAAGGTAACTAAGAAGTGATTACTTAATTAGATGGTATGTAATGAATTAATGGTTGATTAAGCAGGATTTGGTGATTAATTCTTAAGTTTAATCTAATTTAAATTAATTAAATTAATTATGATATGGATTAATAATTCCTGTTTTGTGGATGATTGTTTGTGCAGAATGTCTGAATTAGGTGATATCTATTAGATTATAAGCTGAGATATTCTGTGATATGATGTTGGATATATCAATGATAAATGTGTAATATTTATCTGTGATAATGCTTTGTAAATTCAAGTATTGAATTGAATAAATTGTTTAAACTTTAAAATAGCTTGGCCTTTAAGATAAGTTTGGATTTCGATTAGATCGAGATTGGGTATCAAATTTGATTATCTGAAAACCACATCGATCCAAGCTAAACGTTAGGTCGTAATTCCAAGTGATGATCGAGTTGAAGACTCGAAGTGTAAGAACTATTTGTCATTAAAACTCTTAGGGTGATTCCAATACGAGTATAACAGGAATAGTGCTTTCAGGTTCGAGATGGAGTGTCAAAGTGCAAGAGTTATTGTCGTTAACATTGAGGGTGATTCGAAAATGAGTATAACGAGATAATGCGTTCGGTTTCGTTCGAACCCGGAATGAACTTGTGTGGATTGAATGCTTTCAGAACATCATCAGGTAGACGATGAGCATTCTAAGATTGATGTGTTCTATAAACGTAATCGTAGCCTCAAGCCTTATCAACAGGGAATGGCTCAAATAGGGGAGGTGCAGCAAGGCTAAGTGAGTCACGCTCATGTAGGATAAGATCTACCCCTTTTTAGAGTCCATTTTTATTCGGCTGTGTGTGCAGTTGCTAGCTACAACTGCGGGGTTGTCTTATTCGGGACTATCCAGTAAGGGATGTTTCCGGCCTTGTGTTGCAGGGGATCGTGAGGGATCCACGGTACGTTGATCTAGGCCACAAACTGTGATGGGCGGTACCCACTAGCCCTGCCATTAATCGAAACCAATTCTTTCTACGTGCCCTTACGGTTTTGATTGTATAACCCACTTTGTGGTTGTATGCTGGAATTTAATCATGTAACAATTTCAGCTGTTTCTTATTTATTTGAAAACCCTAGACCCTACTATAATATCATTGGATTTCCTATCAAATGTTTTGGTTAGCGTAAGGTAAAAACTTACCCATGTTTATGTGTGAGAAATATTACATGATACCTTTGTTTTCAAAGGTTTTTTAAAGTTAAGAAACTTTAACCCGTTTACTCACACCAGACCATTGTCTGACCCGGAGTTTATGCTGTTTTTCTTAAACTCTTGGGTACTCAAATTTTTACGAGTAGCCAAGGGATTCAGGTTAGCTTTGACGAAATCTGAAGGAAAGATGGAGCAGGAGGCTTCAGCATTTGTAGATATATAGTATTTCTGCCGTGTTGGTATCTCTGAGTGGTATTTGAGATGTGATAGACAGGTTTTATAACTGTCTAATGTGATGATGTTGTTGTATCTGTATAACTCTTCTAATGTGATGGTGTTGTTGTATCTATAACTTTGATGTAAATGACTATGTAATATCTATGTGATATATTATATTTTGATCCGTTCCGCTGTAAGATTCTGATATTATTGAGTCCTTTCTTCCATCAATTCTACTTCTACCTCTTTCTTTCTTATTAATGACACGTCTTTCTGTGGAATGAAAGGCGGGTCGTTACAATACACTTTGATTTTAAATACAGGTTGTCACATTTACACAGCAATTCATCATCGATAGATAACCCACATTATCACAGTTCAACCCAAACATATCACAGAACATCACAAATTACATATTGGGGATATCAACAATCCATGGCATTCAATTCAGGTTTATCATTCATAAGCAAGATTAATTAGTCACCCTTTCTAATTAATTTAATTAACACAATTTAAATTAAATTAGTTACCTTTAAATCCTGCTTAATTAACATTAATTAAACCATTTAATTAATTATTGAAATTAATTAATTATTCTTTAACATTCACATAATTAATTAACCTTTAATTACTTACATTAATTAATTATCCTATAATTACTTAAGTTAATTAATTAACCCTTAATTACTTAAGATAATTAATTAACCCTTAATTACTTAAGTCCTTAATTAATCTAATATATTCATCTTAATTAATTACTTAATTATCCTTTAAATCTTTATTAAATTATATGCGTGAAATTAATTTATACAAAATCTCCTGAGTCTTTTTTGATTAATCAATGTTTAATACTCTTATCTTAATCACCCACTTAATCACATCATTAAATTTCATATGAAAACTCGTAGGAATAAATTAAATAATTAACCTTGCTAATACATTCCCATTTTTCTTTTATGCTTTTACTTTAAAACTTGTTAAGAATCTTCCTTTATTTTACCTTTTCTCTTTCTTCATTTTTCTTTTATTTCTTCCTTCAACTTTCCTTTTACTTTTACCTTTTCTTTTCTATTTTCATTTCTTATTTCTTTTACTTTTATTCTATTCTATTTTTATTTATTTCTGTTCCGGCCCAACCTATTGCCTGAAATCATGATCATTACTTCGAGCCATACTCCTTTCCAGTCGCCCATTGTAACGCCCTACCCCGAGACCCAAATTAATAAAGAATATTACTGTGTAATACTGTCTGCCAATGCAGATAATAGGGCTGGATAGGAGTGACCATCTATAGCCTTGTCTTAAATATCTATTAAATACGTTGACAATGTTATTTTTTTGCTGATTCAAGTGGATCGACATATCCAATAAATACTTAATACAAAGCCATAGGTGGCTATAGGATCTATCAGAACAAAATACAACAACTCAAATGTAAAAAACATCACAGAATGGCAGATAATCCCATAGATACACACATACGTAGATACATCACAAAGTATACAAAATGATACATCACATGTGTGGTTTGACGACCACAATACAAACACGAGTCAAAGAATATACATGTCGGGGTAGCGAAACAAAAACGACTACAAAAAAAGCTATAACAAAAAGAGCTAGCAGAATACTCCATGCAGAAGCAGAATAAGCTAAGTCTAAAAGTACCTAACCTGAAACAGATCGGTCTGACCCAAGTATAAAATACACGTCTAGCTAAACGAATCAGTAAAAGGTGATAGTAGAATAATAGAGCATAAGATCATAGTGATATTCTTCTTAAACAGGAAGAAACCATAAGAAAGCTAACCACAGTCATATGGAGGATACAAAACATGTATGGCATATATGGTTACACTTGGTGATAGAACACTATTGCTTCAATAAGCTAAAACACAAAGGAGACGAGAAATCTCATGAGTCGCTAAAATGTAGCATGCCTCATCTCATCGGCAATCATAAATCTATAAGAACGGTTTAGGGAATAGTATAAACTCCTAAAATAGTAATTCCCAAACCCGCCATATCGGCAACTCCAAGGAAAACATAAGCAAAAGCCATGTCGACATAGGCCATAAGGAAAATGCCAACAAGGAGATAAAAATCTCATACAACGCCAAATGGCGAATCTCATAAATAGCACCAATAGGCAATCTCAATATACATATATGCTAAAAGGCAAATCTCAACACACCAGCGTAGGCAATGAAAATATCAAAAGAACTCCCAAGAGTCCATAATCCCAAAGTAATCACCACCGAATGGTTCAAAGGACCTATTCCAAAATGACGACATACAAGGGTAAAAATCATCTCAAAAAGGTTTTGCACGTGCTATTTTTGCCGAGTACTGTTTTACATAATAGGAACCTCGCCTAAAGGAAAACGTCAAAAGACAAATACGCCGCAATGGCAAATACGCCGTAGTGGTAAACGTCCGAAGACAAATACATCGTAGTGGCAAACATCCAAAGACAAATACGCCGCAATGGCAAACGTCCGAAGAAAAATACGCTGCAATGGCAAATGACCCGAAGGTCTAGTACTGGCACGCCAACAGGCAAATGTGTCACAAACTCTCAAAAAGGAACCCGAAAAGTGTTAACGTGTGTCCCAAACCACCTATTCACACTAAACAGTTTACTAACCGCTAGTAAATTTCACACTCAAAGCAGTAAAAGGTTCACCTCATATCATTGGTAAACTCGACTCGAAGGTCTAAACGATTAAACGGACAAGTCAAGAATTAACCGAAAGGATAAACGCACGTATCCCATACTACGCGTATTACCCAATCGTTCAACTCTCCTTCTCATTCGTTCGACAGTGCAAAAACGTGTAATTTTTATAGAAAATAATTTACCTTGAAAATAAGCTTTGAAAGCCAATTTCGAAAACCATTTGGAAACCATATTTGAAAATTTCACTTATTATAAAGAATAATTATGTTTTATACCTGAAAAATACTTTAAAATTTTACATAATAATTATTTTTAAATCCCCTAAATTTTAAAAATCATTTCAAAAAGAATTGGAGAAAACCATGCTCGAAAACGATCAAAAACAAGCAAAATTCCTCTCTAACCGAAATTCAAATTTAAATCCAAATTAAATTTAAATAATTCAAAATTTGAATTTTGAATAAACAGGGATAACTTATTGGTAGGCATCATAGCGCTTAAAATACTTCAAAAATATCACAAAAACAGAGGTAAATGTCAAAAATCAGACGGAAAAGGATATAAAAAACACTTAGCCAAATAATACTCGGGTCTAAAATCTTTTCTGCGTTCAACTTTCGGACATAAAAGAGATCTTTTCTGCCTTCAACTTTCGGACATAAAACAGGTGCCGATCGATCTTTGATTCAACCGAAAATTAGTTTGCATAGAGTAGAAAACTTCATCTTTCAACCAAAAAAAGAATCAATAAATTCAAAAAGAGAATGGAAAAGTTATGCTGTCACAAACATGGACTCAGACCATGTTTGTAACAATTCAACAAGAATGTGCTCAGGCTCAAAAATCCACACTGGGTTCAATTTCCAGACATAAATCAGAGTACTAAATTGCATCGGATTGAGCTCAAATTTTTTGCCTTTGTAGTACAAAACTTTAACTTCCAAATAAAAAAATAATCATGCAATTTGGATAAAACATTAGAAAGTTGTGATGCCTCAAAGTTGAACCCAGACTATGTTTTCACTGTAAAAATCTGGGCAAAAATATGCTCCGAACCAAAATTCGGCAGCATATCTCTATAAGCTATATTGGTCAAAATGACCTGCAATTTGGTATGCATATAGTAGGGAACTTCATATTTCAAAAAAAAAGTCGATGAATTCCAGTAAGAAATGAAAAAGTTATGTTATCTCAAAGATGGACTCTGGCCATGTTTGCAGCAACCCAGAAAACACAATTTCTACAGGTAGAAAAACTGTGTTTTCTTCATTTTGCAGCAACGATTTGAACATTCAAATGACCATATTTTTCGAACAAATTTTCCAGCAACAAAGTTCAACACATAACCATACGTAGAAATAGATCCCGTAGCATTTCGTTACCGGAGATGAAAGTTATGGACAACCAAAGTTCGCACTTGAGGCCAGAAACGAAAAAAAAGAACATCGATGAACAAAAACATGTATAACCAACAAATTTAGCTACCAATTCAATATTTATGTCTATTGGATGTGAGATTTTAGTCTCACCTTGCTGATTTGTTGAAAAAGCTTGGATTTTTCCGCAAAGCTGAAGCCTTGGCTTGAGAATTAACCTCTAAGAAGCTATACAAGAGAAAAACGATGCATACAAAAGAAAATTCACTGTAAATAAGAAATCATTTTACAAATCAGAGATTTTTGATGAAATTAAGTGATTTGAGTTAGATTACCTTCAATTATTATCTAGAGTGAAAAGACTTTAATTTTCTTGAATTTTATGGTGAAATTGGCTTGGATTTTCAATTTTGGAGGAATGGTCACTGTATTTTGTTTCTCAGGCTAAAGGAGGAAGAAGAGATAGAGGAAATGAACGAACAGTGAAGTATTCTCATCTCTTATTTCTGGTTTAGGTTGGCTAATGGTCTTTGGACCCAATAATAAAAATAAATTAGCATGGCCTAAGAAATTAATCAACACAAAACAACACATGTGCATATATCACATATATACAACTAGAAATGCATTTTCTCTAAAGTTCTACATAATAAAAAGGTGAAAACTTGTATACATATAGAATAGAACATTTTCCATCATTTAAAATAATAATTTACTCTTTTTAAACATTTTTATAGTTAATTTCCTTTATTTTTAATAAAATGCACTTTTGTTCATTTAATTGTAATATACCACGTTTATTACTTTTAAAATTCAACAAATTACATTTTCTTACTTGTAAAAATGTTACAATTTATTTGAAAATATTACTTACACTCAAAACTTATTTTTAATCACATTTTCTTCTTTTTATTTCGTTAAATACTTATTTAAAGAGCTTACTTCTTTTAAAAATTATTAAAAGAAGTCACAAAGCAATAATTAACAAAATTATTGCATTTTCACTCAAATAAAATTATTCTCGCATTTATTATCGGCCAAACCATTAAAATAATGCTTTATGCTTTATTTTCAACAATTATTTCCCAAATTCATTGTTTATAATAAATAACAATTTATTTTCACCATTTTTTTTCAATTTACAATATTAAATCATAATTATCATTATAGTTTAATATTGAAAGGTAAACTCCAAATCCGGGTTGATACACCCCTCTACTTCTTCTCTTTTTTAGTTAAACTTTTAATTCTTGTTGCCTAAACACACTCGAGTCCAACCCGAAGCCTCCCCCTATTCTTCCCGTGTCCGACCCGCAAGCTTCCCTCTCCCCTACCTTCTCTTCTCTATTCCTACAGAAACCATCTTCACCGATATCCACTACACCGTGCATGTGCACATGGCATCGGAGCCGTGCCAAACCTTGTCGATGATACCACCAAGTCGTCGATGATCCCCTCCACCTCTTCGATCACCCAGAAACCCTCGACAACCCAAAAATTAAAATCGAGCCAATCTGCCCACTAACCAGAAAAAGACCAACATCAACCTCGCGCCGCCGTTGTTGAACGTTGACGACCGAGACCTCACCACCTTGCCTGGAGCTGCACCTACCTATTACCATCCTTCTCCGCCTCCTCCGGTCTAACCCGATGCCGTCACGTTGTCGAAATCGCCTCGACAACCACCTCGACCTGTTCAACTCCTAAAACCCTAAATCCACCTCGACCAGTCAACTCCTCCATTAGAAAAAATCAAACACATTTTCCTATGCTCGCCACCCCTTTAGCTAACCTCCAACCAAAAATCAACCTCCACCATCAATTGGTTCGCCAAAATTCGACGAAAACAAGCTTTCCGATCATTCCCCAATTCCTCTTTAACCACAAGCTTAAAAATTATAAAACCCACACCAAAAATCATCATTTCCAAAGATGAATTCAATCATGTATGAGAAACATGCAATTCGCTCAATTGATTTCCGACCTGTTTTGATTTGTCACTATAAATTCATTGTTCCATATAATTATACTTACTAGTTTCACTTGAGAACATTTTTACAACTAGGATTTCATGTTTAGAAACATATTTCCTTTAAACATCCTAAGATATAAGTAATTAAATTAAAAGAAATAAAATTTTAAATGAAATGTTGGTATGTGATAACAACCAGGAACATGCAATTACATGTAGGCATGCATATAGTATTCATCCTACATCTCAGACAAACACATTCATACCACAATGTAAATCAAATTCAAGTCATTTCCCCAATCATATTTTACATGCACAGTGATATAAGGAGAATTTGGTTTAAGAGAAATGATGTTTACTCACCATTATAAACTTTGAATAGAGAACAAAGGACGCAGAGCCTTTTTTTGGTCTGGAACTGTTGACTTTGATCTGAAACAATAACTTGAATTGATCTATATTGAGTTGCTCTGATTTTTGAATTTGAATTTGTTGCTAGCTTAGCCTTATATCAGGTCGAGGACATGATATTTTTGAAGTTTGTTTTTTGTTTTCTTTTAAATTTTGGAAAGAAGATAATGAAGAATAAGGATTGAAAATTTATGTACATGGTCTCTTAAGCACTATATTATTTATAATTCAAATTAAAAGAAAAAACTTTTTACCACTTGTCTTTGCATGTCATATGAAGCTTACAAATGTTTAATTACATTTTAAAATGGATTGCATTTGTTATTATGCATGTTAATATCAACTTACCCTTGTAAAATGGCATGCATTAATGTTTTTAATATATTTATATAATTTTTATATTTATTATTTAGTTTTAATACATTTATTTTTATATTAACATATATATATACAACTAAATTTAGTACATGTATAAATTCAAAAAGAAAGTATATAATTTTTTTATCAAACCTTATTTTTAAGCTCTCATATTTTTAAATTAATAAATATTAATCTTTAGAGTTTTTTTTTAAAATATAAAATTTAACTTTAACTAGCTTTGAGAATTATTACACTAAATTCAAAATAATGCTTTCTAATCACAATATATATATACATATTTATATACTTGTATATGTATATGCTTATAATTTTCAACATTATAGAGATTGCATATATCTATATGTATATATTTGTTAATTTACTATAAGATTTATCATTTCCAAATATTTATAATTCAACATTTATTATAGTTTCAAATCCATTTATATACATTTATTAGAATACTATTTATTCAACTTAACAAAATTAGTCTCTCAATAATAAAAACCAGTTAATTACAATTATCAAATATCAAAAATCCAAGTTATCACATTCCTCCTCCCTTTAGAACTTTTTGTCCCCGAAAAGGAACGAAGCAAGAATTTTAAATTATAATGTGAATTATCATTTAAATTATTCTTAAACATTTTTAACTCTTAACTCCTTTTAAATTTTTAAAACACTTTTTTAATCTATATAATATTGCCAAAATAGCTTTATAAAAATACTTTTTATAGCTCGATGTCTTAACAAGTCCATCCTGGTTCTCATAGAAATTCAGTCATACGTTGATCAGGCATGGGACTGAAAATCTATAAGTACTTTGCAGACCTGTTTTCAACATCTAGTGAAAATACTTGGAAAATATTTTTTGTGAAAATATAGAAAAAATTAATGAAAATATGAAACATTTTTTTGTGAGAATGCTATGGAAATCATCACCCTCTCCATGGTCGCAGTTAACCCGATGATTACATCGCCATCTCGGCAAAACCATAGAAAACTGTAGGCCTCCACGCCCCTCGATTACATCATGAAACTCGCCACAGATCGCAGCTGCACCCAGGTTTTAATTCTCCATTACAGAAAAAACCCATGTAACTGTAGGCATCAACGCCCTCGAATTCACTGCCAAATAAAACTTCACCACTCCTACATAGATCGCAGACTACGTCAGTCAAGTCCCAACGTAGCCTATAGGCACTCACTGCCACACGACTTTCGCTACGTCTTCATGGATCGCAGTCTACCGATGTTGTGCCGCTTTTCCAGCGAAAACAAACGTAGACCGTTGGCACACACTGCCACAAGACTTTCGCTATGGTCCGCAGTAGATTGTAGTGACATCGAGTTACATTATCGTCACAGCATAAGCAAAATGTCTCTGTAGGCATCAGCGCCCTCGACTTTCTCTACCCCAACCACAATCCTTAAGAACTTCAGTTTGTCCGTACTTCCTCCCAGGATCAAATTTAGAACCCCTGTTAGGGCACAAGGCAGAACCACCCCGTGGATCTCCTATGAAGTTCATTTCGTGGGAGCGCCTTTTTCCCCAGAGCCAATCTCAAAACATTTTATACTATACACATATAGTATCCTTCAAATCATACTCTTTACGATTCACATAAAAATCTCCTTTACACAAAATCGATATCTCAAAACGATAGTTCCAAACTTGGCTTTCCACGTTCCCAAAATTGATTTTTCCCAAAAGTCAAAAGCCTTTCATAATCAGTGGGTTCCAAAGAACCTTTTTCCCAAAATTATTCTCATAAAATCATTTATATATATAGATATATAAAATCTTGAAAAATCTTGGGATCACTTCATACTTATATAAATTCCCTTTTATCCTTCAAATACTTCAAGAGATCACATGTTCTGGTTATAATTCCAATAAGGAGAGTTTATCATTTAAAACAAATATATATATATATATATAACTTTTATTATGCCAAATCAAATATTCAAGTTGATTTCTTTTATAAAGTTACTTTCCACCTTTCTACCTTTTTGTCTATTTCAAAATTATTTTTACTCTTCTTTACAAAATTTCAATTTTATTCAAGCACGTATGATGTACATATATCATCCATATGTAATATCAAATTTGATCACTCACTCGATCACACAATTTCCCTTCTGAACTAGTATCGTCCACCCAACTTTCTAGCGCGGACTCAGATTTGGTTTCCTGATCAGAAACAGTCATTCTCCTGACATAGCCGTAACTATGATAGAGAATTTTCAAAATCAATCAAAAATCCATATCCAGGGTTCGCCGTCAAAAATCAAGTGAAAAATCCCAACTCGAATCGATATACTATCTTGAAATTTTGTGCTCGAATCTGGATCAAATAGTTATGCGACTAGAACAATATACGTACATCTTAAGTATTTACCATCATTGATTATCAGCTAAATAAATTTCCCTTTTATTCACCTTCATTTTGATTCTATTCACTTATTCACAATTGCTTCCAATTCCATTTGGGTTATTACTTCAATTATAAACAGTTTGCACTCTGATTAGCTTAAACTTAGAAAATAGCTTGAAAAGGTTTAAAATAGTTAAGTAGCTATAAAATAGTTATTAGTTGTAAAATAACTGTAAATAGTTAACTGATTATAAAATAGTTGTAAAATAGTGCAATAGTTGTAGAATAGTTAGATAGTTACAAAATAGTTGTAAAATAGTAGTTAGTTTTCAAAATAGTTGTAAAATAAGTGTAAGATAGTCTGGGTTTTTTTTTTAAAAAGTTGTATAGTAACTAGCTAGGAAAAATAGATTTAAAACAAATTATTTGAGAATACTTTTAGAGTGAAATTGGTTCAATTTTCCAATCTCCACTTCCAATTAATTTCCAAATTCAAAGCAATTTCCATTTGAATTTAAACTTATTCAACTTTAATCTCACTTCCAATTAATTCAAATCAAATTCAGTTTGAACTAATGTCAATTCCAATCTCAACTTTAAACCATCCAGAATTATATAAATTCGAGTTAAATTTTCAAATGTTGATTAAATTCTTTAAATCAAATCAACCTTTACTTTTAATTTAACAGTCTCAGTTTTCAAATATATAATTTTGAGTCCAAATTTTAAATATTCATTTTAAGTTATCTTCACTTAACTTATTTCAGCTCCAAGTAGGAGTTCAAAGCTTTTTTTAAAACAATTTAATTTTCAAAATCCCATTTATTACCTTATTTTATCTTCAACTTTGAAACCAACTCTTACCAATTTTAGTTTGCATGTTCCTTTTTAACATTTAAATCTTAAGTTCAAAGCGATTCCATAATTTCAATTTTATTTGTAAAAATCAAAATTATTTAAATAATTTCAAATTAAAGATTTATTTTTATTTCATTTCAGCAATATATATATATATATATATATATATTATCTCAGTCCACTTCTTAATTAAAAAATAATCCAACTCATAGTTTTATAGATTAATAATAATAACAGGATGATAGTAGGATATGTCAAAGTAAATAAACATCCAAGTTATCTAAAACATCCATCAATAGCATACATTACCAATTTCTAGAACACCAACCCGTATTGAGATCACACATAACTCCCATTCAAACCAACCATTCAACTTCCCTATGTTAAATCTCAATTTCATCTTGAAATTTCCAATTCAGGTTGTTTGTTCTAAAGTTATTTAACTTTGATTTTATTCCCAATTAATTTAATTCAATTGCAAATTTCAACTAATTCATTACAATTCCACCTTTGAATTAATTCCAATTCTATTCTCAAATAAATAAAGATAATTTTATATTAGATTGTACTGCCAAAAGTTATTCTGTACATTGATAGACTACTCACTAGTAGTTCAAACATTACATCCATTTATCTAAAATAAGAGTCATACAGAAGTCATAAATCTAGACGCCTTCTCCATTACCTAGGTTTTGGAAAAGAATAGAGCCTTAGTATTCATACAAGAATCTAACGTCTCCCTTCCAATGGGAAAATTCCGAACATGCACTTCTCAATAGGATGTCCCTACTTATAACATCTACCACAAAGGGTTTCTACCCTCCCATCAATCTGGATAACCTTCCGCCTCCTGCAGGACGTTCCACAATCTTACTCTTATTCCATCTCTTGGGACAATTCCTAGCGATGTGTCCCAAATTCTTACAATGATAGAAAACAGTCGATAGTCGACTCGTTGACAGGTTCTACAAGTTTATGCTTCACCTTCCTCACTTTAGGGCAATGGTTTAGGAAGTGTCCTTTCTTATGACACTTAAAGCACAAGATCTTAGAGAGAAACCATTGGAATGTACCCTTCAATTCCTCCCTTGTTTTACTGCACTTGGTTGCGTAATGACACTTACTGAAACATCTGTAGCAGGTGCCATTATCATAAGACCCTGGTCCACCCCTTTCCTTAACCTGTTTCTCATACTTCTGAATTGCTTCTTCTTGATCCATACGTGCAACTGCTCTTCGCTCTCTACGTCTAGCCTTCCGTTCTTCACTCTTAGCCATCTCTCTCTAAGACTGGATATAGTGGGACTTCCTAACCTATATTAGACTTAATTAGTAGAATTCCAACTTATATTCTTATTATCTTATTTAATTTTAATAACCAACAACCATTTTCCTATATATATATAATAATTAAAAATTAAAGCTTTATATATCAAAATATAAGCTTATATAAGAACCATTCATTTTTAAAACCATTTTAAAATCAGTATATAAGATAATAACAAGTACGCTCTCATATATAATACACTCAACTCATTCTAAGGTACTATTGACCATATCCATAATAAGCAAACCCACCAGAACAAAGGTTCTCGCTTAACCTTCCACTCTGATATCAAAATGTAACAACCTAGAATTTTCGACCTCGAAAATTCGACACTAATACGTCCACTATAGAAGTGTCGAGCACTCGAGTGCCGGAAATCCCATATTGTTAGGGTAAGAAGAAAAGAGGTAGAAGAAGAAATAGGAAACAACAGCACAAAATCTGACATTCGCAGCCGAATAAAATATAATATCAAATAGCAGCATTTGTACAAAGAAAAAGATGTAATTGTCAATTTACAACAATATATTAGAGTACAATCATTCACAATAAACTGGATAGTTGTAACAACTTGTCCCAGACTACTATCAAGTCATACTTAAATACACAACAGTATACTCCATACGTTCCTCCCAACTAGCTCGCCTCCCGATCTATAGAACGTCCTAACCTAAAAATTTGTAATACCCGGTCTGACCCAAGCATTACATTAAAGTAACACCCGAGTTAGGCTGGAAACCAGCGTGAGTTAACTCAAATAATTTGAAATACTATGTTATAAAACTTATTTGAAAACCAGGGTAACCCATACCTCACTACGAGTTTTTAACAGTTATAGTCAATCATTTATTACAAAACAATATTTAAGAACTGTTACTCAGTTCAAATGGTCATGTTCACTTAATTTATTCCATTCCAGCCTATTAGATTCTAAAATCAAATCAATAAAGAGTTATTAAAGATTACTAATCGAAGTGATTTCGGGTATTTGCTGATACCCGACCCAGGTCTCTTCTAATCCAATGTCATCTTTAATCCAAATTGTTTAAGTGAATACACTTCAATTTTAAATAAAATGTGTCACATTTACACAGTAATTCATCATCGATAGATAACCCATATTATCACAGTTCAACCCAAACATATCATAGAACATCATTCAATTCAGGTTTATCATTCATAAGCAAGATTAATTAGCCACCCTTTCTAATTAATTTAATTAACACAATTTAAATTGAATTAATTACCTTTAAATCCTGCTTCATTAACATTAATTAAACCATTTAATTAATTATTGGAATTAATTAATTATTCTTTAATCATTCACATAATTAATTAACCTTTAATTACTTACATTAACTAATTATCCTATAATTATTTAAGTTAATTAATTAACCCTTAATTACGTAAGTCCTTAATTAATCTAAGACAAACCATTCATCTTAATTAATTACTTAATTATCATTTAAATCTTTATCAAATTATATGCTTGAAATTAATTTATACAAAATCTCCTGAGACTTTTTTGATTAATTGAAATTTGGTACTCTTATCTTAATCACCTACTTAATTACATTATTAAATTTCATATGAAAACACCTTGGAATAAATTAAATAATTAACCTTGCTAATACATTCCCATTTTTCTCTTATGCTTTTACTTTAAAACTTGTTAAGAATCTTCCTTTATTTTTTCTTTTCTCTTTTTACATTTTTCTTTTATTTCTTCCTTCCACTTTTCTTTTACTTTTTCTTTTTCTTTTCTATTCCTTATTTATTTTACTTTTATTCTATTTTATTTTTATTTATTTCTATTCCTGCCCAACCCATGGCCAAAAATCCTGATCACTACTTCGAGCCATACTCCTTTCCAGTCGCCCCTCTACTTCTTCTCTTTTTTTAGTTAAACTTTTAATTCCTGTTACCTAAATGCACTCAAGTCCAACCCGAAGCCTTCCCTCTCCCCTACCTTCTCTTCTCTATTCCTACAGAAACCAACTTTACTTATATCCATTACACCGTGCACATGCACACAGCGTAGGAGCCGTGCCAAACCTCGTCGGTGACACCACCAAATCGCCAATGATCTCCTCCACCTCTTCGATCACCCAGAAACACTCGGCAACCCAAAAATCAAAATCGAGCCTATTCTACCCACTACCTAGAAAAAGGGCAACATCCACATCAACCTCGCATTACCGCCGTTGACCACCGGGGACCTCACCACCTTGGCTGGAGCTGCACCTACTTGTTACCCTCCTTCTCCACCTCCTCCGGTCCAACATGATGCCTCCACATTGTTGAAATCTCCTCGATAACTATCTCGACTAGTTCGACTCCTAAAACCTAGAATCCACCTCGACTAGTCAACTCCCCCATTAGAAAAAATCGAACCCATTTTTCCTAAGCTCGCCACCCCTTTAGCTACCCTCCAGCCAAAAATCGACCTCCTTTATTAATTGGTTCGCCAGAATTCGGCGAAAACAAGCTTTTCGATCATTCTCCAATTCCTCTTTAACCACAAGCTTAAAAATTAAAAAACCCACATCAAAAATCATCATTTCCAAAGATGAATTAAATCATGTATGAGAAATATGCATTCAATCAATTGATTTTCGACCAGTTTTGATTTGTCACTATAAATTCATTGTTCCAGATAATTATACTTACTAGTTTCACTTGAAAACATTTTTAGAAATAGGATTTCATGTTTATAGACATATTTCCTTTAAATGTCATAAGCTATAAGTAATTGAGTTAAAAGAAATAAATTTTTGAATGAAATTTTGGTCTGTGATAACAACCAGGAACATGCATTTACACACAGGCATGCATACAGTATTCATCCTATATCTCGGACAAACACATTCATACCACTATGTAAATCAAATTCAAGTCATTTCTCCAATCATACTTTACATGCACAGTGATATAAAGAGAATTTGGTTTAATAGAATTGATGTTTACTCACCTTTATAAACTTTGAACAGCGAGCAATGGACATAGAGCCTTTTCTGATCTGGAACTGTTGACTTTGATCTGAAACAACAACTTGAATTGATCTATGTTGAGTTGCTCCGATTTTTGAATTTGATTTTTTGCTAGCTTAGCTTTAGATCAGGTTGAGGACTTGATATTGTTGTAGTTTGATTTTAGTTTTCTTTTAAATATTGGAAAGAAGATGAAAGAAGAATAAGGATTGAAAATTTATGTATGTAACCTGGTTTCTCTTACGCAATATATTATTTATAATTCAGATTAAAAGAAAAGTACATTTTACCACTTGTCTTTGCATGTTATATGAAGCTTACAAATGTTTAGTTACATTTTAAAGTGGTTTACATTTGTTATTATGCATGTTAATATCAACTTGCACTTGTAAAATGGCATGCATTAATGTTTTTAATAAGTTTATATAATTTTTATATTTACTATTTAGTTTTAATACATTTTTTTTATATTAACATATGTTTTATATACATAAGACTAAATTTAGTACATGTGTAATTTTAAAAAGAAAGTATATAAATGTTTTAATTTTTAAGCTATCATATTTTTAAATAAAAAAATATTTATCTTTAGAGATTTTTTTAAAATATAGAATTTAACTTTAACTAGCTTTGAGAATTATTACACTAAATTCAAAATATTGCTTTCTAATCACAATATATATACACACATACTTATATACTTGTATATGTATACGCTTATAATTTTCAACATTATAGAGTTTGCATCTATATATATATATATATATATATATATATATATATATTTGTTAATTTACTATAAGATTTATCATTTCCAGATATTTATAATTCAACATTTATTATAGTTTCAAATCCATTTATATACATCTAGATATTTTAATTATCAGAATACTATTTGTTCAACTAAATAAAATTTGTATCTCGATAGTAAAAACCAGTTAATTATCCACTTATCAGATATTAAAAATCCAGGTTATCATAATGCTGGTTTCCAGCTTGACTAAGGTGTTACTTTATTGTAATGCTCAGGTTAGACCAAGTACTACAGATTTTCAGGTTAAGACGTTTGGAGCTCAGGAGGCGAGCTGGGTGGAAGAGACGTATTGATTCCTATTATGTATTGGAGACTGTATAGATAGTATTCAGGGACAAGTTATTGCAACTGTCAAGGTTCTTTGTACTTTGATATATTGTACGTATGTTGACAGTTACAACATTTCTTTGTATAAATGCTGCTATTTTATATTATATTTTGTTCCACTGCGTTTGTGAGATTCTGATGTTGTTTTCTATTTCTTCTCGTACCTCTTTCTTCTTTTTCCCTTACGGTCTGGTATTTTCGACATTCGTTAGTTCCGCATGTAATACAACAGACATATTGATGTCAACTTTCAAAGGTCGAAAAACCGGGTCTTGACATTTTGGTATCAAAGCTGAAGATTAAGCGAGAACCTTGGCTCTAGTGGGGATAACTCATTAGAGATAGGGTTAGTAGTATCCTAGAATGAGTTGAATTTATTATATGAGAGCGTACTTTTTATTTTCTTATACAATGATTTAAAAAAAGGTTTCAAAAATGATTTTTATATAAGCTTAAATTTTGCTATATAAGGAAATAGTTTTTCTAATTATTATATATATTAAAGTAATTGGTTGTTGTTGTTAAAATTAAATAAGACCATAAGATTTAAGTGGTAAAGCACATATAACCAAATAGAAATTTGGGTAAGGATTAACTTTGCAAATAAGCTAAGTAAAAATGGATTAAAACTTGAATTTAAATCCTGGAAATTCAAGAGAATTTTCAAAGTGTTTGAAAATAAGTTACCCTAAATTATATTTTTCAAGAAAATAATTATAGAATGCATGGGTTCTAGTCATGATATTGGTTATTGGGACTTTCTAAAGGGATGTTTATTTTAGAATAAACAATAATAGAACAAAGTGAAATGCTATAAGCTGAATTTAAAAGTGTGAGTTGTAAAATTAAAATGGAATTAAAAATAGATCTTAAGTAGGAAGTTTTAAAACTTAAGTCCAAGAAAAAAAATAATGAACTTGTCAACTGGAATTGGATAAGGAATTGAGTTTAGAATTTTGAAAGTATGATTGGGAAATAATTGAATTTCGAAAGTTTATTTGTTTAAAAAATTGAAAGCTTACTCGAACCTTGAAATAAGTATAAGTAAGAGTAATTTAAAATGTATATTTAAATTCAAACCAGAATTGGATTATTAAGGACTTTGGTTGTTAAATTAAATATTAAAGGTTAATTTTATTTAAGGGATTAATCAGTATTTGAAAATCCGAACTCAGATCTAGATAAATGTAGATGGTTTAAAAATTGAAAACGGAATTGGAATTAATTCAAAGGTGGAATTGAAATGAATTAATTGGAATTGTAATGGAAGTTGAATAAGTTCAAATTAAACTAGGAGTTGATTTGAATTAAAATGGAAATCAAAGTTAATTCAAATTGAATTGGAATTGAAGCTATTTAAATGGAAGCAGAGATTTAAATTGAAAACTAAATTGAGATGGAGATTGGGAGATTGAACCGGTTTGGCTCTGAAACTGTTTTCAGAAAAATTATTTTAACATAAACTATCTTAAACCTATTTTTCCAAGCTATTTACTATACAAACCATTCTTTTAAAAACTCAAACTATCTTATAACAACTATTTAACCGTTCTACAACCGTTTGACTATTTTAGAACCATTCAAGCTATTTTCTAAATTCAAACTGGTCAGAATGGAAATTCTTCATATTTAAACCGTGGATCTAAATACGAATTGAAATGAATTGAAGTTATATCCAAAATGGAAATTGAACCAATTTTGAAGTAGAACCAGAATCGGATATTGAAGCAAAAATGATTTTGAAGTAAAAGAGTATATATTGAGATATATGTCAATTTGAACTAAAAGAATGGGTAGCACTATAACTGAAAATGCACTTTATAAAGAGTAAGTATGTGGCAAATAACTTCATAAAGGAAATCCAACTTGAATGATGAGTTTGCATAAAAAAAGTTATATACATTGGTATATATTAAAAACTTCCCTTACTGAAATTATAACCAGAAGAGGCTATCCTTGAAGGATAGTTGAAATATAAAATGGAAATTATATAAGTATGAAATGATCAAGAAAAGTATTCTAGTTGAATGGATGAACTTATATATATATATATATATATATATATATATATATATATATATAGGAATGATTTATAAGAATGAGACTGAAAGGGTTTTTTGAACTCGTGGATTTTAAAAGGCTTCTAGATTTTGGGAAAAATAAATTTTTGGATTCTGGAAAGCCAAGTTTGAGAATTATCGATTTTGAGATATCGATTTTGAAGTTTAAATGTGATACAGATAAAGAGTATGTTTTGGAAGATACCATATGTGTATAGTATAAAATATTTTGAGAATGCTGTGGAGAAAAAGGAGCTTCCATTCAGAGTTGAAACTTATAGTAGGAGATCCGTGGGGTGGTTCTGCCTTAAGCCCTAAGGGGGGTTCTAAATTTTGATGCCAGAGGACGTCCATACTAAACTGTAGTTCCTGTGGATTTTGATTGGGGTAGCGAAAGTCGATGGCGCTGATGCTACAGAGACATTGGGGTTATGCTGCGAGGTCAATGTAACTCTGTGTAACTGCAATCTAATGCGTTTCTATAATGTAAGTCGAGGGGCAGTGCTTGCCTAAAGTCTACATTTGATTTCGATGGGAGAGCGACGCAACATCGGTAGATTGCGATCTATGTGGTCCATAGCGAAAGTCGTGTGGCAGTGAGTGCCTACAAGCTACATTGGGACTCGACTGATGTAGTCTGCGATCTATGATGTGAAGTTTCATTTGGCAGGAAAATTCAAGGGTGCTAATGCCTATAGTTACATGGTTTTTGTCGTGATGGCAACGTAACCCTTGGTGTAGCTACGATCTACGGCGTTTCCATGGTGTTATCGAGGGGTGCGAATGCCTACAGTTTTCTACGGATTTCGCCGGGATGGCTATGTAATCATCAGGCTAACTGCGATCCATGGAGGAAGTGATGTTTTCCAGAGCATTCTTACGAAAGTTTTTTCCAAGTATTTTCACTGGGTGTTGAAAACAGGTTTACTAAGTACTAACAGATTTTCAGTTCTGCGCCTGATCAACATTTGACTGAATTTTTATGAGAACAAGGTTGGACTTATTGGGACACCGAGTTATAAAAAGTATTCTTATAAAGATAATTTTGGTAATGAATAAAATGAAAGTTAAATTGAATACAAATAGAATTGGAAATTTAAGTTGAATGAAAATAGATATAAAATCTTAAGTGGTAAAGTGAAAAAAATATGAGGAGCATATAAAATATTTATACTTGACTTAAGAAATGGATGGTGAAATTCTTAAGTAAATTTATAATTGAGAAATATACTAAGTTAATATTTGAATGAAGGTTTAATAAAAGTGGTGAAAAGGGACATTGTGAATAAGTGAATAGAAATCAAAATAAATGTGAAAAAAAGGAATTGATGTAAATGATAATAAATTGGAATTAATACGTAGGATGTACGTTTATCCACATAGCGATTTGATCCGGACCCGGGCATTGAATTTCGAGATATTTATGTCGATCCGAGTTGGGATTTTCCACTCAATTTTCGATGGTGAAACCTGGATATGGATTTTGATTAATCTTGAAATTTTCTATTATAGTATATGGCTATGCAAGGAGGATAATGGTTTCTGATCACGAAAACTGATCTGAGTCCACACTAGAGATTCTGGTGGACTATAGTAGTTCGGAAGTGAAATTGTGTGATCGAGTGAGCGATCAGATGTGATATTGCATACGGATGATATATGTATATCATACGGGCTTAAGTAAAGCAAATATTTAAAATTTTGTAAAGAAATGAATAAAATGATTTTGAATTCTATGATTGGATATTATTGCTAATTAGGATATACATGTGTTATAAAAGCAAAAGGAAATTGGTGTTTTTGATTTCAGAAGATAAATTGAAATGCACGACAAAAGATATGTATTTCAAATTGTCATATAAAATTTGAAGATATTTTGATCTAATCACTTGGCTTTCATTTACTTTTGAAAATTTAGGGCCCATAGAGGCGTTTTGTAGTTGTTCCGAGCTAGCCGCGCAAAGGAGATGTTGGTAAAAAAATTCGAAATTTAAGGAGTTAGAAAAATTTTGAGAAAATTTTGATTTGTTTAAAATTTTGTTTAAATTATAGTTTGAATAGTTGAAGAAGAAATATTGCTTGGGAACTACGGAAGAGTGTGGAAAGTTAGTAAGGGTGATAGTGTGTCTTTAATAAAAAGATTGTTTTAAGGATTTGTTAAAAATCTGTTTGGTTTTGGGAAATAGTTAACGGATATTGACCATTCCTCCAAACTAATAATTTAAGAGATAAAAATCTTTAAAGGGGGAGGAATGTAACTACCAAGAATTTTAGGACATTTGGAATATTTAATTGATTTTAAACATTTTAATTTTAATTTTTAACTTGAGTTTCAAAGATCAATGTTTATTAGATAATTAAATTTTGAATTTAATAATTTGAAATTTTGGTAAGATATTGAATATGGAGTTTTAAGCTAGCTAAAAATAATTTGAAGGGTTGTAAAATTTATATTGATAATAGTGAAGGTAATAGAACTTTTAAAATTGATTTAAAAGGTGATTTGTTCAGTTTTAGAAATATATCATTTAAATTGACATTTGAAAATAGCCTTCCGAGGCACAGTCTTGGATTTCGGCAAAACTAGTTCCATTGGATCCGTAATAATATAATATTATCGGATTTAAAATTTTGTAACATTTGGAGTTATGGCATGGCCATACGAAGTATAAACGCGCTGAAATTCACTTCGAAAAATTAATATAATAATTAGGTCCAAAAGCTATCTTCTCCATATGATCAAATTAGGACCCGAAACCTTTTCCATCACGATCGAAATAGGGGTATGAGATTATAAACCCTAGCGGTATGCCTCAATAGGGTATAAATTTTAGGTTGTGAAATCGAGACAATAAAATTTAATATATATTTATATTCTCATACAATCTACCTTCACCAGCTGACATTCATTCACATACAATAGCCAATATCCAGCTATGTTTCCTTCACATCAGAGCTTTTTCACCTCCCTTCACATCATTGTACACAAAAACCTCAATCGACACAAAAACACAAATTGAATTATTTTGTTAAAAACAACTTGTCCTAAAAGATGGAGTTTGGATTCAAAGAGACCGGGATCGATAATCAGCGATATCTGAAACCACTGTGATTTAATAACTACCTCAATCTTTACGGTTTTGATTTGTAGAATCTAATAGGCTAGAATCAAATAAATTAAGTAAATCAGACTATATTTGAATAAATAACTGAGCTTAGATAATATTTTGAATAATGGATTTGGCAATACGTGTTGGTCATAACAAGATAAGAACTCATAATGTTGGACGAGTTACCTTGATTTCCAAAGACGTTTTTTACAACTTAGTATCTCAAATTAAAGGGGTTTACATATGTTGGTTTCCAGCCTGACTCGGGTGTTGCTTTATTGTAATGCTCGAGTATTACAGATTTTCAGGTTATGACGTTTGGAGCCCAGGAGGTGAGCTGGGTGGTAGAGACGTATTGATTCCCGCTGTGTGTTGGATACTGTATAGATAGTATTCAGGGACAAGTTGTCACAACTGTCCAGATTCATTGCACTTTGATATATTATATGCATATTGACAGTTACAGCTTTTCTTTGTACAAATGCTGTTATTTTATATTATATTTAGTTCTGCTGTGTTTATGAGATTCCGATGTCGTTTTCCGTTTCTTCTTATACTTCTTTACTCTTTTTCACTTATGGTCTGGTATTTTCGGCATTCGATTGTTCGGAATGTAATACAACAGATGTATTGATGTCAACTTTCGAAGGTCGCAAAACCGAGTCATGACAATGTTCATCGCATTTCCAATCATTATGTTTGCAATTTTTTGAATAATATTGACGATAGTAAGAATATTTATCCAGCACTATTTGTCTCGGTATTTAGACTCTTCAACTTTGATCAATGAGATCACCGGTTAGAATTCCTCATATTGTGATTCGAATCACCGGATATGTTTGACATGAGATTCGAACCGCTGGACGTGTTTGACATATAGTATGCTATATAAGACCTTGACTTGTGGTACAGCTATGTACTACCGTCTAAGTATCCAATTTTTTTAAAATACTAACAATAATGAAATATTGTGGTGAACTTATAATTTTATATTGTTTTTGCAAATTTAAGTTAACGAACAAGCTTGTACATGTAATGTAACATTGAAATAGAGAAAAATCATCTAGAACCATGGAATTTGAAATATAAAAAACATTATGTTTAGAAGTGTAAATGTTACACTTGGTACTTTAACCTATGTAAACAAGTGTTTAAATAAAATAATTTTAAGCATAAGTTTATGAGGATGTAAATGGCTTGTGTGTAGGTTTTATATTTTGTCAAATAATGCTAAAGTCGAGACTAACTTCTCTCAACTTTCTATACATCTAATAGCACACTAGTCATCACCAACCTCAAAAAATAGCTATTGGGATGTTTAAACTCAATACACCATGTAATACAATCTTATATTCATATGTTTCTTTACTTTTTAATATAAAAAACGTTATGCATGGAATCCATGAAGCTCGATAATCAAACGTAACGCGTAGCACCATAATGGAGTGGTGACACATACAGCTATAACATAGGTCTCATAACTATTCTTGGTTAATCCTAAGGTTGTGAGTTTAAGCCTCTTTTACCCTGAATTTTTATACAATGGTCTATGAAATATCCACTTCGAGTAATTAAATTTATATTCACCCCTGACTTCTATTTCATGTTGCAAAAATAAGGAGATATTTTTTTGTTTCTTTGTTCAAAAGAAAAAATTGGTTTCAAGGGAGAAAAAATGTTGTGATGGTTGACATGCTAAATGTCATAAACATAATATATTTTTGAAAATTCAACCTAAATTTACCATTCGCTTACCTTTAAGGCTAAAGAACCAAAGGTCGCATACTTGATCCGCGACCACTGCATTTTTGATCATCTTGAAGTGCATGTTTTCATGATAATGTCTGAATTATAATAAAGTTCAAGGGTAAAATTGTAATTGTAAACTATATTTCATATTTAAGCTAACAAACATGCATGAATACATAATGCATCATCGTTTAAATAGGGCAACATCATCCACAACCATAGGATGTGATTAAAAAAATGTTTAGAAGTAGCTACACAAAGCATAAAGTTTTGCGGACAAACTAATCTAGCACATAGTTCTTACATTTTTCTTGAATATTGCTGAAGTGGAGAGAAGCTACTCGCCCAATCTTTTTTACATCCAATCCACATTATTAACCATGAAAAACATAGCTTTTCAGGTGTTGAAAATCTATGCGGCGTGTCATGTAATCATACGTGCATATATTATAATGTTTCTAAGATAATGTCATAGTTGGCTACCACATAAGTTTTATAGTTATTGTTGAGTAATATTGAGATCGACAATTTGAGCCTCTTTTACCCAAATTTCTTCTATGACTGACTATGCACTATGTATTATGAGGAGCTGAATTTCTTTTCAATGATTCACTTTTATTTATATTGAAAAATATTTACATAATTGCTCGAATGTTTTGTTCAACACAAAAAAAAATGGGTAAAAGGAGAAGAAGTGAAATGAGGAAACTATTTGAGTTCGAAATGGAATTTTGGACTCAATATGAAGAGAGCAAGGAGTCAAACAAGGAAAGTAATTATGATTGACAAAGTGAAGTTAAAGAAAATAACCTAACCTTCGTGAAAAAAGAAAACAGAGAGAAATAACTCTTTAACTCTAGTTTCTAATCCCACATTGTGCTAATAAATACTTTTCGGTCATATATAAAGACTGTTCATCATTAAGTTATTAATTGGATTAACAATAAAGGCCTTAGTCTTTGTATAAAACTTTGATAGACAACTACGAGCTACCTGGTTGATGCTCATAATATAATTAATAAAAAGATAACTGATTATTGATGATCAATTTGAGCTTTGATTTGCTTGTGTCATTGGCCAAAATATAATTGATTGGGTCAAAAGTGCCGATGGGAATAAAGATAGAGGTTCTATCCCGAGATATATCTAGGAAAAAGAAAAAAAAATCTAAGTATAGAAAGCTTAATGAATTAAAGGATTGAAATTTGGAACTAGTATGTTATTTGTAAAACTCAATTAGTTCACTAACAATAAATCAATATAATTATATATCTTAAAAAAAGGTTGGACGCAATTTTTTAATTTCCAAGTCGACCATTTTATAATATGAATAAAGATTCACTGATAAGATCAATTTTCTTTCATTTTTATAATAATTTTTGAAGACTAAATTATTGTATCTTTATATAGAAAAAGGCGACAGTAGTTAAATGAAAAAATCTAATAATTATTGTTATGTTTTTTCTTTTTCTTTCTTTTTACCATTTATATTTTACTTTAGCTTGGTTTGAAAGGATGCATGAATGATAAGTGTACAGCATAATTATGAAAGACGTGTTACGGTGTGTTAACCCTGTTGTGATTCACGACTTAAGAGTTATGCGACTTAGTGGGCCAAGAGACCAAGCGACTCATCAACTTAAAGTTCCTAACGACTCAATAAACCTCGCAACTTAAGGAATGGACCGACTCAACTGGTTACGACTCAATTAGCTCGCGAGTTAAGGTTAGAGGCGACTTAGAGGAATGGAACGACTCAACGACTCGGGGTTTGTAACAACTTGGTGGATCAACGACTTAACGGGTTAAGGCACTTAGCGAGTTAGTAAGCTAACTAGCTAACGAGTTAGTGAGTTAGTAAGCAAGCTAACGAGTTAGCGAGTTAACGAGTTAGTGAGTTAGTGAGCAAGCTAACGAGTTAGCGAGTTAGTGAGTTAGTGAGCAAGCTAACGAGTTAGCGAGTTAACGAGTTGGTGAGTTAGTGAGCAAGCTAACGAGTTAGTGAGTTAGTAAGCAAGCTAACGAGTTAGCGAGTTAGTAAGCAAGCAGGCGGGTTAGCGAGTTAACAGGCTCACGTGTTAGGAAATGAACGACTTAACTAATGAGAGGTCCGAGCGGCTTAAATCAATCCGAAACAATCACCAAATGACTTACTGTTTTTAACTCGTTCACGACCTATTAAGTCGTAACCCGTGTCCCTATAACACGTTAACTCGCGAATGCTTACCCTAAGTTGCAAACGAGTCAAGCTAACCCGTGAGATCCACTACCTCGTGAAGACTTACCTTAAGTCGCAGCCGAGTTATGCTAACCCGTGAAGTTCTATAAGTCGCACACGGCTTAGTCCAGGAAACTCTATAAATATGGCATGCGCTCCAACATACAGGGGACCTTTTTGGCCAATCATTTCAAGCGCCAATACTCTGCTGAATTCTCAACTCACCCAACACTTCAAGTTCGAAAGACATTTCAACTAACTTCAAGGTAAAATCTAACGCAATCTACATGGATTCGAAGAATTCTTCTCTACCAAAGTTCTAGTTGTTTGTCTCGTCATAATTGTAATTGAGGATTGTTGTAAAGTTGTAATCAGTTTAGCAATAAAGGGAATTAAAGTGGACGTAGGCTTGCCTTGAGCCGAACCACTATAAAATCGTTGTTATTCACTGCTTTTTCTGTGATTTTCTGCTTATACTCTGCTCCCGAATCATCGGGTGGTGCTTTCACAACTACACTTCATACACCGGGGTGTTAGCGTTCAAATTTTAGCGTTAACATTTTTGGTGCTTTCACTGAGAACTGAACTCAGGCAAATCGTCATCATTGCTCCATGGAAGTTTGTTGAAGTAACATCTCTGAAGACTAGAAGTTTATCTGAAATCATGGCTCCGGGGAGAAGGAGTAGATCTGTTAGATCTGGAAATGTTCAAGAGGGAACCTCCGCTTCCCCAGTACTTAATCAAGCCACTCCACCTGTTGGAGTTACAAAAGCGGAGTTGGATGCTGTAATCTTAGGGCTGAACCAGCAGATAAATGCCCAAAGTGCACAATTGGAAGCTCAGAACGCCCAAAATTCCCTAATTTTGAATAAGTTGAATGTCTTGCTTGGGGTAAACCATCAACCAACGGGTAATGAAAGGAACTTTGCTGGCAACATTCATAAGGATGAAGAAAGAAACATTCCTGAGAGGGCTGCTAGCCCCATTGAGCGGACATTTCCTGAAGTTGGTGGATCTAAAGCTCGAAATGATGAGGGATATCTTTCTGAAATGGTTCGACAAATCATGAAGGAAAGCATGCAAAGGAATGAAGATGAGAAGGAATGGGGTTTCGCTCCAAGTAAAACCCCGTTTACCGAAAGAATCTTAAAGGCTGAGTTCCCAAGGAAGTTCGTCCCTCCAACTATCCCAGCTTACAAAGGAACAAGTGATCCGAACGAATTCTTGTATAAGTATGATTGGCACATGACAGGTGCCAGAGCTTCTGATGAAATAAAGTGCCGATATTTTCCTGTATATCTGGAAGGTGTAGCTCTACTTTGGTTCACCAAGTTGCCAATCCGGTCTATAGATCAGTTTTCTGACTTAACCCGGAAATTCAAGGAGCAGTTCAGACTATACGCTTCAAAAGCCAAAGATATTATGTCGTTGTCAAGTCTAGAGCAGAATCCAGGTGAGACTATCAGATCTTTCTTGAATCGCTTTAATATAGCGCTGGCCGAGGTAGACAATGCAGAACCACGGATGATCTTGACCTATCTGATGAGGGCCATCGACAAGTCGAGCGAATTTGCAAAATGGCTTAACATGAAGGAAGCAAATTCCCTTGAAAAATTCTACAAGAAAGCAGATGAGTTCATACGTCTGGAAAGCCGTCCTGTACCGGTAAAGGCAGCATTGGAAAAAGATGAAGATAATGTTGTTGCCCCACGCAAGAATGAATCTGTACGACAGAAAAGGGAAAATAATGATGGGAAGAGACAGAAAAATATGAAGAAGCCTCGTTCCTTCAAGCCATCGGAATATACCCCTTTATCAGATACGCCGGAGCGTATTTACCTTGCCACTAAAGATTTTGTTGATTATCCTAAACCTCCCGTTCTGAGAACCGGGAAAAAAGCTGTACAAAGCGGAAAGTTTTGTCGCTTCCATAATCAACCCGGTCATGATACCGATGAATGCCGCCAATTGAAAATTTTGATTGAAGAATTGATAAGGGAAAACAAGCTGCAGCAATTTGTGGAAAAGAATAGCAACAATCCCGCTTCGACTAGTCAGGGGTAACGAGCTCCTGCTCATCAACTCAGGACAAGTGAGAAGACTGCAGGGCATGAATCCGGAAGGCCTGTCATCAATGTCATTACGGGAGGACCTCACCCAGCAGGTAGGAGCTGGGGTGAGATGGAAAGGTATACCTGAGCTTTGAAGTATATACCGACCGAGGAAGACATATTTGTTTTGGAAGGTGCTATGCCCCTGAAGCAACAAAAAACTATCAATGATGATATTTTATTCAGAGCCAGGGATTCCGCAGGTATTGAAGCTCCTACCTTGGATCCCTTAGTCATCTCGGCTGGTATCGGGCCAGCTATTGTCAGAAGAGTTCTCATTGATTGTGGCGCATCCTGCAATATCCTCTTCAAGAAAACATTCGACCAAATGAAGATCCCTATGGCTGATGTGCAAGCATCATCGCAGAAAATCGCTGGCTTCACTGGGGAGCCAAAACAGCCTATAGGAACCGTTGATTTGTTTGTGGAACTTGGAGAAGGAGAAAGAAAAGTGGTCCGCAAGCAAACTTTTGTGATTGTCGACGAATTTTCTGCTTATAATGCTTTCCTTGGCCGTCCAACTCTTGCAGCATTCAAAGCTGTTCTGGCCCTATGGTGCCTCACTATTAAATTTCCCACAGATAATGGAGTGGGAGTTATAAAAGGGGATCAAAATGCTAGGCGGCAGTGTTATCTGACAGAGCTGCGAGAGGCAAGGAAAAGAGAAATGGGAAAGGATGCGGCAGCCCCAGTCCGCAACAAAGAGCCAGCCTTGTAGCAATTACAGGGCGGGCCCTGCACTGGCGAGCATAGCGGAGCACGGAAAGAGATGGATCCTAGAAAAGTCAGTGCAGGGGAGAATAGAGTGGTACCGGTGGAAACAACAATACCAGTACCTGTTGACCCAAAGGACCCAAACAAGGTGTTGAATGTGGGTTCACAACTTAATGTGTTAATTCAGAATATCTTAATATCTTTTTTAAAGGCAAATTTGGATGTTTTTGCTTGGACTCATGCCGATATGTGCGGAATATCCCCAAAAGTTGCAGTACACGCTCTAAATATTGATCCAAAATTTACGCCTGTGAAGCAGAAAAGGAGAACTCATGGTCCAGAAAGGTCGGCGGCGTTAAAAGAAGAAGTTGATCGGCTCATGGAGAATAATTTTATCAAAGAATCTACCTATCCGAATTGGGTTTCAAATCCAGTGCTGGTTAAGAAAGCCAACGGAAAATGGAGAGTGTGCATCGATTTTTAAGATCTAAACAAGGCCTGCCCCAAAGACTGCTTCCCATTACCCACGATCGATCAACTGGTAGACGGAACAGCGGGACACGAATTGTTATCTTTTACGGATGCCTACTCCGGATATAACCAAATCATGATGCATGAGCTAGATCAGGAGGACACGAGCTTTATCACCGACGTTGGTCTTTACTGCTACAAAGTTATGCCCTCCGGGCTGAAGAATGCAGGGGCAACGTACCAAAGACTTGTTAATGCTATGTTCAAACCGCAAATTGGCAAGACTATGGAAGTCTACGTCGATGACATGTTAGTAAAGTGTAAGAATGCAGTGGATCACATAGAAAACTTAGCAGACATGTTCGCAGTCCTGCGAAAATACGGAATGAAGCTCAATCCTTTAAAATGTTCATTTGGAGTGGAATCCGGCAAGTTTTTAGGTTTCATCATGAGCTCTAGGGGCATTGAGGCTAGTCCAGCTCAAATTACCGCCTTAAAGGAAGTCAAAGCTCCTAGAACAAAGAAGGAATTGCAAAGTCTCAATGGAAAAGTCGCCGCCTTGAGTCGGTTCATTTCCAAAGCCACAGATAAATGCATCCCATTCTTTGACGCCCTAAAGAAAGGAAAGAAAAACTTCGATTGGACTTCCGAATGCCAAAAACCTTTGATGAAGTGATTCGCCATATGGAAACGCCTCCAATACTTTCTAGGCCTGGCGATGGCGAGGATCTTCTTATATACTTGGCAGTATCATCTCATGCTTTAAGCGCAGCGCTGATACGAGAAGACAAGAGGATTCAACATCCAGTTTACTATATCAGCAAAAGACTCACTGGGGCAGAGATGAATTACTCTAAGTTGGAAAAACTCGTCTATTGCCTACTAATTGCATCTAGGAAGTTGAGGCACTATTTCCAAGCTCATCCTATCAGAGTCCTCACTGATCAACCTTTAAAGCAAGTCCTGTTTCGCCCTGAGACTTCGGGCCGTCTTCTAAAGTGGAATATTAAATCAGTCAATATGACATCACTTATCATCCTCGAAAAGCAATCAATGGACAAGCTTTAGCGGATTTCATCGCAGAATTCACAGATAAGGGTAACAGTGAGGAGGAAACGATCGACGATTCCCCAATCCAATGGAAGTTATATGTCGATGGAGCGAGAAACGACTACTGTTCTGGAGCCGGAGTTGTACTCGAGACCCCTGAAGGTCGATCATTATGCTATGCACTAAGATTGGAATTCCTTCAACAAATAATGAAGTAGAATACGAAGCCCTTATCGCTGGCCTAAGGATTGATAAAGAACTAAGCATCCGAGTATTACAGATCTTCGGTGATTCTTAACTTATTGTATGCCAAGTCAAGAAGGAATTCCAAGTGAAAGGGGGAAATCTGCCCCTACTTGTCAAAGGCTTGGGAACTCCTGGGTGATTTCGATCATTACATGATAAGTCATATTCCTCGAGAAGAAAACATGAAAGCAGATTCTCTCGCAAAGTACTCTAGCACAGGCGAAGCTCAATTTCTGGGGTTAACCCCAGTGGAGGTCCTGTCGACTCCGAGCATTGATGAGACGGATATTGATTGGATCATGAGCGTGTCTCAAGAGCAAGAATCATGGATGACTTCAATAACAGAATATCTGCTCAATGGATCTTTACCGGAAAATTCAAAAGAACGAAAGAAGCTACTGAGGAAAGCCTCTCGCTATATAGTCCAGGATGGCCAGTTATGCAGACGGGGACTCTCAATGCCGTTACTTCGATGTGTATCCAGGGAAGAGTCCAAAACAATCCTAGCTGAGGTGCATGGGGGAGAATGTGGTGATCATTTAGGTGGTCAAACTTTAGCAAAAAAGATTCTCCGATACAGATATTTTTGGCCAGAAATTAATCGAGATGCAGCAGACTATTCCCGAAAATGTGACAGATGTCAAAGATTCGCCAAAATTCCTAGAGCTCCTTCCACTGAACTCACACAGATGGTCAGTCCATGGCCGTTTGCGATATGGGGGATAGACCTTGTAGGACCGTTACCAACTGCCAAATATGGAATTAAATATGCCATTGTTGCTGTAGATTATTTTACTAAGTGGGCAGAAGCTGAACCACTGGCTACTATCACTTCAAAAAAGATGATAAGTTTTGTGACTAAAAGTATCATTTGCAGATATGGTGTGCCTCAAAAAATAATTACAGACAATGGTACTCAGTTCGAAAGTGAAGAATTCCAAGATTTTTGCAAACGATTCAAAATCCGAAAAAGCTTCTCAGTAGTAGCTCATCCGCAGGCAAACGGGCAGGTGGAAGTAGTAAATAAAATTATCAAGTCAACCATCAAGAAGCAACTTGAAAAAGCAAAAGGTGGTTGGGTCGATAAGCTACCGCTAGCACTATGGGCATACAGAACTACCCACAAAACTACGACTGGGCATACTCCATTTTCATTGGCATATGGATCAGAGGCAATGATTCCGGTAGAAACAGAAGTCCCTTCACATAGAAGAATCCATTTCAATCAACGGAGAATGAAAACCTACAGCTTGAGGCACTAGATCTCCTTGATGAAAGAAGAGAAGAGGCTGAGCTCAGAATCGCATCTCATCAGCAAAGGATAGCCAGACATTTCAATTCCAAAGTTCGCCAACGCAGCTTTGAAATTGGAGATCTAGTCCTAAAGAGAATTATGACAGCGACAGGTGTGTTTGGGCTAAATTGGGAAGGACCATATGTCATAGGTCAGAAGCTTCTTGACGGCACATTCAAACTCACTACTGTCGAAGGAGATCAAATTCCAAGAGCTTGGAACAGCAATCACTTGCGTCCATACTTTACTTGATAGCTTTGTTGAAATATTGTAAAAAGAATTATGAATGTATGATTCCTGTAATTGAAAGCGATTGTAAAACCGATGCAAGTGAATAATGAAAGACTATAAAGTGGATGTAGGCCCAAATTCTTGGCCGAACCACTATAAATCTTGTGTTCCTTATTATTATTACATGTTTGCTTTATTTTCGATATGAAAAGTACATTAAATGTATTACTGAAATGTCGATTTAAATTTTTGCAGGCAACGAAAAAAAAACTTGCACATTACAAGACCAAGTGATTCTTGTTATCATTCAACAAACAAATTCCAAGTCACAAAATTCCCGAGCTTAAATCCTAGATAAGAAGTGCTTCAATTGAGCGGTCAATGATTTCGCCGAAAACGGGCTTTAGCTAATAAATTGAGAAATTTGAACAAACAAACATCCAATTAAGAAGCTTATGTCCGTTCTCGTGAACTGGCCTAGCAATGAAGTACACTTCTTTGGATTAAACAAGCCACTTGTAAGAGAAGGGAGTGCAAGCTTTGAAAAAAAAAATAGAGGATCACTGAAAAGGCATAAGCAAGTGGACAAGGAACAACTAAAGTCCTCTTCGGAGGCACAACTCTTCGGAGGATAAAGACCTCTAACGAAGCATATGCCGTAAAAAAGAAAGTTCTCTACTCAACCAAAAAAGAATGGAGGAGTCATGACCCACCAACCATGAGAGAGTAACTTCCAGGCAATCTTCGGAGGCCCATTTCACCAGGAGTTGAAGTGTTACAACCGCTCTTCGGAATTTCACTTCACCAGAGTTGAAATGTAAAACAAAATAAAAGCCCTCTTCGGAGGCCCATTTCACCAGGAGTTGAAGTGTTACAACCGCTCTTCGGAATTTCACTTCACCAGAGTTGAAATGTAAAACAAAATAAAAGCCCTCTTCGGAGGCCCATTTCACCAGGAGTTGAAGTGTTACAACCGCTCTTCGGAATTTCACTTCACCAGAGTTGAAATGTAAAACAAAATAAAAGCCCTCTCCGAAGGCCCATTTCACCAGGAGTTGAAGTGTTACAACCGCTCTTCGGAATTTCACATCACCAGAGTTGAAATGTAAAACAAAATAAAAGCCCTCTTCGGAGGCCCATTTCACCAGGAGCTGAAGTGTTACAACCGCTCTTCGGAATTTCACTTCACCAGAGTTGAAATGTAAAACAAAATAAAAGCCCTCTCCGGAGGCCCATTTCACCAGGAGTTGAAGTGTTACAACCGCTCTTCGGAATTTCACTTCACCAGAGTTGAAATGTAAAACAAAATAGAAGCCCTCTTCGGAGGCCCATTTCACCAGGAGTTGAAGTGTTACAACCGCTCTTCGGAATTTCACTTCACCAGAGTTGAAAAGTAAAACAAAATAAAATCCCTCTTCGGAGGCCCATTTCACCAGGAGTTGAAGTGTTACAACCGCTCTTCGGAGTTTCACTTCACCAGAGTTGAAATGTAAAACAAAATAAAAGCCTTCTTCGGAGGCCCATTTCGCCAGGAGTTGAAGTGTAACAACCGCTCTTCGGAGTTTCACTTCACTGGAGATGAAATGCTAAAAAAAAAAGAGAGCCTCTCCCAAGGGGCAGAAACAGAAAGACCTCTTCCCAGAGGCACAATAAGACAGAAAGACCTCTTCCCAGAGGCAGAAATGAAAAGACCTCCTCCCGGAGGCACAATCAAGCAGAAAAGACCTCTTCGGAGGCACACGTTTCACCAAGATTGAAGTAAAACTTCCAAATGTTGAAACGTGAAAAAGTCTTCCTCAGAGGTGCAACTTTTCAAAGAAACAAAAATCAAGAAGCCCTTTACTGTGGCAAGTAAAAAAAAAAAATCCTCATTAAGAGCACACTTTAACTTTCAAAGGAAGAGTGAATTACTTGTTCTAGAAAATTCTCTTCCTCAAAAAGAAGTTGAAGTGCTTTACAAATACCCGCTTTACCACATAGAAGATTTCATTCAATAAAATGTGTATATGCACAAAATAAAGAGTGATATCTTCGAAAGTTGAAGCGTAGAAACTTATTTGTGCTCTATTTTTTAATGAAATCATATTCCTCCAAATGTGGAATAATTATTCTCTAAAAAATAAAAGCACAAGTTCCACATAAAATAAAATATTACAATGGGCTTATGGTATAGGGGCAGCATGGCGTAACTACATCGGTAAAATTGTGCTCGAACAAGATATACCACAAGCTCACTGCAATATCGTACAAAGAAACTTGTACAAAAATGAATAGTAAATGCATTCTCGGATATAGACAGAAATTTATACAAAGAAAAAGAATCATTTTATTCAACACTATTCTATATACAGGTACAGGTTCCAACAAAAGAAAAGCGGGGGGGGGGGGGGGAGTGGGCCGGTACCCGCATAATATCCGGTCATTACAAGCTTTAATACATGCAAAAGGCAAAAACTAAACAAGGAAGGAAAAGCAAGGTTCATCACTTCTTCTTTCTCCCACCACCTTTTGAGCCTTCGCCTGTTTAATTGGTAGCTTCTCGTGCCGGCTTAAAAGAGTTGGGGAAGAAGGAGAAAGAGGAGCCTCCGGAGTAACTTCCAAATCTGTTTCTGTGATCAAAATACTCTTCCTCTTCTTCTTCGAAGATGTGCGCTTCGCTCTCCTCTTTGAAGACTCACTTTCCGGAGTAATGAATGCGGACAGTTTTGTATCGTCAGAAGTAGTTCGATCCGGAGAGACTTCGCCTGTCTCGAGTTCTTCTCCTTTTTGAGAAGTAGCAGGATCGTCCAGACCCTGAAGAGCTCCTATCTTTTCTTCCTGTGATCCTGGTTGAGAAGTAGGAAGGGGAGTAACTTGAGAAGATGGAGGAATAATAGCTGCAGGAGGCAAAGTTTGCACAGCACTTGGTGTTTCAACTGCAGAAGAAGAGAAGTTAAAAATGTTAGTATCTCCCGAAAAGAAGGGAGATATGGGTTCGTCAAGAGTCAAGAAGTAATCGAGAAGCTCATCAAACTTTTGAGGAGCAAGCAGGCAATCCACCTGAATCGGACCAATGTCAAAGTTACCTGAAGATATTTGCTTCGCTAGTTCAATCTCATAATTTTGAGCTCCAATATCCTCCAAAGCCTCATCATCAGTAGGGGTAATTACCCCAGTTCTTGTAGGAGGCGGGGAATGAGCACTGGAACCTGTGATGTCAACCCCAGGAGAAACTAAAGGACGAACAGAGGTAGTAGGTGGTAATTCTTTTCCAGAACGTTCCTCTTCCGCCATCCCAGTCCGCAATCTGGCAAGTTGCTCTTTTCCCTTCGCAAGAGCAGCACGAGTTTCCTCATCTAGATAGCGCGCCTCAAGCTCTTCCTCGGTATACCCGACACCTCTGAACATGTCGAGAGCGGCTTCCCACACTTCAGCCAAGGTGATTTCGTATTTAGAACTGAGAAAAGAGAGACTGCCGCGCCCCAAGACGCTGTGCAAGTAAAAGTAGAATAGATTTAAACTGACGTTGGCTTCCATGGCTTGAATAGATTCTTCAGCTGCGATTTTACCAGCCATGGCCTCATCTCGTTCTTTTTCAGTTTTAGCAAGTTGAGCTTTTAACGCTTCAATCTCCATGTCTTGGGCGCTCATTTTACTCCGCAACTGAGCGACATCAGTGCGGTAATTCTCTACGACCTCTTCTAGCCTCTAAACTTTAGCTTCGGCATCTCTTTGGCCAGCATGTGCATCCCGCACTTGTTTTTGTAGCACCTCTTCTCTTTGAGTGTAAGTGTTAGAAGAGGTGGTAAGATCGTCTTTAAGCTTCTTGACTTCAGCTTCAAGTTTCTCGTTATACTCGGTTATGTTTTTCATCTCGATGTTGTGCTGGTCAAGAATCTTCTGCCATTCCGACTTATCGTTCTCCATAGTTAGCATCGCCTCGATATTGGCCCGATTGACCCTTTGGAGTTCATCAACAAGCTTTTGCCATCCAGACATTCTTTCAATATCAAGTCTGACGGCATCAAGATTTTGGTACATGGCTTCTTTATCAATGGGGACTAAATCAAGATCGAAGCGCACCCCCTTCAAGCACCAGTTCGGGAATCGGCTCTGTAGGGTCGGTGGGCCCCTTTCAACACGATATGAAGGCCTATTAAGAAGTGTTTGAATAGCGCTTCCTTCAAGAGCAGGGGATTTGGAAGGAATGTCGATAGAGATGGGAGCGTCAAACTTTTCAGATATTGCAGATGCGTGCCTCTCACTAGGTTTGGCCCGCTTGCTCGGGTCCTCAACAATGTGGCTCTTCCCCCGACCATCATGTGTTTTACGTTTGTGAGAGTCATCGCCTCTTGAAGGAGACTCATGTCGCACATCTATCCTCTCATGACGTTCTTCATATTCTCTCCTCTCTCTAGCTTTTCGAGCAGCTCTCTGCTCATCGGTTTCTCTGGGACCAGTAAGGTAGCGTCTATAATCATAGTTGCCACGCCCTCCATAGCGCTGAAAGTCTTTGTAATAGGATCCGCTGCGTCCCATCGGAGAATCTGAAATAAAAAGATAAGCTTTAGAAATCTTTAAAGTATAAGAAGATAAGTGCATAGAAGTGCTGAAAAATCCTAAGGTGTGTGTGACGTGCAAACTATACGCGCCGAACGACGAACCGCTCGACAGTCGGGGGGTAGTGATAGGCTTTTAACTAATGGCAGTTCTTGTGCTAAAGGAGTTTGCTTAAGAGCAAAGGTCGTTTCGGCCGCCGAATATATAATTTTAGCAGTGGTAGAGTCATCCTTAAAGAGTTCTTGAGAGGAGATTATTACGTCACTTAAATTCCCAAAGATGTCTTCACCATCACGCCCGGCAAGGCTCCTTCCATCAGCTCCTTCTTCGATGCTCTTTTCTGCCCGATGCGGAAGCTCTCCTTCTTCAATGACTGGGGCAAGTACAGACTTATCAGACGGCCCCGCAGCATCCTTCGGAGTTGAACACTTCACTAGTGAAGCCTCGATAGCAGTTTCACTCCGCACAGGCTCTTCAATGGGAGCTGGGGCATCTAATGCTTCATCCGGAGAATCAGGGACTTCGCGAGGATGGATAGATCGAGAAGGGTGTAGAAGCCCGAGTTGGTGCAAATACTCATCCCTCAGTAAGAACCTAGCGCTCCTCTCTTCCACTGGCAAAGCACTCAATCTTTCAAAAGTCGCCTTATGTCTTGAATCTCTTGAAAGAGGAGGAAATGCTGCAAAGGTAAAGGGCAAAAGTTAGCACTCGACAACTGGAATTTCGGAAAAGCCCAAATGGAAAGAACAAAACTTACTTCCAACTCTCCAGATGCTATAAAACCCAATGGGGCAAAGAACAAAGAAGTACTGATTCAGAAACCCATGAGCACTTTCAGAGAGACCCATAATCAATTTACGGCCTCTCACGCTTCTCACGAGTGTAATAGAGGGATGGTCCTTAGATTTTATGAATGAGCATAAATAGCAAATCTCCTCAAAGCTGGGAAAGCGATTAAATGTCCTCATGAACAGTGCACATAGCCCTATTAAAATGGCATAACCATTTGGGTGTAATTGAAATGGAGAGATAGTTAAGCGAAGAAGAAGCTATCGTAAGAAGTCATTGAAAGGAGGAATGGCTCCACTCAAGCACATTTGGCGATTAACAGCAATAAAGCCGAGAGGGGGCCTATCTGCAGTGTCATTTGGTCCCGGGAGTAAGGCGTCAGCTTCAGCAATACCAAACTGGATGCGTAGTTGGTTGAACACCTGCTGATTCAGGGTAGTAGGAGTTCTCTCTGGAGGGTCAACCAATGGGTTAGCCATTGGGAAGACATCTTCAGCCTGGCCCATCGACTCTTCTTGTTGAGAAGACATTCTATATAAGCAACTGAATGTTCAAATATGAAGGTGCACGTTTCCTAAAAGTGTGTGTGAAGTGTTGTGCAAAATTGTTAAGAACGACAAGTAAAGATAATTGAAATCAAATTAGTCGATACTTATCGATTACTAAATTTCAGAGCTTGTTGTTTCAAAGTTTGAATGCAGTATTGATGCAAACCAATCAGCTTTAGTTGATTGTTTTAATTTTGCCCTAATACGCCATTTAAAGTTTGAATGATTAATAACACTCCATTCACATAATTCATTTGAAATAATTATTCTTTATCGGCTGATCTGTCATTTGATGTAGGCAGTCAATGGCAGTATATTCGCCTTTGTTTTCTGCAGAAATTGTGTTTAGCAGGTTGTTAGTTGGTGCAATTTATAAACGAATTCAAGCTGTTCAGTTTGGAAACTCGTTCAAGTTTCGTCAAAATCTTGAAGTTGCCAAGCCTAGTGCAAGTCCTAAAGTCGCATTATGAGTTAGGGGGTCAAAGTTCAATGCTTCAAACCAAAGCAAAGCAAGATTGTTTAAGTTTTAGGATGTAAGAAACAGGGCCGTGCAGCAGCGAAAAATCTGGTCAAGTCCTAAGTCGAACGCGACTTAGCTCACTAAGTCGTTAGAAGGTTCTAAGCTGCTAAGTCGTTAGGAGGTTCTAAGCTGCTAAGTCGTTGGAAGGAAACAAACTATTCAAAGAACCTAACTCCTAAGTTGAGCACGACATAACATGCTAAGTCGCTCAAGACTCCAAAACTGCTCAGATTTGCTAAGTCGTTCAAAGTCCCTGAGTCGTTCAGATCTGCTCACTCACGAGTTTCTCCTCCACATAACATTTCGCTATCTCAAACATAACCCAATAACACGTTAACAGCCGCATAAGGAAATTCACCATCCTCTCCATGAAATTCATCACTCCTGTACGCCACCGAATCATCTAGAAGTCAAGTCACCACTAATTTATCATAAGCCTAGTACGATCTCACGAATCACAGTAGCAACGCGTCTACCAACGATTAAAAGCTATAATTCACAGCGAAAGGAAGCGGCGAGGTAAATAGAAGCCGCATAGGTCATGGTTCAGTGGAATCGAGGTAGGAACAGAAATTAGAAGATTTACAATTCAACCGAGATCGTGATTCGATAATGATTGAAATCACTTACGTTGTGATAATGATTGGTGGATCGGAGCTTATTGATTCGAATTCTTCTTCAGGGAGCTTGGGGATCTGCTAAGTGAGTTAAGATATGAATGTGAGTAAAAGGGAAGGAGAAGGCATCTCACCAGCTTATATACACGAACAGGGGGACTCGAATCAACACGAACGACTCAAGCCTCTTATAAGTCGCTAACGACTCAGGGTAGCATGAGTTAAGATGAGTCGAAGCACACGACCTAAGACATAGGCGCGTACTTCGAGGGGCAAATGTTAACCCTGTTGTGATTCACGACTTAAGAGTTATGCGACTTAGTGGGCCAAGAGACCAAGCGACTCATCAACTTAAAGTTCCTAACGACTCAAGAAACCTCGCGACTTAAGGAATGGACCGACTCAACTGGTTACGACTCAATTAGCTCGCGAGTTAAGGTTAGAGGCGACTTAGAGGAATGGAACGACTCAACGACTCGGGGTTTGTAACAACTTGGTGGATCAACGACTTAACGGGTTAAGGCACTTAGCGAGTTAGTAAGCTAGCTAGCTAACGAGTTAGTGAGTTAGTAAGCAAGCTAACGAGTTAGTGAGTTAGTGAGCAAGCTAACGAGTTAGCGAGTTAGTGAGTTAGTGAGCAAGCTAACGAGTTAGCGAGTTAACGAGTTGGTGAGTTAGTGAGCAAGCTAACGAGTTAGCGAGTTAACGAGTTAGTGAGTTAGTAAGCAAGCTAACGAGTTAGCGAGTTAGCGAGTTAGTAAGCAAGCAGGCGGGTTAGCGAGTTAACAGGCTCACGTGTTAGGAAATGAACGACTTAACTAATGAGAGGTCCGAGCGGCTTAAATCAATCCGAAACAATCACCAAATGACTTACTGTTTTTAAGTCGTTAACGACCTGTTAAGTCGTAACCCGTGTCCCCATAAACGTTAACTCGCGAATGCTTACCCTAAGTTGCAAACGAGTCAAGCTAACCCGTGAGATCCTCTACCTCGTGAAGACTTACCTTAAGTCGCAGCCGAGTTATGCTAACCCGTGAAGTTCTATAAGTCGCACACGGCTTAGTCCAGGAAACCCTATAAATATGGCATGCGCTCCAACATACAAGGGACCTTTTTGGCCAATCATTTCAAGCGCCAATACTCTGCTGAATTCTCAACTCACCCAACACTTCAAGTTCGAAAGACATTTCAACTAACTTCAAGGGAAAATCTAACGCAATCTACATGGATTCGAAGAATTCTTCTCTACCAAAGTTCTAGTTGTTTGTCTCGTCATAATTGTAATTGAGGATTGTTGTAAAGTTGTAATCGGTTTAGCAATAAAGAGAATTAAAGTGGACGTAGGCTTGCCTTGAGCCGAACCACTATAAAATCGTTGTTATTCACTGCTTTTTCTGTGATTTTCTGCGTATACTCTGCTCCCGAATCATCGGGTGGTGCTTTCACAACTACACTTCATAGACCGGGGTGTTGGCGTTCAAATTTTAGCGTTAACACGGTGCGCGGCTCGGCATTTGCGTCTTTCTTCCACATGATGCAACGTGCATGGAAAGACACGGCAAATGCACTTCAAGCGCAAATGGCGCATCTTTTCGTTATTATATTGTTTTTTTATTTTTCATAATCCAAACTAACCTCCAACAATTGCTTAATGTATTATATATTTTGTATATGATGATACGATTACACTTCAAACTACTCTCTAATAAACGTTGGACTATTTATTCATATTATTGTCCCACAGAACTGGGATGGTAATTGCAATTGAGATCCACAAACCCAAAGATATAAACCAAACTTGAACTTGATGGTCTCGGGTCGAGTTTAGGTAATGAAAAATAACATGAAGTACCGATGCGACTTGGAAGATTAGACAAAAAACAAGAAAATATATGCATTTTTGTGTTAATTCCCAATCAGGTCTGAACCGACTAGATCTGGATCGAACCTGGGGCCGAGTCAAGTTTTTTAAAATATACAAGAAAATAACATGAAGTACCGATGCGACTTGGATGATCGAACCTGGGGCCTCTATCATCCAACTCGTCTCCTAAGCTCCAAAGCATCCTATCCTAAATCTGTAATACTCGATCTGACCCGAGTATTATAATAAAATAACACTCAAGTCAGTCTGGAAAACTAGCGTGAGAAAACACACTCAATTTGAATTATTAGAGTTATCTAAATTCTTTGAAAAGCAAAGGTATCTCATAAGACCGCATCACACAAAAACACGATGGTTTTTTACCTTACGATAACCAAAACATTTTTATTAAAATCATTTGATATTATGATAGTGTCTAAACAAAGTAAAAAGAAAATAGCTGAAATGCTTGCATCTCACGTTCCAGCATAATTGGGCACAGTCTAAATCGTACGGCGCTTATTGGAGTATGGGCCCAATTCAATGACTTGGCCACTAGGGTACCACCCATCAAAGTACACCTTTAGAAAAATATACCGAGGACCTCACTAGGATTCCCTGCTACACAAGACCGGCCAATCCCTAACCTGGATATACCGAATATGTTATCACGCCGGTGTTCCCACCCTTAAAATCGAGCGCTTCTTTTTTCATGCACACCATATCCATAATTTATATATATTCTCGAGGATATCTAGAAAAGCGATAACATACCATAATTGGATGTGAACCACTTAGCCTTGCTGCATCTCCCCTGTTTTAATCATTCCCGGTTGATGAGGCTTGAGGCTAAACGTTACCTTTCAAGAAACAATTCCACTTAGAATGCTCATCATCCCCAAATGACGATGTTCTGATAGCATTCGTCCATACAAGTTGTCCCGGGTCTGGACAAACCGGATCACCGTATTCACTATCTTCATGGTATCCATTCGTAACATTCAAACTGGATCGAGGTGGTTTTCGGATAATTAAATCCAATCTCGGTCTCTTTAAAACGATTATTGAAATTAGCCAATATTGATAGTATTTTATTTAGCTATCAATAAAACATCCATAAGCAAACACTAGGCCTTATTTTATAATTCTTCAAACATTTATTTCAAAATATTTTTACTAACGTATATATAAATATATATATATATATATTCAAATCCCTTTCCATATTCCAATATTTGAAAAAAATTTCATATACTTAAATCCCAAAACAGGTAATTTTAAAACCGTCTCAACACTAAGAAATATTCCCAAAATTTGCAATTTTATACTTAGGAAAAAATTTTAAGTCTTATTTTCCAGAATCTTTTCAAATATCTATGCTTAAGAGAATATTTCGTTACTTAACTCATAAGTCTTCGGAATCACTAATAAATTCCCTATTACCATTTCCAAAATCCAGTATACTTATTTATAACCCAATTCAACAATTTATAACTTCTTCTATGATTTCAGATTTCATTTTCGAAGTTCCCATATTTAACATTTTGGAATTTCATCTCCTCAAAATCCCATATAAAAATCCTCCCCTCAAAATCATATCCATTTAAAGGCCCCATTTATGAATCTCAAGAGAATTTATAAATAAAATTCTCAATCACTTCAAAACTATATATATATATATGTATATATATATATATAAGTATTTAAAAGAATAATAATTTATTTTTAAAACATGTTCAAGTAATTATTTAAAATATCGAAAACACTTTTATATACATCAATAACTCATTTTTCGATAAACAAATAGATTTTCAAAGCTGTTTTTAGAGGTTAAAATTTTACTACAATAAATACTTAATATTTGAAAATCTACTTACCGAAGTATTTCAATCCTGACTAGATTAAAATTTCATAGTTTTAAATAATAAATTTTCCTTTTAAAAAAATAAAACTCAACTTCTTCGAATAAATAATAAAAAAATATTTTTAAAACCTCAATAACCAGTTCAATTTTATAAATTCCTTATGAATCACATCACATCACTTTCATTTCGATCTCCTTAACCATTTTCACTTTCGAAAATAGTATCTACTATTTTTCTCACTCTATTTCCATATTCTAATAGAAGTTCACCCAACGAATTTATTTTTCCAATATATCCATTGATATCGCTCATCTTATTTATAAACATCGTTTATAAACATTTATACTCCTTTGAGTTTTGCCTGTTTATGAAAACAATCGTATTTATAATTTCCATTTTATAAATCCCACTTATAACTTCTATTCTATTTTTAATATCGACTTTAACTACTTTTCATATTTCTTGAATATCATTTATAAATACTTTTTATGTAATTCATTTTCTAAAAAAGAAATCTCCATTTAATAATTCCCAATAGTCAAGCATAACAAAAAATCAAATATATTTTTCTAACTCAATTTCTTTAAAATTACCCTAATTCCAATGTAAATACTTTTATATCAAAAATTTCCTTTAATTCCTTCCATTTTAAAAATGTATTTATGGTATTTGAAAAATCAAAATTCAGGCCAGTGCTACAATATCATCTAATAATTCCAATCACTACAATCCATCGTTCACCCCTCATCCCAGTCGAAGTTGCCACCTCCTACCTGCAGCTCGAGCATGAGCTCCCAATATTACGACCAAACCCTTGACCTCGCGCTTGCGACAGAGTTTCCCTCACGTCACAATTGCCGCCACAAGTGACTGCCGCGCCAATCTCCCTAGTGCATGAGCCCCACGATTCGCATATCGCCATCCCAAACCCGCCCCCTTACGTCGACTTTCCACTTGAATTTGCCTCACGATACAAGCAACCCCTCGTCGCGATTCCTAAACCCTACTGCCACGCCTTTGAGCCTTTCACTTATCTCCTAGAGCAACGCAATACAATCGCGTTTTCCCCTAATCGCGACTTTAGTTCGATCGCGGTTCCATTATTTTTTTTAAACGATTCGATTTGAGATGATTTCATTTTCAAACTAGAAAAAGGAAGATGAGCGCGATTTGAAATTAAAGGGGATAACACGATTTAAAAGGTGAAAGGGGTATCTTCGTACGTGATATGTGGCATGAATTAGAAGGAAAGGTGACTCTGATTTGATTTTATTTTATTTTATAAATATTCAAAATATGCCGCTTTGCATAACTCAAATTTTCAAACCCCTATTAAGGCATTCCATTAGGTGTTTATAATGTTATACCCCTATTCTGAACGCAATGGAAGAAGTTTTGAGTCTTAATTCGATCGTATAGAGAAGGTAGCTTTTTGGACCCAATTATTTTATTATATTTCGATATTAATTTCAACGCATTTCTATTCCATACGACCAAATGGTAACTCCAAACACTATGAAATTTGAAATCCAATTATAATAACCTATTACGGATCCAATGGGACCGGTTTCGTCTAATTTTGAGACTGTGTCTCGGATCGTTATTTTTACACGTCGATTACATCGATGATTTCGAAAATCCCAAAATCGCTTGAAACTTAGTTTTAAAACCTTATCAATTAAATTAAAATTCAAAATCCAATATTTAAACCATTTAAATATTACAAATCAATTGATGAAAAACCCTGGTCGTTACAGTATCATATTATAATATCATAAGTATTTAGTAGCATTTTTTATTTAATAAAAATATTGTATTTACCTTTTTGTTTTACCTTCTAATAGCAGTTTATGTTTCAATACTATTGCATAATAGCATTTTGTATTTATTGAATAAAAAATAATAGTATAATATTCGTTCTATCAGCAAATTTATTTACATATTGGAAGTCTTATGTGCACTAGTGCAAAGAAGTTCTAAGAAGTACAAATCGAACTTAACATAGTAAAATATAGAATGCCAATCACCTTTATGTCTATTTTTTGCACGAATATCTTACACTATGAGACAACAAGAGTAAGGAGTGCTTAAAATATTATTAAAAAATCGACGAGAATAGGAAATTTAGTATTTATTTTGTATACGATATCCAACCATACAAAGGGGAAAGAGAAGGACCAAATGCGGAGAAATAAATGAGAATTGTTTCCCACTATAAACAGACCTATAATCTCTCGTTCTTATAAATAAGATTTATACAGAAATTCTAATTATATCTATAAAAGAGAAGAGTTGTCTTTCTCATCTCCTCTAGTAGAGAAAATTTCTCTTCCTCATCTAATATTCATCCCTCCATTAATGCACTTCAACTAGAATCGAAAAAGAGTTTTCAAAGGTTGACCAAAAACTCCAAACATACAACACTATGCCCTTTCTTCAAAATAAATTCTACTTTTTTGTTTCAAATAAGTCACCATAATATACATGGTAATATTATACAAATATTCACAAAAGATTTTTTATATGAAATTATATATATATATATATATATATAATATTAATTCAGTAGAACTACATATCTGGTGATCATTTTCGAATTATATCTTATGCTTTAAAATGTATATGGACATATCTCTCTTACACAAATACTCGTGCACACGCTCTCACAAACAAATATATGCATTTCCCAGTTTTTCTAAAAAGAAAAAATATTGTTATGGTTGAACATTATATATAAACAACGATATATGTGTGCGTGTAACACATGCTATATATTAGATTCTTGCAATATCAATTTTACCTTAAATTTAAATGAATGTGTTGATCCTAAATGATAGGAATTAGATCTTATCCTAAGGAGTAATTATTTAGTATGTCAAATTAAACAAATATAGTGTCCCTATTTAATACGAAAGGTATCTTATTAAACAACACCCAATAACTATATAATAAAATCCCTTGGGTGACAAACAAAAGACAAAGAGCGACTAAGATATAAAGAATGAAAAGACATCAGGTGGTTGGGAGTTAAACAAATAATCAGGAAAGGTAACGTCGTTAATTTCTTAAACCATTGACTTCTCCCCACGATAACATCAGTTTACCGTGAAAATTTCAAATTATCTTCACCCCCATGTTTTAATCTGTAACGACCTATATTTCTATCCATTTTAAATAAATTTAATGTAATTATTGAATAAAAATAGTTAAAAGCAAAAATTTAAGGATTTTGAATGTATGTTATTGGATATGAATTTGAATAGAATTTTGAAACAAACTAATTTCGATGATTTAAGAAATAACAAGTATCAAATGTAAGTGCGATGTATTGAATGTGTTCATAATCAATAGTTGAATTGAATAATAAATGTTGAATTCAATAGATGTAAATAAATAATTGATTAATAACTAAAATTCAATTAAAATCTAATATTGAAATTTGTTGAATATTGAATAATTAAATTATTTAAATTTAATATTGAAAATTATTTGAATAATTAAATTATGAATTAAATATGATTGAAAATGATATCGAAAGTTGATGTTAATTTTATTTAAACAACAATGAAGATTGATAATATTTAAAATTGGATTTAAAAGTGAATAGTTTGAGATTGGAAATTTTATATTATAATCGAGACATTAAAATAGCGACCGAAGAGACAGTCTCGAATTTTGACGAAACCAGTTCCATTGGATCTGTAATAGTGTATTATTATCGGATTTCAAATTTCGTAGCATTTGGAGTTATTGTTTGGTCGTACGGGATAGAAACGCAATAAATTAAATATCGAGAATTTAATGTTTTAACTCGATTCGAAAAGCTATCTTTCGCTTATGATCGAATTAGGCCCCTAAACTTGTTCCATTGTGTTCGGAATAGGGGTAAAACGTTATAAATGCCATCGAGTTCGTTTGGAAAAAGTTGAAAATAATAATAAAATAGTATATTCACACACACACACACACACACACACATATATATATATATACGTCCACACAGTAAACCCAAACTTTATCTTCCAGCCGACACATTAAACATCAATGGCTTAAAACCTCCACCGTTCCCTTTGTTTTTCTTCCAGTCCATGAGCCTATAGAGGAAACTTCCAACAAGAGAATCGTAGAGCGTTGCAAGATCTAGAGATCCATACGATGATGATCGAATTTGGTGGAGTGTGGATCCCAATTTTTACTGCATTCATCGCTCGTTTGCGCATGTTTCTCTATGCTTAGGAAGCACCAAGTTGATCAAGGACCTGGCTATAGGGGAAGGCGAGGTAAGCGTGTGTTGTGGTAGTTCCTGATCATGATATCGGCAAGCATGGTGGCCGCGAATAATGGATGTCGAATGGCGATGTTTGGTGGTCACGTGCGTATGTACCTGGAGCATAAACGATTGGAAGAAGATGATTCTCATGGCCTTGATTCTCTGATGGAAGATTCGAATGGCTGGATTTGATTTGGGTATGATAAAGAAAACAAAGTAATTAGTTTATGAAATTGTATTCAAAACTTATAAAATGTGTATCTTTCACAAACGAGGTCGAAATAGGACGAAACAAGCGGCGATGGGAGCACGTCGATGACCACTACCTCATGGAGCTATTTTGGAGTCGTTTAGAACTAGTCAAAATTTTAGATTAAATCGAACATCGTTCGATTTGATTCAAAATTGAAAACTCAATGTGAATGTTTTATAACGCTCACAAGTACTAGAATATTTTTATGCTAGTTAAATTTGAATTATGAAGTGATATAAATTTATTGGTCATTGTTTAATAAAATTTAATTGTCCTTGAATTAACTTTTAAAAAATTAAAATTAACATTTAAATTTGAAATAGGAATTTATTCGCCAGTAAAACACTCGATTTTCATAACTATGAAATGTTGTGAATTATATTGACTGTTTGAATGATTGATTGCTATGGATGCTATTGGTTGATATTTTTTGGATGATTTGGATGCTTATTTATTCTAGTATACTCTGTTTTCACCCTAAATATTAATTACAGTGTATAAAATTGTAAATTGAATTATTTCGAATAAATTAATAAATTGGTCGAAATGATATATACCCATGACACTAGGATTCAGATTGAAATGGTATGTATCCATCCCTAAAATTAAATTGAAATAACTTATCACTTGGCCATAGGATAGAAAATTATAAACGAACATCGGACAGGTTAAATTAAATGATTTTAAAATTTTGATTTTAAATTATTTAAATGGTTTTGGTTTAAAAGAAATAAAAATCAAATTTATAGAGATCAAATTATTTTCAAACTTGAGCTCAAAATGTTGAAATTTAAAATTAGGTAATCGAAATTGTTTAAATAATCATAGTTAAGATTTTGAAGTTATAATCGAGATATTATTTGAATTTTTGGAAATCGATTTGTTTTAAAAGATTGAACTTTTATTCAATTTTGAATATTACAAATTAAAAGTGATATAAAAACGATATTTTGAAATTGAGCTCGGAATCCAAATATATTTGAAGATTGGGATTTAAAACTGAATTTTAAGGATAATTTGATTTAAATGTTTTGAATAGATATTTTAAAATCAAGCTTGAAATCATAATAAATTGAAATTGAAATTGCATTAATTGTATTTGAAAGTGGACTTGAATTAATTTGGAATCAGTGATGACCTGGGATTTTGGCAATATTAATTTAATGATCTTCTAATATAATTATTTAAATTTGAAAGACTTATCATTTCAAAACAAATAAAATATGCTAGCTATTTTACTATTATTCATATATATATATATATATATATATATATATATATATGGCTTGTGAATAAAACATTGATTTGAAATTCAAAGTACATGTCTTGAAAATAATTTAGATTTAAAACTCTACATTTTAAACGCTAGTATATATATTTAGTTATTGATTTAAAGAGTATTAATAATCTTAGTTTAAAACTAAAATAAGGATAAATAAAAAAAGAAAATATAAAAACGTAAAACCTAACTAAATATAAAATATTTCATATGGACATTTGTAAGCTTGAAAGAGATTTTGTGTACAAGTGTCAAAATAAATTGTTTCTTCATTTTAATACACTGTGTGTGTATCAAAAAATCTTCTTTTCTTTCTTTAATTTAAAAACAAAACAAACTAAAAACCGAGAAACCAAAACTAAAACCGGAGAAACAAATAAACTACTTCAAGTTTTCATCTGCAACAAAGCAAAGATTCAAACCAATTCAAAATCAAATCCAAGGCAGATTAAATCAAAAGCAAGTAGCTATTTCTAGTTTTTCAAATCATCCTCTGTTCAAAATTATAAAGTGAGTAAACTTCACCTTTAGGAGCTAAAATCTGCTCAATTATCTAATGCATGTGATAAGTAATGGTAGTAATGTTGTGAATATGATTTGCATGGATGTAGAAATATATTTTGCTGGAATATAGTTTGAATTACTGCGTACATGTATGAGTTTATATATGTAAACCTCTGTTCTTGATTGACAGACTAAAAATTAATTCAAAAACTCATTTCTCTTCCCTCAATCTCTTATAGATTATGATGTTTAAAGATAATATGTTTGTATTAACTACATCTTATTTTTACAAATAAGTATAAGTGTAATTAGTAAGTATTTTATTGGGAAATTAGAAATTACATGAAATGTAATATATCATAGAAATTCGACTTGCATGATTTCAAGTTTCACCCTTATAATCTGATTCGTTATTAAAAATCATGATTTTTAATGATAATATGAAGATTTTTAAGATAGTATTTGGGGAGGATATGCGAGTTGATCGAAAATTGGGATTTTGTTGAATCCCGGCGATCGACAGGTTCAGTAGCCTCGGGGTGGTGGCGGGAGGAAGTCGTGGGTCCGCGGTCTCGAGAAAATTGGTGTCGCATTTTTCTAGGCGTCGGTGATGGCGGTGCGATAGGCTTTAGGGTTTAGGTGGAGTTTTAGTTCGTGGTCGTCTTCATGATGATCGCGAGGACGTGGTGGCATCAGACTTGATCGAGGTGGGGGAAAAGAAGAATGGGAATAAGGCAAACGTCTAGACGTGGTGGCGAGGTCTCTGGTGGTCGGAGTAGGCATTGCGAGGTGTTTTGGTGTTAGGGTATCATTCCTGATGGGTTTCCATCACGTTCGATTTTGATTTCTTGGTCGTATATGTTTTCTGGGTTGCGAGATGGGTCAGGTATGTCAACGGCGACTAAGTGACGGTGGCTGGGAGGATCGGAGTGGTTCTGGTCATGTGTGCATGTGCACGGTGCAATGGGTTCTATTTTTTCTGTGCAGGCTTTGGGTAAGGATCAAGTATACAAGAGAGAGACGGGAAGATTGAGGGAAAAGGATCTGGTTGGACTCGGGAAGAATATGGGTTGCATCGGGTTGAACTTGAAATTGTTGCTGTAAATTAGAGAAAGGAAGAGGAGGAAGGAAGGTTTCGGCTTTGGGCCGTAGTTTTCTTTTCTAAATAAATTGATTATAAAATGAAATGTAAGCAAAGTTCAAGAAAATTTTACCAAATTTAAAGTTAAATGTTTTTATAACAAATAAAGTAATTTTTAGGTTTTAATTTAACCTTTAACTTAGGTTAATAATGATGCTAATTTAATTAAGTTACGATAATAATACATGTGTTAATTATTTAGTTAATTACAAAAGTTATTAAAAAAATTTAATAATGTAATTAAGTAAATGATTAAGATAAGCGGTTTGAACTTTAATTAATTAAGGTCTTAAGTAATTGTAAAGGATAATTAGTTAATTCCAATAACTAATTAAAATGAAATAAAATAAAATGGCTTGTAATTAATTAATGATGATTAAGAAGGATCATAAGTAATTACTTTATTTTATGTTAAATTAAATTAATTAGAAATGGTGTGACCAATTAATCTAGCTTATAAATGTTTAATTTGAATTGAAACTTTAATTGTTGTTATTTCCTCTTTTCCAGCGACCTAAAGATGGACGACCTAACACTTTAACAGGCTAAGAAAAATGCTGACTTAAGGCCTAAGGGGCATGCCGACCTAATACTTCAACAAGTATGCCGACTTAAGGCCTAAGGGGTATGCGACCTAATACTTCAACAAGGTTACCGACCTAACAGGCTTGAGAGGGTTGCCGACCTAAGGCCTAAGAGGGATACCGACTTAGGGCTGAACAGTTACCGACCTAATGCTTTAACAAGAACGCCGACTCAACTACCTAAGATAGCTACCGATCTAAGACAGCTACCGACCTAAGTCACAACCGACCTATGATCTACGTTAAGTCGTTCACGACCCAAGCAAATGAAGACAAGTTCAATGCAGCTACTTGGCGCAGTGGCCTCTTAACTCGTACACGATCCAGGACTTATCAGTTAAGCCATGACTTGCGACTTGCCAGCTAACTCGTTCACGACTCACGACCTAGCTTGAGTCGTCCACGGCCTAAAGCTACTAAATGTAAGCCTGATGCCGTATTACTGATACAAGGTTGTGTTGACTCGGAGGCGACCTAGGACTTATGCAAGGGAACCTTTGTGAAACCGTGGAAGGGCCAAGATGAATCGGCTACGACCTACCTTAGACCGACCACAACTTACCTTAGACCGGTCACGACTTACGACCTAAGGGGAGAATTTTCCTATAAATACCAACCTACCTCAAGCATGAAGGGGACTTTTTGGGGGGCCAATCTCTTTAAGCACCGATAATCTGCTGAATTCTCGACTCACTCGACACTTCAAGTACGAAAGGCATTTCAACTAACTTCGGGAGAAAATCTAACGCCATCTACATGGATTCAAAGAATTCTTCTGCATCAAAGTTCTAGTTGTTTGTCTCATCAGAATTCTAATTGAAGATTGTTGTAAAGTTGTAATCGATTCAGTAATAAAGAGATTTAAAGGGACATAGGCTTACCTAAGCCAAACCACTATAAAAACTGTTATTTTTTCTGCTTTCTCTGTGATTTCTCTACTTGTTTTTTAGTTCCCGTGTTCACGGGTGGTGCTTTCGCTCAACTTCAATCTACACCGGGGTATTAGCATCAGATTTTTACATTAAAATTTTTGGTGCTTTCACTGAGAACCCAACTTAGGAAATTTCCACTATTGCTCCGCGAAGGATTGTTGAAAGGATTTCTTTTAAAATCAGAAGTTTATTGGAAATAATGGCTCCTGGGAGAAAACGAAGTTCGGTAAGATCCGACAATGTTCAAGAGAATACCGCTACCTCTCCTCCTTCAAGTCAAGCAGCTCCAACTGTTGGAGTTACACGAGCAGAATTGGACGCCGTAGTTTTGGGATTGAATCAGCAATTGAATGCTCAGAATGCGCAGTTGGAAGCCCAGAATGCCCAGAATGCCTTGATCTTGAGTAAGTTGAATGATCTACTAGGGGCAAATCATCAACCGGTTAATAATGATGAGAACCCTACTGCGGGAGTTCAGGATGTTGAAGGGAACATTTCTCAAAGAGCCGCAGACCCTGTAGAAAGGACTCCTCCTCAAGCTAGAGGATCAGGACCGCAGCCGACCCTCCGTGAACGATTTTCAAGACAGAATTCAGAGAGAGTGGCTGATGTGTGCCCTCCAGAGCCTGTAAACGATGAAGAGTATTTTTCGGGTTTGGTTCGTCAAATAATGAAGGAAAGTATGCGAAGAGATGAAGATGAGAAAGAGTGGGGATTTGCTCCGAGCAAAACTCCATTTACTGAAAAGATCTTGAAGGCAGAGTTCCCAAGGAAATTCGTTCCCCCTACTATTCCAGATTACAAGGGGACGAGTGATCCAAACAAGTTTCTGTATAAGTACGACTGGTATATGACTAGTGCCAGGACGTCAGATGAAATTAAATGTCGATATTTCCCGGTATATCTTGAAGGTGTGGCTCTATTGTGGTTTACAAAGCTGCCAGTCAGGTCCATTGATCAATTCTCCGATTTGACCAGGAAATTCAAGGAGCAATTTCGATTGTATGCTTCTAAAGCAAAGAATATAATTTCACTGTCAAGTCTAGAGCAAAATCCGAGAGAATCCATCAGATCATTTTTGAATCGCTTTAACATAGCATTGGCCGAGGTAGATAATGCTAAGCCACGTATGGTCCTGACATACTTGATGAGGGTGATTGACAAATCGAGTGAATTTGGAAAATGGTTGAAAATGAAAGAACCAAACTCACTTGAAAAATTCTATAAGAAAGCGGTTGAATTCATGCGCTTGGAGAGCCTCCAAACACTGGCTAAGGTGGTATCAGCGGAAGCCGGGAACAATGGTGCTGCTTCGAATAAGAAAGAACCTAACACTCAGAAAAGGGGAAACGATGGTGGAAAGGAATAGGGAGACGCTAAGAAAGGTCGTTCATTCAATTTTCACACCCTTGACCAGTACCCCTGAAAACATATTCTTTGCAACCAAAGATGATATCAATTATCCGACACCACCTAAGATGAGAGTTGCGATTAAGATGGAAAAAAGCGAAAGGTTCTGCCGGTTCCACAACCAGCCCGGCCATGACACCAACGAATGCCGTCAGTTGAAAGAATTAATTGAACAGCTCTTGAAGGAAAACAAACTCCAGCAGTATGTGAAAAGGAACAGAAATGCCCCAACTTCGTCAACTCAAGGACAACAAGTTCCTGCCCACCATCCTGCCTCAAGTGAGAAGGCCGTAGAGCATGAACCGGAAAGACCTGTTATCAATATAATAACTGGAGGACCTCACCCAGCAGGAAAAAGCTGGGGCGAGATGGAAAGGTATGCCCGGGCCTTGAGGCATGTACCGGCTGAAGAGAATGTTTTTGTTTTAGAAAATGATGTGCCTTTAAAGCAACAAAAGACTTCCACAGATGATATTGTGTTTAGTGCCAAGGATTCTTTGGGTATCGAGGCTCCAACCATAGATCCTTTGGTCACATCCGCTGGAATTGGGCCAGCAACTGTGAGAAGAGTTCTAGTTGATTGTGGAGCTTCATGCAACATGCTCTTCAAGAAGACCTTCGATTAAATGAAAATTCCAATGGCTGACGTTCAGGCTTCGTCACTTAAGGTTGCTGGAGAACCCAAACAGCCGATTGGGACCATTGATTTGTTTGTAGAACTCGGAAAGGGACTAAGGAAGGTAGCTCGAAAGCAAACCTTCATAATTGTTGAAGAATTCTCTACCTACAATGCCTTTTTAGGCCGACCAACTCTTGCTGCGTTCAAAGCTGTTCTTGCCCCATGGTGTCTTACTCTAAAATTCCCCACAGATAACAGAGTTTGTGTGATTAAGGGAGACCAAGATGTGGGGAGAGAATGTTACTTTGCAGAGTTGCGAGAATCAAGAAAAAGAGAAATGGGAAAAGGTGCGACGGCTCCAGTCCGCACCAAGGAACCAACCTTGTAGCAATTACAGGGTGGACCCTGCACTGGCAAATGTAGTGGCGCACGAAGAGAGATGGATCCAAGGAAAGCCAGTGCATGGGAGAATAGGGTAGTACCGGTAGAGGTAACAGTGCCGGTGCCCGTTGACCCAAAGGATCCGAACAAAGTGCTTAATGTGGGTTCACAACTTAACACAACAGTTCAGAATGTTCTGATTTCATTTTTGAGGGCTAATTTGGATGTATTCGCTTGGACTCATGCTGACATGTGCGGAATATCCCCAGAGATTGCAGTACACACTCTGAACATTGATCCAAGGTTTACACCTGTGAAATAGAAGAGAAGACTCAGGGTCCTGAGAGAGCGGCAGCGTTAAAAGAAGAAGTGGATCGGCTCATGGAGAACGGTTTCATCAGAGAATCTACTTATCCAAATTGGGTATCAAGTCCAGTGCTGGTGAAAAAGGCTAATGGAAAGTGGAGAGTATGCATTGATTTTTCAGATCTGAACAAAGCCTACCCCAAAGACTGTTTCCCGCTGCCCAGGATCGATCAGTTGGTGGATGTGACGGCAGGACACGAATTGTTATCTTTTATGGATGCATATTCCGGATATAACCAGATTATGATGCATGAGCCAGATCAAGAGGATACTAGTTTCATCACAGATGTTGGACTCTACTGTTACAAGATCATGCCTTTCGGACTCAAGAATGCAGGGGCAACTTACCAAAGGCTTGTTAATGCTATGTTTAAACCACAGATTGACAAGACAATGGAAGTTTGATGATATGCTAGTAAAGTCTAAGAAAGTAGTGGACTATATGGATCACTTGGTAGAGATGTTTGCAGTACTCCGCAAGTGCAGAATGAAGCTTAATCCCCTGAAATGTTCATTTGGAGTGGAGTCCGGAAAGTTTTTGGGTTTCATTGTGAGTGCTAGGGGCATTGAAGCCAATCCAGCTCAGATCACTGCCCCGAGAGAGGTTAAGGCTCCTAGAACGAAGAAGGAATTGCAAAGTCTCAATGGATAGGTTGCTGCATTGAGTCGGTTCATTTCCAAAGCTACTGATAAATGCATTCCATTCTTCGATGCTCTGAAGAAAGGAAGGAAAAACTTTGAGTGGACTCTTGAATGTCAGAAAGCATTTGATGAGTTGGTTCGTCATATGGAAGTGCCTCCGATACTTTCAAAGCCTGACGGTGGTGAAGATCTCTTCGTATATTTGGCAATTTCGTCTCATGCTCTCAGTGCAGTGTTGGTACGGGAAGACGCAAGGATTCAACGCCCAGTCTATTATATCAGCAAAAGATTCACTGGGGCGGAAATGAACTATTCAGGATTAGAAAAGCTCTCCTATTGTTTGTTGATCGCATCAAGAAAATTGAGGCCATATTTCCAATCTCATCCCATCAAAGTCCTCACTGATCAACCTCTAATGCAAGTCCTATTCCGTCCTGAGACTTCGGGCCGTCTTTTGAAATGGAATATTGAACTCAGCCAATATGACATCACTTACCATCCCCGAAAAGCAATCAATGGACAAGCTTTGGCATATTTCATCGCAAAATGTACGGATAAGGGTGATAGTGAGGAAGAAGTCATTGATAGCATCCCAATCCAATGGAAATTGTATGTCGATGGCGCAAGGAATGATTACTGTTCCGGAGCAGGGGTTGTCCTTGAAACCCCAGAGGGGCGATCGCTATGTTATGTGCTGAGACTAGAATTCCCTTCGACAAACAATGAAGCTGAATATGAAGCTCTCATTGCTGGTTTAAGGATCGCTAAAGAACTAAACATCAAGGCATTGCAGATCTTCAGTGATTCTGAACTTATTGTTTGCCAAGTCAATAAGGAATTTCAAGCTAAAGGAGGGAATCTACCCGCCTATTTATCAAAAGCCTGGGAGCTCCTTCAAGATTTTGACCGTTATTCAATAAACCATATACCCCGAGAAGAAAACATGAAGGCGGATTCTCTCGCAAAGTATTCGAGTACTGGTGATGCTCAACTATTGGGATTAGTTCCCGTCGAAGTCTTGACAGCTCCAAGCACAGAAGAAATGGATGTTGATTGGATTATGAATGTATCCCAAGAGCAAGAATCATGGATTACTCCGATACATGAATATTTACTCAATGGTTCTTTGCCAGGAAGTTCAAAAGAACGACACAAGCTGATGAGGAAAGCCTCCAGATATATAGTTCAAGATGGTCGTTTGTACAGACGAGGATTTTCAATGCCATTACTCCGGTGTGTGACAAAGGAAGAAGCTAAGACAATTCTGACCGAAGTACATGGAGGGGAATGTGGGGATCATACAGGTGGTCAAACTTTAGCAAAGAAAATCCTCCGTTATGGATACTTTTGGCCAGAAATTAATCAGGATGCTGCTGACTATTCCCGAAAGTGTGATAAATGACAGAGATTCACTAAAATTCCTAGAGCGCCTTCCACTGAGCTAACACAAATGGTCAGTCCATGGCCGTTTTCTATCTGGGGAATATACCTCATTGGGCCTTTACCGACTGCCAAATCGGGGATTAAATATGCTATCGTTGCTGTTGATTATTTAACTAAATGGGCTGAAGCCGAACCATTGGCTACTATTACCTCTAAGAATATGATAAGTTTTGTGACTAAAAATATCATTTGCAGGTATGGTGTGCCTCAGAAGATAATCACAGACAATGGTACTCAATTTGAAAGTGAGGAGTTCCATGATTTCTACAAACGATTCAAGATCCGAAATAGCTTCTCAACAGTGGCTCATCCGCAGGCAAACGGGCAAGTGGAAGCAGTAAACAAAATAATCAAATCAACCATCAAAAAGCAGCTGGAAAAAGCAAAAGGTGGTTGGGTCGATAAGTTACCGCTTGCACTATGGGCATACAGAACCACCCACAAAACTGCGACTGGGCATACTCTTTATTACTGGATCAGAAGCGATGATTCCAGTGGAAACTGAAGTCCCCTCGCATAGAAGGATCCATTTTGATCAAGATGGGAATGAAAAATTGCAATTGGAAGCACTTGACCTCCTCGATGAAAGAAGAGAAGAAGCAAGGCCTAGAATTGCAGCTCACCAGCAAAGAATAGCCAGGCACTTCAATTCCAAAGTTCGTCAGCGCAACTTTGAAATTGGGGACTTAGTCCTGAAGAGGATTATGACAGCCATAGGTGTGTTTGGACCAAACTGGGAAGGGCCATATGTTATTGGCGCAAAACTTCTTGACGGCACATTCAAACTCACAACTGTCGAAGGAGAACCAATCCCAAGAGCTTGGAACAGCAACCATTTGCGTCCCTATTTTACTTGAAAGCTTTGCAGAAATGTTGTAAAAGAATTATGAATATATGATTCTTGTATTGAAAGCAATTGTAAAGCAAGTGAATAATGAAATAAAGTGGATGTAGGCCCAGTTTTTGGCCGAACCACTATAAATCTTGTGTTCTCTACTATTATAAACTGCTTTGTTTTATTTCGACATATAAAATACGTTAATTGTGTTACTAAAATGTCAGTATAATAATGCAGGCCATAAAAGCAAAGCTTACCCATCGCAAGACCAAGCGATCTCCGACATTACTCAGCAAGCAAACACTAAGCCATTCAAAATTTCCATACTCAAATCCTACAAAAGAAGTGCTTCGAACAAAAGTTAGCAATGTGGATGGAAGTGGACCATTTCTAACTAACTGCAAATGTTTGGACAAATAAACAACTAGTTAAATAGCCTATGTCTACCACCACCAACTCGCTTAACTATGAAGTATATTTCTTTGGATAAGGGAAATTATTGGCAACTAAAACGGATGACACTTGCAAAAGATGACAGGGATCGCCGACATGAATAGATGGCAAAGAGACATGGGCGAGCAAGCATCAATCAGCAAAAGACCTCTTCGGAGGCACAAGCCCTCTTCGGAGGCATAACTCTTCGGAGGATAAAGACCTCGAGCGGGCCTAGCCAGAAAAAGAGAGATCTTTCTCAATACAAAGTTGCGGAATGATCGGTCGATACACTACTGTGAATCCATCCAACCGAGAGAAATAAACTCCAAACTTCCAGGAAAAAGCCCTACTTGGAGGCACACGTTTCACCAAGATTGAAATAAAACTTCCAGGTGTTGAAACGTGAAAAGCCCTCTTCGGAGGCCCATTTCACCACAGTTGAAATGCTAAAAGACCTCGAGCGGGCCAAACCAGAAAAAGAGAGATCTTTCTCGATACAAAGTTGTGGACTGATCGGTCGATACACTCCCGTGAATCCGTCCAACCGAGAGAAAGAAACTCCAAACTTCCAGGCAGTAACCCTACTCAGAGGCACACATTTCACCATGATCGGTGATACACTCCCGTGAGATGAAATGTGAAAAGCCCTCTTCGGAGGCCCGCTTCCCAACGAACAGGGAAAAATAAAAGCCTCTCCCAAGGGGCAGAAACAAAAAAGACCTCTTCCTAGAGGTACAACCAAACAAAAAGACCTCTTCCCAGAGGCAGAATCAAAAATACCTCTTCCCAGAGGCACAATCGAACAGAAAGACCTCTTCGGAGGCACACGTTTCACCGAGATTGAAATAAAACTTCCAGGTGTTGAAACGTGGAAAGCCCTCCTCGGAGGCACAACTCTTCGGAGGCACACGTTTTACCGAGATTGAAATAAAACTTCCAAGTGTTGAAACGTGAAAAAGACCTCCTTAGAGGTACAACTTTTCAAAGAAGCACTTCGTCAGAAACGCAAAGCAAATATCAAAAAGCCCTCCACTGAGGCGCAATGTAAAAAAAAAAAAAAAAAAAAGCCCTCTTCAAAGGCACACTTTAACCCTCAAAGGAAGAATGATTCACCTATTCTGGAAAATACTCTTCCTCAAAAAGAAGTTAAAGTGCCCTTCAAAGGCCCGCTTTACCACATAGAAGAATTTACTTGGTAAAAATGTGTGTATGCACAAAAGAAAAAGTGATATCTTCGAAGGATGAAGCGTAAAAACTCATATGGAGGGAGCTGTACTCTATTTTTAACGAAATAATATTCCTTCAAGTATGGAATAATTATTCTCCAGAAAATAAGAGTACAAGTCCCCTTAAAGTATAAAATATTGCAACGAGCTTATGGTATAGGGGCAACATGGTATAACTACATTGGTAAAAACTACGCTCAAACAACATACCACAAGCTCACTGCAATATCATATAAAGAAACTTGTACAAAAATGAATAGTAAATGCATTCTCAAATATAGACAGAAGTTTGTACAAACAAAAAGAATCATTTTATTCAATGCTGTCAAAATTTTGTACAGGTACAGGTTTCAAAATAAAAAGGAAAAGAAAAGCGAAGGCCGGTACCTGCACAATCTCCGGCCAGTACACGCAAAAAGCAAAAAGTAAAGATAAATCGAAGAAGGACCCCTTACTTCTTCCTGCCACCACCCTTAGAGCCTTCACCTGACCTAATAGGCAGCTTTTCAGGATGGCTTGGGGGAGTTGGGGATGAAGGAGGAAGGGTTATTGTCGGATCAACTTTCGCTTCCTCCTCAGAAACAAGAATGTCTTTCCTTCTCTTCTTGGACGTGACACGCTTCCTCCTCCTCCTTGAAGAAGACTCACTTCCCGGAGTAACAAGAGCAGATAATTTTATGTTATCAGAAGTGGTTCGCTCCGGAGACTCGTTGCCTTTTCCAAGCCCTTCTCCCCCATGTTCTTGAGAAGCAATAGGATCATCTAAGCCATGAAGAGCTTCTATTTGCTCCTCTTGTGACCCGGGTTGAGAGGAGGACGGAGGAGTGACCTAGAGAACCGAAGGAGGAATGATTAGAGGAGGGGAAGCTTGAACAATGCTCGATGCTTTCTCTACAGAAGAAAAGAAGTTAAAGTCAGTAAAGAGAGGAGATAAAGGCTCATTGAGGTTCAGGAAATAGTCGAGAAGCTCATCGAAGTCATAAGAAGCAAATGAGCAGTCGACTTGGGCAAGATTAACAGTAGAGTTACCTGGAGAAGTCGGCTTCCTGATATCAACCTCATAAGCCTGTGCTTCGACGCTCTCTTCACCTTCATCTCCACCCTGTGTACTCGTAATCTCAGTTGTAACTTTGACCAGGGATGGAGAATGAGAACTGGAGCCGATAATGTCGTCGGCCGAAGGAGAAGGCTGGACTGGACTAGTTGAAGTGGTTTTTCCTAAACGTTCCCCTCCGGCCATCTCAGCTCTTAATTTTGCAAGTTGTGCTTTTCCCTTGGCGAGAGAGGCGCGAGCATCGTCATACAAGTAATTCTCCTTAAGAGCTGATTCGGCGTAGCCAACACCTTTACCGCCAAGCATGTCAAGTGCAGCCTCCCACACATCAGCTAGTGTAACTTTATATTTGGGACCTAGAAAGGCGAGACTACCGCGCCCCAAGACGCTATGCAGGTAGAAGTCAAACAATGTCGAGCTGATCCTGGTCTTCGCTGCCTCATGAGATTCTTCTGCTGTAATTTTATCGGCAACGGCCACATCACGCTCTCTTCCAGTCTTGGAAAGTTGAAGCTTTAGCATTTGAATTTCTGCCTCTTGAGAGTTGACTTTCTCCCGTAACTCTGTAAGCTCAGCACGATACCTTCCTGCTGTTTTCTTCTCAGCTTCAAGTTGTGCCTCGGCAGGACGCTGAGCGGCGTGAGCATCGCGAACTTGCTTTTGAAGTAATTCTTCTTTTTGAGTATATGTGGTAGAAGAGATAGCAAGCTCTTGTTTAAGTTCCTCAACATTCGCTTCAAGATCTTCATTTTAAGTAGTGATGCTCCTCATTTCGGTATCATGCTTCTCAAGAACCTTCTGCCATTCGGCCTTATCATTCTCCATAGTAAGCATGGCCTCTATGTTCGCACGGTTGACCCTTTGAAGCTCGTCAACAAGCTTTTGCCAGTTCGACATCCTTTCAATATCAAGCCTGACGGCATCGAGATTTCGTAGCATGGCAGGCTTGTCAATAGGGACTAAGTCAAGTTCGAACCGCACTCCCTTAAGGCACCAGTGCGGGAACCGACTTTGCAGAGTAGCCGGGCCTGATCCAACCTGGAATTTAGGCCTGCTGATTATTGTCTGAATGTCTGTCTTCCCGAGAGCAGGGGATCCAGAAGGAATGTCAAGTGAGACGGGGACAGTGACCTTTTCACGAGTTGTAGAAGCATGCTTTTCACCGTGCCGGGCACGCTTGCTTGGGTCCTCAACTATGTGGCTTTTTCCCCGATCATAATGCGACTTTCTCTTGTGAGAATCGTCACCTCTCTGGGAAGAATCGTGGCGCTCCTCCTTTTCTTTCCTCTCATAACGCTCTTCTTGAGCCCTCCTCTCCTGAGCCTTTCGGGCGGCTCTCTCCTCATCGGTTTCTCTGTGAACGGGAAGGTAGCGCCTATAATCATATTGACTACCCCTCCCATAGCGCTAAAAGTCATCATAGTAAGAGCCGCTGCATCCCATCGGAGAATCTGAAGAAAAAAAAGACAAGTCTTAAAGGTCTTCAGAGAAAAGAAGTGTAACTGTAGAATCTTCAAAGTACAAAGAATTAGGTGCATGAAAGTGCCAAGAGATTCTAAGTGTGTGTAATGTGCAAACTACGCGCATCGAACTATGAACCACTCTTTGATTGCAGAGTAATCGTGTGGGTAGTAATCAACGTCAACTCTTGGGTCGACGGAGCTTTTTGCAAAGAAGAAGTTGCTTCCACTACAGAAGAAGAAACCCTAGTAGTCGCAGGGTCGTCTTTAAAAAGCTCTTGTGAGGTGACAAAGAGATCGCTCAACCCTTCGAAAGTTTCGTCTCCGCTCTGCTTGACAGGGCTTGTTTTCCCGGCTTCTTCTTCGAACTTCTGTGAACGTTGGGGAGATCCCTGAGGCTCTTCTTCCTCAATGACTGGGGCAAGTGCGGATTTACCAGATGACCCCGCAACATCGATAGTAGTAGAGCACTTCACTAGAGAAGCTTCAGAGGAAGTTTCTTTTGGTAAAGGTTCGTCAGCGGAAACTGGGGCATCTAATGCTTTAGGCGGAGAGTCTAGAACCTCATAAGGATGTTTAGAGCGAGAAGCGTGCAAAAGTCCATACTGATGTAAAAGTTCATCCCTCAACAAAAAATTTATACTTCTCTCTTCCGCGGCCACGGCACTTAGTCTTTTAAAAACTTACTTATGGATTGGGTCTCTAGAAGGGAAAGGAAGTGCTGAAAAGAGAAAAGAATGAGATTAACAATTGATAATTAGGATCTCGAAAAAGTTTGGAAATGGAGAAAATAGAAACAGGTAATCTTACTTCCTACTCTCCAGATGGCATAAAACACTGGGGGGCAGCGAGCAAAGAAAAACTGGTTCAAAAATCCATGAACGCTTTCGGTAAGATCAGAAATAAGCTTGCGATTTCTAGCACTTCTCACAATAATGAGGGAAGGATGGTCTTTACTCTTTGCAAACTAGCATAAGTAGCGAATTTCTTCAAAACTCGGCAAGCGATCAAGAGTTCTCCTAAACAAAACACACAACCCCATTGTTAACCCCGCCTCGGCCGTGGCTCACCGATCCAGAATAATGAGCGAGCTAATGTTCTACCGATTTAACATTTTTAGACCGACCTAAGGCTACAAGGGGAGACCGACCTAAGGCTACAAGGGGAGACCGACCTAAGGTTTCAAAGGGAGACCGACCTAAGGCTTCAAAGGGAGACCGACCTAAGACCTAAGAGAGGTGCCGATCTAACACTTTAACAAGGTCGCCGACTTAACCACCTTAATAAGGTTACCGACCTAACAGGTTAGAGGGGCATGCCGACCTAAAGCTTTAACATGGATGCCGATTTAACGCCTTGACAAGGTTACCGATCTAAAATGCAGCCGACCTATGACCAATGTTAGGCCGGACATGAATTGAGCAAAGGAAGTCAATGCCGCTGCAGGGCACAGTGATCTCTTAGCTCGTACACGACCTTGGACTCATCAGTTGGGTCGCGACTTACGACTTACCAGACTAACTTGGCCGCGACCTAAAAGCCACTGAATGAAGAACCCAATGTCGTGTTACTAGGAAGGGGAGGAGTTAGCTCGGAGGCGACTTGGGACTTCAACGAAAATGCCTCTGTGATGCCCGGGCTCGCTTTAAACCGGTTGCAACTAGTTAAGTCGTCCACGACCCAACTTAAGTCGATCACGACTTGCGGCCTAAGGGAAAAATTTGCCTATAAATACATGACCATATCCAACATTCAAGGGACTTTTTGGCCAATCATTTCAAGCGCCAATACTCTGCTGAATTCTCAACTCACCCGACACTTCAAGTTCGAAAGACATCTCAACTAACTTCAAGGGAAAATCTAACGCAATCTACATGGATTCGAAGAATTCTTCTCTACCAAAGTTCTAGTTGTTTGTCTCGTCATAATTGTAATTGAAGATTGTTGTAAAGTTGTAATCGGTTTAGCAATAAAGAGAATTAAAGTGGATGTAGGCTTGCCTTGAGCCGAACCACTATAAAATCGTTGTTATTCACTGCTTTTTCTGTGACTTTCTGCTTATACTCTGTTCCCGAATCATCGGGTGGTGCTTTCACAACTACACTTCATACACCGGGGTGTTAGCGTTCAAATTTTAGTGTTAACATTTTTGGTGCTTTCACTGAGAATTGAACTCAGGAGTATTATCATCATTTCTCCATGAAAGTTTGTTGAAGTAACCTCTCTGAAGACTAGAAGTTTATCTGAAATCATGGCTCCGGGGAGAAGGAGTAGATCTGGAAATGTTCAAGAGGGAACCTCCGCTTCCCCAGTACCTAATCAAGCCACTCCACCTGTTGGGGTTACAAAAGCGGAGTTGGATGCTGTAATCTTCGGGCTGAACCAGTAGATAAATGCCCAAAGTGCACAATTGGAAGCTCAGAACGCCCAAAATGCCCTAATTTTGAATAAGTTGAATGACTTGCTTGGGGTAAACCGTCAACCAACGGGTAATGAAAGGAACTTTGCTGGCAACATTCATGAGGATGAAGAAAGAAACATTCCTGAGAGGGCTGCTAGCCCCTTTGAGCGGACATTTCCTGAAATTGGTGGATCTAAAGCTCGAAATGATGAGGGATATCTTTCTGAAATGGTTCGACAAATCATGAAGGAAAGCTTGCAAAGCAATGAAGATGAGAAGGAATGGGGTTTCGCTCAAAGTAAAACCCCGTTTACCGAAAGAATCTTAAAGGCTGAGTTCCCAAGGAAGTTCGTCCCTCCAACTATCCCAGCTTACAAAGGAGCAAGTGATCCGAACGAATTCTTGTATAAGTATGATTGGCACATGACAGGTGCCAGAGCTTCTGATGAAATAAAGTGCCGATATTTTCCTGTATATTTGGAAGGTGTAGCTCTGCTTTGGTTTACCAAGTTGCCAATCCGGTCTATAGATCAGTTTTCTGACTTAACCCGGAAATTCAAGAAGCAGTTCAGACTATACGCTTCAAAAGCCAAAGATATTATGTCGTTGTCAAGTTTAGAGCAGAATCCAGGTGAAACTATCAGATCTTTCTTGAATCACTTTAATATAGCGCTGGCCGAGGTAGACAATGCAGAACCACGGATGATCTTGACCTATCTGATGAGGGCCATCGACAAGTCGAGCGAATTTGGAAAATGGCTTAACATGAAGGAACCAAATTCCCTTGAAAAATTCTACAAGAAAGCAGATGAGTTCATACGCCTGGAAAGCCGTCCTGTACCGGTAAACGCAGCATTGGAAAAAGATGAAGATAACGTTGATGCCCCACGCAAGAATGAATCTGTAGGACAGAAAAGGGAAAATAATGATGGGAAGAGACAGAAAAATCTAAAGAAGCCTCGTTCCTTCAAGCCATCGGAATATACCCCTTTATCAGATACGCCGGAGCGTATTTTCCTTGCCACTAAAGATTCTGTTGATTATCCTAAACCTCCCGTTCTGAGAATCGGGAAAAAAGCTGTACAAAGCGGAAAGTTTTGCTGCTTCCATAATCAACCCGGTCATGATACCGATGAATGCCGCCAATTGAAAATTTTGATTGAAGAATTGATAAGGGAAAACAAGCTACAACAATTTGTGGAAAAGAATAGCAGCAATCCCGCTTCGACTAGTCAGGGGCAACGAGCTCCTGCTCATCAACCCAGGACAGGTGAAAAGAATGCAGGGCATGAATCCGGAAGGCCTGTTATCAATGTCATTACGGGAGGACCTCACCCAGCAGGCAGGAGCTGGGGTGAGATGGAAAGGTATACCCGAGCTTTGAAGTATGTACCGACCGAGGAAGACGTATTTGTTTTGGAAGGTGCTATGCCCCTGAAGCAACAAAGAACTTTCAATGATGATATTGTGCTCAGAGCCAGGGATTCCGCAGGTATTGAAGCTCCTACCTTGGATCCCTTAGTCATCTCGGCTGATATCGGGCCAGCTATTGTCAGAAGAGTTCTCATTGATTGTGGCGCATCCTGCAATATCCTCTTCAAGAAAACATTCGACCAAATGAAGATCCCTATGGCTGATGTGCAAGCATCATCGTAGAAAATCGCTGGCTTCACTGGGGAGCCAAAACAGCCGATAGGAACCGTTGATTTGTTTGTGGAACTTGGAGAAGGAGAAAGAAAAGTGGTCCGCAAGCAAACTTTTGTGATTGTCGACGAATTTTCTTCTTATAATGCTTTCCTTGGCCGTCCAACTCTCGCAGCATTCAAAGCTGTTCTGGCCCCATGGTGCCTCACCATTAAATTTCCCACAAATAATGGAGTGGGAGTTATAAAAGGGGATCAAAAGGCTGGGCGGGAGTGTTATCTGACAGAGCTACGAGAAACAAGGAAAAGAGAAATGGGAAAGGATGCGGCAGCCCCAGTCCGCATCAAAGAACCAGCCTTGTAGCAATTACAGGGCGGACCCTGCACTGGCGAGCACAGCGGAGCACGGAAAGATATGGATCCTAGAAAAGTCAGTGCAGGGGAGAATAGAGTGGTACCAGTGGAAACGACAATACCAGTACCTGTTGACCCAAAGGACCCAAACAAGGTGTTGAATGTGGGTTCACAACTTAATGTGTCAATTCAGAATATCCTAATATCTTTTTTAAAGGCAAATTTGGATGTTTTTGCTTGGACTCATGCCGATATGTGCGGAATATCCCCAGAAGTTGCAGTACACGCTCTGAATATTGATCCAAAATTTACACCTGTGAAGCAGAAAAGGAGAATTCAAGGTCCAGAAAGGTCAGCAGCGTTAAAAGAAGAGGTTGATCGGCTCATGGAGAATAACTTTATCAAAGAATCTACCTATCCGAATTGGGTTTCAAATCCAGTGCTGGTTAAGAAATCCAACGGAAAATGGAGAGTGTGCATCGATTTTTCAGATCTAAACAAGGCCTGCCCCAAAGACTGCTTCCCATTACCCAGGATCGATCAACTGGTAGACGGAACAGCGGGACACGAATTGTTATCTTTTATGGAAGCCTACTCTGGATATAACCAGATCATGATGCATGAGCCAGATCAGGAGGACACGAGCTTTATCACCGACGTTGGTCTTTACTGCTACAGAGTTATGCCCTTCGGGCTGAAGAATGCAGGGGCAACGTACCAAAGACTTGTTAATGCTATGTTCAAACCGCAATTGGGCAAGACTATGGAAGTCTACGTCGATGACATGTTAGTAAAGTCTAAGAAAGCAGTGGATCACATATAACACTTAGCAGACATGTTCACAGTCCTCCGAAAATACGGAATGAAGCTCAACCCTTTAAAATGTTCATTTGGAGTGGAATCCGGAAAGTTTTTAGGTTTCATCGTGAGCGCTAGGGGCATTGAGGCTAGTCCAGCTCAAATTACCGCCTTAAAGGAAGTCAAAGCTCCTAGAACGAAGAGGGAATTGCAAAGTCTCAATGGAAAAGTCGCCGCCTTGAGTCGGTTCATTTCCAAAGCCACAGATAAATGCATCCCATTCTTTGACGCCCTAAAGAAAGAAAAGAAAAACTTCGATTGGACTCCTGAATACCAAAAACCCTTCGATGAATTGATTCGCCATATGGAAACGCCTCCAATACTTTCTAGGCCTAGTGATGGCGAGGATCTTCTTATATACTTGGCAGTATCATCTCATGCTTTAAGTGCAGCTCTGATACGAGAAGACAAGAGGATTCAACATCCAGTTTACTATATCAGCAAATGACTCACTGGGGCAGAGATGAATTACTCTAAGTTGGAAAAACTCACCTATTGCCTACTGATTGCATCCAGGAAGTTGAGGCAATATTTCCAAGCTCATCCTATCAGAGTCCTCACCGATCAACCTTTAAAGCAAGTCCTGTTTCGCCCTGAGACTTCGGGTCGTCTTCTAAAGTGGAATATTGAACTCAGTCAATATGACATCACTTATCATCCCCGAAAAGCAATCAACGGACAAGCTTTAGCGGATTTCATCGCAGAATTCACAGATAAAGGTAACAGTGAGGACGAAACGATCGACGATTCCCCAATCCAATGGAAGTTATATGTCGATGGTGCGAGAAACGACTATTGTTCTGGAGCCGGAGTTGTACTTGAGTCCCCTGAAGGTCGATCATTATGCTATGCACTAAGATTGGAATTTCCTTCAACAAACAATGAAGCAGAATACGAAGCCCTTATCGCTGGCTTAAGGATTGCTAAAGAACTAAACATCCAAGCGTTACAGATCTTCAGTGATTCTCAGCTTATTGTGTGCCAAGTCAAAAAGGAATTCCAAGCGAAAGGGGGGAATCTGCCCGCCTACTTGTCAAAGGCTTGGGAACTCCTGGGTGATTTCGATCATTACATGATAAGTCATATTCCTCGAGAAGAAAACATGAAAGCAGATTCTCTCGCAAAGTACTCTAGCACAGGCGAAGCTCAATTTCTGGGGTTAACTCCAGTGGAGGTCCTGTCGACTCCGAGCATTGATGAGATGGATATTGATTGGATCGTGAGCGTGTCTCAAGAGCAAGAATCATGGATGACTCCAATAACAGAATATCTGCTCAATGGCTCTTTACCGGAAGGTTCAAAAGAACGAAAGAAGCTACTGAGGAAAGCCTCTCGCTATATAGTCCAGGATGGCCGGTTATACAGACGGGGATTCTCAATGCCGTTACTTCGATGTGTATCCAGGGAAGAGTCCAAAACAATCCTAGCTGAGGTGCATGGGGGAGAATGTGGTGATCATTTAGGTGGTCAAACCTTAGCGAAAAATATTCTCCGATACGGATATTTTTGGTCAGAAATCAATCGAGATGCAGCAGACTATTCCCGAAAATGTGACAGATGCCAAAGATTCGCCAAAATTCCTAGAGCTCCTTCCACTGAACTCACACAGATGGTCAGTCCATGGCCGTTTGCAATATGGGGGATAGACCTTGTAGGGCCGTTACCAACTGCCAAATCTGGAATTAAATATGCCATTGTTGCTGTAGATTATTTTACTAAGTGGGAAGAAGCTGAACCACTGGCTACTATCACCTCAAAAAAGATGATAAGTTTTGTGACTAAAAGTATCATTTGCAGATATGGTGTGCCTCAAAAAATAATTACAGACAATGGTACTCAGTTCGAAAGTGAAGAATTCCAAGATTTTTGCAAACGATTCAAAATCCAAAAAAGCTTCTCAGCGGTAGCTCATCCGCAGGCAAACGGGCAGGTGGAAGCAGTAAATAAAATTATCAAGTCAACCATCAAGAAGCAGCTTGAAAAAGCGAAAGGTGGTTGGGTCGATAAGCTTCCACTAGCACTATGGGCATACAGAACTACCCACAAAACTGCGACTGGGCATACTCCGTTTTCATTGGCATACGGATCAGAGGCAATGATTCCGGTAGAAACAGAGGTCCCTTCACATAGAAGAATCCATTTCAATCAAGCGGAGAATGAAAAACTACAGCTTAAGGCACTAGATCTCCTTGGTGAAAAAAGAGAAGAGGCTGAGCTCAGAATCGCATCTCATCAGCAAAGGATAGCCAGACATTTCAATTCCAAAGTTCTCCAACGCAGCTTTGAAATTGGAGATCTAGTCCTAAATAGAATTATGACAGCGACGGGTGTGTTTGGGCCAAATTGGGAAGGACCATATGTCATAGGTCAGAAGCTTCTTGATGGCACATTCAAACTCACTACTGTCGAAGGAGATCAAATTCCAAGAGCTTGGAACAGCAATCACTTGCATCCATACTTTACTTGATAGCTTTGTTGAAATATTATAAAAAGAATTATGAATGTATGATTCCTGTAATTGAAAGCAATTGTAAAACCGATGCAAGTGAATAATGAAAGACTATAAAGTGGATGTAGGCCCAAATTCTTGGTCGAACCACTATAAATCTTGTGTTCCTTATTATTATTACATGTTTGCTTTATTTTCGATATAAAAAGTACATTAAATGTATTACTGAAATGTCGATTTAAATTTTTGCAGGCAACAAAAACAAAACTTGCACATTACAAGACCAAGTGATTCTTGTTATCATTCAACAAACAAATTCCAAGTCACAAAATTCCCGAGCTTAAATCCTAGATAAGAAGAGCTTCAATTGAACGGTCAATGATTTCGCCGAAAACGGGCTTTAGCTAATAAATTGAGAAGTTTGAACAAACAAACATCCGATTAAGAAGCTTATGTCCGTTCTCGTGAACTGGCCTAGCAAGGAAGTACACTTCTTTGGATTAAACAAATTACTTGTAAGAGAAGGGAGTGCAAGCTTAAAAAAAATATATAGAGGATCACTGAAAAAGCATAAGCAAGTGGACAAGGAACAACTAAAGCCCTCTTCGGAGGCACAAGTCCTCCTCGGAGGCACAACTCTTCGGAGGATAAAGACCTCTAACGAAGCATATGCCGCAAAAAAGAAAGTTCTCTACTCAACCAAAAAAGATTGGAGGAGTCATGACCCTCCAACCATGAGAGAGTAACTTCCAGGCAATTTTCGGAGGCCCATTTCACCAGGAGTTGAAGTGTTACAACCGCTCTTCGGAATTTCACTTCACCAGAGTTGAAATGTAAAACAAAATAAAAGCCCTCTTCGGAGGCCCATTTCACCAGGAGTTGAAGTGTTACAACCGCTCTTCGGAGTTTCACTTCACCGGAGTTGAAATGTAAAACAAAATAAAAGCCCTCTTCGGAGGCCCATTTCACCAGGAGTTGAAGTGTTACAACCGCTCTTCGGAATTTCACTTCACCAGAGTTGAAATGTAAAACAAAATAAAAGCCCTCTTCGGAGGCCCATTTCACCAGGATTTGAAGTGTTACAACCGCTCTTCGGAATTTCACTTCACCAGAGTTGAAATGTGAAACAAAATAAAAGCCCTCTTCGGAGGCCCATTTCGCCAAGAGTTGAAGTGTAACAACCGCTCTTCGGAGTTTCACTTCACCGGAGATGAAATGCAAAAAAAGAAAAAAGAAAAAAAGAGAGCCTCTCCGAAGGGGCAGAAACAGAAAGACCTCTTCCCAGAGGCACAATAAGACAGAAAGACCTCTTCCCAGAGGCAGAAATGAAAAGACCTCCTCCCGGAGGCACAATCAAGCAGAAAAGACCTCTTCGGAGGCACACGTTTCACCAAGATTGAAGTAAAACTTCCAAGTGTTGAAACGTGAAAAAGTTTTCCTCAGAGGTGCAACTTTTCAAAGAAACAAAAATCAAGAAGCCCTTTACTGTGGCAAGTAAAAAAAAAATCCTCATTAAGAGCATACTTTAACTTTCAAAGGAAGAGTGAATTACTTGTTCTAGAAAATTCTCTTCCTCAAAAAAAAAGTTGAAGTACTTTACAAATACCCGCTTTACCACATAGAAGATTTCATTCAATAAAATGTGTATATGCACAAAATAAAGAGTGATATCTTCGAAAGTTGAAGCGAAGAAATTTATTTGTGTTCTATTTTTTAATGAAATCATATTCCTCCAAATGTGGAATAATTATTCTCTAAAAAATAAAAGCACAAGTTCCTCATAAAATAAAATATTACAATGGGCTTATGGTAAAGGGGCAGCATGGCGTAACTACATCGGTAAAATTGCGCTCGAACATTATATACCACAAGCTCACTGCAATATCGTACAAAGAAACTTGTACAAAAATAAATAGTAAATGCATTCTCAGATATAGACAGAAGTTTATACAAAGAAAAAGAATCATTTTATTCAACACTATTTTATATACAGGTACATGTTCCAACAAAAGAAAAGCGTGGGGCCGGTGCCCGCACAATTTCTGGTCATTGCATGCAAAAAAAGGCAAAAAAGCGATATGAAAGCCACAAAACCAGAGCCATCATTACTTCTTCCGCCCACCTTTTGAGCCCGCACCTGGCCGAATGACCAACTTTTTAGGTCGGCTTGTAAGGGTAGGGGATGAAGGAGAAAGGGGCTCGATCGGACTTTCTTCCGTCTCTTCTCCGCTAGTTAAAGATTCCTTCTTATTCTTCTTCTTGGAAACTCCCTGCTTCCCTCTCTTCTTGGAGGAAGGCCTACTCCCTGGAGAAAGAAGTTTGGATAACGGTTCAGCGTCGGAGCCAGTGGGTTCTGGCGTCCTCTCGCTTCCTTCAGTTTCTTCTCCTTTCGGATCTTGAGAAGCAACGGGATCATCTAAGCCATGAAGGGCTTCTATTTGCTCTTCCTGTGACCCGGGTTGCGTGGCAGAAGGAGGAGTGACCTTAGGAGGCGGAGAAGGAATAATTGGAGGAGGAGAAGCCTGAACAATGCCCGACGTTTTCTCTGCAGAAGGAAAAAAGTTTAAGTCAGCAAAAAGCGGAGATAAAGGTTCGCTGAGATTCAAGAAGTAGTCAAAAAGCCCATCAAGTTCATAAGAAACAGATGAGCAGTCTACTTGGGCAAGATTGTCAGTAGGGTTACCTGTAGAAGTCGGTTCCCTGATGTCAACTTCGTAAGCCTGTGCCTCGGCACTCTCGCCGCCCTCATCTCCACCTTGTATGCTCGTAATATCAGTGGTGACTTTAGTAGGAGATGGGGAATGAGAACTAGAACCGATAATGTCAATTTCGGCTGAAGGAGAAGGTTGAATAGGAGTAGTTGAGGTGATTTTTCCTGAATATTCTCCTACAGCTGTTTCGGCCCTTAATCTTGCAAGCTGTTTTCTCCCCTTGGCAAGAGCGGCACGAGCATCATCATCAAGATAATGCTCTTCAAGAGCTGACTCAGCGTAGCCAGCACCTTTACCACCGAGCATATCGAGTGCTGCCCCCCAAACTTCAGCTAGTGTAATTTCATACTTAGGGCCTAGAAAGGCAAGGCTACCACGTCCCAAGATGCTATGCAGATAGAAATCAAATAATGTTGAGCTGATGTTGGCACTCGTTGCCTCGTGAGATTCTTCAGCTGCAATTTTGCCGGCAACGGCCTCATCACGCTCCATTTCAACTTTAGAAAGTTGTAGCTTAAGCATTTGGATCTCCGCCTCTTAGGAGTTATTCTTCTTCCGAAGCTCTTCAATGTCAGTGACATAGCCCTCGCTAATTCTTTTCTGTACTTCGAGCCTGTCTTCGGCATCCCTTTGGCCGGCATGGGCATCTCTCACTTGTTTGAGGAGCACTTCTTCTTTTTGAGAATAAGAAGTAGAGGAAGCAGCAAGCTCTTGTTTCAGTTCTTCAACTTTTGCTTCAAGCTCCTCATTGTAAGAAGCAATGCTTCTCATCTCGGTGTCATGTTGCTCGAGCACCTTTTGCCATTCGGCTTTATCATTTTCCATGGTGAGCATGGCCTCTATGTTTGCACGATTAACCCTCTGAAGCTCGTCCACAAGTTTCTTCCAGTTTGACATCCTCTCAATATCAAGCTTAACGGCGTCAAGGTTTCGTAACATGGCAGACTTGTCAATGGGGACCAAGTCAAGGTCAAACCTTACTCCCTTCAGACACCACTGAGGAAATCGACTTTGCAAAGTGGCAGGACCCGGTCCAACTTGGAATTTGGGTCTGCTAATTATAGTTTGGATGTCTGACTTCCCGAGAGCGGGAGAGCCGGAAGGAATATCAAGCGAGGCAGGAGCGGTAACCTTTTCAGGAGTTGTAGTGGTGTGCTTCTCACCATGTCGGGCTCGCTTGCTCGAATCTTCAACCACATGACCTTTTCCTCTGTCATCATGGGTTTTTCTTTTATGGGAGTCGTCACCTCTCTGTGAAGAATCGTGGCGCTCTTCCCTCTCTCTTCTTTCGTAGTGCTCCTCTTGAGCCCTCTTCTCTTGAGCCTTTCGGGCGGCTCTTTCTTCATCAGATTCTCTGTAAGAGGGGAGGTAACGCCTATAATCATATTGGCTATGCCTCCCGTAGCGCTGGAAATCGTCGTAGTATGAGCTGCTGCGCCCCATTGGAGAATCTAAAATAAAAAAAGATAAGTTTTAGAGGTCTTCAAAGTACAAAAAGTGAGAAACATAAAAGTTCCGAAAAGAAATTCTAAGTGTGTGTGGCGTGCAAACTACGCGCATCAAACTACGAACCACTCTTTAATTGAGGAATGGTCGTGGGTGTAATAGTCAGGGTCAACTCCTGAGTTGACGGAGTCTGCTGTAGGACAGAAGTTGCTTCAACTACTGAAGAAGAAACCCCAATCTTTAAAGATTTCCTGCGAGGTGGCAAAGAGGTCGCTCAGCCCTTCGAAAGTATCATCCCTGCTCTGCTTGGCAAGGCTAGTTTTCTCGGCTTCTTCGTCGGATTTCTGTGAACGTCGGGGAGATCCCTGAGGCTCCTCTTCCTCAATAACCGGGGCAAGTTCGTCAGATGGCCCCGCAACATCAACAGAAGTGGAACATTTCACTAGCAAAGCCTCGGGAGCAGGTCCTTTTGGTTTGGATGTATCTGTAGAAGCTGGGGCATCCAATGCTCTAGCCGGGGAGTCTGGGATTTCATGAGGGTGTGTACAACGAGAAGTATGCAAAAGCCCGTATTGGTGCAATAATTCATCCCCCAACAAAAACTTAATTCTTCTCTCTTCTACAGCCACGGCACTCAATCTATCAAAAGTCTGCTTATGAACCGGATCTCTAGAGGCAATAGGAAGTGCTGAAAAGAGCAAAGAATGAAATTAGAAATTGGTAATTCGGATCTCGAGAAAGTTTAAAAATGGAGACAAGTAATCTTACTTCCTACTCTCCAATCGGCATAAAACCCTGGGGGGCAGCGAGCAAAGAAAAATTGGTTCAGAAATCCATGAATGCATTCGGTAAGGTCGGAAATAAGTTTACGGTTTCTAGCACTCCTCACAATTATAAGGGGAGGATGATCTCTACTCTTTGCAAACGAGCATAAATAACGGATTTCTTCGAAACTTGGTAAGCGATCAAAAGTTGTTCTGAACAAAACGCACAACCCCATCAAGATGGCATTACCATTAGGATGAAGTTGGGACGGAGAGATTGACAACCGAAGGAGAAGAATTCAGATAAAGTCATTAAAAGGAGGGATCGCTCCGCTTAAACACATTTGACGATTGATTGCAATAAAGCCACGGGGAGGATTGTCGGCAGTATCACTTGGCCCAGGGAGCAGGACATCACTCTCAGTAAAACCAAATTGAGTGCGCAGCTGAGTAAATGCTCTCGGGGTTAGAATGGTTGGAGTTCTCTCTGGAGGGTTCTCTATAGGTAAAGCTACCGGAAAAGTTTCTTCCTCTTGAGCTGCCATTTCTTCTTGATGAAAGTCATTCTACATAAATAACTGGATATTCAAACATCAAGGTGCACGTTTCCTAAAATGTGTGAGGTGTTGTGTAAAATTAACAAAGCAATAAACAAATATAACTGGAATGAAAACTAGCAAGCATTTGTTAGTTATGAAACCCAGGGACTATTGTTTTAAGCTTAAATATGCAAGTATAATGTTGATGCAGACAAATCAGTTCAGATTGTTATTTTGCATCGATGTTTAACTTTAGTTGATTAATTCACAAACATTTCATGCAATATATTTAAGTTGTTTGTTTCATCTCGACTAATCTGTCATTTGATGTAGGCAGTCAATGGCAGTATTCTCGCCTTGGTTTCTTTGTTTGTTATTTTCAGCATGTTGGCAGCTTATAAGTTAATACAATCTATGAAATAATACAATGAGATTCAAAAAATTTAAAGTTGGGGCAGTTCAAAATTTAGGCGACTTAGTTTGGCAGTTCGAGTCAGAAACTCAAAGTGGGTCTATGCTCTTAAAATGTCAACACGCCCAAAGCTTAAGTGTTAACTCGGCTATGATTCAAAAAAGTGGTGTGAAATTCCTCAAAGGGTCAACTCGGCTGCGGTTTAATGGTTGGATCAGCAGAAGTTGGCAATTTTCTCCCAAGGGTTAACTCGGCCATGACTTAAAGTTTAGGCTATTTCACTTAAGAGCCAGGTCGGCCAAAGGCTAGTTCACCCAACTTCACTGACTCGTTCCCGAATCAACATCCCACGGCAATCAACCCGCTAACCCTATAACCGTTCCATCAACCACAACCTTCATTTCATTTAAGCTATTGGATCGTCCCATCAATTAGTTCGAAACCGCCGCAAATTCAACGACTTGCAACCCTAGCACGAATCAAATTCAACTAGCCTGAATCATCTTCATCATCGGTCAGTTAAAATCGAACCAAGCAACCTAAACTCCATCAGCCATGGGTGCAATAGAAATCATGATGAAGCATTATGCGAAGTGGCGGTTTAAGTGTGAGTGATGGGGTTCGTGGACCAACAATAACCTATGATTGAAGAAGATTCACTTACGCAACAATTATCAGTGGTTGATGGAGCAAAATCGCCTTTTTGAAGCTTGGGGAAGTTTTTAATGGCGGGATCGAGAGAGCAGGTAATGAGAAAGAAGAAGGGGATGTGATTTATACCTTGCAGTGAAGGGATCTGGAGCGGCACATGCGACTTAACTATTAGCTCGCGTACGACCTACCAACTTAGAGAACGGGCGGGTTAAAGGACATCAAAGCACACGACCTAACTGTTAGGCGCGTACTTCGAGGGGCAAATGTTAACCCCGCCTCGGCCGTGGCTCACCGATCAAGAATAATGAGCGAGCTAATGTTCTGCCGATTTAACATTTTTAGACCGACCTAAGGCTACAAGGGGAGACCGACCTAAGGCTACAAGGGGAGACCGACCTAAGGCTTCAAAGGGAGACCGACCTAAGGCTTCAAAGGGAGACCGACCTAAGACCTAAGAGAGGTGCCGATCTAACACTTTAACAAGGTCGCCGACTTAACCACCTTAATAAGGTTACCGACCTAACAGGTTCGAGGGGCATGCCGACCTAAAGCTTTAACATGGATGCCGATTTAACGCCTTGACAAGGTTACCGACCTAAAATGCAGCCAACCTATGACCAATGTTAGGCCGGACATGAATTGAGCAAAGGAAGTCAATGCCACTGCAGGGCACAGTGATCTCTTAGCTCGTACACGACCTTGGACTCATCAGTTGGGTCGCGACTTATGACTTACCAGACTAACTCGGCCGCGACCTAAAAGCCACTGAATGAAGAACCCAATGTCGTGTTACTAAGAAGGGGAGGAGTTAGCTCGGAGGCGACTTGGGACTTGAACGAAAATGCCTCTGTGAAGCCCGGGCTCGCTTTAAACCGGTTGCAACTAGTTAAGTCGTCCACGACCCAACTTAAGTCGGTCACGACTTGCGGCCTAAGGGAAAAATTTGCCTATAAATACATGACCATATCCAACATTCGAGGGACTTTTTGGCCAATCATTCAAGCGCCAATACTCTGCTGAATTCTCAACTCACCCGACACTTCAAGTTCGAAAGACATCTCAACTAACTTCAAGGGAAAATCTAACGCAATCTACATGGATTCGAAGAATTCTTCTCTACCAAAGTTCTAGTTGTTTGTCTCGTCATAATTGTAATTGAAGATTGTTGTAAAGTTGTAATCGGTTTAGCAATAAAGAAAATTAAAGTGGACGTAGGCTTGCCTTGAGCCGAACCACTATAAAATCGTTGTTATTCACTGCTTTTTCTGTGACTTTCTGCTTATACTCTGTTCCCGAATCATCGGGTGGTGCTTTCACAACTACACTTCATACACCGGGGTGTTAGCGTTCAAATTTTAGCGTTAACACCCATCAAAATGGCGTAGCCATTAGGATGAAGTTGGAATGGAGAGATTGTCAACCGAAGGAGAAGGGTTCGGAGGAAGTCGTTAAAAGGAGGAATCGCCCCACTTAAGCACATTTGACGATTGACTGCAACAAAACCATGAGGAGGACTGTCGGCAGTATCATTTAGTCCGGGTAGTAGAGCATCATTTTCAGCAAAGCCAAACTGAGTGCGTAGCTGAATAAACGCTCTCGGAGTTAAGATAGTCGAAGTTCTCTCTAGAGGGTTCTCTACGGGAATAGCTATCGAAAAGGTCTCTTCAGCTTGAGCTACCCCTTCTTCTTCTAGATGGGAAGTCATTCTACACAAACAACTGGATATTCAAAAATGAAGGTGCACGTTTCCTAAAGTGTGTTGAGTGTTGTGTAAAATCAATCAAGCAATAAGCAAATGTAACTGGAGTAAAAACTAGCAAGTATTTGTCAGTTATAAAGTCCAGGGTTCATTGTTTTAATATGCGAGTGTAATGTTGATGCAAACAAATCAGTTCAAGTTAGCGATGCTTTGCATTAATACTTCACTTTAGTTGATTGGTTCACAGCATTTCATACAGTGTATTTCAGTTGATTATTTTATGTCGACTAATCTGTCATTTGATGTGGGCAGTCAATGGAAGTATATTCGCCTTGGTTTTTTGTGATTTTTGTTTTCAGCAGGTTGTTATCCTATAAGTTAATGTGGTCTGTGAAATAAAGCAACAAAGTTAAAACAATCTAGGATTTAAGCAGTTCAGTACAGAAGTAAGGAGGAAGGCTCTGGCTCAAAAGTGGTGTGAAATTCCCCAAGGGTTAACTCGGCCTCGGTTTAAGGGATAACTCGGCCACGGTTTAAGGGTTAACTTGGCCATGGTTTAAGGGTTAACTCGGACACGGTTTAAGGGTTACTTGGCTACGGTTTAAGGGTTAACTCGGCCACGGTTTAAGGGTTAGCTCGGCCACAGTTTAAGGGTTAGATCGGCAGAAGAATAGGTTGGCAGAAGTGCTAGCTCGGCCCCAGTTTAAGGGTTAGATCGGCAGAAGAATAGGTCGGCAGATGTGCTAGATCGGCCATAGTTTAAGGGTCAAGTTGGAAGAGGATTAGGTCGGCCAGAGGTTAAGCCACCCAAATTCACTGGGTCGCGTCCAAGGCAGTATCTCACTCAACCCGATAACCCGTTAACTTCCAGTAACAACAGAATCCACCAAATTCTCAAGAAAAACCCAAAAAACTGATCCAAATCACCACAAAGCTACCATAAACCTAGCAAAATGCTATAATCCTATGAATTGCGATGATGACATTGCCAATAACGATTGAAATCAATCACAACTCAACTCGAGAGCCATGCAAGCCGTGCAAAGGAGATTTGGGGACAGAAGGTAGAGGTTTGTGTTCCAATAATAGTCGCGATTGAATAAGGGACCAAATTCACTTACGTGGGATAATAGTAAGTTGGATTGTTTGTCCATTAACTTGGATTCGCCTTTGGGAACTCAAAAAGTCTCTAATGGTAGAAAAGGATGTGGGAGCAGTTGATGAGGAGGAAGAAAACGAGCTAACGCTTATATAGGGTAGAAGCAAGAAGATGTGTAGATTAAGCCATCTCTCGCCCGCGACCTAGTAAAGTTTGGTCGAAGCACACGACCTACGACCTAGGCGTGTACTTCGAGGGGAAAGTGTTATTTCCTCTTTTCTAGCGACCTAAAGATGGACGACCTAACACTTTAACAGGCTAAGAAGAATGCCGACTTAAGGCCTAAGGGTTATGCCGACCTAATACTTCAACAAGTATGCCGACTTAAGGCCTAAGGGGTATGCTGACCTAATACTTCAACAAGGTTACCGACCTCACAGGCTTGAGAGGGTTGCCGACCTAAGGCCTAAGAGGGATACCGACTTAAGGCTGAACAGTTACCGACCTAATGCTTTAACAAGAACGCCGACTCAACTACCTAAGATAGCTACCGATCTAAGACAGCTACCGAACTAAGTCACAACTGACCTATGATCTACGTTAAGTCGTTCACGACCCAAGCAAATGAAGACAAGTTCAATGCAGCTACTTTACGCAGTGGCCTCTTAACTCGTGCACGATCCAGGACTTATCAGTCAAGCCATGACTTGCGACTTGCCAGCTAACTCGTTCACGACTCACGACCAAGCTTGAGTCGTCCACGACCTAAAGCTACTAAATGTAATCCCGATGCCGTATTACTGATACAAGGTTGTGTTGACTCGGAGGCGACCTAGGACTTATGCAAGGGAACCTTTGTGAAACCGTGGAAGGGCCGAAATGAATCGGCTACGACCTACCTTAGACCGGCCACAACTTACCTTACACCGGTCATGACTTACGACATAAGAGGAGAATTTTCCTATAAATACCAACCTACCTCAAGCATGAAGGGGACTTTTTGGGGGGCCAATCTCTTTAAGCCCCGATACTTTGCTGAATTCTCGACTCACTCGACACTTCAAGTACGAAAGGCATTTCAACTAACTTCGGGAGAAAATCTAACGCAATCTACATGGATTCAAAGAATTCTTCTGCATCAAAGTTCTAGTTGTTTGTCTCATCAGAATTGTAATTGTTGCAAAGTTGTAATCGATTCAGTAATAAAGAGATTTAAAGTGGACGTAGGCTTACCCTAAGCCGAACCACTATAAAAACTGTTGTTTTTTCTGCTTTCTCTGTGATTTCTCTACTTTTTTTTAGTTCCCGTGTTCACGGGTGGTGATTTCGCTCAACTTCAATCTACGCCGGGGTGTTAGCGTCAGATTTTTACGTTAACAATTGTGATATTCTGTGATATGAATTGCCTTGGATTAAACCGTGATAAATGTGAGTAATTTATCTGTGATGAATTTCTATGTGAATATAATATTCTGAAATTTAAATGAAATTTTCGTTTGACTTAAATAACTTGGCTTAAAGGATGGCGTTGGATTCGAAGAGATCAGGGTCAAATATCAGCGATATCCAGAACCACTTCGATTAGTAATCTATAATTCTTTATAGATTTGATTTGTAAAAATCAAATAGGCTGGAATGGATTAAATTAAGTAAACTGGAACTATGATATCCCAGAAATTTCAAGTAATTTAAAAAGAGTAAAAATCTCCTTTATAAATTATTAAAAAATGGTAAAATTGTTATTTTTAAGCAATAATAATAATGTGTTGTTTTATATAAATAGATTTTAAGTATAATTATTATTTAAAAATCGAATTTGTGTTTGTTTAAAAAAAATATTTGAGTTGAATTTAAATTGAATTTTTAATTGAATTTGAATTTGGATTAGAATATTGAAATTCAAAAGATAGATATATATCTTAAATATATTTTGGATTTGAAATTATATTATATATGATTTTGTTTAGAATATAGTTGTCTTATATTATTTTCTTTTAAAGGATTTTAATTTATATAAATTAAGATATGTATTTATTAGTTAGGAAATTTATTATAAAAGCTTTATAACCATTTAAAAACTAATTTACTCATCCATAATTACAAGTGTTGATGTATAAGTCTTTTAAATAACATGTGTTAGATGATTAAGTAGGGTAAAAGACAAGTGTCACTTTTATTTTTATTTTCTTTTATTTTTAGTAAAACCTAATTTAACTTATATAAACTTATACCTTTTCTCTCCATTTCCTTTTTCCTATCTTCGTATTCTAAAAGCAACAAAACCTGTAACAAATTTCGGTAAAAACAAATCAAACGAGAAACTTTTTCTCAAACTCAAAAATCAGTAACAAAGCAAGAAGGCAATCTTTCTCAATTCAAAAAGCAAGCTTTTCAAATCCAAGATCAACAAGATCAGTAGGAAAATCAGTTCAACTCAGATCAATTCCGGTTTCAAATATAAACCAAGCTTTCAAGTGTTCAAATTCAAAACTTCTCTGCTCGTATTTGTCTGTTGAGTAAGCTTAAAACCATAAATTAGTTTTAAATCTGATGTATGTGCAATGTCTGATGTAAATCTTGTGATGCATGTTTTAATCTATGTATACATGCTTGTTAAAATCAAAAAAACATGTCTATATGAATGTATATTGGTATGCATGATTGTGATATGCTCTGTTTATTTTCTAACAGACTCAATATTGAACCAAAAAAAATAAATTTCTCATCATGCAACCTCTATTAGATTGTAGTATTCAAACAACTATTGTTTGTTTAAACATAACTATGGTTTCAAAACTTTAGTTATATGAAATAAGTTTGTAATTTCCCTGGAAAATGAAAGAACAGTGGAAATTTAAGATTATGTTAAAAAAATCAAACCCAATAATTTGTAAATTCAAGTATATAATCTGAATCCCCTTTGCAAATTAGGATTTTCAAAACAAAAATCTTGATTTTTAGTTGAGTATTGAAGGTGTAGTTCGATGATGATCAGAATTTAGTTTGTGGGTTATTTTCGACGATCGAGGAACCTTTGGTTTGTTAGGTTTTTGTCAGAGCTTACTTGGCGATTGGCGATGTCAGGAAAAAATGGTGGAAGTGTTGATAGATTGTCGTGGCATCGGCGGTCGATAGGGCAAGGGTTTAAAAACCCAAGAAATGGTCGAGGTTGGAAATGTTGTTGATGCGGTGTCTCTGGGTGATCGAGTTTCACCTGGGCTTGGGAGATTGTAACATGGAGGCTAGCGAAGGTGTGGCCGGAGTTCCAGGGATTCCAATCATCGGTGTGGCCTTGTCGAAGCTGGATTCAGGTGATGTCTGGTTTCCAGGTTTGCCTGAAGAAGCTCGAATTCGATTTGGGCTTCGTGGTGATGAATCGATGGTCGGAATCGATCCTAGGGTTCATTGTCGGCGTATGGAAGGTATTGGAGAGGATGCGGCTGCGTCGATCGTTGGTGCATGTGCATGACGACGTGTGCGTGTCAGTGTTTGTGTGCAAGGTTGTTGCCTCGGGTCGAAGCACGGGAAGATGAAGTTGGGCTTGAGTTTATTCCCGTGTTCGCAGGTGTGTTTTATTATCGGCTCAGTTTTAAAATTTTAAACTAAGTTTTTCTTAAAAGAAAAAAAAAGAAGATGAAGAAGAACTCAAGGCCACTCTCAAATAAAGACCGGGTTTAACCTGAAGTAGGAGATAAGCAAGTTTTTAATCATGTCTTAAAAAGTTTTTAAAAGCAAAGTTTTGAAATTTAAAATGAAATTAGTTTTAATTTTTTTAATAAATTTCTTTCCCATAATAAATGATTTCGTGAACCTTTGGATTAACAGAATATGTGTTGTTTAATTTAAGTTCGTTAAGTTGAACTTTAAGTCATTTTAACTTAATTTTTAAATATAATTAAGTGTTAATTAAAGTTAAATGATTTTAAATAATGTGATTAGGTATTTATAAAGGAAATGTTTTATCTTAAACTTAATCAAGGTTTGATAATTAATGAGGTAATTAAAGAGTCATTAACTTATTTAATTAATTATTAATTATGAGTTAAATAATTAATGATTAAGGGTAATTAATAAGTGTGAGCATTTTAAGATTACTTGTTAAATGTAATTAATTAAAGGGTAATTTATGAGAGTAATTCGAGGATCATTAATTAATTTCTGAGCATAATATAAGTGAATGATTAAAGAGTAATTAATTTATGTAATTAATTAAGGGAAATTACTTAATGTAAATGAATAACAATTAATTATGGATGATTAAGATATATTGCATGACTTGGATTATTTGATATCACTGATATGTGATTGTGATGCTTTGTGATATGAGATACTTTAGTTGAACTATGATATTATAGGGTAAATTGTTGTGGGGTATGATATCCTGAATATAATTGTATTGTTTGAAACTTATCAATTTCGATTAGAGATGATATTGAATTCAAAGAGACCATAGTCGGGTATCTGCAATACCCGAAACCACGTCGATTTGTAATCTAAAATTCTTATAAATTGGATATGTGAGATTAATCGGGCTGGAATGGAATAACTTAAGTAACCTGGACATTTAACCTAAGAACTGTTGTGGGTGATAAATGATTGACTATAATAAGTAAGAACTCGTAGAAGGTACGAGTTACATTGGTAACGCACATGAGTTATATAGCTTGGTATTTCATATTATATAGATTTACTCACGATGGTTTCCGGCCTGACCCGTGTGTTACTTGGATGTAATGCTCAGGTCAGACAGAGTATTACAGATTTTCAGGTAAGGACGTTCTGGAGTTTAGGTGGCGAGCTGGATGGCAGGAACGTATAGAGTGTATTCCGCTGTGATATATTGTAGTTTGTCTGGGACATGTTGATTGTATCTATCCAGTGTTTGTGTATATGTTGCAACTCTGATGTATTAAAGTGTAATTTGACAAGTACAGTTTTTCTTTGTAGAACTATTATTATTTGATATTATATTTTGATCCGCTGCGAATGTGAGAACACATGTTTTGGTGTTTCTATTTCTACTTCTTCTTCTATCCCTTTTCTTCTTTTCTTAACTATTTGGAATTTTCGGAGTTGGAAATTTCAAGTTGTTACATTTGGTATCAGAGCTGAAGGTTAAGCGAGAACCTTGGCTCTAGTGGGTTTATTCATTAAAGGATAGGGTCAATGGTACCCTAGAATGACCTGACTATAGTATATACGAAGCCATATTTGTTATTTTCTTATAGAATGATCCAAAAATCATTTTTTTATAAGCTTATCTTTTGATATATAAAGAAATAATTTTTCTAATTATTAAACGTATTAAAGAAATTGGTTGTTGAATCATTGGAATTAAATAAAATAATAAGAATAAAGTGGTAATTGAAGCTCAACCAAATAAGAATTGGATAAGTTTAAAGTTCAAATGGAAAATTTGAATTGGATTAATTTGAATTGAAATTGAATCAATTTAAATAGAAGTTGAAATTTAAATTGATACGATTGGAATGAGAGATTGGGAAATGGAACAGTTTGGCACTGGACTATTTTTTTTAAAATAAATTGTTTTGATATAAACTGTTTTAAATCTATTTTTCCTAGCTATTTACTATACAAATTTTCTTTTTAAACCCAAAACTGTCTTATACTTGTTTTACAACTACTATTGAAACTGTTTTACAACAATTTTACAACTGTTTTATAAACTAATTATTATTTTACAACTATTTTGCAATTATCTTATTATTTTACAACTATTTGACTATTTTACAACTATTTTATAAATACTTAACTATTTTACTAATATTTACAACTAATAGCTATTTTACGACTACTTATGTATTTTTAAACTTTTTAAACTATTTTCTAAATTTAAGCTAGTCAGAGTGCAAACTGTTTAAAATTGAAGTGTTAACCCAAATGGAAATTGGGAGAAATTGTGGATAAGTGAAAGGAATCAAAATAAAGATGAATAGAAAGGGAATTGATTTGGCTAATAATCAATGAAGATAAATACGTAGGATGTACGTATGTTATTCTGTTCGCATAGTGATTTGATTCAGATTCGAGCATGGAATTTCGAGATAGTATATCGATCAGAGTTGGGATTTTTCACTCGATTTTTGACGACGAACCTGGATATGGATTGTTGATTTGTTTTGGATATTCTCTATCATAGTTATGGCTATGCAAAGAGAATGACAGTTTCTGATCAAGAGACCAGATCTATATCCGCACTAGGAAGTCGGGTGGACGATACTAGTTCGGAAGTGAAATTGTGTGATCGAGTGAGCGATCAGATTGATATAGCGTACAGATGATATGTGTACATCGTACGGGTTTGAATGAAATTGATTTTGAAAATTTGTAGATAAGAACTGTAAAATGGTTTCTGAAATGAAAATTATATTTTTTGTAATATGTGATGAAATAAAGTGGAAATTGGATATTTCTTTGGTAGAAATTTACTTTATGGAAGTAAGTAATATGGTAAGTGACTTTATAGAGTAATCAAGCTTGAATATTGTTTTGGCATAAACAAGTTATGTATATATAATTGATATACTCCTATTGTTGAACCTATAGCCAGAATAAAAAGGGTTTTGAAAATATTTGAAGTATAAAAAAGGAATTAATACAAGTATGAAGTGATCCAAAGATTTTCAAGGTTATATATATCTTTATATATATATGAAGGATTTTATGAGGATGACTTTGGGAAAAAGGTTTTGGGAACCTATGGATTTTGGAAAGGCTTTTTATTTTTAGGGAAAGATCAATTTTGGAAATTTGGAAAGCCTAGTTGAGATTTATCGATTTTGGGATAATCAATTTTGAGATATGGAGATTTATATGGGATTCCTACTAGGTGTATGATTTGGAAAGTACTATATGCGTATAGTATAAAGTGTTTTGAGATTGGCTCTGGAGAAAAAGGCGCTCCCATAAAATGGACTTCTTTGGACATCATAGGTTGGTACTGCCTTGAGCCCCAAGGGGGAGGCTCTAAAGTGGATCCAATGAGGAAGTCCAGACAAACTGAAGTTCTGAGGATTATTGGGTAGCAAAAGTCGAGGGCGCTGATGCCTACAAAGGCATTTGGGTTATGCTGTGATGAGAGTGTAATTCGATGTCGCTGCGATCCACTATGGACCATAGCAGAAATCGTGTGGAGGTGAGTGTCAACGGTCTACGTTTGATTTCGCCGGGATGGCAATGTAACATCGGTAGACCGCGATCTATGGCCGAGGGGAAAAGTTTCATTTTTCGGCAGCGAAATTCGAGGGCGCTGATGCCTATAGTTATATGGGTTTTTGCTGTGATAGCAACATCAACCCAGATGTAGCAGCGATCTATAGCGGGTTCCATGGTGTAATCGAGGTGCACAGTGGCCTACAGTTATCTATGGATTTTGCTGGGATGGCAACATAACTATCGGGTTAACTGCGACCAATGAGGGGGGTGATGATTTCCAGAGCATTCTCACCAATGATCTTTTCTCTATTTCAAAAATGTTTTCTATATTTTCAATAAATTATTTTCTAAGTATTTTCACTAGGTGTGAAAACAGGTTTATCAAGTACTTTTAGATTTTCAGTCCTACGCCTAATCAACGTATGACCGAATTTCTGTGAGAATAAGGATGGACTGGTTGAGCGAGTTATAAAAAGTATTTTATAAAACTATTTTTGTAATACTATGTAGATTTTAAAAGTATTTTAAAAATTCTTAATAAAAGAGTAGTTTTCCTGATAAGAAGCATTTAAAGAAATTCTAGCTTCGTTCCTTTTCGAGGATGAAAAGATTCTAAGGGGGGAGGAATGTGATATCCCGAAAATTTCAAGAAATTTAAAAAGAGTAATAATCTCCTTTATAAATTATTAAAAAATGGTAAAATTGTTCTAATAATAATAATGTGTTGTTTTGTATAAATAGATTTTAAGTAGAACTATTATTTACAAATTGAATTTGTGCTTGTTTAAAAATATATATTTGAGTTGAATTTAAATTGAATTTTTAATTGAATTTGAATTTGGATTAGAATATTGAAATTCAAAAGATAGATATATATCTTAAATATATTTTGGATTTGAAACTATATTATATATGATTTTATTTAGAATATTGTTGTTTTATATTATTTTCTTTTAAATGATTTTAATTTATATAAATTAAGATATGTATTTATTAATTAAGAAATTAATTATAAAGCTTTATAACCATTTAAAAACTAATTTACTCATGCATAATTACAAGTGTTGATATATAAGTCTTTTAAATAACATGTGTTAGATGATTAAGCAGGGTAAAAGACAAGTATCACTTTTATTTTTATTTTCTTTTATTTTTAATAAAACCTAATTTAACTTATATAAACTTATACCTTTTCTCTCTATTTCCTTTCACCTATCTTCATATTTTAAAACAACGAAACCTGTAACAAAGTTCAGTAAAAACAAATCAAAAGAGAAACTTTTTCTCAAATTCAAAAATCAGTAACAAGGCAAGTAGGCAATCTTTCTCAATTCAAAAGGCAAGCTTTTCAAATCCAAGATCAACAAGATTAGTAGGCAAATCATTTCATCTCAGATCAATTACAGTTTCAAAGATAAACTAAGCTTTCATGTTTTCAAATTCAATACTTCTCTGCTCATATTTGTTTGGCGAGTAAACTTAAAACCATAAATTAGTTTTAATCCGATGTATGTGCAATGTCCGATGTAAATCTTGTGATGCATGTTTTAATCTATGTATACATGCTTGTTAAAATCTGAAAACGTTTCTATATGAATGTATATTTGTATGCATGATTGTGATCTCCTCTATTTTTTTTCTAACAGGCCCAATATTGAACAAAAAAAATTAAATTTCTTTTCATGTAATCTCTATTAGATTGAAGTATTCAAACAACTGTTGTTTGTTTAAACATAACCAAGGTTTTAAAATTTTAATTATATGAAATAAGTTTGTAATTTCTGTGGAATATGAAAGAGTAGTGGAAATTTAAGAATATGTTTAAAAACTCAAACCCAATAATTTGTAAATTCAAGTATATAATCTGAATCCCCTTTGCAAATTTGGATTTTTAAAACAAAAATCTTGGTTTTTAGTTGAGTATTGATGGTGCAGTTCGATGATGATCAGAATTTGGTTTTTGGGTTATTTCTGGCGATCGACGAACCTTTGGTTGGTTGGGTTTTTCTCAGAGCTTGCATGGTGATTGGGGATGTCAGGAAAAAATTGTGGAAGTGTTGATAGATTGTCGTGGCGTCGGCGATCGATAAAACTAGGGTTTTAAAAACCCAAATATGGTCGAGGTTGGAAATGTTGTTGATGCGGTGTCTCAGGGTGATCGAGTTTCACCTGGGCTTGGGGGATGGTAGCATGGCGGCTAGCGATGGTGTGGCCGGAGTTACAGGGATTCTGATGGTCGGAGTGGCCTTGTCGAGGCTGGATTCAGGCGATGTCTGGTTTCCAGGTTTGCTTCAAGAAGCTCGAATTCAATTTGGGCTTCGTGGTGATGAATCGATGGTCGGAATCGATTCTAGGGTTCATCGTCGATGTATGGAAGCTATCGGTGAGGATCGCGGTGGCGTGGTTCGTCGATGCATGTACATGGATATGTGTGGGTGTCAGTGTTTTTGTCCGAGGTTGTTGCCTCGAGTCGAATCACGGGGAAGATGAAGTTGGGCTTGAGTTTATTCTTGTGTTCACGGGAGTGTTTTATTATCAGAACAGTTTTAAAGTTTTAAACTAAGAATTATTTTAAAAGAAAACAAAGAACAAGATGAAGAAGAACTCAAGGCCAGTCTCGGGTAAAGAACGGGTTTAACCCGAAGCAAGAGATAAGCAAGTTTTTAATCATGTTTTAAAATGTTTTTAAAAGAAAAGTTTTGAAATTTAAAATGAAATTAGTTTTAAATTTTTTGTAAATTTCTTTCCCATAATAAATGTTTTCGTAAACCTTCGGATCAAGAGATTATATGTTGTTTAACTTAAGTTTATTAAGTTGATCTTTAAGTCATTTTAACTTAATTTTTAAATATAATTAAGTGTTAATTAAAGTTAAATGATTTTAAATAACGTGATTAGGTAATTACAGAGGAAATGTTTTATCTTAAACTTAATCACGGTTTGATAATTAATGAGGTAATTAAAGAGTTATTAATTTATTTAATTAATTATTAACTATGAGTTAATTAATTAATGATTAAGGGTAATTAATAAGTGTGAGAAATTTAAGATTACTTGTTAAATGTAATTAATTAAAGGGTAATTTATGAGAGTAATTAGAAGATCATTAATTAATTTCTAAGAATAATTTAAGTGAATGATTAAAGAGTAATTAATTTATGTAATTAATTAAGGGAAATTACTTCATGTAAATAAATAATAATTAATTATGGATGACAAAGATATATTTCATGACTTAGATTATTTGATATCTCTGATACGTGATTGTGATGCTTTGTGATATGAGATACTTTAGCTGAACTATGATATTATGGGGTAAATTGTTGTAGGGTATGATATCTTGAATATAATTGTATTGTTTAAAACTTATCAATTTGGATTAGAGATGATAATGTATTCGAAGAGACCGAAGTCGGGTATCAGCAATGCCCGAAACCACTTAGATTTGTAATATAAAATTCTTATAAATTGGGTATGTGAGATTAATCGGGCTAGAATGGAATAAGTTAAGTAACCTGGACATTTAACCTGAGAACTGTTGTGGGTGATAAATGATTGACTTTAATAACTAAGAACTCATAGAAGGTACGAGTCACATTGGTAACGCACATGAGTTATATAGCTTGGTATTTCATATTATATAGATTTAATCACGCTGGTTTCTAGCCTGACCGTGGTATTGCTTTGATGTAATGCTCAGGTCAGACCAAGTATTACAGATTTTCGGATATGGACGTTCTAGAGCTCAGGTGGCAAGCTGGATGGCAGGAACCATGAAATGTATTCCGCTGTGATATATTGTAGTTTGTTTGGGGCATTTTGATTGTATATGTCCAGTGTTTGTGTATCTGTTGTAACTCTGATGTATTAAAGTGTAATTTGGCAAGTACTATTTTCCTTTGTATAACTATTATTACTTGATATTATATTTTGATCCGCTACGAATGTGAGATTCCGTGTTTTGGTGTTTTTGTTTCTTCTTCTTCTTCTATCTCTTTTCTTCTTTTTCTAACTATCTGGAATTTTCAGAGTTGGAAATTTCGGGTCATTACAGGACCATTGAAACTAAGTAACGATACTTAGATAATACTTTGTGAAATACGTGCTTGACTATAACAAGGTAAGAACTCGTAGTGAGGTACGAGTCACCCTGCTTTTCAAAGAAGTTTTATAACTTAGTATTTCAAGTTATATGGGTTTACTCACGCTGGTTTCCAGCCTGACTTGGGTGTTACTTTATTGTAATTCTCGGGTCAGACCGAGTATTATATATTTTCAAGTTAAGACGTTCTGGAGCTCAGGAGGCGAGCTGGATGGTAGGGACGTATGGGAGTATATTTCGCTGTGTATTAGAATTTGTATTGCTTGTATTTAGGGACAACTTAATTATAATTATCCAGTTTATTGTGAATGATTGTACTCTGATATATTGTATGTAAATTGACATTTACTGCTCTTCTTGTATAAATATTGTTATTGATATTATATTTTATTCCGGTGTGATTGTGAGATTCTATGCTGTTGTTTCTGTTTCTTCTTCTACCTCCTTTTCTTCTTTCCCTAACAATCTGGAATTTCCGGCGTTCGATTGCTTGGCACTTCTACAGTAAAGGTATTAGTGTCGGATTTTCCGGGTTGAAAATTTCGGATCGTTACATTTGGTATCAGAGCTGAAGGTTAAGCGAGAACCTTGGCTTCGGTGGGGATTACTTATTAGAAATTTGGTCAGTAGTATCCTAGAATGAGTTGAGAGTATTATATGAGGGCATACTTGTTATTTTCTTATATAAAGATTTTAACCTGGTTTTAAAAGTAGTTTTTGTATAAGCCTATATTTTGATATATAAAGCAATAGTTTTTCTAGTTATTATAATATATTAAGGTAATTGGTTGTTGATTATTGTAATTAAATATAATTAAGTGGTATTATATGTACAACCAAATAGAAATTTAGTTAAGGACTAACTATGGAAACAAGTTAGGCTAAAAATGGATTCAAAACTGAATTTAAATCCTAGAGATTCAAATGAATTTCCAAAGTATTGAAATAAATTACATTGGTTTGATTTTCCAACAAATGATTATGGAATATATGATGTGATTCCTAGACATGATAATTATCATAAATTGGGCATTGTATCTTAATAAAGGGATGTTTATTTTTCTAAAATAAACAATGATAAAGCAGAATGAAATTTTTTAAGAAAGTGACATTTAGATAAGTATGGCTTGTAAATTGGAATGGATTTAAATTGGGAAGTTTTAAAATCTAAGTCCAAAAAATTTGAAATTGTTTTAAAGTGTTAAAAGATATAATAAATAATATTATTCAGAATATTTTTAAATATAGGAATCTTATTTCAAAACAAGAGTTGTTTTAAAAAATTTAAAAGGACGTTGTTTTGAATTAAAAACCAAGAATGGTTTAAAATTTGAAAAATGACTTGGTGTGCAAAAGAAATAAATATGTATGTATATATGTGGGATATACATAATATCAAAGTTGATATGATATAAATGCTAAGTGTTGAATTCTAAATTTCCCTGAAATGAGAGTATAACCCAAAGTAAAATAAGTTTTGAACTTATAAGCAGGAAGGGATACTGAAAAGAAATTTAAATTTTGAAATGGAGAATTCAAACTGAGTAAGGATGACTGGATTAAATGAAGTGAATTTAACTTAGGGGAAGTTAAATAAGTCTAGAACGAACAACCTGAATTGGGAGTTTCAAGATGAAATTAAGATTTAACATAGAGAAGTTAAATGCGTTGAATTGAAAAGGGAGTTATGTGTGATCTCAAAATGGGTTTGAGTTCTAGAAATTGGTAATGGATGCTATTGATGAATGTGTTGGATAATTTGGATGTTTATTTACTTTGACATATCTTGCTATCATCCTGTTGTTATTAATAATCTATAAAACTGTGAATTGGATTATTTTAAATAAATTAAGAAGTGGGTTGAGATAATATATATATATATATATATATATATATATATATATATATATCCATTGCTGAAATTAAATGGAATTAAACTTTATTTTGAAACCATTTAAGTGATTTTGATTTTTAGAGATAAAGATTGAACTTTTCAAAATGAAATCACTTTGAACTTAAGGTTTAAATGTTAAAAATGAACATGCAAACTGAAATTGTTTAAGAATTGGTTTCAAAGTTTGAAGTTAAAATTAGGTAATAAACTGGATTTCAAAAATTTAAATTGTTTAAAAAGATTTGAACTCTTACTTGAACCTTAAGATAAGTTAAGTAAAGATAATTTAAATGTATATTAGAAATTTGGACTTAAAATGAAATTGTTTAAAGATTTGGGTTGTGAATAAAAGGTTAGGGGTTAATTTGATTTAAAGGATTAAATCAACATTTAGAAATTTAACTCGAATTTACATAATTCAAGATGATTTAAAGTTGAGATTGGAATTGATATTAATTCAAACGGAAAATTGAATTGAATTAATTGGAAGTGAGATTGAAGTAGAATAAGTTTAAATTCAAATGGAAATTGATTTGAATTTTGGAAAGGAATTGAAATTAATTCAAATTAAATTGAAATTGAGTCAATTTAAATGGAAGTGGAAGTTGGAAATTGATTCGAACGGGAGATTGGGATATTGAACCAGTTTGACTCTGAAACTATTTTCTAATAAATTGTTATTTTTCCTAGCTATTTACTATACAACCTTTCTTTTTAAAACCCAAACTATCTTATACTTATTTTACAACTATTCTATAAAATAATTACTATTTTACAACTGTGTGGCAACTATCTAACTATTCTACAGCTATTTTACAACTAATGACTATTTTACAACTACTTGTCCATTTTAAACTTTTCAAAGCTATTTTCTGAATTCAAGTTGGTCAGAGTGCAAACTGTTTATATTTAGACACCAGTTGAGATAAGAATTGAAGTGATAACCCAAATGGAAATTGAAGCAATTGTGAATAAGTGAATAGAAATCAAAATAAATGTGAATAGAAAGAAAATTGATTTACCAATAATCAATAAAAATAAAGACGTAGGATGAATGTATATTATTCTATTCACATAATGATTTGATCCAGATTCGAGCATAGAATTTCGAGATAGTATATCGATCCGAGATGGGATTTTTCGCTCGATTTTCAATGGCGAACCCTGGATATGGATTTTTGATTGATTCTGGAAATTCTCTGTCATAGTTATGGCTATGCAAGGAGAATGATGGTTGCTGATCTAGAAACTAGTACTGAGTCTGCATTAGGAAGTCGGGTGGACGATACTAGTTCGGAAGTGAAATTGTGTGATCGAGTGAGCGATCGGATTTGATATTGCGTACGAATAATATATGTACGTCGTACGTGCTTGAATGAAATAGATATTGAAAATTTTGTAAAGAAATGTAAGAATTTATTTTGAAATGGAAAAGTATATTTTGAGAAATATATGATGAATAAGAGTGGAATTTGGATTTCATTATAAATGAAACACATTTTATAAAGTAAGTAATGTGGCAAATTACTTTATAAAGGGAATCGAATTTGAATGTTGATTTGCATAAATAAAGTTATATATATTTGTTATATATGATAAACTCCCCTTATTGAACCTATAACCATAAGAAAAGATTTTTGAAAAGTACTTGAAGTATAAAAAGGAATTTACATAAATAGGAAGTGATTCAAAAATATTATGTTCTAGTTAAAAGAATAAACTTATATATATGTATATGTATCTATATATACAAATTATTTTATGAAATTGGGAAAAAGGTTTTTGGAAACCATTCATTTCGAAAGGCTTTTGATTTTGGAAAAAAACAAATTTTGGAAATTTGAAAAGCCAAGTTTGAGAACTATCGATTTTGAAGTTTATATGTGAGACATATAAAGAGTATGTTTTGAAAGATACTATATATGTATAGTATAAAAATGTTTTGAGAATGCTGTGGGGAAAAGGGCGCTTCCACTTAGAGTTGAAAATTAGTAGGAGATCCATGGGGTGGTTCTGCCTTGAGCCCTAAGGGGGGTTATAAATTTTGATCCCAGAGGATGTTCGGACTAACTGAAGTTCCTGAAGATTGTGGTTGGGGTAGCGAAAGTCGATGGCTCTGATTCCTACAGTGACATTGGGGTTATGCTGTGACGACAGTGTAACTCGATGAAATTACGATCTACTGCGTTCCAAAACGGAAGTCGAGGGGCAGTGATTGCGTAAGGTCTACATTTGATTTCGCTAGGAGAGTGACGTAACATCGGTAGACTGCGATCTATGAAGACATAGTGAAAGTCGTGTGGTAGAGAGTGCCTACAGGCTACATTGGGACTCGACTGATGTAGTTTGCAATCTATGTAGTCTGTGTGGTGAAGTTTTATTTGGCAGCGAAATTCGAGGGCGCTGATGCCTATAGTTACATGGTTTTTGTCATGATGGAAATGTACCCCTAGGTGTAGCTGCGATCTGTGGCGATTCCATGGTGTAATCGAGGGGCGCGGAGGCCTACGGTAATCTATGGATTTCGCCGGGATGACGACGTAACCATTGGGCTAACTACGACCATGGAGGGGTTGATGATTTCCAGAGCATTCTCACCGAAAATGTTTTCTAAGTATTTTCAATGGGTGTTGAAAATGAGTCTGCTCAGTACTTACAAATTTTCAGTCCTACGCTTGATCAACGTATGGCCGAATTTCTATGAGAACAAGGATGGACTTGTTAAAACATCGAGTTATAAAAGTATTTTTAGAAAACTATTCTGATAATATTATGCATATTTTAAAAGTGTTTTAAAAACTTTTGAAGAATGTTTAAAGGATAATTTAACTGATAATTCATAGTATAATTTAAAATTATTTCTTTATTCCTTTTCGGGAACGAAAAGATTTAAAAGAGAGGAGGAATGTGATGACCGAGTATTTCAGAAATATTAATTTAATGATCTTCTAATATAATTATTTAAATTTGCAAAACTTATCATTTCAAAGCAAATAAAATATGCTAGCTATTTTACTATTATTCATATATATATGGTTTGTGAATAAAACTATGATTTGAAAGTCAGAATAAATATCTTAAAAATAATTTATATTTAAAACTCTACATTTTAACACTACTATATGTATTTAGTTGTTGATTTAAAGAGTATTAATAATCTTAGTTTAAAACTAAAATAAGGATAAATAAAAAAAGAAAATATAAAAACATAAAACCTAATTAAATATAGAATATTTCATATGGACATTTATAAGCTAGAAATAGATTTTGTGTACAAGTGTCAAAATAAATTGTTTCTTCATTTTAATACACTTTTGTGTGCATGTGTGTGTGTGTATTAAGAAGTCTTCTTTTCCTTTCTTTCATTTAAAAACAAAACAAATTAAAAACTGAGAAACCAAAACTAAAACCAGAGAAACAAATAAACTACTTCAAATTTTCATCTGCAACAAAGCAAAGATTCAGATAAATTCAAACTCAAATCCAAGGAAGATCAGATCAAAAGCAAGTAGCTATTTCCAATTTTTCAAATCATCCTCTATTCAAAATTATACAGTGAGTAAACTTCACCTTTTAAAGCTAATATCTACTTAATTATCGAATGCATGTGATTAGTAATGGTAGTAATGTTGTCCATATATTTGCATGGATGTAGAAATATATTTGGCTGGAATATAGTTTGAATTACTGTGTGCATGTATGTGTTTATATATGTACACCTCTGTTCTTGATTAACAGACTAAAAATTAATTCAAAAACTCATTTCTCTTCTCTCAATCTCTTATAGATTATGATGTTTAAAGAAAATATGTATGTATTAACTAAATCTTATTTTTAAAAATAAGTATAAGTGTAATTAGTAAGTGTTTTACTAGGAAATTAGAAATTAAAGTGAAATGTAATATATCAGAGAAATTCGACTTGCACGATTTCAAGTTTCACCCTTATAATCTGATTCGTTATTAAAAATTAAGATTTTTAATAATAATATCAAGATTTTTAAGACAGTATTTGGGGAGGATATGCGAGTTGATCGAAAATTGGGATTTTGTTGAATTTCGGTGATCGTGAGGTTCAGTGGACTTGGAGTGGTGGCCAGAGGAAGTCATGGGTCGGCGGTCTCGAGAAAAATGATGTCACATTATTCTAGGCATCGGTGATGGCGGTGCGATAGGCTTTAGGGTTTAGGTGGCATTTTAGGTCATGGTTGTCTTCCTGATGATCGCAAGGACGTGGAAGCATCGTGCTTGATCGGAGGTGGGGGAAAAGAAGCATGGGACTGCGGCAAAGGTCTAGACGCGGTGGCAAGGTCTCCGATGGTCGGAGTAGGCGGTGCGAGGTGTTTTAGTGTTTGGGTTTCATTCCTGATGGGTTTCGATCTCGTTCGATTTTGATTTCGGGGTATTATTTGGTTTCTGGGTTGCGAGAGGGGTCAGGAATGTCAATGGCGACTAGGTGACTGTGGGGGCAAAGATCGGAGTGGTTCTGGTCATGTGTGCATGTGCATGATGCACTGGATTATGTTGTTTTTGTAGGCTTTGGGTTAGGATCATGTATACGAGAGAGAGATGGGAAGATTGAGGGAAAAGGATCGGGTTGGACTCGGTAGAATATGGGTTTCATCGGGTTGAACTTGGAATTGTTGTTGTAAATTAGAGAAAGGAATGGGAGGAAGGTTTAGGCTTTGGGCCGTAGTTTTCTTTTCTAAATAAATTAATTATAAAATGAAATGTAAATGAAGTTCAAGAAAATTTATCAAATTGAAGTTAATTGTTTTATAATAATGTAACGACCCGAAATTTTCGATCCCAAAAACTCCAGATAGTTAGGAAAAGAAGAAAAGAGGTAGAAGAAGAAACAAAAAACACAGATTCTCACATTCGCAGCGGATCAAGATATAATATCAAATAATATCATTTATACAAAGAAAGCTGTATCAAAAAATTAAACATTTTTAATACATTAGAGTTACAACATTTCACAATCACTGGACATTTAAAATAACTTGTCCTAGATAAGTAACAATATAGCACAGTGGAATACACTTCATACGTTTTTGCCATCTAGCTCGCCTCCTGAGCTCTAGAACGTCCTTACTTGAAAATCTGTAATACTCGGTCTGTCCTGAGCATTACATCAAAGTAACACCCGGGTCAGGCTATAAACCAACGTGAGTAAACCCATCTAATATAGAATACCAAAGCATACAACTTATTTGAAACCCGGGGTGACTCGTATCTACTTACAAATTCACAATTTGTTATAGACAACACTTATTTCACACATCAATTTCTAAGTACCAAAACATAGATTAAATGGTCCAATTCACTTAAATCATTCCATTCCAGCCTATTGATTTCACACATCAAATCTATATAGAATTATTATAAATTACAAATCGAAGTGGTTTTGGGTATTTATTAATACCCGAATTCGGTCCCTTCGAATTCAATACCATCTTAACCTACGTTATTCAAGTGAATACAATTCAATCTTAAAAATATGATGCCACTTTCACACAGCAATTCATCATAGATAATCACATTATCACTGCTCAACCCAATGTCTCATATTACAAAACATTTCATATCACATAGAATCACAATCACATAGCAGGAATAACAAATAATCCAAGGCATTTAATATTATTCAATCATCCATAAGCAAGGTTACTTAGTCACACCATTTCTAATTAATTTAAATGGATTTAATTAATTACTTCCATCACTACACATCCTGCTTACTTAACCATTAATTAGTTCCAATCCAATTAATTAATTATTCCTTAACTATCCACCTTAATCAACCTTCTTTAATTAATTATTTTTAATTAATCATCCTTAGTTAATTATTCCTTAATTACAAATAAGAATTAACTCTTAATTAATTACTCGAATTAATTAATCATTACCCTCCCATCATATGTTAATTACATTTATCTTTAATTAATTACTCAAATTAATAATCCGACAATCACTTACATTGATTAATTTATCCTTAAATTAATCACACTCATTAATTTGATTTATTTCCCAATTCGATCAATTCTTAATCAATCAATCCTTAATTAATTACCTAAAAATTAATCCTTAATTACCTCCATTAAGTAATTATATTAAATAAATCATATTTAGTAATTACCCATTAATTACCCTCCTTAATTGATGATATTAAGTAATAATTTCCATAATTATCACTAGTTGATTTCATTAAGTAATTAATCTTTAATCAATAACCATCTTTTAAATTGATTATCTTAATTAACTAATCACATTAATAAATCAATCCTTTAAATTGATTACACCAATTAATCAATCTTTATGAACTACCTTAATAATTAAATTAATAATTTACTTAACTGATTACATTAATCAATTTAACCATCCCAAAATATTAAATAATTAATACTCTATTAAATTTCATCATTTAATTTACTTTTGAAAACATATAGGATTTAACCCATTATAAGTTACCTAATTACAATAATTTGAAAACATTTTGAAACTTTGGAAACTCATTTTCAATCTTGCTAATACTTTGAAGAAAACTGGTTTACATTTTCCCTTAGGCTTACACATTTTGATAAGCTTGTAACACAAGATCACCACAACTCACACATACCCGGGCAAAACCCCTAAAATTTCCGAGACTACCCTGAGAATTCTCGCATCCTCACAACTTCGAGAAAACCTTCATTCAACTTCGGGTCTAACCCGAGAATCCCGATCGTCTTTCCCACAACAGCAGCAAACCAAAAAAACACTGACACACAGCGATGTCATGCACATGCACCACCCATCGGAGCAATTCCGACCATCCACATCATCGCCAGCAAGTCGATCCTGACCCCCTTACCTGATTCCGACCACCCAGGTTCCATGAAATCAAGTGGAACAAATTTGATCTTGTCTACACTATCTCGAACGCAATCTGCCGTCGAAACCATCCTCTTCCCATCCTCTAGTTCTAGAATTCTTGACAATCCATCAGAACCGTCGCCTTCAACCCATGCATCATTTACCACATGTTCGATCTACCCCGATGCACCGATGACTTCGCATGAACCCAAACCATCGTTGACCACACAAAGCCACTAAACCCTAAATCTATCCCACACCAGCGCCTCGGTGATCGATAAATCCATCAATCAATGTTGCCTGGTTTGCTAACATCCCAGCTTCCTCCGACATTGATTCAGACCCTCCACAACAACCCGATGATCAGCAATTGCTAAAAACCCCAATGTCGTTCAACTCAAGATTTCCCTCAAATTGTAAACTTAAAAATCGTGAATTTATCTTTAAAAATCCTAAATTTCAAAAATAAAATCAATTATAAACTTGAAACTAGATATCATTCTAGTCGAATATTTGATAGAATTTACAGTCCTACTGTTCTTTTCCTTTTATTTTAAAACTACTCTTAATTATTATCTGAAATTATTTTTAGATTAAATATCTTGCCATTTCCAACGAATTTTGTTTAGATATCAATCCCTAAAAAAATTAAGGGAAGAGCAATTTGATTTTGAAACAAAATTTAAAACTGTAAAACTAAGACAGAGCATATATCATCTTCCCATACATTCATACAAACATCCTCATAAAAATAAACAATAAATCATATTTACTACTGTAAGTACCCGATTCTTCGACTTCCGAAAATCGACATCAATACGTCCACTTATCAACTGCCGAGCAATCGAATGCCAAAAAATGAACACTTAGGGTTTAAGAAAAAGAAAGAGGTTGAAGAAGAAAGAAAAAGATAGAACAGAACAATGTCAGAATCTAACAATCGCAGCGGAACAACATATAATAGATAAATGAATAATCATTAAACAAAAGAACTGTACATTTTATACATTACATCACATTCATTAACAGAGTTTACAACAACGAACAGCGGAAAAGAAATATAATATACTTAGTAATATGCTATGCCATCTAGCTTGCCTCCAGATTTCTACAGCAACTCCCGAATCCAAAATGACCTGATAACCTAACTCTAGACTGCCCGTGTGGAAATTGGTGGGCAACCAGAGTTTAGGAAGGGAAACAATAAACTCTAGGTCAGTCATGTGATTGGTGTAAGAACTTAAACAGTTATTTATCTTTGAAACAAAGAACAGGAGAAATTTAAAAATCAATTCGCAATGTTTTTTGAAAATGTAACTACCATAAGACCTCCCACCACACACACAATGCAAACGCAGACTTGGAGGAGATTTCTTCATATGTTAGTCAAAGATGCTTACTATGCAAAATCAAATCATTTTTGAATATTATTATTAGTGCATAGTGTAGAAAACATTTTGAAAGTAGAATATAAATCTTAGCTAGCATAGGTACCATTATATTATGCCTGATATAGCCACCTCCTTAGGAAGCACGTTATACAATTTGCAATCGTAAAGAGTTCGTATTGTTTCTTTGGATTTCCAACAAATGGTCAGGCCAATGAACTTCACATTGCCACATGGAAACGCCTCTGGAAAGACGACCCGAGAACCTAACGTTACGGTTAGATCTCTGCCAACACAAGGCCGGGTTACCCTTCAAACTGGGTAACTATTGACATGAATATGTCATTCCCTGATCGTAACCGATCTATATCTGAGGATCCTCGATTCCAATAACCACAAAGCAATAAATTTGCAGTAACAACATAGGTTAAATATCCGGGCTCCATACCATGATACCACCTCTATCCAGAAGTTATGAATACACTAAAGGGGCGCTACCCCCTAATAACCTTGTTGCATCCTTCCTGTTTTGACCATTTACGGGGTGTGAGGTCCGACGAAGTCTTGTCCACAAAGCTACGCTTTGTACAAAACCATGCTTCGATCAATAATTGATCAACATCACTTCGTATGCCACATTACCAATTTGGGAATGTATCACTAGTAACCATCAACTACATAACCTCTAAGGGTGTTAAGCTAAGAGAATTAATTCTCCGCCACCAACGGGAACATATTTGATAGAAACCGGCTTTACATCTCAAATTGTAACGTCAGACACACATCCATACAAGACCGTTCCGGGATCGACCGGAACCGAAGGCACTTACAAAGAAGTCCTTACAATCCGAATATTTACTAATCACGACCGGACTTCCCACCACAAAAGGTAATAAATTTATATATCAGAGATCAGCCGATGCAGAAACATTCGACGATAATCCTTCCATTTTCACAAATATCCGGTCTTCAACACCGATCATCAAATGCTATCCATTACGATGTATCACTATTCGGAATGGGTTATACGACTCAGAGGTCCTTTCCTGGCTAACCCGAATAGTGAGCGCTTAATTTAAAAATAAGTGTAGCATTCAAATTCAATCAAATCACAACAATTACCTATTTAAAGGTAAATATTGATAGTCTGTTATTTAACTATCAATAGGCATGCACAACATCACCAGATTCCAAATAATTTTCCAAATTATTTATTTCCAAAATATCTTCACTAGATATATTTTTCCATACTTCAAAAATAAATCGATATTTATTTTTAAACAGATTCCCCTTTCCGTTATAAATTCCATAGTGAATTTATATTCCAAAATATCCACTGATATACGATTTTCAAATCGATTTCAAATATTCACTTTCAATTTATCTTTAAAAAGTTAATTCTCAAAACGTTCATTTCATATTGGAAAAACATTTCCATACTTATTTAATAATTAGTAATTCACAAATCTATTTATTTTCAACTTTTGGAAAATATTCGATATACTTAAATTAATATTAAGTATATATTTCATTCCTTAAGGAAAACATTCAATTAAACCCATTATTTGGATCAAAACGAATGTTACGTAAAACATCGTTACGACAACCCAAAATCACTAGTATAGGGATTCGAATTTAAGATAGATATATGAATCCCAATACTATATAAAGTAATTCCTTTCAGAAATCATTTACTATAAAAATAGTGTTATACTCCACCATTTCCTTCTTTCTCGAAAACGTCAATTTCAACAATGAATGTTGAAATCTATGTTTTCGATATTCAATATATTTTAAAACATCTTTAATCGTTTTAATTCTATTTGAAATATCACTCCCCAGAACATTTTTTTAATATATTATTCGCTGTCGAAAATCGTTAATATACTTCGTTAATCCAAATTCAACATTTTCTACCCATTCTATTTAAAGGATAATTCGCTATCTAAAATCGCGAATATGTCTCCTTTAATAAATTTTTATATTTAATTTATCAATTTCAATTAATTTCGGATTTATAAAACAATGTATTATAAGTTCCATTTCTATTTATAAAAACTTCGATATATAAATATCCTTTACTAACCAATTCAATTCATAACTCAATTTTATACCAAAAATCTAATTTATAAGTTAATTACTTATACGTCTTTTATTTTACAAAAATCTATTCATTTTATAACTTCATAATTTATAAATCCATAATTTCATTTACTTATGAAATCCCTTTTTATACTTCATTTTAACACTTATAAAAACTTGTTTAAAAATCCCAATATTTTAATTTATAAATATCAATTTTTTTAAAATCATTTATATAATTCGTTTATAATTCAAAAACCTCTATTTAACTTTATTCTATAAGATAGTTAACTCCGTATTTCAAAATTTACATTTAATTTTTTTATTCCTCAAACATCATAATTTTAGATATAAATTTCAACCTGAATTTTTCAAAAATAAAATTTTATTTATTTTCGGTATCTAACGGTACTAAAATTTTATTTGGCTAATTTTAGCCTTCAACGATTTCAATCATAAAAATAATTACACAGGGAAACACACAACATCGAAACAATTTCAACCTATTTGAGGAATCCAGTTGGATCCCTCCAACCTGTTTTCCTGCATCCACATATATTAGCACAATACCAATCCGTTTCAAGATAGGATATCGCGGTATATGGGATTTATAAAGTATAATCCGCTATTATGCGGCGCAGTAGGGTCTCATCCGCTATATAAAGCGGGAAATCAACTCCAAGTACATATATAATACCAATTCCACTTCAAGGTGGAATATCGCGGTATATGGGTTTAATAAATAACATCCGTTTAATAGGCGGCGTATAGGGTATATTTCAATACAATAGATAATACTATATTATCCAAACAAAAAATCAACACAATCAACAATTTTAAGTCTAATTATTTAAAATTTAAATAAAACCCGTTGAGTGAGAAGTTCTCACCTTTGCTTTTTATTTTGCAGTGTATTCCCATTCTGACTTGATTTCACCATTTTAGACCTTGTATAGACAATTTACGATTTCGTTAATATTCGAAATAATCGAAAAAAATCAGCTTTCGTTTAGATATTTTAATTATCTAAGAGTTTTATTTCAAACCAACCTCTTTTAATAAACTTATTTAAGATCAAATTTTAAACCAATATTTTTAACTTCAAACAAATCCCTTTTTAACAAATTTATTTAATTAAAAGTTAAATTTAAAACTGAATTTCTCTTCTTTTTTTGTTCTAATTAATTTAACTTCAAACAGATCTTCTTTTAAATAAAGTACTTGAACAAATTTTTTTTCTTTAACCACTTCCTATTAATAAATTCATTTAACTAAAAATTTGATATTAAACAAATTTATTTTCATAATACATTATCATTCCAAATTAAAACTACATATTACTTTCTACTTATAATTTGTTTCCTTTTACACTACTTCAACAAACAGTATGTTTTTCTTACTGTAACCTTTTTTATAATTATGTTTAAACCGAGAAAGATAAAAATCAAATACTTACTGCCCAGACCTGACCACTGCCCCACTTCCTCATCGATGGCCAACTCACCAATTGTGCTTTCATCTATCACCTCGCCTGAAGCTCCCAGCATCGCAACTCCTTCCTTACGCGAATCCAGCTGCCGCGACCACCTCGAATCGAGGATGTGACCTTCCCTTTGTCCTCCGCCTTTGCTCGATTGAGCTTCCAATAGCAGCGGCGACTCACGCGAGCCACCCCTATTCATATCGCGACATCAACCCTACTGCCCCATCGCGAAGTTGCTCACGACTTGCCTGCGCCTTTGGTCCCTGCCCTGACCAGCATCGTGCACTCGAGCTCCTCGATTTCGATAAATTGAAGTTGAGGGAAGAGGATTTAAAAGTAGCGGCCATGGATGTTGATTTTTCAACGATAGGATTTGTTTTCGTGAGTTTGTGAATTTTGAACAAGAAAAATACCGGCCCTCCAATGATTTTGAACTCGAACTAGAATTTTATTAAATGAAGCACGGCCATTTTTATCTCTGGCAATTTGATTTCGATTTAAATTTTTGGTCTGTAGACAAGAGGGAAGGGAATATTTAAAATTGAAAGGGCATCGGCTGCATGATTTCGTATCGTGATTTTAGGCATAATTCACGAAAGGGAAGAAGCTGAAGTTGAAAAACTATAATTATAAATTTAAATTTAAATTGAATTTGACTTAAATTTTCAACGTGTTTATCTAACGTACGATCACACAACAACTCCAAATGCTACGAAATTTGAAATCCGGTAATAATTCTGTGATATCCCGGAAATTTTTGGCAATGTAAATTTAATAATCTGTGTTAAAATTAAATTGATTTTGATAATATCTGTTAATAAGATTCGAATTCGTTTAATAATCTTCTTTTAAATAAATATTTAATTGATAATATATCTTTAAGAGCTAATTTAAATTGTTTCTATTTATAATGTATATACGTATATATTTGTATATATTATAAATAGATAATCTCTATTTTAAATTAATAAATAAAGACATGTTTTCTAATTTTAATATTTCTGGTAACTTGGAAATTTGATTTAATTTAGTATTAAGCTATTAAATAAATAACTATATGGTTTTAAATACCTAAGATAAATGTTTAATAGTTAGAACTTATTCTAGCTTAAGTTTAAATTTAAAATTTATTAACAAAAAGATTTTTTTATTTTATTTTTAGTATAGCTTGATAAAAATATGGTTTAAAAATATATATGAGTTTTAAATGCAATTTTGTCAAACAATGCATTAATATATTTTAAAATAAATAGTTTATAATAAAAGGATAATTTCTTTTATAAATCATTTCAAATTGGTAAATGTGTTTTATAATATCAATAAATAAAAAATATACAAGGCAATAAGATTCATTTACATTTCAAACAACAAAACAAAAGAAATAACATTCCTTTACACTAAAAAAAAATATAATAAGAAACAAGAGAAAATATAGAGTGTACATATCAAACAAAAATAAGTAGGTATGTAAGTTTGCAGGAAGGAACTAGATAGATGTATGGTTATACAAACAATATTAGTTATATATGCACAAATGAAATATATATCAAAGTGTGAATGAAGACAAACAAAATATATACAAGTTTAGTACAAACAAGTATGAATAGGTGTGCGGGCTGAAATCAAAAGTGTATATATATATACATATATACACACACACACACACACACAGATATATATATATATATACTAATTGTGTACAAAACAATATAAATGTACGCTAGATATGAGTACAAACAAGACAAGCATTTAATGTTGGCACAATATTTCGTGTATCAACCCCAAAGCTAAGTAAATTACTGATAGTATGGTACAAAGTTTATACACTGTGTTGTACAAAGCTTATAATCACCTATACAAAGAGAAAAAAAATAGGTACCATACTAGCAGTAATATACACCCTGTAACTAGTTTTAAATACCAACCTATAAGCTACCTTTCCGTATCATCTTTTCATTCAGTTCGAGTAGAATCTGTAGTAAAACTATTTCAAAACCTAAACTAACATCCAAATCATCAAGCAATTCAGCAGAGGATCAAGAGGAAAGAGTTCAGCCTGAGAATTTTCAAACATGTGTTCATTTGAAGCCTCTGTTCTTTTTGAACTATGAGTAACATTTTTCTTTGAAATTTAAAGGTTTGAATCTTTGCAAAATTATTTAAGATATGTATGTTTTTCTGCATATATAATCATCTGTATATATGGGTAGATTGAAAATATAATATGCAGGCTGTTGTTTTTAAATGCATCTGTTCTTAGTTCAATTGCAAACTGTGGGTTTCAAAAATCATTTACTCTCTTTCTAATTATTGGCTGAACTTAAAATTCAAACAAAAGATGTTTGTATCATTATAAACTAAGTTTAAAAATTCATTTAAGATTAAAACAACTTAAAAATTGTCTCTGGAAACCCAAATTTCTGAACAAACTTAAGATTAGCCAAATTTCAAACTTCACGAATCATTGATTCAGGTATCTAACTTGAATCCTTACCGGAAGCGATGATTTTTAAGGTAGGTTTGATGATTTTTAGCGGGGTGGTTTGGTAGCAGTTTGAAGATGATCGGAGTGGGTATTTGGATCGAATTTCAGCATTATGATGTTCTAGTGAGGTCGATTTGCCTCGTGGGGATGGATGGGCCCATGGCGGTCCCCAAAAAATATCGCGATGGTCGGCCGATGACCATAGTGGCGGCATGAGGCGTTCAAATTCTGGTGACCTAGTTTTGAGGCACAGTGAATCTTTCGCTCATTCATAGCCATCGATGGATCGAGAGTTACACGGTTTTGAGGGAAGGTAGAGGGAAGAGATACGAGGCTACGGCCGGAGTTGGGTGTCCTTCGGTGGTCGGAGTATCGAGCAAGTGGTGTTGACAGGTTTTCGGGGGGGAAACTAATTTTGGTTTCCAGGTTTGGATCAGGAGCTCATTTTCGATTCGAGCGAGTGGGTGGCTTCGGCGGGGTCGTGATGTCATCTGGAGATGATCGGCGATGGGACGAATTGCTGTTAGGTGGCTTGAGGTGGCTGGAGCCACGGTGCACGTGCACCGTGCCCATGGAAGAACTGAAGAGTTTTGTTGGGTGTAGAGTATTTTGACTCGGGAAGTACTCGGGTCACTCGAGTATATGACTTGAAGCAGGGGAGGTTTGACTCGAAGCACTTTACTTTGGTATCGAGTTGGGTTGGTTTGCTACTGATTGTATAAAACTGCCTGTAGTTTAAATTTAAACCAAATTTAAAATAAATTAAATTGTAAGCTAGTTGTAACCAAAAGTTAAAACTAGTGTGACGTTAGATTCAAATGAAACTTTAAAACCGTATACCAGATTTAAACAAAGTTTAAATCCAATTTGAGGTATGAATTCAAATTTATATTTTGAAATCTAAATAAAGTTTAAAATATTCAAATGGGTTTTTAGGTTTAAAAACCTGACGGTTTTAGATTTTAAAAATTAAATCTGAAAGAAAAGCTTTAACAGTAGTTTAAATTCGAGGTTTCAAAAAATAGATTTAAATGGACTTTTGAACCTTAAGGTTTTAAAATGGATTTGGATTTGAAAATCAAGTTTTTAATTCAAGTTTTTTAAAAGGAAGTTTAAATCAAAGATAAATTGATGGATTCAAGTTTATCTAACAACCCAGAATTTCTATTAATTAATATTTGTATATTTAATTAATTTTAAAAATTAATAAGTGAAATTTATAAGTCGAATAAATTTTATTTCGAATAATTGGATTTAATTGGATAATTAAATCGATAATTTAATAGTTGAAATTAAAGAAATAATTGAAAATTGGGTTAAATATGATTGAAAATGATTTGTAAAATTTTATTTTATAATATTGGAGTTAGAATGATGTTTTACAACTTTTAAAATCGAATTAAAAGTTAATTTGTGAAAATTGAATATTTTAATATTTAAATCGACTAGTGAAATTAGCCATTTTTCGAACAGTCTCGGAATTGGACGAAACTAGTTCCATTGGATCCATAATAGTTTGTTATTATTGAATTTTAATTTTCGTAGCAATTGGAGTTTTCGTTTGACCGTGGCAGCTCGAAACGCATCGAAATTGTTTTAATATTTATTTGACGAGTTAAAATAGCCATTTTTCAAACAGTCTCGGATTTTGATGAAACCAATTTCATCGGATCTGTAATGTGATATTATTGATTGGTTTCAAATTTCGTGACAATGGGATTTACCGTTTGTCCGGGGCAAGCTAAAACGCCTAGAAATTTTGTTTACCGATTTAATTTTAAATCGAACATTTATTGCCATAACCCGCGTAGATGATCGAATTAGCTCTCGAAACATGTTCCATTGTGTTCGGAACGCGGGGTAAACCTTAAGAACGCCAACCGGCACGCTTCGTTTGGTGTTCGGAAATTTTTTGGTGAATAGTAATTTAGAAATTTTCTATATAAGCCCCTTAAAATTTCATTTTGCAAAATAAAAACAACCCCTAGGGTTTCAGGAGCCGGCCGCCTCTTATATAATCAATGGCCGAAATTTAGTTTTCTTCCCCTCCAATTATCTTCCAATCCGTTAATCCTTATTAAAAACTTTCAACTAACAAATTAAAGGGCATAGTGAGTTCTATAAATCCAACGGCTACGATGTGATATGGAGTAGAGAATTGATGGGAATTGGCGTCCAAAGACGTGCACTCGCGCGTGAAGTTCGACACAGATAGGTGGCTGAGTTCGAAGCATTTCTGGCCAAGGGTGGCACTGGGGGTGGCGCAAGACGTGGCGCCATCCGATCATAGTGGAAGGCGTCGTGGAGGGGGTGCGTTCGAAGCCTAGTTCGGCCTTGGGGTGGGTTCTTACGCGTGTGAACGTCCTGGGGAAAGAAGGATGAACCCTCGGCCTTGATTTTTCTCAAGCAATCCAATGGCCCAGATTTGCAGAAGGTTAAAAAAATTAGAAGAATTTGTAAATTAATTTTATTTTAAATCGTGTAAACTTTGTAAAATCATGTCTTGTTCATACGAGGTCCGATTTGGACGAAATAAGTTGCGTTGGGACCGTATCGTCGAGCACTACGCGATGGAATTGGATTGGCGTCGTTTGGAGCCAGTGAAAATTTCGGGTAAAATTAAACGCACATTTAATTTTATTCGAAATAAAAGCTGAAAATGAAATTGAAACCAAGGTGAGAACTTCCCACTCAATCTATTCTGTTTCGATTTTAATTTTAAATAGTTAGATTTAAAATTCTTGAGTGTATGTTTGAATGATGATTGTTATCTATTGATTGTTAAAATAGACAATATACGCCGTTAGTAAGCGGAGGTTATTTATTAAAAACATATACCGCGAATATTTCACAGTACAGTGAAATTGGTATTATTTATGTACTTGGAGTTGATTTCTCGCATTATATAGAGGATGAGACCCTATTGCGTCGTCTATTAAGCGGATAATATTATAAATCCCATATACGGTGATAATTCCGTACCGGAACGGAATTGGTATTGTGCTAACATCTTTGGATGCAGGGAGACAGGTTGGAGGGATCCAACTGGATTCCTCAACAGTATTTATTTGATTTTGGATATTTTGATATTCGTTGATTATCATATTCAGATATATGATATCGTTGTTGTTGTGATTGACTATTTGGTGTCTAGCATCATTGGGCCAATTTTGGAATTTTAAAAGGATTTTTGAAGTAATTTTTGAAAGTATACGTTATAAAATATTTTTGGAATCGATTCATTTTAAATAAATAAACGTTATAATTTTAGTGTTATAAAAATTATAATTTTTGAGAAATATAGTTAAAAGTTGATTTTTGAAAATATGGGGTAAATAATTTTATGAAATAGTTTAGATTGGGATTTTTGAATTTATTATAAAAAGTTTAAATATAGGATTTATAGGATTTGATTATTTTATAAATCAAAATGATGAATTATAAAGGAGTTTTAAAATAATAATATAAATTGATTTATATAAAGGATTTATAAATTGATATTTATAAATTAAAATATTTGAATTATAAAATGAGTTTTTATAAGTGTTAGAATGAATTGTAAATGAACTTCATAAATGAATGAAATTTATAGAATTTTAAACGGTGAAGTTATAAATGGAATTTTATAAGTAGTAGATTTATAAAATTTGTAAAGTTATTAAAAGAATAGTTTTGGGTAAATAAATGAATCTTATAAGTTATAAGATTTATAATTTGGGAAGTTTAAAGGAACGATTTTGTAAACAAATAAATTATAAGTATTTAACTTGAAATATGAACTTTTGGTATATAATTGAGTTATAAATTGAGATAGGTTAATAAAGGAGATTTATAAAAGGAAGTCGTTATAAAATAAATAGAACTGGAATTTATAAACATTGTTTTATAAACCCGCAAACGGCTTATTTTGATAAGTAAATTGTTATAACTTATTAATGGAGTTATCTTCACGTTTTAGACAGTGAATAATCCTTTAAAATAAAATGTATAGAAATGATGAAATTGGTTAACGAAGTATATTCACGTTTTTGAATAGTGAATAAATGTTAAAGAAATTATTTTGGATATGATGTTTTAAAAGAATTAAAACGATCTAACGATGTTTTTAAAAATGTGTTAAGATTCGAAACCATAGATTTCAACATTTATTGTTGAAATAGACGTTTTCGAGAAATGGAAGGAAATGGTGGACTATAACACTGTTGTTATAGTAAATGATTTCCGAAAGGAAATGTTTTGTATAGTATTGGGATTTGTATATCTATTTTAATTTCGAATACCTATACTAGTGATTTTGGGTTGTCGTAACGATGTTTTACGTAGCATTTGTTTTGTCCCAAATAAATATGTTTTAAGAGAATGTTTTCCTTAAAGAATGAAATATATACTTAATTTCGATTTAAGTATATTGAATATTTTTCAAATGTTGAAAATAAATAGATTTGTGAATTACTTATTATTAATAGGTATGGAAATGTTTTTCCAATGTGAAATGAAACGTTTTGAGAATTTATCTTTTTGAAGATAAATTGGAAATGAATAATTGAAATCGTATATTCATAAATATTTTGGCATGTAAATTCACTATGGAATTTACAAATAAAAAGGGGAATTTGTTTAAAAATAAACGTTGATTTATCTTTGAAGTGTGGGAATTAATTTACGGATTTGGAACGTAAATATGAAGTAAATCGGTAAGGATTTATTTAATGGGTTTAAACGAACCATGTTGAAATGAAAATATTTCCGCGTAAGGAAGATGTTTGAAATTTGTTTTCAAAAGCGGTAAAGATGAAAAGTGATTTGAAATTTGTTTTCAAATGGTTGAAGTGTGAAAATATATATCTTGTAAAGATATTTTTGGAAAATAAATAATTTGGAAAATTATTTGGAATCTGGTGATGTTGTGCATATCCATTGATAGTTCAATAACCGACTATCAATATTTACCTTTAAATAGGTATTTGTTGTGATTTGCTTGAATTTGAATGCCACACTTATTTTTGAATAAGCGCTCACTATTCGGGTTAGCCGGGAAAGGACCTTGGGGTCGTATAACCCATTCCGAATATGTGATACGTCGTTATGAATTGCATTTGAAGACCGGTGTTGAAGACCGGATATTTTTGAAAACGGAAGGATTACCGTCGAATGTTTCTGCAGCGAATGGCCCCGGTATAGAAATTCCATATGTGATGGGAAGTCCGGACGTGATTAGTGAATATCCGGATTGCAAGGACTTCTTTGTAAGTGTCTTCGGTTCTGTTCGATCCCGGAACAGACATGTATGGATAGTATGTCTGACATTACAAATTGAGATATAAAGCTGATTTCTTTCAAATATATTTCTGTTGGTGGCGGAGAATTTTTTCTCTTAGCTTAACACCCTTCTTTGAGACGTACAAGCTCAGAAGTTATGTAGTTGATGGTTATCAGCGATATATTCCTAATTTGGTAATGTGACATGCTGAGTGTTGATGTGAAATGATCATTGTTGATCATTTGTAATATGATCGTTTGTTTGATCATTTATCTTTGTGATCATTACTTTGATCATTTGTTGACCCAAAGCATGACTTTGTACCAAAGCGTGGCTTTGTGGATGAGATTTCGTCGGACCTCACACCCCAGAAATGGTCAAAACAGGAAGGATGCAACAAGGTTATTAGGGGGTAGCGCCCCTTTAGCGTATGTCATTCCTTCTGGATAGAGGTGGTATCATGGTATGGAGCCCAGATACTTAACCTATGTTGTTGCTGCAAACTTATTACTTTGTGGTTGTTGGAAATCGAGGATCCTCGGATGTAGATTGGTTATGATCAGGGGATGCCACATTTGTGTAAGTAGTTACCCAGTTAGGGGTAACCCGGCCTTGTGTTGGCAGAGATCCGGTATGGTTCTCGGGACGTCACTCTAGAGGCGCTTTCATGTGGCAATGGGAAGTTCCTTGGCCTGACTATTTGTTGGAAATCCAAAGAAACAATACGATCTTGTACGGTTTTAGTTGTAGAACCTGCCATTTACTTATGGTGATTACCACTGTTTAGATGATAGCTATAGTAGGCATATGATAATGGTCGTATGTTGGCTAAGATTTATATCTTTACTTTCTAAATGATTTTCCCTACACTGTGCACTAATAATAATATCAAATGTTTCTTTTAATGCATATCAAGCATCTTTGACTATCATAAGGAGAAATCTCCTCCGATTCTGCGTTTGCATTGTGTGTGTGTGCGGGAGGCCTTATGGTAGTCTCATTTTCTAAAAAGCATTGCGAGTCTATTTTAAAATTATCCTGTACTTTGTTTTAAAAAAATAAACTGTTTTAGTTCTCACACTAGTCACATGACTGACTCGGAGTTTATTGTTTTCCTTCCTAAACTCTGGGTGCCCACCAATTTCCACACGGGCAGTCTAGAGTTAGTTTATCAGGATATTCTGCAATTCAGGAGTTGCTGGAGCAAGCTAGATGGCATGGTGTATTCACTAGTATATAGTACTTCTTTTCCGCTGTATGTTGTTGTTTGATAGTTGTACACTCTGATGATATAATGAAATGAAATGTAATGTAATGTAATAACTGATATAGTTCTTTGTTTTAAAGATTATTCATTTATCTATTATATGTTGTCCGCTGCGATTGTGAGATTCTGATATTGTTCGTTTGTTTTCTTTCTGTTCTGTTCTATCTTTTCTCTCTTCTTCTATCTTTTTTTTCTTTTCTTTTTTTTAAAAAACCCTAAGTGTTCGGTTTTCCGGCATTCGAGTGCTCGACAGTTGATACAGTGAACGTATTGATGTCGGTTTTCGGAAGTCGAAGAGTCGGGTCCTTACAATGTGGTATCAGAGCACATGGTTAAGCGACAACCATGGCTCTGTTGGGTATTACTCATTAGAGATAGAGTCAGTAGTACTCTAGAATGAGTTTAGTGTAATAATAGCTATAAGCGCGTATTTGTTGGTGAATATAATTTGTTTTGTACTGTGTTGACTTATCGGTTGATTGTTTATCGATTCCGGTCGATGTAGTCTAGCTAACTATGATAGATAGGGGTTTCTAAACTCTTAAACAAGATAAGCTGACATGATATTGTTTTAAATTGGGTAAATGAAATAATTTTACCTTGAGTATATTTTATATATAAAGGAATAATTTTTTAGAATTATTAAAGTGTATGTAAGTTGATTGTTTGGTTGTTGAAAATGTAAGAATATATATAAGTAAATTTAAAAGTTGTTTGAATAATCTAAATAAAAGAATAAATTGTATAAGCAAAAGAATTATAAGAATTGAATTATAATTAATGTGATTTACAATTGTGAAATAAACTTATATATAGAAGAAGTGAAACTATATAAATATACTTATGAATATGAGTTGTAAATAAAAAAATGAATTTAAAGTTAAATGGAAATTTACTTTAGAATTGGGAATCTGAATTGATTTATGAGTGAGAATTTAAGTTAAGTAAAACCAAATAATGTTTAAATGGAATATAACTTAAGAGATGTTGAATGAAGTTGATTTTGGTATCAAAGTAAATTAATAAAGTTAAGTGATAGATGTGAACTTGAGTTATATAAATGAAATTCAACTTTTGTAATTGAACTGAATGAATGAATTGAATTATAATCAATTAAATGTAAATTAAATTGGTAAGAAATAATGAATGTAAGTGTTAATTCATTAAAATCTAATGTTATTGAAAAAAGTTGGAAAATTGAATGAAAATCAATTTAATTAAACCAATTGAAAGTAAAGGTGTTAAACCAAAATGAATGTAAAGTAAAGCAAAGGAGTTTGGTAGTAATTAATATACATTGGTTGTTATATGATAATTAGTTGATGGTATAAAAACCCATATGCAATTGTGTTAATGAAATTGAAAGCTAAAGTAATTGAAATCAAATTGGAAGTTAAGTGAATCTTAAATAGAATCGAATTTGATTTGGAAGTGAACCAACTTGACTATGAATTAGTGAATATAAACTAATTGAAAATGAATGTTAGTAAAAAACATCCACTATTAATGAATTAAATATGATTAAATTGAAAACCGAATTCATTAAATATTAATGAGAATATGAATGAATATTTATTGGTTATGAATGTTAGGTTGATGATAATTGGTTGATGGTTGAATATATTGCTTTTACTGCATTTGCTATGTTGGCATATATAGTTATTATTGCTATATGTTGTATATCGATACTATTGTCTATATACATGTTTCTCATCTGTTTCTTGAGTGTTTAGTAGGTGCGGATAGCGGTTGCTTTGTATTTGGAGTTTGCTTTCGCGCTATATTAGCCGTATATGCTCGCTAATAAAATATAAGGTACATATCTCGGATTAAATATCGTACTTTTACATTTTTTTCCCTGCGGAAAGCCTCATCACTTGATGAGATGTATATTTGTGATATATATACTGTCATTTTCTTTCGGATCGATCCGCACAAAGGAGACTATGGCGAATTTTTCCGAAAATTTAAGGCATTACAATATTTTTGAGAAATAAATTGGAAAATTTTGAAACTATAAATTTGATTTGGAGTTGAAAGTAAAACAATAGTTTGGTCTGAAAAGATAACTAAGTATGATTTGTAAACTTAGTAAAGTATCGTAAGAAGTTTAACTATGGATTTTGGGAAAATTAATATATTTTGTAACTTTTCTTACTTGGTAGTTTCGACGACGAAATTCTATTAAGGGGGTAAGATTGTAACGACCCAACATTTCTATTAATTAAAATTTGTATATTTAATTAATTTTAAATATTAATAACTGAAATTTATAAGTCGAATAAATTTTATTTTGAATAATTGGATTTAATTGGATAATCAAATCGATAATTTAATAGTTGAAATTGCAGAAATAATTGAAATTGGGTTAAATATGATTGAAAATGATTTGTAAAATTTATTTTATCATATTGGAGTTAGAACGATGTTTTAGAATTTTTAAAATCGAATTAAAAGTTAATTTGTGAAAATTGAATATTTTAATATTTAAATCGACTAGTGAAATTACCCATTTTTCGAACTGTCTCAGAATTGGACGAACTAGTTCCATTGGATCCATAATAGTTTGTTATTATCGGATTTCAATTTTCGTAGCAATTGGAGTTTTCGTTTGACCGTGGCAGCTCGAAACGCATCGAAATTGTTTTAATATTTATTTCACGAGTTAAAATAGCCATTTTTCAAACAGTCTCGGATTTCGACAAAACCAGTTTCATCGGATCGCTAATGTGATATTATTGTATGGTTTCAAATTTCGTGTCAATCGGATTTACCCTTTGTCCGGGGCAAGCTAAAACGCTTAGAAATTTGATTTACCGATTTAATTTTAAATCGAACTTTATTGCCATAACTCGCACAGATGATCGAATTAGCTCCTGAAACACGTTCCATTGTGCTCGAAACGCGGAGTAAACCTTAGGAACGCCAACCGGCACGCTTCGTTTGGAGTTCGGAAATTTTTTGGTGAATAGTAATAGAAATTTTCTATATAAGCCCCTTAAAATTTCACTTTGCAAAATAAAAACAACCCTAGGGTTTCAGGAGCCGGCCGCCTCTTATATAATCAATGGACAAAATTTAGTTTTCTTCCCCTCCAATTATCTTCCAATCCGTTAATCCTTATCAAAAACTTTCAACTAACAAATTAAAGAGCATAGTGAGTTCTATAAATCCAACGGCTACGATGTGATATGGAGTAGAGAATTGATGGGAATTGGCGTTCAAAGCCGTGCGTTTGCGCGTGAAGTTCGACGTAGATAGGTGGCCGAGTTCGAAGCTTTTCTGGCCGGTGGTGGCACAGGGGGAGGCGCGCGACGTGGCGCCATCTGATCATCGTGGAAGGCGTCGTGGAGGGGGTGCGTTCGAACCCTAGTTCGGCCTTAGGGTGGGTTCTTGCGCATGTGAACGTCCTGGGGAAAGAAGGATGAACCCACGACCTTGATTTTTCTCAAGCAATCCAATGGCCCAGATTTGCAGAAGGTTAAAAAAATTAAAAGAATTTGTAAATTAATTTTATTTTAAATCGTGTAAACTTTGTAAAATCATGTCTTGTTCATACGAGGTCCGATTTGGACGAAACAACTTGCGTTGGAACCGTATCGTCGAGCACTACGCGATGGAAATGGATTGGCGTCGTTTGGAGCCAGTGAAAATTTCGGGTAAAACTAAATGCACGTTTAATTTTATTTGAAATAAAAGCTGAAAACGAAATTGAAACCAAGGTGAGAACTTCTCGCTCAATCGAATCGGTTTCGATTTTAATTTTAAATAGTTAGATTTAAAATTCTTGAATGTATGTTTGAATGATGATTGTTATCTATTGATTGTTAAAATAGACATTATACGCCGTTAGTAAGCGGAGGTTATTTATTAAAAACATATACCGCGAATATTTCACAGTATAGTGAAATTGGTATTATTTATGTACTTGGAGTTGATTGCCCGCATTATATAGCAGATGAGACCCTATTGGGCCGTCTATTAAGTGGATAATATTATAAATCCCATATACCGTGATAATTCCGTACTGGAACGGAATTGGTATTGTGCTAACATCTTTGGATGCAGGGAGACAGGTTGGCGGGATCCAACTGGATTCCTCAACAGTATTTATTTGATTATGGATATTTTGATATTCGTTGATTATCATATTCAGATATATGATGTCGTTGTTGTCGTGATTGACTATTTGGTGTGTAGCATCATCGGGCCAATTTTGGAATTTTAAAAGGATTTTTAAAGTAATTTTTGAAAGTATACGTTATAAAATATTTTTGGAATTGATTCATTTTAAATAAATAAACGTTATAATTTTAATGTTATAAAAATTATGATTTTTGAGAAATATAGTTAAAAGTTTATTTTTGAAAATATGGGGTAAATAATTTTAAAAATCGTTTAGATTGGGATTTTTGAATTTATTAAAAAAATATATAGGACTTATAAGATTTGATTATTTTATAAATCAAAATGATGAAATTATAAAGGAGTTTAAAGACGTTTTAAAATAATAATATAAATTGATTTATATATAGGATTTATAAATTGATATTTATAAATTAAAATATTTGAACTATAAAACGAGTTTTTATAAGTGTTAGAATGAATTGTAAATGAACTTCATAAATGAATGAAATTTATAGAATTTTAAACGGTGAAGTTATAAATGAAATTTTATAAGCAGTAGATTTATAAAATTTGTAAAGTTATTAAAAGAATAGTTTTGGGTAAATAAATGAATCTTATAAGTTATAAGATTTATAATTTGGGAAGTTTAAAGGAACGATTTTGTAAACAAATAAATTATAAATATTTAACTTGAAATGTGAACTTTTGGTATATAATTGAGTTATAAATTGAGATAGGTTAATAGAGGAGATTTATAAAAGGAAGTCATTATAAAATAAATAGAAATGGAATTTATAAACATTGTTTTATGAATCCGCAAACGGCTTATTTTGATAAGTAAATTGTTATAACTTATTAATGGAGTTATATTCACGTTTTAGACAGTGAATAATCCTTTAAAATAAAATGTATAGAAATGATGAAATTGGTTAACGAAGTATATTCACGTTTTCGAATAGTGAATAATATGTTAAAGAAATTATTTTGGATATGATGTTTTAAAAGAATTAAAACGATCTAACGATGTTTTTAAAAATGTGTTAAGATTCGAAACCATAGATTTCAACATTTATTGTTGAAATAGACGTTTTCGAGAAATAGAAGGAAATGGTGGACTATAACACTGTGGTTATAGTAAATGATTTCCGAAAGGAAATGTTTTGTATAGTATTGGGATTTATATATCTATTTTAATTTCGAATCCCTATACTAGTGATTTTGGGTTGTCGTAACGATGTTTTACGTAAGATTTGTTTGGCCCAAATAAATGTGTTTTAAGAGAATGTTTTCCTTAAAGAATGAAATATATACTTAATTTTGATTTAAGTATATTGAATATTTTTCAAATGTTGAAAATAAATAGATTTGGGAGTTACTTAATATTAATAAGTATGGAAATGTTTTTCCAATGTGAAATGAAACGTTTTGAGAATTTATCTTTTTGAAGATAAATTGAAAATGAATAATTGAAATCGTATATTCATAAATATTTTGGAATGTAAATTCACAATGGAATTTATAAATGAAAAGGGGAATTTGTTTAAAAATAAACGTTGATTTATCTTTGAAGCGTGGGAATTAATTTACGGATTCGGAACGTAAATATGAAGTAAATCGGTAAGGATTTATTTAATTGGTTTAAATGAACCATGTTGAAATGAAAATATTTCCGCCTAAGGAAAATGTTTGAAATTTGTTTTCAAAAGTGGTAAAGATGAAAAGTGATTTGAAATTTGTTTTCAAATGGTTGAAGTGTGAAAATATATATCTTGTAAAGATATTTTAGGAAAATAAATAATTTGGAAAATTATTTGGATTCTGGTGATGTTTTGCAAATCCATTGAAAGTTCAATAACCGACTATCAATATTTACCTTTAAATAGGTATTTGTAGTGATTTGCTTGAATTTGAATGCCATAATTATTTTTGAATAAGCGCTCACTATTCGGGTTAGCCGGGAAAGGACCTTGGGGTCGTATAACCCATTCCGAATATGTGATACGTCGTTATGAATTGCATTTGAAGACCGGTGTTGATGACCGGATATTTTTTAAAACGGAAGGATTACTGTCGAATGTTTCTGCACCGAATGGCCCCGGTATAGAAATTCCAAATGAGATGGGAAGTCCGGACGTGATTAGTGAATATCCGAATTGCAAGGACTTATTTGTAAGTGCCTTCGGTTCTGTTCGATCCCGGAACAGACTTGTATGGATAGTATGTCCGACATTACAAATTGAGATATAAAGCTAATTTCTTTCTAATATATTTCTGTTGGTGGCGGAGAATTTATTCCCTTAGCTTAACACCCTTCTCTGAGACGTACGAGCTTAGAGGTTGTGTAGTTGATGGTTATCAACGATATATTCCCAATTTGGTAATGTGACTATTGAGTGTTGTTGTGAAATGATCATTGTTGATCATTTGTGATATGATCATTTATTTGATCATTCATCTTTGTGATCATTACTTTGATCATTTGTTGACCTAAAGAATGGCTTTGTACCAAAGCGTGGCTTTGTGGACGAGACTTCGTCGGACCTACACCCCGGAAATGGTCAAAACAGGAAGGATGCGGCAAGGTTATTAGGGGGTAGCGCCCCTTTAGTGTATGTCATTTCTTCTGGATAGAGGTGGTATCACGGTATGGAGCCCAGATACTTAACCTATGTTGTTGCTGCAAAACTTATTACTTTGTGGTTGTTGGAAATCGAGGATCTCGGTTGTTGATCGGTTACGATCGTGGGATGACATATTCGTGTCAGTAGTTACCCAGTTAGGGGTAATCCGGCCTTGTGTTGGCAGAGATCCGGTTTGTTTCTCAGGACGTCATTCCAAAGGCGTTTCCATGTGGCAATGGGAAGTTCCTTGGCCTGACCATTTGTTGGAAATCCAAAGAAACAATACGATCTTGTACGGTTTTAGTTGTAGAACCTGCCATTTACTTATGGTGGTCACCACTGTTTAGATGGTAGCAATAGTAGGCATACGATAATGGTCGTATGTTGGCTAAGATTTATATCTTTACTTTCGAAATAATAATAATATCAAATGTTTCTTCTAATGCGCATCAAGTATCTTTGACTATCATAAGGAGAAATCTCCTCCGATTCTGCGTTTGCATCGTGTGTGTGTGCGGGAGGCCTTATGGTAGTCTCATTTTCTAAAAAGCATTGCGAATCTACTTTAAAATTATCCTGTACTTTGTTTTAAAAAAATAAACTGTTTTAGTTCTCACACCAGTCACATGACTGACTCGGAGTTTATTGTTTTCCTTCCTAAACTCTGGGCGCCCACCAATTTCCACACTGGTAGTCTAGAGTTAGTTTATCAGGATATTCTGGAATTCAGAAGTTGCTGGAGCAAGCTAGATGGCATGGCGTATTCACTAGTATATAGTATTTCTTTTCCGCTGTTTGTTGTTGTTTGATAGTTGTACACTCTGATGATATAATGAAATGAAATGTAATGTAATGTAATAACTGATATTGTTCTTTGTTTTAAAGATTATTCATTTATCTATTATATGTTGTCCGCTGCGATTGTGAGATTCTGATATTGTTCTGTTGTTTTCTTTCTGTTCTGTTCTATCTTTTCTCTCTTCTTCTATCTTTTTTTTCTTTTTTTTAAAAAAAACCTAAGTGTTCGGTTTTCTGGCATTCGAGTGCTCGGCAGTTGATACAGTGAACGTATTGATGTCGGTTTTTGGAAGTCGAAGAATCGGGTCCTTACAGTTTACTTCGAATTCAAATCCGAAAATTTAAATCAGTTTTTAAGAATGAATGTTTTAAAAATAAGTTCTAATAAAATAGTTTTAAAAAGTAAATTTGTTTCAAATAAATACTTAACTTGATTTTGAGAGAATTCTTTTATAAAAGGTTTTTCAATGGAAGTTAAATAAATTGTTTAACTTGAATTTGCAAGTTAAAAATACAACGTAATTTAAAAGCTAAATTTTTGACTAAAAGTTAGGTAGTTGAATTTAAAGGCTTTTCTTATATAAGTTCATATGTAAGTAATAAATGTTATTTACATTTATTTAAAAGATTATAAATTGAATTTAAATTTGGTAAATGTTCAAACAATAATCATTTGAATTTTAAATTCAAAATTGAATTTGAATTTAAATTTAAAATGTAATGTTCTAATACACTTTAATATTAATGAAGTCATTAATAAATAAATAAATTATCTTAAGAATAATTAAGATATTTAAATGATTAAATGAATAAGTTAATTAAGAAATGACTTATGTATTTAATTTATAAATTAATAATTTAGATTAATTTATAACTAGAGATTAATTAAGAAGTAAATTAAGAAATGTTATTAGTTAATGAAGATAATTAACTAAGGATTATTAATTAATTAATTAATGTGATTAATTTTGATAATTAATTAGATTAATTAATTTAGATAATCTATTGTAAATTGTTAAGTGTAATTACTTGATAAAAGTAATTATGAGATTAATTGCTTATTGTAATAAATTTTGATGATATGGTTTAATCAAGTTAATTAATTTAGTTTAATTAATTTAACAAATCATTTGATGATTTTGATATGTGTAATTACTTAGTGTAATTAATGGAGCACAATTACTTAGGGAAGTAATTAGATGATAATTACTGAATGTAACTAATTGGAAAAGGATTGGTTAATATAGTAATTTGGGTAATAACTTTTGTAATTAATCAAAGGATTAATTAATGGAAAGAATTAATCATGGGATAATTAATTTGCGAATAAGTAATTAAGGATAGTTAATTACTGGTTTGTTATTAATTCAAAGGTGATTAATAATTGTGTTTAATTAAAGATTAATCGCTTAATGTAATTAATTTAAGTAAAGTAATTTAATTTATATATGAATTAGAGATCATTAATTAATATAATTAATGATGTAATTAAGAATTGTTTAATTAAGGAATAATTAATGATGTGGTGATTAATTTATGTAATTAATTAAGAATAAATGTAATTAATTATATTTAATTAATAAATGAAGTAATTAAATTTTAATTACTATAAATGGTTTAGGATAATTAATTTGTGAAATTAACTAAAGACTAATTACTTATTATAATTAGAAGATGATTGATCAAGGGTGTTTAATCAAGATGAATATCTAAGAATTATTAATTAATTTGATGATTGTATAAGCAGGATTTATAGATGAATTAATTAATTTAATTTACTTTAAATTAATTAGAGATAGAAGTAGTTAATTTAATTCATATTAAATTAATTATAAATGGTATGGTTATAAATCATTGCTTATTGATTATTGATATTTCATTTGATGATTGTGAATTCAGATATGAGATGAGTAATATCTATGTGATATAGATGCATAGTTAAGTATGATAATATTTAATAATCTGTTTGGATGATGATATTAATTATCTGTTTATGATGATAATGTGATTATCTATTATGAGATTTGAATTATCTATCTCTGTGTATATTGATAATATTTAATTAAACTGTTAAGACTAAGTAGACAACTTGGCCTTAAAAGATACGTTTTGTATTTCGATGAGACCGGGATCGGGTTTCCATATTTAGACATCCGAAAACCACATCGATCCAAATTAACGATTGGTCGTGAATCTGAAGTGAAGATGAAGATTAAGAGTGCAAGGGTTATTGTTGTTAACTCTGAGGGTGATTCCAAATGAGTGTAACGAGATAATGCCTTCGGTTTCGTTTGAACCCGGAACGGACTTGTATGGATTGAATGCTTTCAGAACATCGTCAGGTGGGCAATGAGCATTCTAAGAAATGTATTCTCTAAAGGTAATCGTAGCCTCAAGCCTCATCAACCAGGAATGGCTAAAACAGGGGAGGTGCAGCATGGTTAGGTGGATCATGCCCAAGTAGGATGAGATATACCCCTGTCTAGATGTCCCTTTATCTTTCGGCTGTGTGGGCGGTTGATTGCAACAACTGCCGGGTTTGTCTTGTTCGGGACTGTTCAGTAAGGAATGGTTTCGGCCTTTTGTTGTAGGGGGTCGGAAGTGATCCTCGCTACATTGATCTAGGCCACGTATTGTGATGGGCGGTACCCCAGAAGCCCTTCCATTGTATGGAATCCAAATCCAATAAGTGCCAACGGTTTTGATTGTATTACCCACTTTTGTGGCTAGTAGCTGGAATTTAATGAATGTAACAATTTCGGCTATTTTCTATTTACTTGAAAACCCTAGACCTATTATAATATCACTGAATTTCCTATCAAATGTTTTGGTTAGCGTAAGGTAAAAACTTACCCATGTTTATGTATGGGGAGTCTTACGTGATACCTTTTGTTTCAAAGTTTTCAAAATTAAGCAACTTTAACCTGTTACTCACACCTGACCCGTGTCTGACCCGGAGTTTATTTCTGTTTTTCCTACACTCTCGGGTACTCAAACTTTTACGAGTAGCTAAGGGATTCAGGTTTGCTTTGACGAATTCTGGAGGAGCAATGGAGCAGGAGGCTTCAGCGTTGTAGATATATATATAGTTCCGCTGTGTTTGTATCTTTGGGTTATTTGTTTGAGTTGTATCGAGTTGTATTAGCTAGGCAGGTGTTTATAATTGTCTAGTATGTGTTGTATGATCTGTATAACTCTGACTGATGTTGTATATTATGTAAATACTTATGTGATTAATATAATTTATTCGTTCCGCTATGAGATTCTGAAGTTGTTGTTCTTTCTTCTCTAACTTTTCTATTTTCTCACCCCTTTCTTTCTTCAAAACGATACGTTTTCCTAGGCATAGGAAGCCGGGTCATTACAAATTCAATATTACGGACTCAATGGAACTGGTTTCGTCGAATTCCGAGACTGTGCCTCGAAAGGCTATTTTTAAATATCGATTCAAACGATAAAAATTTCAAAACTGAACAAATCATTTTCAAACTCAATTCCGAAGCTTCAATTATCTTCAGCATTATTAATGTGAATTTTCTAGGCCTTTGAAATATTTTTAATCGGCTTAAAATTGAAGATTCAAATTTTTATTCAACTTTTAATTGATTAAATTTTATAATTTAATCGCTAAATTCATTGTGGAATTGGGAATTCAAGCTAAACCATCATTCAAATATTTAAAATTAATTAAATATTTTCAATTTAAATTGTTCAAAATTCTGGGTCGTTACAACCTTCCCCCTTAAAAGAATTTCGTCCCGAAATTACAAGTTAGGAAGAATGATTATTAACCCATTTATTATTTTTCACAATCTAAATAGTTTTATCAATTTACCAACCTAAATCTTTTTATTAGAGATTTGTTATCATTTCAATTAGCTTTCCAACTTCAATAATAAGTTTCAAACAACATTGTTTCCTTAACAATTAAATTTAAATTTCAAACTTTCAAAATTTTCCCAAAATTTTTCTAACACTCTAAATTTTCGAAAAATTTCGCCAGCGTCTCCTTTGCGTTGCTAGCATGGTACGACTACAAAATGCCAAATCGGGTGTAACAACCCGCATATTTATCGATTTTTATATTTAAATATTTTATCGATACTCGAAATTTAGTCCGAAAAGTAACTTTTTGCATACGGTCGAATTAGGACTCGGGACCACTCCCATTGAGTTTAAAATGCCGTTTGCGACATTTTTGAGTATAAGCTTCGATATGTTTGGAGAAAGTTGAATTTTGCTACTCTTTCACTTAGGGCTTTGGTTTGGGCTGAGCCCAATAACTCCACTTACGTATTCAGTCCCAACCCCTTATCCTCTTCATTACTTCATTTCTAATTCCTAATATTCAAGCTTTCATAACAATGGAGAGTGGAAGAGGAAATAAAAACTCCAAGCCCTAGTTTTCTTTTGCAAATCAAACTCTAGCTCCAAACTAATAGAAGAACACATTGGTAAGCTTCTCTTCTTCTTCTCCAACTCATTCTCTTATCAATTTCAGAAATTCTTAAACCTAACTTTGGGAATGTTCTTCTTTTAAAGCTTATAATCAAGCTTCTTGAGTTGGATTTGAAGAGTGGTTGATTCTTCTTTGCTTTCAAGCTTCTTCTTCAATTGTTTGGGTTCAAAGGTGAGATTTTTATCTCACATCTATGCTTATAATTATCTTCGAATGTTAGGTATGAATTCCTAACACTTATTCATGAGCATTAGCCTTTGGTTTGGATTGATTTGGTGAATATTCTAATTTTTGGTGTTTTGGGTTCAATCCTTTAAAAATCATGGCTTTGATGTTCAAATGTGTTTTTGGTGATGCAACGAGGAGCTCATAGGGCCGGGTAGTCGATTGGCATAAATCCTTAGTGTCGATGCTCGAGTGGTTGCGAATTGGTCGTGATTGGCCATTGTATTCGATGGGCTAGGAAGGGACTGGGAACAGGTTCGGCCAACCGAGCCCTGTGGCCGGTCGAACGACCTGTTTCTAGAGTGCATAACCACTCCTCTATCTCAGGTTCGGTCGGCCGCCTACAGGGCTCGATCGACCGACCTGCTACTCCGAGCATTTCTGTTGATATTTTGCCTATTTCGCCTAGTTGCTTGAATTTCCAACTTTAATCGATTCGTGTTATTTCCTATTTGTCGCTATCATTTATTATCGACTTTGATGACATTTTCTTTGGAAATTTAGGATATATCCACTTTGATGGATTCGGTATCGATTTCTTTGGATTTTCATTCACGTCTTTGTATGTGAATTTTAGTGATTGATTGTTCCTACAATCTTCTTTGTGATTTGTCACTTTAAAAATATAAAGGTTTTTTATACTAGTAGTAAATATCAAAACACTTCCTTCAAATAATTTCAACACTATTTTATTATAAAGCTCGTTTTCTTAAACCGTTTTCCAATCTATTAGTATATACAAGCCTTTACCTCACTCGTATGGGAAATCTAATTAAACGGCTTAGTAAAACAAGTGGTATGAAATGCTTGCGTTTACTTCGTTGGTTAATTCTTGGACTTGTTCGATTGAATCTCTTGTGACAATTTTATAGTGGAGATCTACAGTTTGTTCGTCAATATTTAAGTTAAGCAAGTGGTTATGGGACATGAAGCTAAACTCATATATTTACTAGCTTAGTGTAATTGACACTTCTTAATGATCAATGATGATCATTTTTGTGATTTAGACTAGCAATGTGCGATGTCTCTTTGTCTGCGAGGGAGACTAAACCCCGTTTTGTGGAGTTTCGGCTCAAATTGGTGGGGTAGCAACCCATGGTCTTCGGGCCGTTTGTGGAGCTTCGGCTCAATTTGTGATGGTTAGCAACCATGGAATTAGCATTTCGTTTGTGATACACGTGTTGGTGAGCTTTATGCTCCCGTTTGTGATAGGCCTCCCCCCTTTTTGTGATTTCTGGATTTCTTGAGATGATTTCTAGAATTTTTGTTTCACCAATTTTCGTGATTTCCATTGATAAGTTTTATCAATATTTGTGCATTGGTGAATTTGTGTGTCATTGACTTTTGTGATTGACATTGATATAATCGTCAATATTTATGGTTTAGTGAACGAAATAAGGAGTATGACATTTCTTTGATTCTTGTATAGATTTTGTGATATTGATTAATCTCTAGTTGATTTTCAATTACTTATATATATATCACAGCTTGGCATTGTGATTATTATGTGTTTAGTCATATCTCTTATTCTATATCGTTTCATCTGATATTTATAGTTAGACTGATCCGTTTATTGTTTTCTTAATAAATAATACTTGGGTCAGACCGAGATGTTACAGGTGCTTCAGCTTGACTTCTCAGTTGGGATTGATTTCTCTGACTTTTGGCTAACTACTTAGATTAGTAGTTATTTTATTGTATACACTTGAGATATGGACTCATAGTTCTATTCTTTTGTATAGCACGTGTTGCTATTCTTTTGTATTATTGTGGATCTTTTTGACCACTACTCTGATATACACTTTCATGTGTTAGTTATATATTCATATCTTCTTTCGCCTTTGTGATATGAATTATCTGTGACTGATTTATGTTATGTTTATTTCTATATTGTTTCTGAAGAATTATAGCCACTGTGTAGTAGTTTTGAGTTTGTATCGGTATGTCGGATTTCCTCTTGAAATAAAATGCATGTTTTATTACCTGACATATCGATGCTCGCGCAAAGCAATTACACAGATGGTCGTTCCCCAACAGCCTTATTCTCCGTGCTAGTTGACAGCATTCACCGTAATGTTCTTGGCTAGCGTGGGTATAGAGGTGGGGCGTCACAGCATGGTATCAGAGCCAAACTTCGGAACAATATGGAATATTATAACAAGGATCATCGTCCTAAGTCTTTCTTAGGAGTCGTGCTTTAGGATTTAATTCGAGTCGTCGTACCGATTCATCCTATTTTCTTTATGATTCCTTGTTTTATCTATCAAGAATTGCTTGATATTTATCTTGAGAATAACTTTTTCTTCTTCTTTATTTCATTCGTAAAGAAGAGAAATGGTTAGATTTGGTCGTCCTAGAACTGGACCTTCTAGTGCTACACCCCAAGATGGAGTTTTTATGACTACCCAGCAACTTCTTGACCTTGTTATGAATGCTCAAGCAGCTGGTTCTAATCCGGAACCTGCTCACCCTAAATCTGGATTTGCACGCCTGTGCAACGACTACACTAATTTGGGTGGGAAGCCATTTATAGGTTTCGAAACTATTATTGAAGTCCAGGCTTGGTTAAGGACATGCGATCGAATCTTTTCTCGCATGAGCCTCATTGATCTTCACCGAGTTCAGGTGGCTTCTAGTATGCTCCAAGAAAGAGCATTGGACTGGTACGAACTTCTTATTTCTGAGATTAATGAAGCGGATTTCACCTGGGAGAAATTCCGAGAGCGCTTCGAGTTAAAATTCGTACCAGAAGCTGAGAAGGTGACTTTGGCTCGCCGTTTTATAGACCTTGTTCAAGGTGAATTTTCCGTGGCAAATTATGTCGCATCTTTTGAATCTCTCTCCAAATATGGGGTTGAATACATCAACACCCCATTGAAGAAAAATTAGAGGTTCGTTTATGGCTTAAACAAAAATCTCAAGAAGCCATTACTTCTAAAATTAGAAGTTTCTTTCGACCAACTCATTGATATCGCTCTTCGTCTTGAAGAGGTGGATAGGGAGAATGATGTTGAAGTGGTGGGTTACAAACCAAACTTCAACAACAAGAAGAGGCCAAACAAATTCAAAGGCCCTTATCCCAATAAGAAAGGGAAGCAAGCAACCTTTGTGGCAAAGACTTCTTCCTTTAGTCGTGGGGAATGCTATAATTGTGGTTCGAAGGACCATTACGCGAACAAGTGCCCAAAGTCTCTCTCTTGTTGCTACTGCAAAGGTCCCGGCCATGTTATATCTTCATGCCCCAAGCTTCAGGGCAGGAAGGAGGGAAAGCTTAATATTGCTCAAGCCCCTGGCAACACATCTCGTGGTCAAGGTATTTCTCATTCTATCCTTGATGGCATTATTATATTTCGTGATCAACCTATTCGAGTTCTTTTTGATACGGGAGCATCCCATGCTTTTATATCAAAAGAGCTTGTTGATAATTTTTCTTTAAGTGTTGTTGCTTTAGTGACTTTTTTGAGAATTGCGAATCCGGTTGTTGGATCCGCAACTCTTAGTTTGCTTTGTAAAGATGTGGAGATTATTTTGTGTGATTTTCCTTTCCTAGCCGATTTGCATGTCATGCGTTATTTAGGCTTTGGAATGATTTTGGGAATGGATTGGCTTAACCGTTATGAAGCTCACATCCTATGTCCTGAGCGGACTATTCATCTTCGACATCCTCAATCTGTTAAGCAGATTTCTATTAATCTTAAAGGTTCGGATTCCAGCTTGGTTGCATCTTTATATTCTTTGATGACAATAATGATGATGAGGAAGATATTATTTCTCTTATTCACGTTGTTCGTGAATTTTCCGACATATTCGAGCCCGTTTTAGGATTACCACTTAAGCGAGCAATTGAGTTCAGAATTAATCTCATTCCTGGAGCTCAACCTATCACTTGCCCTCCTTGTCGTATGTCCAATAAAGAAAACGATGAGATGCGTAAACAATTATCCGAATTGGAGACGAAGCAATTTATTCGCTCTAGTTCCTCGACTTGGGGAGCTTCAGCTATTTTCGTGAAGAAATCCAATGATACACTTAGGCTTTGCGTTGACTACCGCAAGCTTAATGATCTTACTATCAAAAATAAATATCCTTTACCTCGGATTGATGATCTATTCAATCAAGTTAGTGGTGCTAGAGTCTTTTCACAATTAGACTTAGCTACTGGATTTCATCAGCTTCATATTGCAGAGGATAGCATTCCTTTGACATCGTTCCGTACTCGTTATGGATCTTATGAATGGCTTGTTATGCTATTTGGTCTAACGAATGCTCCGGCTTATTTCTTTGACCTTATGAATCGAGTTTTCAAAGATTTTCTCGACCGGTTTGTTCTCATCTTTATTGATGATATTCTTGTGTATTCTAAAACCGAGGAGGAGCATGAAAAACATCTTCGGATTGTGTTGGAAACTCTTAGGAGTAATCAATTAAAAGCAAAATTTTCTAAATGCCATTTTTGGCAATCTCGTGTGAAGTTTCTCGGTCATATTATTTCCGAATCCGGAATTTTCTTGGATCCTTTAAAGATTGAAGCGATTCAAGATTGGAACAGACCGGAGAGTGTGACAGAGATTCGTAGTTTCCTTGGATTGGCAGGTTATTACCGCCATTTTATCAAAGACTTTTATAAGATTGTCGTGCCTCTCACTAGCTTAACGAAGAAAGGTGTTAAATACATTTGGTCGGACAAATGTGAAGCTTCTTTTCAGAAATTGAAGGAACTTCTTTCTGATGCTCCTATTCTTGTTATTCCCGAGGGGAATCAAGATTTCGTTGTTTATAACGATGCTAGTCGTGTTGGTTTGGGTGTCGTTCTTATGCAAAGAGAACGTGTTATTGCTTATGCTTCTAGGCAATTGAAGCCTGTTGAGACTAGATATGCCACACATGATTTAGAACTCGCGGCTACTGTCTTCGCCCTTCGAATCTGGCGTCATTATCTTTTGGGAGAGAAATTTATTCTTTATACCGATCATAAGTCCTTGAAGTATTTATTCTCTCAAAAGGAACTTAATTTGCGTCAACATCGTTGGCTCGAATTTCCTACACCATATGATCTTGATATTCTTTATACTCCCGGTATGGGTAATCGTGTCGCCGATGCTCTTAGCCGAAAACAACAAGCTGTTGTTTCTATGATGATATCCGAATGGAAAGATCTCGAAATTTTATCCACTTGCGAAATTCGAGACCGTGTTTCCGATCTATGTTCGTCACTTGTTTTGTGTAGCCTTGAGGCTCATCCTTCTCTTTTGGACCGCATTCTTGAAGCTCAAGGGCTTGATCCTGAATTGGCTCTTCTTGGCCAAAATATTAAGGGTAAGATTGATATTGAAAGTTTGAATGACTTTAATATTGATTCTCATGGCGACATTCGAAAATTTGGTAGACTTATCGTGCCAAATACTAGTGATCTTCGTAAAGATATTTTTAAAGATTCACATCGTTCTAAATTTACCATTCATCCCGGTAGTAGCAAAATGTACGCAGATATGAAGCGACTTTATTATTGGGTGGGAATGAAACTTGACATCGCTAACTTCGTTAAGAGTTGCATGACTTGCCAACTCGTTAAGGTCGAGCGTCAAAGGCCCGGTGGATTATTGCAACCTTTAGATATTCTAATTTGGAAGTGACATCGGATTTCCATGGATTTTATTGACGGCCTTCCCCGTTCTCGTTCGGGTCATGATAGCTTATGGGTGATTGTTGATAGACTTACAAAATCTGCCCATTTTATTGCTGTTCGATCTAATCGAACCGTTCCTCTTTTGGCCAAACTCTTTATCAAAGAAATTGTTAAATTGCATGGAGTTTCTACTTATATTGTTAGCGACTGTGATCCATTGTTTACTAGTCGATTTTGGAAGAGTCTTCAAAAAGCTTTGGGAACGAAGTTTAATTTTAGCACCGCTTATCATCCCCAGTCCGTTGGACAAACCGAGCCTGTGAATCAAACTCTTGAACATATTCTCCATGCTTGTGTGCTTGATTTTGGTGGAAAGTAGGGAAGATCATATTTCTCTTGTTGAGTTTTCCTATAATAATAGCTTCCAATCTAGTATTGGTATGGCACCTTTTGAGGCACTCTATGGAAGGGTATGCCAATCTCCTTCTTGTTGGCATGAGGCCGGTGAGAAGCTGGTTTTAGGTCCAGAATTTATTCGTGATTCCACAAAGAAAATTGAACTTATTCGTCATAGGATGAAAGAAGCCCAGAGTAGACAAAAATCCTATGCCGATAACCGGAGAAGGAGGTTAGAGTTTTCTGTAGGAGATCTTGTGTTCATTCGTGTGTCACCTATTGAAAGGTGTTGTACGTTTCAGTCGATCGGGAAATTGGCGCTTCGATATATTGGGTCATTTCCTATCGCTGAACGTATTGGTTCCATGGCTTATCGCCTTTTATTACCGGCTCAGTTTTCTGCTATTCATGGCGTGTTTCACGTTTCTCAATTACGGAAGTGCCTTTGAGATTCCGATTCTATTCTTGAGCCCGGTGTTGTGGAAGAAATTGAAGTTTCGCCTAATTTAACTTATGAGCATCATCCTATTCGAATTATTGCTTCGGAGGTCAAACATCTTCAAAATAAAGATGTTCCGCTTGTGAAAGTTCAATGGTCTCCAAATCCTAACGATTGTTCTTGGGAGTCTAGAGAGTTCATCGAGCGATCACATCCGGACTTACTTTCTCGTGCTCTTTAAGGTGAACCTTTTATTTCAAATTTATTTTGTGTTGAATATGCTTTTATGGTTGTCACTTTATATTCTCTTCTTAAATATTGCGAGGACGCAATTTCTTTAAGGAGGGGAGTCTGTAACAACCCGCATATTTATCGATTTTTATATTTAAATATTTTATTTAAATATTTTATCGATACTTGGAATTTAGTCCAAAAAGTTACTTTTTGCATACGGTCGAATTAGGACTCGGGACCACTCCCGTTGAGTTTAAAATGCCGTTTGCGACCTTTTTGAGTATAAGCTTCGATATGTTTGGAGAAAGTTGAATTTTGCTACTCTTTCACTTAGGGCTTTGGTTTTGGCTGAGCCCAATTACCCCACTTCTGTATTCAGTCCCAATCCCTTATCCTCTTCATTACTTCATTTCTAATTCCTAATATTCAAGCTTTCATAACAATGGAGAGTGGAAGAGGAAATCAAAACTCCAAGCCCTAGTTTTCGTTTGCAAATCAAACTGTAGGTCCAAACTAATAGAAGAAACCATTGGTAAGCTTCTCTTCTTCGTCTCCAACTCATTCTCTTATCAATTTCAGAAATTCCTAAACCTAACTTTGGGAATGTTCTTCTTTTAGAGCTTATAATCAAGCTTCTTGAGTTGGATTTGAAGAGTGGTTGATTCTTTTTTGCTTTCAAGCTTCTTCTTCAATTGTTTGGGTTCAAAGGTGAGATTTTTATCTCACATCTATGCTTATAATTATCTTCGAATGTTAGGTATGAATTCCTAACACTTATTCGTGTGCATTAGCTTTTGGTTTGGATTAATTTGGTGAATATTCTAATTTTTGGTGTTTTGGGTTCAATCCTTTAAAAATCATGGCTTTGATGTTCAAATGTGTTTTTGGTGATGCAACGAGGAGCTCATAGGGCCGGGTAGTCGATTGGCATAAATCCTTAGTGCCGATGCTCGAGTGGTTGCGAATTGGTCGTGATTGGCCATTGTATTCGATGGGCTAGGAAGGGACTAGGAACAGGTTCGGCCGACCGAGCCCTGTGGCCGGTCGACCGACCTGTTTCCAGAGTGCATAAGCACTCCTCTGTCTCAGGTTCGGTCGGCCGACTACAGGGCTCGGTCGACCGAACTGCTACTCCGAGCATTTCTGTTTTTTTGGTCCGGTCGACCGAGCTCTGTAGCCGGCCGACCGACCTGATGACATTTTGCCTATTTCGCCTAGTTGCTTGAATTTCCAACTTTAATCGATTCGTGTTGTTTCCTATTTGTCGCTATCATTTATTATCAATTTTGATGACATTCTCTTTGGGAATTTAGGACATGTCCACTTTCATGGATTCGGTATCAATTTCTTTGGATTTTCATTCACGTCTTCGTATGTGAATTTTAGTGATTGATTGTTCCTACAATCTTCTTTGTGATTTGTCACTTTAAAAATATAAAGGTTTTCTATACTAGTAGTAAATATCAAAACTCTTCCTTCAAATGATTTCAACACTATTTTATTACAAAGCTCGTTTTCTTAAACTGTTTTCCAATCAATTAGTATATACAAGCCTTTACCTCATTCGTATGAGAAATCTAATTAAACGGCTTAGTAAAACAAGTGGTATGAAACGCTTGCGTTTACTTCGTCGGTTAATTCTTGGACTTGTTCGATTGAATCTCTTGTGACAATTTTATAGTGGAGATCTACAGTTTGTTCATAAATATTTAAGTTAAACAAGTGGTTATGGGACATGAAGCTAAACTCATATATTTACTAGCTTAGTGTAATTGACACTTCTTAATGATCAATGATGATCATTTTTGTGATTTAGACTAGCAATGTGCGATGTCTCTTTGTCTACGAGGGAGACTAAACCCCGTTTTATGGAGTTTCGACTCAAATTTATGGGGTAGCAACCCATGGTCTTAGGGCCGTTTATGGAGCTTCGGCTCAATTTGTGATGGTTAGCAACCATGAAATTAGCGTTCCGTTTGTGATACACGTGTTGGTGAGCTTTATGCTCCCGTTTGTGATAGGCCTCCCCTCCCTTTTTGTGATTTCTGGATTTCTTAAGATGATTTCTAGAATTTGTGTTTCACCAATTTTCATGATTTCCATTGATAAGTTTTATCAATATTTGTGCGTTGGTGAATTTGTGTGTCATTGACTTTTGTGATTAACATTGATATAATCGTCAATATTTATGATTTGGTGAACGAAATAAGGAGTATGACATTTCTTTGATTCTTGTGTAGATTTTGTGATATTGATTAATCTCTTGTTGATTTTCAATTACTTATGTATATCACAGCTTGGCATTGTGATTATTATGTGTTTAGTCATATCTCTTATTCTATATCGTTTCATCTGATATTTATAGTTAGACTGATCCGTTTATTATTTTCTTATTAAATAATACTAGGGTCAGACCGAGATGTTACAGGTGCTTCAGCTTGACTTCTCAGTTGGGATTGATTTCTCTGACTTTTGGCTAACTACTTAGATTAGTAGTTATTTTGTTGTATACACTTGAGATATGGACTCATAGTTGTATTCTTTTGTATAGCACGTGTTGCTATTCTTTTGTATTATTGTGGATCTTTTTGACCACTACTCTGATATACACTTTCATGTGTTAGTTATATATTCATATCTTCTTCCGCCTTTGTGATATGAATTATCTGTGACTGATTTATGTTATGTTTATTTCTATATTTGTTTCTGAAGAATTATAGCCACTGTGTAGTAGTTTTGAGTTTGTATCGGTATGTCGGATTTCCTCTTGAAATAAAATGCATGTTTTATTACCTGACATATCGATGCTCGCGCAAAGCAATTACACGGATGGTCGCTCCTCAACAGCCTAATTCTCCGTGCTAGTTGACGGCATTCACCGTAGAGGTGGGGCGTCACATCGGGCCCCCAATTTCAAAAAGAAAAGAAAAAGCCAAGCGGCTGGACAAGAAAATCATCAAATCTCATATTGGAACTTTAAATACATACCTTTTTCGAGCAATTTCAAATTTATCTTCGAAACTAAAATTCCCTATTCCTTTATAACACCTGTATATCCTACTAGTAGTAGTATCCAGTTACAACATCCAAACCATTTTGCCAATTCCATTACAAAATTTTCAATATATACTTCTTATCCATTTTTTTTACTTCACTATTGAAGTTATATATCATTTTTCAATGAATTTTGCATTTCAATTTCATTTGAATTCAATTTATAATTTCAATTCTATTTGAATTCAATTTATCTTCTACTCTGAATATTGAATTTTATCTTTCAATTATAACTGATTCATATTAATTTGAATTAGTTTCATTCACTAATTTACTTCAATTTCGAATTTGAAATCGTTTGTCGTTAACTAAAATTTTTCAACAAATTTCAAAAAAATTCTAACTCCCAAAATTTTCAACTTTTTTTGACATATTCTCCTTTGTACGGAGGAGCTTTTGGAATTTGACAAAAGATATAAATATATATACATCGACCCACAAGGTCGGAAAAAACAAAAACATTTCATATTTCCTATTTTTATTGCATAGGCGTACCTTATTTAGCATTTTGAAGAAAGCGTCTTAATTATTCTAGTAATTGCGTTCCCAAAATCCCGCTATATAGTCTCCCGGTAGCTGACCTTACTCAATTTAAACACATAAGCAACATTTTTATGAAATTTATAACATTTCATTCATTTAACAGGTACAACACATCAATAACATATGAAATGCAATATAAATACTTCCATAAGCCATTTGCGAAGTTTTCAAACTAATTCAATTTGTTTTTCGCCAATTTATATACCATTTACATTCACCATAGGTGATTTACAACCCCTTTACTTATCTCCAGATCATTTTTATGTCCAGTCTAACCCATTTTCAATTTAATTAACTTCAAAAATCAATATTTGTTACTTATCAACTTATGGTAACAACAAAGCCATATTTTAAAAATATATGCAAATTTAAGCAATTCGACGATATTCATTTACACAAACAATTTCTTTAGTTTTATAATCATTTTAAAATTGATTCCAACTCGATTTATATATAATTTCATTCCAATTTATTCCCAAACTATATTGTTAACGTAAAAAATCTAACGCTAACACCCCGGTGTAGATTGAATTTGAGTGAAAGCACCACCCGTGTACACGGGAACTAAAAAAAAGTAGAGAAATCACAGAGAAAGCAGAAAAAACAAAAGTATTTATAGTGGTTCGGCTTAGGGTAAGTCTACGTCCACTTTAATTCTCTTTATTACTGAATCGATTACAACTTTACAACAATCTTCAATTACAATTCCGATGAGACAAACAACTAGAACTTTGATGCAGAAGAATTATTTAAATCCATGTAGATTGCGTTAGATTTCTTCTCGAAGTTAGTTGAGATGCCTTTCGTAGTTGAAGTGTCGGATGAGTCGAGAATTTAGCAGAGTATCGGCGCTTAAAGAGATCGGCCAAAAGTCCTTTTCATGCTTGAGGTAGATTGGTATTTATAGAGGAAATCCCCCCCTTAGGTCATAAGTCGTGACCGGTCTAAGGTGAGTTATGGCCGGTCTAAGGTAGGTTGTGGCCGATTCATCTGGCCCCTCCACGGCTTCACAAGAGTTCATTTGTACAAGTCCTAAGTCACCCACGAGTCATCCTCTAAGTCGCAAATGAGTCAACTGGTCTTCTTTATGCGGCAATGAACCTTCACCCAGTAGCTTTAGGTCGTGGACGACTCAAGCTAGGTCGTGAGTCGTGTAGGAGTTAAGAGACCACTGCGCCAAGTAGATGCATTGAACCTGTCTTCCTTTGCTTGCTCCATGAACGACTTAACATAGGTTATAGGACGGCGGCGACTTAGGTCGGTAGCTATCTTAGGTCGGTAGCTATCTTAGGTCGGTGGCAACTGTTCAGCCTTAAGTCAGTATCCCTTCCAGGCCTTAGGTCGGCATCCTTTTAAGGCAGTTAGGTCGGTAACCTTATTAAGGTGTTAGGTCGGTAACCTCTCAAGTAACTTAGGTCGGAATCCTACTTAAGGCTTAGGCAGCTAGGTCGACATCCATCTTGGATCGGCAACCTTGTCACAACTTAGATCGGTTACTTTGTCAAAGCATTGAGTCGGCACCTCTCTTAAGTCGGTATCCCTTTAGTCCTTAAGTCGGCATCCTTTTAAGGCTTAGGTCGGCATCTCTTTGAGTCTGTTAGGTCGGTTATCTTTAGGTCGTCAGAAAAGAGGAAATAACACTTTCCCCTCGAAGTGCACGCCTAGGTCGTAGGTCGTGTACTTCGACCAAACTTTGTTAAGTCGCGGGCGATCTAAGAGATGGCTTAATCTGCACATTTACTTGCTTCTGCCCTATATAAGCGTTAGCTCGTTTTCTTCCTCCTCATCAACTGCTCCCACATCCTTTTCTGCCATTAACAATTTTCCTGAGCTCCAAAAGGCGATTTCACTCCAATCAATTACCGACAACCTTTGTTACTCATTGCGTAAGTGATTTCGTTTTCTTCTCCTGACCCTAACTCACTTTTCCATGCAATGCGTCGTCGTGAACTTTCCATAGTTGGCGAACTCTGGTTGGCTGAATTTAGGTTTAAGCGTTTGATTGGTGGGCTTCGGTGCTTCAAGCTAATCGATTTTTGAATTGCGTTGGAGTGACAGGCATTGAATTTGCGGTGATTTAGTTATTGGATGATTCGTCATCGGGTGAAAATTAGGGCTTGTGCTGGTGGATAGGCTAACGGGTTAGCGGGCTAAGAAGGTGAAGGGTTTCTGATTAGATGGGGGGTTTGTCGATGAAGTGGAATGCCGACTTAGACACGACTCAGTAGTTTAGGGCGACCTATAACCCTTCATGACTTAACTAGATACGGCATAAGCTATGAGTCGCGGCCGAGCTAAGATCTATCTCTTCAACACGCTCTGCGGCCTATAGGACCAACGATTTAAGGGGCCAACCACTTAACCGAGTCAACCACTTAACCTTCAGGAGATCTTTTAAGTCGTGTGCGACTTAATTTCTAGGTCTTAGACGACTCAACCTTTAGATCGCGGACGACTCATTACTTGAACAATATTTTACTTGCCGAATTGTTTCCTCTAGCCTAAGCCAATTGCATCCCACCTTGCTAGGTCGTGAACGGCTCATGACTTTGAGAGCTTTTGGATTGTGACTCAATGGCCTGAGAAGAATTTGAAAATTTAGAGATGTTGATAGAACTTGATTGTACTTCCAATTTGAATTGCTAGGATAAACTGCTTGAACTCTGTTGCATTTCCTTACAGATTACACCAGTTTTATTGCCATCAACCTGTTAAACACAACACTTTGCAGAAAAATGGGACAAATATACTTGTCACTGATCGCCCACATCAAATGACAGATTATTCGAAATAAAATAATCAACTTAAATACACTGTATGAAATGCTGTGAACCAATCAACTAAAGTGAAGTATTAATGCAAATCATCGCTAACTTGAACTGATTTGTTTGCATCAACACTACACTTGCATATTAAAACAATGAACCCTGGACTTTATAACTGACAAATACTTGCTAGTTTTTATTCCAGTTACATTTGCTTATTGCTTGATTGATTTTACACAACACTCCACACACTTTAGGAAACATGCACCTTCATGTTTGAATATCCAGTTGTTTGTGTAGAATGACTTCCCACCAAGAAGAAGAAGGGGTCGCTCAAGCTGAAGAGACCTTGCCGATAGCTATCCCCATAGAGAATCCTCCACAGAGAACTCCGACCATCCTAACTCCGAGAGCGTTTATTCAGCTACGTACTCTATTTGGTTTTGCTGAAAATGATGTCATTCTTCCCGGGCCAAATGATACTGCCGACAGTCCTCCTTATGGTTTTGTTGCAGTAAACCGTCAAATGTGCTTAAGTGGGGCGATTCCTCCTTTCAATGACTTCCTCCGAACCCTTCTCCTTCGGTTGATAATCTCTCCATTCCAACTTCATCCTAATGGCTATGCCATTTTGATGGGGTTGTGTGTGTTGTTTAGGAGAACTCTTGATCGCTTGCCGAGTTTTGAAGAAATTCGCTACTTATGTTCGTTTGCAAAGAGTAAAGACCATCCTTCCCTCATTATCGTGAGAAGTGCTAGAAATCGCAAGCTTATTTCTGATCTTACAGAAAGCGTTCATGGATTTTTGAACCAGTTTTTCTTCGCTCGCTGTCCCCCAGAGTTTTATGCCATCTGGAGAGTAGGAAGTAAGATTACCTGTTTCTATTTTCTCCATTTCCAAACTTTTTCGAGATCTGAATTATCACTTGCTAATCTCATTCTTTGCTCTTTTCAGCACTTCCTCTCCCTTCTAGAGATCCAATCCATAAGCAAGTTTTTGAAAGACTGAGTGCCGTGACTGCGGAAGAAAGAAGTGCAAAGTTTTTGTTGAGGGATGAATTTTTGCATCAGTACGGGCTTTTACACATCTCTCGCTCTACACATCCTCATGAGATCCCAGACTCCCCGGCTAGAGCACCAGATGCCCCGTTTTCTTCTGACGCGCCCGTACCAAAAGATCCCGCTTTCGAAGCTTCTCTAGTAAAATGCCCTACTACTGTCGATGTTGTGGGGTCATCTGGCAAATTCACACTTGCCCCAGTTATTGAGGAAGAAGAGCCTCAGGGATCTCCCCAACGTTCGCAGAAGTCCGGCGAAGAAGCCAAGAAAACAAACCCTGTTAGGCAGAGGGGGGATGACACTTTCGAAGGGTTGAGCGACCTCTTCGCCACCTCACAGGAGATCTTTAAAGACGATCCTGTCACTGCCAGGGTTTCTTCTTCAGTAGTGGAAGCGACTTCTTCTTTGCAACGAGCTACGTTGACCCAAGAGTTGGTGTTAACTACTACCCCCTCGATTACTCCGCAATCAAAGAGTGGTTCGTAGTTTGATGCGCGTAGCTTGCACATCACACACACTTAGAATCCTTCGGCACTTTTATACTCCTAACTCTTTGTACTTTGAAGATTCCAAAGTTGTGCTTCTTTTCTCTGAAGACTTTTAAGACTTGTCTCTCTTTTTTATTTCAGATTCTCCGATAGGACGCAGCTGCTCTTACTATGACGACTTCCAGCGATGTGGGAGGCATAGCCAATATGATTATAGGTGCTACCTTCCCGTTCACAGAGAAACCGATGAAGAGAGAGCCGCCTAAAAGGCTCAGGAGAGGAGGGCTCAAGAAGAGCGTTATGAGAGAAAAGAAAGGGAGGAGCACCACGATTCTTCCCAGAGAGGTGACAATTCTCACAAGAGAAAGTCGCATGATGATCGGTGAAAAAGCCACATAATTGAGGACCCAAGCAAGCGTGCTCGGCATGGTGAAAAGCATGCTTCTACAACTCCTGAAAAGGTTACTGCCCCCATCTCACTTGACATTCCTTCTGGCTCCCCTGCTCTCGGGAAGACAGACATTCAGACAATAATCTACAGGCCTAAATTCCAAGTTGGATCAGGCCCGGCTACTCTGCAAAGCCGGTTCCCACACTGGTGCCTGAAGGGAGTGCGGTTCGATCTTGACTTCGTCCCTATTGACAAGCCTGCCATGCTACGAAATCTTGATGCCGTCAGGCTTGGTATTGAAAGGATGTCGAACTGGCAAAAGCTTGTTGACGAGCTTCAAAGGGTCAACCGTGCGAATATAGAGGCCATGCTTACTATGGAGAATGATAAGGCCGAATGGCAGAAGGTTCTTGAGCAGCATGATACTGAAATGAGGAGCATCACTACTTACAATGAAGAGCTTGAAGCGAAAGTGGAGGAACTTAAACAAGAGCTTGCTACTTCTTCTACCACATATACTCAAAAAAAAGAAGTGCTTCAAAAGCAAGTTCGCGATGCTCACGCCACTCAGCGACATGCCGAGGCACAACTTGAAGCTGAGCAGAAAACAGCGGGAAGGTATCGTGCTGAGGTTACAGAGTTACGGGAGAAAGTCAACTCTCAGGAGGCGGAAATTTAAATGCTAAAGCTTCAACTTTCCAAGACTGAAAGAGAGCGTGATGAGGCCGTTGCCGGTAAAATTGCAGCTGAAGAATCTCATGAGGCAACGAAGACCAACATCAGCTCGACACTGTTTGACTTCTACCTGCATAGCGTCTTGGGGCACGGTAGCCTCGCCTTCCTAGGTCCCAAGTACGAAATTACTCTGCCTGAAGTGTGGGAGGCTGCACTTGACATGCTTGGCGGTAAAGGTGCTGGTTATGCTGAATTAGCTCTTGAGGAGCATTACTTAGATGATGATGCTCTCCCCGCTCTCCCCAAGGGAAAAGAACAACTTGCAAAGTTAAGAGCTGAGATGGCCGAAAGGGAACGTTTAGGAAAGACCACTTCAACTATTCCAGTCCAGCCTTCTCCTTCGGCCGAAATCGACATTATTCGCTCCAGTTCTCATTCTCCATCCCTGGTCAAAGTTACAACTGAGATTACGAGTACACAGGGTGGAGATGAAGGTGAAGAGAGCGCCGAAGCACAGGCTTATGAGGTTGATATCAGGAAGCCGACTTCTCCTGGTAACTCTACTGTTAATCTTGCCCAAGTAGACTGCTCATTTGCTTCTTATGAGCTCGATGAGCTTCTCGACTATTTTCTGAACCTCAATGAGCCTTTATCTCCTCTCTTTGCTGACTTTAACTTCTTTTCTTCTGTAGAGAAAGCACCGAGCATCGTTCAAGCTTCCCCTCCTCCAATTATTCCTCCTTTGGTTCTCCAGGTCACTCCTCCGTCCTCCTCTCAAACCGGGTCGCAAGAGGAGCAAATAGAAGCTCTTCATGGCTTAGATGATCCTATTGCTTCTCAAGAACACGGGGAAGAAGGGCTTGGAGAAGGTAACGAGTCTCCGGAGCGAACCACTTCTGATAACATAAAATTATCTGCTCTTGTAACTCCGGGAAGTGAGTCTTCTTCAAGGAGAAGGAGGAAGCGTGCCACTTCCAAGAAGAGAAGGAAAGGCATTCTTGTTTCTGAAGAGGAAATGACAGTTGATCCGGCAGTAACCCTTTCTCCTTCATCCCCGACTCTCCCAAGCCGTCCTGAAAAGCTGCCTATTAGGTCAGGCGAAGGCTCTAAGTGTAGTGGCACGAAGAAGTAAGGGGTCTTGCTTCGATTTTCTTTACTTTTTGCTTTTTGTATGTACTGGCCGGAGATTGTGCGGGTACCGGCCTCCGCCTTCCTTTTTTCTTTTAATTTTGAAACCTGTACCTGTACAAAATTTTGACAGTGTTGAATAAAAAGATTCTTTTTGTTTGTACAAACTTCTGTCTGTATCTGAGAATGCATTTACTATTCACTTTTTTGTACAAGTTTCTTTATATGATATTGCAGTGAGCTTGTGGTATGTGGTTCGAGCGTCATTTTACCAATGTAGTTATACCATGTTGTATGTAGCTATACCATGTTGCCCCTATAGCATAAGCTCGTTGCAATATTTTATACTTTGAGGGTACTTGTACTCTTATTTTCTGGAGAATAATTATTCCATACTTGGAGGAATATTATCTTGTTAAAAATAGAGTACAAATCCCTCCATATGAGTATTTTACGCTTTATCCTTCGAAGATATCACTTTTTCTTTTGTGCATACACACATTTTACCAAGTGAATTCTTCTATGTTGTAAAGCGGGCCTCTGAAGGACACTTTAACTTCTTTTTGAGGAAGAGTATTTCCAAGAATAGAAGAACAAATCTTCCTTTGAAGGCTAAAGTGTGCCTTTGAAGAGGGCTTCCCTTTTTTTTTATATTGCGCCTTGGTGGAGGGCTTTGATCTTTGCTTTTCATTTCTAACGAAATGCTTCTTTGAAAAGTTGTACCTCTGAGGAGGGCTTTTTCATGTTTCAACTCTTGGAAGTTTTATTTCAATCTCGTTGAAACGTGTGCCTCCAAAGAGTTGTGCCTCCGAGGAGGGCTTTCCACGTTTCAACACCTGGAAGTTTTATTTCAATCTCGGTGAAACGTGTGCCTCCGAAGAGGTCTTTCTGTTCGATTGTGCCTCTGGGACGAAGTCTTTTTATTTCTGCCTCTGGGAAGAGGTCTTTTTTGTTTCTGCCTCTGGTAAGAGGTCTTTTTGTTTGGTTGTGCCTCTGGGAAGAGGTCTTTTGGTTTCTGCCTCTTGGGAGAGGCTTTTATTTTTTCACTGTTCACTGGGAAGCGGGCCTCCGAAGAGGACTTTTCACATTTCGTCTCACGGGAGTGTATCACCGATCATGGTGAAATGTGTGCCTCTGAGTAGGGTTACTGCCTGGAAGTTTGGAGTTTCTTTCTCTCGGTTGGGCGGATTCACGGGAGTGTATCGACCGATCATTCTGCAACTTTGTGTCAAGAAAGATCTCTCTTTTTCTGGTTTGGCCCGCTCGAGGTCTTTTAGCATTTCAACTGTGGTGAAATGGGCCTCCGAAGAGGGCTTTTCACGTTTCAATACCTGGAAGTTTTATTTCAATCTCGGTGAAACGTGTGCCTTTGAGTAGGGCTTTTACCTGGAAGTTTGGAGTTTCTTTCTCTCGGTTGGACGGATTCACGGGAGTGTATCGACCGATCGTTCCGCAACTTTGTATCGAGAAAGATCTCTCTTTTTCTGGCTAGGCCCGCTTGAGGTCTTTATCCTCCGAAGAGTTGTGCCTCCGAAGAGGGCTTGTGCCTCCGAAGAGGTCTTTTGCTGATTGATGCTTGCTCCCCATGTTTCTTTGCCATCCATTCATGTTGGCGATCCCTGTTGTCTTGTGCAAGTGTCATCACTTTTTAGTTCCCAATAATTTCCCTTATCTAAAGAAATATACTTCATAGTTAAGCGAGTTGGTGGTGGTAGACACAGGCTATTTAACTGGTTGTTTGCTTGTTCAAACATTTGCAGTTAGTTAGAAATGGTCCACTACCATCCACATTGCCAACTTTTGTTCGAAGCACTTCTTTTGTAGGATTTGAGTATGGAAATTTTGAATGGTTTGATGTTTGCTTGCTGAGTGATGTCGGAGATCGCTTGGTCTTGCGATGGGTAAGCTTTGTCTTTGTGGCCTGCATTATTAAATTGACATTTTAGCAACACAGTTAATGTATTTTATATGTCGAAATAAAACAAAGTAGTTTATAATAGTAGAGAACGCAAATTTATAGTGGTTCGGCCAAAAGTTGGGCCTACATCCACTTTATAACTTTTCATTATTCACTTTCTTTACAATTGCTTTCAATACAAGAATCATATATTGATAATTCTTTTACAACATTTCAGCAAAGTTTTCAAGTAAAATAGGGACGCAAATGATTGTTGTTCCAAGCTCTTGGGATTGGTTCTCCTTCGACAGTTGTGAGTTTGAATGTGCCATCAAGGAGTTTCGCGCCTATAACATATGGCCCTTCCCAGTTTGGCCCAAACACACCTATTGCTGTCATAATTCTCTTCAGGACTAAGTCCCCAACTTCAAAGCTGCGCTGACGAACTTTGGAATTGAAGTGCCTGGCTATTTTTTGCTGGTGAGTTGCAATTCTAAGTCTAGCCTCTTTTCTTCTTTCATCGAGGAGGTCAAGTGCTTCCAATTGCAATTTCTCATTCTCATTTTGATCAAAATGGATCATTCTATGTGAGGGGACTTCAGTTTCCACTGGAATCATCGCTTCTGATCCGTATGCCAATGAAAATGGAGTATGCCCAGTCGCAGTTTTGTGGGTGGTTCTGTATGCCCATAGTGCAAGTGGTAACTTATCGACCCAACCACCTTTTGCTTTTTCCAGCTGCTTTTTGATGGTCGATTTGATGATTTTGTTTACTGCTTCCACTTGCCCATTTGCCTGCGGATGAGCCACTGTTGAGAAGCTTTTTCGGATCTTGAACCGTTTGCAGAAATCTTGGAACTCCTCACTTTCAAACTGAGTACCATTGTCTGTGATTGTCTTCTGAGGCACACCATACCTGCAAATGATATTTTTAGTCACAAAACTTATCATTTTCTTAGAGGTAATAATAGCCAATGGTTCGGCTTCAGCCCACTTAGTGAAGTAATCAACAACAACGATAGCATATTTAATCCTCGATTTGGCAGTCGGCAAAGGCCCAATGAGATCTATTCCCCAGATAGCAAACATCCGTGGACTGACCATTTGTGTTAGCTCAGTGGAAGGTGCTCTAGGAATTTTAGCGAATCTTTGGCATTTATCACACTTTCGGAAATAGTCAGCAGCATCCTGATTAATTTCCGGCCAAAAGTATCCATAACGGAGGATTTTCTTTGCTAAAGTTTGACCACCTGTATGATCCCCACATTCCCTCCATGTACTTCAGTTAGAATTGTCTTAGCTTCTTCCTTTGTTACATATCGGAGTAAAGGCATTGAAAATCCTCGTCTGTACAAACAACCAACTTGAACTATATGTCTGGAGGCTTTTCTCATCAGCTTCTGTCGTTCTTTTGAACTTTCTGGCAAAGAACCATTGAGTAGATATTCAAGTATCGGAGTCATCCATGATTCTTGTTCTTAGGATACACTCATAATCCAATCAACATCCATTTCATCTGTGCTTGGAGCTGACAAGACTTCGACGGGAACTAATCCCAATAGTTGAGCTTCACCAGTACTCGAATACTTTGCGAGAGAATCCGCCTTCACGTTCTCTTCACGGGGTATATGGTTTGTTGAATAACGGTCAAAACCTTGAAGGAGCTCCCGGGCTTTTGATAAATAGATGGGTAGATTCCCTCCTTTAGCTTGAAATTCCTTCCTGACTTGGCAAACAATAAGTTGAGAATCACTGAAGATCTGTAATGCCTTGATGTTTAGTTCTTTAGCGATCCTTAAACCAGCAATGAGAGATTCATATTCAGCTTCATTGTTTATCGAAGGGAATTCTAGTCTCAGCGCATAACATAGCGATCGCCCTTCTGGGGTTTCAAGGACTACCCCTGCTCCGGAACAGTAATCATTCCTCGTGCCATCGACTTACAATTTCCGTTGGATTGGGATGCTATCAGTGACTTCTTCCTCACTATCACCTTTATCCGTACACTCTGCGATGAAATCTGCCAAAGCTTGTCCATTGATTGCTTTTCTAGGATGGTAAGTGATGTCATATTGGCTGAGTTCAATATTCCATTTCAGAAGACGACCCGAAGTCTCAGGACAGAATAGGACTTGCTTTAGAGGTTGATCAGTGAGGACTTTGACGGGATGAGTTTGGAAATACGGCCTCAATTTTCTTGATGCGATCAATAAACAATAGGCGAGCTTTTCTAATCTTGAATAATTCATCTCGGCCCCAGTGAATCTTTTGCTGATATAATAGACTGGGCGTTGAATCCTTGCGTCTTCTCGTACCAACACTGCGCTGAGAGCATGAGACGAAATTGCCAAATATACGAAGAGGTCTTCACCACTGTCCGGCTTTGAAAGTATCGGAGGCACTTCCATATGACGAACCAACTCATCAAATGCTTTCTGACAATCAGGAGTCCACTCAAAGTTTTTTCTTCCTTTCTTCAGAGCATCAATGAATGGAATGCATTTGTCAGTAGCTTTGGAAATGAACCGACTCAAGGCAGCAACCTTTCCATTGAGACTTTTCAATTCCTTCTTCGTTCTAGGAGCCTTGACTTCTCTCAGAGCGGTGATCTGAGCTGGATTGGCTTCAATGCCCCTAGCGCTAACAATGAAACCCAAAAACTTTGCGGACTCCACTCCAAATGAACATTTGAGGGGATTAAGCTTCATTCTGTACTTGCGGAGTACTGCAAACATCTCTGCCAGGTGATCCATATGGTCCACTGCTTTCTTAGAATTTACTAGCATATCATCAACATAAACTTCCATTGTCTTGCCAATCTGTGGTTTAAACATGGCATTAACAAGCCTCTGATAACTTGCCCCTGCATTCTTGAGTCTAAAAAGCATGACCTTGTAGCAGTAGAGTCCAACATTTGTGATGAAACTAGTATCCTCTTGATCTGGCTCATGCATCATAATCTGGTTATATCCGGAGTATGCATCCATAAAAGATAACAATTCATGTCCCACCGTCCCATCCACCAACTGATCGATCCTGGGCAGCGGGAAACAGTCATTGGGGCAGGCTTTGTTCAGATCTGAAATATTAATGCATACTCTCCACTTTCCATTAGCCTTTTTCACCAGCACTGGATTTGATACCCAATTTGGATAAGTAGATTCTCTGATGAAACCGTTCTCCATGAGCCGATCCACTTCTTCTTTTAACGCTGCCGTTCTCTCAGGACCCTGAGTCATTCTCTTCTGTTTCACAGGTGTAAACTTTGGATCAATGTTTAGAGTATGTACTGCAATCTCTGGGGATATTCCGCACATGTCAGCATGAGTCCAAGCGAATACATCCAAATTAGCCTTCAAAAATGAAATCAGAACATTCTGAACTGTTGTGTTGAGCTGCGAACCCACATTAAGTACTTTGTTTGGGTCCTTTGGGTCAACGGGCACCGGCACTATTACATCTACCGGTACTACCCTATTCTCCCCTACACTGGCTTTCCTTGGATCCATCTCTCTTCGTGCACCACTACATTTGCCAGTGTAGGGTCCACCCTGTAACTGCTACAAGGTTGGTTCTTTAATGCGGACTGGAGCCGCCGCACCTTTTCCCATTTCTCTTTTCCTTGATTCTCACAACTTTGCAAAGTAACATTCTCGCCCCGCATCTTGGTCTCCCTTAATCACACCAACTCCGTTATCTGTCGGGAATTTTAGAGTCAGACACCACGGAGCAAGAACAGCTTTGAATGCAGCAAGAGTTGGTTGGCCTAAAAAGGCATTGTAGGTAGTGAATTCTTCAACAATTATAAAGGTTTGCTTTCGAGCCACCTTCCTCGGTCCCTTTCCAAGTTCTACAAACAAATCTATGGTCCCAATCAGCTGTTTGGGTTCTCCAGCAAACCCAGCAATCTTAAGCGACGAAGCTTGAACGTCAGCCATTGGAATTTTCATTTGATCGAAGATCTTCTTGAAGAGGATGTTGCATGAAGCTCCACAATCAACTAGAACTCTTCTCACAGTTGCCGGCCCAATACCAGCGGATATGACCAAAGGATCTATGGTCGGAGCCTCAATACCCAAAGAATCGCTGGCACTGAACACAATATCATCTGTGGAAGTCTTTTGTTGCTTTAAAGGCGCATCATTCTCTAAGACAAAAACATTCTCTTCAGCTGGTACATGCCTCAAGGCCCGGGCATACCTTTCCATCTCGCCCCAGCTTTTGCCTGCTGGGCGAGGTCCTCTAGTTATTATATTGATGACAGACCTTTCTGATTCATGTTCCACGGCCTTCTCACTCGAGGTAGGACGGTGAGCGGGAACTTGTTGTCCTTGAGTTGACGAAGCTGGGGCATTTCTGTTCCTTTTCACATACTGCTGGAGTTTGTTTTCCTTCAAGAGTTGTTCAATCACCTCTTTCAAATGATGGCATTCGTTGGTGTCATGGCTGGGCTGGTTGTGGAACCGACAGAACCTTCCACTTTTTTCCATCTTAATCGTAACTCTCATTTTAGGTGGTGTCGGATAATTGACATCATCTTTGGTTGCAAAGAAGATGTTTTCAGGGATATCGGTCAAGGGTGTGAAATTGAAAGAACGGCCTTTCTTAGCGTCTCCCTATTTCTTTCCACCATCATTTCCCCTTTTCTGAGTGTTAGGTTCTTTCTTATTCGAAGCAACACCATTGTTCCCGGCTTCCGCTGATACCACCTTAGCCGGTGTTTGGAGGCTCTCCAAGCGCATGAATTCATCCGCTTTCTTGTAGAATTTGCCGAGCGAGTTTGGTTCTTTCATTTTCAACCATTTTCCAAATTCGCTTGATTTGTCAATCGCCCTCATCAAGTATGTCAGGACCATGCGTGGCTCAGCATTATCTACCTCAGCCAATGCTATGTTAAAGTGATTCAAAAACGACCTGATAGATTCTCCTGGACTTTGCTCTAGACTTGATAGCGACATTATATCCTTTGCTTTAGAAGCATACAATCGAAATTGCTCCTTGAACTTCCTGGTCAAATCGGAAAATTGATCGATGGACCTAACCGGCAGCTTCGTAAACCACAATAGAGCTACACCTTCTAGATAAACCGGGAAGTATCGACATTAAATTTCATCTGACGCCCTGGCACCAGTCATATGCCAGTCGTATTTATACAGAAACTCATTTGGATCACTCGTCCCCTTGTAAGCTGGAATAGTAGGGGGAACGAATTTCCTTGGGAACTCTGCCTTCAAGATCTTTTCAGTAAATGGAGTTTTGCTCGGAGCAAATCCCCACTCTTTCTTGTCTTCATCTCTTTGCATACTTTCTTTCATGATTTGACGAACCATACCCGAAAAATACTCTTCATCGTTCAGAGGCTCTGGAGGGCACACATCAGCCACTCTCTCTGAATTCTGCCTTCACAATCGTTCACGGAGGGTCGGCTGCGGCCCTGATCCTCCAGCTTGAAGAGGAGTCCTTTCTACAGGGTCTGCGGCTCTTTGAGAAATGTTCCCTTCAACATCTTGAACTCCCACAGTAGGGTTTCCATCATTATTTCCCGGTTCACGGTTTGCCCCAAGTAGATCATTCAACTTACTCAAGGTCAGGGCATTCTGGGCATTCTGGGCTTCCAACTGCGCATTCTGAGCATTCAATTGTTGATTCAACCCCAAAACTACGGCGTCCAGTTCTGCTCATGTAACTCCGATAGTTGGAGCTGCCTGACTTGAAGGAGGAGAGGTAGCAGTATTCTCTTGAACATTGTCGGATCTTACAGAACTTCGTTTTCTCCCAGGAGCCGTTATTTCCAATAAACTTCTGGTTTTAAAAGAAATCCTTTCAACAATCCTTCGCGGAGCAATAGTGGAAGTTTCCTGAGTTCAATTCTCAGTGAAAGCACCAAAAATGTTAACATAAAAAATCTGACGCTAACACCCCGGTGTAGATTGAAGTTGAGTGAAAGCACCACCCGTGTACACGGGAACTAAAAACAAGTAGAGAAATCACAGAGAAAGAAGAAAAAACAACAGTTTTTATAGTGGTTCGGCTTAGGGTAAGCCTACGTCCACTTTAATTCTCTTTATTACTGAATCGATTACAACTTTACAACAATCTTCAATTACAATTCCGATGGGACAAACAACTAGAACTTTGATGCAGAAGAATTCTTTAAATCCATGTAGATTGCGTTAGATTTCTTCTCGAAGTTAGTTGAGATGCCTTTCGTACTTGAAGTGTCGGGTGAGTCGAGAATTTAGCAGAGTATCGGCGCTTAAAGAGATCGGCCAAAAGTCCTTTTCATGCTTGAGGTAGGTTGGTATTTATTGAGGAAATCCCCCCCTCCCTAGGATGTAAGTCGTGACCGGTCTAAGGTGAGTTGTGGTCGGTCTAAGTTAGGTTGTGGCCGATTCATCTGGACCCTCCACGGCTTCACAAGAGTTCATTTGTACAAGTCCTAAGTCGCCCATGAGTCATCCTCTAAGTCGCAAATGAGTCAACTGGTCTTCTTTATGCGGCATTGAACCTTCACCCAGTAGCTTTAGGTCGTGGACGACTCAAGCTAGGTCGTGAGTCGTGTACGAGTTAAGAGACCACTGCGCCAAGTAGATGCATTGAACCTGTCTTCCTTTGCTTGCTCCGTGAACGACTTAACATAGGTCATAGGTCGGTGGCGACTTAGGTCGGTAGCTATCTTAGGTCAATAGCTATCTTAGGTCAGTAGCTATCTTAGGTCGGTGGGAACTGTTCAGCCTTAAGTCAGTATCCCTTCCAGGCCTTAGGTCGGCATCCTTTTAAGGCAGTTAGGCCGGTAACCTTATTAAGGTGTTAGGTCTGTAACCTCTCAAGTAACTTAGGTCGGAATCCTACTTAAGGCTTAGGCAGCTAGTTCGGCATCCATCTTGGATCGGCAACCTTGTCACAACTTAGATCAGTAACTTTGTCAAAGCATTGAGTCGGCACCTCTCTTAAGTCGGTATCCCTTTAGTCCTTAAGTCAGCATCCTGTTAAGGCTTAGGTTGGCATCTCTTTGACTCTGTTAGGTCGGTTATCTTTAGGTCGCCAGAAAAGAGGAAATAACATATATATTTGCATTTTATTTCACATTCACTTTGGTTTTATTCAAAACCATTTCATTAATAATCTCAACAACCTCCATGCTTAAAATTTAATAATCATTTCCCCAATTTCATGTAAGCCATGCTTCATTCAATTCTATACTTAAGGTAATTACTTCAAATCATTCCAGTTTCATAACTTAAGTTTATTCTCATTTGCCCATAAATTCCCTTCCATTTACTACTTAGCTCAATTAATTAATTTATTCAATTCATTTAAAAACTTCAATTTCGATTCATTCTCAAACTTATTTAATTAATTACAAGACCATTTTCACTTTATTTATACTCAGTTAGATTTTGTTTGTACTTCAAAACATTCAACTTCTATTTAACCAATTTTAAATTTTATCCTCATATTCAAGTTACTAATTTATTCCAAATTAGTTTACTCCAAATTTTATAATTCAATACTTGATTTTTAGCTTTAAAATTCTCTTCAATTAAATTTTCTTGGGTTTAATTCTCACATTCCATTTTTTTTCTTCCAATCATTAATTAAATTTCACATTTTAATCTTAGTTAAATTTCATTTTTAATTCCTCATTTTAAATTTTAATTTCAAAAATTTCAAATCTAATGCTTTCCTTGGTTATATAAGCTATTTCAGATTTTATAATCTTATTTGACTATAATGTTATCATTCAAAACATCCAAGTTATATAATAATTTCAGAAATTATTTCTTTTCTTTCTTTTTTTTATATCAAAATATAATTTGGATGAAATTATTTCATTCATCCCCTTTAGAAAACAATATTGTATCAAATTGTTCTACTCAAGTGTTTAGAAACCCCTTTGGCACAGTTGTGCAGACCGTGCTGACGAAGGTTCATATGCCACTCAATAAATCAATCAACACAATATAAAAATCATTTTATATTTACTAACAAATACGCAATAATATCTATTATTACACTCAGACTCATTTTAGAGTACTACTGACTCTATCTCTAATGAGTAACACCCAACAGAGCCATGGTTGTCGCTTAACCATATGCTCTGGTACCACTTTGTAAGGACCCTATTCTTTGAATTTCGAAAATCGACATCAACATGTCCACTGTATCAACTACCGAGCAATCGAATGCCGGAAAACCGAACACTTAGGGTTTAAGAAAAAGAAAGAGGTAGAAGAAGAAAGAAAAATATAGAACAAAACAATATCAGAATCTAACAATCGCAGCGGAACGACATATAATAGATAAATGAATAATCATTAAACAAAAGAACTGTACATTTTATACATTACATCACATTCATTAACAGAGTTTACAACAACGAATAGCGGAAAAGAAATATATATAATTAGTAATATGCTACGCCATCTAGCTTGCCTCCAGATTTCTACGGCAACTTCCGAATCCAGAATGACCTGATAACCTAACTCTAGACTGCCCGTGTGGAAATTGATGGGCACGCAGACTTTAGGAAGGGAAACAATAAACTCCAGGTCAGTCATGTGACTGGTGTGAGAACTTAAACAGTTATTTATCTTTGAAACAAAGAACAGGAGAAATTTAAAAATCAATTCGCAATGTTTTTTGAAAATGTAACTACCATAGGACCTCCCACCACACACACAATGCAAACGCAGACTTGGAGGAGATTTCCTCTTATGTTAGTCAAAGATGCTTACTACGCAAAATCAAATCATTTTTGATATTATTATTAGTGCATAGTGTAGAAAACATTTTGAAAGTAGAATATAAATGTAGCCAGGATAGGTACCATTATATTATGCCCACTATAGCTACCTCCTGAGGAAGCAAGTTATACAATTTGCAATCGTAAAGGGTTCGTATCGTTTCTTTGGATTTCCAAAAAATGGTCAGGCCAAGGAACTTCCCATTTCCACATGGAAATACCTCTGGAAAGATGACCCGTGAACCTAACGTTACGGTTAGATCCCTGCCAACACAAGGCCGGATTACCCTTCAAACTGGGTAACTACTGACACGAATATGTTCTTTCCCTATCGTAACCGATCAATATTCGAGGACCCTCGATTCCGACAACCACAAAGTAATAAATTTGCAGCAACAACGTAGGTCAAAAATCTGGGCTCCAAACCATGATACCACCTCTATCCAGAAGGAATGACATAGACTAAAGGGGCGCTACCCCCTAATAACCTTGCTGCATCCTTCCTGTTTTGACCATTTTCGGGGTGTGAGGTCCGACGAAGTCTCGTCCACAAAGCTATGCTTTATACAAAGCAATGCTTCGATCAACAATTGATCAACAGCACTTCGTATTCCACATTACCAATTTCGGAATGTATCACTAGTAACCATCAACTACATAACCTCTAAGGGTGTTAAGCTAAGAGAATAAATTCTCCGCCACCAACGGGAACATATTTGGTAGAAACCAGCTTTGCATCTCAAATTGTAACATCATACACACATCCATACAAGTCCGTTTCAGGATCGAACAGAACCGAAGGCACTTACAAAGAAGTCCTTGCAATCCGGATATTCACTAATCACGACCGGACTTCCCATCACAAAGGGTAATAAATTTCTATATCGGAGATCAGCCGATGCAGAAACATTCGACGATAATCCTTCTGTTTTCACAAATATTCGGTCTTCAACACCGGTCATCAAATGCTATCCATTACGACGTATCACTATTTGGAATGGGTTATACAACTCAGAGGTCCTTTCCAAGCTAACCCGAATAGTGAGCGCTTATTTTAAAAATAAGTGTAGCATTCGAATTCAAGCAATTCACAACAAATACCTATTTAAAGGTAAATATTGATAATCGGTTATTTAACTATCTATAGGCATGCACAACATCACCAGATTCCAAATAATTTTCCAAATTTTTTATTTCCAAAATATCTTTACTAGATATATTTTTCCACACTTCAAAAATAAATCGATATTTATTTTTAAATAGTTTCCCCTTTCCTTTATAAATTCCATAGTGAATTTATATTTCAAAATATCTACTGATATACGATTTTCAAATCGATTTCAAATATTCACTTTCAATTTATCTTTAAAAAGATAATTCTCAAAACGTTCATTTCATATTGGATAAACATTTCCGTACTTTTTTAATAATAAGTAATTCACAAATCTATTTATTTTCAACATTTGGAAAATATTCGATATACTTAAATTAATATTAAGTATATATTTCATTCCTTAAGGAAATTTTTTATTAAACCCATTATTTGGGTCAAAACGAATGTTACGTAAAACATCGCTGCGACAACCCAAAATCACTAGTATAGGGATTCAAATTTAAGATAGATATATAAATCCCAATACTATATAAAGCAATTCCTTTCAGAAATCCTTTACTATAACAATAGTGTTATAGTCCACCATTTTCTTCTTTCTCGAAAACGTCTATTTCAACAATGAATGTTGAAATCTATGGTTTCGATATTTAATATATTTTAAAACATCTTTAATCGTTTTAATTCTATTTAAAGTATCACTTCCCCAGAATATTTCTTTAATATATTATTCACTTCCAAAATCGTGAATATACTTCGTTAATCCAAATTCAACATTTTCTACCCATTCTATTTAAAGGATAATTCGCTATCCAAAATCGCGAATATGTCTCTTTAACAAATTTTTATATTTAATTTATCAATTTCAATTAATTTCGGATTTATAAAACAATGTATTATAAGTTCCATTTCTATTTATAAAAACTTCGATTTATAAATCTCCTTTACTAACAAATTCAATTCATAACTCAATTTTATACCAAAAATCTAATTTAAAAGTTAATTACTTATACGTCTTTTATTTTACAAAAATCTATTCATTTCATAACTACATAATTTATAAATCCATAATTTCATTTACTTATGAAATCCCTTTTTATACTTCATTTTAACACTTATAAAAACCTGTTTAAAAATCCCAGTATTTTAACTTATAAATATCAATTTTTTTTAAATCTTTTATATAAATCGTTTATAATTCAAAAACTTCTATTTAACTTTATTCTATAAGATAGTTAACTCCATATTTCAAAAATTACATTTAAATTTTTTTGTTCCTCAAACATCATAATTTTAATTATAACTTTCAACCTGAATTTTTCAAAAATCAAATTTTATTTATTTCCAATATTTAACGATACCAAAATTTTATTCGGCTAAATTTTAGCCTTCAACGATTTCAATCATAAAAATAATTACACATCGATTATAAACACACAACATCGAAACAATTTCAATCTATTTGAGGAATCCAGTTGGATCCCTCCAACCTGTTTCCCTGCATCCACAGACATTAGCACAATACCAATCCCGTTTCAAGACGGGATATCACGGTATATGGGATTTATAAAATATGCTCCGCTATTATGCGGCGCAATAGGGTCTCATCCGCTATATAACGCGGGAAATCAACTCCAAGTACATATATAATACCAGTTCCACTTCAAGGTGGAATATCGTGGTATATGGGTTTAATAAATAACATCCGCTTAATAGGCGGCGTATAGGGTCTATTTCAATACAATAGATAATACTATATTATCCAAATAAAAAATCAACACAATCAATAATTTTAAATCTAACTACTTAAAATTTAAATAAAACCCTTTTGAGTGAGAAGTTCTCACCTTTGCTTTTATTTTGCAGTCTATTCCCATTCTGACTTGATTTCAGCATTTTAGACCTTGTATAGACAATTTCCGATTTCGTTAATATTCGAAATAATCGAAAAAAAATCAAATTTCGTTTAGAAAGTTTAATTATCTAAGATTTTTATTTCAAACCAACCTCTTTTAACTTATTTAAGATCAAATTTTAAACCAGTATTTTTAGTTTCTAAACAAATCCCTTTTTAACAAATCTATTTAATTAAACGTTAATTTTAAAACTGAATTTCTCTTCTTCTTTTTTTCTAATTAATTTTAACTTCAAACAGATCTACTTTTAAATAAAGTACTTGAACAAATTTGTTTCTTGAACCACTTCCTGTTAATAAATTCATTTAACTAAAAATTTGACATTAAACAAATTTATTTTCATAATACATTATCATTGTAAATTAAAACTACATATTACTTTCTGCTTATAATTTGTTTCCTTTTACACTACTGCAACAAACAGTAAGTTTTTCTTACCGTAACCCTTTTTTTTCAATTATGTTTAAATTGAGAAAGATAAAAATCAAATACTTACTGCCCAGACCTGACCACTGCCCCACTTCCTCATCGATGGCCAACTCACTGATCGTGCCTTCATCTATCACCTCGCCTATAGCTCCCAGCATCGCAACTCCTTCCTTACGCGAATCCAGCTGCCGTGACCACCTCGAATCGAGGATGCGACCTTCCCCTTGTCCTCCGCCTTTTCTCGATTGAGCTTCCAATAGCGGCGGCGACTCATGCGAGCCACCCCTCTTCATATTGCGACATCAACCCTACTGCCCTATCACGAAGCCGCTCGCAACTTGCCTGCGCCTTTGGTCCCTGCCCTGACCAACATCGTGCACTCGAGCTCCTCGATTTCGATAAATTAAATTTGAGGGAAGAGGAATTAAAAGTACCGGCCATGGCTGTTTATTTTTGAATGATAGTATTTGTTTTCGTGAGTTTGTGAATTTTTAACGGGAAAAAGATCAGCCCTCCAACGATTTTGAACTCGAACAAGAATTTTATTAAACGAAGCTCGACCATTTTTATCTCTAGCAATTTGATTTCGATGGTCTGTAGACAAGAGGGAAGGGAATATTTAAAATTGAAAGGGCCTGGGCTGCACGATTTCGTATCGTGATTTTAGGCATAATTCATGGAAGGGAAGAAGATGATGTTGACAAATTGTAAAATTAAATTTAAATTGAATTTGATTTAAATTTTCAACGCCTTTATCTATCGTACGATCACACAACAACTCCAAATGCTACGAAATTTGAAAACCGGTAATAATTCAATATTACGGACTCAGTGGAACTGATTTTGTCGATTCCGAGACTGTGCCTCGGAAAGCTATTTTTAAATATCGATTCAAACGATAAAAATTTCAAAATTGAACAAATCTTTTTCAAACTCAATTTCGAAGCTTCTATTATCTTCAGTATTATCAATGTGAATTTTCTAGGCCTTTGAAATATTTTTAATCGGCTTAAAATTGAAGATTCAAATTTTTATTCAACTTTTAATAGATTAAATTTTATATTTTAATCGCTAAAATCATTGTGGAATTGGGAATTCAAGCTAAACCATCATTCAAATATTTAAAATTAATTAAATATTTTCAATTTAAATTGTTCAACATTCTGGGTCGTTACAACTACCATGCAAAGCATATCATATATCAGGCATTTCCAGTATATTCACACGCATCAGGTTCTAATTCTTAAAATTTTAAGAAAGATGTTTACTCACTTTGTTGATAGAACAGAGGGCCCTGGCCATGGATGTGCTTTTTAAATCCTGATTTTTGATCTTCTCTGTTTAGTTGAGTCGTTTAATTAGTTTATATGTTTCGGATGGTAGTATTTTCTCTGTTATTAGCATAATTAGAAAACAGAGTACATGACAGTAATCTGAAATCTGGAGAGTTTGATTTGAACTGATCTTCTACTTCGTTTGAATTTGAATCTTGCTTGCTTAGCTTGAAACTGAAATTGAAATCTTTCTTGATGATTTGTAAAGAGTAATTTTGCTTTCTCTTTTTTTTTACAGGCTTGTTGTCTAGTTTTTAATTTCTGTTTTATTGCTAAAATTTGAAACATGTAAAAGAAAATGGTAATAAGAGTAGAAAGATATATATAACTTTGTTCTTCATTTTATTTTTTAATTTAAAGAGAAAATGACACTTGTTATAATTATCTTGCCATTTGTAACTTGCATGCTATATTGGCTTGCATTTGTTAAATTGTATTTAATTTTTTTTACACTTGTTAAATTGTTTTTTTAACATGGTTTTAAATGTATTTTATCTTGTTTATAAATATTGTATATATATAAAAATCAAATTTTATCTCATGCAATCTTATTTAAAAAAAATGTATTAAACCTTTCTTAAATCTTATTAAACCTTATATTTATCCTTGTCTTTTAATTTTATTTTAATTAAAGATAAGTATATTCCTTTTTCTCAATTTATGTTTTATATTTATTTTCATACCTTTCCTGGTATTTACACATATATAACCTTTAAAAGAGAAGATTTTAAAATCTTGATTATACACTAAAAATAAACACATATATTTATTCTTTTGGATTTCAAACCACAAATTCAAATTCAATTTAAATCAACTCATATATATACACTAAACAAACACATATTTAATTTGTGTTGAAGATAATAAGTTTTGCCCATTTTAAATAATCATATTAGGAGATTATCAAATAAATATTTTTCCATATGTGAATATTAATTATCAAATTTATTTGTTCAATCTATAAATCAAGATTTCCAAAAGCTAAATCAGATAATTATACAATTATCTGATGCTCAAAAATCCAAGTTATCACATTACTTTAAAACTACTCTTAATTATTATCTGAAATTATTTTTAGATTATAATTAAGAGTAGTTTTAAAATAATGTGATAACCCGGATTTTTGAGCATCAGATAATTGGACATTTATCTGATTTAGCTTTTGGAAATTCTGATTTATAAATTGGACAAATAAATCTGATAAATAATATTCATATCTGGAAAGTTATTTATTTGATAATTTCCTAATATGATTATCTAAAATGGACAAAACTTATTATCTTCAACACAAATTAAATATGTGTTTGTTTAGTAAGCTAAATCAGATAATTATCTGATGCTCAAAAATCCGGGTTATCACAAATAAATAAAGTAATTTTAAGGGTTTAATTTAACCTTTAACTTAGGTTAATAATGATGCTAATTTAATTAAGTTAAGATAATTATATATATGTTAATTATTTAGTTAATTACAAAAGTTATTAAATAAAATTTAATAATGTAATTAAGTAAATGATTAAGATAAATGGTTTAAACTTTAATTAATTAAGGTCTTAAGTAATTGTAAAGGATATTTAATTAATTCCAATAATTAATTAAAATAAAATAAAGTAAAATGGCCTGTAATTAATTAATGACAACTAAGCTAGATTATAAGTAATTAATTTAATTTATGTTAAATTAAATTAATTAGAAGTGGTATGACCAATTAATCTAGCTTATAAATGTTTAATTTGAGTTGAATACTTTGATTGTGATATTCTGTGATATGAATTGCCTTGGATTGAACTGTGATAAATGTGAGCTATTTATCTGTGATGAATTTCTGTTTGAATATGACATTCTAAAATTTAAATTAAATTGTTGTTTTTCTTAAACAACTTGGCTTGAAGGATGGCGTTGGATTCAAAGAGATCGAGGTCGGATATCAACGATTTCCGGAACCACTTTGATTAGTAATCTATAATTCTTTATAGATTTGATTCGTCAAAATCAAACAGGCTGGAATGGAATAAATTAAGTAAACTAGACCATTCAAACTAAGTAACGGTACTTAGATGTTATTTTGTGAAATAAGTGTTTGACAAAAACAAGATAAGAACTCGTAGTGAGGTACGAGTCACCCTGGTTTTCGAAGAAGTTTTATAACTTAGTATTTCAAGTTATATGGGTTTACTCACGCTAGTTTCCAGCCTGATTCGGGTGTTACTTTATTGTAATGCTCCGGTCAGACCGCGTATTACAACTTCTCAGGTTAAGACGTTCTGAAGCTCAGGAGGCGAGTTGGATGGCAAGGACGTATGTAATATATTCTACCGTGTATTAGAATTTGTGTTGATTGTATTTACGGACAAGTTAATTATAACTGTTCAGTTTATTGTGAATGATTGTACTCTGATATATTGTATGCAAATTGACATTTACAGCTTTTCTCGTACAAATGCTATTATTGATATTATATTTTGTTCCGCTACGATTATGAGATTCTGTGTTATGGCTTTTTTCTTCTTCTATCTCTATTTCTTCTTTTCCTAGCAATCTAGAATTTTTGACGTTCGATTGCTCGGCACTTCTACAACGAACGTATTTGTGTCGAATTTTCGAGGTTGAAAATTTCGGATCGTTATTAAATCGAAGTTGAAATTGATTTGGATTGAAATCGAATTGAATCGATTGAATGGAAATTGGATTTGATTTGAATTGGGAAGTTGGAATTGAATCGGTTTGACTTTGAAACTATTTTCAAATAAATTATTCAATATAATAACTATTTAAAGGCTATCTTCTTAAATATACAAATTATTTTGGTTTTCCAAATTATTTTGCTTATAAACCATTTTTATTCTTAAACTATTTTATATTAAACTATTTTAACCATTTAGACCACTAAAAGGGGAAAGCCATTTTTCGACGGCTGGAAACCGTCGGCGGCCGTCGGAAGCCGTCGGTAGCCGTCAGAAAATGTAACATCCCGCCTTTTTATATCCTTTAAATCGACGGTAAAGCACACACGTCAGATTTAAACCATACAAAAGGGCGATTTTTTATTGGGGTATATAAGAAAAACAGAGAAAGAAATAAAAAAAAAATAGAATCTCACAGCGGAATGGAAAAATATAATAATCAAATAATCGTTCATTAAATTTTTTTGCAAAACATTTGATTATACTTATACAACACATATTAGAGTTACACATACTAGAGAATAATAAATAACGCAGTGAAACATTACGAATGTAGTGGAATAATATGATAAATAATAGTAATACAATCTTCGTCTTCGTCCTCCAGAAGTAAAGTCTTCGAATCCTGAAATGCCCAGACTGACCCGAACGAATTGAAAAACAAAACACTCGAGTTGGAACTCAAAGATCTTATGTAAGTTAAATCAATGGTAAATATATGAGTGGAACGGCGTCAGATATGTTCACGGGATTTGACATCTCCTATCCAATGTCTAACGTGAGCGTAGAAACTTAAGAGGTGCTCGGGATTCACATCTCCTAAGGATCCGTTAAACTATTTACTATGTAGTAATATATGCTATTATAATAACATCTAATAGTAAAATAAGCTTACTTTTAAATAGCATTAAGGGGTTACCCATATAGCCCTTACCACATAATAGTCCCAGTAGTCCATCCAGTATCCACGCATCTCCAGATCGGGAGGCTATCCGAAATACTCCACGGGCTACGGGAGAAAACCAAACTCGTACAAGGAACGCTATGGTAGGTGACACGGCACAACTAGGCAATGCCAGGGTACATATACCAATTACACTTCTGGGGCGGTGGTAACGCGTAGCAGCTACTACCGCCCACCTCGAGCCACACTTCCAAATCAGAAGAACCAAAAGTGGCCACCGAATCAATCTCAAAATCAGAATATAATATCGAATGAGTGTGTCCGATCAGAGGAATGACATCATTAGCCCGTCAATTTCTCCTATTTTAGCACCTTATGCCAACTCGCGGGAGTCGGGTCCACGTTTATACCTCAAAGAACACCGCCGCCATCCTATTTCATTATGGAATCTCCACCGCATACACGGTTGTTGAAAGTGGTTTTCGAACTTGGTAGAGAGTATGACAACTTCCGATTCCTGTCACTTTAATAACCTATCTTTATTATAACACCGCAGTCATTTCAAAATAATTATACTTCAATACCAGAATATAAAATCCGTTTCAAAACCATATAAATACGATATCATCTCCATTTCGAAAACCAAATCAATATGATATCATTTTTATAAAAACCCAAATTAATATAATATCATTTTTTTATTTCAAATATATGTTTTTCCAAAATCATAGCACTTTCAAAGTTATACACTTCGAAACCAAACACTTGAAATTATAACACTTTCAAATCATAGTACTTTAAAACTCATAACTACACCACTTAAGTGGCTTAAATATTAAATTACTTTATATAATAAAATAACTTCTTCAATTTCAAAAATCAATTCCGAATATATATTTGAACCCCCAAATAAACCATTTCAATTTCCATATATTTCAAAGCTTTAACTATTCCACCATTTCAAAACTAATTCTTTGATAATTCCATATGTATAATTAAATTACTATTATTTAGATTTGAAATGTTTACTTGATAAATCCAATATCATTTAAGTAAAACTTTTAAACTTCAAATAACTGGATATTCTTTCAATTTATCTAACTTGATATATTCATTTAAATCAACTTGATATTCATTTAAATCACTCTAAACCAAAATCAAGTTATAAAAATCATACCCTGTAAAATTCTCAAATTTATTTAAATTTCAAATCAATTTTATTCGGATATAATTCTTAAATAATTTAATTCAAATCAATTTCATATTTGTCCTCCAACCTTAATTTTATTTAAGTCATTATAAACCCTATATACAATATAATTTAAATAGATACTTAACCATATTATATAAAACAATCAAACTTTATTATTAACTTATTTTATATTTCAAAAAAAATTTATATATAGCTAGAAAAATCAATAACAAAATAACTTTTACATAACATCTAAAATCAATATTTATATAACCCATGCATTTCTTTACAAAACCATAGAAATGATTTCAAAATATTTTTATATATAGACCGCGGTGCCTGTATATAATTTTCTATCATATAGTCAATGATACAGATATTTATCATTTCAATCCATAATTTAAAAAATAAATACGGTTATATATCATTTCAAACTGCAATCTCGAATGAAATAAAATCAATAACAACTTGGAGGTTATAACAATATAAAATACAACATCCATTTATCCAATATCAATCATCAAACATTTATCACAATCATCGTCCAATTCAAACAATAACATCAATATAGAATAGATAATAAATAACACGTATTTACTGCCAGTTATATTCAATAATAAATTAAATAACAATTTAACTAACAGTTTATATGCTATAATAAATTAAATAACAATTTAATTCAATAAATTTAATTTAACTGAGATGATGATTAAAAATATGCCAAACATTTATAAATAAATTTCTAATTACATCACAAATCAATTTAACAAACATAAGAAATTTTAGAAGTTGTGAGTGGCTTAAAACACTCACCTTTTGAATTTAAATTGAATTTAAATCCAAATTAAACCCAAAATTTGAGCAATCTCAAAATCCGTCCAAAGAAGCGCCAAAATGTTCAGAATTCCATTACGAACCTAGCGGGAAAAACCGCGCGTGAAAGGACCTCATATGTGAAGGTTACGTGAGTTAGAACATTCAAATTTTAATTTAAAATTAAATAACATAAAAAAGATAAAAAAAACAAGACACTCACGAAGGACACGTCACCATCCCTTGTTACGCATTCCAGGCCCTAACCGAGCTACAGCACACGCACACACGAAACAAAACCCTAGGTTGCTTTCTCCTACGCCGTCTCTCTGCCTAACGTCGATCGGCCGAGCCTCGAAATCGAAGACGAGCTCGCCTCCACCCCTTCGATGCACGTGCGACCACCACGACGCCGACCGCCGCCCGTGAAGCTGCAGCCTCCGCCCTAAATTCACGCCCCAAACCGAAAAATTGCCAACGATCTAGCCGTTGAACCACCCTACGAACTATACCGATGGACTACGCACTTACCTCTCTATGCAGCAATGCCGATGAATCGACGATCCGTCGTGGTTCATCAGAGAGTGATGAATGGTCGAGAATATTTCATCGATTTTCGGCCACATTGAAACTCAAATTGGAAATCGAATCGTATATTTGACTTGCGCTCATCGAGAGCTTCAAATCCATATATAAATCGATATGGTTTGTGGAGTTTGAATTTTTGAGGTTCAATTTTGAATTGAAATTGGATTGTGAAATGTAGGGTTTGTCTGCCACTGAGAGAAAGGAGCCACAAAAGTTTTGTACGTATAGAAATGAGGAATAGAAAGGCTACTAGGGTTTATAACGAGGTATATATAGGCATAGCTGAAATAGAATAGATGAACACATTGGTTTACACGTTGAACGATAAGATGGCCCAAAAATCCCGTTTCGATTCCGAAACGGAGATAGATCAAAATAGACGATTTTAAGTATTTTAAATGCAACGGAATAGGTTTCAAGTTCAATTTCCATCGTTTGAAGAAGTTATGCCAAAATCAAGTTATTTCAAATTGATTTCTTTTGATTTCAATTTCATTGATTTCTAGGCGTTTCAAGACCGTACGATCAAACGACCAGTCCGATCATTACGAAACTTGAAATCCTACAATAATTCTCTATTACAGGTCCGATGAAACTGGTTTCATCGAAATCCTAGTCAGTGGCCAAAATGGCTATTTTTTACATTAATTAAATAAATTAATAATTAATTAATTAAATCAAATTATCGATTTCAATCCTATAATTGACAATTTTTATCGTTTTTTAAATTTCTTAGCCATTTACACTAATTTAAACCAATTTAGTTGTCAATTTAGAGTTGATTAATTTATAAATTTCAGTGTTAACCTCGATTACATTAAGTTCAGAAATTATAAATTGAATTTCCACTAATTCCATTCAATTTACTTTCACTCTATTATTCAGTCCATTGTTCTTAAAATGGATGAAGTTAACACTGGATTCATGATCTATCACATTAATATTCCCAAATTCAATCTTAATTTCAATTAACATATTATTTAGATATTAAATTTCATTTAAATGCAATTAGTCCAATTTATTATAGTTCAAATCCTAATAGATTGAAAAATATTTATTCCCATTCTTTCAATTCCACAAATTGTCCTATTATGAATACATTAACATTATTTCCAAATATTTATTCACAATTTCTAATTAAATTAACATTTTAATTATCTAATATTAATTTTTTTCCAATTTACAGCTTATTACGTATTATTCCGTCAATTAATATAACTTTGGATTTTATTTCCCAATTTACTATATACAATCAGTTATGACCTAGCAATTGTTTCAATTAATTGGGCCTGCGGTAAATTGGTTATTGATTAACTTGCATTAACATTATTACCTTTATTTTAGTGATTTCATTATTAAATTATAAAAAAATTATTTTCTTTTCGAATTAAATTACCAAAACATAGTAAATTAAAAAAAATTAAATTATCAAAAATTACGGATCGTTACACTCCCCCCCACTCAAAACTTTTCGTCCCTAAAAAGGAAAAAGAAGGGAAATGAAAGAATTGAGTAAACAATACATCTTATTCAAAAATATTAACTTTCTAAACAATTTAATTTTCAAATTTAATCAATTTAAATAAAATTTACCAATTTATAACCATTAAATCTTTTTTTACTCAAATTAATAAAGTTTGGAAAACATTTTCAAAAAATTTCTAAGTCCAAAATTTACGGAAAATTTCGGCAGAGTCCCCTTTGTACGGAGAGGCTCGGGAGGAAATATAATAACAAATAAAACAATATATCACAATATTTTCCAAAGTAATATATATCCCAACACGGGAAAAACCATATAATAACGCTATAAACCGTAATCTGAAGACGTACCTATTTGTCAGGCAATTAACGCTTATTTTATGAAACCAAAAGCAACAGCAATTGCTTCTATAACATGTGTTTCACTTATATAATCCAAAAGAGTTAATAATTATATAACATGAATTATTTAAAATTGTTTCAACCACTAACAAACAAATCAATATAAAACAACAATCACTTGCAATTACAGCATACAACCATCATATGAAGCCAATAAAGTCAACCATCCATATATCCATAGCAAACAGACAAATAGTTTTGCGAGTTTAAACTTTAAATTGTTCAGAATGGAAAACAAACTACTAAGTGCACCATTTACTCAACAGTCTTAGATGAAACCAAATAGATTATTCATACATCCCAACAAATTTAAGGTATCCTTGTCCAAATAACCATTTCAAACAATAGATCAAGTTTATTCTTATTAACTCATTTCATAATATTTGTTGTTTGATTTCTTTTTTTTTTCATATAATGATTTATCTTTTCATTTTACATTATTCCTTGCAAATTTTCATTTCCATCCATTGATTAAGTGTTTATTTCACTTAATTGCACTTATACTTACATAAACTCATTTTAATTCATTCACCGTTCTGCTTATTTTTATTATAAATAACCTCAATATTTACTTAAGTTTATTATCATTTCTTTACAACTTTTCTATTACATTTAATTAGTAGCCTTTCAATTATACTTAAGTTTATAACAACTTACAGCATCAAATTCTTATTTATTAGAGAATGTCATTGAATACTTTCATTATTTTAAATTTTTATTTATAAAATTTCCCACTACATTTTCTTTTAACATTTTAACTTTTTATAGTTGGTATGTTATATATATGTTAAAGAATGCAATTGAAAATTATAAAAGTTTATCTCATTTCTTTTAAATTAACTTAATGTTCAAAAGTCATATCCTTTGCTTTTTTTTATAGATTATAAATTTCAAATTTTTTGTTATTTCATTTATAACCTAACATTTAACCTCTTATTTTAATTAAAGGTTCCAATTATTAATTTGTTACATTCCAATTCACTGCAATAGTAAAATATTAATTAACGGAAACTTATGAACTAAATACCGGGTTAAATTTCAAATTATTTTAAATTAATAAATAAATGTGTAACCTTACAATTTATATATCCAATTATGTATAAAACAATTTGAAATTTATATTTGTTTACCAAAATAAATCTGTAGTAGGACTACTACAGTGGCCTTCCTACTTTGAAACTCAAAAATGAATGTCGATGATGCGTGCACTCATCAACAAAATTATTTTCAAACGATAGAGAAGGGTGTACAGAACTTATTTATTTCCAAAATTTTCTTTAAAGCAATTCTTTCAAACCATATTGAAATATTTGTATCAAAATATACTTCTAAATAATATTATTATTATATTCCAAAATCATTTGAAAGAAAATTTCAAAATCCCAGAACTTAAATTCTAAAATTTCCAATTTTCTTCAAATCTTGTTTCCAATCAATATTTATAAATTTCACTACCTAGCAACAAAATATAACCTTTATAAAAATTTATTTTATATATAGAAAATATAATAGGCAAAATTATTTCATTCACCTATATTTCAAAACAAATATTGTGTCGGTCTGTCCCATTAAGTCTTTAGAAATTCCTATTGATGTCATAGCGTCCTATGCACCAACCAGAATTTATAAATACAAAAAGGAATAAATAAACACAATATCAAAACCTTTTATAACCCTAACAAATACGCTCACTCATATATACACTCAGCGACTCATCATAGGGTATTACTACCCTATTAGTAAAGAGTCAAACCCCACAAAGCTAAGGTTTATCGCTAAACCAAAGTTTTGATACCATTTGTCACATCCCGCCTTTTTGTATGCTTTAAATCGACGATAAACCACACACGTCAGACTTAAACCATACAAAAGGGAGAATTGTTATTGGGGTGTACAAGAAAAAAAGATAAAGAAATAAAAAACATAATCTAACATCGGAATGGAAAAATATAATAATCAAATAATAGTTTATGAAGCTGTTTTACAAAACATTTGATTATACTTGTACAACACATATCAGAGTTACACATACCGGAGAAAATAAACAATGCAGTGGAACAATATGAAAGTAGTGGAATAATATGATAAATAATAGTAACACAATCTCCGTCTTCGTCCTCCAGAAATAAAATCTTTGAATCTTGAAATGCTCATACTGACCCAAGTGAATTGAAAAACAAAACAGTCGAGTCAGAACTAAAAGATCTTATGTAAGTTAAATCAATGGTAAATATATACGTGGAACGGCGTCAGATATGTTTATGGGATTTGACATCACCTATCCAGTGTCTAACGTGAGTGCAGTAACTTAAGAGGTGCTCGGGATTCACATCTCTTAAGGATCCATTAAACTATTTACTATGTACTAATATACGCTATTATAATAGCGTCTAAAAGTAAAATAAACATACTTTTAAATAGCGTTAGGGGTTACACATATAGCCCTTACCACATAATAGTCCCAGTAGTCCATCTAGTATCAGCGCATCTCCAGATCGGAAGACTACCCTAAATACTCCACGGGATACGGGAGAAAACCAAACTCGCATAAGGAGTGCTATGGTAGGTGAACGACACAACAGGAAATGCCAGGGTAGATATACCAATTACACTTCTGTGTCGATGGTAACGCGTAGCAGCTACTACCGCCCACCTCGAGCGATACCCTAAATCAAAAGAATCAAAATTGGCCATCGAATCAATCTCAAAGTCGGAATATAATATCGAAGGATTGTGTCGGATCATAGGAATGACCTCATTAGCTTGTCAATTGCTCCTGTTTTAGCCACCTTATGCTAACTCATGGGAGTCGGGTCCATGTACATACCTTAAAGGAACACCGCCATCATCCTACTTCATTCTGGAATCCCCACCGCGTACACGGTTGTTTAAAGTGGTTTTCAAAGTCGGCGGAGAGTATGACAACTTCTGATCCCAGTCTCTTTAACAACCAATCGTTATTATAACACCGTAGTTATTTCAAAATAATTACACTTCAAAACCAGAATATACAATCTATTTCAAAACCATATAAATACGATATCATCTCCATTTTGAAAACCAAATCAATATGATATCATTTTTATAAAAACCCAAATCAATATAATATCATTTTTTTATTTCAAATATATCTTTTTTCCAAAATTATAGCACTTCCCAAGTTATACACTTCGAAACCAAACACTTGAAATTATAACACTTTCAAATCATAATACTTTAAAACTCATAACTTTGAAACATAACTACACCAATTAAATGGCTTAAATATTAAATTACTTTATATAATAAAATAGCTTCTTCAATTTCACAAATCAATTCAAAATACAGATTTGAAACCCCAAATAAACCATTTCAATTTCCATATATTTCAAAGCTATAATTATTCCACCATTTCAAAACTAAATCTTTGACAATTCCATATATATCAAATTCAATTACTATTATTTAGATTTGAAATGTTTACTTAATAAATCCAATATCATTTAAGTAAAACTTTTAAATTTCAAATAAGTGGATATTCTTTCAATTTACCTAACTTGCTATATTCATTTAAATCAACTTGACATTCATTTAAAGCACTCTAAACCAAAATGAAGTTATAAAAATCATACCCCGTAAAATTCTCAAATTTATTTAAATTTCAAATCAATTTTATTCGGGTATAATTTTTAAATAATTTAATTCAAATCAATTTCATATTTATCCTCCAACCTTAATTTTATTCAAGTCATTATAAACTCTATGTACAATATAATTGAAACAGATACTTAACCATATTATATGAAACAATCAAACTTTATTAATTAACTTATTTTGTATTTCAAAACAAATTTATACATAGCTAAAAAAAATAACATTTATATAACATCTAAAATCAATATTTATATAACCCATACATTTCTTTACAAAACCATAGAAATCATTTCAAAATAGTTTTATATATAGACCGCGGTGTCTGTATATAATTTTCTACCCTATGATCAAGTGATACGAATATTTATCATTTCAATCCGTAATTTAAAACATAAATACGGTTATATATCATTTCAAACTACAATCCCGAATGAAATCAAATCCATTACAACTTGTAGTTTATAACAATATAAAATACAACATCCATTCATCCAATATCAATCATCAAACATTTATCACAATCATCATCCAATTCAAATAATAACATCAATATAGAACAGATAATAAATAACTGGTATTTACTGGCAGTTATATTTAATAATAAATTAAATAATAATTTAACTGACAGTTTATATGCAGTAATAAATTAAATAACAATTTAATTCAATAAATTTAGTTTAACTAAGATGATGATTAAAAATATGCCAAACAGTCATAAATAAATTTCTAACCACATCATAAATCAATTTAACAAACATAAGAAATTTTAGAAGTTGTGAGTGGGTTAGAACGCTCACCTTTTTAATTTAAATTGAATTTAAATCCAATTTAAACCCAAAATATCTCATCTCTGGCCGTTGGCCTGTAATACCTCATCTCTAAGCTCTACTCTACATACCCCGTCTCTGACTGCTGGCCCGTAATAAATATTTAATTTAGCTGTGTGATCTTTGTAAGTATATGTGCAGGCATGTGAATGATTAGTAGTGTGATATTGTTATTTAATTTAGTTTAAGATGTTTATGTATGTGTATGTGCATGTTGATAACGTTTTAGATTGTGGTAACGCCAAATAACTATAGTGACAAGATTGTTGATTTATATTTTGAATTACTATAACTTTGGAATGTTTTAGCAGAAGTAAAGTAACAATAGGGAAGGATGAGAGCAATAAATTTGAAATTACTCCTTGATTGCCAATATATTATTTAGTTACCACTTGATTGCCAAATCCGTATCGTTTTCCATGCTCCGATGGATCCATAACTGACTCAAAAATAGCATCCTCCTCATCCATCGTCAATTGATCTCGACCCGTATCAGCAAGAAGTTTCTGACGCTTCTCCATAAACATTTCCTGCATTAATACATTAATATCATCATATCTAATTTCATTATATTTTAATAAGTAGAACAATTACTAATACTGCATAAAATGAAATATGCTTACATGGATCTTGCTAGATTTATCGCCGTGCTATGTACATGAAACTGTCCCGTCTAGATTTATATGCTTAACAGCATGCGCACCAGTAAACACGTCCATATAGCCCCCGGGACCATGCCCCTCAGCTTCCTGAATACAATTATTGTACATTTAAAATTATATAGCATAAACTATTTACAATTTGCATTCAGTAAATTTACCAACTCCCGACGATCCTGTTAAAAAGACTTCGACCCTTCGAGATGAGTGACGGGATTTTTATTTCTGTTTGCAGAGTTTCTTTCTAACCTGCCCGTACATTCAAAAGTTGATATATTATTTATCGATCATGTATTTTTTTTTATATTTACTACCAGTCAAATAATTTTAAAAAAATTAGTTTACTTGCCTTTGCTGTGTCAGTTTCCTAGTATCCCAACCATGCTTGCCATATGCTGTCCCGCATCCAATGTGGTTTCTTACCTAATTTCTTGATTTCGGATATCGAGTCCCTATAGTTTTTACGCATCTTCTTCATCCAATATTCTCGTGTCAACTGCATATCGTCCATCTGAATGTCTATCATAGCCTGTGTTTCACGATAAAATGCAAAAAGAATATTAAATTGTAAACGATAAACAGTAAAAAAATGACAAAAATGAATTAAAAATGAAAAACAAAAAAATATACTTACTAGGACATCCTGCCAAATACACTCTACTATGTGGGGAGGGATGTTATCCCAATTCGGCCAACAAGCACTCATCCTACTACGGTAAGAAGCTCTAGAAACATCCAACACAACCTTCGAGGGAAGTAGGTTGAACCCTCTGTTTTTGAATATGATACAGATAAGTACGCACGTATATCAAAAAAATAAGATGCTGAATAAAATTTAATTCTTACCCCTCTGCTCTAGGTACTAAAGAAACGATAGGATGCTGTGATGCTTGCGATGGACCATTGCCATCGCCTCCTGAAAATGGGGAATAGCTCCTACTTCTAGATGACATTACGATAAACCTGTGATATATATACATCATTTCAAAAGAGGATATTTACATGATAATGAAATATATTTCATACGTAAATGAATACATCAATGGTATAAATTGCTAAATTAATGACTGAAATGGAAATAGAAATGGAAGTGTGTTATACCTGATTCATAATGGGTCTCATGTTCCGACGATAAGCAGATTACATTGCATTTTTAATAATATTTGCTAAATAAATGATAAATGGAAATGACATAAAACATGTAAACAATAGTTAACGTATAGATTTGGTTTCATAGTTACATCAATTTCATAATACATCAAGAATTCAACATAGTTACATCAACTGCAAAAAAATTAGATTCAGATTTTTATCAATCATCATCGTCTACTGATTCAGTCTCGTTTTCTACGATATTTTCCTCTGCACTGTCAAACACTTCTAACCAAAACATTTGATTCATCAATCAAAGGACTAAAATCTGTATGATCGTCTGTAATTATTATTTCGTTATTTTCCTTAAGATCTGCCTGATACGCTTGTTCGTCTGAAATATTCTTCCCATCGAATGTAAATATGGCCTTTGTTTTAAAAACTGCAGACCAATCTGCTTTATCTCTTTTCATAGATGGATAAGGAGAGTAATACACTTGCAATGCTTGTTTGGCTAGTACAAAAGGATCGTACTTGTGATAGTGTGATGTGTGCTTTATTTCGATATGGTTATAATCCTTGTGCACATTAATTCCAAAACCTGGAATATTGCTAAACCAATTGCATCTAAATAGAAACACCACCTCCGCGGGTCGTAAGAAATATGTCGGTTGCAAAATATATGTGAGAATGCCATAAAGATCATTTATATGACTTTCTGGATCGTCATTACCTTTAACAAATACACCAGTATTATTCGTTAATTTTTCTGCACCGTATTCTTTGGTGTTAAATTTATATCCGTAGACGAAATATATTGGATATGACTTGACCACTCTTTTTGGTCCCATCGTAAGATGTTTCAACCCTTCGTCAACAACACAATTTCTCAGCTCATAAACGTAATTTGAAAACCAATTGGAAAATTCTTTACCGAGATCTCCGTTCGGATGTTCACGTTCATAAACACAGTATATATAAACAAATCATTATATTAGGTTATTCACGCGCATGCATTATAGAAAAGAATAAAAAACAAACTATTATTTCAGATTACCTGACAAAATGTGCAACCTCGGCACAATTTAGAAGAATATAAGTGTGTGCTACATGAAAATCTCTATCATCTAACTATATTTCTACACATTTTCCATAAGGCCGACCATGTTATCTAAAAATAGATAACATTGCTTGAGAGGAATCTTGTTCGTCGCCTTCGTCGTTACGAGAAACACTTTCAAATGATATATTTACATGGTCACTGAAATAGTGAGAGAAAAAGAACGAAGCTTCTTCTTCGATGTAAGATTTACATATCGAACCTTCAGCTCATGCTTTTGCCTCACTTTTTTCTTCATATGATTTAGATATCTATGCAAAATTAGTTTACATTAACTTCATCTTTCAAATGCAATTAAATTACACGATAGCATATTACATACCTCTCAAATGGATACATCCATCCATATTGGACTGGACCTCGAAGTCATGCTTCAGATAGAAGATGAATAGGTAAATGTTCCATTACATTAAAAAACCTGGTGGAAATATTTTCTCTAATTTGCAGAACAATATAGGAAAATCTACTTCAAGTTTACATAAACGTTACACTTTAAAGTAGTAGAACAAAGCTTTTTGTAAAACATACTAAGCTCCATTACTACCTTCCAAACTTTTAACGGCAGTAGATCTTTTAACATAATGGGTAATAAATTTTCCATCATTATGTGACAAACGTGGCTTTTCATTCCGCTCAATCTACCATTTTTAAAGTCAACACATCTACGAAGATTTAATGATATCCCATCAGGAAATTTTAACCCTTCCACCCATTTTAACACAACTTTAACTTGATTATTATCTAATTTGTAACATGCTATGGGTTTTTTACTGTCATTTTGGTTTCATATGAAGCTCAGGAGGTTTGCATAATTCTTCTATATCACGTCTTGATTTCAAATCATCCTTCGTCTTCCCTTTCACATTCAAAATTCTGTTAAAAACATTATCAAATACATTTTTCTCATTGTGCATCATGTCTATATTTTGACGAAGTAGAAGATGTTTCCAATATGGCAACTCCCAAAGAATAGTTTGTTTGCACCAGTTATGAACAATCGATTTGCCTTCAATTTCTTTTTGCACTCCAGTTTCATAAATCTTGGGATAGTCCCTAACAAGTTAATGTATGTTTTCGCTTGACCATATCATTGGTGGTTGTCTGGTTTCTACTCTATTAGCTAAAATGTTTTTCTTGTCTCCTCTAAAGGGATGATTAACATGGGAAAAATATCGACGACAGCCAAACCATGAAATTTTCTTACCATGAGGTGAAGAAAACGCTCGTATTTCATCCATGCAATATGGACATGCTAGATGACCGGTAGTACTCCATCCTGAAAGCATTGCATAGGTAGGAAAATCACTTATAGTCTACAACAAAGAAGCAAACATACGAAATTTTTTCTTCTTGGACACATCGTATGTTTCTACTCCTTCGTTCCACAATATTTTTAACTCCTCAATTAACGGTTGTAAATATACATCGATTCCTTGTGTTGGATCGTCGGGGCTAGGAACGACAACAGTAAGAAACATATATTGTGTTTTCATACACATCCATGGAGGTAAATTATACGGTGTGACGTAATGGGCCAGGATGAATATTTAGAACCAAATTGAGAAAATGGCTAAAAACCAACCGTACATAATCCTAGTCTAACATTTCAACTCTGCGCTGCAAAATTTGGATATGTTTTATCGAAATGCTTCCATGCTTCTCCATCGGCCGGATGTATCAACGCACCATCTTCCTCTGTTCTCACACAATGCCATCTCATATTAGATGTAGTTACAGAAGATGCATATAATCTTTGAAGCCTTGGAGTGATCGGTAAGTAATGCATAAGCTTGTATGGAACTTCCTTCTTCTTCTTTGTTCTAGGTTTGTATCTCTCCTGATTATAAATTTTACAATTTCTAAGGTTTGCATCTTCTTTCCAAGACAACATGCAGCCTTTTAAACATATATCTATTTTCTGATAAGGTAAACCAAAAGCCGACATGAGTTTTTTAACTTCATAGTGATTTTCAAACATTAGATTATCGGGCGGCATATGCCTTTTCACAGCTTGTACAACAGCCGTAAACCCAGCTTCAGTGATGTTGTATTTTGACTTCATCGCAATGTATTTTGCGATTACTAACAGCTAATTGCCACTTTTACAACCATCCTAAATAGGTTTCTTATAAGCATCTAGTAAATCAAAAAATAAAATTGCTGCAATATTTGGTTCTTCTACATTTCCATCATTGTCGTCAAGTTCAATCATAGGAAACATTGATCGCGTTGCATCTTCGACCATATTTTATATATGGGTCATCGTAGCTACTTCGTTAACGACACTTTCGGACTCTACAAAAGTATTTACTACAACTTCTGCATCCGATCCCAAACATAATACTCGGGTATGAAACCGTTTTGGCACAAATGAACTTTCATAATATCTGGTAACAAATGCTTCAAATGTCTACACTTACTGCACGGACAACGAATTTCGGGATCGTTTCCGTTATTACTTAAAGAGAATTCAACAAAAACGTTTATACCATTACAAAATCTTCTTTTGTTGAGCCTTTCTGTCTTTTTCTTTGGTACATCCATCCCCTCAAATCAACAAAACAATCAATCATTTTTCCTATTTGAAAAAATTAGTCACAAGTTCAAAATTTAATATTTATTTTCAAGAATACTAATTCGAAAAAGATTATTTTCATGGTCGTATACTATTTGAATTTAAAGAACTATTTCACAAATTAAAAAATATTTTCATATATGACACATTTTATTTTTTAACGTATCGATACAAAATTTTATACAAAAAGATATTTTTTCCAATGGTCAGACATCCTACTTCCCATTACAAACACATTAAGCATTTACATTTCGTATGTTACTTCTTCTCAAATGATTCAGCAAAATTTTGGCAGCATTTCCCTTTTATTCTGTAACAACCCTGGTATTGACATTACCTATAATATTAAATTATAATCATCATTATAATTTAATAGTATAGGTAATCTCAATACAAGGGTTGTTACATATTCCCTGCATTGTATACAAATGTGTATACGAAGGAAACAAAAAAGAAAAATTAGGCCAAAATTTTATGAACCATTTGAGACGAAGTTGTATACAAAATGTAAATGCTTACTGTGCTCATAACTTGTCCAATACAGTGACAAATCCAACAAACGTTGTGCCAGATGAATATAAATGGTCATTTTTTGAAAAAAACGACTATTTATATAATGATCATGTAAACACTCGTCAAACGGGGCCAAAAACTCTCTAAGGGACATTAATTGTGCGCATTTTACGAAAAAATATAGTTTTACTAACTGTTCACATTTAAAAAAAAAATTAATTTAACACATTTGTTCGACGTATTACATCAACTTATGGCTGGTGTAAAAAAATTTGTCATTTTCAAATACACACAATTATAATTTAGACTCATACTTTTTTTGTTGCATTAGTCAATACGTGCATAATATAATACTTCTAGCCTGTTCATTCATTTTATATTATTCCAACTAACACAATACAATGATAGCAGCGCTACACACATATACAATCGTAGAATCGAGACATACTCAACGATTTATACATACACGAACAACCTCAAATTGTACATGCTTTTCACAATTTCACGATAAAAGATGAAATAGGTATACCATGGAATGTTAGAAACTATTATCACACTATTGGAAACAATTTCAATCACCATTTAGCCCTAATTTGTCATTTTATGCAAATCTAGAAATTGGATCGAAATTGATTTTTTTGCGAAAATAAGAGATTATACCTGAGCTAGAAAGCAAGGAGGTTGAGTTCGTGGCCGGGGAGGATGCAAAAAAATGGAATTACTGATTGGAGGCTTGAAAAGTGAATTTGGGACTTTAGAAATGTAAATTAGATTTTTTTGAAATGAGGAAGAAGGGCTCGGTTGGAGCTTGTAATACACGATTTTCCGACGGTTTCCGATGGCCGTCGACGGCCTGTCGGAAGCCGTCAAGAGCCGTCGCCCTCCTCTGTCGCTTTTTAAGCATTTTCAAGTAGTGGACTTTTATTAACTATTTTAACCATTTACACCGTTTTTAACTATTTTAATTATTGAGACAGTTCAAACTATTTTTCAAAAATTCAAACTAGTCAAGAGTGGAATGTTAGTTTTAAATCATGGATTTAAATACAAATTGGGTTAAATGAAGTTACAACCCAAATTGAAGTTCGAAATAATTTTGGAATCAAAATCGTAACATTAAGGCGAAAATGATTTTGAGCTGAAATAGTATATTTTGAGTAAATATGACGATTCTAAAATGGATTCGATTTTGAAGCGAATATGATACTTTGATATCAAGTATGAACTGTTTTCGAAATATAAAAGTACCAATCGGTGTGTAAAACGATGTTTGGTTGTTAAAAAGACTGAGGCTGAATATGAGCATAATCTCTGTCGATACCAGAACCACTTTGACAACAGTGTACGTGGAGTGATGATCCATGGCCTTTTGTTGGGATTTGAATAGTCTGCATATCAAAAAGAAACTGCACAACATATTAAATACTATTATTTAATAAAAACATGGACATAACTATTGAACTTTGTATTTGTTTAGGCATTTCGTGTATAATATTTTTTCCAGTTTTTATAGTTGTTGACAATGTTATGTCTGGCCTCCAATTGCTGCAGCAGCTTCTACTCTTCATTTGGATCCATGCGGAAATGGTCAGATTAGCTTTAGGAAAAGAATTATGAACCTACAAAATGAAAAATAGGGAAATGGAAGGAAGTATTAGGAGCAATGCAAAAAATTATGAATGGTAGGCTGGAGCTAAAAAGTTGTTGCAGCTGCGAAGTATGTAATAATTAAATACCAAAAGACAATGAAGTTTGGGGTACAAAGTATACGGAAAATGTTGGAAGGCCTTATGCAAAGTTGCAAAATGCAGATGAGTTGGGAAAAGAAGTAGATGGAAGAAATAAGGAGCGAGGATTGTTGTTTTGCAATGGTTTTTTTAACCAATCATGATTGCATAAATTTTAAAAGTATTTGCACTCTTGATTCAGTCACATAAGGATACTTAAGTAGTTTGGTTAATTATCTTTATCGAAATACCCCATAAGTTTGCACACATTTCATTTTTAGTTATTAGTTTTTTTCACAATTTAAAATAATGGCACAAAATAGCTTTTTTTAGTATAGTATAAAATTGGTTCTTACTTAATATGATATTTTCTAATTTCAAAACTTTGAGTGGATTGTCATGGGAAACTATAAGCTTTTTGGCATTTCTTTCCAATTCATTTCTATGTAAATATATCTATTATTTAGACACGATTCAATATATTATTCATTAATATAACCTCGTACAATCTTTTGTATTTTATTTTTATTATATTTTGTTATGTAATTGTAAAAAATAGATTTGTTGGACCATTATCATTTTACAATAATTAATATTTAATACAAACACTGTTAAGAAAAAAACATATAAACCAATTTCTTTACCAATATTAATTATAGAGCAAGAATTTGTCAGTTAATTAGAATTAAATTATTTCATTACTAAGTTAAGTCCTTCGATTTTCTCCATCTAAAATTGTCACCTTTACATATTTAATATACGTTTAATGTGTTTACATCATTTCAATATCAAATTAGATAACAATGAATTAGAAATACCAAATTAGTTAACATCGATTTTCTCCATCTAAAATTTTCTCCATCTAAATTTGTTACTCATTTCAATAGAAATACATTGATTTAACCATTACTATTTTTATATATGGTTGACAATATATCCATAACGAATTAGATAACTTTATTATACAACTGAAATTATGTATTTTACCAATATTTAAACAATTCACAAATTTAATACCGATTAAACATGCACCCGTGCATCGCACAGGATTCCTACTATATATACACACGCATCTGAATGTATATATTTTCAAAAACAATTAACTAAACACACAAAAAAGATTGTATATGTATTATGTATAATTTATAATTCATTAAATATATATTTCAAATAATTAGAAATTAATAAGCATACACACATATATGTATGAATGTATGTATTTATGTATATGTAGGTATATGTGTGTGTGTATAATTTATTTTAATATGCATTAATATTAAATACCTAACATATACGCATATAGTCCTTGCCATTGAACTATATGTATAGGTATTAATCCTAATAACTATATATATATGATATCATATATACATTTATCTTTGTTTTTATATTGTTATGTTCACATGAAATTAAACTAATATTTATATTGAGTATATGTAACTCAACCTTATATAATTAAATTTACTTTATGTTATTTTAAATTAGATCAAACTGAATTTATATTAAATATGATTTAATATATTTTCCACATTTTAACATAATAACAAAAGTTCAACTTTAAGTAAATTTAATATAATAATTTTTTCTACAATCAACCCCTTTACCCTATTGTGTGACCCTCTACATCAAACAATGGTATTTGGGTCTTCATGTGTTATTATGAATAAACTTAAAAACATATAAGGTAGATCTTATGAGAATTCCACTAAGATGGATGCCTAAGAAAAGGTGGTTAACTAAGGATAATGTTGATAGAGTTAAGAATGTACCTTAGGGTCAATTATTTAATTTGAATGTATATCTTAACTCTTGCATCGAATATTGTTTGAAATAGCATAAGCATTTGGTTTTATTTTCTCTCTTACATATAGTCATATTGGGATATAACTAATATCTTAAATTCATTAAATATATAATAGTAGAAAATCATTAGGAAAGTTATTTAACCGATTCCAAGTGTGCATATTTTTGTAACCATAAGTATCGAATTGATTTGTCCTTAAATGTTCATAGTTAAGATGTATCGATATTGGTATATCGACCTATTTATTGAGTCTAGTATACTTATGTTCTACGTATAATGGACAACAAATTACCTATGACCGTTGGGCGCCCCAATAGGGTGGATACATATAGTTGTTTGGAACAATTACAGAACGACTCATAAAGAGTCTTCTATATATTAAAAAGTCAAATAGGAGATCTCACATGATGATGTCCAGTGGTATTTTGACAAGAGATTACCATGAATCTTAACAATCTAAACTATGCTTCAGTTTATACATGACAAAAATGATCATGTTAGCGCCATCATTGGGTATAATTGAACCTCGTGAAGTGAACTACTATTCAAGATAGGATTTATCTCCTTTGAATATATGGTTAATATCACCATAATTGTTCGTTAACTTAAGTCAAACCCTTAGACTAAAAGGTTTAGGTTAATCCGTAAACGTTATCAGATTGAACAAAAGACTTTAGTATTGGACTCAAATTAACTATGAATGATATTGGAGTTTGATCATTAACCAAACTATAGATATCTATGTGATATAATGATGATGAAGAGAAACACACAAAATATATCGTTGCTTAGGGTCTAGCATAAATGATTAGAAATAGGGTATCACCTAAATAACCTATAAGTAACTGAACTTGTGTCCACTATCATGTTTTAACAAAGTCTGTATATTCTTTAATATTTATATATTACTAAGGGTTGAGTCCACACTAAGGAGTCACATAAAGACGTTGGTAGCAATTTTCAAATTTTAACTTGCTTAAAAAAAATTATACATGTTATATATTTTTAGTAAAATTAGTCCAATGATGTAATAATTTTCTGGGATTTTAGTATTTATTAAGGGAGTTAGAATTAACTGACATAATGTATAATTTTTATATATTAATTTAAATAAATATACGGTTGAAACAAATATTATTTAATTAATATATGTGACATTATCACTCTTGCTATAATATATATGTGATATTAATTAGGCGCAATATTATGGAGTGATCTATATATGGGATGTGGGTTTGAATATTTCTATTCAACTAGGTGAGATATAATGTAAAAAGAAGCGCAAAAGGAGGATATGTTTGAATATCTTGTGGCTATAAATAATAACTCATTTTCTCAATTTTAGAATAGAGGAATAAAGTCTTGTTACCCATTAAAACTAGTTGAAGCATTTCGTTAGGATTTGCACACCGAGCTACGACGAAGAGGGAATCCATACTTCGAAAGGAAAGGCTAGCAACACGACATGTCAACATTCGACCACATCAAGATGTAAGCTTTGATTTAAATTTAGATTGCATATTTATATATACATATCCTTTTTAATTTTTGGCCTTAATATTAAAAATCTGAATTTAAACACAAAAACGCACATATGTATTTATAAATTCTAAATATATAGATTTTATATGTTAACTTTCAACCAACCTATATATTTTGAACAATATATATATGCATTATAATATTATATCTATTTATCAACTTATAGCCAATAGGGTTGACTTAGTTGGTTGATGGTTCGAACTGCAGGAAACCTTGAAACTTAATTTTGTTAGCACTAATTAACCATGCTAAAAAAAAAGTCTAAAATAAAACTAAGTTTTAGTATTATTTTATATTTGCAAAAAATTAATTTTCATACGCAAACAAGTGCGCCTGTGTATATATATACATAATTTAAAATTTAAATGTGCATATTTTTCGCAATGATATGTATGTATGTATGTATGTATGTATACATTTATGTATTAAAAGCAAAAAGTAAAACATAAAGTGGCTGTAGTTTAGTGGTAAGAATTCCACGTTGCGGCCGTGGAGACCTGGGCTCGAATCCCCGCAGCCACAATTCTAACTATTTTATCAATTTTTTTTTAAAAAAAATATACAACTTAAAAAACCTTTTTTTAGCGGTCGTGAGACTTTTATGAAAAAATATTTTTGTAATATAAATTTAAAATGGCCATGTTCCTTTGGAATAAAAACAAATTATATACGTATATTTTAAAAGGTCACGATCCTTTATATATAATTATTAATTAAATTTTATTTTAATATATAAGCCGGTTTAAGGATATTATATATATATATGTATGTATGTATGTATGTATGTATATCTGTGTGTATGTAAATTATCATAATTATGCAACACCGTATATTATTATATAGTTTATATACGATGTGATCATAAATCTCAATGTTCACATATGCTCCCCTAATTATTTTGCTTTATCCTAATGTTCACATATGTATGATGTGATCATTATATTTACAAAATAAAATATTACATGGAGAGTTTTGTTCGTACCCAGAGAACCATAGGAGATATGATCGCATATGCTCCTCGTTTTACGTATGATGCGATAAGCAAATAATATATATATATATATATATATATATATATATATGTTGTGTGTGTGAAATAAATTAAGTTGATCGTTCTTAGAACAAAATGAAGCAAAATTCATTAAATATAAATCTGAAATTGAAATTAAGATAGAATTAGTTTCAAAATAAAAAATATATTGTATAGAAAAATAAATATGATTCAGTGCAACTAAATAATTCATAAAATTAAGATCCGATGCAAAATGAGTAGAAGTTTTTTTTTAAATTTCTCCATTTACCTCGATGTCGGTGAAGTTGATCCAATAATGACATCAAAGTCAATATTGTGTTATCCATTCTATTATATAATGCTAAATATATGACTTTTCGTTATCTTCTCTCATATTCTTTCTCGGGCCATATACTAGATTCACCTTTATTTAAGGTTCACTTATCATTTTCACCCTTCAATTATTTTGTTTTTCTCTTCAACCATTAAACCTACGTATTAATGGCGTCTGTGACAACCCGCATATTTATCGATTTTATATTTAAATATTTTATCGTTAATCGGATTTTAGTCCGAAAATCTACTTTTTGCAAACATCCGAATTAGGACTCGAGACCTCCCCCATTGAGTTCAAAATGCCATTTGCGACCTTTTTGAGTATAAGTTTCGATATGTTTAGAGAAAGTTGAATTTTGCTACTTTTCACTTAGGGTTTTGGTTTGGGCTGAGCCCACTTATGTATTCAGTCCCAACCCACTCCAACTCTTCATTACTTCATTTCTAATTCCTTACTCTTCAAGCTTTCAACAATGGTGGAAGAGCAAAAGAATTAGAAATTCCTAAGCCCTAGCTTGCTTTGCAAATCCATCTTCTTGCTCCAAACTCAAGTGAACCCATTGCTTAGATTGAAGCTTGTTGAGTTGGAATTAAAGAGTGCTTGTTCTTGCCATTGCTTCATAGCATCTTCTTCATTCGTTTGGGTTCAAAGGTGAGATTTTTATCTCACATCTATGCTTATATTTATCTTCGATTGTTAGGTATGAATTCCTAACACTTATTCGTGTGCAATTGCTATTGGTTTGGATTGATTTGGTGAATATTCCAATTTTTGGTGTTTTGGGTTCAATCCTTTAAAAATCATAACTTTGAGGTTCAAATGTGTTTTTGGTGATGCATCGAGGAGCCAATAGGGACGGGTAGCCGTTAGGCATAATTCCCTAGCGTCCGTGCTCATTCGGATGCGAATTGGTCGAGGTTGCATATAAATTTATGGGCATCATTGGGCAGAGCATCAGGTTCGGCGGACCGACCCCCCTGGTTCGGTCGACCGACCTGCTTGTAAAAGTCCAGATTGCACTTCTGTTTCTGGTTCGGCCGACCGACTTCCTGGCTCGGTCGACCGGCCTGATGCGGAGAAGTTTTTTTTAAAACAAGGTCCGGTCGACCGAGCCCTGCAGCCGGCCGACCGACCTGTGCAATTTTGCCTTTTTTCGCCTAATAGCTTGAATTTCCAACTCTAATCGATTTGTGTCGTTTCCCTATTTGTTGTTATCATTTGTTATTGACTTTGATGACTTATTTTCTTTGGGAATTCTTGGAATATCCATTTTGATGGATTCGGTATCGATTTCTTTGGATTTTTATTCACATCTTCGTATGTGAATTTTAGTGATTGATTGTTCCTACAATCTTCTTTGTGCTTTGTCACTTTAAAAATATAAAGGTTTTCTATACTAGTAGTAAATATCAAAACTTTTTCCTCAAACGATTTCAATACTATTTTAATACCAAATTCGTTTATAAAACCATTTTCCAATCTATTAGTATATACAAACCTTTACCTCACTCGTATGAGAAATCTAATTAAACGACTTAGTAAAACAAATGGTATGAAACACTTGCGTTTACTTCGTCGGTTAATTCTTGGACTTGTTCGATTGAATCTCTTGTGACAATTTTCTAGTGGAGATCTACAATTTGTTCGTAAATATTTAAGTTAAGCCAGTGGTTATGGGACATGAAGCTAAGCTCATATATTTACTAGCTTACTGCAATCGACACTTCTCTTTGATCATGACGATCATTTTAAGTTTTAGACTAGCATTGAGCAATGTCTTAGAGATTTTGGTTCATCGGATGTCCCGCTGTACGACGTCGTTGTTCCCTTTAATTGTGATTTGGTTCATCGGATGTCCCACTGTACGACGTCGTTGTTCCCTTTGATTGTGATTTTTGGATTTCGTATGTTGAATTTTGGATTTATGTTTCACCAACTTTTACGATCGGCATGGATATATATGTCATTTATTGTGGCTTGGTGAATGAAATTAGGAGCATGACATTCCTTTTTATCTTGAGTAGATTATTGTGATATTGATTAATCTCTTGATGATTTTTCAATTACTTATTTATCACAGCTTGGCATTGTGATTATTATATGTTTATGCCATATCTCTTAATTCTATATCACGTTATCTGATATTTATAGCTAGACTGATCCGTTTATTATTTTCTTATTAAATAATACTCGGGTCAGACTGAGATATTTCAGGTGCTTCCTCACGGCTTCCTATCTGGAACCATCTTCTGACTTTTCGCTAACTACTCTAGTTTGGTAGTTTTTGTTGTATACATTTAAGATACAGACTCCTTGATGTGTACACATTTTTGTCTAGCACTTGTATCTATTCCTTTGTATTATTGTGGATCTTTTTGACCACTACTCTGATGTACACTATCATGTGTAATATTTATATCTATTTCCGCCTTTGTGATATGAATTATCTGTGACTGATTTAATGTTATGTTTATTTCTGTATTTGTTTCCGAAGATTATTATAGCCACTGTGTAGTAGCTTTGTGTTTGTATCGGTATGTCGGATTTCCTCTTGAAATAAAATGCATGTTATACTATCTGACATATCGGTGCTCGCGCAAAGCAATTACATGGATGGTCGCTCCTCAACAGCCTTATTCTCCGTGCTAGTCGACAGCATTACTCCGTAGTGTTCTTGTCTAGCGTTGGTATAGAGGTGGGGCGTCACAGCTTGGTATCAGAGCCAAACTTCGGAACAATAGAGAATAATTTAGCAAGGATCATGTCCTAAGTCTTTCTTAGGAGTTGTGCTTTAGGATTTTATTCGGGTCTTCGTACCGCTCTATCCTACTTTCTTTTATGATTCCTTGTTTTATCTATCAAGATTTATTGATATTTATTTTGAGAGTAACTTTTTCCCTCTTCTTTCTTTCTTTCTTGAAGAAGAGAAATGGTTAGACCAGGCCGTCCCAGCGCCGGTCAATCTAGTGCTACTCCCCAGGATGGAGTATTTATGTCTGCCCAGCAACTTCTTGATTTAGTAAAGAATGCTCAAGCAGCTGGACCCATTCCAGAGCCTACTCATCTTAGATCCGGTTTTGCACGCTTGTGCAGAGACTACACCGATATGGGTGGAAGGCCATTCAGGGGATCCGAGAGTGTTATAGAAATTCAAGCTTGGCTCAAATCATGCGATCGCATCTTTTCTCGCATGAACCTTACTGACCTTCATCGAGTCCAAGTGGCTTCTAGCATGCTCCAAGAAAGAGCGTTAGATTGGTATGAGCTCCTAATTTCTGAAATCGTTGTAGCGGATCTCACTTGGGAGCAATTCCGGGAAAGATTCGAATCGAAGTTTGTGCCGGAGGCTGAAAAAGTAACTTTAGCCCTGCATTTCATAGAGCTTGTTCAAGGTGAATCTTCTGTGACAGACTATGTCGCATCCTTCGAATCTCTGTCCAAATACGGGATTGAGTATATTAATACCCCGATGAAGAAAAGTCAGATATTTGTCTATGGCTTGAATAAGAATCTTAAGAAGCCATTACTCCCGAAACTTGAAGTTTCATTTGATCAGCTTATTGATATCGCTCTTCGTCTTGAAGAGGCCGATAATGAAGGTTATGTTGAAGTTGTGCATGCCCAACAAAACTTCGACAATAACTTGAAGAGGCCTATCAAATTCAAAGGCCCCGATTCTAATAAGAAAGGAAAGCAACAAACTCAGGTAGCAAAAGTTCCTACCTCTAGTAGTGGACAATGCTACAATTGTGGTTCCACAGACCACCATGTAGGGGAGTGCCCGAAACCCCTCTTTTGCCGTTATTGCAAAGGTTCGGGTCATCTTTTATCTTCGTGTCCTAAGCTTCCAAGCAAGTGAGAAGGAAAGCTGCAGGCCCCTGGCAACTCTTCTCTTGGTCAATATTTCTCATTTAATCCTTGACTACATTTATTTCGTGATCTTCTTATTTGAGTTCTTTTTGATATGGGTTTCATCTCACTATTTTATATCAAAAGAACTTGTCGATTCTTTTCTTTGAAAATATTTTGTGCTTGATGACTTCTTTGAGAGCTGCGAATCCGGATGGTAGATCCGCAACACTTAATTTGCTTTTTATTGATGTCGAAATTATTTTATGAGATCTTTCTTTCCGAGCCGATATTTTTACTTAGGCTTGGGAATTGATTTTTTTTAAAGGATCGACTTAATTGTGAACCCCGTATCCTATTCTTCGAGTGGACTATTCATCTTCGACATTTTCTATCTGTTAAGCAGCTTTCTATTTTTCTTTGCGATTCCGATTTCAAATTTTTTGGTGGAATCATTTTATTCCTTAAGCCCACTTATAAGGAAAGTGTTATTTCTCTCATTCATGTAGTTAGAGAAATTTTCCGGTATTTTCTTGAGCTTGTCTTAGGATTATCACCTAAGTAATCTTTTGTGTGGTGCTAAGGTCTTTTCAGTTTGACCTTGCCACCGATTTTCTTTGGCTACGAGTTCCGTGAGTTAGCATTCCACTTATGCACTCCGCACTCGTTATGATTCCTATGAATGAATTATATGTCATTCAACTTGTCCATCTTATTTCATCCATTTTATATATCAAATATTCTATGAATATTTCGATAAGACCATTCTTTTATTTATTGATTTTTGGATGAAAATAGCAATTTAAAATTTTTACAAAAATCTTTTTCGTAAGATTTATTTAGAAGTATAACCGTATTTTTGTTCTTAAAACGAACAAAGAATATTCTTAAAACTTTTTAAGAGATTTATTTATCCTATAATAGATGATTTTGTGATTGTATTGCCCATTTAGTGTTTTAAGAATTTTGGTCGATGCGCTTGATCAATGTTATCGATAGGAATTTCCTAAACGCTTTGATGTGACAATCAGACACGATATATTGACTTGTAAAAAAAAAATTGTAAAATTTTTGTAGAAAGATTATTACATAAAAATAAAAATATAATTTTGAAAGTTTTAACTTTTCAGGAAAGAAGATTATTTAAAAGAAATTCTTTCTTTTTAATACTCTTATTCTTGTGATTCCTGGAGCGGAACCAAGACTTTGCTATTTTGTACCGATACTAGTCGTATTGGTTTGTATGCCGTCCTCCTGCAAAGGAGAACGTGCTATCACTTGTGCTTCTAAATCATTGAAAGCCGATTGAGGCTAGGTATGCCATTCATGATCTAGTGCTCGCGGCTATTGTTTTTGCTTTTAGAGTCTGACATCATCATCTTTGGGGGAGAAATTTGTTCTCTACCTCGATCATAAATCTTTAGAATAATTATTTTCTCATATGGAACTCCATGTTGACTCGAGTTCCTGACATCTTATGATCTTGATATTCTTTTTATTCCTGGAAGGGAAATCGTGTTGCCAATGCGCTTTGTCGTAAGCAACAGGTAGGTGATTCTTTGATATTGTCTGAATGGAATCATCTTTTTATCAAGTTCATCCGAAGTTTTGGTACCCTTCATTTTATTGAGCTTTATCTCATTCCTTTTATGGATTAGTGTTCGGTGTTCTTTTGTGGTGTTCGGATCATCGGATGTACTGTTATTATACTACATCGATGTTCCGTCTCATTTGATTCATTGGATGTACCGTTTGTACTACATCAATGTTTTTGCTTTTTGATTCATTGGATGTACCGTTTGTACTACATCAATGACTTTGCTTTTGATTCATTGGATGTACCATTTGTACTACATTAATGTCTTTGCTTTTGATTCATTGGATGTACCGTTTGTACTACATCAATGTCTTTCCTCTTGATTCATTGGATGTACCGTTTGTACTACATCAATGTCTTTGCTTTTGATTCATTGGATGTACCGTTTGTACTACATCAATGACTTTGCTTTTGATTCATTGGATGTACCGTTTGTACTACATCAATGACTTTGCTATTTGATTCACTGAATGTACCGTTGTACTAATCAATGACTTTGCTTTTGATTCATTGGATGTACCGTTTGTTCTACATCAATGTTTTTCCTTTTGATTCATTGGATGTACCCTTTGTACTACATCAATGACTTTGCTTTAGATTCATTGGATGTACCGTTTGTACTACATCAATGACTTTGCTTTTGATTCATTGGATGTACCGTTTGTACTACATCAATGTTTTTCCTTTTGATTCATTGGATGTACCGTTTGTACTACATCAATGACTTTGCTTTAGATTCATTGGATGTACCGTTTGTACTACATCAATGACTTTGCTTTTGATTCATTGGATGTACCGTTTGTACTACATCAATGACTTTGCTTTTGATTCATTGGATGTACCGTTTGTACTACATCAATGACTTTGCTTTTGATTCATTGGATGTACCGTTTGTACTTCATCAATGTTTTTCCTTTTGATTCATTGGATGTACCGTTTGTAATACATCAATGACTTTGCTTTTGATTCATTGAATGTACCGTTTGTACTACATCAATGACTTTGCTTTTGATTCATTGGATGTACCGTTTGTACTACATCAATGTCTTTCCTTTTGATTCATTGGATGTACCGTTTGTACTACATCAATGACTTTGCTTTTGATTCGTTGGATGTACCGTTGTACTACATCAATGTTTTTGCTATTCGATTCTTTGGATGTACCGTTTGTACTACATCAATGTCTTTGCTTTGGTTCATTGGGCATACCGTTTTTGTACTACGCTGATGCCCTAAATTATTTGAGTTTCTAGTTCCTCGGGCGTACCGTTTTCGTACTACGCCGTTGCACCGGCTCAATTTTCTGCTATTCTTGACGTTCCCCACGTCTTTTATCTACGGAAATGCCCTAGGGATTCCGGTTTCCATTCTTGAGCCCGGTGTTATTGAGGGGATTGAAGTTTCACCAAATTTGAGTTTTGAGCAACATTCTATTCGTATCATTGCTTCGGAGGTTGAGCGCCTTCGATATAAAGATATTCTTTTTGATAGATGTTCAATGATTCTCAAATCCTAAGGATTACTCTTGGGAGTCCAGAGAATTCATTGAGCGATCCCGTTCAGGCTTACTCTTTCATGCTCCTTATGGTGAACTTCTTATTTCAAATTTTCTTTTGTGTTGATATGCTTCTATGGTTGTTACTTCTTATTTTCTTCTTAAAGTATTGCGAGGACGTAATTTTTTAAGGAGGGGAGTCTGTAACAACCCGCATATTTAACGATTTTATATTTAAATATTTTATTTAAATATTTTATCGTTAATCGGATTTTAGTCCGAAAACCTACTTTTTGCAAACAGCAGAATTAGGACTCGAGACCACCCCCATTGAGTTCAAATTGCCGTTTGCGACCTTTTTGAGTATAAGCTTCGATATGTTTGGAGAAAGTTGAATTTTGCTACTTTTCACTTAGGGTTTTGGTTTGGGCTGAGCCCACTTATGTATTCAGTCCCAACCCACTCCAACTCTTCATTACTTCATTTCTAATTCCTTACTCTTCAAGCTTTCAACAATGGTGGAAGAGAAAAAGAATTAGAAATTCCTAAGCCCTAGCTTGCTTTGCAAATCAATCTTCTTGCTCCAAACTCAAGTGAACCCATTGCTTAGATTGAAGCTTGTTGAGTTGGAATTAAAGAGTGCTTGTTCTTGCCATTGCTTCATAGCATCTTCTTCATTCGTTTCGGTTCAAAGGTGAGATTTTTATCTCACATCTATGCTCACATTTATCTTCGATTGTTAGGTATGAATTCCTAACACTTATTCGTGTGCAATTGCTTTTGGTTTGGATTGATTTGGTGAATATTCCAATTTTTGGTGTTTTGGGTTCAATCCTTTAAAAATCATAACTTTGAGGTTCAAATGTGTTTTTGGTGATGCATCGAGGAGCCAATAGGGCCGGGTAGCCGTTAGGCATAATTCCCTAGCGTCCGTGCTCGATCGGATGCGTATTGGTGGAGGTTGCATATAAATTTATGGGCATCATTGGGCAGAGCATCAGGTTCGGCCGATCGACTCCCTAGTTCTGTCGACCGACCTGCTTGTAAAAGTACAGATTGCACTTCTGTTTCTGGTTCGGCCGACCGACCCCCTGGCTCGGTCGACCGACCTGATGCCGAGAAGTTTTTTTTAAAACAAGGTCCGGTCGACCGAGCCCTGCAGCCGGCCGACCGACCTGTGCAATTTTGCCTATTTTCGCCTAATTGCTTGAATTTCCAACTCTAATCGATTTGTGTTGTTTCTCTATTTGTTGTTATCATATGTTATTGACTTTGATGACTTATTTTCTTTGGGAATTCTTGGAATATCCATTTTGATGGATTCAGTATCGATTTCTTTGGATTTTTATTCACATCTTCGTATGTGAATTTTAGTGATTGATTTTCCTACAATCTTCTTTGTGCTTTGTCACTTTAAAAATATAAAGGTTTCCTATACTAGTAGTAAATATCAAAACTTTTTCCTCAGACGATTTCAATACTATTTTAATACCAAATTCATTTATAAAACCGTTTTCCAATCTATTAGTATATACAAACCTTTACCTCACTCGTATGAGAAATCTAATTAAACGACTTAGTAAAACAAGTTGTATGAAACGCTTGCGTTTACTTCGTCGGTTAATTCTTGGACTTGTTCGATTGAATCTCTTGTGACAATTTCCTAGTGGAGATCTACAATTTGTTCGTAAATATTTAAGTTAAGCTAGTGATTATGGAACATGAAGCTAAGCTCATATATTTACTAGCTTACTGTAATCGACACTTCTCTTTGATCATGACGATCATTTTATGTTTTAGACTAGCATTGAGTAATGTCTTAGAGATTTTGGTTCATCGGATGTCCCTTTGTACGACGTCATTGTTCCCTTTGATTGTGATTTGGTTCATCGGATGTCCCGCTGTACGACGTCGTTGTTCCCTTTGATTGTGATTTCTGGATTTCGTATTTTGAATTCTAGAATTTATGTTTCACCAACTTTTACGATCGGTATGAATATATATGTCATTTATTGTGGCTTGGTGAATGAAATTAGGAGTATGACATTCCTTTTTATCTTGAGTAGATTATTGTGATATTGATTAATCTCTTGATGATTTTTCAATTACTTATTTATCACGGCTTGGCATTGTGATTATTATATGTTTATGCCATATCTCTTAATTCTATATCACGCTATCTGATATTTATAGCTAGACTGATCCGTTTATTATTTTCTTATTAAATAATACTCGGGTCAAACTGAGATATTTCAGGTGCTTCCTCATGGCTTCCTATCTGGAACCATCTTCTGACTTTTGGCTAACTACTCTAGTTTGGTAGTTTTTGTTGTATACATTTAAGATACAGACTCCTTGATGTATACACATTTTTGTCTAGCACTTGTATCTATTCCTTTGTTTTATTGTGGATCTTTTTGACCACTACTCTGATGTACACTATCATGTGTAATATTCATATCTATTTCCGCCTTTGTGATATGAATTATCTGTGACTGATTTAATGTTATGTTTATTTCTGTATTTGTTTCCGAAGATTATTATAGCCACTGTGTAGTAGCTTTGTGTTTGTATCGGTATGTCGGATTTCCTCTTGAAATAAAATGCATGTTATACTATCTGACATATCGGTGCTCGCGCAAAGCAATTACATGGATGGTCGCTCCTCAACAGCCTTATTCTCCGTGCTAGTCGACAGCATTACTCCGTTGTGTTCTTGTCTAGCGTGGATATAGAGGTGGGGGTCACAGTGTCCCATTCAACTTACATTTTCTGTATCAGAATCCTTTAGCATATTTAATTTTTGACCTGAAGCTTCTTTCATCATTCATCAACTCCCCAATTCCATAGCTATACAATATTTCAATCACATTTTTTACCAGCTCATTTCCTAGCTTAATTTCAGTAATCATTCCAATTATCACCACATACTATTTGTTTTCTTGATTCATTATTTTAAATCCTTTTTCATTTTTACAAGTGGAAATAAAGTAATATATACGTTATTTGATGTAATAAGATAATGGATCTTTGCGAATACACTTAAATGCATCATATTTGTTTATTCCTTCATCTTCATAGAATTAGATCTTGACTAATTGATTTAGCTGTTAGATTTTTTAAGTTGCAGCTTTTCATTGTTGGGTACGGCTGCTAGATTTTTTTTAAAAATTGTAGCTTTTTATTATTGGGTATGATGGCTTAATATATCATACTAAAGCACCATCATTCTAATAGAAATAAACGATGCATCTGAATAATACGAAGGCTTCATTATATTTTACTAGAAGTTTCATTTGATGCATCAGTGAACAAATCTCTTTTTCTTGCCTACAATACTTTTTTGACTAAGCATATGTCTCAATTTATACAGGACTTTAGATTCCAATTGATGAGTGAATTGAAAGACCCTTCATTGTTGAATGGTTATTTCTATCACATGATCTTCTTATTATATTACACATTACAGTTTTCACCTTTTAAAACTAATTCATAAGCCAAACATGTTTAGGAGCCCATGCTTATGTAGAGAATATATCATTTTCAGTTTGATGACATGCTTACTTTGCCGTTCATATTGTTTAGAAGATGGATAATAATAAATTTTTGAAAGGAATAAAGCAATTTAGGTATACTTTATATATTGTAGTTTGAAGCCTTATTTTCATATTGTATTCATTATTGATATTTCTTCAATAAAATTTAACATCTTTAATTGATAATTTAATATAATTTTAGTATACTTATATGCATTTTTCAAGGGTACGGAAAGTATATAATTTAATTTGATATTACCTTTGATTGAGAAATTTAAATGTTATTTATTTTATAATTTATTAGTATATAACAAATAGTTCTTTGTATAATTGTTAGATGGAGAATTTGTCTTTTATAGTAAATAACATATTGGAAGCTAGGTTGATGTATCAAACAAGCCGAGTTGCTGCATTTCTCTTTCTATAATGTTTCTTATATATCAATATCAACTACTCCTTTAATTAATTCATTTTAATCTTTGGTTTTTTTAATTTAGGAGCTCCAGTTTATTATTCACACAATTCGTCTAACTTTATAAACTAATGCATTAAATAACACATATCATTTATTTATTCCTCTCTACTTAATCCATTCTATTTATTCTATCATAAAAATGGTCGAATATACACATTTTTATCTCCTATTTTCTCACTTAAATTTGACCCAAGTACTGAACCCTTCATAATTTAAGTCCATATTTTATAAAGCAATTGTATTTTGGTTGAGCAGTTTAATAGATACTTATTTATAATTTATCAATATATAAAAAATAGCCCTTATTATAATTGTTAGGTGGAGAAATTGACTTTTATAATAAATTGTATTTTAGAAGCTATTTTGATGTATCAAACTAGATGAATTGTAACATTGTATCCATGATACTCTTTTTATTAATGTTCCTTTAATATCAATACTATAAACTCTTATACTTTTTTCATATTAAATTTTGGGTAATTTTCCTTTGGTGTTCCCCTTTTTTATTAATATAATCCACTAACATCTATAAATTAATAAATAAAAATGTCATTTATTTATTCATCGTTTTCTAATCTATTCTATTTATTTATCATATATAACGTTGAATATATGTCTTTCAAACGGATACATCCATTCATATTGCACAAGACCTTAAAGATATGCTTCAAACGGAAGATGAACAGGTAAATGCTCCATTACATTAAAGAAACCCGGAGGAAATATTTTCTCCAGTTTGTATAGCAGTATAGGAATTTTTTTCTTCATGTGTACGTGGACGATCGACTTTCAAAGTGAACAAAGCTCCTTATATAACAAACTAAGTTCGGTTACAACCATTCAGAATTTTATGGGCAATAGTTGTTTGAAAGTGACGGGTAACAAATGTTCAATCATTACATGACAATCTTGACATTTCATCCTACTTAGTTTACCATTCTTATAGTTGACACATCTACGAAAATTAAAGGAAATCGCATCAGGAAATCTTAATCCTTCCACCCGCTTTAACAGTACTTTAACTTGGTTGCCGTCTAGCTCATAGCATGCTTTGGGTTTTTTTTTGTCATTTGGCTTCATATAAAGCTCATGAAGATTGCATACTTTCTTTATATCATGTCTTGATTACAAATCGTCATTAGTCTTTCTTTTAACATTCAAAACTGTGTTAAATTCATTATCGAACACATTTTTCTCGTTGTGCATCAAGTCGGTATTATGAGAATTAGGATATTTTTCCAATAAGGCAACTTCCAAAATATACTTTGTTTGCACCAATTATAATCCTCGATTTACCTTGAATTTCAATTTGTTCGCCAGTTTTATGTATTTTTGGATAATCCTTTACAAGGTCATAAATATCTTCACTTAACCAAATCGTTGGTGGTCACAAGGTGTCAAGTCTATTACTTGTAAAGTTTTTTTTAATCTTTTCTAAAAGGATGATTAATATGGAGAAAACACCTACGACGGTAAAACCAAGAAACTCGGAGGAAATATTTTCTTTAGTTTGCAGAGCAATATAGGAATTTTTCTTCAAGTATACGTAGACGATCAACTTTCAATGTGAACAAAGCTCCTTATATAACAAACTAAGTTCAGTTACAACCGTACAAAATTTTGTGGGCAATAGTTCTTTGAATATGATGGGCAACAAATGTTCCATCATTACAAGACAATCATGACTTTTCATTCCACTCAGTTTTCAATTCTTATAGTCGACACATCTATGAAGATTAAAGGAAATCCCATCAGAAAATCTTAATCCTTTCACCCGCTTTAACAGTATTTTAACTTGGTTACTGTCTAGCTCATAGCGTGCTTTGGGTTTTTTGTGTCATTTGGCTTCATATGAAGCTCACGACGATTGCATATTTCTTTTATATCACGTCTTGATTTCAAAAAGTCTTTAGTCTTTCCTTTAACATTCAGAACTATGTTAAATACATTATCGAACACATTTTTCTCGTTGTGCCTCAAGTCGGTAGTATGAAGAATTAGGAGATTTTTCCAATAAGGAAACTTCCAAAATATACTTTGTTTGCACCAATTATAACCGTCGATTTACCTTGAATTTCAATTTACTCGCCAGTTTCATGTATCCTTGGATAATCCTTTACAAGGTCATAGATATCTTCGCTTGACCAAATCGTTTGTGGTTGCAAGGTCTCAAGTCTATTACTTGTAAAGATTTTTTTAATCTTTTCTAAAGAATGATTAATATGGAGAAAACACCAACGACAGTCAAACCACGAAATTTTCATCCCATGCGGTAATGTAAATCTTCGTGTTTCTTCCATGCAATAAGAACAAACCAGACGACCAGCCGTACTCCAATCCGAAAGCATTGCATACGCAGAAAATCGCTTATAGTCCACAACAGAGAAGCGAACATAATTTTTTTTAAATGTCATATGTTTCAACATCTTCATACCAAATGTTTTTAACTTTTCAATCAACAATTGTAAATATACGTCGATTCCTTGTGTCGAACCGTCAGGGCCAGGGATGACAATATTGAGAAACATATACAGAGTTTTCATAAACATCCATGGAGGTAAATTGTAAGGTGTAACGATTATAGGCCAAGATATCTTGAACCAAATTGAGGGAACGGTGAAAATCCATCCGTACATAAACCAGGTCTAACATTGCAGCTCTCCGCTGCGAAAGCGGGGTATGTCCTATGAAAATGCTTCCACGCTTCTCCATCAATGGGTGTGTTAACGTACCTTCTCCCGGTGTTCTCATATAGTGCCATCTCATATGATGCGCGGTTATAGAAGATGCATGTAACCTTTGAAGCCTTGGTGTGATGGATAAGTAATGCATATACTTGTACAGAACTTCCCTTCCCTTCTTTTTTCTTAGTTTGTATCTTTCCCGACTACGTATTTTACAATTTCTAAGATTGATGTCTTCTTTCCAAAACAACATATAACCATTTAAACATGTATATATTTTTTGATACGGCAAACCAAAAGTAGACAGAAGTTTTTTCACTTCTAATTATTTTCACACATTAAATTATCAGGTGGCATATGCCATTTTGCAGCTTGTACTATATCTATAAACCCGACTTCTGTGAAGTTGTATTCTGATTTCATCGCAGTGTATTCTACAGTTACTGATAGTTTAGTACCGCTTGTACAGCCATGCCAAAGAGGTTTCCTACCAGAATATAATAAATCTTAAAAAAATGCTCCAATATTTGTTTCTTCTTCGACATTAACATCGTTGCCATTAACTTCAACAGTAGGGAACATTGAACGTGCTACATCTTCAAACCTATCTTCTATGAGATTCATCGGAACAATTTCGATATCCACCTCCTTGTTCGAATGTACGAGATTAGGTGCTATAAGTTCTCCATGACGATCCCACACCAGATAATCGGCATGAAACCATATTGGCGCAAATGAACAATCACCATATCATGTATCAATTCAATAATTTACACCTACTACATGGACAATGAATTTCTTCGTCGTTTCCATTATTACATAAAGAAAATTCAATAAAGACGTGTGCGCCATTTTGAAAATTTTCACTTGTTGAGCCTCCAATTTCTCTTCTTATTGGTACATCCAGCTCCGACCGATAAAATATTTGACCATTTTTCGTACTTTAGAACATAAAATTTTTGGATCTTGAGTTTTGATTGCTGACATGACACAATGATTCATGAATCTGCGACTACTATAACAACCGGACTCAATGACTCGAAGTATGGCTCATATAGTCTATATATTTTAATTAGGATCATGAAATATATATATATATATGTGTGTATATACACACACACACACACAAATATATAGTCTAGTCTCTTTGTTAAGATCTTTCCTCAGGAATCATCACTCTCATTCACATACATAGATACATATGCACTCGATTTAAAAGCATCACTTTCTAAAATAAAATGCACTCAGGTTTCACTGAAATACATAGTTCAGTCGACTGAACTGTATCCCTCAATCGACCGAACCTGTTTTTAAATTTTTAAAAAATACAAGGACAAGTCGACTGACTTTGATAGTTTAGTCGACCGAGTTTGCGCATTTTAACATATGCGTGCATGTTTTTGAATCTAGTCGACTGAACGATCAAGGTCAGTCGGCTGAATCCTGTAATTGTCATTTTTTATTGAAAAGTGACGCAGTGCACCATGATAAGTCGTCTGAAATGAGTCACTCGGCCTGGTAACAGTCGCATTTCCTTAAGTCGCAACCACATAAGTCGCTCAGCGACCTTAAGCCGTCCCAACCATCAGCGTATCATGATAAGCGAGTTATGTGGCTTAGGTCGCTCAACCTTAAGTCGCTCATCCGTAAGTCGCCTGCTTCCTTAAGTCGATGACCTTAAGTCGCTTGAGCCGTTCCTAAGGCCATGTCTTCTCTTATGTCGCTATGTCGCTTAGGTCGCGTGGTTTATTATGTCGCATGAAGCCGTGTATCTTCTTAAGTCATTCCCTGATGCCACATTTCTTAAGTCGCATGCTTATTAATCGTTAATTCCTTATGTCGCTAAGTCGCTCCTGAAGCTGTGCCATCCTATGATGTCGCATGGTGTGGTAACTTGTATGGTGTTGTTACGTCGTAGGTCGTACGTTCTTATGTCATGTATGTTATATTGTTAAGTCATGTAATGGTGTGTTGTAACTCGTATGTTGTAAGTCGTGTAATGTTGTGTTGTATGTTGTTAAGTCGTAATTCGTATGTATTGTAAGTCGTATGATGTTATGTTGTTATGCGGCATATTTTTAGGTCGTGTGTCGTACGTCGTGAGTCATATATAATGAGTCGCGTGTGTGTTGTAATTCTCTATAAATAAGGGCGTGATGTCATTGTAAGGAGAGTTGATTTTGAATAAAAAATTTGTGTGAGCTTTTTCCACCATTGTTGAAGTTGAGTGTGATCTCCTTCTTATTTTCTTCTTCGGGTTATTCGTGCGCGAATCAATGAAGTAGAAGCTAATTCTCGGTATCACTTGCGAGTGATTAACGATCAAATTGTAGACCTTTCAACACGGTATCTTGCGAGATCAATGGGTTGGAGATAGATAGATTCCGGCATCGTCTCGATCAACGGAATTGGGCATTTATCGTTCTACCAGTTTATTTGACACGAAATCTTCATTTCGTGGAGAAGACCCTGGATAGGTTGCGAAAGTTTGAATCTAAACTGTTCAAGCCTACTATAAGCCGTGTCATTTTTTAGTATCCGAGCTAGATTGGAGCTAGATCAGAGATTGAAACACGTTAATTTGTATCGGAGCTAAAGTAGAGACCGAAGCACCAATTGGTATCAAAATTAAATCAAGGACAGAAACGAGATTGTTTAATAATCATGCCTCCGAGACGAGCTAATCGCTATCATAATGTTGAAGACTTGTATAGAAGACAAGAAGCTGAGCAGATGGAGCAGCGTATCAACGATAAGTTCAATGAGGGTATTGACAAATTGGAGAAATTGATGAAAGACATGAATCACAATCAAAGGAGAACGTCGCCAGTTTCGAACCAAAGTGGAAACAAAGTTTCAACATCAGTTTCGGAAGAAAGGAGGATGTCACCCCAGTCTTATCGAGATAGGAGAGAATCATCAGTTTCAATGATGCGAGACCGCTATGGGTATCGAAATGAAGAGAGAAGAACTCAACATGGGTTTGAAAATGAACCATATCGTGATCATGAAAGACAGGGTAGAAGGGATATGCGTGATCGTAGAGATGTAGATGGTCAGGATCGATATCGACATACATATGATTTTGAGGAGGATGGTTATGGAGTTAGTATTCATTATCGAAATCAAGACCAAGTGCGAAATCAATTTGTGGATTTAGAAAATGATCGTAAATGGGAATCCGGTATGGGGATGGAAATTCCAGAATCCAAAGGTGGTATGCAAGAAGAAGAATTTCTTGATTGAGTGTCAACTGTTGAAGAAATTTTGAAATTCAAGGAGGTGCTTGAGAATCGTAGAGTCCAATTAGTTGCAACAAGACTAAGGGGAAGAGCTATGGCTTGGTGGCAACAAACTAAACTAACTCAGGAGAGAATGGGAAAATCAAAAGTTGTCACTTGAGAGAAGATGAGAAAGATGATGAAAGAGACTTTCTTGCCGTACAATTATCAATCTCTTATGTATCAACGTTTGCAGAATTTGAGACAAGGAACGAGACAGTGAATGACTATGCAGATGAATTCTATCAATTGATTGCAACGAATGATATTATGAAGACCGAGGAACAGCTAACGACTAGATATATTGGAGGGTTACGAATGCAAATTCAATACATGGTTAATATGTTTAATCCAATGTCTGTTGCTGAAGCACATCAGAAAGCTCTAGCTTGGGAGGAACAAGGGAGACGAGGAAGTGGTGTGTTTACAAGTTCTAACAACCAGAATGAGGGTGCTAGTAGCAGTTCTAATGTTTCCAAGGCAGTTAACAAACTAATTGTCAACGAAGCCGCTAAAGAAAAGGTCAATAACAGTATCAAGTGCTATAATTGTCAAGAGTTTGGCCATAAAAGTAATGAATATACAAAGCCAAAGAAGAGAGCATTAGTTGCATAGGAATGTGGAAGCTGAAGTTGATTATTCTCAACCATCGAAGTTTGATGAAGATGAAGAAGTTGTGTCAGGAGACAAAGGGTGTAACTTGATGATAAGGAGGTCTTGTTTAGTGCCAAAGCATGAGAATGATTCTAGTTGGTTGAGAAGCAATATCTTTCAGTCTACATGTACTATCTTGGGAAAGGTTTGTCGATTTTTTATTGATGCGGGAAGCTGCGATAACATTATTTCTGAAGAAGCCGTCACGAAGTTAGGGTTAAAGACTGAAAAACATTCTAGACCTTATAAACTGGCATGGCTAAAGAAAGGTGGAGAAGTGACAGTGGGAAGACGCACATTTGTTACATTTTCTATTGGGAAGAAGTATAAAGATGATATATGGTGTGATGTCACCTACTATTGGGAAGACTATGGCAATATGATAAGCTACACAGCATAATGGTCGCACCAATAGCTATAGTTTCATGTTCGAAGGGACCCAAATTACCTTGGTTCCTAAGAAGTGTGAACAAAGTGAAAGCAAGTCAGAGAAGAAAGTGGAATCAACTAGTCTATTATCTACGAGAGAATTTGTTGAAGAAGTGAAAGATAGTGCTGAATTGTTTATGTTGATTGGGTATGAAACAAGTGTAGATCGTGAAATTCCTACGGAGGTTAGACCGGTGTTAAATGAATTTGAAGATGTCTTTCCTACGGAATTACCCAAGGAATTACCGCCACTAAGGGAGATACAACATCAAATTGATCTAGTGCCAGGTGCTGTTTCACCACATAGGCCACATTATCGTATGAGTCTAAAGGAGCATGAAGAGTTGAGGAGACAGGTTGAGGAGTTTCTTGAGCAAGGTCGTGTACGAGAGAGTCTCAGTCCTTGTGCTGTACCAGCTCTATTGGTACCGAAGAAAGATGGTTCATGGAGAATGTGTACCGACAGCAGGGCGCTCAACAAAATAACTGTCAGATACAGATTTCCTATGCCAAGACTTGATGATCTATTTGATCAACTTAGCGGGTCTGTAATTTTTTCGAAGATCGATCTTAAGAGTGGTTATCATCAGATTCGCATAAGACCAGGTGATGAATGGAAGACAGCATTCAAGAGTCGGGAAGGGTTATATGAATGGATGGTCATGCCATTTGGTCTATCTAATGCACCAAGTACATTTATGAGGGTGATGAATCAAATTTTCAGACCATACATCGGGAAGTTTGTTCTAGTTTGCTTTGATGATATCTTGATATATAGTGCGAGCACAAAAGAGCACATTCAACACTTGCGAAAGTGTTAACTATTCTTCGTCAAGAACAGTTCTATGCAGCGACGAAGAAATGCATGTTCATGACGCCAAGTGTTTTATTTCTGGGTTATGTCGTGTCTAAGGAAGGGATACAAGTGGACTAGAGTAAGGTAGCCGCAATCAGAAATTGGCCACAGCCCAAAACTATTACAGAAGTCAGAAGTTTTCATGGGTTAGCTTCATTTTATCGAAGATTTATATCGCATTTTAGTAGTATAGTGGCTCCTGTTACTGAATGTATGAGAGGAAAGCTGTTTTCGTGGATGAAAGAGGCAGGATCTGCTTTTGAGCAAATTAAGGAACTTTTAACCTCAGCACCGATTCTAGTGTTGCCTGATTTTCAATTACTATTTGAGTTACATACGGATGCATTGAAAGTTGGAATTGGAGGAGTGTTGAGTCAGAAGGGACGTTCAATCGCCCATTTCAGTGAAAAACTTTCTGAAGCAAAGATGAGATACAATACTTATGATGTTGTGTTTTATGCTATTGTGCATGCTGTGAAGCATTGGAGACATTACTTGTTCCACAAAGAATTTGTTTTGTATACAGAACATGAAGCATTGAAACATTTACAAGGGCATGATAAAATTGCAGCTAGGCATGTATCGTGGATAGCTTATTTGCAACAATTTACATTTGTCGTAAAGCACAAGTCTGGAGTAACTAATCGCGTTGCCAATGCATTAAGTCGGAGGGAAAATTGACTGACAACCATGCGAGTAGAGGTGATGGGTTTTGACTTACATCCAGATTTGCTTACTTCAGATTCATATTTTTCCGAAATCCTAGACAAAGTCAAACAGGGAAGCATGGATGGATATATGTTGGTTGAAGGCTTTTTATTCAAAGGAAATCAGTTGTGTATTCCAGATTTAGTCTACGAATGAAAATTGTAGCGACCCATAATTTTCGATTATTAAAATATTAATTAAATAATATTTTATAATTTTATATTGAAATAAAACTAAAAAAAATTTGATGTTACAAGGAGAAGAATAACTAGAATGTAATGTTAGTAATGTTAATATAAGGTAATTGCTAACTATTTTAATCTAGTTTCCAATTAATTGAAGTGACTTTAAGGTTATAATTAGTTATAACTAAAAATAAGGAAATACATTGAACGTTGAAGTTATATGTAATCAATTAGAATTGGCTAATATTGAATATGAAATCAGTGGTGTTGTTTGAACGCTGCTGATAAATATTTAAAGTAATTTCAAACTAATTGAAATACATTGTAGGTTGACTTGGTTATGATTGTAAATAATGAAATTAAATGATGTAGATGGTGAACTTGTATGTAATTAATTGATATAGGTTAATATTGAATATAAAACCTTTTTGGGTAAGCAAATTATAACCCTTGGTTGTAAAGAATAAGATAAGGGGTATGAATTATTATTATAAATGATTGTATTAACTATTTTCTCATTAATTTATCATTTCAATATTGAATGGGTAATTAATTGAATTAAGGCAATTGAATGTTGGGTTAATGTTGGAATTTTATGTTAGTGATTAAATTAATTGTAACGTTATTTGAAGATAAGTTGAAATAAGGAAATGAATTAAATGTTATATAAAAGGGGAAATTATATGAAATTAATGGAAAATTGAGTATAATCAGGATTGTGTAAGTAGTCATAGCATTTGTTGTTAATAATAATCTTGTAAATGCGATTAAGTAAGTAAAAGGTAACATTTGTCATTCATCGCCTATTTATTTAATCCATTGAAATTAAATTGAAAATCAATTGCAGTTAATCTAATTACCTATTACAGTTAATATGAACTAAAGTGACAAATATAGAAGATTGAGGTAATGAAATGGTAAACCAACGTTAAGTATATATATAATATGATAATTGATTGAATAATAAGATTAAAAATAAATAAGTATATGTTGGAATTTAAATTAATTAATGAATTTATTACCGTTAATTTGACTTGGAATCTTCTAATAAAAGGGAAAGAGAATTTATTTGAAATTAATGGCGTTTAATGAAATAAATGTACATTTGTTATAATCCGTTATAAGTGTAATTTTGAAATTAATTACAATTATGTCGATTTGGGATCTTTCAATTTTAAAAAAAAAGAAACATTAATATTAATTTTTGGATTTAACGAAAGAAACATACATTATTGAAAAAAATTAAAAAGAACATTTTAATGAAAATAAAACGAACATTTTCATTTTGAAGGTAAAAATAATTCTATATAAAGAAGAAAAAAATGAATTTTAAAACAATATTTTACAGTCATTAAATATACATTTGAGGCTGTATATAAGTGATTTTAACACTAATCTTGAAGTTTAAATTTAATTGACTTTTTAGGTTGTGCAATTCCCCTATGAGAAAAACGTTATTTTGAAAGAAAAAAAACTTGAATTTGAGTTCTAGATCATCTTTTATTTTTTTGTAACGTTACACTGGTTATTGTAATCAAATTTATTTCCTATATGTTAATTATGTGTAAACGAGTGTGAAAAAGGTATATTCAGTGATAATATATTTAATTGAGTGGATCATGCAATTAACTAGATCCTAAGTGGTCCCTTCATTTCCTTATTATTCAATACACCTGCCACCATTTCCACATTTGGTTTTATTGCAATTCTTTGATGTAATTGAAATGTGAATTTATATCCTTTCTTATTCTTCCGTTTTGTTTATTTATTTCCCAAAGCATCTACTTAGATCATACAGTTTTGTTTTATTTGTCCCTTCCATACATATTTCATTTGTCACTTCCCTTTCTTCTTTTGTTTTATATCATATATCATTCCTTCCCCTAGAAATTCCTTATTTTTCAAACATTAGACCTCTATTTGTTTCCCTCAAAGTCTCAATGTCAACATAGCTTTATACCTCTACTTAATTGCTGCCAATTCATTTTACTGAATCTATGCTTAGAAAAAGAAAAGAATAAAAAAGTGTGAGCATCCATGTCTTCCTTAACCACATCCGTACCTTTCCTCATCGCCTTGCCTTCTTTTGCAAGAAGCCTTCAAAAAAATTGAACAATGAGAATTAACCTTAATGGTTTTGGCTTTCCACTTCTTGCCTTTGTTTTGGGTACATCAAATTTGAAAACGTGAGTTATTAAAGTTTCTTATTTTAAGAATTAAATATGTACGTATTTTATTTTATTTTATATCCTTATAACCTAAATATCTTCCTCATACGAGCTTTGATGCATGCGTAGTTTCTTCCCTTGGACTCGTATTGGAATTCCTAATAACATAAAATAGGTTTGGCTGAGTTTGGAGACTATTGGAAAAGGCATCTTTGTTTGGATTTTTGCATTCTAAATATCAAAGGTGAGTGTTTTGACCCACTCACGAATACTAGATTATCTTATGCTAGTAAATTAAATTTATAACGTGATTAGAAATTTTTTAATTGCTTTTGGTACTATTAGATTGTCATTTAAGTTAAATTTGAATTTATATTGAATTGAATTGAATTTGCCATTTATTTAATAATGAATATAAATTGAAGTTATACACCTGATAATGATAATCAATTGATTGTTGTGATTTATTGGCTGATTTGGATGTTGGATTGTGATGGATGTTATTGGTTGTCATTTTGGATGATTGGATGTTTATTTATGTATATATCTTTGTTACCACTATGGATTGAAATGATAACTCGAGCGGTTTCCATTGATTTGGAAATTTTGATTTGGATACTGGTTTAAATGACATATAACCGTGTAATTTCTTAAATTTGGATTATTTATTAGAATTGAATTATTTGAAAGATTTAAGTTTTAAATTTAAAATTCGGATCCATTTTAATTAAAATAATTAAGTTTGGTATTTTTGAATCATTTGAAATCTTTTAAATAATTAAATCCACATTGTACACTTGATAGGAGATGAAATTCCTGTTATACATCTCTGAATCCATTATAGTAATATTTCTATTCTACTTATTTTGATTTGACTTACATAAGATCTTTTAGTCCTGACTCGAGTGTTTTGTCTTTTTATTAGCTCGGGTCAGTCTGAGCTTTTTTTTAGTGTATTGAAGACCATTATATTTTGGAGGATGAAGACGGAGACGAGTCTACTATTTATTATTAATTATTCCACTACATCTTGTGTTCCGCTGCATTATTTATTTATTTCTACTGTATGTATAACTCTGATTTGTATTGTAAAGGTGTAATCAAATGTTATTTGTAAAACAGCTTCATGAACCGTTATTTGATTTTTATATTTTGTCATTCCGCTGTGAGATTCTGTGTTTTACCTTTCCTTCTTTTCTATTATTTTCTTATTTACCCCATTAACAGTCTTACCTTTTGAATGATTTTAGTTGACATGTGTGGTTTATTGTCGATTTAAATCGTCCAAAAGGGTGGGATGCTACAGTTGGTATCAGAGCTTTGGTTTAGACATACCTTAGCCTGTTGGGGTTAACTCATTAGAGATAGGGTAGTAATACCCTAGAATGAGTTATCCAAGTGTATATTGAGAGCGTGTATTTGTTAGTTTTATAAAAGTGTTTTATATAAGTTTTCAAATGAATTTTTTTTTCCAATATTATATGATATGCAGAGGATTAAATTTTATAACTAATATACTTATTTGTAATGTGTTTGATTTATGAAATAGTAATATTTAGTTATTATCATTTATTGTTGATTAGTTGCGTTTTATCAGTTTAAAAGCATTGGCTAATTATTGTTGTTGTGAATTTCGTTGTTTTTGACCGTAGTTCAACTATTGAAAAATGAAATATTTGGATATTTTGGATAATCAAAACCTTCTGAATTAGTATGAATTTAATGTGAATTGATTATAAATAAAACCATGACTTGTAAATTGTTATGAAATAAATGGATGTTATAATAAATGGTTATAAATAAAGTTGTGATAACTTTAAACTTGAACAATGTCTTATAAAAAGGAATTATGTTTTTATAATTTGGTTATAAACTTAAGAAAATTCCTTATGAAATGATTTGGTAATAAATGTAATATTAAATGAGAAATATTACATGTGGAATGAATGTAATTTGAATTGAAGAGAAATATAAGCAATATTATGAGAATGAATAAATTAATGTTATATGTTAAATGGAGAAATTATGTGAAACAAACATTAAAGTACGAAATGATACTTTCATTAGTCAATGAGATTAATAATGAATCTAGTTGAAGTATAATTGTGATGAATCAAATTGAAATAAATATGTAAGTTGTGCGTATATTATTTTATTCGCATAATTAATTTGATCCGGATATGAGTACGTAAGTTTGAGGTGAATTACACCATTTCGCATTAGAATTTTTCATTCGATTCTTGATGGTGAATATTGGTATGGATTTTTGGTTTGATTCTAGAGTTCTCCATCATAGTATATGGCTATGCAAGGAGAATGATGGTTTCTAGTCAAAAAACCATATCGAAGTCCGCATTAGGGAAGTTGAATGGAGAATACTAGTTCGAAAGCGAACTTGTGTGATCGAGTGAACGATCGAATGTAATGTTGCGAAATGATGACATGTGTACAACTTATGTTCTAATTTTATTGATATGCTTTGGCATTGGAATTGAAAGTTGTTGGGTTGGATATCTTTGTAATTTATTGGGATTTTCTTTTATGAAAAACTACTATTAATTTAAAACCATTTTTCAAACTACTTTCTTTTATTTTCCTTATACAAACTATTTTCTTTAATTTTTCTTATACAAACTATTTTATTTTCAAACTATTTTACAAACTATTTTATTTTCAAACTATTTTACAAACTATTTTCCGCAACCATTTTATATACCAAACTATTTCACAAAATGATTGTATATAAAAAAAAGAACTATTCTAAATTAAAAACCTTTTGCAAAGAAAAAATGTTCAATTCCATATGGATCTTCATGCAGCTTAATTAATTTGAAATTTTTTTTATTCTTGCATAAGATAGACTTTATATAAGTATAAGGTGATTTTTAAAAATGTTGATTTTGGAAGGTTTTTGATCTGAAGAGATAAATCTTATATATAACGGAATTTATATAAGAATGATTTGATATATTTGAGACTATTGATTTTGGAAAATACTCTATCTGACAATGAAATCTTATATATAATGGAATTTATATAAGTGCGATATTTGAAGCTATGATTCTGAATGGTGACTATATATGGTATGATATATTTTGAAATAAATGATATGGGAAGTACCTTCCATCGGACCCCTTTGGTGGGTCATTTGTTGGATCCCTTTGTTGGGTCATTATCGGATCCCTTTGGTGGGTCATTATCGAATCCCTTTGGTGGGTCACTTATTATATTCATTTGATATTATTGGATAGCGAAAATCGAGGGTGAGATGCCTACAGCTACAATTGATTCTGTTGGGATAGCGGCATAACCATTGCGTAACTGCAATCCATGGGGGAACGTACTTTCCATATGTATTTTCAATGATTTTAAGTATTTTCATTGGGTGTTGAAACAGGTCTGCTAAGTACTTGGAGAAGTCTAGCCATGCGTCTGATCAATGCATGGCCAGAGTCTGCAAGAACAAGGATAAACCTGTTAAAACATTGAGTTATAAAAGTATTTTGATAAAGTATTATATAAAAGATATTTTGATCATTTTTCCTTTCTAAATAATTTAAAATGTTTAAATATTGTTTATTTATGTACAACATGGTTTAGTAGTAAATTATTAGTGTTCTAAATATTGTCAGAAGTTATTAATTAAATAAAACATTTTAAAGTTAATGATTATTGATTTATTGATGATGTTTAAAAGTATTTTGAGATTTAAAACTAATAAAATTTAAACATAATGGATTTAAGGTTTTCAATAGCTTCTTTTTAAATATAAGTAATTATGTAAGTAATTGTTTTCAACTAATTTACATATATTTAAAAAGATGTTATTTAAATTACTGAAATGGTATTAATAAATGAAGCAGGAAAATTTATAGAATTTTCTTTTGTAAAGCATTAAAACATTAAAGATGATTGATTTGCAAATGAAATTTTCAAATGAATTTTTTTTTGTAAATTTTTTTATAAGTTTCTTTGAATGTATAATTTGAAGATATATTATATAAATGGAAAAAATGATTTGCGAAGTTTTAAATATACATTGAAAATAAATTAGAATCTCAATTTTGGAAGTATGGTTTTAAATAATTACTTGATTTCGAAGTACTAGTAGTAAATTTATAGGTTTAGTTACTATTTGAATTTTGTATTAAACCATGATAAATGTTTTTCCCATGATTTGAATATTCATTTTAAACCAAGTGAGTAAAATTAATCATGAATCTATGAAAATTTATAATTTATTTAGATATTTAGTGCAAGATTTGAGTATGCTGTTAGTTTCACTTTAATAATCTAGAGTTTATACTTATTTTGGAATATTGAGTCTAATAAATTATCAGATTTAAGGAACTTTATTTTTAAAATCTTATCATAATGTTTTAATATAAATTTTTGATACAAATTTCTAACATTGTTTAAACTTTGGGGAAGTCCTTGCATAATGCTATAAAGATGTTTTAAATTTATCTTATATTCCTTCTAAGTGAATGAGGTTAAATGTTTTAATTGAATTTTTAGATATATTGAAGTATTTCTTTTCTCTTCAAGGGAGAACACCAAAAACTTAAATTTTTATTCTATAACTAAATTAAGATATAAAATTAAGTAAGGCTGTAGGAGCTTAAGTGATGTTTTGTGAAATGATTCATTAATGGCTTAAATCTTTAATGGAAAACAAATTTTTTAAGTGATTGGCCTTTATATAAATAATAATTAATTAAATAAATAAGAATGGAATTTTACGAATAAAATATATAAGAAATTGGAAATTTTTAACTTGTAAATCAAAAGATATAAAAATTTAGAATATGTAATCATTGAATATTTTGTTAACTAACATGAATAAAATAAACTTGTATAACACTCAATTACATTCTTAAAACACATATATTTACCAAAAATGTTTAATAAGTTGAAATGTTAATAGAATATGTAATAGAATATTATACAGGTAAAACTTAAGTAATGGAAGCGTTCAATGAAATTATTTCTAAATAAGAATTTTAATGAACAAGAAATGTTATCTATGTAAGTTAATATTGTGAAATAATTTATATATGTACATGTAAGAAAAAGAAAAGGACGTTATATGAGAAAAAAAAGAATAGTAATGATGTAAAAAAAGAAACAAATTGAATAAACTTAAATATTGTGTTGAAATTATTGGTTATTTTGGCTTTTGAGATGATAGGAAAGGATACTTCTAACTCTAAGGATGTATAGATAATATATCAAGTATTTATCTAAGGCTATTAAGAATAGGGTACACTTAATAGTTTATTTATCATCTTGTACGACTAAAAATGTCTGAACCTAAACAAATCATCAGTTTGGTTGCTATGGACATATGATTGATTCCTTTGTTACATATGATGGTCATGTTTTTTGTTTGCATGTGACTATTATTATATTGTGCTGATTTGTTTGTTATTAATTGAAGCAACTTAAATATATCTATTTTCACGTATATTAACTTCTTTGGATTTTACAAGTGAAGTACAAGTTTATGGAAATAATAGCTACTGCTTTTGGTTTCATAAATTAAGCGTTCTTTTCCCGACTAATAGTATATTTTTGGATTACAGGTTTGTAGCAATATTATATTGTTTCCTATGGTTTGGGATGTTTATTTTTTTAATATGATATATATATGTTGATTATTCATATTATTATTTCTCCGCGACCTCTCCGTACAAAGGAAACTCCACCGAAATTTTTTGTAAATTTTAGACTTAGAAATTTTGTGAAAAGTGAAATATTTTCAAACTTTGGTAGACTTGAATATGAAGAATTACTTGTAATTAATTGTATATTCTATTTAAATTAATTAGTTATGAAAATTAATTGTTTATAAATTGAATACTTTGAATAAAATATAATGATTTCTTATTTTCTCCTTTTCTTAATTTCCTCCTTTTCCCTTTTCGAGGACGAAAAGTTTTGAGTAGGGGAGAGTGTAACGACCCATAATTTTCGATTATTAAAATATTAATTAAATAATGTTTTATAATTCTATATTGAAATAAAACTAAAAAAAATTGATGTTACAAGGAGAAGAATAACTAGAATGTAATGTTAGTAATGTTAATATAAGGTAATTGCTAACTATTTTAATCTAATTTCCAATTAATTGAAGTGACTTTAAGGTTATAATTTGTTATAACTAAAAATAAGGAAATACATTGAACGTTGAAATTATATGTAATCAATTAGAATTGGCTAATATTGAATATGAAATCAGTGGTGTTGTCTGAACGGTGCTGATAAATATTTAAAGTAATTTCAAACTAATTGAAATACACTGTAGGTTGACTTGGTTATGATTGTAAATAATGAAATAAATTAAATGATGTAGATGGTGAACTTGTATGTAATTAATTGAAATAGGTTAATATTGAATATAAAACCTTTTTGGGTAAGCAAATTATAACCCTTGGTTGTAAAGAATAAGATAAGGGGTATGAATTATTATTATAAACGATTGTATTAACTATTTTCTCATTAATTTATCATTTTAATATTGAATGGGTAATTAATTGAATTAAGGCAATTGAATGTTGGGTTTAATGTTGGAATTGTATGTTAGTGATTAAATTAATTATAACGTTATTTGATGATAAGTTGAAATAGGGAAATGAATTAAATGTTATATAAAAGGGGAAATTATATGAAATTAATGGAAAATTGAGTACAATAGGATTGTGTAAATAGTCATAACATTTGTTGTTAATAATAATCTTGTAAATGCGATTAAGTAAAAGGTAACATTTGTCATTCATGAACTATTTATTTAATCCATTGAAATTAAATTGAAAATCAATTGCAGTTAATCTAATTACCTACTATAGTTAATATGAACTAAAGTGACCAATATAGAGGATTGAGGTAATGAAATGGTAAACCAACGTTAAGTATATATATAATATGATAATTGATTGAATAATAAGATTAAAAAAAAATAAGTATATGTTGGAATTTAAATTAATTAATGAATTTGTTGCCGTTAATTTGACTTGGAATCTTCTAATAAAAGGGAAAGAGAATTTATTTGAAATTAATGGCGTTTAATGAAAGAAATGTACGTTTGTATAATCCGTTATAAGTATAATTTTGAAATTAATTACAATTATGTCGATTTGGGATCTTTCAATTTTTAAAAAAAAAGAAACATTAATACTAATTTTTGGATTTAACGAAAGAAACATACATTATTGTAAAAAAATTAAAAAGAACATTTTAATGAAAATAAAACGAACATTTTCATTTTGAAGGTAAAAATAATTCAGTATAAAGAAGAAAAAAATGAATTTCAAAACAATATTTTACAGTCATTAAGTATACATTTGAGGCTGTATATAAGTGATTTAAACACTAATCTTGAAGTTTAAATTTAATTGACTTTTAAGGTTGTGCAATTCCCCTATGAGAAAAACATTATTTTGAAAGAAAAAAAAACTTGAATTTGAGTTCTAGATCATCTTTTATTTTTTTGTAACGTTACACTGGTCATTGTATTCAAATTTATTTACTATATGTTAATTATGTGTAAACGAGTGTGAAAAAGGGTATATTCGGTGATAATATATTTAATTGAGTGGATCATGCAATTAACTAGATCCTAAGTGGTCCCCTCATTTCCTTATTATTCAATACACCTGCTACCATTTCCACGTTTGGTTTTATTGCAATTCTTTGATGTAATTGAAACGTGAATTTATATCCATTCTTATTCTACCGTTTTGTTTATTTATTTCCCAAAGCATCTACTTAGATCATACAGTTTTGTTTTATTTGTCCCTTCCATACATATTTCATTTTTCACTTCCCTTTCTTCTTTTGTTTTATATCATATATCATTCCTTCCCCTAGAAATTCCTTATTTTTCAAACATCAGACCTCTATTTGTTTTCCTCAAAGTCTCAATGTCAACATAGCTTTATACCTCTACTTAATTGCTGCCAATTCATTTTACTGAAGCTATGCTTCGAAAAAGAAAAGAATAAAAAAGTGTGAGCATCCATGTCTTCCTTAACCACATCCGTACATTTCCTCATCGCCTTGCCTTCTTTTGCAAGAAGCCTTCAAAAAATTGAACAATGAGAATTAGCCTTAATGGTTGGCTTTCCACTTCTTGCCTTTGTTTTGGGTACATCAAATTTGAAAACGTGAGTTATTAAAGTTTCTTATTTTAAGAATTAAATATGTATCTATTTTATTTTATTTTATATCCTTATAACCTAAATATCTTCCTCATACGAGCTTTGATACATGCGTAGTTTCTTCCCTTGAACTCGTATTGGAATTCCTAATAACATAAAATAGGTTTGGCTGAGTTTGGAGACTATTGGAAAAGGCATCTTTGTTTGGATTTTTGCGTTCTAAATATCAAAGGTGAGTGTTTTGACCCACTCACGAATACTAGATTATCTTATGCTAGTTAAATTAAATTTATAATGTGATTAGAAATTTTTTAATTGCTTTTGGTATTATTAGATTGTCATTTAAGTTAAATTTGAATTTATATTGAATTGAATTTGCCATTTATTCAATAATGAATATAAATTGCAAGTTATACACCCGATAATGATAATCAATTGATCGTTGTGATTTATTGGCTGATTTGGATGTTGGATTGTGATGGATGTTATTGGTTGTCATTTTGGATGATTGGATGTTTATTTATGTATATATCTTTGTTACCACTATGGATTGAAATGATAACTCAAGCGGTTTCCATTGATTTGGAAATTTTGATTTGGATACTGGTTGAAATGACATATAACCGTGTAATTTCTTAAATTTGGATTATTTATTAGAATTGAATTATTTGAAAGATTTAAGTTTTAAATTTAAAATTTGGATCCACTTTAATTAAAATGATTAAGACTGGTATTTTTGAATCATTTGAAATCTTTTAAATAATTAAATCCACATACTTGATAGGAGATGAAATTCCTGTTATACATCCCTGAATCCATTATAGTAATATTTCTATTCTACTTATTTTGATTTGACTTACATAAGATCTTTTAGTCCCGACTCGAGTATTTTGTCATTTTATTACGCTCGGGTCAGTCTGAGCTTTTTTTTTAGTGTATTGAAGACCATTATATTTTGGAGGATGAAGACGGAGACGAGTCTACTATTTATTATTAATTATTCCACTACATCATGTGTTCCGCTGCATTATTTATTTATTTCTATTGTATGTATAACTCTGATTTGTATTGTATAGGTGTAATCAAATGTTATTTGTAAAACAGCTTCATGAACTGTTTTTTTGATTTTTAAATTTTGTCATTCCGCTGCGAGATTCTGTGTTTTATCTTCCTTCTTTTCTATTAGTTTCTTATTTACCCCATTAACAGTCTTACCTTTTGAATGATTTTAGTTGACATGTGTGGTTTATTGTCGATTTAAATCGTCCAAAAGGGTGGGATGTTGCAAAAATCGTCAAAGAATTACATGAAGAAGGACACGTCGGTCGCGACCGTACTATGCAATTGATCTCAAAGTTTTATTTTTGGCCATCAATGAGGAAGGAGGTTGAAAAGTTTGTTCAGAGGTGCCATATTTGTCAAGTTTCAAAGGGGACCGCGACGAATGCAGGTTTATATATGTCGTTGCCTATTCCTACTAAACCATGGGTCGATGATAGTATGGACTTTGTATTGGGTTTGCCGAGGACGCAACGTGGCAATGATTCTATCTATGTGGTGGTTGATCGTTTTTCAAAAATGGTACATTTTATCGCATGCAAGAGGATGGCAGATGCAGTTAATGTCGCACAGTTATACTTCGGAGAGATCTATCGACTTCACGGGTTGCCTAAATCTATTGCATCGGATAGAGACGCTCGTTTTCTGAGTCATTTTCGGATGAGTCTATGGAGAATGGTCGGGACAAAGCTGAAATTTAGTAGTGCTTATCATCCACAAACGGATGGACAGACGAGGTTGTGAATAGATCCCTAGGTAATCTATTGAGATGCCTTGTGAATGACAATTTGAAGAGTTGGGATACCAAGCTGTGTCAAGCTGAGTTTGCACACAACCATGCAATTAATCGTAGCACTAGGTTCAGTCCATTTCAGATCATTTACTCGACAATTCCTAAGGGACCATTGGATTTATCTATAGTACCACTGTAGAAAGGAGTGATCAAACGAGCTAGTGATTTTGTGAATGAATTGCAAGAGTGCCACAAGGTTGTGCAGGAACGATTGCTTAAGGCGAATGAGAAATATAAGCAATCAGCAGATTTTAAACGATGAAATGTTGAATTCAAAGAAGGAGATTTTGTATAAGCAGTATTGACTAAGGAACTATTTCCTATTGGTACTTACAACAAACTAGCTGCTAGAAAGATTGGTCCTTTGAAAATCGTAAAGAAGATTAATGTGAATGCTTATCATTCAAAATTACCGGATCATATCCATACTGCTGACATTTTCAATGTCAAACACTTGATTCCATATCATGAGAATGAGTATGTCGAAGAAGAGGAAAGTGTAAACTGGGGGTCGAATTTTTTCAACCATGGGAGGATGATGCTGTGCACCATGATAAGTTATCTGCTATGAGTCGCTCGGCCTGCTATGAGTCGCATTTCCTTAAGTCGCAAACACATAAGTCGCTCAGCGACCTTAAGCCGTCCCAACCGTCAGCGCATCATGATAAGCGAGTTATGTCACTTAGGTCGCTCAACCTTAAGTCGCTCATCCGTAAGTCGCCCGCTTCCTTAAGTCGCTGACCTTAAGTCGCTTGAGCCATTCCTGACGCCGTGTCTTCTCTTGTGTCGCTATGTCGCTTAGATCGTGCGGTTTCTTATGCCGCATGAAGCCATGTATCTTCTTAAGTCGTTCCGTGAAGCCGCATTTCTTAAGTCGCATGCTTCTTAAGTCGTTGATTCCTTATGTCGCTAAGTCGCTCCTGAAGCTATGCCATCCTGTTATGCCGCATGGTGTGGTAACTTGTATTGTGTTGTTACGTCATAGGTCGTACGTTGTTATGTCATGTATGTTATATTGTTAAGTCGTGTAATGCTGTGTTGTAACTCATATGTTGTAAGTCGTGTAATGCTGTGTTGTATGTTGTTAAGTCGTAACTCGTATGTGTTGTAAGTCGTATGATGTTATGTTGTTATGTCGCATAATTTTAGGTCGTGTGTCGTATGTCGTGAGTCATATATGATGAGTCGCGTGTGTGTTGTAATTCCCTATAAATGGGGCCGTGATGTCATTGTAAGGAGAGTTGATTTTGAATAAAAAAATTGTGCGAGCTTTTGCCACCATTGTTGAAGTTGAGTGTGATCTCCTTCTTCTTTCCTTCTTCGGGTTATCCGTGCGCGAACCAACGAAGTAAAAGCCAATTCTCGGCATCACTTGGGAGTGATCAACGATCGAATTGTAGTTCTTTCAACATGGTATCTTGCGAGATCAACGGTTTGGAGATAGCTAGATTCCGGCATTGTCTCGATCAACGGAATTGGGCATTTATCGTTCTACCGGTTTATTTGACACGAAATCTTCATTTCATGGAGAAGATCCTGGATAGGTTGCGAAAGTTTGAATCTAAACTATTTTTGCCCACTATAAGCTGCGTCAAAAGGACACTTTGTTTCTCAATGGTTATCTTCCTCCCTAAATGTTGCAACCATTACCTTTCGTATAGAAATTTTACCAGAGGTTACAACTTATGATTTACTATAAATTCACTCAAGTTTTATTGATCAATTAACTTATTTTTCTTATCTCCTTGATCTAACGTGCATCACATTCTCGAATCTATTGCTTACATAAGTTCATATATTCTTTGCTTAAAATCTCATTTCCATATCTTATAAGCAATTCTAATCTTCCTATTCTTCATACATGCACAATCGTACACATTACTCTTGAGGAAAAGATTATAGGAATGGTGTACATTATCAACTTATCTGTGCTATTCAAGAGCATACTCAGTCAGAAACAACTTTACTACTTGTAAGTCATGTTCGGTTGCTCAGGTGGTAGAAGTCCTATTCGTTTGTCTAGGCGGTAGAAGGCCTATTCGGTTTTCCAGGTGGTGTAATACATGTTCCTTCAGGTTAAGTGAGGGCTGCTAATTTAAATTCCAAAAGGAATCTGGGACTGGGCGTAGAATGGGAAGTTCGAACCAGTATAAAAATCCTTAGTGTTATCTTTACTTGACTGCTTTTACTATTATATTTTATTCCGCACATACGCGCGCGCGCGTGCACACACACACACACATATATATATATTAGCTTATATTCCATAGTGCACGATCCTATAGCTTAGTCAATTTCAAAAATGTATTAATGATTTATGTATTGACATTTTATTTTGCAATTAAACATACACTTAAATTTTCGTAAATATAAAATATTATTCTATTTAATTTTATTTTCAAACCGACTTACACAAATAATTATATCAATATAATCTACAATATTTAGGTTATTGTTTTACACTTTGATGGTTGGTCATTCTACTTCACATCACAAACACTGTAGTTATTATATTTTGTAAATTATTTTATTTTAAATGATTCAACAAAATTTTAGCAGCACTTTCCCTTTGTTCGCTGTATCGTACACATATGCGTGTACACAGGGAACAAAAAGAAAGTGTTATCGATATTTTGTAAACAGTCTAAAATGAAATAATTTGCAGAATATAATTATTTTATTGTGTTTGTAAATCACCATCAATGGCTAATTTACATCGATTTTCGATGGCTTGCGAAGGCCACTATATTTTATTTATGAAAACGTCGTAGAGATCGTCGTCCGTCGGTAGTAGTCGGAAAATACGGTTGGCGGCCGTCGGAAGCTTCCATCGCTATTTACGGTTGTTCTAGTAGTGCTGTACTTTCCTACTTAGTTCCACATATCATTGCTAACTGTTGTCAAAGATCATGTTGTCCTTTACATCTCACAACCATGTGTGCGATTGTTATTCCCCTCCATACTTTAGCTTTGATTACTATGCTTCCGCCTGCTATCCATACTGTGTTTTTTGCACAAATTTTCTCATTCCTGCTGATATTCAAGTTCAGCAACTTTTTCTACTCAAACCATCTGCATTCCTATCCCTTTGCTTGCATGGTGATCTACTTCAACACAATTTGATTTTTTTTAGTTTATTGTTCTTTTAATCCCTAGATGTATAATTTTGTCACTCGTTCGGCATGGGTCATACTCATTGCATAAACTGTTACATACATGCTCTGTAATGTAAATGCATAGGTTGCACATGTTCTTACAATTCCGAACATGCTCTTATTGCAACGTTGACATATTGTATTGGTTGATCACATTAGTCTTTTCTTCTTTCTATTGTATTACACTATTTGCATTATGTTATTTTATCATTTTTTATCGTGTTTTTTTTTTTTCTTTTTTCACAAATAGTTTCTCCATAACAAAATTCATTTATCTTTTTAATCCTCAGCGAAATGAACTTATCTTTCCGTAGAGATAAATTTATTAACTTTCTTATAGGTACATTGACCACCATTATCATTTTGTACAGGGTTATAATGATAAGGTATGAATGATAACTACAATTATACAAACTAATTATTCATCTTCTTGACTAAATATCTTCAATAATAGTTGTAATATCTTTGGTGTTACACTTTATTTTGTCAGTGTGAACTACCAAAATACCCCTTTGCATATATTAACAAATCTTAAAATTTCTTAAAAATAAATTTTAAACTTTATTTACAAATTCATTATATCACTCTAAAAATATTACTAGATCTTATTATTACTTAAAAATAGGATCGAACAAATAAACGTTCTTTATAAATTTGTTGTTTATTAATTGTAACATAAATAAGATGAACTATTTATCATTTTGTATATATTCTTACTGTAATGTTTGCGATTTTTCGTTGACGAAAACCGACATCAATACGTCTACTGTATCAACTACCGAGAAATCGAAAGCCGAAAAACCGTACCGTTAGGGTTTTAGAAAAAGAAAAAGTAGAAGAAGATTGAACAGAACAGAAGAAATAACAGAACAACATCAGAATCTCACAATTCCCAGCGGAACAACATATAATAAATAAATGAATAATCTTTAAACAAAGAACTATATCAATTATTACATTACATTACATTACATTTCATTTACATCATCAGAGTGTACAACAAAAAACAACATCAACAGCGAAAAAGAAATACTATATGCTAGTAATACGTCATGCCATCCATCTTGCCTCCAGCAACTCCTGAATATCTTGAATAAACCTTAACTCTTGACTGCCCGTGTAGAAATTGGTGGGCACCCAGAGTTTTGGAAGGAAAACAATAAACTCCGAGTTAGTCATGTGACTGGTGTGAGAACTCAAAACAGTTTATTTATCTTTAAAAATCAAAATAGAGGAATATTTTAAATTCAATTCGCAATGCTTTTACAAATGAGACTACCATAAGGCCTCCCGCACACACACAGTGCAAACGCAGAATCAGAGGAGATTTCTCCTTATGATAGTCAAAGATGCTTGATACGCTTTAAAAAGAAACATTTGATACTATTACTAGTGCATAGTGTAGGAAAACATTTCAAAAGTAGAATATTAATCTTAGTCAGCATAGACATTTCGAACTATGCCTACTATAGCTACCATCTAAACAGTGGTGAGCACCATAAGTAAATGGCAGGTTCTACAACTAAAACCGTACAGGGTTTCGTATTGGGAATTGGATTTCCAACAAATGGTCAGGCCAAGGAACTTTCCATTGCCACATGAGAACGCCTCTGGAAGGACGTTCCCGAGAACCAAACCGGATCTCTGCCAACACAAGGCCGGGTTACCCCTAAATGGGTAACTACTGACACGAATATGTCATCCCCCGATCGTAACCGATCTATCCGAGGATCCTCGATTTCCAACAACCACAAAATATGCAGCAACAACATAGGTTAAATATCTGGGCTCCATACCATGATATCACCTCTATCCAGAAGGAATGACATACACTAAAGGGGAGCTACCCCCTAATAACCTTGCCGCATCCTTCCTGTTTTGACCATTTCCGGGGTGTGAGGTCCGACGAAGTCTCGTCCACAAAGCCACACTTTATACAAAAGTCGTGCTTTGGGTCAACAAATGATCATAGAAATGATCACCAAGATAAATGATCAAACAAATGATCATATCACAAATGATCAAACAATGATCATTTCACAGCAACACTTAGTATATCACACTACCAAATTGGGAGTATATCACTGATGACTTTCAACTACATAACCTCTCAGCTCGTACGTCTCAGAGAAGGGTGTTAAGCTAAGAGAATAAATTCTCCGCCACCAACAGAAATATATTTGAAAGAAATCAGCTCTATATCTCAATTTGTAATGTCAGATATACAATCCATACAAGTCTGTTCCGGGATCGAACAGAACCGAAGGCACTTCCAAAGAAGTCCTTGCAATCCGGATATTCACTAATCACGACCGGACTTCCCGTCACTAAGGGTGATAAAACCTCTATATCGAAGATCAGCCGATGTAGAGTAACTCGACGGTAATCCTTCCGTTTTCACAAATATCCGGTCTTCAACACCAGTCTTCAAATGCAATTCATAACGACGTATCACATATTCGGAATGGGTTATATGACCCCAAAGTCCTTTCCCGGCTAACCCGAATAGTGAGCGCTTATTCAAAAATAAGTGTGGCATTCAAATTCAAACAAATCACAACAAATACCTATTTAAAGGTAAATATTGATAGTCGGATTATTTAACTATCAGTAGGCATGCTCAACATCACCGAATTCCAAATAATTTCCCAAATTATTTACTTTCTAAAATATCTTTACTAGATATAAAATTTCCACACTTCAACCATTTGAAAACAAATTTCAAATCACTTTTCAATCCATTATCACTTTTGAAAACAAATTTCAATCATTTCCCTTATGCGAAATACTTTCATTTCAACATGGTTCATTTAAACCAATTAAATAAATCCTTAACGATTTACTTTATATTTACGTTCCAAATCCGTAAATTAATTCCCCTTTTCATTTATAAATTCCATAGTGAATTTACATTCCAAAATATCTATGAATATACGATTATCCAAATCGATTTCTATTATTCATTTTCAATTTATTTTTAAAAGATAAGGTCTCAAAATATTCAGTTCACATTGGAAAAAAATTCCCATACTTATTTATTCATAAGTAATTCACAAATCCATTCTATTTCAACACTTGGAAAATATTCAATATACTTAAATCGAAAATTAAGTATATATTTCATTCTTTAAGAAATCATTCTCTTAACACATTTGTTTGGGCCAAAACGAATGTTACGTAAAATATCGTTACGACGACCCAAAATCACTAGTATAGGGATTCAAAGTTTAAATAGATATATAAATGCCAATACTATACAAAACATTTCCTTTCGGAAACCATTTACTATAACAACAGTGTTATAGTCCACCATTTCCTTCTATTTCTCGAAAACGTCTATTTCAACAATAAATGTTGAAATCTATGTATTTGATACATAATGCATTTTAAACGTCTTTAAAATCATTAACTTCATTTCATAATATTCCTTCCCCAAAACATATCCATTTCATTTAATAATATATTCACTGTCCAAAATCGTGAATATAATTCCTTTCATATATTCCTATATCCAACTTATCAAATTCAATTGATTTCGGATTTATAAACAACGTTTATAAACTCCATTTATATTTTTATAAACTTCTATTTATGAAAATCCTTTTTATATCTCATTTTAAATGCCAAAATCCGATTTATAAGTTGATTACTTATAAATCTTATATTTTACAAAATTTATCCATTTATATCTTCATACTTCATAACTTTATAAATTTCAATTCACTTATGGAATCCATTTTTATTTCACTTTATTACTTATGGAAACTCGTTTTATAATTCCAGTATTTTTAATTTATAAATATCAATTTTATAAATCTTTTATATAAACCGTTTATAATAATTCAAAATTCCCAATTAAACCATTTTATAAATTAATCACTATTTATTTCAAAAATCTTAATTTGGTTATATTTTACAAAAATTATAACTTTTATAACATTAAACTTATAACGTTAATTTATTTAAAATAAATCAATTCAAAATTTTAATAAAACGTATACTTTCAAAAATCGCTTTAAAAATTCCTTTAAAAACCAAAAATCATTATTTTAAAACTTCAAAAATGGATCCGATGATGCAACAGCACCAAATAGTCAATCACGACATCCAAATATCATATATCGATATGATAATCAACAAATATCAAAATATCTGTAAATAAATCAATACAGTTGAGGAATCCAGTTGGATCCCTCCAACCTGTTTCCCTGCATCCACAAACATTAGCACAATACCAATTCCGCTCCAGTACGGAATTATCGCGGTATATGAGATTTATAAAATATATCCGCTTAATAGACGGCGCAATAGGGTCTCATCCGCTATACAATGCGGGAAATCAATCAATTGCAATATATACATATGCCAATATATATATTGCTATATATATAGATATATCCTACAATATCTAATATCACAATCAAGCAAACAATCAATAACTGCAATTCTTTTTGAGTGAGAAGTTCTCACCTTAGCTTTGCGATCCATTTTCCATCCCAGACTTGTTTTCTCGATTTATAGACCTTGTATATATATTGTACAAATTAATAAGTATTCGAACCAATTAAATAACCAATTTCCGTTTTCAATTGTTTAATTCTTTTCAAACCAATTCTCCCCTTAAATAAATTTATTTTAACTAATTATTAAATTTCCTTTCTTTTTACCAAAAATTATATTTTAACTAATTCTCCTTTTTTATAAACTTTTCACATTCTAAAACAAATAATATTCCTGTATTTAAAATTTTAACTTCAACAATTATCAAATCGATTTGTATGAATATTTATTTTTCATTCAATAAATTTTGTTTTATCTAAAAATTTATTCTGAATAAAATAATCTGAACTAATATTTTTCTTTTAACACCTAATTCTTCTTTATTATACAACTGTTTATATAACCTAATTTTCTAATTCCTTAAAATAAAATATTAACTAAAAATTAACTTTCAAAACTTCAATATTTTACTGTATAAATTTAAATACTGATTTCTAAATAATTCAAGAGTTTAAATTGTTTAAACTTACTGTCTGTATTTTTCTATACTTCTACTAACTGCAACTTAAATTTCCATAAGTGTAAAGAAATTTATGTGTATCAATTTAAACTAAACGAAACAAGATCGATACCTTACCGCAAAAATCGAAATCGATTCCATCTACGACGAATACAAAACCATTGCGATGCTGACCTCATGCTGCCTCTGCCATCAACTCGCGATTCCTCCTGCATGCGCGATGCTCCACCTAGCCCTAGCCCACGGCCATTGATGAGTCGCCGCTTGCTTGAAGCCGCCGCCGCCCACGATCCACTGCCACCCTTCCAGAAATCGCGAGCCCTCGCGAATGCGGTCCCACTGCTCGATGTTGCCTCGCCGCCGCTCTGGCCTCATGCCGCGTGTGTAACGACCCGTAAATTTTCGATAATTAAAATAGCCAATTTAATAAGTTTTCGTGATTTAGTGTTAGAAAAAAATTGTAAGTCGTTTGAAATAATAATAACTATAATGAATTGCAACAATAATTATCCAAGTAACGATAAAATAAAACTACTTAGTGAATGCCTTCGGAATCAAAAGTTGAATAGGATAATAAATGTTGAAATTCATTAGGTATAATAGAGAAATTGATTGATAAGTAAAATCTTTTGAAAATCAAATATTGAATATTGAACAGGTAAATGGTTTAAATTGAATATTTAAAACTTATTGAATAATTGAATAAATGTAAAATGAAAATAGTGTTCTAAATTGTGAATTGGTTTTAAAGGTTGAATCCTATAAGTTCAATTTCAATATTTCAAAAGATAGGGATTTAATAATCAAATTTTGTTTAAATTTAATAATTACAAATGTTTGAATAATTAAATTCCGAATTGGATATGATTAATTTGATATTGGAATTTAATATATGAAAATAGAGTGAATAATTGAAATTTGATTTAATATGATTCAAATTGGTTTCCAAAGTGAACGTAAGTTATATTTGGATTTTAATAGAGTTAATAAGATTTTTAAATTGGAATTTATTGGATAAATTGAATAACGGGTTTAATATGATTAAAAATGAATTGTAAAATTTTATTTTATCATATTGGAGTTATAGTGATGTTATAGAACTTTTAAAACTGAATTTAAAATAAATTTGTGAAAATTGAATATTTTAATATTTAATTATCGACTGGAAAATAGCCAAATTTTGAACAGTCTCGGAATTGGACGAAACTAGTTCCATTGGATCCGTAATAGTTAGTTATTATCGGATTTCAATTTTCGTAGCAATCGGAGTTGTCGTTTGACCGTGGCAGCTCGAAACGCGTTGAAATTATTTTAATATTAATTTGGCATGTTAAAATAGTCATTTTTCAAACAGTCTCGGATTTCGACGAAACCAGTTTCATCGGATCCGTAATGTGATATTATTGTAATATTTCAAATTTCGTGTCAATTGGATTTACCGTTTGTCCGGGGTGAGCCAAAACGCATAGAAATCGGTTTAATCGATTTAATTTTAAATTGATCGTTTATTGCCGTAACTCGCGCATACGATCGAATTAGCTTCCGAGACCTGTTCCATTGTGTCCGGAACGTGGGGTAAACCCTAGAAACGCCGGTCACCGCGCGTGCATCGGAGCTCGAAAATTTAAAGTGTATAGTGTTCGTTGAAACTTCTATAAAGGGACCCCTTAATCTTCATTTTTGCAAAAGAAAAACTGCCTAGGGTTTTCAAAACCTTCAGCCGCCATCACCTTTATGAATGGCCAGAAATTAATACCTTTCTCTCCTCAATTACTCTCAATCCATCGACAATTGCGCGAAGTGTTCAACACGAAAGTCGAAGAGCTAAGCAAGAGCTTCGATTGCATACGGAGATGATCGAGTTTCGAGCAACGTGGGGGAGTAGGGGAGGCCGCGACCTGCTGCTGTTTGCACGCGTCTCTAGGCCGAAGGGGGTGGCCGAGTTCGCCACGGGTTCAGGCGAAGGTGGAGGGAGCAATGGCCTTCGACGCGGTAGTCCCTGATCGCCTTCAAGTGGATCGGTGGAGGAGCTATTTGGAACCCTAGTTCATTGGTGGTGGGTTTGGTTTCACGTGAATAGCCTGGAGCTTGCGTGCGTTTCAACGTGATGGGGAAGAGAGTCTCGTGCGGCCTGGATCTATAGCCTTGAAATCTACGGTCCTGATTGCTTGGTAATAAAAAAAAAAAAAAAGGAAATGTAAATTGAGTTATATTATAATTCGTGTAACTTTAAAACCATATAACTTTTTCATACGAGGTCGAAAACGTACGAAACCAGTTGCGTTGGAATCGTATGGACGAATACTACGCAATGAAGCTGGATTGGAATCATTTGGAGCTAGAGAAAATTTTGAGTCAAATCGAACGTCGTTCGATTTGATTTAAAATCGTAGAATCAAGGTGAGTGTTTTATAACGCTCACACCGTACTAAATATCTTTATGCTAGTTAAATTGACATTATGAAGTGATATGAATTTTATTTGTCATTGTTTGATATAAATTTAATTGTCATATAGCTTGTTATTTGAATTAACCGTTGAAAAAATTAAATTGACAGTTAAATTGAAATTAAATTTGAATGGCGATTAAATTACCTGACATTGATAACTATGAAACTGCCATGAATCGTATTGTTTATTGGATGATGTATTTTGATGGATGCTATTGGTTGATAATTGAATGTTTGGATGTTTATTTGCTCATGTAGATCCTGTTATGCATACATATGATACTGTGATTTAATTTAAGTAATATATACTCATCCCTGACATTTAATTGAAATAAATAATTACTTGGCCATAGGATAGAAAAGTATATACGGACACCGAATTGGCTAAATTAATAATTTTTGAAATCGTCGCTTTGAAATTTATTTAAATGTTTGATTTAAAGGTTATAAATAGAAATCAATTTATAAAAATCGAATTTATTGAAAATTTGAGTTTTGGAATATTGAAATAAATCTTGGTTAAAAGAAATTGTTAAGTAATGTGATTCGAGACTTTGAAATTTAAAATTTGGGATTTGATTGAATTTCGAAATTTGATTTGTTTAAAGATTTAACCTTAATTCGAGCTTTGAATATTACTAAGTAAAAGTGATATAAAAATGATATTTTGAAATCGAGCTTGGAACTTAATCACATTTGAAATTTGGATTTAAACTTGAACATTGAAGGATAATTTTGTTAAGTGTTAAAAATTTGATATTTTGGAAAATCAAGCTAAAAATCGATATAAATTGAAATTGAATAAAATTAATGGTGAATGTAAAATTGAATTAATTTGAAGTAAAAATTTGACATTGATTTGAATTGAGATCGAAATTGAATCGGTAAATTGGAAATTGAAATTTATTTGAATTGGGAAGTTATAATTGAAATGGATTGGTTTTGAAGCTGTTTTAAATGTGTTTTCCAAATTACTCTGTTATATAAACCATTTTGAATACTTAAACTATTTTAATCTATTTTTAATCTACTTAACCCAATTTAAATTATTTAAACTAGTTTATCTATTTTAAATCCATTTTAAAGATTTTAAGTATTTTTAACTATTTTAATTATTTAAACTACTTTTAAGCTACTTAAACTATTTTCTAAAAAATTTCAAGCTGGTTAATAAGGTGAAATGTTTATATTTAAACCTTGAATTTAAATACGAATTGAGTTAAGTGAAGTTGCAACCTAAATTGAAATTCGAAATGATTTTGAAATCGAAATGAGATATTGATGCGAAAATTGATTTTTGAAACGGAATCTGACATTTTGATAGATATGGTGATATTTGAAATGGATTTGATTTTTGAAGAGAATATGATATTTTGATATCAATTATGAATCGATTTGAAATATAAAAGAGCCAACGGTGTAATAATACGTAGTTATTAAAGAGACCGGGATCGGATATGGACATACTCTCTGTCGATACCGAAAACCACTTTAATAACTATTATACGCGGAGTGTTGATCCAGAATGAAGTGGATGGTTTGGTGAACGCGTTGACTGAAGAAAGAGAACGATATTGGATGACCCCTGACATGACTAAAACAGGAGCCGCGCCGGGCCATTGAGGTTCGCCACCTCTAGCGGACACACTTCTTCGATACCATATCTATTACATTTGTGATGCGATTTGGGTGCACCCCTTGATTTCGGAGTGTTGTTTCGCGGTGTTGGGGTAGCTGCTGGCTATGCCCAACATCAGTCCGGATCACGCAACTACTAGTATCCTAGTTGGTATCGCCTCATGTACCTTGTCATACTGATTATCCTATTCGCGACCACTACGTTTTGATTTGTACCTTGAGTATATGGATTGCCCTCTGGTGACTTCCGGTTTTGGGGAAACTACGGTCTTGTATATGCTTTTGGGAATATAAAAATGTGTTAAGGGGGATTATGGTAACGCCTTAACGCTATTTTGATATTTTATATTACTGATAGGCATTATCTACTTAGCGTATGTTACTACATAGTAGATAGTTTAACGGATCCTTAAGAGATGGAAAATCCCGTAACATCTCTTAAGTTATTGCACACACGTTGACACTGGATAGGAGGTGTCAAACCCCGTAAACATCTCCGACGCCGTTACACTCATATTTATTTACGATTTATTTAACTTGCAAGAGGATATTTAGTCCTGACTTGAGTGTTTTGTCTTTCCATTACGCTCGGGTCAGTCCTGAGTTTTCAGATTTTGTGAAGATCTATTCTGGAGGACGAAGACGAAGATTTGGTATACTATTACTATTATTGCCCTTGCATCATGTTATCTGCTGCATTTTTTAATTGTTCAGTTGTATATGTATAAACTCTGATAAATGTTGTATAAATAATTGTCAAAGTATAGTAGACAGCTTCATGAACTGTTTATTTGACTATTATATTTTATCGTTCCGCTGCGAGATTCTGTGTTGTTTCATTTCCTTTATTTCTCTTTCTTTTCTTTTCTTATTTACCCCAATAACTATCTGCCCTTTTGAATGGTTTGGAATCGACATGTGTATTTGATCGTCGATTTAAACTGTCCAAAAAGGCGGGTCGTTACAGTTGGTATCAGAGCTTTGGTTTAGCGATAAACCTTGGCTCTAGTGGGGAATAACTCATTGAAATAGAGGTAAACTATATGAATGAGTTGAGTGTATATGAGAGAGCGTATTTGTTAGTGATATAAAATGTTTTATATTGTGTCGGTTGATTTGTTGAGTGGCTTATGGATTCTGGTCAATACGAGTAATTAACGTCATTGACAGGGATCTCTAAACACTTAAACAGAACAATTCGACATAGTATTGTTTTGAAATTGGGTAAATGAAATAATTTTGCCCTAATTATATTTTGTATATAAAGAATTTATTTCAAAATTTATTGTGATCAATCTAGCTTATTTGGTTGTTGGAAATGAAATATTGGTTGTTAACATTAATCGGATATTGTAATTTAAATAAATAAGGTGAACTACAAAATGAACTATGATAAAACACTTGTGGGATGTTTTAAGAAAGAAATTCCTATAATTTGAAGAAAATATAAACACTTGTGAAATCTTATAAGAATATTTTATAAAGGTGACTTATGAATTAAAATAGATTTAAAATGGGAAAATATTGAGTTTAAGACCCGGAGATTTTGAAAAATTGTTTTCAAAGTTTAAAGAAAATATAGTAATGTTAGTTGGAAATTGTTTATGGAAATTTTTGAAAGGATTTTAAAAGGAAATGATGAATTCAGTACTCCTCTCTTATGTCGCTGGAAAATAATTTCGGTGATGATTGCGCAGCATCATCGACGTTCATTTTCGAGTCTTAAAGTGGGGGAGACTTCTAAGAAGCTTTGTTTTTCTTTGAAATTATTTTGGGTAAATGGATTTTGGTTTGAACTCAAAAGGTATGATTTGTTATATATATATATATAAAAGATAAGTATATATGTTTATTTCAAATGATTTGAAAGAACCGGGCATTTAAATTTCTAAGTTCCATTAATTAATAATTTTCAAATTATTTGAATGAAATGCGAATAACCAGAATTTATAAAATAAGAGGATTAAGATATCTAAGCTATTGTTTGGGAAAACTTTAAACTTGAAGGGTAAAGAGGATTTAAACAAATTAAATTTGTGAACATTCTAATTAAGTACAATGAAATTCTATAAATTTGTATAATACCAAATTTGCATTCTGATAATATATAACAAGACTTACCAAATATTAAAAAGTTAAACGATGTTTTGGATATGTAATGAGATGTTGTACAAATAAACAGAACCTGAAAGTAATTGAAGTATACAAGTAAGGAAAACTCAAAATGAATTAAAATGTATATAAATGAAAATTTTGGTTGTGAAAAATGTTATATGCTTAAATATAGCATGAAATGATGAATGGATAAATGGAACAAGTAAGTGAACTTAAGAAATGAATCGTATTATATCTTTGTAAATTGGTTATTGAAACAAATATAGATTACGAAGGGATTGTAAAATAATTGAATTTGTAACCTTTAAGATATCTGTAAACTAAGAGAAGTCATATATGAGAAGTTAGACTTTTATGAAATGACTATTAACTAAAGTGTTGATTAATAAAATGTTTCACAAATGAATTCGTTATTAACTGAAATTATGAAAATGAAATAAATGTAAACAAAGAAATTTCTTATAGCTAAGAATAAATTGGAAAATGAAATTGAATTTAATTAAATTACATAGAATGTTTAAAATGAACTTGAGTAAGCAAATTCTTTAATATGATGTTTAAGAAAAGATAATGTTGAAGAATATGCTATGTAAAGAAATGGATATATTTACTAAATAACGGATTGTGAATAATAAATGGTAAATAAAATGGAAGTCAATAAAATAATTTAGTATAGATAAATTGGATAGAAAGCTATTGAAAGGTAATACGTGTGATTGTACGTATATTATTTTATTCGCATAACGATTTGATCCAAATTCGAGCACAAAATTTTAGATGATTTATATCGATCCAATTTAGGATTTTTCACTCGATTCTCGACGGCGAACCCTAGATATGGATTTTAATTTGATTCTGGAATTCTCTATCATAGTATATGGCTATGCAAGGAGAGTAACAGCTTCCAATCAAGGAACCAAATCCGAGTCCGCACTAGAGAGTCGTGTGAACGATACTAGTTTGGAAGTGAAATTGTGTGGTCGAATAAGCGATTGGATTGATATTGCTCACGGATGATATATGTACGGCTTACAGAATTAATTAAACTAATATTGAAAATTGAAGATGCCAAATATAAAATGAATCTTTTAAATTGTATAATTGGAAATAAAAAGAGATAAACCAAATTGAATGTAAAATGAATAATTTGGTTATGTTGGGTATAATTTGGTTGTTATATGATTGTTAGTTGATAGTATATATAATTCATTAAGTGTTATTGAAATTGAAAGCTATAAATCATTGAAATCAAATTAGAAGTTAAATGAATATTAACTAATGTAAATATAAATTAGTGAATGTTAACTAATTGAATTGAGGATGAATGTTAGAAAAATCCAACGTTAATGAATCAACTATGATTAAAATTGAAACCCAGTCAATAAATATTAATGAGAAGTGAATTTATATTGATTGGTTATGGATTTGTTGGATGATAGTTGATTGATGGTTGCATTTGTTGTTTTGTTGCATTTGCTATGTTGGCACATGTAGTTGTTATGTTGCTATATTGTGTATATTGATATTATTTTCATATATGCATGTTTCTCATGGTTTGTTGAGTGTTTAGTAGGTGCGGATTGCGCTTGCTTCGCATTTGGAGCTCGCTTTCACGCTATATTATTCGTATATGCTCGCTAATAAAAATATAAGGTACATGTTTATTTTATCATTGGATTTGGTGATTTTTGATGAGCCACTTGGCTTTTGGATTTTCTTTTGTTTGTTTGGGGCCCGTAGAGGCGTTTTGTAGTTGTACCGATCGAGCCGCGCAAAGGAGACTCTGTCGAAATTTTTCGTAAATCCGGGTGTTAGAAAAATTTTCAAGTTTTAAAATTTTATAACTTGTTTTGATAACTAACTTTAAATTTAGAAAGCCGTTGGAATAACTTAGTGGAAGCGTAGTTATAACTTTATAAATGGAATTTCATTGTTCTATAAGTTAATAACTTTGAATGAAATATATCTAATGTGAATTCTATACTTAGTTCTTTTCCCTTCTTTTTCCTTTTCGGGGACGAAAAGTTTTGAGTGGGGGAGAATGTAACGACCCGTAAATTTTCGATAATTAAAATAGCCAATTTAATAAGTTTTCGTGATTTAGTGTTAGAAAAAAATTGTAAGTCGTTTGAAATAATAATAACTATAATGAATTGCAACAATAATTATCCAAGTAACGATAAAATAAAACTACTTAGTGAATGCCTTCGGAATCAAAAGTTGAATAGGATAATAAATGTTGAAATTCATTAGGTATAATAGAGAAATTGATTGATAAGTAAAATCTTTTGAAAATCAAATATTGAATATTGAACAGGTAAATGGTTTAAATTGAATATTTAAAACTTATTGAATAATTGAATAAATGTAAAATGAAAATAGTGTTCTAAATTGTGAATTGGTTTTAAAGGTTGAATCCTATAAGTTCAATTTCAATATTTCAAAAGATAGGGATTTAATAATCAAATTTTGTTTAAATTTAATAATTACAAATGTTTGAATAATTAAATTCCGAATTGGATATGATTAATTTGATATTGGAATTTAATATATGAAAATAGAGTGAATAATTGAAATTTGATTTAATATGATTCAAATTGGTTTCCAAAGTGAACGTAAGTTATATTTGGATTTTAATAGAGTTAATAAGATTTTTAAATTGGAATTTATTGGATAAATTGAATAACGGGTTTAATATGATTAAAAATGAATTGTAAAATTTTATTTTATCATATTGGAGTTATAGTGATGTTATAGAACTTTTAAAACTGAATTTAAAATAAATTTGTGAAAATTGAATATTTTAATATTTAATTATCGACTGGAAAATAGCCAAATTTTGAACAGTCTCGGAATTGGACGAAACTAGTTCCATTGGATCCGTAATAGTTAGTTATTATCGGATTTCAATTTTCGTAGCAATCGGAGTTGTCGTTTGACCGTGGCAGCTCGAAACGCGTTGAAATTATTTTAATATTAATTTGGCATGTTAAAATAGTCATTTTTCAAACAGTCTCGGATTTCGACGAAACCAGTTTCATCGGATCCGTAATGTGATATTATTGTAATATTTCAAATTTCGTGTCAATTGGATTTACCGTTTGTCCGGGGTGAGCCAAAACGCATAGAAATCGGTTTAATCGATTTAATTTTAAATTGATCGTTTATTGCCGTAACTCGCGCATACGATCGAATTAGCTTCCGAGACCTGTTCCATTGTGTCCGGAACGTGGGGTAAACCCTAGAAACGCCGGTCACCGCGCGTGCATCGGAGCTCGAAAATTTAAAGTGTATAGTGTTCGTTGAAACTTCTATAAAGGGACCCCTTAATCTTCATTTTTGCAAAAGAAAAACTGCCTAGGGTTTTCAAAACCTTCAGCCGCCATCACCTTTATGAATGGCCAGAAATTAATACCTTTCTCTCCTCAATTACTCTCAATCCATCGACAATTGCGCGAAGTGTTCAACACGAAAGTCGAAGAGCTAAGCAAGAGCTTCGATTGCATACGGAGATGATCGAGTTTCGAGCAACGTGGGGGAGTAGGGGAGGCCGCGACCTGCTGCTGTTTGCACGCGTCTCTAGGCCGAAGGGGGTGGCCGAGTTCGCCACGGGTTCAGGCGAAGGTGGAGGGAGCAATGGCCTTCGACGCGGTAGTCCCTGATCGCCTTCAAGTGGATCGGTGGAGGAGCTATTTGGAACCCTAGTTCATTGGTGGTGGGTTTGGTTTCACGTGAATAGCCTGGAGCTTGCGTGCGTTTCAACGTGATGGGGAAGAGAGTCTCGTGCGGCCTGGATCTATAGCCTTGAAATCTACGGTCCTGATTGCTTGGTAATAAAAAAAAAAAAAAGGAAATGTAAATTGAGTTATATTATAATTCGTGTAACTTTAAAACCATATAACTTTTTCATACGAGGTCGAAAACGTACGAAACCAGTTGCGTTGGAATCGTATGGACGAATACTACGCAATGAAGCTGGATTGGAATCATTTGGAGCTAGAGAAAATTTTGAGTCAAATCGAACGTCGTTCGATTTGATTTAAAATCGTAGAATCAAGGTGAGTGTTTTATAACGCTCACACCGTACTAAATATCTTTATGCTAGTTAAATTGACATTATGAAGTGATATGAATTTTATTTGTCATTGTTTGATATAAATTTAATTGTCATATAGCTTGTTATTTGAATTAACCGTTGAAAAAATTAAATTGACAGTTAAATTGAAATTAAATTTGAATGGCGATTAAATTACCTGACATTGATAACTATGAAACTGCCATGAATCGTATTGTTTATTGGATGATGTATTTTGATGGATGCTATTGGTTGATAATTGAATGTTTGGATGTTTATTTGCTCATGTAGATCCTGTTATGCATACATATGATACTGTGATTTAATTTAAGTAATATATACTCATCCCTGACATTTAATTGAAATAAATAATTACTTGGCCATAGGATAGAAAAGTATATACGGACACCGAATTGGCTAAATTAATAATTTTTGAAATCGTCGCTTTGAAATTTATTTAAATGTTTGATTTAAAGGTTATAAATAGAAATCAATTTATAAAAATCGAATTTATTGAAAATTTGAGTTTTGGAATATTGAAATAAATCTTGGTTAAAAGAAATTGTTAAGTAATGTGATTCGAGACTTTGAAATTTAAAATTTGGGATTTGATTGAATTTCGAAATTTGATTTGTTTAAAGATTTAACCTTAATTCGAGCTTTGAATATTACTAAGTAAAAGTGATATAAAAATGATATTTTGAAATCGAGCTTGGAACTTAATCACATTTGAAATTTGGATTTAAACTTGAACATTGAAGGATAATTTTGTTAAGTGTTAAAAATTTGATATTTTGGAAAATCAAGCTAAAAATCGATATAAATTGAAATTGAATAAAATTAATGGTGAATGTAAAATTGAATTAATTTGAAGTAAAAATTTGACATTGATTTGAATTGAGATCGAAATTGAATCGGTAAATTGGAAATTGAAATTTATTTGAATTGGGAAGTTATAATTGAAATGGATTGGTTTTGAAGCTGTTTTAAATGTGTTTTCCAAATTACTCTATTATATAAACCATTTTGAATACTTAAACTATTTTAATCTATTTTTAATCTACTTAACCCAATTTAAATTATTTAAACTAGTTTATCTATTTTAAATCCATTTTAAAGATTTTAAGTATTTTTAACTATTTTAATTATTTAAACTACTTTTAAGCTACTTAAACTATTTTCTAAAAAATTTCAAGCTGGTTAATAAGGTGAAATGTTTATATTTAAACCTTGAATTTAAATACGAATTGAGTTAAGTGAAGTTGCAACCTAAATTGAAATTCGAAATGATTTTGAAATCGAAATGAGATATTGATGCGAAAATTGATTTTTGAAACGGAATCTGACATTTTGATAGATATGGTGATATTTGAAATGGATTTGATTTTTGAAGAGAATATGATATTTTGATATCAATTATGAATCGATTTGAAATATAAAAGAGCCAACGGTGTAATAATACGTAGTTATTAAAGAGACCGGGATCGGATATGGACATACTCTCTGTCGATACCGAAAACCACTTTAATAACTATTATACGCGGAGTGTTGATCCAGAATGAAGTGGATGGTTTGGTGAACGCGTTGACTGAAGAAAGAGAACGATATTGGATGACCCCTGACATGACTAAAACAGGAGCCGCGCCGGGCCATTGAGGTTCGCCACCTCTAGCGGACACACTTCTTCGATACCATATCTATTACATTTGTGATGCGATTTGGGTGCACCCCTTGATTTCGGAGTGTTGTTTCGCGGTGTTGGGGTAGCTGCTGGCTATGCCCAACATCAGTCCGGATCACGCAACTACTAGTATCCTAGTTGGTATCGCCTCATGTACCTTGTCATACTGATTATCCTATTCGCGACCACTACGTTTTGATTTGTACCTTGAGTATATGGATTGCCCTCTGGTGACTTCCGGTTTTGGGGAAACTACGGTCTTGTATATGCTTTTGGGAATATAAAAATGTGTTAAGGGGGATTATGGTAACGCCTTAACGCTATTTTGATATTTTATATTACTGATAGGCATTATCTACTTAGCGTATGTTACTACATAGTAGATAGTTTAACGGATCCTTAAGAGATGGAAAATCCCGTAACATCTCTTAAGTTATTGCACACACGTTGACACTGGATAGGAGGTGTCAAACCCCGTAAACATCTCCGACGCCGTTACACTCATATTTATTTACGATTTATTTAACTTGCAAGAGGATATTTAGTCCTGACTCGAGTGTTTTGTCTTTCCATTACGCTCGGGTCAGTCCTGAGTTTTCAGATTTTGTGAAGATCTATTCTGGAGGACGAAGACGAAGATTTGGTATACTATTACTATTATTGCCCTTGCATCATGTTATCTGCTGCATTTTTTAATTGTTCAGTTGTATATGTATAAACTCTGATAAATGTTGTATAAATAATTGTCAAAGTATAGTAGACAGCTTCATGAACTGTTTATTTGACTATTATATTTTATCGTTCCGCTGCGAGATTCTGTGTTGTTTCATTTCCTTTATTTCTCTTTCTTTTCTTTTCTTATTTACCCCAATAACTATCTGCCCTTTTGAATGGTTTGGAATCGACATGTGTATTTGATCGTCGATTTAAACTGTCCAAAAAGGCGGGTCGTTACAGCGTGCTTCGCGAATTTCCCCCAGCCTTGCCGCCGATGAGGCCGAACGCGATGATGATCAAATCGCGTAACTTCCCCCATTTTTTTTGGGCGATTGATTTGGGAAAGAAAGATGAACGCGGCCATTAAAATTTTGAAATTGCTGTATAACTTTTTTTCTTTTGTTTTGCAAGAAGGGGTTCGGTTATATTTTTAAACGAAGATGGTTGCGTGCTGAGGAGAACACGATTTGATCTTTGCGATTTAAAAATAAAAGAGAGGTCGACTTCGTACATAGTAGGGTGGCAATCTTGAGTACATAGGCCGGCTTTGATTTGAAATGAACTTGACCAATTATGCATTTAAATTCAAATTGAATTTGATTTAAATTCCAACGCGTTTACGTGTCGTATTCTCACATGGAAACTTTGAAAAATAAGAAATTTGAAATCCTGTAATGATTCAATATTATTGAACCAATGGAACTGGTTTCGTCGAATTCCAATACTGTGCCTTGGAAGGCTGTTTTTAAATTCAATTTAAACGATATAATTCCAAAACTGAATAAATAACTTTCAAATTCAATTCTGAAGCTTCTATTATCTTCAGTATTATCAATATGAATTTTACAAGCCTTTGAACTATTTTTAATCAGGTTTAAATTGAAGATTCAAATTTTTATTCAACTTTCAATAGATTAAATTCAAAATTTAATTGCCATATTCATTCTGATAATTTGAAACTCAAGTCAAACTATCATTCAAATATTTAAAATTAATTAAATATTTTCAATTTAAATTGTTCAAAATTCTGGGTCGTTACAATCTTCCCCCCTTAAAAGAATTTCGTCCAGAAATTACAAGTTAGGAAGAAATGGTCCTTAACTCGTCTACTATTTTTCACAATCCAAATAGTTTTATCAACCTACTAACCTAAGTCTTTTTACTAGAGATTCATTATCATTTCAACTAGCTTTCCAACTTCAATTATAGGTTTTTAAACAATATAGTTAACTACTCAATTCAAATTTAAATTCAAATTCCAATTTCAAACTTTCAAATTTTCTCAAAATTTTTCTAACACTCTAAAGTTTTGAAAAATGTCGCCAGTGTCTCCTTTGCGTGGCTCGATTGGTACGACTACAAAATGGCACCACGGCCCCTCAGAATCAAAAAGAAAAGAGAAAGCCAAGTGGCTGGAGAAGAAAATCACCAAATTTCATACTGAAATTCAAATACGTACCTTTTTTTCGAGCAATTCAATTTTATCTTTGAAATCAAAATCCAAATTCCATTTCCTTTAATATACCTTTATAACCTGCTAGTAGTAGTATCCAATTCCAACATTCAAACCATTTTGCAAGTTCCATTACAAAATATTCAATATATGCTTCTTATACATTTTTACTTCACTATTTAAGTTACATATTTATTCTTATTCAATTTTACATTTCAATTCAATTCCATTCAATTTCATTTGAATTCAATTCACAATTTCAATTATATTTGAATTCAGTTTATCTTTTATTCTGAATATTGAGTTTTATCAACTATCTTTCATTCACAACTGCACTATTTTAAATTAGTTCCCATTACTAATTCATAATAAATTCCTATTCACTTTATTCAAATTTGTTTTCAATATTCAGTTTCAATTCCAGTTTTATTCTTTTGTTCATTCCCAAAATTTATTTTCAATTCTCTATTTTGGTTTATAACCACTTATATTAAACTGGATTTCAATATTCCATATGAATTCAATTTACTTCATTTACTTGCAATTGTAAATTCATTCATTCATTCATAATTTATTTCCATAATTCAATACTCAATTCAAATTCATTTTCTATTATCCCAAATTTATTTTCAACTCAATAAATTTTCTTCAAGTAACTATTTCACTTCATCTCCTTAGACATTTCTTCAAATTCACATTATTCAAATTTATTCACTTATACTTATTTTAATTTAACTTCATTCTTTTAAATTAAATTCATTCAATCAAAATTCAAATTGTATAAGTTATTAACTCATTTATTGTTCCCTAAATATTTGTATATAGTATTCCAGAGTCTTTTCTATCTTTCAAAACCATTATTAAAAACAATTCAAATTATCATTTGAATTTCCAAAACCAAATCCAAATTTTTCCAAACATCTTTCATTTAAAACAATTTGGCAACAATTTCTCTTTTGGAAAGCCGAAAATAAACACCGATGATGCTGTCACTACCGAAGTTATTTTTCAGCGACCGAAAAGAGTTTAGAGCTTTTATCTCTTCAAAATACTTTTCAAAACTTTTGAAAATCATTTTCAAATCAAAAAGGTATTTAAACTTTCCAAACTTTTTCAAAAACATTTCCAAAAAAACTTCCCTGGAATTCTATTCCTAATTATAAATCACATTTATAATTTACATTCTCAAATTTCATTTGTATATGGATTTCATATTCTTATCTTTATCTCAATTTTCATATAACAATGATTTCAATTCTATTTCAATTTCAATGGTAATAGTTTAATATTATTACTACCTATCAACCATGCATCCATATACTATAATAATTCATAGAAAATTATTTCTTTTATATACAAAAATAGCTTTGGGTAAAATTATTTCATTTACCCGATTTTCAAAACAATACTGTGTCAGTTTATCTTGTTTAAGAGTTTAGAAACTCCTATCAATACAGGTAGCTAGACTGCACCGACCAGAATCTATAAACAATCAACCGATAAGTCAACACAATATAAAACAATTTATATTCACTAACAAATACGCGCTCATATCTCTTATTACTCTCACACTCATTCTTGAGTACTACTGACTCTATCTCTAATGAGTAACACCCAACAGAGCCATAGTTGTCGCTTAACCATTTGATCTGATACCAAATGTAACGTTTGCGATTTTTCGTTGACGAAAACCGACATCAATACGTCTACTGTATCAACTGCCGAGAAATCGAAAGCCGAAAAACCGTACCGTTAGGGTTTTAGAAAAAGAAAAGGTAGAAGAAGATAGAACAGAACAGAAGAAATAACAGAAAAACATCAGAATCTCACAATTCGCTGCGGAACAACATATAATAAATAAATCAATAATCTTTAAACAAAGAACTATATCAGTTATTACATTACATTACATTACATTTCATTTACATCATTAGAGTGTACAACAAAAAACAACATCAACAGCGGAAAAGAAATACTATATACTAGTAATACGCCATGCCATCCATCTTGCCTCCAGCAACTCCTGAATATCTTGAATAAACCTTAACTCTTGACTGCCCGTATGGAAATTGGAGGGCACCCAGAGTTTAGGAAGGAAAACAATAAACTCTGAGTCAGTCATGTGACTGGCGTGAGAACTCAAAACAGTTTATTTATCTTTAAAAATCAAAATAGAGGAATATTTTAAAGTCAATTCGCAATGCTTTTAAAAATGAGACTACCATAAGGCCTCCTGCACACAAACACACAATGCAAACGCAGAATCGGAGGAGATTTCTCCTTATGATAGTCAAAGATGCTTGATACGCTTTAAAAAGAAACATTTGATACTATTACTAGTGCATAGTGTAGGAAAACATTTCAAAAGTAGAATATTAATCTTAGCCAGCATAGAAATTTCGAACTATGCCTACTATAGCTACCATCTAAACAGTGGTGACCACCATAAGTAAATGGAAGCTTCTACAACTAAAACCGTACAGGGTTTCGTATTGGGAATTGGATTTCCAACAAATGGTCAGGCCAAGGAATTTCCCATTGCCACATGAGAACGCCTCTCGAAGGACGTTCCCGAGAACCAAACCGGATCTCTGCCAACACAAGGCCGGGTTACCCCTAAATGGGTAACTACTGACACGAATATGTCATCCCCCGATCGTAACCGATCTATCCGAGGATCCTCGATTTCCAACAACCACAAAATATGCAGCAACAACATAGGTTAAATATCTGGGCTCCATACCATGATATCACCTCTATCCAGAAGGAATGACATACACTGAAGGGGCGCTACCCCCTATTAACCTTGCTGCATCCTTCCTGTTTTGACCATTTCCGGGGTGTGAGGTCCGACGAAGGCTCGTCCACAAAGCCACACTTTATACAAAAGTCGTGCTTTGGGTCAACAAATGATCATAGAAATGATCACCAAGATAAATGATCAAACAAATGATCATATCACAAATGATCAAACAATGATCATTTCACAGCAACACTTAGTATATCACACTACCAAATTGGGAGTATATCATTAATGACTTTCAACTACATAACCTCTGAGCTCGTACGTCTCAGAGAAGGGTGTTAAGCTAAGAGAATAAATTCTCCGCCACCAACAGAAATATATTTGAAAGAAATCAGCTCTATATCTCAATTTGTAATGTCAGATATACAATCCATACAAGTCTGTTCACTTCCAAAGAAGTCCTTGCAATCTGGATATTCACTAATCACGACCGGACTTCCCATCACTAAGGGTGATAAAACCTCTATATCGGAGATCAGCCGATGTAGAGTAACTCGACGGTAATCCTTCCGTTTTCACAAATATTCGGTCTTCAACACCAGTCTTCAAATGCAATTCATAAGGACGTATCACATATTCGGAATGGGTTATATGACCACAAAGTCCTTTCCCGGCTAACCCGAATAGTGAGCGCTTATTTAAAAATAAGTTTGGCATTCAAATTCAAACAAATCACAACAAATACTTATTTAAAGGTAAATATTGATAGTCGGATTATTTAACTATCAATAGGCATGCTCAACATCACCGAATTCCAAATAATTTCCCAAATTATTTACTTTCTAAAATATCTTTACTAGATATAAAATTTCCACACTTCAACCATTTGAAAATAAATTTTCAAATCACTTTTCAATCCATTATCACTTTTGAAAACAAATTTCAATCATTTCCCTTATGCGAAATACTTTCATTTCAACATGGTTCATTTAAACCAATTAAATAAATCCTTAACGATTTACTTTATATTTACGTTCCAAATCCGTAAATTAATTCCGCTTTACATTTATAAATTCCATGTGAATTTACATTCCAAAATATCTATGAATATACGATTATCCAAATCGATTTCTATTATTCATTTCCAATTTATTTTTAAAAGATAAGGTCTCAAAATATTCAGTTCATATTGGAAAAACATTCCCATACTTATTTATTCATAAGTAATTCACAAATCCATTCTATTTCAACACTTGGAAAATATTCAATATGCTTAAATCAAAAATTAAGTATATATTTCATTCTTTAAGAAATCATTCTCTTAACACATTTGTTTGGGCCAAAACGAATGTTACGTAAAACATCGTTACGACGACCCAAATTCACTAGTATAGGGATTCAAAGTTTAAATAGATATATAAATCCCAATACTATACAAAACATTTCCTTTCGGAAACCATTTACTATAACAACAGTGTTATAGTCCACCATTTCCTTCTATTTCTCGAAAACGTCTATTTCAACAATAAATGTTGAAATCTATGTATTCGATACTTAATGCATTTTAAACGTCTTTAAAATCATTAACTTCATTTCATAATATTCCTTCCCCAAAACATATCCATTTCATTTAATAATATATTCACTGTCCAAAATTGTGAATATAATTCCTTTCATATATTGCTATATCCAACTTATCAAATTCAATTGATTTCGGATTTATAAACAACGTTTATAAACTCCATTTATATTTTTATAAACTTCTATTTATGAAAATCCTTTTATATCTCATTTTAAATGCCAAAATTCGATTTATAAGTTGATTACTTATAAATCTTATATTTTACAAAATTTATCCATTTTATATCTTCATATTTCATAACTTTATAAATTTCAATTCACTTATGGAATCCATTTTTATTTCACTTTATTACTTATAGAAACTCGTTTTATAATTCCAGTATTTTTAATTTATAAATATCAATTTTATAAATCTTTTATATAAACCGTTTATAATAATTCAAAATTCCCAATTAAACCATTTTATAAATTAATCACTATTTATTTCAAAAATCTGAATTTGGTTATATTTTACAAAAAATATAACTTTTATAACATTAAACTTATAACGTTAATTTATTTAAAGTAAATCAATTCAAAATTTTAATAAAACGTATACTTTCAAAAATCACTTTAAAAATTCCTTAAAAAACCAAAAATCATTATTTTAAAACTTCAAAAATGGATCCGATGATGCAACGGCACCAAATAGTCAGTCACGACATCCAAATATCATATATCGATATGATAATCAACAAATATCAAAATATCTGTAAATAAATCAATACAGTTGAGGAATCCAGTTGGATCCCTCCAACCTGTTTCCCTGCATCCACAAACATTAGCACAATACCTATTCCGCTCCAGTACGGAATTATCGCAGTATATGAGATTTATAAAATATTATCCGCTTAATAGACGGCGCAATAGGGTCTCATCCGCTATACAATGCAGGAAATCAATCAATTACAATATATACATATGCCAATATATATATTGCTATATATATAGATATATCATACAATATCTAATATCACAATCAAGCAAACAATCAATAACTGCAATTCTTTTTGAGTGAGAAGTTCTCACCTTAGCTTTGCGATCCATTTTCCATCCCAGACTTGTTTTCTCGATTTATAGACCTTGTATAAGTATTGTACAAATTAATAAGTATTCGAACCAATTAAATAACCAATTTCCGTTTTCAATTGTTTAATTCTTTTTAAACCAATTCTCCCCATAAATAAATTTATTTTAAGTAATTATTAAATTTCCTTTCTTCTTACCAAAAATTATATTTTAACTAATTCTCCTTTTATATAAACTTTTCACATTCTAAAACAAACAATATTCCTGTCTTTAAAATTTTAACTTCAGCAATTATCAAATCGATTTGTATGAATATTTATTTTTCATTCAACAAATTTTGTTTTATCTAAAAATTTATTCTGAATAAAATAATCTGAACTAATATTTTCCTTTTAAAAACTAATTCTTCTTTATTATACAACTGTTTATATAACCTAATTTTCTAATTCCTTAAAATAAAATATTAACTAAAAATTGACTTTCAAAACTTCAATATTTTACTGTATAAATTTAAATAACGATTTCTAAATAATTCAAGAGTTTAAATTGTTTAAACTTACTGTCTATATTTTTCTATACTTCTACTCACTGCAACTTAAATTTCCATAAGTGTAAAGAAATCTATGTGAATCAATTTAAACTAAACGAAACAAGATCGATACCTTACCGCAAAAATCGAAATCGATTCCATCTACGACGAACACAAAACCATTGCGATGCCGACCTCATGCTGCCTCTGCCATCAACTCGCGATTCCTCTTGCCTGCGCGATGCTCCACCTAGCCCTAGCCCACGGCCATTGATGAGTCGCCGCTTGCTTGAAGCCGCCGCCGCCCACGATCCACTGCCACCCTTCCAGAAATCGCGAGCCCTCGCGAACGCGGCCCCACTGCTCGATGTGGCCTCGCCGCCGCTCTGGCCTCATGCCGCGTGCTTCGCGAATTTCCCCCAACCTTGCCGCCGACGAGGCTGAACACGATGATATTCAAATCGCGTAACTTCCCCAATTTTTTTTCGGCGATTGATTTGGGAAAGAAAGATGAACGCGGCCATTAAAATTTTGAAATCACTGTATAACTTTTTTTCTTTTGTTTTGCAAGAAGGGGTTCGGTTATATTTTTAAACGAAGATGGTTGCGTGCTGAGGAGAACACGATTTGATCTTTGCGATTTAAAAATAAAAGAGAGGTCGACTTCGTACATAGTAGGGTGGCAATCTTGAGTACATAGGCCGGCTTTGATTTGAAATGAACTTGACCAATTATGCATTTAAATTCAAATTGAATTTGATTTAAATTCCAACGCGTTTACGTGTCGTATTCTCACATGGAAACTTTGAAAAATAAGAAATTTGAAATCCTGTAATGATTCAATATTATTGAACCAATGGAACTGGTTTCGTCGAATTCCAATACTGTGCCTTGGAAGGCTGTTTTTAAATTCAATTTAAACGATATAATTCCAAAACTGAATAAATAACTTTCAAATTCAATTCTGAAGCTTCTATTATCTTCAGTATTATCAATATGAATTTTACAAGCCTTTGAACTATTTTTAATCAACTTAAAATTGAAGATTCAAATTTTTATTCAACTTTCAATATATTAAATTCATAATTTAATCGCCATATTCATTCTGATAATTTGAAATTCAAGTCAAACTATCATTCAAATATTTAAAATTAATTAAATATTTTCAATTTAAATTGTTCAAAATTCTGGGTCGTTACACTTACTAATAGTTGTAATACCTTTGGTGTAATTTTTTTGTCAGCGTGAAGTACTAATTTATATATGGGTAGAAAATAACACAAGTTAGGCTTGTAAACGTATATTTTCGGATACAGATGGTGTTATATCCGCATCAGAATTCGAAATCATTTTCGTAGATCCGTGGATACGGATGGATATTGGATAATTATCATATTCGTTAGCTATTGAAAAATATAAGTAGAAAAATTAGATTTAATTTAGCATAAACTTTTTTCAGTCCCGTTGACTGCATAAGTGTGAAAAATAAAGAAAATAGAATGATAATAAATCGTTTTGAGCAATTAATATACAATATATTCATATAATATGAACTATTAGCTTAATTAAAAAATAAACACATGTCTATAATTGTACTAAAATACATAAATGAATATTTATCTGCTTATCGGGTACAAATGTGGACAAGTTTCGAATATTTCAGATATCCATTAACATATCCATTAACAGATCTAGATAAGGTTGAACATGTGCAGCAAAGGCATGTGCAGAGGCACAACATTGTGAGTGTGAAAGACCACAACAACTTAAGCATCAAGTACCCTGTAGCAAAATAAGAAAATGTGGTGCAGAATGCATAAAACAAAACTTGGTAGTACAGACTGAATACGTGGTGCATAATGCATGAATACATTTTTGCATAGATCACCAAATAAGATTCCTTTTTAGTAGTTACATTTTTTGCATTTGTCATATTCATATCTTATTAGTTGAGCTGTTTTGAGTACAAATGATGTTTTGAATATCTAGGTCATAAATTGTATATCTTGCACGTATGAATCCACTGATCGTTCCACTTCCCAACCAACGAGAATGAGAGCTGTTCATGGAGATAGTTGTTTCAAGGAGGAAAGTTTGTAAACATTCGGCAACAATTTATACATCTAAGATTCAAAATGAGGCCATCTAAGCAGGTTCAGTTGTATATAAGATGGTTAATGTTCTATTACATCTAAGATAGCTACAAATTTATCTCAAACAATTCTGAAACTGAAGTATACATCCAATTCAATGATAAAATATATAAGATGGTCATGATAATTGAGTTGTATCTATGAAGTATATAAGGATCATAATGCAGAATTTTGTCTTTCTCTCACTGATTTAATTAACAATTTAGTCATTGATGGGCCAAACTGAAGACTCCTTCCAGTTCTCATATATAAGAACTTCAAATTCAAATGTCAGACTCGCTGCCTATGGTAGCCGAAAGCTCGTTCATTGCCTTACTAGGCCTATCACTAAATCAAGCAATACCAAGTTGGTTGATTAGGTATGTATGTATGTGTATATGTATGTATATGTGTGTGTGGATTTTAAAACAAAGAGTAATGAAGTATGTTTTTTATCTCTCTTTGTCAAAGATATGCGTACAGGGAAAATAATTGTACAAGACTATCCATGCGAATGTGAAACTCATGGCAACTTATTGGTCAATTATTGAAAATCAAGACAAGTTTAATTAGCTGATATTCAGATGAAAAAATTAGTACGTACTCCTTCAAATTTATAATTGGGATTCATTACACATAACTTTTTTAAAAAAAATACTTACTATGTTCATCTTCATGTAATTTCAAGTATTAACTCTTGGCAAAAATTCAGACACAATTATTCTTGTGAAGAAAGAAGTTTGATACAGTACAACCTAAAAAACATTATAAAAAGAAAGGGAAAGTACATTACTTACAAACTACCGCAGCTTGTTTGGTATTGCATCTGATGTTGCTTCAAAATGTTGCCTTACTACAAACTACTGCCTAACCCCAAATTAAAATCAGCTTCAAATGTCTGCGCGCTGTTGCTGCTATTAGTCTTGGATGGAGTCCATATACTTTTTTCCTCGACATCAAATATTCAATCAATCACAATGCCACACACTGCTTATTCACTACTGCACCAAGCCGCTGATATTAGTTGAGGCTCCTGCCTTTGTTTCCAACATTGATGCTACCTGCCACATAGCTTGTACCTCTTTATTTCTGCTCGCAGACCATACACCAGTACTTTCCTACTTAGTTCCACATATCACCGCTAACTATTGTCCGAGATCATGTTGTCCCTTACATCTCTTAACCATATGTGCAATTGTTGCTCCCCTCCATACTTTAGCTTTGATCACTATGCTGCTGCCTGCTATCCATACTGTGTTTTTTGCACAAAGTTTCACATTCTTGCTGATGTCCAAGTTCAGCATCTTTTTCTACTCGAACCATCTGCAGTCCTATCCCTTTGCTTTCATAGTGGTCTAGTTCAACACAATTTGATTTTTTTCAGTTTGTTGTTCTTTTATTCCCTAGATATATGATTTTTCACTCGTTCGGCGGCATGGGTCATATTCATTGCATAAACTGTTACACGCATGCTCCGCAATGTAAATGCATAGGTTGCACATGTTCTTGCAATTCCGAAGATGCCCTTATTGCTACATTGACACATTCTATTGCTTGATCACATTAGTCTTTTTATCATTTTTTACAGTGATTTTTATTCTTTTTCACAAATAGTTTCTCCAAAACAAAATGCATTTATTTTTTAATCCATAGCGAAATGCATTTATCTTTTCATAAAGATAAGTTTTTACTTTCTTATAGGTACATTGACCACCACTATCATTTTGTACATATTTATAATGATACAAGGTTTGAATGATAATTACTATTATACAAACTGATTATTCATCTTCTTGATTAAATATCTTTGATAATAGTTGTAATATCTTTGGTGTCACACTTTTTTGTATCAGCGTGAACTACCAAAAAAACCCTCTATATATATTAACAAATTTTAAAATTGCTTAAAAATAAGATCTACATTTATTTACAAATTCATTATATCCCTCTACAAATATTATTAGATCTTATTATTACTTAAAAATAGGATCGAACAAATAAACGTGCTTTATAAATTTGTTGTTTATTAATTGATAATATAAATAAGATTAACTATTTATCATTCTGTACATATTCTTGCTAATAGTTGTAATGCCTTTGGTGTCATTTTTTTTGTCAGCACGAAGTACCAAAATGCCTCTCAACAGATATTATCAAAATCTCATTATCGCTTAAAAACATGACCTAATAAAAAAAATTGCCAATTCAAAACATCCATCGAATATTACCAAATCTAATCTTAGTATCACGCAAAAATCTAACGAAAAACTTTTTTTACCAATTCAAAACGTCCATCACTAAACATTAACAAATCAAATAATTTCACTTGAAAATAGGATCTAATAAATAAGTTTGTTTTACAAATTCATTATTTCTTATAATTAGTAAGCGAAATAAAAATTAAAACTAAAAGAAAATTATATGTTGCAACTAAGAAATATAAGCTAAAACTAATTATACATTATTTTAACCTAAAAATTTGATTAAATATATACAATTTGTAGATAAATAATTCACGCACAAAACGCATGTTGTAACGCTCATACTATATAAAGCTTAACTCAGACTGAGATAATCTCATTCATAGTTGTACGAAACGATAAAACCATTTATCTTTACATCGAATGAGTAGGAATAAAATAAAAACTTCTATCTTTGTAAACATAATTTATAAAAGATAAGCATAAATATAAAAAATTATATCCATACAAAAATTAATTTCATAGAATTAACAAAAAAATCATTTTCTAAGTAGTTTTAAACAAAATGACGATTCTTTGGTCTTTATTATATAAATTGATATATTTATTTATCTTTTTATAGGTAATGGTAAAAGGTGATCATCAGTCAGCATTATCGCTATTGGATAAAGGCACTCAGCTTCTTATCGGAAAGATAAATGTATTTATTCTTCTGCTCTTAAACATAATGCATTTGATTACTAATTTCCAGATTTGTATATGTATCTTCGTCAAAAACAGTGCAAACAATCTTGACAAGCTGAAATACCAGACTATAATCCTATATATCTCCGATCCTTTGGGAAAATAGACTATTTATTACTGATAAAGGTTTTACACAAGGGCTCGAAAAGATTAATCGACCTGCAATCTATTCAAAAACTATAAAATGGCCTTACCAAATTTACATCTTTTATGTAGGAACCATATTTTGATAATCACGTGCATGCTTTTTTATCCAACATCAATCCTTCGTATGATAAAAATATAATTGCAATGAGAAAGTGAAGAGTGAAGAAAGTGAAAGAAGCAATCGCATAAAAATAAACTAAAGAGTAGAAAGTGAGGTACCATGATGAAGCACTCACCTTAAGTCGCGACCGACTCATCGATGTTGTCTCGGCCTCCAACTTAAGTCGCGACACCTCCAATAACTCGCGAACGACTTTGCTGACTCATCCCCTCCACGACCCAACTCCACCTTCCCCTCAATCCTATAATTCGCGACCTACGACTTACCCTTTCCCCTCAATCATTTAACCGACACACGACTCAATTCCACCCTTTGATCGCAGGCAAGCTAAATCCATTTCCCCAAATTTGCAGCCGATCCATCCCCTGAGTCATCACCGAGTCAACGCGACATCCCATGGATCGTCACCGAGTGATCGAAGCTGCGTGTTCTCTCGTGAAGCCCTAGGTCGCGATCGGCATAAGCAAGTCGCTGATGACCTAAATCCTGAGTCGCGGCCAATTCATTCCATAAGTCGTTGCCGAGACATTCCATAAGTCGTTGCGAGATATACTGAGTCGCGGCCGATCCATTTTTGTTTTTGAATCATGAAGATGAAGCTCCAATAAGTCGCGAGAGAATGTTTTCCGACCTTCTGCTAAGTCGCGAGTCTTTTGTTGAGTCGTAACTGGGTTAGTATAAGTCATTGCCGAGCTAGTATATGTCGGAGCCGGGTTAGCATGAAGTCATTGTAATTTTCTTTAAGTTGCGAGTTACGTTGAGTCGTGGCCGAGTCAAGCTGAGTCATGTACTGTTATATTGTTTGGGTTGTTAGTATGTGTGTTTGTTTTACCGCTTTGTTAAGTCGTATTGAATTGTAAGCCTATAAATAGGCACGTTGTGCCATTTGTAAAGATTGATGATTTTTTTAATAAAATTCTCTTTTGTTAGCTTTGTGCTTTCAATTTAAATCGGTAGTTGAGTGTAATCTCCTATCTCCACCTACGTCATTCGAGTGCGCCCGAATCAACGTTTGTTGAAGCCGATTCGCGGAATCAAGTGTGCTTGATCAACGTCAAAGAATCGTAGATTCTTCATCATGGTATCGTGCGCGATCAACGTGTTAAGGATAGCTAGCATTTGGTACCTTCGGATCAACGAATTTGGGCACTGCAGTATACTCAATCCACCGATTGCTAATTTCGTCGACATATCAAGTTTTGTTAAAGCCGCTGCGCCAGTTTTGGTACCAGAGCTTGTTTTAGCCAATCATAGCTAAATCGGGTCTTGGAGCCAAGTGTTTGAATTTAAAGTGTGAGCCAAGAGTTGAAGCGTCAATTTTGGTATCATTCGTTGAAGTTAGGCCGTGTATACTTGTGAGAAGTAGCCGAGCCTTGTGAAGTTGTTTTGAAGTTTGAAGCCGAGCTAAGGAGCCGTGACTTGTTTGATTTTTGTGTTGAAGTTTTGATTTGTTGAATTATTTGTGAAGTTCAATCATGCCACCGAGATGAGCTCAACGTCATCGCAATATTAATGTTATGTATGGAAGAGAAGAGGCCGATGAAATGGAGCAACGAATCCACGAGAGTTTTACTGAAAAGTTGAATGAAGGAATTGGTCGATTAGAGAGAATGATGCTTGAAATGAATCAAAGTAGAAGAAGAGTTTCACCTGAATCGAACCATGGGGGAATTAGAGCTTCGATACATTCAGATCGAGAGAGAAGAGAAGATCAAGATCATAGAAGTGTTGATAATCGTGATAGGAATGTTGATCGAAGGAGTGATAGTAGAGATGTTGGAGGTGGTGATCAACATCGATATACTTCAGATTTTGATGAGGAGTTTGATGGTAATAGGGGAAGTGTTCATTACCAAGATAGAGATCCAACACGACGTCAGTATCGAGATGTAGTGGATGATCGTCGATGGGAATCGGGTATGAAGATGGAAATTCCTGAATTTAAAGGTGGAATGGTAGCTGAAGAATTTCTTGATTGGTTGTCTAATGTTGAAGAGATCTTTGATTTCAAAGAGATTCCGAAGAATCGTCGAGTGAAGTTGGTTGCTACTAGGTTGAGGGGAAGAGCTTTGGCGTGGTGGCAGCAAACCAAACTTACGAGAGAATGGATGGGGAAGTCAAAGGTTGTTGAGTGGGATAAGATGAAGAAAATGATGAGAGCTACATTTTTACCATACAACTATCAGTCACTTATGTACCAGAGATTGCAGAATCTAAGGCAGGGGACGAAGTCAGTTAATGATTATGCAGACGAATTTTACCAACTCATTGCTAGAAATGACATTATGGAGACAGAAGAACAACTGACTGCTAGATTTGCTGGAGGGTTACGGATACAGATCCAGGATATGGTTGATATGTTTGATCCAAGATCTGTGGCAGAAGCACACCAAAAGGCGTTGGCTTGGGAGAAGCAGGGAAGGCGTGGAGGTGGTGTGTTTACTAATTCTAATAATCAAGTGAAGGGTGTTAGCGGAAGTTCTAATGGTTCTAAACCTGTTAGTAAACCCGTAGTAAAGGAGAGTGAGAAGGCGAGGGTTAACAATGGTGTCAAATGCTACAATTGCCAGGAGATGGGTCATAAAAGCAATGAGTGTCCAAAACCAAAGAAATGAGCTATGATAGCTGAAGTTGAAAGTGAGGATGCTGTTGAGGGTGAAGATAGTCCAATTGAGGAGAATGAACAGGATATCGCATCGGGAGACGAAGGGTTGAATCTAATGATGAGGAGGTCTTGTTTAACACCAAAGCAAGAAGATGAAGCTAGTTGGTTGAGGAGTAACATCTTTCAGTCGACATGCACTATATTGGGAAAAGTTTGTAAATTTGTGATTGATGCAGGAAGTTGTGACAATATTCTTTCTACAGAAGCGGTGAGAAAATTGAAATTGAAAACGGAAAGACATCCAAATCCTTATAAGTTAGCGTGGCTGAGAAAAGGAGGAGAGGTGAAGGTGGATAAACGAGTTCGAGTTCCATTCCCTATTGGGATGAAATATAAGGACGAAATCTGGTGTGATGTAGTTGAGATGGATGTTTGTCATTTGCTTTTGGGAAGACCGTGGCAGTATGAACGAGCAGTGCAACATGACGGTCGGACCAATAGCTATAGTTTTATGTTTGAAGGCGTTAAAATTATTTTAGTCCCAAAGAAGAGACATCAGGGAGAGAGTAATTCTGAGGAGATTGAAGAGCTGAAAACATTGCTATCTTTGAAGGAGTTTGTTAAAGAAGTTGAAGAGGAACCTGAAGTCTATTTGTTGATTGGACGAGAGAGTCATGAAGAGGTTGAGATTCCAGAAGGAGCGAAGCCAGTTTTAAAAGAATTTGAGGATGTATTTCCAGAAGAGTTGCCTAAGGAGTTACCGCCACTGAGAGACATTCAACATCAAATCGATCTTGTTCCGGGAGCAGTATTACCGCATAGACCACATTATCGAATGAGTCCAAAGGAACATGAAGAGTTACGAAGGCAGGTGGAAGAATTGCTTGAACAGGGACGTGTGCAGGAAAGTTTAAGTCCATGTGCTGTGCCGGCTTTGTTGGTACCGAAGAAGGATGGGACGTGGAGGATGCGCACCGACAGTCGAGCATTGAATAAGATTACCGTGAGATACAGATTTCCTATGCCGAGATTTGATGATTTGATTGATCAGTTGAGTGGGGCTGTTGTGTTTTCCAAGATTAACCTCAAGAGTGGATACCATCAAATTCGTATTAGACCGGGTGATGAGTGGAAGACTGCTTTTAAAACCAGGGAGGGTTTATACGAATGGTTGGTTATGCCATTTGGTTTGTCAAATGCTCCTAGTACTTTCATGAGAGTGATGAACCAGATTTTTAGACCATTTGTTGGGAAGTTCGTGGTTGTTTACTTTGATGATATTTTGATTTATAGTGGAAGTATGGAAGAGCACATCCAACATTTGCGAGAAGTATTGTTAATTCTACGACAAGAGCAGTTTTATGCAGCAACAAAGAAGTGTGTGTTTATGACGGATAGTGTTTTGTTTTTGGGGTATGTTCTGTCGAAGGAAGGTATTCAAGTGGACGAGAATAAAGTAGAAGTTGTCAAAAGTTGGCCACAACCGAAGACAATTACTGAAGTGCGAAGTTTTCATGGATTGGTATCTTTTTATCGAAGATTCATTCCTCACTTTAGCAGTGTGATGGCACCAGTTACTGATTGCATGAAGGGTAAACTGTTTTCGTGGTCAGAGGAAGCCGGGAATGCTTTTGAGAAGATCAAGGAACTGTTAACAACAGCACCTATTCTTGTTTTACCAGATTTTCAATTGTTGTTTGAATTGAATACTGATGCGTCAAAAGTTGGTATTGGAGGAGTGTTGAGTCAGAGGGGACGTCCTATTGCATACTTTAGTGAGAAGTTGTCAGGAGCAAAGATGAGATACAGTACATATGACGTTGAATTCTATGCTGTTGTGCAAGCTGTTAAGCATTGGAGACACTACCTATTTCAGAAGGAATTTGTTCTTTACACTGATCATGAGGCGTTGAAATATCTACAAGGGAAGGACAAGATTTCAGCGAGACATGCTTCGTGGATAGCGTATCTACAACAATTTACTTTCGTTGTGAAACACAAATCAGGGGTAACAAATCGTGTAGCGGATGCTTTGAGCTGGAGGAATCACTTGTTAACAATGCTGAAGGTTGAAGTGACAGGATTCGAATTATTGCCAGAGCTGATTGAAGAAGATCCTTACTTTGTGAAATTTGTTGAGAAAGTCAAGGAAGGAAGTACTGATGAATTTGTGTTGGTTGATGGTTTTCTGTTTAAAGGAAATCAGTTATGTATTCCAAAGAGCAGTTTGAGATTGAAGATTATCAAGGAGTTACACGAGGAAGACCATGTGGGTAGAGATCGAACATTGCAGTTGATTTCTCAATCATACTATTGGCCGTCGATGAGGAAGGAAGTTGAAAGGTTTGTTCAGAGATGTCATGTTTGTCAAGTTTCGAAAGGAACGGCTACGAATGCGGGTTTGTATATGCCTTTACCTGTACCTACAAAACCATGGGTGGACATTTGCATGGATTTCGTGTTGGGTTTGCCAAGAACCCAAAGGGGAAATGATTCTATATTTGTTGTGGTGGATAGGTTTTCGAAGATGGCACATTTTATAGCCTGTAAGAAGACAGCGGATGCAGTTCGAGTGGCACAATTATTCTTTAAAGAGGTGTATCGATTGCATGGTTTACCAGAATCTATTGTTTCTGATCGAGTTACTAGATTTTTAAGCCATTTTTGGCTTAGTTTATGGAAGATGGTGGGAACGAAGCTGAAATATACTAGTGCTTATCATCCGCAAACAGATGGGCAAACAGAGGTGGTAAATAAATCGTTGGGAAACTTGTTACGATGTCTTGTGAAAGACAATTTGAAGAGTTGGGATGTGAAGTTGTGTCAAGCTGAATTTGCTCATAATCATGCAAATAACCGAAGTACAGGTTTCAGTCCATTTCAAATTGTATACTCAAGCTTACCAAAGGGGCCGTTGGATTTAACAATAGTGCCACGACCGAAGGGAACAGTTAAGCGGGCTCCTGATTTTGTTGATCGGTTGACAGAATGCCATAGAATCGTTCAGGAACGATTGGAGAGGACAAATGAGAGGTATAAAAAAATGGCGGGTAAGAAACGAAGAAGTGTAGTCTTCAAAGAGGGTGATTTGGTTTACGCGGTATTGACGAAAGATCGTTTTCCAGTTGGAACTTACAATAAGTTGAAAGCACGAAAGATTGGACCAGTAAAAATCTTGAAGAGGATCAATGATAATGCGTATCGATTAAGGTTGCCAGGAGAGGTACATACTTCTGATGTTTTCAATGTCAAACATTTAATTCCGTATTATGGGAAGGAACTTGACGAAAATGACGGAAATGCGAATTCGAGGACGAATTCTTTCCAACAAGGGGAGGATGATGAAGCACTCACATTAAGTCGCGACCAACTCATCGATGTTGTCTCGGCCTCCACCTTAAGTCGCGACACCTCCAATAACTCGCGAACGACTTTGCCGACTCATCCCCTCCACGACCCAACTCCACCTTCCCCTCAATCCTATAAGTCGCGACCTACGACTTACCCTTTCCCCTCAATCATTTCACCGACACACGACCCAATTCCACCCTTTGATCGCAGGCGAGCCAAATCCATTTCCCCAAATTTGCAGCCGATCCATCCCCTGAGTCATCACCGAGTCATCGCGACATCCCATGGATCGTCACCGAGTAATCGAAGCTGCGTGTTCTCTCGTGAAGCCCTAGGTCACGATCGGCATAAGCAAGTCGCTGATGACCTAAATCCTGAGTCGCGGCCAATTCATTCCATAAGTCATTGCCGAGACATTTCATAAGTCGTTGCGAGATATACTGAGTCGCGGTCAATCCATTTTTGTTTTCGAATCATGAAGATGAAGCTCCAGTAAGTCGCGAGAGAATGTTTTCCAACCTTCTGCTAAGTCGCGAGTCTTTTGTTGGGTCGTAACCGGGTTAGTATAAGTCATTGCCGAGCTAGTATATGTCGGAGACGGGTTAGCATGAAGTCATTGTAATTTTCTTTAAGTTGCGAGTTACGTTGAGTCGTGGCCGAGTCAAGCTGAGTCATGTACTGTTATATTGTTTGGGTTGTTTGTATGTGTGTTTGTTGTACCGCTTTGTTAAGTCGTATTGAGTTGTAAGCCTATAAATAGGCACGTTGTGTCATTTGTAAAGATCGATTATTTTTTTTAATAAAATTCTCTTTTGTTAGCTTTGTGCTTTCAATTTAAATCGGTAGTTAAGTGTAATCTCCTATCTCCACCTACGTCATTCGAGTGCGCTCGAATCAACGTTTGTTGAAGCCGATTCGCGGAATCAAGTGCGCTTGATCAACGTCGAAGAATCGTAGATCTTTCATCACGGTATCGTGCGCGATCAACGTGTTAAGGATAGCTAACATTCGGTATCTTCGAATCAACGAATTTGGACATTGCAGTATACTCAATCCACCGATTGCTAATTCCATCGACATATCAAGTTTTGTTAAAGCCGCTGCGTCAGTTTTGGTATCAGAGCTGGTTTTAGCCAATCATAGCTAAATCGGGTCTTGGAGCCAAGTGTTTGAATTTAAAGTGTGAGCCGAGAGTTGAAGCGTCAATTTTGGTATCATTCGTTGAAGTTAGGCCGTGTATACTTGTGAGAAGTAGCCGAGCCTTGTGAAGTTGTTTTGAAGTTTGAAGCCGAGCTAAGGAGCCGTGACTTGTTTGATTTTTGTGTTGAAGTTTTGATTTGTTGAAGTTTGGAGATTTGTTGAATTATTTGTGAAGTTCAATCATGCCACCGAGACGAGCTCAACGTCATCGCAATATTAATGCTATGTATGGAAGAGAAGAGGCCGATGAAATGGAGCAACGAATCCACGAGAGTTTTACTGAAAAGTTGAACGAAGGAATTGGTCGATTAGAGAGAATGATGCTTGAAATGAATCAAAGTAGAAGAAGATTTTCACCTGAATCGAACCATGGGGGGAGTAGAGCTTCGATACATTCAGATCGAGAGAGAAGAGATGATCAAGGTCATAGAAGTGTTGATAATCGTGATAGGAATGTTGATCGAAGGAGTGATAGTAGAGATGTTGGAGGTGGTGATCGACATCGATATACTTCAGATTTTGATGAGGAGTTTGATGGTGATAGGGGAAGTGTTCATTACCGAGATAGAGATCCAACACGACGTCAGTATCGAGATGTAGTGGATGATCGTCGATGGGAATCGGGTATGAAGATGGAAATTCCTGAATTTAAAGGTGGAATGGTAGCTGAAGAATTTCTTGATTGGTTGTCTAATGTTGAAGAGATCTTTGATTTCAAAGAGATTCCGGAGAATCGTCGAGTGAAGTTGGTTGCTACTAGGTTGAGGGGAAGAGCTTTGGCGTGGTGGCAGCAAACTAAACTTATGAGAGAACGGATGGGGAAGTCAAAGATTGTTGAGTGGGATAAGATGAAGAAAATGATGAGAGCTACATTTTTACCATACAACTATCAGTCACTTATGTACCAGAGATTGCAGAATCTAAGGCAGGGGACGAAGTCAGTTAATGATTATGTAGACGAATTTTACCGACTCATTGCTAGAAATGACATTATGGAGACAGAGGAACAGCTGACTACTAGATTTGTTGGAGGGTTACGGATACAGATCTAGGATATGGTTGATATGTTTGATCCAAGATCTGTGGCGGAAGCACACCTAAAGGCGTTGGCTTGGGAGAAGCAGGGAAGGCGTGGAGGTGGTGTGTTTACTAATTCTAATAATCAAGTGAAGGGTGTTAGCGGAAGTTCTAATGTTTCTAAACCTGTTAGTAAACCCGTAGTAAAGGAGAGTGAGAAGGCGAGGGTTAACAATGGTGTCAAATGCTACAATTGCCAGGAGATGGGTTATAAAAGCAATGAGTGTCCAAAACCAAAGAAACGAGCTATGATAGCTGAAGTTGAAAGTGAGGATGCTGTTGAGGTTGAAGATAGTCCAGTTGAGGAGAATGAACAGGATATCGCATCGGGAGACGAAGGGTGTAATCTAATGATGAGGAGGTCCTGTTTAACACCAAAGCAAGAAGATGAAGCTAGTTGGTTGAGGAGTAACATCTTTCAGTCGACATGCACTATATTGGGAAAAGTTTGTAAATTTGTGATTGATGCAGGAAGTTGTGACAATATTCTTTCTACAGAAGCGGTGAGAAAATTGAAATTGAAAACGGAAAGACATCCAAATCCTTATAAGTTAGCGTGGCTGAGAAAAGGAGGAGAGGTGAAGGTGGATAAACGAGTTCGAGTTCCATTCCCTATTGGGATGAAATATAAGGACGAAATCTGGTGTGATGTAGTTGAGATGGATGTTTGTCATTTGCTTTTGGGAAGACCGTGGCAGTATGAACGAGCAGTGCAACATGACGGTCGGACCAATAGCTATAGTTTTATGTTTGAAGGCGTTAAAATTATTTTAGTCCCAAAGAAGAGACAGCAGGGAGAGAGTAAACCTGAGGAGATTGAAGAGCTGAAAACATTGCTATCTTTGAAGGAGTTTGTTAAAGAAGTTGAAGAGGAACCTGAAGTCTATTTGTTGATTGGACGAGAGAGTCATGAAGAGGTTGAGATTCCAGAAGGAGCGAAGCCAGTTTTGAAAGAATTTGAGGATGTATTTCCAGAAGAGTTGCCTAAGGAGTTACCTCCACTAAGAGACATTCAACATCAAATCGATCTTGTTCCGGGAGCAGTATTACCGCATAGACCACATTATCGAATGAGTCCGAAGGAACATGAAGAGTTACGAAGGCAGGTGGAAGAATTGCTTGAACAGGGACGTGTGCAGGAAAGTTTAAGTCCATGTGCTGTGCCGGCTTTGTTGGTACCGAAGAAGGATGGGACGTGGAGGATGCGCACCGACAGTCGAGCATTGAATAAGATTACCGTGAGATATAGATTTCCTATGCCGAGATTTGATGATTTGATTGATCAGTTGAGTGGGGCTGTTGTGTTTTCCAAGATTAACCTCAAGAGTGGATACCATCAAATTCGTATTAGACCGGGTGATGAGTGGAAGACTGCTTTTAAAACCAGGGAGGGTTTATACGAATGGTTGGTTATGCCATTTGGTTTGTCAAATGCTCCTAGTACTTTCATGAGAGTGATGAACCAGATTTTTAGACCATTTGTTGGGAAGTTCGTGGTTGTTTACTTTGATGATATTTTGATTTATAGTGGAAGTATGGAAGAGCACATCCAACATTTGCGAGAAGTATTGTTAATTCTACGACAAGAGCAGTTTTATGCAGCAACAAAGAAGTGTGTGTTTATGACGGACAGTGTTTTGTTTTTGGGGTATGTTCTGTCGAAGGAAGGTATTCAAGTGGACGAGAATAAAGTAGAAGTTGTCAAAAGTTGGCCACAACCGAAGACAATTACTGAAGTGCGAAATTTTCATGGATTGGTATCTTTTTATCGAAGATTCATTCCTCACTTTAGCAGTGTGATGGCACCAGTTACTGATTGCATGAAGGGTAAACTGTTTTCGTGGTCAGAGGAAGCCGGGAATGCTTTTGAGAAGATCAAGGAACTGTTAACAACAGCACCTATTCTTGTTTTACCAGATTTTCAATTGTTGTTTGAATTGAATACTGATGCGTCAAAAGTTGGTATTGGAGGAGTGTTGAGTCAGAGGGGACGTCCTATTGCATACTTTAGTGAGAAGTTGTGAGGAGCAAAGATGAGATACAGTACATATGACGTTGAATTCTATGCTGTTGTGCAAGCTGTTAAGCATTGGAGACACTACCTATTTCAGAAGGAATTTGTTCTTTACACTGATCATGAGGCGTTGAAATATCTACAAGGGAAGGACAAGATTTCAGCGAGACATGCTTCGTGGATAGCGTATCTACAACAATTTACTTTCGTTGTGAAACACAAATCAGGGGTAACAAATCGTGTAGCGGATGCTTTGAGCTGGAGGAATCACTTGTTAACAATGCTGAAGGTTGAAGTGACAGGATTCGAATTATTGCCAGAGCTGATTGAAGAAGATCCTTACTTTGTGAAATTTGTTGAGAAAGTCAAGGAAGGAAGTACTGATGAATTTGTGTTGGTTGATGGTTTTCTGTTTGAAGGAAATCGGTTATGTATTCCAGAGAGCAGTTTGAGATTGAAGATTATCAAGGAGTTACACGAGGAAGGCCATGTGGGTAGAGATCGAACATTGCAGTTGATTTCTCAATCATACTATTGGCCATCGATGAGGAAGGAAGTTGAAAGGTTTGTTCAGAGATGTCATGTTTGTCAAGTTTCCAAAGGAACGGCTACAAATGCGGGTTTGTATATGCCTTTACCTATACCTACAAAACCATGGGTGGACATTAGCATGGATTTTGTGTTGGGTTTGCCAAGAACCCAAAGGGGAAATGATTCTATATTTGTTGTGGTGGACAGGTTTTCGAAGATGGCATATTTTATAGCCTTTAAGAAGACAGCGGATGCAGTTCGAGTGGCATAATTATTCTTTAAAGAGGTGTATCGATTGCATGGTTTACCAGAATCTATTGTTTCTGATCGAGATACTAGATTTTTAAGCCATTTTTGGCTTAGTTTATGGAAGATGGTGGGAACGAAGCTGAAATTTAGTACTGCTTACCATCCGCAAACAGATGGGCAAACAGAGGAGGTAAATAGATCGTTGGGAAACTTGTTACGATGTCTTGTGAAAGACAATCTGAAGAGTTGGGATGTGAAGTTGTGTCAAGCTGAATTTTCTCACAATCATGCAAATAACCGAAGTACAGGTTTCAGTCCATTTCAAATTGTATATTCAAGCTTACCAAACGGGCCATTGGATTTAACGATAGTGCCACGACCGAAGGGAACAGTTAAGCGGGCTGCTGATTTTGTTGATCGGTTGACAAAATGCCATAGAATCGTTCAGGAACGATTGGAGAGGAAAAATGAGAGGTATAAACAAATGGCGGGTAAGAAATGAAGAAGTGTAGTCTTCAAAGAGGGTGATTTGGTTTACGCGGTATTGACGAAAGATCGTTTTCCAGTTGGAACTTACAATAAGTTGAAAGCACGAAAGATTGGACCAGTAAAAATCTTGAAGACGATCAATGATAATGCGTATCGATTAAGGTTGCCAGGAGAGGTCCATACTTCTGATGTTTTTAATGTCAAACATTTAATTCCGTATTATGAGAAGGAACTTGATGAAGATGACGGAAATGCGAATTCGAGGACGAATTCTTTCCAACAAGAGGAGGATGATGAAGCACTCACCTTAAGTCGCGACCGACTCATCGATGTTGTCTCGGCCTCCACCTTAAGTCGCGACACCTCCAAAAACTCACGAACGACTTTGCCGACTCATCCCCTCCACGACCCAACTCCACCTTCCCCTCAATCCTATAAGTCGCGACCTACGACTTACCCTTTCCCTTCAATCATTTCACCGACACACGACTCAATTCCACCCTTTGATCGCAGGCAAGCCAAATCCATTTCCCCAAATTTGCAGCCGATCCATCCCCTGAGTCATCACCGAGTCATCGCGACATCCCATGGATCGTCACCGAGTAATCGAAGCTGCGTGTTCTCTCGTGAAGCCTTAGGTCGCGATCGGCATAAGCAAGTCGCTGATGACCTAAATCCTGAGTCGCGACCAATTCATTCCATTAGTCGTTGCCGAGACATTCCTTAAGTCATTGCGAGATATACTGAGTCGCGGCCGATCCATTTTTGTATTTGAATCATGAAGACGAAGCTCCAGTAAGTCGCGAGAGAATGTTTTCCAACCTTCTGCTAAGTCGCGAGTCTTTTGTTGAGTCGTAACCGGGTTAGTATAAGTCATTGCCGAGCTAGTATATGTCGGAGCCGGGTTAGCATGAAGTCATTGTAATTTTCTTTAAGTTGCGAGTTACGTTGAGTCGTGGCCGAGTCAAGCTGAGTCATGTACTGTTATATTGTTTGGATTGTTTGTATGTGTGTTTGTTGTACCGCTTTGTTAAGTCATATTGAGTTGTAAGCCTATAAATAGGCACGTTGTGTCATTTGTAAAGATTGATGATTTTTTTAATAAAATTCTCTTTTGTTAGCTTTGTGCTTTCAATTTAAATCGGTAGTTGAGTGTAATCTCCTATCTCCACCTACGTCATTCGAGTGCGCTCGAATCAGCGTTTGTTGAAGCCGATTCGCGGAATCAAGTGCGCTTGATCAACGTCGAAGAATCGTAGATCCTTCATCACGGTATCGTGCGCGATCAACGTGTTAAGGATAGCTAGCATTCGGTATCTTCGGATCAACGAATTTGGGCATTGCAGTATACTCAATCCACCGATTGCTAATTCTATTGACATATCAAGTTTTGTTAAAGCCGCTGCGTCAGTTTTGGTATCAGATCTTGTTTTAGCCAATCATAGCTAAATCGGGTCTTGGAGCCAAGTGTTTGAATTTAAAGTGTGAGCCGAGAGTTGAAGCGTCAATTTTGGTATCATTCGTTGAACTTAGGCCGTGTATACTTGTGAGAAGTAGTCGAGCCTTGTGAAGTTGTTTTGAAGTTTGAAGCCGAGCTAAGGAGCCGTGACTTGTTTGATTTTTGTGTTGAAGTTTTGATTTGTTTAAGTTTGGAGATTTGTTGAATTATTTGTGAAGTTCAATCATGCCACCGAGACGAGCTCAACGTCATCGCAATATTAATGCTATGTATGGAAGAGAAGAGGCCGATGAAATGGAGCAACGAATCCACGAGAGTTTTATTGAAAAGTTGAACGAAGGAATTGGTCGATTAGAGAGAATGATGCTTGAAATGAATCAAAGTAGAAGAAGAGTTTCACCTGAATCGAACCATGGGGGGAGTAGAGCTTCGATACATTCAGATGGAGAGAGAAGAGAAGATCAAGATCATAGAAGTGTTGATAATCGTGATAGGAATGTTGATCGAAGGAGTGATAGTAGAGATGTTGGAGATGGTGATCGACATCGATATACTTCAGATTTTGATGAGGAGTTTGATGGTGATAGGGGAAGTGTTCATTACCGAGATAGAGATCCAACACGACGTCAGTATCGAGATGTAGTGGATGATCGTCGATGGGAATCAGGTTTGAAGATGGAAATTCCTGAATTTAAAGGTGGAATGGTAGCTGAAGAATTTCTTGATTGGTTGTCTAATGTTGAAGAGATCTTTGATTTCAAAGAGATTCCGGAGAATCGTCGAGTGAAGTTGGTTGCTATTAGGTTGAGGGGAAGAGCTTTGGCGTGGTGGCAGCAAACTAAACTTACGAGAGAATGGATGGGGAAGTCAAAGGTTGTTGAGTGGGATAAGATGAAGAAAATTATGAGAGCTACATTTTTACCATACAACTATCAGTCACTTATGTACCAGAGATTGCAGAATCTAAGGCAGGGGACGAAGACAGTTAATGATTATGCAGACGAATTTAACCAACTCATTGCTAGAAATGACATTATGGAGACAGAGGAACAACCAACTGCTAGATTTGTTGGAGGGTTACGGATACAGATCCAGGATATGGTTGATATGTTTGATCCAAGATCTGTGGCGGAAGCACACCAAAAGGCGTTGGCTTGGGAGAAGCAGGGAAGGCGTGGAGGTGGTGTGTTTACTAATTCTAATAATCAAGTGAAGGGTGTTAGCGGAAGTTCTAATGTTTCTAAACCTGTTAGTAAACCCGTAGTAAAGGAGAGTGAGAAGGCGAGGGTTAACAATGGTGTCAAATGCTACAATTGCCAGGAGATGGGTCATAAAAGCAATGAGTGTCCAAAACCAAAGAAACGAGCTATGATAGCTGAAGTTGAAAGTGAGGATGCTGTTGAGGGTGAAGATAGTCCAGTTGAGGAGAATGAATAGGATATCGCATCGGGAGACGAAGGGTGTAATCTAATGATGAAGAGGTCTTGTTTAACACCAAAGCAAGAAGATGAAGCTAGTTGGTTGAGGAGTAACATCTTTCAGTCGACATGCACTATATTGGGAAAAGTTTGTAAATTTGTGATTGATGCAGGAAGTTGTGACAATATTCTTTCTACAGAAGCGGTGAGAAAATTGAAATTGAAAACGGAAAAACATCCAAATCCTTATAAGTTAGCGTGGCTGAGAAAAGGAGGAGAGGTGAAGGTGGATAAACGAGTTCGAGTTCCATTCTCTATTGGGAAGAAATATAAGGACGAAATATGGAGTGATGTAGTTGAGATGGATGTTTGTCATTTGCATTTGGGAAGACCGTGGCAGTATGATCGAGCAGTGCAACATGAAGGTCGGACCAATAGCTATAGTTTTATGTTTGAAGGCGTTAAAATTATTTTAGTCCCAAAGAAGAGACAGCAGGGAGAGAGTAAACCTGAGGAGATTGAAGAGCTGAAAACATTGCTATCTTTGAAGGAGTTTGTTAAAGAAGTTGAAGAGGAACCTGAAGTCTATTTGTTGATTGGACGAGAGAGTCATGAAGAGGTTGAGAATCCAGAAGGAGCGAAGCCAGTTTTGAAAGAATTCGAGGATGTATTTCCAAAAGAGTCGCTAAGAGACATTCAACATCAAATCGATCTTGTTCCGGGAGCAGTATTACCGCATAGACCACATTATCGAATGAGTCCGAAGGAACATGAAGAGTTACGAAGGCAGGTGGAAGAATTGCTTGAACAGGGACGTGTGCAGGAAAGTTTAAGTCCATGTGCTGTGCCGGCTTTGTTGGTACCGAAGAAGGACGGGACGTGGAGGATGTGCACTGACAGTCGAGCATTGAATAGGATTACCGTGAGATATAGATTTCCTATGCCAAGATTTGATGATTTGATTGATCAGTTGAGTGGGGCTGTTGTGTTTTCCAAGATTGACCTGAAGAGTGGATACCATCAAATTGGTATTAGACCGGGTGATGAGTGGAAGACTGCTTTTAAAACCAGGGAGGGTTTATACGAATGGTTGGTTATGCCATTTGGTTTGTCAAATGCTCCTAGTACTTTCATGAGAGTGATGAACCATATTTTTAGACCATTTGTTGGGAAGTTCGTGGTTGTTTACTTTGATGATATTTTGATTTATAGTGGAAGTATGGAAGAGCACATCCAACATTTGCGAGAAGTATTGTTAATTCTACGACAAGAGCAGTTTTATGCAGCAACAAAGAAGTGTGTGTTTATGACGAACAGTGTTTTGTTTTTGGGGTATGTTCTGTCGAAGGAAGTTATTCAAGTGGAAGAGAATAAAGTAGAAGTTGTCAGAAGTTGGCCACAACCGAAGACAATTACTGAAGTGCGAAGTTTTCATGGATTGGTATCTTTTTATCGAAGATTCATTCCTCACTTTAGCAGTGTGATGGCACCAGTTACTGATTGCATGAAGGGTAAACAGTTTTCGTGGTCAGAGGAAGCCGGGAATGCTTTTGAGAAGATAAAGGAACTGTTAACAACAACGCCTATTCTTGTTTTACCAGATTTTCAATTGTTGTTTGAATTGAATACTGATGCGTCAAAAGTTGGTATTGGAGGATTGTTGAGTCAGAGGGGACGTCCTATTGCATACTTTAGTGAGAAGTTGTCAGGAGCAAAGATGAGATACAGTACATATGACGTTGAATTCTATGCTGTTGTGCAAGCTGTTAAGCATTAGAGACACTACCTATTTCAGAAGGAATTTGTTCTTTACACTGATCATGAGGCGTTGAAACATCTACAAGGGCAGGACAAGATTTCAGCGAGGCATGCTTCGTGGATAGCGTATCTACAACAATTTACATTCGTTGTGAAACACAAATCATGGGTAACAAAGCGTGTAGCGGATGCTTTGAGCAGGAGGAATCACTTGTTAACAACGCTGAAGGTTGAAGTGACAGGATTCGAATTATTGCCAGAGCTGATTGAAGAAGATCCTTACTTTGTGAAATTTGTTGAAAAAGTCAAGGAAGTAAGTACTGATGAATTTGTGTTGGTTGATGGTTTTCTCTTTATAGGAAATCGGTTATGTATTCCAGAGAGCAGTTTGAGATTGAAGATTATCAAGGAGTTACACGAGGAAGGCCATGTGGGTAGAGATCGAACATTGCAGTTGATTTCTCAATCATACTATTGGCCAACGATGAGGAAGGAAGTTGAAAGGTTTGTTCAGAGATGTCATGTTTGTCAAGTTTCGAAAGGAATGGCTACAAATGCGGGTTTGTATATGCCTTTACCTGTACCTACAAAACCATGGGTGGACATCAGCATGGATTTCGTGTTGGGTTTGCCAAGAACCAAAGGGGAAATGATTCTATATTTGTTGTGGTGGACAGGTTTTCGAAGATGGCACATTTTATAGCCTGTAAGAAGACAGCAGATGCAGTTCGAGTGGCACAATTATTCTTTAAAGAGGTGTATCGATTGCATGGTTTACTAGAATCCATTGTTTCTGATCGAGATACTAGATTTTTAAGCCATTTTTGGCTTAGTTTATGGAAGATGGTGGGAACGAAGTTGAAATTTAGTAGTGCTTATCATCCGCAAACAGATGGACAAACAAAGGTGGTAAATAGATCGTTGGGAAACTTGTTACGATGTCTTGTGAAAGACAATTTGAAGAGTTGGGATGTGAAGTTGTGTCAAGCTGAATTTTCTCACAATCATGCAAATAACCGAAGTACAGGTTTCAGTCCATTTCAAATTGTATATTCAAGCTTACCAAAGGGGCCGTTGGATTTAACGATAGTGCCACGACCGAAGGGAACAGTTAAGCGGGCTGCTGATTTTGTTGATCGGTTGACAGAATGCCATAGAATCGTTCAGAAACTATTGGAGAGGACAAATGAGAGGTATAAACAAATGGTGGGTAAGAAACGAAGAAGTGTAGTCTTCAAAGAGGGTGATTTGGTTTACGCGGTATTGACGAAAGATCGTTTTCCAGTTGGAACTTACAATAAGTTGAAAGCACGAAAGATTGGACCAGTAAAAATCTTGAAGAGGATCAATGATAATGCGTATCGATTGAGGTTGCCAGGAGAGGTCCATAATTCTGATGTTTTTAATGTCAAACATTAAATTCCGTATTATGGGAAGGAACTTGACGAAAATGACGGAAATGCGAATTCGAGGACGAATTCTTTCCAACAAGGGGAGGATGATGAAGCACTCACCTTAAGTCGCGACCGACTCATCGATGTTGTCTCGGCCTCCACCTTAAGTCGCGACACCTCCCATAACTCGCGAACGACTTTGGCGACTCATCCCCTCCACGATCCAACTCCACCTTCCCCTCAATCCTATAAGTCGCGACCTACGACTTACCCTTTCCCCTCAATCATTTCACCGACACACGACTCAATTCCACCCTTTGATCGCAGGCAAACCAAATCCATTTCTCGAAATTTGCAGTCGATCCATCCCCTGAGTCATCACCGAGTCATCGCGACATCCCATGGATCGTCACCGAGTAATCGAAGCTGCGTGTTCTCTCGTGAAGCCCTAGGTCGCGATCGGCATAAGCAAGTCGCTGATGACCTAAATCCTGAGTCGCGGCCAATTCATTCCATAAGTCGTTGCCGAGACGTTCCATAAGTCGTTGCGAGATATACTGAGTCGCGGCCGATCCATTTTTGTTTTTGAATCACGAAGATGAAGCTCCAGTAAGTTGCGAGAGAATGTTTTCCAACCTTCTGCTAAGTCGCAAGTCTTTTGTTGAGTCGTAACCGGGTTAGTATAAGTCATTGCCGAGCTAGTATAAGTCGGAGCTGGGTTAGCATAAAGTCATTGTAATTTTCTTTAAGTTGCGAGTTACGTCGAGTCGTGGCCGAGTCAAGCTGAGTCATGTACTGTTATATTGTTTGGGTTGTTTGTATGTGTGTTTGTTGTACCGCTTTGTTAAGTCGTATTGAGTTGTAAGCCTATAAATAGGCACGTTGTGTCATTTGTAAAGATTGATGATTTTTTTTAATAAAATTCTCTTTTGTTAGCTTTGTGCTTTCAATTTAAATCGGTAGTTGAGTGTAATCTCCTATCTCCACCTACGTCATTCGAGTGCGCTCAAATCAACGTTTGTTGAAGCCGATTCGCGGAATCAAGTGCGCTTGATCAACGTCGAAGAATCGTAGATCCTTCATCACGGTATCGTGCGCGATCAACGTGTTAAGGATAGCTAGCATTCGGTATCTTCGGATCAACGAATTTGGGCATTGCAGTATACTCAATCCACCGATTGCTAATTCCATCGACATATCAAGTTTTGTTAAACCCGCTGCGTCATAGCATCTTTTCGTGTTGGTCTGAAATGGCAAAATGTTTATATGCTGCCATGCAAACTCAAATATTTATCAAAATAACATCATAGAGGACCTTCAGAAGACTTGAGATAACTTGATTTAGCATTTCAAAAGAAAGATGCTGCAATAGACAATACATAAAATCGAAGAAAAGTAAAATATTATTATTTCCAACGGGAAGGCACAAAAAGAAAAATCAATAGTCTCATATACAATTGGTTTCAATCATGACACACATATAAGAATTCAATTGGTTTCAATCAAAACACCGTAGATTATGTTTGGAAAACACATTGACGTTAGAAAATAACAACTAGCACCAAATACACTTGGATGCAAGTACTTTCCCATAGAAAATGTTATGATAACAAGTAATTATTCTCATCAATGCTAAACTTTAAACTACTATTTTGGAAGAACATTCATTCAACGCGTTTAGAACTAGATTCCTTATCATTATGTAACTAAGTGCGCTCAAGCATCTAAAATTATAATAAAAATAATAATCAAATTAGAGCATGTATGTTATTTAAGTCAATTATAGGTGCCGTGAGTTTTATTAGAGAGATATGACATGCATTGTTTAGCTCCAAATATCGGCGTAATAAAAGAAAATTACACTCTTAATTTACCGCGGGTCAACAAAAGACATTGTTAACCAAAAACATAAGATCAAATTTGTATGAATTTCAGAGAAATAAATCAAACCCAATTAAAACATATGCCAAAAAGAAGGGTTCTCTAAAAAAGAGAAACACGATAACCAAACAGTAGACAAAAGAAAATTTAATTTGGTAATGGGCAGGGGTCGTGCGGACGCGTTCCCCTAAAGCAACAAATAATGAAGTCCACTCACCCACTTGGGGAGAAGGGAGCGCAACACATTTCCCTAGTGCAATGGAAACCACTAGGCTAGGCCTGGACCTTCATGATAACCCACATACCCCATCCAAGTAAGTAAGGAAATCGATTGCAATACATGAACTGTTTATTACTTGTCAGGGCCAGCCATTTTGTTTGTTTCTACGATATGGGACTAGTAAGCACTTCCTGCTGTTTTTTTCTTCCCTTTTTACTTGGATAATATCTGAAGTAAAATAGTTGTTTAAATTTTGCATTGATGAATGATCTTCCAATGTGTAACTTCCCATAGGAAATGTTATGATATTATGTAACTATGATAATGTTTACTTTATTAACTCCAATGAATACATGTTGAGAAAATGGAAAAATAAAACATCAAACGAACCTCATAATAATATATCGGACGAACCAAGTCATCGTCTTCATTTGTTTTTACGGGCCTAAGAATTTCAACCATTTTAACTTTTCCGGCAAAACTATCTCTTGAGTTCACTATATTCATTGCTATCAACAAAATTTATCTACATATTAGGGGTAAACATAAGCCCTAGCACAAAGAAGATTTGAGTAAACGGAACTTCATATAGCAAATACAAGGTGTCAATCATCTTTAGATCTAATTTTTACCGAAAATGCACATATTTTTAAGAATTGTGCAACAAGAATAAGGAGTGCAACTTATAGCTATGCCAAAAAAGACAATTTTTTTAAAAAGTCCAATTATGAACTTCTTTTACCTCTTTTAATTCTCAAGTTCAATCCTAGGGCTATTAAGAGCTGATATAATCTTCATTCCCATTGATTTTAGTGCTATATTTGTAATTTGTTTTAGGTAAATATGCGATTTAGGTGCTCCTAACCCAATGGCTCAAGTTCTAATCCAGCATTGAATGCTGATACTAATACACGAAAATGATAGCCTGGTTCAGGAATAGAAAGCCATATGCATTAGAAAACTGTGTAATGTTATCAACACGGTTAAGTCGAGAACAAAAAAATCATACCATAGTAGTTGTACCGAAGAGGCCCTGTTAGTAGTTGCATCAAGCTCGTCTTCAATAACTAAGCAATAGGTACCCCCACCTGCTAAATAATATCAAGCTAAAGTTCTAAATTTGTACAATTGCAGATAATCAGTTACCAGACTAGTAGGATGACAAAACGCCAAAATCAAGTTCAACGGATTCCACCTCTCCTGAGTTGATATTAAAAGTGTATCCATGCACCAAACTATTGAACCATTTTAAAGAGCGCTGTAAAGAATAGAACTAAAAAAACATTAAATAGCTGATCATTGTAATTTGCAGTTAACCGTACTAATTTTGTTCTACTTAATCCCTCGAAGATCCCAAAATAAAGGTTTGCAAAAGATGGTGTGCTAAGGTGTAGCAAAATCTGGAGTGAATTAACGTGGTTTTCTGTATTTAAGCCCGGCGAAAAAAATAACCACATCTTAGAACTCACCTTATCAATAATGCAACATGCTAGTCGTCACAACTTCATACCCAACCTAAAATGTAATGCGTGTTATTAGTGGATAAGGTCATTAATAATAATTTCCATAAAGAAAATCAAATGAGTACTGAGAATCCCTCAATAAAAGAAAGCAACTACATGACACTATAAGCTGATGACAATATAGTGAGAAGATTTGTACTGCCAAGAATTTGGAAAGATATCTGCTGAGCTATGGTATGATTTTTCTAAACATATTTCACTGACTTAAGATCGATGAAGTTGGAATGCTGCAATAATTGATAATTATTTTAGAAGTGCAAGGACAACATGGATAAACATCTAGCTCAATTATTTGATAGTTACAAAAGTGTAGTAGTAAGACAATATTAGTATAGCATACAAATTATGGTTCAATAAGGATCCAGGGCTTATGTTTATCAAAGACCCTACCCAAAAGTGCTACGCTAATTGCTATATTCTTTTTTTATCAATATGGTTATTTATCACTTTATCCTAATTTCAAATTGATAAACTTGTATCATCTTTGAGGCTAATTAAATAAAGATATTAAAGATGTCTAATTTAAAAATCAAATTGATACAAGCGCACAAGGTATATCATCAACAAATAAGTATAGTCTTTTTATGAGAACGATTAGGGGTCCATGAAGAAATATCTAAGCCAATAGTTTCAAGCGTGTTTTCCAAAAGCATGTTTTCCATCATAGACCCATCTTTGACAAGAACAACTTCCCTTATCTATATGGTAAGAAAACCAGGCTAAGCAACTAAAACTCAAGAATATAGCCTTTACAACATATAACTATATGGAGATGCAAGAAAATTCATTTACAGTAATTAAAGTTTAAATTGTTTATATTTAAGTTTTTAAGTTACATCTTGTTTTAGCTACATTTATGCCTAACGGAAGAACATAACAATAAGGTGAACATTTTGTTCTTTGGGCCACTGCTATGTGTCTTGGACATTCTTTTGGAATGCATATTTTGTTAAAAATCCACTTAAATATGCGACTTTTTCCAAACTTCTGGTATCACTTGTCTCCGTAACTTTGCTTTTCTCTCACTTATCGGAACCTTTAAATCCACTTAAAGAGCACTAACAACAAAGTATTTAAATAGGTCCAGTTTTGACATGATTATTTACGCAATACATGATAATTTTATACTATCGGCTCCAAAAAAATGGATGTAAGGATGTCCAATGTAACTTGTAAGTAATGTTATCAGTCATGAATGCTTGTTAAGATTTTAACCTAAAGTTAGCATCAAAAACCTCTCGATGTACTAACCATATCCTTAGAATCATGTGCAAAGACCAAATAAGTGAATTTAAAGGTATTAGAAATGACAATCAAGTACATAACAAACGATTCATAAAAATCTCAGGCAACACTGGACCAAAGGAAAATAAAATATTTAATATTTCCAACTGGAATGCATAAAATGAAAATTCAAATGTCCCATATTCAGTTGGTTTCAATCATAACACACATTTGAGAATAATCATAACACATATTTAAGAATTATAAACAGACGATATAGCCAATTCTCTTTCATTATTCAAAAAAATAATTTAATAAAGGTAGGTTGCTAATAATACGACTTTCTTTTCAAAGGCGTAAAACATATGTTGGTAGAAATTAAACTTCGTGAATAACATGCCAAGTATTATACCGGGGATTAGCAACCCAAGTTATTACACTATTAGATTTACCGTTGCACCTGAACAAACAACGTATGTTAATCACTGTTTCTTTTTTTCGGAAGCACCGTTTAGTTTATATTTGAAAACACATTGTTGGTGGTGTAAAAAACAGTTGCTGATGTAAATAATTTCCCATTGAAAATGTTATGATAATGTGTAATTATGCTCATCAATGCAAATTTTACACAACTATACTGGAAGATCGTCTATTGATCAACGCATTCAGAGCTAGATTCCTTATCACTACTTATCACTATGTAACTAAGTGCGCTCAAGCATCTAGTTTTCACCACGTTCGGTATTTAGAAGATGTAGAAAAAAATTATAATTAAAACATGATTAAATTGGAAAGTGTACGTTATTCAAGTTTATTATAAGTGTCGTAGAATTTATTAGAGAGACGACATACATTTTTTAGACTTAAAATATTAAAACATCAAGGAACAAAAGAAATTTACATCGGACTAACACAAGACATTGTCAACCAAAAACATAAGATCAAATTTATATGGATTTTATGAGAGCTAAATCAAACTCAATAAGACGTATATCTGCAAAAAGGGTTCTCTACAAAAGAGAAACACGATAACTATAATGTTTTTTTAACTACCACAAAATTACATAAAGCAAAACAATAGACAGAAGAAGACGTTTAATTTGGTAATGGATAGGGGCCGCGCGAACGCGTTCCCCCAAAGCAATAAATAATATGTCCACTCTCCCACTTGTGGAGATGGCAGCCCAGCGCATTTCCAAAGTGAAATGAAATCCACTAGGCTTGGCCTGGGCCTTCATGATCACCCATAGACCACATCCAGGCAAGTACGGAACACTATTGCACTACATGACATATTTATTACTTGTCAATTCCAACTAGTCTATCAGTTTCTATGATATGGGACTTGTAAGCACTTCCAGTTGTTTTTTTCCTTCCCTTTCCACTTGGTTATATCTTGTTTAAAACCAGACTTCAACTTATGGAGTGCTATCGACTTAGTTTACAGCATATGAAATTTCACATAGTAAAATACAGGGTCTCAACCATCTATATGTCTAATTTCTTTAGCGAATGTATATATTTCAAATAGTTATGCGATTAGAATAAGGAGGGCACCTTATGGCTACCTCCAAAAAAAAGACAAATTTCTTGAAAATTCAAGTATGACTCTTTTAGCTCTTTTAATTCCCAAGTTCAATCCTAGTATATGTTGATATGAACTTTATCCCATTGACGTTGTGCCAAACCCAGTGGTAACACCAACTTGAGCTGTTATATTGTTAGTAGTCACATAAAGCTAAAGTTCTAAAATAGTGTTTGTACAATTGCATATATTTAGTTACCAAATTAGCAGATGGCAAAATGCCAAAATCAACTTCAAGGGATTCACTGCACCCGAGCTTATATAGAAGTGTATCCATGCACCAAATTATTGAACTACTCGAAAGAGCACCATAAAGAATAGAGTCAAAAACTTTGACTACCATGACCATCGTAATTTGCAGTCAATAGTGCTAATTTTCTTCTATGTGAACCCTTGAATATCCCAATTAGATGTCAGTAAAAGATGGTGTGCTAAGGTGTTAGCAAAATTTGGAGTAAATGAAGGCGTTTTCTGTATTTTAGCCTGCAAAAAGATACACGACTTGGAACTCACCTTATCAATACTGCAACATGCTAGCCATCACAACATTATACTCCACCTGATATATATTGCATGGTCGTTAGTGAATAAGGTAATTAATAAATGCCATAAAGACAATCAAATAAATATTGAGATTCTTCAATAACACAAAACAGCTTATGGCAATTTGGGTCAAAGATTGATACTACCAAGAAACTGTAAGGGGATACTGTTAAGATATGTTGTGATTATTCTCAATATATATCATTAAGTTAAGATCATTAAGTTGGAATACTTCGAAAACAGATAATTATATTAGTAGTGTAACGACATCAGGGGCAAACATCTATCCTAATCATTTGATAGTTATAAAAATGCACTAGTAAGACACTAGCTAACATGCTACCACCCAAGTTCTGCAATCAATTGCCATTTGGTCGGTGTAGAGAAATTTCATTAGAATGTTTGAGTTACCACCTTTAAAAAGCTCCACGTCTTTGCAAGGCAACTAATAAATCAAATCTAGAACTATCTTATGAGATAAACATAGGGGCATATCTGAATTTTTTGTAGGTGCGAGTCATTTTTCTTTCATAAGCTTTATACCCCAAGATTTGGTCTAATATTCCATCAAGATTAAATACACAAAATATCTTTTAATACTACTAAAAGCAACAAAACTTCTTCAATCATCCAAATAAGGAACTATATTCCTACACCTTAAAATCGAACTAACCAATCAAATCAAATATATAACATAAATTAGATTAACAAAACATGATTATCAATGTCGATAGTATTGTTCATATTATCATCGAAACATATTGGTTTTTTCAATTCATGGCATTTAGAGTGAAAAATATTTAAAAATTACATCATCGCCACATTTTTACATAACTATGGATCCAACAATTGATTTCAGCTTCATATTATTTTGGACACCAAAGCAATCTAGCTCATTTGAAGTTCAACCAATCAGACCAAATCAGATATTTTTTATTGGTTTCGATTTTCAAAAAAAAGTTTGGTTTGCTTTTTTTTATTTTTTTGTTGAATTATAATTATAATTTTATTATTTTTGGCTAAATCAACTCAGGCCATTTCTTTACCCTTAAGATTGAAGAATTTCATATTTTTCATATTTTAAATCAAGTTTAACTTTAATTTTTCAAAATAATGTTGGTAATAATAAGAATACATTGTCGTAAACTTGGAATTGTAAATTGTTTTTGTAAATTTAAATTACCAATAACATATTATTTAAACAAAGCAAAATCATCCAGAACCATAGAATAGGATTATAAAACAATATATTTATAACTGCAATTGTAACACTAGATGTGATGCATAACAACTATAAAATTAAGTACTCAACTAAATTAATCCAAAACTTAAAGCTTTATGGACGCAACTGGCTAGCGCGTAGGTTTCATATTTTCCTTGAATAACATTGAAATCAACACTAGCCTCTCTTATCTTATTTTTACACCTGACTCCAAATTAATGAGGTTAGAAAAATAGCAATCAGGATGTTTCAACTCGATACAACATATAATGTAATCTTATATTCTTATGTTTCTTTATTTTATAAATAGTATGCATAAAAACTGCTAAAACCGTTCTAGGATGGTGGCGCGGTTGGTTAGTACGCAGGTCTCATAACCATGTTGAGTGATCCTGAGGTGAAGAGTTTGAGCCTTTGTCACACCATTTTTTTCAACTGCCTATGCATTACCTATTCCAAGTAGCTAAACCATTATTCATCGAGTTACTTTTGTGTTTTTGTTCAGAAATTAATTAAATATTTATTTTTGTATGAAAGGAAAAATTTGGGTAGAAAAGAGCTAAAGTAGAAATGGAACAATGAGTTTGACTTCAATATGAAATTTTGCACTCGATCTATAGAGAGCAAGGGATCTTCCAAAAAAAAGAGAACTACAAAGTAGAATCAAAGATAAATTACCTTATGATTCAAAAAAGGAATTAGAGAAAACCAACTCTTGAACTCTAATTTCCAGTTTAGTGGTGGTGCATTTGGCTAGTGCGTAGGTCTCATAGCTATATTGAGTGAACCTAAGGACAAGAATTAGGGAGTTCAAAATGAAATTTTGGGCTTGATGATCTAGAGAGAGCAAGTTATCAAACAAGAAAAATAATGGGAATTATAAATTAGGATCGAAAAGAAATATCCTTATGATTCAAAAAAGGACTTAGTGAAGAGCAACTCTTGAGCTTTAGTTTCCAATTCTATGTTGTGCTCACTAATACACTTGTAGTCGTGTTTAATATTTGATAAATTCAATTTAAGTCAACTGTTTGCTTATCCCTAAGACTGCAAAATTAAAAGTCATGTGTTTAATCCATGTTCAACGCATTTCCAATCATTATATTTGTAATTTTTTGAATAATATTGATAATATTAAGAATATTTATATAGCACTATTGTCTCGGTATTTAGACGCTTTGGCTTTGATCGATGAGATCACCGGTTCGAAATTTGCATAGTGTGATTCGAACGACTGGTCATGTTTGACATGTGATTCGAACCACTGGACGTGTTTGGCGTGTAATATGCTATATAATACCTAGACTTGTGGTACAATTACGTACTACCGTCTAAGTAGCCAATTTCTTTAAAATACTAATAATAATGATATATTGTGGTGAACTTATAATTTTATATTATTTTTGCAAATTTAAGTTAACAAACACATGTACATGTAATGTAACATTGAAACAGAGAAAAATCATCTAGAAACATGGAATTTGAAATATAAAAAACATTATGTTTAGAAGTGCAAATCTAACACTAGGTACTTTGACCTATGCAAATAAGTATTTAACTAAAATAATTTAAAACATAAGTTTATGAGGATGCAATTGGCCAGTGCATAGGTTTTATATTTTCTCAAATAATGATAAAGTCGAGACTAACTTCTCTCAACTTTCTATGCATCTAATTGCACGTTAGTCATCACCAACCTCAAAAAATAGCTAATGGGATGTTTAAATTCAATACACCATGTAATACAATCTTATATTCATAAGTTTCTTTACTTTTTAATATAAAAAACATTATGCATGGAATTTATGAAGCCCGATAATCAAATCTAATGCATAGCACCATAATGGGGCGGTGACACATATGACTGGAACATAGGTCTCATAACTATACTTGGCTAATCCTAAGGTTGTGAGTTTAAGCCTCTTTTACCCTCAATTTTTATACACCGGTCTATGAAGTATCCATTTTGAGTAATTAAATTTATATTTACCCCTGATTTCTATTTTCTATAGCAAAAAAACTGAGATATTTATTTTATTTTTTTGTTCAAAAGAAAAAATTTGTTTAAAGAGAAAAAAGTGAATGAAAAATAACGAGTTTGAGTTTTGTGCTGGTTGAGATGCTAAATGTCATATATATAATATATTTTTGAAAATTCCACCTAAATTTACCGTTTGCTTACCTTTAAGGCTAAAGATCCAAAGGTCGCATATTTGATCCACGGCCACTGCATTTTTGATCATCTTGAAGTGCAAGTTTTCATGATAATGTTTGAAACACAATAAAGTTCCAGTGTGAAATCGTAATTGTAAACTATATTTGCATATTTAAGTTAACAAACACGCATGAATACGTAATGTATCATCATTTGAATAGGGAAAAATCACCCACAATCATAGGATGTGATTAAAAAATTATGTTTAAAAACGCAAATGTAACACCAGATACAGTGCGTAATAGCTACGCAAAGCATAAAGTTTTGAGGACAAACCAAGCTAGCACATAGGTCTTATTTTTTTCTTGAATACCACTGAAGTGGAGAGAAGCTGCTCTCCCAACCTTGTTTACATCTAATGCACGTTATTAACCATGAAAAAAAAACTTCTCAAGTGTTGAAAATCTATGCACCGTGTAATCTAATCATACATACATATATATTATAATTCTTCTAAGATATTGTCATAGTTGGCTACACATAAGTTTTATAGTTATTGTTGAGTAATATTGAGATCGATAGTTTGAGCCTCTTTCACCCAAATTTCTTCTACGACTGACTATGCACTATCTATTATGAGTAGTTGAATTTCTATTCATTGATTCACTTCTATTTATATTGAAAAATATTTACATAATTGCTCAAGTGTATTGTTCAAAACAAAAATTGGCTAAAAAGAGAAGAAGTGAAAAGAGGTGATTAAATTTGAGTTCAAAATTGAATTTTGGACTCAATATGAATAGAGCAAGGAGTCATACAAGGAAAATAATTATGATTGACAAAGTGAAGTTAAAGAAAAATAACCTAACCTTCGTGGAAAAAGAAAACGGAGAGAAATAACTCTATAACTCTAGTTTCTAATCCTACATTGTGCTAATAAATACACTTTGGTCATATATAAAGACTGTTCATCATTAAGTTATTGATTGGATTAACAAAAAGGGCCTTAATCTTTGTATACAAATTTGATAGACAACTAGGAGCTACCTGGTTGATGCTCATAATATAATTAATAAATAGATAACTGATTATTGATGATCAATTTAAGCTTTGATTTGCTTGTGTCATGGGGCAAAATATAATTGATTGGGTCAAAAGGGCCGATGGGAATGAAGATAGAGGATCTAGCTAGGAAAAAGAAAAAAAATCTAAGTATAGAAAGCTTAATGAATTAAAGGATTGAAATTTGGAACTAGTATGTTATCTGGAAAACTCAGTTAGTTCACTACCAATAAATCAATATAGTTATATATCTTTAAAAAAGGTTAGACACGACTTTTTAATTTCCAACTCGACCATTTTATAATATGAATAAAGATTCACTGATAAGATCAATTTTCTTTCATTTGTATAATAACTTTTGTAAACTAAATTATTGTTTCTTTATATAGAAAAAGATGACGCGGCGTGGATGGAAAGGCGCAACAAATGGCGCTTCCGGCGCAACAAATGGCGCGTCTTTTCGTTAATATATTGTTTTCTTTTTATTTTTCATAATCCAAACTAATCTCCAACAATAGCTTAGTGTATTATATATCTTTTATATGATGTTACGATTACACTTCAAACTATTCTCTAACAAACATTGAACTATTTGTTCATATTATTGTCGTACTAACCTACAATGGGTAATTAAAATCGAGATCCACAAACCCCAAGATATAAAAAAGACTTGAACTTGATGGTCCCAGGTCGAGTTTAGGTAATGAAAAATAACATGAAGTACCGATCCGACTCGGAAGATTAGACAAAAAACAAGAAAATATATGCACTTTTAGTGTTAATTCCCAATCGGATCCGAGCCGACTCGATCCGAACTGAACCTCAAGCTAGGTCAAGGTTTTCTAACATATACAAATTAGACTCGACAAAATCCTAAACCGACTAGAATTGAGACTCGGCGGGTCGGATCTAGATACAACAAATGGTTCTAATTACCAACCTTGCATTTATCTCAAATAGTCGCATTCTTCCAATTAATCTCGAACAACTTCAAATTATCTATTCTATTTATTTTTGCACTGAACAAATAATCTAAAATAGATTATTTTTTAATTAATCTCCAACAAACTTCAAATTGTTTCTTCCTATCACGGTTGTTTCGAACAAATTGTCAAATGACATAAGACGGATGAGGAAGTTGATAAAGCTTACAAATCTGATGATGCATGTATTGATTTAGAAAATATGATTGCTGAATTAGATTCAAAGTTCTAATTTATCTGTAATATGTATTATCATTTTGGATATTGATTGTTGAAGAATATTATGCTTGAAATTCGTGTTTATGACAAGGTTCGAGGTATCGGACGGTACCCCAAAATTTTGGTAGTAACATACCGGTGCGTTAAGGAAGCGAACCGAAGCCGGTCGATAATATCGGTTTCGCTTAGGGTTTTCATAAAAAAGCACGATAAAATTCAACGAAATTAAAGCTTCATTCAACAATAAATCAAGTGTAAGCAAAGGGAAAAATTTAAAAAAAATAGAATGTCGTTTCAAATCACCATCATTGTTTAAAAATCGCGATTATACGGTGAATTAGCACTGACATTATTCGAATTTTACAGCTGTAAACACAATCGAAACAAATAGAATGACTTACCCGAGTTATTCGACCTCACTTGCCTTCATCTTCTTCAGAGAAACCTTGACTTGCCTTTCGCCTTCTCTTCAGATCGACCATGCAGTGAAGATTTTTTTGTCAATGCAAGCCGACTTAAATTTGAGAAACGTCGTCGATTTGTTTTTCCTTGTGTGCCCTAGAATAATTTGATTTTGTGTGGTATATGGGGCTGGTTTGGTGTTGGCTGAAATATAAGGTTTTAATATTTAGTTCGTGTTGGGCTGAAGTGCTTAATAAAATTTAAACTATGTTAGGCTAGTTTAATCAGTCTATAGTTTACTATTTTGGGATAGTTTAATGTTTTGGGCATTGTATGGGGCATTGAATATTTTTTATTGTATATTATTGAATGTGTTTGCTTGCCCTAGTTTAACTAGTATTTAATTTTAACTAATTTTATTTACACAGATCATTAGAACCGAAACCGAAACCGAAACATTTGAAATCTTCGAAATCGTCCGAAACTAACAAAATTTCAAATGACCAAAACCGAGTTTTCGAACCTTGGTTTATGATATTTTATTTGATGATCTTTTTTGCAAAATGTCTAAAAAATTCTTTATTATATATGTTTTAGTAAAAAAATATAAATTATATTAAACATTTTTAAATTAATTGTTATATATATATATATATTGAATTTATAAACATGCGCATTAAATTTAAAAGATGCCCGTCATTTGCCATGCCATACACCTAGGCTCCTGAAGGCTTTCTTTTTTTGCTTTGTATGTCATTAATAACTATGGTGTAGAAAACTAAAGGTCAAAAATTAATAGCCAAAAACCATAACATTTTGGTACAAAGGCTTGTTATCCCTCGGTTGTTTGCACTAAAAATGGACAAACACCTCAAAGTCGTGTGATTTAGTTGATTTTATATTGTTCTTAGTAATTTGAGTGAGTTATGCAAATAAGTAAAAAACAGGGGCTAAACTGAAAAAAGGACACGCAGATTTATAGTGGTTCGGCCAAAACGTGCCTACGTCCACTTTATATGTTATTCACTCTTTTCTTTTTGATTACAAGTACAACACTTTGCGTACAAGTATATGAAAGTTCCTTCCGTGCTTGAGCTCTCAAACTTGTCTGCCATTGTTGTACCCCTGCCCCACTATTTATAGAGTGAGGCTGGGGGCAGGGGTCTTGGATGTATATAGCTGCTGATGGGCCTGTGCTGAAGCAATCTGGTCTGGCACATCTGGTTCGGCGGAGCTTGGTTCGGTCGTGGTTGGAGTGACTTTGGTCCGGTAGGACGTTGGTCCGGTGGTGAGATGGAGGTGAGGTTGGTTCGGCCATGCTTTGACTCGTTAGGGATTTGTCGTGTCGTTTGGTTCGGTAGTAGGTGGAGTGGTCCGGTGATGGAGGAGAGGCCTTGGTCCGGCAGGGGTGTTGGTTCGGTGGTAGAGGTTGATTCGGTGGCAACAACCTCGTGTTGGTCCGGTGTCGAAGGGGTGTGCGTGGTTCTGTATTTGTAGATGCGAGGTTTGGTTCGGCCAGGCATAGGTACCGAATGGACAGTGTGTAAATGGTGATTCTAGACGAAATTGATGCTCCTTGGCCTCGTGATCACATGGGTGAGAATTCGCCCAACATTTGCCCCCCAAAGTGGGGCACGTGCTTGCATGTGTCGCGCTTTGTTTTTCTTCTGGTTGGATGGCTTCGCTCGGTCCTAAGTGCCGAACCAATGGTTCGGTTATCTCGCGCTCGTCTATAAGTAGGGGTCTAGGGCTTCCCTTATTCTCTACCGGACCGGATAAGAATCTCTTGCCGAATCAACACTTTCGCCGATCCAACAACTTTGCCGAACCAGGTGACTGCCGAATGGCATCTTCAATATATATTGTTTTACGGAATGAGCTTGAAGTTTTAATACCGAATACTCTTAATACCGGATGAACACGAAAGCTCTCTGTACCGAATGAACATGAGTACCCTCAAGTGCCGGATGGGCTTCGGTTGGTACTACCGAATGACCTTATGTTGTAGATGCCGAATGATCCGGTGCTTTAAGTGCCGAATGGGCTTGAGTGTTGAAGTACCGAATGGATTCTTGCATTGCTTTGCTGAATGAACTTTCATATTTGAATTTTGAGTGATAACACTAGATTTACACATGATGGCTTGCTTTATACACTTGTTTGCTTATATCTCTATACTCCTTGTACTAACAACACGTCTTTCCCTATTGTGTACGTAGATAAAATGTCTCAAAAAGCGGAAACTCGATCTGATAAACGGAAGTCCAAGGATAGAGGAGAGTCTTCTTCCGTGCCCCCAGCCCAACCAGGACCGGTGTGACATGGACCTACCCCGAGGTTGTTAGTGGATGGGTATGGTCCTCAAGAGCTTCTGAACTCTCCTTCCGATTGCTTTCCGAGCTCCCTCAAAGAGGAGCAGCTTGATGTCATTTCTCGTTACTTCGGGATTGACAGGGCTCTTATGCTGTTGCCGGGAGAGGGGGTTATGCCATATGACCCTCCTGAAGGATATTTTGCGTACGGCAGATATCAATGCATGTGTGGTGCTATCCCGCCTCTCAACGCTTGGATAGTTAGCTTTATCACATATCTGAAGGTGGCTCCATTCCAGCTTCAGCCTAACTCATACGCAATTCTGGCGAGTCTTTTCGTCATCTTTCAGAGGAAATATGGGCGTCCCCCTTCCAACCGGGAGATCCGATATCTGTACAACTTGAGAGGCTACAAGAAGTGGTCTCCATATATTAGCTTGGAAGCGGCCGTGCCCTTCAAGCATGTTCTGGATTTGTACTCGAAGTTTAATATGTTCAAGAAAGAATGGTTCTTCATTAAGGATGACTCTGTTTCTTTCCGCCTTTTCACTTCCGGTTGTAAGTTGAACTTCATTTATATTTTCCTCGTCCCGATCGCAATGCTTCATCTTATATGCTTTTATTTCTTGCTAGCAACAGGTGGCTTTACGGTCGTGGAAAATGATTCCTTGGCGCGGATGGCTGCTGAAATAAAGGTCATTCCGGGAAGGGATAGGTCGGCTTCCTACCTGATCAGAAATGCCACTCTCCTGGAGTACAACCGGATTCTGCCACGTCAATCTGTGGTTAAACAGAGAGATACAGCCGAGGAGAGGGCTGCTAAAGCTAAGGAAGGGGCTACTGCGAAGAGTAGCAAAAGGAGACCTTTCTCGATACCTCCAGCTGTTGGGTGAAAGAAGCTTAAGAAGTCTGATGGACCTTCTCCCAGCACATGTCCAGACATTCCGGAGGAGGAAGGTGGAGAGGAGGAAAGAGGCGAGGAGGAGAGCGGAGGAGAGAGAGAAGGTGAAGGACAAGGTGGTAGTGGTGCCGGGGCTTTGTCTTCTGAGCAGGCAGGGGAGATCCAGGAGTGTACGGATGATGCCTTCCGCCAGGCCTTCGAGGGGTTGGAGGAAGGATCGGCCTCGGTGGAGAAGGCGAAGGAGGTTGACAAATCTGGGGCTGGTGCCGATCCATTTTCTAAGAGTTCTTCAGCTAAGGCGACTCCAGCGATTCAAGGTGAACTTTCGACTTCTGCAGACTCTGTTTATGATAGGGACTTAGGAATATTTTATGGTTCGCTTCCGTCCTGGACTGAGATTCAGGACTTATTGCAGTATTCTACTCCTCCGCAGGGTTTGTATAGCAGACGTGCCTTCTCATTCTCTTTAAGTTAACATATTTCTTGGATTATGGACCATTGTTTGTTCGTAACACTTGTTCTCTATCACAGGGGCAGGCGAAGTGGCCAAAACTTCAGACGTTCGACGCCGCCTTGAACAATACAAGTTACTCAGAGCCTCTGCCAAGCGTAAGCCTCCCACTAGCCGTCCAGGAGACGTAGTTAGCTACCGTCCTCTTCTTGGGGTCATTGAAGAGAGTATTCAGAAAAAGAAAAGGAGTCGCTCCTTATTTGAATCTTCGCCCGGTCCGCAGCTTCCTCCTCAACCTATTCATGATATCACGGAGGAGGACACTGAGCATATTCCCTCCCCGCATCCGTCTGAAAATCCTACCGTTATCGCATAAGACGTCCCGACGTGCCTCGCAATCCCTTTGCCGGCCACCCGGATTTAGATCCCAGTTCTCAGGATATCTTATTTGACTAGGACACGGGCGAGCATCTTCTCCCCCGCAATCCCATGGTTCGGGTTCTTGATGAGGCTAAGTCCCTAGATCTGGATCTGCTCACCACTCGGATAGCTGCTATGGGGGACGAAGCCAAGGCCAACATCGACCGGGTCGCGAAGGAGTCCAAGAAGTTAATGGAACATCACGCCCGATTGGCCAAGGCCGGGGAGGAGATAGGGAGTGCCAATATAAGTCTGCGTTTAGTGGTCGCTGATCAGGCAAAGCAACTTGCTGACCAGGCTATTCAGATTTCGCAGCATGAGGCCGACTCCCGACGACTGAAGAAGACCATGGAAGAGGCTAGCAGGGCCGAGTTGTGGAAAATGGAGGCCGCTTGCAAGAAACGCATTGACATGGCCATTACCACGGTTGATGAGGTTAGGAGGGCGGATCTCGAGCAGGTTGAAGAAATATCTGGGAGGCTCGAAGCTGTAGAACTTGCTCAAGCCAAGTTGAAAAAAGAGATGGAGGAGATGAGGAGATCCCTTCAGGCTGAGTGCTCGAGATACCGGTGGGAGAGGGATGTTGCCGCCGCTAAGTTGCTGTCCTCCGAGGCCCGGGTGAGGGAGTTTGAGGAGAATGAGGGGATGATGGATGAGATGCTGCAGTACATGTACTTCCGTACCTGGAGGCAGGATAATCTATATTGGATGGATGACTATCCCCGGATCATGGCCAGGATATATCTCCGGGCTTTGGAGGAGGCCAGGGCCGATGCAGATAAGGAAGGTGGAGCGGCATTCAGTATGGATGTGGTTACCGCCCAGTTTTCGAAGGAGGAGAAGGTAGCGGTGAAGGAGGGGATGCGGCTGCTCGCTGCGGAGGAAGCCGGCGTGCAGTTGGGGGATGAGGACCAAGAAGCAGGTGTTGGTGAGTTTTCTCTTTTTAGCTTTTCATAACTTGATCGTTCGTTGTCGGTTTTAATGGACTCTTTTTCTGAATTGGATAGGTGGGACTTCTGGTCAACATGCTGGGAGCTCCGATCCTGCTGTCAAGTAGATTCGGAGAGCTAGTGAGATGGGGGTGGAGCACTGACGCAGTCGACTTCTTGATCCGATCCGTATAGTTTTTGGTTTTCTTGACTTTCCTGTCTATACTTAGTCAAAAACGTTAGTGTGTTTTCAGATTGTAATCATGTTAGTGAACGACTCTACATAATTTTATAACACGAGCTGATTTTGTTATATTTTGAATGTTGTTATTGCTTTTGATGTGTTGTATAATAAATATGACCATGCATATGCCTGCGATTTGATTGTGTTTGACACTAAGTTTCTGCTTGTAATATAATTTCATGTTTTGCAATGTTAGTGTGATGTATGAATATGAATTGCAGCTATGCATTAATGTATAAAAGTGGAAGGTACCGCCCAACATGTTTCGGCTGTGGACGGCAACTTTGCGCGCCCTGCAAGACTAAGCACGGAATGCTGATGAGTGCCTCGTTATCCGGTTGTAAGTTTTTGTTCCCATTAGCGAGCGTTCCCTATTTCATGTCCTGTACTTTCAAGCACCGTTAAGGAGAATAGGAGAAAAGTTTTAAATGAAATGGAAATATAGGAAAAGTAAAACTTCCAGTCACGGAAGGCCGTCGATGTGCTTAAGTTCGTGGCAACGGGTTTTGTAGTTACTTTCCCTAGCTGTGGGTCTTGAAGACATTTGTCACCCATCTTACGCCTCTACGGGGAGTTTTCTTTTTTACCACAGCCGCACTTAAGACACATCGGAGCCGATCGCGCACAGTAACTACCCGGACCATTATGGCCCGTAATCGTGTGTATTATTCGATTTACTGTGGCCGACCAGCGTGGGGGTCGATCGTCAACTGTGAACTGCCCCTGGATGGCCACACCTTATGTTGGAGCTTCTGATCGGTTCACATTTGCCGGTGAGCCGAATCGATGTACTGAGCTGCCATGGCATAATCGGCCTTCTCTATGGCTTATACTCGGCTTGTTACAGTCGGCTTTAAGGGCCGAGGCAAACAATGAGTTAACTCGCGGTAGAGGGATACCGGAGCAAAGTGTCTCATTGGCGAGGGCATAGGAGCGCAGCGTACCTGTTAGATTTTGTCCAGGTGGAGTTGTGTTGTGAAGTTCTGAATTGAAATGTCATCTGCAAAGGATTTTGTTCAACAGCAAAGGATAAAGCTTAACAAGTGGCCAAGATATAAAGGAACAAGTTAACAAGAGCCAAGTTTTTTAAAGTGGTTCGGCACGAAAATGCCTACGTCCACTGATTCTCTTTGTTAATTCACTTCATATGGGCAGTACAAGTTAAGAAAAGTATCGACGGAGGTGTCGGATGTTCCATGCCCTCTGGAACACCTCTCCATCCACTGTTGACAAAATATAAGCTCCATTGTGGAGATCTTTATGAATTACATACGGTCCATCCCAGATTGGATCCAGCGCTCCCGGGCACAGAAAGATTCGCTTGAGGATGAGATCTCCTTCTTGTAAGCTGCTATGTTTGACTTTGGAGTTGTATAGTGCTGCCACTTTTTGTCTGTGGGCTGCTGCTTTGAGTGCTGCATCATTCCTTCTCTCCTCAATTAGATCCAAAGACATGTGGAGGAGTTCTTCGTTTTCTTCTGGGTTGTAGTGGATCCTACGGTGGGAAGGCAAAATAGTCTCAACTGGGAGCATTGCCTCTGATCCGTATGCCAAAGAGAAAGGAGTATGCCCTGTTGATGTTCTGAAAGATGTGCGGTAGGTCCAAAGTGCTGTAGGAAGTTCGTCCACCCAAGCGCCTTTTGACTTTTCAAGCTTCTTCTTGATTAGAGTCTTGAGGATTTTGTTGACAGCTTCGACTTGGCCGTTTGCTTGAGGATAAGCTACAGATGAGAAGCTTTTGTGATTCCCGTGCTCTTGGCACCAATCGGCGAATTCTTCGCTATCAAATTGAAGTCCGTTGTCTGATATGATCTTGAGTGGGAATCCGTACCTGCACAGAATATTTTTGATCAAGAAGTTGATAACTTTTGTCGAAGATATTTTGTTTAGTGGTTCCGCCTCCACCCATTTGGTGAAATAGTCAACCGCCACTACAGCATGTTTGGCTCCGCCTCGGCCTGCTGGCAGTTCGCCAATTAAGTCAATTCCCCATACTGCAAAGGGCCAAGGGCTGGTCATTTGAGTAATTTCATTGGTTGGCAGCGAGGAATCTTAGCAAATTTCTGACATTTGTCGCATCTTCTGACGAAGTCTAAAGCATCTTTATTCAAGGTGGGCCAGAAATACCCATATCGGAGTATCTTCTTTGCCAGGGTCTGCCCTCCAGTGTGGTCTCCACAACTTCCCTGGTGGATATTGGATAGAATTTCCTTGGCTTCTCTTTCAGCAACGCACCTCAATACGGGGTTAGAGAAGCCGCGCCGATAGAGGATGCCTTCTTGTATCGTGTAGCGGGAAGCTTTCCTTAGAATTTTCTTAATTTCACTTCGCCCGTCGGGCAGGGTGCCGTTTTGTAAGTATTCCCGGATAGGGGTCATCCATGTTTCTTCTTCGGTTGCAGCTATCAGATTTACTTGCCCGAAACTCGGGGTTAGTATCCTTGAGACAGTTATCGCTCCAGAAGTGGTATCATCTCCCATGCTAGCTTGCTTTGCCAGCTCGTCGGCCTCTTGATTTTCTTCTCGAGGAATGTGTTTGATCGAGTAGTGCTCTAATTGATTGAGCAGCCGCTTGGACTTTTTCAGATATGCCGTGAGCCGCTCTCCTCGAGTCTGGAACTCCCCTAGTATTTGAATCACGATGAGTTGTGAATCACTATGAAGACATACGGAACTGATTCCGATCTCCAGGGCGAGCTCTAATCCGGCTATTACTGCTTCATATTCGGCATCATTGTTGGTGGCGGCGAATTCTAGCCTTAGTGCATAACGCAGCTTTCTTTCCCTGGGAGTGATGATCACAACGCCTGCCCCCGAGCCTTGTTCGTTCGATGCTCGATCTACGAAGAGATTCCACCTGATTCCTTCTGCTACTTCAGATAGGTCCTTACCTTCGCTAGTAGCGAATTCCTCAATGAAATCAGCTATGGCTTGCCCCTTGATAGCGGTGTGAAGATGGTAAGTGATATCATATTGGCTTAGTTCAATGCACCACTTGAGTAGTCGCCCAGAGGTGTCAGGACGATGGAGCACTTGCCTCAATGGTTGGTCGGTTAGGACTCTGATGGGGTGAGATTGGAAATAGTGTCGCAGCTTCCTTGATGTGATTAGTAAACAGTACGCCAGTTTCTCGATTTTGGGATACCGGGCTTCTGCTCTCGTGAACCTTTTGCTTATGAAGTACACTGGCCGTTGTGTGCGGTTTTCTTCTCTTACCAAAGCGGCGCTTAGGGCATGTGGTGACACAGCAAGGTATAGGTATAGTTCTTCACCTTCATTAGGAGTTGAGAGTACTGGTGGCCATTGGAGGTGTTCGATTAGGTTAAGGAAGGCTGTTGAACACTCATCGGTCCATTCAAATTTTCCTTTGTCCTTCTTCAGGGCTTCGAAGAAAGGAATGCTTTTTTCAGTTGCTTTAGAGATGAACCGGCTTAGGGCGGCCACTTTTCCGTTTAGGCTTTGCATCTCTTTTCGAGTGGATGGTATCTTGATATCTTGCAAGGCCCGGACTTGTTCGGGGTTTGCTTCAATCCCCCTGGCATGAACGATGAATCCCAGAAACTTTCCCTATGATACTCCGAAGGAGCACTTCAGAGGGTTCAGTTTCATTCCATATTGGCGAAGTACTTGAAACATCTCGTCCAGATGGTTTATATGGTCATTGGCTTTCCTTGATTTTACCAGCATGTCATCCACATAAACTTCCATAGTTCGTCCTATCAATTCTGCAAACATCTTGTTGACGAGGCGCTGATAAGTAGCTCCGGCGTTTTTATGTCCGAACGGCATTACCTTGTAACAGTACAATCCTCGGTCGGTAATGAAGCTAGTGTGGTCTTGATCGGGGGCGTGCATAGGGATCTGGTTATATCGTGAGTATGCGTCCATAATGGATAAATGTTCATGTCCGGCAGTGCTGTCCACGAGTTGGTCGATTCGGGGGAGCGGGAAGCAGTCTTTCGGGCAAGCGTCATTTAAGTTGGACAAATTGATGCATGTTCGCCACTTCCCATTAGCTTTCTTTACCAGTACCGGGTTGGCGATCCATTCCGAGTAGATGGCTTCACATATGAAGTCATTGGCAAGTAAGTTCTTTACTTCCTCCTCGAGGGTTGCTGATCGTTCTGCCCCCATACTTCTCTTCTTTTGCTTTACCGGTACCTTGGTAGGATCGATGATTAGGGCGTGACATGCTATGTCCGGGGAGATTCCAGTCATATCAGCGTGTGTCCATGCGAATACATCCATGTTGTGGTAAAGAAAATCAATGAGTTGATTCTTTAGTTCTCTTTTTAACTGAGATCCGACTCTCAGTAGTTTACTTGGATCGCGTTTGTCTACAGATACGAATTCCATAGCCTCTGCAGGCTCGGCGGCCGCCTCCTCCTCTTTGTCCCTGGGGTCTAATTCATTGAAAGGATCACTGGTATACCAAAGAGGAGGGGCTTTCTTTAATTGCTATGCTTCCAAGCTTTTCATGCAGAGAATAGTCTCTGCATTTTTCCCTTTATCTCTCCTGCGATTATTGCGAAGTTCGGTTACATAGCAGTCCCGAGCGGCGTCTTGATCCCCTTCTACTTCTCCCACTCCATTATCCGTTGGGAACTTCATCTTCAGGCACCATCTGGCGAGGACGATTTGGAAGTCGGACAAGGCTGGTCTTCCCAAAAAGGCATTGTAGGCCGAGTGGTTGTCTATTAGCACGAATGTTTGTTTCCGAACGGCGGAGCGGGGATGACTTCCCAATTCATAAAAGAGATCCAATTGTCCGAGGGGCATCTTTGCTTCTCCAGTGAAACCATGTAGCGGTTTGTTGCAAGGAGACACGTCCTTCATTCATAGCTTCATTTTGTCGAAAGCATGCTTGAACAGAATATTCACTGAGCTTCCAGTGTCTACTAGGATTCGAAAAACTTCAACTGGGCCGAACCAGGAAGAGATGACCATAGGATCCATATGAGCATATTGCCTTTCTTCTAGGTCGCGCCCACTGAATGTGATGTCACCATTTTCCCTCCTCTTAGGGTGGCGTTCTTCCATAACAGAATTGACGCAGTCTCCCTCGCTTCTGAGTGAGCTTCCATATCTTTCCATTTCCGCCCGCTCTTGTCGGCGATGTGTGGCCCTCCAGATATTGTACGGACCACTATCTTCTCTTGGCTGGAACCACTGGTGTTGCGATTTCCTCCGCCTGTCTCTGGGTGGAGCTGCCCTTGGTTTTCCTTGGCGGGACCTGGAGTCCTATCCTGGCCCTTTACATAGCGTTCCAGCCTCCTTCTCCTGATATGTTCTTCAATTAGGTCTCGGAGATGGCGGCATTCATTGGTATCGTGCCCATGGGACTCGTGGAAACGGCAGAATTTTCCGGACTGGATTGCGCGATCCAACTCTTTCTTGTACGGGGGGCGCTTGTATGTAAGTTCATCCTGGGTGGCCAGGAAGATGTTCTCGACTGTTTCATTCAAGGGTGTGTAAGCGTCAAATCTCGGTCCTGGTCGGTACAAGCGCTTTTCTCCCTTCTTGCCCCCTGCATTGTCTATGGAGTCGTTTCTCCGAATGTCCTTTGCTGTGGAGGGGGCGTTTCCATGAGTCGTCTTAGCATGTTGTCCTGTCTGCCTTTCAGTGGCAGCCTCTTCGAGTCTCATGTACTTCCCGGCTTCATGGAAGAAATCGGGCAAGGTAGCTGGTTTTTCTTTAGTCAGTCATCTGCCAAACTTGGTATCTGGGTGCACACCGCTACAGATATTGTTGCAGTGTCTCTCCGGCTTCTGTTTGACATTAGATAGAGAGTAAGCATCCTTGGGTTGCTCCACATGAATGCGGAACTGGCTAATGAACTTTTCTTTCAACATCTCCCATGAGCTGATAGATCCTTGGGGTAGATGGCAGAACCAGGAGGTAGCTAGGTCTGCTAGGAATAGCGGAAAGCATTTACACAACACTCCTTCCGTTGCTCCGCTCATGAGCATATGCTGTGTGTATCTTTGCTAGTGTACAACGGGGTCAGAGGTTCCCTTGTATGGTTCCATGGTCGGCATTTTCCACTCTCGGGGGGTGATGGCAATTTCAATATCGCGGTTGAAAGGGCTGGTTACCCTAGAACCTATCCCACGATCTCTTTGGTTCCGTTGGATGCATTCTCTGAACAATCGCGCCATCATCTCATCAGAATATGGGGCAGATAAGAAAGAGCTTGGTTCTTCCCTGCGGGATCGATCTCGTCCAGATGACCTGTAGGGATGGTATAGTCTATCACTTCTGATGTTATCCAGTGGTCGTCCTTGGCTGCTCGGATGCATGCGAGGACCAGCTACAGTTGGCCCCTGCCTTGATCTTCCCCTACGGGGTTCTGTTTCGAGCATTTCCATGGGATCAACTTCGGGCTGGGTTCTAGCTCGGCTCCGTTCAGCGGGGTTTCTATGATTAGGCGGCATGACTGGCTCAGTTACATCCGACCCTCGCCTGGTGCCTCCCCCATTGGGTTCGGTTCCAAGTGCTTCCTCTAGTCGGAGTTCAGGCTGAGTCCGGGCGCGGCCCCTATCATTGTTGTTCCTGTTGATAGCTTCTTCGAAGAGGGAAGACCTTTGTTGTCTCCGAGATCCTCCAGATTGAGACTCACCCCATGATTCAGTGTTGCGGTTAGATTCTTCGGCATCCCTCAAGCGTGACATGAGTTGGTTTACCAAAGCTTCTTGTTGGGATGCGAAGCAGTTAGTTACTTCAGCCACAACTCTGTCTAGATCTGTCCTAGTAATTGTTGCCGGTTGTTCTTTGGCAGGGGCTGCCGAGTTTGTCTGATCCTCGTTCGGTACTGCTCTTGGAATGGGATGATTCTCTTGATCTGTGATTACTGGATCCAGAATGCTGCTAGTTGCGATGTTCTTTCCCTTGTTGGCGTCTTTTCTCGGCCTGGAAGTCATGTTTTCTAGGCAATGAAGGGTGCTATTTGGGAGAGAAGGTTGAATGTGGGAAGCTGAGGCTTCGAGTTCCAAGTTCTCAGTGAAAGCACCAAAAATGTTTGCACTAAAAATGGACAAACACCTCAAAGTCGTGTGATTTAGTTGATTTTATATTGTTCTTAGTAATTTGAGTGAGTTATACAAATAAGTAAAAAACAGGGGCCAAACTGAAAAAAAGGACACACAGATTTATAGTGGTTCGGCCAGAACGTGCCTACGTCCACTTTATATGTTATTCACTCTTTTCTTTTTGATTACAAGCACAATGCTTTGCATACAAGTATATGAAAGTTGTTTAAAAGTTCCTTCCGTGCTTGAGCTCTCAAACTTGTCTGCCATTGTTGTACCCCTGCCCCTCTATTTATAGAGTGAGGCTGGGGGCAGGGGTCTTGGATGTATATAGCTGCTGATGGGCCTGTGCTGAAGCAATCTGGTCTGGCACATCTGGTTCGGCGGAGCTTGGTTCGGTCGTGGTTGGAGTGACTTTGGTCCGGTAGGACGTTGGTCCGGTGGTGAGATGGAGGTGAGGTTGGTTCGGCCACGCTTTGACTCGTTAGGGATTTGTCGTGTCGTTTGGTTCGGTAGTAGGTGGAGTGGTCCGGTGATGGAGGAGAGGCCTTGGTCCGGCAGGGGTGTTGGTTCGGTGGTAGAGGTTGATTCGGTGGCAACAGCCTCTTGTTGGTCCGGTGCCGAAGGGGTGTGCGTGGTTCGGTATTTGTAGATGCGAGGTTTGGTTCGGCCAGGCATAGGTACCGAATGGACAGTGTGTAAATGGTTATTCTAGACGAAATTAATGCTCCTTGGCCTCGTGATCACATGGGTGAGAATTCGCCCAACATCGATGAACATGTTTTCCTTTGCAAAAGAAGGGGAAAATCAAATAAACTTTTAACCAAACACATAAAATGAAACATCATTCAAAAGTAAATAATCATATACCTATATACAAATAATCCGTTCATCTAAAACATCTAGTCTATAAAATGGTGATATGATACAAATGCAAATTTTATCTTTATATCATTTGAGCGTCGACGTTATTAGCTTCTAAACATGAATGTAATATGAAATGCAAGGTTGACTTGTTTGGCAAATTAAATTGCAAGTATGAGCGATTTTAATATTCTCATTCTAGTTTGTTAGAACGCTCGCTCTCACCTTGAAGATCTAAGGTGTCGTTTGGCACTAAAATATTCTAAGTTTTCGTTCCCCACGCGTCCGACGCGGCCCGTTACCGAGAAGGAAGGAATAAGGTGCATTGGGGAGTTTAATTAATTAATAATGTTAAATTTACATTTTTATAAATTACTAAATTAATATCTTCTACAAATGAGGTCCGTTTGAGACACAATTTTTTATGTTGTGATCATATCAAAGTGCTCTACATTATGAAGTTAGTGTGAACTGAATTTGAGCAATTTAAAAAATTCAAATGTTTAACTAATTTATTTTTTCTTGCGAGTCATACGATGAAGTTATGGTAGAGAGTCATCGAGTATCGATTAATAAGAATGACAAGCGTTCTAAAAAACTAATTTTGTTTCATGCCTGAGAGGTCGACCACGAAGGATATTTTCTTGATAAGACAACTTATGGAGAGGTTTAAGGGTCGAAAGAAGGGTTTACACATGGTTTTTATAGATTTAAAGATAGCTTATGTCAAAGTACCACGAAAAGTGATGTGGTGGGCTCTGGAAAAGAAGAGAGTCCCAACAAACTACATTACACTTATCAAGGATATGTACGATGATGTTGTGACTAGTATCAGAGCATGCGATGTTGTAACCAGTCACTTCCCCATTAACATAGGATTACATCAAGAGTCGGCCTTGAGCCCCTACATTTTTTCTCTAGTGATGGATGAGGTTACGAAGAGTATACAATGAGATATTCTTTGGTGTATGTTATTTGCTGATGACGTTGTGCTAATTGACAATGGTAGGATTGGGGTTGATAGACAACTCAAGCTGCGGAGACAGACTTTAGAATCTAAGGTATTTAAGCTTAGTAGAACTAAAACAGAGTATATGAAGTGCGAGTTCAGCGGTGTTAGGTCAGAGGACAGAGATGCTATTCTGGCCGGACAAATAGTCCTAAAAATGAATCATTTCGTTATCTATGATCAATATTGCAGTGTAATGGTGAGATTGATGAAGATGTTTTTTTTTGAATTTAAGCAGGATGGGTGAAGTGGCGACAAGTATCCGGCATTCTCTGTGACAAGAAAGTCTCATAGAAGCTTAAAGGAAAATTCTATAGAACGGTAATTAGGCATCTGACCTTGTACGGTGTAGAATGTTGGCCTACTAAAAACCAACACGTTCAGAAGATAAGCATAGCAGAGATGCGTATGCAGCGATGGAGTTGCGGTCATACAAGACAAGACCGAATTAAAAATGATGATATATGTCAAAAACATGGTGTATTACCAATTGAGGAGAAACTAATTCAACATCGCTTAAGATGGTTTGGACATCTCCAATGAAGGTCGCCCGAGGCACCTGTGCGTGTTGGAATCATAAGCCATGTCGTTTGCTCATAGAGAGGTAAAGGTCAACCAAAATTGACATGGGAGAAAGTTTGTGATGTCCCAGAAAATTTTGGCAATATTTATTTAATAATTTTCATTTATAATTATTTTAAAATATGAAATGTTGATTTAATAATCTAATTCAAACAGAAATTATCTTTTGTAAACTAATAATTATTTAGTTTGTCAAATGTTATTCTTTTCAAAATTTATAATAATGTTAACTTTATATTTGGGAATTTTATTCTTTTCAAAAGTTAAAAAATATTTAAATGATAAAATTATCTTTCTAAGCTAATTTAAAAGGTATTTTATTTATTTCAAATTTATAATATATATGTGTATAACTTGTGAATTGGAAAATTAGATTTGAATTAGTATAGAAACTTTTCAAAAGTTTGTTTAAAAATCTCTTATATTTTCAAAAGAAATTAAAGTAAAATATTTATTTTGTTTAAAAATATAATAGGTTAAATTGTATATTATAATAAAAATCTAGTTTGTTTCCTTTTAAAAATTGTTTTCTTTTGAAATAGACTTAGTTCATTTACATTAGAGAACAATATTTCAGTTTGATATTTTGAAATAAGATTTAAATTCAATATTCTTTTCTTTTTAAATTTTTCTCTCTTGAAAATTTAGATTTTAAAATATTATTTTAAAAAGCTACAAATAAACATTAAAATATGTAATTGTGTAAAGGCAATTTATATGTAAACATTTAAAGGCTTAATATAGATAAACATTTATATAAACATGGTAACATAAATAAGAAATTGATTTAGAATGAATTTAAATAAATTTATAAAATTAAGAAATTTATTATAATATTTAATTGTAACATGTGTAAGGGTTTTAGCTCTTGAGAATACACTTGTAAAAATTTGGCATACTAAGATAATAAGTGGCATTTGTTTTATTTATTTTCAAAAACATTTTATTGAAAATATATTTAGTAGAAAACTTAGCAATTCATTTTAGATTCAAAACATTCTCCTCTAAAAAGAAAATCTGAAATCGAATTTAAAGAAAATTCAAAATCAAATCTGCAAACAAATTTAATTTGCAAATCTGAAAACTATTTGAAGATCAATTCAAACTCTAAGCAAAGAGAATAGAGGTCAGCTGCTAAAAATTCAGTTCAACAACAAGTAAATTCAACTTCAGCTATCAAAATGGAAGCAAATTCACCAGATTCAACAGTTGCAAAATTGAAATTCAATTCAACAGTAAGCAAATGCAAATCTGTTCCTGGAAAATGTGAAAATTCATCTGAGTTTGTCCTCTGCTTCTTCAATAATTGGTGAGTAAATGTGACGACCCGGAATTTTCGAGCATTTAAAATTAGAATATTTAATTGATTTTAAATATTCAATAGAGCAATTTTAACTTGAATTACGAATATCATAATTTATTCGATAATTAAATGATTGAATTAAATAAGTTGAAGTTGGTTCAAATGTTGAATCTGGAGTTTTAAGCCTTTTAAAAATAATTTAAAGGCTTGGAAAATTTTTATATCGATAGCACTGAAGACAATAAAAGCGTTAAAATTAAAATTAACAGTGATTTGTTCAGTTTTGAAATTTAACCATTTAAATTGAATTTAAAAATAGCCTTCCGAGACACAGTCTCGGAATTCGACGAAACCAGTTCCATTGGATCCGTAATATTTAATTATTGTCGGATTTCAATTTTCGTAACATTCGGAGTTAGTGTGTGAGCGTACGATATATAAACGCGCTGAAAATTTAATTGATAATAATCGATTCGAATTTGAATTTTTAAATATAAATGTACACTATAGCAAGGCATCTTCAGCACGTTTCCTTTGCCTTCTCGAACACACCATTCCTTATCCTATATCTTTGTGAATATGAGACCATTATCATCTCAGTTCAAATCGAGAATGAATCAATGGCTAAGCAAAAGCTTCTAATCGAATTCATGTCGCCTCCCTCTTCTATCTCTCTTCGTTCTCCTATACACGAACTGCTACCCTTCTTTTTTCTTTTTCTTTCCCAAATCGAACGAAATCGTTCGTATAAAAAAAAAAAAAATCATTCTTGGCTTAATAAAAAATTCAGCACCGTGTCTCTCTTATCCATTTCATCACCTATTCGATTCAAATTGTGTTCATGGCCTCTCGCGCGAGGAGGATTCGCGAGTACGTGTGGAAAAAGGCAGTTTCAGGCAAGGCGATCGACTAGGGTTAGGGCATGAAGGGCTAGGGCTTGTGAATCTTTTTGGTTTGGTTCGATTCGTCTTCGCCGCCGCTCGAGGCAATAGAATATACACGTGCGAGCTTGTACGCTCGCTCGCGAGATCAGGAGTGGTACGTTCACGTGGTTTTGGGATGAGATAGGTGACGGTGGTGTCTACATGATGGTTGGTGGGCGTGCGTCAGTGAGGGGAAGGAGTAGTCATGGCAATTGTGGTTTTAAGGGAAGCCGAAGGTGTGATTTTGGATCTTGCAGTGAGGTATGTTCGATTTAAGTTTAATATATCTCTGTGACTATATATAAATTTTAATGAAAATTGAATTACAGTAAGCGAAGGTTTTACAAAACTTAGTAGTTGGATTCTACAGTCTTGTTTCATATAGGAATTGGCTTAGTATTATATATAATTTTCAATTTCGTATCAATTAAGTTTTACAAATCAGATTTTTCTATATGTATTAAAGAAGGAAATTCGTACACTCACAGAAATTTCATTTGTTTTTGCTATTTACAGAAGAAATACAAGTATGAATAGATATATAAATACGCTTGCATGATTTAATAAACTTAAATAATTAGAAAGTTAATTTTTATTCACTGAAATTAGAATTGAAACAGTAAATATACATAAATACCTATTTTCATTACTAGTAATTTTAAGAGATTAAGTTCAAATTTAAATTGTTAACCAATTGAATTATTAAGTGGTGCATAATGGTTCAATTTTTATTTCAAATATTAATAAAACCCTCTAATATTTATTCAAGGTTAAAATCTAAAAGGAAGCAAGTCGAGATTGGATTTTGATTGCAAAATCAAAGGTGAGTTAATCTCACTCAGTTTAAAATTTAAATTTTAAAATGTTTAAATTTAAATAATTGTTTGGATGGATGAATTGAGTGATGTGATATAGTATGATATTTTGGAATTGGCCTATTATATGGTGCTAACATTTGTGGATGCAGGGAAAACAGGTTGGAGGGATCCAACTGGATCCCTCAACATTTATTTAAATTTATTTAATATTCTCTGTTGTGAATATTGATATTCTATGATGAGTTGTATGAGAATATTGAATGTTATGGTTGATTGAATATTTTTGGATAAATGAATTTCCAATTACATAAATTGGATTTTTGGAAAGAAAACAAAAGAAGTGAATTTGTAAGCGAAATAATTATAGAAAACTTGAATGAATTAAGAATGAATCGGAAAGAAATAGGAATAGTATTAAAAATACTAATAAATAATTTCGAGTATGAAAAGAATTTTGAATAAAGCAGAAATTTATAAATTGTAAACTCAAGTTATATTAATTAAAGGAATAAAGAATTATTTTAAACTTTAACGTTTAAATTTATAAAAAAATAAGGAAGTAACTTGAGAAAATCTAAGAATTAGTATTTTCAGTTAAAAGTAATTTAACTCATAATTAAGGAAATAAAATCTAAAATTAATGGATTTTGAAATAGAAAGGAAGAAAATTGGAATTCAATTTGGAAATTGATTCAAGTGATAGAAATGAGAATTCCAAGAAGTATGTGAAGGGAAGTATATTTCCCTGGATAGCCAAGTACGTTTTTGAAGAAAATTTAAATATAAGATAAGAGTTTAATGTGGTTTTAAAAAGCATATCTTAGAAATTTTATTATTTCTGAATGTTTGAAATTCATAAGTAAATATTTTTCAAATCTATTATTGTAATAACTATTTAAATGTGACTTAGAATTTTATTCTTAAGAGTGAAAACCTAGTTTTATATTTTATAAAGTAACTTTATTTTCAAAAATCATATAGTATGTATTTTTAGTAAATTATTGAAGTAGTTTTTTTTTAAAAAATGAATGTTTTAAAATATATTTCAAAGTAAGGTGTTTTTAAATTATTTTTAAAAATCTTAAGTTTGGTGCTTGGCGATTTCAGTGGGAATAGAAACTATTTGGGAAATTGATTCTGAGAAAGGAAGATAGTTTTAAAACTGTTTTCAAAAGGGTTTGAAAAATAGAAATATATCTTGTGAAGATATTTTGAGATAAATAAATAATTTGGGAAATTATTTATTATGTGATGGATGTTGTGAATATTGTTGATAGTTAAATAACCGACTATCAATATTGGACAAATGCGTTGATCATTTCGAAGAGACCGGGATCGAGATTCATTTCTCGAAAACCACTTCGATCCGGTTTGTACGTTTCGTGCGAAAAACGTGTTCGGAGTCGAAGATGGAGCAGTGAAGTACAAGGGCTAGTCGCTACTAATCCTGAGGATATTTCCAAAATGGATGTAGTAGGAATAGTGCCTTCGGTTCCGTTCGGACCTGGGACGGACTTGTATGGATGAATGCTTGCGAAACATCGTCAGGTGGACGATGGGCATTCTAAGAGATATCGTTCTCAAAGGTAACTCTTAGCCTCAAGCCTCATCAAATGGGAATGGCTGAAAATCAGGGGATATGCAGTAAGGCTTCGTGGGTAGCCCCCACTGGAGGGTGAGGTCATCCCTGTCTAGATGTCCCTTTATTTCGGCTTAGTGGGCGGTTGCTGATCCCAACCGCGGGGTGATCTTGCTCGGGACTGTCCAGTAAGGGATGGTTCCGGTCTTGTGTTGCAGGGGAGTTAGGGTGGCTCCTCGGTACGCTGATCTAGACCAGGTACTGTGACAGGTGGTACCCCAGTGCCTAGCCATTAGTTGGAAATCCATTCTTCCTACGAGCCTTGTACGAGTTTTGTTTGTATTACCCACTCTGTGGCTAGTAGCTGGAATTTAATAGATGTAACAATTTCGGCTATTTTATAAGTATTTGTATATAGACCCTATTATAATATCAGAGGATTTCTATAGAAAATTGTTTTAGCTATCGTAAGGTAAAAACCCGACATGTTTATTTGTGGCGTGGTCTTACGAGATGCTTTTGTTTTCAAAGGATTTTTGAAACTTAAAAATCAATTGGGTGTGATTTTCTCACGCTGGTATTCCAGACTGACTCGGGTGTTATTTAACTGTAATGCTCGGGTCAGACCGAGTATTATAGGATACAGGATTGATGCTATGGAGCTTAGGAGACGAGCGGGATGACGACACGTACTCTCGTACTTGTTTATATATATATATTCCGCTGTATTGAGTTGCTATGTATCCACTTGTATGTTATTGATGTGATCTGTGATTGATGTACTCTGATGATGTAATATATGTAAACAGATATACTTGATTTTGAGTAAGATTATTATTTATCTATTATATTTTATTCCGCTGCGATGGTTAGATTCTGTTATTGTTTTCTATTTTCTTCTTCTACCTCTTCTTCTTTAACCCAAATGGTTCGTATTTCTGTGCAACTTGAGTTGATTATTGTAGAATAGGGTTAACTCAAGGGGTACGGATTTGCGGGCTGTTACACTTGGTATCAGAGCTTAGGTTGGAGATAACCTTGGCTCTGGTGGGAATTGCTCATTTAAATTAGAATCCGTAGTACTCTATAATGAGTTTGAGCGTATTAATAAATATGAGTGCGTATTTGTTAGTGAATATAAATTGTTTTAATATCGCGTTGATTGGTTTATTGAGTGGCATATGAACCTTCGTCGACACAGTCTGCGCAACTGTATTGAAGGGGTTTCTAAACACTTGAATAGAACAATTGACACGATATTGTTTAAATGTGGGTGAATGAAATAATTTTACCCAAAAACATATTTTGATATAAAGAATAGTTTTTGAAAACTATTTAACTAATATATAGTTGCTTGGATGTTAGGAAGAATAATATTAAAGCATTATCACTGTTAAGTAAGAATTTGACTAGAAATGGAAGTGTAATTAAAAGTTAAGGAAATAAATACATTATAAATTATAAAATTCATAAATATGGATTATAAAATGAAATTTATAAGTATGAATTATAGATGTAGATTATAAATTGAAATATAATTAGAATGGGAACTTGAATAAACATAAGCAATGCAAATGAATTGTGGTTAAAATTTATTTAAGCAGGATTTGGAAATTTAAAATCCCGAAGATTTTTGAAGAATTTGTCGAAATGTTTTGAAGATAAATAATAATATTATTGTTTTGTAAGTATTTCTGAAAGGAAAATTTGTCTTGAATGGATTTTGGAAGTAAAATAGCATTGAAATCACTTGGATTATTGGAAAATAATTCTGATGATGACGGCCGCATCATCAGTATTCATTTTCGAATTTCTAAGTGACGGATTGCTACCAAATTGATTTGTTCTGAAAGCTAGTGGTTTGTTTGAAAATCTCAAAGGAAATTTGTTGGAAATAAAACCAGGATTGGTTTAAATTTTTGAGAAGTGTGATTTTGAAATGTTGGAGATTTCAAAATAATTTGAAGCCAAAGCCAAGTGTTTAAAAAAAAAAAATCCTGATAAGATAAGTTGTAAGCTTATAAATGGGAATGATTTTTAAATCAGGAAGAAATTTAAGCTTTGGATAGTGGAATGTAAATCTAAAGTGAAGAGTTAAATGAAATTAACTTGGATTGATGAAATGAAAATATAACTGGATTGCAATTAATTGGATAGGATGAAATTAATATCCTGTTGTATTCAAGGTAAGTTGAAATCGAATAAGAGTTAAATAAATTTGAGTTAAAGTGAAATTGAATTGATATAAGAATTCAATTGAATTATTTGATGAAATTAGATTCTCACCTAAGCAAATGGGGAATAAATTGAATAAGGATTGGAAATTGAAGTAAATAAATTAGAATAACTTATATAAGAATTTAAATGCATGAATAAAATATGCTTGTGTTATAAAGAAGCATAAGGCTTGAGTTAAAATAAAAGATAAATATATTCAAGCCTATAATAAATGGAAATGTGTAAATAATGAGTTGTGACTTATAGATTTTGAGAGTGGAATAGAAATTCCAAAATAAATATTGTTTGATGTTCTGGATAATAGAATAAAATCTAAACTTGAATTATGAAGCATATTAAACTTAAGAAAATAAAATAAAGTGATATTTGGGATTAAAATTCAAGTGTTGGATTATAAATAGGGGAAAACTAATTAGATAATAAATTAATAAATGGAGTTGAATTGTGAGTTAATAAATTGGATGGTAAATTAAAGGTGAATAATAGAATCAGAACTTGAGTTATTAAGTAAAATTAGACTTGAAGTGTTAACAAATTAAATATAATTAAATTAGAAATGTATCAAATAAAAATGAAATTGGATTAAAATAATAATGGTTTGTATTGAGAATAAAATCCAACTAAGTGAAAATATAATTGGAGATGGCCTTGTAATAAACTGAATGAGTTAAAACTGGAAAGTTGAATTTTATAATAACTAACCAATGGAAATTGTAGATTTAAAATGAGATTTAATTGAGATGGCATCAAGTTGGATAAAAGTGAAAAATATTTATTTGCGAAATGAAAATGAGCTTAAGTATAAATTTGAATAAATTGACTTAAGCTGAATAAATCGAAGAGAGTTGAATTTAATTCAACTTAAACCAAGTTTCATGATATTGGATTAAATTTGAATCAAGTAAAAAAATAAAATAAAAATAAATATGGATTGAAATAAAACTTGGTGGGTTGTAATAATATTTAAGAAATGGAAAATCCGTAATGGATTGAGTGGATAAGTTAATTATAATGAATAAATAAATGATGAAATAAATAAGTATTAAATGAAGTGTTGGTTTAAATAAGTTGAGAAATGCTTATTAAATGAAATAGCTTGGATTGTTTTTGAGCTAAATAAAATAGTTTGGAATAAACAAATATGGAATGAAATGTAAATAAATGAATTGTAAATAAAATTTAAATGGAATGTGTCGAGCTAAGTAAGTGATTGTGAATGGATTAAAATAAAACGGAAGTTTAATTGGCAAATAAAATGAACATAAATTGTTAATGGTTTTGAATAGAACTTGTTTGAATAATGGAACTAGTTGAGGTAATGAATGAAATACAAATGAATGTATTCAAATTTGAAATGGAAGCGAGAATATATGGATTGTGTATAAATTTGGAAATGGAATAGAATTGAGAATAAAATTGAGTAAAATCAATTTAAATTGGTTATTAAACATAAATACCTATTTATTCACATAGATCTCGTCAAATTGGAAAGAATAAATTGTTATTGAATGTAAATGGAACTTATTAACATGCTATGGATGGATAGGAGTAGAATAAATTGATTTTGAGAATAATTGGATTAAATATGAGTTCGGTTTGCTTAAAAATACAGTAAGTGTAAGCGATTGAGTTTTAAACCATTCAAATTTGACTGAAAATGGTTTGTAAATTAATTAAAATAGTTGAATTAGTATGAAAGTTGTATAAATTGCTTACGGAAAGGGTTTGGTATGAGTTTCTGTTAGAATTCACATGTTTTAACTATTGTAAACAAGTGAAATGTAGTTAAACTTCTTATATTTGGCACTTACAAGTTTAAACTGAGTAAGTACAGGTACTTGGGAGCCGTGTGGCTGGATTTGGTTGTGCTATTTGCTAAAAATAATAAGCCGCTTGCTTAAAATGCTAAATAAGGTACGCCTACGCAATTAAAATAGGAAATATGAACTGTTTTTGGTTTTTCCGACCGGGTGGGTCGATGTATATATATTTATCTCTTTTGTCAAATTGCAAAAGCTCCTCCGTACAAAGGAGACTCTGCCAAAATTTTTCAGAAATTTTGGGAGTTAGAAAATTTTTGAAATTTTTTGGAAAATGTTGTTAACGACAAAACAATTTCAAACTGGAAATTGAAATAAGGTAGTGAATGAAACTAATTAAAATAATGACATGAATTAGTTATAAAGGAAAAATAAAATTTAACATTTGGAGTTGGAAATAAATTGAATTTGTATGAAAATGAAAGAATCAAGTTAAATAGAAATAGATATAAACTAAAGTGGTAGATGAAAATAAATTTAAGGAGCATATAAAATGCTTAAACTAAACTTTAGAGGGGATGGTGAAGTCTTAAATGGAAATTAATACTACCAATATAATTGAAGCCAATATTGGAATGAATAGATATTGGCATTTTGTGAGAAAGTGGATAAAAAGTTTTGGAATATTGTGATTTGATATTAGTGCTTAGCAGGATATGCAGGTATATTATAAAGGGAAAAGGGAATTGGATTTGATTTCGAGAAATAAATTTGAATTGCCCGACAAAAAGGTATGTATTTAAATTTGGTATGAAATTGGATTGGGATTTTGGATTGAGCCACTTGGCTTTTTGTTTTCTTTTTGGATTTGAGAGGCCGTAGAGCCATTTTGTAGTAGTACCGAGCTAGCCGCGCAAAGGAAATGCTGGCAAAATTTTTCGGGAATTTAGGGTGTTAGAAAAATTTTAAGAAAATTTTGATAATTCAAAATTTGGTTTTAAATTGAAACTTGAATAGTTAAGCAAATAGATTGTTGCAAACTAGGGAAAGGTTTGGAAAGTGAATAAAAAGGTTAAGGGTCTCTTATAAAAAACAGTTGGTAAGTTGTTGAAGTGTTTGAAGCTGTTTGGTTTTGGAAAAGTAATGGGAGTTTGGGGCCATTCTTCTTGATTAGTAATTTCGGGGACGAAATTCTTTTAAGGGGGGAGGAATGTGACGACCCGGAATTTTCGAGCATTTAAAATTAGAATATTTAATTGATTTTAAATATTCAATAGAGCAATTTTAACTTGAATTACGAATATCATAATTTATTCGATAATTAAATGATTGAATTAAATAAGTTGAAGTTGGTTCAAATGTTGAATCTGGAGTTTTAAGCCTTTTAAAAATAATTTAAAGGCTTGGAAAATTTTTATATCGATAGCACTGAAGACAATAAAAGCGTTAAAATTAAAATTAACAGTGATTTGTTCAGTTTTGAAATTTAACCATTTAAATTGAATTTAAAAATAGCCTTCCGAGACACAGTCTCGGAATTCGACGAAACCAGTTCCATTGGATCCGTAATATTTAATTATTGTCGGATTTCAATTTTCGTAACATTCGGAGTTAGTGTGTGAGCGTACGATATATAAACGCGCTGAAAATTTAATTGATAATAATCGATTCGAATTTGAATTTTTAAATATAAATGTACACTATAGCAAGGCATCTTCAGCACGTTTCCTTTGCCTTCTCGAACACACCATTCCTTATCCTATATCTTTGTGAATATGAGACCATTATCATCTCAGTTCAAATCGAGAATGAATCAATGGCTAAGCAAAAGCTTCTAATCGAATTCATGTCGCCTCCCTCTTCTATCTCTCTTCGTTCTCCTATACACGAACTGCTACCCTTCTTTTTTCTTTTTCTTTCCCAAATCGAACGAAATCGTTCGTATAAAAAAAAAAAAAAAATCATTCTCGGCTTAATAAAAAATTCAGCACCGTGTCTCTCTTATCCATTTCATCACCTATTCGATTCAAATTGTGTTCATGGCCTCTCGCGCGAGGAGGATTCGTGAGTACGTGTGGAAAAAGGCAGTTTCAGGCAAGGCGATCGACTAGGGTTAGGGCATGAAGGGCTAGGGCTTGTGAATCTTTTTGGTTTGGTTCGATTCGTCTTCGCCGCCGCTCGAGGCAATAGAATAGACACGTGCGAGCTTGTACGCTCGCTCGCGAGATCAGGAGTGGTACGTTCACGTGGTTTTGGGATGAGATAGGTGACGGTGGTGTCTACATGATGGTTGGTGGGCGTGCGTCAGTGAGGGGAAGGAGTAGTCATGGCAATTGTGGTTTTAAGGGAAGCCGAAGGTGTGATTTTGGATCTTGCAGTGAGGTATGTTCGATTTAAGTTTAATATATCTCTGTGACTATATATAAATTTTAATTAAAATTGAATTACAGTAAGCGAAGGTTTTACAAAACTTAGTAGTTGGATTCTACAGTCTTGTTTCATATAGGAATTGGCTTAGTATTATATATAATTTTCAATTTCGTATCAATTAAGTTTTACAAATCAGATTTTTCTATATGTATTAAAGAAGGAAATTCGTACACTCACAGAAATTTCATTTGTTTTTGCTATTTACAGAAGAAATACAAGTATGAATAGATATATAAATACGCTTGCATGATTTAATAAACTTAAATAATTAGAAAGTTAATTTTTATTCACTGAAATTAGAATTGAAACAGTAAATATACATAAATACCTATTTTCATTACTAGTAATTTTAAGAGATTAAGTTCAAATTTAAATTGTTAACCAATTGAATTATTAAGTGGTGCATAATGGTTCAATTTTTATTTCAAATATTAATAAAACCCTCTAATATTTATTCAAGGTTAAAATCTAAAAGGAAGCAAGTCGAGATTGGATTTTGATTGCAAAATCAAAGGTGAGTTAATCTCACTCAGTTTAAAATTTAAATTTTAAAATGTTTAAATTTAAATAATTGTTTGGATGGATGAATTGAGTGATGTGATATAGTATGATATTTTGGAATTGGCCTATTATATGGTGCTAACATTTGTGGATGCAGGGAAAACAGGTTGGAGGGATCCAACTGGATCCCTCAACATTTATTTAAATTTATTTAATATTCTCTGTTGTGAATATTGATATTCTATGATGAGTTGTATGAGAATATTGAATGTTATGGTTGATTGAATATTTTTGGATAAATGAATTTCCAATTATATAAATTGGATTTTTGGAAAGAAAACAAAAGAAGTGAATTTGTAAGCGAAATAATTATTGAAAACTTGAATGAATTAAGAATGAATCGGAAAGAAATAGGAATAGTATTAAAAATACTAATAAATAATTTCGAGTATGAAAAGAATTTTGAATAAAGCAGAAATTTATAAATTGTAAACTCAAGTTATATTAATTAAAGGAATAAAGAATTATTTTAAACTTTAACGTTTAAATTTATAAAAAAATAAGGAAGTAACTTGAGAAAATCTAAGAATTAGTATTTTCAGTTAAAAGTAATTTAACTCATAATTAAGGAAATAAAATATAAAATTAATGGATTTTGAAATAGAAAGGAAGAAAATTGGAATTCAATTTGGAAATTGATTCAAGTGATAGAAATGAGAATTCCAAGAAGTATGTGAAGGGAAGTATATTTCCCTGGATAGCCAAGTACGTTTTTGAAGAAAATTTAAATATAAGATAAGAGTTTAATGTGGTTTTAAAAAGCATATCTTAGAAATTTTATTATTTCTGAATGTTTGAAATTCATAAGTAAATATTTTTCAAATCTATTATTGTAATAACTATTTAAATGTGACTTAGAATTTTATTCTTAAGAGTGAAAACCTAGTTTTATATTTTATAAAGTAACTTTATTTTCAAAAATCATATAGTATGTATTTTTAGTAAATTATTGAAGTAGTTTTTTTTTTAAAAATGAATGTTTTAAAATATATTCAAAGTAAGGTGTTTTTAAATTATTTTTAAAAATCTTAAGTTTGGTGCTTGGCGATTTCAGTGGGAATAGAAACTATTTGGGAAATTGATTCTGAGAAAGGAAGATAGTTTTAAAACTGTTTTCAAAAGGGTTTGAAAAATAGAAATATATCTTGTGAAGATATTTTGAGATAAATAAATAATTTGGGAAATTATTTATTATGTGATGGATGTTGTGAATATTGTTGATAGTTAAATAACCGACTATCAATATTGGACAAATGCGTTGATCGTTTCGAAGAGACCGGGATCGAGATTCATTTCTCGAAAACCACTTCGATCCGGTTTGTACGTTTCGTGCGAAAAACGTGTTCGGAGTCGAAGATGGAGCAGTGAAGTACAAGGGCTAGTCGCTACTAATCCTGAGGATATTTCCAAAATGGATGTAGTAGGAATAGTGCCTTCGGTTCCGTTCGGACCTGGGACGGACTTGTATGGATGAATGCTTGCGAAACATCGTCAGGTGGACGATGGGCATTCTAAGAGATATCGTTCTCAAAGGTAACGCTTAGCCTCAAGCCTCATCAAATGGGAATGGCTGAAAATCAGGGGATATGCAGCAAGGCTTCGTGGGTAGCCCCCACTGGAGGGTGAGGTCATCCCTGTCTAGATGTCCCTTTATTTCGGCTTAGTGGGCGGTTGCTGATCCCAACCGCGGGGTGATCTTGCTCGGGACTGTCCAGTAAGGGATGGTTCCGGTCTTGTGTTGCAGGGGAGTTAGGGTGGCTCCTCGGTACGCTGATCTAGACCAGGTACTGTGACAGGTGGTACCCCAGTGCCTAGCCATTAGTTGGAAATCCATTCTTCCTACGAGCCTTGTACGAGTTTTGTTTGTATTACCCACTCTGTGGCTAGTAGCTGGAATTTAATAGATGTAACAATTTCGGCTATTTTATAAGTATTTGTATATAGACCCTATTATAATATCAGAGGATTTCTATAGAAAATTGTTTTAGCTATCGTAAGGTAAAAACCCGACATGTTTATTTGTGGCGTGGTCTTACGAGATGCTTTTGTTTTCAAAGGATTTTTGAAACTTAAAAATCAATTGGGTGTGATTTTCTCACGCTGGTATTCCAGACTGACTCGGGTGTTATTTAACTGTAATGCTCGGGTCAGACCGAGTATTATAGGATACAGGATTGATGCTATGGAGCTCAGGAGACGAGCGGGATGACGACACGTACTCTCGTACTTGTTTATATATATATATTCCGCTGTATTGAGTTGCTATGTATCCACTTGTATGTTATTGATGTGATCTGTGATTGATGTACTCTGATGATGTAATATATGTAAACAGATATACTTGATTTTGAGTAAGATTATTATTTATCTATTATATTTTATTCCACTGCGATGGTTAGATTCTGTTATTGTTTTCTATTTTCTTCTTCTACCTCTTCTTCTTTAACCCAAATGGTTCGTATTTCTGTGCAACTTGAGTTGATTATTGTAGAATAGGGTTAACTCAAGGGGTACGGATTTTTGGGCTGTTACAGTAAATTTCTAATTTTTAAAAAAGTTCTTTCTTTTAAAATCAGTGCTAAAGCAAATACTATAACTCAAGTATCAAATGCAAACTGCTTTAAAAAGAATAAAATTCAAACTGCTGTAAATAACTGCTCTGTCTTCTGTTTTTAAAGTGAGTAACCTCACAATTCAAAAAGCTTAAATTATCTGTTGCATGTGGGTAAATAGGAATAAGTATGTTTGTGTGATTGCATTGTGATGAATATTCTGTATATATATATATGTGTGTGTGTGTGTGTGTGTGTGTGTGTGTGTGTGTGTGTGTGTGTGTGTGTTCAGGTATCTTCATATCTGTTCTTGGTCTTAAAACTAAGTTTTTAATAGAAATACATTACCAACTGGTTTCATCTCAGTTAGGATATGATATGTAAACAAAACATGTTTGTTTGGTATGAAATTATGTATATAAATCATAATTAAGATTAATTAAAAACTGGTTGTCTCTGTAAACTGTAAGAACAATTATTGTTGCAAATAAGCCAAATATCAAACTTCTTGAATTATTAAAACAGTTTTATAACTTGAATGCACATATAAAATCATGAATTTTAAAACAAAAATAACATTTTTTTAATTAACTATGGAGTGAGCATGTTTGGGTTGAACAGATATTGGAATTTGGGGTTTTTCTGATTGTCTAGTGGTTTTGGAATGGTGTAGTTCTTCCTGAAGGTGGAGGAATGATTGGTGAGTTTGGGAAAATTATCAGGTGGATGGTCTGAGGTTGGTGGCGACGGTGGTTGTTCATCTCAGTTTCTAAACCTAGTTTTCTAGTGGTAGGAATTTTGTTGCTTCACGTGTTCTCTGATGCACCGAGTGTTGCATGGCTTTGGGGATTGGAAGAGGAGATGTAGGCGTAGGGATTGCCAGAGTCGCAGTGATTCTAATGGTCAGAAATGGGTTGTCGCGGTGTTGATAGGTTTGGGAATGTTTGTAGTGTCGAGTTTTCAGGTTTCTTGGATTACTCGATTTTGATTTCAAGCTTCTGTGGGATTTCTGGTGGTCGTGATCAGGTATGGAGATGGTCGGCGACGTGATGAAGGGGGTTATGGTGGCTGGAGGTTGCCAGAGCGTCGGTGCATATGCACGGTGCATATTTTTGGTTCTGATGGTCTGTTTTGGGTTTGTGCAGAGAGATGTAGCTCGAGTTTTACTCGGGTAGATCGAGTAGTTTACTCAAAGCAATTAGGGTGTGGACTCGAAGCATTTGTTGGGGTCTCGGGCATGTTTAGTTTTAGGTTTTATAAACCTGACAGAATTCAGTTTTTTTTGAAATTTGAATGAAATTTAAAATCTAAGGCAGGGATTTAAACAGGGTTTTTAAATGCAAAATTTAAATTTGAATTCAAATGTACTTTTGAATCCAAAGTTTTAAAAATGAAAATTTTAAATTTTAAAGCAAGATTTAAATCAAGTTTTAAATCAAGTCTAAAATATGGTTTCAAGTTTACTATGAATCCAGATTTTGAATTTAAAACAGTTTTATAAATTTTAAATGTTGAACAAGTTTAAATGTTTTAAAGTAGATTTAAAAATGAGTTTGTTTTCAAATAAAAGTTTAAACTTGATAAAATTCTTTATAAAGGTTTTCTTAAATATTTGAATAAAAATTATGAAGTGTTTAACTCAAATTTGGAAGTTAAATAATCAGTTTATTTTTAAGCTTGATTTCTTTAATAAAATTAAGTAATTTAGTTTTAAACTTTTTCTTATATAAGTATCTCATATAAGTAATGATTGTTCTACGCTTTTATTTTAAGGTTTATAAATTTATTTAAATTTGGATAAATGTTTTTAAATGGTTAAACATTTGAAATCATAAAATTCAAAATGGAATTTGAATTTAAATTGAGAAGTGTAATATTTTAAATACACAAGAATGTTAATGAAGTCATTAATAAAGTAAATGAATTATCTTAGAAATAATTAATATGATAAAAGAATTTAATTAAGGAGTGTCTTATTTATTTGATTTTAATAGATGTTTTAGATTAATTTATAACTAGGGATGATTAATAATGATTAATCTAAGATAATTTTTCTTAAGGAAGTAATTATAGAAAATGTTATTAGTTAATAAAGATAATTATCGAAGGATTATTAAGTAATTAATTAATGTGATTAATTTTGATAATTAATTAGATTAATTAATTGAAGATAATCAATTGTAAATTGTTAAGCCTAGCTGCTTGATAAAAGTATTTAAGGGATTAATTACTTATTGTAATTAACTATGATAATGTGATTCGTTTAAGTTAATTAATTTAGTTTAATTAATTTAAGAAAATCACTTGATGATTTAATAAGAGTAATTATTCAATGTAATCAATGGAGCATAATTACTTAGAGAGGTAATAAATGATAATTACTGGAACGCAATTAGTGAAAGATGATTTATAATGAAGCAATTTGGGTAATTACTTTTGTAATTAATCAAGGGGTTAATTAATGAAGAAAATTAATTATGGGATAATTAATTTGTTATGAGCAATTAAGGGTAGTTAATTACTGGATTTAAAATATAGATAAACATTTATATAAACATGGTAGCATAAATAAGAAATTGATTTAGAATGAATTTACATACATTTATAAAATTAAGAAATTTATTATAATATTTAATTGTAACATGTGTAAGGCTTTTAGCTCTTGAAAATACACTTGTAAACATTTGGCATACTAAGATAACAAGTGGCATTTATTTTATTTATTTTTAAAAACAATTTATTGAAAATATATTTAGTAGAAAACTTAGCAATTCATTTTAGATTGAAAACATTCTCCTCTAAAAAGAAAATCTGAAATCGGATTTAAAGAAAATTCAAAACCAAATCTGCAAACAAATTTAATTTTCAAATCTGAAATCTGTTTGAAGATTAATTTAAACTCTAAGCAAAGAGAATAGAGGTTAGCTGTTAAAAATTCAATTCAACAACAAGTAAATTCAACTTCAGTTATCAAAATGGAAGCAAATTCACCAGATTCAACAGCTGCAAAATTTAAATTCAATTCAACATCAAGCAAATGCAAATCTGTTGCAGGATAATGTGAAAATGCATCTGAGTTTGTCCTCTGCTTCTTCAATAATTTGTGTGTAAATTTCTATTTTTAAAAAAGTTCTTTCTTTTAAAATTAGTGCTAAAGCAAATATTAGAACTCAAGTATCAACTGCAAACTGCTTTAAAAAGAAAAAAAATCAAACTGCTGTAAATAACTACTCTGTCTTCTTTTTTTAAGTGAGTAACCTCATAATTCAAAAAGCTTAAATTATCTGTTGCATGTGGATAAATAGGAATAAGTATGTTTGTGTGATTGCATTGTGGTGAGTATTATGTGTGTGTATATATATATATATATGTGTGTGTGTTTGTGTGCGTGCGTGTGTGTGTGTGTTTTAGGTATCTGTATATCTGTTCTTGGTCTTAAAACTAAGTTTTTAATAGAAATACATTACTAACTGGTTTGATCTCAGTTAGGATATGATATGTAAACAAAAGATGTTTGTTTGGTATGAAATTATGTTTATAGATCATAATTAAGATTAATTAAAAACTGGTTGTCTCTGTAAACTGTAAGAACAGTTAATGTTGCAAATAAGCCAAATATCAAACTTCTTGAATTAGTAAAAAAGGTTTATAACTTGAATGCACATATAAAATCATGAATTTTAAAACAAAAATCACATTTTTTTAATTAACTATGGAGTGAGCATGTCTGGGTTGAACAGATATTGGAATTTGGGGTTTATCTGATTGTCTAGTGGTTTTGGAATGGTGTAGTTCTTCCTTAAGGTGGAGGAATGATTGGTGAGTGGGGGAAAATTATCAGGTGGATGGTCTGAGGTTGGTGGCGACGGTGGTTGTTCATATCAGTTTCTAAATCTAGTTTTCTAGTGGTAGGAATTTTGTTGCTTCACGTGTTCTCTGGTGCACCGAGTGTGGCAAGGCTTTGGGGATTGGAAGAGGAGATGTAGGCGTAGGGATTGCCGGAGTCGCAGTGATTCTAATGGTTGGAAATGGGTTGTCGTGGTGTTGATAGGTTTGGGAAGGTTTGTAGTGTCGAGTTTCCAGGTTGCTTAGATTACTCGATTTTGATTTCAAGCTTCTGTTGGATTTCTGGTGGTCGTGATCAGGTATGGAGATGGTCGGCGATGTGACGAAGGGGGTTATGGTGGATGGAGGTTGCCAGAGCGTCGGTGCATATGCACGGTGCATATTTTTGGTTCTGATGGTCTGTTTTGGGTTTGTCCAGAGAGATGTAGCTCGAATTTTACTCGGGTAGATCGAGTAGTTTACTCGAAGCAATTAGGGTGTGGACTCGAAGCATTTGTTGGGGTCTCGGGCATGTTTAGTTTCAGGTTTTATAAACCTGACAGAGTTCAGTTTTTTTTTGAAATTTGAATGAAATTTAAAATCTAAGGCAAGGATTTAAACAGGGTTTTTAAATGCACAATTTAAATTTGAATTCAAATGTACTTTTGAATCCAAAGTTTTAAAAATGAAAATTTTAAATTTTAAAGCAAGATTTAAATCAAGTTTTAAATCAAGTCTCAAAAATGGTTTTAAGTTTACTATGAATCCAGATTTTGAATTTAAAACAGTTTTATAAATTTTAAATGTTGAACAAGTATAAATGTTTTAAAGTAGATTTGAAAAGAGTTTTTTTCAAATAAAAGTTTAAACATGATAAAATTCATTATAAAGGTTTTCTTAAATATTTGAATAAAAATTATGAAGTGTTTAACTTAAATTTGGAAGTTAAATAATCAATTTATTTTTAAGCTTGATTTCTTTAATAAAATTAAGTAATTTAGTTTTAATCTTCTTTTTATATAAGTATCTTATATAGGTAATGATTGTTCTTCACTTTTATTTTCAGGTTTATAAATTTATTTAAATTTGGATAAATGTTTTTAAATGGTTAAGCATTTGAATCCTAAAATTCAAAATGGAATTTGAATTTAAATTGAGAAGTGTAATATTTTAAATACACTTGAATGTTAATGAAGTCATTAATAAAGTAAATGAACTATCTTAGAAATAATTAAGATGATAAAAGAATTTAATTAAGGAATGTCTTATTTATTTGATTTTAGTTAATGTTTTAGATTAATTTATAATTAGGGATGATTAATAATGATTAATCTAAGATAGTTTTTCCTAAGGAAGTAATTATAGAAAATGTTATTAGTTAATAAAGATAATTATCTAAGGATTATTAAGTAATTAATTAATGTGATTAATTTTGATAATTAATTAGATTAATTAAGTGAAGATAATCAATTGTAAATTGTTAAGCCTAGTTGCTTGATAAAAGGAATTGAGGGATTAATTACTTATTGTAATTAACTATGATAATGTGATTAGTTTAAGTTAATTAATTTAGTTTAATTAATTTAAGAAAATCATTTGATGATTTAATAAGAGTAATTATTCAATGTAATTAATGGAGCATAATTACTTAGAGAGGTAATAAATGATAATTACTGGAATGTAATTAGTGAAAGATGATTTATAATGAAGCAATTTGGGTAATTACTTTTGCAATTAATCAAGGGATTAATTAATGAAGAAAATTAATTATGGGATAATTAATTTGTTATGAGTAATTAAGGGTAGTTAATTACTGGATTTAAAATATAGATAAACATTTATATAAACATGGTAACATAAATAAGAAATTGATTTAGAATGAATTTACATACATTTATAAAATTAAGAAATTTATTATAATATTTAATTGTAACATGTGTAAGGCTTTTAGCTTTTGAAAATACACTTGTAAACATTTGGCATACTAATATAACAAGTGGCATTTGTTTTATTTATTTTTTAAAACATTTTATTGAAAATATATTTAGTAGAAAACTTAGCAATTCATTTTAGATTCAAAACATTCTCCTCTAAAAAGAAAATCTGAAATCGGATTTAAAGAAAATTGAAAACCAAATCTGCAAACAAAATTAATTTGCAAATCTGAAATCTTCTTGAAGATCAATTCAAACTCTAAGCAAAGAGAATAGAGGTTAGATGCTAAAAATTCAATTCAACAACAAGTAAATTCAACTTCAGTTATCAAAATGGAAGCAAATTCACCAGATTCAACAGCTGCAAAATTTAAATTCAATTCAACAGCAAGCAAATGCAAATCTGTTCCAAGAAAATGTGAAAATGCATCTGCGTTTGTCCTCTGCTTCTTCAATAATTGGGGAGTAAATTTCTACTTTTAAAAAAAGTTCTTTCTTTTAAAATCAGTGCTAAAGCAAATATTAGAACTCAAGTATCAAATGCAAAGTGTTTTGAAAAGAAAAAAAATCAAACTAGTGTAAATAACTGCTCTGTCTTTTTTTTTAAAATGGGTAGCCTCACAATTCAAAAATCTTAAATTATCTGTTGCATGTGGATAAATAGGAATAAGTATGTTTGTGTGATTGCATTGTGATGAATATTCTGTGTATATATATAAATATATATGTGTGTGTTTCAGGTATCTATATATCTGTTCTTGGTCTTAAAACTAAGTTTTTAACAGAAATACATTACCAACTGGTTTGATCTCAGTTAGGATATGATATGTAAACAAAAGATGTTTGTTTGGTATGAAATTATGTTTATAAATCATAATTAAGATTAATTAAAAACTGGTTGTCTCTATAAACTGTAAGAACAGTTATTATTTCAAATAAGCCAAATATCAAACTTCTTGAATTATTAAAACAGGTTTATAACTTGAATGAACATATAAAATCATGAATTTTAAAAAAAATCACATTTTTTTAATTGACTACCGAGTGAGCATGTCTGGGTTGAATAGATATTGGAATTTGCGGTTCATCTGATTGTCTAGTGGTTTTTGAATGGTGTATTTCTTCCTGGAGGTGGAGGAACGATTGGTGAGTGGGGGAAAATTATCAGGTGGATGGTCAGAGGTTGGTGGCGACGCTGGTTGTTCATCTCAGTTTCTAAACCTAGTTTTCTAGTGGTAGGAATTTTTTTGCTTCACGTGTACTCTGGTGCACCGAGTGTTGCAAGGCTTTGGGGATTGGAAGAGGAAATGTAGGCATAGGGATTGCCGGAGTCGTAGTGATTCTGATGGTCGAAAATGGTTTGTCACGGTGTTGACAGGTTTAGGAACGTTTGTAGTGTCGAGTTTCTAGGTTGCTTGGATTACTCGATTTTGATTTCGAGCTTCTGTGAGATTTCTGGTGGTCGTGACTAGGTATGGAGATGGTCAGCGAAGTGATGAAGGGGGTTATGATGGCTGGAGGTTGCCAGAGCGTCGGTGCATATGCACCGACATATTTTTGGTTCTGATGGTCTATTTTGGGTTTGTGCAGAGAGATGTAGCTCGAGTTTTACTCGGGTATATCGAGTAGTTTACTCGAAGCAATTATGGTGTGGACTCGAAGCATTTGTTGGGGGTCTCGGGTATGTTTATTTTCAGGTCTTATAAACCTGACAGAGTTCAGCTTTTTTTGGAATTTGAATGAAATTTAAAATCTAAGGCAGGGATTTAAACAGGGTTTTAAATGCAAAGTTTAAATTTTAATTCAAATGTACTTTTGAATCCAAAGTTTTAAAAATGAAAATTTAAATTTTAAAGCAAGTTTTAAATCAAGTCTAAAATATGGTTTCAAGTTTACTATGAATCCAGATTTTGAATTTAAAACAAATTTGTAAGTTTTAAAATCTGAACAAGTTTAAATGTTTTAAAGTAGATTTAAAAAAGAATTTGTTTTCAAATAAAAGTTTAAATTTGATAAAATTCTTTATAAAGGTTTTCTTAAATATTTGAATAAAAATTATGAAGTGTTTAACTTAAATTTGGAAGTTAAATATTCAGTTAATTTTAAGCTTGATTTCTTTAATAAAATTAAGTAATTTAGTTTTAAACTTTTTCTTATATAAGTATCTTATATAAGTAATGATTGTTCTTCACTTTTATTTTAAGGTTTATAAATTTATTTAAATTTGGATAAATGTTTTTAAATGGTTAAACATTTGAAATCTTAAAATTCAAAATGGAATTTGAATTTAAATTGAGAAGTGTAATATTTTAAATACACTTGAATGTTAATGAAGTCATTAATAAAGTAAATGAATTATCTTAGAAATAATTAAGATAATAAAATAATTTAATTAAGGAATTTCTTATTTATTTGATTTTAATTAATGTTTTAGATTTATTTATAATTAGGGACGATTAATAATGATTAATCTAAGATAATTTTTCTTAAGGAAGTAATTATAGAAAATGTTATTGGTTAATAAAGATAATTATCTAAGGATTATTAAGTAATTAATTAGTGTGATTAATTTTGATAAATAATTAGATTAATTAATTGAAGATAATCAATTGTAAATTGTTAAGCCTAGTTGATTGATAAAAGCAATTAAGGGATTATTTACTTATTGTAATTAACTATGATAATGTGATTATTTTAAGTTAATTAATTTAGTTTGATTAATTAAAGAAAATCATTTGATGATTTAATAAGAGTAATTATTCAATGTAACTAATGGAGCATGATTACTCAGAGAAGTAATAAATGATAATTACTGGAATGTAATTAGTGAAAGATGATTTATAATGAAGCAATTCGGGTAATTACTTTTGCAATTAATCAAGGGATTAATTAATGAAGAAAATTAATTATGGGATAATTAATTTGTTATACGTAATTAAGGGTAGTTAATTAATGGATTTAATATTAATCAAGGGTGATTAATAATTATATTTTAAATTTTAGATTAATTACTAAATGCAATTAATTTTAAGTAAAGTAATTAATTTAAATATAAATTAGAGATCATTAATTAGTATAATTAATGATGTATTTAAGAATTGTTTAATTAAGGAATAATTAATAATAAAGTGATTAATTAATATAATTGATTAAGGATAAATGTAATTAATTATAGTTAATTAATAAATGAAGTAATTAACTGTTGATTACTAATGATAAGGTTAATTAATTTGTGAAATTAATTAAAGACTAATTATTTAATGTAATTAGAATGACTAATTAACTAGGTTAATTAATTAATAGATATATAAGCAGGATTTATAGATGTAGTAATTAATTTACTTTAAATTAATTAGAGATAGAAGCAATTATTTTAATTAATTTTACATTAATTATAGATGGTGGTTAATAAATCATTGCTTATGGATGATATTGATATTTCTTTGGATGGTTGTGATCTCCGAAATGAGATGAGTAGTATCTATATGATATGGATACTTGATTTAAAGTATGATAATATGGATTATCTGTTTGTGATGATTATCTGTTTGTAATGATAATACGGATTATCTGTTTATGATGAAATGTGACTATCTATTGCGATACATGAATTATCATTTATGTGTATATAGATAATGATGAATTAAATTAATTGTTCAAACAAAAATCACTTGGACATTAAGACGGCACTTGGATTTTGATGAGACTGGGATCGGCTTTCCAAATTTGGAATTCCAAAAACCACATCGATCCAAATTAAACGTTAGGTCGTGAATCTCAAGTGAAGAGTGAAGACTCGAGGTGTAAGGACTGAGTTTAACGGGGGTAGTACTTTCAGGTTCGAGATAAAGATTTAGAGTGCAAGGGATATTGTCGTTAACTCTGAAGGTGATTCCAAAACAAGTGTAGCGAGATAGTGCCTTCAGTTTCGTTCGAACCCGGAACGAACTTGTATGGATTGAATGCTTTCATAACATCGTCAGGTGGATGATGAGCATTCTAAGATTGATGTGTCCTATAAAGGTAATCGTAGCCTCAAGTCTCATCAACCGGGAATGGCTAAAACATGGGAGGTGCAGCAAGGCTAAGTGGGTCATGCCCAAGTAGGACGAGATTTACCCTTGTCTAGAGATCCCTTTTTATTTCGGCTATGTGGGAAGTAGGCGACGGCCATCTGCGGGGTTGTCTTGTTCGGAACTGTCCAGTAAGAGATGGTTCCGGCTTTGTGTTGCAGGGGATTGGGAGTGATCCTCGGTACGGAGATCTAGGCCATGTACTATGACGGGCGGTACCCCGGTAGCCCTGCCATTGATGGAATCCAAAATCCAATAAGTGCCTGTATGGTTTTGATTGTGTCCAACTATGTTGGAACGTGAGATGTAAGCATTCCAGCTATTTCTGCATTTTATTTTGAAAACCCTAGACACTATTATAATATCACTGGATTTCCTATCAAATGTTTTGGTTAGCGTAAGGTAAAAACTTTTCCATGTTTATGTGTGGGAAGTCTTATGTACCCCTCTTTTCAAAAGATTTTCTTAAGTTAAACAAATTTAAACCCGTTTACTCACACCAGACCCATGTCTGACCCGAGTGTTTATTTTCTGTTTTATTAAACTCTTGGGTACTCATATTATGTATGAGTAGTCAAGTGATTCAGAATTGCTTGACGAATTCTGGAGGAGAAATGGAGCAGGTGGCTTCAGCGTGTAGATATATAGTGGTTCCGCTGTGTTTGAGTTGTATTTGTCTCTGTGGTGTTCTTGAATTGTAATAACTAGACAGGTGTTTATAACTGTCTAGTTTGTGTTATATTAGCATATAACTCTAATGCATATGATACTATGTAATGTTTTATGTGATATAATATAATTTATTCGTTTCGCTGTGAGATTCTGATGTTGTTTGTTTCTTTCTTTTCTATCTTTTCTCTTTTCTATCCCTTTCTTTCTTCTTAATGATGCTTCTTTCTATGGAATGAAAGGCGGGTCGTTACAAAGTTGTTAAAAGGGACTTGAGGGTTAGAATATAGCCGAAGAACTGGTAATGGACAGGAGCGCGTGAAAGTTAGCGATCCACGTGCCATAACCCTAAGCTATGAGTCTTATTAGTTTTAGATTATAGGATTAGTGAAAAAGAGCCCAAGAAGTAGCGTTTGGTCTTTGATCAATGCTACCATGAGCACCATTATAACTATATTTGTACTGTTATCATTAATTTTTTTATTGTATCTATTTATTATTATTATTTTATTATTATTAGTATATTTTATTATTATTATTATTTGTTTTTTACATACATACATATGTATTTCTATCTTTATTTTACTTAGTTATTAATAATTAACCTATTTGACTAAATTTTATCATTGCTATTGCTATTGTTATTGTTATATCCTTTAAATTACTTTTGTCATTTAATTTCGGGTTCTATCTCTAGCCGACCCCAACTTGTTTGAGAATAATGGCTCTGTTATTGTTGTTTTTGTTGTAACTAATTTATTTTTGCAAATTATTGATACATATTATTCATTAAAAAATTTAAATGTAACTCAATTTTATTTTAAAATATATACATTTCAAATACTACGTTTAGATTCTCCGTTTGGAGCATATAAACGCATTCTCTGTTCACCTAACATTTTAGCTCATATTGTCCGCTTAAATACTCCACTAAGATTCTCTGCTCGCTTCGCAGAGAAGAGACCTTAACTTCCAACAACATATTTTTTTCCTTTACCCATAATGCTTGTTGTAATTATAAAAATACAAAAAAGGCATCAATAGCAAAAAGTAATAACAACAGAAACGATCATAAGTGTGTAGAGTCTATGCAATACTTACAATCGCACATACTCGCATTTTGCATAACTTCACAAGTCAAGTTACCAAGCAAAGAGGATCAGGCGTTGGCCATTTTCAAGTAAATCTTGACAGAAAATGTTTTATTACCTAAACTATTTAAAATATGATGAATCTGGCTTCAAAGAGAAAAAAATGGAGCATATAAGGAAACTCCCAAATTAAAAAAATCACTACAACAAAAATACACTATTACAACTTTATTTTTGCAACGGGCAATTTTTGCCCGTTGTAATAGAACTTTATTACAACGGTCAGTTTGTGAACGTTGTAGTAGAGGTTTTATATTGGGTCATTTACAACGGTCCTCTGCTGACCCTTGTAATAGGTGTATATTTTACAACGGCCTATCTATGCCCCTTGTAATAGGTTTCATTTTCACAACGGGCATGAATTGCCCGTTGTATAATGTCAAAAAAATTACCATCTAACCACGAAACATATTTTTCCTTCGGCCTTTCCCTTTCACTGTCCGCCTTTCCCCGAATTTGACCGCTAAACCCTTTCGCTTTCGCCTTTCCCTAAATATTTCTATCAGCCTTTCCCTTTCGCTTGTTCTCAAAATCGAAGACTATCCAAATTCGAAAGGTCTGGACATTCCAAAAATCGAAGACTATCTTTCGCTTCGCTGCAATCTTTCCCTTTGCTATTGAGGTATTAGATTCACTTCGGATTTGTGAATATGATCGCAATTCATCTAACCGTTAATTGGTTATTTTTATGCAGATCGAGTCCCCTTGGCTACTTTTTATTTCAAGGTTAGGGTTTCACTTCATGTAATCTCATTGCTTATATTTTGTATTTTACAAACATATTTTGGTGTTATTTCTCTAGTTCTTATATATAAAATCTTTGTTGAATTGGGTACATTTATTATGTAGTTGCTGCATATTATCATTAGGATTATCAGTTGATCTCCTTTTAGTTCCAATATCAATATGTTTTGTATTAATGGTTGTTTAAATGTACTTCAATTTTTGTATTTTAAATGGCTGTTAAAAAAAGGGCAATTTCTACTCCTATCTTATCATGTTTTGGACATTACCTCATGCTTATAATGTGTTCCAATTATCCATCTAGCATTTAATAAATATTTTTTATGGTAGCCTTATTGTCTTGCAGCAGATATGAAAATTAATATTTCCTGTGAACTGCTTTGTCATTTTTATGTACTTTAAACCTACTGAAATGATGTTTTAGTGGGAATTAGTTTCTATTGAATACTGCTGTCTGGAGTGAGGTGGGAACCATGAATAGTGGCTGCATGAAGTGAGGTAATATGTTGCGTGCAAGCGTGGTTAGGAAGGCCACATGGATAGTTTAGTAGGGAGAAGAAATAATTACCTGAGGGTGCAATAGGAAATACAAAGGCCAGATGTAATGTCTTGTGCATGGATTTAATGAAGTGCAAAAATAGGTAGACAGATTAAAAGTATGTGAATAGCTCGATGTGGATTAGACCATTGACAAGCTGACGAAGCGGCATCAGAATGTGAATAATAGGCTAGTGGCAGAATAGCTGCAGGTTGTTGATAATGAAACCGGCGTGTGGCAGTGAGGCAATGTAACATTAGATATTGCATGTGACGAATCGGTTGTAGATGCTTCAGGCATGATGGCATAGGACGGATCAACTGAACTGCGGGTGAATTGCAAATGGAATTACCAGTTTGTAGCATTGAACTTATCATATTCTCTAGATTGTGATGCTACAGTTGTTGGAGGGTTGAAGTTTGAAAGTTGATAATGAGACAAGAGGGTAATTCTGAAGCAGCGTGCACTGAGTTAGTTCTCTTAGATATATTGAATTTACAGAATGTCCATATTTAGTCTGCATGTTTAATAAAGTGCTAATAACAAATACTTACAAGTAGTCTCCGTGCGTGCGAATCACGGATTCCATTTGTGACTCTTTACAAAACCTGAAAAGGATAAAAGAAATGGATAAGTAAAAGGGAAAAAATAGTAGTTATTATGTATCTTCATGCAAAATTTCATGGCGATAAATTTTAAATATGTCTATGTATCTATCTATATATTAATTCTGATCCTCTTCCTTTGAATCTGCATGCACACTTAGGAAAGAGTTTGGGAATATTTAAATGAATTAGAAGAGAGAAACATGAGCATAAGGAAGTCTACAGTTGGGAACGCAATAAATTTTTGTTTTAACAGAGTATGTAAGTGTTTGAAAGAAGATATATTGACGAAATTTTGTACGTACTCAAAAAGATTGAATTTTTTTTTCATCCATCTTATTACATATTTTTCTAATCTAATTTACTTTGTAAGAACTGCGCTCTTTAAATTTTTTTTGGATCAGGTTATTAAAAAATATTTTCATAGCAAAAGAAATATACCTATTCAGAAGCACTCTTAAATATGTTCCGTCTTGGTAGTATTATGTTAATGTCAAGTTCCATAATAAGAAATGTTGAACTATGGTTCTTGCGGAGAAACACGGACTTTTTATGAAGGCCCACCTTCTAAATGATGTTTCAAAACTTGGATATTAGAAAAAGACCGTGGATCGATATCTTATATTTTTGAAACGATCATGGATTTATATCTCGGTCCGTATCTCGAGATGAAATCTTAATATCTCAAATGAGATGAGTTTTAAAACAAGATAAAAATTACTTTTGAAGTTTCATCTGCTTGATTGGGTGGTTGTCTGTAGTTTTGAAAAGATAGTTTTACAGTGTCGGTTGAACTGTTGAAGTTTTGAAGTTGTTGGAACTGATGTTTGAACTGAAGTTTGAACTGAAGTTTGAACTGAAGTAGAAATGCTTTTGTCTGTGGAATGAAGTTGGATGATTGTGAAGTCTGCTGTATAGTGTAGATTGTGTCTACGGAGTGTTGGATTGTGAAAGACTGCAGTTTTATCGAGGAAAGCAAGGGGCACTGTGCATTAATGTGGTCAGTTGTTTTGAAGTAAGTGGCAAGTCAATGTACATGCAGTGAGTATGTAGATGAATAGAAGTTTGTTTCTGTGGAAGTGACCAGTGGGTGATTGTTTGTACTATGTGGGGATTTCTGTTGCAGTATTGGGTAACGGGTAGCAGTGGGTAAGTTAGTGGCATGGGGGTCCAGGCGATAGACTGATGGTGGTAGAGTAGTGTTTCGGGGAGAGGAAATCGGTGAGTGACTTGGTGGTGAAGGTTGTAACTATGTGTGTGAACTATTTGAAATGACAGAGGAGAATTGTTGATATGGTGGAGAATTTGTGATGTTTTGGTGGAAAGAACTTGAATATTTCATAGAATTTTTACCGATTTGATTGTGTACAAATCAATTATCTTTTTACAAATTGTTATCTTACTTTTTTCTTCGGTTAGTCATTTCCATGTATTCTGAGTGAATGTTCTTTCTAAAGTCTACCCACTAATATCAAATGTTGGATTTCAACTTATTTTAACATCAGATTTCAAGAAGAAAATCCTCAGGATCACTAAATTTTTTATATCACAAGACTTTACATTAAAAGGACATTCTAACTAATTAATTTATGGCTGTAGAAACACATATATTGATTTTCAAACAAATATCGCAGATGAATTATTTTATTCACTGTCAAGTTGCTCTATGTTAGTGAGATCATTTGCGCAAATTGTTGCCCACTGGGTCCATGTTGTCAATCTACAACATGAATATGTTAACATAAGTCATGGATTGTCAAGCTTACACTACAATAAAAATACCATATTACAATGCAATTTTCACAATGGATATACATCCTTTCATTAGGTTCTAACATCAAAGGATTATCAAGATGGACAAAGTATGGATTCATCTAGCAAGGTTTTGTCAATTTTATTTTATCAGTTTTATACTTGCAATTATTATGGTTGATTATTGATCCCTTTGTGTTATAGAATGACCGAAGAATACAGACAAGCCGTTCGAAAATTTGTGTATGGGCTTGCAGAAAGGAAGGGAAATACAGAAAAGATTATTTTCCATTATTCAAAATGTAGGAATCTTATCCGCCATCGGAAGTTGTATCACACTTGGTTTGTTTTGGAATTGACCCAATATATGATGTATGGATTTTTCACGGGGAAGCACGCCCTTTATAAAATGAAGGCGATGAAGTGACAAATTCATATAGAATGTACTTAGACACACAAATATGTAATGACGAGATGGAAGATCATTCTAATATAAGACAAGGGGTAGGGAATAAGGAGATGATAGAAAATTATGAAATTCCTTTGTATCCTAGTTGTACAAGCCACACAAAGTTATCAACTACAATACTTCTTTACAAGCACAAGGCTCGAAATGGTGTATCTGACACTGCATTTACGGAACTTCTTAAACTTCTTAAAGATATGCTGCATGTGGAGAACACACTTCCTGATTCGACGTATGCAGCAAAGAAGCTGCTTCAATCATTTGGTTTAGGATATAGACAAATACATGCATGTGTAAATGATTGTTGTCTTTTTAGGAAAGAGCTTGCACATAGTGATATTTGTCCAAAATGTGGAAATTCACGTTGGAAAAAGAACAAGACAAATGAAGATGGAAAGCAAACCAAAGTACCTGCAAAGGTTTTGAGATACTTTCCAATAATACCAAGATTGAAAAGAATGTTTATGTCCGCAGAAACATCAGATTAATTAAGGTGGCATAACAATCATAAGAGTGAAGATGGTAAATTACGTCATCCAGTAGATTCTTCTCAGTGGAGTACAATTGATAGTATGTACCCTTCCTTTGCATCCGATACACGAAATTTAAGGCTTGGTCTTGTAAGTGATGGCTTTAATCCCTTTGGGGATTGGAACTGTGCGTATAGTTGTTGGCCAGTATTTCTTGTTGCGTACAACTTCGCTCCGTGGCTTTGTATGCACAAAGATAATATGATGTTATCATTATTAATTCCTGGACCACGACAACCAGGGGATGATATTGATGTGTATCTACAACCACTTATTGAAGATTTGAAAAAATTGTGGGATAAAGGGGTGAAGGCGTATGATGCATACACTTGCAACGAATTTAGATTAAATGCAATTTTAATGTGGACGATAAATGATTTTCCAGCTTATGGAAATTTAGCAGGTTGCATCGTAAAGGGAAAAGGGCGTGTCCTATTTGTGGCGTTAATACATGCTCAATATGGTTACCATTTAGTAATAAGTGTGCATATTTTGGCCATAGGCGATTCCTTGATCCTAATCATGAATATCGCCAGCGAAAAAACATGTTTGATGGAACTATAAAGACTAGGCAAAAACCTCCAATATAAATCGGCGCTCAAGTCTTTAATATTGTTAAAGATATTTGCAACGATTGGGGAAAAAAACCAAAGGAGGAACAGAAAGAGAAAGAAAAAAGGAAAAGAAAAAGGGGAGATAAGAAGAAAAAAGGAAGTCAAATGTGGAAGAAGAAGTCTATTTTCTTTGATTTGCCTTATTGGCAGGTAAAGTTTAATCAGAAACAAAATTGCTTCTTCTTTTCTATCTATGTAATCAATACTTTATTATTAATTAGTTATAGTCTATTTTTTGTTCTCTTAGGTACTTCCTTTGCGTCACAATCTAGATGTAATGCATGTTGAAAAAAATATTGGTGAAAGTATTCTTGGTACGTTACTTGATATTAAAGGAAAATCAAAAGACGACATTAATTCACGTAAAGATCTAGAAGTACTTGGTATTAGGAAAAAGCTACATCCTATAGATATGGGAAGCAATGCATTACTTCCAGCCGCCCCATGCACCTTAACTGATTCAAAAAAAGAGATCTTTTGCAATAGAATGAGGAATTTGAAAGTACCCGATGGCTATAGCTCAAATATTGGAAAATGCTTTGCAAAAAAAAAACAAAATTTCAAGTCTAAATTCCCATGATTATCATGTTTTAATGCAACAACAATTGTCTGTATCACTGAGAGGACTTCTACCAAAGGGATAAGGAATGCATTACTACGACTATGTTCTTTTTACAACGACATTTGCCAAAGAGTGCTTGATAAAGATAAATTAGAATCCATCGAGAATCAGGTCACATTAACACTATGCGACCTTGAGAGATTTTTTCCTCCTTTTTTTGAAATCATGATTCATTTGACAATACATTTAGCGAAGGAAGCAAGAATTTGCGGACTAGTACAATATCGGTGGATGTATCCATTTGAGAGGTAAAATTTGGCATTAGTACCTTTAGTAGTTAATAATATATATGCTTATGAAAATATTTTACTTATACATCTTGATTATAGATACATGAGAACACTGAAAGGGTATATTAAAAATCAAGCACGGCCTGAAGGATGCATAGTTGAGCGCTATTCTGCTGATGAATGCATGAAGTATTGTGCTGGATATATTAATGGTGCATTAGAAATTGGACAAAGGAAAAATAGAAATGAAGTGGAACAAAGTGATTCCATACTCGAGGGGCGTCCTATTTCCAAAGGAAAACCTATTGTAGTCACTAAGGAGGCGATTGATGCTGCTCATCGGTATGTGTTGTTTAATACCGAGGAAGTGGAGCCTTATATAAAGTAAGCATAAGTTCAATTCAATTAATGTGTGAAATAAATTAGATTTTGACATGAATGTTTACGTATATAGGTTGCACAATGAGGAACTAAAACTTTTACATCCCCGGCTTTCACGAGATGATTTGGAACTTTCAAAGCTGCATTCAGAGACTTTTAGTCATTGGTTTAAAGAAAAGGTTGACATTGTTATATATTTAAGATGGATAAGTTCGACATAGAAGTATATGTTATTGTGATTAGTCTTTATATATAGCATTATGCATTTTCAGGTTCAAGATGATAGAAACACATCTGATGTTAGTGAACTAATAAATTGGCTTTCATATGGACCTAACCATCAAGTAATTTCTTATACCGGCTATATAGTTAATGGTCGCCGTTTTCATACTAAAGACAATGATAAATCTACCCAAAATAGTGGTGTTTCCATTGAGGCAAGTACTGTTCATATGGATGGATCCATTGAGAAAGTAATATATTATGGTGTTTTGCGTGAGATTTTGTTGCTTGACTACCGGCAGTTTCAAATTGCCTTGTTTAAGTGTGATTGGGAAAATATTGATCGTGGAGTTAAGGTCGAAGATGGATTTACGTTAGTCAATTTACATCAATTCCAAAATCAATTCGCAAGCAACTCTTTCATCTTGGCAACGCAAGCCGTATAAGTGTTTTTTTTTTGTAGAGAAAGTAGTTTTTCAAACTGGTATGTTGTGCTAAGAGCACCCCCTAGAGGTTTTCATGAGTTGGAAAGCTATGATGAGGAGGATGAGTCAAGTAGCAAATCGGTAGATGAGTCACCACTTGATGATAGAGATGTCGATGATGGTGATGAAAGTTATATAAGGAAGGATTATGATGGTATTTTGGTATGATATAAGCATCCTTTATTGATATTTGTGTTACATGTTGTTATATTCGTAAAGAGCGTAATTATACACTATTATGCATAGTTATATTAATTAATCATGAATTATTAACCATGAATTATTAATCATGAATTATATGTGTTATGTTTTTTTTCTAGGTTCCTCCCTTAACAGAAGATATTTGAACTTGAAGCATCAAGAGTAAAATGGAGCAATATCAAAGAGAGGTAAAATATTAAAATTTTAATATGCACTACAATTTTTTTAAACCGACATTTCTTCAATTTTTTTAAACTGACACTTCAATTAAAATGGAGCAACATCAAAGAGAGGAAAAATATTAAAATTTTGTCTTCTTCTTCTCGTAAAATATTAAAATTTCTAGTGTTTTGTTCATTTCCATTTCATATTTCAAAAAACATGCACAAAATAAAAAACAACATAAAATTATTTCATTTATTTTCATTTACATTTACAATTTTTGCTTTGATTTTACATTTGCAAACAATTCCATTCCAATATTTATTTTTTTGTTACACTTCTGTGCACCACTGTGCATTGCACATTTCACCATTTTGTAACTGCTGCTACATTACTATGTACTGCAACTTGCCATGTTGCCCAAATCTCTTACGCACAACTTCGACAAGCCTATGCACCACAGCCATGCTACTACAGCAAGTTCACACCACTGCTCTGCACATCATAACAACCACATTTCTGCCTTGAACACTCCCCTTTGGCCTGACCACAAACCAACACCTCTGTTTCAACCTATAACAGTATATACCATTTTCATTTTCTATTAGTAATTTTCCATTTCCATTTGCCAATACACCATCGACAAAACTTCAGTGCACATATAAAACTTCACCCCACTTCCACATTCCTACACAACTTCACACGTCATCCACCACTACCCCACCCCTTCATATCACCATAAACAGTCACAGCATACTACTTCCGACCATCCTACCCCTCTGCCTTACGACTGTGCCACCTCCCTTCCAAACATTGTTGACTTCCTCTTCATAAATCTCCACAGACTCCTCCTCCACCTTTGTTACTGCCCTTCCGCCCACAAATCCACGGTCACAATTGAACATCGAATCCCATCAGCCATCAGTTACTGCTCATCATCCCCTTGCCTGCCACTTATCATGCCCCCGCTTCTGCTCGACCATTCGACCTCACACAACATTCCACCATACTTCTGCTCTTAACAAACTACCACCAGACTCCACTGTGCATGCCATCGCTACCACTACAACACTGCTGTACTTCAAAAATATATTGCAGATTTTTGAATTACTTTGGAAATTACCATGCTCTGATGATTATATTTTAAATTAAGGGTTGAAATAAATATTTTGAACATTCTGATTTAAGTAGTTCTGAAAACAATAATTGTTTCAGATTAACATTTTAGCTCAGTGAATATGACTTACATGATATTACAAATTAAAAAACCTTTGCAACACTGTCTAGAACATACATGTACAAGTTTATGCCAGTTCAATTATCAAAACATAGTACCCTGAAACTTTATTTTCGTTTTTTCTAAAAGTACATAGTGTTCTGCCTTTTTTTATAACAGAAGCATAACCTTCTTTATCAAACTTTGCCTGTATGCTAATTTCAGATATCAAAGGTAGCAGCGAGATACGCAAAGAGGCAATCCTTAGCTGCAGATACAACTTTAAATGCAAAAGATAAGCCTGCTGGTGTGAAAATCAATGAAACAAGACATGTTGATGCAACTCATTCTCTTCAAAGTTTAAACAACAATATTAGAAGATCCCCTTGGAAGCATACTGAAATGCAGCCTTCACCCGATAAAATCAAGTCTCCAACGCTCAATCCTGTCCGTACTGGAATGCAGCCTCCACCCAATAAAAGCCAGCCTTCAAATCTCAATCCTGGCCCTAATTCAACTGGATCTCCAAATATCACTCCCAACGCCATGGATGCCTCGAACAACCTAGATTCTAATGACGATATTCAACAAAAGACGGCAAGGAAAAAAAGAGGGAAGACGATGATGACTTGTATGCGGAATGAAAAGGCTGAAATTGAATTCAACGAGCGAGGTCAACCAATAGGCTCCAACTCCAAGCACTTATCATCCTATCTTGGTACCTTAGCAAGAGAGATGATACCTTTGACGATTTCAGAGTGGAAAAAATTTGACGCAAACTTAAAGAAAGATTTATGGACTTGTATTCAGGTATGAAAAATGTGCTGAGAACTTTTTTATGAACAACTAGCCAGATGGAAATTTTAATACAACATGATAACTTATTTATAAAGTGGTGGGTGGTTTTATGCACAAATTTCTACTTGTACTTATTTATCGTCTATTTTTATGTCATATAATTGATTCAAACCTGTAATGTAAACATTCATAAACAATGCAACAACTATAACTTACAAACCTGCAATGTTTCATACTTACAATTTTCGACTACAGCCATCAGAAGTATCTGTTCTAAAATCAGTCGCGTCACATTATACCAACGTGAGTTTTATTTACTTCTAACAATAATAATCCTTCCAGAAATTTTGAAGTATTTGATTTGCTATGAGGTGTGCATAATATAAAAATGCTACATTACATAAAAGGAACATCAATTTTAGTTATGTAACATTAGTGTAGTGATCAGTTCAAGTGTAAGACACCTTATATGATTGAAAATGTTTCAAGTTTACTGTGTGATTACATACTTATGGTATTGCATTGCTTTAATTATGACTAATGGGAGGAGTTTACTTTTTAATTATAGGTACAAGTTCTATTGTCCACGTCAGCGGTCTATTCAATTGTGCAGCCAGTTCAGAACCTATCTTAAATGCTTCAGCAACTTTATAGAGTTACATTGTTAGGGTTAACGCTTCAACAATGCATACGATTCCTATTGTTCGGTAAAAGTATTTCCCATTTCATCTCAAGATTCCTTGTTCTCACTATAGCTCGCTTCAGCCGTAGATAACCCAATTCACTCTACTGCTGGTGACGGCGGTCCATAGGTAGTCTTAGCTGCATTTGTTTGTTTTAGTTGCATCTCTTTGTTTGAACTGCATCTTTTATTTCCAGCCTTATCTATTTATTTAAGCTACATAGAAATACATGGACAAACTCCATTATTTGATGAAAGATAGCTAAGTTCCAATTTCAATGTAATGCAATCTTCGTTAGCTGCAGGTTGTCTTGGAGACTCAAGTTTACACAACAGTTTTAAGTTCCCTTTTTATTCTTCACCGTCATCATCTCTGTTAACTCCGCTCTGATAATGACTCAGCGACCTAAAAGGGGTACCGACCTAACGACTTAAAAGGTTACCGACCTAACGACTTAAAAGATTAGCGACCTAACGACTTAAAAGGTTGCCGACCTAACAACTTAAAGGGTTACCGACCTAACGACTTAAAGGGTTACCGACGTAGGGATCTAAGAAGAATAAAAACCTAGCAACTCAAGATAGGAAAAACTCAAAACAACCACGCTTAAGTCACGACCAACTTACGACCTATGTTAGGTCGTAAGCGACCTAGGCAAATGAAGACAAATCCAATACAGCGTCACTTAAGCCGCGGCCTGTTAACTCGTCCACGACTTGGGACTTGTGATATGAATGCAGAAGAACATGCTTATCCTAGTTAAGCCGTGAGCCATGCATGAGAGATTGAGCGCGACCTACAACCTATCTTAGGTCGGCTACGATCCACGACCTATTTTAGGTCGGTTACTACTTACGACCTGGCATGGAAATTCCTCTATAAATACAGCGCTGTCTCCAACTTGGGGGTGACCTTTCCGATCATTTTCTTCAAAGCATCGAGACTCTGCCATCTTCAAGCCAAGCCTCACTCCAACATTCGAAACTCACAAGAAGCTTCTTTCAACTTCAAATAGGGATTCAACATATTCAACCATGAATCCAGAGAACTCTCTTGCATCGAAGTTTTTCTAGCTACTTGTCCGTTGAAGTGAATTGTAATTTAAGGAAATTGTAAAGGATTGTAATCATATAAGCAAAAAAAAGGATTGAAGTTGACGTAGGCTTGATTATAAGCCGAACCACTATAAACTCTGTGTCTCTTACTGCTTTTTCGGTGAATTACTGCTTTTTCTGATTCCCGTGTTAACGGGTGGTGCTTTCATTCAATCTCTATATGCATCGGGGTTTAGCGTCTGACTTTTTACGTTAACATTTTTGGTGCTTTCATTGAGAGACCCAACTCAGGATACTGTCATCATAGCTTCACAGAAATTTGTAGAAAGGATCTCTCTAAAAACCAGGAGTTTATCAGAAATAATGGACCCCGGAAGAAAACGCAAGTCTGTTAGATCTGACGATGTTCGCGAGATTGCTGCCACTTCTCCTCCTTTAAGTCAAACAACTCCAACTGTCGGAGTTACACGGGCATAGCTAGATGCCGTAGTATCTGGGCTACATCGACAAATGGAAGCTCGGAATAACCTAATGATGGAAAGGTTGAATGCTTTATTTGAGGCAAACCGCCAGCCGGCAACTAAGGAGGGAAACCTTGCCGATGAAGTGCAAAATGTGGAAGGAAGAAATATCCCTCAAAGGCCAGCTCACCCAGTGGAAAGACACCTCCCCAAGCCGGAGGATCGGGGCCGCAACCAACCCTCCGTGAACGGTTGTCAAGACAAAATTCGGAGAGAATGGGTGATGTTTGTCCCGCGGAGCCTCAAAATGATGAAGAGTATTTCTCAGGCATGGTTCGTCAGATTATGAAGGAAAGTATGCAAAGAAATGAAGATGAGAAAGAATGGGGTTTCGCTCCGAGCAAAACTCCATTCACTGAAAAGATCTTGAAAGCAGAATTCCCAAGGAAGTTTGTCCCTCCAACTATTCCAGCTTACAAGGGAACGAGCGGTCCTAATGAGTTTCTGTATAAGTATGATTGGCACATGACGGGTGCCAGAGCCTCTGATGAGATCAAATGCCGGTATTTTCCAGTATACCTGGAAGGAGTTGCTTTACTTTGATTCACAAAGCTGCCGGTCCGATCGATAGACCAATTTTATGATTTTACTCGGAAATTCAAGGAACAGTTTCGATTGAATGCATCAAAGGCAAAGGATATAATGCCGTTATCCAGCTTGGAGCAGAATCCTGGAGAATCCATTAGAGCTTTCTTGAATCGCTTCAATATAGCTCTGGCTGAAGTGGACAACGCAGAGTCGAGAATGATTTTGACGTACCTGATGAAGGCTATTGATAAGACAAGTGAGTTCTTGAGGTGGTTGAAAATGAAAGAACCAAATTCACTTGACAAGTTTTATAAGAAAGACGATGAATCATGCGCCTGGAAAGCCTCCAAGCACCGGCTAAGGTGGCATCGACAGGGGCTGAAAATAGTAATGTTGTTCCAAATAAGAAAGAATCTGGCAATCAGAAGAGGGGGAATGATGGTCAGAAGAGGCAAGGAGATGCAAAGAAAGGTCGTCCCTTCAACTTCAACCCTCTGACTGATACCCCGGAGAACATCTACTTTGCGAACAAAGACACGGTCGAATTCCTCGCACCAGCTAAGCAAAGAGTTAATAGGAAAGCTGAGAAGAATGGAAGGTTTTGCCGGTTCCATAACCAACCCGGGCATGATACTAACGAGTGCCGTCACTTGAAGGAGGTAATTGAGGAACTGTTGAAGGAAAACAAGCTCCAGCAATATGTAAAAAGGAACAAGAATGGCCCAACTTTGTCAACTCTAGGACAATAGGTTCCTGTTCATCGTCCTAGCTCAAGTGAAAAGGCGACAACTCATGAATCAGAGAGGCCTGTTATAAATATGGTTACAGGGGGCTCTCACCCAGCTGGCAGGAGTTGGGGTGAGATGGAAGGATATGCCCGTGCTTTGAAGTATGCACCGGCAGATGAAAGTGTTTTTGTGTTAGAAAAGGCTGCACCCCTAAAGCAGTAGAAAACTTTTAGTGATGACATTATATTCAGTGCTAGGGATTCGATGGGTGTTGAAGCTCCTACCATTGATCCTTTGGTCATCTCCGCTGGCATTGGGCCAGCTACTATGAAAAGAGTTCTGGTTGACTATGGAGCTTCGTGCAACATTCTCTTCAAGAAGACTTTTGATCAGATGAAGATTCCAATGGCTGACGTTCAAGCTTCATCACTAAAGATTGCTGGTTTTACTGGGGAGCTGAAACAGCCAATTGGGACTATTGATTTGTTCGTAGAGCTTGGAGAGGGGCAGAGAAAAGTCGTTCGAAAACAGACCTTTGTTATTGTTGAAGAATTTTCTGCATACAATGCCTTCGTAGGCCGACCAACTCTGGCAGCATTTAAAGCTATTCTTGCCCCATGGTGTCTGACTATAAAATCCCCTACAGATGATGGAGTCGGTGTGGTGAAAGGGGATCAGAATGCTGGACGAGAATGTTATCTTACAGAGTTGCGTGAAACGAGGAAGAGAGAAATGGGAAAAGATGCGGCGGCCCCGGTCCGCATCAAAGAATCAACCTTGTAGAAATTACAGGGTGGACCCTGCATAGGCAAACATAGCGGTGCACGAAGAGAAATGGATCCCAGAAAAGCCAGTGCAGGGGAGAATAGAGTGGCACCAGTTGAAGTGACAGTGCCGGTACCTTTGACCCGAAAGACCCGAACAAAGTGTTGAATGTGGGTTCGAAGCTTAATGCAACGGTTTAAAATGTTTTGATATCATTTTTAAGAGCAAATTTGGATGTATTCGCTTGGACTCATGCCGATATGTGTGGAATATCTCCAGAATTGCAGTACATACCTTGAATATTGATCCAAAGTTTACACCGGTAAAGCAGAAAAGAAGAACTCAAGGTCCTGAAAGGTCAGCAGCATTGAAAGAAGAGGTTGATCGGCTCATGGAGAATGGTTTTATCAGGGAATCCACTTATCCTAATTGGGTTTCAAATCCTGTACTTCTTAAAAAAGCTAATGGAAAATGGAGAGTGTGCATTGATTTTTCATATCTAAACAAAGCCTGCCCCAAAGACCGCTTCTCGTTACGCAGGATTGACCAATTGGTTGAAGGAACGGCAGGACATGAATTGCTATCTTTTATGGATGCCTACTCCTGATATAACCAGATCATGATGCATGAGCCGGACCAGGAGGACACAAGATTTATCACCGATGTTGGTCTCTACTGCTACAGAGTCATGCCTTTCGGACTTAAGAATGCGGGGGCAACTTACCAAAGTCTTGTTAATGCCATGTTTAAACCACAGATTGGCAAGACTATGGAAGTTTATGTCGATGATATGCTGGTAAAGTCAATGAAAGCAGTGGACCACATGGATCACTTGGCAGAGATGTTCTCAATCCTCTGAAAGTACGGTATGAAGCTGAATCCTTTGAAGTGTTCATTTGGGGTAGAATCTAGAAAGTTTCTAGGTTTCATTGTAAGTGCAAGGGGCATTGAAGCTAATCCTGTTCTGATAACTGCCTTAAGAGAAGTCAAAGCTCCTAGAACGAAGAAGGAATTGCAAAGTCTCAATGGAAAAGTTGCTGCCTTGAGTCGGTTCATTTCCAAAGCTACTGATAAATGCATTCCATTCTTTGATGCTCTAAAGAAAGGAAGAAAAAACTTTGACTGGACTCCTGAGTGCCAGAAATCTTTCGATGAGCTGATTCGTTATATGGAAACGCCTCCTATACTTTCTAAGCCTGACAGCGGTGAAGATCTTTTTGTATATTTGGCAATCTCGTCTCATGCCCTCAGTGTAGCTTTGGTACGGGAGGATGCGAAAATTCAGCGCCCGGGCTATTACATCAGCAAGAGACTCACTGGGGCAGAATTGAACTATTCAAAGTTGGAAAAGCTCGATTATTGTCTACTGATTGCATCAAGAAAATTGAGGCCATATTTCCAAGCTCATCCCATCAAGGTCCTCACCGATCAGCCCTTAAAGCAAGTCCTGTTTCTTCCTTAGACCTCGGGACGTCTTTTGAAGTGGAATATTGAGCTCAGTCAATATGACATCACGTATCATCCCCGGAAAGCAATCAATGGACAAGCTTTGGCAGACTTCATCGCAGAATGTACAGACAAAGGTGATAGCGAGGAGGTGGTAACCGACAATTCCCTAATTCTATGGAAATTGTATATCGATGGCGCAAGAAACGATTATTGTTCCGGGGCTGGGGTTGTGCTTGAAACCCCTGAAGGATGGTCACTGTGTTATGAATTAAGATTAGAATTTCCTTCGACTAATAATGAGGCAGAATATGAAGCTCTCATTGCTGGCCTGAAGATTGCTAAAGAACTGAACATCAAGGCATTGCAAATCTTCAGTGATTCACATCTTATTGTGTGTTAAGTAAGGAAAGAGTTTCAAACCAAAGGAGGAAATCTGCCCGCTTACTTGTCAAGAGCCTGGGAGCTTCTCGAGGACCTGGACCATTATACGATAAACCATATACCTCGGGAAGAAAACATGAAGGCAGATTCCCTCGCAAAGTATGCAAGCACTGGTGAAGCTCAATTATTGGGATTAGTTCCTGTGGAAGCCCTGTCAACTCCAAGCAATGATGAAATGGATATTGACTGGATCATGACTGTATCACAGGAGCGAGAATCATGGATGACTCCGATATTGGAATACCTGTGCGACGGATCTCTACCAGAAAACCCAAGAGAATGGCAGAAGTTGTTAAGAAAAGCATCCAGATTTGTAATTCAAGATGGCCGATTGTATAGGCGGGGATTCTCAATGCCATTACTCCGATGTGTGACCAAGGAAGAAGCTGAAACAATTCTAACTGAGGTACATGGAGGAGAATGTGGAGACCATTCAGGAGGTCAAACTTTAGCAAAGAAAATTCTCCGCTATGGATATTTTTGGCCGGATATTAATCGTGATGCCACGAGTTACGCCCGAAAATGTGACCTATGCCAGAGATTTTCAAAAATCCCAAGAGCCCCTTCCATATAGATAACACAAATGGTCAGTCCGTGGCCATTTGCTATTTAGGGAATGGATCTCATCGGGCCTCTGGCAACTGCAAAATCTAGAATCAGATATGCAATTGTTGCTGTAGATTATTTTACTAAATGGGCTGAATCTAAACACTTAGCTACTATTACCTCTAAGAAAATGATAAACTTTGTAACTAAGAATATCATTTGCAGGTATGGAGTGCCTCAAAAGATAATCACAGACAACGGAACCCAATTTGAAAGTAAAGAGTTCCAAGATTTTTGCAAAAAATTCAAGATCCAGAAAAGTTTCTCAGCAGTGGCTCATCCACAGGCAAACGGGCAAGTGGAAGCAGTAAACAAAATTATCAAATCAACCATCAAAAAACAGTTGGAAAAAGAAAAAGGTGGTTGGGTCGATAAACTTCCGCCAGCACTATGGGCATATAGAACTACACATAAAACTACGACGGGGCACAATCCATTTTCATTGGCATATGGATCAGAGGCAATGATTCCTGTAGAAATAGAGGTCCCTTCACATAGTAGAATCCATTTCAATCAAGCCGAAAATGAAAAGCTACAACTTGAAGCCCTTGACTTCCTTGATGAAAAAAGGGAAGAAGCTGAGCTCAGAATTGCGGCTCGTCAGCAAAGAATAGCCAGACACTTCAATTCAAAAGTTCACCGACGCAGCTTTGAAGTTGGGGATCTAATCTTAAAAAGAATTATGACACCTACAGGCGTGCTTGGACCAAACTGGGATGGGCGGTATGTTATAGGCCAAAAACTTCTTGATGGCACATTCAAACTTGTAACTGTCGAAGGAGACCCTATTCCAAGAGCTTGGAACAGCAATCATTTGCGCCCATATTTTACTTAAAGACTTTAATGAAATATTGTAAAAGAATGATGAATGTATGATTCTTGTACTGAAAGCCGTCGTAAAGCCAGTGCAAGTGAATAATAAGAACTATAAAGTGGATGTAGACCCAGTTCTTGGCCGAACCACTATAAATCCTGTGTTCTTTACTATTATAGACTGCTTTTCTTTATTTCGATATATAAAATACGTCAAATGTATTACTAAAATGTCGATTTAATAATGCAGGCCATAAAAACAAAGCTTACCCATCACAAGACCAAGCAATCTTGGGCATCACCCAACAAGCAAACGCTAAGCCGTTCAAAATTTCCATACTCAAATCCTACGAAAGAAGTGCTTCGAACAAAAGTTAACGATTCGGTTGGGAGTGGACCATTGCTAACTAACTGTGAATGTTTGTACAAACGAGCATCCAGTTAAGTAGCCTGTGTCTGCCACCACCAACTCGCTTAACTATAAAGTATATTTCTTTGGATAAGGGAAATTGTTGGCAACTAAAAGGGAAGTGTATTTGGAAAAGATAACGAGGATCGGCGATATGAATATATAGCAAAGAGACATGGGCGAGCAAGCATCATACAGCAAAAGACCTCTTCGGAGGCACAAGCCCTCTTCGGAGGCACAACTCTTCGGAGGATAAAGACCTCAAATGGGGCATGCCAGAAGACTTTCTCAACAAAAAAGATTGGTATGGAATGACCGGGAGCACCTTCCCGACTGTAAAGGCAAGGCGCTTGTTTACTAGTTGAGACAGTTTGCGCAGACAAGCGTCCAAGTAACTTGCGTCCGCCCCATGAATCCATACGATGATCGGAGGCACCTTCCCAAGTGGAAGGCAAGGCGCTTGTTCACTAGTTGAGACAATCTACGCAAATAAACGTCCAAGTAACTTGCGTCCGCCCCGTCAATCCGCCAACCATGAGGAAGAAACTTCCAGGTAGACTCGGAGGCACGCATTCCACCGAGATTTGAAATAAAACTTCACAAGTGTTGGATTGTGAAAAGCCCTCTTCGGAGGCCCATTTCACCATAGTTGAAATGCTAAAAGATCTCGAGCGGGCCTCGCCAGAAAAAGAGAGTTCTTTCTCGACATAAAGTTGCGGATTGATCGGTGGCACAGAACACTAGTGTCCGCCGCCGTGAATCCATCCAACTAAGAGAAAGAAGCTCCAAACTTCCAGGCAAAAGCCCTACTCAGAGGCACACATTTCACCGTGATCTGAAATAAAACTACACACGAGTCGAAATGTGAAAAGCCCTCTTCGGAGGCCCGCTTCCCAGCGAACAGGGAAAAGATAAAAGCCTCTCCCAAGAGGCAGAAACAAAAAGACCTCTTCCCGGAGGCACAATCAAACAAAAAGACCTCTTCCCAGAGGCGCAACCAAACAAAAAGACCTCTTCCCAGAGGCACAATCAAAAACTCTCTTCAGAGGCTCAAGCAGGTTGAAGCCCCTTTTCCGGAAGGCCCACTGCACTATGAAGTGAAATTCACTTGCCAAAGCAAAAGTGACTTTTTTCAAAAAGTGAAGTGTAAAAAATTTGCAACAAAAAAAAGGAGAAGACTCCTCCAATATGAAGTGCATTCTACTAAGCTAGAAAAATATTTTCTTGGAACAGAAATATTATCCTACAAAGTACAAATGCAAACTTCCTTCAAATGGATGAGTTGTTCTCTAAAGGAAGAGTACAAGTCTTCTTGAAACAGAAGAGTTGTTCTCCGAAACTTTGCCAATGTGAAAAAGATTGCAATAAACCTATGGTATGGGGGCAATACAGTATAGTCATCACAAAAATGAAGACAATGCTCAATAAACATACCATAGGTTTACTGCAGCCTCACATAAAAGGATAAAGAAACTTGCATAAAAACAGAAAGTAAAAGCGTTCTCAAATACAGACTGAAATTTATATAAGTAAACGAACCATTTTATTCCATACAATGAGAATTTTATACATATGCAGGTTTCAAAGTAAAAGAAAGCGGTGACTGGTACCCACACAATCTCCAGTCAACACAAGCTTATCTACATCCAAAAAAGCAAAAAGTAAAGCAAAGAAGGGAAAGCGGGACTCATCACTTCTTTCTCCCACCACCTTTAGAGCCTTCACCTGGCTTAATGGGCAATTTTTCAGACCGGCTTGGGAGAGTTGGAGGAGAAGGAGAGAGAGCTAGTGTTGGATCAACTTCCGTTTCCTTTTCGGTAACAGAAATGTTTCTCCCTTTCTTCTTTGAAGTTGTACGCTTCCTCCTCCTCTTTGGAGATGACTCACTCCCCGGAGTGACAAGAGCAGACAATATTATGTTATCAGAAAGGGTTCGCTCTGGAGATACTTCGCCTCCTTCAAGTCCTTCAGCCTTCTGCTCCTGCGAAGCGGTTGGATCGTCCAAATCTTGAAGGGCTCCTATTAATTCTTCCTACGATCCCGGCTGGGAAGTAGGAGTGATTTGAAAGGATGGAGGAGGAATAGCTGGAGGAGGAGAAGTTTCTATGACACTAGGCATTTTCTCTACAGAATAAAAGCAAAAAATATTAGTATCTCCCGCGAAGAGAGGAGATAACGGCTCATCGAGTCGTAAGTAATAAGCAAGAAATTCATCAAGCTCGGCCGAAGCAAATGAGTAATCCGCTTGACCCGGTTCGACGTTAATATTACCTAGAGAAGTGGGCTTCCTAATTTCAACTTCATAAGCTTGTGCTTCAGTGCTTTCTTCGCCTTCATCTCCACCCTGTGCGCTTGTAATCTCAGTTATGACTTTAGCAGGGGACGGAGAATGGGAACCGGAGCCTGTGATATCAACGTCGACCGAAATTGGAGGAGGGAAAGGGGCAATTAATGGTGCTTCTTTCTCTAGATGCTCCTCTATCATCGTCCCAGCACGCTCTCTAGCGAGCTGCTCTTTTCCTCTGGCAAGGGCTACACGAGCTCCGTCATCCAGATAATGTGCCTCGAGTTCTTCTTCGACATTCCCAGCATCTTTAATCATATCAAGAGCAGCTTCCCATACTTCAGCCAAAGTGATTTCCTATTTGGGGCCCAAAAATGCGAGACTGTCACGCCCTAGGACACTTTGCAAGTAGAAGTCAAATAATGTCGAACCGACATCGGCTTTAGTGGCTTGATGAGCTTCTTCAGCTGCAATTTTACAGGCAACAGCCTCATCACGCTCTTTCTCAACTATATCAAGTCGAGTTTTTAATGTCTCAATTTCGAGGTTCTGGGAGATGGTCTGTTGTCACAACTGTGCAACTTCAACGCGATAATCTTCTACAACCTTTTCCTGCCACTTGAGTTTATCTTCGGCCTCTCGTTGGCTAGCATGAGCATCTCGCATTTGTTGCTGAGGCACACTTTCCCTTTAAGAGTAGGAAGTGGAGGAAGTAGCAAGCTCCTCTTTAAGTTTTCCAACTTCCGCTTCAAGCTTTTCATTATAAGCGGCGATGCTCCTCATCTCTGCATCATTTTGATCGAGAGTCTTTTGCCATTCGGATTTATCGTTCTCCATGGTCAACATAGCCTCAAGGTTCACGCGATTCACTCTCTAGAGTTCGTCAACAAGTTTCTGCCAACTCGACGTTCTCTCAATATCAAGTTTGACAGCATCAAGATTTCGCAACATGGCTGGTTTGTCGATTGGAACCAGATCAAGATCAAAGCAAACTCCCTTCAAGCACCAGTTTGGAAATTGGCTTTGAAGAGCAGCTGGGCCTGGTCCAACCTGATATGAGGGCCTGCCAATGATCGTCTGAATGTCGGTACGAGCGAGAGCGGGAGATTGAGAAGGCACCGAAGCAATGGGTTATTTAAGAATGTCAGTTGATGACTTTTCACCATGCTTGGTCTGTTTGCTCGAATCTTCGGCAGCGTGGCTCTTTCCTTTGTCATCATGGGATTTTCGTTTGAGGGAATCACCTTCTCTGTGGGAAGAGTCGTGACATTCATCCCCTCTCCCGTACCGTTCTTCGTATGTTCTTCTCTCCTGACCTTTTCGAGCAGCCCTCTCTTCATCAGTTTCCCTATGAGGGGGAAGATAGCGCCTGTAATCATATTGACCGCACCTTCCATACTGCTTAAAGTCATCATAATACAAGCCACTTCGCCCCATTGGAGAACCTGAAATTGAAAAAAAAGCATAACTTGAGAATCTTCAAATTTCAAGGAGTTAAGTGCATATAAGTGCTGAAAAACCCTAAGTGTGTGCAATGTGCAGACTACGCACGTTGAACTACGAACCAGTCCTCGGTTGTGAAGGAATGACGGGTGTAGTAGCTAACATCAACTCTTGAGTCGACGGGATCTATTGCAAAATAGAAGTTGCTTCAACCACTGGAGAGGAAACCCTAGTGGCAACACGATCATCTTTAACGAGTTCCTGTGAGGTGATAAACAGGTCGCTCAACCCTTCAAAAGTGTCGTCCCCGCTCTGCTTGGCAGGCCTTGTTTTCCTGGCTCCTCCGTCATCGGACTTCCTTGAATGTTGGGGAGATTCTCGAGGCTCTTCTTCTTCAATGACCGGGGCAAGTGTAAATTTGCCAGATGAACCCACGACATCAGTAGAAGTAGAGCACTTCACCAGAGAAGCCTCAGGGGAAGGATCTTTCAGTGTAGCCTCCTCGACAGAAACTGGGGCATTCGGTGCCTCGGCCGGAGAATCAGGAACTTTGTAAGGCTAAGTAGATCAGGAAGGGTGTAAGAGTTCGAACTGATGAAGGAACTCGTCTCTTAGCAAAAACTTCATACTTCTCTCCTCATCCGCCACAGCGTTAAGCCTCTCAAAAGTCTGCTTGTGGCTTGGATCTCTACAAAGAGGAGGAAGGACTGCAAAAGTAGAAAGAGAGGTTAACATTTAACAATTTGGATCACGCAAAGCTCAGAAGAGGAAAGAATGTGGATAAGTAAGCTAACCCCCTACTCTCCAGATAGCGTAAAATCCCTGGAGGCAACGGACAAAGATGAACTAGTTTAGGAAACCATGAGCGCTATCAGAGAGATCGGTGATAAGCTTGCGTTTCCTGGAACTCCTCACATATATAATGGAAGGATGGTCTTTGTTTCTCGCAAATGTGCATAAATAACAGATTTCTTCAAAACTTGGGAGGCGATCAAGCGTCCTTCTGAAGAGAACACATAATCCCTTCAAAATGGCATAGCCGTTGGGGTGCAATTGAAAAGGAGAAATAGCCAATCGATGAAGGATTTTTGGAAAAAACTGTTGAAAGGAGGAATGGCTTCACAAAGGCACATTTGGCGGTTAACGGCAACAAACCCAAAGGGAGGACTGTCAGAAAAATCATTTAGCCCAGGGAGAATAGCATCTGCTTCTACAATCCCAAATTGGGCGCGTAACTGGTTAAACACCCGGTAACTCAGGGTAGTTGGAGTTCTTCCTGGTGGGTTGACCAGTGGACCTGCCATCGGGAGGGCCTGTCCAGTTGATACTGCTCCTTCTTCTTGATGAGAAGCCATTCTACATAAACAGCCGGATATTCAAATATGATGGTGCACGTTTCCTAAATGTGTGAAGTGTTGTGCAAAACTAGTAGAGTGACAAGCAAACATGACCAAAATTAAATTAATAAACACGAAAAATTTCAGGACTTGTCCGAATACAAGTGCAGTATTGATGCAAAAAATCAGCTCTAGCTGACTAATATCACTTTACTACTTCACTTGAATTCGTTGATTCGCAGCATTTCCTATGATTTCTTTAAGTTGATTATATTTTATCGACTAATCTATCATTTGATGTGGGCAATTAGTGGCAGTATATTCGCCCTAGTTTTCTGCAAATGTTATATTTAACAGGATATTAGCATCGAATTTGGTATAATCTGGAAAGAAAGCATAGCAAAGTCATGCAAGTTGTCTCGGCAGTTCAAAGTTCAAATCAAAAGTGCAATAATGTTCAAACAATTCAAAGTTCAAACAATTCAGAGTTTAGGCAATTCAGTCCGACAGTTCAAGTTAAGCACTCAAGTTGAGATTATGCTTTTAAGTGTGAATTCGAGTTGAGCATCCAAGTACTAAATCATCCACGACCTAAAATGTTTCTTCTGAGTTAAGTTAAGTCGTTGGTTCTTTAAATCATTCGTCCTTTAAATCGTGAGGCATAGTAAGGAGAAAAGGCTTCAGTTCAAAGTGACGTGAATTTCTCTAAGTCCTAGCTCGGCTGCGACTCAAGGCTTATGTTGCATCTAGTTAAGTCGGTTAAAAGTTAAGTCACGAAGGTTTATAGGTCGCCCAAAATTGCTGGGTCGTGTCCAAGCTAATGTCTCACTTCACTCAACCAGCAAACCTCCAATCTAATCGGTAACTCGTCATCCTTTTAAACCGTAGCCTCTTCATCAACAGAAGCCCTCATTTTCTCATGCTATCGAATCATCCAAAAAACTAATTCGAAATCACCACAAATTCAATGCCCTGCCATTCTAACGCAAATCAAAAATCAGTTAGCCTGAAGCATTGCAACCCATCTCCATCGTCTCATCAACCGTTCAAAGCCAAATCGAGCTAACTCAAGTTCATCAACTATCCATGTAACGAGGTTCATGATGAAACATTGCGTAAGGAGGTGGGTTAAGATTGAAAAAATGGAATTCATGAATCAATGATGATAAAGGATCGAGAAAGAAGCAGGTTCACTTACGCGATGTAATATCAAGGATAATCGGGGATTGATCGGATTGAGATCGCCTTTGGGAGCTCGGGAAAATGTTAATGGCAGAATCAAATGAGGAATTAGGTAATGAGAAGAAAGAAGGGGATGGATGACTTATACATTACAGTGGAGAAACCTGAAGCGACACATACGACCTAACCTTTAAGTCGAACACGACCTAGAGGGGGACGGGTTAAAGGATATCGAAGCACATGACCTAACCATTAGGCGTGTACTTCGAGGGGCAAATGTTAACTCCGCTTTGATAATGACTTAGCGACCTAAAAGGGGTACCGACCTAACGACTTAAAAGGTTACGACCTAATGACTTAAAAGGTTACCGACCTAACGACTTAAAAGGTTAGCGACCTAATGACCTAAAAGGTTACCGACCTAACAACTTAAAGGGTTACCGACCTAACGACTTAAAGGTTACCGACCTAACAGCTTAAAGGGTTACCGACCTAGGGATCTAAGAAGAATAACAACCTAGCAACTCAAGACAGGAAAAAATCAAAGCAACCACACTTAAGTCGCGACCGACTTACGACCTATGTTAGGTCGTAAGCGACCTAGGCAAACAGAGTCAAATCCAATACAACGTCACTTAAGTCGCGACCTGTTAACTCCTCCGCGACTTGGGACTTGTGATATGAATCCAGAAGAACATGCTTATCCCAGTTAAGTCGTGAGCCATGCATGAGAGATTATCCACGACCTATTTTAGGTCGGTTACTACTTACGACTTGGCATGGAAATTCCTCTATAAATACAGCTCTATCTCCAACTTGGGGGTACCTTTCCGATCATTTTCTTCAAAGCATCGAGACTCTGCCATCTTCAAGCCGAGCCTCACTCCAATATTCGAAACTCACAAGAAGCTTCAGTCAACTTCAAACAGGGATTCAACATATTCAAATGATCACCACATTCGACTTTGTTGTTTTAAATGACGTTAGCTAAAAATAACAGTGATTAGATGCATAGCTAGCAATGATGTTGTAGATGGATATGAATACAATAATAATGAGTTTTCTTCCATCATTATTATTATGTCTAAGAAGTAACTTATTCTGAATTGATGTTGGCTAAAAATTATTATGCATGGAAATTATTATGTCTAATAGGTTTCAATATCCAATACCAAAAACCTTATGAAAAAAGTGCTCACGATGTGGTACAATATGCACACTAAAAACAATGCTACACGTGGATGTCATGATATATATATATATATATATATATATATATATATATATATATATATTTGTGTATTTTTAGGACCTTGTTGCATTCATTCTATGGCTTTTCCACATAAAGAAGTGTAAATGTTAATTAGGTTTCATTTTCCATATTAGCAGTCTTTATTTGATGATATTTATGATTATGATTTTGAGGTGATGGAGTATTGAATAAAACTTGAATATTAAGTCTGACTTGAGTTTAATGCATGGTTTACATCTGGGTTTATTTGGATACTGTAAATATTCAAGTTTACATTTGTTCGTTTAACTACATTTAGGTGATTAATTATGTAAAGCAAATCTATACTTGGTTCCATGCTTTCTGAACTTACCAGAAAATGGACTAGATAATATTATTTAGTTAGTCTTAGTTTTACAAATAGCTAGGACACCGGCTTTTATTTCCCAGGTTCAAGGATCAAATTTCCCTTAATGGTGTTAAACATAATATAGTCATTTTTATGAGATATTTGGCTATCACGACCAATATTTAACATTCATTTTCATAAATGTCAGCTTTCATAGCAATCAACTTAGTTGTAGGACTCCTCTTTTATATAGACAACTTTGTTCATACTGGAGGATTAATAGCAGATTTGTTCTTTGATTTATTATATTGATTTGATCTTGATTTGGATATGTTAACTAAAATAATTTTGTCTTGGATGCATTACCGGTTCAGCAAAAGAGCCTAAGTACTGTCTATTTTTTTTAAAAGGGCAACTTATCATGTTGTTATTCATATATTGTGCTTGAGGTATAATATTTTGTGCCTATTGTTGTTCATATTCAGTTTTGTAGCTGGTTTCATGATGTTTTGTTTTTGGACACAACTGTTTTTTATGAATGTTTTTGTGTGTTAGATCTATTGAAAACATGTATATATGTTAGATCTATAGAAAATATAAGTTGTGGCATTAGCATGCCAGTAGAATGGTTTTTCTTAGATGTTTGTATAATTATGTGACATTCAACTTATGAAGAGAACATTTAGCAAACTTTACAATCACCACGATCATACTGAACAAAAATAAAGTATCGTGCACATGAAAAAAAAAATCATTGAGCTAAAATAGCCACATATTGGCTTTGCATTGCATTGTTCAGTAAATAAAACACTGCAAAGGGTAACGTGTTACTGATCGAAAGACATTGAAAGCAGGGATGAAAAAAACTATAATATAATGCTTTATATAAATGTTTTCATATTGTACTAATGCTGTTTGAATACATTTTTGATTCGGTTTTCTATTGTTTTTTAAGTTACACGATTGTTATTTTTATAGTAGTTCAAAATACTATTATGATGCAGTTTTAGATGATTGCTATGCTTTAATGCACTGCAATTCATGATTGAGTTCAAAATACTATTTATTCCGGTGAGGCAAATGAGTAACCACATTACTCATCCACGAAGCTGTTCACAACACCCGAGTGAGTAGGTGCAGGTCTATATGGATGTGCATCTATACTCGTAATAATAAGAGCAAATTTGAATCTTCCAAGTATTTTTGTTGTTGTTTATAATAATAAGAGAAAATTTTTATTTTTATAATAACGTATACCTTAATTCCTAACTAGAGTTTTCCATACCCCTTTTTGCAAGCTGTCATCGCAAGTTTTGTCTGTCCAAACTCTTGTGTTGTTGAATATTTATAAATCAATTTAGTTTTAGATTTTAAAATGATAGTTCAGTTTAGGTAAAGAAACAAACAACATGCTGATATGATAGAGAAAATGACTTTGTGCAGTTATATTTAATGATAAAATTATACAAACAACTAATTTGGTTTACTTTTTTGAACTGCAATCATAATTATGGATATAAGTACAGAGCTGTGTGTTGGTTGCCATTCTTTCATGTTGTCCATAGGTAATACTGTTTCATTGTTTGCATTGATTTCCTTCAATGTAATGTCATTGCTATCTCTTTGAAAACCTGATAAATCTTCACCTGTATTGTAGGAAATTCCCTTGTCATCTTGTATTTACTATGTGGCCACATCAGGCCTTCCCTCGTTTCCACTACGTGAATCCACTTTAAGCTGCAGTTCTAGGCTGGGATTTTGCAAATATTCTTTGCATTTATTTTTCGAAGTAGCTTTTTAGTTATTGTGTTAGGCCAAATTTGTTTTTGCATACTAGGGAAACATGAGTGCAAACTAATTGTTTCTTGTGTAACAACATTAGACTGTAAATTAACCTTTGTGTGGACTGTATCCTACTTTGCTTTGTTTGACGTAACTGAGTGTTGAATATGTGATATGTTGCCTTTGAATTCAGATTCATAGACTTACATTGAGTTGTTCTCATTCTCATTTATGATTGATTATTTCAGAATACATTTTTTAGTGAAACTGCACTTTGCTTCTATGCGTCCATAACGATTGCAGCCACTGCATTTGCTAGGATGCCATTCGTACGTAGCTTCTTGCCAAATCATACTGTAGTTCTCATCTAATATTCACTAAAGTCAATTTTTTTTCTTGCAGTCACACCGCGATAGCAACAATACGCAGCAGGTTCAAGATCAGCAAGAACGAGTTATTGTGCATGGTTTAATGAAAAAGAAAGTGCAGGCTATTGAGCTGGGAGAAGAACGTAGTTGCAGAGGGGACAATAGCAAGCACTGATCCTGATGCGTCGGTACATTTTGTAAAGCTTGGAGCAGAAGCTTGGAAAGTATGGGTGGATGTAGCGGTGGAACCAGAAGCTTTTTTAGTTAGGCCAAATTCAGAGATGTCCACTTTAAAGAGGCCGTTGGATCAACTGTCGCGTGGCACAAAGACTTTATATCCTTAGTCTAGTATGATTGTACTTAGAACTTGATATTTATAGCCGACTGTTATGTATTAATGCTTTATGAATTTGGGAGGTAAACTTATCTGACTTTTTGGAGTGTTGGAATTTTATGACTATCTTTAAATCCTTTCACATGTGATTTTGGTTGTTTGTGCGTAATATTTATTACTGTTAAATTATTCATTATTTGTATGGATGTGCTACATATACGTTGCTGTAATTTTTTTTTAATTTGCATTTTTTCTGCAACGGTCAAAGCGCGTTGTATTATATTCTATTACAACGGTCAATAACCGTTGTAAAAATCATTATGATAGTATTTTGCAACGGGCAAAGAAGCTTGTATTATAGTCTATTACAATGGTCGACAACTGTTGTATTAAAGTCTATGACAACGGTCGAAAACCATTGTCAAGATGTTTTTAACAACGGTCAGTGAATGTTGTGAAAGATGCTATCCATCTTGTATGATAGTATTTTGCAACGGGCAAAGAAGCTGGTATTAAAGTCTATTACAACGATCAACGACCGTTGTAAAAAATATTACTACGACGGTCCTTACAGCAATAATTGCCCGTTATAAAATAAGGGTGACCTATTATAACATCGCCTATTACAACGGTCGCCTGCCCGTTGTGGAAATGCTATTACAATGGGATTTGCCCTTTGTAAAAAGCATGTTTTGTTGTAGTGAATACTTGGTACTAATGTGCTTTAATATGAAGTATTTCTCCTAATATTCATTACTTCACCTATTAACAGTTAATATCAAATTTATTCTACTATTTTTTTAAGTTTCCTTTGAGTGGTAAGTAGTTACTTAAATAGGTAAAAATAGTGGATCGAATATCTATTAATCGACTGGAGCTTAACAAATTAATATTGGTGTTTTATGATCAATAATCCATTGCATAAATGATCAAGCTTCTTATCTTACAAACGAATATGGATGTGATCATTTTAATCCAGAAACAATCCATTGACAAATTTAATTATATTTCTCTATATTATCTAGTTTATAGAACAGTACAAATGAAATATTTATCTTTATATCATATGATTATCAAAGTTATTAGCTTTTCCAAACTCTAGCAAAGCAATATAAAATGCAAGACTCGATTATTTGGAAAGATATCAAAAAACTATCAAAGAAGCTGAAGTCCACTTGGTTAGGATACTCAACACTCACTTGAGAGACCTCAGATCAATTTCCAATAATGAAATTTTTGATTTAAATTTTTATTTCACTTAACTAAACCAAGAAACCACATAAAGCGATATTCGGCTTATCTTCTCACGGGTAAAGCAATATCTATAATAATTAACATTTAATTATGAAAGACTGATGACTTAAGTGAACCTGATACGGACATAGTTATGGATACGTGCTCATAAGATCATACATCACCAAATGCAACAAATACCAGACCCAAACGCATTACTAGGCTATTTAGAAGGTTCTTGGAATGAGTACAGCAGAATAGTTATGTAGAACATTGCTACTCTGATACTTTTCTTTATTTCTTTTGTTGGCTTTATTTCAACATTTTATTTCAATAGTTACGTAATCATGGCTATATATAGCCGGAGGTAATGAAAGAAGAAGAAGAAAAAGCACACACATTTAACAAACACGGTTTTCTTTTCCAACTAAAAGCTTGTGTTTCAAATGACAGTTTAATAGAACTAGCATTAGACTTATTCAATCATTACCAGGTATTCATTTGAAGAAGAACAAAAATTCGTTGGAAAATAACCATCCACTGAAATAAAACAAGGTATCACACACAAAGAATCATAAATTTGTACGATCAAATGACGAGACAAATATATATACAAATTAGGTACCGAATATGTATAGACCCAAAGATGAGAAACAACCCGTAAACTCGTCGTTGACTAGACATTGATAACTTATTTTGTAACAGCCCGCTATTTTGGACCATTCAAATCGAAAATAAAACCATACATGTCTAACTTGAATAATTCAAAATACTGATTTAAATTTGGCAAACGTAACATATACAGTAAATAAATCAGTCACAGATCCCAGACACAGAGTAATAAAATGCAGCGGAATAGACAAGGAATAGTAGTTCATGAAGCTACTATATACATCAGAGTTAGAAATAAAATACATCAGAATATCCCAGATGCAGTGAAGTCTACAGTACGAGCAGACGACTTCTCTGAACCAATCAACTGGATGACTGAAAGGATACATAGCTGGATCTTCAAGCAAAGCTCCAACTTCGAAGGTGAGACTCAAATGCTGTATCACTCAGTCTGACCCGAGCGTAAAGCGAAATACAAAACACTCGAGTCAGGATTAACATTCTTATATCTATAAATCTAACTCAAGTGAAATATCAACTGAAATATAATTAACTAAAAGGACGTTTGGGATAACCATCCTCTAAGGTATAAATATACACTATAACACCGAGGTCATTTCAAATTAATTTATACTTCACAATAAAACTATCTTATCATTTCATATATATATTTTCCAAAATATACATAAATATTTATAGAGTAGAATATTTGTAGTTTCCTCAACTTAACAAATCGTTTTCAAAATCAACCCGACCTTCCCATTGAAATTAAATTCAATCTCAATTTTATCAATTTAAATTGAACTCAATTCCTAAAATAACCACTTAAATTTTGTCGATCTCAAATTCAGATTTGTAATCACAAATTACCCCTTTATATTCAATATATTTCAAACCTTGAGTATTTAATAATTTCAAAACTAAGGTTGGAATTTATTTACGACAATTTATTGTCCTATTATTTAATTTTAAAATATTCACCAAATAAATCCATAAAATAAAACTCAAATTTATAACAAATAAATATTTCCTTCAATTTATTTATACTAGAAATATTCATTTAATTTATTTTGAGTAAAAATCCAGCTATAAATATTGTACCTTTAAATTTCCCATTCAATAATTTCAAATTGATTTAACTAAATAAAATTCTTAATTTAATACCATTTCAGCTAAATCCAAATTTTATCTCCCTACCACAATTTATCCCAATTATTGCAAAAATCTATTTGAAATATAATTTACATAAATATTTAACATAATTTATGTATTATATCAATCTTAATTAAATTAAATATTATTACTAAATCTATATATACAATTTTCAATTATATAATATCTTAAGAATCAAATTTATTAAACCATATATTTCTTTCCAAAATTATAGAAATTATTTTCAAAATATTTATATGGACCAACGATGTCTGTATATATTTCCTATCATATAGTCAAGTGCTATAGATATTTATCATTTAAATCCATATACTAAATATATACGGGTGGATATCATTTCAACCCGTAATCCCAAATTCAATTAAATGAAAATCGGTTGGGTTTATCAGTTCAACCCATAACGATTTTCTCATATTCTAAAGTCTGTTCGGGTATGTATCATTTCAAACCATAGTGATTTCTAAACTACAGGGAACTTGCAGAGTGATAACAGAAAATACAATAAAATAACAGGCATATATCATCAGTAACAATATAATATAAACAACAGGATATGGTGTCATATCCCGCAGGTGAACAGTTACAGATAATAGTATAACAAATTTAAATAACTACAGGAGCATATTTCAACTGTCGTTTCAATTGAAATCAAATTTAATGAATAAAAGAATGTTGATCGTGAGTGATTGCTCACCTCTCGAGCCTAGAGAATACAGAAGATGACATGGATATGCATACTGCTACAGACATTGAAATTTGAATTATGAATCAAAGCAAAGAAAAATCGGCACTAATTCAACGATCAAAGCTGATAACAAGAATTGATGGAACAAGTCAGAACGGGATCGGCGAAGATAATGGTATGAGTGGACTCGTATAACTATATATAACTATATATATAAAGTCATATCCTAAATTCAACACATATTAAATTAAATTAAATATATATGTATTTATATTTTCCAAAATCATTGTTTTTTTATTTAAAACACATAAATTAGAATCAAACATATATACAATATGAAATTTGAAATAAATACTTATATAAATAGACTAATATTAATCATGTGCTAGGTTACAATACGGACATGTTTTAGCTGTAAGAAAGAGTATAATGAAAGAAGTCAACATCAGTTATAATATACTAATATAAACAAATGTAACATATATTTAGTTGAAAAAACAAATGAATTCTTTTATAAAATAATATACACTGGGCGCTATTTCAGAAAAATGCGCATACAATACCATTTATATACGAACAACAAAAGTAGCTTATATACAACGATATACTATTTAAAAATCAATATTTACATTTCAACTAACATCATAAAAAAATATAAACTTTATATATGTTTTATGGAAAAAGAGAAAAAAAAAAGAACGCAAAGTGTATCCAACGTTTGGAATTCAGGGATTAGTCCTGAAGGCTAATACACCGTCGAATCATTTTTATTAAAATTTTGGATAAATTTCAGTAGAAGAGTAGCAATTTATTTAAAATAACATGGTGTGAAATGAATTGATGGAATGAATAAAGTAACGTATTATTAGTACCCAAATAATCAAATGACATAATAAGTTTGTTTCTTAATAACGACAGTAACGTTCAATTTGCTAAAAGTTAATTTAGGACATTATCTTTGTCTTATTTGTAAGCGATTGATATATCATACCTCTTTTAAATTTAAGATCATCTCATGGCACGGCGTATGAAAATTCAAATTCCATCGCATCATATATTTATTATTTTCAGTTTAGAAATGTATGAACTTATCAAATTTTTTGGCTATAAATGACGTAAAACACCACTACTAATTAAATTTTTCGTGTACCGTGTTTAAATACTTCCAAAGCGTTTGTCAATTTATTTAAAAGCTATAAAATGAAAGGAGTGAAAAGAGAAAAAAGAAAGAAAGAAAATATATATATATATATATATAATAAAAAAACATGGGGAGAGAGACAAAGATACAGTTGGTGGTACGTATCTTGTTCTATTTATAAGTAAATATCACCATAAATTCCTTTACATATTTTTAATTTCTATAACCAATGCATTCATATAACAGGTCCAATCTTATATACATAGCTACATATTATAAAGGGTTACGAAAACTTATATATATACACACGTTATAGTATAATATATATAACTAGATAAAATGTATATATTAGATAATAGAATACAATAATATAGATGAAAAGAGAATTGCAGCAGGCTAAAATTTATAATAAAAAAACAAAGTGTTGCAGGAAGTTGTAAACAACAACTAATGCAATAATATTTATTATAAGTTTCGAAATCCATTAGACAAAAGAAAACACAGCTTGTATAACATATCCATTAAAAAAATAGACTATATATAGTACTAGTACATATTCATGCCATATGTATACATTTAAAAATGAAACATATATTGCAACATGATACGCATACCGTTTATAAAATATGGATGACGAGGGGAGGAGGCATGGAGTGGGTTGTGGCTCTTGACAGGTGGTTCGAGCTATGGTGGAAGAGGCTTGACGAAGCTATAGGAAGGTGAACTGGTCCTTTTTCATTTTTCCATCATATGTGTTTTAGCATTGTAATTGGAAAAATCTCTTTTTTTTTCAAGAAGCAACAAAGCGGAAGAAAAAAAAATGAAGCTAAATAGGCTCAGAGACTACACATTATAAATATTTAATATAGTTGAACAGTAGGAATGAGTAATCCAGCAACTAAAATTGGAACCATAGAAATAGAGGGGTCAATCGCTAGCATTTAGGAGGTATGAATGGTAACGGTTGTTTGAATTGTATACCAAATATATAAATTTATATTCCATTATTAATTGAATAGGAGAAGTGAATGGGTGGAGAATGAGCTGTCAATTTATGATATACTGTTACATATAATTTATTAAAGAAGAAACGGTAGAATAATGATAGATTTGAATTATATATTGGTGTGATGCAATAACAATGGTCAAGTTGATAAGTTGGATATTTAAACAATTTATTGCTTGATTGGAAAGCACGTGAGTATGGAAAGGCAAGGATATTAAAATGGAAAAGGAATGGACAGATAAATTTAAGCGAAGATAAAACGTACAGGAATAAAAATAGAGTAGTGGGATGGTCACGGTAATTCAGTGGATAATTAAAGCAACTTTTAATGCCACTAGCTGCACGTTCAAATATGAAAAGGCAGAGTAACGGACCATATAATTAATTGAAACGATGGATGGATAACAGCTGCAAGTATATATTTGAATGAAAAGAACGGATCAAATTAGCTTGATAAAATTGAAACGAAGATTATATGATTAATTTATTACTTTCTTTCAAAATGAACGTTAAATCAAAACACGCATTTAAAAAAAATGAAATATATATTGTAACAACCCAGAGTTTTACAGCAATTAATTATCAACATTAGACGATTTAATTTAGTTGCTAATGGCTATTTGGAGTTTTTAATCGAGTGTGATTCTTTTCAAAATTTCAGTAAGGGTTGTGGGATTTGAATCTTGGCCCATATTTTATTGGTGTCGTGTTATAGTGATTACCATTCCCCTCTCTCTATTCATTTTTTCATACCAAACCCTAAATTAAACATATGAAAAAAAAGAAAAGGCGGCCTCCTTTCGTTCGTCCCTTATTTCGAAATTAGGGTTCCGCAAATTCATCAATGCCGAGTACAAATGCTTCGATCGGATTGGCTCGCAGATCGATTGACGTGCTCTTCGATGAAAGGTGAGTAATTTTTATTACTCACATCTAGTCAATCTCAAGTTGTAGGGTTTGAAATTTTGTGGTTTTCGTTCGTATAAAATCGTTTGAGTTCGTTGCGTGATTTTTCGGCCGTTTCATGTTGTTTCGATGTTGGTGATTTTTCTAACTTAGTTTGATTTCTGGATTGCTAATGCTCTACCTTTATTATTTCGATGATTTCTTATTTGGGTTTGTTGATTTGTTGTTCTGCTGTCACCATTACGGTTAGTTGGGAAATTCTTTGATGACCCACGGCTTTGACTATAACCGTAGAATTTTTAATACTCGATCATTTTGGGATTTTGATAATTCGGTTCTTCTATGTGTCTTAATCACTGATTTTGTTTGATCTTGTACTCTTGTTTGGTTTGGGGTTCGCTGTGGTTCACTTGGTATTGTTTAGTTTCTGTTGCCACAGAGTTTGGCTGCACATATTTATAGTTACACGTCTCACTTGTACACTTAAGTTGTTGAGTCAAGATTTTTTATAATTTCTGACAAAGGGATAAGCTGTGATCGACAAAAAGAGGTTATTCAGACAGAAAGAGCTCCATATGATTAGAGGTTGATTATTTGGTATGTTAGTAATGATTATTTTTTTAAAATCTATCCTCAAATAGAATATACCTTCAATCTTCGAATATATATATATATATATATATATATATATATATATATATATATATATATATATATATGAGTGCACATTAACTGTGCACTCTGGGAAAAACCGGTCGACTGGTCAAAACCAGGTGGTCGACCGTTTATGCCCAGAATGCACAGATAACGTGCACAAGTGAACATAACGTATATATATTCAAATTCTTGTCAACTGGTCCTTTTTGACCTGTCGACCGTTTTCAAACAGAAAGCAACCCTTCGTATAGACACTTCCTTTTCTTCAACGGTTGCTTCTCTTTATCTTCACCAATGATCATGACTTTTGTTCATACCTTTTCAATAAAGGTTACAACTGTTTATTTCTTATATAAACATCAAGAAATCATTATTCCAAATATCTAATTTTCTATTCTTCTAATCTCTATTCTATTGATCACTATCTTGTACTCTCAATCGTACAAATTGCTCATATTCTATCATATATCGTTTTGTATCCTGAAATTTATTTAACATCCTTTTGATTCAATACGATATCAACTTCCAAATATTCATATATACAAATAATCTATTTGAGGATAAGATTATAGGAAGTCTGTACTACAAGTGACAAAATAGTGTTAGCAAGAACACATACCGTCAACAAACAATTATATTTATCTTTGTTGAAGTCCTTCGTGTTGTAAGAGGCAAGTGTTGAAGTCCTCGGTGTTGTAAGAGGCAAAGTGTTGAAGTCCTCAGTGTATTAGAGGCGCGAAATCTCCTTCGTCTGCTCGGGTGTTGTAAACCTGTTCCTCCGGGTGAAGCGAGGTAGTTGGTAGTGAAAATCTAGATAGAAGTCTGGGACTGGACGTAGGACGATGCTCCGAGCCAGTATAAAAATCTCTGGTGTGATTTTTCTATTTTTGTTTACTTTGGTACTATCATCTATTTCCGCATTTATATTATATTCCATATTACACGATCCGTGGGTATTATATTAGCACGTGCACTCGTACACTGCATCTTCATTTGGTATCGGAGCATGGCCATCATATAAACGTAACACAGTTATTTGATATATTCTTGTAATATGGCAAATAACGCAAGTACTAGCACTCAAAACACCACTTACACGGAAGGTCAATCGACACAAAGACCTCCATTTTTCAATGGTCTTAACTATAGTTATTGGGCAACACGTATGTCATTCTTTATGCAATCAAATAGTTATGATGCCTGGAATGCTACTCAAAAAGAAATAGCGAATCCAACAACTGATTATTCAGAATGGACTACGGCTGAGAAAATGGCAGCACCATAAATGCAAGAGCAATAATATGTTGTTTTGTGCATTAGACCAAAATGAATATAACCGTGTTTGTATCTGCACTACTGCATATCAAATTTGGCAAACACTAAAAATCACTCATGAAGGTACTAACAAGGTTAAACAAGCCAAAATAGCCATGCTGAAAAGTCAGTTTCAAAATTTCAAAAGGAAACCAAATGAGACAATCAATGATATGTATTCACGATTTCAAACTATCTACCATGCACTTATTGGCTTCGGACAAAAGTATTCTGATGTTGATGTTGTCTCAACAGTCCTACATTCTCTGACTAGTGAATGGGAAGGAAAAGTATTAGCAATTGAAGAAGCTAATGACCTTTCCGTCATGAAGCCATATGAATTGATAGGAAATCTAATGTCCTATGCAGCTAACTTGCAGACTAGAAAGGAACAAAAAGAAGAAAAGAAAAACGTGGCATTCCATGCTGAAAAAGACGAAAGTGAATCGGAATCTGAAGATGAAGATCTGGCATTCATAGCAAAAGGTTTCAAAAAATTCCTAAAACAGCGAAAAGCCATTCGTTATAACAGAAAGAAATCTGGATCAAATAAACCAATATCATCCTCTATAGAATTCTTCAACTGTCACAAAAAGGGGCACATGCACAAGGATTGTCCAGAGCAAAAGAAGAAGTCAGAAAATGACAAATTAAGATATAAGAAGGACAAATCAAAGAAACGAGCATTCTCGGTAACATGGGATGATACAAACTCATCAGAAAGTGAGAGTGATACGGAAGATGAACAAGCAAATGTCTGTTTCATGGCAACAGAAGATGAGGTACAAATTCCTACATTTGCTGAAGTACTTGATATTAATGCTGAATTGATAGTCAAATATAAAGACATGAAACAAAACTAAAAGAAGCCAAAGTAGAATTGAGTAGAGCAGAATTTGAATGAGATATGTTAAAAGACGAGAAGAAAATATTAGAAGAAGAACTTGAAAAATTTCAAGAATCATCATCTAATGTTGACTCTCAATTATTTCTCTTGAGTCAAGAAATTGAAACTCAAAAAGAGAAAAATGATGCTCTCACTACTAAAAATCATGAGCTTGAGGCAAAAGTCAAAATTCTGGACCTAGAAAAAGCTAGTTTACAAACTAAGTTAGATAACATTTCTCAAGTTGTTTCTAACTTTAACAAAGGTCGAGAAAATTTAACAAAAATCATTGAAAATTCACAATCTGTTTCAAATAAACAAGGTTTGGGATATAAGAAAAAAGAAACCAAGAAACAGCTTGGTAATAAAAGAAAGAAGAAAGTACAAAAAACTGAAGCTAAAAAAATCTTAGTTTATTATATTCCAAACCAAAACCAGTTGTGAAATTTCAAAAGAAAAATGTCAAGACTATCAAAATATGGGTTCCTAAAACAAATAACAATTTGATTAGGAACAAATATATTCAGAATTTCATGAATACAATGCATCTTAATATTAATTATGTATATAAAGGGGATACCAGACCCGTATGGGTTTGGAATCCTAAGACCTAACTCTTAGGGCCATTTAAAAAGTGGGTACCATGGACATAATTTTATTTTTTGCAGTCCCACTTAAGAAAAGAGGAAAGTGGATATTGGACAGTGGTTGCTCGAAGCACATGACTAGAGACAAGAGCTTATTAATAAATATTACATACTCAGATGGTGGCTCCGTCACTTTTGGAGATAATTCAAAAGGCTATATCATCGGCAGAGACGATGTGAGCAATTGCGGTACATCTAACTTACCTCTTATTACTAATGTCATGCTAGTTAGAAATTTAAAAAACAATTTACTTAGTATTAGTCAGTTATGTGACAAGGGTTTTACAATTTCCTTTTCGAATGATAAGTGTAATATTTTAGATAAAGACCTTAATTTTGTTTTCGAAGGTTATAGAGACAGAAATATATATATTCTGAATATGAATATTAATCATAATTCAGATATGTGTCTTGTGGCTAATGATGATGATCCATGGCTATGGCACAAACGCTTCTTTCGTATAAACTTCAGAACTATTAACAAGCTAGCCAAAAACAATCTAGTTAGAGGACTACCCAAAATGAGTTTTAAGGTTAACAACATTTGTGATGCATGTCAAACTAGGAAAATTGACCAAATCATCTTTTAAATCCAATAAAGTCATATCAACATTACAACCACTTGAGTTGCTACACATGGATTTATTTGGACCTACTAGGGTTCAGTCAATAAATCACATTCGATATGTGCTTGTAATTTTTGATGATTTCTCTCGTTAAACATGGACAATTTTCTTAAAAAATAAAAGTGACACTTTCGATCATTTCAAATCTTTCGTCAAAATAATTCAAAAATCAAAAGGGATTGAAGTTAAAAATATAAGAAGTGATCATGGCGGAGAGTTTGAAAATAATGAATTTGAACATTTTTGTACAAAGAAAGGTATATATCATAATTTTTCGTTTCCCAGAACTCCACAACAAAACGGAGTTGTAGAACGGAAGAACCGAACTTTACAAGAATGTGCAAGAACATTATTGAATGGAACCACCTTACCAAAACATTTCTGGGCAGAAGCCGTCGCAACTGCCTGTTATGTTTTAAATCGTGTGTCCATAAGACCTCTTACGAAGAATACTCCTTATGAATCATTTAACAAAAGAGAGCCTAAAATCTCATACTTCAAAGTCTTTGGTTCCAAGTGCTTTATTTTAAATACGAAAGACCAGCTTGACAAATTCGATCCAAAAGCCGATGAAGGAATATTTGTCGGTTATTCTGAACGAAGCAAGGCATATCGTATATTTGATAAACGAACCAAAACTATTGAAGAATCACTTTATGTCTCTTTTGATGAATTCTATCAGCATCCCCACACTATATCAGATGATGACGAATCAATAGTCACTGACAATCCAATCATCAGAAATATTGATTCTGACTCGGAAATAATTATTGAGAATATTCCTCAAATATGCGAGTTACAATCACCACCAAGAAAATTAAGAGACCATCCGGCCCAAAATATAATCGGTGAAGTAACATCACATGTAGTACAAGAAGTCAACTCAACCAAATGGGACATGTCGCTTTTCTCTCAAATATCGAACCTAAGAATCCAAAAGAAGCTGCTACAGACGATTACTGGATCATTGCCATGCAGGAAGAACTAAATCAGTTCGAACGCAATGACGTTTGGGAACTTGTTCCAAGACCAACTGATCAGTCAGTTATTGGTAATAAATGGGTCTATAAAAATAAGGCTGACGAACAAGGAAATATCACCAAAAATAAAGCAAGATTAGTAGCACAAGTGTATAATCAGGAAGAAGGTATCGATTATGAAGAAACTTTTGCACCAGTTGCTCGACTAGAAGCTATTAGAATCCTATTATCTTTTGCTTGTCACCATAATTTCAAACTTTATCAGATGGATGTCAAAAGTTCTTTTCTCAATGGATTTATCAAAGAGAATGTCTATGTCGAACAACCTCCTTTGTTCGTACATGAAAAATATCCTGACCATGTGTTCAAGCTTAAGAAAGCTCTGTATGGTTTAAAACAAGCATCTCGTGCTTGGTATGAACGACTACGTAGCTATCTTATTAACTCAGGATTTCAAATAGGCAAAGTCGATCAAACTTTGTTTATCATACATTCTCAAAAGGATATTCTAGTTATCCACATATATGTAGACGATATCATCTTTGGTTCAACAAACGATAAACTCTGCAAGGAATTTGCAAGTATTATGACCAAAGAGTTCGAAATGTCTATGTGCACGCTTTCAAGCAGATCCAAAGGAATCACATCTACGAGCAGTGAAACGTATAATTCGTTATCTTAATAATACCAAAGATTTCGGTCTTTTTTATCCAAAAGAATGTCCATTTGAATTAGTATCGTATAGTGATGTTGATTTTGGAGGCTCTCGAACGGATAGAAAGAGTACAAGTGGTACGTGCAACTTTATTGGAAAATCTCTTATCTCTTGGTTTAGTAAGAAAAAAATTGTGTTTCACTATCAACATGTGAAGCTGAATATATATCAGCGGCTCTCGCTTGTACTCAAGTTATATACATGCAACAAACACTTCAAGATTTTGATATTCATTTATCAAATTCTACTATATACTGTGATAACACAAGTACTATAAATCTTTCTAAGATTCCAGTGAATCACTCCAGAACCAAACACATTGATATCCGTCATCATTTCCTTAGAGACAATATCGAAAAATGAAATATATGTCTTGAATATATCCAAACTGATAATCAACTAGCGGACATTTTCACTAATCCTCTACATGAGTCTAGTTTCATTAAAATTCGAAGAGAACTTGGTTTAATTTCTAAAAAAGAACTTGATAAGTAATAATGTTATATTCTTAAGTTCTTTTCAGATTATTTTTTCTCTTTTCTATTGCTATATTTGGAAATTAAATATGAGCTTTTAATTTTTCTATGGCCAAGTTTGCATCTCAATTCTCATCCACAAGCTTCTAAGATTTTTTTTATATATAAGCTTGACAAAAATAATGTTTTTATCACCTCTTATATGAACCTAAAAGTTTATATATAATTCGTTATGGCACATATTTGTGATGAGTGTGCTCAAAAATCCCATATTTCGGTCACAAGTTCTGAGACAGAAGAATATTACTCTCCTGAAACTGCAAAACACAAATCAAAGTGTCATCACCAATGCATTCATACTCCTGGCAATACGCCTACTTCGAAACGAGCAAAGAAGGTTTTGTTTTGTTCATCCCGTACCAGAGAAAAGATCAATGAGATTCATCATTATCAAAAACATCAAATCGATCTTCAAAGACAGCTGCATTATGAGCAACAACTGACTTCGGAACGTCTATCTCTTCTAGAAAGAATGGCATCATTCTTCTGTGGTCCAAACAAACATGGCGTATCCGAGCCAATGCCTCATGCACCTTCATCCACTAGAAGCCCAAATTTATGGGATAAAAACTTTGCTCAGAATGAAGGAGCGAAAGAAAAGTGGTCGCCATGGAAATCACGCATTACCGATGTCAAAGAAGAGACTTCCGATCATCATTCCTCTACCTCTCATTAAACTTGTTTTGATATTATGATTGTATTCTCGTTTATATATATATACACACACACACACACATATACATATCATGTTCTTAAATAAATTCAATATTATGTGGACCGTTAACTTCAAAAATTCATGCAAAAAGGAAGGAAAACAACTCACAGGCAAACCAGTCGACCGGCCAAAATGAACCAGTCGATCGTTTTTGTCTCTGTGTAAAAACGGTCGACCGTTTATTTTGGGGTGGTCGACTGGTTTCGTACAGTTTTTTTTAAAAAAAAGCACTATACGGTCCTTTCTTCCCCCATCTCTTCATTTCTTCCTTTTCCAACAAAACTCTCATAACCCTAAAAATATATTCTTCCACCAATCTCACTAAAATGGCTCCTCCACAAAAGAAATTAAAACAATCTTCTACATCTGAAACACAACCAATTAATCTCTCTATCAGGAAGTGGCTTGTAGATCCAATAGCAGTCAAAAGGTGGAATGAGATGAAGGATTTTAAAATCCATCCGGGTTCTTTTATTAAATTTTCAGATTTCTCTAGTTATCGTATTCTTAGTTTAGCAAAGGAAGCCGACATTGAAAATCTAATTGATTTTGATCAAATGTTGAAATTAACCATGTAATGATCAAATTATTCTATGCTAACCTAAATTTAGAGAAAAACAAGCCCGAGAATCCCAATTATTGTCTTTCGTCCGTTGTTTGTGGTAAAGAAGTATTCATCTCATGTGATAGGATGGCAACCGTTCTTGGTTCTTCATTTTTTGGTGATAAATTCTCAAGTACTTTTTGCAATGTTCATATCCGCAATCAAATTAGTCATCAATTTATTGAAGATGACATGGATAGCATTAAGTCTATGGGTTCACGGCCATCTGCAAGAATTCTTCATTATACTCTTACGCACTCTCTTTTACCAAGAATAGGAAATTTTGATGCCGTCTACGAAGAAAATTTCAAGGCATTATACTCAATCTATGGGGGTATTCGCATAAATTGGATTGGTATGATCTTTGATGAGATTTTGAAAGTAAATGATTCCTCTAGACCACACTTGTTCTATAACGAGTATATTATGCGTCTCTTGCTTGATTGTGGCATTGAACCTCCCAAGTCTTCAATTTCCAAACCAAAAGTAATCAACAAAGCAACGATTACAAGAATGAAGCTTCCCGCTACATACTTTAATATTATGCCTTTCGAACAATGGAAAGAACAAGGACATAAAGAAGCTTCATCTCGCCCATCTCGCCCTAAACCTAGGGAAGTCAAACTTTTACGCTCATCCTCCTAAACAAAAGAATCACTTGAAACTATTGCTTGAAATCAATTCATTCTCGAAGCACGACTTAAGCGCATGGACACAAAAATGGATAAACGCTTTAACAAACTTAAGTCTTTCTTCGTTTCTATATGGGAAGCAATATCTTGTGGTGCATCATCTTCATCAATGCAAGCTTCAGACCCTGGCAAGCGCCCAGCTCCTCCTACTTTTGCTTGGACATCTTCAGAGGAGGGCACAAGCTCGGGAACTAGTCATGAACGTCGACACGGGAAATCTCAGCTTGTTGAAGAAGAAGAACAAGAGGGTGAGACGGAGTCAGAATAAGTCCTTTTTAGTCTATCTCTTTTTATCTTTTATGCGTACTTATGACTTTAGCTTTTGCTTTAAATACATTATCTGGCACTTGTACTAAATAGTGTCATGTTTTAATTCGTACTAGACTTATGTGTAGTATAATTCTATGTGAATGTTACTCTTGATCTGTGATAGTAGTTTTATGTTGCTTATAATCTCTTTTACATCTTCCATTTAACAACTCCTTTTTGTCGATGACAAAGGGGGAGAAAATTGTGCTAACAGTATATATGCAAGACAAAATCTCAGGGAGATATCATATACAGGGGGAGATTCATAACTATGTTGTCATCAATAAAAAAGGCGGAGAATGTTGAGTCAAGATTTTTTATAGAATTTTGATTTCTGACAAAGGAATAAGCCGTGATCGACAAAAAGAGATTATTCAGACAGAAAGAGCTCCATATGATTAGAGGTTGATTATTTGGTATGTTAGTAATGATTATTTATGTTAAAATCTATCCTCAAATAGAATATACCTTCAATCTTCGAATATATATATATATATATATATATATATATTGCTTGCACAAAAATTGGGCAAACACCTCCTAATCGTATGATTTAGTTGATTATATGTTGTTTTCAGTGATTTGGGGATTTATGCAAATATATAAAAAGCAGGGACTGAACTGTAAAAGAAACACAAATTTATAGTGGTTCGGCCAGAACGTGCCTACGCCCACTTCATATGTTATTCTCCTTTTTCTTTAAGTTTACAAGTACAAAGCTTTGTATACAAGTATATGAAAGTTGTTTGAAAGTTCCTTCCGTGCTTGATCTCTCAAACTTGTCTTCTATTGTTGTACCCCTGCCCCCTTATTTATAGAGTCAGGCTGGGGGCAGGGGCCTTGGATGTATATAGCTGCTGGTGGGCCTGGGCTGAAGCAATCTGGCTTGACGACATTGGTTCGGCAATGCCCTGGCCCGGTAGTACTCTGGTCCGGTAGCGCCTTGGTCCGGTGGTAGATGATGTAGCTTGGTCCGGTAGAGGCTGGTCCGGTGGATTGGTTCGGTGTGGTTTTGTTCGGTGTGGTCTGGACCGGTGGTTGTTGGGAGTGAGGCTTGGTTCGGTTGGAGGTGGTCTGGACCGGTAGTTTGTTGGTGATGGGTGATGAGATGGGACTTGGTTCGGCAGATAGGAGGAGGTAGGTTTTGGCTCGGTAGGCGTTGGAGAGGGTTTGGATCGGCAATAATGCCTTTCCTCTCTTTATTCGGTGGTAGTTGGAAAACCTGCCCAACATTTGCCCCCAAAAGTAGGGAATATGCCTGTATACGGCGTGCTTTGTTTTAGCGTGGTTATTCCCATCCGGTCTCTAACTCCGAGCCATCTGGTCTGATCGTTGATGGTTGCTTATAAATAGGGGCCACGTGCCCTCGTTATTCCTTACCAACTGACCCAAACCTTTTACCGAATCAAGCTCTTATCTTTGCCGAATCAAAGTGTTAGCCGAACCAGGTGAGACCCTTTGCCGCCGAATGAACTTCTGTATTGTACTACCGAATGAAATCGGGACCTTGTGTACCGAATGAAGGCTTATTATTTACTTTACTGGATAAACCGAATGAGCCTGAGTGTTGGAATGCCGAATGAGATATGGTGTTCGAATACCGAATGGAATTATCACCGGATGAGTTCGGGGAGTGTAGTGCCGAATGAGCTCTCGCCTTGCTTTACCGAATGAACTTAAAGGCTTTCAATTCCGAATGGACTTTAATCTCAACCTTTGTGTTTTGAACTTGCTTGCTTGTATTTCCATATTCCTTGTTCTAATTTGTTCTTCCGGTGTTTGCAGATATTGTCTCGCAAAGCAGAAACTCGATCAGATAAACGGAAGTCTAGGGGCGAAGGAGAGTCCTCCGTGCCCCTAGCCCAGCCAAGACTGGAACGTCATAGACCTGCCCCGAGGTCGTAAGTAGATGGGTATGGCCCCCAGCAGCTTCTGAACTCTCCGCCCGACTGTTTTCCTAGCTCCCTCAGGGAGGAGCAGCTTGATGTCATCTCTCGTTCCTTCGGGATTGACAGGGCTCGCATGCTGTTGGCGGGAGATGGAGTGATGCCGTACAATACCCCTGAAGGATATTTTGCGTACAGTAGGTACCATTGCATATGTGGGACCATTCCTCCGATCAATGCATGGATAGTCAGCTTCATTACCTATCTGAAGGTGGCCCCTCTCCAGCTCCAGCCCAATTCCTATGCTATCCTGGTGTGCTTATTCGTTATCTTCCGGAGGAGGTATGGGCGCCCCCCTTCTAACCGGGAAATCCGATACTTGTATAATCTGAGAGGCTATAAGAAGGGGTCTCCATATGTTAGTTTAGAAGCTGCCACGCCCTTCAAACCGGTCTTGGACTTATACTCAAAGTTCATCATGTTTAAAAAAGAATGGTTTTTTATCAAGGACGATTCTGTCTCCTTCCGCCTCTTCACTTCTGGCTATAAGTTGAACTTTATTTACAGTTTCCTTGTTCCGACTCTAGTGCTTCTTCTGATATGCTTCTATTTCTTGCTAGCGACAGGTGGCTTTGCGGTCGTGGAGAGGGATTCCCTGGTTCAAATGTCTGTGGAAATAAAGGCCATTTCGGGACGAGACAGGTCGGCTTCTTTCCTGATCAGGAATGCTACTCTCCTGGAGTACAACTTGATTCTGCCGCACCAGTCCTTGGTTAAGCAGAGGGATACGGCTGAGGAGAAGGCTGTGAAAGCCAAGGAAGGGGCCACGGTGAAAAGTGGCAAGAGGGAACCTTTTACAAAGCCTCCCGTTGTCGGAGGTAAGAAGCTTAAGAAGTCTGATGGTCCCTCTCCTAGCACTTGCCCAATTGCTCCGGGAGAGGAAGACATGGAGGAAGATAAAGGTGAGGGTGAAGGAGGCGATGGACAGAGCGGTAGTGGCGTTGGTGCCTTAACCTCCGGGCAAGCGGGAGAGATTCATGAGTGGACGGATGATGCTTTCCGCCAACCTTTTGGGGAGTCGGAGGGAGGATCGGCTTTGGTTGAGAAGGCAAAGGAGGTTGACAAGGCTGGGGTTGGCACCGATCCATTCTTTAAGAGCTTCAGCTAAGGCGACTCCAGCAATTCAAGGTGAACTTTTGACTTCTGCAGACTCCATTTACGATAGGGACTTAGGAATATTTTATGGTTCGCTTCCATCCTGGAATGAGATTCAGGACTTATTGCAGTATCCTACTCCTCCGCAGGGTTTGTATAATAGATGTGCCTTCTCACTCTTTTTAACTTAACATATTTCTTTAGTTATGTATCGTTGTATGTTCATATCACTTGCTCTTTATTCCAGTGGCAGGCGAGGTGGCCAAGACTTCAGACGTCCGACACCGCCTTGAACAATACAAGATACTCAGAGCCTCTGCCAAGCCTAAGCCTCCTACTGACCGTCTTGGAGACGTAGTTGGCTATCGCCCCCTTCTCGGAGTTATTGAAGAAGATATACAAAAGAGGAAGAGGGGTCGATCTTCGTTTGAACCTTCACCTGGCCCTCAGCCTCCATCCAACCCATCCATGATATTACTGAGGAGGATACTGATTTTATGCCTTCCCCCCATCCGTCCGAAAATCCAACCGTCACTCCGATAGACCGTCCTGGTTTGGATCGCCACCCATTTGCCGGCCACCCGGATCTGGACCCGAGTTTTTAGGACATCTCTTTTGACGAGGTCACGGGTGAGCATCTTCTTCCCCGCAATCCCATGGTACGGGTGCTTGATGAGGCTAAGTCGTTAGACCTCGATTTGCTTACTACTCGGATTGTGACCATGGGGAATGAGGCCAAGGCAAGCATCGATCGGGTGGCTGAGGAAACTAAGAGGCTAATGGAGCATCACGCTCGACTGGCCAAGGCTGGAGAGGAAATCGGAAGTTCTAACATCCGCTTGTGGCTACAGGTCTCTGATCAGGCCAAACAGCTTGCCGATCAGGCTATCCAGATATCTCAGTATGAGGCGGCCTCTAGACGACTAAAGAAAACCATGGTGGAGGCTAGCAAGGCAGAGTTGCGAAAGATGGAGGCTGCCTGCAAGGAGCGGATTGACATAGCCATTGCTACGGTGGACGAGGTTCGGAGGGCGGATCTCGAGTAGGTAGAGGAGTTATCTGGGAGCCTCGAGGCCACAAAACTTGCTCAGGCCAGGCTAAAGAAAGAGATGGAGGAAATGAGGAGGTCTCTCCAGGCTGACCGCTTGAGATATTGATCGGAGAGGGATGTTGCCATCGCTAAGTTGCTTTCCTCCGAGGCCCGGGTGAGGGAGTTTGAGGATAATGAGGGGATGATGGATGAGATGTTGCAGGATATGTACTTCCGTACTTGGAAGCAGGGTAATCTATCCTGGATGGATGACTATCCCCGGATCATGGCTAGGATATATCTCAGGGCTTTGGAGGAGGCCAAGGCCGATGCGGACAAGGAAGGTGGAGCGGCATTCAGGATGGACGTGGTCACCGCCAAGTTTTCAAAGGAGGAGAAGGTAGCGGTGAAGGAGGGGATGCAGCTACTTGCTGCGGAGGAAGCCTGTGTGCAGTTGGGGGATGAGGACCAAGGAGTGGGTGTTGTTGAGTTTTCCCTTTTTAGCTTTTCATAACTTGATCGTTCGTTGTCGGTTTAATGGACTCTTTTCCTGAATTGGACAGGTGGGGCCTCTGGTCATCATGCTGGGAGCTCCGATCTTGCAGTTAAGCAGATCCGGAGGGCTAGCGGGATGGAGGTGAAGCTCCGATTTTTTGACTTGACTTGCACATATTTTGGTTGCTGTCTATGTTAGTCCGAAACATTAATGCAACTTGTAATTATATTAATTGTAAAGAATGACTTTCTGTAACTTTATAACATAAACAGATTCTGCTATATTTGAATGCTTTTGTTATTCTGATGTGTTGCATAAGAAATATAGCTGTGCATGTGCTAGTGATTCAATTGTGTTTAATGCTAAGTTCTTGCTTAATATATAATTTCATATCTTGCAATGTTTGAATAAGTCCTAGCTACATGATTATGTACAAGAGAAAAGAGTACCGCCCTTCATGTTCTGGTTGCAGGGGGTAGCTTTGGACACCTTGGCAATTGACCATGGATGCGGCTGAGTGCCTTGTCACCCAGTTTGCGAGCTCAGATTCTCATGAGAGAATGCCTCCCTTTGAGTGTCCTGTACTTTGGGAATCGTTATGCAGGATACGAGAAAAGTATTTAAATGGAATGGAAATATAGGAAAAGTAAAACTTCCAGTCACGGAAGGTGCTTAAGTTCGTGGCAAACGGGTTTTGTAGTCACTTTCCCTAGCTGTGGGTCTTGGAGACATTTGTCACCCATCTTACGCCTCCGCGGGGAGTTTATCTTTTTTACCACAGCCGCACTTAAGACATATCGGAGCCGAGATCGTGCACAGCAACTACCCAAGCCATTATGGCCCGTAATCGTGGGTATTATTCAATTTACTGTGGCTGGCTAGCATGGGTGCCGATCGTCAACCGTGAACTACCCCTGGCTGGCCACACCTTATGTTGGGGCTTAAAGTAGGTTCACAGTTGCCGGCGAGCCGATTGCCGTAATGAGCTGCATCGGCTATAGTCGGCCTTCTTGATGGCTTATAATCGGCTCATTAAAGTTGGCTTTGAGGGCAATCGCGAGCAATGAGTTAACCCGCAGCAGAGGGATGCTGGAGCAAAAGTGTCTCATTGGCGAGTGCATAGAATCGCATAGTACCTGTTGAGTCTTGTCTAGGTGAGGTTGCGCCGTGAAGTTCCAGTATGGAAATGTCGTCATACACGATTTTGTTCAACAAAAAAGGATAAAGCTTAACAAGCAGCCAAGATATAAAGGAACAAGTTAAAAAGAGACAAGATTTTCAAAGTGGTTCGGCACGAAAATGCCTACATCCACTGATTCTCTTTGTTACTTCACTTCATATGGGCAGTACAAGTTAAGAAAAGTATCGATGGAGGTGTTGGATGTTCCATGCCCTCTGGAACACCTCTCCGTCCACTGTTGACAAAATATAAGCTCCGTTGTGGAGATCTTTATGAATTACATAGGGTCCGTCCCAGATTGGATCTAGCGCTCCGGGGCGCGGGAAGATCCGCTTGAGGACGAGATCTCCTTCCTGTAAGTTGCGGTGCTTGACTTTGGAGTTGTATTGCGCTGCAACTTTTTGCTTGTGAGCTGCTGCTTTGAGTGCTGCGTCGTTTCTTCTCTCCTCAGTTAGATCCAAAGACATGAGGAGGATTTCTTCGTTCTCTTCCGGGTTGTAGTGGATCCTGCGGTGAGAGGGCACTATAGTTTCAACTGGGAGCATGGCCTCCGATCCGTATGCCAAAGAGAAAGGAGTATGCCCTGTTGAAGTTCTGTAAGATGTGCGATAGGCCCAAAGTGCCGTAGGAAGTTCGTCCACCCCAGCGCCTTTCGACCTTTCAAGTTTCTTCTTGATTAAGGTTTTGAGAATCTTGTTGACAGCTTCGACTTGCCCGTTTGCTTGAGGATAAGCTACAGATGAGAAGCTTTTGTGAATTCCATGCTCTTGGCACCAATCGGCGAATTCTTCGCTGTCAAATTGAAGTCCGTTGTCTGGTATGATCTTGAGTGGGACTCCGTACCTGCATAGAATATTTTTGATCAAGAAGTTGATAACTTTTGCCGAAGATATTTTATTTAGAGGTTCCGCCTCCACCCATTTGGTGAAATATTCAACCGCCACTATAGCATATTTGGCTCCGCCTCGCCCCGCTGGCAGTTCGCCAATCAAGTCAATTCCCCATACTGCAAAGGGTCAAGGGCTGGTCATTTGAGCAATCTCATTTGTGGGTAGTCGAGGAATCTTGGCAAATTTCTGACATCTGTCGCATCTCTTGACGAAGTCCAAGGCTTCTTTGATTAAAGTGGGCCAGTAATATCCATATCGGAGTATCTTCTTGGACAGAGTCTGCCCTCCTGTGTGATCTCCGCAACTTCCTTGATGGATGTTGGATAAGACTTCCCTGGCTTCCCATCCAGCGATACACCTTAATAAGGGATTAGAGAAGCCGCGTCGATAGAGGACGCCTTCTTGTAATGTATAGCGGGAAGCTTTCCTCAAGATTTTCTTGATTTCGTTACACCTGTCGGGTAGTGTGCCATCTTGTAAATATTTCCGGATAGGAGTCATCCAAGTTTCTTCGTTGATCGCAGCCATCAGATTCACTTGCTCGAAACTTGGTGCCGGCTGTTTTGAGATGGTTAATGCTTCGAAGATAGTGATGTCCTTCATACTAGCTTGCTTTGCTAGTTCGTCAGCCTCTTGGTTCTCTTCTCGAGGAATGTGTTTGATTTGATAGTGATTCAATTGATTGAGCAACAGCTTGGTCTTTTTTACATATGCTGTAAGTCGTTCTCCTCGAGTCTGGAAGTCTCCGGTATTTGATTTACAATGAGTTGAGAATCACTATGGAGACATAAAGAGCCGACTCCAATCTCCAAGGCCAGTTCTAATCCAGCTATCACCGCTTCGTATTCTGCATCATTGTTGGTGGCAGCGAATTCCAACCTTAGGGCGTAGTGCAGCCTCCTTCCCCTGGGGGTGATTATCACAACACCTGCCCCCGAGCCTTGTTTGTTTGACGCTCCATCTACGAAGAGATTCCACTTGATATCTTCTGCTATTTCAGATTGGTCCTTACCTTCGTTAGTAGTGAATTCGGCAATGAAATCAGCTATGGCTTGCCCCTTGATAGTGGTGCGAGGATGGTAAGTGATATCATATTGACTTAGTTCGATGCACCACTTAAGTAATCACCCAGATGTGTCGGGGCGATGGAGCACTTGCCTTAGCGGTTGATCGGTTAAAACTCTGATGGAATGAGACTGGAAATAGTGTCGCAGTTTCCGTGACGTGATAAGAAAACAGTATGCTAGCTTTTCAAGTTTAGGGTATCTGGCTTCTGCCCTTGTGAATCTCTTGCTTACAAAGTATACGGGTCGCTGCGCGCGGTTGTCTTCTCTCAGCAAAGCGGCGCTCAAAGCGTGGGACGATACAGTAAGGTATAGTTCCTCGCCTTCATTCGGAGTTGAGAGTACCGGTGGTCTCTGGAGGTGTCCGATTAAGTTAAGCAAGGCTGTCGAGCATTCATCAGTCCATTCGAACTTTCCTTTATCTTTCTTTAGAGCTTCGAAGAAAGGGATGCATTTGTCGGTTGCTTTAGAGATGAATCTACTTAGGGCGGACACTTTCCCGTTTAGGCTTTGCATCTCTCTTCGAGTGGATGGTATCTTGATATCTTGCAAAGCTCGAACTTGTTCGGGGTTTGCTTCAATCCCCCTGGCATGAACGATGAATCCCAAGAACTTTCCCGATGATACTCCGAAGGAGCACTTTAGAGGGTTCAGTTTCATTCCATATTGGCGAAGTACTTGAAACATCTCGTCCAGATGGTTTATATGGTCGTTGGCTTTCCTCGATTTTACCAGCATGTCATCCACATAAACTTCCATAGTTCGTCCTATTAGTTCCGCAAACATCTTGTTGACAAGGCGCTGATAAGTAGCTCCGGCGTTTTTAAGTCCAAATGGAATTACCTTGTAGCAGTACAATCCTCGGTCGGTGATGAAGCTAGTGTGGTCTTGATCGGGGGCCTGCATAGGGATCTGGTTATATCCTGAGTATGCGTCCATAAAGGATAAGAGTTCGTGCCGGGCTGTGTTGTCCATGAGTTGGTCGATTCGGGGAAGTGGGAAGCAGTCCTTTGGGCAGGCGTCATTTAAGTTGGAGAAATCGATGCATGTTCGCCACTTCCCATTAGCTTCCTTTACCAGTACCGGGTTGGCGATCCATTCTGGGTAGATGGCTTCCCGTATGAAGCCATTGGCAAGCAAGTTCTTTACTTCTTCCTCGAGGGCTGCTGATCGTTCTGCCCCCATGCTCCTCTTTTTCTGCTTCACTGGCACCTTGGTGGGATCCACGTTCAGCATGAGGCATGCTACGTCTGGGGAGATTCCTGTCATGTCAGCGTGCGTCCATGCAAATACATCCATGTTGTGGCGAAGAAAATCAATGAGTTGATTCTTTAATTCTTTTTTTAACTGAGACCCGACTCTCAGCAGTCTACTTGGGTCGTGTTTGTCTACAGATACGAATTCCATAGCCTCTGCAGGCTCGGCGGTGACCTCCTCCTCTTTGTCCCTGGGGTCTAATTCATTGAAAGGATCACTGGTATATCGAAGAGGAGTGGCTTTCTTTAGTTGCTATGCTTCCAAGCTTTTCATGCAGAGAGTAGTCTCTGCATTTTTCCCTTTATCTTTTCTGCGGTTATTGCGAAGTTCGGTTACATAGCAGTCTCGAGCAGTGTCTTGATCTCCCTCTATTTATCCTATTCCGTTATCGGTTGGAAATTTCATCTTCAGGCACCACGGGCTAGGACAATTTGAAAGTCAGACAAGGCTGGTCTTCCCAAAAAGGCGTTGTAGGCCGAGTGGTTTTCTATTAGCACAAATGTTTGTTTCCTCATAGAGGAGCGGGGATGACTTCCTATTTCAACAAAAAGGTCCAATTGCCCGAGGGGCATCTTCGCATCTCCAGTTAAACCATGTAGTGGTTTGTTGCAGGGAGACACATCCTTCATTGATAGCTTCATTTTGTCGAAAGCATGCTTGAATAGGATATTCACCGAGCTTCTAGTGTCTATTAAAATTCGAAAAACTTTGGCTAGTCCGAACCAGGCAGAGATGACCATAGGATCCATGTGTGGGTACTGTCTTCCCTCTAGATCACGCCTATTGAATGTGATGTCGTCATTCTCTTTCCGTTTCAGGCAGCGTTCTTCCATAACAGAATTAACGCAGCCTTCAGCGTTCCTCAGTGACTTACTGTATCTTTCCATCTCCGCCCAGCTTCTGTCGGCGATGTGCGATCCTCCTGATATGGTGTGGACCACTATCTTCTCTTGACTAGAGCCGCTGGTGTTGCGATTTCCCCTGCCTGCTTCTGGGTGGGGTTAGTCCTGGATTCTCATTGGCAGGAGTTGAAGTCCTGTTCTTGCCTTTTACATAGCACTCCAGTCTCCTCCTTCTGATGTGTTCTTCAATAAGTCCCGGAGATGGTGGCATTCATTGGTGTCATGTCCTGGGATTCGTGGAAGCGGCAGAACTTTCCAGATTTGAGTGCGCTATCTGACTCCTTCTTGTGCGGGGGGCGCTTGTATCTAACTTCGTCTTGAGTGGCTAGGAAGATGTTTTCGATCGTTTCATTCAAAGGAGTGCAAGAGTCAAATCTTGGTCCTGGTCGATATAAGCGCTTTTCTCCCTTTTTGCCTCCAGCATTGTCTCTAGAGTCATTTCTTCGAACATCCTTTGCTGCAGCGGGGACCCTATCTGTAGCCGTCTTAGCCTGTTGCCCTGATTGCCTCTCAGTGGCAGCGTCCTCAAGTCTCATATACTTTCCAGCTTCATGGAAGAAATCAGGTAAAGTAGTTGGTTTTTCCTTGGTTAGTCTTCTAGCAAATTTAGTATCTGGATGTACACCACTGCAGAGGGCCATTAGGATAAGTTTCTCGTCGGCATTTTGGACTGCGGTTGCCGCGGCGTTGAATCGGGTTAGATATTGTTGCAATGTCTCTCCGGGTTTCTGTTTGATATTAGATAAGGAATAAGCATCCCTGGGTTGCTCCACATGAATGCGGAACTGACTGATGAACTTTTCTTTCAACATTTCCCATGAGCTGATGGACCCTTGGGGTAGGTGGCAGAACCAGGTGGTAGCTAGATCTGCCAAGAATAGTGGGAAGCATATACACAACACTCCCTATGTTGCTCCGCTCATGAGCATATGCTGGGTGTACCTCTGTAAGTGTACGATGGGGTCAGAGGTTCCCTTGTAAGGTTCCATCGTTGGCATCTTCCATTCTCGGGGGGTGATGACAGTTTCGATATTGCGGGTGAAGGGGCTGGTTACCGTAGCACCTATCCCCCGATCCCTTTGCTCCCGTTGGACGCACTCTCTGAACAGTCGCGCCATCCTTTCATCAGAACTTGGAGCGGACAAAAATGAGTTTGGTTCTTCCCTGCGAGATTGATTCCGTCCAGATGAATTGTAGGGATGGTATCGTCGTCACTCCAAACATTCTCCAAAGGCTGCCTCTGGTCTTCTGGGGGCATGCTGGGGTCAGCCATAGTTGGCGCTTGCCTTGATCTTCCCCTGCTGGGTTCTGTTCTCAGCACTTCCTCTGGTCCAACTTCGGGCTGGACCCCAGCTCGGCCCCGTCTACTGGTGTTTTCATGGTTAGGTAGCATGACAGACTCAGCTACATCCGACCCCTGCCTGGCACCTCCCTCGCTGGGTTCGGTTCCAAGTGTTTCCTTGGGTCAGAATTCGGGCTGAGTCCGGGCTCGGCTCCTACCATGGCTGTTTCTGTAGTTAACTTCTTCGAAGAAGAAAGGTCTTTGTTGCCTCCCAGATCCTCCAGATTGGGACTCACCCCATGATTCAGTGTTGCGGTTGGATTCTTCAGCATCCCTTAGGCGTGAAATGAGTTGGTCCACCAGGGCTTCTTGTTGAGATGCAAAGCGGTTAGTTACTTCAGCCACAACCCTTTCTAGATCTGCCTTAGTAATTGGTTGTTCCACGGCAGGGGCTGTTGGAATTGCCTGATTTTCATCTGGTATTGCTGTTAAAACGGGATGATTCTCTTGATTCGGGGCCACTGGATCTGGGATACTGCTAGTTGCGACGTTCTTTCCTTTGTTAACATCTCTCCTCTGCCTGGAAGTCATGTTGTCGGAGCAAGGAACGATGCTGTGAGGAAGAAGATTGAGTAGGAGAAGCTGTAGCTTCTAGCTCGGCTCTCAATGAAAGCACCAAAGATGTTTGCACAAAAATTGGGCAAACACCTCCTAGTCGTATGATTTAGTTGATTATATGTTGTTTTCAGTGATTTGGGGATTTATGCAAATATATAAAAAGCAGGGACTGAACTGTAAAAGACACACAGATTTACAGTGGTTCGGCCAGAACGTGCCTACGTCCACTTCATATGTTATTCTCCTTTTTCTTTCAGTTTACAAGTACAAAGCTTTGTATACAAGTATACGAAAGTTGTTTGAAAGTTCCTTCCGTGCTTGAGCTCTCAAACTTGTCTACCATTGTTGTACCCCTGCCCCCTTATTTATAGAGTCATGCTGGGGGCAGGGGTCTTGGATGTATATAGCTGCTGGTGGGCCTGGGCTGAAGCAATCTAGGTTGATGACATTGGTTCGGCAATGCCCTGGTCCGGTAGTACTCTGGTCCGTTAGCGCCTTGATCCGGTGGTAGATGATGTAGCTTGGTCCGGTAGAGGCTGGTCCGGTGGATTGGTTCGTTGTGGGTTGGTTCGGTGTGGGTTGGTTCGGTGTGGTCTGGACCGGTGGTTGTTGGGGGTGAGGCTTGGTTCGGTTGGAGGTGGTCTGGACCGGTAGTTTGTTGGTGATGGGTGGTGAGATGGGACTTGGTTCGGCAGATAGAAGGAGGTAGGTTTTGGCTCGGTAGGCGTTGGAGAGGGTTTGGATCGGCAATAATGCCTTTCCTCTCTTTATTCGGTGGTAGGTGGAAAACCTGCCCAACATATATATATATATATATATATATATATATATATATGAGTGCACATTAACTGTGCACTCTGGGCAAAACCGGTCGACTGGTCAAAACCAGGTGGTCGACCGTTTCTGCCCAGAATGCACAGATAACGTGCACAAGTGAACATAACGTATATATATTCAAATTCCTGTCTACTGGTCCTTTTTGACCTGTCGACCGTTTTCAAACAGAAAGCAACCCTTCGTATAGACACTTCCTTTTCTTCATCGGTTGCTTCTCTTTCTCTTCACCAATGATCATGACCTTTGTTCATACCTTTTCACAAAAGGTTACAACTGTTTATTTCTTATATAAACATCATGAAATCATTATCCCAAATATCTAATTTTCTATTCTTCTAATCTCTATTTTATTGATCACTATCTTGTACTCTCAAGCGTTCAAATTGCTCATATTCTATCATATATCGTTTTGAATCCTGAAATTTATTTAACATCCTTTTGATTCAATACGATATCAACTTCCAAATCTTCATATACACAAATAATCTATTTGAGGATAAGACTATAGGAAGTCTGTACTACAAGTGACAAAATAGTGTTAGCAAGAACACATACCATCGACAAACGATTATATTTATCTTTGTTGAAGTCCTCCGTGTTGTAAGAGGCAAGTGTTGAAGTCCTCGGTGTTGTAAGAGGAAAAGTGTTGAAGTCCTCAGTGTATTAGAGGCGTGAAATCCCATTCGTCTGCTCGGGAGTTGTAAACATGTTCCTCCGGGTGAAGCGAGGTATTTGGTAGTGAAAATCTAGATAGAAGTCTGGGACTGGACGTAGGACGGTGCTCCGAACCAGTATAAAAATCTCTGGTGTGATTTTTCTAATTTTTTTTACTTTGCTACTATCATCTATTTCCGCATTTATATTGTATTCCATATTACACGATCTGTGTGTATTATATTAGCACGTGCACTCGTACACTGCATCTTCATAAGTAACATTCCTAGTTTGAACCCTGACTTGATTGAGTTGCTGCCATTCCTGTTGACACTGACTTCGTCAGTTCGTTGAGTACTCCTTCCTCTGGCCTGCTTTTTATGTGTGATCAGTGATCCTGCAGCTCGTGCGTTACATCCCTGGTGCATTTATGTTATCTTGTACACATGTGCACTGCTCCATCTTTATATTACAGGGTCTGTTCAATTGAACTTCGTTTGGTGCTGTTGACTTTGGGTCTGTTGCATATATATATCGCTGTTGCATTTGTAGCAATAGTAGTTTTCGAGTTTAAAACATTCAGTGTAGATGTCTCGGCCAATTGAGACAGTTTGCACGCTTGTTTAATTTAGTTTGGTTTTTACCATGCTTTATTGACTTGGTTATTTGTTCGAGACAATTGGCATTTTTGGTGTTTCCATGTTGCAACAGTCTTGGTGCTGTATAGTGCCACTATTGCCTCTAATTCATTATACATTGTTTCTCCCTCTTTTTGCATTTGTCGATTTTATTTTGTGCATAACATCTGTACTGTCCAGTCTCATTTATTTGTATACTTGAGAATTTTTGTAGTTGCACTGCAACTTCTGTTTGCATAATTAAATTGCAGATAGACTTGAGCACTTTTGGTTTAACTTTGGGGTAATTAACTTGTACCTTCTATTGCTTGGCTTCGGCATTTTACCTGAATTTTAAAAGTGCTGCTGACCTTGGTCATATGTCTTGGCAATGTTGATTTCGGCATTTGAACTTTTCCTTGGAGCAAGTCTGATTTTATGGCATTACTCCATCATTTGTGTCCACTACATTCTTCGTTTCATATCAACTTGTTGCCGTACAGTTCAATCTCGATTTCCTGCGTTTTGATGTTAGGTTACTTACTGGGTTTCCCACTGTGTCTTGTTCAACAGTGTTGTTTCACTAATTCACCTGTAGTTAAGTTGTACTATGGCCCTTGGTCTTGAGTAAGGCAGTGGAACTATCCAGTTTACAGTGCATGCATGTTATATCATTGTCCATATCACTCCTTTTGTTTGTGATTTCATTACGGCCTTGACTCTGCATATATTGACTATTGTTGTCACTGCACTCTTGTACATTGTCTTGTACATTGAGTTGAATCCAGCTTAAATGCTCGGGTTTGACCTTGTGCTCATATTGTGATTTTATTTGTATTGCATCTGAGTTAAACCTGACTTTTCCTTGGGTTTGACCTTGTGCTCGTTTGTGAAATTTCTATTGAGCTTTTGTGTACATCATCACTGTAGTGGCAAGGCAGTGCACGCAAGCGTGTACTACAGCCACTCGGTATTGAGTTTTTGTGAACATCATCACTATAGTGGTAAGGCAGTGCACGCAAGCGTGAAATGCAGCCATACGACATTGTTTTTATTGATATCCTATTTTGTTTTGATTTATTGATCTTTTGGATATTCCATATGTTGTAGCGGCGAGGCTATACCCGCGTGCGTGTACTGCAGCCCTACCCGAGTTGACATATTAATTGATATTTCAATATTTTGTGTCGTATCCTGATTTGGTTCAAATTGATGGTTTTGTTGGTATCTAATTATATTTTTTATAATTAGATTATGAGTTTCTAATTATTTATTTAATAATTAGAATTTGTCATTAATTGCCGTTTTGGCAATTATGTTGTTTTCTAAATTATCTTCATTAATAATCTTTTAAATTATCTTCATCTATAATGTTTTAATTTATTTTCGTTGATAATTTGGATTTGCTGATTTGTTGTTTAACACTTTTACGTGTTGTATTTATCGTTATCCGATTTCTTTATTTAACAATCGGATATACGAGATTTGTTGTGACTGTCGTCTATTCATTATTTAATTATTATTGCTTCTGTGCACTAATAACTGAGTTTGACTTAGACTGACCCGTGTATTATTTTCTTTTGAATGTAATACTCGGGTCAGACCGAGTATTTACAGGCTGTTGATATCTTACTTTGGGTGGCTGTTAGAGCTATGAAGTCTTTTCATATCTTTAGGAGTAGTCGTCGTTATTATAGTAGTCATTGTATTTGTATAGGAAGATAGGTGTTCATGTATATTATATACGATAATGTACTTGTATATGTAACTTCCAGATTCGACAGTTGTAGTTGTATCATATGTATTGTATCACATGTATATCAACTGACTTCAGTTATATATATATATATATATATATATATATATATATATATATATGAGACTTTCGGTTATATCTGTGTTCCGCATTTGACTTATCTGTATTATTATTATATTTATTGTCCTAAACTATTATGAACCATCGTAGTTCGTTTTATACTGGAATTGGGTATGTCTATGGGAGTAAATAATAAGAGATGAAAAATTAAAAATATATACCACTCCAATCGAGGTAACCAATACTAGTGTAAGGCCTAACTACGGATGGTCGCTCCTATACATCCTTATTCTTCGTGATAACAGACAGTATTCTTTTAATACTCTTTATTTTCTTAATTTTTTTATAGTTTACGCTTTCAAAAGAATGAGGAAGCGATTTAAACGATTCAGCACAATCGAGGATTATGAACCCTTTCTTTTACTGATTCGCATAATTCCGGATTTGTTCATTTGAGAATGTAAATTATTACTTTTATAAAATAAATGAAATTGTTTTCAGAATTTTTACAGCTTGCGTTTTCAGAAGAATGAGAAAGTGATTTAAACGTTTCAGCAAAATCGAGGACTATGAACCCTTTCTTTTACTGATTCGCTTAACTCTGGACTTGTCCGTTTGAAAATGTGAAATGTTATTTTTGAAATACACAATTTTGCACTTTCAAGGAAACGATGAAGAGATTTAAACGATTTAGTAAAACACGTGGTATGGGACATGTGCGTTTGCTATTTTGGTTAATTCCGGACTCGTTAATTGAAATATTTGATGATTTTCGTGTGCTTTTGAGCCACTTTATTGGACCTCCGGGTCATTTGTTGGACCTTCGGGTCAATACCAGGACCAGACCTTCGGGTCATTTGTTGGACCTTCGGGTCATTTGTTGGGGGCCAAAAATTTGTTGGGTACTTGGTAGGCTTCAGCCATTTGTTGATGCACGTGCGGCGTAGATAAAACTTGCCATTTGTTGGGATCGATCCACCTTTTATGTTGATTTTCTAGTTATCTTAATTGATTCTAGATATTTGTTGTTTCCAATTATCTGCAGGCAATTGGATATTTGTTGATTTGATTATCGCTTGAGATAATTAAATATTTGTGGATTTGAGATTTGATTATCGTTTTTGATAATCGAATATTTTTTGACTTGAGATTTGATTATCGTTTTTGATAATCGAATATGATGTGTGATTTGATTATCGTTTTTGATAATTAAATATTTGTTGATTTGATTATCGCTTGAGATAGTTAAATATTTGTTGGTTTGAGATTTGATTATCTTTTTGATAATCGAATATTTTTTCATTTGAGATTTGATTATCGTTTTTGATAATCGAATATTTGTTGATGTGTGATTAGATTATCGTTTTTGATAATCGAATATTTGTTGATTTAATTATCGTTTTTGATAATCGAATATTTGTTGATTTGAGGTTTGATTATCGTTTTTGATATTTGTTGATTTGATTATCGTTTTTGATAATCGAATATTTGTTGATTTGAGATTTGATTATCGTTTTTGATAATCGAATATTTGTTGATTTGAGGTTTGATTATCGTTTTTGATAATTAAATATTTGTTGATTTGATTATCGTTTTTGATAATCGAATATTTGTTGATTTGAGGTTTGATTATCGTTTCTGATATTTGTTGATTTGATCATCGTTTTTGATAATCGAATATTTGTTGATTTGAGATTTGATTATCGTTTTTGATAATCGAATATTTGTTGATTTGAGGTTTGATTATCGTTTTTGATAATTAAATATTTGTTGATTTGATTATCGTTTTTGATAATCGAATATTTGTTGATTTGAGATTTGATTATCATTTTTGATAATCGAATATTTGTTGATTTGAGGTTTGATTATCGTTTTTGATAATTAAATATTTGTTGATTTAATTATCGTTTTTGATAATCGAATATTTGTTGATTTGAGATTTGATTATCGTTATTGATAATCGAATATTTGTTGATTTGAGATTTGGTTATCGTTTTTGATAATTGAATATTTGTTGATTTGTGAATTTTTTTAATGGAATTAAAAGATTTCTTTGGCATTTGTATTCCTAACTTTTATTTTTCTAGCTTAACCAGTTTATATTAGAAAAATAATTATTAGTGACGACCTAAATTATGAAAATTGCGAGGACGCAATTTTTATAAGGAGGGGAGTCTGTAACAACCTAGAGTTTTACAGCAATTAATTATCAACATTAGACGATTTAATTTAGTTGCTAATGGCTACTTGGAGTTTTTAATCGAGTGTGATTATTTTCAAATTTTCAATAAGGGTTGTGGGCCTTGAATCTTGGCCTATATTTTATTGGTGCCGTATTATAGTGATTACCGTTACCCTCTCTCTATTCATTTTTTCATGTCAAACCCTAAATTAAACATACGAGAAAAAAGAAATGGCGGCCTCCTTTTCGTTTGTCCCTTATTTCGAAATTAGGGTTTCGTAAATTCGTCAATGCCGAGTAAAAATGGTTCGATCTAATTGGCTCGCAGATCGATTGACGTGCTCTTCGATGAAAGGTGAGTAATTTTTATTACACACATCTAGTCAATCTCAAGTTGTAGGGTTTGAATTTTTTTGGTTTTCGTTCTTATAAAATCGTTTGAGTTCGTTGCGTGATTTTTCGGCCGTTTCATGTTGTTTCGATGTTGGTGATTTTTCTAACTTAGTTCGATTTCTGGATTGCCAATGCTCAGCCTTTATTGTGTCGATGATTTCTTATTTGGGTTTGTTGATTTGTTATTCTGCTGTCACCATTACGGTTAGCTGGGAAATTCTTTGATGACCCACGGTTTTGACTACAACCGTAGCATTTTCAATGCTCGACAATTTTGGGATTTTGATAATTCGGTTCTTTTATGTGTCTTCATCACTGATTTTGTTTGATCTTGTACTCTTGTTTGATTTGGGGTTCGCTGTGGTTCACTTGGTATTGTTTAGTTTCTGTTGCCACAGAGTTTGGCTGCACATATATATATTTACACGTCTCACTTGTATACTTAAGTTACATTCCTTGTTTGAACCCTGACTTGATTGAGTTGCTGCCATTCCTGTTGACACTGCCTTCGTCAGTTCGTTGAGTACTCCTTCCTCTGGACTGGTTTTTATGTGTGATCGGTGAACCTGTATCTCGTGAGTTAGATACCTAGTGCATTTGTGTTATCTTGTGTATACATGTGCACTGCTCCATCTTTATATTACAGGGTCCGTTCAATTGAACTTCGTTTGGTGCTGTTGACATTGGGTCTGTTGCATATATATATATATATATATATATATATATATATATATATATATATATATATATATATATATATATATATATATATTGCTGTTGCATTGTAGCAATAACAGTTTTCGAGTTTAAAACATTCAGTGTAGATGTCTCGGCCAATTGAGACAGTTTGCAAGCTTGTTTAATTTAGTTTGGTCTTTACCATGCTTTATTGAATTAGTTATTTGTTCGAACAGTTGGCATTTTTGGTGTTGCCATGTTGCAACAGTCTTGGTACTGTATAGTGCCACCATTGCCTCTGATTCATTATACATTGTTTCTCCCTCTTTTTGCATTTGTCGATTTTATTTTGAGCATAACCTCTGTACTGTCCAGTCTCATTCATTTGTATACTTGAGCATTTTTGTAGTTGCACTGCAACTTCTGTTTGCATAATTAAATTGCAGATAGACTTGAGCACTTTTGGTTCAACTTTGGGGTAATTAACTTGTACCTTCTATTGCTTGGCTTTGGCATTTGACCTGAATTTTAAAAGTGCTGCTGACCTTGGTCATATGTCTTAGCAATGTTGATTTCAGCATTTGAGCTTTTCCCTGGAGCATGTCTGATTTTATGGCATTGCTCCATCATTTGTGTCCACTACATTCTTCGTTTCATATCAACTTGTTGCCGTGTAGTTCAATCTCGATTTCCTACATTTTGATTTTAGGTTACTTACTGGGTTTCCCACTGTGTCTTGTTCAACAGTAATGTTTCACTAGTTCACCTGTAGTTAAGTTGTACTATGGCCCTTGGTCTTGAGTAAGGCAGTGGCACTATCCAGTTTACAGTGCATGCATGTTATATCATTGTCCATATCACTCCTTTGGTTTGTGATTTCATTGCGGCCTTGACTCTGCATATATTCACTATTGTTGTCACTGCACTCTTGTACATTGTCTTGTACATTGAGTTGAATCCAGCTTAAATGCTCGGTTTTGACCTTGTGCTCATATTGTGATTTTATTTGTATTGCATATGAGTTGAACCTGACTTTTCCATGGGTTTGACCTTGTGCTCGTTTGTGAAATTTCTATTGAGCTTTTGTGTACATCATCACTGTAGTGGCAAGGCAGTGCACGCAAGCGTGTACTGCAGCCACTCGGTATTGAGTTTTTGTGAACATCATCACCATAGTGGCAAGGCAGTGCATGCAGGCGTGAACTACAGCCATACGGTATTGTTTTTATTGATATCCTATTTTGCTTTGATTTATTGATCTTTTGCATATTCCATATGCTGTAGTGGCGAGGCAGTACATGCGCGCGTATACTACAGCCCTACCTGAGTTGACATTTTAATTGATATTTCAATATTTTGTGTCGTATCCTGATTTGGTTTAATTTGATGGTTTTCTTGGTATCTAATTATATTTTTGATAATTAGATTATGAGTTTCTAATTATTTATTTAATAATTAGAATTTGTCGTTAATTGCCGTTTCGACAATTCTGTTGTTTTCTAAATTATCTTCATTAATAATCTTTTAAATTATCTTCACCTATAATCTTTTAATTTATTTTCGTTGATAATTTGGATTTGCTGATTTGTTGTTTAACACTGTTACGCGTTATATTTATCGTTATCCGATTTCTTTATTTAAGGAACGGATATACGAGATTTATTGTGACCGTCATCTATTCATTATTTAATTATTATTGTTTCTGTGCACTAATAACTGAGTTTGAATTAGACTGACCCTTGTATTATTTTCTTTTGAATGTAATACTCGGGTCAGACCGAGTATTTACAGGTTGTTGATATCTTACTTTGGGTTGCTGTTAGAGCTATGAAGTCTTTTCATATCTTTTGGAGTAGTCGTCGTTATTATAGAAGTCAGTGTATTTGTATAGAAAGATATGTATTCGTGTATATTATATAAGATAATGTACTTGTATATTTAACTTCCAGAGTCGACAGTTGTAGTTGTATCATATGTATTGTATCACATGTATATCAACTGACTTCAGTTATATATATGTGTGACTTTCGATTATATCTGTGTTCCGCATTTGACTTATCTGTGTTATTATTATATTTATTGTCCTAAACTATTATGAACCATCGTAGTTCGTTTTATACTGGAATTGGGTATGTCGATGGGAGTAAATAATAAGAGATGAAAAATTAAAAATATATACCACTCCTATCGAGGTAACCAATACTAGTGTAAGGCCTAACTACGGATGGCCGCTCCTATCCAGCCTTATTCTTCGTGATAACAGACAGTATTCTTTTAATACTCTTTGTTATTGCGAGCATATAGGTGGGGCGTTACATATATGCACACCCATGAAAACCATATAACTTTAAAACGCTTCCATTTCATATTAATGTTAAATAACAAATATATAATTATTCAAAATGTCACATATATAGTATATTCATTTGATGGTTGTATGTTTCCATGTAATAAATATTCATTTTAAACCAATATTAAAATAATATATATGTATAGTTAAAAATCAATGTTCTAACATAAAACACATATATTAAAGATCAACACACACATATATAATATCTTTCGAAATGAATATTTATGTATATATATAATTATTATAGTTTATTACTTTCCTTTTCAAAATATCCAGTAGGAATTCAAACAAACTTATGCACATATATATGTAGATAAACAATATTCTTTATAATACATTGTTAACTTACTCCTTTTTTTTCCTTTTTTTTTAAAGATTATATATGCAGTACAGTTTATAAGAATTTTTTTTTATAAAACCTCCATATATAACAAAATATATGCATATAATAAAATTTAAAATATGCTATATTTAATTGGACGTAATCCAAATATTAAATTTTTATTTCAAAATATTATTATATAAAATTTCTCAAAAGTTTCAATTATTACGTTAAATAAAACCATTTAAAACTATTAAAATCTACGGGTCGTTACACTCTCCCCCACTCAAAACTTTTCGTCCCCGAAAAGGTAGAAGGTAGGAGAATAGAACAACTAGAAATAAAATAGATTGAAAGACAAGATAAACAATTAATTTAAAACTATATAAATTTTATTTGAAATATTTATTTGATAACTTCATTTGAAATTTAATTTTCTTTAATACTTTAATACTTTTAAAACTCCTTTGAAAACAATTATTTATATTTTTACTTATATTTACAAAGAAGTTATTGAAATATTAAATCCAAAATTCATAAATTTTTATTTTGTTTCAAGATTCCTTTCAAATATTATTGTTAGATCACAAATCACTTTTTTTTTTAAAAATGTTTTATTTTAGATAAATAACTTCTAAAATATTTATAACACTAAAATTTCTATTAAACCATGTAGTATGTAATTAAACAATATTTTAAAGGATATATCCAACAAGGAAGGAAGGTAGATTTGGAAAACAGAATCAAGGTGAATAACTAAACTGAGCAGATAAGGTAGATGCAAGGAATAGTATCAGGCATGAATAATTAATCTAGAACCCTAAGAATTTAAATTTCAAATATTAGTTCAACATTTCTTTGTTGGGAAAAATACTTTTAAAATAAATACCTTTATAATAATACTTTTATAATAAAATACTATTATATCGAAATAAATTTTCCTTTCGAAAATACTTTTATAACTCGATGTTTCAATAAGTTTATCCTCGTTCTTGTAGACGCTGGCCATGCGTTGATCAGGCTCAAAGCTAGAATTCTTCAAGTACTTAGTAGACTTGTTTCAACACCCAATGAAAATACTTGAAAAACCTTTAAAACAGAGATGGAAAGTACAATCCAAACAAAACAACTAAACCAAAGCCTTTGTCCGGCCATGGTTCGCAGATACACAATGGTTACGCCTAGATCCCCTAGGAAACAATCCATATCCGTAAGCTTTCTCAGCCCTGCGAGTTACGCCATGATGACTTGTAGAGTGCAGGATACACAATGGTTACACCCGGGTCCCCTAGGAAACAATCCATACCCCTAGGTTGTCTCAGCCAGGAAGTTACGCTACTATTTGCGACCTACACAGATTGCAGGATACACAATGGTTATGCCTGGATTCCCCAAGAAACAATCCGCACCCTTAGGCCAGACTCAGCCAGGCAATTGCGCTATGCAGTCGTGAGAGAAAAAAAACCATGGGTTACGCCAGGGTGGGAACACTCGAGTATTACATCCGAAAATCAAAAAATCAGAGAGAATAATATCGATACAATGAATCCACGATGTGGCCACAAAACGGATATCAAGCAAAAGGCACTTTCCATATCTTTACTTCGAAAATATATATCATATAGTACCTTTTCAAATCACTTTCAAATATCATACTTATATAAAGTCCATATATATAGGATTCCATTTTTCCCAAATCGAATACTTTCCAAATCAATAGTAGATCAAATCATACTTATATAGACTTCGATTATATAAAATATCTTTCCAAATTGAGTACCTTTCAAATCAAGAGATTTCAAATCAACTTCACACTTATACAATCCATTTTATATAAGTTCGACCACTCCCAAATAAAGTGCTTAATAATATAAGGTTCTCAAATTTCAAATCATTTAAATATCAATTCAGTTTCAAAATCATATAGGATTTCACCAATTTTTTTTCCAAATTAAATATCTAAATTTCAAAGTTCCTAAAATAATAGGTTTAGAAAATTATCCCATTTTCCAAATTAAAATCATTCACGTCAAGCAAATTCATTTCTAAAATCACCATATAAGTACTGGTTTTTAATTCCAATTTAATTTCAAAACCAAATATTTTCCCAAAATCAATTATACTCAAAATGGTTTCCAAATTTATAATTATCCCTTTTTTTAGAAAATTTTAAACTATCTTTTTCTATGTGAAATATCCAATTTACCTTTTTGAAAACCATTATTCAACTTTTTTTTTTCAAAACATTTCAAAACTAAATTCATATTTTTTATCAAACATTTTATACTCTTCGAAATTCCTTAGCTTTGAAAATTTAATCTCGATTTGGAAGTGTTCGAACATTCAAAATAGTTAGGGAAATCAAATTTTCAATTCAAGAGTTGAAAATCAACAATAAATCAATAAATCAATTATTAAATTCGAAACTCGAGGACTGAACACCGGTCTCATTTTAAATTGTTTCAAATATATACTTATATCTTTCTAAAATATCAAATTATACTTCGTAATTTGAAATCAAAAACGGTTTTACAAAATCACTTGCATAGCGAAGCTATTAAAGTGGCCTCTCCCCCACTCTGAAACTCGAAAATCAATGTCGATGATGCATGCACTCATCACCGAAATTATTTTCCAGCGACATAAGTGAGTTCTGGACTTCTATTTTCTTGAAAACCTCTTTGAAATTTCTTCAAAATTATTGGAATTCATTTGAACTCATTTGAAACATTTCTTATTAGGAAAAATACTTTTAAATCTTATTATTTTTATATATTTTCCAAAATCTTAAAACCAATTTCAAAATATCGAAATTCAATTCTCGAATTTCAAATTTAACTTTACAGTTATAAATCATTTTTATATAAATCTATTTCTATACATTTTCAAAATTTCAGATCCTTTCAAAACTTTTATATATAGGGTAACATTTTCACTTTTATATATAGAATAAAATCATAGTTATCAAAATAAAATTTCGGTATAAACAATTTTAAAAATACAAACAAAACCCGATTTTCAAAGGATGATTCAAGAATGGATTTCAAAACAAAGATAGCGATTTAATTTAGAGGAACTCCAATCAATAGAATCCTAATTCGAAGATAGACTCGATCGAAGATGAGGTAATTAAATTACAAAAAAGAAGATGGATATACTTCTATAAATCGCGGGCGGCCTTTACCGGTCAACCGTGATTCCAAAATTAGATAGGTGTAGAATTCTGAGGCAATTCAACATTCGATCGCTAGAGATACAGAATTCGGCATAACAAGATATAACAACATCGTAAACCGAGGATACAGAAATCTTTGGTGAGTGAATGCCAATTGAAATGGAGTTTTCACCCCCTTTACAAATCATTCAGTGGAGTTATAGGATACTCAGGAATCAAACAAATATAAATAGGGAGAGACAGAATGAATTTCGGAACCGAGGGACATTCCAAAATTCAAAGGAAATCGAGTCAAAAGGAAGAGATTCAACTCGAGCGAAAGTGATTCTATAAATAAATTTACCATATATGCTATGTTTTGCCTAGAGCCAAAGCTCTGATGCCAACTGTAACAGCCCGCTATTTTGGACCATTCAAATCGACAATAAAACCATACATGTCTAACTTGAATAATTCGAAATACTGAATTGTTAATTTAAATTTGGCAAACGTAACATATACAGTAAATAAATCAGCCACAGATCACAGACACAGAGTAATAAAATGCAACGGAATAGATAAGGAATAGTAGTTCATGAAGCTACTATATACATCAGAGTTAGAAATAAAATACATCAGATATCCCAGATGCAGTGAAGTCTCCACTATGAGAAGTTGACTTTTCTGAACCAATCAACTGGATGACTGAAAGGATACATAGCTGGATCTTCAAGCAAAGCTCCAACTTCGAAGGTGGGACTCAAATGTTGTATCACTCAGTCTGACCCAAGCGTAAAGCAAAACACAAAACACTCGAATCAGGATTAACATTCTTATATCTATAAATCTAACTAAAGTGAAATATCAACTGAAATATAATTAACTTAAAGGGCGTTTGGGATAACCATACTCTAAGGTAGAAATATACACTATAACACCAAGGTCATTTCAAATAAATTTATACTTCACAATAAAAATATCTTTTCATTTCATATATATATTTTCCAAAATATACATAAATATTTATAGAGTAGAATATTTGTAGTTTCCTCAACTTAACAAATCGTTTTCAAAATCAACCCGACCTTCCCATTGAAATTAAATTCAATCTCAATTTTATCAATTTAAATTCAACTCGATTCCTAAAATAACCACTTAAATTTTATCGTTCTCAAATTCGGTTTTGTAATCACAAATTACCCCTTTATATTCAATATATTTCAAACCTTGAGTATTTTATAATTTCAAAACTAAGGTTGGAATTTATTTACAACAATTTATTACCCTAGTATTTAGTTTTAAAATATTCACCAAATAAATCCATAAAATAAATCTCCAATTTCTAGCAAATAAATATTTCCTTCAATTTATTTATACAAGAAATATCCATTTAATTTATTTTGAGTAAAAATCCAGTTATAAATATCGTACCTTTAAATTTCCCATTCAATAATTTCAAATCGATTTAACTAAATAAAATTCTTAATTTAATACCATTTCAGCTAAATCCAAATTTTATCTCCCCACCTCAATTTATCCCAATTATTGCAAAAATCTATTCGAAATATAATTTACATAAATATTTAACATAATTTATGTATTATATCAATCTTAATTAAATTAAATATTATTACTAAATCTATATATACAATTTTCAATTATATAATATCTTAAGAATCAAATTTATTAAACCATATATTTCTTTCCAAAATTATAGAAATTATTTTCAAAATATTTATATGGACCCACGGTGTCTATATATATTTCCTGTCATATAGTCAAGTGCTATGGATATTTATTATTTCAATCCGTATACTATATATATACGGGTGGATATCATTTCAACCCGTAATCCCAAATTCAATTAAATGAAAATCGCTTGGATTTATCATTAACCAATAACAAATTTCTCCTATTCTAAAGTCTGTTCGGGTATGTATCATTTCAACCCATAGTGATTTCTAAACTACAGGGAACTTATAGAGTGATAACAGAAAATACAATAAAATAACAAGCATATACCATCAATAACAATATAATATAAACAACGGGATATGGTGCCATATCCCGTAGGTGAACAGTTAAAGATAATATCATATATAACAAATTTAAATAACTACAGCAGCATATTTCAATCGTCGTTTCAATTGAAATCAAATTTAATGAATAAAAGGATGTTGATCGTTAGTGATTGCTCACCTCTCGAGCCTAGAGAATACAGAAGATGACACGGATATGCATACTGCTACAAACACTGAAATTTGAATTATGAATCGAAGCAAAGCAAAATCGGCACGAATTCAACGATCAAAGCTGATAACAAGAATTGATGGAACAAGTCAGAACGGGATCGGCGAAGATAATGGTATGAGTGGACTCATATATATATAACTATATATAAAGTCATATTCGAAATTCAACACATATTAAATTAAATTAAATATATATGTATTTATATTTTCCAAAATCATTGTTTTTTATTAAAAACACATAAATTAGAATCAAGCATATATACAACATGAAATTTGAAACAAATACTTATATAAGCTGACTAATATTAATCATGTGTTAGGTTACAATACTGACATATTTTAGCTGTAAGAAAGAGTATAATGAAAGAAGTCAACATCAGTTATAATGTTTTTATATAAACAAATGTAACATATATTTAGTTGACATAACAAATGAATTCTTTTATAAAATAATATACATTGGCACTATTTCATAAAAATGCACATACAATACCATTTATATACGAACAACAAAAGTAGCTTATATATATAGATATACTATTTAAATATCAATATTTACATTTCAACTAACATCAGAAAACAAATATAAACTTTATACTTCATATATGTTTTATGGAAAAAGAGACAAAAAACATAACACAAAGTGGATCCAACGTTTGGAATTCAGGGATTAGTCCTGAAGGCTAATACACTGTCAGATCATTTTTATTAAAATTTTGGATAAATTTCAGTAGAAGAGTAGCAATTTATTTAAAATAACGTGGTGTGAAATGAATTTATGGAATGAATAAAGTAACGTATTATTAGTACCAAAATAATCAAATGACACAATTCGTTGTTTTCTTAATAAAGACAGTAACGTTCAATTTGCTAAAAGTTAATTTAGGACGTTATCTTCGTCTTATTTGTATATCATACCTCTTTTAAATTTAAGATCAGCTCATGGCACGGCGTGTGAAAATTCAAATTCCATCGAATCATATATTTATTATTTTCAGTTTAGAAATGTATGTACTTATCATTTTTTTGGCTATAAATGACGTAAAACACCACTGCTAATTAAATTTGTCGTGTACTGCATTTAAATACTTCCAAAGCGTTTGTCAATTTATTTAAAAACTATAAAATGAAAGGAGTAGAAAGAGAAAAAAAGAAAGAAAGAAAAAATATATATATATATATAACAAAAAAAACATGGGGAGAGAGACAAAGATACAGATGGTGGTACGTATCTTGTTCTATTTATAAGTAAATATCACCATAAATTCCTTTACATATTTTTAATTGCTATAACCAATGCTTTGATATATAACAGGTCCAATCTTATATACATAGCTACATATTATAAAGGGTTACGAAAACTTATATATATACACCTTATAGTATAATATATATAATTAGATAAAATGTATATATTAGATAATAGAATACAATAATATAGATGAAAAGAGAATTGCAGCAAGCTAAAATTTATAATAAAAAAAATAAAGTGTTGCAGGAAGTTGAAAACAACAACTAATGCAATAATATTTATTATAAGTTTCGAAATCCATTAGACAAAAGAAAACACAGCTTGTATAATATTTCCATTAAACAAAATAGACTATATATAGTACTAGTACATTTTCATGCTATATGTAAACATTTAAAAACGAAACATATATTGCAATATGATACGCATACCGTTTATAAAATATGGATGACGAGGGGAGGAGGCATGGAGTGGGTTGTGGCTCTTGACAGGTGGTTCGAGCTGTGGTGGCGGAGGCTTGACGAAGCTATAAGAAGGTGAACTGGTCCTTTTTCATTTTTCCATCATATGTGTTTTAGCATTGTAATGGGAAAAATCTTTTTTTTTTTTCAAGAAGCAACAGAGAGGAAGAAAAAAATGAAGTTAAATAGGCTCAGAGACTACACGTTATAAATATTTAATATAGTTGAACGATAGGAATGAGTAATCCAGCAACTAAAATTGGAACCATGGAAATAGAGGGGTCAATCGCTAGAATTTAGGAGGTATGAATGGTAACGGTTGTTTGAATTGTATACCAAATATATAACTTTATATTCCACTATTAATTGAATAGGAGAAATGAATGGGTGGAGAATGAGCTGTCCATTTATGATATATTGTTACATATAATTTATTAAAGAAGAAACGGTAGAATAATGATAGATTTGAATTATATACTGGTGTGATGCAATAACAATGGTCAAGTTGATAAGGTGGATATTTAAACAATTTATTGCTTGATTGGAAAGCACGTGAGTATGGAAAGGCAAGGATATTAAAATGGAAAAAGGAATGGACAGAGAAATTGAAGCGAAGATAAAACGTACAAGAATAAATGTAACGACTCGGTATTTTCAACCATTCGCATCCATTATAAGTGCATAGGCATACACTCATGCCGGAATAGAATTGCTCAAAATACCGTGTTGTAAATAAAATTTTGGCAAACCTCAGAATATACAGTAAATAAAAATCACAGATCACAGAAAAAGAGTATATAAAAATGCAGCGGAAGAAAGAGAGATAGTAGTTCATGAAGCTACTATATAAATATGAGATACATCAGAGTTAAATAAGATACAACAGAAGAGTAACAGGATACATCAGGTACAAATCAGATACATCACTGAACCACTATATAGTGAAACAAAATAGATGGCTGGATCTTCAAGGATTGCTCCAACGCCGAAGGTGAATATTGAATGCTAACTCAATCAATCTGACCCGAGCGTAAAGCAAAACACAAAATCCTCGAGTCAGGACATAAATACTTATAAACTGTAAATCAACTCAAGTGAACAGTAACAAAATGCATCAGTAACTTAAAGGATGCTTGGGACCGCCCATCATCTAAGGATCCGTTAAACTATTTACTATGTAGTAATATACGCGATATAAGGTAGTGTCTAATCAGTAAAGTATAATCATATAGAAAATAGCGTTAAGGGGATGGTGAACCTTAACGCGGTCGGATCTTTAAAACCAAAATCGTAGTGGGCTCGATATAAGCATATGACACGGCACGTGAGGCAATGCCAGGGTGGATACACCGCTTGCACTCCCGAACCGGTGGTGACGGCAAGCCAGCAGCTTTCGCCCACCTCGAACAATACCCCCGAATCAAAGTGGCGCCACCGAATCGACTCACAACAGTAATAGAATGGTTTCCGATGGAGCATGCTCGATCAAAGGGTGCGACCCTTTGGGTAGCCCGGTATAACTCCTGTTTTAGTCATATATGCCAACTCAATGGAGTTGGGTCCACGTAATATATACCTCGAGAACGTCGCCACCATCCTACTTCATTCTGGAATCTCCACCGCGTACACGGTTGTTAAGTGGTTTTCGGTATTGGCCGGCTATAAGACAATATCTGATCCCCGTCTCTTTAACAACCAATCGTTATTATAACCCGTAGTTATAACTTTAAAACAATATTTTATACTTCAAAAGAAAATATCCTTTTCAATCCAAATCTTTATCAAAATAAAGATTAAATCATTTCCAAAACCATTTCAATATATCATCGTAAAATATCTTTTAATTCAAATATTTATCAAAATAAATATCAAGTCATTTCTAACCATTTCAATATATTAAATTTTCAAACCCTTTCAACATTACCTTTCAAATCATTTTAATATATCAAAATATCATAACCTTTCAAAGTTTCAGTTCCAAAATATCATATCTTTCAGAACTTCTTTTTAAATCATGTTAATATCAAAATGTCCTATCTTTCAAACTCCGTTTTCAAATCATTTAATATCAAAAATATCATATCTTTCAAAACTTCGTTTCAAATCATTTTAATTTATCAAAATATCATATCCTTTCAAAACTTCGTTTCAAATCATTTTAATATATCAAAATATCATATCCTTTCAAACTTCATTCATTTCAAATCATTATTTATTTTATTCAATCTAAAAGACCATTTCAATTCATATTTTAAAACAGTTTATATTCCAAAAATTCTTTTTTTTTCATTTCAATGAAGTTATTATACTTAATAATTAAATTATTAAATTCAAAAAATTTCAACTTCCAAAGTTCATTTATTAACTTAAGTTTATCAAAACAGTGAAAATTCACTTTTCGCATCATTTAGAAAACTCTACGGAAAGTTACATTCAAAACAGTTCAATTTAACAAAAGACAGAATTTTAAAATGTTATAATAGGTTTACTTAAATTCGAATAACTTAGTTAAATTCAAAAATTATAGGACTTACAAAGATTGCTATAATAGCTTTTTATTTAACTTAGTTTTTTAGTTCATTATCATCAACTACAGCGTTTACAAATGCTGTAATATCATTTACATTGTAATTAATAGCATTTCAAAAAATGCAGTCAATTAACTTCAAATATTCAATAAAATTTCTCAACCAATTATATTTTATTAAAAACATTTATAACTTATAAAATCTTACATTTTCACATTTATAACATCATTTAATTTTCCTCAAGTTCATGATTTTATAAAGTTAAATTTCCATTCAAAAATCAAGATTTAATAATAATTCACATATTAAAATGCAATGTTGAATTTTAAATCCATTACATTAAATTTCAACTTAACACTTAAGTTCAAATTCTCAAATATAACTTAATTTATTTTTATTTACTTATCTAAAAGTTCACTTTTAAGTCAATTTCGTAAATTTCCAATTTTAATTATATTCAAAATTTCAACTTAAAATATTCATTCATTTCACATTTCAACTTTGTAAAAAAATTCATTAACATGATATAAAGTCACTTTTAATTCATTTAAATTCAAATTATCATAAATTTATCATAATTTTATATTCAATTAAATTTCCAATTATAATTAAATCAAGATTTCCAAAATAACTTACGTTCAAAATTTCTAACTTTGTCATTAATTCATTTCACTTACAATTATTCAGAAAATCAATAGTAATTTACAAAAATCCTTTTTTTTATTAAATTAAAAATTAAAATAATATAATAATAAAATTTCTAAAATATTTAAAATTTTAGAAAAACATATTTTAACTACGGGCCTGTATATAATTTTCTATGCTAGGTAAAGTGATATGGGCAATATATCATTTCAACCCATAATTTACAAAGAAAATCTGGGTTTTATCATTTCAAACCCGCAATCCCATGTCAAAATGAAAAATTTAAAACCATTCAGGCCTATCATTTCAGCCCATAACATTTTTTCTAACAGGGAACTTGCAGTGTGATCATATGCAGAAATAATATAAACAAGGTCAATATCACAATATACAGTCATATATCAGATGTCAGGTGAAAATTAATAGCTTTAACATGGTAATAATATGGTAATAACATGACATAGCATATCATATGATCATCATTAACTTGCATAAACATTTTTTTATTACTAAACACTTGTCATCAATTCACTTTTCATAAGTATAAATGTCAGAGTGAGAAAGACTCACTTTTTCAAGCTGAAGACCAAAACAACAAACACAAGTGCGATTCCAAAAGCACGACAAGCACAATATAGCATGACTTTTGATTTGAATGAATGGAGAGCCTTGATATTTGTCTTGTAAACAATCACCAAAACAAGACAATATACACATAAATATTCAACGCAAAACAATGAAAATACGAAGCAATAAAGGAATAGATTACTTGACCTTGCTTTAACCATTCAAATGCTTGGCCTAGGAGGTTCTTGGGTTCATCCATGATGATGATATAGCTCAGGTTTGGCACTATAACTCACGGCTAGAAGGAGTATGGAGTGGTAGGGTTATAACATGAAGCATACAATTGATCAAGGCAACATATATGAAGTTTTTGAGCACAACTAGGCTCGGCCTTGGGTCAAGTGGGGCTTGGCCATACTTGTACAGGTTTGGACAGTAGATGGAGGGGTGTGGGGAGGTCTGCAAAAGGTGGTGGTGGGGCCTATGGTGGTGGCCAAGATGAAGTATGAAGGTGGTGAAGTAATAGTGGTGGCTAGGGCATTGTTTTGGACATTATTTGCAATTTTGTGGAGTTTTGTCACCAAGGGAGGTGTGGCCATGGATGGATCTAAAATGATGGCTGGAGATGATGCCAAGGAAGAGTGGTAGGGGATGGTGGAGAGTATGGTGGTGGTGGTGGGTGGTAGAGGCCAAGCAATACACATGAGAAAACAAGGCAAAATATAAGAAAGCAATGGAAAAAGAAGAGCAAAAAGAAGAGGAAAAGAGGAGCCATTGCCAAACCTTTCTATCCGTGAAAAATGAAGTGGAGAGGAATGTTTTCACGTGAAAATGAGGTAAGAAATGCACAGCTACAATAAAGAAAGGAACGGTCAAAGAAAATTAAATCTATTAATTGGAAAAGAAACGGAAGAAGAAACGTTAAAACGGTTTTACGTTTCTTTGCTTTCAAACCTTTTAAACTTCCTATATATACTGATATACATCTTAAATAACTGAAAACACTTATAAATTTCAGTTAGAATTCGAAAATATAACAGATAAACAAAATATTAATAATTAATTATTAATTAGATATGATTAAAATAAGAAAAATGGCATAGAAAAATGAAAACTAGACTTAGGAATTAGAAATAACTTCAATACACTTTGAAAATATTTTCTTAATTTTAAATATATGTAAAATGAATAAAATAATGTAAAAAAAAGCAATAAAAGTGAATGTATAAAATAAATCAATAAATTGATATATTAATTGCAAAACGAAACGGATAAAACGCCTTTACGTTTCAGGCTTTTAAGATCTCTTAACTTTCTAAACCTTTTGCATTTCCTTTTCTTTTTAATGTTACAAAAAAACAAACAAACTCAGAAATGTTATTTAAAACCGAAACTAAGCAAGAATAAAATAAAATAAATAATTTATTTTAAGTAAAATAGAAAAAGGAAATAAGAAATTGCTTAAAATAGCAACCCTAACATAAAAATTACAAGAAAATCTCTAATGACTTTGGAAAATTTATTACTTCACAAAAAAAAATATTATAAAACAAAAATTTGAATTAAAAATTGTTTTAAAACATTTTCAAGGCAAAATAATAATTTAATTTTTATTAAATAGAAAGTTAAATAAAGAAAAATGCAGTAAATACCAACTAGGCTTTATAAATTGAAATAAATTCAAATAAACTTTAGAAAAATTATATTATCATTTTAAAAATACTTAAAAGTTAAAATATACATAATATAACATATAATCACATATTAAATAAAATATAACAAAGAAGAAGTAATTTATACAATTTAAAATAGTCATTGTTAAATAACCCTATATACGCACAATATTGTAAAGGGTATAACTTTCACAATTTACATCCAAATTCAACGAAACGAAAAGTGGTGTTCTTAGAATTTTATGTACTTTCATAATAAAAGAAAAAATTAAATTTTTAAACTTTTAAAATTTTAAGTTGAAAGTCATAGTTTGACTATTTTGACCAAAATCAGCATTTCAGGCAAATATTCAACTTACACAAGTTTGGAATTATAACTCATATAAAAATCAAGATTATTTAAATAATAAATTTAATCATTTAAAATAAGTTTTTAAATCAAAATCTTACATTAAAAATAATTAAAATATACAATAAAATAATTTCAAAATACAAGGTTGTTACACTCTCCTCCACTCAAAACTTTTCGTCCCCGAAAAGGAATGAGGTATGGAAGGGCACAAAAAATATAGAGTGAAATAGGATTAAGATAAGATGACAAGAATATTGAAGTTATACCTGATAACTGTTGTTATAGGTAAGTTTTACAAGGTGGAGGTGATCTTTCCTAGATCCTCCAGAATCAAGAACTCAAGCACGCAAAATAGATTCAAATGAGTACCAATGATTATCAAAGATTATAGAAAGATGCCTATACCAGTCTATAGCAAGATAAGGATGATAAGGACAACCAAAAGATAGTTTGAAAACAAAATAAGGAAATAAATTTGAAAGCATGGAAATTTCAACTTAAACGGAGAATAAATCTTTACACAAGTTAAATAAATCTTAACTATCTCAAATTTCATTATCTTATTATCCAATCATCTTAAATTAACAATTTTTAGAACCATGGGTTTGAAAAATAATCATTTATTACACTCACATTGTACTTAATAAATTTTATTCTTCTTTATTCCTAATCAAAATTAAATTTATTCCTGTCAATATATTTATCACTCATGTTAAATATATTTACACTTATTATAACTGCTTTATTTTATTCTTAGTACTTTCAACATTAATTTATTGTAAGTTATTCAATTACCCTTTATTATATTTACCTCTATTAATCATTTTATAATTAAAATTTAAGTGTATAACATTTATTATAACTACTCAAATTTTATTTATAAAATCTTTTTATATCGTATATTATCCAATTACATTTTTAACTTCTGAAATTTTGGTAAGTTATATTTGAATGCAATTGTATTATACAAATAAAATTTCCAATTCAATCATTTCATGCTTGATATTCATCCAAAGTTTTGATTTTTTTTTTGAATTATTCTTTAAAATAAAATTTAAGTATTAAATTTTCGATTTCATCAAACCATTTAGAGATAAGTAATAATATATGTCAAATCAAATTTCAATCATATATCTATATCTACATATATATATATATATATATATATAATAAATCAAGTCATATTTTAGAAATTCAAATCAATTTAATTTCCCAAAACAAAGCTGTAGCAAGACTACAGAACAGTCTCCTAACTTCGAAACTCGAAAATGAACGTCGATGATGTCGCGATCATCACCGAAGTTATTTTCCAGCGACAAAGAAAAGAGCACTAATTTTAAACCTTTAAAATTCTTTGAAAACAAATTCTATTCAAAATACTTTAAATAATATAACCATTTAAAACTTTAAAACAAAGTTCGAAATAATCGAAATTTAAATCCTCAAATTCTTGTTTTAAATTCATTTCAGTTCCCAAATAAATTTATAAACAAATATTTATAAATCCATTTGTAGAACAATAAATGATAAATCAAGTATTATCATTTCAAATTATCAATTTAAATCATTTCATTAAGTTTCATAAATTTACTTATATATCAAAATTTATTTCATTAACCAATTTTTTTTAAAATATATTGTGTCCGTTTGTTCTGTCAAAGTGTTTTGGAAATCTTATCGATAGCGCTGATCAGAAGTATCGATCAGAAACCGAACTCAACATCAACAACTCAAACAACACAATATATAAAACATTTTAATTTTAAATACTAGTTTACAAATACACTATACATGAATAGATTTTCAAAGAAGGATAGAGATTCAAATTTTTTTTTTTTGATTAACACAAATCAAAGGAGATTATGATTTAAAAATAAGTTGGAAACAAGGATGACATGATTAAATAACAGAATAGGAAGATGGATAAGCTTATATAAATCATGGGCAACCTTAACCGGGTCAACCGTGACTTAAAGAATAAGATCATTGTGGATTTTCTAGGGTAAATCTACATTCGACCTCAAGAGTTAGAGTTTGGAACAAGAAAAGATATTAGCATCTAAACCAAGGATAGATAAGAATCTCTGGTGAATCGATGTTAACCGCAAAGGAGTTTTCCCCTTTTTCAATTAAATTTGAAACTGGCGTGACTGCCGACTCACTATAAAGATCATTCGAAGCGGAGTTATGGAATGCTCCAGAGTCAAAAGAAGATGAATAGTGAGGGATACGAATGGATTTTGGAACCGTAGGGAATGTTCCCAAATTCAAAGGAATCGAGTCAAAAGGAAGAGATTCAAACTCTAATGAAAGTGATTCTGTAAATACATTCACTCCATATGCTGAGTTTTGCCTAGAGCTACCAAAGCTCTGATACCAACTGTAACGACTCGGTATTTTCAACCATTCGCATCCATTATAAGTGCATAGGCAGACACTCATGCCGGAATTGAATTGCTCAAAATACCGTGTTGTAAATAAAATTTTGGCAAACCTCAGAATATACAGTAAATAAAAATCACAGATCACAGACACAGAGTATATAAAAATGCAGCGGAAGAAAGAGAGATAGTAGTTCATGAAGCTACTATATGAATATGAGATACATCAGAGTTAAATAAGATACAACAGAAGAGTAACAGGATACATCAGGTACAAATCAGATACATCACTGAACCACTATATACTGAAACAAAATAGATGGCTGGATCTTCAAGGAAAGCTCCAACGCCGAAGGTGAATCTTGAATGCTAACTCAATCAATCTGACCCGAGCGTAAAGCAAAACACAAAACCCTCGAGTCAGGACATAAATACTTATAAACTGTAAATCAACTCAAGTGAACGGTAACAAAATGCATCAGTAACTTAAAGGATGCTTGGGACCGCCCATCCTCTAAGGATCCGTTAAACTATTTACTATGTAGTAATATACGCTATATAAGGTAGTGCCTAATCAGTAAAGTATAATCATATAGAAAATAGCGTTAAGGGGATGGTGAACCTTAACGCGGTCGGATCTTTAAAACCAAAATCGTAGTGGGCTCGATATAAGGATATGACACGGCACGCGAGGCAATGCCAGGGTGGATACACCGTTTGCACTCCCGGACCGGTGGTGACGGCAAGCCAGCAGCTTCCGCCCACCTCGAACAATACCCCCGAATCAAAGTGGCGCCACCGAATCGAATCACAACAGAAATAGAATGGTTTCCGATGGAGCATGCTCGATGAAAGGGTGCGACCCTTTGTATTGCCCGGTATAGCTCCTGTTTTAGTCATATATGCCAACTCACGGGAGTTGGGTCCACGTAATATATACCTCGAGAACGTCGCCACCATCCTACTTCATTCTGGAATCTCCACCGCGTACACGGTTGTTAAGTGGTTTTCGGTATTGGCCGGCTATAAGACAATATCCGATCCCGGTCTCTTTAACAACCAATCGTTATTATAACCCGTAGTTATAACTTTAAAACAATATTTTATACTTCAAAATAAAATATCCTTTTCAATCCAAATCTTTATCCAAATAAAGATTAAAGCATTTCCAAAACCATTTCAATATATCATCGTAAAATATCTTTCAATTCAAATATTTATCAAAATAAATATCAAGTCATTTCTAACCATTTCAATATATTAACTTTTCAAACCCTTTCAACACCACCTTTCAAATCATTTTAATATATCAAAATATCATAACCTTTCAAAGTTTCAGTTCCAAAATATCATATCTTTCAGAACTTCTTTTTAAATCATGTTAATATCAAAATGTCTTATCTTTCAAACTCCGTTTTCAAATCATTTAATATCAAAAATATCATATCTTTCAAAACTTCGTTTCAAATCATTTTAATATATTAAAATATCATATCGTTTCAAATCATTTTAATATATCAAAATATCATATCCTTTCAAACTTCATTCATTTCAAATCATTATTCATTTTATTCAATCTAAGATACCATTTCGATTCATATTTTAAAACAGTTTATATTCCAAAAATTCTTTTTTTTTCATTTCAATGAAGTTACTATACTTAATAATTAAATTATTAAATTTCCAAAAATTTCAACTTCCAAAGTTCATTTATTCACTTAAGTTTATCAAAACAGTGAAAATTCACTTTTCGCATCATTTAGAAAACTCTTCGGAAAGTTACATTCAAAACAGTTCAATTTAACAAAAGACAGCATTTTAAAATGTTATAATAGGTTTACCTAAATTCGAATAACTTAGTTAAATTCAAAAATTATAGCACTTACAAAGATTGCTATAATAGCTTTTAATTTAACTTAGCTTTTTAGTTCGTTATCATCAACTACAGCATTTACATATGCTGCTGTAATATCATTTACATTGTAATTAATAGCATTTCAAAAAATGCAGTCAATTTACTTCAAATATTCAATAAAATTTCTCAACCAATTATATTTTATTAAAAAAAATTTTAACTTATAAAATCATACATTTTCACATTTATAACATCATTTAATTTTCCTCAAGTTCATGTTTTTATAAAGTTGCATTCAAAAATCAAGATTTAATAATAATCACTTATTAAAATGCAATGTTGAATTTTAAATCCATTACATTAAATTTCAACTTAACACTTAAGTTCAAATTCTCAAATATAACTTAATTTATTTTTATTTACTTAACTAAAAGTTCACTTTTAAGTCAATTTCATAAATTTCCAATTTTAGTTATATTCAAAATTTCAACTTAAAATATTCATTCATTTCACATTTCAACTTTGTAAAAAAAATCATTAATATGATATAAAATCACTTTTAATTCATTTAAATTCAAATTATCGTAAATTTATCATAATTTTATATTCAATTAAATTTCCAATTATAATTAAATCAAAATTTCCAAAATAACTTACGTTCAAAATTTTTAACTTTTTCATTAATTCATTTCACTTACAATTATTCAGAAAATCAATAATAATTTACAAAAATCCTTTTTTTTATTAAATTTAAAATTAAAATATTATAATAATTAAATTTCTAAAATATTTAAAATTTTAGAAAAACATATTTTAACTACGGGTCTGTATATAATTTTCTATGCTAGGTAAAGTGATATGGGTAATATATCATTTCAACCCATAATTTACAAAGAAAATCCGGGTTTTATCATTTCAAACCCGCAATCCCAAGTCAAACTAAAAAATTTAAAACCATTCAGGCCTATCATTTCAGCCCATAACATTTTTTCTAATAGGGAACTTGCAGTGTGATCATATGCAGAAATAATATAAACAAGGTCAATATCACAATATACAGTCATATATCAGATGTCAGATGAAAATTAACAGTTTTAACATAGTAATAATATGGTAATAACATGGCATAGCATATCATATGATCATCATTAACTTGCATAAACATTTTTTTATTACTAAACACTTGTCATCAATTCACTTTTCATAAGTATAAATGTTAGAGTGAGAAAGACTCACTTTTTCAAGCTGAAGACCAAAACAACAAACACAAGTGCGATTCCAAAAGCACGACAAGAACGATATAGCATGACTTTTGATTTGAATGAATAGAGAGCCTTGATATTTGTCTTGCAAACAATAACCAAAACAAGACAATATACACATAAACATTCAACGCAAAACAATGTTGAAACAATGAAAATACGAAGCAACAAAGGAATAGATTACTTGACCTTGCTTTAACCATTCAAATGCTTGGCCTAGGAGGTTCTTGGGTTCAGCCATGATGATGATATAGCTCAGGTTTGGCACCATAACTCATGGCTAGAAGGAGTATGGAGTGGTAGGGTTATAACATGAAGCATACAATTGATCAAGGCAACATATATGAAGTTTTTGAGCACAACAAGGCTCGGCCTTGGGTCAAGTGGGGCTTGGCCATACTTGTACAGGTTTGGACAGTAGATGGAGGGGTGTGGGGAGGTCTGGAAATGGTGGTGGTGGGGCCTATGGTGGTGGCCAAGGTGAAGTATGAAGGTGGTGAAGTAATAGTCGTGGCTAGGGCAATGTTTTGGACATTATTTGCAATTTTGTGGAGTTTTGTCACCAAGGGAGGTGTGGCCATGGATGGATCTGAAATGATGGCTGGAGATGATGCCAAGGAAGAGTGGTAGGGGATGGTGGAGAGTATGGTCGTGATGGTGGGTGGTAGAGGCCAAGCAATACACATGAGAAAACAAGGCAAAATATAAGAAAACAATGGAAAAAGAAGAGGAAAAGAGGAGCCATTACCAAACCTTTCTAGCCATGAAAAATGAAGTGGAGAGGAATGTTTTCACGTGAAAATGAGGTAAGAAATGCACAGCTACAATAAAGAAAGGAACGGTCAAAGGAAATTAAATCCATTAATTGGAAAAGAAATGGAAGAAGAAACGTTAAAACCGTTTTACGTTTCTTTGTTTTCAAACCTTTTGTACTTCCTATATATAGTGATATACATCTTAAATAACTGAAAACACTTATAAATTTCAGTTAGAATTCGAAAATATAACAGATAAAAAAAATATTAATAATTAATTATTAATTAGATATGATTAAAATAAGAAAAATGGCATAGAAAAATGAAAACTAGACATAGAAATTAGAAACAACTTCAATACACTTTGGAAAATTTTTCTTAAATTTAAATACATGTAAAACGAATAAAATAAAGTAAAACACAACAATAAAAGTGAATGTATAAAATAAATCAATAAATTGATGTATTAATTGCAAAAAGAAACGGATAAAACGCCTTTACGTTTCAGGCTTTTAAGATCTCTTAACTTTCTAAACCTTTTGCATTTCCTTTTCTTTTTAATTTTATAAAAACAAAATAAACTCAGAAATGTTATTTAAAACCAAAACTAAGCAAGAATAAAATAAAATAAATAATTTATTTTAAGTAAAATAGAAAAAGGAAATAAGAAATTGCTTAAAATAGCAACCCGACATAAAAATTAAAAGAAAATCTCCAATGACTTTGGAAAATTTATTACTTCACAAAAAAAAATATTATAACACAAAAATTTGAATTAAAAATTGTTTTAAAACATTTTCAAGGTAAAATAATAATTTAATTTTTATTAAATAGAAAGTTAAATAAAGAAAAATGCAGTAAATACCAACTAGGCTTTATAAATTGAAATAAATTCAAATAAACTTTAGAAAAATTATGTTATCATTTTAAAAATACTCAAAAGTCAAAATATACATAATATAACATATAATCACATATTAAATAAAATATAACAAAGAAGAAGTAATTTATACAATTTAAAATAGTCATTGTTAAATAACCCTATATACGCACAATATTGTAAAGGGTATAACTTTCACAATTTACATCCAAATTCAACGAAACGAAAAGTGGTGTTCTAAGAATTTTATGTACTTTCATAATAAAAGAAAAAAAAATTTAAAACTTTTAAAATTTTAAGTTGAAAGTCACAGTTTGACTATTTTGACCAAAATCAGCATTTCAGGCAAATATTCAACTTACACAAGTTTGAAATTATAACTCATATAAAAATCTAGAATATTTAAATAATAAATTTAATCATTTAAAATAAGTAAAATAAGTTTTTAAATCAAAATATTACATTAAAAATAATTAAAATATACAATAAAATAATTTCAAAATACAGGGTTGTTACAATAAAATAGAGTAGTGGGATGGTCACGATAATTCAGTGGATAATTAAAGCAACTTTTAATGCCACCAGCTGCACGCTCAAATCTGAAAATGCAGAGTAACAGACCATATAGTAAATTGAAACGATGGATTGATAACAGCCTCAAGTATATATTTAATAGAAAAGAACGGATCAAATTAGCTTGATAAAATTGAAACGAAGATTATATGATTAATTTATTACTTTCTTTCAAAATGAACGTTAAATCAAAACACGCATTTAACAAAAATGAAATATATATATGCACACCCATGAAAACCATATAACTTTAAAACGCTTCCATTTCATATTAATGTTAAATAACAAATATATAATTATTCAAAATGTCACATATATATAGTATATTCATTTTATGGTTGTCGTTTCCATGTAATAAATATTCATTTTAAACCAATATTAAAATAATATATATGTATAGTTAAAAATCAATGTTCTAACATAAAACACATATATTAAAGATCAACACACACATATATAATATCTTTTGAAATGAATACTAATGTATATATATAATTATTATAGTTTATTACTTTCCTTTTCAAAATATCCAGCAGGAAATCAGACAAACTTATGCACATATATATGCAGATAAACAATATTCTTTATAATACATTGTTAACTTACTCCTTTTTTCCCCTTTTTTTAAAGAGTATATATGCAGTACAGTTTATAAGAATTTTTTTTATAAAACCTTTATATATAACAAAATATATGTATAAAATAAAATTTAAAATCTGCTATGTTTAATTGGACGTAATCCAAATATTAAATTTTTATTTCAAAATATTATTATATAAAATTTCTCAAAAGTTTCAATCAATTACGTTAAACAAAACCATTTAAAACTATTAAAATCTACGGGTCGTTACATATTTTGTTAGCAAACTCGATCTTTTCATTAACTGTCTTTTCCCGCCCCTTCTTCTAGCTGCTTATTCATTTTTTTTTAACTTTAATCGACATGTCATCGTCTTTGTCTTTTTTTTTTCAGCTCTTGGTGACCATCGTCGCTTATGAGGGGGTCATTAGAGATTTTAGAGAACGAATGTGACATAATACTAGGGTTTCTAATCGACATCTAGATTTGGGACTTTTTTGGAGGTCAAATTAGCTAAAAGGCTGATAAAGGACATGGAAGGTGTGCGGTCATGTAACAGTGAACGACTTATTCATGGAAAGTGTTTTTCTTTTCTTTCCTCGCTGATAGGATTAGGTATGACTTTGTTCGAAAGCTTTAATGAGCTGATTAATTATGAAATCATCAGTCGAACATGATTTTGTACATTATTAAGACCTAAACGAAAATATTAAGGAAATAAATGAATATTTTCAAGTAAATGACTCGGGTTACTATGAAGCTCATAAATCAATTGTGAGTAACCCTCTTAAGTGAAGTAAATCAATTTAGGCCTCGAACCTTGGCTATCATGAAACAATGGATTACTAAAAATTTATAAGCTAAGATTCGTAAAAGTGATGGATATCGCATTAACATGATAAGATGTGAGACGTTCTCGTGTTGCATCTTATTGATATATTCAAAGATACGTCTAAGTGATAATTATGTAATTTGTTATGCAACTTAACTCATTTAAGAGAAACTTGTTTGAAATAAAGTATGTAGTTTGTGTCACTTTTCTATTATATGTGTTGTTATATAAAGATATCTCTATCCCTACTACTAATAAAGAAAATCCGTTGAACTAATTTACTCGATGTATTTTCGAAATTTCAAAAACGCCCTTGCTTTCCGTTTACATATTTACGCTCAAACAAAATATCAACGTATACAATAACACAAATAGCCCGTGTGCGAAGCACGAGCCCATACTAGTAAGTAATAGTATTAATTTGTTAAATATATTATTGCATCCAATAAATTTCCAAAATTGGATGTGTTAAACCCAAGATGCTATAAATCGTGGGAGGGAGATAGGCTGTCGCAAACTGATCATAGAACAAGCATTCACAAGATGATAGTCGATAAAGCTATTGCAAAAGTATAGATTAAAGCAAACTATCACAGGTTGATAACAAATAGAGTTATCGCAAAATGATATAAGCAAGGTTAATCCGCGATAAGGTTAAAGGGGGAGCTATTGTAGATCAATGTTCTAAAGCTATCAAAGGGTAATGCTTCAAAAGCTATTGCATGTTGAATAGGAAGGTTATCGATGGGGGTATGTCTCTGCAGCCATCGCATGTCGACCAATGAGCTATCGAAGGTTGATGATTGCAAAGTTATCACATGTCGATCAGTGTTGAGACGGAAAATGGCACAACAAAATATGAATTATAAGTGAGAGAGCTAGTAAAAAAATAGTAAATAAAACATAGAGCTTTTAAAGTGGTTTGGCAAATATAAGGCCTATGTTCACTATATTGTTATTAGTTATGAATTTCAGTCCCAAGTACAAAGGTTTGACCGATTGAACAGTCTAGAGCAACTAAGAGTAACTTTCTTAGTGACTAGGGATGAGTAGAGATAGAAGAAAAGAATGCAAATGACAAAAGTCCTTTTTTAAATGCTTTAAACCCTGAATTTACATGGGAGTCATCCAACAGAATTGGCAGATCTCAATATACCGACTCTAACATCAGATATGAGAATGTAGAAGAGGATGATGGAGTTTCTAGGATCGAAAATTCATCTTGGTACCAACCTGTAGTAGTCAGTACGGACCTGTTCTTTTGGAAGGAGGTTGCTCCATATTCCTTCCCTTGGTCTTTTACGTTTGATCCATTATGTTTCGAATAATTTTCCTTGGAAATCATGTTGTTTTCGAGAGATTCTAATATCTCTATTACTTATCTTCTTTTCTACAAAACATCCTTAGAGTTGATCATCTACTCCTAAAATACACCCCAAGACGATTGCTTTTGATGGTAGTCCATAAACGATAGCTTTAGAAACCAACGGGGAGCACAAAAAGTGCTCGGTACGGACCTAAAATTGGTCGGTACCTTTCTTAGTTCCAAATGTTCTCTAAATTCTTGAGACCATTCTCATTTTCATTCAAGCATCTTTCCAAGTCCCTTAATTGCTTCGTCTTTTTCCAGACATCCAGATTCGTTTGAAGATCACATGGTTAAAAAGTCGGATAACACTTACCACTCAGAGTACTGTTGGAAATAAAGCGTGCTTTTAGAACAAGACAAGCGTATGCCATCATCCATACACATCTATCAGTTATCCTATAGTTGCTTGAAAGTTTGATTCTATTCCTTTGACATCAATTCTATGGCCTTTATGCTTAATTTGGTCTTTCCATAAGCATAAAGATTAAAAAAATTTAACATAATCTATGTTTCCTAAAAACCAAGTTTATTTCCAACACATATTTAGGTGTAATGAACTTGATGTTTGCTTAGCGCACTAGTTCGGAGAGAATTACATATATCGTATTTTTGTATACGATGTGACTGAGTTGTTTATAACGCTAATCTTTTTGTTTCTAATTCCTTGCTCATATGATTTTGTATGAATATTGTATACCAAAAAATTTCCTTTTTGCTAAAGAACGAATTAGTGTTTGCCGAGAAGAATTAGCTGTTGAAGTGAGAACAAGTTTAACTTAATATTCTCTATACTTTCAATTGAACTTCTTATGATATAACATAGGTATAACTAAGACTTTACATTTCCAATATCTTTTAGATTTTTCTTTTTAAAAAGTTTCATTTTTTTTGTCTTTTTTGAATTTTTTCCTTTTTGAGATATTTTCAAAAACAAATTAGACTTTTGAATTTTTGTGTTTTTTTGATGTTTAATGAACTCTATAGTATCTTAAAATATTTTGACAATTGAAACCTTCAATTATTTTCTTTTAAAGTTTAATAAACTATATCACTTTTTATGTTATTGTGAGTTTCATTGCACATAGTTCAATTTAGTTTTATCCACCTAGTCGTGACATCAAAAATAAAAATTGTGACTTCATGTACATACTAAATAAAAATGTCAATCCATATTGAAATATGAAAAAGGACTTAATGGTTTGAGAACAAAATACAACATAGAAGTACATATAGTTATCTCTTCTAAATATTGATACCCACATACTGCACTAACCATGTTATTTACCTGAAATATATATAAGCACGATACATAAATTCCATAGGCTTACAAGCAAAACCGTTGTTCTCTAGGTAGAAAAATGAAGTAAAGCCAAACCCAATGTTAGTTTTTTCTTTCCTACAAGCAAACTAATCGATACTCTTGCATAAGCATACATATTGATTTCAGTATATATGAGGAATATAAAACATATTTCATCTTCTTAGTAAACGCAAAAATGGTAAGCTAAATTAGGACATCTAGATAAATTAGTATATCCAATCAAAACAAAGGTAGACTTTGATGATATTAATATGGATAAAGATTCAGAAACATAGATGAACACTTAAGATGCAAATTACAGTAAAGAATTACAACACATCTTCATTTGCATTGCATTAAAGGGAATGCATGTTCTGGTCAACAAATTTGGGCTTTTAATGCATGAGTGCATTTTAAAAGAATTTGTAGGCTAGAAGTCAGTACATGTATGTCTAAAAACTCGATAACAAGTAAGGAGACCGATTGATAAGATATATAAGGCCATGTTTGGTTGTGTTTTTAGTTTTGTGTTTTTGTGCAAAAAACGTGCACAACGAAGCATGTATTTTTTGAGAACAGCCATTTGATAAATGATGCTAGCATATAAAATAGAAAACAGTTTCATTTTGTTTTTTGTATTTGAGAAAGTATTTAATAAATAACAAAAGAATAGAAAACAATCCATCCACTCCAGCTTCCCCATATCTCCTCCAACGTCCCTTCACCGTCATCGTAGTGACTTAAAATTTTAATTTTTTTCCATTATCCACATATTTTGTTATCAATATTGAAAACGCAAAACACAAAATGAAACCAAACAAATCCTAAGTTTTTCTTTTTCAAAAATAAATTTTACAAAGCCAGCCTCAGTATACATTGATAAGTTTATACATGTATTTTCATCAAAAAATAAATAAATAATGACCAGAGTACTGAGTAATAATATCTCTGATCCTCATGTAATATGTATTTGCTGGCTTGCTAGAATGGAAGTATGGTGAATCTTAGCATTATGCATCAAGTTAATTTGCTAATATAGATGAAGTATTTTCACTTATATAGGCTTAGGGCTATAATACAATATATCGTTGGTGCTAAAATTTGCTACAGTTTCACTAGTAATTATGTTCGTCACACTGTTAATTTTCTTCCCATGTGCCACTTTTACATAAGATAATCCAGTGCATTCATCACCTTCATTTATCCATTTTCCTTTTGATTTCTTCTTCATTGTCACTGTTTATTTGTGCATTTGTTCCTTTAGTTCAACGGATGTCATTATTAATAAACCAAGAGTAAGTTGCTCCATCAATCTTTGATTTCAATTAATGTTTGTCCCCCGCATATGTCATTCCTCAACTCCTTTTTGTTACAATCATGCTTTTGCGTGGTTTTTTTATTCAAATTACACGAACTATCATGCAAAAATTTACTAAATTAAACCATTTGGAAAAAATAATAGTAACATCTGTTAAATTACAGCATATCCCTTTAAATATATCTGAATTGTGACAGATAAAATGCTTTTTCCGTTAATCTAAAGTCACTCAATTGTCCTTGTTGTTGCCAAAAATGTAACATACATAAAGTTCTAACCTCCAAAATGATTTTTTATTTTTCAGCATTGTGTCCTTGACATAGAAAGAACAATAACCCAACATCATATGTTACTGATGTTTTGTCCCCTTATGCTCATGCTAATGTGAGAAACATTAAGTAGCCACGTCTGATAGCAAGGAAGATATTAAGCTATTACGTGCCCAAGTATGTGCATACAGCTTTCCATTTGGTCGGCATGTTCTTCTATTGAATGGCATGACTAACTATTTGTGTCCTATGACTTATGCTTTTTAATGGATAACATTTGTATATTAAAGTAAGTGAGCAATCATATAGTGGCAGAACTCTAAACCGTGGATATAGATATCTTGAGTTCGATACTCCTTAACATTGATTGCCAATTTCCAGAAAGCAGAAATAAAATAGCCACATTAAAATTTCTCGAGAGGTTTAAAACTCCTGTTGTGATTGGTGATGCTCCTGATAAAGAGGCCTTAAAAACAGTTGTAAGGAATACACTAAGAACAAAGGTATTTGCTATTGCTTTCTCAAAACCAGCATTTTATTTTATTTTATTTTATTTTATTTGACTTTTTATTATTATGTACTCTGTGTTCCCTTATAGTTGTATGAAGCTCTGGCTGATCAGTTGTTGGATATTGTTGTCGGTTCCGTAAGTATATCAAAAACCATGAAATACATAATGAAATTGTTTTCAGAATTGGCGTTCATCATAATAGTCTCTGCAATGTAAGCTAGGATTCATTACGGGCTACTAGTAAGATTTTTTTAAAGATAATTTTCGGTGACAACTTATTCTGTTACCGGACACAATTTTGTTCAATATTATTTTCTAACCTTTGATTTTTTTTCCAATTTGCCTAATATATGGCATTTTCACCTCATTTGGTGTTGACTTAATATGATGCTTATTTATGCCCATTTATACTTTATTCATGGACAGCTAATTTGCATCCGAAAGCCTGAGGAACCAATTGATTTGTTTACAGTAGAGATAATGCACATGCATCATAAATTTGATGTTGATACTAGATTGGTATGTCTGGTCCTTATGAGCACATATTTTTATATATTTCCTAAATTTATTTATGGACCAACGGTATGATCTTTCCAGGTTTTTTCAGCAAGCATATCTCAGCAATCTAAATTAAACTCAAGTTTTAAGTATACAATCTTTGTTGAATGACTTTTAAGCAAATATATTTTTGCCGTAGCAGTGAAGCACAGAGGCTCGTTTTTGGAAATACAGAACATGGAGATTAGAGAAAGTCTTGTATTGTTTTTCCAACACCACTGTTGGGTAAGTTTACCATACAGATTGCTTCCATCAACGAAAATTTCTCTACCTCTATATATTATTTTGGGTAAAATGGATCTAAATTTTATTATTGGTAAAACTAAACTTTGATAGTTACCTTTGCACTTTCAAAACGAATGGAGATACTGATAAAATATTGGAATATGTTTAGATATCGGATCCTTATCTAGCTACTTGCCATTTTCATCACCTTATTTTAATTAGCATATAAATGGCATCAGATTGATATAAATATCATATTGGATTAATATTTTTGATAGTTTCTATGAATTTTATTAGATTAAGTCACTCAAACCTTGAGAATTTATTAAAGTTATATTTAATGAAATGAAATCACTAGATGCATTAATCTTTTTTTCCTATGAATGACATAACAGCTATCCAAATGGTGGACCGAACTTTATTTTCATTGATTAACATTATTATCACATGCTTGCATGAACTTTTAGATTTGACATTTATGTAGTTTATCATTAGTTAACTAAGTTTGTAACAATAGTACTACTACTAATAATAATAAATTATAAAATATTAACCAAGTTAACTAAGTTTTTATAAAAATAAAATAAATTTATATATAATAATAGTCAAAATAATTTATCTTAGATTATTAAAATCAACTTCCTTGACTAAGTTTTATGAAGATTAAGTTTACAAAAATTAACTAAGTTTATAATAATTATACAAATTATAATAATACTAACAACAAGAATCATAATAGCAACATGCGTTTCATCACCTCATTAATTACCATACAAGAGAAAATGATTTGCAAAAATATTTGGCCTTGTTTTTACGTTGAAATCATGGGTAATTAATTTAAATTTTTATCTCTAAGTTGTAACATATAATTTTTCTTAGTTTGAATTTTATTTATATTATTAATTAATAAACTACAAATTTGTAAATGATGCTACAATTTTTTTTGAGCATTTATGGATATTTGAATTTGTAAGAAGATTAACAGTTAGATCATCATTTTAAGGAATATTAAGACTGTTAACACTTGTAGAAGGCCATTTTTGGTAGTTCACACCGACACCAAAAAAGTGTGACACCAAGTGTATTACAACTATTATTAATAACAATAAATAAACTAAGTTTATAAAAAATAACTAAGTTTTGTAACAGTTAACTAAATTTAGAACAATATTCTGACGAGAGAATTAGGGAAAATGACAAACTTTGAATAAAATTTAGGTTGAAGGACATGAAATTTTATTTTTAGGCTGAAGAACAAATGCTAGATATATTAGCATTATATTCAACTTTTACACTATACAAAATGCTAGTTAATTATAACTAGCATTATACTCAGTTTTGCACTATACAAAATGCAAGTTATAACTAGCATTGTCCTTCAGCCAATAAAATAAACTTGTTGTCCTTCAGCCTAAAAAAGTTTTAAGTTTGTCCTTGTGCTTATTTTCCTGTATTCTAAAATATTAGCTAAGTTTTAAAAAATTTAACTAAATTTATACAATAATAACAATAACAATAATAACCAAAATAGATTATCTAAGTTCATAAAAATTAACTTCGTTAACTAATTTTTGTTAAAATTTAGTTTAAGTTATAATAACAGATTAACTAAATTTATGAAAGTATACTACGTTTAAACTAATAATTATAAAACAATAAATTATAAAATATTAACTAAGCTAACTAACAAAATTCAGAATAACAACAACAACAATAATAATGATAAAGTAGTAATCAATTTAACTAAATTCATATAATAATAGTGATAAATTAACAAATTTTATAAAAATTAACTTCATTAATAAAGTTTAATAAGAATTAAAACGGTTCATAAAATTAATCAAGTTTGTAATAATAATAAATTAACAAAGTTTAAGAAAATTAACTAAGTTTATAATGATGACAACAATAACAAATTATAAAGTATTCAATATCTTCACATCTAATTCCTTTAATAAATTTCTAAATTTTATAAAAAATATCTAAGTTTGCAAATGAAGATCAACGAATTTTATAAAAATAACTAGGTTTTATAAAAAAATCTAAGTTTGTATAATATTAATAATTAACCAAGTTTATAAAAATTAATTTAGCTTATAATAATAATAATAACAACAACGACAACGACGATAATAACAACAATAAACAAACCATGTTAATAATAGAAATAACAAAACATTAAATGTTGTCCTGGTAGATAATAATGCACACGACCGTTCTAATTTATTGCTTTTATTAGAAAACTTGCTCTTGTTTGGAATATTATTTCTTTACCTGCAAATTAATGTAAGGTAAAAGGTTGTTCTTTAATGAGTGTTTTAAATTTGATTCATAGTTGTAATATCTAATTTGCTTTAAATTCGTGTAGGTATTATTTGTAGTTATTTCAATTGATTACGGAGCAATTTAAGCCGATAGTTGAGATATTCATATTCAATGGGATTGATCAGAAATCCCAAGTATTGGCACTTATTGATGTTATGTGCTGAAGATGATAAATGTTTTATTGGCAAAGAATTTCCTGAAGCTGACTCATGCAACAAAGGAGCATTTTGCAATGGCTCAGGTTAAGGAAGATAAAATTGAGTCTGAATATTCAAACATATGGCAAAGTGCGGCTACCATTGTCCTACATATGAATGTTGTAGCACATAAGGAGCATGCATCAGAATAAGTCTCCTATGCTCCAAAAATAAAAATAAATAAACTGATAGACTGATGATTTCTTTTCACATTTTCTATTTTTCCATATTATCCTAATATTTAAAATTTCATTTACTTTCAGTTATTATGATCTGACTCTTCTATGTTTCAACTTCTTAAGGGAATGGTGATTAAAGATACTAACTTAACAGCTTGTAATTGATATTTCATTCAATACCTTATGCCATTTAGGCTAATATCCTGCGATATACTCTTTAAATCTGTGTAAGTTAACATGAGTAACAGCTTCTTAAATTTATTGTAACCTAGATCATTAGTGTTTAGCCCACTGTACATCCAATGGATGATAAGTTTACCATGTGCATCAGTAGTGGAATGCAGAATATACAAATTTATGTGTACATTTTATTGCAATTTGTTTTTCTTCACAATAGAAAATAGGCGTCGCAATGGCGTCGCTAAATACTAACGACGTCATTATGACGTCATCAATGAATCAGAAATTGGGCGTCGCATTTGCATTGCTAAAAATTTGCGACACCTTTAATGAATCAGTAAATTGGCATTGCAAAGGCATCCCTGAAATTTAACGACACCTTGTCCGCGATGCCTTAGTGATGTTAAACAATTTAGTGATGTCCGGTTTTCAATGGGATTTGATGTCGTTGGGGAGTCGCTAGAAAATTTGGCGACGCCATAGCAATGCCAAAAGCCATAAGAAAACCATGAAATTGTAGTAGTGTCTAATCTTGGGTATCAAAATAATTGAAAAATAGATTGTTAATAATTTGTAAGCCGAGATACGTATAAAGTGAAGGATAGGCATTAACATGATAAGATACAAGACATTCTCATTTTGCATCTTATCGATAGTTTTAAGCCTGTGCTTTAGAGGTAATTATGTAATTTGTTACATAACATAACTTTTGATAGGATAGAGAACTCGTGGGTTCGGGGAGGAGATTGCTAACAACGAAGGTATTGGCAACCGACAAGATCAAATGGAGCATATTTTATTTAAATATATATGTTGTGTAATCCCTCCATCGTCATATACATATTTAGAGCCTTTTATAATTCCAAAGATAGCCCATGTCTCAAGGATAGACTTATACGACAAAAGTATCACATGAGTGTGGTGGGCAATAGGTAGACGTAGCGAGGTCGACCAAAAAATTAAAATTTCAATCTATATTATCGACCTCCTCAGAGCCCGCTATCATGCGGGAGCCTCATGCACTGGGTTCCACATTTTATTATCGGCTGGTAGGGGAACGCCAAAGCGAGCTAGGTAATGGATGGCGGCTACTATGCTTGTGGCGATGGATTAGAAGAGGTCGGCTAAATTTTTAGAGTTGGACGAAGATGATGGTTTCAATGTTGGAGCGCAATGCTGTTTCAAAAATGATGCGGTGATGGTGGTTAATAAGGAGCGACTTCAAATTGGGGAAGAGGAAGGTAAAACAGTAAACATACATATTTTCCAATATCGATTTTATATATATCTTTTTCGAAAAAAATATAGTTATGCAAATTTCTACTCATAATGTTATAGCTCGTAATACTATTTTATAGTGGTATTATGTTTATTTTAATGAATTTATGGATAAAATATATATAATTTAGCTCATAATGGTATTTTATAGTGGTAGTTTGAGCATTGTAGTGTGGATTATGAATTACAGTAGCAGTTTTTGAACACCGTTAGTAATTTATGAACAGAAGTAGCATTTTTTAGATGAAGTGTTTATTTTGGCTAAATATGCTGTTTTATAATAACATTCATGAACTGCACTAACAATCTTTAATTTGTAGTAATACATTATTAAATGTAATATCATTTTGCAAATGAAGGTTGTAATCCTATATTACAATTTTATTTCATGGTAAGATTTTATAATTTAATGTTATGGTATAGTAGCATTTTTGTATTTGTTAATCTTTTTTACATGATTTTTAATATATATTGCAAGTGTCAGTTTGTACTGTTAAATAATATTATATGGTATCATTTTGCAATATCATACGTATTTAGTAGAATTTTTTATTTAATAAAAATATAGTGTTTACTTTTTTGTTTTGCCTTCTAATAGCAGTTTGCGTTTAAATGCTACTACATAATAGCATTTTGTAATTGTTCAATTAAAAAATAATATAATATTCATTCTATAAACAAATTTATCAACATATTGGAAGTCCCATTTGCACTAGTGCAAAGAAGTTCTAAGAAGTACACATTGAACTTCACATAGTAAAATACAGAAAATAAATCACCAATAACGACCTACCTTTTTAACCATCGAAAGTTGACACCGAACACTATCTCTGCTGGGCAGTTATAAATCCCGACCTTACAATTGCTGATATGGATATTATATAATCCAACGGAGACTAAAACACTACGATAAGTGAACCTCCAGCTTCACTCCAAGATTTCCATAAAACAAAAGCCAACCTAGAAAAAAATACTCAGCCTGACTCGAGCATTATAAAAATATAACACCCGAATTAGTCTGAAAATACCAACATAAGAAAACTCAAATAATGAAGAACATATAAATGCTCTGTGAGACCACGCCGCTAACGCAGAATGGGTTTTCTCCCACATAAACAATAACCAAACAAAAGCATGAAAAAGAATGATAGGAAACAAATACAATCATAAACGATGGGAAAAAATAGTATAAAGATCCAAACATGAAAGAATGGAAACGGTCTTAACAAAATACAAACCGGACAGAATGGATAAAACAAGATAATAGTTCAAACTCGGTAGAATGGGCAAAACCAATAATTAAACACCATGAAGGGTGGTTGGCTCTTCCTATTGTAATTAAAGAAAAATAGATTCAAAGGTTTGAGTCAAATAAAGAAAGGGAAATTCCCAACAAATGACTAGGAGGGTGCATCCCCCTTAAAGGAAGTACACCTCTATAAATATATTGAAAACCCCAAGACTCCAAGCCGGACCCCACCAAATCTTACCGAGAATCCGAATATTTCATATCTAAATCGCAATCATTTTAAGGTGATGGTACACCAAAGTCTAGACGGAATGTGAAAATACCCTAATGGGAGCAACCTCACGTAACTTGGCCTCCCCAAAACACGTGCTTTGATTTAGTCATTTCCGAAAAAGGATAACAAAGCTCAAAGAACAGCAAATCATTTTTAAGGCAATGATACATCATGAAGAAAGTTGAATCCGATAACTAATAAATCAACCATCGAGGATAATGAAATTGATCGTGTACGAAAATTAAATATCATATATTTCACACCACTTGTTAATTCCAAACAAGTGTTATCTCTTGTTTAAAAATGAAACCAGGCAAGTTGAGGTATTCTACCTTTAGGCTTCGCCTTAGCGATATTTTTAACCTTCAAGGTAAAAATGAATCCAAACTTCAATGTTTGGTGTTTAAAGTATGACTAAATCCTTTCTACATAAGCGCTAATTATTATAGAACAACTTCTCCATAATCGAGTCAGGCTTTACTTTTTAAAACTGAATCGGTGCTTAATTTCCATATTAAAGTATTGGCGAAAAACATTTAGAAATACTTTTTAAAGGGTTCTTTTAAGAGACAAATTTTATAATACTAAGTGTATTAAAACAATATCAAAAATAAATGTCATTAAAACAATGTTTACTATAAACCCAAAACAATTTATACTTCAGTATTTAAAAATAATTCCTCTTTAAAGGATTTTCTCATTTGAACCACGATTTGTAAATTTAAAACAATATTTATTATCATAAAGGAAAATAAAACAATTTGAATACCTTTATCAATTTAAAACAATATTGATTACCCTGAAAGATAATTAATCACATTTATAATCTCTTTTAAATTAACAAATCCGTTATCTTTAATTGAATAGCTCATTATTTTCAAATACTTTTATATCATCAGTAAATTAACTTTAAAATCTTTATTAAATCAGTTTATTAACTTTAAAATCACTAAATCAGTTCATTAACTTAAAATACTTTTATTATATTAGTTAATTTACTTTAATCACTTTTTATTAAATCAATTGATTAGCTTTAAATATCATTAATTAAAAGGATTTATTAAATTCAAATAATCATTAATCAAAGTGAATAATTAAACTCAAACATCAGTAATTAAAATGATAATATAATTTTAAATGCCTTTAATTAAAATAATTAATTAAGTTCAAATAATCAATAAATTCAAACCTCATTATTTAAAATGATAAATTAAAACATCGTTTGTTATAATGATTAATCAACTATAAACCATTATCAATTAAATGTTTAATTAATTTCAAAAATCATTTGTTAAAACAGTTAACTAAAATTAAAACAATCATTAATTAAAATGACCAATTAAAGTCTAAAATCATTAATTAAAATGGCTTAACTAAATCCAAATCAGATTGATTAATTAATTTCAAACTTCAATAATTCGAATGATTAGGTACATTCAAATATCATTAATTAAAAAGATTAATTACTTTTAAATATCACTAATTAAAATGATTATTAATTTCAAATAACAATAATTAAAATAACTAATTAAACTCCATTATCATTAATTATTATGATTAATTAAATTCAACCTCATTTAAATAAAACGATAAACCAATTTTAAACATCAATTAAATTGGTTAATTTTGATAAATTAGTATATCTAATCAAAATAAAGGTTAGACTATGATGACATTAATATGGATAAAGATTCAAAAACATAGACGAACACTTGAGGTACAAATTACAATAAAGAATTATAACGTCTTCACCGCGTTGCATTAAAGTTATTCGAGGTTAGTTGTAAGGACCCAATTCTTTGACTTCCGAAAACCGACATCAATACGTCCACTGTATCAACTGTCGAGCAATCGAACGCCGAAAAAATGAATTCTTAGGGTTGAAGAAGAAGAAAGAGATAGAAGAAGCATACAGAAAGTAACAACACAATATTAGAATCCAACCATCGCAGCGGAACAACATATAATAGATAAATGAATATTCATTAAAACAAAAGAACTATATCAGTTATTACATTACATCATCAGAGTGTACAACAACATAACATCGGAAAAGAAATACTATATACTAGTTGTTGAGTAAAGATTTTCTATATAGAGTTTTGAATTCTAACAAAGGGATAAGCCGTGATCGACAAAAAGAAGTTATTCAGACACAAAGAGCTCCATATGATTAGAGGTTGATTATTTGGTATGTTAGTAAAAATTATTTATGTTAAAATCTATCCTCAAATAGAATACACCTTCAATCATCAAATATATATATATATAAATATATATGAGTGCACATTAACTGTGCACTCTGGGCAAAACCGGTCGACTGGTCAAAACCAGGTGGTCGACCGTTTCTGCCCAGAATGCACAGATAATGTGCACAAGTGAACATAACATATATATGTTCAAATTCCTGTCCACCGGTCCTTTTTGACCTGTCGACCGTTTTCAAACAGAAAGCAACCCTTCGTATAGACACTTCCTTTTCTTCAACGGTTGCTTCTCTTTCTCTTCACCAATGATCATGACCTTTGTTTGTACCTTTTCACAAGGGTTACAACTGTTTATTTCTTATATAAACACCATGAAATCATTATTCCAATTAACGGATTTCTATTATTCTAATCTCTGTTCTACTGATCTCAATCTTATACTTTCAAAGCGCTCAAATTGCTCATATTCTATCATATATCGTTTTTGAATCCTGAAATTTATTTAACATTCCTTTTGATTCAATACGATATCCACTTCCAAATCTTCATATATACAAATAATCTATTTGAGGATAAGATTATAGGAAGTTTGTACTACAAGTGACAAAATGGTGTTAACAAGAACACATACCGTTAACAAACAATTATATTTATCTTTGTTGATGTCCTCCGTGTTGTAAGAGGTAAGTGTTGAAGTCCTCGGTGTTGTAATAGGCAAAGTGTTGAAGTCCTCAGTGTATTAGAGGCGTGAAATCCCGTTCGTCTGCTCGGGTGTTGTAAACCTGTTCCTCCGGGTGAAGTGAGGTAGTTGGTAGTGAAAATCCAGATAGAAGTCTGGGACTGGACGTAGGACGGTGCTCTGAACCAGTATAAAAATCTCTGGCGTGATTTTTCTATTTTTATTTACCTTGCTACTATCATCTATTTCCGCATTTATATTATATTCCATATTACACGATCCGTGCGTACTATATTAGCACGTGCACTTGCACACCACATCTTCACTTGGTATCAGAGCCAGGTCATCATATAACTGTAACACAGTTATTTGATATATTCTTGTAATATGGCAAATAACGCAAGCACTAGCACTCAAAACACCTCTTACATGGAAGGTCAATCGACACAAAGACCTCCATTTTTCAATGGTCTTAACTATAGTTATTGGGCAACACGTATGTCATTCTTTATGCAATCAAATAGTTATGATGCCTGGAATGCTACTCAAAAAGAAATAGTGAATCCAACAACTGATTATTCAGAATGGACAGCAGCTGAGAAAACGGCAGCAACCGTAAAAGCAAAAGCAATAAATATGTTGTTTTGTGCATTAGACCAAAATGAATATAACCGTGTTAGCATCTGCACTACTGCATATCAAATTTGGCAAACGCTGAAAACCACTCATGAAGGTACTAACAAGGTTAAACAAGCCAAAATAGCCATGATGAAAAGTCAATTTCAAAATTTCAAAATGAAACCAAATGAGACAATCAATGATATGTATTCACGGTTTCAAACTATCCACCATGCACTTATTGTCTTAGGACAAAAGTATTCTGATTTTGATGTTGTTTCAACAGTCCTACATTCTCTGACTAGTGAATGGGAAGGAAAAGTATTAGCAATTGAAGAAGCTAATGACCTTTCTGACATGAAGCCAGATGAATTGATAGGAAATCTAATGTCCTACGAAGCTAACTTGCAGACTAGAAAGGAACAAAAAGAAGAAAAGAAAAACGTGGCATTACATGCTGAAAAGGACGAAAATGAATCAGAATCTGAAGATGAAAATCTGGCATTCATAGCAAAAGGTTTCAAAAAATTCCTAAAACAGCGAAAAGCCAGTCGTAATAACAGAAAGAAATCTGGATCAAATAAACCAACATCATCCTCTATAGAATGCTTCAACTGTCACAAAAAGGGGCACATGCACAAGGATTGTCCAGAGCAAATTAAGAAGTCAGAAAATGACAAATTAAGATATAAGAAGGACAAATCAAAGAAACGAGCATTCTCGGTAACATGGGATGATACAGACTCATCAGAAAGTGATAGTGATACGGAAGATGAACAAGCAAATGTATGTTTCATGGCAACAGAAGATGAGGTCCCACTTAAGAAAAGAGGAAAGTGGATATTGGACAGTGGTTGCTCGAAGCACATGACTGGAGACAAGAGCTTATTGACAAATATTACATAATCAGATGGTGGCTCCATCACTTTTGGTGATAATTCAAAAGGCTATATCATCGGCAAAGAAGATGTGAGCAATTGCGGTACATCTAACTTACCTCTTATTACTAATGTCATGCTAGTTAGAAATTTAAAACACAATTTACTTAGTATTAGTCAGTTATGTGACAAGGGTTTTACAATTTCCTTTTCGAATAATAAGTGTAGTATTTTAGATAAAGACCATAATTTAGTTTTCGAAGGTTATAGAGACAGAAATATATATATTCTGAATATGAATATTAATCATAATTCAGATATGTGTCCTGTGGCTAATGATAATGATCCATGGATATGGCACAAACGCTTTTGTCAGATAAACTTCAGAACTATTGACAAGCTAGCCAAAAAGAATCTAGTTAGAGGACTACCCAAAATGAGTTTTAAGGTTAACAACATTTGTGACGCATGTCAACTAGGAAAATTGACCAAATCATCTTTTAAATCCAAGAAAGTCATATCAACATTACAACCACTTGAGTTACTACATATGGATTTATTTTGACCTACTAGGGTTCATTCAATAAATCACAATCAATATGTGCTTGTAATTGTTGATGGCTTCTCCCGTTACACATGGACATTTTTCTAAAAAACAAAAGTGACACTTTCGATTATTTCAAATCTTTCGTCAAAAGAATTCAAAAATCAAAAGGGATTAAAGTTAAAAATATAAGAAGTGATCATGGCGGAGAGTTTGAAAATAATGAATTTGAACATTTTTGTACAAAGAAAGGTATATATCATAATTTTTCGTTTCCCAAAACTCCACAACAAAACGGAGTTGTAGAACGGAAGAACCGAATGTTACAAGAATGTGCAAGAACATTATTGAATGGAATCACCTTACCAAAACATTTCTGGGCAGAAGCCGTCGCAACTACTTGTTATGTTTTAAATCGTGTGTCCATAAGACCTCTTACCAAGAATGCTCCTTATGAATTATTTAACAAAAGAAAGCCTAAAATCTCATACTTCAAAGTTTTTGGTTCCAATTGCTTTATTTTAAATACGAAAGACCAGCTTGGCAAATTCGATCCAAAAGCCGATGAAGGAATATTTGTCGGTTATTCGGAACGAAGCAAGGCCTATCGTGTATTTAATAAACGAACCAAAACTATTGAAGAATCACTTCATGTCTCTTTTGATGAATTCTATCAGCATCCTCAAACTATTTCAGATGATGACGAAACAATAGTTACTGACAATCCAATCATCACAAATGTTGATTCTGACTCGGAAATAATTATTGAGAATATTCCTCAAATACCACCAAGAATATTAAGAGACCATTCGGCCAAAAATATAATCGGTGAAGTAACATCACATGTCAGAACAAGGAGTCAACTCAACCAAATGGGTCATGTGTCTTTTCTCTCAAATATCGAACCTAAGAATCCAAAAGAAGCTGCTACAGACGATTACTGGATCATTGCCATGCAGGAAGAACTAAATCAGTTCGAGCACAATGACGTTTGGGAACTTGTTCCAAGCCCAACTGATCAGTCAGTTATTGGTACTAAATGGGTCTATAAAAATATGGCTGACGAACAAGGAAATATTACCAAAAATAAAACAAGATTAGTAGCACAAGGGTATAATCAGGAAGAAGGTATCGATTATGAAGAAACTTTTGCACTAGTTGCTCGACTAGAAGCTATTAGAATCCTATTATCTTTTGCTTGTCACCATAATTTCAAACTTTATCAGATGGATGTCAAAAGTGCATTTCTCAATGGATTTATCAAAGAGAATGTATATGTCGAACAACCTCCTTTGTTCGTTCATGAAAAATATCCTGACCATGTGTTCAAACTTAAGAAAGCTCTGTATGGTTTAAAACAAGCACCTCGTCCTTGGTATGAACGATTACGTAGCTATCTTATTAACTCAGGATTTCAAATAGGCAAAGTCGATCAAACCTTGTTTATCAAACATTCTCAAAAGGATATTCTAGTTATCCAGATATATGTAGACGATGTCATCTTTGGTTCAACAAACAATAAACTCTGCAAGGAATTTGCAAGTATTATGACGAAAGAGTTCGAAATGTCTCATATGGGAGAACTATCATATTTTCATGGACTTCAAATCAAACAACTTCCAAATGGTATCTTTACTAATCAAGAAAAATACTACGGAAATCTTATCAATCGCTTCGGATTAAATAACGCATCTGGTAAACCTACTCCTATGAGTACAACTACACATCTTGAAAAAGATGAAAAAGGTAAAAGTGTTGACCAGAAACTTTATCGAAGCATGATAGGTTCTCTTCTTTATCTTACAGCAATTCGTCCAGATATAATGATGAGTGTTTGTCTATGTGCACGCTTTCAAGCAGATCCAAAGGAATCACATCTACGAGCAGTGAAACATATAATTCGTTATCTTAATAATACCAAAGATTTCGGTCTTTTTTATCCAAAAGAATGTCCATTTGAATTAGTATCATATAGTGATGCTGATTTTGGAGGCTCTCAAACGGATAGAAAGAGTACAAGTGGTACGTGCCACTTTATTGGAAAATCACTTGTCTCTTGGTTTAATAAGAAGAAAAATTGTGTTTCACTATCAACATGTGAAGCTGAATATATATCAGCAGCTTTCGCTTGTACTCAAGTAATATACATGCAACAAACACTTCAAGATTTTGATATTCATTTATCAAATTCTATTATCTACTGTCATAACACTAGTGCTATAAATCTTTCTAAGAATCCAGTGAATCACTCCAGAACCAAACACATTGATATCCGTCATCATTTCCTTAGAGGCAATATCGAAAAAGGAAATATATGTCTCGAATATATAAACTGATAGTCAACTAGCGGACATTTTTACTAAGCCTCTACTTGAGTCTAATTTCATTAAATATCGTAGAGAACTTGGTTTAATTTCTAGAAAAGAACTTGATAAGTAAATCTTTAATGTAATATTCTAAGTTCCTTTCGGATTATTTCTCCTATTACTATATTAGGAAATTGAATATGAGCTTCAAATTTTTGATGGCCAAATTTGCATGTCATTTTTCATCCACAAGCTTATATATAGGAATTGTTATATAAGCTTAACAAAAATAATGTTTTTTTATCACCTCTTATCTGAACCTAAAAGTTTATATATAATATGGCACATATTTGTGATGAGTGTGTTCAAAAATCCCATATTTCGGTCACAAGTTCTTAGCCAGAGGGATATTACTCTCGTGAAACTCCAAAACACAATTCAAAGTACCATTATCATTGCATTCATTCTCCTGGAAATATGCCTACTTCGAAACGAGCAAAGAAAGTGTTGTTTTGTTCATCCCGTACCAGAGAGAAGATCAATAAGATTCATCATTATCAAAAACATCAAATCGATCTTCAAAGACAGCTGCATTATGAGCAACAACTGACTTCGGAACGTCTATCTCTTATAGAAAGAATGGCAACATTCTTTTATGGTTCAAACAAACATGGCGTATACGAGCCAATGCCTCATGCACCTTCATCCTCTAGAAGCCCAAATTCATGGGATAAAAACTATGCTCAGAATGAAGGAGCGAAAGAAAAATGGTCGCCATGGAAACCACGCATTACCGATGTCAAAGAAGAGACTTTCGATCATAATTCCTCTACCTCTCATTAATTTTTTTTTTGTTTAATATTATGATTGTATTTTCGTATTTCTTATAAATCGATATATATATATATATATATATATCATGTTCTTGAATAAATTCAATATTATGTGGACCGTTAACTTCAGAAATTCATGCAAGGAAGGAAAACAACTCACAGAAAAACAAGTCGACCGGCCAAAATGAACCAGTCGACCGTTTTTGTCTCTGTGTAAAAACGGTCGACCGTTTATTTTGGGGTGGTCGACCGGTTTCGTACAATTTTTTTTTTAAAAGGCACTATACGGTCCTTTCTTCCCCCATCTCTTCATCTCTTCCTTCTCCAACAAAACTCTCATAACCCTAAAAGTATATTCTTCCACCAATCTCACTAAAATGGCTCCTCCACAAAAGAAATTAAAACAAGCTTCTACCTCCGAAACACAACCAATTGATCTCTCTATCAAGAAGTGGCTTGTAGATCCAATAGTAGTCAAAAGGTGGAATGAGATGAAGGATTTTAAAATCCATTCGGGTTCTTTTATTAAATTTTCAGATTTCTCTAGTTATCGTATTCTTAGTTTACCAAAGAAAGCCGACATTGAAAATCTCATTGATTTTGATCAAAACAATGTTGAAATTAACCATGTAATGATCAAATTATTCTATGCTAACCTAAATTTAGAGAAGAACAAGCCCGAGAATCCCAGTTATTGTCTTTGGTCCGTTGTTTGTGGCAAAGAAGTATTCATCTCATGTGATAGGATGGCAACCGTTCTTGGTTCTTCATTTTTTGGTGAAAAATTCTCAAGTAATTTTTGCAATGTTCATATCTGTAATCAAATTAGTCATCAATTTATTGAAGATGACAAGGATAGCACTAAGTCTATGGGTTTACAGCATTCTGCAAGAATTCTTCACTATACTCTTATGCACTCTCTTTTACCAAGAATAGGAAATTTTGACGTCGTCTATAAAGAAAATTTCAAGGCATTATACTCAATCTATGGGGGTATACGCATAAATTGGATTGGTATGATCTTTGATGAGATTTTGAAAGTACATGATTCCTCTAGACCACACTTATTCTATAATGAGTATATTATGCGTCTCTTGCTTGATTGTAGCATCAAACCTCCCAAATCTTCAATTTCCAAACCAATGGTAATCAAAAAAGCAACCATTACAAGAATGAAGCTTCCCGCTCCATACTTTAATATTATGCCTTTTGAACAATGGAAAGAACAAGGACATAGAGAAGCTTCATCTCGCCCATCTCGCCCTAAACCTGAGGAAGTCAAACTTTTACGATCATCCTCCTCAACAAAAGAATCACTTGAAACTATTGCTCGAAATCAATTCCTTCTCGAAGCATGACTTAAGCGCATGGACACAAAAATGGATAAACGCTTTAACAAACTTAAGTCTTTCTTCATTTCTATATGGGAAGCAATATCTTGTGGTGCATCATCTTCTTCAATGCAAGCTTCAGACCCTGGCAAGTGCCCAGCTCCTCCTACTTTTGCTTGGACATCTTCGGAGGAGGGTACAAGTTCGGGAACTAGTCATGACCGTCGACACGGGAAATCTCAGCTTATTGAAGAAGAAGAAGAAGAGGGTGAGACGGAGTCAGAATACGTTCTTCTTTAGTCTATCTCTTTTTATCTTTTATGCGTACTTATGACTTTAGATTTTGCTTTAAAGACATTATCTGGCACTTGTACTAAATAGTGTCATGTTTTAATTCGTTCTAGACTTATGTGTATTATAATTTTATGTGAGTGTTACTCTTGATCTATGGTAGTAGTTTTATGTTGCCTGTAATCTCTTTTGCATCCTCCATTTAAACAAATCCTTTTTGTCGATGACAAAGGGGGAGAAAATTGTGCTAACAGTATATATGCAAGACACAATTTCAGGGGGATATCATATACAGGGGGAGATTTATAACTATGTTGTCATCAAACAAAAAGGGAGAGAATGTTGAGTCAAGATTTTTTATATAGAGTTTTGATTTCTGACAAAGGGATAAGCCGTGATCGACAAAATAAGTTATTCAGACACAAAGAGCTCCATATGATTAGAGGTTGATTATTTGGTATGTTAGTAATAATTATTTATCTTAAAATCTATCCTCAAATAGAATATACCTTCAATCTTAGAATATATATATATATAAATATATATGAGTGCACATTAACCGTGCACTCTGGGCAAAACCGGTCGACCGTTTCTTCCTAGAATGCACAGATAACGTGCACAAGTGAACATAACGTATATATATTCAAATTCCTGTCTACTGGTTCTTTTTGACCTGTCGACCGTTTTCAAACAGAAAGCAACCCTTCGTATAGACACTTCCTTTTCTTCAACGGTTGTTTCTCTTTCTCTTCACCAATGATCATGACCTTTGTTTGTACCTTTTCACAAAGGGTTACAACTATTTATTTCTTGTATAAACATCATGAAATCATTATTCCAATTAACGAATTTCTATTATTCTAATCTCTATTCTATTGATCTCAATCTTATACTTCCAAAGCGTTCAAATTGCTTATATTCTATCATATATCGTTTTTGAATCCTGAAATTTATTTAACATTCCTTTTGATTCAATACGATATCCACTTTCAAATCTTCTTATATACAAATAATCTATTTGAGGATAAGAATATAGGAAGTTTGTACTACAAGTGACAAAATAGTGTTAGCAAGAACACATACCGTCAACAAACAATTATATTTATCTTTGTTGAAGTCCTCCGTGTTGTAAGAGGCAAGTGTTGAAGTCCTCGGTATTGTAAGAGGCAAAGTGTTGAAGTCCTCAGTATATTAGAGGCGTGAAATTTCATTCGTCTGCTCGGGTGTTGTAAACCTATTCCTCCGGGTGAAGCGAGGTAGTTGGTAGTGAAAATCCAGATAGAAGTCTGGGACTGGACGTAGGACGGTGCTCCGAACCAGTATAAAAATCTTTGTGTGATTTTTCTATTTTTATTTACCTTGCTACTATCATCTATTTCCGCATTTATATTATATTCCATATTACACGATCCGTGTGTACTATATTAGCACGTGCACTTGCACACCACATCTTCACTAGTGAATACGCCATGTCATCCAGCTCGCCTCCAGAATTCTATAGCAACTCCTGAATCCAGAATGACCTGATAACCTTAACTCTAGACTGCCCGTGTGGAAATTGGTGGGCACCCAGAGTTTAGGAAGGGAAACAATAAACTCTGAGTCAGTCATAAGACTGGTGTGAGAACTTAAAACATTTTTTTATCTTTAAAACAAAGAATAGGATAATTTTAAAATAGATTCGCAATGCTTTTTAAAAAATGAGACTACCATAAGGCCTCCCGCACACACACAATGCAAACGCAGAATCGGAGGAGATTTCTCCTTATGATAGTCAAAGACGCCTGATACACATTAAAAAGAAACATTTGATATTATTACTAGTGCATAGTGTATAAAACAATTTTGAAAGTAGAATATAAATCTTAGCCAGCATAGGCATTCCGCACTTATGCCTACTATAGCTACCTTCCAAACAGTGGGGCGCCACCATAAGTGAATGATAGGTTCTACAACTAAAACCGTACAAGATCGTATTGTTTCTTTGGATTTTCCAACAAATGGTCAGGCCAAGTAACTTCCCATGCCACATGGAAACGCCTCTGGAAAGACGCCCTGAGAACCAAACCGGATCTCTGCCAACACAAGGCCGGGTCGGCTCTAACTGGGTAACTACTGACACGAATATGTCATCCTCCGATCGTAACCGATCTATCCGAGGATCCTCGATTTCCAACAACCACAAAGCAATAAATTTGCAGAAACAACATAGGTTAAGTATCTGGGCTCCATACCATGATACCACCTCTATCCAGAAGGAATGACATGCACTAAAGGGGCACTACCACCAAATAATCTTGCTGCATTCTTCCTGTTTTGACCATTTTCGGGGTGTGAGGTTCGACGAATTCTCGTCCACCAAGCCACGCTTTATACAAAAGCTGTGCTTTGGGTCAACAAATGATCAAAGTAATGATCACCAAGATAAATGATCAAACAAATGATCATATCACAAACGATCAATAATGATCATCCCATAGCAACACTCAGCATGCCACATTACCAATTAGAGAATATATCACTAGTAACCATCAACTACATGACCTCTAAGCTCGTACGTCTCAAAGAAGGGTGTTAAGATAAGAGAATAAATTCTCCTCCACCAACAGAAATATATTTGATAGAAACCAGCTTTACATCTCAAATTGTAACGTTAGACATGCAATCCATACAAGTCTGTTCCGGGCTCGAACAGAACCGAAGGCACTTACAAAGAAGTCCTTGCATTCCGGATAATTTCTAATCACGTCCGGACTTCCCGTCACTAAGGGTGATAAAACCTCTATATTGGAGATCAGTCGATGCAGAGCAACTCAACGGTAATCCTTCCATTTTTGAAAATATCCGGTCTTCAACATCGGTCATTGAATGCAATCCATTACGACGTATCACATATTCGGAATGGGTTATACGACCCCAAGGTCCTTTCCCGGCTAACCCGAATAGTGAGCGCTTATTTTTACAAAAATAAGTGTAGCATTCAAATTCAAGAAATTCACAACAAATACCTATTTAAAGGTAAATATTGATAGTCGGTTATTTAACTATCAATAGAGATGCGCAACATCACCAGATTCCAAATAATTTCCCAAATTATTTATTTTCAAAAATATCTATACGAGATATATAATTTTCCACACTTCAAAAATAAATCAATGTTTATTTTTAAACAAATTTTCATTTTCATTTATAAATTCCATAGTGAATTTATATTTTCAAAGTATCTAATTATATACGATTTTCAATCGATTTCAAATATTCACTTTCAATTTATCTTTACAAAGATAATTTCTAAAACGTTCATTTCATATTGGAAAATTATTTTCATACTTGTTTAATAATAAGTAATTCACAAATCTATTTATTTTCAACATTTGAAAATATTCAATATACTTAACCCGTAGTTAAGTATATATTTCATTCTTTAAGGAAAACATTCTCTTAAACACATTTATTTGGGTCAAAATGAATGTTACGTAAAAAATTGTTACGACAACCCAAAATCACTAGTATAGGGATTCGAAATTAAGATAGATATATATAAATCCCAATACTATATAAAACATTTCCCTTTGGAAATCATTTACTATAACAACAGTGTTATTGTCCGCCATTTCCTTGTTTTTCGAAACGTCTATTTCAACCATGAATGTTGAAATCTATGTATTCGATACTTAATGCATTTTAAAATGTCTTTAAAACCATTAACTTCATTTCATAATATCCCTTCCCCAAAAACATATCTGCTTTATCTAATAATATATCCACTGTCCAAAATCGTGAATAAAATTCCAAACCAACTTTTATTATCACCACATTTAACTTAAAGAATAATTCGCTATCCAAAATCACCAATATATCTCCTTTAATAGCTTTTACGTTTAATTTATCAAATTCAATTGATTTCGAATTTGTAAACAATGTTTATAAATTCCATCCCTATTTATAAAACTTCGATTCATAAATCTCCTTTATTAACCAATTCAATTTATATAACTCAATTATATACCAAAAGTTCATATTATAAGTTAAATACTTATAACTCATTTATTTACAAAATCGTTCCTTTAAAACTTCACAAATTTTAAATCTTATTTTCAACAATAACCGAACTACTTTTATAATTCCATTGTTTTGATTTATAATATATATATATATTCTATAAATCTCATCCACAAATCATTTATACTTCATCAAAAATCTCAATTAAAATGCCAAAATCCAGTTTATAAGTAAATTTCTTATAAATCTTTTATTTTTCAACATGTATTCATTTTTATAATCTTCACAATTATAAATCTATAATTTTCAATGAAATCCATTTTATACTTCATTTAAACACTTAATAAACTCGTTATATAATTCCAATATTTTTTATTTATAAATTTCCATTTTATAAATCTTTTATGTACATTCTTTTATTCTTTTCCAAATTATTTAAAATTCCATTTTCCATAAATTCTTCAACTTCTTAAACAAAATTCCTAAAAATCCTTTTTATTAAAAATCCTCTGCCATATTTTGGAAATTAGTTCGATAAGATTACTAAAAAATCAACTTTTAATACTTTTAAATTCTTTCTTCAAATTTATTTGATTTCTAAAATTTATTTACTTAAAATTTTCTACTTTAATTTCAAAATTCAATTTCGTTTATTTCTGGTATCCAATGATACCAAAAATCCATTCGGCTAAATTATAGCCTTCAAATAATTTCCAAAAATCAATATTATCAATCACATCAATATAATCATTCACGGATTATCATATCACAATATAAATAAATTCAATCAATATGAGGGGTCTAGTTGGATCCCTCCAACCTGTTTCCCTGCATCCAAAGATGTCAGCACAATACCAATTCCACTTCGAGGTGGAATATCGCGGTATATGGGATTTATAAAAATATCATCCGCTTAATAGGCGGCACAATAGGGTCTCATCCACTATCTAATGCGGGAAATCAACAACTCCAATATATACATACGCCAATATATATATATATATATATATATATATATATATATATATATATTGCTAAATATAGATATATCCTATTATATCTAATATCACAACCAAACAACAATCAATAAATGCAATCCAAATTTTCAATTTGAGTGAGATGATCTCACCTTTGATTTTAATTCGCAGTCCATTTCCATTTCAGCTCGTTTTCTTTGAAGTTTTGACCTTGTATAAGTATTTATACAATTCATTAATATCCGAATAAATTGAACATTTAATTTCCCATTTTAAAATTTTTAGTCCAACTAACATTTGTTATTTTAAACTAATATTTAACAAATGATTCAATTCAGAATTTAGTTTGACACACATATCCTTTTAAAAATTATTTCACCTAATAAATTGAATTTCTTTTAATAGAATTACTTAACAAGAATTTTAATTTAAAAGTAAATTTCTCTTAATAAATTATTTTCAGTGGTTAAAATAATTAAATAGGTTAAGAAAACAGATTTATTACCAAACCATTATTTTTAATATAAACTCTTCAAACATTAAAAATTTTCTACATTCTAAGTCTTATATAAAACAATCAATTATATATATATGTAAGCTATCATATTACTGCAAAGTTTACTGTCAATATTTTTAAACTCAAAAACCCTTCTTTGAAAATCACTAGTAATAAAAATAATTGAATGGATTATTTAAATCAGTTAATCATATTATCTATTGCTTTAAAATAACTCAGTAATTTTTTTTTTAATCTCTAAATTGAAGAAAAAGTAAATTACTAGCACGTACCTTACTTCTCGCATTCCAAGACAAACGAAACCCTAGCAAACCCCCCTCGAACGCGACCGTCGTTGCTTCACCCACACCGCCGCTTTCGAGTAAACCCAGGCTCGAGCCATTGAATCGCCAACACCCAAAATTTCCCCCCACTTGGACTTGCGGCCTAGCTTCCCAACAGCTCGAACGAGCTCGCGACATGCCCAAACTCCCACGCCGTGGCTAACTATCGAACCCAAATGCCTCGCGCTTGTAGCCTCACCAGAAACAGGCCAAGCTTGTAGCCTTCACGAGTGCACCCCTCGAGCATACCCAAATCGAAGAAGAACCGCGAACGGTATCTCGCGATTTGATTGAAGAGGAGGATCGAACCAGATTTGGTTATGAAAAAGATCTCGTGCCTTTTATTTTATTTTTTTCGTTTGGGATGTTTGAACGATAGAAGAAATGGATATGGGTGAGGGAAGAAACGAAAAATTTTGGTCTGCCATTATTCTTTTTTTGAACTCGTGAAGCATGGAAGAAGAAACGAAGATGGTATACAAGATTTATTCATCGGCCATTATTGCTTCTTTTAAAATTTTAAACGAGATTTGTAGAGCAAAAGGGAGACAAACGAACGTGATTAAGCAGATAGAACGTGTTTGCATGTTTTAGCCATGATTTTAGGCGTGATTTTAGGGATGTCGTCGTTTGTTTTAAATTTAAATTTAAATTTAAATTCACTTTGTTTCGCTACAACTTTCAACGCGTTTATGTGTCGTATTCTCACACAACAACTCCGATCGATACGAAATTAGAAATTCGGTAATAATTTAATACTACGGACCCAATGGAACTGGTTTCGTCGAATTTCGAGACTGTGTGAAAAATGACTATTTTTCAATATCGATTCAAATAATATAATTTCAAAACCGATCAAATTACTTTCAAATTCAATTCTGAAGCTTCTATTATCTTCAGTATTATCAATGTAAATTTTATAAGCCTTTGAAATATTTTAAATCAGCTTTAAAATCGAATATTCAAATTATTATTCAAATTTTCAATAGATTAAATTTTATAATTTAATCGCCAAATTCAAAGTTATATTGAAATTTCAAGCTAAACCTTCATTCAAATATTTAAAATAAATTAAATTTTCCAATTTAAATTGTTCAAAATTCTGGTTCGTTACAATCTTCCTCCCTTAAAAGAATTTCGTCCCGGAATTACAAGTTGGGAAGAAATGGTCCTTAACTCGTCTACTATTTTTCACAATCCAAATAGTTTTATCAACTTACTAACCTAAATCTTTTTATTAGAGATTCATTACCATTTCAACTAAATTTACAACTTCAATTATAGGTTCCAAAGAACATTGTTTACTTCAAAATTCAAATTTAAATTCAAATTCAAATTTTCAAACTTTCAAAATTTCCCAAAATTTTTCTAACACTCTAAATTTTCGAAAAATTTCGCCAGCGTCTCCTTTGCGCGGCTAGCTCGGTACGACTACAAAATGGCACCACGGCCCCTCAGAATCAAAAAGAAAAGAGAAAGCCAAGTGGCTGGAGAAGAAAATCATTAAATTTCATAGTGAAAATCAAATACGTACCTTTTTGTCGAGCAATTCAATTTTTATCTTTGAAATCAAAATCCCAATTCCATTTCTTTTAATACACCTATATATCCTGCTAGCCATAATATCCAATGCCAACATTCAAACCATTTTGCCAATTTCATTACAAAATATTCAATATATGCTTCTTATACATTTTTAATTCACTATTGAAGTTACATATTTATTCTCATTCAATTTTTGCATTTTCAATTTCATCTGAATTCAATTCATAATTTCAATTCTATTTGGATTCAATTTACCTTCTGAATATTGAATTTTATCTTTCAATTTTGAACCATTTTTATTTAGCTCACAATTCAAGTTTTAATTTAACTAATTCAACTTCCATTTCAGTATTTCATGAATTAATAAATTATCATACTAGTATATTTGAATCCAATCTATTTTATTTTACCCAAGTCTGGATTTTATTCAACTTGATTCAAATCTCATTCCATTTTTCAATTTCAATTCATTTATTTACAAATGTTACTTCATTTGTTCATTTACAAACATAATTTAATTTCAATTCACCTTCATTTACTTGAAATTGTAAATTTATTCCTTCATTCACAATTTATTTCCATAATTCAATACTCAATTCCAATTCATTTTAATTACTCCAAATTTATTTCTTACTTAATAATATTCAATAAATATTTTTATATAGCATTGCAGAGTCTTTTCAACCTTTCAAAACCATTATTGAAAACAATTCAAACAATCCTTTGAATTTCCAAAACCAAACCCAAATTTTCCAAACATCTTCCTTTTGAAACAATTTGGCAGCAATTCCTCTTTTGGAAACCCGAAAATGAACACCAATGATGCCGCGGTCATCATCGGAATTATTTTCCAGCGACCGAAAGAGTTTAGAGCTTTTCATTCCTTCAAAAATTCTTTTCAAAACCTTTTAAATTCATTTTCCAAATCAAAAAGGAATTTAATTTCTAAAATTTCCAAATTCTTTCAAAAACATTTCTAAAAACATCTCCGGAATTCTATTTCCAATTATAAATCACATTTATAATTTACATTCTTTAAATTTCATTTGTATATGGATTTTATTTTCTTATCTTTGTTTCAGTTTTCATATAACAATGATTTCAATTCTATTTCAATTTCAATGGTAATAGTCTAATATTATTACTACCTAACAACCATGAATCCATATACTATAATAATTTATAAAGATAATTTCCTTTATCTACGAAAATAGTTTTGGGCAAAACTATTTCAATTACGCGATCTCAAAACAATACTGTGTCAGTTTATCTTGTTTAAGAGTTTAGAAACTCCTATCAACACAGCTAGCTAGACTGCACCGACCAGAATCTATTATTACACAATATAAAACAATTTTATATCCACTAATAAATACGCGCTCATATCTATTATTACACTCAAACTCATTCTGGAGTACTACTGACTCTATCTCTAGTGAGTAACATCCAACAGAGCCATGGTTGTCGCTTAACCATATGCTCTGATACCAAACGTAAGGACCCGATTCTTTGACTTTCGAAAACCGACATCAATACGTCCACTGTATCAACTGTCGAGCAATCGAACGCCGGAAAAACGAATTCTTAGGGTTGAAGAAGAAGAAAGAGGTAGAAGAAGCAGAACAGAAAGTAACAACACAATATCAGAATCTAACCATCGCAGCGGAACAACATATAATAGATAAATGAATATTCATTAAAACAAAAGAACTATATCAGTTATTACATTACACCATCAGAGTGTACAAGAACATAACAGCGGAAAAGAAATACTATATACTAGTGAATACGCCATGTCATCCAGCTCGCCTCTAGAATTCTATAGCAACTCCTGAATCCAGAATGACCTGATAACCTTAACTCTAGACTACCCATGTGGAAATTGGTGGGCATCCAGAGTTTAGGAAGGGAAACAATAAACTCCGAGTCAGTCATAAGACTGGTGTGAGAACTTAAAACAGTTATTTATCTTTAAAACAAAGAACAGGATAATTTTAAAATAGATTCGCAATGCTTTTTAAACAATGAGACTAACAGAAGGCCTCCCGCACACACACAATGCAAACGCAGAATCGGAGGAGATTTCTCCTTATGATAGTCAAAGATGCTTGACACGCATTAAAAAGAAACATTTGATATTATTACTAGTGCATAGTGTATAAAACGATTTCGAAAGTAGAATATAATCTTAGCCAGCATAGGCATTCCGCACTTATGCCTACTATAGCTACCATCCAAACAGTGGGGCACCACCATAAGTGAATGATAGGTTCTACAACTAAAACCGTGCAAGATCGTATTGTTTCTTTGGATTTTCCAACAAATGGTCAGGCCAAGGAACTTCCCATTGCAACATGGAAACGCATCTTGAAAGACGCCCCGAGAACCAAACCGGATCTCTGCCAACACAAGGCCGGGTTACCCCTAACTGGGTAACTACTGACACGAATATGTCATCCCCCGATCGTAACCGATCTATCCGTGGATCCTCGATTTCCAACAACCATAAAGCAATAAATTTGCAGCAACAACATAGGTTAAGTATCTGGGCTCCATACCATGATACCACCTCTATCCAGAAGGAATGACAAACACTAAAGGGGCGCTACCCCCTAATAACTTTGCTGCATCCTTCCTGTTTTGACCATTTCCGGGGTGTGAGGTCCGACGAAGTCTCGTCCATAAAGCCACGCTTTGTACAAAAGCTGTGCTTTGGGTCAACAAATGATCAAAGTAATGATCACCAAGATAAATGATCAAACAAATGATCATATCACAAATGATCAACAATGATCATCCCACAGCAACACTCAGCACGCCACATTACCAATTTGGGAATATATCACTAGTAACCATCAACTACATAACCTCTAAGCTAGTACGTCTTAGAGAAGGGTGTTAAGCTAAGAGAATAAATTCTCCGCCACCAACAGAAATATATTTGATAGAAACCAGCTTTACATCTCAAATTGTAATGTCAGACATACAATCCATACAAGTCTGTTCCGGGCTCGAACAGAACCGAAGGCACTTACAAAGAAGTCCTTGCATTCCAGATAATTTCGAATCACGTCCGGACTTCCCGTCACTAAGGGCGATAAAACCTCTATATCGGAGATCAGCCGATGTAGAGCAACTCAACGGTAATCCTTCCGTTTTTGAAAATATCCGGTCTTCAACACCGCTCATCGAATGCAATCCATTACGACGTATCACATATTCGGAATGGGTTATACGACCCCAAGGTCCTTTCCCGGCTAACCCAAATAGTGAGCGCTTATTTTTAAAAAAATAAGTGTAGCATTCAAATTCAAGCAATTCACAACAAATACCTATTTAAAGGTAAATATTGATAGTCGGTTATTTAACTATCAATAGAGATGCGCAACATCACCAGATTCCAAATAATTTTCCAAATTATTTATTTTTCAAAAATATCTTTACGAGATATATAATTTTCCACACTTCAAAAATAAATCAATGTTTATTTTTAAACAAATTTTCATTTTCATTTATAAATTCCATAGTGAATTTATATTTTCAAAGTATCTACTGATATACAATTTTCAATTGATTTCAAATATTCACTTTCAATTTGTCTTTACAAAGATAATTTCTAAAACGTTCATTTCATATTGGAAAATTATTTTCATACTTGTTCAATAATAAGTAATTCACAAATCTATTTATTTTCAACATTTGAAAATATTCAATATACTTAACCCATAGTTAAGTATATGTTTCATTCTTTAAGGAAAAAATTCTCTTAAACACGTTTATTTGGGTCAAAACGAATGTTACGTAAAACATTGTTACGACAACCCAAAATCACTAGTATAGGGATTCGAAATTAAGATAGATATATATAAATGCCAATACTATATAAAACATTTCCCTTCGGAAATCATTTACTATAACAACAGTGTTATAGTTCACCATTTCCTTATTTTTCGAAACGTCTATTTCAACAATGAATGTTGAAATCTATGTATTCGATACTTAATGCATTTTAAAACGTCTTTAAAACCATTAACTTCATTTCATAATATCCCTTCCCCAAAAACATATCCGCTTTATCTAATAATATATCCACTGTCCAAAATCGTGAATAAAATTCCCAACCAACTTTTATTATCACCACATTTAACTTAAAGGATAATTCGCTATCCAAAATCACGAATAAATCTCATTTAATAGCTTCTACGTTTAATTTATCAAATTCAATTGATTTCGAATTTATAAACAATGTTTATAAATTCCATCCCTATTTATAAAACTTCGATTCATAAATCTCCTTTATTAACCAATTCAATTTATATAACTCAATTATATACCAAAAGTTCATATTATAAGTTAAATACTTATAATTCATTAATTTACAAAATCGTTCCTTTAAAACTTCACAAATTTTAAATCTTATTTTCAACAATAACCGAACTACTTTTATAATTCCATTATTTTGATTTATAATATATATATATTTTATAAATCTCATCTACAAACCATTTATACTTGATCAAAAATCTCAATTAAAATACCAAAATCCAGTTTATAAGTTAATTTCTTATAAATCTTTTATTTTTCAACATCTATTCATTTTTATAATCTTCATAATTATAAATCTATAATTTTCAATGAATTCCATTTTATACTTCATTTAAACACTTATAAACTCGTTTTATAATTCCAATATTTTTTATTTATAAATATCCATTTTATAAATCTTTTATATACATTCTTTTATTCTTTTCCAAATTATTTAAAATTCCATTTTCCATAAATTCTTCAACTTCTTAAACAATATTCCTAAAAATCCTTTTTATTAAAAATCCTCTGCCATATTTTGGAAACTAATTCAACAGGATTACTAAAAAATCAACTTTTTATACTTTTAAATTCTTTCTTCAAATTTGTTTGATTTCTAAAATTTATTTACTTAAAAATTTCTACTTTAATTTCAAAATTCAATTCCGTTTATTTCTGGTATTTAATGATACCAAAAATCCATTCTGCTAAATTATAGCCTTCAAATAATTTCCAAACACCAATATTATCAATCACATCAATATAATCATTAAAAGATTATCATATCGCAATATAAATAAATTCAATCAATATGAGGGGTCCAGTTGGATCCCTTCAACCTGTTTCCCTACATCCAAAGATGTAAGCACAATACCAATTCCACTTCGAGGTGGAATATCGCGGTATATAGGATTTGTAAAAATATCATCCGCTTAATAGGCGGCGCAATAGGGTCTCATCCGCTATATAATGCAGGAAATCAACAACTCCAATATATACATATGCCAATATATATATATATATATATATATATATATATATATATTGCTATATATAGATATATCCTACTATATCTAATATCACAACCAAATAGCAATCAATAACTGCAATCCAAATTTTCAATTTGAGTGAGAAGATCTCACCTTTGATTTTAATTCGCAGTCCATTTCCATTTCAGCTCGTTTTCTTCGAAGTTTTGACCTTGTATAAATATTTGTACAATTCATTAATATCCGAATAAATTGAACATTTAATTTCCCATTTTAAATTTTTTACTTCAACTAACATTTGTTATTTTCAACTAATATTTAACAAATGATTCAATCTAAATCAAAGAATTTAATTTGATACACATTTCCTTTTAAAAATTATTTCACCTAATAAATTGAATTTCTTTTAATAAAATTACTTAACAAGAATTTTAATTTAAAACTAAATTTCTCATAATAAATTATTTTTAGTGGTTAAAATAATTAAATAGGTTAAGAAAACAGATTTATTACCAAACCATTATTTTTAATATAAACTCTTCAAACATTTAAAAATTTCTACTTTCTAAGTCTTATATAAAACAATCAATTATATATATAAGTAAGCTATCATATTACTACAAAGTTTACTGTCGATATTTTTAAACTCAAAAACCCTTCTTTGAAAATCACTAGTAATAAAAATAATTGAACGGATTATTTAAACGATTTAATCATATTATCTGTTGCTTTAAAATAACTCAGTAAGTTTTATTATTTTTTAATCTCTAAATTGAAGGAAAAGTAAATTACTAGCAGATACCTTACTGCTCGCATTCCAAGACAAACGAAACCCTAGCAAACCCTCCTCGAACGCGACCGCCGTTGCCTCACCCACACCGCCGCTTTCGAGTAAACCCAGGCTCGAGCCATTGAATCGCCAAAACCTAAAATTTCCCCCCACTTGGACTTGCGGCCTAGCTTCCCAACGGCTCGAACGAGCTCGCGACATGCAGAAACTCCCACGCCGCGACTAACCATTGAACCCAAATGCCTTGCGCTTGTAGCCTCACCAGAAATAGACCAAGCTTGTAGCCTTCATGAGTGCACCCCTCGAGCATACCCAAATCGAAGAAGAACCGCGAATGGTACCTTGCGATTTGATTGAAGAGGAGGATCGAACTAGATTTGGTTATGAAAAAGATCTCGTGCCTTTTTTTCTTCTTCGTTTGGGATGTTTGAACGATAGAAGAAAAGGATATGGGTGAGGGAAGAAACGAAAATTTTTGGTTATTCTTTTTTTGAACTCGTGAAGCATGGAAGAAGAAACGAAGATGGTATACAAGATTTATTCATCGGCCATTATTGCTTCTTTTAAAATTTTGAACGAGATTTGTAGAGCAAAGGGGAGACAAATGTACATTATTAAGCAGATAGAATGTGTTGGCACGTTTTAGCCATGATTTTAGGCGTGATTTTAGGGATGTTGTCGTTTGTTTTAAATTTAAATATAAATTTAAATTCACTTTGTTTCCATACAACTTTCAACGCGTTTATGTGTCGTATTCTCACACAACAACTCCGATCGATACGAAATTTGAATTACAGTAATAATTTAATATTACGGACCCAATGGAGCTGGTTTCGTCGAATTCCGAGATTGTGTGAAAAATGACTATTTTTCAATATCGATTCAAATGATATAATTTCAAAACCGATCAAATTACTTTCAAATTCAATTCTGAAGCTTCTATTATCTTCAATATTATTAATGTAAATTTTATAAGCCTTTGAAATATTTTAAATCAGCTTTAAAATCAAATATTCAAATTATTATTCAACTTTTCAATAGATTAAATTTTATAATTTAATCGCCATATTCAAAGTTATATTGAAATTTCAAGCTAAACCATCATTCAAGTATTTAAAATAAATTAAATATTTTCAATTTAAATTGTTCAAAATTCTGGGTCGTTACATTAGTCAATACATTTGGTCCTACTATGCATGAATGTGTTTTAAAAGAATTTGTGGACTAGATGTTAGTACAAAAATTCAATAACAAATCAAGAAAGTGATTGATAAGATATATAAGTTTTCCATTTTCACAAATGAATTTGAAAAGCCAAATGTAGTACACATGGATAAATTTGTGCATGTATTTTCCTCAATAAATAAACAAATAAAAATGCAAACAATCCTTAACGAGCTGAAATGCCAAAGTACAGAGTAATATCTTTGATCCTTTAAAAACACTGTTGTTCATTAAAGACAAAGGTTTTTACAGAATACCATCTATATGAAAACCATAAAATGGCCTTAACAAATTTACATCATTCATATTACAAACCATACATGTGCATTTTAATTATCCAACATGGATCCTTTCTATAATAAAAATAAAATGAAAATGAGAAAACTTTTGTCGGCACGCAAGGCCCACCAATTACTTACTAGATTTTGGTATGTTTCTGTTTCTCTTTTTGATTACACTACTCAAAAAAACCGTAATAAATTAACAAACGGTCAAAAATATTCTATATATAAGAATAACATTAATTTCATTAAACAAAAATAAATTGAAAAAAAAAAACATAGTTGCAGCAGACCAAAATTACCAAAATGGGATTGAGAAAGGTAAAAGAATGAAGAAATTGAAGAGTAAAGAAAACGAAAGAAACTGTCAAATGAAAATTAAATAGATAAGGGAAAATGAGGTGTCTTTTATCTTGTAGGCCACAAATAGGCATCTTCTTACACAATTGGCAAAATGTTTATATCCAGCCCTGCAAATTCAAATGTTTATCAAAACATTATCATAAAGGACCTGGGAAGAAGGAAAAAGACATAAAAATAACTTGATTTAGACATTACAAAAGAAATATGTTGCCACAAACATAACCGATAGTGGAAAAGGTTAACCAAAATCTAAATCTAAATGCATCAAATCAAAGAACAGTAAAGTACCTCCAACTAGAATGCATAAAAAGAAAAATCAAAAGTCTCAACTTCCAATCATAATGCACATTTACGAATTATAAGTAGGTGATATATGCCAATTCTTTGTTATTATTCGAAAAGGTAATTTAATAAAGGTAAGTTGCTAATAAAGGCAGGAATTAAATATTGTGAATAGCATACTAAGTATCATATTAGGACAGAGAACCAATATTATTACATCATTCAATTTAAATTTGTACCAGAACAAATAAGATATTATTCTACTCATTGCTTCCATTTTCTTTCAAAACACCTTTTGGGATATATTTGGAAAGCACATTGTGCCTTTCAGAAATAAAAAAACACCAAATACACTTGGGTATAAATAATTTCCCATTGAAAATGTTATGATAACGTGCAATTTTTCTCATCAATGCAAACTTTAAAAAACTATTTTGGAAGATGATTCATAGATCAACACTAAGAACTAGAATCCTTGTTACTATTTATGACATGTCAATTCCAACCATTCTATTAGTTTCTACGTTATGGGACTAGTAAGCACTTCGATTTCCCATTGATATGCTGATATGACCTTTTCCCGTTGATGTAGCTCCAAACCCAATGGATCGATGCTCTAGCCCTAAAACTGAATGTCAATAATACACGAATATTCTATCCTGGTTAAGGAATAGAAATTCAAATGGATTAGAAAATTATGAAATGTTATCAACTTAGTTTAGTTGAGAACACTAAATGTACCAAAGAGGCAACACCATCTTGAACTGTTATATTGTTTAGAACTCAGAAGTCACATCAAGATAAAGTTCTAAACTAGGATATTGTATAATTGCATCCCATTAGTTACCAGACTAGTAGATGACAAAAATGGTAAATTCAAGGTCAAGAGAATCAACTGCTCCTGCACTTATATTAAAAGTGTATCCATGCATCAAATTATAGAACTATTTCAAAACACCAACACCGGGTAGGAAAGTAAAATATTTAATATTTCCAAGTGGAATGCATAAAGTGAAAAATAAAAAGTCCCACATTCAAAAAAGTAATTTGATAAAGGTAGGTTGCTAATAACATGACCTTTCTTTCGAGAGCAGCAAATATATGTTGGTAGAAATTAAATTTTTTGAATAGCATGCTAAATGTCATACGAGGGATTAGCAACCCATATTATTACACCACTAATTTAGCATTACACCTGAACAAATAATATATGTTAACCAATGTTTTTTTATCTTTCAAAACACCACTGAGGTTATCTTTGGAAAACACGTTGAGGTTACAAAACAACAACACACACCAAACACACTTGGATGCAAGTAATTTCCCATAGATAATGTTACGGTAACAAGTAATCATTCTCATCAATGCATAACTTTAAACTACTATTTTGGAAGATCGTTCATTCAACGAGTTCATAACTTGATTCCTTGTCATTATGTAACTAAGTGCGCTCAAGCATCTAATATTATAATAATAAAAACTAATCAAGTTACATCCTGTATGTTATTTAATTAATTATACGTGTCGTGAGCTTTATTAGAGAGATATGACATGCATTGTTTAGGCTTCAAATATCGTTGTAATAAAAGGAATTTACACCCCAATTTACAGCGGATCAACAAAAGGTATTATCAACCAAAAACATAAGATCAAATTTGTATGAACTTTATTGAAGTGATAAACCAAACCCAACTAAAATTTATTTCTGCTAAAGGTGTTCTCTACAAAAAAAAGAGATACAATACAAAAGGAAATTTTAATTTGGTAATGGGCAGGGGTCGCGCGGACGCATTCCCCAAAGCAACAAATAATGATGTCCATTCTCCCACTTGGGGAGATGGTAACCCAATGCATTTCCAAAGTGCAATGGAAACCACTCGGCTAGGCCTTGGCCTTCATGATCACCCATTGACCCCATCCAGGAAAGTATGGAACTCAGTTGCACTACATGAACTATTTATTACTTGTTAATGCCAGCCATTATGTTAGTTTCTATGATATGGGCTAGTAAGCACTTCCAATTGTTTTTTCTTCCCTTTTTACCTGGCTTTATCTGAACTAAAATAGTAGTTTAAAGTTTGCATTGATGAACGATCTTCCAATGTGTGATTTCTCTTAGAAAATATTATGATAATGTGTAATTATGGTGATGTTTACTTTATTAACTTCCTATGAATACATGTTAAGAAAATGGAAAAATAAAGCATCAAACAAACCTCATAATAATATTTCAGAATATCCGAGTCATTATCTTCATTTGTTTCTACGAGCCCTGAGAATTTAAACCATTTTAACTTTGTCGACAGATCTGTCTCTTGAATTCACTATATTCATTGCTATCAACAAAATTCATCTACATATTAGGAGTAACATAACCCTACCACAAGAAGATTTTAGCAAACGCAACTTCACATAGCAAAATACAAGGTGTCAATCATCTTTACCTAATTTCTATAGAAAATGTACATGTTTTAAAGAATTGCGCAACAAGAATAAGGAGTGCACCTTATGGCCTATTATCAAAAAAGACAAATTTCTTAAAAGTCCAATTATGAACTTCTTTTACCATTTTCAATTCCCAAGTTAAATCCTAGGCAACTATATGCTGATATAATCTTCGTTCTCATTTATGTAGTTGCTATACTTGTAATTTATTTTAGGTAAATATACGATTTAGGTGCTCAAAACCTAATGGCTCAATGCTCTAACCCAGAATTGAATGTCGATACTAATACACGAAAATCGTAGCCTAGTTCAAAAATAGAAACGCATATGCATTGGAAAATTATGTAATGTTATCAACAAAGTTAAGTCGAGAACAAAAAATAATAACTTAGTAGTTGTACCCAAAAGGCCCTGTCAGTAGATACATCAAGCTCTTCTTAAATAACTAAGCAATATGTACCCCCATCTGTTAAAGAATATCAAGCTAAAGTTCTAAAATAGGGTTTTGTACAGTTGCAAATAATCTGTTGCCAGACTAGCAGGATGAACAAACGCCAAAGTCAAGTTCAACGGATTCCACCACTCTCGAGTTGATATTAAAAGTGTATCCATGCACCAAATTATTGAACCATTTGAAAGGGCACTATAAAGAATTGAATAAAAACATTAAATAACATGATCATCGTAATTTGCAGTTAATAGCACTAATTTTCTTCTACACGATCCCTTGAAGATCCCAAAGTAAAGGTATTTAAAAGATGGTGTGCTAAGTGGTTAGCAAAATATGTAGTTAATTAAGGCAGTTTTCCGTATTTAAGCCCGCCAAAAAAAATAACAACCACACATCTTAGAAATCACCATACCAATACTGCAACATGCTAGCCGTCACAACTTGACACAGCGTGGGAAGCGAATTCGACGATATAAATCGAATCCGTCCAGGATCTCACACGATTAGCAGAAATAATCGGTGAATAGAGGAAGAATCGATGGATTTAAGAATACCGAAAAGGCCCAAATCCGTTGATCTCGAAGATACCGGATTTTAGCAATCTTCGACACGTTGATCGTGCACGATACCGTGAAGAAAGATCAACAATTCTTTGAGCGTTGATCAAGCGCAGTTGATTCCGCGAATTGGCTTCAACGTTCGTTGATTCGAGCGCACTCGAATGCCGAAGTGGAAGTAGGAGATAACACTCGACTACCAATTTAAAAATGGAGGCTCAAAGCACAAACGAAATTTTATTCAAATTTCAACAACCTTTTACAAATGACACGACTCGCCTATTTATAGGCTTACAACATCACAACACTACACAAAGTACAACACATTACAAACAGTACGAACGGTTACAACATAATACGACTTGACATAAGAAATCAAAAACAAACGACTTAAACAACAAAGTATGTGTCCTAAGTGAAACACAACGACCTATCAATCAATGGCATTTGCTCGCGACCTGCTGCATTTTCTTCGTTTGCGATTTAGGACACAGCGCGACCTATTGGAGGCAGTACGCGACTTAAAGAAACTTCACACGTGACTTAAAATTGCACGAGCTAAATACACTGCAACGACATAAGCTGCGCGAGCTAAATACACGAGGATTAGGTCGCTGGAGGTAGCGAATTAGGGAGGAGGCACGCGACTTGGAGTTCGCGACTTACTGTGGAGGTGGAATAGGTCGTTCGCGATCTAACTTTGAGTCGCGACGTACGTTTTTGCGACCTAAGGATGCAGGAAACTCGCGACTTAGGGCTACTGCGTCTCGCCTGCGACTTAGGGTTAGGTCGCGAAATGGATCTTTGCGACTTAGGGTTAGGTCATGAATTGATGGAGCTTCGCGACTTAGGGTTAGGTCGTGGATTTCGGTGATGAGGTAGGTCGCGGCAAGTGGTGATGGAATAGGTCGCGGCATACGGCGAAGGTCGTGGTTGGTGGTGACGCGATTCGAGGTAAGTGCTTCATCATCCTCCCCTTGTTGGAAGGAATTCGTCCTCGAATTCATGCTCTCGTCATCTTCGACAAACTCCTCCCCATAATACGGCATTAAGTGTTTGACATTGAAAACATCAGAAGTATGAACCTCTTTTGGCAACCTTAACCGATACACATTATCATTGATCTTCTTCAAAATTTCTACTAGACCAATCTTTCGTGCCTTCAACTTGTTGTAAGTTCCAACCGGAAAATGATTTTTCGTCAATACTGCGTAAACAAAGTCACCCACTTTGAAGTCCACATTCCTTAGTTTCTTATCCGCCATTTGTTTATACTTCTCATTTGTCTTCTCCAATCGTTCCTGCACGATTCTATGACATTCTGTCAACCCATCAACAAAATCAGCAGCGCGCTTAACTGTCCCCTTCGGTTGTGGTACTATTGTCAAATCCAACGGTCCCTTTGGAATGGCTGAATATACAACTTGAAACAGACTGAATCCAGTACTATGATTGACTGCATGATTATGTGCAAACTCCGCTTGACATAACTTCATATCCCATCTCTTCAAGTTATCTTTCACGGGACATCTCAGTAAATTTCCCAACGATCGGTTAACCACCTCTGTTTGTCCATCAGTTTGTGGATGGTAAGCGCTACTAAAATTTATCTTCGTTCCGACCATCTTCCACAAACTCAACCAAAAATGGCTTAAAAATCTAGTATCTCGATCAGAAACAATATATTCTAGTAAACCATGCAATCGATACACCTCTTTAAAGAATAATTGAGCTACTCGCACTGCATCTGTTGTCTTCTTACATGCTATAAAATGTGCCATCTTCGAAAATCTGCCCACCACAACAAATATAGAATCATTCCCCCTTTGAGTACTAGGAAAACCCACCACAAAATCCATACTAATATCAACCCATGGTTTAGTAGGCACAGGTAATGGAATATATAATCCCGCATTCGTAGTTGTTCCCTTCGAAACTTGACAGATATGACATCTCTCCACAAATCTCTCTACCTCTTTTCTCATTGACGGCCAAAAATAAGATTGAGAAATCAACTGCAATGTTCGATCTCTGCTTACACGACCTTCTTCATGCAACTCTTTGATAATCTTCATTCTCAAGTTGCAGTCTGGTGTGCATAATCGATTTCCTTTGAACAAGAATCCATCAACCAACAAAAATTCATCAGTATCCCCATCCTTAACTTTCTCAACAAATTTTGCAAAGTAAGGATCCTCTTCAAACAATTCTGGCAATAATTTGAATCCTGTCACTTCAACCTTCAACGTTGTCAACAAGTGATTTCTCCTACTCAAAGCATTCGCTACACGATTCATTACCCCTGATTTGTGTTTTACAACGTAAGTAAATTGTTGTAGATATGCTATCCATGAAGCATGTCTCCCTGAAATCTTGTCCTGTCCTTGTAGATGTTTCAATGCCTCATGATCAGTGTAAAGAACAAACTCCTGAAGAAACAAGTAATGTCGCCAGTGCTTCACGGCTTGAACAATCGCGTAAAACTCTACATCATAAATGCTATATCTCAATTTGGCTCCCGACAATTTTTCACTGAAATAAGCAACCGGTCTTCCATTCTGGCTCAATACTCCACCAATTCCAACCTTCGAAGCATCAGTATGCAATTCAAACAACAAATGAAAATTCGGCAGTACTAGAATTGGTGCTGTCGTCAAAAGTGTCTTGACCTTCTCAAAAGCAACCCCTGCTTCCTCTGACCATGCAAACTTCTTTCCTTTCATGCAATCAGTTACAGGTGCCATCACACTGCTAAAATGTGGAATGAATCTTCGATAGAAAGATACCAATCCATGAAAAATCCTCACTTCAGTAATTGTCTTTGGCTGTGGCCAACTCCTGACAGCTTCCACTTTACTTTCAACCAGTTGAATACCCTCCTTTTACAGTACATATCCCAAAAACAAAACACTGTCCGTCATAAACACGCACTTCTTTGTTGCTGCATAAAACTGCTCTTGTCGTAAAATCAACAATACTTCCCGCAAATGCTGGATGAGCTCTTCCGTACTCCCACTATAAATCAAAATATCATCAAAGTAAACAACCACGAACTTCACAACAAATGGTCTGAAAATCTGGTTCATCACTCTTATAAAAGTACTAGGAGCGTTTGATAAACCAAATGGCATAACCAACCATACATATAAACCTTCCCTAGTTTTGAAAGCAGTCTTCCACTCATCACCCGTTCTAATACGAATTTGATGGTATCCACTTTTCAAGTCAATCTTTGAAAACACCACTGCCCCACTCAACTGATCTATCAAATCATCAAACCTCGGCGTAGGAAATCTGTATCTCACAATGATTTTATTAAGAGCCCGACTGTCCGTACACATCCTCCACGTCCCATCCTTTTTCGGTACCAATAAGGCTGGCACAGCACATGGACTCAAATTCTCCTGAACACGCCCTTGTTCTAAAACTCCTCCACTTGCCTTCTCAGTTCCTCATGCTCCTTGGGACTCATCCGGTAATGTGGCCTGTGAGGTAATACCGATCCTGGCACAAAATCAATCTGATGTTGAATATCCCACAACGACGGTAACTCCTTTGGTAACTCTTCTGGAAACACATCACTGAATTCTTCCAATATCGGTTTTACTTCCTCTGGAACTTCAACGTATTCAGTAGCGTCATGTCCAATCAACAAAAACACCTCTGGACTCTCCTCTACTTCTTCAACAAATTCCTTCAAAGTCAACAAAGTTTTAAGCTCCTCAATCTCTTATGACTTGCTCTCTCCCTGCTGTCTCTTCTTTGGAACTAAAATAATCTTAACGCCTTCAAACATAAAACTGTAGCTATTGGTTAGACCGTCATGCTGCACTGCTCGATCATACTGCCACGGTCTTCCCAAAAGCAAATGTCAAACATCCATCTCAACTACATCACACCAGATCTCATCTTTATATTTCTTCCCAATAGAGAATGGAACTCGAACTCTCCTATCCACCTTTACTTCTCCTCCTTTTCTTAGCCACGCTAACTTGTAAGGATTTGGATGTTTTTCCGCTTTCAACTTCAATTTTCTCACAGCTTCTGTAGAAATCATATTGTCACAACTCCCTGCGTCAATCACAAATTTACAAACTTTCCCCAATATAGTGCATGTCGACTGAAAGATGTTACTCCTCAACCAACTAGCCTCATCCTCTTGCTTCGGTGTTAAACAAGACCTCTTCATCATTAGATTACATCCTTCGTCTCCGGACGCGATATCCTGTTCATCTTCCTCCATTGGACTAGAATCACCTTCACCAACATTCTCACCTTCAACTTCAGTAATCATCGTTCTCTTCTTTGGTTTTGGACATTCGTTACTTTTATGACCCACTTCCTGGCAATTATAACATTTAAATCTGTTGTTGGCCTTTGCTTTCGCAGCCTCATTCACAACTGGTTTACTGAAAACTTTAGAAACATTGAAACTTCCACTGGCACCCTTCACTTGATTGTTGGAATTTGTAAACACACCACCTCCTCGTCTTCTCTGCTTCTTCCAAGCTAACGCTTTTTGGTGCGCTTCAGCCACAGATCTCGGGTCAAACATATTAACCATATTCTGGATCTGCATTCGCAAACTTCCAACAAACCTAGCAGTCAACTGTTCCTCTGTCTCCATAATGTCATTTCGAGCAATCGGTTGATAAAACTCGTCAGCATAATCATTAACAGTCTTTGTCCCTTGCCTCAAGTTCTGCAATCTCTGATGCATAAGTGATTGATAATTGTAAGGTAAAAATGTAGCTTTCATCAATTTTTTCATTTTCTCCCAGTCAACAATCTTCGACTTCCTCATCCGTTCTCGTGTAAGTTTGGTTTGCTGCCACCACGCCATAGCTCTCCCCCTCAACCTAGTAGCAACCAACTTCATTCGACGATCTTTCGGTACCTCCTTGAAATCAAAGATCTCTTCAACATTAGACAGCCAATCCAAAAATTCTTCTGCAACCATTCCACCCTTGAACTCTGGAATTTCCATCTTCATTCCCGATTCCCACCTACGGTCATCTTCAAAATCTCTGTCTCAATTTCGTACTTGACCTCGATCTCGATAATGCACACTACCTCTATCACCATCAAACTCCTCATCAAAGTCTGAAGCATATCGACGTCAATGATGACCACCAACCTCTCTTCCACCACGACTTCTTCGATCTTCATTCCTATCACGATTGTCAACACTTCTACGATCATGATCTTCTCTTCTCTTCCGATCTGAATGTGGTGAAACTTTACTTCTCCCATGGCTCGATTCAGGTGAAACTCTTCTTCGATTTTGATTCATTTCAAGCATCATTCTCTCTAATCGACCAATTCCTTCATTCAACTTTTCAGTGAAACTCTCATTGATTCATTGTTCCATTTCATCGGCCTCTTCTGTTCCATACAAAGCATTAATATTGCGATGACGTTGAGCTCGTCTCCGAGGCATGATTGAACTTCAAACAAACTCAAGAATAAATTTCAAACACTTTCCGAACATTGATCCGAAGTAAGATGGATCGAAACTCCCAACTTGTTGCAACTTCACGATGAACAAGATGAACACAAAACTTCTCAACAATTGCAAATCCGATCTCCAAACTTCCAATTCATGAAACCCCGGTCTCTAAATGATGCAAACTTCTTGCGATCTCGCTCTGGTACCAAACTGACGCAGCCTGGGAAGCAAATTCGACGATGTAAATCGAATCCGTCTAGGATCTCACACGATTAGCGGAAATAATCGATGAATAGACGAAGAATCGATGGATTTAAGAATATCGAAAAGGCCCAAATCCGTTGATCTCGAAGATACCAGATTTTAGCATTCTTCGACACGTTGATCGCGCACGATACCGTGAAGAAAGATCTACAATTCTTTGACCGTTGATCAAGCGCACTTCATTCCGCGAATTGGCTTCAACGTTCGTTGATTCGAACGCACTCGAATGCCAATGTGGAGATAGGAGATAACACTCGACTACCAATTTAAAAATGGAGGCTCAAAGCACAAACCAAATTTTATTCAAATTTCAACAAACTTTTACAAATGACACGACTCGCCTATTTATAGGCTTACTAATCACAACACTACACAAAGTACAACACATTACAAATAGTACGAACGGTTACAACATAATATGACTTGACATAAGAAATCACAAACAAACGACTTAAACAACAAATTATGTGTCCTAAATGAAACACAACGACCTATCAATCAATGACATTTGCCCGCGACCTGCTGCATTTTCTTCGTTCGCGATTTAGGAAACAGCGCGACCTATTGGAGGCAGTACGCGACTTAAAAAAACTTCACACGCGACTTAAAATTGCACGAGCTAAATACACTGCAACGACATAAGTTGCTCGAGCTAAATACACGAGTATTAGGTCGCTGGAGGTAGCGACTTAGGGAGGAGGCACGCGACTTGGAGTTTGCGACTTACTGTGGAGGTGGAATAGGTCGCTCGCGATCTAACTTTGAGTCGCGACGTACGTTTTTGCGACCTAAGGATGCAGGAAACTCATGAATTAGGGCTGCTGTGTCTCGCCTGCGACGTAGGGTTAGGTCGCGAATTGATGGAGCTTTGCGACTTAGGGTTAGGTCGTGAATTGATGGAGCTTCGCCACTTAGGGTTAGGTTGTGGATTTTAGTGATGGGGTAGGTCGTGGCATGTGGTGATGGAATAGGTCGCGGCATACGGCGATGGTCGTGGTTGGTGGTGACGCTATTCGAGGTAAGTGCTTCATCACAACTTCATACCCAACCTAAAATGTAATGCATGTTATTAGTGGATAAGGTCACTAATAATAACTACCATAAAGAAATTAACATTAATCCTAAGAATCCCTCAATAACGTAAAGAAACCGCATGACATTTTAAGCAGATGACAATATAGTGAGACGATTTATACTGCTAAGAAACTGGAAAGATACACTGTTAAGCTATGCTGTGACTTTCCAAAATATATTTCACTGAGTGAAGATCGACGAAGTTGGAATACTGGAATAATAGACAATTACTTTAGAAGTGCAAGGACATCATGGACAAACATCTAACTTAATCATTTGATAATTACAAAAGTGCACTAGCAAAACAATTTTAGTATAGCGTATGGATTTTGGTTCAATAAGGATCCATGGCTTTTGTTTATTAATGACCCAACCATAAATTGCCATAAGAGATTTGCTTACCATTCAATAGTTAATTACTATAATATGGTCATTATCGCTTATCCTATTTTTAAATCGATAAACTTGTATCATCTTTGTGGTTAATTAAATAAAGATATTAAAGATGTCTAATTTAAAAATCAAGTTGATACAAGCACATGAGGTATATCATCAACAAATATGCATTGCCTTTCTATGACAAAGATTAGGGGTCAATACCGAGATATCTAAGCCAATAGTTTCAAGCTTGTTTTCCATCATAGACCATTTTGGCAAGAGTAACTTCCCTACCTATATGGCAAGAAGATCGAGTTAAGCTATTAAAACTCAACAAGTAGTAGGTGTAATGGATAAAATGTAGTCTTTACAACATATATCCATATGGAGACATGCAGGAAAATTGCTTTACATTAATTAAAGTTTAAATTGTTTATATTTAATTTGTTAAGTACCTTTTACAATTTATTTCAGTTATATTGATGCATAACGAAAGGACATAATGGTAAGTGAACATTTTGTTCTTTGGGCCAGTGTTTGTGTCTTAGACATAGTCTGTTAGAAAGCATATTTTGTTAAAAAGCCACTTAAATATTAATTTTTTAGGCTAATTTGGAAACTAATTATAGACTAATATGCATTGTGAATATAAAATTATTGTTTATCATATATTTACAAATATAATACAAACAAAGAGAAGCCATAACTAAAACTCTCACAAAAATCTCGTGTGCAAGCACACACATGTGTGCTTGCACGTGCATGCAGGTGCGCTAAGAATAACCCTTGAGCTAAATTATTTTGATAAAAAATCAATTGAACCCCAGTTCTTCATTTAGTATCAGTTATCTTTAATGTAATTTTATCTTAATATTACATTAAACTTACACGCATAACACACTATTATTGAAGTTTTGAAATAACATACTTTTAATAATCGACATATATACAAAATTATTTCAAATTTGAGTGCATAAAGATTAAAATATGTAATATTAAATAAACCATTCCTTAAAAAACTTTGTTGCAAAAACTATACAAATTTATTATCATATTCGCTTAGTTTCTAAATGTTGATACTATGATAATGTTGGGTGTGTGGCTCAGGGATTAGCAAAAATTATCTTACAACACTAGAATCAAATTTTGGTCTTGTCAACTTCACCAATTTCTTATCTCCTTTTTTGACAGAGATATTTTAGACATCACATGTTACAACAAAATACCATGGCACTAATTTTTGTTCCAAGAACACAACTAAGAATATTTATATTAAAGCCATAAATGTATAAATGTTTCTAGTATATATCTAATAAGGGGAAAAAATTAAATTTTCTTTTCTTGAATAATAAGATAGACAATGATAACGTGTGGATAAAATAGAATGTTTTTGTTAGGAATAAAAATTATGTGACTTTTGTTACATCTTCAGTACGTGACATGAACTCTTGATTGACACTGAATACAAGCATTTTATATGTACATGTGTATGTGTAGAGATATACTTGTAGATGTATATATGTATATACTATTGATTGACACCAAACGCTGGCATTATATATGTACATGTGCTTGTAGATGTATATATGCATATATATACATATTTGTGTGAGGGGGTCCACTATGGTTCAATTGTATGTATCAGCTGATTAAATAATAAACATTGCATGTTATTTATATCTTTAAACTACTAGATGACTGATCTCATGTCTTTGTTGCAATAACAATTATATCGCGCTATTAGAGAGTTTAGGCTCCTCTCCTGTATGTGTATCAGCATTCGATATTATATTGGCGGTGAAAAATCATTTGAAATATTGACATCTATTATTAAATGTATTGATTTGATACACATTGTTTCCCAAACAATGTATAACTTGCCATGTCATGAAATGTAATTATCCAGCCGGTTAAAGGGGCAAACCAATTTATTTTCTGTCTTCAAACTGCTAATTAAATGATCTCATGTATTTGTCGGAAGAAAATGTTTTGTGCAACTAGAATGATTATCCCTCTCCACTCTCTGCAATATGTAAATGCTCCCACATTAAATACTCATTTGAAAACATCACATATGACGACGTTTGTTTCATTTCAATTTTGTTATGAAATGCAAGTCGTATTGATCAATTTCATATTTTGCGGACTACTTATTCTATTATCATGGAACTTTTTGAATGCTCAGTGGCATCTAGAAGAAAAGCGAATCACACACTTGGTGAATAGTATGTATTTATATTCATGTGACGAGAATTACCACTACAATGTATCGTGTATCTAACTGTTTGTGCTTAACTCGGAGAGACCACCCAAATAATTTCCCATGCATAAGTAGCTATTGGCATAAATATGGTAGACAAGGTTGTGAGTTTGGGATTTAAACCATAAATCGTAAAGATGAAAATTTAAATTGAACCGGGATTTAAAACGTAAATCGTAGATCTAAAGATTTTATTTTAGGAATATAAATGTTAGTTAAAAATTCAAATCTATAGCATTTAATGTCTTTTGCTTTTCCAAACTTGCACCAGCAAGAACTATATTGACATCATCATCGACATTATCGGCTTCGTCATCATTATCAAATGTGTTCCGTTCATTCTTTGTCAACATGCTTTTAAATAACGTGATTGTTTTCTCTAATACATTAGAACATGCTTTCACATTTTTCAAAGTTTGAGCAAGGTGATATTTCATTCAAAAAATCCCACCCTTTGTTACTTTTGAGCAATAATTACATCAATTAACTCTTTTATCATTTTCTTCCATACGCTTACGATGATCCAAGTGATATTAGACTCTTTAGGCATCTACAATAATAAATTAATAGATTTAATACATTTGTTTCAATAATTTATACCAACTAAATAAAATAAACGTATCTTATATAATTAAACAATAAACAAATTAAACATATTGTTCTTTGGGCCAACGTTTGTGTCTAGGACGTAGTCTTTTGTAATGCATATTTTGTTAAAAAGTCACTTAAATATGTGACTTGTTCCAAACTTCTAGCATCACTTGGCTCCATAATTTTCTTTTCTTTCACTTATGGAACCTTTAAATACAAAAGAAAATTTCACATTAAACGATTCAACACATTTTTGGCCGAAGAGCACTAACAACAAAGTATTTTAAAAGGTCCCATTTTTGACATGATTATTTATGCAGTACATAATAGTTTATACTATCAGATCCAAAATAATGGATGCAAGGATGTCCACTGTAAATTGTAAATAATGTTATCCATCAGGCATGCTTTTTAAGCCTTTAACTAAAAGCTAGCACCAAAAACCTTTCTATGTACTAACCATATCCTCCGAATCATGTACAAAGACCAAATAAGTGAATTTAAAGGTATTAGAAATGGCAATCAAGCACATTTTGTAACTTGCAGCTATTATTTTGGAAGATAATTCATAGTTCAACGCATTTAGAACTCGTTAATGCTAGGCATTCTATTTGTTTCTATGATATGGGACTAGTAAGCACTTCTAGTTGTTTTTTCCTTCCCTTTTTAGTTGGCTAATATCTAAACTAAAATAGTAGTTTAAAGTTTGCATTGGTGAATGATCTTCCAATCTATAATTTCCCATAGAAAATGTTATTATAATGTGTAATTATGATAATGTTTACTTTATTAACTTCCAATGAACACATGTTAAGAAAATGGAAAAATAAAACATCAAACAAACCTTATGATAATATATCGGAAGATCCGAGTCATCGTCTTCATTTGTTTTTACGAGCCTTGAGAATTTCAACCATTTTAACTTTAACGGCATAACTGTCTCTTGAATTCACTATATTCATTGCTATCAACAAAATTTGTCTACATATTGGGAGTAAACATAAGCCCTAGCACAAAGAAGATTTGAGCAAACGGAACTTCGCATAGCAAATACAGGTGTCAATCATCTTTAAATCTAATTTTTAATGAAAATGCACAAATTTTTAAGAATTTTGCAACAAGAATAAGGAGTGCACCTTATAGCTAATGCCAAAAAAGACAATTTTTCAAAAGTCCAATTATGAACTTCTTTTACCTCTTTTAATTCACAAGTTCAATCCTAGGGCTATTAAGAGCTGATATAATCTTCATTCCCATTAATGTTGTTGCTACACTTGTAATTTATTTTAGGTAAATATACGATTTAGGTGCTCCAAACCCAATGGCTCAAGTTCTAACCTAGCATTGAAATGATAGCCTAGTTAAGAAATAGAAAGCCATATATGAATTAGAAAATTATGTAATGTTATCAACATAGTTAAGTCGAGAACAAAAAATCTTACCTTAGTAGTTGTACCCAAGAGGCCCTGTCAGTAGTTGCATCAAGCTCGTCTTAAATAACTAAGCAATATGTACCCCCACCTGCTAAATAATATCAAGCTAAAGTTGTATGGTTTTGTATAATTACAGATAATCAGTTACCAGACTAGTAGGATGACAAAATGCAAAAAACAAGTCCAATGGATTCCACCTCTCCCGAGTTGATATTAGAAGTGTATCCATGCACCAAATTATTGAACCATTTAAAAGAGCACTATAAAGAATTAAAAAAACATTAAATAGCATGGTCATCGTAATTTGCAATTAATTGTACTAATTTTCTTCTACGTAAACCCTCGAAGATACCAAAATAAAGGTCCGTACTAGATGGTGTGCTAAGGTGTAGCAAAGTCTGGAGTTAATTAAGGCAGTTTTCTATATTTAAGCCCAACGGAAAAACATAACCACATCTTATAACTCACCTTACCAATATTGCAACATGCTAGTCATCACAACTTCATAGCCAACCTAAATGTAATGCATGTTATTAGTGGATAAGGTCATTAATAATAACTCCATAAAGAAAATCAAATGAATACTGAGATTCCCTCAATAAAACAAAGCAACTACATGACATTATAAGCTGATGACAATATAGTGAAAAGATTTGTACTGCCAAGAATCTGGAAAGATACCTGTTGAGCTATGCTATGATTTTTCTAAATATATTTCACTGACTTAAGATCAATGAAGTTGGAGCACTGCAATAACCGATAATTATTTTAGAAGTGAAAGGACATCATGGATAAACATCTAGCTCAATCATTTGATAATTATAAAAGTGCAGTAGCAAGACAATTTTAGTATAGCATATGGATTCTGGCTCAATAAGGATCTAGGGCTTATGTTTATCAAAGACCCCACCCTATACTGCCATGCTAATTACTATATTCTTTTTTTATCAATATGGTTATTTATCACTTTATCCCATTTTCAAATTGATAAACTTGTATCATCTTTGAGGCTAATTAAATAAAGATATTAAAGATATCCAATTTAAAAATCAAATTGACAAAAGCGCACGAGGTATATCATCCATAAATAAGTATAGTCTTTTTATGAGAAGAATTAGGGGTCCATGCCGAAATATCTAAGCCAATAGTTTCAAGCATGTTTTCAAAAAGCATGTTTTCCATCAGAGACCCATCTTTGACAAGAACAACTTCATTTACCTATATGGTAAAACTAGGTTAAACAACTAAAACTCAACAATAAAGCCTTTACAACATATAACTATATGAAGATGCAAGAAAATTCATTTACAGTAATTAAAGCTTGAATTGTTTATATTTACGTTTTTAAGTTACATTTTATTTTGGCTATATTTATGCATAAAGGAAGAACATAACAATAAGGCAAACATTTTGTTCTTTGAGTCGCTGCTTTGTGTCTTGGACAGTCTTTTGGAATGCATATTTTGTTAAAAATCCACTTAAATATGTGACTTGTTCCAAAAATTTGGTATCACTTGTCTCCGTAACTTTGCTTTTCTCTCACTTATCGGAACCTTTAAATACAAAATAAGATTTTACACTGAACGAATCAACTCAATTTTGGCCATAGAGCACTAACAACAAAGTATTTAAATAGATCAAGTTTTTGACATGATTATTTACGCAATACTTAATCATGTTATACCATCAGCTCCAAAATAATGGATGCAAGGATGTCCATTGTAACTTGTAAGTAATGTTATTAATCAGGTATGCTTGTTAAGATTTTAGCCTAAAGTTAGCATCAAAAACCTCTCGATGTACTAACCATATCCTTCGAATCATGTGCAAAGACCAAATAAGTGAATTAAAAAGTATTAGAAATGACAATCAAGCATATAACAGACGATTCGTAAAAATCTCCGCCAACACTGGATCAAAGGAAAATAAAATATTTAATGTTTCCAACTAGAATGCATAAAATGAAAATTCGAATGTCTCATATTCAGTTGGTTTCAATCATAACATGCATTTAAGAATTATAAACAGATGATATAGCCAATTCTCTTTCATTATTCAAAAAATAATTTAGTAATGGTTGGTTGCTAATAATATCACCTTTCTTTTCAGAGGAGTAAAACATATGTTGGTAGAAATTAAACTTCGTGAATAGCATGCCAAGTATTATACCGGGGATTAGCAACCCATGTTATTACACTATTAGATTTACCGTTGCACCTGAACAAACAATGTATGTTAATCATCATTTCTCCTTTTCTTTCGAAACACCGTTTGGTTTATATTTGGAAACACACTGTTGGTGGTATAAAAAACAGTTGCTCCAAATACACTTCGATGTAAATAATTTCCCATTAAAAATGTTATGGTAACGTGTAATTATGATCATCAATGCAAATTTTACACAACTATACTGGAAGATCGTCCATAGATCAACGCATTCAGAGCTAGATTCCTTATCACTATGTAACTAAGTGTGCTCAAGCATCTAGTTTTCACCACGTTCAGTATTTAGCAGATGCAGAAAAAATTATAATTAAAAAACATGATTAAATTGGAAGGTGTACGTCATTTAAGTTTATTATAAGTGTCGTAGAATTTACAAGAGAGATGACATACACTTTTTAGACTAAAAACATTAAAACATCAAGGAACAAAAGAAATTTATATCAGACTAACACAAGACATTGTCAACGAAAAACATAAGATCAAATTTAAATGGATTTTATGAGAGCTAAATCAAACCCAATAAGACATATGTCTGCAAAAAAGGTTCTTTACAAACGAGAAACACAATAACTATAATGGTTTTTTAACTAGCACAAAATTACTCAAAGCAAAACAGTAGACAAAAAAAGACGTTTAATTTGGTAATGGACATGGGCCACGCGAACGCATTCCCCCAAAGCAACAAATAATGATGTCCACTCTCCCACTTGGTGAGATGGTAGCCCAAAGCATTTCCAAAGTGCAATGGAAACCACTAGGCCAGGACTGGGCCTTCATGGTCACCCATAGACCCCGTCCAGGTAAGTATGGAACCCGGTTGCACTACATGAACTATTTATTACTTGTCAATTCCAACTATTCTATTAGTTTCTACGATATGGGACTAGGATGCACTTCCATTTGTTTTTTCTTCCCTTTCCATTTGGCTGTATCTGGATTAAAACCAGACTTCAGCTTATGGAGTGTTATCGACTTAGTTTTTAGCATATGAAATTTCACATAGTAAAATACAGGGTCTCAACCATCTATATGTCTAATTTCTATAGAAAATGTATATATTTCAATGCGACTAGAATAAGGAGGGCACCTTATGGCTACCACCAAAAAAAGACAAATTTCTTGAAAATCCAAGTATGACTCTTTTAGCTCTTTTAATTCTCAAGTTCAATCCTAGTATATGTTGATACGAACTTTATCCCATTGACGTAGTGCCAAACCCAATGGTAACATCAACTTGAACTGTTATATTGTTAGTAGTTATATAAATCTAAAGTTCTAAAATAAGGTTTGCACAATTTGCATATATTTAGTTACCAAATTAGCCGATGAAAAAATTCCAAAATCAACTTCAAGGGATTCACTGCTCCCGAGCTTATATAAAAGTGTATCCATGCACCAAATTATTGAACTACCCGAAAGAGCGCCATAAAGAATAGAGTCAAAAACATTGACTGCCATGATCATCGTAATTTGTAATCTTCAATGTGAACTCCTGAATATCCCAATTCAAGTTCAGTAAAGGATGGCGTGCTAAGGTGTTAGCAAAATCTGGAGTAAATGAAGGCGTTTACTATATTTCAGCCTGCAAAAAAAAACACACAACTTGGAACTCACCTTACCAATAGTGCAACATGCTAGCCATCACAACATTATACTCCACCTAACATATACTGCATGACTACTAGTGAATAAGGTAATTAATAAATGCCATAAAGACAATCAACAAAAAAAAGAAATTCTTCACTGACACAAAACAGCTAATGGCAATCTAGGTAAAAGACTGATACTACCAAGAAACTGGAAGGGGATCCTTTTAAGATATGCTACGATTATTCTAAATATATATCATTAAGTTAAGATCAATGAAGTTGGAATGCTGCGAAAACAGATAATTATATTAGTAGGTAACGACATCAGGGGCAAACATCTATCCTAATCATATGATAGTTATAAAAATGCACTTGTAAGACACTAGCTAACATGCTGCCACACAAGTTCTGCAATCAATTGCCATTTGGTCGGTGTAGAGAAATTTCCTTAGAATGTTTGAGTTACCACCTTTAAAGAGCTCCACATCTTTGCAAGGCAACTAATAAATCAGATCTAGAACTATCCTATTAGATAAACATGGAGACATATTTGAATTGGTTGTAGGTGCGGGTCATTTTTCTTTTATAAGCTTTGTACCCCAAGATTTGGTCTAATATTCCATCAAGATTAAATAAACAAAATATCTTTTAATACTAAAAAAAGCAACTAATACTTCTTCAATAATCCAAATACGGAACTATATTCCTACACCATAAAATCGAACCAACTAATCAAATCAAATATATAACATAAGTTTGATTCACAAAACATGATTATCAATGTTGATAATATTGTTTAGATTATCATCGAAACATATTGGTTTTTTCAATTCACGGCATTTAGAGTGAAAAGTATTAAAAAAATACAGCATCACCGCATTTTTACATAACTATGGATCCAACAATTGATTTCAGCTTCATATTATTTTGGATACCAAAGCAATCTAGCTCATTTGAAGTTGAACCAATCAAACCAAATCAGGTATTTTTTATTGGTTTCAATTTTCAAAAAAAAGGTTTGGTTTGATTTTTTTATTTTTTTGTTGAGTTATAATTATAATTTTATTATTTTTGTCTAAATCAACTCATGTCATTTCTTTACCCTTACGATTGAAGAATTGCATATTTTCCATGTTTTAAATCAAGTTTAACTTTAATTTTTCAAAATAATGTTGGTAATAATAAGAATACTTTGATGTAGACTTGGAATTATAAATTATTTTTGTAAATTTATGTTACCAATAACATATTATTTAAACAAAGAAAAATCATACGGAACAATAGAATATGATTATAAAACAATATATTTATAACTGCAATTGTAACACTAGATGTGATGCGACAAGCACCTTTGTCCAAGTGGTTAATTGATTCGGCTTTGGTGCAGGATGTCACAAGTTCGAAACTTGCTTTCGAACGTTTATTTGACATGGGATACGTTGTCCCAATGATTTTTTGTATATAAAGTACCAGTTCAAAAAAAAACACTACATGTGATGCATAACAACTATAAAATTAAATACTCGACTAAATTAATCCAAAACTTAAAGCTTTAAGGATGCAACTGGCTTGCGCGTAGGTTTCATATTTTCTTTGAATAACATTGAAATCAATACTTGCTACCTTATCTTATTTTTACACCTGACTATAAATTAACGAGTTTAGAAAATAGAGCAATCAGGATGTTTTAACTCAATACAACATGTAATGTAATCTATATTCTTATGTTTCTTTTTTATATAAATAGTATGCATAAAAACTGCTATGACCATTCTGGGGTGGTGGCGTAGTTGGTTAGCGCGTAGGTCTCATAGCTATGTTGAGTGATCCTGAGGTCGAGAGTTTGAGCCGCTCTCACCCCATTTTTTCAACTGCCTATGATTTAGCTATTCCAAGTAGCTGAACCATTATTCATCGATTTACTTGGTTTTTTTGGTCTGAAATTATTTAAATATTTAACTTTGTTTTGAAGAAAAAATTTGGGTAGAAAAGAGCTAAATTAGAAATGGAACAATGAGTTTGACTTCAATATGACCTTTGCACTCAATCTACAGAGAGCAAGGGATATTCCAAAAAAAGAGAACTACAAAGTAGGATCAAAGAGAAATAACCTTAAGATTCAAAAAAGGAATTAGAGAAAACCAACTCTTTAACTCTAATTTCCAGTTTAGTGGTGGTGTAGTTGGTTAGTGCACAAGTCTCATAGCTATTGAGTGAACCTAAGGTCAAGAATTAGGGAGTTCAAAATGAAATTTCGGGCTCGATGATCTAGAGAGAAAAAGTTATCAAACAATAAAAATAATGGGAACTATAAATTACGATCGAAGAGAAATTTCCTTATGACCCAAAAAAGGACATAGTGAAGAGAAACTCTTTAGCTTTAGTTTCCAATTCTACGTTGTGCTGACTAATACACTTGTAGTCGTGTTTAATATTTGACAAATTCAATTTGAGTTGACTGTTTGCTTATCCCTATGACTGTAGAATTAAAAGTCATGTGTTCAATCCATGTTCATCGCATTTCCAATCATTATATTTGTAATTTTTTGAATAATATTGATAATACTAAGATATTTATGCAGCACTATTGTCTCGGTATTTAGACGCTTCGGCTTTGATCGATGACATCACCGGTTCAAATTCTGCATAGTGTGATTTGAACCACTGGACATGTTTGACATGTGATTCGAAACGTTGGACGTGTATGACATGTAGTATGCTATATAACACTAGACTTGCGGTACAATTATGTACTACCATCTAAGTATCCAATTTTTTTAAAATACTAACAATAATGATATATTGTGGTGAATTTACAATTTTATATTATTTTTGCAAATTAAAGTTAACAAATAAGCATGTACATGTAATGTAACATTGAAACAGAGAAAAATCATCTAGAACCATGGAATTTGAAATATAAAAAGCATTATATTTAGTAGTGCAAATCTTACACTAGGTACTTTGACCAAGGCAAATAAGTATTTAACTAAAATAATTTAAAGCATAAGTTTATGAGGATGATATTGGCTAGTGCGTAGGTTTTATATTTTGTTAAATAATGCTAAAGTTGAGAGTAACTTCTCTCGACTTTCTATGCATCTAATTGCACGTTAGTCATCACCAACGTCAAAATAGTTATTGGGATGCTTAAACACAATACACCATGTGATACGATCTTATATTCATATGCTTCTTTTCCTTTTAATATAAAAACGTTATGCATCGAATCTATGAAGCCCGATAATCAATTCTAATGCATAGCACCATAATGGGGTGGTGATACATATGGCTAGAACATAGGTCTCGTACCTATTCTTGGTTAATCTTAAGGTTGTGAGTTTAAGCCTATTTTACCCTCAATTTTTTTACAACGGTCTATGAAGTATCCATCCTGAATAATTAAATTTATATTTACCCCCGACTTCTGTTTTTTGTTGCAAAAAAACTGAGATATTTTTTTTTTGTTCAAAAGAAAAAATTGGTTTCAAGAGAGAAAAAGCGAAAGAAAAATAACGAGTTTGAGTTTTGTGCTGGTTGACATGCTAAATGTCATATACATAATATATTTTTGAAAATTCAACCAAAATTTACCATTTGCCTACCTTTAAGGCTAAAGATCCAAAGGTCGCATATTTGATCTGCGACCATTGCATTTTTCATTATCTTGAAGTGCAAGTTTTCAAGATAATGTTTGATATATAATAAAGTTCAAGGGTGAAATCGTAATTGTAAATTATATTTGCATATTTAAGTTAACAAATATGCATGAATACGTAATGTATCATCATTTAAATAAGGAAAAATCATCCACAACCAAAGGATGTGATTAAAAATATGTTTAAAAGTGCAAATGCAACACTATATACAGTGCGTAATAGATACGCAAAGCATAAAGTTTTTAGGACAAACCAAGCTAGCACATAGGTCTTATTTTTTTCTTGAATACCGCTGAAGTCTAGAGAAGCTGCTCTCCCAACCTTTTTTACATCTAATGCATATTATTAAACATGAAAAAAATAACTTCTCAAGTGTTGAAAATCTATGCACCGTGTAATGTAATCATACATAAATAAATATTATAATTCTTCTAAGATAATGTCATAGTTGGCTACCACATAAGTTTTATAGTTATTATTGAGTAATATTGAAATCGATAGTTAGAGACTCTTTCATCCAAATTTCTTCTACGACTGACTATGCACCATCTATTATGAGTAGTCAAATTTCTATTCATTGATTCACTTCTATGTATATTAAAAAATATTTACATAATTGCTCGTATGTTTTGTTCAAAAAAATTGGGTAAAAAGAGAAGAAGTGAAAAGAGGTGATTAAACTTGAGTTCATACAAGGAAAATATTTATGATTGACAAAGTGAAGTTAAAGAAAAATAACCTAACCTTCGTGAAAAAGGAAAACGGAGAGAAATAACTCTATAACTCTAGATTCTAATCCCATATTGTGCTAATAAATACACTTTGGTCATATATAAAGACTGTTCATCATCAAGTTATTGATTGGATTAACAATAAAGGCCTTAGTCTTTGTTTACAACTTTTTTTTGAACTGGTACTTTTTATACAACAAATCATTGGGATAACATATCCCATGTCAAATAAACGTTCGAAAGCAAGTTTCGAACTTGTGACATCCTACACCAAAGTCGAATCAATTAACCACTTGGACAAAGGTGCTTGTATACAACTTTGATAGACAACTAGGAGCTACCCGGTTGATGTTCGTAATATAATTAATAAAAAGACAACTGATTATTGATGATCAATTTAAGCTTTGATTTGCTTGTGTCATGGGGCAAAATATATTGATTGGGTCAAAAGGGTCGTCGGGAATAAATATAAACGATATAGACTGAGATATAACTAGGAAAAAGAAAAAAATCTAAGTATAAAAAGCTTAATGAATTAAAGGATTGAAATTTGGAACTAGTATGTTATCTAGGAAACTCAGTTAGTTCACTACTAAAAAATCAATACAGTTATATATCTTAAAAAACGTTAGACACAACTTTTTAATTTCCAAGTCGACCATCTTATAGACAAAAAAACAAGAAAATATATGCACTTTTAGTGTTAATTCCCAATTAGATCCGAACCGACACGATCTGAACCGAACCTCAAACTAGGTTAAGGTTTTCTAAAATATACAAATTATACTCGACAAAAACCTAACCCGACTAAAATTGAGACTCAGCGGGTCAGATGCTGATACAGCCGACGGGTCTAATTACCAACCTTGCACTTGACAAATAATCTCGAATAGTCGCATTCTTCCAATTAATCTTAAACGAACTTTAAACTATCTACTCTAATTATTATTGCGCCGAACAAATAATATCAAATAGATTTATTTTTAATTAATTCCAACAAACTTCAAATTGTTTCTTCCTATCATGGTCGTTTCGAACAACCTGTCAATCGATATGAGATGGATAAGGAAGTTGATAAAGCTTACGAATCTGATGATGCATGTATTGATTTAGAAAATATGATTGCTGAATTCGATTCAAATTTCTAATTTATCTGTAATATGTATTATTATTTTGGATATTGATTGTTGAAGAATATTATGCTTGAAATTTGTGTTTATGATATTGTATTTGATGATCTTTTTTGCAAAATATCTAAAAAAATCTTTATTATATATGTTTTAGTAAAAAAATATAAATTTTATTGAACATTTTTAAATTAATTGTTATATATATATTAAATTTATAAACATGCGCAGTAAATTTAAAAGACATCCGTCATTTGCCACGCCATACACCTAGGCTCCGGAAGGCGTTCCCTTTTTTGCGCTATGTGTCATTAATAACTATGGTGTAGAAAACTAAAAGTCAAAAATTAATAGCCAAAAAACATAAGATTTTGGTACAAAGGCTAGTTATCTCTTGGTAAATATGTTTTCCTTTGCAAAAGAAGGGAAAAATCAAATAAACTTTTAACCAAACATATATAATAAAACATCATTCAAAAGTAAATAATTATATACCTATATACAAATAATCCCATTCATCCAAAAAATCTAGTATTAAAATGGTAATGACACAAGTGCAAAATTTATCTTTATATCATTTGAGTGTCGATGTTATTAGATTCTAAAAATGAATATAATATGAAATGCAAGGTTGACTTGTTTGGCTAATCAAAATGGAAGTATGAGCGATTTTAATATAAATACATTGCATTCTAGTTTGTTAGAATGCTCGCTCTTACCTCGAAGATCTAAGGTACCGTTCGGCATTAAAAAATTCTAAGTTTTCGTTCCCCACACGTCCGATGCAGCCCGTTGCGGGAAAGGAAGGAAAATGGTGCATTGGGGTGTTTAATTAATAATAATATTAAATTTACATTTTTATAAATTTCTAAAATTAATAACTTGTACAAATGAGGTCCGTTTGAGACGCAATTTTAATGTTGTGATCATATCAAAGTGTTCTACATTGTGAAGTTAGTGTGAAATGAATTCGAGCAATTTAAAAATTTTAATTGTTTAACAAATTTATTTTTGCAAATTATTGATACATATTATTCATTAAAAAATTAAATGTAAATCAATTTTATTTTAAAATATATACATTTCAAATACTACGTTCAAATTCTCCGTTTGAAGCATACAAACGCATTCTCGGTTCACCTAACATTTTTTCTTAAATGTTCCGCTTAAATACGCCACTCAGATTCTCTACTCGCTTCGCAAAGAACAGACCTTAACTTCCAACAACGGATTTTTTTCCTTTACCCAAAATGCTTGTTGTAACTATAATACAACAAAAAAAGACATCAATAGCAAAAAGTAATAACAACAGAAACGATCACAAGGGTGTAGAGTCTAAGCAATACTTACAATCGCACAAACTTGCATTTTGTGTAACTTCACAAGTCCGAGTTACTAGGCAAAGAGGATCAGGCGTTGGCCATTTTCAAGTAAATCTTGACAGAAAATATTTTATTACCTAAACTATTTACACTATTATGAATCCGGCTTCAAAGAGAAAAAAATGGAGCATATAAGAAAACTCCTAAATTAAAAAAAAAACTTGTTACTAATGTACTTCCGTGAATATGAAGTATTTCTACTAATATTCATTACTTTACTTATTAACAGTTAATATCAAATTTATTCTAGTATTTGCAAGCTTCCTTTGAGTGGTCAATGGTTACTTAAATAGGTAAAAACAGTGGATCGAATATCTATTAATCGATTAGAACTTAACAAATTAATATTGGTGTTTTATGATCAATAATCCATTGCATAAACGATCAAGGTTCTTAACTTACAAACGTATATGGATTGTGATCATTTTAATCCAAAAACAATCCATTGACAAATTTAATTATATTTCTCTAAATTATCTTGTTTATAGGACAGTACAAATGAAATATTTGTCTCTACATCATCAAATTACCAAAGTTATTAGCTTTTCCAAAATCTACCAAACCAATATAAAATGCAAGACTCGATTATTTGGAAAGATATCAAAAAACTATCAAAGTAGTTGAAGTCCAGTTGGTTAGGATACTCGACTCTCACTTGAGAGACCTCGGATCAATTTCCAATAATGAAATTTTTGATGTGACATTTTGTTTCAATTCACTAAATGAAGAAACCGCATAAAGCGATACTCGGCTTGTCTTCTCCCAGGTACAACAATATCAATAATAATTAACATTTAATTATGAAAGATTGATGATTTAAGTGAACCTGATACAAACATATTTATGGATACGTGCTTATATAATCATACATCATTTAATGCAGCAAATACCAGACCCAAATGCACTACTAGGTTGCTTTGAAGGTTCTTGGAATGAGTAGAGCAGAATGGTTATGTAGAACATTTCTACCTATGATATTTTTATTTATTTCTTTTGTTGGCTTTATTTCAACAGTTTGTTGCTAGGTAGTGGGTATTATATTGACAGCTGTACAAGTTGTTGTAACCAAAAATGTAATCATGGCTATATATAGCCGAAGGTAATGAAACAAAAGCTGCTCTGTCATAATTATCATTTTCTTGTGATCTTTTCCCATCCATTCCTCTCTGTCATAATTAGCATTTTCTTTTGCTCTTTCCCCCCATTCCTCCTTCCTCCTGTGGATCTGCATTATATCACTATTAGAACCGCTTTATATGTTATCTTGCGTATGTAAATGTAAACAGTTGTGTATATCTGAAGCCCGGTTCATATAAAAGTATACACATCAATCAGAAGTCAATGGTACCAGCTTTCCATAATTAGCAGATAAAATGCAAGGTTGGCTTGCTCGATAAGCAAACAGAATATGAATAGTATTAACAAAAAGTATTAAGTTTAGATAGATGTACATTGTAATTATCATAGATTAAAACATTTGTGCTCTATTTACTTCACATAGAGATATGCAACAAAAAATAATAAGATGACATATGATGACAAAACCAACATGGGATTCGGAGTTGCAATTGAATGGATACCAAGCATCAATGCATAAATTATATGCATCGATGCAATAATGGCTAGGTCAAACTGTGTGTAGCATAGCGAGGTTTTTTTTTTTGGGGGGGGGGGGGGAGGGAGAGATTAATCAATAATAAGTTCCCTATGATCTTTTCTACTTGAATTGTAAACAAAAATTAAATTGGTTGAAAATGATTTTTGCTGATGAAACACAACGCTATTAAAAATAAAATAAAATAAAAATCATAACATCTTAATGATTAATAAACACAAATCCTGCTGGCTTTTATGCTAGTTTCTATTATGTAATTTTTATGCAAATGTTTATACTAACTTGATGCCCATCTATCGCATACACGTTTAACTAACATGGTTTTCTTTTCCAACTAAAAGCTTGTGTTTCAAATGATAGTTTAACAGAACTAGTATTAGGCTTATTTAATCATTACCTTGTATTGTAACGACCCTAGATTTTAATTTAATTTAAATTGATAATTAAATGAATTTTTGAATAAAATTGTAAGATAAATTGATTTAAATGGAAGCGAGTTTCCCCGATTCGACTAGAAAATATATAAAGTTATATGGATTTGACAATTTGTATATATGTGAATATATGTTTAAATTGGATTTGAAATATAATCTTAAATAAATGGTTTTAAAAATAAATATAGAGATATATATGTATATACATTAGATATGAATTGTAAATGATGGTTAATAATAATTTGAATTTATAAATTTAATATAAAAAAATAAATATTAAAGTAAAATAAACAATTTAAGTTAAAATAAAAGAGGAATAAAAATAAGACAATGGAACAAAAGAAATGACAAAACAAATGTATGCATACAAACATAATTAAAATAGAAAATTATTTGCAAAACAAAGTAACACACTCAAATGAGAAAAGAAAAGAAAGAATATAAGTATAAGTATGTAGGAATATGAACAAGACAAAAATCTGCAAAATATCAACATAAAAATATATTTAAGTAATAAAGCAATGTACAATAGCATGTTAAAGCAAAAGAAAGAGGTATACTCAAGTATATAAACAAACAGAAGCTAGTAAAGGAACAAACAAAGTACAAAACAAATAAATGCAAGATCCTAAGTACACTTAAACTAAACAAAATAATATATGCATATAAACATGTCAACCACAAACCCGAGTAAAAGAAAGATTTCAACCGAGCTAAAAGATGTAGGCTGAAGTAAACAAATACATTTATATGTATAAACAAGTACAAGCAAGCATATTCACCCATACCCTATTGTATAAATAAAATAAAGATAGCCTGTAAACTTCACATTTTATACACCATCCTTCCTTTTCACTTCAGCTAGTTCCATCAAACTAAGCAAAGAAACTGAAATGAATATCAACTAAAGCTTAAACAAAAGCTTCAACTCAAACAAGAATTCAACACTGGAAACTAATGTCTGAAGGCAAGCAACAGATCTGAAAGTAATTTAAAGTCTTCAAACCTGGAAAACATTTCAAAACCTAGAGATTAAGATCTAAAATCAAATGCAAAGCATCTCTGTCTTTCTTCTTCAAACAAGTGAGTAACATACAGCTGTTCAAATTCGAATGTATATTGCCATTGTTTTGTTTGTATATACATATGCTAGTGCATCTCGTTCTCAATTTAGTTATAGAGTATCAAACAACAAGAAAATTTCATTTCTTGTTTTATAGTCCATATCAGGCCTTACTTTCAAAACAAAATCGTTGTGTTTAAGTATGGAATATAATTTAAAAATGGTTTCATAATGTATAAAGGTATGTAGAATAGAAGATCAGGATTTTACAGTACAAACTTTAAATATTGGAAATTTCGAATTACACGAATCATTAGTTCAAATATATAACTTGAACCCTTACATCAAATTATGATTTTTAAGATGGGTTGAGTGATTTTTAGGCGTGGGGTTTAAGGGCGGTTTGGTGACGAAAGAAAAAGGGTTTTAGGGCAAGTTCAGGCGATCGAAGAAGAGATGATGGTCGGGTTTTTTCGTGGAGATGGAGGAGCCTATGGAGTTGCCAGGAAAAATAGTCGGGGATGCCAACGATGGCGGTGGCGACAGCGGCGTGAGGCTTTAATCTGGAAACCTAGTTTTAACTGGGTTGGATGTTTTGATTTTTTTCGTCTGCCCTAGTTGATCGAGAGTAGCGTAGCTTTGGGGAATAGGAGCTTGGACGTAGACGAAATGGTGGCCGGTGGTGCTGGTGCTCCGGTGGTCGGAGGAGCGATTGCAAGGCGTTAACAGGTTTGAGCATTGTTTGTTTTCGAAATTTCCAGGTTTCGAATTCCACTTGAATTCGTGTTCGAGTTGAACTGGCCGGAGTTGGAGGGCTGCGAGCGGAGCTGAGGTGGGTCGATGACTTGTTCGACCTAGCGGCAATGGACGGAGGGTTGTGGTGGCTTTGTGCATGTGCACGTAGGCATTGGCGTATCTGGTGGTCATCACGTTAAGGAAGATGAAATGTTTTGAAGCAGAGGGTACTCAAGTAGATGGTTGTGTTACAGGTTTTGGTTTAAACCTGTGAGTGTTTTAAGTTTCTAAACTTAAAAATGAAAATAAAAATGTAAAGGTTTTAAAACAAAGGTTTTAAAACAAGCTTTAAATCTGAATTCAAATTGAATTTGAAATCTTAGGTTTTGAAAAGAAAATAAAGTTATAAATTCAAAGGTTGAAATTAAGTCTGAATGTTTAAAGTATTTTACAACATGTTTTTAAAATATGAAAATATAAGATTTAAAACTATTTTAAATTTCCCTTAGAAGATAAGTAATTCTTCAAACATGAAATTAAAAGGTTTTGAAATTGTTAAACTTTGTTTAAGTTAAAATTAACTTCATTTTAAATCTTAATTTAAAATGGAATTTAAAAGAAATTTAAAAGAAAATTGTTTTTAAATTACTTTGTAAATGATAATTAAATCATTAATAGGATTAAGGTTTATCTTAAGGTTAATTAGGCCTTAATGATTTATAATTCATTTAATTATTATGGTAATTAAGATGAATATTAATTAATTTAATAAATTAATGATTTGGATTAATTAGATAAGTAATTAAAGGATAAAGTAGTATATGAAGGCTTAAAGATTAATTGGTAACTAAGGATTTTTAATTAAACATTAATTAATGATTAAAGTTGATTAATCAAGTGATTAAGCAATAATTAATTCAAGGAAAATATGATAAATTAATTAAGTAATTAATTTGAGATTAACCAATTCAAGTCCAAGTTTAATTATAAATTCAAGTTTAAATGGGAATTTGGTTTGGACCTAGATAAAGCTTCAAATTTAAATGTTTTAAATAATTTAAATGATAAAATAAATTTGTAGATTGATTTGAATTTAAAATGAAATTGGGCTCTAAATTCTCTTGACTTTTAGTGTAAAATAAATAATGCTTTAACTTGTAAAATAAAAAGGTTTTTGAAACTGTTTAAATCTTGTTAAAATTAATTTATTTTAAATCTAAAATTTAAAATGAAGTGTTAAAGTAAATTTGAAAGAAAATTGTTTTAAATACTTTGATTAAGTAAGAAATGTTTTAACTTAAAGATAAATAGAATTTAATGATTTGGATTCATTAAATTTTTAAGATAATTTAAAGTGGATAATTAACTTATTTAATTAATTAATGTTTAGATAAATTAAATAAGAAATTGAAGGTTTAAATTCATTTATTGAGGTTTAAGATTAATTAATTAAGGGAGAAGAAATTAAGTAATTTAGGATAAATTAAGTAATAGTTAACACTTAATTAATTAAATAATCAGATATTTGTACAATATATGGTTAAATAATTTAAAGTTGATTAATTAATAAACGATTAAAGGATAATTAATCAAATGATTTGAAATCAATTAACGATAATTAACCATGATTTATGACCCACCTGATTTACATTAATCAGATAATTAAATTGACCTTATTTATGGATATTTGAATATATTGGATGTTGAATTGTTTGATATCCCTGATAAGTGATGCTTTGCGTTATATTCTGATTTGTGTTGTGATCTGTGATATAGTTTATTATCTGTGATATATATATATATATCTGTGAATCTGTGTATGAAAGATAAGGGTTATAATTTATATCTCTTATCGAATATATTGTTGTATTTGATCTGTGGTGATTGAAATAATGTTGCACTATTGTGTTAAACCCATGGACCACACCATACACACACAAATATGGATTTCACGAGGAAATCGATTAAGTCACAGATATTTTTGAAAATAGTTTTGAATTTGAATTTTTAAATTCAAATTGTCTGAAATGGAATTGGGTTTAAAGTGAAAAGCTTTTGAAAATGGAATTTCAAAGATGAAATTTAGTTTGAACAACTTGATAAAGTTTGAAATTTAAATAATTTGATTTAAATTTAAATTCAAAATGTGAAATTGAATTCTATGATTTGAAACTAGGGACTAAAGTTGTTATACAAATTTATATGGGTTAAACTATTTTAAAGGAATTGATTTAGGAATTTGAATTTATATTCAAAGGCTTTAACTCGAGTAAATATAATTGGATTTTTCTGAAATGAAACTGTTTGTTTTTCGAATAATAAAAGCTTTCACATAAGTAATGAACTTCCAATTTGCGTTAAAAAGATTTCTGGTTTAAAATGGGAATGATTTCAAAATTATAGAAACGGTTTGAAAGCTATAAATTAAATCTTTGATTTAAAGACTTAAGTGAATTAATCCAATTGAAATAGAAATTGTTTTGAAATCTATGAATGGATCTTTATGAAACAGGGGTGAACTTTATGAAATGAATCTTTTTTGTTTAAAAGAATAGAAATGGTAATTTGTTTAAACCATTTGAAGGAAAGTTTTTGGTAATAAGTTGTGACTTAATTGAAATCCCAATATCCATATGTTTTTGAAATATTGCGCTCACTATTCTGTTTAGCCGGGAGAGGACCTTTGTGTCATATATCCCATTCCGAATATGTGATACGTCGTTATGAATTGCATTTGAATACCGGTGTTGAAGACCAGATATTTTTGAAAACGTAAGGACAACTCGCCGAATGTCTTTGCATCGAATGGCCCCGGTATAGAGACTCCATATGTGATGGGAAGTCCGAACGTGATTAGTGAATATCCGGATTGCAAGGACTTCTTTGTAAGTGCCTTCGGTTCTGTTCGAGCCTGGAACAGACTTGTATGGATAGTATGTCTGACATTACAAATTGAGATATGAAGAAGATTTCTTTCAAATATATTTCTGTTGGTGGCGGAGAATTTATTCTCTTAGCTTAACACCCTTCTCTGGGACGTACGAGCTCAGAGGTTATGTAATTGAAGGTTATCAGCGATATATTCCCAATTTGGTAATGTGACATGCTGAGTGTTGCTGTGAAATGATCATTGTGTTGATCATTTGAGATAGGATCATTTGTTTGATCGTTTATCTTTGTGATCATTTCTATGATCATTTGTTGACCCAAAGCACGGCTTTTGTATAAAGTGTGTCTTTGTGGACGTGACTTCATCGAGCCTCACACCTCGGAATGGTCAAAACAGGAAAGATGCAGCAAGGTTATGAGGGGTAGCTCCCTTTAGGGTATGTGCATTTCCTTCTGGAAAAGGGTGGTATCATGGTATGGAGCCTAGATACTTACTCATGTGGAAACACTTTATTTATGATTGTGTGAGGATGGTGACGAGCGCTCGGTTAAAGGTCCTAAAGGACCGGGGATGGCATACTCGTGTCAGTAGTTACCCAGTTAGGGGTAACCCGGCCTTGTGTTGGCAGAGATCCGGTTTGGTTCTCGGGGACGTCCTTCTAGAGGCGTTCTCATGTGGCAATGGGAAATTCCTTGGCCTGACCATTCGTTGGAAATCCAAAGAAACAATACGAATCCTGTACGGTTTTAGTTGTATAACCTGCCATGGAATGTGGCGGTAACCTGCTATCGAACATGGTAGCTATAGTAGGCATAAGTGCGGAATGCCTATGCTGGCTAAGATTTATATCTTTATTTTCAAAATAAATTTTTCATACACTATGCACTAATAATAATATCAAATGTTTCTTTTTCATGCGTATCAAGCATCTTTGACTATCATAAGGAGAAATCTCCTCCGATTCTGCGTTTGCATTGTGTGTGTGCGGGAGGCCTTATGGTAGTCTCATTTTTAAAAGCATTGCGAATTGACTTTAAAATCTTTTGTTGATTGTTTTAGAAGGAAACTGTTTTCTTTTTGTTGCTCACACCAGTCCCACGACTGATCCGGAGTTTATTGTTTCTTTCCTAAACTCTGGGTGCTCATTATTTTCTACACGAGCAGTCTAGAGTTGGGTTTTTCATATAGTCAGGTATAGTAGATTATCTAGAGTTAGTTCAGTATTTGGATCACACCAGTCTTGCTGAGCTTGATGCATCGTTATTGGGTGTTCGAGCTATTGATGGATTGGTTCTTGGAGATGGAGTTGCAGTTCTCGGAGTTCTCTTTTGAAGACTATCTTAGAGTTATATTGTTCCGCTGCTAGATGTCATCTATTTTCTTTTCCGCTCCTATTTATTGTATCATATCTCTGATGTATATTGATATTTACTCTGTTGTATCAGATATTGTATCAAAGCTGTATATCAATGTATTATTCTTTTTACTCCGCTGTGTTGTTTATTTAATGTTGTTATAAGCTCCGGCGAATCGGATTTGAACGGTCGAATCTACGACATTCGAGTACGATGTAAAGTATGGATGTCGATTTTCGAGCGGGCAAAACCGTCTCGTCACATTTGGTATCAGAGCTAAGGTTGAAACTTTGGCTCAGGAGTATAACACGTTAAGTAGCTCATTAGAGATAGGGTGAAGTATATCCTAGAATGAGTGTATCCCTAAGATATCTATTTGAATGCCTCAGTAAATTCTCTTACTATTCACCGATAGTAAGTATGAGTGCAAGAAGACAACGCGATAGGGGACAGGGGAGTATCACTATAAATGGTCGATGCCCTGCAACAGTGGAAATAACTTTCTTATCAATTTCCTTTGATTCGTTTCTAAATTCTTTTGATTGTTTCGTAACAGCTCTAGAAAGAAGTTCAGTCCGATGATGGCCCTACGAATCGTTGGAGGAAATGTTTACTTCGTATTTTCATCAATTTCTTATCAGTTTTCCGTTTTAAACATTAATGAATTTGGAATTTAGAATTAAAATTTTGAATAAATTGGAAATTTGAAATTGAGTTAAATTGATTAATGAAATATGAAGGATAATTTGAATTGTATCGATAAAACGATTTCGTTTAAACCAAATTTGAGATTCTATTATATATTTCTCGGGTGGATCGAAGTCCGAAGAGGGACAAATTGGTATATATTTTGAGATATTCCGAATTAGATTTTGGAATCTATATCTTGTGTTTGAGGAATTATAGGAGATCGAATCTGTCTATCTCTGTGTTGTTTTCGTGCCTACGAATTTTGAGGACGAAATTCTTTTAAGTGGGGAGTTTGTAATGACCCTAGATTTTAATTTAATTTAAATTGATAATTAAATGAATTTTTGAATAAAATTGTAAGATAAATTGATTTAAATGGAAGCGAGTTTCCCCGATTCGACTAGAAAATATATAAAGTCATATGGATTTGACAATTTGTATATATGTGAATATATGTTTAAATTGGACTTGAAATATAATCTTAAATAAATAGTTTTAAAAATAAATATAGAGATATATATGTATATACATTAGATATGAATTGTAAATGATGGTTAATAATAATTTGAATTTATAAATTTAATATAAAAAAATAAATATTAAAGTAAAATAAACAATTTAAGTTAAAATAAAAGAGGAATAAAAATAAGACAATGGAACAAAAGAAATGACAAAACAAATGTATGCATACAAACATAATTAAAATAGAAAATTATTTACAAAACAAAGTAATACACTCAAATGAGAAAAGAAAAGAAAGAATATAAGTATAAGTATGTAGGAATATGAACAAGACAAAAATCTGCAAAATATCAACATAAAAATATATTTAAGTAATAAAGCAATGTACAATAGCATGTTAAAGCAAAAGAAAGAGGTATACTCAAGTATATAAACAAATAGAAGCTAGTAAAGGAACAAACAAAGTACAAAACAAATAAATGCAAGATCCTAAGTACACTTAAACTAAACAAAATAATATATGCATATAAACATGTCAACCACAAACCCGAGTAAAAGAAAGTTTTCAGCTGAGCTAAAAGATGTAGGCTGAAGTAAACAAATACATTTATATGTATAAACAAGTACAAGCAAGCATATTCACCCATACCCTATTGTATAAATAAAATAAAGATAGCCTGTAAACTTCACATTTTATACACCAGCCTTCCTTTTCACTTCAGCTAGTTCCATCAAACTAAGCAAAGAAACTGAAATGAATATCAACTAAAGCTTAAACAAAAGCTTCAACTCAAACAAGAATTGAAGACTGGAAACTAATGTCTGAAGGAAAGCAACAGATCTGAAAGTAATTTAAAGTCTTCAAACCTGGAAAACATTTCAAAACCTAGAGATGAAGATCTAAAATCAAATGCAAAGCATCTCTGTCTTTCTTCTTCAAACAAGTGAGTAACATATAGCTGTTCAAACTTGAATGTATATTGCCATTGTTTTGTTTGTATATACATATGCTAGTGCTTCTCGTTCTCTGTTTAGTTACAGATTATCAAACAACAAGAAAATTTCATTTCTTGTTTTATAGTCCATATCAGGCCTTAGTTTCAAAACAAAATCGTTCTGTTTAAGTATGGGCTATAATTTAAAAATGGTTTCATAATGTATAAAGGTATGTAGAATAGAAGATCAGGATTTTACAGTACAAACTTTAAATATTGGAAATTTCGAATTACACGAATCATTAATTCAAGTATATAACTTGAACCCTTACATCAAATTATGATTTTTAAGATGGGTTGAGTGATTTTTAGGCGTGGGGTTTAAGGGCGGTTTGGTGACAAACGAAAAAGGATTTTTGGGCAAGTTCAGGCGATCGAAGAAGAGATGATGGTCGGGTTTTTTCGTGGATATGGAGGAGCCTATGGAGTTGCCAGGAAAAATAGTCGGGGATGCCAACGATGGCAGTGGCGACAGCGGCGTGAGGCTTTAATCTGGAAACCTAGTTTTAATTGGGTTGGATGTTTTGATTTTTTTCGTCTGCCCTAGTTGATCGAGTGTAGCGTAGCTTTGGGGAATAGGAGCTTGGACGTAGACGAAATGGTGGCCGGTGGTGCTGGTGCTCCGGTGGTTGGAGGAGCGAATGCAAGGCGTTGACAGGTTTGAGCATTGTTTGTTTTCGAAATTTCTAGGTTTCGAATTTCACTTGAATTCGTGTTCGAGTTGAACTGGCCAGAGTTGGAGGGCTGCGAGCGGAGCTGAGGTGGGTCGGTGACTTGTTCGACCTAGCGGCAATGGACGGAGGGTGGTGGCGGCTCTGTGCATGTGCACGTAGGCATTGGCGTATCTGGTGGTCATCACGTTAAGGAAGATGAAATATTTTGAAGCAGAGGGTACTCAAGTAGATGGTTGTGTTACAGGTTTTGGTTTAAACCTGTGAGTGTTTTAAGTTTCTAAACTTAAAAATGAAAAAAAAATGTAAAGGTTTTAAAACAAAGGTTTTAAAACAAGCTTTAAATCTGAATTCAAATTGAATTTGAAATCTTAGGTTTTGAAAAGAAAATAAAGTTATAAATTCAAAGGTTGAAATAAAGTCTGAATGTTTAAAGTATTTTACAACATGTTTTTAAAATCTGAAAATATAAGATTTAAAACTATTTTAAATTTCCCTTAGAAGATAAGTAATTCTTCAAACATGAAATTAAAACGTTTTGAAATTGTTAAACTTTGTTTAAGTTAAAATTAACTTCATTTTAAATCTTAATTTAAAATGGAAATTAAAAGAAATTTAAAAGAAAATTGTTTTTAAATTACTTTGTAAATGATAATTAAATCATTAATAGGATTAAGGTTCATCTTAAGGTTAATTAGGCCTTAATGATTTATAATTCATTTAATTATTATGGTAATTAAGATGAATAATTAATTAATTTAATAAATTGATGATTTGGATTAATTAGATAAGTAATTAAAGGATAAAGTAGTATATGAAGGCTTAAAGATTAATTGGTAACCAAGGATTTCTAATTAAACATTAATTAATGATTAAAGTTGATTAATCAAGTGATTAAGCAATAATTAATTCAAGGAAAATATGATAAATTAATTAAGTGATTAATTTGAGATTAACCCATTCAAGTCAAAGTTTAATTATAAATTCAAGTTTAAATGGGAATTTGGTTTGGACCTAGATAAAGCTTCAAATTTAAATGTTTTAAATAATTTAAATGATAAAATAAATTTGTAGATTGATTTGAATTTAAAATGAAATTGGGCTCTAAATTCTCTTGACTTTTAGTGTAAAATAAATAATGCTTTAACTTGTAAAATAAAAAGGGTTTTGAAACTGTTTAAATCTTGTTAAAATTAATTTATTTTAAATCTAAAATTTAAAATGATGTGTTAAAGTAAATTTGAAAGAAAATTGTTTTAAATACTTTGATTAAGTAAGAAATGTTTTAACTTAAAGATAAATAGAATTTAATGATTTGGATTCATTAAATTTGTAAGATAATTTAATGTGGATAATTAACTTATTTAATTAATTAATGTTTAGATAAATTAAATAAGAAATTGAAGGTTTAAATTCATTTATTGAGGTTTAAGATTAATTAATTGAGGGAGAAGAAATTAAGTAATTTAGGATAAATTAAGTAATAGTTAACACTTAATTAATTAAATAATCAGATATTTGTACAATATATGGTTAAATAATTTAAAGTTGATTAATTAATAAACGATTAAAGCATAATTAATCAAATGATTTGAAATCAATTAAAGATAATTAACCATGATTTATGACCCACCTGATTTAGATTAATCAGATAATTAAATTGACCCTATTTATGGATATTTGAATATATTGGATGTTGAATTGTTTGATATCCCTGATAAGTGATGCTTTGCGTTATATTCTGATTTGTGTTGTGATCTGTGATATAGTTTATTATCTGTGATATATATATATATATATATATCTGTGAATCTGTGTATGAAAGATAAGCGTTATAATTTATATCGCTTATCGAATATATTGTTGTATTTGATCTGTGGTGATTGAAATAATGTTGCACTATTGTGTTAAACCCCTGGACCACACCTTACACACACAAATATGGATTTCATGAGGAAATCGATTAAATCACAGATATTTTTGAAAATAGTTTTGAATTTGAATTTTTAAATTCAAATTGTCTGAAATGGAATTGGGTTTAAAGTGAAAAGCTTTTGAAAATGGAATTTCAAAGATGAAATTTAGTTTGAACAACTTGATAAAGTTTGAAATTTAAATAATTTGATTTAAATTTAAATTCAAAATGTGAAATTGAATTCTATGATTTGAAACTATGGACTAAAGATGTTATACCAATTTATATGGGTTAAACTATTTTAAAGGAATTGATTTAGGAATTTGAATTTATATTCAAAGGCTTTAACTCGAGTAAATATAATTGGATTTTTCTGAAACGAAACTGTTTGTTTTTTCGAATAATAAAAGCTTTCACATTAGTAATGAACTTCCAATTTGCGTTAAAAAGATTTCTGGTTTAAAATGGGAATGATTTCCAAATTATAAAAACGGTTTGAAAGCTATAAATTAAATCTTTGATTTAAAGATTTAAGTGAATTAATCCAATTGAAATAGAAATTGTTTTGAAATCTATGAATGGATCTTTATGAAACGGGGGTGAACTTTATGAAATGAATCTTTTTTGTTTAAAAGATTAGAAATGGTAATTTGTTTAAACCATTTGAAGGAAAGTTTTGGGTAATAAGTTGTGACTTAATTGAAATCCCAATATCCATATGTTTTTGAAATATTGCGCTCACTATTCTGTTTAGCCGGGAGAGGAACTTTGTGTCATATATCCCATTCCGAATATGTGATACGTCGTTGTGAATTGCATTTGAAGACCGGTGTTGAAGACCGGATATTTTTGAAAACGTAAGGACAACTCGTCGAATGTCTTTGCATTGAATGGCCCCGGAATAGAGACTCCATATGTGATGGGAAGTCCGAACGTGATTAGTGAATATCCGTATGCAAGGACTTCTTTGTAAGTGCCTTCGGTTCTTTTCGAGCCCGGAACAGACTTGTATGGATAGTATGTCTGACATTACAAATAGAGATATAAAGCAGATTTCTTTCAAATATATTTCTGTTGGTGGCGGAGAATTTATTCTCTTAGCTTAACACCCTTCTCTGAGACGTACGAGCTCAGAGGTTATGTAGTTGAAGGTTATCAGCGATATATTCCCAATTTGGTAATGTGACATGTTGAGTGTTGCTGTGAAATGATCATTGTGTTGATCATTTGAGATAGGATCATTTGTTTGATCGTTTATCTTTGTGATCATTTCTATGATCATTTGGTTACCCATAGCACGGCTTTTGTATAAAGTGTGTCTTTGTGGACGTGACTTCGTCGAGCCTCACACCTCGGAATGGTCAAAACAGGAAAGATGCAGCAAGGTTATGAGGGGTAGCTCCCTTTAGGGTATGTGCATTTCCTTCTGGAAAAGGGTGGTATCATGGTATGGAGCCCAGATACTTACTCATGTGGAAACACTTTATTTATGATTGTGTGAGGATGGTGACGAGCGCTCGGTTAAAGGTCCTAAAGGACCGGGGATGGCATACTCGTGTCAGTAGTTACCCAGTTATGGGTAACTCGGCCTTGTGTTGGCAGAGATCCGGCTTGGTTCTCGGGGACGTCCTTCCAGAGGCGTTCTCATGTGGCAATGGGAAGTTCCTTGGCCTGACCATTCGTTGGAAATCCAAAGAAACAATACGAATCCTGTACGGTTTTAGTTGTATAACCTGCCATGGAATGTGGCGGTAACCTGCTATTGAACATGGTAGCTATAGTAGGCATAAGTGCGGAATGCCTATGCTGGCTAAGATTTATATCTTTATTTTCGAAATAAATTTTTCCTACACTATGCACTAATAATAATATCAAATGTTTCTTTTTCATGCGTATCAAGCATCTTTGACTATCATAAGGAGAAATCTCCTCCGATTCTGTGTTTGCATTGTGTGTGTGTGCGGGAGGCCTTATGGTAGTCTCATTTTTAAAAGCATTGAGAATTGACTTTAAAATCTTTTGTTGATTGTTTTAAAAGGCAACTGTTTACTTTTTGTTGCTCACACCAGTCCCACGACTGATCCGGAGTTTATTGTTTCTTTCCTAAACTCTGGGTGCTCATTATTTTCTACACGAGCAGTCTAGAGTTGGGTTTTTCAGATAGTCAGGTATAGTAGATTATCAAGAGTTAGTTCAGTATTTGGATCACACCAGTCTTGCTGAGCTTGATGCATCGTTATTGGGTGTTCGAGCTATTGATGGATTGGTTCTTGGAGATGGAGTTGCAGTTCTCGGAGTTCTCTTTTGAAGACTATCTTAGAGTTAAATTGTTCCGCTGCTAGATGTCATCTATTTTCTTTTCCGCTCCTATTTATTGTATCATATCTCTGATGTATATTGATATCTACTGGATCATCTGTTGTATCAGATATTGTATCAAAGCTGTATATCAATGTATTATTCTTTTTACTCCGCTGTGTTGTTTATTTAATGTTGTTATAAGCTCCGACGAATCGGATTTGAACGGTCGAATCTACGGCATTCGAGTACGATGTAAAGTATGGATGTCGATTTTCGAGCGGGCAAAATCCGTCTCGTTACAGGTATCCATCTGAAGAAGAAGAAAAATTCGTTGGCAGATAACCATCCACTGTAATAAAACAAGGTATCACACACAAGGAATCTTAAATTTCTACGATTAAATGACGAGATAAATATAAATTCAAGTTAGATACCGAATATGTATAGACCCAAAGCTGAGAAACAAGTCGTAAACTCGCCACTGACGGGACATTGATAACTTGTTTTTTAACGAACTCGATCTTTTCATCAACTGTCTTTTCTCGCCCCTTCTTTTAGCTGCTTATTCTTCCCCCATTTTAATTTGAATCGACCAGTCAGTATCTTTGTCCACTTTTTTCGGCTCTCGAAAATCGTGTCGATTATGAGGGGATCATGGGAGATTTTAGAGAATGAATGTGACATTTAGATTTGGGGTTTTTTTTGTTGGTAAAATTTGTAAAAGAGGAAGACAAAGGACAGGGAGGTGCGTAGTCGCACTCGCACATCATCGAACTGTTTGATATGGAAGTTGTTTTTTTTTCTTTTTTGTCTTTGTTTGAATTTGTGCCATATTTTATTCTTAATACCAAAGATAAATAAAAAATAACTGAAAATAAAAATACAATAAAACATGTATGTTTTCTAATACCGTATATTTTTACACTAATATCGACCATCGAGCATAATAGTTTTATGCGACTTTAAACCACCATATTAAACATTCTTTTCAAGGTAATCAACCAACGTCCAAAACTATAAAACTTTCTTGCACGGTTATCAACCATCGACCTACCACTATTTCACAGAAAACCATCTGCAGGCTAGCAACCACCGTTTGAAACGTGTTTACACGGCTACAAATGTGTTTGTAACTATCGGTATTTAAATAAGTATTCCTTAATATTTTAGTCAAGATGTAATGGGGAAAGCGTGTTGCTACATATATCGAGGTCGGTGTATGAAATGATTTTCATACGATGGACAGAGAATTACTGATGTACTTGTGGTTGCTTGAAACAATCACGAAACAACTCAATGAGTCTATTGGTTAATACAACTAAGTCAAAGTAGACGATCTCATATAACGATGTGTAGTAGACTTCAGATATGAGAGTATTATGGAACTTAAAATTAGATTGTAATTTAATTATAGTTAATCACAATTCATAACGATCATGTTGCGACCATAGTTGAATATTACATTGAACTACTTAAGTGAAGCACTACCCAAGAGAGAATTCGTCTCATCTGCTGTATAAGGTTAGTATCACCGTAATTGATAATTAATTCAAAGTCAAAATCTTTAGTCAGAGTAAACCGATTAATCAATAAATGTTATCAGATTGAACCAAGGACTTTAACACGGTCTATATAATTAACTATGGATATTATAAGAATTGTTGACCATTGATCAAAATTTTGACATCTTATTAAAGACTAAAAGAATATGTACATAAAATGTCGTTAAAAGGTGTAGCTTAATCCAGATTAGAAATTTGATTTTACTTAAATGATATATAAGAAACTGAATTTGTGTCTTATACTATACTTCGGTGAATTCCATAAAGGCTTTATTATTTAAATTGTTTTATTACTAATTGAGCACCAAGTTCATAAGGGTGCACATACAACCGTGTAGGTTAGCCAATTTTTGAGTTCAACCAATTTGAAATTAATTTATACATGTTACATATTAATAATTAAATTAATACAAATATTGTATAAAAAATTATAGCATTTTAACTAATTATTTGAAACAGCCTCTTCGTAAAAAGGCTGCGTATATTATCGACCTTCCCACAGTTCGCTATCATGTGGGAACCTCATGCATTGGGTTCCACCTTTTAATTAATTATTTGAATCCCCAAAATTAATTAAACTAATGTATAATTATTATATGTGATTTTTTATAGGATACTGGATGAAACAAATTAGTTAAATAATTAATTTAAATGTTAAATTAATTAGACTCTGAGCCCATAAATCCCTATAAAGGGAGTTGGGCATTTTGTGGAAAAGGGTAGGGCTAGGATTTTGATATATGGGAGGTCTGAGATGTAAATTTCAAAATGTGGTTAATTATGGGTAGTACCTCTTTCTTTCGTCTCCATACACATAACAAATAGGAGAAAACCTTAGCCTTCATTTCTAAAAATTCACGAAGCCTTTAAGATAAATTTGCAACCTATGGCCAAGGACAGAGAACTTGGGGTTTGGGAAGAAGATTGCTAACAAACAAGGTATTGGCAACTGACAAAATCAAAAAGTACATGTTTTATTTAAATATGCATGTTATGTAATCCCTCCATCATCATCTATAATTAGGACCTTTTATAACTCCAAAGATAGCCAATGTCTCATGGATAGACTTGATAGGAGAAAAGTACGTCCACATGCGTGCAATGGGAAATAGGAAGTTGAAATGAGATCGACCAAAAAATTAAGGTTTCAATCTATGTCGTTGGCCAGTAAGGGAACGCCGAAGCGAGCTATGCAATGGATGACAACTACTATGGTGGCGACGATGGTCTAAAAGAGGTCGGCTAAAGTTTTAAAGCTGATGTAAATGACGCTTTTGATGTTGTAGTACAATGGTGTTTCAAAGATGATGCGGTAATGGTGGTTAAGACGGAGAGACTTCAAACTGGGGAAGAAGAAGATAACATGAGTAAACATATTTTCCAATATCGATTTTATATATATCTTTTTTGAAAAACAAAATAGTTATTAAAATTTTTACTCATAATGTTGTAACTTATGATGTTATTTTATAGTAGTATTATGTCAATTTTAATGAATTTTAGGTAAAATATACATAATTTAGCTCAAAATGCTATTTTATAATGGTAGTTCGTGCATTATAGTAGTGGAATATGAATTATAATAGCAGTTTTTGAACACAGGTAGCAATTTATGAACGGTTATAGCATTTTTTAGATGAAGCGTTTGTTTTGGCTAACAATGCTATTTTATAACAACATTCATAAACTGCATTAACAATCCTTGATTTGTTGTAATACTTTATAAATTGTAACATCATTTTGCAAATGAAGATCGTGATCGTACATTACACTTTTATTTTGCGGCAAGATTTTATATTTAAATATTTTGGTATAGTAGCATTTTTGCATTTTTATTCCTTTTACAAGATTTTTTATATATTGTAAGTATCGGTTTGTAGCTGTTAAATGATATTGCATGGTATCTGTAGCGAACCGCAATTCCGTACCCCTTTGAGTTAACAATATTTCACTCTTGTTCAACACACAGTGTACGAAAGAGCGAATAAGTAGGGTAAAGAAGAAGAAAATGGTAGAAGAAAATAGAAACAATACACAGAATCTCACAATCGCAACGGAACAAAATATAATATATAATAGCTGATTTTACAAAAGAATCTGTAACTGTTTTATACTTAAAATCATCAGAGTTCAAAAATATATACATCAATCTAGACAGTTATAATAACTTGTCCTCATACAACGGAAATATAAATCAAGTATGGGAATACGCCTCTAACATCCAACTCGTCTCCTGAGCTCCAAGGCATCATATTCTAAATTTGTAATACTTCAACCCGAGTATTATAATAAAATAACACCCTAGTCAGTTTGGAAAACCAGCGTGAGAAAACACACTCAATTTGATTTATTAGAGTTACCAAAATCCTTTGAGAATCAAAGGTATCTCATAAGACCGCATCATACATAAACATGATGGGTTTTTACCTTATTATAACCAAAACATTTTTATCAAAATTGTTTAAAATTATAATAGTGTCTAAACAAAGTAAATAAGAAATAGCTGAAGTGCTTGCATCTCATGTTCCAGCATAGTTGGGCACAATCAAAACCGTACGACGTTTATTCTAAAATGGATCTCATACAATGAATGGGCTACTGGGGTACCGCCCATCATAGTACACCTCTAGAAAAATGTACCAAAGAGCTCACTAAGATTCTCTGCTACACAAGACCGGCCTACCCCAAACCTGGATAGACCGAATATGTTATCACCCTGGGTGTTCCCACCCTTAAAAATCGAGCGCCCCCTCTTTTATGCACATCATATCCACAATTTATGAATATTCTCGAGGATATCTAGAAAAGTGATAACATACCCTAACTGGGTGCGACCCACTTAGCCTTGGTGCATCTCCCCAGTTTTAGTCATTCCCGGTTGATTAGGCTTGAGGCTAAACGTTGCCTTTCAAAAAAAAAATCTACTTAAAATCTCATCGTCCCCAAATGACGATGTTCTGATAGCATTCGTCTATACAAGTTGTCCTGAGTTTGCACAAACCGGATCACCGACTTTACTATCTTCACGGTATCCATTCGTAACGTTCAAACCAGATCGAAGTGATTTTCGAATAATTAAGTCTGATCCCGGTCTCTTCGAAACGATTAACTAAATTGGCCAATATTGATAGCTGATTATGTAACTATCAACAAAACATCCATAAGTAGACACTAGGCCTTATTTTATAATTCTTCAAACATTTATTTCAATTTCTTTACTAAGATATGTATGTATGTATGTATATATATATATATATATTCAAATCCCTTTCCATAATCCAATATTTGAAAACAATTTCAAATACTTAAATCCCAAAATAGGATATTTTCAAACCGTCTCAACACTTAAAAATATTCCCAAAATTTCCATTTTTGTACTTAAGTAAATATTTTAAGTCTTACTGTCCAGAATCTTTTCAAATATCAATACTTCAGAGAATATTTCATAACTTATCTCATAAGTCTTCGGAGTCACAATAAATTCCCTCTTACCATTTTCGAAACCCAGTATACTTAGTTGTAACCCCGTTCAATAATTTATAACTTCTTTTATGAATTCAGACTTCATTTTTGAAGTTTCCATATTCAACATTTTGAAATTTCATCTCCTCCAAATCCCTTATAAATTTCCTCCCCATAAAATCATATCCATTTAAAAGCCACATTTACGAATCTCGAGATAATTTATAAATAAAATTCTCAATCACTTCAAAACTCTATATATATAATTACTTAAAAGAATAATAATTTATTTTCAAAACATGTTCAAGTAATTATTTAAAACATCGAAATCACTTTTTATAAACATCAATAACTCATTTTTAGATAAACAAATAAATTTTCAAAGTTGATTTTAAAGGTTAAAATTTTACTAAAATAAATACTTAATATTTGAAAATCTACTTGCTGAAGTATTTCAATCCTAACTAGTTTAAAATTTCATATTTTTAAATAATAAATTTTCCTTTTAAAAAACAAACTTAACTTCTTTGAATAAATAATAAAAATATATTGTTAAAACATCAACAACCAATTCAATTTAATAAATTCCCCTCAGATCACATCACGTCACTTCCATTTCAATCTTCTTGACCATTTTCACTTTCAAAAATAGTATCTAATATTTTTCCCACCCTATTTCCGTATTCTAATATAAATTCACCCTACGAAATTATTTTTCCAATATATCCACTGATATCGCTTTCCTTATTTATAACCATCGTTTAAATTTTTTTCATACTCCTTTGAGTTTTACCTATTTATAAAAACAATCTTATTTATAAGGTTCCATTTTATAAATCCATTTCTTTATAAATCCCATTTATAACTTCCAATCTATTTTTAATGTCGACTTTAACTCCTTTTTATATTCTCGAATATCAATATAAATTCTTTTTATATAATTCGTTTAAAAAAAGAAATTTCCATCTAATAATTCACAATAGCTAAGTATAACAAAAAATCAAATATATTTTTCTAACTTAGTTTCTTTAAAATAACCTTGATTCCAATATAAATATTTTTATATAAAAACTCCCTTTAATTCCTTCCATTTTAAAAATATATTTATGGTACTTAAAATACCAAAATTCAGGCCAGTGCTAGAATATCATCCAGTAATTCCAATCACCATAATAATCTATAATAGATTATTCTAAACAATTCATATATCACAATATATGAAATAAAATTTAAAATTTTGAGGAATCCATATGGATCCCTCCAATCTGCTTTCTTGCATTCACAGATGTTAATACAACATGAAAATACCAATCCCACTTCGAGGTGGATATCGCACTATATAGGGTCATCTGCTATTATGCGGGCTGCATAGGGTCTCATCCGCTAAAATGTGTGGGAATATCACTCCAATTTCTAATATATTTACTACTATATATATATATGTCACATCCAATAGATAATAATTTATAAATTCATCAAACCTTTCAATAATCAATATTCAACTAAAATAGTAATCCAAGACGAGTGAGATTTACTCACCTTGATTTATTTTTGCAATCCATTCCAATTTATTCTACTGCATAGATTTTGCAACTACGAATCCATCATGATTTATCCCATGATTTTGAACCTCGTAAAAACGTTATTAATTTTATTAACATCGAGATTGTAACAACCCGCATGTTTTACGATTGAGTATTTACATATTTTATTTAAATATTTTATCATTAGTCGGATTATAGTCCGAAAAGTTACTTTTTTGCATACGGTCGAATTAGGACTCGAGACTACTTCCATTGAGTTCAAAATGCCGTTTGCGATCTTTTTTAGTATAAACTTTGATGTGTTTGGAGTTAGTGGAATTTTTCCACTTTGATCTTAGGGCTTTGGTTTGGGTTGAGCCCATTTACCCCACTTATTAGCTCAGTCCCAACCCTCTCCTCTTTATTACTTCATTTCTAATTCCCAACATTCAAGCTTCAATGAAAATGGAGAGTGGAATAGGAAATTAAAACTCCAATCCCTAGTTTCCATTAGCAAATCCAACATCTAACTCCAAATCTAAAGAGAGCTATTGGTAAGCTTCATCTTCTTCTTCTTCAACTCATTCTCCTTTCAATTTTCAGAAATTCCTAAGCCTAACTTTGGGAATGTTCTTCTTTTGAGCTTAGGTTCAAGCTCATTTGGGTTGTGTTGAAGTGCGGTTGATTCTTCCTTTGCTTTCAAGCTTCTCCTTCATAGATTTTGTGTAAAGGTGAGATTTTTATCTCATATTTATAACTATAATTATCTTTGGTGTTGGGTATGAATTCCTAAAACTTATTCATGTGCATTTGCTTGTGGTTTGGACTGAATTGGTGAATATTCTAATTTTTAGTGTATTTGGGTTCAAATCTTTAAAAATCCCAACTTTGATGTTTTGATTCACGTTTTGGTGATGCATTGAGGAGCCAATAGGACCAGGTAGCCGATGGCCGTAATCCCTTAGCGTCCGTGCTAGACCGGTTGCGAATTGGGAGAGTTTGCACTTTAATTAATAGGGCAGAAAAATGCATGGCATCAGGTTCGGCTGACCGAAACCCTTGGGCCGGTCGACTGAAGCTGTAACCGAAACTTTCTGCTTTTGTTTCTGGTTCGGTCGGCCGACTCAGGGAGTCCGGTCAACCGACTTGCTCCTATTCTCCTATTTCCTATTTTGCCTATTATGCTCATTTTGCTTTGCTTTTCCAATTGTTAATTGATTCTTCTTCTTCGATTAGTTGTTATCACCTTTGTCGACTTTGATAACTTCTAATTTTCGAATTTTTGGGTATTTCCATTTTGATGGATACACAATCTATTTCTTTGGATTCTATTCACGTCTTCGAATGTGAATTTTAGTGATTGATTGTGTCTACAATCATTTTGTGACTTGTCACTTTTAAAAATATAAAGGTTTTCAATACTAGTAGTAAATATCAAAATTCTTTCTTCAAAACGATTTTAACGCTATTTTATTACAAAGCTCGTTTCTTAAACTGTTTTCCAATCTACTAGTATATACAAACCTTTACCTCACTCGTATGAGAAATTTAATTAAACGACTTAGTAAAACAAGTGGTATGAAACGCTTGCGTTTACTTCGTCGGTTAATTCTTGGACTTGTTCAATTGAATCTCTTGTGACAATTTCGAGTGGATATCTATAATTTGTTCATAAATATTTAAGCTAAGCTAGTGGTTATGGGACAGGAGGCTAAGCTTTTATATCTACTAGCTTATTGTACTTGACACTTCTTGATGATCGATGATGATCATTTTTGTGATTTAGACTAGCAATGTGCGATGTCTCTTCGTCCACGAAGGGGACGGTACCTCATTTTGTTGAGTTTCGTCTCATTTTTATTATAGGCTAACGACCTATTTATTTCTTGGGGTTTCGACCCAATATTTGTGGGCTAGCGACCCACGTTTTTATGAGGTTGGGATCGTCGGGCGTACCGTTGTACTACGTTGTTGTTCCGAACTATTCGAGTTTCTGGTTCCTCGGGAGTACCGTTGTACTACGTCGTTGCACCGCCTCTATGGTTAGCGACCATAGGATAGCGTCCCGTTTGTGATGCACGTGTTGGTGAGCTTTCATGCTCCCGTTTTTTGATAGGCTTCCCCCTTTTATGTGATTTCTGGATTTCCTTTGACGATTTCTAGAATTTGTGATTCACCAATTTTCGTGATTTTCATTGATATGTGTTATCAGTATTTGTGCATTGGTGGGTTTGTGTGTCATTAACTTTTTGTGAATGAAGATATTGAGTATGACATTCCTTTTTTATCTTTGAGAAGATTCTTGTGATATTGATTAATCCCTTATTGATTTTCAATTACATACTTATCACAGTATGGGTTTGTGGTTATCATATGTTATGTCATATCTCTTATTCTATCTCATTATATCTGATTTTTATAGCTATACTGATCCTTTTATTATTTTCTTACGAATAATGCTCGGGTAGGACCGAGATGTTACAGGTGCTTCTTCTTGACTTCACATCTCCGGTTATCACCCTGACTTTTGGCTAACTACTTAGATTAGTAGTTTTTGTTGTATACATTTGAGATATAGACTCATTGATGTATCCATATTCTTTTGTCTAGCACTTTTAACCATTCTTTTGTGATATTGTGGATCTTGTTTGACCACTACTCTGGTGTACACTTTCATGTCTTATATTCATATCTTTTTCCGCCTTTGTGATATGGATGTCTATGACTGATTTGTGTTATGTTTATTTCTATGTTTGTTTTTGAAGAATATATATAGCCACTGTGTAGTAGCCTTGAGTTTGTATCGGCATGTCGGACTTCCTTGCACTATCTGACATATTGGTGCTCGCACAAAGCAATTACACGGATGGTCGCTCCTCAACGGCCTTATTCTCCATGCTAGTTGACAGCATTACACCGTAATGTTCTTGGCTAGCGTGGGTATAGAGGTGGGGCGTCACAGCTTGGTATCAGAGCCAAACTTCAGAACAATGTAGAATAATTTAACAAGGATCATTGTCCTAAGTCCATCTTAGGAGTCGTGCCTTAGGATTTTATTCGGGTCTTCGTACTGTTCCATCCTATTTTCTTTTATGATCCCTTGTTTTAACAATCATTAATGTTTGATATTCAATTTGTGAATAACCTTTTTCTACTTCCTTCTTCTTTCAGAAGGAAGAGAAATGGTTAGACCCGGCCGTCCCAGCGCCCGTCAATCTAGTGCTACTCCCCAGGATGGAGTTTTTATGTCTGTTCAGCAGCTTCTTGATCTAGTAAAGAATGCTCAAGCAGCCGGTTCTAATCCGGAGTCTACTCGCCCTAAGTCTGGATTTGCACGTTTGTGCAACGATTATACCAACTTGGGTGGGAAGCCATTTAAAGGTTCTGAAACCATTATTGTAGTCCAGGCTTGGCTAAGAACATGCGATCGAATCTTTTCATGCATGAATCTTATTGATCTTCACCATGTTTAGGTGGCCTCTAGTATGCTCTAAGAAAGAGCATTAGACTGGTACGAGCTTCTGATTTCTGAAATAAATGAAGCGGATCTTACTTGGGAGAAATTCCGGGAACGATTAGAGTTAAAATTGGTGCCAGAAGCTAAGAAGGTGACATTGGCTCGTTGTTTCATAGACCTTGTTCAAGGTGAATCCTCCGTGGCAGATTATGTCGCGTCTTTTGAGTATCTCTCTAAATACGGGGTTGAATACATTAATACCCCATTGAAGAAAAATCAGAGATCCGTCTATGGCTTGAATAAAAATATCAAGAAGCCATTACTTCTAAAGTTAGAAGTTTCTTATGATCAGCTCATTGATATCGCTCTTCGACTTGAAGAGGCAGATAAAAAGGGTGATGTTGATGTTGTGGGTGCCAAACCAAAATTCAACAACAACAAGAAAAGGCCTATTAAGTTCAAAGGGTCTTATCCCAACAAGAAAGGGAAGCAAGCAATTCTGAAAGCAAACGCTTCTGCCACTAGTAGTGGGCAATGCTACAATTGTGGTTCCAAAGACCATTATGCCAATAGATGTCTGAAACCTCTCTTTTGTCGCTATTGCAAAAGTTCGGATCATTATTTATCTTTTTGTCCCAAACTTCAAAACAGGTAGGAGGGAAAGCTTAATGTTGCTCAAGCCCCTGGCAACACATCTCGTGGTAAAGGTATTTCTCATTCTATCCTTGATGGCATTATTTTATTTCGTGATCATCCTACTCGAGTTCTTTTTGATACGGGTGCGTCACATTCTTTTATATCAAAAGAACTTGTTGATACTTTTTCTTTGGATGTTTTGTGTTTAATGACTTCTTTGAGAATTGCGAATCCGGTTGGTGGATCCACAACAATCAGTTTATTGTGTAAAGATGTTGAGATTATTTTGTGTGATTTTTCTTTCCGAGCCAATTTGCATGTTATGCTCTACTTGGGCTTTGGAATGATTTTGGGAATGGATTGGCTTAACCGCTATAAAGCCCAAATCCTATGTCCTGAGCGGACTATTTATCTTCGACATCCTCAATCTGTTAAGCAGATTTCTGTTGATCTTAAAGATTTGGATTCCAGCTTGGCTGCATCCTTATATTCTTTAAATCCTCATGATGACGATAATGACGATGAGGAAGATATTATTTCTCTTATTCACGTTGTTCATGAATTTTCCGACATATTTGAGCCCGTTTTAGGATTTCCACTGTTAACTCCTCTATTTCATGACTCGACGACCTAAGGAAATAAGCCACCGAAGGAATTAAAGTGTGAACAAGCTAACAGGGATGATGTTCTACAACGACCTAGCGACCTAAAGTTATCACGACCTAGCGACCTAAAGTTATCACGACCTAGCGACCTAAAGTTATCACGACCTAACGACCTAACCATTAGCATAGGGAAACAACATATCACAATAGAGAGGCTCAACGGCTCAACGACCTAAAGACTCCAAAGATTCGACAGATCAACGACCTAGCGACCTAGCGACCTAGTGCAAACCAAGACAACTACCTATGCCTATTCATTAGGTCGCTTGCGACCTAAGCCGACCGAGACAACTCCTTATGCCGCAACTTCCTATGCCGCTCCTCCCTAGGTCGCTACTACTCCCGCAACTAGCCTAGGTCGCTCCACCAGGTACCTCCGTGGGATAGAGTCGCTTACCACTCTCCCCTAGGTCGCCCACGACCTACGACTTAGCCCAGATTTTCCCTATAAATACTCCACCTACTCCAACTGGAAAAGGACTTTTGGCTCATTTTTGGAACGCCGATACTCTGTTGATTTCTCGACTCATTCGACACTTCAAACACAAAAGACACTTTAACGAACTTCAAGAAGAGATCTAATACATTCAACGTGAATTTGAAGAATTCTCCTACATCGGAGTTCTAGTTATTTGTCTAAGTAGTGTTGTAATCGAAGATTGTTGTATAAGTTGTAATTGAATCAGCAATAAAGGAGATTAAAGTAGACGTAGGCTTAACTTGAAGCCGAACCACTATAAAACTGTTGTCTCTTTATTGTTTTTTCTATGACTTTTCTACTTACTTCTAATTCCCGTATTGACGGGTGGTGCTTTCACTTTATCTCTACTTACACCGGGGTGTTAGCGTTCAATTTTAGCGTTAACATTTTTGGTGCTTTCGCTGAGAACATCAAACTCAGGGTGTTTTCATCATTGATTCGCAAAAGTTTGTTGAAAGAATCTGTCTCAAAACCAGAAGTCTGTCAGAGATTATGGCTCCTGGAAGAAAGCGTAGATCTACTAGACCCGATGATGTCCATGAAAATACGACCACTTCTCCTTCGTCAAGTCAAGCGGCTCCAAGTGCTGGAATTACACGGGCAGAGTTGGATGTCGCAGCGTCTGGGTTATATCAGCAGATGGAAGCCCAGAACGCTTTAATGCTTGATAGGTTGAATGCTTTTCTCGGAGCTAACCGTCAACCAGTGAATAAAGAAGAAAACTTTGCTGAAGATGTTCATAATCCTGAAGAGAGGAATATTCCTCAAAAGACAACTAGCCCCGCTAAAGAGGCACCTCCCCAAGCTGGAGGATCAATGCCAAGCCGACTCTCCGCGAACGTTTGTCCAGACAAACTTCCGCGAAAGTGGCTGAAGTCTGTCCAGCAGAGCCTATGAATGACGAGGAATATCTCTCAGGAATGGTTCGACAGATTATGAAAGAAAGTCTCCAATGGGAAGAAGATGAAAAGGAATGGGGGTTCACTCCAAGCGAAACTCCGTTCACCGAAAGGATTCTGAAGGCGGGATTCCCAAGGAAGTTTGTTCCCCCGACCATCCCGGCTTATAAGGGAACAAGCGACCCTAACCAATTCCTATATAAGTATGACTGGCACATGACTGGTGCTAGAGCATCGAACGAGATCAAATGCCGGTACTTTTCGGTATACTTGGAAGGAGTGGCTCTACTCTTGTTTACAAAGCTACCGGTCCGATCTGTGGACCAGTTCTCCGATTTAGCTCGGAAGTTTAAGGAACAATTCAAGTTGTATGCTTCAAAGGCGAAGGATATTATGTCATTGTCCAGCCTAGAACAGAATCCTGAAGAATCTATTAGATCTTTCTTAAACCGCTTCAACATAGCCTTGGCTGAAGTCGACAATGCAGAACCACGAATGGTTTTGACCTACTTAATAAGGGCTATCGATAAATCGAGTGAGTTTGGGAAATGGTTGAAGATGAAGGAACCAAATTCACTTGAGAAATTCTACAAGAAAGCTGATGAGCTCATGCGCTTGGAAAGCCTTCCTGTGCCGGCAAAAGTGGCATTGACAGAGGTTAAGAATAACACTGCTGCTCCTACCAAAAAGGAATCCGAAAGTCAGAAGAGGGAGAATAACAGTGGCAAGAAGCAGAAGGATATGAAGAAACCTCGCTTCTCAAGGCCTTTAGATTTCACTCCTTTAAATGATACTCCGGAGAATATCTTTTTCGCTACCAAAGATACCGTGGAATATCCGAAACCACCTATGTTAAGGCTTGGGAAAAAGGCTGTTCAAAGTGCAGATTTTCTCCGTTTCATAATCAACCCGATCATGATACTAACGAATGTCGTCATTTGAAAAGTTTGATTGAAGAGCTGCTGAGAGAGAACAAGCTGCAGCCATATGTTAAGAGAAATAGGAACAACCCAGCTTCATCTACTGAGGGCCAGCAATTTCCTACCCATCCATCTGGCTCAGGTGAGAGGACTACTGCACATGAATCATAAAGGCCTGTTATCAATGTAATCACGGGAGGTCCTCACCCGGTAGGCAGAAGCTGGGGCGAGATGGAAAGACATGCTCGTGCTTTGAAATACACCCCAGCAGAAGAGAATGTTTTTGTGTTGGAAGACGTTGCACCTTTGAAGTAGCAAAGAACTTTTAATGATGATATAGTGTTCAGGGCTAGGGACTCTATGGGTGTCGATGCTCCTACCATGGATCCCTTGGTCATCTCTGTAGGCATCGAGCCTGCTATTGTAAGAAGGGTGCTTGTTGATTGCGGCGCCTCTTGCAATATCCTCTTCAAAAAGACATTCGATCAAATGAAGATTCCTATGGCAGATATTCAGGCTTCATCGCAGAAGATTGCTGGGTTCACTGGGGAACCAAAGAAGCCAATTGGAAGTATTGACTTATTTGTTGAACTTGGAGAGGGGCAGAAGAACGTGGTTTGAAAGCAGACTTTTGTGATCGTTGACGGATTTTCTGCTTACAATGCCTTCCTAGGCCGGCCAACTCTTGCAGCATTCAAGGCAATTCTCGCCCCGTGGTGCCTCACTATGAAGTTCCCCACGGATAATGGCATTGGTTTTATTAGACGGGATCAGAATGTTGGGCGAGAATGTTATCTAATAGAGTTGCGGGAAGCAAGAAAGAGAGAGACGGGAAAGGATGCAGCAGCTCCACTCTACATCAAAGAACCAACCTTGTAGCAATTACAGGGTGGACCTTGCACTGGCGAGCATAGTGGAGCACGAAAAGAAATGGATCCTAGAAAAGCCAGTACATTGGAGAATAGAGTGGTGCTAGTGTAAGTAACGGTGCCAGTACCTGTTGATCCGAAAGACCCAAACAAGGTGCTAAATGTGGGTTCGCAACTTAGTGTGAAGTTTCAGAATATATTGATATCATTTCTGAAAGCAAATCTTGATTTATTCGCTTGGAGTCATGCCGATATGTGTGGAATATCTCCAGAAATCGCAGTACACACTCTGAATATTGATCCGAAATTTACACCTGTAAAGTAGAAAAGAAGAACCCAGGGTCTACAAAGGTCAGCAGCATTGAAAGAAGTAGATCAGCTCATGGATAATGGTTTCATCAGAGAGTCCACTTATCCAAATTGGGTTTCTAATCCGGTGCTGGTTAAAAAAGCAAATGGAAAGTGGAGAGTGTGCATCGATTTATCAGATTTAAACAAAGCCTGCCCGAAGACTGCTTCTCGTTGCCCAGGATTGATCAATTTGTGGATGGAACAGCTGGGCATGAATTTTTGTCTTTCATGGACCGGATATAACCAAATCATGATGCATGAGCCAGATTAGGGGGACACGAGCTTCATCACCAATGTCGGTCTTTACTGCTACAAAGTCATGCCCTTTGGACTGAAGAATGCAGGGGCAACTTACCAAAGACTCGTTAATGCTATGTTCAAGCCACAGGCAAAACTATGGAAGTTTATGTTGATGATATGTTGATAAAGTCAAAGAGAGCAGTGGACCATATGGATCACTTGGCAGAAATGTTCGCAGTCCTACGAAAGTTTGGAATGAAGCTTAATCCTTTGAAATGTTCATTCGGGGTAGAGTCCGGGAAATTCTTGGGTTTCATTGTAAGTGCTAAGGGAATTGAAGCTAATCCTGCTCAAATCACTGCTCCGAGGGAAGTCAAAGCCCCTAGGACAAAGAAGGAATTGAAGAGCCTCAATGGAAAAGTTGCTGCTTTGAGTCGGTTTATTTCCAAGGCCATGCATAAATGCATTCCATTCTTTGACGCTCTAAAGAAAGGAAGGAAATTTTTTGAATGGACTCCGGAATGTCTGAAAGCTTTCAATGAACTAATTCGTCATATGGAAGCACCTCCAATACTTTCTAAGCCTAGCAACGGTGAAGATCTTTTCATATAGTTAGCGATTTCGTCTCATGCTATCAGTGGAGCATTAGTACGGGAAGATGTAAGAATTCAGCGTCTGGTCTACTACATCAGCAAGAGATTTACTGGGGCAGAGATGAATTATTCAAATCTAGAAAAGCTCGCCTATTGGCTACTGATAGCTTCCAGAAAGTTGAGGCCATATTTTCAAGCTCATCCTATCAAAGTCCTCACTGATCAGCCTCTAAAGCAAGTCCTATTTCGCCCTGAGACTTCGGGTCGTCTTCTAAAGCAGAATATTGAACTCAGCCAATATGATATCACTTAACATCCCCGAAGAGAAATCAAAGGACAAGCTTTAGCAGATTTCATTGCAGAATACACAAATAAAGGTGACAACGAGGAAGAAGTTACTAATGACATCCCGACCCGATGGAAACTATATGTTGATGGCGTAAGAAACGACTATTGTTCTGGAGCTGGGATCATGCTTGAAACCCCCAAGGGCGATCATTGTGCTATGCATTGAGATCGGAATTTCCTTCGACAAATAATGAAGCAGAATATGAAGCTCTTATTGCCGGCTTGAAGATTGCTAAAGAACCGAATGTCAAAGTGTTGACGATCTTCAGTGATTCACAGCTTATTGTATGCCAAGTCAAGAAAGAGTTTCAAACTAAAGGGGGAAATATGCCTTCTTACTTGTCAAGGGCCTGGGAACTTCCCGATGACCTTGAACATTATACGATAAGTCATATACCCCGGGAAGAGGACATGAAGGTAGATTCTCTCGCAAAGTACGCAAGCACTGGCAAAGCTCAATTACTGGGATTGGTTCCTGTAGAAGTCTTGTCAGCCCCAAGTACTAATGAGATGGATATTGATGGGTCATGACTATTTCTCAAGAGCAGGGGTCATGGATGACTCCGATCAAGGAATATCTACTTAATGGCTCCCTTCCAGGAAATTCAAAGGAGCTTCAGAAGCTGTTAAGGAAAGCCTCAAGATATGTAATTCAAGACGGTCGATTGTACGGACGGGGATTCTCAATGCCATTACTCCGATGTGTTACCAAGGAAGAGGCTAAGATAATTCTAGCTGAAGTACACGGAGGAGAGTGTGGGGATCATTCGGGTGGTCAAACTCTAGCAAAGAAAATTCTCCGTTATGGGTATTTTTGGCCAGACATTAATCGTGATGCTGCTAGCTATGCCCGAAAACGTGACCGATGCCAGAGATTTGCAAAAATCCCAAGAGCACCTTCCACCGAGATAACGCAAATGGTAAGTCCATGGCCATTTTCTATTTGGGGAATAGATCTCATCGGGCCTTTGCCAACCGCAAAGTCCGGAATCAGATATGCCATTGTTGCTCTTGATTATCTTACTAAATGGGCTGAATCTGAACCATTAGCTACTATTACCTCTAAAACGATGATAAACTTTGTGACTAAGAATATCATTTGCAAGTATGGTGTGCCTCAAAAGATAATCACAGAAAATGGAACCCAATTCGAAAGTGAAGAGTTCTAATATTTTTACAAGCGATTCAAGATCCAAAAAAGCTTTTCAGCAGTGGCTCATCTACAGGCAAACAGGCAAGTGGAAGCAGTAAACAAAATTATCAAATCAACCATCAAAAACCAGCTGGGAAAACAAAAGGTGGTTGGGTCGATAAGCTACCACTAGCACTATGGGCATACAGAACTACCCACAAAACTGCGACTGGGCACACTCCGATCTCGTTACCATATGGATCAGAAGCAATGATTCCGGTGGAAATAGAAGTCCCTTCACATAGAAGAATTCATTTCAACCGAGCTGAAAATGAAGATTTGTAACTTGAAGCACTTGACTTCCTTGATGAAAGAAGGGAAGAGGCTCAACTCAGAGTTGCAGCTCGTCAACAAAGGATTGCCAGGCACTTCAATTCCAAAGTTCGCCAACGCAGCTTTGAGATTGGGGATCTAGTTTTGAAAAGGATCATGACAGCAACAGGAGTGTTTGCACCAAACTGGGAAGGGCCATATGTCATAAGCAAAAAACTTCTTGACGGCACTTTCAAACTGACAACTGTCGAAGGAGATCCTATTCCAAGAGCTTGGAACAGCAATCACTTGCGTCCATATCTTACTTAAATGCTTTGCTTAAATTTGTAAAACGATTATGGTTGAATGATTCTTGTAAGCTGTTGTAAATCAAAGTGCAAATGAATAATAAGAACTATAAAGTGGATGTAGGCCCAGTTATTGGCCGAACCACTATAAATCTTGTGTTCTCTACTATTATAAAATGCATGTTTTTTCTCGATGTGTAAAAACTTTAAATGTATTTCTAAAATGTCGATTTAACATTGCAGGCTCTTAAAACAAAGCTTACCTATCATAAGGCCAAGCGATCCCTGAAATCATTCAATAAACCAATGTCAAGCCACAAGAATTCCAGATTCCAAATCCTATATAAGGAGTGCTTCATGCAAACAGTTAGTGAATCCATCGGACTCGCTTAACAATGAAGTATACTTCTTCGGATAAGAACAAACTACTTGCAAAAGGAAGGAACATGTGCTTGGAAATGATAACAGGGAATCACCGTTGAGAAAATGACAAATAGACAAGGGCGAGCAGACAGAAAATAGCCAAAAAGGAGTCCTGCCTCTCAACAAAAAGGTTGGTGGAACCACCGGAGAAGCACCTTTCCAAAACGAAGGCACCAGGCCCTTGCCAGCTAATTGCGATCGTTTGTGCAAACGAACATCTGGTTAGATAGCTTGCGTCTGCCCCGTGGATCCACTTAACCGTGAGACGCAACCTTAATGGCAAGCCAACTACCCCAAAGACCTCTTCGGAGGCAAAAGACCTCTTCGGAGGCACAATCCCTCTTCGGAGGCACAACTCTTCGGAGGATAAAGACCTCTTCGGAGGCAAAAGACCTCTTCGAAGGCACAAGCCCTCTTCGGAGGCAAAACTCTTCGGAGGTTAAAGCCCTCTAATGAGGCACGTCGAAAAAAGAAAGTTCTCTACTCGACCAAAAAAGACTGGTGGAATCACAGAGGGCTCTTGTTAACTAGTTGCGATCGTTTATGCAAACGGACATCCAATTAAGTAGCTTGAGTCTGCCCCGTAAATCCATTCAACCATGAGAGAGTAACTTACAGGCAATCAAATAAAGACCTCTTCGGAGGAACAAGCCCTCTTCGGAGGCATCGCCTTAACCAAAGGCACACACCTGCCCTCTTCGGAGGCAGAAGCCCTCTCCCAAGGCACCACAAGCCCTCTTCGGAGGCATCGCCTTCATAAAAAGCACACACCTGCCCTCTTCGGAGGTAGAAGCCCTCACCCGAGGCACAACAAGACCTCTTCGGAGGTACAAGACCTCTTTGGAGGAAAAAGACCTCTACGGAGGCATAAGCCCCCTTCGGAGGCACAACTCTTCAAAGGATAAAGACCTCTTCGAAGGCAAAAGACCTCTTTGGAGGCATAAGCTCTCTTCGGAGGCACGTCCCAAGAAGAGCACTTTCAAGCGAATAAAGCAAAAAAGCCCTCCAACGAGGCACAACAAGAAAAAAAAAGAAAGCCCTCTTCGGAGGCACACTGCAGCTAACAAAGGAAGATTAATTTTCTCAGCTTGAAAATATTCTTCCACAGAAGTCGTGGTGCCAATTCAAAGCTTTTTTTGGAAACTCGATTCACCGCATAGGAGAGTACACTTATCAAAAACTAAAATTGACTATCTCCGAAAGTGAAGTGTAAAATCTTTTTCAAACAAAAGAGAGAGAAGACTTCTCCAATACAGGGCACGCTCTACTAAAGCAGGGTAACATTTCCTCAAAATGGAAAAATTATTCTCTAAATGCAAGCCTTCTCAAAATGGAAGAAGTGTTCTCCTACTTAAGAGTGCAAATCTTCTCGAAACAGAAGAATTGTTCTCCAACTTAAAGAATACAAGTCTTCTCAGAAGAACCGTTCTCTAAAGTTTTATCAAATGAATGAAATTGCAATAAGCCGTGGTATGGAGGCAATACAATACAATACAATATAGCTATATTAGTAGAAGCAACGGTCAAACAACATACCACAAACTTATTGCAATATCACAGTGAAGAAACTTGTACAAAAATAAGGAATAAATGCATTCATAAGTACAGTCAAAGATTGTACAAGTAAAAAGAATCATTTTATTCCATACTATAAATTTTTTATACACGTGCATGTTTCAGAAAAGCGGGGACCGGTGCCCGCACAAATTCCGGTCAATACAAACCTTTATGTACAAGCAAAAAGCAAAATAAGAAGAGTAGAGCGAGGCCCATTATTTCTTCTTCCCGCCACCTTTAGAGCCCTCGCCTGGCCTAATGGTTAACTTTGGGAGCTGGCCTGGATGAGTCGGGGAAGAAGGTGATAGAGGTGCAACCGGGTCTGCTTCCGCCTTCTCTTCGCCAGTAGAAGCTCTCTTCCTTCTCCTCTTTTAAATTGCACGCTTCCCCTTCTTCCTTGAAGAAGACTCACTGCTTGGAGTGATAAGTGCAGACAGTTTTATGTCGTCATAAAATTGCTCCGGAGTCTTTTCACCTTCTTCAAGTTCCTCAGCCTTCTACTCTTGCAAAGCGGCCAGGTCATCCAAGCCTTGAAGGGCTTCTATTAATTCTTCTTGCGACCCCGGTTGAGAAGTAGAAGGAGGTGTAACTTGAAGAGATGGGGGTGGAACAGCTGGAAGAGGAGAAGTCTGTGCAGCACTTGGCGTTTTCACTACAGAAGAAGAGAAGTTAAAGTCAGTATTCCTCGCAAAAAGAGGAGATAGTGGCGCGTCAAGACTTAAGTAATAATCAAAAAGTTCGTCAAGTTCATGCGAAGTGAACAAGCAATCCACTTGAGCTAAATCAACGTTGAAGTTAGCTGGAGAAGTTGGCTTTATAATGTCAACTTCAAAGCCTTGTGCTTCAGTGCTTTCTTGAGCCTCATCTCCAGTGTGAGCGGTTACCATTTCAATGTCAGCTTTGGCAGGTGGCGAGGAATGGGAACTAGAGCCGATGATATCAGTGTCGATCGAAACCGAAGGAAGAGTCGGTCGGTCGAATGTGCCTTCCCTAAAGGTTCTCCTTCCACCGTTCCGGCTCACTGTTTAGCAAGTTGCTCCTTCCCCTTGACAAGGGTGGCACGCGCATCATCATCCAGATAATGTGCCTCAAGATCTGCTTCAGCATATCCAACACCTCCAAGCATATCAACTGCGGCCACCCACACTTCGGCCAAAGTGATTTCGTACTTCGGACCCTAAAACGAAAGGCTACCGCGCCCCAAAACACTATGTATGTAAAACTCAAATAAGGTAGAGATGATGCTGGCCTTGGTCGCTTCATGAGATTCTTCGGCTGCTGCTTTGCCGGCGATAGCTTCATCACGCTCTTTTTCAACTTTAGAAAGTCAAGCTTTTAACATTTCAATTTCCAAGTTCTGGGAGCTGGTTTTTTCTTGCAACTGAGCAACGTCAGTTCGGTAGCTTTCTACAACTTGCTGTCGTGCTTCGAATTTAGCTTCAGCATTTCTTTGTCCGGCATGAGCATCTCTCACCCGTTTTTGAAGAACATCTTCATTTTGAGAATAAGAAGTGGAAGAAGTGACAAGATCTTCTTTTAGTTTCTCAATTTCCACTTCAAGCTTCTCATTGCAAGAGGTGATGCTCTTTATCTTTGCATCATGCTGGTCGAGAGTTTTCTGCCAGTCGGATTTATCGTTTTCCATAGTCAGCATGGCTTGTTGATTTGTGCGGTTTACTCTTTGAAGCTCGTCAACAAGTCTTTTCCAACCAGACATTCTCTCAATATCGAGTTTGACGGCTTCAAGATTTCGCAACATAGCTTGCTTGTCGATTGGGACCAAATCAAGATCAACACGCACTCCTTTTAAGCACCAGTGCGGAAACCGGCTTTGAAGAGTAGCCGGATCCTGTCCAACTTGATACGGGGGTGTACTGATGATTGTTTGAATATCAGCTCTTTGAAGGGCAGGAGAGCTGGAAGGGATTTCCAAAGAGACGGGAGCAGCAGGCTTTTCAGAAATTGCGGACTCTGGCCTTTCGCTAAGCCTAGCCCGTTTACTCAGATCTTCAGCGATGTGGCTTTTCCCTTTGTCATCATGAGATTTTCTTTTGTGGGAATCATCACCTCTTTGGGAAGAATCATGTCGTTCATCCCTTCTCCCATAGCGCTCCTCATAAGCCTGCCTCTCGCGAGCTTTTCTTGCGGCTCTTTCTTCGCTGGTCTCCCTAGAGGTAAGAAGATACCGCTTTGGATCATAAGAGTCGCGTCTTCCATAACGCTGAAAATCATCATAGTAAGAGCCGCTACGTCCCATTGGAGAACCTGAAAATGAAGAAGAGACAAGTTCAAAAATCTTCAATGCAAAGAAGTTAAGTGCACAAAGCTGCTAAAATCCTAAGTGTGTGTGGCGTGTGAACTACGCGCGTCAAGCTACAAACCACTCTTCGGCTTAAGAGATATCTCTTGGGTTGATGGAGTTGTTTGCAAAACTGATGTCACTTCCACCGCTGGAGAAGCAAGTTTAGAAGCGGTAGAATCATCCTTGAAGAGTTCACATGAAGTGACCACCAAATCGCTCAACCCCTCAAAAATATCGTCACTGTCACACCCAGCGGGACTCTTTCTCTCAGCTCCTTCATCAGCAGCCTTCCTGGAGTGTTGAGGAGGTTCATCTTCTTCGATAACCGATGGAAGTACAAATTTGCCAGATAACCCCGTGACGTCCACGGAAGCAGAATATTTTATCAATGAAGCCTCAGCAATAAGTTCCTTCGGTGTATGTTGTTCGGCAGAAACTGGGGCATCTGATATTTCTGCTTGAGAACCAGGGGCATCTTGAAGCTGAGTAGATCGATAAGGGTGCGAAAGTCCGAATTGATGCAAAAATTCGTCCTTCAGCAAAAATTTAATGCTTCTCTCCTCAACTGCCACAGCGCTTAGTCTTTCAAAAGTCGGCTTATGGCATGAATCTTTAGAAGGAGGAGGAAGTGCTGTAAAAGTAAAGAATGAAGTTAGCATTTAACAATTCGGATTTTGGAAAGTTCAGAAATGGAAAGAACGGAGAAAGGCAAGCTTACTTCATATTCTCCAAATGCTGTAAAATTCTGGGGGGCAACGGACGAAGAAAAATTGATTCAGAAACCCGTGGGCGCTTTCGGGAAGATCGGTGATCAATTTCCAGTTCCTTGCGCTTCTCACAAGTATTATAGAAGGGTGATCTTTGTTCTTCGCGAATGTGCATAAGTAACAAATTTCTTCAAAGCTTGGAAGACGGTCGAGTGTCCTCCTGAATAGTACACATAGTCCCATCAAGATGGCATAGACATTAGGGTGCAACTAGAGGGGAGAGATAGTCCACCAGAGAAGGAGCTGTCTAAGAAACTTATTAAGTGAAGGAAAGGCTCCACTCGAGCACATTTGACGGTTAACTGCGATGAAACCAAGAGGTGGCCTGTCAGCAGTATTTACTCCCGGAAGCAAAGCATCAACCTCAGCAATACCAAATTGGATACATAGTTGATTGAACGCCCATTGATTCAGAGCAGTCGGAGTTCTTTCCGGGGGATCATCCAAGGGGTTAGCTATTGGGAAGACCTTTCCATCTTGCTCTACTATCTCTTCTTGAGAAATCATTCTACACAAGGAACTGGATATTCAAATATGAAAGTGCACATTTGCTAAATGTGTGAAGTGTTGTGCAAAACTAATAAAATGAAAAGCAGATGTGACTGAAATTAAACTGATAAGCATTTGTCGATTATAAAGTTTCAGGGCTTGTTATTTTAGGTCCGAGTATAAGTGCAGTGTTGATGCAAACAGACCAGCTTTAGTTGATTAATTTTGTTTTGCATTAATACTTCATTTGAATTTATTGATTCATAGCACTTCATTCGTATAGTCTCTTTAAGTTGATTATTCTTTATCGACTAATCTGTCATTCGATGTGGGCAATCAGTGGCAGTATATTCGCTCTATTTTTCTGCAAATGTTGTATTTAACATGTTGTGAGCATTAAAGATAATATAATCTGTAAAGGAGTACAACGAGTTCATGTAGTTCATTCTAGCTGTTCAAGCTGGAAATTTAATCAAGTTCTATCAAATTTTTTGCAATTGTTCAAGTTGTGTTCAAGTCCTTAAGTCGCAGGAACGAATCAAGCAAGCTCGGGGACTATTTACATCGTCCAGATCAAATCCAACGACTTAACATAAGTCTAAATTTTTAAGTCACATTGTTCTAGGCCAGATAGAGCAAAACTGGCTAAGTCCTAGGTCGCTTGAATGTTTACGCAACCTAAAAGTTAAGTCACAAAAGGTGATGCTACAAGAAGCAAGGTCACGAATTTGAGGGTCGTTCAGCTTTCCTTAGGTCCCAAGGATTCTTAAGTCGGTCGGTTTGTTAGGTCAGCGAAATCTGTTAAGTCATAAAGGGTGTTATGTCCCTCAGACTCACTAGGTCGCCTCTGGTGTAACTCAGCAATCTCGAGCTATCTCCTATCAAAACCGATATGCCCTACTTTCCTTAACCCGCTAACTCCTCTCTACTCAATAGCTCGATATCTCGTTAACTCGTGATCCGATAACCCATTATCACCTACACAATGAAATCCATCATCCTCTTAGTGAAATCTATTATCTCTCCATACCATCAAATCACCCAAAATTGATTCAGATCATCTCAGATCCATCATAGATCCAACGCACTGCTGTGCTCTCGTGAATCACAACGACAATGTAACCAACGACGATCGAAAACCGATCGCAACCTGACTCGAAGTGAAATGCGACGCATGGGTTTGGACTAGGGTCAGAAGATGGGGATTCGCAATTCGGCGGTGATCATGGTTGGATAAAGATCGTATTCACTTACTTAATATGATAGTAGAGATGAATCGACGACTGGTTGGCTTGAATTCGCCTTTGAGGGCTTGAAGGTTTGTTAATGGTAGATCGGGTTGTCACAGCATTTAAGGAGAAAGAAACGAGCTAACAACTTATATAGGGCTAGGAAAAGAAGACGAATGGGCATGCGAGTTAGCAAATCTCTTGGGTCGCTCACGACCTAGCGAAATTAGGTCGAAGCACACGACCTACGACATAGGCGTGTACTTCGAGGGGAAAATGTTAACTCCTCTATTTCATGACTCGACGAACTAAGGAAATAAGCGACCGAAGGAATTAAAGTGTGAACAAGCTAACAGGGACGAAGTTCTACAATGACCTAGAGACCTAAAGTTATCACGACCTAGCGACCTAAAGTTATCACGACCTAACGACCTAACCATAAGCATAGGGAAACGGCATATCACAATAGAGAGGATCAACGGCTTAACGACCTAAAGACTCCAAAGATTCGATAGATCAACGACCTAGCGACCTAGCTACCTAGTGTAAACCAAGACAACATCCTATGCCTATTCATTAGGTCGCTTGCGACCTAAGCCGACCGAGACAAATCCTTATGCCGCAACTTCCTATGCCGCTCCTCCCTATGTCGCTACTACTCCCGCAACTAGCCTAGGTCGCTCCACTAGGTACCTCTACGTGATTGATTCGCTTACCACTCTCCCCTAGGTCGCCCACGACCTACGACTTAGCCCAAATTTTCCCTATAAATACTCCACCTACTCCAACTGGAAAAGGACATTTGGCTTATTTCTAGAACGCCGATACTTTGCTGAATTCTCGACTCATTCGACACTTCAGACACGAAAGACACTTCAACGAACTTTAAGAAGAGATCTAATACATTCAACATGAATTTGAAGAATTCTCCTACAACGGAGTTCTAGTTATTTGTCTAAGTGGTGTTGTAATCGAAGATTGTTGTATAAGTTGTAATTGAATCAACAATAAAGGAGATTAAAGTGGACATAGGCTTAACTTGAAGCCGAACCACTATAAAACTGTAGTCTCTTTACTGTTTTTTTTGTGACTTTTCTACTTACTTCTAATTCCCGTATTGATGGGTGGTGCTTTCACTTTATCTCTACTTACACCTGGGTGTTAGAGTTCAATTTTAGCGTTAACAACCACCTAAGCGAGCAATTGAGTTCAGAATTAATCTCATCCCTGGAGCTCAACCATTCACTCGTCCTCCTTATCGTATGTCCAATAAAGAAAATGAGGAGATGCGCAAACAATTATCCGAATTGGAGACGAAGTAATTTATTTGCTCTAGTTCCTCTCCTTGGGGAGCTTCGGCTATGTTTGTGAAGAAATCCAATGGTACGCTTTGGCTTTGCATTGACTACCACATGCTTAATGATCTTACTATCAAGAATAAATATCCTTTACCTCGGATTGATGATCTATTCGATCAACTTAGCAGTGCTAGAGTCATTTCACAATTAGACTTAGCTATTGGTTTTCATCAGCTTCGTATTGCAGAGGATAGCATTCCTTTGACATCGTTCCGTACTCATTATGGATCTTATGAATGGCTTGTTATGCCATTAGGTTTGACGAATGCCCCGGCTTATTTCGTTGACCTTATGAATAGAGTTTTCAAAGACTTCCTCGATCGATTTGTTCTCATCTTTATTGATTTGATATTCTTGTGTATCCAAAACCGAGGAGGAGCATGAAAAGCATCTTCAGATTATGTTGGAAACTCTTTGGAGCAATCAATCGAAAGAAAATTTTTCTACATTCCACTTTTGGCAATCTCGTATGAGGTTTCTTGGTCATATTATTTCCGAATCCGGTATTTCCGTGGATTCTTCAAAGATTGAAGCGATTCAAAATTGGAAGAGACCGGAGAGTGTGATGGAGATTCGTAGTTTTCTCGGATTGGCGGTTTACTACCGTCGTTTTATTAAAGACTTTTCTAAAATTGTCGTGCCTCTTACAAGCTTAACGAAGAAAGGTGTTAAATACATTTGGTCAGACAAATGTGAAGCTTCTTTTCATAAATTAAAAGAACTCCTTTCCAATGCTCCTATTCTTGTGATTCCCGAGGGAAACCAAGATTTTATTGTTTATACCGATGCTAGTCGCATTGGGTTGGGTGCCGTTCTTATGCAAAGAGAAAGTGTTATTGCTTATGCTTATAGGCAATTAAAGCCTGTTGAGATTAGATATGCCACTCATGATTTAGAGCTCGCGGCTATTGTTTTCTCCCTTCGTATTTGGCGTCATTATCTTCTGGGAGAAAAATTTATTCTTTACACCGATCTTAAATCTTTGAAGTATCTATTTTCTCAAAAGGAACTTAATTCACGTCAACAGCGTTGGATCGAGTTCCATGCAGCTTATGATCTTGATATTCTTTATACCCCCGGAAAGGGAAATCGCATTGCTGATGCACTTAGTCGTAAGCAACAAACAATTGTTTATATGATGATATTCGAATGGAATGATCTCGGGGTTTTATCCACTTGTGAGATTCAAGATCATGTTTCCAATTTATGTTCATCTCTTGTTTTATGTAGCCTTGAGGCTCAGCCTTCTCTTTTAGACCGCATTCTTGAATCTCAAAGGCTAGATCCTGAATTGGAACTTCTTGGCGAAAGATTGAGGGATAAACTTGATATTGAAGTTTTGAAAGACTTTGATATCGATTCTCGTGGTGACATTCGAAAATTTGGTAGACTTATCGTGCCAAATATTAGTGATCTTCATAAAGATATTTTAGAAGATTCGCATCGTTCTAAATTTACCATTCATCCCGGTAATAGTAAAAAGTATGCGGATATGAAGCAACTTTATTATTAGGATGGAATGAGATCTGATATTGCTAACTTTGTTAACCGTTGCATGACTTGCCAACTTGTCAAAGCCGAGCACCAAAGGCCCGGTGGGTTATTGCAACCATTAGAAATTCCAATTTGGAAGTGGAATCAAATATCCATGGATTGTATAGACGGCCTTCCCCGTTCTCATTCGGGTCATGACAGCTTATGGGAGATAGTTGATAGACTTACTAAATCCGCCCATTTATTCCCGTTCTGTCTAACCAGACCGTTCCTCTTTTGGCCAAACTCTTTATTAAAGAGATTGTTAAATTACATGGAGTTCCTACTTCTATTATTAGTGATCATGATCCATTGTTTACTAGTGGATTTTGGAAGAGTCTTCAAAAAGCTTTGGGAACGAAGCTTAATTTTTGCACCGCTTATCATCCCCAGTTCGATGGACAAACTGAGCGTGTGAATCAAACTCTTGAAGATCTTCTTCGTGCATGGGTTCTTGATTTTGGTGGAAGTTGGGAAGATCATATTTCTCTCGTTGAGTTCTCCTATAATAATAGCTTCCAATCTAGTATTGGTATGGCACCTTTTGAGGCACTCTATGGAAGGCCATGCCGATCTCCTTCTTGTTGGCAAGAGGCCGGTGAGAGGCTAGTTTTAGGTCCAGACTTTATTCGTGATTCCACAGAAAAGATTGACCTTATTCGTCATAGGATGAAGGAAGCCCAGAGTAGACAAAAATCCTATGCCGATAACCGAAGAAGGAGGTTAGAATTTTCTGTGGGAGATTTGGTGTTTGTTCGTGTTTCACCCATGAAGGGTTTTGTACGTTTCAGTCGATCGGGAAAGTTAGCGCCTCGATATCTTGGGCCATTTCCTATCGCCGAACGTATTGGTTCCATGGATTATCGCCTTTTATTACCGGCTCAATTTTCTGCTATTCATGGCGTGTTTCACGTTTCTCAATTACAGAAATGCCTTCGAGATTCTGATTCTATTCTTGAGCCCGGTGTAGTGGAAGATATTGAAGTTTCGCCTTATTTAACTTATGAGCAACATCCTATTCGTATTATTTCTTCGGAGGTCAAATGCCTCCGCTTGTTAAAGTTCAATGGTCCTCAAATCCTAAGGATTTCTCTTGGGAACCTAGAGAATTCATCAAGCGAACACATCCGGACATACTTTCTCGTGCTCTTTGAGGCAAACTTCTTATTTCAAATTTCTTTTGTGTTGAATATGCTTTTATGGTTGTTACTGTATATTTTCTTCTTAAATATTGCGAGGACGCAATTAATTTAAGGAGGAGAGTCTGTAACAACCCGCATATTTTACGATTGAGCATTTAAATATTTTATTTAAATATTTTAACGTTAGTCAGATTATAGTCCGAAAAGTTACTTCTTTGCATACGGTCGAATTAGGACTCGAGACCACTTCCATTGAGTTCAAAATGCCGTTTGCGATCTTTTTGAGTATAAACTTTGATGTGTATGGAGTTAGTGGAATTTTGCCACTTTGATCTTAGGGCTTTGGTTTGGGTTGAGCTCATTTACCCCACTTTTAAGCTCAGACCCAACCATCTCCTCTTCATTACTTCATTTCTAATTCCTAACATCCAAGCTTCAATGAAAATGGAAAGTGGAATGGGAAATTAAAAATCCAAGCCCTAGTTTCCATTATCAAATCCAACATCTAACTCCAAATCTAAAGAGAAGCTATTGGTAAGCATCATCTTCTTCTTCTCCAACTCATTCTCCTTTCAATTTTCAGAAATTCCTAAACCTAACTTTGGGAATGTTCTTCTTTTGAGCTTAGGTTCAAGATCATTTGGGTTGTGTTGAAGTGTGGTTGATTCTTCCTTTGCTTTCAAGCTTCTCCTTCATAGATTTTGTGTAAAGGTGAGATTTTTATCTCACATCTATAACTATAATTATCTTTGGTTATTGGGTATGAATTCCTAACACTTATTCATGTGCATTTACTTGTGGTTTGGATTGAATTGGTGAATATTCCAATTTTTAGTGTTTTTGGGTTCAAATCGTTAAAAATCCCTACTTTGATGTTTTGATTCATGTTTTGGTGATGCATCGAGGAGCCAATAGGACCGGGTAGCCGATGGGCGTAATCCCTTAGCGTCCGTGCTCGACCGGTTGTGAATTGGTAGAGTTTGCACTTCAATTAATAGGGCAGAAAAATGTGTGGCATCAGGTTCGGCCAACCGAACCCCCTGGGCCGGTTGACCGAAGCTGTAGCCGAAACTTTCTGTTTCTGGTTCGGTTAGCCGACTCAGGGAGTCCGGTCAACTCACCTGCTCCTATTCTCCTATTTTCCAGTTTTGCCTATTATGTTCATTTTTCTTTGCTTTTCAAATTATTAATCGATTCTTCTTCTCCGATTATTTGTTATCACCTTTGTCGACTTTGATAACTTCTAATTTTGGTATTTTTGGGTATTTCCATTTTGATGGATCCGGAATCAATTTCTTTGGATTCTATTCATGTCTTCGAATGTGAATTTTAGTGATTGATTGTGTCTACAATCATTTTTGTGACTTGTCACTTTTAAAAGTATAAAGGTTTTCAATACTAGTAGTAAATATCAAAATTCTTTCTTCAAAACGATTTCAACATTATTTTATTACAAAGCTCGTTTCTTAAACCGTTTTCCAATCTACTAGTATATACAAACCTTTACCTCCTCGTATGAGAAATCTAATTAAACAAGTTAATAAAACAAGTGGTATGAAATGCTTGCATTTACTTCATCGGTTAATTCTTGGACTTGTTTGATTGAATCTCTTGTGACAATTTCGTGTGGATATCTATAATTTCTTCGTAAATATTTAAGCTAAGCTAGTGGTTATGGGACATGAGGCTAAGCTTTTATATCTACTAGTTTATTGTACTTGACACTTCTTGATGATCGATGATGATCATTTTTGTGATTTAGACTAACAATGTGCGATGTCTCTTCGTCCACGAAGGGGACGGTACCTCGTTTTGTTGAGTTTCGTCTCATTTTTATTATAGGCTAACGACCTATTTATTTCTTATGGTTTCGACACAATTTTTGTGGGCTAGCGACACACGTTTTTATGAGGTTGGGATCTTCGGGAGTACCGTTGTACTACGTTGTTGTTCCAAACTATTCGAGTTTCTGGTTTCTCGGGCGTACCGTTGTACTACATCGTTGCACCAGCTCTATGGTTAGCGGCCATGGGATAGCGTCCCATTTGTGATGCACGTGTTGGTGAGCTTTCGTGCTCCCGATTTGTGATAGGTCTCCCCCTTTTATGTGATTTCTGGATTTCCTTTGACGATTTCTAGAATTTGTGATTCCCCAATTTTCGTGCTTTTCATTGATATGTGTTATCATTATTTGTGCATTGGTGGGTTTGTGTGTCATTAACTTTTTGTGAATGAAGATATTGAGTATGACATTCCTTTTTTATCTTTGAGAAGATTCTTGTGATATTGATTAATCCCTTGTTGATTTTCAATTACATACTTATCACAGTATGGCTTTATGGTTATCATATGTTATGTCATTTCTCTTATTCTATCTCATTATATCTGATATTTATAGCTAGACTGATCCGTTTATTATTTCCTTTAAATAATACTTGGGTCAGACCGAGATGTTACAGGTGCTTCTGCTTGACTTCACATCTAGGATTATCACCCTGACTTTTGGCTAACTACTTAGATTAGTAGTTTTTGTTGTATACATTTGAGATATAGACTCATTGATGTATCCATATTCCTTTGTCTAGCACTTGTAACCATTCTTTTGTGATATTTTGGATCTTGTTTGACAACTACTCTAAGGTACACTTTCATGTGTTATATTCATATCTTTTTCCGCCTTTGGTATATGGATGTCTGTGACTGATTTGTGTTAGGTTTATTTCTATATTTGTTTTCGAAGAATATATATAGCCACTGTGTAGTAGCCTTGAGTTTGTATCGGCATGTCGGACTTCCTTGCACTATCTGACATATTGGTGCTCGCACAAAGCAATTACACGAATGGTCTCTCCTCAACGGCCTTATTCTCCATGCTAGTTGACAGCATTACACCGTAATGTTCTTGGCTAGCGTGGGTATAGAGGTGGGGCGTCACAGAGATAGTTTAATTAATTGAAATAATTAATTACTAAATTAATTAATTTAAATAAACTAATTTAAAAAAATTTAATTACCTTCATTATTGCTAACAGACCCATCCTCTCCCTCACGCATACTTCCCCCAGAACGCGACTGGCATATCTTTTTTTTTTGAATTGTTTGCCGCAATACATGGTGCCTCAACCCTACCAACATTGCCTCCTCCATCGTTCACGCCTCACCCCAGTCGATGCTGCCACCTCCTGCCTGCAGCTCGAGCATAAGCTCCCAATCTCATAACCGAACCCTCGACCTTGCGCTCGCGACAGAGTCGCCCTCACCTTACAGTCGCCGCAACGAGTGACTGTCGTGCTAATCTTCCCAGTGCAGCCAATCTACCCAGTGCGCGAGCACCACGATTCACATATCATCAGTCCAAACTCGCCCCCTTACGTCGCTTGAATTCACCCCATGACACAAGCAACCCCTCGTCGCGATTCCTAAACCCTACCGCCTCGCCTTTGATCCTCGCGCTTATCGTCTAGAGCAATGCAATGCAATCGTGTTTCCCTCTAATCGTGATTTTAGTTCGATCACGGTTCCATTGTCTTTTTTTTAAAATGATTCGATTTGAGATGATTTTGTTTTCAAACTGGAAAAAGGAAGTGAGCGCAATTTGAAATTAAAGGGGATGGCAGATTTAACAGGTGAAAGGGGTATCTTCGTATGTTATAGATGGCGCGAATCAAAAGGCAAGGTGACTTTGATTTGATTTCTTTTTATTTTATAAATATTCAAAATATGCCGCTTTGCGTAACTCAAATTTTCGAACCCCTATTGAGGCATGTTTCTAGGCGTTTATAATGTTATACCCTTATTCCGAATGCAATGGAACAAGTTTCGAGTTCTAATTCGATCGTATGAAAATATAGCTTTTTTGACCCAATTATTTTTTAAAATTTCGATATTAATTTCAACGCTTTTCTATTCCGTACGACCAAATGATAACTCCAAACACTATGAAATTTGAAATCCGATAATAATATCCTATTGCGGATCTAATGGGATAGGTGTTAACACCACTCTTTTTCGCAACCTAATGACTTACAAAACCTAACGACCTACAGCAAGGAGCGACCAACCGACCTAACGTATAGAGCGGTTCAACATAGCCCATCTCAACGACCTAGCGACCTGGCGTCTCAACGACCTAGCAACCTAGCGTCTCAACGGCCTAGCGACCTAGCATCTTAACGACCTAGCAACTCAGTGAAGATAGCGACCTAAGCCAGGAGCGATCTGACGAGTTAAAAGAAAAGCGACCTAACGAGTTAGCAAGTTTCAGAGTAAAGCCACATGCGCACTGCCTTTTCCATTAGGCCGCTCACGACCTAAACAAGCGGAGATAACATCTGTTCTACACATGCTAAGCCGCTCACGGCATACATCTCATCCAAGATGGCTCCATTAAGTCGCTGGCGACTTATACTACCTCAGGATCACTCTTAGGTCGCAACTCCTTAGGTCGCCTATGGCCTACGCCACGCGACTTAACTCCGAGACTCCTCTATAAATACTCCACCTACTCCACTTTGAGGGAAGACTTTTGGACCTTTTTCGAACGCGAAGACTCTACTGCTTCACAAATTCTACAACACTTCAAACGCCTAAGAAACTTCAAGGAACCTTAAGTGAAGATCAAGTTCATTCAACATGAATTCAAAGAGCTTTTCTTTATCAAAGTTCTAACTTCTTGCTTTAATGGTGTTGTAATTGGAGAATTATTGTGAAACTTGTAATCAAGTCGATAAGAGAAAAGATTAAGTGGACGTAGGCTTGACTTTGAGTCGAACCACTATAAAAACTGTTGTCTCTTTACTTTTTCTGCTATTTTCTACTTACTTTTAGTTCCCGTACCAACGGGTGGTGCTTTCGCTATAACTCAACTCACAACGGGGTGTTAGCGTATATTTTAGTGTTAACATTTTTGGTGCTTACACTGAGAATCCAACTCAGGGTGCTCTCATCATTGCTCCACAAAGATTTGCTGAAAGACTCTCTCTAAAAACCAGAAGTCTATCCGAGATTATGACTCCTGGAAGAAAAAGTAGATCTACTAGATCAGAAAATGCTTATGATAATACCGCTACTTCTCCCGTGCCAAATCAAGCGGCTCCTAGTGTTGGAATCACAAGGGCCGAATTGGATGCTGCAGTGACTGGGTTGTATCAAAAAATGGAAGCCCAGAACACTTTGATGTTGGACAGGTTGAATGTTTTGCTTGGACTTAACCAGCAACCAGGAAATAATGAAGAAACCTTTGCTGAAGGTGTTCATGATTCCCAAGGGAAAAGTGTTCCTCAAAGGGTAGTTGGCACCGCCGAAGGGGCACCTCCCCAAGCTAGAGGTTCAAGGCCACATCCAACTCTTCGTGAACGTTTGTCTAGGCAAACTTCCGAAAAAGTAGCCGACGTCTGTCCCGTGGGGCATCTAAACGATGAGGAGTACCTCTCGGGAATGATTCGGCAAATTATGAAGGAAAGCATGCAAAGGGAGGAAGATGAAAGTGACTGGGGGTTTGCTCCAAGAAAGACTCCTTTTACTGAAAGGATTCTGAAGGCTGAATTTCCGAAGAAGTTTGTTCCCCCCACTATTGTAGCTTATCGGGGGACAAGCGATCCTAACCAGTTCCTATACAAGTATGACTGGCATATGGCAGGTGCCAGGGCAACAGATGATATCAAGTGCAAATACTTTCCTGTGTACTTGGAGGGAGTGGCCCTACTTTGGTTCACGAAGCTGCCAGTTCGATCAGTGGATTAGTCCTCCGACCTAACTAGGAAATTCAAAGATCAGTTCAGGTTATATGCTTCAAAGGCCAAGGACAAAATGTCACTATCCAGCCTTGAAAAAAGCCCCGGAGAGTCTATCAGATCTTTCTTGAACCGCTTTAATATAGCCTAGGCTGAAGTTGATAATGCATAGTCTCGGATGATTCTAACTTACTTGATGCAAGCTATTGACAAATCAAGTGAATTTGGGAAATGGCTAAAGATGAAAGAGCCAAATTCACTTGAGAAGTTCTACAAAAAGGCCGATGAATTTATGCGCCTAGAAAGCCTTCCTGTGCCGGCAAAAGCAATCGTGACCGAAGTTGAGAATAACATTGTTGCTTCTAATAAAAAGGAATCAGGTGGTCAGAAGAGGGAGAATGACGGTGGAAAAAAGCAGAAAGATGCGAAGAAAGATCGCCGCTTTAAACCTTCAGATTTTACTCCCTTAACTGATACTCCAGAAAATATCTTTTTCGCAATCAAGGATGCTATTCAATACCCCAAACCACCTGAGATGAAGCCCGGGAAGAATGTCGTGCATAATGGGAGATTCTGTTGGTTCCACAATCAACCTGGCCATGACACTAATGAATATCGCCATTTAAAGAATTTGATTGAAGAGCTGCCGAGACAGAAAAAATTGCAACAATATGTGAAGAGGAACAGAAGTGACCCGAGCTCATCTATTCATGGGCAACAAGTTCCTATTCAACAATCCGGCTCAGGTAAGAGGACTACGGCGCATGAATCTGAGAGGCCTGTCATTAATGTTATCACAGGGGGTCCTCACCCAACGGGCAGAAGTTGGGTTGAGATGGAAAGATACGCTCACGCTTTGAGATATGCCCCGGCGGAAGAAAGTGTTTTCATCTTGGAAGATGCTGCACCTATAAAACAGCAGAGAACTTTTAACAATGACATCATATTCCGGGCTAGAAACTCTGTTGGTGTAGAGGCTCCCACCATGGATCCCTTGGTAATATCTGCAGTCATCGTACCAGCCATTGTAAGAAGGGTGCTTGTTGACTGCGGCACCTCTTGCAATATCCTTTTAAAAAAGACATTTGATCAGATGAAAATTTCCATGGCTGATGTCCAAGCTTCCTCACAGAAAATTGTTGGGTTCTCTGGAGAACCAAAATAGCCTGTTGGGACTATTGACTTGTTTGTAGAGCTCGGAGAAGGGGAAAAGAAGGTGGTCTGAAAGCCAACTTTTGTGATTGTTGATGAATTCTCTGCTTATAATGCCTTCTTGGGTCGAGCGACTCTTGCCGCATTCAAGGCCATTCTCGCCCCATGGTGCCTGACTATGAAGTTCGCCACTGATAATGGCATCGGTGCTGTTAAGGGGGACCAAAATGCTCGGCGAGAATGCTATCTCATAGAGTTACGGGAGGCAAAGAAGAGAGAAATGGGTAAGGTGCGGCAGCTCCACTCCGCATCAAAGAGCCCACCTTACAGCAATTATAGGGTGGACCCTGCACTGGTGAACATAGTGGTGCACGAAAAGAGATTGATCCTAGAAAAGCCAGTGCAGGGGAGAATAGAGTGGTGCCGGTGGAAGTGACGGTGCCAATATATGTTGACCTGAAAGATCCAAACAAGGTGCTAAATGTGGGTTCACAACTTAGTGTGACGGTTCAGAATATGTTGATATCATTTTTGAAAGCAAACCTGGATGTATTCGCCTGGGGTCATGCCGACATGTGTGGAATATCTCCAGAAATCGCAGTGCATGCTTTGAATATTAATCCAAATTTCATACCCATAAAGCTCAAAAGAAGAACCTGAGTGTAGGATCGATTTCACCCTAGAGGGGGGGGGTGAATAGGGTGATGGTATAAATTATAGAAATTAATTGCGGAAGCTTATAAAATAATTTCAACACAGATCACAGAACAATAGCAGCATAGATAATAGCAGAATAATAAATGCAGAAATAGAACGACACAGAATTTACCCAGCTTCGGCAAAACCCTGCCTACGTGCTGCCCCTATGGTTTCTACTAGAAATTAGATAGTCAGACGCTTACACACGTAAACTCGCGACGCCCGCTATCAACTATACCTAACTCTACGCTCAAAACCCTTCCGCAACTCAGCCACTGAGTTGCGAATTCTCAAACTACGCCAAGTAGTTTGTCCCCTAGTCACACTACTAGAAATTTCAACGGTTTAAAAAAGAAAATACAATTAGAAACAATTAAAATAACCCTAATTTAAAGTAAGTGCCCCTTATAACATAAAAGAGAAAGCTATTTAAAAAAATAGGCCGCCTTTTTTTTCATTTGGCCCGATCCTCTTTTATTTGTTCCTTTGTGAAAATGGCGGCCGTGTTCTTCTCGTTCCTCCTGATTAAAAATTAGAGCTTTCTTCGTTCGTTCCTCCTTGATTAAAATTAGGGCTTTCGTCCTTCGATCCAAATTAGGGTTCGTGAAGAAGCTGCCGATTGTGTTGATCTTGACAATTGAGTGATGATTTGTTCGTCTAATTCTTTCGGCTGCTTCTGGTTGATGGAGTTCGACTTCGATTCGGTATGTGATTTTCGTTTATGCTATTCTGTTGTGCTTGATTAAACTCCATGCTGAATTGCCGATGGTGATTTGTTTATATAGGGTTTGTAACCATAGATTTACATGGTATATTCTTTATTTGAATTTGTCAACCGATATAACTTGATCGTTGGATTTCGATTGTTTGCTTGAGATTGTATTGACTTGTTCAGAATACATATATACTCCGTTACTTGATGGTCACGGCTTTGTTTCATTTCGTGATGACCATGGCTTAAATTTGTCAAATTTGACTTTGTCACATTCGTATATTTCACGGCTTGATTCTGGTCTCTAACCTTGCTTGTTACATGGTCGACACTTGCAGTTCACTGTGATGTCATATCTTTGTGCTACCTGAACTAGTCTGCAATGTCATGTTGTATTATTGACATGATACTTGTTGCGTTGGCTAGTTTGGTTCACCTGTTTATTGTTAGTCGAGTTGCATCTACTTGTAGTTGTACTGTCTTGGTTATATGCATTGCTGTGTCACTTTTGGTTTTTCGCTTGTGCATATTGCCTCGGGTACATGTATTCTTGGCTCTGGTTACTGGTTATCTTGTGGCGTTGTTCATCATTGTGTATTGATCGAGTCTTGTGGATGCTGCCTTGATTTGTTACTGCTGTGTCTTTGATGTTGTGCACTGTCTTGTGTTCATGCATGTGACATTGGTGCACTGTTGCTCCTTGGTCAGTGCATGTAGTCCATTATGTTTGATCTGCATGTTTTTTTGCATATGAAACTCCAAATTTTCACCGTGCTTCTTTTGTTGGTTGTTGTTCTTTGAATGCATCTGTGCGTGTCACTGGTATCACTGTACATATTCATTTGGGTTATTTGAAGTTGTAGATTGCTGAGGTGTTTGTGTTGTTGTAGTTTGTATTTGTTGTTTTCCCATGTACATGCTTCACTACATCTGCATATTGATCACCATCTTTGTGGATTGATGGTCTGATCATTCTGTGGTTATGTTTGTGTACTTTTCTGGTTTTGGTTTCTTGATGCAGTTTGGTTTGGTATTTTAGACCGATTCAGATTGCAAATAGTTTTGTTCATTTGTGATTATACTGGTCTTGTTTATATTGGACTAGTCGACACTTGATTCTTGAGTTTTGGCCATTTGCACCTGTGTTGAATCCAGTTTCACAACTCGGGTTTGACCTTGTGCTGAAGTCGATATTTTATTTATATTGCACCTGAGTTGAACCCGGCTTTTCATTTGGGTTTGACCTGTGCTCACCTGTCCCTGTAAATCAATCAATTGTATATGGGTGTGCACGGCCTTGTGGCATGTACAGTGATACACTGTGCATGTCACATTGTTCGTGTGTGATGAATTCAAATATAAATCATGACGTACAACCCAAATAACTGAGGCAAATATTATTTTTAAAAATTCACATTTTATTTTATATTGCAAAAATATTTCTTTTTCAATTTTACTGCGTTAGTGAATATTTTTGCAGATTGCTCATATGCTGGATTCTAACGGAATGAAGTTGAAGATAAATACGAGTGTGAGTGATATGTAGTGAGGTCAACTGTAAATGTAAAATTGTGATGTAATTGAATTTTTATCAAAGTTGTATAGTTAATAGTGAGAGCTTGAATTTGTACTATTCAAAATTGTAATAAATATTTGTTTGAATAAAATTTCTGTTTGAATTCAAATTCTGTGTTATTTAATTTATTCAGCAAATGTTTATTTAATCTGTGAAAAATAAAATAGTACATTAACAAATATATTTAAACGAATGTATATACGTTTAGTACCATCAAACAAAAATCATATAAGCGCATGTTCGACAATCTCCCCCTTTTGATGATAACAAACATATATTTAAGATTTTGAATATGTTAAATGTATTTGATCATTCATATGCTCTAATTGCACCCTCTATTTAAATGCTTCCTCTCTACACAAAGCTCCCCCTACAAGTATGCATACAAATAAAAATATGCAAATGAAACTAGATGCAAATAGAAAATTATTTGACCTTTGCTTGATTTTATTTAACAAAATCTTAACTTTTCTCTCCCCCTTTTGTTATCAGCAAAAGAGTAATAGTGTTAGAGAAAATAGAGAAAAAGTGATCTATATTAATCCAACATTAAAAACTAAATTAAATATAAATATTAAATTTCAATAAAAAATCAAACAAAAATCATAAATATTTTGTTATGCGCATATTCCAGTTTTAGAATGATGGGAATGATATCATCATACAAAATCATACAGTTGTGTCTATTTATGGTATATTTATATCAGGAATTTGAATATCTACTAACCATGCATAACTGTTAGGACTTATAAATAAGATTAGTAGTATTCCAATTTTATTTAAAAAAAATGAATTCAAGTATCTTCTAACCACGCATAACCGTGAGGACTTTTAAATGGGATTAGAATCAACTTGTTTATTTAAAAATCAACTTTTGATATGCGTTCCATACATGCATAACCATGAGGATTTTTAAATGAGCATGAAAGCACATAACAAATTCCAAGTAATTCACCCATGAATAACCGTGAGGACTTTTAAATGAGAGTGAATGCATTGGTATTTATTTATTGTTACTATATTTTTTTTAAGAAAAAAACATGTAAAATGAAAAACGAACGATTCCTACTTAAAGTACCACATATCGACAAACTATATAGAATTTTGATGAGTGATGATTGTTAGAAATATGATAGAGATAGAGATGGTCATGGAATTTTTACCAACAAAAGGTTTATAACTCTTGTTTAAATTTCTAAAGAAATTTACTAATTATACCGTCTCGAGTCATAATATATGATAAATATCAACACTTATCACTTTTTCAATCACTAGTTTTCTTTTCGATAATCATTAGGGAGTCATATTAGTCAAAATAGTCATTTAAAATCAAATTCAAAAACAATTATGAAGTCAATTTTTCCAAATGACTAATATGAAAATATGGTGAAAAATGATTTTCTCGAAGGGGTTCTATATAAAAATTTTCTGCTATTTGAAAATTATTTGAAATGAAAAATATGCAGATATTTTCTTTGAAAAACGATGCAGTTACTAAATATCTCAAAAATCACGTTCAACTAGTGATTTTTCTATCAACTAGATTACCAGTGTAATCTGCATCTGAATTTCTTTTTCACTCAAAATCATCAGTAATTGAATTTGATTGACCAAACCATGAAGTGTGCGCCAAAAATTCAAACTCAATTTTAACAACAATTTAAATGACATTCTTTGAATTTGAATTGAAGCCGTGTAAATAATCAGAAACCGTGAATATAGAGTAAGCCGTATTATAACCAAATGTATTATCATCCAAAAAAACACTATTTTTTATCCAAATTTATATATATGAAGTAATTCAAAGAATCTAGAGAATTTTATAGTGTTTTTGACATAAGAATATAATTGGCCAACTATGTTAAATATGTCAGAGTCAAAATCATCATCTTTTCATCATCTCAATATTGGCTAATTTTAATTCAGAATATGGTGCAGATTATCACATTTAATATATCGTTCAAATAAATATACCTTTACCTGTTTTACGTTTACGATATTTTTTCGTTGTTGTCTATTGTGATTCTATCACCTTCATACTAGGCTAAGGAACTTTGTTTTGTCGCCCGTTGTGTTTCTGGAACAGCCAAAATCCAGAGTACACTGTTGTTGTTCCTTAGCCTGCCACCACACCTACACGTTGAAAGATTTTTGTGACCTATTTGTTTTTAAAGGTCCATGATTGTTAGTGGCAGAATATTTTGAAAAATAATTTTGTGGAGACCCAAAACTATTTATAATTGTTCCTTTCGGCACCCAAATTTGTTTTACTTTGAGAGATTTTATATTTGTGCCTTTTGGAACCCAAATCGGTATAGTTTTCACATGTTTGGGTCTATACCAACAATTATTGTGATTGTGTCCATATTTTCTACAAATTGTGCACATAGAATTAACTTGATTAATATTGCATTCAATAATTTTCGATTTATTATATCCAAGTCCTTTCTAATCGTATTAACCGCTTGCTTTCTTAATAGCATATTCAATGACTTTTCACTTTTGGAAAATTTATCTAAAGTCGTTAACAAATGTTGGACTTGTGTTTTGAGAGACTCATTTTTGTTTAACAATTGTGTGCACTTTTTAATAGAATTCTCTCTTCTAGTATTTTCATTCTCTTTTAAAATCAGAATTTCATTTTTAAGTGATTTTATTTTAATTTCTGATTTTTTAATTTCTTCTTCAAATGTTGGACACTTATCACACTTAGGGATCCTACTTTGATAGGTTTTAACTAATTGATCAAGTTGTTCATTTAATTCTATCAAAGTAACTTTTTGTGATTCAAGTTTAGCATTTCTCTCCCTAAGTCGTTCAAAACAGCCAATTACTTCGTGGAAATAAATAAGTAATTCAGAGTGAGTGAGTTTTGATACCTCGCTTGGCTCATCATCGTCACTATCAGTTATATTTCCATGAAGGCACATATCTGCTTTCTCACTCTCACTGCTAGTACTTTGATTATCTTCATATCTTATATTCCATGTGGCTGTAGCATTTCTCCGTTTTGATTTCTTTTCAAAATCACGTTGAAATTGGGGATAATTAGGCTTGATATCACCGAGTTTGTTGCAAATGATCCCGTGTTCTTTCGAGTTGTCTAGTGCTTTGATTATTCTGCTTTTTTATTTATGATTTAGAGCTGGATTTCCGTATTTGTGGTTCCATCTTTTCAATTTCTTCAATATTAACGCCAGTTCAGCTGCTCCATCATCATCATCCTCATCACAACTGCTTTTTACAAATCCTGTTAAGCACATTTCTTTAACCGAGTCGGTTGTGGAGGATTTCTCATTGATGTCGACTTTTGTACCATATATTGCATCGAAAGTATTCCAGATTTCCTGTGCATTTTTACAATGAGAGTTGAAATTAAAATTATCTTGATTAATATGGGAATATAATATATGCATAGCAAGAGCATTAATCGAGATAATTTTCTTATCTGTTATATCACACCCATTTTCAATAATATCCCAACATTTAATATTAACAGATTTTAAATAAAATTCCATTGTCAATTTCCAATTCAAAAAATCTGTTCCATCGAAAATAGAAGGAATAATATTGGAACGACCCTAAACAAAAGTATTATTAAAAAAAGCCATTTTAAAAATTCAAATTTTTAAAACAAAAATTGATTTTTGAACATGATTTTTTAAAATAAAAATTAACTTCTATTCCTAACTTTGATACCACTTGTAGGATCGATTTCACCCTAGGGGGGTGAATAGGGTGATGGTATAAATTATAGAAATTAATTGCGAAAGCTTATAAAATAATTTCAACACAGATCACAGAACAATAGCAGCACAGATAATAGAAGAATAATAAATGCAGAAATAGAACAACACAGAATTTACCCAGCTTCGCCAAAACCCTGCCTACGTGCTGTCCTCAAGGTTTCTACTAGAAATTAGATAGTCAGACGCTTACACACGTAAACTCGCGACACCTGCTATCGACTAAACCTAACTCTACGCTCAAAACCCTGCCACAACTCAGCCACTGAGTTGCGAATTCTCAAACTACGCTACGTAGTTTGCCCCCTTGTCGCACGACTAGAAATTTAAACGGTTTAAAAAAGAAAATACAATTAAAAACAATTAAAATAACCCTAATTTAAAGTAAATGCCCCTTATAACATAAAAGAGAAAGCTCTTTAAAAAAATAGCCCGGCCCTTTTTTTTTATTATTTGGCCCGATCCTCTTTTATTTGTTCCTTTGTCAAAATGGCGGTCGTGTTCTTCTCGTTCCTCCTGATTAAAAATTAGAGCTTTCTTCGTTCGTTCCTTCTTGATTAAAATTAGGGCTTTCGTCCTTCGATCCAAACTAGGGTTCACGAAGAAGCTGCCAGTTGTGTTGATCTTGACAATTGAGTGATGATTTGCTCGTCTAATTCTTTCGGCTGCTTCTGGTTGATGGAGTTCGACTTCGATTTGGTATGTGATTTTCGATTATGCTATTCTGTTATGCTTGATTGAACTCATGTCGAATTGCTGATGATGATTTGTTTATATAGGGTCTGTACCCCAAGATTTGCGTCGTATATTCTTTATTTGGATTTGTCAACCGATATAACTTGATCGTTGGATTTCGATTGTTTGCTTGAGATTGTATTGACTTGTTCAGAATACGTATATACTCCGTTACTTGATGGTCATGGCTTTGATTCATTTCGTGATGACCACGGCTTCAATTTGTGAAATTTGACTTTGTCACATTCGTATATTTCACGGCTTGATTCTGGTCTCTAACCTTGCTTGTTATATGGTCGACACTTACAGTTTGCTGTGATGTCATATCTTTGTGCTACCTGAACTAGTCTGCAATGTCATGTTGTATTATTGACATGATACTTGTTGCGTTGGCTAGTTTGGTTCACCTGTTTACTGTTAGTCGAGTTGCATCTGCTTGTAGTTGTACTGTCTTGGTTATATGCATTACTGTGCCACTTTGGTTTTTCACTTGTGCATATTTCCTCGAGTACATGTATTCTTGGCTCCGGTTACTGGTTATCTTGTGGCTTTGTTCATCATTGTGTATGGACTGAGTCTTGTGGATGCTTCCTTGATTTGTTACTACTGTGTCTTTGATGTTGTACACTGTCTTGTGTTCATGCTTGTGACATTGGTGCATTGTTGCTCTTTGGTCAGTGCATGTAGTCCATTATGTTTGATCTACAAGTTGTTTTGCATATGATACTCCAAATTGTCACTGTGCTTCTTTTGTTGGTTGTTGTTCTTTGAATGCATCTGTGCATGTCACTGGTATCACTGTACATATTCATTTGGGTTATTTGAAGTTGTAGATTGCTGATGTGTTTGTGTTGTTGAAGTTTGTATTTGTTGTTTTCCCATGTGCATGCTTCACTGCATCTGCATATTGATCACCATCTTTGTGGATTGATGGTCTGATCATTCTGTGTTTATGTTTGTGTACTTTTCTGGTTTTGGTTTCTTGATGCAGTTTGGTCTGGTATTTTAGTCCGATTCAGGTTGCAAATAGTTTTGTTCATTTGTGATTATACTGGTCTTGTTTATATTGGACTAGTCGACACTTGATTCTTGAGTTTTGGCCATTTGCACATGTGTTGAATCCAGTTTCACAACTCGGGTTTGACCTTGTGCTGAAGTCGATATTTTATTTATATTGCACCTGAGTTGAACCCGGCTTTTCATTTGGGTTTGACTTGTGCTCACCTGTCCCTGTAAATCAATCAAGTGTATATCGGTTTGCACGGCCTTGTGGCATGTACAGTGATACACTGTGCATGTCACATTGTTCGTGTGTGTGATGAATTCAAATATAAATCATGACGAACAACCCAAATAACTGAAGAAAATATTATTTTCAAAAATTCACATTTTATTTTATATTGTAAAAATATTTCTTTTTCAATTTTATTGCGTTAGTGAATATTTTTGCAGATTGCTCAGATGCTGGATTCTAACTGGAATGAAGTTGAAGATAAATACGAGTGTGAGTGATATGTAATGAGGTCAACTGTAAATGTAAAATTGTGATGTAATTGAATTTGTATCTAAGTTATATACTTAATAGTGAGAGCTTGAATTTGTACTATTCAAAATTGTAAAAAATATTTGTTTGAATAAAATTTCTATTTGAATTCGAATTCTGTGTTATTTAATTTATTCAGCAAATATTTATTTAATCTGTGAAAAATAAAATAGTACATTAGCAATATATTTAAACGAATGTATATATGTTTATTATCATCAAACAAAAATCATATAAGCGCATGTTCAACACCAAGGTCCTGAAAGGTCGGCAGCATTAAAAGAAGAAGTAGATCGGCTCATGGAAAATGACTTCACAGAGAATCCACTTATCCGAATTGGGTTTCTAATCCGGTGTTGGTTAAAAAAGAAAATGGAAAGTGGAGAGTATGCATTGACTTTTCAGACTTGAACAAAGCATGCCCCAAGGAATGTTTCCCGTTACCCAGGATTGATCAGTTGGTGGATGGAATAGCCGGGCATGAATTATTGTCCTTTATGGACGCTTACTCAGGATATAACCAAATCATGATGCATGAGCCAGATCAGGAGGACACAAGCTTCATCATTGATATTGGTCTTTACTGCTATAAAGTCATGCCTTTCGGACTAAAGAACGCGGGGGCAACTTATCAAAGACATGTTAGTGCCATGTTCAAACCCCAGTTTGGCAAGACTGTGGAAGTATATGTTGATGATATGTTGGTAAAATCGAAGAAGGCAGTAGACCATATGGACCATTTGGCACAAATGTTCGCAGTCCTCCGAAAGTAAGGGATGAAGCTAAATCATCTGAAATGTTCATTCGAGGTAGAGTATGGAAAATTTTGGGTTTCATTGTGACTGCTAGGGGCATTGAAGCCAATCCTGCTCAGATTACTGCTTTAAGAGAAGTCAAAGCCCCTAGGAAAAAGAAGGAATTGCAAAGCCTCAATAGGAAAGTCGCTGTTTTCAGTCGGTTTATTTTCAGGGCCACTGGCAAATGCATTCCCTTCTTTGACGCTCTGAAGAAAGGAAAGAAAAACTTTGAATAGACTCCTGATTGTCAGAAAGCTTTTGATGAACTCATTCATCACATGGAAACGCCTCCAATACTTTCTAAGCCCAGCAATGGTGAAGATCTTTTCATATATTTAGCGGTTTCATCTCATGCTCTCAGTGCAGCATTGGTACGGGAAGATGCAAAAGGTCAGCGCACGGTTTTCTACATCAGCAAAAGATTCACTAGGGCAGAGGTGAATTATTCAAAGCCGGAAAAGCTCGCCTATTGTTTGTTGATTGCATCCAGAAAGTTGAGGCCATATTTCCAAGCTCATCCTATTAAATTGCTCACTGATCAACCTCTAAAGAAAGTCCTATTTTTCCCTGAAACTTCGGGTCGTCTTTTGAAGTGGAATATTAAACTCAGCCAATATGATATCACATATCATCCCCGAAGTGAAATCAATGGACAAGCTTTAGCGGACTTCATTGCAGAATACATAGATAAAGGTGACAGTGAGGAAGAGGTGATTAATGACATCCCGATCCGATGGAAATTATATGTTGACGGTGCAAGAAATGACTATTGTTCCGGAGCTGGTGTTGTGCTTGAAACCCCCGAAGGGCGATCATTATGCTATGCATTGGGACTAGAATTTCCTTAATGAAGCAGAATATGAAGCTCTTATTGCAGGCTTGAAGATTGCTAAGGAACCGAACATCAAAGTATTGCAGATCTTCAGTGATTCCCAGCTTATTGTATGCCAAGTCAAGAAAGATTTTCAAACCAAAGGAGGAAATCTGCCTGCTTACTTGTCGAAGACCTGGGAGCTTCTCAATGATTTTGACCATTATACAATAAGCCATATTCCTTAGGAAGAGAGCATGAAGGCAGATTCTCTCGCAAAATATTCAAGCTCCGACGAAGCTTAATTATTGGGATTGGTCCTTGTGGAAGTCTTGTCAGCTCCAAGTACCGATGAGATGGATATTGACTGGATTATGGCTATATCTCAAGAGCAGGAGTCGCGGATGACCTCGATCAAGGAATATCTACTCAACGGCTCCCTTCCAGAAAACTCAAAAGAGCGCCAGAAACTGTTAAGAAAAGCCTCGAGATATGTAATTCAAGACGGCCGGTTGTACAGATGGGGATTCTCAATGCCATTACTCCGATGTGTAACCAAGGAAGAGGCTAAGACAATTTTAGCTGAGGTGCACGGAGGAGAGTGTGGGCATCATTGGTTAAACTCTAGCAAAGAAAATCCTCCGCTATGGGTATTTTTGGCCAGATATTAATCGAGATGCTGCTAGCTACTCCCGAAAGTGTGACAGATGCAAGAGATTTGCAAAAATCCCAAGAGCACCTTCCACCGAGATAACACAAATGGTCAGTCCATGGCCATTCGCTATTTTGGGGATAGATCTCATTGGGCCTTTGCCAACTGCCAAGTCCGGAATCAAATATGCTATTGTTGCTGTTGATTATTTCACTAAATGGGCTGAATCTAAACAGTTGGCTACTATTACCTCTAAAAAGATGGTAAACTTTGTGACTAAGAATATCATTTGCATGTATGGTGTGCCTCAGAAGACAATCACCGACAATGGTACCTAATTCGAAAGCGAATAATTCCAGGACTTTTGCAGGCGATTCAAGATCCAAAAAGCTTTTCAGCAGTGGCTCATCCGCAGGCAAACGGGCAAGTGGAAGCAGTGAACAAAATTATCAAATCAACCATCAAAAAACAGCTGGAAAAAGCAAAAGGTGGTTGGGTCGATAAGCTGCCACTAGCACTATGGGCATACAGAACCACCTACAAGACTGCGACTGGGCACACTCCATTCTCATTAGCATATGGATCAGAAGGCATGATTGCAATGGAAATAGAGGTCCCCACACGTAGGAGAATTCATTTCAACCAAGCTGAAAATGAAAAGCTGCAACTTGAAGCACTTGACTTGCTTGATCAAAGAAGGAAACAGGCCGAGCTCAGAGTTGCAGCCCACAGCAAAGGATAGCCAGGCACTTCAATTCCAAAGTTTGCCAACGCAGCTTTGAAATTGGGGATCTAGTCTTGAAAAGGGTCATGACAACAACAAGAGTGTTTGGGCCAAATTGGGAAGGGTCGTACGTCGTAGGCCAAAATCTTCTTGATGGCACTTTCAAGCTCACAACTGTCGAAGGAGATCCAATTCTGAGAGCCTGGAACAGCAATCACTTGCGTCCATATTTTACTTAGAAGCTATGCTTAAATTTGTAAAATGATTATGGATGTATCATTCTTGTATTATGAGCCATTGTAAAATCAGTGCAAATAAATAATAAGAACTATAAAGTGGATGTAGGCCCAATTCTTGGCCGAACCACTATAAATATTGTGTTCTTTATTACTATAAAATGCCTGTCTTATTTCGATGTGCATGTATCTTAAAAATATTGCTAAAATGTCGATTTAATAATACAAGCTATCAAAGCAAAGCTTACCTATTCAACACATCACAAGGCCAAGCGATTCCTACAAATCATTCGACAAGCAAATGTCAAGCGATAAAATTCCAAATTCAATTCCTACATAAGAAGTGCTTTTTACAAATAGTTGGTGATTCCACCAAGAGGACCTTCCCGAAGTGAAGGTTCCAGGCCCTTTCTAACTGATTGCGATCGTTTGTGCAAACGAACATCCAGTTAGGTAGCTTACATCTTCCCCATGGATTCACTTAACAATGAAATACACTTCACCGGAGAAAAGAAAAGCAAACAACTTGCAAAAGGAAGAAACATGTGCTAGGAAATGATAACGAGGAATCGCTGAGGGGCAAATGATGAAAAGACATGGGCAAGCGGACAGAAAACAGCCAAATCGGAATCTTGTTTCTCAACCAAAAAGGTCGATGGAACCACAAAAGGGGAACCTTCCCGAAGTGAAGGTTCCAGTCCCTTACTAGTTAATTGTGATCGTTTGTGCAAACAAACATCCAGTTAGGTAGCTTGCGCCTGCTCCGTGGATCTACTTAACTGTGAGATGCAACCTTCCTGGCGAGCCAAACAAAAAAGCCCTCTTTAGAGGCACAAAAAAGCTCTCTTCGGAGGCACAAAAAAGCCCTCTTCGAAGGCACAAAGATAAAGCCCTCCAACGAGGCACGCCCAAAGATGATATGCTTCTCGCCAAAAAGGTTATTGGGACCACCAAAGGGGCACCTTCCCGAAGTGATGGCACCAGGCCCTTGCTAACAATAGCTTGCATCTGCCCGTGGATCCATTTAACTGCGAAAAGTAACTCTCAGGCAAACAAAAAGCCCTCCAACGAGGCACGCCCAAATATGAAATGCTTCTCACAAGCGTTTGGTGGGGCCACCAAAGGGGCACCTTCCCGAAGTGAAGGCACCAGGCCCTTGTTAACAATAGCTTGCGTCTGCCCATGGATCCATTTAACCGTGAGAAGTAACTTTCTGGAAAACAAATCAAAGCCCTCTTCGGAGGCACGCTTTCCCGCGTAGAGGAATCCACTTCCCAAAAAAAAGTGACCATCTCCAAAAGTTGAGGCGCAAAAAAAGAGAGAAAAAACTTCTCCAATACAAAGCACACTCTGCTAGAGTAGAATAATATTTCCTCAAAATGGAAGAATTATTCTCCAAAGTAGAGTACAAGTCTTCTCAATGTGGAAGAATTGTTCTCCAAAGTAAGAGTACAAGTCTCCTCAAAATGGGGAAAATTGCAATGAGCCGTGATATGAGGGCAATATAATATAGCTGCATTAATAAAAGCAACGCTCAAGCAACATGCCATGAGCTCATTGCAATATCACACAAGGAAAATAAAGAAACTTGTGTGATAAAAAGGAATAAATGCATTTGTAAATACAGACAAAAGTTTGTACAAGTATAAAGAATCATTTTATTCCATACTATAAAAATCTGTATACATGTGCAGATTTCAAAAAGCGGGGGCCGGTACCCGCACAATCTCCGGTCAATACAAGTCTTCAAAAAAAGCAAAAAAGAAAAAAAAGGAGGATAAATCCAGGCCCATTACTTCTTCTTCCCACCGCCTTTGGAGCCCTTGCCTGGCCTAATGGTTAACTTCTTGAGTCGGCCTGAACGAGTCGGGGAAGAAAGAGAGAGAGGTGCAATTGGGTCCTCTTCCTCTTTCTCATCACCAGTAGAAGTGCCGTTCCTTTTCTTTGAAATTCCACGCTTTTCCCTCTTCCTTGAAGAAGATTCGCTCCCCAGAGTTATAAGATCAATCATCTTTGTATCATCGGCAGTAAATTCCTCCGGGATCCTCTCACCCTCCTCAAGCTCTTCAGCTTTCTGCTCTTGTGAAGCGGCCGTGTCATCTAAGCCTTGAAGAGTTTCTATTTGTTCTTCTTGCGACACCGGTTGAGAAGCAAGAGAAGGAGTAACTTGAAGAGATGGAGCGGCAACGGCTGAGGAGGCGAAGCCTGTACAATGCTTGTTATTTTCACTACAGTAGAAGAAAAGTTAACATCAGTATTTCTCGCAAAGAAAGGAGATAGTGGCACGTCGGGGTTTAAGTAATAAGTAAGAAGTTCATCGAGCTCATGTGAAGCAAACGAGTAGTCCACTTGAGCTGGATCAGTATTGAAGTTACCTGGAGTGGTTGGCGTTATCAGGTCGATTTCAAAATCTTGGGCTGCAGTCTCTTCTTGGGCCTTCCCTTCGGCATGAGCAGTTGTAATTTCAGTTTCCGCTTTGGTAGGAGGTGGGGAGTGATAAATGGAGCCAATAATGTCGATGTTAATCGAAGACGAAGGACAAGTTGGGTTGGTCAAAGGTACCTTCCCCAAATGCTCTCCTTCCGCCTCTTTGGCTCTCTCATTGGCAAGTTTCTCTTTCCCTTTGGCAAGGGCGGCACGACTCTCATCATCCAGATAATAACCCTCAAGATCCTACTCGACGTAGCCAGCGCCTCTAAGCATATTAACTACTGCCTCCCACACTTCAGCTAAGATAATTTAATATTTTGGGCCTAGGAATGAAGAGGTGGCAAGATCTTCTTTAAGCTTCTTGACTTCAGCTTCTAGTTTCTCGTTGTAGGCAGTGATGTTTTTCATCTCTGTATCATGTTGATCAAGAAATTTTTTCCACTCAGATTTGTCACTTTCCATGGTCAGCATGGCCTCGAGATTTAATTGATTTGCCCTCTGAAGCTCATCAACTAATTTTTACCAGCCAAACATTGTTTCGATATCAAGCTTGACGGCGTCAAGATTTCTCAGCATAGCCTGCTTATCAATGGGAACCAAGTCCAAATCAAAGCGTACTCCTATCAAACACCATTGTGGAAATCGGCTTTGAAGTGCAGGCGGAGGTCTCTCAACTTGATAAGGAGGCCTATTAATGATTCATTGAATGTCAGCTCTTTGAAGGGCAGGGGAGCTAGATGAGATGTGTATAGAGGTAGGAGCAGCGGGCACTTTTGAAACTTCAGATGAAGAATTTTCTCTTAGCTTGGCTCGCTTGCTTGGATCTTCGGCTATATGACTCTTCCCTTTATTGTCATGAGACCTTCTCTTAGGGGAGTCATCGTCATGTTGGTCATCTCTCCTTCCATAGCGCCCCTCATGAGCCTGCCTCTCGCAAGCTTTCCTAGCTGCTCTTTCCTCATCAGTTTCCCTAGAGGCAAGAAGATAGTGCCTGGGGTCATAAGAATCACGCCTCGCATAGCGCTGAAAGTCATTATAGTATGAGCCGCTGCGTCCCATGGGAGAACCTGAAATTGAAGAAAGGGCAGAATTTAGAAATCTTCGAAATAAAGAGGCTAAGTGCACATAATTGTCGAAAATCCTAAGTGTGTGTGACGTGTGAACTACGTGCGTCAAACTACAAACCACTCTTTGATGGAATTGATCGCAAAACGGATGTCGCTTCGATTGTTGGAGAAGCAAGCTTAGAGGTGATGGTGTCATCTTTAAAAAGTTCTTGGGAAGTCACCATATGGTCGCTTAATCCCCTAAAGACATCATCACCATCATGCCCAACGGAATGGGTCACATCAGCAGTGCCTTCTTCAGCATGCTTTGCACTCTTCGTAGCAGCACTTTCTTTCCCAACTCCCTCATCGGCTTCTCCAAGCCTTCCCGGAATGTTGAGGAAATTCTTCTTCTTCAATAACTAGGGGAAGTTTAGATTTTCCAGATAATCCCTCACTGCCAACGGAACTGGAGCACTTCACTAATGAAGCTTCTACAATAGGTACATTCGGTGCGAATTCCTTGGTGGAGGCTGGGGCATCTGCCGCTTCCACTTAAGAACTGGGGGCATCATGGGATTGAGTAGATCGAGAAGAATGCAAAAGTCCGAATTGGTGCAAAAACTCATCCTTCAACAGGAACTTAATACTTCTCTCATCAACATCTACAGCATTTAATCTATCGAAAGTTGATTTGTGGCTAGAATCTTTAGAGGGAGGAAGAAGTGCTGCAAAAGTAAAGAATGAAGTTAGCACTCGATGGCTTGAATTTTGAAAGGCTCAGAAATGAAGTGAACAATGATATGTAGCCTTACTTCCTACTCTCCAGATGCCGTAGAATCCAAGAGGGCAACGGACAAAACAGAACTGGTTTAAAAACCCGTGAGCGCTCTCGGGCAGATCTGTAATCAACTTACGGTTTCTTGCACTCCTTACAAGAGTAATTGAAGGGTTATCTTTGTTCTTCCCGAATGAGCAAAAATAGCATATCTCCTCGAAGCTTGGGAGGCGGTTAAGTATCCTCCTGAATAGTACGCACAACCCTATCAAAATGTCATAGCCGTTAGGATGCAACTGGAATGGAGAAATAGTAAGTCGAAGGAGGAGTGTTCTGAGAAAATCGTTGAAGGGAGGAATAGCTCCATTCAAACACATTTGACGATTCACTGCAACAAAGCCAGGAGGCGGTCTATCCGCAGTGTCATTTACCCCAGGAAGCAGAGCATCCGTTTCAGCAATGCCGAATTGAATACATAGTTGGCTGAAAGCCCGTTGACTCAATGAAGTTGAAACTCTTTCCGAAGGATTTTCTAAAGGGTCAGCTATTGGGAAAACATCATCGGCCCGCTCTGCTTCTCTTCTTGCATTTGCTGAGAAGTCATTTTACACAAGGAACTAAATATTCAAATATGAAGGTGCACGTTTCCTAAAAGTGTGAAGTGTTGTGCAAAACTAATAAAATGACAAGAAAATATAACTAGAATTAAACTAGTTGGCATTTTTCGATTATAAAGTTTCATGGCTTGTTATTTTAAGTCCAAGTAAAGTGTTAATGCAAACAGATCAGCTTTAGTTGATTAATTTAGTTTTGCTTTAATACTTCACTTGAACTTGTTAATTCATGGCATTTCGTTCACACAAATTCCCTTAAGTTCATTATTCTTTATCGAATAATCTGTCATTCGATGTGGGCAGTCAATGGCAGTATATTCGCCCTAGTTTTCTGCAAATGTTGTATTTAATAGGTTGTTAGCTTAAAAGTTAATGCAATCTGTGAAAAATTGCAACAAGTTTAAGTAGTTCAGTCAAGCAGTTCCTCGGTCATGTTCCTACGAGCTAAAGCAAAGCTGCGGGTCAAATTAGGTCGCGTGGACCCCTTAAGTCGCTCTGCTTTAAGCCATATGCTATTATGGCAAGTTAAATTGCAAGAAAGATAAGTCGCAAGCAAGTTAAGTTAAGTCGCAAGTCGGTTAGGTCGTGCAATTCACATTCAAACCGTTAAGCCTTAGGTTGTTCGAAGCTCCTAAGCCGGCCACTTCCTTACTCACCTTAACCCGCTAGCTCCTCTTCATCCAATAACTGCCTAACTCACAAACTCGCTAACCCATTAATTTGTGATTTGATAACCCATTATCATCTCCATATTAGAATCCATCATCTTTCCACACCGCCAAATCACCCAAAACCAATTCAAATCACCTCAGATCCATCATGGATCCAATGCATTACTGTGTTCTCGCGAATTACAACGACAACGCGTCCAATGACGACCAAAGATCGATTGTAACATGATTCGTGGTGAAATGCAGCACACGAAATTGGATTAGGGTCGGAAAAAGGGTGATTCGTGATTCGACAGTAGTCGTGGTTGGATGATGATCGGATTCACTTGCATAGTGTGATGTAGAAGATGATCAACGACCGGTTAGCTTGATTTCGTCTTTGAGAGCTCAGAGAATTCTTCAATGGCGGTTCAGAGTGTTAGAGCAGTTGAAGAGAAGAAGGATCAAAATAAGCGACTTATATACAGGGGCAATGGAACACGAACCGACATGAACGACCTAGCTTTCTCATAAGTCGCTCACGACCTGGCGACTCGGGATGGCGCGAATTAAGAGGTATCGAAGCACACGACCTAATCCTTAGGCGTATACTTCGAGGGGCAAGTGTTAACAACGCTCTTTCTCGCGACCTAGCGACTTACATAACCCAACGACCTACAGCAAGAACTGACCTACCGACCTAAAGTACAGAGCGGTTCAACATGGCATGTCTCAACGACCTAGCGACCTAGCGTCTCAACGGCCCAGCGACATAGCGTCTTAACGACCTAGCAACTCAGTGAAGATAGCGACCTAAGCCAGGAGCGACCTAACGGGTTAAAAGAAAAGCGACCTAACGAGTTAGCATGTTTCAGAGTAAAGCCGCATGCACACTTCCTTTTCCATTAGGTCGCTCACGACCTAAACAAGCCGAGATAACATTTGTGCTACACATCCTAAGCCGCTCACGGCATACATCTCATCCAAGATGGCTCCATTAAGTCGTTGGTGGCTTATACAACCTCCGGATCACTCTTAGGTCGCAACTCCTTAGGACGCCCACGGCCTACGCCACACGACTTAACTCCGAGAGTCCTCTATAAATACTCCACCTACTCCACTTTGAGGGGGTACTTTTGGACCTTTTTCGAATGCCAAGACTCTGTTGCTTCACAACTTCTACAACACTTCAAACACCTAAGAAACTTTAAGGAACCTTAAGAGAAGATCAAGTTCATTCAACATGAATTCAAAGAGCTTTTCTTCATCAAAGTTCTAACTTCTTACTTCAATGGTGTTGTAATTGGAGAATTACCGTGAAACTTGTAATCAAGTCGATAAGAGAAAAGATTAAGTGGACGTAGGCTTGACTTTGAGCCGAACCATTATAAAAACTGTTGGCCCTTTACTTTTTTCTACTATTTTCTGCTTACTTTTATTTCCCATACCAAAGGGTGGTGCTTTCGCTATAACTCAACTCACGCTGGGGTGTTAGCGTACATTTTAGCGTTAACAATAGGTTTCATCAAATTCTAAGGTTGTGTCCCGGATCGCTATTTTTACACGTCGATTAAATCGATGATTTTGAAAATACAAAATCACTTGAAATTTAGTTTTAAAACATATCAGCTAAATTAAAATTCAAAATCCAATATTTAAACTATCTAAATATTAAAAATCAAATGATGAAAAATCCGGGTCGTCATTCCTCCTCTACTGAAAGAATTTCGTCCCCGAAATTGCTAAGGCAGGAAAATGCTTCAAACCCGTTAACTTAACAAAATCCACTTAGTTAAAACTCAATATTTCACATTTCTAAATCTTTTAATTTCTAAATATTTTAATTTCTAAATCTTTCCATTTAACTCGATATTTCACCATTAACCTGTGTATTTTAAATTGATTCCATTTAACTTTGCTATAAGTTTTATTAGTTCACTACGCTAAAATTATTTTTCTTTTAATTAATTCACTACACTAATTTATTCCATTTAACTTTGCTTGAGTTAACTCACCATTTCATTAATTTGTTCCATTTAATTCCATTAAAACCAAAATCAATTAAATTTCTAAAATTTAATATCTTCAACTTAAGTTAAATTCCATTTTTACTTTCTCACTTTAAATTTTAATTCAAAAAATCAATGTACACAATTCTTTCCTGATAAATATCATCTTCTACTTATAATTTTTTAAAAACTTACTTTTGAAATTCTCTAGAACATTGCATAAGAATTCCAGAATTTTCTCTAACACCCTATATTTATTTCCAATCATTTTAAAATCAAATATATATATATACACATATATACAAATACATACACCCTCTTTGGTTTAACAAAACACTTCCTTGGATTTTCAAAATCAACCTGATTTTATCCAAAACAATTCCTTTCGGAATTTTTAAACAAAACTTATTTGCTCAAAAAATCGGAATCAAATCAATTTCAGTACCATTCATCACTTACAAACTCAAAAATGAATACTGATGATGCAGCCATCATCGTTAGAATTATTTTCCAATGACTAAAGTTGGTTCAGTGTTGTACCACTTCCAAAATCCATCTAAATCCATTTTTATTCCAAAAAAATAATTTCCAAATAATACCATTTTTTTCACAACACTTTTGATAATATTTTCCAAATCTTCCAGGATTTCAAAATTCCCAAATACTTAGTTCAACCCTTTTAAAACATTTCTCAAAGCTTCCGGGGTTTTAAATTTCCAGTTTTTTGTTTGAATCCATTTTATTGGTAATTCACTTGTACACTCTATACTTATACACCAATTTATTCAATTTAACTTTGCTTGAGTTAACTCACCATTTCATTAATTTATTCCATTTAATTCCATCTAAATCAAAATCACTTAAACTTATAAAATTTAAATTCTTCAACTTAAATTAAATTCAATTTTAACTTTCTCACTTTTAATTTTAATTCCAAAATTTAATTTTCACACTTCTTTCATTATAAATATGATCTTCCAGTTATAAATTTTTAAAGCTTATTTTTGAAATTCTCTAGAACATTAATAAGGATTCCAGAATTTTCTCTAACACCCGGTATTTATTTTAAATCACTTTGAAATCAAATATACACACACGTTCTTTGGTTTAACAAAACACTTCCTTGGATTTTCAAAATCAACCTGATTTCATACAAAATAATTCCTTTCGAAATTTTTAAACAAAACTTGTTTGCACAACAAATTTGAATAAAATCAATTTCAATAGCAATTCGTCACTTACAAACTTGAAAATGAATACTGATGATGCGGTCATCATCATCCGAGTTATTTTCTAACGACTGAAGTGAGTTCAGTGCTATATCACTTGAAAATCCATTTAAAACCATTTTTATCCCAAAAAAAATAATTTCAAAATAATACCATTTTTATCTCCACACCACTTTGGGAAATATTTTCCAAATCTTCTGAGATTTCAAAATTCCTAAATACATAGTTCAAACACTTTTAAACCATTTCTCAAAGCTTCCAAGGTTTTAAATTTCCAATTTTTGGTTCAAATCCATTTTTATTGTAATTAACTTATATACTGCATACTTATACAAATTTTGCATTTTGTTGTATAAACATTTCTAGTTCGTAATCTTGTTTTGATTATAATAATGATAACCCAATACTGTATTATACTATAATAATTTCTAGAATTTTTTTTTCCTTCTATATCCAAATAAAATTTGGGTAAAATTATTCCATTTGCCAACTTTTAAAACAATACTGTGTCGGTTTACTATTTTCAAGTGTTTAGAAACCCCTGTCGATTTAGTGGTGTCCCATAGCTTGACCATAATTTATATGCTACTCAACTGATAAATCAACACAATACAAAACATATTATATTCACTAAAACATACGCGCTCATGTCTATTAATACGTTCAAACTCATTCTAGGTTACTACTGACCATATCTCTAATGAGTAATCCCTACTAGAGCCAAGGTTCTCACTTAATCTTCAGCTCTGATACCAAATATAGCCGCCCGTAGTTTTGTACCTCTTTGAGTTGACAATAATTCACACTCGTTCAACCCAGAGTGTACGAAAGAGCGAATAACTAGGGTAAACAAGAAGAAAAAGGTAGAAGAAAATAGAAACAACAACATAGAATCTCACAGTCGCAACAAAACAAAATATAACATGTAATAACAGATTTTATACAAAAGAATCTGTAACAGTTTTATACTTACAATCATCAGAGTAAAAAAATATACACATCAATCTGGACAGTTATAATAACTTGTCCTCATACGGAGGAAATATAAATCAAGTACGGAATACGCCTCTATCATCCAATTCGTCTACTGAGCTCCAAAGCATCCTGTCCTGAATCTATAGTACTCGGCCTGTCGCGAGTATTATAATAAAATAACACCCGAGTTAGTCTGGAAAACCAACGTGAGAAAACACAATCAATTTGAATTACTAGAGCTATCAAAGTCTTTTGAAAAGTAAAGGTATCTTATAGACCGCATTACACATAAACACGAAGGGCTTTTATCTTATGATAACCAGGACATTTTTATCGGAATCGTTTGATATTATAAGAGTGTCTAAACAAAGTAAATAGAAAATAGCTGAAATGCTTGCATCTTACGTTCCAATATAGTTGGGCACAATCAAAATCGTAAGGCGCTTATTGGGGAATGTGTCACATACAATGATTAGGCCACTGAGGTACCATCCATCACAGTACACCTCTAGAAAAATGTGCCAAGGACCTCACCGGGATCCCTGCTACACAAGACCGGCCTACCCTAACCGGGATAGACCGAATATGTTATCTCTCTGGGTGTTCCCACCCTTAAAATTGAGCGCTCCCATTTTCATGCACACTATATCCATATTTTACATATGTTCCCGAGGATATCTGGAAAAGTGATAACATACCCTAATTGGATGCGATCCATTTAGCTTTGCTGCATCTTCGTTATTTTAATGAGGCTTGAGGCTAAACGTTACCTTTCAACAAATAATTCAACTTACAATGCTCATCATCCCTAAATGACAATGTTCTGATGGCATTTGTCCATACAAGTTGGGCCTGGACAAATCAGATCACCGTCTTGACTATCTTCACGGTATCCATTCGTAACGTTCAAACGGATCGAAGCGGTTTTCTGATAGTTAAATTCGATCCGCCCCATCTCTTCGAAACGATTAATGAAATTGGCTAATACTGATAGTTGGTTATTTAACTATCAATAAAACATCCATAAGCAAACACTAGGCCTTATTTTATAATTCTTCAAACGTTTATTCCAAAATATCTTTACTAAGATATATATATATATATATATATATATTCAAATCCCTTTCCATATTCCAATATTTGAAAACAAATTCAAATACTTAATCCCAAAATAGGATATTTTCAAACCATCTCAACACATAGAAATACTCCCAAAATTTTCATTTTTATACTTAGGAAAATATTTTAAGTCCTATTTTCCAAAAAAATTTCAAATATCAGTACTTAAGAGTGTATTTCGTAACTTATCTCATAAATCTTTGAAATCACTAATAAATTCCCTCTTACCATTTCCAAAACCGAGTACGCTTATTTATAACCCCATTCAACAATTTATAACTTCTTTCATTAATTCAGATTTCATTTTTTAACTTGCATATTCAACATTTTGAAATTTCATCTCCTCCAAATCCCTTATAAAATTCCTCCTCTTAAAATCATATCCATTTAAAAGCCCCATTTACGAATCTCAAGAGAATTTATAACTAAAATCCTCAATCACTTCAAATATATATATATGTGTGTGTGTGTGTATGTATCTATTAGAATAATAATTTATTGTTAAAACATGTTCAATTGTTTTGAATTATTTAAAACACTTTTATAAACATCAATAACTCATTTTTAGATAAACAAATAAATTTTCAAAAGCTGATTTTAAAGGTTAAAATTTTACTAAAATCAAAACTTAATATTTGAAAATCTACCTATCGAAGTATTTCAATCCTAACTAGTTTAAAATTTCATAGTTTTAAATAATAAATTTTCCTTTTAAAAAAACGAAATTAACTTCTTCGAATTAATAATAAAATATATTTTTAAAACATCAATGACTAATTGAATTTTATAAATTCTTCTCGAATCACATCACTTCCATTTCGATCTCCTTAACCATTTTCACTTTCAAAAATAGTATCCCATATTTTTCTCACCCGATTTCCGTATTCTAGTATAAATTCACCATACGAATTTATTTTTCCAATATATCCACCGATATCTCTTACCTTATTTATAAATACTGTTTGTAATTTTTTATACTCCTTCGAGTTTTGCCTGTTTATAAAAACAATCTTATTTATGAAATTCCATTTTATAAATCCATTTCCTTATAAATCCCATTTATAACTTCCAAACCATTTTTAATATTGACTTTAACTCCTTTTTATATTTCCTGAATATCATTTATAATTTTTTTGAATACAATTCATCTTTTGAAAAAAATCTCCATTTAATAGTTCACAATAGTTAAGTATAACAAAACATCAAATATATTTTTGTAAATCAATTTCTTTAAAATAACCCTAACTCCAATATATCAAATATTCCCTTTAATTCCTTCAATTTTAAAAATATATTTATGGTATTTGAAATTTCAAAATTCAAATCAGTGCTACAATAGCATCCAATAAATCCAATCACTACAATAATCAATAATAGATTATTCTACATAATCCATATATCACAATATATGAAATTAAATTCAACAATTTGAGGAATACAGTTGGATCCCTCCAATCTATTTTCATGTATCCATGGATATTAATACAACATGAAAATACCAATCCCACTTCGAGGGGGATATCATGGTATGTAAGGCCATCTGCTACTATGCGGGACGCGTAGGGTCTTATCCGCTAAAATGTACGGGAATATCACTCCATTTTCTAATACATCTACTAATATATATATATATATATATATATACACACACACATACATACATACATATATATATATATACACACACACATACATATCAAATCCACAGATAATAATTTATAAATTCATCTAATCATTCATTAATTAATATTCAACAATTTAAACTAAAATAGTAATCCAAGATGAGTGAGATTATTCATTTTGATTTATCTTTGCAAACCATTCCAATTTATTCTACTGCATAGATTTTCCAACTACCAATCCAGTGATTTATTCCATGATTTTGAACCTCGTAAAAATGTTATGAATTTTATTAACATCAAGATAATTTAGTTAATTAAAATAATTAATTAATTTAAATCAACTAATTAAACAAAAAGTTAATTACCTTCGGTAGTGCTAAAAGACCCGTCCTCTCCCTTACGCATACTTCTTCCAGAAATCTACTGGCATATCTTTTTTTTTCAAATCGTTCGCTATAATACATCGTGCCTCAACCCTACTGACATCGCCTCCTCCATCGTTCATGCCTCGTTCCAGTCGAAATTGCCACCTCCTACCTGCAGCTCAAGCATGAGCTCCTAATCCTGCGACTAAACCCTTGACCTCACACTCGCGACAGAGTCGCCCTCACCTCAGAGTCGCCGCCGCCGGTGACTGCCGTGCCAATCTCCTTAGTGTATGAGCGCCACGATTCACATATCACCATCCCAAACTGGCCCCCTAACGTCGACTTCCTGCTAGAATTCGCCCCACGACACAAGAAGCCCCTCATCGTGATTCCTAAACCCTACCACCTCGCCTCCGAGCCTTGCGCTTATCGTCTAGAGCAACGCAATGCAACCGCGTTTTCCCCTAATCACGACTTTAGTTCGATCACGGTTCCATTATCTTTTTTTAAACGATTCGATTTGAGATGATTTCGTTTTCAAACTGGAAAAAGGAAGTGAGTGTGATTTGAAATAAAAGGGGACGACATGATTTAACGGTGAAGGGGGTATCTTACTACGTGATAGGTGGCGCGAATCAGAAGGAAAGGTGACTTTGATTTGATTAGATTTCATTTTATTTTATAAATATTCAAAACATGCCTCTTTGCATAAATCAAATTTTCGAACCCCTATTACGGATGCAATGGAACAAGTTTCGAGTCCTAATTCAAGATAGCTTTTTTGACCCAATTATTTTATTAAATTTTGATATTAATTTCAATGCGTTTTTATTCTGTATGACCAAACGTTAACTCCAAACACTATGAAATTTGAAATCCAATAATAATACCCTATTTCGGATCCAATGGGACTGGTTTCGTCAAATTCCGATACTGTGTCCCGAATCGCTCTTTTTACACGTCGATCAAATCGATGTTTTCGAAAATCAAAATCGCTTGAAATTATTTTTAAAAACTTATCAACTAAATTAAAATTGAAAATCCAATATTTAGACCATTTAAATATTAAAATTCAAATGATGAAAAATCCTGATCGTTACATTCCTCCACCCTTAAAAGAATTTCGTCCCCGAAGCTGCTGAGGCAGGAAAATGCTCCAAACCCATTAATTTAACAAACCTACTTAAAACTCGATATTTCACATATCTAAATCTTTTAATTTCAAACAAATAATTAGTTGTCGTCTTCTAATTCAAAATCCTTTATTTTCATTTAAGCTTAGAAAATCACCCTTTTTAAGTTAACAAAAAATTTCCCTAAGAATTTACAAAAATTTTCTAACACCCTAAATTTTCAAATTTTTTTGGTAGAGTCTCCCTTGTATGGATGATCTTTGCAATACGACAAGAGAGACAAAAATATATACATGAACCCATACGGTCGAAAACAAAATATATGGCAATATTTTATAATTTGCGGTATGTAATCCGAAAACGTACCTTATTTAGCCTTTTTAAGTATTTTTAAGCATGCATTTACTTGAAAAACAATTTCACAACACAAATCTAGCCAAATAGTCCCTCTATACATGTACTTACTCAATTTCAAACACATAAGTACCAAAACATGAATTTCTAATAACATTTCATTTATTCAACTAGCTAACACATGAATTTCATAAGCAATGCATGCTAAACATATATTTATAAGCAATTATGAGGTTCCAGCACCAATTTAATTACTTCCAATCCGTCCATATACCATTTCATTCGATTTAAATGATTTACAACTCACTTTACATGCATTCAAATTATTTTTATACCAAACAAACCCATATCCATTCCAAATCAATTCTAAACCAATTTATTCACTTTCTATTAATTCATAGAATTTTTATTTACTTCGGTTTGCATCAAACAAAATTTTTCTATGAAAATTCGGCAATATTCATTTAATAAAATAACCATTACAGTCTATAGCTATTTTAAGTTGATTCCAAATCAATTTATATGCAATTTTATTTCATTTCGATTTGATTCTCAATCAATTTACTTACATTTCATTCATATCCTTATTCATTATATCCAAATCCATTTTATTAAACTCGAAATCATTCCATGCTATTTACTTATGAATTATTTCATAGTTTTTTTGAGCCAAGCCCCCATCCAAATATTTACTTAAGTCAGTTTGTTTATTTTCAATTATTTAAACCAACTTCCATTCCATTTAACTAATTAATTAATACATTCATTTAATCCAATTCAATTTTAATTCCAAGCTCGAATTCATTCAATTAATATTCCAAGTCATATTCAATTTATTTATACTTGAATTGAATTTATTTATAACTTAAATCATCACTATTTCAATCCAATTCCATTTTATTCGACCATATTTCCATATATTTAATTCGCATACATTTTAGAAAAATTTTATTTATAACTCAAGTTCCAATTCCAATCCACAATCCAATTAATTCACCCAAGTTAAACTCTATTTTTGTATCCATTATAAGATTTATATTCAAAAATTACTCCATTAAATTAACTTAAGTTCAAATTTATTTTATGATTCAAGTTTGGATTTTATTTTGGGTTATCTATTTCACTTTTCAATTTTATAAGTCACACAGCTTATTTTCTCACATTCCCCTCAATTTTATACTCGAGTATATCCACATTTTACTTTTACACAAGACTATACATCACTTATAGCTTAAATATACTTTTATTCCATTAGTTTAAATTTTTATAAGCTATATAACTTAATTATTCACCATTCCATAATTCTTTTCCCTTAAGTTTTATTCCATTCAAAATTTATACGTTATGGTTATATAATTCATCCACAACTCAAAATTTATATCTACTTTAGTTCAGTATTATTTCTAATCCAATCCAATCCAATTTAATTTCAATTTCAATTTCTTTTAACCAATGTTTCAAAACCATATTCGAGTTATTCATACTTAAATTAAATTCCACTCCAAACAAATTTATTTTTGATTCATTTCGTTTAATCAAGTAAGAATTTAACTCAAACTTGATTCCTTTTCCACACTTCCGTACTTATATTTATTTTTTCTATTCATTTATTCATTTTCTATTCAATTCATTTAATTAGTTCACTACACCAATTTATTCCATTTAACCTTTCTTGAGTTAACGCACCATTTCATTAATTTATTCCATTTAATTCCATCCAAATCAAAATAAATTTAGTTTCTAAAATTTAATATCTTTAACTTAAGTTAAATTCCATTTTAACTTTCACACTTTAAATTTTAATTCCAAAATTCAATTTTCACACTTCTTTCCTTATAAATATCATCTTCCACTTATAAGTTTTTAAAAACTTATTTCTAAAATTCTTTAAAACATTTAACAACGATTCCAGAATTTTCTCTAACACCCGGTATTTATTTCAAATCACTTTGAAATAAAATATGTATATATAAACATATATATATACACACATATATATATAGACACACACACAGACACCCTATTTTGTTTAACAAAACACTTCCTTGGATTTTCAAAATCAACCTGATTTTATTTAAAACAATTCCTTTCAGAATTTTTAAATAAAACATGTTTGCTTAACAAATCTGAATCAAATCAATTTTAGTAGCATTCCGCCACTTACAAACTCAAAAATGAATACTAATGATGCGACCATCATCATAAGAATTATTTTCCAGCAACTTAGGTGGGTTCAGTGCTATATTACTTCTAAAATTCATTTGAAACCAATTTTATCCCAAAAAAATAATTTCAGAATAATACCATTTTTATTTCCACACCACTTTAGAAAATATTTTCCAAATCTTTCGAGATTTCAATATTCGTAAATACTTAGGTCAAACCCTTTTTAAAACATTTCTCAAAGCTTCTGGGGTTTTAAATTTCCAATTTCTGGTTTGAGTCAATTTTATTTATAATTCACTTGTATACACCATATTTGTACAAATTTCCATTTTTTTATATATAACCATTTCAAGTTTATAATCTTGTTTTGATCACAATAATAACAACCCAACACTCCAATATACTAAAATAATTTCTTGAAATTTTCTCTCGCTTTTATATCCAAATAAAATTTGGGTAAAGTTATTCCATTTACCCACTTTAAACCAATACTGTGTTCAAGTGTTTAGAAACCCCTATAGATTTAGTGGCATCCCATAACTCGACCATAATTTATGTGCCACTCAATATATAAATCAACACAACACAAAACATTTTATATCCACTAACACGTATGAGCTCATATCTATTAATATGCTCAAACACATTCTTTGGTGCTACTGACCCTATCTCTAATGAGTAATCCCCACCAAAGCTAAGGTTCTCACTTAACCTTTAGTTCTGATACCAAATGCAGCGACCCACAGTTCCATACCCATTTGCGTTGACAATAATTCACTCTTATTCAACCCAGAGTGTACGAAAGAGCAAATGACTAAGGTAAAGAAGAAGGAAAAGGTAGAATAAAATAGAAACAATAAGCAGGACAAAATATAATATATAATAAAAAAATTATACAAAAGAATCTGTAACTGTTTTATACTTACAATCATCAGAGTACAAAAATATATACATCAATCTGGACAGTTATAATAACCCTTCGTCGTACAACGGAAATATAAATCAAGTACGAGAATACACCTCTGTTATCTAACTCGTCTCCTAAGCTCCAAAGCATCCTATCCTGAATCTGTAATACTCGATCTGACCTGAGTGTTATAATAAAATAACACTCGAGTCAGTCTGGAAAACCAGCGCGAGAAAACACACTCAATTTGAATTATTAGAGCTATCAAAATCCTTTGAAAAGCAAAGGTATCTCATAAGACCGCGTCACACATAAACACGATGGGTTTTTACCTAACGATAACCAAAACATTTTTATCAAAATCGTTGATGTTATAATGGGTCTAAACAAAGTAAAAAGAAAATAGCCAAAATGCTCAAATCCACGTTCCAGCATAGTTGGCACAATCAAAATCTAATGAGGCTTGAGGCTAAACATTAACTTTCAAGAAACAATTCCACTTAGAATGCTCATCGTCCCCAATTGACGATATTTTGATTGCATTCGTCTATACAAGTTGTCTTGGGTCTGGACAAACCAGATCACCGTCTTCACTATCTTTACGGTATCCATTCGTAACATTCTAACCGGATCGAACTTGTTTTGAGATAATTAAATCTGATCCCGGTCTCTTCAAAATGATTAACGAAATTGGCCATTATTGATAGTCTGTTATTTAACTATCAATAAAACATCTATAAGTAGACACTAGGCCTAATTTTATAATTCTTCAAACATTTATTTAAAAATATCTTTACTAAGATATATATTCAAATCCCTTTCCCTATTCCAATATTTGAAAACAATCTCAAATACTTAAATCCCAAAACAGAATATTTTAAAACCATCTCAACACCTAGAAATATTCCCAAAATTTGCATTTTTATACTTAGGAAAATATTTTAAGTCTTATTTTCTAGAATTGTAACGAACCGGAATTTTGGTCATTAGATCTTGAACATTTAATTCATTTTAGATGTTGAATGTGAATTATAATCTGATTTTGAAATGCAAAAGTTTTGGTTTAATCAATAAAATTAGTTAAAATTTCAAATATGTTAATTCAATTGGATTTGGATAATAATAATTTATTTGAAATCGCGGTAGTTTGTAAATCTGGTGAAAATAGATATGAAAATGGTTTCTAAAATTTATTTAAAGTTTAGTTGAATTTGAATTATAATATTGGACCTTTGGAGGGAATTCAAAGTCAATAGGTTAAAATTTGGAATTTTATATTCATTTAATAAAGGGATTTAATATAATAATAATGCAAATAATCAAATTTTGATTTAAAATGAATTGGAATGATTTCTAACGTGAATATAAATTTTATATGATTGTAATTACGTTAGCAAAATTTTAAAAGTTAAAATTTTAAATGATTTCGATGATATTGAAAATCGCTCGAATAAATCGACGAGTCAAAATAGCCTTCCGGGGCACAGTCTCAAAATTCGACGAAACCAGTTCCATTGGATCCGTAATAGTTAATTATTTTCGGATTTCAAATTTCATAACACTTGGAGTTACCGTTTGTTCGTACGGGTGAGAAAAGCGTTGGAATTTAAATCGATAATTTAATATTTAAACCCGATTCAAAAAGCTATCTTCCACATATTATTGAATTAGCCTCCGAAACTCATTCCATTGTGTTCGGAATACGAGTAAAACCTTATAAACGCCAAGCGGCACGTGTGATTTGGAGTTCGTTCATAAATCTTGTAAAACTCGAGAATAATAATAAAATATTATATATATATCGTATATATATCCTAAACCCTAACTAATATGAACGCAGCCGCCTCATTTCTAATTAATTGCTGAAACACTCCCCCACTTTTTCTCATTTTTCTCTCCATCCACCTGCTTTTATCAAAAATTTCCAACTAGAAAGATATTGTGCTCGTCGAGCTCGACCAGATCAACGGTGGATCTGGAGAATCGTCGTCGATTGAGGGCAAATTTTGGGCCCGTTCATTTAATGTTTGCATGTGTTTTTCTCGTGTGTGGAGGTGAGGTGGAAGGCCGGTCCCTGGCCGTGGGTGCGTGAGTGAGGGGTGCCGTTCGATGGTGCCTGATCGGGTTCTGGAGCCACGTAGTGGGTATGGCATTGAATAGATGAAGGCGGTTATGGGTTTACTTGTACGTGATGGCCAAGAATTGAACGCAGATGGAAAGAAGAGGAAGCGACATGATTTCTTTTGTTTGAATTGAACAACCGATGGTAAAATAAATAAAAGTAAAGTTTATTGATATAAATTATATTTCAAAACTTTAAGCTAGCATATATCTTGCATGCATAATCAGATTCCAATGAAACAGGAAGCGTCGGAATCGCAGTGACGAGTAGCACGCTGTGATGTAGATCTGAGATCATTTTGAGTAATTAAAAATTTAGGTTAAGTCGAATGTTGTTCGATTTAATTTAAAATTAAAACACTCGTCGGAATTCAAGGCGAGCTAATCTCACTCACATCTGGAATTTTAGTTAATTTAAATAGTTTAAATCTAATTATTGATTGATTTGTTGAATGTGAATATTATCATCAGTTTGGTTATGATATTATATATAGTAGTACATATATATTAGAGTGATTGATTCCCGCATTATATAGTGGATGAGACCCTATGCGCCACATAATAGCGGATGATAGAATATAACCCCATATACCGCGATATTCTACCTCAAAGTGGAATTGGTATTTTATATTATGCTAACGTCCATGGATGCAGGGAAATAGTTTGAAGGGATCCAACTAGATTCCTCAAGATATCTTTATTTGCATAACTGTGATATGTTAATTGATAACCTGTGTTGATTATATGGAAAGTTAAGTTATTCGATGTTATGGTTTGGATGAATATGTTTTGGTATTTTAAGATATAAAAATATATTGAGTTCGGCTCTTAAAAGGAATGAAAGAGAAATTTGGAATAAAAATGAAATCAATGTTTCAAATTTAAGTAAGTATTTTAAATCGTAATAAAGGGTGAAACTGGTTTAATGGATTTTGTAGTTGATTTTGGATAAATCAAGAGATAAATTTTAAAGGAAATTAAAACTAGGAAATTAGTTTGAAATTGATTCAGTATTTTGGAAACTGGGATCTAAAAGGAAACGAGGAATGGAAATTTATAAACTGCGTTTATAAATGAAGTGGAATATTTATCAGTGGATAATTTGGAAGTATAGATTCTGGTAGGAATTTATAAACAATGGTGCAATTCATTTTAAAATAAATGGGTGATTTTATTTCTAAAAGTTGGAAAGTATGTTTTTCCTGGAAAACTAAGTATATTTCCAGAGAAAATATTTCAAGTATGATCTAGAAGTTTGAAAGAAATGTGTTTTTGGAATGTTTTATGAATTTTTTTAATTGTTTAAGAATTTTAAGGTAAATCTATTCAAACTAATTTTAGTAATAATTATTTTAAAGGTTTAACTGGCATTATGTTTTTAAGGAAATTTTCAAATATTTATACTTTATATAAAGCTTTCATTTAAAAAAAATAGTTATGGCTTAAATTTTGCTAGGAAATTTATAATAGAATTTCATAGTTATAAGTCCAAGTAAAGCGATTTGAATTATAAAAATCTAAGTTTTATGAGAAATGGTGTTTTCAGTGGAAATAAAATAATTGGTTGAATTGATTGTTTATCTGATAGTTAAATAACCGACTATCTGATCTAGACCCAAATATAATTTTGGAAATTCTAGGAGGAGTACGGGAATTACATGGTACAGTTACCGTTCGAGGTGTTATACTGTACGTATAAACTTGTTTGTTCTTCTAGGACGTTTATAAGGAAATCCGTCCACTAATGGTGAATAGGTGATATCCGATCTTATATTCGTCTGTGTATTTCCTAAAGAACCGAGGTTGAATTTACCAGGAAATAACTATCGTTGTTTCAAAGAGATCGGGACTGGATTTGTGATCCGAAAACCACTTCGACCCAGCGAGTACATTTTCATGAGGAAGACAATGTTATCCCGCTTTTTGGCAAAGCTGCGATACCAAAAGATCGGTCAGAAACGGAGAACAGTTCGTCTTAGAGGCTGGTCATACTTCGTTTCGCCATGGATATCACTGAATTTTATCCGAGTCCAGATTGAGCTACAATTGATAGGACACGGCAAGAAAGACTATAGGAGTCGGCATTTCAAATTTCAAGTCAATTCGAGTTCATATGCTCGAGTTATGATCGATTCAATTTGAAGGGCAAGGCTTAGGTTTCGAATCCATTGTTGACCAACATTTCGAAACAATCGCGTTCGAATCCATAAGAATCGAATCCACCGAACCACCTCAGGTTCGTCTCCACCACCTTCGAACCCATCAGGTTCGAACCCATCAGGATGCCTCGGTTTCGAGACCATCGAGTTCGAACCTACCAAGCTCAAAACAATGGACCTCGAACCCATCGGAGAATAGCCGCTTCGAACCCATCACAAAACACTTTGTTCGAAGCCAAACGTGGAGCCTTATTCGAATCCATCCATGAAGTCATGTTCGAACCCATCCACGATGCCAAGTTCGAAACCATCCTGTGTAGCTTCATTCGAATCCACTGGGTCAACCAACCATGATGACGTGTCTTCCATCGGTTCGAATACGCCGAGATCTATGGAGTCGAAGCGGTCAACTCGGAGTGAAGACCGGATCGGTTCGAATTTTGCGCTCCATGCCACCACGAAGCCACGTGCCTCCATGGATTTGAAAGGATCGATTCGAAACCTTGGTTTCGAACCAAACAGCCGAGCAACAAACCCAATTTCGAACCCATCATATCTCCTAACCTATTGATCCAAATGCCACGAAATTTTCTCTGAAGCTTGCGTACATGTTGAAGAATGTCCACGCCAAATTTCACCTCGATTGGATGAATTCTTGATCGGTTCGAATGGAGTTCGAACCATTGCCAAAGTGGGCCCAAACTTCCTGAGACCGTGCGTGTGGGCCCCCTCACGTGCCAGACGTGGTCTCCCGAGTTTTCAGCGAGATACCAGCAGCCTACGCCTATAAATAGTTCCCCAGGGCCAACAGAAAAGGGAGCTTCTGACTCTGAGGCGCCCAGACTCTGCCGGATCAATATCTCCATCATCCTATATCATAATTTGATTGTTGATTTCGAATTTCCAGTTGTAACTTGCTGTTGATCGCTGTAACAACTTGTAAACATTGAAAGAGAATCAATAAAATATCAAAAAACTTCATAGTGGACGTAGGCAACACGCCGAACCACTATAAATCGATTGTCTATGCATTTTCTTTACTGTTGATTGGAGTTTTTGTTAGATAATATCTGTTTTGAACTTGCATTCTTGACTATTATCTCTTCAACGACTCCCGAAGAGTGTTGTGCCCAATTTTAACGCAAACACTTTGGTGCTTTCACTGAGAAAACCCAGATTTTCTCCTGCTCGTTGGATCTGTCATCGATACAGGATTGAATAAATCTAAGAGAGAGATCCAGATCGTTAAATCCAACTTCCTTCCCTTCTATTCAGATTTGCATGAAGTCTAGGAAAGAAATTCAACTCTAAAGATGGTTAGCACAAGAACCACCTCAAACGCCGTCAATCAAGAAGAACAGGATAGACAGAATCCTGCCCCTCTATCTCCATCTAATCAAGATGCCGCTGGGCACTCAGAGCCGTCGAGTCCGGTTACCCGGCAAGAGTTGCAGCTGTTAATCCAAGAGCTGACCGAGAGTCGGCGACAACTAGAAGAACAGCTATGCGCTAACGCTGAGCTAATCAACAAGCTGGATCGCCAGAAACGAAAGAGATCCATGAGAGATCGTGGTTCTCGCTCTTCCAGCGAAAGTTCTTCATCTTCTGATTATCATAACCGACCTCCACGACCCCGGTTAGATGGGAGTCGTATGCCACCCGCTGGAAACCAACCGACATTGACCGTTGGACAAATAAGAGTTGGTCCGTCAGCTAGTTTCCAAACCGGACCCTCCTCTCGAGGGGGTGCCGTTCCTCACCACGCCGCTGAATACCGCACCACTAGCGTTGCGGCTGAACCAGGGGTCGACGCTCAAGACCAGTCGGACTTAGACCGTCGTCGTAGTGGCCGTACTTCTGAACCGTACGTCCCAGAGGACTATGAGCCGAGAAGGCAAGATGTGAACCGTCGACGATATCCGGTTCAAATCCAAAGTATGGAACGTGACCATACTCTGGCGCAAATGCCAGATCTTTCAACTATGATACGTCAGATGATCCGTGAGAGTCAAGGGTCCACAAATGACGATTGGGGAGTTTTCCGAAGTCATACTCCCTTTACGGACGATATTCTTAATGTTGAACCCCCACGGCGATTCCGAATGCCCACTCTACCCATGTATGAGGGAAACTCCGACCCCAACCAACATATTCTAAAATATGAATGGTCGATGACTGCTGCCAGAGCCGACGACGCGGTGAAGTGTCGTAGTTTCCCCATATCCTTGGAGGGCATCGCCACCATGTGGTTCACCCGATTGCCTCCTCGATCCATCTCCCCATTCGACCAGCTGGCCACAAAATTCGTTGAGCAATTCCGCATGCACGTCGCAAGGCCGAAAGATGTCAACACTCTATCTAGTGTCTCACAAGCTCCCAGAGAGACACTCAGACACTACTTAGAAAGATTCCATACTGCATGTGCAGAGATTAGTAATCCAAACGATAACTCCATCCTTATGGCGTTAACTAAGGGGATCGAGCCCGATTCTGAATTTGGCAATTGGCTAGCTGGGAAACCACCTGCGTCATTGGACCATTTCCATGCCAAAGCAGCTCAATTCCTGAGACGGGAAGACGCGAAACACTCTAGGAAGCAAACTGACGCGGGACCAAATGCGGAAGGAACCCAAAGCAATGTTGCAATAAAACAATCCGGTGAGAGCTCCGGAAAAGTCCAGTTGAACATTAAAAATAAACAAGCTCGGCGAAGAGAGAGCGTGAATCAACTTAAAAAACAAGATCAAAATCATGGCCCGCAACGCAAAAATCCGATGTTCGACAGTTATACTCCTTTGAATACTTCACTGGAGGACTTGTATTTGCAGACCCGTAATACAATTCAGTATGAAAAACCAGCTTCAAGACCGTCGTCGGAGAGACAAATCCAGACGGGAAAATTTTGCAGGTTCCATGAAGGCTACGGGCACAATACGAACGAGTATCGTCACTTACAAGATCTTGTTGAAAAACTAGTCAGAGAAAGGAAGCTGGAATAGTTTGTGCGGATACCGCAGCACAGAGAAGCGGGCCCATCCAATCAAATCAATGAACCCAATCGACCGAGGCAGGAAGACTCGACTTGTCCCCGTGGGAGATTGGTGATAAACGCCATCAGTGGCGGGCCTATTTACTCAGGAGCCTGGAACGACGAAGAACCTCGTCACTGCCACACATGACAGGCTCCTTCAGTCTATGAATGCTTTGTAGCATCCTTTACATTCTGAATTTTGAATTTGTAATAAGGCACTGACTTTGCCACATTTTCTCATTTCAGCAAATAAAATGCTATCTCTTCAAGCTAAAGCTGTGATTCACCAAATACAACATTCAACAATCACGACACACGAAGAGCTAAGTTCCATCGAACAATGGAATTTATTCAAATAGCGAGTGACTGCGTTACAACCGGCCACTCACTAAGTGAAATCCCAGCTCGGGGGCAAGCCAACACATCGAAGCCTGAACTGGACCAACACACGACAGTCCATTCCATAATTCGTTCCCACCGCGCGAACGGACTCCGACTTCCCACAGCGTGAATGGAGTATAAACATTCCATAATTCGTTCCCACTGCGCGAACGGACTCCAAGTTCCCAGAGTGCGAATTGGAGTATAAACGTTTAACAATTCGTTCCCGGAGCGCGAATGGACTCCAACTTCCCACAACACGAATTGGAGTATAAACATTCAACAATTCGTTCCCAGAGTGCGAACGGACTCCAAATTCTCGGAGCACGAATTGGAGTATAAACATTTAACAATTCGTTCCCGGAGTGCGAACGGACTCCAAATTCCCGGAGCGCGAATTGGAGTATAAACATTTAACAATTTGTTCCCGGAGTGCGAACGGACTCCAACTTCCCACAGCGCGAATTGGAGTATAAACATTTAACAATTCGTTACCAGAGTGCGAACGGACTCCAAATTCCTGGAGCGCGAATTGGAGTATAAACATTTAACAATTCGTTCCCGGAGTGCGAACGGACTCCAACTTCCCACAGCGCGAATTGGAGTATAAACATTTAACAATTCGTTCCCAGAGTGCAAACGGACTCCAAATTCCCGGAGCGCGAATTGGAGTATAAACATTTAACAATTCGCTCCCAGAGCGCGAACGGACTCCAACCTCCCACAGCGCGAATTGGAGTATAAACGTTTAACAATTCATTCCCGGAGCGCGAACGGACTCCAAATTCCCAGAGCGCGAATTGGAGTATAAACATTCAATAATTCGTTCCCACTGCGTGAACCAACCCATCAATGCGGACTCCAAATTCCCAGAGTGTGAATTGGAGTATAAACATCAACTCAAAGTTCCCGGCATGTGAATTGGAGCACAAACACCAAGTTAAAGTTCCCGTAGTGCGAACTAAAGTGTCAATACTAACTCCGAGTTCGTAGAGTGCAAGTTGAAATGTGAACATCATTCCCAAGTTCCCGGAGCGCGAACCGTGTTACAAGCATCGATAACTCTCGAATTCCTGGAATGCAAACTAGGTTATCGATCTCAAATTATTCTAAGTCCCCGGAATGCGGACGTGTGCTCAAGACTTGCAACAAGTGCGATCAACCGCCAAAAATACAAGTGTTGTTCCCCAAAACTGGGGGGCACGAAAGCTAAATATTAATCACCGACCGAAGTGATACAACGTTCGAAGTTCAACTCATTCATCAATCGCAACCTATGACCAAGATTTTCAGGCTTGGCGAATGAAACGAACTCTACTTAAACGGTAAAAACACCACAAGTACACCGGACCGAAAACAAGACACTACAAGTACTTAAGCACAAATAGAACAAGAGTTGAAACAAAGGAACTAAATTTTATTTCAATTAACTTGAAACAAGAACTTACACGCAAATAAGTTCTTCCAAAAAAGAATGCCTGCTAGCAGGGGCCGAACCTGCATCTATACACGACCTACTGACAAAAAACGAAGACAAGTACCTATCTACCAAAACATCTACTAGAGAAGCTGATTTATTTCTTCTTTTTCGTCCTTCTCACTAGTGGTACATCTTCAGTGTCACTAGGGACAGAAATTCTTCGTTTTGAGTGTCTCCTCTCCGGCGGTGGCTCTTCGGCCGGAGGCATGATGTCAATATCCTCCTCGGAGCTTGAATCTACATGGGGGCTTCTCGCCGGAGGAGTAGGGGGGACTGGATCCGTAACGGAAGTTGAGATAGTGCCACCCGATGGTGCTACCATAGCAGGTGCTGGACTCTGCGCCGCCGTGCTGCCACCGACGGTACCGCTCTGCCCCGCAGCCTCTATTTCGGCGTTGAACTCAGCCAAAATTTCCTCATCACGAGTCGCATGGGCTTGGCTGGGGGCATCCACGGCCTGCATCGAAGAACTTGAGGATGGCGGAAGGCTACTAACGATGATAAATGGCAAGCCAGAGAAAGAACCACCCTACTCACCGAGCATCTCGCTCACCATTTGTTCGTCAGCAGAAAAGGGTCCCCCCTGCGCCGCCTCAGTAGATACCGCAGTTACAACAGTAGTCTCGGTAGCGATGGCCTTATCTCCTCTGCTTGGTTCTTGAGCCGCGATAGTCGGCGCAGTTCCAGTCACTAGGCAAAAAATAAGAAGTTATTAGTAAGTGCTACAAGGCAAACACTCTACTCAGAAAACGCTTGAGATAACTTCGGAATACCTTCCCTAGTTTGGCTCGCAGACGGATGAACGGCCTCGGAAGTATGCTCGTGAATAGGAGATAAGCGCGGCTGTTCCGGGTCGTAAGCAGGAACAGGTTGCAAACCAACCGCAGATACAGACACCGACGAAGATGGTGTAGTGACTTCAGTGATAGCAGAATGGTGCTCAACACCTGATCCCTCTCCGACTTCCAGGGAACGACCGCCGATCATCTCCTTCTCATGGGCGATGACGGCTTCATGAAGGACCTTCTTCTCATCATCTGTGAGCAGCCGGTTTTCAAGTTCAAATTGATCGACCGCTTCACCTCGGTGCGCTTCCTCTTCCTCCTCAACCAATCGGTCCCAGGCGCTACGAAGGTGATTCGGATAATCTTGAAGCCAGGCCAAGTTTCTGTGTTTTAACACATTGGCGTTGTAAGTTATGAGCAAATCTTCGATATCGGCCTCTAACCTGGCCTCTGCCTTTTGAACCTTCCCCTCCACCTCTGCTTCGACCGCCTGAACTTTGGCCGCGGCCGCATCTCTTTCAGTGCGAAGCACTACGGCTTGATCGCAGGCTTCTTGCGCCGTGTTAAGCGCGTCGTCTCTATCTTTAATAATTTCGGCAAATTTAGCCTTGAGCTCATTAAGTTCTTTTAACGCCGCATCCCGCTCAGCGGTGACGACGGTGTTCCGGTGGCCCATGTCTTCCACCGTAACGTAGTGCTCCTTTTTCATTCTATCCATGGCTGCTTGAGCTTCATCGGCCTTTGAAAGAGCCTCCATCTTTGATTTTCGAGACGATTCAGCCTCGGTATTCAGCACTTGTATGATGCGGTCTTTTTGAGCCAGCTCGTTTTGAAGCTTTTCAATGGTAGCCGCTCGTTCGAAGGCCAATGCCGATGCCTTATCGGCCGCCCTATACCACGCCTTGTATTGGGTGTAAAAGTCATGCACATAGTCAAGCGCCAACCGCTCAGCCTCCGGCGGGATTCTTTTCAAGTTCGGGGGAAAGACGTAATTATCGAAGCAAATATTCGGGAACTCCCTCTTTAATTGCGCAAGTCTGATTGCCCCTTCTCCCGAGATTTCAGTAGGAGGCTGCTCCGCGATTATCGGGGCCATCGCCTCAGATCGGGAAGGTTGAGAAACCGAGAAGACTCGGAAGGATGAGGGACATGAGCAGGAGGTTGTACAGGATCTCTGGAAGAAGGAGGGGTACGCGATCGCGATCGATGCTTATAGCCCCTGTCCGTGTCATATCTCTCGTGACTAGAATACCCAGAGCGTCCCTGGTCATAATGCCCAGAGCGCCCCTGATCATAACCTCTATCCCCTTCTCGTCTGCGCGAATCGTAATATGATGGCTTGCGGGCATGTCGAAGACTCCCAAGCATTGAACCACGCTTAGACATGATATCTGCGAAGCAAAATAAAATAGAATTAATAACCTTTCAAAACAGATAGTTTTCAGTCAAAGGTTATGCAGTGTCGTGAAATGTGTATGAATATGCATTCCCCCCGACCAACCGGAAGTGTCGACCTCGCTAGTAATAAGAGGCTCGTTCAATTCTAGAGTGCGATGGAATTCCTCCAACCCGACATCATGTTGAAAAGACACATCGTCCGGGATTGGAAGATCGGCAAGCCCTTCAAAAAGATTTTCAGTTCTCGGAGGAGACGTCTCCGAGATTCTAACTCCGGGAGCAGAACGGGCCGCAACAACCGATTTCCATCTCCCCTTCTTACTTGACTTAACCGTGGCAGCCTTGCCTTTTCTCTGCTCCGCGACATCCGGAACTGCGTCCGTAGGCCCGGTCAGTAGCTCATCATCGGTGTGGGTTCTTTCAGAGTCAGCTTCCTCAGCTGTAGTAACTCCGGGTTTCTTGTGCTTGACTCGTTTCTTCGAGACGACCCTTAGTGCCACCTCAAAGCTTATGCTCTGCCCTTGTTCGATCAAACCGCAGGACCGGAGATTCCTATCCGTCAATAACACGTCGATATCCCTATCTCCACTCGGGACTTCTCGAAGCACTCGCACCATCTCCCTATAGTGCTCGCCCTCAGGTCGCTGAATCACCGCTGTAAAAAAGAATAAAATATAAGTTCCACTTCGGCTGCAATTGCCGTGGTAATTATTTACGAACTCAGCTATACTCACGTCTGAATAGCCATCGTCGGGCAAATCCAGGAGGACATCTGACATAAAACCATTCTGTCCTATAATAGCTCAACCTGGTCCAAGACCCGGTAACCACTTGGCAATTTCTCACCGCTTCCAGGAATGTGAAGGAGGGGTAATCACCCCGAGTTTTGAAATTGAACAAGTATCTGATCTCAATTGGGAGCGGTGGTCGATGGAGATATTCCATAAATACAATGAACAAGCTATTGATCGACGCATATCCGTTCGGGTGCAGCTGAGATGGGGCGATCCTCAAAAACGACAATACTTCCCTTATATACTCGATGAACGGAGGAAGTGTCCCGGCCGCGCACGCATGGCGGTTAAATGCTGTGTATCCCTCCGGCGGATTATGCGGTCTATCATTTGGCCCCGGCAGTAGCACATCATCCAGCGACAGGCCGTGCCTCAAACATATTCTCCCCAACATGTCTTCAGAGATATTGGATGGAACGGAATCTGATGGATTGGCAATGAACGACGCATCGGGAATTTCATCCGGTGCTGGACCAATAATCTCAGGATCAATATCCGGAATCTCTAGCCTCGGAGAGACTGTACCTTGAGTCTCCTGCTGCTGTGAACTTGGCGGTTCCATAGCTAGCTAACTCACGAGAAACCATCGTTAGACGACAAAAACCCATGCGTCCCCCAGTGTAACGTGTATGAGTGTATGTTGTGCAGTGACATGCATTACTTGAATAAATGTTGCAGAGTTAAAGAAATATGCAAACGACAAAGCTACGGAGTCCAGCTATAATGACCGTCATCGCTGACCGTCATCATTCCATGATGGAAGTTGATCCGGGTAAAAATTGATATGGTTCCATCGACGAGCTTCGAAGGGCGGTCATGTATGCAGTTTAATATTCGAGTCCAAATGTGCAAGAGTGAAGCTCGTCGGAGTTGTGCCAAGAAAATATCAAACTTTGGTATCCATCATAGAGGGTTCGAAACCATCACAAGGACTTCGTTCGAACCCGACCGAGCACCCCTTCGTTCGAACCCATCCTGACGTCGCTTCGAACCCATGCGGTTAGACGCGCTTCGAATCGATGACCAGATGCCAAATTCGAACCGATCGATAAGGGACAACTTCGAATCGATCATTGCTTGATAAGTTCGAAATGACAAGGGAACCCTCAACTTAACGTCATCCACGTTCGCATCGATACTCTTCGTATCGATGCGAAGTTGTGGACTTCGAAACCGCAGCCGATGGGTTCGAACCCATCGATTCGAATGAAACCATCGAACCCATCAATAGGTACAAACTGCGTCACCCCCATGGGGTCGTCCAAGAAATTAATTCGAGCACGAGTCCTCATATGGCTTCGAAGCCCTCTGCCAGGCCAGATCTGACTTTGTCAATTGATAGAAAGGTGCGGGTTCGAAGTAACTTTGCCGTTCGCCGTTTGAATTCGAGGCTAATTACCTAGTTTGAACGATGAATTCGAGAGATTGAAGACTTGAATCTTGGTCGATTCGATGATGCGGCACAGTGTTTTCTCTTTTGGAGCTCCGAAACGATGAAGAACGCAAGCAAGAGTAAAAGTAAAAAATGAAAAAAGTGAAAACCACTACTATTTATATGGAGCCAAGGAAGTGACCGAGACGATTGCTCTCCCAGTCAACCCAACCGGCCGCAACCGGTCAGGTACCAGATCGGTTCGAAGTTAGCTTTCGAAACCATCTGCTTAAAGCCCTATTGATTCGAAGTTCAACTCATGCTTCAACGGTACGAAACGCACTATAGAGGAACAGGCCGCATCGATGCGAAACGAACTGTGGGCACATCGGTTCGAAGACCTTGTTCACATCCACCACTTCGAATCCATCCATGGCCTATCGATACGACAGATGACTTCGTACCCATCTTCTTCCAATTCGAATCGACTCGAATAGTAATTTCGTGTCCATTCCCTCAAACCGGTTCGAATGTTGACTTCGAACCCATCATAGCACAAGCATACCGCGTCCATACAAACGTGAATTTCGAACCCATCGATGCTCGAATGCATCGGTTCGAAACATTACACTCACGCAATACAGAATTCAATTCCTTCAACCTTCAATATCAATTCAGGAGAGGATCGATACGAAGGGGTTTTTCTAAACAACCGTCAAGCGTTGTCTCAACTCAAGTTTCCAAATTGGTTCAGGAGAGAATCAATAAGGAATTCAATAGCCAACCAAGCTGGCAACGACTCGTGAACGCACAACGTTTGCGAGGGTCAAAAAAACATATATGCATAAAAGTCGAACTAACAATCGATTTTAAACATTTACAGGGGTCAAACACTCATCCTGTTACAAATGCAACAGCCAACGGCTAAGCACTATTATACAGCAATCAATCATGTCAACACAAGGTTACAACAACACAGCATACGAGTTTCATCAAAAAAGAGAGCAATGATTGTTCAGAGAGAGATTGCAGCTATTCAAAGCACGTCATGTTCCCACAAGACGTACTTTGGGGGGCAAAATGTTATCCCGCTTTTTGGCAAAGCCGCGATACCAAAAGATCGGTCAGAAACGGAGAACAGTTCGTCTCAGAGGCTGGTCAAACTTCGTTTCGCCATGGATATCACTGAATTTTATCCGAGTCCAGATTGAGCTACAATTGATAGGACACGACAAGAAAGACTATAGGAGTCAGCATTTCAAATTTCAATTCAATCCGAGTTCATATGCTCGAGTTATGATCGATTCAATTAGAAGGGCAAGGCTTAGGTTTCGAATCCATTGTTGACCAACATTTCGAAACCATCGCGTTCGAATCCATAAGAAACGAATCCACCGAACCACCTCTGGTTCGTCTCCACCACCTTCGAACCCATCAGGTTCGAACCCATCAGGATGCCTCGGTTTCGAGACCATCGAGTTCGAACCTACCAAGCTCATAACAATGGACCTCGAACCCATCGGAGAATAGCCGCTTCGAACCCATCACAAAACACTTTTTTCGAAGCCAAACGTGGAGCCTTATTCGAATCCATCCATGAAGTCATGTTCGAACCCATCCACAATGCCAAGTTCGAAACCATCCTGTGTAGCTTCATTCGAATCCACTGGGTCAACCAACCATGATGACGTGTCTTCCATCGGTTCGAATACGCCGAGATCTATGGAGTCGAAGCGGTCAACTCGGAGTGAAGATCGGATCGGTTCGAAGTTTGCGCTCCACGCCACCACGAAGCCACGTGCCTCCATGGATTCGAAAGGATCGATTCGAAACCGTGGTTTCGAACCAAACAGCCGAGCAACAAACCCAATTTCGAACCCATCATATCTCCTAACCTATTGATCCAAATGCCACGAAATTTTCACTGAAGCTTGCGTACATGTTGAAGAATGTCCACGCCAAATTTTACCTCGATTGGATGAATTCTTGATCGGTTCGAGTGGAGTTCGAACCGATGCCATAGTGGGCCCAAACTTCCTGAGACCGTGCGTGTGGGCCCCCTCACGTGCCAGACGTGGTCTCCCGAGTTTTCAGCGAGATACCAGCAGCCTACGCCTATAAATAGAGCCCTAGGGCCAACAGAAAAGGGACCTTCTGACTCTGAGGTGCCCAGACTCTGCCGGATCAATATCTCCATCATCCTATATCATAATTTGATTGTTGATTTCGAATTTCCAGTTGTAACTTGCTGTTGATTGCTGTAACAACTTGTAAACATTGAAAGAGAATCAATAAAATATCAAAAAACTTCATAGTGGACGTAGGCAACACGCCGAACCACTATAAATCGATTGTCTATGCACTTTCTTTACTGTTGATTGGAGTTTTTGTTAGATAATATTTGTTTTGAACTTGCATTCTTGACTATTATCTCTTCAACGACTCCCGAAAAGTGTTGTGCCCAATTTTGACGCAAACAGACAACAACTGGGAGTTGAATTTGGAGCAGTGAAGTGCAAGGGCTAGTCGCTACTAATCCTGAGGGTGATTCTAAAATGGATGTAGTAGGAGTAGTGCCTTCGATTCCATTCGAACCCGAAACGGACTTGTATGGGTGAATGCTTTTAGAATATTTTCAGGAGGACGGTGAGCGTTCTAAATGAATGTGTGCTAAAAAGGTAACGCATAGCCTCGAGCAAATCAGTCGGGAATGGCTAAAACAGGGGAGGTACATACAAGGTGAAGTGGCTAGCAAGCAATTAGTGTAAGGTCACCACTGTCTAGATGTCCCTTTATATGTTAGACTGTGTGGCGGTTGCTGATTCCAACCGCGGAGTGAACTTATTCGGACTATCCAGTAAGGGATGGCTTCGGTCTTGTATTGCAGGGGATTTAGGGTGGATCCTCGGTACGGTGATCTAGACCACGTACTGTGACGGACGGTACCCCAGTAGCCCTGCCATTGATGGAAATCCATTTTCCCCATGTGCCTTTACGGTTTTGTTTGTATACCTATTAGCTGGAATTTAATAAATGTAACAATTTCGGCTATTTGAATAAGTATCTGCATATAGACATTATTATAATATCAGAGGATTTTATAAGAAATGTTTTGGTTATCGTAAGGTAAAAACCCGACATGTTTATTTGTGGCGTGTTCTTACGAGATACCTTTGATTTCAAAGGATTTTAAAATTTTATTAATCCTATTGAGTGTGTTTCCCACGCTGGTTTTCCAGACTGACTCAGGTATTGTTTTATTATGATGCTCGGGGCAGACCGAGTATTATAAAATACAGGATAGGATGCTTGGGAGCTCAGGAGAGGAGCTGGAATACGATTGGTTTAATTCCACAGTTGAGATTGTTGAATTTCCAGCAAGTCGTGAGGCAGGCTGTTATAACTACCAGGCTGGTAATTGTTGTTTTGTCTGTGTGTTACACTGATGATGTATATAAAACAGTTACAGTTTTCTTTTTCTGTAAAGATCAGTTATTATCTATTATATTTATTCCGCTGCGATTGTGAGATTCTGTTGTTGTTTGTTTTCTCTTCTTCTACCTCCTTCTTTCTTGCCCTCTACAATCTGTCTTTTTCAGCACACGATCGTCGGCATATTATAAAGTGGAGTATTTGTGTCGATTTTTGAGGTCGAGAGGGGCGGGTCATGACAAGTATCATTTCAAATATCAATACTTTAGAGAATATTTCGTAACCTATCTCGTAAGTCTTCGGAATCACTAATAAAATTCCCTCCTACCATTTCCAAAATCCGGTATACTTATATATAACCACATTAAAAAAATTATAACCTCTTTTATGAATTCAGATTTCATTTTGAAAGTCCCCATATGTAACATTTTTAAATTTTATCTCCTCCCAATCCCATATAAAATTCCTCCCCTAAAATCATATCCATTTAAAAGACACATTTACGAATCTCGAGAGAATTTATAAATAAAATTCTCAATCACTTCAAAACTCTCTATATATATGTAAGTATTTAAAAGAATAATAATTTATTTTTAAAACATGTTTAGTTAATTATTTAAAATATCGAAAACACTTTTAGAAACACCAATAACTCATTTTGAGATAAATAAATAAATTTTCAAAGCCGATTTTAAAGATTAGAATTTTACTAAAATAAATATTTAATATTTGAAAATCTACTTACCGAAATATTTCAATCCTGACTAGATTAAAATTTCATAGGTTTAAACAATAAATTTTCCTTTTGAAAAAACAAACTCAACTTCTTTGAATAAATAATAAAAATATATTTTTAAAACCTCAATAACTAATTTTATTTTATAAATTCTTTATGAATCACATCACATCACTTCCATTTCGATCTACTTAACCATTTTCACATTCAAAAATAGTATCCTCTATTTTTCTCACCTAATTTCCGTATTCTAATATAAATTCACCCTACGAATTTATTTTTCCAATATATCCGCCGATATCGTTTATCTTATTTATAAACATCGTTTACAAATTTTTATAATCTTTTGAGTTTTTCCTGTTTATGAAAATAATCTTATTTATAAAATTCCATTTTATAAATCCATTTCCTTATAAGTACCATTTATAACTTCCAATCTATCTTTACACTGATTTTAACTCCTTTTTATATTTTTCGAATATCATTTATAAATTCTTTTTATATAATTCATTTTCTAAAATAGAATTCTCCATTTAATAATTCTCAACAGTTAAGTATAACAAAAAATCAAATATTTTTTTCTAATTCGATTTCTTAAAAATAACCCCAATTCCAATATAAATATTTTTATATCAAAAATTGCCTTTAATTCCTACCAATTTAAAAATATATTCATGGTATTTAAAATATCAAAATTCTGGCCAGTGCTACAAGGTCATCTAATAATTCCAATCAGTACAATCCATCTTTCATGCTTCATCCCAGTTGAATTTGTCACCTCCTACCTGCAGCTCGAGCACGAGCTTCCAATCTCATACCAAACCATCGAACTCGCGCTCGTGACAAAGTCGTGCTCACCTCATAGTTGCCGCCACCAGTGACTGTCGCGCCAATCTCCCTAGTGCATGAACACCACGATTCGCATATCACCAGCCCAAACTCGCCCCCTTACGTTGACTTCCCACTAGAATTCGCCCCATGACACAAGAAGCCCCGCGTTGCGATTCCTAAACCCTACTGCTTCGCCTTTGAGGCTCGCGCTTATCTTCTTGAGCAACGTAATGCAATCATGTTTTCCCCTCATCGCGACTTTATTTCGATCACGGTTCCATTATCTTTTTTTCAACGATTCGATTTGAGATGATTTCATTTTCAAACTGGAAAAAGGAAGTGAGTACGATTTGAAGCTCAAGGGGATGACACGATTTAAAAGGTGAAAGGGGTATCTTCATACATGATAGCTGGCATGAACTAGACGGCAAGGTGACTTTGATTTGATTTGATTTGATTTTATAAATATTCAAAATATGCCGCTTTGCATAACTCAAATTTTTGAACCCCTGTTGAGGCATTCCATTTGGCATTTATAACGTTATACCTCTATTCCGAACGTAATGGAACAAGTTTCGAGTCTTAATTCCATCGTATGGAGAAGATAGCCTTTTGGACCCAATTATTTTATTAAATTTCGATATTAATTTCAACGCAATTCTATTCCGTACGACCAAACGGTAAGTCCAAACACTATGAAATTCGAAATTCGATAATAATACACCATTACGAATCCAATCGGACTGGTTTCGTCAAATTCCAAGACTTTTTCTCGTATCGCTATTTTTACACGTCGATTAAATCGATGATTTCAAAAATCCCGCAATCAGTTGAAATTTAGTTTTAAAAACTTATCAATTGAATTAAAATTCAAAATCCAATATTTAAACCATTTTAATATCGTAAATCAAACGACAAAAAATTTGGGTCGTTATAGTATCATATTGTAATATCATAAGTATTTAGTAGCATTTTTTATTTAATAAAAATATTGTATTTACCTTTTGTTTTACCTTCTAACAGCAGTTCATATTTCAATACTAATGTGTAATAACATTTTGTATTTATTAAATTATTTAATTTAATATTCATTCTATCAATAAATTTATTTACATATTGGAAGTTTCATGTTCACTAGTGCAATAAAGTTTTAAGAAGTACACATCGAACTTCACATATTAAAATACAGAATGTCAATCACCTTTATGTCTATTTTTGCAGGAATATCTTACACTATGAGACAACAAGAATAAGGAGTGCTTAAATGTATTTATCATTATATTCTAAAACGGAAAAATATTCAATATATCTTGTGATTTTTGTTCTTTTTTCTCAAATTGTTTCCCACTAAAAAAGGCCTATATAAGTTGAAATTGATTTGAATTGAAATCGAATTAAATCCACTGTCATGTTTTAACAAAGTCTGTATATTATTTAATATTTAAATATTACTAAGGGTTGAGTCCACACCAAGGAGTCACACAAAAGAGTTGTTAGCAATTTTCAAATTTTAACTTGTTAAAATAATTTATATATGTTATATATTATTAGTAAAATTAGTCCAATGATGTATTAATTTTCAATGATTTCAGTTATTTATTTAGGGCGTTAGAATTAACTGACATAATATTATTATATATTAATTTAAATAAATATACGACTGAAATAAATATTATTTAAATAATTTATGTGGTATTATCGCTCTTACTGTAAAATATTTGTGATATTAATTGGGCGCAACATTATGAAGTGATCTATACAGGGGGGTTGATAATATCATAAGGATGAGTGTTTGAATATTTCTGTTCAAAAAGATGAGATCTGGCATAAAAAGAAGGGCAAAAGGAGGTGATGCTTGGATATCTTGTGGCTATAAATAATAACTCATTTGCTCATTTTTAGAATAGAGGAATAAAACCCTGGTACCCACTAAAGTTGAAGCATTCGGTTGTGATTTACACGCCGAGCTGCGACGAAGAGGGAATCCATACTTCAAAAGGGAAAGGCTACGAACACGGCATGTCAACATTCGACCACATCTAGATGTAAGCTTTGATTTAAATTTAGATTGCATATTTATATATACATATCCTTTTTAATTTTCGGCCATAACATTAAAAAATCTGAATTAGGATACAAAAATGCACATATGTATTTACAAATATTAAATATATATAACATAGATTTTATATGTTAACTTTCAGCCAACATATATGTTTTAAACAATATATATATATACACATATATATATACACACACATTATAATATTATATCTATTTATTAGCTTATAGCCAATAGGGTTGGCTTAGTTGGTTGATGGTTCGAACTGCCGGACTAAAGGTCACAAGTTCGAACCTTGAAACTGAATTGTATTAGCACTAACTAACCATGTTCAAAGAAAAAAGTATAAAACAAAACTATGTTTTAGTATTATTTTATATTTGGACAAAATTAATTTTCACACGCAAACAAGTGCGCCTGTGTATATATATACATAATTTAAAATTTAAATGTGCATATTTTTCGCAATGATATATATATGTGTGTGTGTGTGTATTAAAAGAAAAAACTAAAACATAAAGTGATTGTAGTTTAGTGGTAAGAATTCCACGTTGTGGCCATGGAGACCAAGGCTTGAATCCCAAAAGCCACAATTCTTACTATTTATCAATTTAAAAAAAAATCACAGCTTAAAAACATTTTTTTAGAAGTCGTGAGACTTTTATGAAAAAAATATTTTTGTAATATAAATTTAAAATGGCCATGTTCCATTTGAATAAAATAATTATATACGTATATTTTAAAAGGTCACAATCCTTTATATAAAATTATTAATTAAATTTTACAGTAATGTATAATCCGAATTAAGGATATTATATATGTATATATGTATATATGTATGTGTATATATATGTGTGTATGTAAATTATCATAATTATTCAACACCGTATATTATTATATAGTTTATATACGATGTGATCATAAATCTCTATGTTCACATATGCTCCCCTTATTATTTTGTTCATCCTAATATTCACATATGTATGATGTGATCATAACATTTACAGAACATAATATTACATGGAGAGTTTTGTTACGTACCCAGAGAACCATAGGAGATGTAATTACATATGCTCTTCATTTTACGTATAATAAGACAAGTAAATAATACACACACACACACACATATATGTTGTGCGCGAAATAAATTAAGTTGATCGTTCTTAGAACAAAATGAAGCAAAATTCATTACATAAAAATCTGAAATTGAACTATGGATAAAATTAGTTTCAAAATAAAAAAAATATTGTATAGAAAAATAAATATGATTCATTACAACTAAATAATTCACAATAACACAAAATTAAGATCCGGTGCAGAATGAGTATTTTTTTTTGAAATTTCTCCCATTACCACGACGTCGGTGAAGCTGATCCAACAATGACATCAGAGCCAGTATTATGTTATCTATTCTATTATATATAATGCTAAATATATGACTTTTTGTTATCCTCTCTCATATTCTTTCTCGGGCCATATACGAGATTCTCCTTTGTTTAATTTTCATTTATCATTTTCACCCTTCATTTATTTTGTTTTTCTCTTCAACCATTAAACCTATGTATCAATGTTATCCCATTCAACTTACATTTTCTGTATCAGAATCATTTAGCTTATTTATTTTTTAAGCTGAAGCTTCTTTCATCATTCACCAACTCCCCAATTCCATGGCTAAACAATATTTCAATCACATTTTCTTACCAGCTCATTTCCTTGCTTAATTTCAGTAATCATTCCAACTATCACCACATACTATTTGTTTTCTTGATTCATTGTTTTAAATCCTTTTTCATTTTTACAAGTGGAAATAAAGTAATATGTATGTTATTCGATATAATAAGATAATGGATCTTTGCGAATAGAATTAAGTGCATCTTATTTGTTTATTCCGTCATCTTCATTCAATTAGATCTTAACTAATTGATTTAGCTGTTAGAATTGTTTTAAGTTGCAGATTTTCATTGTTGAGTATGGCTGTTAGATTTTTTAACAAATTGCAGCTTTTTATTATTGGGTATGCTGGCTTAATATAGCATATTAAAGTAGCATCATTCTAATTGAAATAAATGGTGCATCTGAATAATACCGGGGCTTCATTATTACTTTATTAGAAGTTTCATTTGATGCATCAGTGAACAATTTCTTTTTTTCTTGCCATACTTTTTTAACTAAGCATATGTCTCAATTTATACAGGACTTTAGATTCCAATTATGTGCGAATTGAAAGACCCTTCATTGTTCAAAGGTTATTTCCATTACATGATCTTTTTATTATATTACACATTACAGTTTTCACCTTTTAAAACTAATGTATAAGCTAAACATGTTTAGGAGCACATGCTTATGTAGAGAATGTATCTTTTCAGTTTGATGACATGCTTACTTTGCGTTTTGTATTTCTTAGAAGATGGATAATTATAATTTTGAAAGGCATAAAACAATCTAGGTATACTTTATATATTGTAGTTTGAAGCATTATTTTCGTATTGTATTCATTATTGATATTTCTTCAATAAAATTTAACATCTCTAATTGATAAATTAATATAATTTTAGTATGCTTATATGCAATTTTCAAGGGCATGGAAAGTATATAATTTAATTTGATATTACTTTTGATTGAGAAATTTAAATGTTATTTATTTTATGATTTATCAGTATGCAACAAATAGTTCTTTGTACAATTGTTAGATGGAGAATTTGTCTTTTATAGTAAATAGCATTTTGGAAGCTAGGTTGATGTATCAAACAAGCTGAGTTGCTGCATTTCTCTTTCTATAATGTTTCTTATATATCAATATTATCAACTCTTATAATTAATTCATCTTAATCTTTGGTTTTTTAGTTTTAGGAGCTTCGGTTTATTATTCACACAATTCATTAAATTTTATAAACTAATGCATTAAATAACACATATCATTTATTTATTCCTCTCTTCTCGATCCATTCTATTTATTCTATCATAAAAATGGCCGAATATATACATTTTTATCTCCTATTTTCTCATTTAATTTTGACCCAAGTACTGAACCCTCCACAATTTAAGTCCATATTTTATAAATAATTGTATTTTTGGTTGAGCAGTTTAATAGATACTTACTTATAATTTATCAATAACAAAGGGTTCTTTTTATAATTGTTAGGTGATGAAATTGACTTTTGTAATAAATTGTATTTTAGAAGCTATTTTGATGTATTAAACTAGATGAACTTTAACATTCTATCCGTGATACTCTTTTCGTTAATGTTCCTTTAATATCAATACTATAAACTCTTATACTTAATTCATATTATATTTTAGGTAATTTTTCCTTTGGTGCTTCCCTTTTTTATTAACATAATCCACTAACATCTATAAATTAATAAATAAAACATGTCATTTATTTATTTAACTCTTGCTAAACTATTTTATTTATTTATTATATATAACATTGAATATATGTCTTTCAAATGGATACATCCATTCATATTGCACAGGTCCTTAAAGATGTGCTTCAAATGGAAGATGAACAGTTAAATGGTCCACTACATTAAAGAAACCCAAAGGAAATATTTTCTCCTGTTTACAGAGCCATATAGGAACTTTTTTCTTCAAGTGTACGTTGATGATCAACTTTCAACGTGAACAAAGCTCCTTATAAAAAAAATTAAGTTTGGTTACAACCGTCCAAACTTTTGTGGGCAATAGTTCTTTGAAAGTGATGGGTAACAAATGTTCCATCATTACATGACAATCATGACTTTTCATCCCACTCAGTTTACCATTCTTATAGTCGACACATCTACGAAGATTAAAGGAAATCCCATCAGGAAATCTTAATCCTTCCACCCACTTTAACAGTACTTTAACTTGGTTACTGTCTAGCTCATAGCATGCCTTGGTTTTTTGTGTCATTGGGCTTCATATGAAGCTTAGGACAATTGCATATTTCTTTTATATCACATCTTGATTTCAAATCGTCTTTAGTCTTTCATTTAACATTCAAAACCATGTTAAATACATTATTGAACATATTTTTGTCGTTGTGCATCAAATCGTTTGTATGACGAATTAGGAGATTATTCAAGTAAGGCAATTTCCAAAATATACTTTGTTTGCACCAATTATAATCGTCGATTTACCTTGAATTTCCATTTGTTCGCCAGTTTCATGTATCTTTGGATAATATTTTACAAGGTCTTAAATATCTTCACTTGACCAAATCGTTGGTGGTCGCAAGGTCTCAAGTCTATTACTTGTAAAAAGATTTTAATCTTTTCTAAAAGAATGATTAATATGAAGAAAACACCGACGACGGTCAAACCACGAAATTTTCTTCCCATGCGGTAAAGAAAATCCTCGTGTTTCTTCCATGCAATAAGAACAGGCTAGACGACCAGCCATACTCTAATCCGAAAGCCTTGCATACGTAGGAAAATCGCTTATAGTCCACAACAGAGAAGCAAACATAATTTTTTTTAATGTTGTAAGTTTCAACATCTTCACACCACAATGTATTCAACACTTCAATCAACAATTGTAAATACACGTCGATTTCTTTTGTCAAATCGTCATGGCCAGGGATGACAATGGTGAGAAACATATAGGCGTTTTAATACACATCCATAGACGTAAATTGAAAGGTGCAATGATGTGACGACCCGACTTTCCACTTCCAGAAAATCGCATCATCAATTAAGAAAGAAAGGGATAGAAGAAGAAAAGAAAGAAGAGGAAGAAGAAAAACACTAGAATCTCACCAGCGGAATGGATAAATTATATTAATAATATAAGTATTTACATAATATACAATACCAATCAGAGATACACAACATAGATATCACATATACTAGACAGCTATAAACACCTATCTAGTATTTACAACTCAATACAACACAACACAGAGAACACACAGCGGAACTATATATCTACAACGCAGAAGCCTCCTGCTCCATTGCTCCTTCAATATTCGTCAAAGCAAACCTGAATCCCTTGGCTACTCGTAAAATTTTGAGTACCCAAGAGTTTAAGAAAACAAAGATAAACTCCGGGTTAGACATGGGTCTGGTGTGAGTAACAGGTTAAAGTTGCTTAACTTTAAAAACCTTTGAAAAGAAAGGTATCACGTAAGACTTCCCACACATAAACATGGAAAAGTTTTAACTTACGCTAACCAAAACATTTGATAGGAAATCCGATGATATTATAATAGTGTCTAGGGTTTTCAAGTAAATATGAAATATCCGAAATTGTTACATGATTAAATTCCAGCTACTAGCCACAAAAGTCGGCAATACAATCAAACCGTTGGCATTTATTGGATTTTGGATTCCATACAATGGCAGGGCTACTGGGGTACCGCCCGTCACAGTACGTGGCCTAGATCACTGTATCGACGAGTACGCCCGCTCCCCTGCAACACAAGGCCGGAACCATTCCCTACTGAACAGTTCCAAACAAGACAACCCTGCAGTTGTTTGCAACCAACTGCCCACACAGCCGAATATAAAGGGACTTCTAGACAGGGATCAATCTCGCTCTCCAGTGGGAGGTACCTATGAAGCCTTGCTGCACCTCCCCTGTTTTAGCCATTCCCGGTTGATAAGGCTTGAGGTTACGATTACCTTTAGAGAACACATCTCTTAGAATGTTCATCGTCCACCTGACGATGTTCTGAAAGCTTTCAACCATACAAGTTCGTTTCGGGTTCGAACGAAACCGAAGGCATTATCTCGTTACACTCATTTTGGAATCACCCTCAGAGTTAACGACGATAACCCTTGCACTCTGAACCTTCATCTCGAACCTATAAGAACTAATTCCGTCAAACTCATAATGTAATCAGCCCCAGAGTTATACTGACGTATAGTCCTTACACCTCGAGTCTTCACTCTTCACATAAGATTCACGACCTATCGTTAATTTGGATCGATGTGGTTTTCGGATATCCAAATATGGAAACCCGATCTCGGTCTCATCGAAATCCAAAACGTGTCTTTTACGTCCAAGTTGTTTTAAAGTTTAAAACAATTCAATTCAATATTATCTATATACACACAGATAGATAATTACCAACATCACAATAGATGATCAAAATTATCATCACATAAGACAATCTATATTATAAACTCAAACAGATAATCCATATTATCAACTCAACGCAACCATAGCATCCAAATCACACAACATCATTTATCTACTGAGATCTCAACCATTCAGGGTAATAAATATCAATCATCATTCATAAGCAATGACTTATTAAATCACCATTCTATAATTAATTTAAAATGAATTAAATTAATTACTTCTTCCTTAATTAATTTAAAATAAATTAAATTAATTACTATCCATATAAATCTTGCTTACACATTCCTTAATTAATTACTCTTAACAAGTAACCCCAATTAATCATCTTGATTAATTATCCTTTTATTACATTCAAGTAATTAACCTCTAATTAATTTCACAAATTAATTATTCCAAACCAAAACTGTAATTAACTTGTAATTACTTTATTTATTAATTATAACTAATTACATTAATCCTCAATTAATTACATTAATTAATTCCTTCGTTGATTAATTGTTCTTATTAACCAATCCTTAATTACATCATTAATTATATAAATTAATGATCACAAATTATTTAATTTAATTACCCTATTAAATTAATTATCAATTATCCCTATTGATCAATCATTCTTGATTAATCACATTAAGTAATTAACTTAATCAATTTTATTTTAATTATCTTTAAATAACTTAATTATCAAACCTAAAATTAACTACACTAAATAATTTATTATGAATTACTTATCTTAAGTAATTAAACACACTAATAATAATTACACAAAGTAATTAATTCCAAAAACTCCTCCATCATTCAAGTATCCTTCAATTAAATTACATCAAGTAATTTATCTTCTTAATTACTCTTCTAAGTAATTATTCACTTTTAATTAGATTGGTAATTACTCCTCAAATCATCCAGTGATTAAATTAAATTAATTAAACTTAATTAATTAACTTAATTAATCAACAACTTAACTAATTACAATTCAGTAATTAATTTCCTTAATTACTTTCATTAAGTAGTTATACTTAAATAATTCTCCAATGATTGTCTTTAAATTAATTAATACAATTAATCATTAAAAATAATTACATTAATTAATTATAAAATAATACTAGGCTAATGACCTTCATTAACCAATAACAAATCTTTAACTACTTTTCCAAAGTAATTAATTGAATTAATCAATATTAGTTCTTAATTTATTTAAAGAAACTCATTAATGTATTTCTAATTACTTAATTAATCAAGTGATAATTAAAAACTTAATTAACTATTAATTACTTGATTAATAATACAATTCATTAATTAAATTAATCAAATCTTATTTAAATTAATTTCTAAATCACACTTTAATCAAGTTTAATTAACTTACTTAATCCTTTTAATTAATTAAATAAAACCTTTAATTATTTAATTAATTAACCTAATTATTAATTAATTAAATTAATTAATTATAAACTTAATTACCTTAATCAAGTAATAAACTATTGAGTTCAAAACAATTTAATGAAAATCATTAACCTCATTAATGATTTAATTATCATTAACAGAGTAAAGTAAAAACCATTTACCTTTAAATTTCTCTAAATTCCATTTTAAATTAAAATTAAAATGAAATCAACTTAAACAAGATTTTTAAGTATTTAAAAATTCTTTAGTTTTCATTTTTAAAGAATCACTTATTTCTTAAAGCAATTTTAAAAGAATAGTTTAACTTTAGCCTATATTCAATTTAAATAAAATTACCTTAAATTATTTCAAATGATATTAAAATATATAAATTCAAATCTTATTTATATCACAACCAAATTTCAAATCATGCTTTCAGATTTAGATCCAAAGATTTAAATTTAAACCCTGTTTTAAATTTCATTACATATGTTATAAAATTCTAAAAATATTCAACTTGATTATAACGTTTGAATTTATAACTTGTTTCCTTTAAAACCTTTAGATTCAGATTTCAAATTTGAATTCAGGGTTTCATATCCAGTTTTCAAACTTAAATTTTATAAAATCTAGTTTAAAATCTCATTTTCAGATTTATAAATCATTTTATAAAACACTGTACAGGTTTTATTATCTTATTAAATACTATTTTATTCTGCAGATTTATTAAAAATCTGGAATTCAAATATATTTGAATTCATAACTTAACTTGCATCAAATCTTGTTTTAAATCAGGCTTTGCTTCTATTCTCATTTTTTTAGTTCAAACTCAAACAAACCTGAAACTGTCAGGTTACAAACAACAACACTGCAACTAAAACTACCCGAGCTCAACTCCATGTTGCTTCGAGTCACCCTTACCCCATCTTCGACCAAAAACTGAAATTACCTGCGCACCTCATCTTCACCATATTCCAGAAACCAAAACTCATCCCTATGGCCACTATGCACATGCACATAGCCATGGGAAACTTTTCGATCATCAGTGATGATCATCCCCATCCACCATCCACCCTTGAACCCAACATGATCACCTAAGCATCAGAGTACTTCCATTTCACAAAATTCAACAGAGCAGCTCTTTTTTTTTTTTTAAACCTGGAACACACTACACCCAAAACTTCTCAAACCTGTCAACGACAAATTCACCTCCCTCCGACCATTGTTCAAGCTACAATTTCGGCTACTTACTCCTCTAGGGTCTAACAACCATTTCCCATAGTTGCTAATCACTCGATCAAACATTGAGTGAGAACGATTCTGTTATCTACAAGTTCAAATATTAGGGTTATAGAACCAAATCCCTTACTGCTTTTAATCCCAAGAATTATCCATTAAATTGATAATTTTTTTGATGAGCCTGATCACTTATCTTCATTCACAAGACTCTTCAGACCCCCAAATGTTTCAAATCATTAAAAATTTCCAAAATCATCTTTTTAGCCCATTCCAGCACTACTCCCCCAAATTACAACTAAATATTATGTTTTCTGATCTAAAAATCATGTTTTCATATGGGCATTCAAATCATAATCTTAAATTAAAGAATTAAGGAACTTATATTTGTTAAACACGATCATGTTTCAGGACATTTTGATTTCCAAAGAAGTTTGATTTCAATTTACCTTATTTTAAATTCTTATGCTTCAGATTTATTTTTAACAAACAAATTTGTTTGTAACCTAAATCATAGTCATTATTTTTGGATTTCAAATTTCATAACACTTGGAGTTACCGTTAGTTCGTACGGTGAGAAACGCGTTGGAATTTAAATCGATAATTTAATATTTGAACCCGATTCAAAAAGCTATCTTCCACATATTATTGAATTAGCCTCCGAAACTCATTCCATTGTGTTCGGAATACGAGTAAAACCTTATAAACGCCAAGCGGCACGTGTGATTTGGAGTTCGTTCAGAAATCTTGTAAAACTCGAGAATAATAATAAAATATTATATATATATCGTATATATATCCTAAACCCTAACTAATATGAACGCAGCCGCCTCATTTCTAATTAATTGCTGAAACACTCCCCCACTTTTTCTCATTTTTCTCTCCATCCACCTGCTTTTATCAAAAATTTCCAACTAGAAAGATGTTGTGCTCGTCGAGCTCGACCAGATCAACGGTGGATCTGGAGAATCGTCATCGATTGAGGGCAAATTTTGGGCCCGTTCATTTCATGTTTGCATGTGTTTTTCTCGTGTGTGGAGGTAAGGTGAAAGGCCGGTCCCTGGCCGTGGGTGCGTGAGTGAGGTGTGCCGTTCGATGGTGCCTGATCGGGTTCTGGAGCCACGTAGTGGGTATGGCATTGAATAGATGAAGGCGGTTATGGGTTTACTTGTACGTGATGGCCAAGAATTAAACGCAGATGGAAATTAGAGGAAGCGACATGATTTCTTTTGTTTGAATTGAACAACCGATGGTAAAATAAATAAAAGTAAAGTTTATTGATATAAATTATATTTCAAAACTTTAAGCTAGCATATATCTTGCATGCATAATCAGATTCCAATGAAACAGGAAGCGTCGGAATCGCAGTGACGAGTAGCACGCTGTGATGTAGATCCGAGATCATTTTGAGTAATTAAAAATTTAGGTTAAGTCGAATGTTGTTCGATTTAATTTAAAATTAAAACACTCGTCGGAATTCAAGGCGAGTTAATCTCACTCACATCTGGAATTTTAGTTAATTTAAATAGTTTAAATCTAATTATTGATTGATTGGTTGAATGTGAATATTATCATCAGTTTGATTATGATATTATATATAGTAGTACATATATATTAGAGTGATTGATTCCCACATTATATAGTGGATGAGACCCTATGCGCCACATAATAGTGGATGATAGAATATAACCCCATATACCGCGATATTCTACCTCAAAGTGGAATTGGTATTTTATATTATGCTAACGTCCATGGATGCAGGGAAACAGTTTGGAGGGATCCAACTAGATTCCTCAAGATATCTTTATTTGCATAACTGTGATATGTTAATTGATAACCTGTGTTGATTATATGGAAAGTTAAGTTATTCGATGTTATGGTTTGGATGAATATGTTTTGGTATTTTAAGATATAAAAATATATTGAGTTCGGCTCTTAAAAGGAATGAAAGAGAAATTTGGAATAAAAATGAAATCAATGTTTCAAATTTAAGTAAGTATTTTAAATCGTAATAAAGGGTGAAGTTGGTTTAATGGATTTTGTAGTTGATTTTGGATAAATCAAGAGATAAATTTTAAAGGAAATTAAAACTAGGAAATTAGTTTGAAATTGATTCAGTATTTTGGAAACTGGGATTTAAAAGGAAACGAGGAATGGAAACTTATAAACTGCGTTTATAAATGAAGTGGAATATTTATCAGTGGATAATTTGGAAGTATAGATTCTAGTAGGAATTTATAAACAATGGTGCAATTCATTTTAAAATAAAAGGGTGATTTTATTTTTAAAAGTTGGAAAGTATGTTTTTCCTGGAAAACTAAGTATATTTCCAGAGAAAAGATTTCAAGTATGATCTAGAAGTTTGAAAGAAATGTGTTTTTCGAATGTTTTATGAATTTTTTTAATTGTTTAAGAATTTTAAGGTAAATCTATTCAAACTAATTTTAGTAATAATTATTTTAAAGGTTAAACTGGCATTATGTTTTTAAGGAAATTTTCAAATATTTATACTTTATATAAAGCTTTCATTTTAAAAAAATAGTTATGGCTTAAATTCTGCTAGGAAATTTATAATAGAATTTCATAGCTATAAGTCCAAGTAAAGTGATTTGAATTATAAAAATCTAAGTTTTATGAGACATGGTATTTTCAGTGGAAATAAAATAATTGGTTGAATTGATTGTTTATCTGATAGTTAAATAACCGACTATCTGATCTAGACCCAAATATAATTTTGGAAATTCTAGGAGGAGTACGGGAATTACATGGTACAGTTACCGTTCGAGGTGTTATACTGTACGTATAAACTTGTTTGTTCTTCTAGGACGTTTATAAGGAAATCCGTCCACTAACGGTTAATAGGTGATATCCGATCTTATATTCGTCTGTGTATTTCCTAAAGAACCGAGGTTGAATTTACCAGGAAATAACTATCGTTGTTTCAAAGAGATCGGGACTGGATTTGTTATCCGAAAACCACTTCGACCCAGCGAGTACATTTTCATGTGGAAGACAATGTTATCCCGCTTTTTGGCAAAGCCGCGATACCAAAAGATCGGTCAGAAACGGAGAACAGTTCGTCTCAGAGGCTGGTCATACTTTGTTTCGCCATGGATATCACTGAATTTTATCCGAGTCCAGATTGAGCTACAATTGATAGGACATGGCAAGAAAGACTATATGAGTCAGCATTTCAAATTTCAAGTCAATCCGAGTTCATATGCTCGAGTTATGATCGATTCAATTTGAAGGGCAAGGCTTAGGTTTCGAATCCATTGTTGACCAACATTTCTAAACCATCGCGTTCGAATCCATAAGAATCGAATCCACCAAACCACCTCAGGTTCGTCTCCACCACCTTCGAACCCATCAGGTTCGAACCCATCAGGATGCCTCGGTTTCGAGACCATCGACGTCGAACCTACCAAGCTCATAACAATGGACCTCGAACCCATCGGAGAATAGCCTCTTCGAACCCATCACAAAACACTTTGTTCGAAGCCAAACGTGGAGCCTTATTCGAATCCATCCATGAAGTCATGTTCGAACCCATCCACGATGCCAAGTTCGAAACCATCCTGTGTAGCTTCATTCGAATCCACTGGGTCAACCAACCATGATGACGTGTCTTCCATCGGTTCGAATACGCTGAGATCTATGGAGTCGAAGCGGTCAACTCGGACTGAAGACCGGATCGGTTCGAAGTTTGCGCTCCACGCCACCACGAAGCCACGTGCCTCCATGGATTCGAAAGGATCGATTCGAAACCTTGGTTTCGAACCAAACAGCCGAGCAACAAACCCAATTTCGAACCCATCATATCTCCTAACCTATTGATCCAAATGCCACGAAATTTTCACTGAAGCTTGCGTACATGTTGAAGAATGTCCACGCCAAATTTCACCTCGATTGGATGAATTCTTGATCGGTTCGAATGGAGTTCGAACCGATGCCAAAGTGGGCCCAAACTTCCTGAGACCGTGCGTGTGGGCCCCCTCACGTGCCAGACGTGGTCTCCCGAGTTTTCAGCGAGATACCAGTAGCCTACGCCTATAAATAGAGCCCCAGGGCCAACAGAAAAAGGAGCTTCTGACTCTGAGGCGTCCAGACTCTGCCGGATCAATATCTCCATCATCCTATATCATAATTTGATTGTTGATTTCGAATTTCCAGTTGTAACTTGCTGTTGATCGCTGTAACAACTTGTAAACATTGATAGAGAATCAATAAAATATCAAAAAACTTCATAGTGGACGTAGGCAACACGCCGCACGACTGTAAATCGATTGTCTACGCATTTTCTTTACTGTTGATTGGAGTTTTTGTTAGATAATATCTGTTTTGAACTTGCATTCTTGACTATTATCTCTTCAACGACTCCCGAAGATTGTTGTGCCCAATTTTGACGCAAACACTTTGGTGCTTTCACTGAGAAAACCCAGATTTTCTCCTGCTCGTTGGATCTGTCATCGATACCGGATTGAATAAATCTAAGAGAGAGATCCAGATCGTTAAATCCAACTTCCTTCCCTTCTATTCAGATTTGCATGAAGTCTAGGAAAGAAATTCAACTCTAAAGATGGTTAGCACAAGAACCACCTCAAACGCCGTCAATCAAGAAGAACAGGATAGACAGAATCCTGCCCCTCTACCTCCATCTAATCAAGATGCCGATGGGCACTCAGAGCCGTCGGGTCCGGTTACCCGACAAGAGTTGCAGCTGTTAATCCAAGAGCTGACCGAGAGTCGGCGACAACTAGAAGAACAGCTACGCGCTAACGCTGAGCTAATCAACAACCTGGATCGCCAGAAACGAAAGAGATCCATGAGAGATCGTGCTTCTCGCTCTTCCAGCCAAAGTTCTTCATCTTCCGATTATCATAACCGACCTCCACGACCCCGGTTAGATGGGAGTCGTATGCCACCCGCTGAAAACCAACCGACATTGACCGTTGGACAAATAAGTGTTGGTCCGTCAGCTAGTTTCCAAACCGGACCCTCCTCTCGAGGGGGTACCGTTCCTCACCACGCCGCTGAATACCGCACCACTAGCGTTGCGGCTGAACCAGGGGTCGACGCTTAAGACCAGTCGGACTTAGACCGTCGTCGTAGCGGCCGTACTCCTGAACCGTACGTCCCAGTGGACTATGAGCCGAGAAGGCAAGATGTGAACCGTCGACGATATCCGGTTCAAACCCAAAGTATGGAACGTGACCATACTCCGGCACAAATGCCGGATCTTTCAACTATGATACGTCAGATGATCCGCGAGAGTCAAGGGTTCACAAACGACGATTGGGGAGTTTTCCGAAGTCATACTCCCTTTACGGACGATATTCTTAATGCTGAACCCCCACGGCGATTCCGAATGCCCACTCTACCCATGTATGAGGGAAACTCCAACCCCAACCAACCTATTCTAAAATATGAATGGTCGATGACTGCTGCCAGAGCCGATGACGCGGTGAAGTGTCGTAGTTTCCCATATCCTTGGAGGGCATCGCCACCATGTGGTTCACCCGATTGCCTCCTCGATCCATCTCCTCATTCGACCAGCTGGCCACAAAATTCGTTGAGCAATTCCGCATGCACGTCGCAAGGCCGAAAGATGTCAACACTCTATCTAGTGTCACACAAGCTCCCGGAGAGACACTCAGACACTACTTAGAAAGATTCCATACTGCATGTGCAGAGATTAGCAATCCAAACGATAACTCCATCCTTATGGCGTTAACTAAGGGGATCGACCCCGATTCTGAATTTGGCAATTGGCTAGCTGGGAAACCACCTGCGTCATTGGACCGTTTCCATACCAAAGCAGCTCAATTCCTGAGACGGGAAGTCGCGAAATAGTCAAGGAAGCAAACTGACGCAGGACCAAATGCGGGAGGAACCCAAAGCAATGTTGCAATAAAACAATCCGGTGAGAGCTACGGAAAAGTCCAGTTGAACATTAAAAATAAACAAGCTCGGCGAAGAGAGTGCGTGAATCAACTTAAAAAACAAGATCAAAATCGTGGCCCGCAACGCAAAAATCCGATGTTCGACAGTTATACTCCTTTGAATACTTCACTGGAGGACTTGTATTTGCAGACCCGTAATACAATTCAGTATGAAAAACCTGCTCCAAGACCGTCGTCGGAAAGACAAATCCAGACGGGAAAATTTTGCAGGTTCCATGAAGGCTACGGGCACAATACGAACGAGTGTCGTCACTTACAAGATCTTGTTGAAAACTAGTCAGAGAAAGGAAGCTGGAACAGTTTGTGCGGATACCGCAGCACAGAGAAGCGGGCCCATCCAATCCAATCAATGAAACCAATCGACCGAGGCAGGAAGACTCAACTTGTCCCCTTGGGAGATTGGTGATAAACGCCATCAGTGGCGGGCCTATTTACTTAGGACCCTGGAACGACGAAGAACCTCATCACTGCCACACATGACAGGCTCCTTCAGTCTATGAATGCTTTGTAGCATCCTTTACATTCTGAATTTTGAATTTGTAATAAGGAACTCACTTTGCCACATTTTCTCATTTCAGCAAATAAAATGCTATCTCTTCAAGCTAAAGCTGTGATTCACCGAATACAACATTCAACAATCACGACACACGAAGAGCTAAGTTCCATCGAACAATGGAATTTATTCAAATAGCGAGTGACTGCGTTACAACCGGCCACTCACTAAGTGAAATCCCAGCTCGGGGGCAGGCCAACACATCGAAGGCTGAACTGGACCAACACACGACAGTCCATTCCATAATTCGTTCCCACCGCGCGAACGGACTCCAACTTCCCACAGCGTGAATTGGAGTATAAACATTCCATAATTCGTTCCCACTGCGCGAACGGACTCCAAGTTCCCAGAGTGCGAATTGGAGTATAAACGTTTAACAATTCGTTCTCGGAGCGCGAACGGACTCCAACTTCCCACAGCGCGAATTGGAGTATAAACATTCAACAATTCGTTCCCAGAGTGCGAACGGACTCCAAATTCCCGGAGCGCGAATTGGAGTATAAACATTTAACAATTCGTTCCCGGAGTGCGAACGGACTCCAAATTCCCGGAGCGCGAATTGGAGTATAAACATTTAACAATTCGTTCCCGGAGTGTGAACGGACTCCAAATTCCCGGAGCGCGAATTGGAGTATAAACATTTAACAATTTGTTCCTGGAGTGCGAACGTACTCCAACTTCCCACAGCGCGAATTGGAGTATAAACATTTAACAATTCGTTACCAGAGTGCGAACGGACTCCAAATTCCAGGAGCGCGAATTGGAGTATAAACATTTAACAATTCGTTCCCGGAGTGCGAACGGACTCCAACTTCCCACAGCGCGAATTGGAGTATAAACATTTAACAATTCGTTCCCAGAGTGCGAACGGACTCCAAATTCCCGGAGCGCGAATTGGAGTATAAACATTTAACAATTCGCTCCCACAGCGCGAACGGACTCCAACCTCCCACAGCGCGAATTGGAGTATAAACGTTTAACAATTCGTTCCCAGAGCGCGAACGGACTCCAAATTCCCGGAGCGCGAATTGGAGTATAAACATTCAATAATTCGTTCCCACTGCGCGAACCAACCCATCAATGCGGACTCCAAATTCCCAGAGTGTGAATTGGAGTATAAACATCAACTCATAGTTCCCGGCATGTGAATTGGAGCACAAACACCAAGTTAAAGTTCCTGTAGTGCGAACTAAAGTGTCAATAGTAACTCCGAGTTCGTAGAGTGCAAGTTGAAATGTGAACATCATTCCCAAGTTCCCGGAGCGCGAACCGTGTTACAAGCATCGATAACTCTCGAATTCCTGGAATGCAAACCAGGTTATCGATCTCAAATTATTCTAAGTCCCTGGAATGCGGACGTGTGCTCAAGACTTGCAACAAGTGCGATCAACCACCAAAAATACAAGTGCTGTTCCCCAAAACTGGAGGGCATGAAAGCTAAATATTAATCACCAACCGAAGTGATTCAACGTCCGAAGTTCAACTCATTCATCAATCGCAACCTATGACCAAGATTTTCAGGCCTGGCGAATGAAACGAACTCTACTTAAACGGTAAAAACACCACAAGTACACCGGACCGAAAACAAGACATTACAAGTACTTAAGCACAAATAGAACAAGAGTTGAAACAAAGGAACTAAATTTTATTTCAATTAACTTGAAACAAGAACTTACACGCAAATAAGTTCTTCCAAAAAAGAATGCCTGCTAGCAGGGGCCGAACCTGCATCTATACACGACCTAGTGACAAAAAATGAAAACAAGTACCTATCTACCAAAACATCTACTAGAGAAGATGATTTATTTCTTCTTTTTCGTCCTTCTCACTAGTGGTACATCTTCAGTGTCACTAGGGACAGAAATTCTTCGTTTTGAGTGTCTCCTCTCCGGCGGTGGCTCTTCGGCCGGAGGCATGATGTCAATATCCTCCTCGGAGCTTGAATCTACATGGGTGCTTCTCGCCGGAGGAGTAGGGGGGACTGGATCCGTAACGGAAGTTGAGATAGTGCCACCCGATGGTGCTACCATAGTAGGTGCTGGACTCTGCGCCGCCGTGCTGCCATCGACAGTACCGCTCTGCCCCGCAGCCTCTATTTCGGCGTTGATCTCAGCCAAAATTTCCTCATCACGAGTCGTATGGACTTGGCTTGGGGCATCCATGGCCTGCATCGAAGAACTTGAGGACGGCGGAAGGCTACTGACGATGATAAATGGCAAGCCAGAGAAAGAACCACCCTGCTCACCGAGCAGCTCGCTCACCATTTGTTCGTCAGCAGATAAGGGTCCCCTCTGCGCCGCCTCAGTAGATACCGCAGTTACAACAGTAGTCTCGGTGGCGATGGCCTTATCTCCTCTGCTTGGTTCTTGAGCCGCGACAGTCGGCGCAGTTCCAGTCACTAGGCAAAAAATAAGAAGTTATTAGTAACTGCTACAAAAGAAACACTCTACTCAGAAAACGCTTGAGATAGCTTCGAAATACCTTCCCCAGTTTGGCTCGCAGACGGATGAACGGCCTCGGAAGTATGCTCGTGAATAGGAGATAAGCGCGGCTGTTCCGGGTCGTAATCAGGAACAGGTTGCAAACCGACCGCAGATACAGACACCGACGAAGATGGTGTGGTGACTTCAGTGACAGTAGAATGGTGCTCAACACCTGATCCCTCTCCGACTTCCAGGGAACGACCGCCGATCATCTCCTTCTCATGAGCAATGATGGCGTCATGAAGGACCTTCTTCTCATCATCTGTGAGCAGCCGGTTTTCAAGTTCGAATCGATCGACCGCTTCACCTGGGTGCGCTTCCTCTTCCTCCTCAACCAATCGGTCCCAGGCGCTACGAAGGTGAATCGGATAATCTTGAAGCCAGGCCAAGTTTCTGTGTTTTAACACATTGGCGTTGTAAGTTATGAGCAAATCTTCGATATCGGCCTCTAACCTGGCCTCTGCCTGTTGAACCTTCTCCTCCACCTCTGCTTCGACAGCCTGAACTTTGGCCACGGCCGTATCTCTTTCAGAGCGAAGCACTACGGCTTGATCGCAGGCTTCTTGCGCCGTGTTAAGCGCGTCGTCTCTATCTTTAATAATTTCGGCAAATTTAGCCTTAAGCTCATTAAGTTCTTTTAACGCCGCATCCCGCTCAGCGGTGACGACGGTGTTCCGGTGGCCCATGTCTTCCACCGTAACGTAGTGCTCCTTTTTCATTCTATCCATGGCTGCTTGAGCTTCATCGGCCTTTGAAAGAGCCTCCATCTCTGATTTTCGAGACGATTCAGCCTCGATATTCAGCACTTGTATGATGCGGTCTTTTTGAGCCAGCTCGTTTTGAAGCTTTTCAATGGTAGCCGCTCGTTCGAAGGCCAACGCTGATGCCTTATCGGCCGCCCTATACCACACCTTGTATTGGGTGTAAAAGTCATGCACATAGTCAAGCGCCAACCGCTCGGCCTCCGGCGGGATTCTTTTCAGGTTCGGGGGAAAGACGTAATTATCGAAGCAAATATTCGGGAACTCCCTCTTTAATTGCGCAAGTCTGATTGCCCCTTCCCCCGAGATTTCAGTAGGAGGCTGCTCCGCGATTATTGGGGCCATCGCCTCAGATCGGGAAGGTTGAGAAACCGACGTATATCGAGAAGACTCGGAAGGATGAGGGACATGAGCAGGAGGTTGTACAGGATCTCTGGAAGGAGGAGGGGTACGTGATCGCGATCGACGCTTATAGCCCCTGTCCGTGTCATATCTGTCGTGACTAGAATACCCAGAGCGTCCCTGGTCATAATGCCCAGAGCGCCCCTGATCATAACCTCTATCCCCTTCTCGTCTGCGCGAATCGTAATATGATGGCTTGCGGGCATGTCGAAGACTCCCAAGCATTGAACCACGCTTAGACATGATATCTGCGAAGCAAAATAAAATAGAATTAATCACCTTTCAAAATAGATAGTTTTCAGTCAAAGGTTATGCGGTGTCGTGAAATGTGTATGAATATGCATTCCCCCCGACCAACCGGAAGTGTCGACCTCGCTAGTAATAAGAGGCTCGTTCAATTCTAGAGTGCGATGGAATTCCTCCAACCCGGCATCATGTTGAAAAGACACATCGTCCGGGATTGAAGATCGGCAAGCCCTTCAAAAAGATTTTCAGTTCTCGGAGGAGACATCTCCGAGATTCTAACTCCGGGAGCAGAACGGGCCGTAACAACCGATTTCCATCTCCCCTTCTTACTTGACTTAACCGTGGAAGCCTTGCCTTTTCTCTGCTCCGCGACATCCGGAACTGCGTCCGTAGGCCCGGTCAGCAGCTCATCATCGGTGTGGGTTCTTTCGGAGTCAGCATCCTCAGCTGTAGTAACTCCGGGTTTCTTGTGCTTGACTCGTTTCTTCGAGACGACCCTTAGTGCCACCTCAAAGCTTATGCTCTGCCCTTGTTCGATCAAACCGCAGGCCCGGAGATTCCTATCCGTCAATAACACGTCGATATCCCTATCTCCACTCGGGACTTCTCGAAGCACTCGCACCATCTCCCTATAGTGCTCGCCCTCAGGTCGCTGAATCACCGCTGTAAAAAAGAATAAAATATAAGTTCCACTTCGGCTGCAATTGCCGTGGTAATTATTTACGAACTCAGCTATACTCACGTCTGAATAGCCATCGTCGGGCAAATCCAGGAGGACATCTGACATAAAACCATTCTGTCCTATAATATCTCAACCTGGTCCAAGACCCGGTAACCACTTGGCAATTTCTCACCGCTTCCAGGAATGTGAAGGAGGGGTAATTACCCCGAGTTTTGAAATTGAACAAGTATCTGATCTCAATTGGGAGCGGTGGTCGATGGAGATATTCCATGAATGCAATGAACAAGCTATTGATCGACGCATATCCGTTTGGGTGCAGCTGAAATGGGGCGATCCTCAAAAACGACAATACTTCCCTTATATACTCGATGAACGGAGGAAGTGTCCCGGCCGCGCACGCGTGGCGGTTAAATGCTGTGTATCTCTCCGGTGTATTATGCGGTCTATCATTTGGCCCCGGCAGTAGCACATCATCCAGCGACAGGCCGTGCCTCAAACATATTCTCCCCAACATGTCTTCAGAGATATTGGATGGAACAGAATCTGATGGATTGGCAATGAACGACGCATCGGGAATTTCATCCGGGGCTGGACCAATAATCTCAGGATTAATATCCGGAATCTCTAGCCTCGGAGAGACTGTACCTTGAGTCTCCTGCTGCTGTGAACTTGGCGGTTCCATAGTTAGCTAACTCACGAGAAACCATCGTTAGATGACAAAAACCCGTGCGTCCCCCAGTGTAACGTGTATGAGTGTATGTTGTGCAGTGACATGCATTACTTGAATAAATGTTGCAGAGTTAAAGAAATATGCAAACGACAAAGCTACGGAGTCCAGCTATAATGACCGTCATCGTTGACCGTCATCATTCCATGATGGAAGTTGATCCGGGTAAAAATTGATATGGTTCCATCGACGAGCTTCGAAGGGTGGTCATGTATGCAGTTTAATATTCGAGTCCAAATGTGCAAGAGTGAAGCTCGTCGGAGTTGTGCCAAGAAAATATCAAACTTTGGTATCCATCGTAGAGGGTTCGAAACCATCACAAGGACTTCGTTCGAACCCGACCGAGCACCCCTTCGTTCGAACCCATCCTGACGTCGCTTCGAACCCATGCGGTTAGACGCGCTTCGAATCGATGAACAGATGCCAAATTCGAACCGATCGATAAGGGACAACTTCGAATCGATCATTGCTTGACAAGTTCGAAACGACAAGGGAACCCTCAACTTAACGTCATCCACGTTCGCATCGATACTCTTCGTATCGATGCAAAGTTGTGGACTTCGAAACCGCAGCCGATGAATTCGAACCCATCAATTCGAATGAAACCATCGAACCCGTCAATAGGTACAAACTGCGTCACCCCCATGGGGTCGTCCAAGAAATTGATTCGAGCACGAGTCCCTATATGGCTTCGAAGCCCTCTGCCAGGCCAGATCTGACTTTATCAATTGATAGAAAGGCGCGGGTTCGAAGTAACTTTGCCGTTCGCCGTTTGAATTCGAGGCTAATTACCTAGTTTGAACGATGAATTCGAGAGATTGAAGACTTGAATCTTGGTCGATTCGATGATGCGGCACAGTGTTTTCTCTTTTGGAGCTCCGAAACGATGAAGAACGCAAGCAAGAGTAAAAGTAAAAAATGAAAAAAGTGAAAACCACTGCTATTTATATGGAGCCAAGGATGTGACCTAGACGATTGCTCTCCCAGTCAACCCAACCGGCCGCAACCGGTCAGGTACCAGATCGGTTCAAAGTTAGCTTTCGAAACCATCTGCTTAAAGCCCTATGGATTCGAAGTTCAACTCATGCTTCAACGGTACGAAACGCACTACAGAGGAACAGGCGGCATCGATGCGAAACGAACTGTGGGCACATCGGTTCGAAGACCTTGTTCACATCCACCACTTCGAATCCATCCATGGCCTATCGATACGACAGATGACTTCGTACCCATCTTCTTCCAATTCGAATCGACTCGAATAGTAATTTCGTGTCCATTCCCTCAAACCGGTTCGAATGTTGACTTCGAACCCATCATAGCACAAGCATACCGCGTCCATACAAACGTCAATTTCGAACCCATCGATGCTCGAATGCATCGGTTCGAAACATTACACTCACGCAATACAGAATTCAATTCCTTCAACCTTCAATATCAATTCAGGAGAGGATCGATACGAAGGAGTTTTTCTAAACAACCGTCAAGCGTTGTCTCAACTCAAGTTTCCAAATCGGTTCAGGAGAGAATCGATACGGAATTCAATAGCCAACCAAGCTGGCAACGACTCGTGAACGCACAACGTTTGCGAGGGTCAAAAAAACATATATGCATAAAAGTCGAACTAACAATCGATTTTAAACATTTACAGGGGTCAAACACTCATCCTGTTACAAATGCAACAGCCAACAGCTAAGCACTATTATACAGCAATCAATCATGTCAACACAAGGTTACAACAACACAGCATACGAGTTTCAGCAAAAAAGAGAGCAATGATTGTTCAGAGAGAGATTGCAGGTATTCAAAGCACGTCATGTTCCCACAAGACGTACTTTGGGGGGCAAAATGTTATCCCGCTTTTTGGCAAAGCCGCGATACCAAAAGATCGGTCAGAAACGGAGAACAGTTCGTCTCAGAGGCTGGTCATACTTCGTTTCGCCATGGATATCGCTGAATTTTATCCGAGTCCAGATTGAGCTACAATTGATAGGACACGGCAAGAAAGACTATAGGAGTCAGCATTTCAAATTTCAAGTCAATCCGAGTTCATATGCTCGAGTTATGATCGATTCAATTTGAAGGGCAAGGCTTAGGTTTCGAATCCATTGTTGACCAACATTTCGAAACCATCGCGTTCGAATCCATAAGAATCGAATCCACCGAACCACCTCAGGTTCGTCTCCACCACCTTCGAACCCATCAGGTTCGAACCCATCAGGATGCCTCGGTTTCGAGACCATCGAGTTCGAACCTACCAAGCTCATAACAATGGACCTCGAACCCATCGGAGAATAGCCGCTTCGAACCCATCACAAAACACTTTGTTCGAAGCCAAACGTGGAGCCTTATTCGAATCCATCCATGAAGTCATGTTCGAATCCATCCACGATGCCAAGTTCGAAACCATCCTGTGTAGCTTCATTCGAATCCACGGGGTCAACCAACCATGATGACGTGTCTTCCATCGGTTCGAACCCATCATATCTCCTAACCTATTGATCCAAATGTCACGAAATTTTCACTGAAGCTTGCGTACATGTTGAAGAATGTCCACGCCAAATTTCACCTCGATTGGATGAATTCTTGATCGGTTCGAATGGAGTTCGAACCGATACCAAAGTGGGCCCAAACTTCCTGAGACCGTGCGTGTGGGCCCCCTCACGTGCCAGACGTGCAGCGAGATACCAGCAGCCTACGCCTATAAATAGAGCCCCAGGGCCAACAGAATAGGGAGCTTCTAACACTGAGGCGCCCAGACTCTGCCGGATCAATATCTCCATCATCCTATATCATAATTTGATTGTTGATTTCGAATTTCCAGTTGTAACTTGCTTTTGATCGCTGTAACAACTTGTAAACATTGAAAGAGAATCAATAAATATCAAAAAACTTCACAGTGGACGTAGGCAACACGCCGAACCACTATAAATCGATTGTCTACGCATTTTCTTTCATGTTGATTGGAGTTTTTGTTAGATAATATCTGTTTTGAACTTGCATTCTTGACTATTATCTCTTCAACGACTCCCGAAGAGTGTTGTGCCCAATTTTGACGCAAACAGACAACAACTGGGAGTTGAATTTGGAGCAGTGAAGTGCAAGGGCTAGTCGCTACTAATCCTGAGGGTGATTCTAAAATGGATGTAGTAGGAGTAGTGCCTTCGATTCCATTCGAACCCGAAACGGACTTGTATGGGTGAATGCTTTTAGAATATTGTCAGGAGGACGGTGAGCGTTCTAAATGAATGTGTGCTAAAAAGGTGACGCATAGCCTCGAGCAAATCAGTCGGTAATGGCTAAAACAGGGGAGGTGCATACAAGGTTAAGTGGCTAGCAAGCAATTAGTGTAAGGTCACCACTGTCTAGATGTCCCTTTATATGTTCGACTGTGTGGCGGTTGCTGATTCCAACCGCGGAGTGAACTTATTCGGACTATCCAGTAAGGGATAGCTTCGGTCTTGTATTGCAGGGGATTTAGGGTAGATCCTCGGTACGGTGATCTAGACCACGTATTGTGACGGACGGTACCCCAGTAGCCCTTCCATTGATGGAAATCCATTTTCCCCATGTGCCTTTACGGTTTTGTTTGTATACCTATTAGCTGGAATTTAATAAATGTAACAATTTCGGCTATTTGAATAAGTATTTGTATATAGACATTATTATAATATCAGAGGATTTTATAAGAAATGTTTTGGTTATCGTAAGGTAAAAACCCGACATGTTTATTTGTGGCGTGTTCTTACGAGATACCTTTGATTTCAAAGGATTTTAAAATTTTATTAATCCTATTGAGTGTGTTTCCCACGCTGGTTTTCCAGACTGACTCAGGTATTGTTTTATTATGATGCTCGGGGCAGACCGAGTATTATAAAATACAGGATAGGATGCTTGGGAGCTCAGGAGAGGAGTTGGAATACGATTGGTTTAATTCCACAGTTGAGATTGTTGAATTGCCACCAAGTCGTGAGGCAGGCTGTTATAACTACCAGGCTGGTAATTGTTGTTTTGTCTGTGTGTTACACTGATGATGTATATAAAACAGTTACAGTTTTCTTTTTCTGTAAAGATCAGTTATTATCTATTATATTTATTCCGCTGCGATTGTGAGATTCCGTTGTTGTTTGTTTTCTCTTCTTCTACCTCCTTCTTTCTTGCTCTCTACAATCTGTCTTTTTCAGCACACGATCGTCGGCATATTATAAAGTGGAGTATTTGTGTCGATTTTTGAGGTCGAGAGGGGCGGGTCATGACAAGAATCATTTCAAATATCAATACTTTAGAGAATATTTCGTAACCTATTTCGTAAGTCTTCGGAATCACTAATAAAATTCCCTCCTACCATTTCCAAAATCCGGTATACTTATTTATAACCACATTAAAAAATTTATAACCTCTTTTTTGAATTCAGATTTCATTTTCAAAGTCCCCATATGTAACATTTTTAAATTTCATCTCCTCCCAATCCCATATAAAATTCCTCCCCTAAAATCATATCCATTTAAAAGACCCATTTACGAATCTCGAGAGAATTTATAAATAAAATTCTCATTCACTTCAAAACTCTATATATATATATGTAAGTATTTAAAAGAATAATAATTTATTTTTAAAACATGTTTAATTAATTATTTAAAATATCGAAAACACTTTTAGAAACACCAATAACTCATTTTGAGATAAATAAATAAATTTTCAAAGCCGATTTTAAAGATTAGAATTTTACTAAAATAAATATTTAATATTTGAAAATCTACTTACCGAAATATTTCAATCCTGACTAGATTAAAATTTCATAGGTTTAAACAATAAATTTTCCTTTTGAAAAACAAACTCAACTTCTTTGAATAAATAATGAAAATATATTTTTAGAACCTCAATAACTAATTTTATTTTATAAATTCTTTATGAATCACATCACATCACTTCCATTTCGATCTACTTAACCATTTTCACATTCAAAAATAGTATCCTCTATTTTTCTCACCTAATTTCCGTATTCTAATATAAATTCACCCTACGAATTTATTTTTCCAATATATCCCCCGATATCGTTTATCTTATTTATAAACATCGTTTACAAATTTTTATAATCTTTTTGAGTTTTTCCTGTTTATGAAAATAATCTTATTTATAAAATTCCATTTTATAAATCCATTTCCTTATAAGTCCCATTTATAACTTCCAATCTATCTTTACACTGATTTTAACTCCTTTTTATATTTTTCGAATATCATTTATAAATTCTTTTTATATAATTCATTTTCTAAAATAGAATTCTCCATTTAATAATTCTCAACAGTTAAGTATAACAAAAAATCAAATATTTTTTTGTAATTCGATTTCTTAAAAATAACCCCAATTCCAATATAAATATTTTTATATCAAAAATTGCCTTTAATTCCTACCAATTTAAAAATATATTCATGGTATTTAAAATATCAAAATTCTGGCCAGTGCTACAAGTTCATCTAATAATTCCAATCACTACAATCCATCTTTCATGCTTCATCCCAGTTGAATTTGTCACCTCCTGCCTGCAGCTCGAGCACAAGCTTCCAATCTCATACCAAACCATCGAACTCGCGCTCGCGACAAAGTCGTGCTCACATCATAGTCGCCGCCACCAGTGACTGCCGCGCCAATCTCCCTAGTGCATGAACACCACGATTCGCATATCACCAGCCCAAACTCGCCCCCTTACGTTGACTTCCCACTAGAATTCGCCCTATGACACAAGCAGCCCCGCGTTGCGATTCCTAAACCCTACTGCTTCGCCTTTGAGGCTCGCGCTTATCTTCTTGAGCAACGTAATGCAATCATGTTTTCCCCTCATCGCCACTTTATTTCGATCACAGTTCCATTATCTTTTTTAAACGATTCGATTTGAGATGATTTCATTTTCAAACTGGAAAAAGGAAGTGAGTACGATTTGAAGCTCAAGGGGATGACACGATTTAAAAGGTGAAAGGGGTATCTTCATACATGATAGCTGGCATGAACTAGACGGCAAGGTGACTTTGATTTGATTTGATTTTATAAATATTCAAAATATGCCGCTTTGCATAACTCAAATTTTTGAACCCCTGTTGAGGCATTCCATTTGGCATTTATAACGTTATACCTCTACTCCGAACGTAATGGAACAAGTTTCGAGTCTTAATTCCATCGTATGGAGAAGATAGCCTTTTGGACCCAATTATTTTATTAAATTTCGATATTAATTTCAGCGCAATTCTATTCCGTACGACCAAACGGTAAGTCCAAACACTATGAAATTCGAAATTCGATAATAATACACCATTACGAATCCAATCGGACTGGTTTCGTCAAATTCCAAGACTTTTTCTCGGATCGCTATATTTACACGTCGATTAAATCGATGATTTCAAAAATCCCGCAATCAGTTGAAATTTAGTTTTAAAAACTTATCAATTGAATTAAAATTCAAAATCCAATATTTAAACCATTTTAAATCATAAATCAAACGAAAAAAAATTTGGGTCGTTATAGTATCATATTGTAATATCATAAGTATTTAGTAGCATTTTTTATTTAATAAAAATATTGTATTTACCTTTTGTTTTTTTTTTTGTTTTTTTTTTTTTTTTTTTGGCAAGGCCAGCCGGTTTTATAGTGGACCGTCCACTTTTTATTACGAACGTAATAAAAATTGAAGTACAGGAGCAAGGTATAAGCACCTTAACTACTAAAGGAAATAGAAAATACAGCACAGGTACATGACAGCAATGTCACGATAACTAAAATAACATATAAACCTAGCACTCCTCCTTGGAGGGAGAATCACCAACAACTGAAGTCACCAAAGAAGAGCTCAAAGGGGCAGACCCAGAAAGACCAGCAAAAGGGCGGAAACGGAGAGCAAGTCTAGGGTCATAAACCACATCATCAGAACAGTAGATAAACGATCGATCCCAGGAAGGGTCAGCAAGCATGATAGAATTAGAAGTTGCATCCAAACCGTCCATATCAAGAACTATAGAATCACCAGATTGTTTGTAGCGTAGACATCGAAGATCTAGTTGATTATCAGAAACAAACCGAAAGAAGGATTCATTTTCCGGGTTATACCTCATATCAGAAATGGGATCAATCCAACACCCTTCAGCCTCATCCCATGCTACCGGAGGTAGCAGCGAGGTAGGGTCAGGAGCAACAAGTGGGATGACAGGAGCAGCACCAGGAACCACAGAACCAGGCGGAGAAACAGGCAAAACAAGGGGCAAAAAAGGATCACTCAGAACTGGCATCGCAGCCACAGGTGCAGGATAAGGGTGAGGGGGCGGGACTTTGGGAACCCAGATCCTACGACGGGGGCGCGGCAATGGTAACTTAGGAGCAGCCGCAGATGCAACAGTATGATGGCAATCACTAGTAAGGTGTCCAAAAGAGTGACAGTAGGTACAAATATCTGGAACCCAACCATAACGAACCCTGACTTCCACAATATGGCCGACAGCTAGCTGAACAGGAATAGAAGTAGGGAGAGGCTTAGAGGGGGAAATTTCGATAAGAGCCTTCGCATACATCAACTTATCACGCTCCACGGTGTTAGAGTCAAAACATTTCAGCTTACCAACATTACAAGCTAACCAATTCAATCCAATAAGAGGCTGAAGGACTGAGGGAATGTGAGAAAAATATACCCAAACAGGAATAGAACAAACTTGCTCACGAGCACACGCCGCAGTAGGAGACCAGGGGGTAACAATAAAAGGCCTTCCATCAACGATAGAAGGCTCAGCTTCCAAAACAAGCCGTCGATCCTCAGAAGAGGAAAACTTAAGGTAATACATCGTATCAATTAGTTTCACATGCAAATTTCCACGAATCTTCCATGCCCTGCGCAGAACCATCGCCGCATTTGTTAGCCGGCAATGCGGATCCAGAAAAAAACCGACCAAATAGTCAGACCAAAATTCCACACCGGCTTGCAAAACACAAGGGGGAGGAATCATCACTCCATCTACCTCAACCAATTCAAATTCAATCGGGATGTAGGCACCAGCATTACGGGGCAAGGACGAGAAAAGTGAAGACCACGATTTTGTGGGTTGTTTCGTAGCATTAGTATCACGGCTTTCATCAACTGTAGGAACAGTGGGAAGTTTTGCATCAGTGCAAATAACAGTGACAGTAGGATCAGATTTCTCAGGGGAATAAACACAAACACTAGGTGTGCCAAGTCCACTACAAGAAATATGAGCAGAAGCACACCCCTGAGCTTGGTCAGACACTCCAACTACCCCACTAGAAACGTGTTCACCAAACAAGGAATTCTTTCCCACTGGACTGCTCAACTCAAGCTGGCTACCAAGAACTTGCGCACACGCAACAGAGGGAGGCACAACAGCACGCAAGGACTCACACGCAACCACAACAGAGGGGCGAACTGGTGAAGCTAGCAAAGGAGGAAACTCGGAAGGCGAGAGGAGGGCAGGGGGACGCACAGACATTAGCAATAACGGCTTGAAAAAACGGCCAGACAGCAGTTCATATTTCAATACTAATGTGTAATAACATTTTCTATTTATTAAATTATTTAATTTAATATTCATTCTATCAATAAATTTATTTACATATTGGAAGTTTCATGTGCACTAGTGCAAAGAAGTTTTAAGAAGTACACATCGAACTTCACATATTAAAATACAGAATGTCAATCACCTTTATGTCTATTTTTGCAGGAATATCTTACACTATGTAACAACAAGAATAAGGAGTGCTTAAATGTATTTATCACTATATTCTAAAAAGGAAAAATATTCAATATATCTTGTGATTTTTGTTCTTTTTTCTCAAATTGTTTCCCACTAAAAAAGGCCTATATAAGTTGAAATTGATTTGAATTGAAATCGAATTAAATCCACTGTCATGTTTTAACAAAGTCTGTATATTATTTAATATTTAAATATTACTAAGGGTTGAGTCCACACCAAGGAGTCACACAAAAGAGTTGTTAGCAATTTTCAAATTTTAACTTGTTAAAATAATTTATATATGTTATATATTATTAGTAAAATTAGTCCAATGATGTATTAATTTTCAATGATTTCAGTTATTTATTTAGGGCGTTAGAATTAACTGACATAATATTATTATATATTAATTTAAATAAATATACGACTGAAATAAATATTATTTAATTAATTTATGTGGTATTATCGCTCTTACTGTAAAATATTTGTGATATTAGTTGGGCGCAACATTATGAAGTGATCTATACAGGGGGGTTGATAATATCATAGGGATGAGTGTTTGAATATTTCTGTTCAAAAAGATGAGATCTGGCATAAAAAGAAGGGCAAAAGGAGGTGATGCTTGGATATCTTGTGGCTATAAATAATAACTCATTTTCTCATTTTTAGAATAGAGGAATAAAACCTTGGTACCCATTAAAGTTGAAGCATTCGGTTGTGATTTACACGCCGAGCTGCGACGAAGAGGGAATCCATACTTCAAAAGGGAAAGGCTACCAACACGGCATGTCAACATTCGACCATATCTAGATGTAAGCTTTGATTTAAATTTAGATTGCATATTTATATATCCATATCCTTTTTAATTTTCAACCATAACATTAAAAAATCTGAATTAGGATACAAAAATGCACATATGTATTTATAAATATTAAATATATATAACATAGATTTTATATGTTAACTTTCAGCCAACATATATGTTTTAAACAATATATATATATACATATATATATACACACACATTATAATATTATATCTATTTATTAACTTATAGCCAATAGGGTTGGCTTAGTTGGTTGATGGTTCAAACTGCCGGACTAAAGGTCACAAGTTCGAACCTTGAAACTGAATTGTATTAGCACTAACTAACCATGTTCAAAGAAAAAAGTGTAAAACAAAACTATGTTTTAGTATTATTTTATATTTGGACAAAATTAATTTTCACACGCAAACAAGTGCGCCTGTGTATATATATACATAATTTAAAATTTAAATGTGCATATTTTTCGCAATGATATATATATGTGTGTGTGTGTGTATTAAAAGAAAAAACTAAAACATAAAGTGGTTGTAGTTTAGTGGTAAGAATTCCACGTTGTGGCCATGGAGACCAAGGCTTGAATCCCAAAAGCCACAATTCTTACTATTTATCAATTTAAAAAAAATCACAGCTTAAAAACATTTTTTTAGCAGTCGTGAGACTTTTATGAAAAAAATATTTTTGTAATATAAATTTAAAATGGCCATGTTCCATTTGAATAAAATAATTATATATGTATATTTTAAAAGGTCACAATCCTTTATATAAAATTATTAATTAAATTTTACAGTAATGTATAATCCGAATTAAGGATATTATATATGTATGTATGCATATATATGTGTGTATGTAAATTATCATAATTATTCAACACCGTATATTATTATACAGTTTATATACGATGTGATCATAAATCTCTATGTTCACATATGCTCCCCTTATTATTTTGTTTCATCCTAATATTCACATATGTATGATGTGATCATAACATTTACAGAACATAATATTACATGGAGAGTTTTGTTACGTACCCAGAGAACCATAGGAGATGTAATTACATATGCTCTTCATTTTACGTATAATAAGACAATTAAATAATACACACACACACACACATATATGTTGTGCGCGAAATAAATTAAGTTGATCGTTCTTAGAACAAAATGAAGCAAAATTCATTACATAAAAATCTGAAATTGAAATATGGATAAAATTAGTTTCAAAATAAAAAAAATATTGTATAGAAAAATAAATATGATTCATTACAACTAAATAATTCATAATAACACAAAATTAAGATCTGGTGCAAAATGAGTAATTTTTTTTGAAATTTCTCCCATTACCACGACGTCGGTGAAGCTGATCCAACAATGACATCAGAGCCAGTATTATGTTATCTATTCTATTATATATAATGCTAAATATATGACTTTTTGTTATCCTCACTCATATTCTTTCTCGGGCCATATACGAGATTCTCCTTTGTTTAATTTTCATTTATCATTTTCACCCTTCATTTATTTTGTTTTTCTCTTCAACCATTAAACCTATGTATCAATGGTATCCCATTCAACTTACATTTTCTGTATCAGAATCATTTAGCCTATTTATTTTTTAAGCTGAAGCTTCTTTCATCATTCACCAACTCCCCAATTCCATGGCTAAACAATATTTCAATCACATTTTCTTACCAGCTCTCCTTGCTTAATTTCAGTAATCATTCCAACTATCACCACATACTATTTGTTTTCTTGATTCATTATTTTAAATCCTTTTTCATTTTTACATGTGGAAATAAAGTAATATTTATGTTATTCGATATAATAAGATAATGGATCTTTGCAAATAGAATTAAGTGCATCTTATTTGTTTATTCCGTCATCTTCATTCAATTAGATCTTAACTAATTGATTTAGCTGTTAGAATTGTTTTAAGTTGCAGCTTTTCATTGTTGAGTATGGCTGTTAGATTTTTTAACAAATTGCAGCTTTTTATTATTGGGTATGCTGGCTTAATATAGCATATTAAAGTAGCATCATTCTAACTGAAATAAATGGTGCATCTGAATAATACCGGGGCTTCATTATTACTTTATTAGAAGTTTCATTTGATGCATCAGTGAACAATTTCTTTTTTTCTTGCCTATAATACTTTTTTAACTAAGCATATGTCTAAATTTATACAGGACTTTAGATTCCAATTATGTGCGAATTGAAAGACCCTTCATTGTTCAAAGGTTATTTCCATTACATGATCTTTTTATTATATTACACATTACAGTTTTCACCTTTTAAAACTAATGTATAAGCTAAACATGTTTAGGAGCACATGCTTATGTAGAGAATGTATCTTTTCAGTTTGATGACATGCTTACTTTGCGTTTTGTATTTCTTAGAAGATGGATAATTATAATTTTGAAAGGCATAAAACAATCTAGGTATACTTTATATATTGTAGTTTGAAGCATTATTTTCGTATTGTATTCATTATTGATATTTCTTCAATAAAATTTAACATCTCTAATTGATAAATTAATATAATTTTAGTATGCTTATATGCAATTTTCAAGGGCATGGAAAGTATATAATTTAATTTGATATTACTTTTTATTGAGAAATTTAAATGTTATTTATTTTATGATTTATCAGTATGCAACAAATAGTTCTTTGTACAATTGTTAGATGGAGAATTTGTCTTTTATAGTAAATAGCATTTTGGAAGCTAGGTTGATGTATCAAACAAGCTGAGTTGCTGCATTTCTCTTTCTAAAATGTTTCTTATATATCAATATTATCAACTCTTATAATTAATTCATCTTAATCTTTGGTTTTTTAGTTTTAGGAGCTTCGGTTTATTATTCACACAATTCATTAAATTTTATAAACTAATGAATTAAATAACACATATCATTTATTTATTCCTCTTTTCTCGATCCATTCTATTTATTCTATCATAAAAATGGCCGAATATATACATTTTTATCTCCTATTTTCTCATTTAATTTTGACCCAAGTACTGAACCCTCCACAATTTAAGTCCATATTTTATAAAGTAATTGTATTTTTGGTTGAGCAGTTTAATAGATACTTACTTATAATTTATCAATAACAAAGGGTTCTTTTTATAATTGTTAGGTGATGAAATTGACTTTTGTAATAAATTGTATTTTAGAAGCTATTTTGATGTATTAAACTAGATGAACTTTAACATTCTATCCGTGATACTCTTTTCGTTAATGTTCCTTTAATATCAATACTATAAACTCTTATACTTAATTCATATTATATTTTAGGTAATTTTTCCTTTGGTGCTTCCCTTTTTTATTAACATAATCCACTAACATCTATAAATTAATAAATAAAACATGTCATTTATTTATTCAACTCTTGCTAAACTATTCTATTTATTTATTATATATAACATTGAATATATGTCTTTCAAATGGATACATCCATTCATATTGCACAGGTCCTTAAAGACGTGCTTCAAATGGAAGATGAACAGTTAAATGGTCCACTACATTAAAGAAACCCAAAGGAAATATTTTCTCCTGTTTACAGAGCCATATAGGAACTTTTTTCTTCAAGTGTACGTTGATGATCAACTTTCAACGTGAACAAAGCTCCTTATAAAAAAAATTAAGTTCGGTTACAACCGTCCAAACTTTTGTGGGCAATAGTTCTTTGAAAGTGATGGGTAACAAATGTTCCATCATTACATGACAATCATGACTTTTCATCCCACTCAGTTTACCATTCTTATAGTCGACACATCTACGAAGATTAAAGGAAATCCCATCAGGAAATCTTAATCCTTCCACCCACTTTAACAGTACTTTAACTTGGTTACTATCTAGCTCATAGCATGCCTTGGTTTTTTGTGTCATTGGGCTTCATATGAAGCTTAGGACAATTGCATATTTCTTTTATATCACATCTTGATTTCAAATCGTCTTTAGTCTTTCATTTAACATTCAAAACCGTGTTAAATACATTATTGAACATATTTTTCTCGTTGTGCATCAAACCGGTTGTATAACGAATTAGGAGATTATTCAAGTAAGGTAATTTCCAAAATATACTTTGTTTGCACCAATTATAATCGTCGATTTACCTTGAATTTCCATTTGTTCGCCAGTTTCATGTATCTTTGGATAATCTTTTACAAGGTCTTAAATATCTTCACTTGACCAAATCGTTGGTGGTCGCAAGGTCTCAAGTCTATTACTTGTAAAAAGATTTTAATCTTTTCTAAAAGAATGATTAATATGAAGAAAACACCGACGACGGTCAAACCACGAAATTTTCTTCCCATGCGGTAAAGAAAATCCTCGTGTTTCTTCCATGCAATAAGAACAGGCTAGACGACCAGCCATACTCTAATCCGAAAGCCTTGCATACGTAGGAAAATCGCTTATAGTCCACAACAGAGAAGCAAACATAATTTTTTTTAATGTTGTAAGTTTCAACATCTTCACACCACAATGTATTCAACTCTTCAATCAACAATTGTAAATACACGTCGATTTCTTTTGTCAAATCGTCACGGCCAGGGATGACAATGGTGAGAAACATATAGGCGTTTTAATACACATCCATAGACGTAAATTGAAAGGTGTAATGATGTGACGACCCGACTTTCCACTCCCCGAAAATCGCATCATCAATTAAGAAAGAAAGGGATAGAAGAAGAAAAGAAAGAAGAGAAAGAAGAAAAACACTAGAATCTCACCAGCGGAATGGATAAATTATATTAATAATATAAGTATTTACATAATATACAATACCAATCAGAGATACACAACATAGATATCACATATACTAGACAGCTATAAACACCTATCTAGTATTTACAACTCAATACAACACAACACAGAGAACACACAGCGGAACTATATATCTACAACGCAGAAGCCTCCTGCTCCATTGCTCCTTCAATATTCGTCAAAGCAAACCTGAATCCCTTGGCTACTCGTAAAATTTTGAGTACCCAAGAGTTTAAGAAAACAAAGATAAACTACGGGTTAGACATGGGTCTGGTGTGAGTAACAGGTTAAAGTTGCTTAACTTTAAAAACCTTTGAAAAGAAAGGTATCACGTAAGACTTCCCACACATAAACATGGAAAAGTTTTACCTTACGCTAACCAAAACATTTGATAGGAAATCCGATGATATTATAATAGTGTCTAGGGTTTTCAAGTAAATATGAAATATCCGAAATTGTTACATGATTAAATTCCAGCTACTAGCCACAAAAGTCGGCAATACAATCAAACCGTTGGCATTTATTGGATTTTGGATTCCATACAATGGCAGGGCTACTGGGGTACCGCCCGTCACCGTACGTGGCCTAGATCACTGTATCGACGAGTACGTCCGCTCCCCACCAACAAAAGGCCGGAACCATTCCCTACTGAACAGTTCCAAACAAGATAACCCTGTAGTTGTTTGCAACCAACTGCCCACACAGCCGAATATAAAGGGACTTCAAGACAGCGATCAATCTCGCTCTCCAGTGGGAGCTACCGACGAAGCCTTGCTGCATCTCCCCTGTTTTAGCCATTCCCGGTTGATAAGGCTTGAGGTTACGATTACCTTTAGAGAACACATCTCTTATAATGCTCATCGTCCACCTGACGATGTTCTGAAAGCATTCAATCCATACAAGTTCGTTTCGGGTTCGAACGAAACCGAAGGCATTATCTCGTTACACTCATTTTGGAATCACCCTCAGAGTTAACGACGATAACCCTCGCACTCTGAACCTTCATCTCGAACCTATAAGAACTAATTCCGTCAAACTCATCATGTAATCACCCCAGAGTTATACTGACGTATAGTCCTTACACCTCGAGTCTTCACTCTTCACATAAGATGCACGACCTATTGTTAATTTGGATCGATGTGGTTTTCGGATATCCAAATATGGAAACCCGATCCCGGTCTCATCGAAATCCAAAACGTGTCTTTTACGTCCAAGTTGTTTTAAAGTTTAAAACAATTCAATTCAATATTATCTATATACACACAGATAGATAATTCCCAACATCATAATAGATGATCAAAATTATCATCACATAAGATAATCTATATTATAAACTCAAACAGATAATCCATATTATCAACTCAACGCAACCATAACATCCAAATCACACAACATCATTTATCTACTGAGATCTCAACCATTCAGGGTAATAAATATCAATCATCATTCATAAGTAATGACTTATTAAATCACCATTCTATAATTAATTTAAAATGAATTAAATTAATTACTTCTTCCTTAATTAATTTAAAATAAATTAAATTAATTACTATCCATATAAATCTTGCTTACACATTCCTTAATTAATTACTCTTAACAAGTAACCCTAATTAATCATCTTGATTAATTATCCTTTTATTACATTCAAGTAATTAACCTCTAATTAATTTCACAAATTAATTAGTCCAAACCAAACCTGTAATTAACCTGTAATTACTTTATTTATTAATTATAATTAATTACATTAATCCTTAATTAATTACATTAATTAATTCCTTCATTGATTAATTGTTCTTATTAACCAATCCTTAGTTACATCATTAATTATATAAATTAATGATCACAAATTATTTAATTTAATTACCCTATTAAATTAATTATCAATTATCCCTATTGATCAATCATTCTTGATTAATCACATTAAGTAATTAACTTAATCAATTTTATTTTAATTATCTTTAAATAACTTAATTATCAAACCCAAAATTAATTACACTAAATAATTTATTATGAATTACTTATCTTAAGTAATTAAACACAATAATAATAATTACACAAAGTAATTAATTCCAAAAACTCCTCCATCATTCAAGTATCCTTCAATTAAATTACATCAAGTAATTTATCTTCTTAATTACTCATCTAAGTAATTATTCACTTTTAATTACATTGGTAATTACTCCTCAAATCATCCAGTGATTAAATTAAATTAATTAAACTTAATTAATTAACTTAATTAATCAACAACTTAATTAATTACAATTCAGTAATTAGTTTCCTTAATTACTTTCATTAAGTAATTATACTTAAATAATTCTCCATTGATTGTCTTTAAATTAATTAATACAATTAATCATTAAAAATAATTACATTAATTAATTATAAAATAATACTAGGCTAATGACCTTCATTAACCAATAACAAATCTTTAACCACTTTTCCAAAGTAATTAATTGAATTAATCAATATTAATTCTTAATTTATTTTAAGAAACTCATTAATGTATTTCTAATTACTTAATTAATCAAGTGATAATTAAAAACTTAATTAATTATTAATTACTTGATTAATAATACAATTCATTAATTAAATTAATCAAATCTTATTTAAATTAATTTCTAAATCACACTTTAATCAAGTTTAATTAACTTACTTAATCCTTTTAATTAATTAAATAAAACCTTTAATTATTTAATTAATTAACCTAATTATTAATTAATTAAATTAATTAATTATAAACTTAATTACCTTAATCAAGTAATAAACTATTAAGTTCAAAACAATTTAATGAAAATCATTAACCTCGTTAATGATTTAATTATCATTATCAAAGTAAATTAAAAACAATTTACCTTTAAATTTCTCTAAATTCCATTTTAAATTAAAATTAAAATGAAATCAACTTAAACAAGATTTTTAAGTATTTAAAAATTCTTTAGTTTTCATTTTTAAAGAATCACTTATTTCTTAAAGCAATTTTAAAAGAATAGTTTAACTTTAGCCTATATTCAATTTAAATAAAATTACCTTAAATTATTTCAAATGATATTAAAATATATAAATTCAAATCTTATTTATATCACAACCAAATTTCAAATCATGCTTTCAGATTTAAATCCAAAGATTTAAATTTAAACCCGGTTTTGAATTTCATTACATATGTTATAAAATTCTAAAAATATTCAACTTGATTATAACGTTTTAATTTATAAAACTTGTTTCCTTTAAAACCTTTAGATTCAGATTTCAAATTTGAATTCAGGGTTTCATATCCAGTTTTCAAACTTAAATTTTATAAAATCTAGTTTAAAATCTCATTTTCAGATTTATAAATCATTTTATAAAACACTGTACAGGTTTTATTATCTTATTAAATACTATTTTATTCTGCAGATTTATTAAAATTCTGGATTTCAAATTTATTTGAATTCATAACTTAACTTGCATCAAATCTTGTTTTAAATCAGGTTTTGCTTCTCTTCTCATTTTTTTAGTTCAAACTCAAACAAACCTGAAACTGTCAGGTTACAAACAACAACACCGCAACTAAAACTACCCGAGCTCAACTCCATGTTGCTTTGAGTCACCCTTACCCCATCTTCGACTAAAAAACTGAAATTACCTGCGCACCTCATCTTCACCATATTCCAGAAACCAAAACTCATCCCTATGGCCACTATGCACATGCACATAGCCATGGGAAACTTTCCGATCATCAGTGATGATCATCCCCATCCACCATCTACCCTTGAACCCAACATGATCACCTAAGCATCAGAGTACTTCCATTTCACAAAATTCAACAGAGCAGCTCTTTTTTTTTTTTAAAACCTGGAACACGCTACACCCAGAACTTCTCAAACCTGTCAACGACAAATTCACCTCCCTCCGACCATTGTTCAAGCTACAATTTCGGCTACTCACTCCTCTAGGGTCCAGCAACCATTTCCCATAGTTGCTAATCACTCGATCAAACATTGAGTGAGAACGATTCTGTTATCTACAAGTTCAAATATTAGGGTTATAGAACCAAATCCCTTACTGCTTTTAATCCCAAGAATTATCCATTAAATTGATAATTTTTTTGATGAGCCTGATCACTTATCTTCATTCACAAGACTCTTCAGACCCCCAAATGTTTCAAATCATTAAAAATTTTAAAAATCATCTTTTTAGCCCATTCCAGCACTACTCCCCCAAATTACAACTAAATATTATGTTTTCTGATCTAAAAATCATGTTTTCATATGGGCATTCAAATCATAATCTTAAATTAAGGAATTAAGGAACTTATATTTGTTAAACACAATCATGTTTCAGGACATTTTGATTTCCAAAGAAGTTTGATTTCAATTTACCTTATTTTAAATTCTTATGCTTCAGATTTATTTTTAACAAACAAATTTGTTTGTAACCTAAATCATAGTCAATGCCATGATACAGATATAGGGGTATAATTTTTAAAAAATGAAACTGAGTTTAAAAGAAGTAGAGGATCAAAGATAACATTCACACATTTCATCAAAGTATCAACTGATAATTTATAGATATATATATATATATATGTAGAAACCTACTTATCACCCTTCATACTTATCACAGAAAAAAAATCATAAAACCATATTAAACTTAAACTATTAATCAAAAATTGTTACTCACCAGAAACTTGAAGAACAGAGCCTTCTTTTGTTTTGAAAATAGCTTTTGAGTTTTTTTTTTAAATTTTGCGAAGCTGGCATTTGCTTTCTGACCAAAACTTTATGCATGCAGGCTTCCAGGTAGCTTGCGTTTGAGATCTGACCAAAACCATATGCATGCTAGTGATATTCCAGAGATGAAAATGCGGACTTGATTATGCAGAAATCTTGAAATTGCATGTTGATGTTCTTGTTATAGGTTTTGGTTTTGAGAGGAGTTACAGATCTTAGAGTTTGCTTTTGAAATGAATATACAGATTTTGTTTTTGAGGGGTTTTGAGAGTTTTAGATTTTAAGCGAAATGTTTCTTTTGATTCATCTAGCACTTGATCTTTAAAAGATAATAAAGGAAAGTGGAAAATGTTTAAAAAGGCTGAAAATACTTTAATAAAAATAAAGAACAGATCAAATGACACTTGTCATTTTTTTGCTTACAACTTAACACATGTAGCTTAGATCGTTAAATTGTTAACATTTGTATTTTACTTAAGTAAGTTATATTTTTAAATATTTAAAAAGAGTTTTCTTTAACTCATTTTATGTTTGAATGAATATATATGATTTTCTTATTTTAAGAAAATGTAAATAAACAATTTATAAATTAAAACATACACAAATATTTTAAAGAATCAATTAATTTGAATTTCAAAAACAATTTCAACTCAATTTAATCCTTTGAATCCCAAATTAAAATCAATTTATTTAATTTAAAATGATAATACTATTTCCTTATTTTAATTCGTTTTGTATTTATGAAAAATAGTACATTTATTAATATGTCTTAAAGATAACAATTTAACAAATTTTATATGATTTGTAAAGAAATTATAAATCACTTTTATATTTAAATGAATTTAAATCATAGGCTATTTTATATTTTAGACTTATATAAAATATTTCTCAAATCATATTACTCAAATAATATTTAAAAACAAATAAAATCAACTTTTATTTAAGTTTAAAACAAAAATTAAGCTAAGATAAAATTTTAAACAATATAACATTTATTATTAATATTACAAACCATATAATCGCTAATTAAATAGATTTTTAAAAGCTTAATATTAATTTAAAACATAATTTCCTAATTACTCAATATTTTATTAGAATATAAAAACAACACTTCATTTATTTATTTTCATGTAAGTTAAATTCCAAACAAAGATAAACTATAATATATATACAAATATATATATATACACATTATAATTTAAACATTTATTTTAGCTTTTTAAAAGACAAATCACAAATTAAATATTTATTTATTTAGATTATTAAACCAAAACATATTTTATAAATCAATATTGTCAATATCAATTTAATTTTATGTAAAGATTATTAAATTTATATTGTCTAAAATTCCGGGATATCATATTCCTTCCCCCTTAAAAGAATTTCGTCCCCGAAATTTAAAACAAAGGTAATTTAATAACCTATATAAGATTTTAAATTTTAAAGCACAATCATATATCAAACATATGCTAACAACCATAATTAATTCATCCAATAAACAAAATTAACTATCCAGACAAAATTCTGGATAGAGTTTCCTCGAGTTTCCCACGTAAACACCGACTTACTTGCTCTATAGAACCCAAACAATCAACACTTACCTAAAACAGAACAGAGAAGAAATCCAAAATATCTCGAAGCGAGCTTACCCAACCTTACCAAAATTCATAGCTCCTAAAACTGAGAAACTTATCCAAAATCAGATATTCGACTGCCTATCTCCTACCTAATCAGCTCAATCGCTGATGTCTCAAGAAATAAACTGGACCAAACCCAATCCACCAGAATGATCCTCCATGATCAACCAAGATCAAGAACAAACTCCACTCACATCCATCATAAGAAAACAAACTTCTCCTATCCGGAAAAGAAAAGCAGATGCACTCCCAAACTGCTTCCGCTGCATAACTCTGATCTAGAGTAGAAAAGAATGCTGATGAAGAACACAAGCACAACCGGACAACAAAAACAAGAAGATCTCAGATAACCCAGAAAAAATTCAGAAGTTTCACAAATCTTGAGTTGCTTCATAAAACTCCATCTCAAGAACCAACCTTCAACTAGATGAACCATCGGTACCACTCTTGGAATCCGGGTTGATAAGAAAACTGAATCTCTAGATGCAGACGAACTTTAACTTTAATAAAAATATTCAGAAAAATCTCCAACAACCCAAGAGAACACTCAATCATCGCAAATCTCTTTTGCGATCAATCCAAATTAAAATCCAAAGAAAATTGTTCTCTCTAAACCAATTAGAACAACTTATGCTGGTCTTGCCAACCCATCGAAGAAATGGATTCTACTCACTGCTTCTGAACTTCATCTCCAGAAAACTGCTAAGCCAGAAAATTCTGCCGACACACAGCACACTCCGAGCTGCACTGCTGATACCAATGCCAAAGAATTCCCAATCCAAAGCTCTTCGAGAAACTCGGACTTCAAATCAAACTGAAACACCCTACTGAATCCAGCCACAACACCGAAGCAGAACTACTTCCTTAAGCTTGTTCCAAAGAAATTATCTTCGGAAACATCCATAGTCACTGCATCTCATCACGTAGCTACTACTTCCCTGAGGAATCAAGATATCATCACTTGCTTCTGCTTAGCCAACAGATCCAAACTCCACTCATTCAACTTCAAAGATGAACTCTGAACCTTAACAGGTTACCTTCAGAGATCAATGAAGTCCTTACACCACTTCAAAACTCACTCAAGACGGTATTAGGTCTACAGTCTCGACAGATATACTTCCAACCTCAAACATTCAAACTCCAACCAAACGGTAGTTGTGTTACTCACACCACTACCTCAATCTACCTTTATAACTTATATTGGAAAACCCGAACAGGTAACCCAACAGATAGGTAGAAATAAAATAAATATATATATATAGTAATATAAGAAAATTACAAATACTCTCCCTCAAGATAGACACCACTCCAGAGCCTAGGTATTCACTCAACCTAATGCTCTGATACCAGTTGTGACGACCCGGCTTTCCACTCCTAGAAAATAGCATCATCGATTAAGAAAGGAAGGGATAGAAGAAGAAAAGAAAGAAGAGAAAGAAGAAACAACACTAGAATCTCAACAGCGGAACGGATAAATTATATTAATAATATAAGTATTTACATAATATACAATACCAATCAGAGATACATAAAATACATATGACATATACTAGACAGTTATAAACACCATTCTAGTATTTACAACTCAATACAACACAACACAGAGAACACACAGCGGAACTATATATCTACAACGCAGAAGCCTCCTGCTCCATTGCTCCTCCAATATTCGTCAAAGCAAACCTGAATCCCTTGGCTACTCGTAAAAATTTAAGTACCCAAGAGTTTAAGAAAGCAAAGATAAACTCCGGGTCAAACATGGGTCTGGTGTGAGTAACAGCTTAAAGTTGCTTAATTTTAAAAACCTTTGAAAAGAAAGGTATCATGTAAGACTTCCCACACATAAACATGGAAAAGTTTTTACCTTACACTAACAAAAACATTTGATAGGAAATCCGATGATATTATAATAGTGTCTAGGGTTTTCAAGTAAATATGAAATAGCCGAAATTGTTACATGATTAAATTCCAGCTACTAGCCACAAAAGTGGGTAATACAATCAAAACCGTTGGCACTTATTGGATTTTGGATTCCATACAATGGCAGGGCTACTGGGGTACCGCCTATCACAGTACGTGGCCTCGATCACCGTACCGAGGAGTACGCACGCTCCCCTGCAACACAAGGCCGAAACCATTCCTTACTGAATAGTTCCAAACAAGACAACCCTGCAGTTGTTTGCAGCCAACTGCCCACACAACCGAATATAAAGGGACTTCTAGACAGGGATCAATCTCGCTCTCCAGTGGGAGCTACCCACGAAGCCTTGCTGCACCTCCCCTGTTTTAGCCATTCCCGGTTGATGAGGCTTGAGGTTACGATTACCTTTAGAGAACACATCTCTTAGAATCCTCATCGTCCACCTGACGATGTTCTGAAAGCATTCAATCCATACAAGTTCGTTCCGGGTTCGAACGAAATAGAAGGCATTATCTCGTTACACTATGTTAACTCCGCTTTCTCTACGACCTTACGACTTAAGGAAGCTTACGACTTAAGGGAGTACACGCCTAAAGGAAGGTACACGACTTAAGGCATTGACGACCTAACAACTCAGAGTACTTCACAACCTACGACTTAAGGTCTGGACGACCTAACGAGTTAAGGTGTAGAGACTTAAGAATTGAAACCGTCTATGCAGTCTTCAACTTAAGGAAGTCTACGACTTAAGGAAGCTTACGACTTAAGGGAGTACACGACTCAAGGAAGGTACACGACTTAAGGCATTGACGACCTAACAACTCAGAGTACTTCACAACCTACGACTTAAGGTCTGGACGACCTAACGAGTTAAGGTCTAGACGACTTAAGAATTGAAATGGTCTAAGCAGTCTTCAACTTAAGAAAGTCTACGACTTAAGGAAGTCTACGACTTAAGAGATGGCACGACTTAAAAGCAGTTCACGACTTAAGAAGTTACGACCTAACGACGCAAGGGAGTAACGGTCCAACAACCTAAAAAGTCTATGACTTAACGACTCAAGGCACGAAAAGTTAAGACAACTACGCCTAAGTCGCGACCGACTTACGACCCTTGCTAGGTCGTTCACGACCTAAGACTACAGAGGCAAATTCAATACCGCACCATGATTCGTTAACTCGTTGACGACTCGGGATTTAAGATGTGAATCCAAAAGAGCAAACTTACTCCAGTTAAGCCGCAAGCCAAGAATCAGTTTAGGTCGGTCATGACCTACGACCTATGATAAGTAGTACACGACTTAGGCAAACAAATGAGATACCGTGATACTTATGCCACGTCTTGTTAACTCGGTCGCGACTTAAGACTACGGAGTTAAGGTTCAATGCCGCGTCGCTTACGAGAGGACCGGTTGACTCATTCGCGACTTAGGACTCGTGATATATTCAGAGTTCAGCAACGATGCCCTTCCGAAGTCTCGACCCAGCATTTAAGTCGCAACCGACCCACGACCTAGTTTAAGTCGTCCACGACCCAACTTAGGTCGGTTACGATTTAGGACTTGGCAATATTTCCTGCCCAGAATTCTCTATAAATACATTGCCATCTCCAACTTTCAAAGGACTTTTGGACAATCTCTTCAAGCGCCGATACTTTGCCAGTTTGTAAACCGACTTTATACTTGAAGTTTCGAAGAACACTACAAGCTACTTTGAAAGACTTTCACACGTCCTACATGGATTCGAAGACTTTCATCTACATCGAAGCATAAGCTACTTGCTCAAAGTGTTTTGTAACTAAAGAGATTTGCACTTGAAGAGCATTGTATCGTTTTGTAACAAGATCAGTAATAAAGATACTTAAAGTGGACGTAGGCTACTTCTTAAGCCGAACCGCGATAAAATCGCTGTCTCTTACTGTATTTTCTGTTATTTTAGCCGATATTCTGTTCCTGAACCGTCGGGTAGTGGTTTCACATTCACACTTCACACACCGGGGTGTTAGCGTTCGATTTTAAGCGTTAAAACACTCATTTTGGAATCACCCTCAGAATTAACAACGATAAACCTGCACTCTGAACCTTCTTCTCGAACCTATAAGAACTAATTCCATCAAACTCATCACGGAATCACCCCCAGAGTTATACTGACATATAGTCCATACACCTCGAGTCTTCACTCTTCACATAAGATTCACGACCTATCGTTAATTTGGATCGATGTGGTTTTCGGATATCCAAATATGGAAACCCGATCCCGGTCTCATCGAAATCCAAAACTTGTCTTTTAGCTCCAAGTTGTTTTAAAGTTTAAAACAATTCAATTCAATATTATCTATATACACACAGATAGATAATTTTCAACATCACAATAAATAATCAAAATTATCATCACATCAGATAACCTATATTATCAACTCAAACAGATAATTCATATTATCAACTCAATGCAACCATAGCATCCAAATCACACAACATCATTTATCTCATAACTGAGATCTCAACCATTCAAGGTAATAAATATCAATCATCATTCATAAGCAATGACTTATTAAATCACCATTCTATAATTAATTTAAAATGAATTAAATTAATTACTTCTTCCTTAATTAACTTAAAATAAATTAAATTAATTACTATCCATATAAATCTTGCTTACACATTCCATAATTAATTACTCTTAACAAGTTTCCCTAATTAATCATCTTGATTAATTATCCTTTTATTATATTCAAGTAATTAACCTCTAATTAATTTCACAAATTAATTATTCCAAACCAAACCTGTAATTAATCTGTAATTACTTTATTTATTAATTATAATTAATTACATTAATCCTTAATTAATTACATTAATTAATTCCTTCTTTGATTAATTGTTCTTATTAACCAATCCTTAATTACATCATTAATTATATAAATTAATGATCACAAATTATTTAATTTAATTACCCTATTAAATTAATTATCAATTATCCCTATTGATCAATCATTCTTGATTAATCACATTAAGTAATTAACTTAATCAATTTTATTTTAATTATCTTTAAATAACTTAATTATCAAACCCAAAATTAATTACACCAAATAATTTTTTATGAATTACTTATCTTAAGTAACTAAACAAACTAATAATAATTACACAAAGTAATTAATTCCAAAAACTCCTCCATCATTCAAGTATCCTTCAATTAAATTACATCAAGTAATTTATCTTCTTAATTACTCTTCTAAGAAATTATTCACTTTTAATTACATTGGTAATTACTCCTCAAATCATCCAGTGATTAAATTAAATTAATTAAACTTAATTAATTAACTTAATTAATCAACAACTTAATTAATTACAATTCAGTAATTAATTTCCTTAATTACTTTCATTAAGTAATTATACTTAAATAATTCTCAAATGATTATCTTTAAATTAATTAACACAATTAATCATTAAAAATAATTACATTAACTAATTATAAAATAATACTAAGCTAATGACCTTCATTAACCATTAACCGATAAGTCAACACAGTATAAAAAGAATTTTATATTCACTAACAAGTACGCTCTCATATATATTATTACTCTCAACTCATTATAGAGCACTATCGACTCTATTTAATGAGTAATTTCCCCACCAAAGCCTAGGTTGTCGCTAACCTAAGCTCTGATACCAAGTGTGACATTCCGCAAATCCGTACCCCTTGAACCAACACTATTCTACCTCTGTTAACTCAAGTGGCACAGAAATACGAACCATTTGGGCTTTTAAGAAGAAGAGATAGAAGAAGAAGAAGCTAAACAATGACAGAATCTCACAGTCGCAGCGGCGTAAAATATAATAGTAAATATAGATCTTTACACAAAATGAAATTTATACCAGTTTTATACGGCACATCATCAGAGTATCTCATACATCAACATCATCAATCAGACAAAACCATACAATCATAGAAGCGGAATATATATATATATATGTATAGATAATACGTCTCGGACTCCAACTCCTCTCCAGCTCCATAATATCATGTCCTGTATATATAATACACGGTCTGACCCGAGCATTATAATAAGATAACACCCGAGTCAGTCTGGAATACCAGCTGACTATAATGCATCCAAATTGATTATTAAAGTTTTAAAAATCCTTTGGAAATAAAAAGCATCTCGTAAGACCACGCCACAAATAAACATGTCGGGTTTTTACCTTACGATAGCTAAAACTCTTTTTATAGAAATCCTCTAATATTATAATAGGGTCTATTTATAAATACTTATAAAATAGCCGAAATTGTTACATTCATTAAATTCTAGCTACTAGCCACAAAAGTGGGTAGTACAAACAAAACTCGTACAAGGCTCGTAGGGAGAATGGATTTCCAACAATGACTAGGCACTGGGGTACCACCTGCCACAGTACGAGGCCAAGATCACCGTACCGAGGACCACTCCCGATCCCCTGCAACACAAGGCCGGACCCATCCCTTACTAGACAGTTCCGAATAAGATCACCCCACGGTTGGGATCAACAACCGCACCACTAAGCCGAAATAAAAAGGGACGTCTAGACAAGGATGACCTTACTCTCTGGTGGGGGCTACCCACGAAGCCTTGCTGCATATCCCCTGATTTTCAGTCATTCCCATTTGATGAGGCTTGAGGCTAAGCGTTACCTTTAGAACATTTCTCTTAGAATGCCCATCGCCCTCCTGACGATGTTCCGAAAGCATTCGTCCATACAAGTCCGTTCCAGATTCGAGCGGAACCGAAGCGACTGCTCCTACTACATCCATTTTGGAAACATCCCCAGGATTGGTATCGACTAGCCCTTGCACTTCACTGCTCCATCTTCGACTCCGAACACGTTTTTCGTACGAAACGTACAAACCGGATCGAAGTGGTTTTCGAGAAATAAATTCCGATCCCTTCTCTTCGAAACGATCAACGCATTTGTCCAATATTGATAGTCGGTGATTTAACTATCGATTATATCATTCACAAACATCCATCACACAGTAAATAATTCCCACATTATTTATTTGCCTCAAATATCTTTAAAATATATATTTCCAAATTTTCAAAACTCTTCGAAAACAATTTCCCAAAGTTCTTCCTTTACAAGGTATATCCTTTACCATATATTCCCATTGGAGATAACCAAGTTCAAAAACATTTAAATTTAAAACAGTTAAAACATTTAATACTGAAATATACTTTATAATACCTAAATTTACTTCTAGTTACTCACTCAAAAATATAAATTTAAAATAAGTGAAGTAAAACTATTTATTAAGATATAAACTTGATTTTTACATAAAAGCTTAGTTGAACTAAATTTAAAGGTAGAGTTTTAAAAAGGATTCTTAGTAATTCAAATAACTTTATTCGAAAGTAGCCTTTAAATAGATCCATTTGTAAAAATAGTTACTAAGATATTCATACAAATTTACTATTGCTAATTTATTAATACTTACTTTAAAATAATAAATTTCAAGACACTCTTCAAAACAAGTTTAAACTTTAGACTCCCTTTTAATAAAATCTATTTAAAACTCGAACTAGGTTTTCCCAGGGAACTCATTTCCACTTAAACATCCCAGAAATCCTTCTTATAATTTTTGTCGATTTATTCAATTCAGATTTATGGTTTAATAACATAAATTTACTTTCCATGTTTAAATAACTTCTTATGAAGCCTAACCACAATTCCATTCCCGGAAATTTACTTTCAAAGTTTAGGTTTTTAAAATTTCTTTTTAAATAAACTATTATAAATTTATTTAATGAAATCATACTCTTAAGGGATTGCTTAATTAAATACCCACTTAAATTTTCAATGGTTTTAAATAATATTTCTGCAACATTCCAATTTGCAATTAATTACTAATTTAGTTTGAAGAGTTTCTTTTGAAATCATATTTAATTTCCAGGGAACATTATTATCAAAATAACCCCATTGTCATTTTTAACAATTTATAATGTCTTATCGAAATTATCACCAGAAATCCTTACTTCTCATTAATTAACAAATAAATGTTCCACTTGTTTTTATTTCTAAATTTACAAATTTTCATTCTTCACTCAACCCAGATTCCAATTGGATTACCATATTTGGAATTATAAGTAATTTATTAATTCACCCACTTCTTTTTATTTTAAAACCAATTCCTTTATTTCTTTAAAAATCCAATTTATGTTATTTTTATGTTTAAAATTCTGTTTATATTCTTATCCAGCAATATCATAGTACAATTTAATTCAGAGTTATCAATCACAATATATAACAGGTTACAACACCAATTATAAAGATAATTACTATAGTATGAGGAATCCAGTTGGATCCCTCCAACCTGTTTTTCCCTGCATCCACAAACATTAGCACAATAAAATATATATCAATCCAAGCTGATATAAATTAACATTTCAACCAATCACACAATTATTTAAATATTAACTACTTGAATCAGCTAACATTCCAGATGTGAGTGAGAATAACTCACCTTGAGCTTGGCGAGCGTTCGAAATTTAAATTAAACCGAATAACGTTCGATTTAACTTAAATTTTTACTTGCCTAAAATGATTTTCGATCTACACCACTGCGTAGTACGCGCTTCAGCGATTCCGGCGCTGCAAATTTCGCTGAAATCCGATATCGTACGAACAAGTTATTAAAGTTTAAAGTTTGAATTGGATTTAAAACAATTTTTTTTATACCATATGCAACACGGCCACGTGAGACAAAAGGAAGGACGCGATACATCTTCGTCAACACGCGCTCCACAGGCCGAACAAAACCCAACACGCACAACATAAAGCTCGACATCGCACCCTCCACACTGCTCAGGAACTCTATCGGAGACCCACACCTCGAAGATCATCATGCACTCTTCCCATGACCAGAATATAAGCAAGCTCGGTCAACCCATGTCCTCGCACAGCGAGCTCGAACCGAAACCCTATATCACCAATTCGAGAACAAACCAAAGCCCGAGAACAAAAACCCACCATCGGGTCTCTAGAGCTTGTCGAGCTCCTCGACTTTGCAGTAGGAAGAATTTGAAATAGAAGTGTGGATAAGGAGAGATTGAGAGGGGAAGACGGACACGTTTCATCCATTAAGTGAAAGGAATGGCGGCGGCTCATTCTGAAGCTAGGATTTAGCAATAAATATAAATATATATCATTGTTTAATATTATTTAATTAATATAATTCTCGATTGTTTAACGACTATGCAACCAAGCTCCAATTCTCACGCACCAGCAGCCGTTCCAAAGGTTTTTCCGTGTTCTGGACACAATGGAACAGGTTTCGTAAACTAATTTGGTCGTATGTGCGAGTTACGAAAAGAAACGATCAATTTTAAATTAAACCGATTACACGATTTCGATGCGTTTGGAGCTGCCACGGTCAAACGACAACTCCGATTGCTACGAAAATTGAAATCCGATAATAACTAACTATTATGGATCCCATGGAACTAGTTTCGTCGAATTCCGAGACTATGCCCTGAAAGGCTATTTTAACACGTCTATTAAATCGGGCTATTTTCAAAAGTGTCGAAACCGCTTAAATTTTCAGTTTTAAAATTTTAGTACCTTAACAATAAATCATATAAAGTATATAATCACATTACAAATCATTCTGACTCATTCCAGACCAAAATCTGATTAATTGCATTTTAATAATATTAAATTCATTTTTAAATTAATATAAAATCCCAAATATTAATTTATCAACTTTAAAATTCTTCTAAAATTCCCACTATGCTATTTACACTCAAATAACTCAAAATAAATTTTTAAAACCATTTTTATCACTATTACATCCAAATTTACTTTTATTTCAATTTTGAACATTTAAATTATTATTTTCCCATTATTCAAATTCAACCAGAATTACTAAAATTAAAAATTATAGCTTATTTCATTGATTGAACCCGAATCCATTCAGTTCAAAATCAATTAAGAATCCACATTTAAACATTTAAAACGAATTAAGTGTTCAAATTCATTGGCTTAAAAATACGGGATGTTACAGATCCCTCCAACGTGTTCCCTGCATCCACAAACATTAGCACAATACCAATTCCGTTCTAGTACGGAATTATCGCTGTATATGGGATTTATAAAAGATATTATCCGCTTAATAGACGGCGCAATAGGGTCTCATCCGCTATATAATGCGGGAAATCAACTCCAAGTACATAAATAATACCAATTTCACTGTATTGTGAAATATTCGCGGTATATGTGTTTAATAAATAACATCCGCTTACTAACGGCGCATAATGTCTATTTTAACAATCAATAGATAACAATCATCATTCAAACATGCATTCAAGTATTTTAAATCTAACTATTTAAAATTAAAATCGAAACCGATTCGATTGAGTGAGAAGTTCTCACCTTGATTTCAATTTCGTTTCCGCGTTTTATTTCGAATAAAATTAAACGGACGTTTAATTTTACTCGAATTTTTCGCTAGCTTCAAATGACTCCAATCCAATTCCATAGCGTAGTGCTTGACAAAACAATTGCAACGCAATTGGTTTCGTCGAATTCCGACCTCGTACGAAAGAGTTACATAGTTTTAAAGTTACACGAATTATAATATAACAATTTACAACTTTATTTTATAATTTTAAACCTAAATGACATCTGCCGTTGGATTTCCTTTCCTCAGATCCTGGCCGCGTCTTTCTTCTTTCTTCCCTCCCGTTAGTTTTCGCGACCAAACAACCCATTGTCGTCTTCAAATCGTGAATTAACGCGACCAAAACGAACACCGTGACAATATAACACTCCACCTCGAAGCCCTCACTCTAGTGCACCACCGCCCCATCCACGGTCGAGCTCGGTCGAGCCAAGGCTGTGGAATCGGCCTTCGAACGTGCGTGTTTGAAATGGAGATTGTCGTTGATTCGTTCACTTGTTTTAGATCATAGCCGTTGATTAGGTAGAACTCGAATTGTTGAACATTTTTCCAGTTGAAAGATTCTCAAAACAATCAATGGGTTGGCCAGAAATTGAGGAAGAAGAACGGAAGATTCTGGCCATTGATAGCTTGAACTGGCGGCTAGGGTTTAATTTTATTAGGGTTTCTGAATTTGTGAAGAGGATGGTCCTTATATAGATAATATTCAAAACACTATCCATTCTGGGTTTTCAAAACTCCGATTTACGCGCGGTGACCGACGTTTCTAGGGTTTATCCCGCGTTTCGGACACAGTGGAATAGGTTTCGAAAGCTAATTCGATCATCTGTGCGAGTTATGGCAATAAATGTTCAATTTAAATAAAATCGATTTAAATCAATTTCTATGCGTTTTAGCTTGCACCGGACAAACGATAAATTCGATTGACTTGAAATTTGAAACTTTACCATAATATCACATTACAGATCCGATGAAACTGTCTTCGTCAAAATCCGAGACTGTTTGAAAAATGGCTATTTTAACTCGTCAAATTAATATTAAAACAATTTCGATGCGTTTCGAGCTGCCACGGTCAAACGAAAACTCTGATTGCTATGAAAATTGAAATCCGATAATAACAAACTATTACGGATCCAATGGAACTAGTTTCATCCAATTCTTAGACTGTTCGAAAATTGACTAATTTCACTAGTCGATTAAATATTAAAATATTCAATTTTCACAAATTAACTCTTAATTCAATTTTAAAAGTTCTAAAATATCGTTCTAACTCCAATATGATTAAATAAAATTTTACAATTCATTTTCAATCGTATTTAACTCGATTTTCAATTATTTCAGAAATTTCAACTATTAAATAATCGATTTAATTATCCAATTAAATCAAATTATTCGAAAAATAAATTATTCGACTCATAAATTTTACTTATTAATATTTAAAATTAATTAAATATTCTTATTTTAATTAATATAAATTCTGGGTCATTACAATATTTACGCATAACGGTAGAACATAACAATAAGATGAACATTTTGTTCATTGGGTCGCCGCTTTGTGTCTTGGACGGTCTTTTGGAATTGTTAAAAGGCCACTTAAATATGTGACTTTTTCCAAACTTCTGGTATCACTTATCTCCGTAACTTTTCTTTTCTCTCACTCATCAAAACCTTTAAATATGAAATAAGATTTTACATTGAACGATTCAACTCATTTTTGACCAAAAAGCACTAACAAGATAGTATTTAAATAGGTCCGGATTTTGATATGATTATTTATGCAATACCTAATAATTTTATACTATTAGCTCCAAAATAATGGATGCAAGGATGTCCATTGTAACTTGTAAGTAATTTTATCAATCAGGCATGCTTGTTAAGCTTTTAACCTAAAAATTAGCACCAAAAGCTTCTCGATATATAGACCATGTCCTCCGAATCATGTGCAAAGACCAAATAAGTGAATTTAAAAGTATTAGAAATGACAATCAAGCACATAACGGACGATTCATAAAAATCTCCGCCAACACTGGATCAAAGGAAAATAAAATATTTAATATTTCCAATTGGAATGCATAAAATGAAAATTCAAATGTCTTATATTCAGTTGATTTCAATCCACACATTTAAGAATTATAGACACATGATATAGTCAATTTTCTTTCGTTATTCAAAAAAATAATTTAATAATGATAGGTTGTTAATAATACGACCTTTCTTTTCAGAGGAGTAAAACATATGTTGGTAGGAATTATACTTCATGAATAGCATGCCAAGTTTTATACCGGGGATTAACAACCCATATTATCACACTATTAGATTTACCGTTGCACCTGAACAAATATCGTATGTTATCAATTTTTTTTTTTTCGAAACACCATTTGGTTTACACTTGAAAGCACGTTGTTGGTGGTATAAAAAATCACACTAAATACACTTGGATGTGAATAATTTCCCATTGAAAATGTTAAGATAACGTGTAATTATGCTCATCAATACAAATTTTACACAACTATATTGGAAGATCGTCCATAATCAATGCATTCAGAGCTAGTTTCCTTATCACTATGTAACAAAGTGCGCTCAAGCATCTAGTTTTCACAACGTTCAGTATTTAGCAGATGCAGAAAAAATTATAATTAAAAAAGATGATTAAATTGGAATGTGTACGTTATTTAAGTTTATTATAAGTCCCGTACAATTTATTAGAAAAATGACATGCATTTTTTAGGCTTAAAACATTAACATGAAGGAACAAAAGAAATTTATATCGGAACAACACAAGACATTGTCAATAAAAAACATAAGATCAAATTTATATGGATTTTATGAGTGTTAAATCAAACCCAATAAGACGTATGTCTGCAAAAAGGGTTCTCTACAAAAGAGAAACACAATAACTATAATGGCTTTTTAACTATATCGAAATTACACAACGCAAAATGATAGATAAAAGAAGTTTAATTTGGTAATGCACAAGGGCTGTGCGAACGCGTATACCCAAAGCAACAAATAATGATGTCCACTTTCCCACTTGGGGAGATGGTATCCCAACGCATTTCCAAAGTGCAATGGAAATCACTAGGCTAGGCCTGGGCCTTCATGATCAACTATAGGCCCTATCCAGGTAAGTACGCAACACGATTGCACTACATGAACAATTTATTACTTATCAATTCCAACTATTCTATTAGTTTCTATGATATGGGACATGTAAGCACTTCCAGTTGTTTTTTTCTTCCCTTTCCACTTGGTTATATTTGGATTAAAACCAGACTTCTACTTACGGAGTGTTCTTAATTTAGTTTTCAGCGCATGAAATTTCTTATAGTAAAATACAGGGTCTCAACCATCTATATGTCTGATTTCTATAGAAAATGTATATATTTCAAATAATTTTGCGACTAAAATAAGGAGGGCACCTTATGGCTACTTCAAAAAAAAAGACAAATTTCTTGAAAATCCAACTATGACTCTTTTAGCTCTTTTAATTCTCAACTTCAACCCTAGTATATGTTGATATGAACTTTATCCCTTTGACGTAGCGCCAAACCCAATAGTAGCACCAACTTGAGCTGTTATATTTTTAGTAGTTACATAAAGCTAAAGTTCTAAAATAGGGTTTGTACAATTGCGTATATTTAGTTACTAAATTAGCAGGTGATAAAATGCCAAAATCAACTTCAAGAGATCAACTGCTCCCGAGCTCACATAGAAGTGTATCCATGCACCAAATTATTGAATTACTTGAAAGAGCATCATAAAGAAAAGGGTCAAAAACATTGACCACCATGATCATCGTAATTTCCAGTTAACAATTTAAGCTTTATAGGTGTGCGTCATTTTTCTTTTATAAGCTTTGTACCCCAAGATTTGGTCTAATATTCCATCAAGATTAAATACACAAAATATCTTTTAATACTACTAAATGCACTAAATACTTCTTCGATCATCCAAATAAGGAACTATATTCCTACACCTTAAAATCGAACTAATAGTCAAATCAAATATTCAACAGATTAACAGAAAAAGATTATCAATGTCGATAGTATTGTTTATATTATCATCGAAACATATTGGTTTTTTCAATTCATGGCATTTGGAGTGAAAAATATTAAAAAAATTACAACATCGCCACATATTTACATAACTATGGATCCAACAATTGATTTCTGCTTCATTTTATTTTGGACACCAAAGCAATATAACTCATTTGAAGTTCAACCAATCAAACCAAATCAGATATTTTTTATTGGTTTCGATTTTCAAAAAAAAAAAGTTTGGTTGGCTTTTTTTTAATTTTTTTGTTGAATTATAATTTTATTATTTTTGGCTAAATCAACTCATGCCATTTCTTTACGCTTAAGATTGAAGAATTGCATATTTTCCGTATTTTAAATCAAGTTTAACTTTATTTTTTCAAAATAATGTTCGTAATAATAAGAATACATTGACGTAAACTTGGGATTGCATATTGTTTTTGTAAATTTAAGTTACCGATAACATATTATTTAAACAAAGCAAAATCATCCAAAACCATAGAATAGGATTATAAAACAATATATTATAACTGCAATTGTAACACTAGATATGATGCATAACAACTATAAAATTAAGTCCTCAGCTAAATTAATCCAAAACTTGTAGCTTTAAGGATGCAACTGGCTAGCGCGTAGGTTTCATATTTTCTTTGAGTAACATTGAAATCAATACTAGCCTCCGTTATCTTATTTTTACACCTGACTACAAATTAATGAGGTTAGAAAAAATAGCAATCAGGATCTTTAACTCAATGCAACATGTAATATAATCTTATATTCTTACGTTTGTTTATTTTATAAATAGTATGCATAAAAACTGCTAAGATCATTCTGGGGTGGTGGTGCAGTTGGTTAGCACATAGGTCTCATAGCTATGTTGAGTGATCCGAAGGTCGAGAGTTTGAGCCTCTCTCACCCCATTTTTTTAACTGCCTATGCATTACCCATTCCAAGTAGCTAAACCGTTATTCATGAGATACTTTTGTTTTTTTGTTCAAAAAATAATTACATATTTATTTTTGTATGAAAAAAAAAAAATTGGGTAGAAGAGAGCGAAAGTAGAATTGGGACAATGAGTTTGACTTCAATAGAAATTTTGCACTCGATCTACAGAGAGCAAGGGATCTTCCAAAAAAAAACAGAGAACTACAAAGTACGATCGAAGAGAAATAACCTTATGATTCAAGAAAGGAATTAGAGAAAACCAACTATTTAAATCTAATTTCCAGTTTGGTGGTGGTGCAGTTGGTTAGTACGTAGGTCTCATAGCTATTGAGTGAACCTAAGGTCAAGAGTTAGGGAGTACAAAATGAAATTTTAGGCTCGATGATCTAGAGAGAGCAAGTTATCAAACAAGAAAAATAATAGGAAATATAAATTAGGATCGAAGAGAAATATCCTTATGATTCAAAAAAGGACATACTGAAGAGAAACTCTTTAGCTTTAATTTCTAATTCTACGATGTGCTGACTAATACACTTGTAGTCGTGTTTAATATTTGACAAATTCAATTTGAGTCGACTATTTGCTTATCCCTAAGACTGTAGAATTAAAAGTCATGTGTTCAATCCATGTTCATCGCATTTCCAATCATTATACTTGTAATATTTTGAATAATATTGATAATAGTAAGAATATTTATGTAGCACTATTATCTCGGTATTTAGACGCTTCGGCTTTGATCGATGAGATCACCATTTCAAATTACGCATAGTGTTATTCGAACCACTGCACATATGTGCACTTTTACTGTTAATTCCCAATCAGATCCGAACCGAACCTTAAGCTGGGTCAAGGTTTTCTAAAATATACAAATTAGACTCGACAAAAACCTAACCCGACTAGAATTGAGACTCAGCGGGTCGGATCCAGATACAGCAGATGGGTGTAATTACCAACCTTGCACTTAATAAATAATCTTGAATGCTCGCATTCTTCCAATTAATCTCAAACAAACTTCGAACTAACTATTCTAATTAATATTGCACCGAAAAAATAATCTCAAATAGATTTTTTTTAATTAATCTCCAACGAATTTCAAATTGTTACTTCCTATTACGTTCGTTTCAAACAAACTGTCAATCGATATTAGACAGATGAGGAAGTTGATAAAGCTTACAAATCTGATGATGCGTGTATTGATTTAGAAAATATGATTGTTGAATTGGATTCAACTTTCTAATTTATCTATAATACGTATTATTATTTTGGATATTGATTGTTGAAGAATATTATGCTTGAAATTTTTGTTTATGACAAGGTTCAAGGTATCGGATGGTACCTCGAAATTTCGGTAGTATCGTACCGGTGCCGTAAGGAAGCAAACCGAAATTGGTCGTTAATACCGGTTTTACTTAGGGTTTTCAAAAAAAAATCGTGAAAAAATTCATCGAAATTAAAACTTCAATAAAAAAATCAGGTGTAAGCAAGTGGAAAAATTAAAAATAAATGGAATATCGTTTCAAATTACCATCATAATTTAAAAAACGCGATTATGCAGTGGAGTAGCACTGACATTATTCAATTTTTATAGCTGTAAACACAATCGAAACAAATAGATCAAATTTTATTTTATTTTTTCAAAATAATGTTGGTAATAATAAGAATACATTGACGTAAACTTGGAGTTGTAAATTGTTTTTTAAATTTCAGTTACCAATAACATATTATTTAAACAAAGCAAAATTATCAAGAACCATAGAATATGATTATAAAACAATATATTTATAACTGCAATGTAACGCTAGATGTGTTGCAAGGGATCTCCTAAAAAAAGAGAATTACAAAGTAGGATCTGTTAGGAAATTAATTCTATGGCTTCGATGATAACAATTATACAATGGAAATCAAGTATGCATATATATCTATATTTACAGGTAATCGTTAAAGTAAACATCACCAAAGAGACAAGAACAAGACTCAAAAGAAATATCATAAGGCTACAAGTCGATAGAATCGGAAGAGGAATGACATAGGCACAGGAAAAGCAACATGCACAAATCTAGACGTCTGAGTGCACTAGCCAGACGTCTGATTGATTCCTCTTATTCGCAAATCAGACAGAATCAGACGTCTGGTTAATATACTAAAACGTCTGAAAAGCAACCATATACAAAAAAATATATGAGAGCCAGACGTCTGAAACATTTTCCAAACGTCTGATTTTGAACTCGGCTATGTATATTCAAAGTACAACTGTCACAATAGAAAAGACACGTTCGCTCATCTTCACTGCAACTCTTCATCACCATTAGAAGTGACCTTAGAGCACTTACTAACAGATGCAACTACACAAAGGATCTCTCTACCACTATAAATAGCATCAGGAATTCAAGAGAAGATCTCACCTTACTCACTTATACTCTTTACTCTTATACTCTGATTAATACTTGATCTCTAGCAATCTAATACCTATATTTTAGTCTTCCATATACCCAAAACTCTTCGATCAGTATTATCTATGTTCATAGATTGGAAGCATTTGTACTCAGCAGTCAATATTCGTGTTATAGAACACATACTTGACAAGAACAAGCTTTTGTAACCAAGCCTATTCCTCAGGGCGAAGTGAGGGTGTTTGATAGTTGAATTCCGAGGAGGAGCTTCGAGACTAGACGTAGGACGGGAGGTCCGAACTAGTATAAAATCTTGGTGTGAATATTTCCATTTACTTTGCTATTATCATCTATCAAGTTTATATTGGATACATATTATATAGTTAGTTCACCTATACTTGCATATATATGCACTACACGACCCACTCATATAGATTTACAATTGGTATCAGAGCCAAGTTTGATCAAAGAATAGTAACACGTTTTTGAATCACTTTAATATGGCTAGTATTTTTCAAGAAGGACAACCCACAGCACGACCCCCACTATTTAATGGATCTAACTATGCATATTGCTCGATACGTATGAGAACTTTTATGGAAGCAAATGGTCTAGAAATTTGGTCAGTCACACAAGATAAATATGAAGCACCTACTACTGTTATGAACACATGGACTGATGCACAAAAGACCTTAGCGTCAAATAATGCTAAAGCTTTGAATTTTTTATTTTTCTCTCTAGACAAAAATTGAATTTTCACATGTCATGTTATGCACAACTGCATTTGACATTTGGCATACCTTACAAATTACACACGAAGGTACAACAAAGGTCAAACAAACTAAGATTTCAGTTTTGCAAAACCAATTTTCGTCATTCAAAATGAAACAAAATGAAACTATTGTTGACATGTATTCTAGATTTCAAACTATCCAACATGATCTTATGGCATTAGGAATTAAGTTTACCGATTTGATTTTGTTTCTCGAATACTCAACTCTTTAACATCAGATTAGCAAAGGAAGGTTTTATCTATTGAAGAAGCTAATGATCTCTCTACTCTTAAAGTTGAAGAGTTGATAGGAAATTTAATGTCCAATGAAGCTAATTTGCAGGCACGAAAAGAACTGCATTCAGAGAAAAAGAACATAGCATTCCCAGCAACAAAGAATGAAGACTCTGACTTATATGAGGTACAGATAGTCTTCATTGCCAAGAATTATAATAGATTCAAGAAATTTAGAAAGATGACCAAATTCCAAAAAGAAAGGAAGTCCAACACAACCAACCTATCTCAAATCAAGTGTTATGAATGCGATCAATACAGACATATGAAGAAGGATTGTCCAAAACTCAACAATGATAAAAAGAAGAATAAATTTGAAAAATTCAAAAACAAGAAAGCATTCAAAGTAACTTGGGATGATTCAGACTCTTCATCATCTGAAAGTGATAGCGATAGTGACGGAGAACAAGCTAATGTGTGTTTTATGGCACAAACTGATGAGTTATGTCCTGAAATTAGCTATGACGAATATTGGAACTTAGCATGGAATTAGATGATAAATTTAGAAAAATTAAAAAATTGAACAAAGAATATATAGTCCAAATGAACCGACCAGGAATAGAAGTAGGAATGTTAAAAGATGAAAAAGTTATCCTAGAAGAAGAACTTGAATTATCTCAAGATAAAATCAAAAATAATTTGATAGAAAGTGAGGCTATTACTATTGTTTTTGAAAACACTAAAATAATGATGGATAATTTGTTAAAAGAAAATGTTGACTTAAAAAACAGTATTGAAATATTGAAAATTAAAAACATAGAATTAAAAGAAAAATTAGATTAAATTACAAATAATGTGCCAAAATTTAATAAAGGAAAACAAGATTTGGAAAATCTTATTAAAACTTCAAAACCATTAGGTAATAGAAATGGAGTAGGATTTAAAAATCCTTCTAAACAAAATGAAATGATGCTAAAAAATATTAGTTATATAAAAAATAAAAGTTTGCCTTAGTCTAAAATGAATACGAAAAATATGAAAATTTGGATTCCTAAGACAAATAATAATTTGATTAGACAAAAGCATATTAATAATTTCTTAGAGAATGTAGTCTATAATAAAAAAAATATTTATAAAGGTACCAAACCATCTTGGGTATGGTTACCTTCTCTTAATAATTAGGACCCTAATAAAATATATAGGTACCAATTAAAACATCTTTCATTTTGCAGGTACACAAAATAAAAATTAAGGAGAAATGGATGCTAGATAGAGGATGCTCCAAGCATATGACCGAAAATTAAAAAATATTATCAAATATAACATTCATCGATGGTGGAACGGTAACCTTTGGAGATAATTCAAAAGGATATTTCGTACTCATTGAAGAAGTCATCAACTCTGGTATATCTAACTCTCCTATTATTACAAATGTTTTATTAGTAGAAAATCGAAAACATAACTTACTAAGTATTAGTCAATTATGTGATAAAGGTTTTCAAATAAATTTTGAAAAAGATAGATGTAATATTTTAGATAATAACAAACAACTTATTTTGAAGGTGTTAGAAACAAAAATATTTATGCATTAAACATGAATAAAAATAAAAATTTGAATTTATGTTTAACCGCCAAACATGATCCATGGCTATGGCATAACGTTTCTGTCATATCAATTTTAAAAATATTAATAAGTTGGCAAAATATGAACTAGTTAGAGATTTATCTAAAACAAATTACAAAATAGGAAATTTATGCGACGACTGTAAACTTGGAAAACTAAAGAAAAGCTCTTTTAAATCTAAAAATAATATTCCCGTGAAACAACCATTAGAATTATTACATTTAGATTTATTTGGTCCAACACAAATACGATCTATAAATCATAACAAATAGTTGATGATTATTCAAGATACACATGGACTTTGTTTTCAAAACATAAAAGCAATAATTTTGGTATGTTTAAGATATTTTCTAAAATAATTAAAACACCAATGGATTTAAAAATTAAAAATATTCGAAGTGATCACGGAGGAGAATTCGAAAACGATCTTTCTACTAATTTTTTAATAAGGAAGGAATAACTAATAATTTCTCTTTTCCTCGCACACCTCAACAGAAAGGTGTTGTAGAAAGAGAAAATCTTACACTACAAGAATGTGTACGAACATTACTAAATAGTAGTGGTCTACCGAAACACTTTTGGGCTGAAGCTATTGCCACAGCCTGTTATGTATTGAATCGAGTAACAATACTTCCTATGACTAAACAAACTTGTTTTGAAATATATTTTTTAAAAATCCTAAAGTATCATACTTTAAAATTTTCGGTTCAAAATGCTTTATATTAAATACAAAAGATAACTTAGGTAAATTTGACTCGAAGGCCGATGAAGGTATCTTTGTTGGATATTCGGATCGTAGTAAAGCATATAGAATTTTTAATAAAAGAAATAATACTATTGAAGAAAGTTTACATGTTTCGTTTGACGAAAATCATCTTAATGATCATACTAATGATGAAGAAGAAATTATTCCACTAACAAATTCAACAAATTCTATTAATAATGAAACAAATGTTCAAAATAACATTTTAGTATCATCGCCTAGAATTCTTAAGAATCATCCAAAAGATAATATTATTGGAGATCTCAATTCTAGAGTAACTACAAATCAACTTAATCAGATAAGCCATATATCATTTGTATCAAATTTTGACCCAAAAAATTATAAAGAAGCTTCAAATGATAATTTTTGGATAATTTCTATGCAAGAAGAATTAATCGATTTGAACGTAATAATGTTTTGGAATTATTACGAAGACCTGAAGATCAATCGGTTATAGGAACAAAATGGGTGTTTAAAAACAAAGTTGGCGAAAACGGAAATATTGTTAGAAATAAAACACGTTTAGTTGCTCAAGGCTATAATCAAGAAGAAGGTATTGATTATGATGAAACCTTTTCCCTAGTAGCAAGATTAGAAGCCATTCGTATATTATTCGCCTTTGCAACTCATCACAATTTTAAATTATTTCAAATGGATGTCAAAAATGCTTTCTTAAACTGTTTTATCAAAGAAAATATATATAAAGAACAACCTTCACTATTTGTTCACGAAAAATATCCAGATCAAGTTTTTAAATTACACAAATCACTATATGGATTAAAACAAGCCCTCACGCATGGTACGAACGTCTTAAAAATCACTTAATAACATCTGGTTTTCAAGTAGGAAAAATAGATACAACTTTGTTTATTAAAAGAGAAAATGATGATATTTTAGTTATACAAATTTATGTTGATGATATCATTTTTGGTTCAACCAACCAAAATCTATGTAATCAATTTTCAAATATTATGAAAAATGAATTCGAAATGTCACATATGGGAGAATTAAATTTCTTCTTAGGTTTACAAATAAAACAACTTGAAAATGGAATTTTTATTCATCAAGAAAAATATTGTAACGATCTATAACGTCGTTTTGAAATGGATAAAACTTCAAGCAAACCAACATCAATGAGTACCACTGTTCACTTAGAAAAAGACGATAACGGAAAAGATTTTGACGAAAAATTATATCGGAGCATGATTGGCTCATTACTTTATTTAACGGCTAGTCGACCCGATGTTATGATGAGTGTATGTCTATGTGCTCGATTTCAAGAAAAACCGTAAGAATCTCATCCAAGAGCTGTTAAGCGTATTTTACGTTATCTATCTAGTACTAGAGATTATGGTTTGTTTTACGCTAAAGAATCATCGTTTGAACTAGTTTCATATAGCGATGCGGATTTCGGTGGATGTAGAATAGATCGTAAGAGTACTAGTGGAACTTGTCATTTTATCTGACAATGTTTAGTTTCATGGTTTAGCAAAAAGCAAAATCATGTTTCTTTATTTACTTGCAAAGCCGAATACATCTCCAAAGCTCTAGCATGTGCACAAGTGATATACTTGCAACAAACACTAACGAGTTTCGGCAAAATTATCAACAAATCTCCAATATATTGTGATATCACGAGTGCTATAAATTTATCAAAAAACCCTGTTAATCACTCACGAACTAAGAATATAGATATACGCTATCATTTTTTTACGAGACAATGTTGAAAGAGGAACTATTTCATTAGAATACGTAAATACCAAAAACCAAGTAGCAGACATCTTTACGAAACCACTAAATGAACAAATTTTTATTAAACTCCGATGAAATTTAGTTATTTGCTCATTTCAGATCTTCTTCCTTAAAATTAATCAATGTTTCACTTTAAGGCTATAATTATTTGTTTATTTTACTACCACAAATTATATTTAATAATTTCTGAACCTTTAATTTTTTAGACAGTTATTTTATCTATAAGTAATTCTTTCAACTTATATATAAAGAGGTATATAAGAATATGTACACATAATTCATATCTTCCTTAAAGAAACAAAATACAGCCATGTCTTCTAGGGACTCTTGTATATCCATCTCCATCTCGACACCAATGACGGCCAGCTCAGCTGATATGCCACAACGGCTACCTACACCTACACCAAAGCGGGAGCCAATGTATAGGTGGTCCTCATATCATACGGGTTTTACTCCCTATAATAAGAAGACCAAAAGTTCTCTATTTGTCTCTCCTAACAAAATGGAGAAATTGATGAAATTCATCATTATCAAAAACAACAGATAGATCTTCAATGAGAACTATATTTCGAACAAAAAGTTACAGCACGTCGACTTAGCTTTTTGGAGCAAGTAGCGATGAAGTTTTGTTCATCACGGAAGAAAGATATCATGAACTGCTACCAAAACCCTGTAGTTCTTTGGATCCCTCGTCTTCATATTGTTCTCCTTCGGACCCTTCACCAAGATGATTATCTGGCGCCCCGAGAAACCATGAACGTGGAAATATATGGTCTCCACTTAAACCATGGACGGATGACAAGTCAGGAGATCGCAAAACTTCATCGCCTTCTAAATAAATTATTTTGTTATTGTATGTATATATGATTATCTATTATTTTATTTCACAACAATAAAATTATTTATAAAACATTCGAGAAATAAGCAAAACCATCAAATTTTAGGCTATTTTTAGCCATACTGCTTATTTCAGACGTTTGATTATGGCCTTCAGACGTCTGACATAATGATATACATAAAAAATGTAAGCACTGTCATATGTCAGACGTCTGATATACCCCTCAGATGTCTGAAATTTCGCTTTGTCTTCTCCAAATAAAAATCAGAGAATTTCAGACGTCTGAAATACGATCCAGACGTCTGCCTTAGTTCTCTGCCACGAAGTTTTCCAAAAATAAACCAAACCAGACGTCTGGTTTTTATACCTAGACGTCTGATAAACCTCTCTGCCTCTCCAATTTTACAAATTCGATCAAACCAGACGCCTAAACCAAAAATCAGACGTCTAAATTTATCTGTTGTACTCAATTTTGGGTAAACAAGACGTCTGATTTCCAATCCAGACGTCTGGTTCCCAATCGACCATTTAAATTCGCCCAAATAACGTCATTTTTTTTATCTCAAATTTGTTAAAACCTACGATTTTCTAAGACACGATTTTCTTTCCAAAACATCATATTTAAGCGAATCAAATCATAATGCCTCCTCGCACTAAGAATCCCAAGATGTCAAAACGAAAACAAGACCAACCGACCTCATCTTCAATTCCTCAGGCGTGCTTCGATGAACAGATCGAAAGATAGATGAATAAAGTGCTGCATTCCATCAAAAGGTATGAAGACATCCAAAAGAAAAATCTCCACATAGTTTCATTTTACAATCTTCTTAAATTTCCTATGTATGATTTGGATGAACGATGTGAAAATGCAAGGTTGGAAACTCTAATTTCTTTCACTTCCAATGATATCTAAATAGACCAATTAGCCATATCCATATTCTATGCGAATTTAGACAATAATCCAGTGTGGAACACTGAAAATGAGGATAACTAGCTCTGGTCTAGTGTGTATGGGAACACGATTAGATTAACTCCGGGCATAATAGGACGAACCCTAGGATGCTCTAACACAGGGGAAGATTTATACAACATTCCCGATATGCGCTTCAATCCAAGAAACAGTATTACTCATCAAATTTGGGAGGATGAAATGCCAAAATTTGCCTCCAAATATCTAGGTCCAAAAGCTCGACTCCTAACTCGAATGATAATCAATACAATTGTTCCATGAATGGGAAGTCACGAGCAAATCACTGAATTAGAGCACAAAGCCCTATATGCTCCATTTAGTGGAACAAGGGTAAAATGGGCCAAATTCATCTTTGACGAGCTCAAGCATTTTTTGACTCGATCACGACCATCAATTATTTACCCAACTTATATTATGAGACTTCTTCATGCACATAACATTCCATGCCACCTATCAACCTTCGAAGAAATCTCGCCTAAATATGCTTCCACCAAATTCTTCTCTCTGATGCACTTACCCAAAATTCCACCAGAATTCATGTCATTTGAAGATTGGTTGCACAATCGTCAATCTAGATGAGTTGAACCTCCTCCTCAACCACACATTGAACCATCCCAAGAGGAGGAACACCATTGAGAAGCAACTCCACCTCCTCCCGCACCATTTGATTATCCGGGACAAGATGAAATTATGGAGACTCGAATGGATACAAATCCAAATGAAAGTGTTTGAGATCTCACCCTTCGAAACCAACATATTCTATCCTAAAATCAAAAACTTTTGGCCAAGCGAATTGACAACTTTGAAACTTCATTTGCTACACGCCTAGCCACAGTTGAAGAATCTCTTTCGACTGTCTTGTCGGTTCTTAAAGAAGTACTACAACAGGTTCGCGGTCCAATACCACCTTTTGAAGATCGGCCAACCGCATTACCTTCTCCTCTCGTAAAAACATTCCAAACTCTCTAGGGATGAACCTCTCAAGCAAGCTTTAACATCTCCTACAAAGGCTAGCACTTCTGAAAAAGAAGAACCAAAGGAAGATGATCAAAATAAAGCTTCTCCAAAGGAATCATAGATTTTGGGAATCATAGATTTTATGTTTTTGGAACATCAATTCTTGTACAAATCTATGTCTATAATTCAAATTATTACTGAAATTTTCTTTTTGTTTGATGATTGCTTTCCATTTTATAATTCTTTTTGATAATGCAAAAGGGGGAGAAATATAAGTATAATCATAAAACAATAAAAATAAGCACATATTCAAGGGGAGATTTATAATCTATGTATAAGTACATTGAATAGTTTTCGTCATAAAAAAGGGGGAGATTGTTAGGAAATCAATTCTATGGTTTCGATGATAACAACTATACAATGGAAGTCAAGTATGCATATATATATATATATATATATATATACAGGTAATTGTTAAAGTAACTTTAACATCACCAAAGAGACAAGAACAAGACTCAAAAGAAATATCAAGAGGCTACAAGTTGATAGAATCGAAAGAGGAATGGCACAGGCACAGGAAAAGCAACATGCACAAATCCAGACGTCTAAGTGCACTCGCCAGACGTCAGATTGATTCCTTTGGTTCGCAAATCAGACAGAATCAGACGTCTGGTTATTATACTCAGACGTCTGAAAAGCAACCATATACAAAAAATATACGAGAGCCAGATGTCTGAAACATTTTCCAGACGTCTGATTTTGAACTCGGCTATGTATATTCGAAGTACAACTGCCACAATTGAAAAGACACGTTCGCTCCTCTTCGCTGCAACTCTTCATCACCATAAGAAGCGACCTTAGAGCACTTACTAACAGATGCAACTACGCAAAGGATCTCTCTAACACTATAAATAACATCAATAATTCAAGAGAAGATCTCACCTTACTCACTTATACTCTTTACTCTTATACTTTGATTAATACTTGATCTCTAGCAATCTAATACCTATATTTTAGCTTTCCATATACTCAAAACTCTTCAATCAATATTATATATATATTTATAGATTGGATGCATTTGTACTCGACAGTTAATATTCGTGTTGTAACCAAGCCTATTCCTCCGGGCGAAGTGAGGGTGTTTGATAGTTGAATTTCGAAGAGGAGCTTCGGGACTGGACGTAGGACGGGAGGTCCGATCCAGTATAAAATCATGGTGTGATTATTTCCATTTACTTTGCTATTATCATCTATCAAGTTTATACTGGATACATTATATAGTTAGTTCTCCTGTACTTTCATATATGTACAATACACGGTCCACTCATATAGATTTACAGGATCAAAGGGAAATAACCTTATGATTCAAAAAAGTATTAGAGAAAACCAACTATTTAACTCTAATTTCCAGTTTAGTGGTGGTGTAATTGGTTAGTGCGTAGGTCTCATAGCTATATTGAGTGAACCTAAGGTCAAGAGTTAGGGAGTTCAAAATGAAATTTTAGGCTCGATTATCTAGAGAGTGCAAGTCATCAAATAAGAAAAGTAATGGGAACTTCAAATTTGGATTGAAGAGAAATATCCTTTTAATTCAAAAGGGGACTTAGTGAAGAGCATCTCTTTAGCTTTACTTTCCAATTCAACGTTGTTCGGACTAATACACTTGCATTCGTGTTTATTATTCGAAAAATTCAATTTGATTCCACTATTCGCTTATTCCTAACACTGTAGAATTTCATGTCATGTGTTTAATCCATGTTGTAACGACCCAAAATTTTGGAACATTTGAAATTGGAGTATTTAACCGATTTTAATATTTAAAAGCTAATTTTTAACTTGAATTTCAAGGATCATTTGTTTATTGGTAATTAAATTTTGAATTTAACAATTGGAAATTTGGGCAAGATACTGTGTAGTTAATGCCCCTCTATTACCCCGCTATAACCCCGCAATATCTCATAGTGGATTTCTACCGCATCGATTTTTCCATATAGCCCCAAAATATAGCCTTTCTGCTTTAGTTCCCGCTATTTCCGCTATATCCAGTTATTCCCTCTATATTTTGCTATTTCCGCTATATCTTCTTTAATAAAATGAATTAATAAATTGCATTTATACATTATAAAAATTATGAAACTAATTTATTTGATTTAATTTTTAATATATTTTCAGAAATGAAAATACTCTAATATTCTACTAAATTCAATTATGTTATATAACAATTTTACGTTTATTTAAAGTATATTCGCACTTGTATTTATTTAAAATCATTTATGTATTAATTATAATTCAATTGAATGATAATTTTTCATTTAATTACCATTTATATATTTGTAAAGACATTAAGTACAAGTTTTATATGCTATTTTAGAGCTATCCGCTATATCCCGCTATATCCTCATTGTATCCCCCCTATGACTTTTTGCACCTCCACCGCTTTGAATCTGCCGAGCGCTTTAACCACACAGGTAAGATATTGAATCTGAAGTTTAAGCTCGCTAAAAATAATTTAAAGGGTTGTAAAATTTATATTGATAATACTGAAGATAATAGAACTTTTAAAATTGAACTTAAAAGGTGATTTGTTCAGTTTTAGAATATATTGTTTAAATTGACATTTAAAACTAGCCTTTCGAGGCACAGTCTTGGATTTCGACGAAACAAGTTCCATTGGATCCGGAATAATGTATTATTATCAGATTTCTAATTTCGTAACATTTGGAGTTGTCGTGTGGCCGTACAAAGTATAAACACGTTGAAATTTGCATCGAAAAATTCAATATAATAATTGGTTCCAAAAAGCTATCTTCTCCATAGATCGAATTCGGACTCGAAACCTTTTCCATCTCTTTCGGAATAGGTGTATACCAATATAAACGCCTAGCGGAACGCCTCGATTGGGGTTGAAATTTTAGGTTGTGAAATCGAGACAATTCAAATTTAATATATATTTATATTCTCATACAAGCTACCTTCACCAGTTGAAATTCATTCACATATAATAACCAACATCTAGCTGTGTTTCCTTCACATTAGAGGTTTTTCACCTCCCTTCACATCACTGTGCACAAAAACCTCAGTCGACACAAAGACACTTTTGCACGCAAGCATCCCATCTTATTCCCTTTTTTTTTAAAAATGCAAGCTTCCAACCTCTGTCCTATTCAGTTCAATACGAGGAATCATCGAAATAAATTGAGACTGGGAGAGAAAAGGGAATTCGCGAGCCATTTCCCCTCAATCCTTCAGTTTCATTCGCGAATTCAAAACAATCGTGTCTCCCTCTTTAAAAAATAAATAATAATAACACAGATCGAAAATAGAAGCCGAAGGAAAAATCACAGAAAGAAAAAAACTAAATAAAATTGTTCGTTCGTCACCGCACTTGAAAAAAAAAGGGGCAGGCCGCGATCAAATTTCAAGTAAACGAGGTGATGTCGCGATAGCAGGTCGGGCCCCATCGACTTTGGTTCGAATTCATTGAGATGGCGGCGCAAGTTGAGGAGATGGGCGGCGGACACATGGTAGTGGAAACGTTCGGTAACTGAGGGAAGATAGTTGTCCAATGGAGCTATAGCTTGAGGCGAGCTCAATTCTGAGTGCGTTTTCTTGTGGGTTGTGAGCCCGACATGGAGTCGGGGGCTGCGTTGATCGAAAGGATGGGTGTGGTCAGGTCGAGCTTGGTTAGGGGATTTCATAGAGGAAGTCGGGATGTTTTTCAACGGGATGTAGTCGCATGGCCTTGGGTGTGCACGCATGGTGATGGTCGTCGATGTAAGCGTGAGTGGTGGAAGTTGCGATCAATGGATGGTAAGGTATAGAAGAGGTATTCGTTTTTCACATTTCAATTAAGCTTGATTTCATAAAAATATATACACAGATTTAAAAATATATATATGTTGTTAAAGCAGAAAACTTTTTAGTCAAAAATATATATAGACAAGATTTAGTATATATATAAAATTTAAAACAGAAAACTTTTCTTCAGAGAGGTATATACGCAGATTTTTGTTTATTTATATGTATACATATATAAAGTAGAGAAAAAAATAAAATAGTTATAGTAAGGTGTACAATAGTTCTGTTTTTAATTTAATTTAAAATATACATACATACATACATACATATATATATATATATATTCATATACACATTTTTATTTAAAATAGTGAATGTATAAAGGTAAGATTTTGAAAATGGGAATCTTTAAATGCTCGTAGGGCTTAAAGAAAAAGTTAGTAGATTCTTAAATATGTATATGGACTTTTAGTATATATAGTTCAAAGGAAATAAAGTAAAGTAAATATATTTATGCATGTGTTGAACTTACTATTTAATTTTAAAATAATGTAGTATGGAGACTAATTTGTTTAATAAACTTATTTAATTATTTTAGTCACTAAAAATGTATAATTAAAAGAAAATTAGTTTAAATTAAATTATTTGTTTATTAAATTTATCAATTTGAAAATTGATTGTTGATGCAGCTCAGACTTGGGTCAACGAATTGCAAGTTGGTGGCATGAGTCGTCTACGACCTAAGGGAAAGCTGCGAGTTAATGAGGAAATTTTAAGTCGTCTACGACTTAACAAAGCTTGGAGGAAAGAGCTACGGCTTAACAAGAATGAAGAGAAGGAGTTACGACTTAACAGGAGTTTGAGGTGTTCGAGTGTGATGAGTCGTACACGACACAATGACTCATCCATAAGTCGTCTACGACTTAACATGAAGCGGGGTAAGTTCCAACTATTAAAGGCCTTGAGTCGGAGGAAGGGCACGACCTAGTTAAGTCGTTTGGGGTTGAGTCGCTCGGGGATAAGTTGTGGGAAGATATTGATATGTAACGAGCTACGACTCATGATAAGTCGTATGGAGTTTCTTAAGGCATTCCTTAAGTCGCCGCTGACTTAAGCTAAGTCGTAAGTCGCGGGTCAATCTATTTGTACTAAGTCATGAGTCGTTGTAAACTGTTAAGTCGTAGTTGCCTTGAGTCGTATGTCGTGTACTATGTTCTGATGCATGTATGTGTTGTAATGCTCCTAAGTCGTGAGGCGTGAGTCTGTTGAGTCGTGGATTCATTGAGTCGGTATTGTGTGTAAGTGATAAACCGTATGCATTGAGTCACCGCCGACTTAGTTAAGTCGTAAGTCGTATACGACTTAAGGCTCAGATCGAGAAACACTATAAATAGGGAGTGAGTTGTACATTTCAGTTGGTTGATTTTTGAATAAAATTTCTTGTTGATTGCTGTGTGCTTTCATCTTAAATTGGTAGTTGAGTGTAATCTCCTATCTCCACCTTCGGTTATTCGAGTGCGCTCGAATCAACGATTGTTGAAGCCGATTCGCGGAATCAAGTGCGCTTGATCAACTCTTAAAGAATTGAAGATCTTTTTTCACGGTATCGTGCGCGATCAACGTGTTAGAGATAGCTAGAATTCGGTATCTTCGGATCAACGAATTTGGGCATTTTGGTATTCATCAATCCACCGATTGTTACTTTCACCGATTGAAGTTTATTTTGATTAATCCGCTGCGTCAATTTTTGGTATCAGAGCAAGACATAGCCAATCATAGCTAAGCCGAGACTTGGAGCCAATTTTTGAAGTTGAAATTTGAAGTTGTTGTTCATCGTGTTCATCTTGAAGTTGCAGCGAGTTTGAAGATTTTGATCCATTTCATTTTGGATCTAGAGTTGGAGAAGTGTTTGAATTTGAAGTTGCTTGGAGATCTTGAGCCGAGCCAAGTTAAGCCGTGAAGGGTGAAGGCCGAGCATAACATTGAGTTAAGTATAGGCCGTACGTCAGTTTTTGAAGCAAGCCGAGTCAAGTGACACTTGTTGCCGAGTTAAGAGTTAAGCCGTGTAGAGCTATTGCCGAGTCAAGGTTGAGGCCGTGACTTGTTGGTCTTGTGTTGAAGTTTTGTGCTTGATTTGTTGAAGTATTTGAGAAGTTTTGAAGTGTTTGTGAAGAGTTTCCAATCATGCCGCCAAGGAGAGCTAACCGTCATCAAAATGTTGAAGCTTTGTATCGAAGAGAAGAAGCCGAGCTTATGGAGCAACGTATTAATGAGAAATTTGATGAAGGCATTGGAAAATTAGAGAAGTTGATGAATGATTTGAATGAAAATCAAAGGACGAGATCACCAAACTCGAACCATGGAGGAAACCGAGTTTCGCTATCGGTTACGGGAGCGAGAAGGGTATCACCGCATTCTTTTAGAGATAGAAGAGAAACATCAATTTCATCACGGAGAGATCATCATGACTATGGACATAAAGAGAGAAGAAGTCAACGTGAATTTGACAATGAGACGTATAGAGATGAAGAGAGACATAGTCGAAGAAGCATGCATGAACGAAGGGATGATAATGGTCGAGATCGATGTAGGCGTACTTTTGATTTTGATGAAGAGGGTGATAGAGCAAGTATTCATTATCGAGATCGAGACCAAGTTCAAAATTCTTATTGAAGATGATCGTCGATGGGAATCAGGTATGAAGATGGAAATTCCAGAGTTTAAGGGTGGAATGGTAGCAGAAGAATTTCTTGATTGGTTATCTGATGTTGAAGAGATCTTTGATTTCAAGGAGGTTCCGGAGAATCGAAGGGTGAAGTTGGTTGCTACAAGGTTGAGGGGGAGAGCTTTGGCATGGTGGCAGCAAACTAAACTTACAAGAGAGAGAATGGGAAAGTCAAAGATTGAATCATGGGAGAAGATGAAGAAGTTGATGAGAGCTACATTTTTTCCTTACAACTACCAATCACTTATGTACCAGAGGTTGCAGAATCTGAGGCAAGGGACGAAGTCTGTTAGTGATTATGCTGATGAATTTTACCAACTCATTGCAAGGAATGATATTATGGGAATGGAAGAAGAGCTAACTGCTAGATTCATTGGGGGATTGAGAATGCAGATCCAGGATATGGTTAATATGTTTGATCCTAGATCAGTAGCAGAGGCACATCAGAAAGCGTTGGCTTGGGAGAAGCAGGGAAGGCGTGGAGGTGGTGTATTTACAAATTCCAATAATCAAGTGAAGGGTGTTAGTGGAAGTTCTAATGTTGCTAAACCTGTCAGTAAGCCAGTTGTGAAGGAGGCTGAGAAGGAGAAGGTTAGAAGTGGTTTCAAATGTTATAATTGTCAGGAGTTGGGTCACAAAAGCAATGAATGTCCGAAGCCGAAGAAGAGAGCAATGGTTGCTGAGATTGAGGATGATGGTGAGGAGGCAGAATGTTCAAATGTACCTTATGTTGAGGAGGAAGAAGAATTGTCTGGGGATGAAGGTTGTAATTTGATGATGAGGAGATCTTGTCTTACACCAAAGCAAGAGGAAGATTCTAGTTGGTTGAGGAGCAATATTTTTCAGTCTACATGTACTATTCTGGGAAAGGTTTGCAAGTTTCTTATTGATGCTGGAAGCTGTGATAATATTATCTCTACAGAAGCAGTAAGGAAGTTGAACTTGAAAACTGAGAAGCATCCTAAGCCATACAAGCTAGCATGGTTGAGGAAGGGTGGTGAAGTAAAGGTGTGTCGAAGAGCTTGTGTGAATTTTTCCATTGGGAAGAAGTACAAAGACGAAATTTGGTGTGACGTTGTAGACATGGATGTGTGTCATCTGTTGTTGGGTAGACCATGGCAGTTTGATAGAGAAGTGCAACATGATGGTCGTGCTAATAGCTATAGTTTCATGTTCGAAGGTACTAAAGTCACTTTAGTTCCCAAGAAGCAACAACAGAAGGAAAGCAAACTAGAGGAGATCGAAAAACTGAAAACTTTGCTATCTTTGAAGGAGTTTGTCAAGGAGGTTGAAGAGGAGCCTGAAGTGTTTGTGTTGATTGGGCGAGAGTGTAGGGAAGAGGTTGAGATTCCAGAAGAAGAAAAGCCAGTATTGAAAGAATTTGATGATGTATTTCCAGAAGAGTTGCCTAAGGAGTTACAGCCACTGAGAGACATTCAACATCAAATTGATCTTGTTCCGGGAGCAGTATTACCGCATAGACCACATTATCGGATGATTCCGAAGGAACATGAAGAGTTAAGAAGGCAAGTGGAAGAGCTGTTAGAACAAGGGCGAGTGGAAGAGAGTTTGAGTCCGTGCGCTATTCTAGCTCTGTTAGTACCAAAGAAGGATGGTTCGTGGAGGATGTGCACTGACAGTCGGGCTTTAAACAAGATTACTGTGGGATATCGATTTCCCATGCCGAGGTTGGATGACTTGCTAGATCAGTTGAGTGGGGCTACTATCTTTTCGAAGATTGATTTGAAGAGTGGTTATCATCAAATTCGAATTAAACCAGGAGACGAATGGAAGACCGCATTCAAGACAAGGGAAGGACTGTATGAATGGTTGGTTATGCCGTTTGGTTTATCGAATGCACCAAGTACATTTATGAGGGTGATGAATCAACTTTTCAGACCGTACATTGGGAAGTTCGTGGTAGTTTACTTTGATGATATTCTGATTTATAGTGCGAGCATAGAGGAGCATGTAGAACATTTGAGAAAAGTGTTAATTATTCTTCTTGAGGAACAATTTTATGCAGCTACGAAGAAATGTGTGTTCCTGACTCGAAGTGTGTTATTTTTGGGATATGTTGTATCTGAGAAGGGAATCCAGGTGGACCAGAGTAAAGTTGAACCAATTAGAAATTGGCCACAACCGAGAACTATCACTGAAGTTAGAAGTTTTCATGGATTGGCATCATTCTACCGGAGGTTCATTCCACACTTCAGTAGCGTGATGGCACCAGTTAATGATTGTATGAAAGGGAAGCAATTTTCTTGGTCGGAGGAAGCAGGGTTTGCTTTTGAACGAATCAAAGAACTTTTGACGACAGCACCAATTCTTGTGTTACCGGATTTTCAGTTGTTGTTCGAGCTACACACTGATGCATCAAAGGTTGGGATTGGAGGAGTGTTAAGTCAGAGTGGAAGACCTATTGCATATTTTAGTGAGAAGTTATCAGGGGCAAAGATGAGATATAGTACATACGATGTTGAGTTTTATGCTGTTGTGCAAGCTGTTAAACACTGGAGACATTATCTATTTCAGAAAGAGTTTGTTCTTTACACTGATCATGAAGCGTTGAAGCATTTGCAGGGGCAAGTTAAGATTTCAGCGAGACATGCATCGTGGATTGCTTATTTGCAGCAGTTTACTTTTGTTGTGAAGCACAAAGCTCGGGTAACAAATCGTGTAGCTGATGCTTTGAGTAGGAGGAGCCATTTGTTGACTACCATGAAAGTTGAGGTGACAGGGTTTGAATTATTGCCAGAATTGATTGACGAAGATCCTTACTTTATGGAATTTATTGAGAAAGCTAAGGATGGAAGTACTGACGAATTCATGTTGGTTGATGGATTCTTGTTTAAAGGAAATCGATTATGTATTCCAGAGAGCTGTTTGAGAATGAAGATTATCAAGGAATTGCACGAGGAAGGACATGTGGGCCGGGATCGTACATTGCATTTGATTTCTCAATCTTACTTTTGGCCGTCGATGAGGAATGAGGTTGAAAGGTTTGTTGAGAGATGTCATATATGTCAGGTTTCGGAGGGAACAACGGCCAATGCAGGATTGTATATGCCGTTACCTGTACCGACTAAACCATGGGTTGATATTAGCATGGATTTTGTGTTGGGTTTGCCGACAACTCAAAGGGGAAATGACTCTATATATGTTGTGGTGGATCGTTTCTCGAAGATGGAACATTTTATTGCTTGTAAGAAGACGGCGGATGCTGTTAGTGTTGCTCAGTTGTTTTTCAAGGAAATCTATCGTTTACAAGGGTTGCCGGAGTCTATTGTTTCAGACAGGGATACCAGATTTTTGAGTCATTTTTGGCTTAGTTTGTGGAAGATGGTGGGAACAAAGTTGAAATTTAGTAGTGCTTACCATCCGCAGACGGACGGACAGACCGAAGTTGTTAACAGATCATTGGGAAATTTGTTACGATGTTTGGTGAAAGATAATCTGAAAAGTTGGGACATGAAGTTATGCCAAGCAGAGTTTGCTCATAATCATGCGGTTAATAGGAGAACGGGTTACAGTCCATTTCAAATTGTATATTCAAGTTTGCCAAGGGGACCGTTGGATTTGGCAGTAATACCACAACCGAAGGGGACGGTTAAACGGGCTGCTGACTTTGTTGAAAGTTTGACGGAATGTCAAAGAATTGTTCAGGAACGATTGGGAAAATCAAATGAGAAATACAAGAAATTTGCAGATTTGAAGCGACGAAATGTTGAATTTAAGGAGGGTGATTTGGTGTATGCAGTGTTAACAAAGGATCGTTTTCCAGTAGGCGCTTATAACAAGTTAAAAGCCAGAAAAATTGGCCCAGTAGAAGTTGTGAAACGGATCAATAAGAATGCTTATAAGTTGAAGTTGCCGGAGGATGTATACACTTCTGACGCATTCAATGTTAAGCATCTTGTGCCTTATTATGGAGATGGACAATCTGATGGGGAAGAATTTACAAATTCGAGGACGAATTTTTCTCAACCAGGGGAGGATGATGCAGCTCAAACCTGGGTCAACGAATTGCAAGTTGGTGGCATGAGTCGTCTACGACCTAAGGGAAAGCTGCGAGTTAATGAGGAAGTTTTAAGTCGTCTACGACTTAACAAAGATTGGAGGAAAGAGCTACGGCTTAACAAGAATGAAGAGAAGGAGTCTTAACAGGAGTTTGAGGTGTTCGAGTGTGATGAGTCGTACACGACACAACGACTCATCCATAAGTCGTCTACGACTTAACATGAAGCAGGGGAAAGTTCCAGCTATTAAAGTCCTTGAGTCGGAGGAAGGGCACAACCTAGTTAAGTCGTTTAGGGTTGAGTCGCTCGGGGATAAGTTGTGGGAAGATATTGATATGTCACGAGCTACGACTCATGATAAGTCGTATGGAGTTTCTGAAGGCATTCCTTAAGTCGCCGCCGACTTAAGCTAAGTCGTAAGTCGCAGGTCAATCTGTTTGTACTAAGTCATGAGTCGTTATAAACTGTTAAGTCGTAGTTGCCTTGAGTCGTATGTCGTGTACTATGTTCTGATGCATGTATGCGTTGTAATGCTCCTAAGTCGTGAGGCGTGAGTCTGTTGAGTCATGGATTCATTGAGTCGGTATTGTGTGTAAGTGATAAACCATATGCGTTGAGTCGCCGCCGACTTAGTTAAGTCATAAGTCGTATATGACTTAAGGCTCATATCGAGAAACACTATAAATAGGGAGTGAGTTGTACATTTCAGTTGGTTGATTTTTGAATAAAATTTCTTGTTGATTGCTGTGTGCTTTCATCTTAAATTGGTAGTTGAGTGTAATCTCCTATCTCCACCTTCGGTTATTAGAGTGCGCTCGAATCAACGATTGTTGAAGCCGATTCGCGGAATCAAGTGCGCTTGGTCAACGCTTGAAGAATTGAAGATCTTCTTTCACTGTATCGTGCGCGATCAACGTGTTAGAGATAGCTAGAATTCGGTATCTTCGGATCAACGAATTTGGGCATTTTGGTGTTCATCAATCCACCGATTGTTACTTTCACCAATTGAAGTTTATTTGATTAATCCGCTACGTCAATTGTTCGATTATTTAAAGTGTTAATATACCGTATAATTTTATAAAAGGTCTAAAATCGTGGCGAGACAAGCTGGTTTGGGTTGGATTGTAAAACAAAATTCAAAGGTGAGTCAACCTCACTCAAATTTGATTGCCGAATAATTTAGTTAGTGAAATTAAATTATTGGATTGATTATTTGAATTGGTAATTTATTATCAGTTTGGATGAGATATTAAATACATACATACATACATACATATATAAATATATATATATATATATATATATATATATATTAGAGTGATTGATATTCTCGCATTATATAGCGGATAAGACCCTATGCGCCCTACATAATAGCGGATGATCCTATATACCATGATATCCCCTTGAAATGGGATTGGTATTTTTATATTATGCTAACATCTGTGGATGCAGGAAAACAAGTTGGAGGGATCCAACTTGATTCCTTGAAAATATTGAAATTTATTTTCATAGTCTGTGATTGTGATTTATTTGATAACCTATGATAGATTATACTAAAAATTGAAGCTATTGAACGCTATGGTTTGACTGAACATACTTTGGGATATCAAAAGAAAATGTATTTGATTTTTGGAAAGTAAGAAAAGAGGAATAAAATGAAAAGAAAATGATTTCAAAGTAATTAGTTTATGGTTATATAAATTAAGTGATTTATATCCTTAAGTTAACTTTAACTTAGGATTAGTAATGGCTAGGGTAAAAAAAATCATTTAAATATTAAATTAATTAAGTTAAGGTAATTATATATATGTTTACTATTTATTAATTACTAAGATTTATTAAAGTAAATAAATGGTTGTAATTAGTTAGTAGTTAGTGATAAAATAAAATGATCTAAACCTTTAATTTATTAAAAGTCCTAAGTTAATTATACTTGTTAATTATTAGTTAATTCGAAATATTTAATTAGATTAAAATAAAATGGTTTGTAATTAGTTTAATAATAATTAAACATGATTTGAAATTTTTTAATCAATTCTGATTTAAGTAAATTAATGATTTGTGTGACTGGTTAATCTAGTCTATGAATAGTTTAAATTGGAATAACCTGAAATGAACGGTTGAATATAAAATGTGAAGCGTTTTATATGAATAGATATTGTGATGGGATTTTTATGTGAAGTTTGACATCCTGAAATTAAATTGTTTAGTTAAAAACAGCTTGGCTTAAAAGATGGCGTTTGGATTCGAAGAGACCGGGATCAGATCTTAGCGATATTCGAAACCACTTCGATTTCATAACTACTTCAATCATTATGGGTTTGATTTGTAAAATCTAGTAGGCTGGAACTAAATAAATTAAGTAAAACCGACTATATTTGAATAAATAACCGAGCTTAGATAATATTTTAAATAATGGATTTGGCAACAAGTGTTGGTAATAACAAGATAAGAACTCGTAATGTTGGACGAGTTACCTTGATTTTAAAAGGTGTTTTTTACAACTTAGTATCTCAAATTAAAGAGGTTTACTCATGCTCGTAAGGACCCGGAATTTTCGACCTCGAAAATTCGGCACTAAAACATCCACTATAGAAGTGCCGATTAATCGAATGCCATAAATCCCATATTGTTAGTGTAAGAGGAAAAGAGATAGAAGAAGAAATAGGAAACAACAACACAAAATCTCATATTCGTAGCGGAATAAAATATAATATAAAATAGCGGCATTTATACGAAGAAAAAGCTGTAATTGTCGATTTACAACAATATATCAGAGTACAATCATTCGCAGTAAACTAGATAGCTATAACAACTTGTCCCAGACTACTATCAAACCATACTCAAATACACAAGGGTATACTCCATACGTTCCTGCCATCTAGGTCGCCTACCGAGCTCCAGAACGTCCTAACCTGAAAATCTGTAACGCTCGGTCTGACCCAAGCATTACATTAAAGTAACACCCGAGTCAGGCTGGAAACTAGCGTGAGTAAACTCAAATAATTTTAAATACTAAGTTATAAAACTTATTTGAAAGCCAGGGTAAGCCATACCTCACTGCGAGTTCTTAACATGTTATAGTTAGTCATTTATAACAAAACAGTAACTGTTACTCAGTTCAAATGGTCATGTTCACTTAAATTATTCCTTTCCAACCCATTAGATTCTAAAATCAAATCTATAAAGAGTTATTGAGGATTACTAATCGAAGTGGTTTTGGGAATTTGCTGATACCCGACCCCGGTCTCTTCGAATCCAACGTCATCTTTAAGCCAAATCGTTTAAGTGAATACATGTGATATCCCGGAATTTCAAGGAATGTAAAATGTGATAATCTACTTATTTAAATTATTTAAATTGATAAATTTTTTATTTTCAAATATAAATTACAAAAATAATAATAATGTAATGTTTTTAATTATAGTTACAGATTGACTTTAAATAAGAATAATTATTTAATTTGTGTTATTATATAAATAAATTTTAAATATACTTATTATTTTCAAATTTAATAGGCGTTGTTTAAATGTATATGCATTTATATTTATTTAAGTCAGCTTTAAAGTTAGAATTTGATATTTCCAAATTTTATAATGTGTTTGTTTAAAATTATATATATATATATATATATATATATATATTTGAGTTGATTTTAAATTGAAGTTCAAATTGAATTTGAATTTGGAATCTGGATTTAAATATGAAATTTAAAAAGAATATATATATATATATGTTGAAAATTATTTTGGATATAAAAGAATATAGGAGCAAAGTTTTTATCTAAAATAAGATTTGTTTTAAACAAAAGAATTTTATTTATATAAATTTAGAAAATATTTATTTAATAGTAAATAAATACAAAAGCATTTAAATTAGCATTTAAAAATGGATTATATAATCTTGTATGATTTTATTTAGAATCTAATTGGTTTTTATTTTATTTTCTTTTAAAAGTTTTATTTATATAATATTAAGAAAGGCATTTATAAATTAATAAAAGCACTTATTTTTTATAAAAATTAGTAATAAAAGCTTTTAAATCTTTTAAAAATAATTTAAAAATAAGTTATGACAAGTGGTCAATTTTCAAAGCTCATTGTTAGCATGTGTTATGAATTAAATAATGGTTTGTGACAATTGTTGATTTATTTGAACAAGTGTCATATTTGTTTCCATTTTTCTTTAATTTTAATAAATCACAATTTAAACCTATGTAAACATTCCTCTTCTTGCTTAAATTCTTTTTGTATCCTCTCATTTCTTAACTCAAGAAAACTTCACCTGTAAAACTACTTCAAACCAGAAATTTTTCACGCAATCAAAACCTGTAACCTTTTCCTCAAAAAAAATCCAAAAGCATTTTACAAAAGCTCAAACTCAAGTTCAAAACATTGAACAAATTCTCAAGCATTTTCAAAGTCTGTAATCTTCTCAAAACTTAAACCCTGCAAACATTTTTCAACTCAAGTTCAAATCCTGTAATCGCTTCCTCAAATCAAACCTGAAAACAATATTCAAACCCTCTAAAAATCATTTTATCTGTAAAAAGATATCTGTAAAGCCTGTAACCTCCTCAACTCTAAGCTTGTAAAAACTGCAACCTGGAGTCAAAGTTGGAATCATCATGTTCTAGTCCAGTTGGGCATTCCAGCTTCAAAACTTCAAGTATCAAAGCTTTTTAGTTTTAAGATTCAAGCAATACAAAGTTTCAAAAATCAAAAACAACAGCTGTATGCAAGTTTTCAAATTCCAGATCAAGCTCTGCCTTTCTAAACTGTGAGTAAACTTTTAATTAAAAAGTTTAAGTAGATAAATAATTGTTGTTTGTGAAATTTTTGTGATGATGATTCCATATATGTGTGTGTATAAGTATAGAATCTGTGTATATGAGTGAGTTAAGATGTGCATGTCTGGTTGTGTTTTTACTCTTCTCTATTTTCATACTGCAAAGTCTAAATATAGATAAAAACTCATTCTCTCTTCCCTTGATTTCTGTTAAGATTTAGTTCTAAAAAAATAAATGTTTTTTAGATATAAATTTAATTTTAAAAATGAATTTAAGTAAAGAATACTTAAAAATTTATCTGGAAAATGTGAGTGCAGTGGTAATCTTTTAAGTCATGTTAAAATCTGTCATTGAAATCTGCAGTTTTAGGATCATAACTTGAATCATCTTTGAAAGATAGGAACAAAAATCACAATTTTTAATATTGAAATGAATGTGAATTTTGGGAATGACTAGAATTGTTTTTTTGGGTGAATTCTGACGGCCGAAGCATCTGGGTGGTAGTGAACATCACTGGTGGTGGAGGAGGGATCGGTGGTTTAGGCAAAAATGTCAAGAGGAGTCCCTAATCACTGTGGCGTCGATAGTGGTTGAGTTAAGTTTTAAACCCTAGTTTTGTTGAAGCTGGAGTTGTGGTCATTGCACTCTCTCGGGGTGATCGAGTGCCACGATATGCTGGGAAATGGTAGTGTGGTGGTTCGTAAGGGTGTGGCCAGAGTCGTCTGACTTCTGGCGGTCGGAGCAGTGTGGTCGAAGGGTTTTTCTGGCATGTGTTTTTGTTTCAGATTCGTTTGTGTTGGTCGATTTTGTTTGAGAGCTTGTGAGCGTGGTTCGGTGATCGGGATGAGTTGCAGCGATGATGAGTGATGTGCCGGAGGGTGTGTAGATGGTCGGAGGTAGCTCTGGCGTCGGTGCATGTGCACAGGGATTGGATGGTGTCAGTGTTTGGCGCAGCGGATAACAACAAAACGATATAGATCGATGAAAGTAGCAAACGGTGGATTGAAGATACTGAAATGCCCAAATTCGTTGATCACAAAGATACCGAATTCTAGCTATCTTCGACACGTTGATTGCGCACGATACCGCGAAAGAAGATCTACAATTCTTCAAACGTTGATCAAGCGCACTTGATACCGTGAATTGGCTTCAACAATCGTTGAATCGAGCGCACTCGATTAATCGAAAGTGGAGATAGGAGATTACACTCAACTACCAATTTAAGATGAAAGCACACAACAATCAAACAAGAATTTTATTCAAAAATCAACCACCTTCAAAATGTACAAACACTCCTTATTTATAGCATTTCACAACCTGACCCTTAAGTCGTTCACGACTCACGACTCAACATAAGTCTGCAGCGACTTAACTCACACGGCTTATTACAACACAGTGCCGACTCAACTTATTACATCACCTTCACATACATGCCTTCGGCCGACTCATTGACATAACGACCTACGACTTAGACAACACATGTACAACGACTTAAAAAAATACAACACACATTCGGCCGATTTATCTACATGCTGACCTACGACTCATCACAACACAAGTTATAGGGACTTAAAGAAATTACAACACATACGAGTTAAACAAGGTAACGACCTACGACTTTAGTACCAGCGACTCAACGAATACAACGACTCAAGAACATAACGACTCAATACAGAAGCGACTCTACTTAGGTCGTGAACGACCTACTAAAGATAACTCGGCAGCGACTTATCTGGAGGTGACTTAAGAAAGCATCGTGATTTAAAGCCTTCAACGACATAGCATAGGTCGTTCCAACGACTCATCCCATGGTTTCAGCTTGTTAAGTCGTAGCTCCTTTCTTCAGACCTGTTAGGTCGTGGCCGACCTAAAACTCTTTCCAACACCGAACGACTTAAAGCTTGGTTAGGTCGTGTCTTCTTGTCTCTTGATTCTTTAAGTCGCAGATGACCCCGAACCCTTCTTTAGGCCGTGTATTCACTAACTCGTTGGAGTTAGGCCGTAGATCCATACGTTCTTCATCTTGGGTTGCATCATCCTCCCCTGATTGAGAAAAATTCGTCCCCAAAATTAGGTTTTCTACTCCGTTGGATGATTCATCTCCAAAATAAGGCACCAGATGTTTGACATTGAACACATCAAAAGTGTATACACCCTCTGGCAGCTTCACCCTATAAGCATTTTCATTTATCCGTTGCACAATTTCCATAGGACCAATTTTTCTGGCTTTCAATTTATTATAAGCACCCACTGGAAAACGATCCTTTGTTAACACAACGTACACTAAGTCTCCTTCATTAAACTCAATATTTCTCCGTTTCAAGTCTGCCGATCTTTTATACCTCCCATTCGCCTTCTCCAATCGTTCCTGAACGATTTTATGACATTCTGTCAAACTATCAACAAAATCAGCAGCTCGTTTAACAATCCCTTTTGGTTGTGGTATTGTTGTTAAATCCAACGGCCCCTTTGGCAAGTTTGAATAAACAATCTGAAATGGACTGAATCCAGTACTACGATTCACCGCATGATTATGAGCAAACTCAGTTTGACATAACTTCCCATCCCAACTTTTCAGATTATCTTTTACCAAACATCGTAACAAATTCCCTAATGATCTGTTCACAACTTCGGTCTGAACATTTGTCTGCGGATGATACGTACTACTGAACTTCAAATTTGTTCCCACCATCTTCCACAAACTTAACCAAAAGTGACTCAGAAAGCGAGTATCTCGATCCGACACAATAGACTCGGGCAATCCATGAAGTCGATAGATCTCCTTGAAAAATAACTGAGCAGCATGAACAGCATCCGCCGTCTTCTTACAAGCAATAAAATGTGCCATTTTCGAAAATCGATCAACCACTACATAAATGGAATCGTTACCCCTTTGAGTTCTAGGCAACCCCAAAACAAAGTACTACTGATATCAACCCATGGTTTGGTAGGTACTGGTAACGGCATATATAATCCCGCATTCATCGTTGTTCCCTTCGACACTTGACAGATATGACATCTCTCCACAAACCTTTCAACCTCTTTCCTTATTGATGGCCAAAAATAAGATTGAGAAATTAACTGCAAAGTACGATCTCTACCCACATGTCCTTCCTCGTGCAACTGTTTAATAATCTTCATTCTCAAACTACCTTCTGGTATACATAATCGATTTCCTTTAAACATAAAACCCTCCACCAATGCAAATTCATCAGTACTCCCCTCCTTGACTTTCTCAACAAATTTCTTAAAGTAAGGATCTTCTTTCATCAGTTATGGCAATAATTCAAAACCTGTCACTTCAACTTTCATTGTCGTCAATAAGTGACTCCTCCTACTCAAAGCATCAGCTACACGGTTTGTTACCCCAGATTTGTGTTTCACAACAAAAGTAAACTGTTGTAAATACGCGACCCATGAAGCGTGCCTAGCTGAAATTTTATCCTGCCCTTGCAAATGCTTCAAAGCTTCATGATCCGTATAGAGAACAAACTCCTTCTGAAACAGAAAATGTCTCCAGTGCTTCACTGCTTGAACAATTGCGTAAAACTCAACATCACAAGTGCTATTTCTCAACTTAGCTCCAGATAACTTCTCACTGAAATAAGCAACCGGTCTTCCTTTCTGACTCAAAACTCCTCCAATCCCAACCTTCGACGCATCAGTATGTAACTCAAATAACAACTGAAAGTCTGGTAATACAAGAATCGGCGCTGACGTCAATAGTGTCTTGATCTTCTCAAAAGCAACTCCTGCTTCCTCTGACCACGAAAACTTCTTTCCTTTCATGCAATCGGTTATAGTTGCCATCACACTACTAAAATGTGGAATAAATCTTCGATAGAAAGACACCACTCCATGAAAACTCCTCACTTCAGTAATTGTCTTTGACTGTGGCCAACTCCTGACAGCTTCTACTTTACTTTATCCACTTGAATTCCTTCCTTCGATAGAACATATCCCAGAAACAAAACACTGTCCGTCATAAACACACACTTCTTTGTTGCAGCATAAATTTCTCCTGTTGTAGAATCAATAGTACTTCACGCAAATGCTGGACATGCTTTTCCATACTCCCACTGTAGATCAAAATATCATCAAAGTAAACAACCACGAATTTTCCAATGTATGGTCTGAAAATCTGGTTCATCACTCTCATGAAAGTACTTGGTGCATTTGATAAACCAAATGGCATAACCAACCACTCGTATAGACCTTCCCTAGTTTTAAAAGCAGTCTTCCATTCATCACCCGGTCTAATACGAATCTAATGGTTTCCACTCTTCAAGTCAATCTTCGAAAACACAACTGCCCCACTTAGCTGATCAATCAAATCATCAAACCTTGGCATAGGAAACCTGTACCTCACAGTTATCTTGTTCAGAGCCCGACTGTCCGTACACATCCTCCACAAACCATCCTTTTTTGGCACCAATAAAGCTGGCACTGCACAAGGACTCAAGCTCTCCTGAACACGCCCTTGTTCTAACAACTCTTCCACTTGCCTTCGCAACTCCTCATGTTCCTTTGGACTCATTCGGTAATGTGGCCTGTGTGGTAATACTGCCCCTGGCACAAGATCAATCTGATGTTGAATATCCCTCAACGGTGGTAACTCCGTTGGCAACCCTTCAGGAAACACATCTTTGAATTCCTCCAATATCGGTTTTACTTCCTTTGGAACTTCCACGGATTCAGTAGCTTCATGTCCAATTAACAAAAACACCTCTTGACTCTCCTCTACTTCTTCAATAAATTCCTTCAAAGTCAGCAAAGTTTTAAGCTCCTCAATCTCTTCAGATTTACTCTCTTCCGGTTGTCTCTTCTTTGGAACTAAAATAATCTTAACGCCTTCAAACATAAAGCTGTAGCTATTGGTCCGTCCGTCATGCTGCACTGCTCGATCATACTGCCATGGTCTTCCCAAAAGTAAATGACAAACATCCATTTCCACAACATCACAACAAATATCGTCTTTATACTTCTTCCCAATAGAAAATGGAACTCGAACTCTCCTGTCCACCTTCACTTCTCCTCCTTTTCTCAACCACGCTAACTTTTAAGGATTTGGATGTTTCTCTGTTTTCAACTTCAACTTTCTCACAGCTTCTGTAGAAATAATATTGTCACAACTTCCAGCGTCAATCACAAATTTACAAACCTTTCCCAGAATAGTGCACGTTGACTGAAAGATGTTACTCCTCAACCAACTAGCTTCTTTTTCTTGCTTCGGTATTAAACAAGACCGCCTCATCATTAGATTACATCCTTCATCTCCTGACGCAACATCCTGTTCATCCTCCTCAACTGGACTAGAATAACCTTCCCCAACATCCTCACCTTCAATTTCAGCAATCATAGCTCGTTTCTTCGGCTTCGGACATTCATTACTCTTGTGACCCACTTCCTGGCAATTGTAACACTTGAAACTGTTGTTGACCTTCGCCTTCGCAACTTCATTTACAACTGGCTTACTGACAGCTTTCGAAACATTGGAACTCCCACTAGCACCTTTGTTCTGAATATTGGAACTTGTAAACACACCACCTCCACGTCTTCCCTGCTTCTCCCAAGCCAACGCTTTCTGGTGTGCTTCAGCAACAGACCTAGGATCAAACGCCATATCTTGAATCTGTATCCTCAACCCTCCAACAAATCTAGCAACCAGCTGTTCCTCTATCTCCATAATGTCATTTCGAGCAATCAGTTGATAGAATTCATCAGCATAATCATTAACAGTCTTCGTCCCCTGCCTTAGATTCTACAACCTCTGGTACATTAGTGATTGATAGTTATAAGGTAAAAATGTAGCCTTCATCATCTTCTTCATCTTCTCCCATGATTCAATCTTCGACTTCCCCATCCATTCTCGTGTAAGTTTGGTTTGCTGCCACTACGCCATAGCTCTCCCCCTCAACCTAGTAGCAACCAACTTCACTCTTCTATGCTCAGGAACCTCCTTGAAATCAAAAATCTCTTCAACATTAGACAACCAATCAAGAAATTCTTCAGCTACCATTCCTCCTTTGAATTCTGGAATTTCCATCTTCATACCCGATTCCCATCGACGATCATCTCCCTATATAAATTTCGAACTTGGTCTCGATCTCGATAATGAAAGCTAGCTCTATCACCCTCTTCATCATAATCAAATGTACGTCTATATCGATCTCGACCATCAACATCCCTTCGATCACGCATGTCTCTTCTACTATGTCTCTCTTCATCTCGATATGGCTCATCTTCAAACTCACGTGGAGTTCTTCTCTCTTCATGTCCATAGTCATGGTGATCCTTTCTCGATGAAATTGATGTTTCTCTTCTCTTTCTAAAAAGATTGCGGTGATACCCTTCTCGCTTTCGTAACCGATGGCGAAACTCTGTTTCCTCCATGGTTCGAGATTGGTGATCTCCCCGTTTGATTTTGATTCAAATCATTCATCAACTTCTCTAACTTTCCAATGCCTTCATCAAATTTCTCATTAATGCATTGTTCCATTTGCTAGGCTTCTTCGCTTCTATACAACTCTTCAACATTCTGATGACGGTTAGCTCTTCTCGGCGGCATGATTGAATCAACACAATCACTTCAACAAATTCAAATAATCTTCAAAGTCTTCAATACTTCGACTCAAAGTGGCGCACGGCCTATACTTAGCTCGGTATTGCGCAACGACCTAAGACTTAGGTCGGCTCGGCTTCAACAGAGCACGGCTTCAAGCATTTCAACTTCAAACTTTGGCGCGCAAACTCTCACGGCCAAAAATTCAAACAACTCTCTCACTTTGATCCAAAATGGAATGGATCGAAAGTTCTCCTCTTGTGGAAACTTCAAGATGAACTCAATGAACACCAAACTTCAACTCCTTGGCTCCAAGACTCGTCTTAGCTATGATTGGCTAAGTCAAGCTCTGATACCAAAACTGGCGCAGCGGATAACAACAAAACGATATAGATCGATGAAAGTAGCAAATGGTGGATTGAAGATACTGAAATGCCCAAATTCGTTAATCACGAAGATACCAAATTCTAGCTATCTTCGACACGTTAATCGCGCACGATACCGCGAAAGAAGATCTACAATTCTTCAAACGTTGATCAAGCGCACTTGATACCGTGAATTGGCTTCAACAATCGTTGAATCGAGCGCACTCGATTAACCGAAAGTGGAGATAGGAGATTACACTCAACTACCAATTTAGGATGAAAGCACACAGCAATCAAACAAGAATTTTATTCAAAAATCAACCATCTTCAAAATGTACAACACACTTCCTATTTATAGCATTTCACAACCTGACCCTTAAGTCGTTCACGACTCATGACTCAACATAAGTCGGCAGCGACTTAACTCACACGGCTTATTACAACACAATGCTGACTCAACTTATTACATCACCTTCACATACATGCCTTCGGCCGAATCATTGACATAACGACCTACTACTTAGACAACACATGTACAACGACTTAAAAAAATACAACACACATTCGGCGGACTTATCTACATGACGACCTACGACTCATCACAACACAAGTTATAGCGACTTAAAGAAATTACAACACATACGAGTTAAACAAGGTAACGACCTACGACTTTAGTACCAGCGACTCAACGAATACAACGACTCAAGAACATAACGACTCAATACAGAAGCGACTCTACTTAAGTCGTGAACGACCTACTAAAGATAACTCGACAGCGACTTATCTAGAGGTGACTTAAGAAAGCATCGTGATTTAAAGCCTTCAACGACTTAGCATAGGTCGTTCCAACGACTCATCCCATGGTTTCAGCTTGTTAAGTCGCAGCTCCTCTTCTTCAGACCTGTTAGGTTGTGGCCGACCTAAAACTCTTTCCAACACCGAACGACTTAAAGCTTGGTTAGGTCATGTCTTCTTGTCTCTTGATTCTTTAAGTCGCGGATGACCCCAAACTCCTTCTTTAGGCCGTGTATTCACTAACTCGTTGGAGTTATGCCGTAGATCCATACGTTCTTCATCTTGGGTTGCGTTAGTGTTTGGGTTTTGATGGTTGCCTTGAAGAGAAACTCGGGGAATTGGGTTAGGTGCCTCGAGTTGGAAATCCAGGTTGTTGCAAGTGTTTTACCTTCCAGGTTTAAAATGTAAAATAAATTTAGGTTTTTTTAAAAAAAATGGGAAGAGGAGGGAGAAAATTCGACTTTGACCCGAGTTAGCTTCAGGTTCGACCGCAAGTAGAATATTTTGAATAGTTTTTAAAAAAGTTTAATTTTTTTTAAAAACAAGGTTTTTGAAAATAAAAAAATAATAATATAAGTTTAGTTTAAAAACTTTCTTTTGTAAATTACTTTATATGTATAATAAATGTTTTTTTAACATTTTGATTAAGAAGTTTTGAAGTTTGTTATATTTAAATTTTATTAAGTAAATTTAATGTGATTTTAAAATTTAAGATAGGGTTGGAATTTTAAAGGTTTATATAAAAGCAAGTTTTTAAATTCAAATTTGAAACTAGTTTTTAAAACTGTTAATTGATAAATGTTTTAAGTTATTTTAAAGTTATGTTTTGATAACTTTAAATTATCAAGTTAATGATTACTTCATTTTAAAACTTAATTAAGGATTTAATTAAGTTAAGATAATTTTAAAGATAAATGATGTAAATATGTTAATGGTAATTAAGGCATTTATAGGATAATGTTTTATCTTAAGATAATTAAGGTTTATTGTCTTGATATTAATTAAACTAAATTAAAGTAAACTAAGTATAATTAATTAATTTAATTAATTATAAAGGATTAATTTGGAAATTAATTAAGAATAATTAATTGATTTAATTAATAATTAAGGATTGAAGTTAATTAATTTAAGGGTTATTTAATTTGTAATTAAAGATCATTAATCAGATAATTAATGATTATTGTTTAATGATTAGAGAATTAAGTAATTAAGTGTAATTAAGAATTAATTAATTAAGTAATTAAGATTGATTAAATAAGCGATTAATGAGTAGTTAATTAGTATTAATGGTTACTTAATTAGTAATTAAGAAATGCTTAATTTGTAATTAAGTTTTATTAATTAATAATTAAGTTTTTATTAATTAATTATTAAAGGATAATTAATTTGTAATTAAAGATTAATTAAAAATTTGTTAAATGGTAATTAGTTGATTAATAAAATGGTGATTAAGAATTAATCAAATGGTAATTGTGGATTGGTTAACTATTAATTAAGGATTAATCAAATGGTTAACCAACTGGTGATTAAGGAGTAATTAATTTGGAATTAAGTTTTGTTAATTAATAATTTGGTCTACTAATTAATAATTGAGGGATAATTAATTAGTTAATTAACGATTAATTAATTAATTAATTAATTATAAGAATAATTATGGATTAATTAATTTTTATTGAGAGGTATTGATTATTAATCAAGGTCTATTAATTTATAGTTAAAGGAAAATTTATTCTGTGATTAGAGATTAATTAATTGATAAGGTAACTAAGAAGTGATTAATTAATTAGATGGTATGTAATTAATTAATGGTTGATTAAGCAAGATTTGGTGATTAATTCTTAAGTAATTAATTTAATTTATTAATTAAATTAATTATGATATGGATTAATAATTCCTGTTTTGTAGATGATTGTTTGTGTAGAATGTCTGAATTGAATGATATCTATGGGATGATATGCTGAGATATTCTGTGATATGACATTGGATATATCAATAATAAATGTGTAATATTTATATGTGGTAATGCTGTGTGAATTCAAGTATTGAATTGTATAAATTGTTTAAACTTTAAAACAACTTGGCTACTAAGATACGCATGGATTTTAATGAGACCGGGATAGGGTATCAAATTTGATTATCCGAAAACCACATCGATCTAAGTTAAACGTTAGGTCGTAAATCCAAGTGAAGATCAAGTTGAAGACTCGAAGTGTAAGAATTATTTGTCGTTAAAACTATGAAGGTGATTCCAATACGAGTATAACGGGAATAGTGCTTTTAGGTTCGAGATGGATTTTCAGAGTGCAAGGGTTATTGTCGTTAACTGTGATGGTGATTCCGAAATGAGTGTAACGAGATAATGCCTTTGGTTTCATTTGAACCCTGAACGAACTTGTATGGATTGAATGCTTTCAGAACATCATCAGGTGGACAATGAGCATTCTAAGATAGATGTGTTCTATAAAGGTAATCGTAGCCTCAAGCCTCATCAACCGGGAATGGATAAAACATGGGAGGTGTAGCAAGGCTAAGTGAGTCAAGCTCAAGTAGGATAAGATCTTCCCCTGTCTAGAGTCCCTTTTTGTTCGGCTGTGTGGGTGGTTGCTAGCTACAACCGTGGGGTTGTCTTATTCGGGACTATCCAGTAAGGAATGGTTCCGGCCTTATGTTGCAGAGGATCGGGATGGATCCTTGGTACGTTGATCTAGGCCACGTGCTGTGACGGGCGGTACCCCAGTAGCCCTGCCATTGATGGAAACCCATTCTTCCTATGTTCCCTTACGATTTTGATTGTATAACCCACTTTGTGGCTACTATGCTGGAATTTAATCATGTAACAATTTCAGCTATTTCTTATTTATTTGAAAACCCTAGACCCCACTATAATATCATTGGATTTACTATCAAATGTTTTGGTTAGCGTAAGGTAAAAACTTACCCATGTTTATGTGTGGGAAGTCTTACGTGATACCTTTGTTTTCAAAGGTTTTTCAAATTTAAGCAACTTTAAACCTTTACTCACACTAGACCCATGTCTGACCTGGAGTTTATTCTATTTTTCTTAGACTCTTGGGTACTAAAATCTTTACGAGTAGCCAAGGGATTTAGGTTAGCTTTGACGACTTTTGAAGGAGATATGGAGCAGAAGGCTTCAACATTTGTAGATATATAGTATTTCCGCTGTGTTGGTATCTCTGCATTGTATTTGAGATGTGATAGACAGGTTTTATAATTATCTAATGTGATGATGTTGTTGCATCTGTATAACTCTGATGTAAATGACTATGCAATATCTACGTGATATATTATATTTTGATCTGTTCTGCTGTAAGATTCTGATATTGTTGAGTCCTTTCTTCTATCTATTCTATTTCTACCTCTTTCTTTCTTATTAATGACGCGTCTTTCTGTGGAATGAAAGGCGGGTCGTTACACTTGGTATCAGAGTATAGGTTGAGATAATGCCTAGGCTCTAGAGTAGTGTCTATCTTAAGAGCACGTACTTGTAATTTTTATATAACTATATACCTATATAAATTTGTTGGGTATCTGTCCGGGTTTCCAACATGAGTTCTAGAGGACTTTCACATCTCTTTGGTTGGTTGACCGTCCTATCTTTGTATCTAGCTCTATAGGTGGAGTAACCGAGTTAGATAAGATTTATAGAGGCTTAAGACTTTCTTATCTCCCCCAATAGTTTTCTTTGTGGCCTTTTTGTATTGGATTTCAAAGGGTTTGATCTTATTCTGGATATGGATCGATGGGATAAGTATAAGGCTGTTTTGATGCGTGAAGCAAGGATTGTATCTTTGGAAACTGAGTTGGGAAGAATTGCAAAAGTGACTTGCGATGATGCCAGAGTTCTTTTGAGAAATCTTTTGCATGGAGTCGAGGCATCGACAGAAGGTGTAGAGTCCATCGAGGTGGTCAAATATTTTTCGGATGTTTTCGAGGAGTGTAAAGTTTGTCCTCATCAGGAGATGGAGATTTGGATCGTCTTAGTTCCGGGAGCAGTACATGTTGTTCAGCCTAATGGAAGGATGTCGCCAAGAAGTGAGAAGAGTTGGAAGAGAAGACCCCAGATTTCTTAGAGTAAGGCTCGATCCAGCCTAGTTTTTCAAGTTAGGGTTCAACTGTTGTCTTTGCGGCCTAGTCGAATAAGTCTTTTGAGATTCTAAGTGAATTTAATGAACCAAGTTTTTTGTGATATGTTGAGTAAGTTTGTTCTTGTGTTCATCAATATTTTTCTTGTATAATCTAAGTCTGAAGAGGAGCGCAAGCGGCATTCGGAGTTAGTGTTAGAGATTGTGTGGAGGCATTTTTTTTGGTGAAGGTATTTCTGTAGATCCAGCCTAGGTGGCTACTATTCAGGAGTAGAAGCAACCACAGTTTTTCGGTTTGTCAGAATTCTACAGGAAGTTTATCAAGGATATTTCTAAGATTTCTTCACATTTAATCAAGTGACTCAAAAAAGAAGCAAAGTTTAACTGGACCTGAGTGTGAAGAGGCTTTCTTGGATTTGAAGGCAAGGCTGACTATTGTGCCTGTTCTTACTATATCTGATGGCAAGAGTAAGTTTGAGTTCTACTCGGATGTTTGTGTGTGCCATAAATGGATGGGTTGAGTTAAAGGATGGTCAGTGCTCCATTTTTGTGTTTTGACGTCCAGGGAACATTGAGAATCAACGGAAGGATTTGTGTTTTGAATTTCTGGGATTTGAAGCAAGAAGTTCTGGTAAAGAGTCATCGCTCCAGGTTGAGTGTCCATCCCAGGGATTTCAGAGATGTATATGGATATGAAGAGAGTCTCTGTTGGCCAAGCATAATGAAGGATATAGCTGCATTCGTCTATCGAAGTGCAATCTGTCAGTAGGTGAAGGTGATCAGCAGAAGACCGTCAGATTGTTGCAGCCTTTAGATGTGCTGAAGTGGAAGAAGGAAATGATTTCTTTGGATTTCATCGACGGTTTACAAAGGACCAAAAAGGGAAATAAAGGAATATGGATGATTGAATACCGGTTGACCAAGAACGCCCATTTTACTCTGGTTAAGGACTGTTCTGCAGCATCTTTGGCTGAGTTTTTCTTGAAGAGTTTGTCCGACTACATGGTGTTTAGTTAGCATTGTTAGCAATCGTTATCCTATCTTCTCCAGCAAGTTTTGGAACGCTATGCAGATCAGCTTTGGGTTCGAGATTGAGTTTGAGTTCAGCCGATCATCCCCAGATCGACGGTCAGACGGAAAGGCTAAACCAAGTTCTAGAGATTTGAGAGGGCTTGTATTTTGGATTTTTATGAATGTTGGGAGGACCATCTACATTTATTGGGATTCTCGTATACTTATCAGACGAGTATCTAAATGGCACCCTATGAAGCTTTGTTTGGAAGACCTTGTAGATTCCCATTTTGTTGAGTAGAGTCAGGAGATCGTCTGGTACTTGGTTCAATTTGATCAGTGGGACATCTGCGATGATGGAGCCTATTAGGAGAAGATTAGTGTTGTGGTCTACAGGATTGAATTGCTAGTTTGGATGGCTGAAATTCACAATGTTTCTCACGCATCTCATCTGAGGAAATATGTGAACATTCTATCTGTTGTTGTGAAGCTAGGATTTCAGAGTTTGTCTTGGGAAACTCTGAATAGTTTTAGGAAGGCTTAACCGGATCTATGTCCGGGTAGCTAGAGTTGTTTGTTTGAATGAAATGTTTGAATAAACTGTTTGTTTGGGTAAATTGTTGTTTGGTTAATAGTGTATGGTTGATTTCTATGCTTGAAATTTTTTAAATGAAATAAAAGATTTTGGATTATCATTGTTTTAAATTTCGAAGACGAAATTCTTTTAAGGGGGAAGAATGTGATATCCCGGAATTTCTAGGAATTTAAAATGTGATAATCTACTTATTTAAATTATTTAAAATTGTTATAATTGTTATTTTCAAATATAAATTAAAAAAATAATAATAATGTGATGTTTTTAATTATGGTTATAGATTGACATTAAATAAGAATAATTATTTAATTTGTGTTATTGTATAAATGAATTATAAATATACTTATTATTTTCAAATTTAATAGGTGTTTTTAAATTTATATATATTTATATTTATTTAAGTTAGCTTTAAAGTTAGAATTCAATATTTCCAAATTTTATAATGTGTTTGTTTAAAATAATGTATATATTTGAGTTGATTTTAAATTGAAGTTTAAATTGAATTTGGAATTTGGATTTAAATTTGAAATTTCAAATGAATATTATATATATGTGTGTGTGTGTGTGTGTGTGTGTGTTGAAAATTATTTTGGATATAAAAGAATATATGAATAAAGTTTTTATTTAAAACAAGATTTGTTTTAAACAAAAGAAATTTTTTTATATAAATTTAGAAAATATTTATTTAATAGTAAATAAATACAAAAGCGTTTAAAAATGGATTAAATAATCTTATATGATTTTATTTAGAATCTAATTGGTTTTTATTCTATTTTATTTTAAAAGTTTTATTTATATAATATTAAGAAAGGCATTTACAAATTAATAAAATCACTTATTTTTTAGAAAAATTAATAAACAAAGCTTTTAAATCTTTTAAAAATAATTTGAAAATAAGTTATGACAAGTGGTTAATTTTCAAAGCTCATTGTTAACATGTGTTATGAATTAAATAATGGTTTGTGACAAATGTTGATTTATTTGAACAAGTGTCACATTTGTTTCCATTTTTCTTTAATTTTAATAAATCACAATTTAAACCTATATAAACAATCATCTTCTTGTTTACATTTATTTTCCCATCCTCTCATTTCATAACTCAAGAAAACTACACTTGTAAAACTACTTCAAACCAGAAATTTTTCATGCAATGAATACCTGTAACCTTTTCCTCAAAAACAATCCGGAAGCATTTTACAAAAGCTCAAACTCAAGTTCAAACATTGTAACAAATTCTCAAGCACTTTCAAAGCCTGTAATCTTCTCAAAACTTAAACCCGGCAAACATTTTTCAACTCAGGTTCAAAGCAAGTAATCACTTCCTCAAATCAAACCTGAAAACATTATTCAAACTCTCTAAAAATCATATTATCTGTAAATAAGATATCTGTAAAGCCTGTAACCTCCTCAACTCTAAGCTTGTAAAAACTGCAACCTGGAATCAAAGTTGGAATCATCATGTTCCAATCCAGTTAGGTATTCCAGCTTCAAACCTTCAAGTATCAAAGCTTTTCAGTTTTAAGTTTCAAGCAATACAAAGTTTCAGAAATCAAAATCAACAACTGTATGCAAGTTTTCAAATTCCAGATCAAGCTCTAGCTTTTTAAACTTTGAGTAAACTTTTAATTTAAAAGTTTAAGTAGTTAAATATTTGTTGTTTGCGAAATTTCTGTGATGATGATGCCCTGCATGTGTATTTATAAGTATAGAATCTATGTATATGAGTGAGTAAAGATGTGCATGTCTCGTTGTTTTCTTACACTTCTCTGTTTTCATATTGCAGAGTCTAAATATAGATAAAAACTCATTCTCTCTTCCCCTGATTTCTATTAAGACTTATTTCTAAAAAAATAAATGTTTGTTTAGATATAAATTTAATTTTAAAAGTGAATTTAAGTAAAAATACTTAAACGTTTATTTGAGAAATGTGAATACCGTGGTAATCTTTTAAATCATGTTAAAATCAGTCATTGAAATCTACAGTTTTAGGATCATAACATGAATCATATTTGAAAGATAGGATTTTAAAAAAAAAATAACAACTTTTAATATTGAAATGAATGTGAATTTTAGGAATGACTAGAATTGGGTTTTTGGATGAATTATGGTGGCAGGAGCATCTAGGGGTGGTCGTGAACATCATTGGTGGTGGAGGAGGGACTGGTGGTTCAGGAAAAAATGTCAGGAGGAGTTCCTAATCATTGTGGCATCGACGGTGGTCGAGTTAAATTTTAAACCCTAGTTTTGTTGAAGTTGGAGTTTGTGGTCATTACACTGTCTCAAGGTTCGAGTGTCACGATACGTTGGGAAATGGTGGCGTGGTGGATCGGCAAAGTGTGGCCAGAGTCGTCTGAATTCTGGTGGTCGGAGCAGTGTGGTCGAAGGGTTTTTCTATCATAGGGTTTTGTTTCAAATTCATCTGTGTTGCTCGATTTTGTTCGAGAGCTTGTGACTGTGGTTTGGTGATCAGGATGAGTTGCAGTGATGATGAGTGATGTGTCGGAGGGTGTCTTGATGGTCGGAGGTAGCTCTGGCGCCGGTGCATGTGCACAGGTATTGGATGGCGTTAGTGTTTGGGTTTTGATGGTTGCCTCGAAGAGAAACTCGAGGAATTGGGTTGGGTGTCTCGAGTTTGAACTCGAGGTTGTTGCGAGTGTTTTACCTTCCAGGTTTAAAACATAAAATAATTTAATTTTTTTAAAAAAAAGGGAAGAGGAGGGAGAAAACTCAGTTTTGACCCGAGTAAGCTTCGGTTTGACCTGAAGCAGAATATTTTAAACAGTTTTTAATAAGTTTAAAAGATTTTTTTAAAAACATTGTTTTTGAAATTAAAAAAATAAATATTATAAGTTTAGTTTAAAAACTTTCTTATGTAAATTACTTTATATATATAATAAATGTTTCTTTAACATTTTAATTAAGAAGTTTTGAAGTTTGTTAAATTTAAATTTTATTAAGTAAATTTAAAGTGATTTTAAAATTTAAGATAGGGTTGGAATTTAAAAGGTTTATATAAAGCAAGCATCGAAATTCAAATTCGAAACTAATTTTTAAAACTATTAATTGATAAATGTTTTAAGTTATTTTAAAGTTATGTTTTGATAACTTTAAATTATCAAGTTAATGATTATTTCATTTTAGAACATAATTAAGGATTTAATTAAGTTAAGATAATTATAAGATAAATGATGTAAGTATGTTAATGGTAATTAAGGCATTTATAAAATAATTTTTTACCTTAAGATAATTAAGGTTTAATGTCTTGATATTAATTAAACTAAATTAAAGGAAATTAAGTATAATTTATTAATTTAATTAATTATAAAGGATTAATTAGGAAATTAATTTAGAATAATTAATTGATTTAATTAATTAATAATTAAGGATTAAAGTTAATTAATTTATGGGTTATTTAATTTACAATTAAAGATCATTATTTAGATAATTAAAGATTATTGATTAATGATTAGATAATTAAGTAATTAAGTGTAATTAAGAATTCATTAATTAAGTAATTAAGATAGATTAATTAAGTGATAAGTGAGTATTTAATTAAGTAATTAAAGGTTATTTAATTAGTAATTAAGAAGTGCTTAATTTGTAATTAAGTTTTATTAATTAATAATTAAGTTTTTATTAATTAATGATTGAAGGATAATTAATCTGTAATTGAAGATTAATTAAGAATTTATTAAATGGTAATTAATTGATTAATTAAATGGTGATTAAGGATCAATCAAATTGTAATTAAGGATTGATTAACTGTTAATTAAGGATTAATCAAATGGTTAATCAACTGGTGATTAAGGAGTAATTAATTTGTAATTAAGTTTTGTTAATTAATAATTTGGTTTATTAATTAATAATTAAGGGATAATCAATTAGTTAATTAATGATTAATTAATTAATTATAAGAATAATTATGGATTAATTAATTTGTATTGAGAGGTATTGATTAATAATCATGGTTTATTAATTAATAGTCAAAGCAAAATTTATTCTGTGATTAGAGATTAATTAATTGATAAGGTAACCAAGAAGTGATTAATTAATTAGATGGTATGTAATGAATTAATGGTTGATTAAGCAGGATTTGGTGATTAATTCTTAAGTAATTAATTTAATTTAAATTAATTAAATTAATTATGATATGGATTAATAATTCCTGTTTTGTGGATGATTATTTGTGCAGAATGTAACGTATACGGATTTTCGTTGCCGAAAAAACCGAATAGTTATGGGTTTTAAAAAGAAAAGAAAAGAAAGAAGAGAGAAAAAGAAGAAAGAAAAAGAAAAATAGAGAGAAAAGAAAATAGAAAAGAGAACAGAAAATTTTAAAATCAAAATAGAGGAATATTTTTAAATTCAATTCGCAATGCTTTTAAAAATGAGACTACCATAAGGCCTCCCGCACACACACACATGCAAACGCAGAATCGGAGGAGATTTCTCCTTATGATAGCCAAAGATGCTTGATACGCATTTTAAATAACATTTGATATTATTATTAGTGTATAGTGTAGGAAAAATTCATTTCGAAAGTAGAATATAAATCTTAGCCAACATACGACCATTATCGTATGCCTACTATAGCTACCATCCAAATAGTGGTGACCACCATAAGTGAATGGCAGGTTCTACAACTAATACCGTACAAGTCTCGTATTGTTTCTTTGGATTTCCAACGAATGATCAGGCCAAGGAACTTCCCATTGCCACATGAGAATGCCTCTGGATGGACATCCCCGAGAACCAAACCGGATCTCTACCAACACAAGGCCGGGTTACTCCTAACTGAGTAACAACTGACCGAATATGCCATCCCCCGGTCCTTTGGGACCTTTATCAACCGAGCGCTCGTAATCAATTCACACAATCATAAAGTGTTTTCAACATGAGTAAGTATCTGGGCTCCATACCATGATACCACCCTTTTCCAGAAGGAGATGGACACATCCTAAAGGGTGCTACCCCTCATAACCTTGCTGCTTCTTTCCTGTTTTGACCATTCACGGTGTGTGAGGCTCGACGAAGTCACGTCCACAAAAACATACTTTATACAAAAGCCATGCTTTGGGTCAACAAATGATCAACACAATGATCACAAGGATAGACGATCAAATAAATGATCCTATCACAAATAATCAACACAATGATCATTTCAGCATCACTCAGCATGTCACATTACCAAACTGGGAATATATCGCTGATAACTTCAACTATATAACCTCTGAGCACATACGTCTCAAAGAAGGGTGTTAAGCAAAGAATAAATTCTCCGCCACCAACAGAAATATATTTGAAAGAAATCGGCTTTACATCTCAATTTGTAATGTCAGACATACAATCCATACAAGTCTGTTCCGGGCTCGAACAAAACCGAAGGCACTTCTTACGAAGCCGTTGCAATACGGGTATTCACAATCCCGATTGAATTTCCCATCACTTAAGGAATCTCTATACTAGGAGCTACCCAGTGCAGAGGCAATCGATAGGTCATCCTATCGCTTTCACAAATACTCGGTCTTCAACACCGATCTTTAAATGCAATTCATAACGACGTATCACATATTCGGAATGGGTTATACGACCCCATGGTCCTTTCCCGGTTAACCCGAATAGTGAGCACTTATTCAAAAATAAGTGTGCATTCAAATTCAACAATTCACATCAAATACCCATTCGAAGGGAAATATTGATAGTCGGTTATTGAACTATCAATTGATATGCATACATCACCAGATTCCAAATAATTTTCCAAATTATTTATTTTCCAAAATATCTTTACAAGATATTAAATTTCAACACTTCAAAAATAAATCAATATTTATTTTTATACAAATTCCACTTTTCACATATAAATTCCATAATGAATTTATATTTCCAAAATATCTATGCATATACGATTTCAATAATTCATTTCGATTTATCTTCAAAAAGATAAATTCTAATATTCACTTCTTATTGGAAAACATTTCCATACTTATTTATTCATAAGTAATTCACAAATCTTTTTATTTTCAACCTTGGAAAATATTCAATATACTTAAATCGAATTAAGTATATAATTCATTCTTTTTTTAAGGAAATCATTCACTTAACATATTTAATTTGGGCCGAAACGAATGTTACGTAAAACATCGTTACGACAACCCAAAATCACTAGTATAGGGATTCGAAATTAAAATAGATATATAAATCCCAATACTATTCAAAACATTTCCTTTCGGAAATCATTTACTATAACAACAGTGTTATAGTCCACCATTTCCTTTTATTTCACGAAACATCTATTTCAACAATGAATGTTGAAATCTATGGTTTCGAATCTCAACACCTTTTAAAACATCGTTAGATCGTTTTAATTCTGTTTAAAATATCACATTCTAAAACATTTTCTTTAACATGTTATTCACTATTCAAAACGTGAATATACTATGTTAACGAATTTCATCCTTTTTATACTTTTTAACTTAAAGGATTATTCACAATCTAAAACGTGAATACAACTCCATTCATAAGTTATAACAATTAACTTATCAAAATAAGTCGTTTGCGAATTCATAAAACAACGTTTATAACTTCCATTTCTATTTATTTATAAAAACTTCTTTTTTATAAATTCCTTTATTAACATATTTCAGTTTATAACTCAATTATAAACTAAATGTTTATATTATAAGTTAAATACTTATAAAACGATTATTTTATAAAATCGTTCTTTAAACTTCATAATTATAAATCTTATAACTTATAAGATTCATTTATTTAACCAAATCTATTCTTCAATTAACTTCACAAATTTATAAATCTTACTATTTATAAATTTCATTTATAACTTCACAGTTTATAATTCTATAAATTTCATTCATTTATGAAATTCATTTTCACTACATTCAAACACTTATAAAAACTCGTTTTATAATGTCTATATTTCAATTTATAAATATCCATTTATAAATCTCTTAATATAAATCAGTTTATATTATTATTCTAAAACGTCTTTAAATTCCTTTATAATTTCATCATTTCGATTTATAAAATAATCAAATTTTATAAATCCTATATTTAAACTTTTATCATATATTCAAAAATCCAATCTAAATTATTTTATAAAATCATTAGTTCATATTTCTCAAAAATCGACTTTTAATCGTATTTCTAAAAATCAGCTTTTTAACTATATTTCACAAAAACCATAATTTTTATAACTTTAAAAATTATAACGTTTATTTATTTATAATGGATCAATTCCAAAAATATAGTATATTTTCAAAATCACTTTTAAAATCATTTTAAAATCCCAAAATCTGGGTCCAATGATGCTACACACCAAATAGTCAATCACGACTACAACGATATCATATATCGATATGATAATCCATCAAATATCAAAATATCTGAAATCAATAAAAACTGTTGAGGAATCCAGTTGGATCCCTCCAACCTGTTTCCTGCATCCAAAAACATTAGCACAATACCAATTTCGCTCTAGTACGAAATTATCGCGGTATATGTTCTTAATAAATATTATCCGCTTAATAACGGCGTAATAGGGTCTCATCCGCTAAACAAAAAATGCGGGAAATCAACAACTGCAATATATACATATGCCAATATATATATATTGATATTATATATAATACCAATTTCACTGTTTATGAAATATTCGCGGTATATGTTTATATTAAATAACATCCGCTTACTAACGGCGCATAATGTCTATTTTAACAATCAATAGATATCAACCAACATTCAAACATACATTCAAATATTTTAAATCTAACTATTTAAAATAAAATCGAAACTGATTCGATTGAGTGAGAAGTTCTCACCTTGGTTTTAATTTCCGTTTTAGCGATTTATTTCGAATAAAATTAAACGCGCGTTTAATTTTACCCAAAATTCTCACTAACTCCAAACGACTCCAAACCAACTCCATCGCATAGTTCTCGTCCATACGATTCCAACGCAACTGAGTTTGCATTTTTTCGACCTCGTATGAAAAAGTTATGAATTTTTGAAGTTACACGAGTTTATACTTAAACTAATTACAACATTTAATATATATAATTATCAACCTATTCAACAAGAGCCACTGGATCCTTCAACTTCTCATCACAGCCGCACATTGCTTTCTTCCTCACTCACGTATTCATCTCCAGGCAAACGCATATGAGGCCGAACCCATTCTTCAAACCTAGGGTTAAATATTGCTTCATCCATACTCGATGATTCCTCGATCAAGTAGTTGCATTGCGAAGCCCCCAACTCCCCCTAGGTTCGGCCTGACCCCCATGAAGCTCGGCTGTGTCATTTACATGGAAAGTCGTGCGCAACTTGCTGCCTTCCTGGTCGATTTGCCGTTGATTCATTGATTTGTTTTAGATCATAGCCGTTGGATCTGTAGATCACAACGTGCTCTTCAACTTTCATGTTAGAAGTTTTCTCTAATTGTTGACGGATTGGAAGATCTAGAGGGATGAAGTTGGAGCATTTCTGGCCATTCAACTAGGAGGTGGCGGCTACATGATATTAGGGTTAGGTTTTTAGTGTTGAAATTTATGAAGGGTGAAGGGTTCTTTTATAGGGAAAAGCAAGCGTAAACACTATTTATCCCGGGAATTCCGAACTCCGATTTAGACGCCGTAACCAGCGTACCTAGGGTTTATCCCGCGTTCCGGACACAATGGAACAGGTTTCGGAAGCTAATTCGGAAGTATGTGCGAGTTATGGCTGAAAACGTTCAATTTAAATTAAACCGATTTAAATCGATTTCTAGGCGTTTTAATTCGTACCGGACAAACGGTAAATCCAATTGACTTGAAATTTGAAACCTTACAATAATATCACATTACGGATCCGATGAAACTGGTTTCGTCGAATTCCGAGACTTTTTGAAAAATGGCTATTTTGACTCGTCAAATTTAAATTAAAAATAAATCGATGCGTTTCGAGCTGCCACGATCAAACGATAGCTCCGATTGACACGAAAATTGAAATCCGGTAATAACTAACTATTACGGATCCAATGAAACTGGTTTCGTTCAATCCTGAGACTGTTCAAAAATTGGCTATTTTACAGTCGATTATTAAATATTAAAATATTCAATTTTCACAAATTAACTTTTAATTCGATTTTAAAAGTTCTAAAATATCGTTCTAACTTCAACATGATAAAATAAAATTTTACAAATCATTTTCAATCATATTTAACCCGATTTTCAATTATTTCCATAATTTAACATATTAAATTATCAATTTAATAATCCAATTAAATCCAATAATTCAAATAAAAATTTATTTGACTTATAAATTCACTTATTAATATTTAAAATTAATTAAATATCCAAATTTTAATTTATAAAAATTCTGGGTCGTTACAATCTTTCCCCCTTAAAAGAATTTCGTCCTCGAAATTACAAGTAAGAAAAGTTACAGAATCTATTAATTTTCCCAAAATTTATAATTAAACTTATTACCATACTTTACTAAGTTTTCAAATCATACTTAGTTATCTTTTCAAAAACAACTATCTATTGTTTAACTTTCAATTCCAAATCAAAGTTAAAATTTTCAAAATTTTCCAAATTTTCTCAAATTTTTCTAACGCCTTAAATTTCCGGAAAAATTCGCCATAGTCTCCTTTGCGCGGCTCGATCCGAAAAAAAATATGACAGTATATATATCACAAATATACATCTCATCAAGTAATGAGGCATCCCGAAGGGAAAAAAGTGTAAAAGTACGATATTTAATCCGAGATATGTACCTTATATTTTATTAGCGAGCATATACGGCTAATATAGCGCTAAAGCGAACTCCAAATGCGAAGCAACGCTATCCGCACCTACTAAACTCAACAAACAACATGAGAATCATGCATATATGACAATAGTATCGATATACAACATATATCTCCATAACAACTATATATGCTAACATAGCAATGCATTCAATAGCAATATATATTCAACCATCAACCAACTACATTCATAACCAATAATATTCATTCATATTCTCATTAATATTCAATGAAATGGTTTTTCACTTTAAATCACATTTGATTCATTAACATTGGATTTTATCAACATTCATTCTCAATTTTAATTAGTTTGCATTCACTAATTAAATCCAATTCACATTCAATTCTATTCAAATTTATTTACTTCTAATTTGAATTCAATTACATAGCTTCCAATTTCATTAACACTTAATGAATTACATATAATCAATCAAATTCCTTTTCTTATATTCATTCATTTCTTTATTCAACTTCTAATAACATTAGATTTTAATGAATCAACACTTATATTCATTATTTCATATCAACTTTATTCACATTCAATTGATTATCATTCAATCCTTTTATTCAATTCAATTACAAAGTTGAATTTCATTTATATAACTCAAGTTCATATCCATTTAATCCACTTAATTATTTACAACTCATATTCATATAATTTTACTTCTTATATATATAAGTTTATTTCACAATTGTAAATCACTTTAATTATAATTCAATTCTTATAATTCATTTTACTTATACAATTCCTTTATTTAGATTATTCAAACAACTAAACAATCAACTTATATACTTTAATAATTTTTTTGAAAATTATTTCTTTATATATAAAATATAATCAAGGCAAAATTATTTCATTTACCCAATTAAAACAATACTGTGCCGAATTGTTCTATTCAAGTGTTTAGAAACCCCTTCGGCATAGTCTTGCGGACCACGCTGACGAAAGTTCATATACCACTCAATAAACCAATCATCACAATATAAAACAATTTTTATATTCACTAACAAATACGCTCTCATAGCTATTATTACACTCAAACTCATTCTAGAGTACTGCTGACTCTATCTCTAACGAGTAATACCCAACAGAACCATGGTTGTCGCTTAACCATCAGCTCTGATGCCAAATGTAACGTATACGGATTTTCGTTGCCGAAAAAACCGAATAGTTATGGGTTTTAAAAAGAAAAGAAAAGAAAGAAGAGAGAAAAAGAAGAAAGAAAAAGAAAAATAGAGAGAAAAGAAAATAGAAAAGAGAACAGAAAATTTTAAAATCAAAATAGAGGAATATTTTTAAATTCAATTCGCAATGCTTTTAAAAATGAGACTACCATAAGGCCTCCCGCACACACACACATGCAAACGCAGAATCGGAGGAGATTTCTCCTTATGATAGCCAAAGATGCTTGATACGCATTTTAAATAACATTTGATATTATTATTAGTGTATAGTGTAGGAAAAATTCATTTCGAAAGTAGAATATAAATCTTAGCCAACATACGACCATTATCGTATGCCTACTATAGCTACCATCCAAACAGTGGTGACCACCATAAGTGAATGGCAGGTTCTACAACTAATACCGTACAAGTCTCGTATTGTTTCTTTGGATTTCCAACGAATGATCAGGCAAAGGAACTTCCCATTGCCACATGAGAATGCCTCTGGATGGACATCCCCGAGAACCAAACCGGATCTCTACCAACACAAGGCCGGGTTACTCCTAACTGAGTAACAACTGACCGTATATGCCATCCCCCGGTCCTTTGGGACCTTTATCAACCGAGCGCTCGTAATCAATTCACACAATCATAAAGTGTTTTCAACATGAGTAAGTATCTGGGCTCCATACCATGATACCACCCTTTTCCAGAAGGAGATGGACACATCCTAAAGGGTGCTACCCCTCATAACCTTGCTGCTTCTTTCCTGTTTTGACCATTCACGGTGTGTGAGGCTCGACGAAGTCACGTCCACAAAAACATACTTTATACAAAAGCCATGCTTTGGTCAACAAATGATCAACACAATGATCACAAGGATAGACGATCAAATAAATGATCCTATCACAAATAATCAACACAATGATCATTTCAGCATCACTCAGCATGTCACATTACCAAACTGGGAATATATCGCTGATAACTTCAACTATATAACCTTTGAGCACATACGTCTCAAAGAAGGGTGTTAAGCAAAGAATAAATTCTCCGCCACCAACAGAAATATATTTGAAAGAAATCGGCTTTACATCTCAATTTGTAATGTCAGACATACAATCCATACAAGTCTGTTCCGGGCTCGAACAAAACCGAAGGCACTTCTTACGAAGCCCTTGCAATACGGGTATTCACAATCCCGATCGAATTTCCCATCACTTAAGGAATCTCTATACTAGGAGCTACCCAGTGCAGAGGCAATCGATAGGTCATCCTATCGCTTTCACAAATACTCGGTCTTCAACACCGATCTTTAAATGCAATTCATAACGACGTATCACATATTCGGAATGGGTTATACGACCCCATGGTCCTTTCCCGGTTAACCCGAATAGTGAGCGCTTATTCAAAAATAAGTGTGCATTCAAATTCAACAATTCACATCAAATACTCATTCGAAGGGAAATATTGATAGTCGGTTATTGAACTATCAATTGATATGCATACATCACCAGATTCCAAATAATTTTCCAAATTATTTATTTTCCAAAATATCTTTACAAGATATTAAATTTCAACACTTCAAAAATAAATCAATATTTATTTTTATACAAATTCCACTTTTCACATATAAATTCCATAATGAATTTATATTTCCAAAATATCTATGCATATACGATTTCAATAATTCATTTCGATTTATCTTCAAAAAGATAAATTCTAATATTCACTTCTTATTGGAAAACATTTCCATACTTATTTATTCATAAGTAATTCACAAATCTTTTTATTTTCAACCTTGGAAAATATTCAATATACTTAAATCGAATTAAGTATATAATTCATTCTTTTTTTAAGGAAATCATTCACTTAACATATTTAATTTGGGCCGAAACGAATGTTACGTAAAACATCGTTACGACAACCCAAAATCACTAGTATAGGGATTCGAAATTAAAATAGATATATAAATCCCAATACTATTCAAAACATTTCCTTTCGGAAATCATTTACTATAACAATAGTGTTATAGTCCACCATTTCCTTTTATTTCACGAAACATCTATTTCAACAATGAATGTTGAAATCTATGGTTTCGAATCTCAACACCTTTTAAAACATCGTTAGATCGTTTTAATTCTGTTTAAAATATCACATTCTAAAACATTTTCTTTAACATGTTATTCACTATTCAAAACGTGAATATACTATGTTAACGAATTTCATCCTTTTTATACTTTTTAACTTAAAGGATTATTCACAATCTAAAACATGAATATAACTCCATTCATAAGTTATAACAATTAACTTATCAAAATAAGTCGTTTGCGAATTCATAAAACAACGTTTATAACTTCCATTTCTATTTATTTATAAAAACTTCTTTTTTATAAATTCCTTTATTAACATATTTCAGTTTATAACTCAATTATAAACTAAATGTTTATATTATAAGTTAAATACTTATAAAACGATTATTTTATAAAATCGTTCTTTAAACTTCATAATTATAAATCTTATAACTTATAAGATTCATTTATTTAACCAAATCTATTCTTCAATTAACTTCACAAATTTATAAATCTTACTATTTATAAATTTCATTCATTTATGAAATTCATTTTCACTACATTCAAACACTTATAAAAACTCGTTTTATAATGTCTATATTTCAATTTATAAATATCCATTTATAAATCTCTTAATATAAATCAGTTTATATTATTATTCTAAAACGTCTTTAAATTCCTTTATAATTTCATCATTTCGATTTATAAAATAATCAAATTTTATAAATCCTATATTTAAACTTTTATCATATATTCAAAAATCCAATCTAAATTATTTTATAAAATCATTAGTTCATATTTCTCAAAAATCGACTTTTAATCGTATTTCTAAAAATCATCTTTTTAACTATATTTCACAAAAACCATAATTTTTATAACTTTAAAAATTATAACGTTTATTTATTTATAATGGATCAATTCCAAAAATATAGTATATTTTCAAAATCACTTTTAAAATCATTTTAAAATCCCAAAATCTGGGTCCAATGATGCTACACACCAAATAGTCAATCACGACTACAACGATATCATATATCGATATGATAATCCATCAAATATCAAAATATCTGAAATCAATAAAAACTGTTGAGGAATCCAGTTGGATCCCTCCAACCTGTTTCCTGCATCCAAAAACATTAGCACAATACCAATTTCGCTCCAGTACGAAATTATCGCGGTATATGTTCTTAATAAATATTATCCGCTTAATAACGGCGTAATAGGGTCTCATCCGCTAAACAAAAAATGCGGGAAATCAACAACTGCAATATATACATATGCCAATATATATATATTGATATAATATATAATACCAATTTCACTGTTTATGAAATATTCGCGGTATATGTTTATATTAAATAACATCCGCTTACTAACGGCGCATAATGTCTATTTTAACAATCAATAGATATCAACCAACATTCAAACATACATTCAAATATTTTAAATCTAACTATTTAAAATAAAATCGAAACTGATTCGTTTGAGTGAGAAGTTCTCACCTTGGTTTTAATTTCCGTTTTAGCGATTTATTTCGAATAAAATTAAACGCGCGTTTAATTTTACCCAAAATTCTCACTAACTCCAAACGACTCCAAACCAACTCCATCGCATAGTGCTCGTCCATACGATTCCAACGCAACTGAGTTTGCATTTTTTTGACCTCGTATGAAAAAGTTATGAATTTTTGAAGTTACACGAGTTTATACTTAAACTAATTACAACATTTAATATATATAATTATCAACCTATTCAACAAGAGCCACTGGATCCTTCAACTTCTCATCACAGCCGCACATTGCTTTCTTCCTCACTCACGTATTCATCTCCAGGCAAACGCATATGAGGCCGAACCCATTCTTCAAACCTAGGGTTAAATATTGCTTCATCCATACTCGATGATTCCTCGATCAAGTAGTTGCATTGCGAAGCCCCCAACTCCCCCTAGGTTCGGCCTGACCCCCATGAAGCTCGGCTGTGTCATTTACATGGAAAGTCGTGCGCAACTTGCTGCCTTCCTGGTCGATTTGCCGTTGATTCATTGATTTGTTTTAGATCATAGCCGTTGGATCTGTAGATCACAACGTGCTCTTCAACTTTCATGTTAGAAGTTTTCTCTAATTGTTGACGGATTGGAAGATCTAGAGGGATGAAGTTGGAGCATTTCTGGCCATTCAACTAGGAGGTGGCGGCTACATGATATTAGGGTTAGGTTTTTAGTGTTGAAATTTATGAAGGGTGAAGGGTTCTTTTATAGGGAAAAGCAAGCGTAAACACTATTTATCCCGGGAATTCCGAACTCCGATTTAGACGCCGTAACCAGCGTACCTAGGGTTTATCCCGCGTTCCGGACACAATGGAACAGGTTTCGGAAGCTAATTCGGAAGTATGTGCGAGTTATGGCTGAAAACGTTCAATTTAAATTAAACCGATTTAAATCGATTTCTAGGCGTTTTAATTCGTACCGGACAAACGGTAAATCCAATTGACTTGAAATTTGAAACCTTACAATAATATCACATTACGGATCCGATGAAACTGGTTTCGTCGAATTCCGAGACTTTTTGAAAAATGGCTATTTTGACTCGTCAAATTTAAATTAAAAATAAATCGATGCGTTTCGAGCTGCCACGATCAAACGATAGCTCCGATTGACACGAAAATTGAAATCCGGTAATAACTAACTATTACGGATCCAATGAAACTGGTTTCGTTCAATCCTGAGACTGTTCAAAAATTGGCTATTTTACAGTCGATTATTAAATATTAAAATATTCAATTTTCACAAATTAACTTTTAATTCGATTTTAAAAGTTCTAAAATATCGTTCTAACTTCAACATGATAAAATAAAATTTTACAAATCATTTTCAATCATATTTAACCCGATTTTCAATTATTTCCATAATTTAACATATTAAATTATCAATTTAATAATCCAATTAAATCCAATAATTCAAATAAAAATTTATTTGACTTATAAATTCACTTATTAATATTTAAAATTAATTAAATATCCAAATTTTAATTTATAAAAATTCTGGGTCGTTACAATCTTTCCCCCTTAAAAGAATTTCGTCCTCGAAATTACAAGTAAGAAAAGTTACAGAATCTATTAATTTTCCCAAAATTTATAATTAAACTTATTACCATACTTTACTAAGTTTTCAAATCATACTTAGTTATCTTTTCAAAAACAACTATCTATTGTTTAACTTTCAATTCCAAATCAAAGTTAAAATTTTCAAAATTTTCCAAATTTTCTCAAATTTTTCTAACGCCTTAAATTTCCGGAAAAATTCGCCATAGTCTCCTTTGCGCGGCTCGATCCGAAAAAAAATATGACAGTATATATATCACAAATATACATCTCATCAAGTAATGAGGCATCCCGAAGGGAAAAAAGTGTAAAAGTACGATATTTAATCCGAGATATGTACCTTATATTTTATTAGCGAGCATATACGGCTAATATAGCGCTAAAGCGAACTCCAAATGCGAAGCAACGCTATCCGCACCTACTAAACTCAACAAACAACATGAGAATCATGCATATATGACAATAGTATCGATATACAACATATATCTCCATAACAACTATATATGCTAACATAGCAATGCATTCAATAGCAATATATATTCAACCATCAACCAACTACATTCATAACCAATAATATTCATTCATATTCTCATTAATATTCAATGAAATGGTTTTTCACTTTAAATCACATTTGATTCATTAACATTGGATTTTATCAACATTCATTCTCAATTTTAATTAGTTTGCATTCACTAATTAAATCCAATTCACATTCAATTCTATTCAAATTTATTTACTTCTAATTTGAATTCAATTACATAGCTTCCAATTTCATTAACACTTAATGAATTACATATAATCAATCAAATTCCTTTTCTTATATTCATTCATTTCTTTATTCAACTTCTAATAACATTAGATTTTAATGAATCAACACTTATATTCATTATTTCATATCAACTTTATTCACATTCAATTGATTATCATTCAATCCTTTTATTCAATTCAATTACAAAGTTGAATTTCATTTATATAACTCAAGTTCATATCCATTTAATCCACTTAATTATTTACAACTCATATTCATATAATTTTACTTCTTATATATATAAGTTTATTTCACAATTGTAAATCACTTTAATTATAATTCAATTCTTATAATTCATTTTACTTATACAATTCCTTTATTTAGATTATTCAAACAACTAAACAATCAACTTATATACTTTAATAATTTTTTTGAAAATTATTTCTTTATATATAAAATATAATCAAGGCAAAATTATTTCATTTACCCAATTAAAACAATACTGTGCCGAATTGTTCTATTCAAGTGTTTAGAAACCCCTTCGGCATAGTCTTGCGGACCACGCTGACGAAAGTTCATATACCACTCAATAAACCAATCATCACAATATAAAACAATTTTTATATTCACTAACAAATACGCTCTCATAGCTATTATTACACTCAAACTCATTCTAGAGTACTGCTGACTCTATCTCTAACGAGTAATACCCAACAGAACCATGGTTGTCGCTTAACCATCAGCTCTGATGCCAAATGTAACGTATACGGATTTTCGTTGCCGAAAAAACCGAATAGTTATGGGTTTTAAAAAGAAAAGAAAAGAAAGAAGAGAGAAAAAGAAGAAAGAAAAAGAAAAATAGAGAGAAAAGAAAATAGAAAAGAGAACAGAAAATTTTAAAATCAAAATAGAGGAATATTTTTAAATTCAATTCGCAATGCTTTTAAAAATGAGACTACCATAAGGCCTCCCGCACACACACACATGCAAACGCAGAATCGGAGGAGATTTCTCCTTATGATAGCCAAAGATGCTTGATACGCATTTTAAATAACATTTGATATTATTATTAGTGTATAGTGTAGGAAAAATTCATTTCGAAAGTAGAATATAAATCTTAGCCAACATACGACCATTATCGTATGCCTACTATTGCTACCATCCAAACAGTGGTGACCACCATAAGTGAATGGCAGGTTCTACAACTAATACCGTACAAGTCTCGTATTGTTTCTTTGTATTTCCAACGAATGATCAGGCAAAGGAACTTCCCATTGCCACATGAGAATGCCTCTGGATGGACATCCCCGAGAACCAAACCGGATCTCTACCAACACAAGGCCGGGTTACTCCTAACTGAGTAACAACTGACCGTATATGCCATCCCCCGGTCCTTTGGGACCTTTATCAACCGAGCGCTCGTAATCAATTCACACAATCATAAAGTGTTTTCAACATGAGTAAGTATCTGGGCTCCATACCATGATACCACCCTTTTCCAGAAGGAGATGGACACATCCTAAAGGGTGCTACCCCTCATAACCTTGCTGCTTCTTTCCTGTTTTGACCATTCACGGTGTGTGAGGCTCGACGAAGTCACGTCCACAAAAACATACTTTATACAAAAGCCATGCTTTGGGTCAACAAATGATCAACACAATGATCACAAGGATAGACGATCAAATAAATGATCCTATCACAAATAGTCAACACAATGATCATTTCAGCATCACTCAGCATGTCACATTACCAAACTGGGAATATATCGCTGATAACTTCAACTATATAACCTTTGAGCACATACGTCTCAAAGAAGGGTGTTAAGCAAAGAATAAATTCTCCGCCACCAACAGAAATATATTTGAAAGAAATCGGCTTTACATCTCAATTTGTAATGTCAGACATACAATCCATACAAGTCTGTTCCGGGCTCGAACAAAACCGAAGGCACTTCTTACGAAGCCCTTGCAATACGGGTATTCACAATCCCGATCGAATTTCCCATCACTTAAGGAATCTCTATACTAGGAGCTACCCAGTGCAGAGGCAATCGATAGGTCATCCTATCGCTTTCACAAATACTCGGTCTTCAACACCGATCTTTAAATGCAATTCATAACGACGTATCACATATTCGGAATGGGTTATACGACCCCATGGTCCTTTCCCGGTTAACCCGAATAGTGAGCGCTTATTCAAAAATAAGTGTGCATTCAAATTCAACAATTCACATCAAATACTCATTCGAAGGGAAATATTGATAGTCGGTTATTGAACTATCAATTGATATGCATACATCACCAGATTCCAAATAATTTTCCAAATTATTTATTTTCCAAAATATCTTTACAAGATATTAAATTTCAACACTTCAAAAATAAATCAATATTTATTTTTATACAAATTCCACTTTTCACATATAAATTCCATAATGAATTTATATTTCCAAAATATCTATGCATATACGATTTCAATAATTCATTTCGATTTATCTTCAAAAAGATAAATTCTAATATTCACTTCTTATTGGAAAACATTTCCATACTTATTTATTCATAAGTAATTCACAAATCTTTTTATTTTCAACCTTGGAAAATATTCAATATACTTAAATCGAATTAAGTATATAATTCATTCTTTTTTTAAGGAAATCATTCACTTAACATATTTAATTTGGGCCGAAACGAATGTTACGTAAAACATCGTTACGACAACCCAAAATCACTAGTATAGGGATTCGAAATTAAAATAGATATATAAATCCCAATACTATTCAAAACATTTCCTTTCGGAAATCATTTACTATAACAATAGTGTTATAGTCCACCATTTCCTTTTATTTCACGAAACATCTATTTCAACAATGAATGTTGAAATCTATGGTTTCGAATCTCAACACCTTTTAAAACATCGTTAGATCGTTTTAATTCTGTTTAAAATATCACATTCTAAAACATTTTCTTTAACATGTTATTCACTATTCAAAACGTGAATATACTATGTTAACGAATTTCATCCTTTTTATACTTTTTAACTTAAAGGATTATTCACAATCTAAAACGTGAATATAACTCCATTCATAAGTTATAACAATTAACTTATCAAAATAAGTCGTTTGCGAATTCATAAAACAACGTTTATAACTTCCATTTCTATTTATTTATAAAAACTTCTTTTTTATAAATTCCTTTATTAACATATTTCAGTTTATAACTCAATTATAAACTAAATGTTTATATTATAAGTTAAATACTTATAAAACGATTATTTTATAAAATCGTTCTTTAAACTTCATAATTATAAATCTTATAACTTATAAGATTCATTTATTTAACCAAATCTATTCTTCAATTAACTTCACAAATTTATAAATCTTACTATTTATAAATTTCATTCATTTATGAAATTCATTTTCACTACATTCAAACACTTATAAAAACTCGTTTTATAATGTCTATATTTCAATTTATAAATATCCATTTATAAATCTCTTAATATAAATCAGTTTATATTATTATTCTAAAACGTCTTTAAATTCCTTTATAATTTCATCATTTCGATTTATAAAATAATCAAATTTTATAAATCCTATATTTAAACTTTTATCATATATTCAAAAATCCAATCTAAATTATTTTATAAAATCATTAGTTCATATTTCTCAAAAATCGACTTTTAATCGTATTTCTAAAAATCATCTTTTTAACTATATTTCACAAAAACCATAATTTTTATAACTTTAAAAATTATAACGTTTATTTATTTATAATGGATCAATTCCAAAAATATAGTATATTTTCAAAATCACTTTTAAAATCATTTTAAAATCCCAAAATCTGGGTCCAATGATGCTACACACCAAATAGTCAATCACGACTACAACGATATCATATATCGATATGATAATCCATCAAATATCAAAATATCTGAAATCAATAAAAACTGTTGAGGAATCCAGTTGGATCCCTCCAACCTGTTTCCTGCATCCAAAAACATTAGCACAATACCAATTTCGCTCCAGTACGAAATTATCGCGGTATATGTTCTTAATAAATATTATCCGCTTAATAACGGCGTAATAGGGTCTCATCCGCTAAACAAAAAATGCGGGAAATCAACAACTGCAATATATACATATGCCAATATATATATATTGATATAATATATAATACCAATTTCACTGTTTATGAAATATTCGCGGTATATGTTTATATTAAATAACATCCGCTTACTAACGGCGCATAATGTCTATTTTAACAATCAATAGATATCAACCAACATTCAAACATACATTCAAATATTTTAAATCTAACTATTTAAAATAAAATCGAAACTGATTCGTTTGAGTGAGAAGTTCTCACCTTGGTTTTAATTTCCGTTTTAGCGATTTATTTCGAATAAAATTAAACGCGCGTTTAATTTTACCCAAAATTCTCACTAACTCCAAACGACTCCAAACCAACTCCATCGCATAGTGCTCGTCCATACGATTCCAACGCAACTGAGTTTGCATTTTTTTGACCTCGTATGAAAAAGTTATGAATTTTTGAAGTTACACGAGTTTATACTTAAACTAATTACAACATTTAATATATATAATTATCAACCTATTCAACAAGAGCCACTGGATCCTTCAACTTCTCATCACAGCCGCACATTGCTTTCTTCCTCACTCACGTATTCATCTCCAGGCAAACGCATATGAGGCCGAACCCATTCTTCAAACCTAGGGTTAAATATTGCTTCATCCATACTCGATGATTCCTCGATCAAGTAGTTGCATTGCGAAGCCCCCAACTCCCCCTAGGTTCGGCCTGACCCCCATGAAGCTCGGCTGTGTCATTTACATGGAAAGTCGTGCGCAACTTGCTGCCTTCCTGGTCGATTTGCCGTTGATTCATTGATTTGTTTTAGATCATAGCCGTTGGATCTGTAGATCACAACGTGCTCTTCAACTTTCATGTTAGAAGTTTTCTCTAATTGTTGACGGATTGGAAGATCTAGAGGGATGAAGTTGGAGCATTTCTGGCCATTCAACTAGGAGGTGGCGGCTACATGATATTAGGGTTAGGTTTTTAGTGTTGAAATTTATGAAGGGTGAAGGGTTCTTTTATAGGGAAAAGCAAGCGTAAACACTATTCATCCCGGGAATTCCGAACTCCGATTTAGACGCCGTAACCAGCGTACCTAGGGTTTATCCCGCGTTCCGGACACAATGGAACAGGTTTCGGAAGCTAATTCGGAAGTATGTGCGAGTTATGGCTGAAAACGTTCAATTTAAATTAAACCGATTTAAATCGATTTCTAGGCGTTTTAATTCGTACCGGACAAACGGTAAATCCAATTGACTTGAAATTTGAAACCTTACAATAATATCACATTACGGATCCGATGAAACTGGTTTCGTCGAATTCCGAGACTTTTTGAAAAATGGCTATTTTGACTCGTCAAATTTAAATTAAAAATAAATCGATGCGTTTCGAGCTGCCACGATACAAACGATAGCTCCGATTGACACGAAAATTGAAATCCGGTAATAACTAACTATTACGGATCCAATGAAACTAGTTTCGTTCAATCCTGAGACTGTTCAAAAATTGGCTATTTTACAGTCGATTATTAAATATTAAAATATTCAATTTTCACAAATTAACTTTAAATTCGATTTTAAAAGTTCTAAAATATCGTTCTAACTTCAACATGATAAAATAAAATTTTACAAATCATTTTCAATCATATTTAACCCGATTTTCAATTATTTCCATAATTTAACATATTAAATTATCAATTTAATAATCCAATTAAATCCAATAATTCAAATAAAAATTTATTTGACTTATAAATTCACTTATTAATATTTAAAAGTAATTAAATATCCAAATTTTAATTTATAAAAATTCTGGGTCGTTACACAGAATGTCTGAATTGGATGATATCTATTAGATGATAAGCTGAGATATTCTGTGATATGATATTGGATATATCAAGGATAAATGTGTAATATTTATCTGTGTTAATGCTGTGTGAATTCAAGTATTGAATTGAATAAATTGTTTAAACTTTAAAACAGCTTGGCCTTTAAGATATGTTTGGATTTCGATGAGACCAAGATCGGGTATCAAATTTGATTATCCGAAAACCACATCGATCCAAGGTAAACGTTAGGTCGTAAATCCAAGTGATGATCAAGTTGAAGACTCAAAGTGTAAGAACTATTTGTCATTAAAACTCTTAGGGTGATTCCAATACGAGTATAACAGGAATAGTGCTTTCAGGTTCGAGATGGAGTGTCAAAGTGCAAGAGTTATTATCGTTAACATTGAGGGTGATTCGAAAATGAGTGTAACGAGATAATGCCTTCGGTTTTGTTCGAACCCGGAACGTACTTGTATGGATTGAATGCTTTCAGAACATCGTCAGGTGGAGGATGAGCATTCTAAGATAGATGTGTTATACAAAGGTAATCGTAGCCTCAAGCCTCATCAACCGGGAATGGCTAAAATAGGGGAGGTGCAGCAAGGCTAAGTGAGTCGCGCTCAAGTAGGATAAGATCTACCCCTTTCTAGAGTCCATTTTTATTCGGCTGTGTGTGCAGTTGCAAGCTACAACTGCGGGGTTGTCTTATTCGGGACTATCCAGTAAGGGATGTTTCCAGCCTTGTGTTGCAGGGGATCGTGAGGGATCCTCGGTGCGTTGATCTAGGCCACGTACTGTGATGGGCGGCTTCCAGTTGCCCTGCCATTGATGGAAACCCATTCTTCGTACGTGCCCTTACGGTTTTGATTTTATAACCCACTTTGTGGCTAGTATACTGGAATTTAATCATGAAACAATTTTAGCTCATTCTTATTTATTTGAAAGCCCTAGACCCTACTATAGTATCACTGGATTTCTTATCAAATGTTTTGGTTAGCGTAAGGTAAAAACTTACCCATGTTTATGTGTGAGAAATATTAAGTGATACCTTTGTTTCAAAGGTTTTTTAAAGTTAAGAAACTTTAACCCGTTTACTCACACCAGATCCATGTCTGACCCGGAGTTTATTCTTCTTTTTAAAACTCTTGGATACTCAAATTTCTACGAATAGCCAAGAGATTCAGGTTAGCTTGGATGAATTATGAAGGAAAGATGGACCAGGAGGCTTCAACATTTGTAGATATATAGTGTTTCCGCTGTGTTGGTATCTCCGAGTGGTATTTGAGATGTGATAGACAAGTTTTATAACTGTCTAATGTGATGATGTTGTTGTATCTGTATAACTCTTCTAATGTGATGATGTTGTTATATCTGTATAACTTTGATGTAAATGACTATGTAATATCTATGTGATATATTATATTTTGATCAGTTCCACTGTAAGATTCTGACATTATTGAGTCATTTCTTCTATCTATTTCTACATCTTTCTTTCTTATTAATGACGCGTCTTTCTGTGGAATGAAAGGCGGGTCGTTACAATACACTTTGATTTTAAATACAGGGTGTCACATTTACACAGCAATTCATCATCGATAGATAACCCACATTATCACAGTTCAACACAAACATATCACAAAACATCACAAATTACATATTGGGGATATCAACAATCCATGACATTCAATTCAGGTTTATCATTCATAAGCAAGATTAATTAGTCACCCTTTCTAATTAATTTAATTAACACAATTTAAATTAAATTAGTTACCTTTAAATCCTGCTTCATTAACATTAATTAAACCATTTAATTAATTATTGAAATTAATTATTCTTTGACATTCACATAATTAATTAACCTTTAATTACTTACATTAATTAATTATCCTATAATTACTTAAGTTAATTAATTAACCCTTAATTACTTAAGTTAATTAATTAACGCTTAATTACTTAAGTCCTTAATTAATCTAAGATAAACTATTCATCTTAATTAATTACTTAATTATCATTTCAATCTTTATTAAATTATATGCTTGAAATTAATTTATACAAAATCTCCTGAGAATTTTTTGATTAATCAAAGTTTAATACTCTTATCTTAATCACCTACTTAATTACATCATTAAATTTCATATGAAAACTCGTAGGAATAAATTGAATAATTAACCTTGCTAATACATTCCCATTTTTCTTTTGTGCTTTTACTTTAAAACTTGTTAAGAATCTTTCTTTATTTTACCTTTTCTCTTTCCGCATTTTCTTTTATTTCTTCCTTCCACTTTTCTTTTACTTTTACCTTTCCTTTTCTATTTTATTTCCCTATTTCTTTTACTTTTATTCTATTTTACTTTTATTTATTTCTATTCCGGCCCAACCCATGGCCTGAAATCATGATCATTACTTCGAGCCATACTCCTTTCCATTCGCCCCTTGTAACGCCCCACTCCGAGACCCAAATTAACAAAGAGTATTACTGTGTAATACTGTCTGCCAATGCAAAGAATAGTGATGGATAGGAACGACCATCTATAGCCTTGTCTTCAATATCTATTGAATACGTTGAGAATGCCATTTTTTTCCTGATTCAAGTGGATCGACATATCTAATAAATACTTAATACAAAGCCATAGGTGGCAGTAGGATCTATCAGAACAAAATACAACAACTCAAATGTAAAACACATCACAGAATAGAAGATAATCCCATAGATACACAGATACGCAGACACATCACAAAGTATACAAAATGATACATCACATATGTGGTATAACGACCATAATACAAACATGAGTCAAAAGAATATACATATCAGAGTAGCAAACCAAAAAGGACTACACAAAAAGCTTTAACAAAAAGAGCTAAAAGAATAGTCCATGCAGAAGCAGAATAGGCTAAGTCCAAAAGTACCTAACCTCAAACACCTTGGTCTGACCCAAGTATAAAATACACGGGTCAGTCTAGCTAAACGAATCAGTAAAAGGTGGTAGTAGAATAATAGAGCATAAAAGCATAGTGATATTCTTCTTAAACAAGAAGAAACCATAAGAAAGCTAACCACAGTCATATGGAGGATACAGAATATGTATGGCATATATGGTTACACTAGGTGGTAGAACACTATTGCTTCAATAAGCTAAAACACAAAGGAGACGAGAAATCTCATGAGTCGCTAAAATGTAGCATGCCTCATCTCATCGGCAATCATAAATCAATAAGAACGATTTAGGGAATAGTATAAACTCCTAAAAGAGTAATTCTCAAACCCTCCATATCGGCAACTCCAAGGAAAACATAAGTAAAAGCCATCTCGACATAAGACATAAGGCAAATGCCAACAAAGAGATAAAAATCTCATACAACGCCAAATGGAAAATCTTATAAATAGCGCCAATAGGCAATCTCAGTATACATATACGCTAAAAGGCAAATCTCAACACACCAGCCTAGGCAATGAAAATCTCAAAAGAACCCCTAAGAGTCCATAATCCCAAAGTAATCGCCACCGAATGGTTCAAAGGACATATTCTAAAATGACGACACACAAGGGTAAAAATCATCTCAAAAAGGTTTTGCACGTGCTATGTTTGCCGAGTACTTTTTACATAATAGGCACCTCGCATAAAGCGAACGTCAAAAGGCAAATACGCCGCAATGGTAAACGTCCGAAGACAAATACGTCGCAATGGAAAACATCTGAAGACAAATATGCCGCAATGGCTAACGTCCGAAGAAAAATACGCCGCAATGGCAAATGACCCGAAGGTCCAGTACTGGCACGCCAACAGGCAAATGTGTCACAAACTCTCGGAAAGGAACCCGAAAAGTGTTAACGTGTGTCCCATACCACCGTTCACACTAAACAGTTTATTAACCGCTAGTAAATTTCACACTCAAAGCAGTAAAAGGTTCACCTCATATCATTGGTAAACTCGACTCGAATGTCAAAACGATCAAACGAACAAGTCAGGAATTAACCGAAAGGATAAACGCACGTATCCCATACTACGCATTTTACCCAATCGTTCAACTCTCCTTCTCATTCGTTCGACAGTGCAAAAACATGTAATTTTTATAGAAAATAATTTACCTTGAAAATAAGCTTTGAAAGCCGATTTCGAAAACCATTTGGAAACCATATTTGAAATATAAAGAATAAATAGGTTTTATATTTGAAAAATACTTTAAAATTTTATATAATAATTATTTTTAAATCCCCTATATTTTAAAAATCATTTCAATGAATTGGAGAAAACCCTACTCGAAAACGACCAAAAACAAGCAAAATTCCACTCTAACCGAAATTCAAATTTAAATTCAAATTAAATTTAAATAATTAAAAATTTGAATTTTGAATTCATCATAACTGGGCGAACCTATTGGTGGGCATCATAGCGCTCAAAATTCTTCAAAAATATCACAAAAACAGAAGTAAATGTCAAAAATCGGATGGAAAAAGGACATAAAAAACACAGCCAAATAATACTCAGGTCTAAAATCTTTTCTGGGTTCAACTTTCGGACATAAAACAGGTGGCTAACCGATCTTTGATTCAACCGAAAATTAGTTTGAGTAGAGTAGAAAACTTCATCTTTCAACCAAAAAATGAATCAATAAATTCGAAAAAAGAATGGAAAAGTTGTGCTGTCACAAACATGGACTCAGACCATGTTTGTAACAGTTCAACAAGAATGTGCTCAGGCTTAAAAATCCACTTTGGGTTCAATTTTCAAACATAAATCAGAGTACTTAATGGCATCGGATTGAGCTTAAAAATTTTTCATTTGCAGTAGAAAACTTTAACTTCCAAATAAAAAAATAATCATGCAATTTGGATAAAATATTAGAAAGTTGCGATGTCTCAAAGTTGAACCCAGACGGTGTTTTCACTATAAAAATCTGGGCAAAAACATGCTCCGAACCAAAATTCGACAGCATATTTCTATAAGCTATATCGGTCAAAATGACCTCAAATTTGGTAAACATATAGTAGGGAGCTTCATCTTTCAAAAAAAATCGATGAATTCCAGTAAGAAACGAAAAAGTTATGCTATCTCAAAGATGGACTCGGGCCATGTTTGCACTAACCCAGAAAACACAATTTCTACAGGCAGAAAAACCCGCATTTCGTTGTCGGAGATGAAAGTTATGGACAGCCAAAGTTGGCACTTGAGGCCAGAAACGAAAAAAAAGAACATCGATGAACAAAAACATGTATAACCAACAAATTTAGCTACCAATTCAATATTTATGGCTATTAGATGTGAGATTTTAGTCTCACCTTGCTGATTTGTTGAAAAAGCTTGGATTTTTTCGCAAAGTTGAAGCCATGGCTTGAGAAATAGCCTCTAAGAACCTATACAAGAGAAAAACAATGCATGCAAAAGAAAATTCACTGTAAATAAGAAATCATTTTACAAATCAGAGATTTTTGATGAAATTAAGTGATTTGGAGTTAGATTACCTTCAATTTATTCTCTAGAGTGAAAAGACTTTAATTTTCTTGAATTTTATGGTGAAATTGGCTTGGATTTTCAATTTTGGAGGAGTGGTCACTGTATTTTGTTTCTCAGGCTAAAGGAGGAAGAAGAGATAGAGGAAATGAACGTACAGTGAAGTTTTCTCATCTCCTATTTCTGGTTTAGGTTGGCTAATGGGCTTTGGACCCAAGAATAAAAATAAATTAGCATGGTCTAAGAAATTAATCAACACAATACAACATATGTGCATATATCAAACATATACAACTAGAATTGCATTTTCTCTAAAGTTCTACACAATAAAAATGTGAAAACTTGTATACATATAAAATAGAACATTTTCTATCATTTAAAATAATAATTTACTCTTTTTAAACATTTTTATTGTTAATTTTCTTTATTTTGAATAAAATGCACTTTTTGTTCATTTAATTGTAATATACCACGTTTATTACTTTTAAAATTCAACAAATTGCATTTTCTTACTTGTAAAAATGTTCCAAATTATTTGAAAATATTACTTACACTCAAAACTTATTTTTAATCACATTTTCTCCTTTTTATTTCATTAAACACTTACTAAAAGAGCTTGCTTCTTTTAAAAATTATTAAAAGAAGCCATAAAGCAATAATTAACAAAATTATTGCATTTTCACTCAAATAAAATTATTCTTGCATTTACTATCAGCCAAACCATTAAAATAATTCTTTATGCTTTATTTTCAAAATTAGTTCCCAAATTCATTGTTTACAATAAATAAACAATTTATTTTCACCAATTTTTTAAATTTACAATATTAAATCATAATTATCATTATAGTTTAATATTGAAAGGTAAACTCCAAATCCGGGTTGTTACACCCCTCCACTTCTTCTCTTTTTTTTAGTTAAACTTTTAATTCCTGTTACCTAAACACACTCGAGTCCAACCCGAAGCCTCCCCTATTCTTCCCGTGTCCGACCCGTAGCCTTCCCTCTCCCCTACCTTCTCTTATCTATTCCTACAGAAACCAACTTCACCGATATCCACTGCACAGTGCACGTGCACAGGGCGTCGGAGCCGTGCCAAACCTCGTCGATGATACCACCAAGTCGTCGATGATCCCCTCCACATCTTCGATCACCCAAAAACCCTCGACAACCCAAAAATCAAAATCGAGCCAATTCTGGCCACTACACAGAAATAGACCAACATCCACATCAACCTCGTGCCGCCGCCATTGAACGTTGACCACTGTGACCTCACCACCTTGCCTGGAGCAGCACCTACCTATTACCCTCCTTCTCCACCTCCTCCAACCCAACCCGATGCCGTCACGTTGTCGAAATCGCCTTGACAACCACCTCGACCAGTTTGACTCCTAAAACCCTAAATCCACCTCGACCAGTCAACACCTCCATTAGAAATTTCCTAAGCTCTCCACCCCTTTAGCTACCCTCCAGCTAAAAATCAACCTCCAGCATCAATTGGTTCGCCAGAATTCGACGAAAACAAGCTTTCCGATTATTCCCCAATTCCTATTTAACCACAAGCTTAAAAATTATAAAACCCACACAAAAAATCATCATTTCCAAAGATGAATTCAATCATGTATGAGAAACATGCAATTCGCTCAATTGATTTTCGACCTGTTTTGATTTGTCACTGTAAATTCATTGTTCCAGATAATTATACTTACTAGTTTCACTTGATAATATTTTTACAAATAGGATTTCTTGTTTACAAACATATTTCCTTTAAACATCCTAAGCTATAAGTAATTGGATTAAAAGAAATAAATTTTTGAATGAAATGTTGGTATTTGATAACAACCAGGAACATCCAATTACACGCAAGCATGCATACAATATTCATCCTATATCTCAGACAAACACATTCATACCACTATGTAAATCAAATTCAAGTCATTTCCCCAATCATATTTTACATGCACAATGATATAAAGAGAATTTGGTTTAAGGGAAATGATGTTTACTCACCATTATAAACTTTGAATAGAGAACAAAGGACATAGAGCCTTTTTTTGATCTGGAGCTGTTGACTTTGATCTGAAATAATAACTTGAATTGATCTATATTGAGTTGCTTTGATTTTTGAATTTGAATTTGTTGCTAGCTTAGCATTAGATCAGGTTGAGGACTTGATATTGTTGAAGTTTGATTTTAGTTTTCTTTTAAATTTTGGAAAGAAGATGAATGAAGAATAAGGATTGGAAATTTAAGTATATAGCCTGGTTTCTCTTAAGCACTATATTATTTATAATTCAAATTAAAAGAAAAGAACATTTTACCACTTGTCTTTGCATGTCATATGAAGCTTACAATTAATTGCATTTTAAAATGGTTTACATTGTTATTATACATGTTAATACCAACTTACAATTGTAAAATGGCATGCATTATTGTTTTTAATATATTTATATAATTTTCATATTTACTATTTAGTTTTAATACATTTATTTTCATATTAACATATATATATATATATATATACACACAACTAAATTTAGTACATGTATAAATTTAAAAAGAAAGTATATAATTTTTTTATTAAACCTTATTTTTAAGCTATCATATTTTTAAATAAATAAATATTTGTCTTTACGGTTTTTTTTCAAAATATAAAATTTAACTAGCTTTGACAATTATTACACTAAATTCAAAATAATGCTTTCTAATCACAATATATATACATATATATATACACTTGTATATGTATATACTTATAATCTTCAACATTATAGAGTTTGCATATATCTATATGTCTATATTTGTTAATTTACTATAAGATTTATCATTCCCAAATATTTATAATTCAACATTTATTATAGTTTCAAATCCATTTGTATACATTTATCAGAATACAATTTATTCTACTAAATAAAATCAGTCTCTCAATAATAAAAACCAGTTAATTATCCAATTATCAAATATCAAAAATCCAAGTTATCACATTCCTCCCCCTTTAGAACTTTTTGTCCCCGAAAAGGAACGAAGCAAAAATTTTAAATTATAATGTGAATTATCGGTTAAATTATTCTTAAACATTTTTAACTCTTAACTCCTTTCAAATTTTTAAAACACTTTTTAAATCTATATAATATTGCCAAAATAGCTTTATAAAAATATTTTTTATAGCTCGATGTCTTAACAAGTCCATCCTGGTTCTCATAGAAATTCGGTTATACGTTGATCAGGCGTAGAACTGAAAATCTATAAGTACTTAGCAGACCAGTTTTCAACATCCAGTGAAAATACTTGGAAAATATTTTTTGTGAGAATATAGAAAAAATTATTGAAAATATAGAAACATTTTTTTGTGAGAATGCTCTGGAAATCATCACCCCCTCCATGGTCGCAGTTAACCCAATGATTACATCGCCATCTCGGCAAAACCATAGAAAAATGTAGGCCTCCACGCCCCTCAATTACACCATGAAACCCGCCATAGATCGCAGCGGCACCCAGGTTTTAATTCGCCGCCATTACAGAAAAAACCCATGTAACTGTAGGCATCAACGCCCTCGAATTTGGCTGCCAAATGAAACTTCACCACTCCTACATAGATCAAAGACTACGTCAGTCAAGTCCTAATATAGCCTATAAGCACTCACTGTGACACGACTTTCGCTATGTCTTCATGGATCGCAGTCTACCGATGTTGTGTTGCTCTTCCAGCAAAAACAAACGTAGACTGTTGGCACTCACTGCCACAAGACTTCCGCTATGGTCTGCAGTAGATCGCAGTGACATCGAGTTACACTATCGTCAAAGCATAATCAAAATGTCTCTATAGGCATCAGCGCCCTTGACTTTAACTACCCCAACCACAATCCTCAGGAACTTCAGTTTGTTTGTACTTCCTCCCTGGATCAAATTTAGAAACCCTGTTAGGGCACAAAGCAGAACCACCCCGTGGATCTCCTATGAAGTTTATTCATAGGAGCACCTTTTTCCCCAGAGCCAATCTCAAAACATTTTATACTATACACATATAGAATCCTTCAAATCATACTATTTACGATTCACATAAAAATCTCCTTTACACAAAATTGATATCTCAAAACGATAACTCCAAACATGGCTTTCCACATTCCCAAAATTGATTTTTCGCAAAAGTCAAAAGCCTTTCAAAATCAGTGGGTTCCAAAGACCCTTTTTCCCAAAATCATTCTCATAAAATCATTTATATATATAGATATATAAATGTTTGAAAAATCTTGGGATCACTTCATACTTATATAAATTCCCTTTTATCCTTCAAATACTTTCAAAGATCACATCTTCTGGTTATAGTTCCAATAAGGAGAGTTTATCATTTAAAACAAATATATATATATGTATGTGTGTATATATATATATATTTTATTATGCCAAATCTAATATTCAAGTTTGATTTCTTTTATAAAGTTAGTTTCCACCTTTCTACCTTTTTATCTATTTCAAAAATTATTTTTACGCTTCTTTACAAAATTTTCAATTTTATTCAAGAACGCATGATGTACGTATATCATCCGTACGCAATATCAAATTTGATCACTCACTCGATCACACAATTTCCCTTCTAAACTAGTATCGTCCACCCAACTTCCTAATGCAGACTCAGATTTGGTTTCTTGGTCAGAAACAGTCATTCTCCTTACATAGCCTTAACTATGATAGAGAATTTCCAAATTCAATCAAAAATCCATATCTAGGGTTCACCGTCAAAAATCAAATGAAAAATCCCAACTCGAATCGATATACTATCTCGAAATTCTGTGCTCGAATCTGGATCAAATCGTTATGCGACTAGAACAATATACGTACACCTTACGTATTTACATTCATTGATTATCAGCTAAATAAATTTCCCTTTTATTCACCTTCATTTTGATTCTATTCACTTATTCACAATTTCTTCCAATTCCATTTGGGTTATTACTTCAATTATAAACAGTTTGCACTATGATTAGCTTGAACTTAGAAAATAGCTTCAAAAAGTTTAAAATAGTTATGTAGCTGCAGAATAGTTATTAGTTGTAAAATAACTATAAATAGTTAACCGATTATAAAATAGTTGTAAAATAGTCAAATAGTTGTAGAATAGTTAGATAGTTGCAAAATAGTTGTAAAATAGTAATTAGTTTTCAAAATAGTTGTAAAATAAGTATAAGATAGTTTGTTTGTTTTTTAAAAAAATTGTATAGTAACTAGCTAGGAAAAATAGATTTAAAACAAATTATTCGACAATACTTTTAGAGTGAAATTGGTTCAATTTTCCAATCTCCACTTTCAATTAATTTCCAAATTCAAATCAATTTCCATTTGAATTTAAACTTATTCAACTTTAATCTCACTTCCAATTAATTCAAATCAAATTCAATTTGAACTAATGTCAATTCCAATGTCAACTTTAAACCATCCTGAATTATATAAATTCGAGTTAAATTTTCAAATGTTGATTAAATCCTTTAAATCAAATCAACCTTTACTTTTAATTTAAAAATCTCAGTTTTAAAACATTTAATTTTGAGTCCAATTTCAAATATTCATTTTAAATTATCTTCACTTAACTTATTTCAAGGTTCAAGTAGGAGTTCAATGCTTTTTTTTAAACAATTTAATTTTCAAAATCCCATTTATTACCAAATTTTAACTTTAACTTTGAAACCAATTCTTACCAATTTTAGTTTGCATGTTCCTTTTTAACATTTAAATCTTAAGTTTAAAGCGATTCCATAATTTCAATTTTATTTCTAAAAATCAAAATTATTTAAATAATTTCAAATTAAAGTTTTATTTTTATTTCATTTTGGCAATAGATATATTTTATCTCAATCCACTTCTTAATTAAAAAATAATCCTATTCATAGTTCTATAGATTAATAATAATAACAGAATGATAGCGGGATATGTCAAAGTAAATAAACATCCAAGTTATCTAAAACATCCATCAATAGCATCCATTATCAATTTCTAGAACTCAAACCCGTTTTGAGATCACACATAACTCCCATTCAAACCAACCATTTAACTTCCCTAAGTTAAATCTCAATTTCATCTTGAAATTTCCAATTCAGGTTGTTCGTTCTAAACTTATTTAACTTTGATTTTATTCCCAATTAATTTAATTCAATTGCAAATTTCAATTAATTCATTACAATTCCACCTTTGAATTAATTCCAATTCTATTCTCAAATAAATAAAGGTAATTTTATATTAGATTGTACTTCCACAAAATATTCTATACATTGATAGACTACTCACTAGTAGTTCAAACATTACATCCATTTATCTAAAATAAGAGTATTACAGAAGTCATAACGCCTTCTCTATTATCTAGGTGTTTGGAAAATAACAGAGCCTTAGTATTCATACAAGAATCTAAGGTCTCCCTTCCAATGGGCATAAGCCCGAACATGCACTTCTCAATAGGATATCCCCACTTATAACATTTACCACAAAAGGTTTCTACCCTCCCATCAATCTGGATAACCTTCACGCTTCCTGCAGGACGTTCCAAAATCTTACTCTTGTTCCATCTCACGGGACAATTCCTAGCGATGTATTCCAAATTCTTACAATGATAGCAAACAGTCGACTCGTTGATAGGTTCTACAGGATTATGCTTCACCTTCCTCGCTTTAGGGCAATGGTTTAGGAAATATCCTTTCTTATGACACTTAAAGCACAAGATCTCATAGCGAAACCATTGGAATGTACCCTTCAATTCCTCCCTTGTTTTAATGCATTTGGTTGCGTAATGACCCTTACTGAAACATATGTAGCATGTGACATTATCATAAGACCCTGGTCCAGCCCTTTCCTTAACCCGTTTCTCATACTTCTGAATTGCTTCTTCTCGATCCATATGTGCAGCTGCTCTTCGCCCTCTGTGTTTAGCCTTCCGTTCTTCATTCTTAGCCATCTCTCTCTAAGACCGGATATAGTGGGACTTCCTAACCTATATTAGACTTAATTAGTAGAATTCCAACTTATCTTCTTATTATCTCATTTAATTTTAATAACCAACAACCATTTTCCTTAATATATATAATAATTAGAAAATTAAAGCTTTATATATCAAAATATAAGCTTATATAAAAACCATTCGTTTTTAAAACCATTTTAAAACCTTTATATAAGAAAATAACAAGTACGCTCTCATATATAATACACTCAACTCATTCTAAGGTACTATTGACCCTATCCATAGTGAGTAAACCCAACAGATCAAAGGTTCTCACTTAACCTTCCACTCTGATATCAAAATGTAACAACCTGGAATTTTCGACCTTGAAAATTTGACACTAATATGTCCACTGTAGAAGTGTCGAGCACTCGAGTGTCGGAAATCCCAGATTGTTAGGGTAAGAAGAAAAGAGGCAGAAGAAGAAACAGGAAACAACAACACACAATCTGACATCTGCAGCGGAATAAAATATAATATCAAATAGCAGCATTTATATAAAGAAAAAGATGTAATTGTCAATTTACAAAAATGTATTAGAGTACAATCATTCATAATAAACTGGACAGTTGTAACAACTTGTCCCAGACTACTATCAAATCATACTCAAATACACAACAGTATACTCCATACGTTCCTGCCATCTAGCTCGCCTTCCGATCTCCAGAACGTCCTAACCTAAAAATCTGTAACACTCGATCTGACCCAGGCATTACATTAACACCCGAGTCAGGCTGGAAACCAGCGTGAGTAAACTCAAATAATTTGAAATACTAAGTTATAAAACTTATTTGAAAACCTGGGTAACCCGTACCTCACTACGAGTTTTTAACAGTTATTGTCAATCATTTATTACAAAACAATATTTAAGAACTGTTACTCAGTACAAATGGTCATGTTCACTTAATTTATTCCATTCCGGCCCATTAGATCCTAAAATCAAATCAATAAAGAGTTATTAAAGATTACTAATTGAAGTGATTTCGGGTTTGCTGATACCCGACCCCGGTCTCTTCTAATCCAATGTCATCTTTAATCCAAATTGTTTAAGTGAATACACTTCGATTTTAAATAAAATGTGTCACATTTACACAGCAATTCATCATTGATAGATTACCCATAGTATCAAAGTTCAACCCAAACATATCACAAAACATCATTCAATTCAGGTTTATCATTTATAAGCAAGATTAATTAGTCACCCTTTCTGATTAATTTAATTAACACAATGTAAATTGAATTAATTACCTTGAAATCCTGCTTAATTAACATTAATTAAACCATTTAATTAATTATTGAAATTAATTAATTATTCTTTAATCATTCACATAATTAATTAACCTTTAATTACTTACATTAACTAATTATCCTATAATTACTTAAGTTATTTAATTAACCCTTAATTACTTAAGTCCTTAATTAATCTAAGACAAACCATTCATCTTAATTAATTACTTAATTATCATTTAAATCTTTATTAAATTATATGCTTGAAATTAATTTATACAAAATCTCATGAGACTTTTTTGATTAACTGAAGTTTTATACTCTTATCTTAATCACCTACTTAATTACATTATTAAATTTCATAGGAAAACACCTAGGAATAAATTGAATAATTAACCTTTCTAATACATTCCCATTTTTCACTTACGCTTTTACTTTAAAACTTGTTAAGAATCTTCCTTTATTTTATGTTTTCTCTTTCTACATTTTTCTTTTATTTCTTCCATCCACTTTTCTTTTACTTTTACCTTTTCTTTTCTATTTTTTTTCCTTATTTCTTTTACTTTTATTCTATTTTATTTTTATTTATTTCTATTACGGCCCAATCCATGGCCAAAAATCCTGATCACTACTTCGAGCCATACTCCTTTCCAGTCGCACCTCTACTTCTTCTCTTTTTTTAGTTAAACTTTTAATTTCTGTTACCTAAACGCACTCAAGTCCAACCCAAAGCCTTCCTCTATTCTTCCCGAGTCTGACCCGAAGCCTACCGTCTCCCCTACCTTCTCTTCTATGTTCCTACAGAAACCAACTTCACTTATATCCATTACACCGTGCACATGCACACGGCGTCGGAGCCATGCCAAACCTTGTCGACGACACCACCAAATCGCCAATGATCTCCTCCACCTCTTCGATCACTCAGAAACACTCGGCAACCCAAAAATCAAAATCATGCCTATTCTACCCACTACCTAGAAAAAGACCAACATCCACATCAACCTCGCATTATCGCCATTGACCATCGGGGATCTCACCACCTTGCTTGGAGCTGCACCTACCTGTTACCCTCCTTCTCCACCTCCTCCTGTCCAACCTGATGCCGCCACATTGTCGAAATAGCCTCGATAACCATCTCGACCAGTTTGACTCCTAAAATCCAAAATCACCTCAACTGGTCAACTCCTACATTAGAAAAAATCAAACCCATTTTTCCTAAGCTCACCACTCCTTTAGCTACCCTCCAGCCAAAAATCGACCTCGTTTATTAATTGGTTCGCTAGAGTTTGGTGAAAACAATCTTTTCGATCATTCTCCAATTCCTCTTTAACCACAAGCTTAACATTTACAAAACCCACACCAAAAATCATCATTTCCAAAGATGAATTGAATCATGTATGAGAAACATGTATTCACTCAATTGATTTTCGACCTGTTTTGATTTGTCACTTTAAATTCATTGTTCCACATAATTATACTTACTAGTTTCACTTGAAAACATTTTTAGAAATAGGAGTTCATGTTTACAGACATATTTCCTTTAAATGTCATAAGCTATAAGTAATTGAGTTAAAAGAAATAAATTTTTGAAAGAAATTTTGGTCTGTGATAACAAAAGGAACATGCATTTACACACAGGCATGCATATAGTATTCATCCTATATCTCGGACAAACACATTCATACCACTATGTAAATCAAATTCAAGTCATTTATCCAATCATACTTTACATGCACAGTGATATAAAGAGAATTTGGTTTAAGAGAATTGATATTTACTCACCTTTATAAACTTTGAACAAAGAACAATGGACATGGAGACTTTTTTGATCTGGAACTGTTGACTTTGATCTGAAACAACAACTTGAATTGATCTATGTTGAGTTGGTCTGATTTTGAATTTGAATTTGTTGCAAGCTTAGCTTTAGATTAGGTTGAGGACTTGATGTTGTTGTAGTTTGATTTCAGTTTTCTTTTAAATTTTGGAAAGAAGATGAAAGAAGAATAAGAATTGAAAATTTATATATGTTGCCTAGTTTCTCTTACGCACTATATTATTTATAATTCAGATTAAAAGAAAGGTGCATTTTACCACTTGTCTTTGCATGTTATATGAAGCTTACAAATGTTTAATTACGTTTAAAATGGTTTACATTTGTTATTATGCATGTTAATATCAACTTGCACTTGTAAAACGGCATGCATTAATGTTTTTAATATATTTATATAATTTTTATATTTACTATTTAGTTTTAATACATTTCTTTTTATATTAACATATGTTTTATATACATACAACTAAATTTAGTACATGTATAATTTTAAAAAGAAAGTATATAAATTTTTTAATTTTTAAGCTATCATATTTTAAAATAACAAAATATTTATCTTTAGAGATTTTTTTAAAATATAGAATTTAACTTTAACTAGCTTTGAGAATTATTACACTAAATTCAAAATAATGCTTTCTAATCACAATATATGCATACACATACTTATATACTTGTATATGTATACACTTATAATTTTCAACATTATAGAGTTTGCATATATATATATATATATATATATATATATTTGTTTATTTACTATAAGATTTATCATTTCCAGATATTTATAATTCAAAATTCACTATAGTTTCAAATCCATTTATATACATCTAGATATTTTAATTATCAGAATACTATTTGTTCAACTAAATAAAATTAGTATCTCGATAGTAAAAACCAATTAATTATCCACTTATCAGATATCAAAAATCCAGGTTATCACAATGCTGGTTTCCATCTTGACTCAATTGTTACTTTATTGTAATGCTCAGGTTAGACCAAGTACCACAAATTTTCATGTTAAGACGTTTGGAGCTCAGGAGGCGAGCTGGGTGGAAGAGACGTATTGATTCCTATTTTGTATTGGAGACTGTATAGATAGTATTCAGGGACAAGTTGTTAAAACTATCAAGATTCTTTGTACTGTGATATATTATACGTATATTGACAGTACAGCTTTTCTTTGTATAAATGCTGTTATTTTATAATATATTTTGTTCCGCTGCGTTTGTGAGATTCTGATGTTGTTTTCTATTTCTTCTTGTACCTCTTTCTTCTTTTTCCCTTACGGTCTGGTATTTTCGGCATTCGATTGTTCCACATGTAATACAACGAACATATTGATGTCAACTTTCAGAGGTCGAAAAACGGGGTCGTGACATTTTGGTATCAGAGCTGAAGGTTAAGCGAGAACCTTGGCTCTAGTGGGGATAACTCATTAGAGATAGGGTTAGTAGTATCCTAGAATGAGTTGAGTTTATTATATGAGAGAGTACTTTTTATTTTCTTATATAATGATTTAACAAATGGTTTTAAAAATGATTTTTATATAAGCTTAAATTTTGATATATAAAGAAATAGTTTTTCTAATTATTATATATATTAAAGTAATTGGTTGTTGTTATTAAAATTAAATAAGACCATAAGATTTAAGTGGTAAAGCACATATAACCAAATAGAAATTTGGGTAAGGATTAACTTTGCAAATAAGCTAAGTAAAAATGGATTAAAACCTGAATTTAAATCCTGGAAATTCAAGAGAATTTTCAAAGTGTTTGAAAATAAGTTACCCTAAATTATATTTTTCCAGAAAATTATTATAGAATGCATGGGTTCTAGTTATGATATTGGTTATTGGGACTTTCTAAAGGGATGTTTATTTTAGAATAAACAATAATAGAACAAAGAAAAATGCTATAAGCTGATTTATTAGTGTGAAACTAAAAATGGATCTTAAGCATGAAGTTTTAAAACTTAAGTCCTAGAAAAAAAATATGAATTTGTCAACTGGAATTGGATAAGGAATTGAGTTTAGAATTTTGAAAGTATGATTGGGAAATAATTGAATTTCAAAAATTTATTTGTTTAAAAAATTGAAATCTTACTCGAACCTTGAAATAAGTATAAGTAAGAGTAATTTAAAATGAATATTTAAATTCAAATCAGAATTGGATTATTAAGGACTTGGGTTGTTAAATTAAATATTAAAGGTTAATTTCAATTAAAGGATTAATCGGTATTTGAAAATCCGAACTCGGATCAAGATAAATGTAGATGGTTCAAAAATTGAAAATGGAATTGGAATTAATTCAAAGGTGGAATTGAAATGAATTAATTGGAATTGTAATGGAAGTTGAATAAGTTTAAATTCAACTAGGTGTTGATTTGAATTAAAATGGAAATCGAAGTTAATTCAAATTGAATTGGAATTGAAGCAATTTAAAAGGAAGCGGAGATTTAAATTGAAAACTAAATTGAGATGGAGATTGGGAGATTGAAACAGTTTGGCTCTGAAACTATTTAAAAAAAAATTATTTTAACATAAACTATCTTAGACCTATTTTTCCAAGTTATCTACTATACAAACCATTCTTTTAAAAACTCTAACTATCTTATAACAGCTATTTAATTGTTCTACAACCATTTAACTATTTTAAAACTATTCAAGCTATTTTCTAAATTCAAAATGGCAAGAATGGAAATTCTTCATATTTAAACCATGGACCTAAATACGAATTGAAATGAATTGAAGTTATAACCCAAATGGAAATTGAAGCAATTTTGAAGCAGGACCAGAATCGAATATTGAAGAAAAAATGATTTTGAAGTAAAAGAGTATATTTTGAGATATATGTCAATTTTAACTAAAAGAATGGATTGTACTATAACTGAAAATGCACTTTATAAAGAGTAAGAAATGTGGAAAATAACTTCATAAAGGAAATCGAACTTGAATGATGAGTTTGCATAAATAAAGTTATATACGTTGGTATATATTAAAAACTTCCCTTATTGAAATTATAACCAGAAGAGGCGATCCTTGAAAGATAATTGAAATATAAAATGGAAATTATATAAGTACGAAATGATCAAGAAAAGTATTCTAGTTGAAAGGATAAACTTATATATGTATATATAAGAATGATTTATAAGAATGAGACTGAAAGGGTTTTTGGAACTCGTGGATTTTGAAAGGCTTTTAGATTTTGGAAAAAATAAATTTTTGGATTTTGGAAAGCCAAGTTTGTGAATTTTCGATTTTGAGATATCGATTTTGAAGTTTAAATGTGATACAGATAAAGAGTATGTTTTGGAAGATACCATAGTGTATAGTATAAAATATTTTGAGAATGCTGTGGAGAAAAAGGCGCTCCCATTCAGAGTTGAAACTTTTAGTAGGAGATCCATGGGGTGGTTCTGCCTTAAGCCCTAAGGGGGGTTCTGAATTTTGATCCCAAAGGACGTCCATACTAAACTGTAGTTCTTGTGGATTTTGATTGGGGTAGAGAAAGTCGATGGCGCTGATCCTACAAAGACATTGGGGTTATGCTGTGACGGCAATGTAACTCTTTGTAACTGCAATCTAATGTGTTTCCGTAATATAAGTCGAGGGGTAGTGCTTGCCTAAAGTCCACATTTGATTTCGATGGGAGAGCGATGTAACATCGGTAGATTGCGATCTATGTGGTCCATAGCGAAAGTCGTGTGGCAGTGAGTGCCTACAGGCTACATTGGGACTCGACCGATGTAGTCTGCGATCTATGTGTTGAAGTTTCATTTGGCAGCAAAATTCGAGGGTGCTAATGCCTACAGTTACATGGTCTTTGTCATGATGGCAACGTAACCCTAGATGTAGCAACGATCTATGGAGTTTCCATGGTGTTATCGAGGGGCGCGAATGCCAACGGTTTTCTATGGATTTTGTCGATGGCTATGTAATCATCAGGCTAACCGCAATCATGGAGGAGGTGATGATTTCCAGAGCATTCTTATGAAAGTTTTTTCCAATTATTTTCACTGGGTGTTGAAAACAATTTTACTAAGTACTTATAGATTTTCAGTTATGCGCCTGATCAACATTTGACTAAATTTCTATGAGAACAAGGTTGGACTTATTGAGACACCGAGTTGTAAAAAGTATTTTTATAAAGATAATTTTGGTAATGAATAAAAATAAAAGGTAAATCAAACACAAATAGAATTGGAAATTTTAGTTGAATGAAAATAGATATAAAATCTTAAGTGGTAAAGTGAAAAAAATATGAGGAGTATATAAAATATTTACACTTGACTTAAGAAATGGATGGTGAAATTCTTAAGTAAATTTAGAATTAAGAAATATACTAAGTTAATATTTGAATGAAGGTTTAATAAAAGTGGTGAAAAGGGAAATTGTAAATAAGTGAATAGAAATAAAAAAAATGTGAAAGAAAAGAATTGTTGTAAACAATAATCAATTGGAAATTAATATGTAGGATATACGTTTATCCACATAGCGATTCGATCCAGATTCGGGCATAGAATTTAGAGATATTTATGTCGACCCGAGTTGGGATTTTCCACTCAATTTTCGACCGTGAACCCTGGATATGAATTTTTGATTAATCGTGAAATTTTATATTATAGTATATGGCTATGCAAGGAGGATAATGGTTTCTGATCAAGAAAACAGATCTGAGTCTGCACTAGAGATTCGGGTGGACGGTAGTAGTTCGGAAGTGAAATTGTGCGATCGAGTGAGCGATCAGATGTGATATTGCATACGGATGATATATGTGTATCATACGGGCTTAAGTAAAGCAAATATTGAAAATTTTGTAAAGAAATGAATAAAATGATTTTGAATTCTATGATTGGATATTATTGTTAAGTAGGATATACAGGTGTTACAAAAGCAAAAGGAAATTGGTGTTTTTGATTTCAGAAGATGAATTGAATTGCACGACAAAAGGTATGTATTTCAAATTGTCATTGGAAATTTGAAGATTTTCTGATCTAGCCACTTGGCTTCCATTTACTTTTGAAAATTTAGGGCCCATAGAGGCGCTTTGTAGTTGTTCCGAGCTAGCCGCGTAAAGGAGACGCTGGTAAAAAAATCGAAATTTAAGGAGTTAGAAAAATTTTGAGAAAATTTTGATAAGTTTAAAATTTAGTTTAAATTATAATTTGAATAGTTGAAGAAGAAATATTGTTTGGGAACCATGGAAGAGTTTGGAAAGTTAGTAAGGGTGATAGTGTGTCTTTAATAAAATGATTGTTTTAAGGAGTTGTTAAAAATCTGTTTGGTTTTGGGAAAAGTTAATGGGTGTTGACTATTACTCCAAACTAATAATTAAAGGGATGAAAATCTTTAAAGGGGGAGGACTATAACTACACAAAATTTTAGGACCTTTGGAATATTTAATTGATTTTAAACATTTTAGTTTTAATTTTTAACTTGAGTTTCAAAGATCAATTTTATTGGATAATTAAATTTTGAATTTAATAATTTGAAATTATGGTAAGATACTTAATATAGAGTTTTATGCTAGCTAAAAATAATTGGAAGGGTTGTAAAATTTATATTGATAATAGTGAAGGTAATAGAACTTTTAAAATTGATTTAAAAGGTGATTTGTTCAGTTTTAAAAATATATCATTTAAATTGACATTTCAAAATAGCCTTCCGAGGCACAGTCTTGGATTTCGATGAAACAAGTTCCATTGGATCCATAATAATATATTATTATTGGATTTCAAATTTTGTAACATTTGGAGTTGTGGCATGGCCATACGAAGTATACGCGCTGAAATTCACTTCGAAAAATTAATATAATAATTGGGTCCAAAAAGCTGTCTTCTCCATACGATCAAATTAGGACTCGAAACCTTTTCCATCACGATCGGAATGGAGGTATAACATTATAAACGCCTAGCGGCATGCCTCGATGGGGTTCGTAATTTTAGGTTGTGAAATCGAGACAATAAAATTTAATATATATTTATATTCTCATACAAGCTGCCTTCACCAGCTGACATTCATTCACATACAATAGCCAATATCCAGCTATGTTTCCTTCACATCAGAGCTTTTCCACCTCCCTTCACATCATGTACACAAACACCTCAGTCGACACAAAAACACAAATTGAATTATTTTGTTAAAAACAACTTGGCTTAAAAGATGGAGTTTGGATTCAAAGAGACCAGGATCGGTAATCAACGATATTCGAAACCACTACGATTTAATAACTACTTCAATCTTTACAGTTTTGATTTGTGGAATCTAATAGGCTAGAATCAAATAAATTATGTAAATCCGACTATATTTGAATAAATAACTGAGCTTAGATAATATTTTAAATAATGGATTTGGCAATAAGTGTTGGTCATAACAAGATAAGAACTCATAATGTTGGGCGAGTTACCTTGATTTTCAAAGATGTTTTTGCCAACTTAGTATCTCAAATTAAAGCGGTTTACATATGCTGGTTTCCAGCCTGACTTGGGTGTTAGTTTATTGTAATGCTCGAGTATTACAGATTTTCAGGTTATGACGTTTGGAGCCCAGGAGGTGAGCTGGGTGGTAGAGACGTATTGATTCCCGTTGTGTATTGGAAACTGTATAGATAGTACTCAGGGACAAGTTGTCACAACTGTCCAGATTCGTTGCACTCTGATATGTTATATGTATATTGACAGTTACAGCTTTTCATTGTATAAATGCTGTTATTTTGTATTATATTTAGTTCTGCTGTGTTTATGAGATTCCGATGTTGTTTTCTGTTTCTTCTTCTACTTCTTTACTCTTTTTCACTTATAGTCTGGCATTTTCGGCATTCGATTGTTCGGAATTTAATACAGCAGACATGTTGATGTCAACTTTCGAAGCTCGCAAAACTGAGTCATGACAATGTTCATCGCATTTCCAATCATTATATTTGCAATTTTTAGAATAATATTGATAATAGTAAGAATAGTTATTCAGTACTATTTGTCTCGGTACTTAGACGTTTCAACTTTGATCGATGAGATCACCGGTTAGAATTCCGCATATTGTGATTTGAATCACTGGATATGTTTGGCATGTGATTCGAACCACTGGACGTATTTGACATATAGTATGCTATATAATACCTAGACTTGGGGTACAGCTATTTACTACCATCTAAGTATCCATTTTTTTTAAAATACTAATAATAATGAAATATTGTGGTGGACTTATAATTTTATATTATTTTTGCAAATTTAAGTTAACGAACATGCTTGTACATGTAATGTAACATTGAAATAGAGAAAAATCATCTAGAACCATGGAATTTGAAATATAAAAAACATTATGTTTAGAAGTGTAAATGTAACACTTGGTACTTTGACCTGTGCAAATAAGTACTTAATTAAAATAATTTGAAGCATAAGTTTATAGGGATGTAAATGGCTTGTGTGTAGGTTTTATATTTTGTCAAATAATGCTAAAGTCGAGAATAACTTCTCTCAACTCTCTATGCATCTAATTGCACATTAGTCATCACCAACCTCATAAAATAGCTATTGGGAAGTTTAAACTCAATACACCATGTAATACAATCTTATATTCATATGTTTCTTTACTTTTTAATATAAAAAACGTTATGCATGGAATCTATGAAGCTCGATAATCAAATGTAACACATAACACCATAATGGAGTGGTGACACATACGGCTAGAACATAGGTCTCATAACTATTCTTGGTTAATCCTAAGGTTGTGAGTTTAACCCTCTTTTACCCTCAATTTTTATACAATGGTCTATGAAATATCCACTTCGAGTAATTAAATTTATATTCACCCCTAACTTCTATTTTATGTTGCAAAAATACGGAGATATTTATTTGTTTCTTTGTTCAAAAGAAAAAATTGGTTTCAAGAGAGAAAAAGTGTTGTGGTGGTTGACATGCTAAATGTCATAAACATAATATATTTTTGAAAATTCAACCTAAATTTACCATTCGCTTACCTTTAAGGCTAAAGAACCAAAGGTCGCATATTTGATCCGAGACCACTCATTTTTGATCATCCTGAAGTGCATGTTTTCATGATAATGTCTGAATTATAATAAAGTTTAAGGGTAAAATTGTAATCATAAACTATATTTTCATATGTAAGCTAACAAACATGCATGAATACATAATGTATCATCATTTAAATAGGGAAAAATCATCCACAACCATAGGATGTGATTAAAAAAATGTTTAGAAGTGAAAATGTAACACTAGATACAGTGCATAATAGCTACACAAAGCACAAAGTTTTGAGGACAAACAAATCTAGCACATAGGTCTTATATTTTTCTTGAATATTGCTGAAGTGGAGAGAAGCTGCTCGCCCAACCTTTTTTACATCCAATGCACATTATTAACCATTAAAAAAATAGCTTTTTAGGTGTTGAAAATCTATGCAAAGTGTAATGTAATCATACATGCATATATTATAATGTTTCTAGGATAATGTCATAGTTGGCTACAATATAAGTTTTATAGTTATTGTTGAGTAATATTGAGATCGACAATTTGAGCCTCTTTTACCCAAATTACTTCTATGACTGACTATGCACTATCTATTATGAGTAGCTGAATTTCTTTTGATCGATTCACTTCTATTTATATTGAAAAATATTTACGTAATGGCTTGAATGTTTTGTTTAAAACAAAAAAAATGAGTAAAAGGAGAAGAAGTGAAAAGAGGAGACTATTTGAGTTCAAAATGGAATTTTGGACTCAATATGAAGAGCGTAGGGAGTCAAACAAGGAAAGTAATTATGATTGACAAAGTGAAGATAAAGAAAATAACCTAACCTTCGTGAAAAAAGAAAATGGAGAGAAATAACTCTTTAACTCTAGTTTCTAATCCCACGTTGTGCTAATAAATACACTTTGGTCATATATAAAGACTGTTCATCATTATGTTATTGATTGGATTAACAATAACGGCCTTAGTCTTTGTATACAACTTTGATAGACAACTAGGAGCTACCTGGTTGATGCTCATAATATAATTAACAAAAAGATAACTGATAATTGATGATCAATTTAAGCTTTGATTTGCTTGTGTCATTGGCCAAAATATAATTGATTGGGTAGAAAGTGCCGATAGGAATAAAGATAGAGGATCTATCCCGATATATATCTAGGAAAAAGAAAAAAAAATCTAAGTATAGAAAGCTTAATGAATTAAAGGATTGAAATTTGGAACTAGTATGTTATTTTGAAAACTCAGTTAGTTCACTAACAATAAATCAATATAATTATATATCTTAAAAAAAGGTTAGACACAATTTTTTAATTTCCAAGTCGACCATTTTATAATATGAATAAAGATTCACTGATAACATCAATTTTCTTTCATTTGTATAATAATTTTTGAAGACTAAATTATTGTATCTTTATATAGAAAAAGGCGACAGTGGTTAAATGAAAAAAAAATCTAATAATTATTGTTATGTTTTTTCTCTTTCTTTCTTTCTACCATTTATATTTTACTTTAGCTTGGTTTGAGAGGATCCATGAATGATAAGTGTAGAACATAGTTATTAAAGACGTGTTACGATGCGCGGCTCGGCATTTGCGTCTTTCTTCCACATGATGCAACGTGCATGGGAAGACACAGCAAATGCGCTTCCAGTGCAAATGGCGCATCTTTTCGTTATTATATTGTTTTTTTATTTTTCATAATCAAAACTAACCTCCAACAATAGCTTAATGTATTATATATTTTTGTATATGATGATATGAATACACGTTGTTATTTCCTCTTTTCTGGCGACCTAAACATAACCGACCTAACAGACTCAAAGAGATGCCAACCTAAGGACTAAAGGGATACCGACTTAAGAGAGGTGCCGACTCAATGCTTTGACAAAGTTACCGATCTAAGTTGTGACAAGGTTGCCGACCTAAGATAGCTACCGACCTAAGATAGCTACCGACCTAAGTCGCGACCAACCTATAACCTATGTTAAGTCGTTCACGGAGCAAGCAAAGGAAGACAGGTTCAATGCATCTACTTGGCGCAGTGGTGTCTTAACTCGTACACGACTCACGACCTAGCTTGAGTCGTCCACGACCTAAAGCTACTGGGTGAAGGTTCAATGCCGCATAAAGAAGACCAGTTGACTCATTTGCGACTTAGAGGATGACTCGTGGGCGACTTAGGACTTGTACAAATGAACTCTTGTGAAGCCATGGAGGGGCCAGATGAATCAGCCACAACCTACCTTAGACCGGCCATAACTCACCTTAGACCGGTCACGACTTACGACCTACGGGGGGTTTCCTCTATAAATACCAACCTACCTCAAGCATGAAAGGGACTTTTTGGCCGATCTCTTTAAGCGCCGATACACTGCTGAATTCTCGACTCACCCGACACTTCACGTACGAAAGGCTTCTCAACTAACTTCGAGAAGAAATCTAACGCAATCTACATGGATTTAAAGAATTCTTCTGCATCAAAGTTCTTGTTGTTTGTCTCATCGAAATTGTAATTGAAGATTGTTGTAAAGTTGTAATCGATTCAGTAATAAAGAGAATTAAAGTGGACGTAGGCTTACCCTAAGCCGAACCACTATAAAAACTGTTCTTTTTTCTGCTTTCTCTGTGATTTCTCTACTTGTTTTTAGTTCCCGTGTACACGGGTGGTGCTTTCACTCAACTTCAATCTACACCGAGGTGTTAGCGTCAGATTTTTACGTTAACATTTTTGGTGCTTTCACTGAGAAGCCCAACTCAGGAAACTTCCACTATTGCTCCGCGAAGGATTGTTGAAAGGATTTCTTTTAAAACCAGAAGTTTATTGGAAATAATGGCTCCTGGGAGAAAACGAAGTTCTGTAAGATCCGAAAATGTTCAAGAGAATACTGCTACCTCTCCTCCTTCAAGTCAGGCAGCTCCAACTGTTGGAGTTACACGAGCAGAACTGGACGCCGTAGTTTTGGGGTTGAATCCACAATTGAATGCTCAGAATGCGCAGTTGGAAGCCCAGAATGCCCTGATCTTGAGTAAGTTGAATGATCTACTAGGGGCAAATCGTCAACCGGTTAATAATGATGGGAACCCTACTGCGGGAGTTCAGCATGTTGAAGGGAACATTTCTCAAAGAGCCGCAGACCCTATAGAAAGGACTCCTCTTCAAGCTGGAGGATTAGGGCCGCCGCCGACCCTCCGTGAACGATTGTCAAGGCAGAATTCAGAGAGAGTGGCTGATGTGTGCCCTCCAGAGCCTCTAAATGATGAAGAGTAGTTTTCGAGTATGGTTCGTCAAATCATGAAAGAAAGTATTCGAAGAGATGAAGACGAGAAAGTGTGGGGATTTGCTCCGAGCAAAACTCCATTTACTAAAAAGATCTTGAAGGCAGAGTTCCCAAGGAAATTCGTTCCCCCTACTATTCCAGCTTACAAGGGGACGAGTGATCCAAACAAGTTTCTGTATAAGTACGACTGGCATATGACTGGTGCCAGGGCGTCTGATGAAATTAAATGTCGATACTTCCCGGTTTATCTAGAAGGTGTAGCTCTATTGTGTTTTACGAAGCTGCCGGTCAGGTCCATCGATCAATTTTCCGATTTGACCAGGAAGTTCAAGGAGCAATTTCGATTGCATGCTTCTAAAGTAAAGGATATAATGTCGCTATCAAGTCTAGAGCAAAATCCAGGAGAATCTATCAGGTCGTTTTTGAATCGCTTTAACGTAGCATTGGCCGAGGTAGATAATGATGATCCACGCATGGTCCTGACATACTTGATGAGGGCGATTGACAAATCGAGCGAATTTGGAAAATGGTTAAAAATGAAAGAACCAAACTCGCTCGACAAATTCTACAAGAAAGCGGATGAATTCATGTGCTTGGAGAGCCTCCAAACACCGGCTAAGGTGGTATCAGCGGAAGCTGGGAACAATGGTGCTGCTTCGAATAAGAAAGAACCTAACACTCAGAAAAGGGGAAATGATGGTGGAAAGAAACAGGGAGACGCTAAGAAAGGCCGTTCTTTCAATTTCACACCCTTGACCGATACCCTGAAAACATCTTCTTTGCAACCAAAGATGATGTCAATTATCCGACACCACCTAAAATGAGAGTTGCGATTAAGATGGAAAAAAGTGGAAGGTTCTGTCGGTTCCACAACCAGCCCGGCTATGACACCAACGAATGCCTTCAGTTGAAAGAGGTGATTGAACAACTCTTGAAGGAAAACAAACTCCAGCAGTATGTGAAAAGGAACAGAAATGCCCCAGCTTCGTCAACTCAAGGACAACAAGTTCCCGCTCACCGTCCTGCCTCAAGTGAGAAGGCCGTGGAACATGAATCAGAAAGGCCTGTCATCAATATAATAACTGGAGGACCTCACCCGGCAGGCAAAAGCTGGGGCGAGATGGAAAGGTACGCCCGAGCCTTGAGGCATGTACCAGCTGAAGAGAATGTTTTTGTTTTAGAGAATGATGCGCCTTTAAAGCAACAAAAGACTTCCACAGATGGTATTGTGTCCAGTGCCAGGGATTATTTGGGTATCGAAGCTCCAACCATAGATCCTTTGGTCATATCCGCTGGTATTGGTCCAGCAACTGTGAGAAGAGTTCTAGTTGATTGTGGAGCTTCATGTAACATCCTCTTTAAGAAGACCTTCGATCAAAAGAAAATTCCAATGGCTGACGTTCAAGCTTCATCACTTAAGATTGCTGGGTTTGTTGGAGAACCCAAACAGCCGATTGGGACCATTGATTTGTTTGTAGAACTTGGAAAGGGACTGAGGAAGGTGGATCGAAAGCAAACCTTTATAATTGTTGAAGAATTCTCTGCCTACAATGCATTTTTAGGCCGACCGACTCTTGCTGCGTTCAAAGCTGTTCTTGCCCCTTGGTGTCTGACTCTAAAATTCCCCACAGATAATGGAGTTGGTGTGATTAAGGGAGACCAAGATGCGGGGCGAGAATGTTACTTTGCAGAGTTGCGAGAATCAAGGAAAAGAGAAATGGGAAAAGGTGCGGCGGCTCCAGTCCGCATTAAAGAACCAACCTTGTAGCAATTACAGGGTGGACCCTACACTGGCGAATGTAGTGGTGCACGAAGAGAGATGGATCCAAGGAAAGCCAGTGCAGGGGAGAATAGGGTAGTATTGGTAGAGGTAACAGTGCCGGTGCCCGTTGACCCAAAGGACCCAAACAAAGTGCTTAATGTGGGTTCACAGCTCAACACAACAGTCCAGAGTGTTCTGATTTCAATTTTGCAGACTAATTTGGATGTATTCGCTTGGACTCATGCTGACATGTGCGGAATATCCCCAGAGATTGCAGTATATACTCTGAACATTGATCCAAAGTTTACACCTGTGAAACAGAAGAGAAGGACTCAGGGTCCTGAGAGAACGGTAGCGTTAAAAAAGGAAGTGGATCGGCTCATGGAGAACGGTTTCATCAGAAAATCTACTTATCCAGATTGGTTATCAAATCCAGTGCTGGTGAAAAAGGCTAATGGAAAGTGGAGAGTATGCATTGATTTTTCAGATCTGAACAAAGCCTGCCCCAAAGACTGTTTCCCGCTGCCCAGGATCGATCAGTTGGTGGATGGGACGGCAGGACACGAATTGTTATCTTTTATGGATGCATACTCTGGATATAACCAGATTATGATGCATGAGCCAGATCAAGAGGATGCTAGTTTCATCACCGATGTTGGACTCTACTGCTACAAAGTCATGCCTTTCGGACTTAAGAATGCAGGGGCAACTTACCAAAGGCTTGTTAATGCCATGTTTAAACCACAGATTGGCAAGACAATGGAAGTTTATGTTGATGATATGCTAGTAAAGTCCAAGAAAGAAGTGGACCATATGGATCACTTGGCAGACATGTTTGCAGTACTCCGCAAGTACAGAATGAAGCTTAATCCCCTGAAATGTTCATTTGGAGTGGAGTCCGGAAAGTTTTTGGGTTTCATTGTGAGCGCTAGGGACATTGAAGCCAATCCAGCTCAGATCACTGCCCTGAGAGAGGTTAAGGCTCCTAGAACGAAGAAGGAATTGCAAAGTCTCAATGGAAAGGTTGCTTCTTTGAGTCGGTTCATTTCCAAAGCTACTGACAAATGCATTCCATTCTTTGATGCTCTGAAGAAAGGAAGGAAAAACTTTGAGTGGACTCATGAATGTCAGAAAGCATTTGATGAGTTGGTTCGTCATATGGAAGTGCCTCCGATACTTTCAAAGCCTGACAGTAGTGAAGATCTCTTCGTATATTTGGCAATTTCGTCTCGTGCTCTCAGTGCATTGTTGGTACCGGAAGACACAAGGATTCAACGCCCAGTCTATTATATCAGCAAAAGATTCACTGGGGCAGAGATGAACTATTCAAGATTAGAAAAGCTCGCCTATTGTCTGTTGATCGCATCAAGAAAATTGAGGCCGTATTTCCAAGCTCATCCCATCAAAGTCCTCACTGATCAACCTCTAAAGCAAGTCCTATTCCGTCCTGAGACTTCGGGCCGTCTTTTGAAATGGAATATTGAACTCAGCCAATATGACATCACTTACCATCCCCGAAAAGAAATCAATGGACAAGATTTGGCAGATTTCATCGCAGAGTGTACCGATAAAGGTGATAGTGAGGAAGAAGTCACTGATAGCATCCCAATCCAATGGAAATTATATGTCGATGGCGCGAGGAATGATTACTGTTCTATAGCAGGGGTTGTCCTTGAAACCCAAGAACGGCGATCGCTATGTTATGCGCTGAGACTAGAATTCCCTTCGACAAACAATGAAGCTGAATATGAATCTCTCATTGCTGGTTTAAGGATCGCTAAAGAACTAAACATCAAGGCATTACAGATCTTCAGTGATTCTCAACTTATTGTTTGCCAAGTCAGGAAGGAATTTCAAGCTAAAGGAGGGAATCTACCTGTCTATTTATCAAAAGCCTGGGAGCTCCTTCTAGATTTTGACCGTTATTCAATAAACCATATACCCCGTGAAGAGAACATGAAGGCGGATTCTCTCGCAAAGTATTCAAGTACCCGTGAAGCTCAACTATTGGGATTAATTCCCGTCAAAGTCTTGTCAGCTCCAAGCACAGATGAAATGGATGTTGATTGGATTATGAATGTATCCCAAGAACAAGAATCATGGATGACTCCGATACTTGAATATCTACTCAGTGGTTCTTTGCCAGAAAGTTCAAAAGAACGACAGAAGCTGATGAGAAAAGCCTCCAGATATATAGTTCAAGATGGTCGTTTGTACAGACGAGGATTTTCAATGCCATTACTCCGATGTGTAACAAAGGAAGAAGCTTAGACAATTCTAACTGAAGTACACGGAGGGGAATGTGGGGATCATACAGGTGGTCAAACTTCAGCAAAGAAAATCCTCCGTTATGGATACTTTTGGCCGGAAATTAATCAGGATGCTGCTAACTATTCCCGAAAGTGTGATAAATGCCAAAGATTCGCTAAAATTTCTAGAGCACCTTCCATTGAGCTAACACAAATGGTCAGTCCATGGCCGTTTGCTATCTGGGGAATAGATCTCATTGGGCATTTGCCGACTGCCAAATTGGGGATTAAATATGCTATCGTTGTTGTTGATTACTTCACTAAATGGGCTGAAGCCGAACCATTGGCTACTATTACCTCAAAGAAAATGATAAGTTTTGTGACTAAAAATATCATTTGCAGGTATGGTGTGCCTCAGAAGATAATCACAGACAATGGTACTCAGTTTGAAAGTGAGGAGTTCCAAGATTTCTGCAAACGGTTCAAGATCCGAAAAAGCTTCTCAGCAGTAGCTCATCTGCAGGCAAATGGGCAAGTGGAAGCAGTAAACAAAACCATCAAATCGACCATCAAAAAGTAGCTGGAAAAAGCAAAAGGTGGTTGGGTCGATAAGTTACCACTTGCACTATGGGCATGCAGAACCACCCACAAAACTGCGAATGGGCATACTCCGTTATCATTGGCATATGGATCATAAGCGATGATTCCAGTGGAAACTGAAGTCCCCTCACACAGAAGGATCCATTTTGATCAAAATGAGAATGAGAAATTGCAATTGGAAGCACTTGACCTCCTCGATGAAGAGAAGAGGCTAGACTTAGGATTGCAGCTCACCAGCAAAAAATAGCCAGGCACTTCAATTCCAAAGTTCGTCAGCGCAGCTTTGAAGTTGGGGACTTAGTCCTGAAGAGGATCATGACAGCCATAGGTGTGTTTGGACCAAACTGGGAAGGGCCGTATGTTATTGGCGCAAAACTTCTTGATGGCACATTCAAACTCACAACTGTCGAAGGAGAACCAATCCCAAGAGCTTGGAACAGCAATCATTTGCGTCCCTATTTTACTTGAAAGCATTGCTGAAATGTTGTAAAAAGAATTACGAATATATGATTCTTGTATTGAAAGCAATTGTAAAGCAAGTGAATAATGAAAAGCCATAAAGTGGATGTAGGCCCAACTTTTGGCCGAACCACTATAAATTTTGTGTTCTCTACTATTATAAACTGCTTTGTTCTATTTCGACATATAAAATACGTTAAGCGTGTCACTAAAATGTCGATTTAATAATGCAGGCCATAAAAGCAAAGCTTACCCATCGCAAGACCAAGCGATCTCCGACATCACTTAGCAAGAAAACACTAAGCCATTCAAAATTTCCACACTCAAAACCTGCAAAAGAAGTGCTTCAAACAAAAGTTAGCAATGTGGATGGAAGTGGACCATTTCTAACTAACTGCAAATGTTTGAACAAACAAACAACCAGTTAAATAGCCTGTGTCTACCACCACTAACTCGCTTAACTATGAAGTATATTTTTTGGATGAGGGAAATTATTGGCAACTAAAAAGGGATGACACTTGCAAAAGACAACGGGGATCGCCAACATGAATTAGATGACAAAGAGACAAGGGCGAGCAAGCATCAAATAGCAAAAGACCTCTTCGGAGGCACAAGCCCTCTTCGAAGGCACAACTCTTCGGAGGATAAAGACCTCGAGCGGGCCTAGCCAGAAAAAGAGAGATCTTTCTCGATACAAAGTTGCGGAATGATCGGTCGATACACTCCCGTGAATCCATCCAACCGAGAGAAAGAAACTCCAAACTTCCAGGCAAAAGCCCTACTCAGAGACACACGTTTCACCAAGATTGAAATAAAACTTCCAAGTGTTGAAACGTGAAAAGCCCTCTTCGGAGGCCCATTTCACCACAGTTGAAATGCTAAAAGACCTCGAGCGGGCCAAACCAGAAAAAGAGAGATCTTTCTCGATACAAAGTTGCGGATTGATCGGTCGATACACTCTCGTGAATCCGTCCAACCGAGAGAAAGAAACTCCAAACTTCCAGGCAGTAACCCTACTCAGAGGCACACATTTCATCGTGATCGGTCGATACACTCCCGTGAAATGAAATGTGAAAAGCCCTCTTTGGAGGCCCGCTTCCCAGCGAACAGGGAAAAATAAAAGCCTCTCCCAAGGGGCAGAAACAAAAAAGACCTCTTCCCAGAGGCACAACCAAACAAAAAGACCTCTTCCCAGAGGCAGAAACAAAAAAGACCTCTTCCCAGAGGCAGAAACAAAAAAGACCTCTTCCCAGAGGCAGAAATGAAAAGACCTCCTCCCAGAGGCACAATCGAACAGAAACACCTCTTCGGAGGCACACGTTTCACCGAGATTGAAATAAAACTTCCAGGTGTTGAAACGTGGAAAGCCCTCCTCGGAGGCACAACTCTTTTGAGGCACACGTTTCACCGAGATTGAAATAAAACTTCCAAGTGTTGAAACGTGAAAAAGCCCTCCTTAGAGGTACAACTTTTCAAAGAAGCATTTCGTCAGAAATGCAAAGCAAAGATCAAAGCCCTCCACCGAGGCGCAATATAAAAAAAAAGGGAAGCCCTCTTCAAAGGCACACTTTAGCCTTCAAAGGAAGATTTGTTCTTCTATTCTTGGAAATACTCTTCCTCAAAAAGAAGTTAAAGTGTCCTTTAGAGGCCCGCTTTACCATATAGAAGAATTCACTTGGTAAAATGTGTGTATGCACAAAAGAAAAAGTGATATCTTCGAAGGATAAAGCGTAAAAAACTCATATGGAGGGAGCTGTACTCTATTTTTAACAATATAATATTCCTCCAAGTATGGAATAATTATTCTCCATAAAATAAGAGTACAAGTCCCCTCAAAGTATAAAATATTGCAACAAGCTTATGGTATAGGGGCAACATGGTATAGCTACATACAACATGGTATAACTACATTGGTAAAATTACGCTCGAACAACATACCACAAGCTCACTGCAATATCATATAAAGAAACTGGTACAAAAAAGTGAATAGTAAATGCATTCTCAGATACAGATAGAAGTTTGTACAAACAAAAAGAATCATTTTATTCAACACTGTCATAATTTTGTACAGGTACAGGTTTCAAAATTAAAAGAAAAAAGAAAGGCGGACGCCGGTACCCGCACAATCTCCGGCCAGTACATGCAAAAAGCAAAAAGTAAAGATAAATTGAAGCAGGACCCCTTACTTCTTCTTGCCACCACCCTTAGAGCCTTCGCCTGACCTAATAGGCAGCTTTTCAGGACGGCTTGGGAGAGTCGGGGATGAAGGAGAAAGGGTTTCTGCCGGATCAACTGTCATTTCCTCTTCAGAAACAAGAATGCCTTTCCTTCTCTTCTTGGAAGTGGCATGCTTCCTCCTTCTTCTTGAAGAAGACTCACTTCCCGAAGTTACAAGAGCAGATAATTTATGTTATCAGAAGTGGTTCGCTCCGGAGACTCATTGCCTTCTCCAAGCCCTTCTTCCTCATGTTCTTGAGAAGCAATAGGATCATCTAAGCCATGAAGAGCTTCTATTTGCTCCTCTTGCGACCCGGGTTGAGAGGCTGACGGATGAGTGACCTGGAGAACCGAAGGAGGAATAATTGGAGGAGGGGAAGCTTGAACGATGCTCGATGCTTTCTCTACAGAAGAAAAGAAGTTAAAGTCAGTAAAGAGAGGAGATAAAGGCTCATTGAGGTTCAGGAAATAGTCGAGAAGCTCATCGAACTCATAAGAAGCAAATGAGCAGTCTACTTGGGCAAGATTAACAGTAAGGTTACCTGGAGAAGTCGGCTTTCTGATATCAACCTCATAAGCCTGTTCTTCGGCGCTCTCTTCGCCTTCATCTCCACCCTGTGTACTTGTAATCTCAGTTGTAACTTTGACCAGGGATGGAGACTGAGAACTGGAGCCAATAATGTCGATTTCGGCCGAAGGAGAAGGCTGGACTATAATAGTTGAAGTGGTCTTTCCTAAATGTTCCCCTTCGGCCATCTCAGCTCTTAACTTTGCAAGTTGTTCTTTTCCCTTGGGGAGAGCGGCGCGGGCATCATCATCTAAGTAATGCTCCTCAAGAGCTAATTCGGCATAGCTAGCACCTTTACCGCCAAGCATGTCAAGTGCGGCCTCCCACACTTCAGCCAGAGTAATTTCGTACTTGGGACCTAGGAAGGCGAGGCTACCGTGCCCCAAGACGTTATGCAGGTAGAAGTCAAACAGTGTCGAGCTGATGTTAGTCTTCGTTGCCTCATGAGATTCTTCAGCTGCAATTTTACCGGCAACGGCCTCATCACGCTCTCTTTCAGTCTTGGAAAGTTGAAGCTTTAGCTTTTGAATTTCCGCCTCTTGAGAGTTGACTTTATCCCGTAACTCTGTTGCCTCAGCATGATACCTTCCCGCTGTTTTTTTTTTTTTTTGAAAAGCAAGAGTAAGAACTCATTTTATTGACTTATGTAGTTTTACAAGAGCAATTACAAATCCACCAATTTCACTCAATTACAACCATCTTGGCCATTACCATGATAATAAAACAAACAAATACAAACAAGAATTCATTACAAAGACCAAACTGAATAAATCACTGCATACAGACTAAAGAATCCTATTGAATATAATAATCCAGAGAAATAGCCATCTGTATGTATGTAAAACTGCCATGAACTTCAAATATGATTAGCTTTAATGTCTCTGAGAATGCTGCCATGAACCAAATTATATAGCTGTGCCAAATTCTTACATCCAATACCAAAAACTCTATTATTCCTTTCAGACCAAATTGTATATATCAATCTCTTTAGCAGTTTAAGCAGCAACCTTGTCATATGAGTCTTCCATCTTGTAGCTTTGAACACATTAAACCATTCAATCGAACTAACAGGTGATGGTTTATAAAAACCACCATTAGAAAGCAATCTATACCAAATCTGATACACAAAAGTGCATTCAAAAAACAAGTGAGTATTACTTTCAGTTTCTGAATTTCATAGAACACATTAGTCATCTGAAATAATACCCATTTTACAAAGTTTATCTTTGGTATTTAAAGCATTGGCCATCACTTTCGATAACAATAAATTTTCCTTTGCACTACCTCCAATATTCCATATTCTTGAGTGCCAGGGGAATTGATAACCATTTTGACAGAGAGCATTATAAACAAGTCTAATGGAATGATGTTTACCCTTGTCAGACCAAATTAAGACATTGTCATTATTCTTAATGGGATTATCAGTGATGGCATTTCATAAATTCCTGAGTTGAGTGGAACTAGAATATGGTAAAACTATACCATCATCATGAAAAACTCTTCAACCCTTGCCTGTTCAGAAATTCCAGAGCTTCTTCTCAAGTTATAGTCCACTACAGAACTCAAGATCAACCCTTGTTTAGCCCATGGTGAATGCCAGAAAGATAAACCCTTAATCAAGACATAGTTACACTGTACAAGAGGAATGAAAGTCTCCCTAAGCTTAAGAATACATCTCCAACCCCAACTACAATTTTATGGAATGGGCATAGTCCAAGAATTCTTTTTACCAATAAGATTATTATTGACCCATTGAGACCATAAATTCTTTTCAGAATCAAAGATCTTATTGAAATATACTGATATAGCAGCCTTATTCCATAGAAAAATATTAGTAATACCAAGACCACCTTTCTTTTTGGATTCAACTAGTTTGTAAAAAGAAATAGGAATCAACTTTCTGGAAAAAGGGTCACCGTGCCAAAGAAATTTATTAAGTGCACTGGATATCATATTAATAAGCTTAACCGGAAGTATATAATGTCTAGTCCAGTATGTTGTCATAGCCACTGCAATTGATTGAATGATAGTTAACCTACCAGCTTGTGACAATTTATCCATTGGCTATATCTGAAGCCTTTCAATAATCCTCTCAAAAAGTGGTAGGCAATTTTGTTTAGTAATTCTAGAGCAAAAGATAGGCAAACCCATGTAGAAAGTATTTTTGGATAATTCCTGTAGACCTGAGCACCTAATAATATAATTTTTCTGAAATGAATTTAAACCAGCAACTAATATATTTGACTTGTGAAGATTGATCTGAAGGCCAGTAATAGAATAGAAAAGCTCTAGGGATGAAATTATAGACTGAATATTATGATAAGAAGGCTTAGTAAAAATGATAAGGTCATCAGCAAAGAGAAGATGAGTAATAACAGGTCTTTTACATTTGGGATGAAGCCGAAAATCTCCTTTAGCAACAAGATCCAACAAAATAGGATTAAGAAGTTCCATAACTATTATGAACAAGTATGCAGAAATTGGATCACCTTGCCTAACTCCTTGTACCTTTTAAAATAACCATACAACCCACCCTCTCTTGAAATAGAAAACATAGGTGATGATATGCAAGTGTAAATCCATGCTAAAAAAGGCTTTAGGAAATTCATTCTGGACATGATTGCTAAAATTGAATTCCAAGCAATATAGTCAAATGCCTTTTTAATGTCAAGCTTTAACATACACCTTGGAGAAATATTTTTCCTTTCATAACCATACAATAATTCTTGAGTTAAGAGAATATTATCACTTATTGATCTACCCTTAATATATGCAGCCTGATTGTTGGAGATGATAGATGGAAAAACTAATTGTAATCTATTAGCTATAACCTTTGAAACAATTTTATAAAGGATATTGCGACATGAAATTGGTCTAAAATCAACAACAGAAGATGGATTAACAATCTTGGGTATTAGAGCAATAGCAGTGGCAGCTAGTCCAACATGAAGCTTCCCGCTGTTTTTTGCTCAGCTTCAAGTTGTGCCTCGGCATGTCGCTGAGCGGCCTGAGCATCGCGAACCTGCTTTTGAAGTACTTCTTCTTTTTGAGTATATGTGGTAGAAGAAGTAGCAAGATCTTGTTTAAGTTCCTCAACTTTTGCTTCAAGCTCTTTATTGTAAGTAGTAATGCTCCTCATTTCGGTATCATGCTGCTCAAGAACCTTCTGCCATTCGGCCTTATCATTCTCCATAGTAAGCATGGCCTCTATATTCGCACGGTTGACCCTTTGAAGCTCGTCAACAAGCTTTTTCCAGTTCGACATTCTTTCATTATCAAGCCTGACGACATCGAGATTTCGCAGCATGGCAGGCTTGTCAATAGGGACCAAGTCAAGGTCGAACCGCACTCCCTTAAGGCACCAGTGCGGGAACCGGCTTTGCGGAGTAACCGGGCCTGATCCAACATGGAATTTAGGCCTGCTGATTATTGTCTGAATGTCTGTCTTCCCGAGAGCAGGGGAGCCAGAAGGAATGTCAAGTGAGACGGGGGAAGTGACCTTTTCAGGAGTTGTAGAAGCATGCTTTTCACCATGTCGGGCACGCTTGCTTGGGTCCTCAACTATGTGGCTGTTGGGCGAATCCTCACCCACGAGATCACGAGGCCAAGGAGCATCAATTTCATCCAGAATCACCATCTACATACTGTATCCATATCCATCCGGTATCTATGCCTAGTCGAGCCAAAGCCTCCCCACTCCATCACCGAACCATGCTCCACCGGACCTCCTCACCGGTCCAACTCCACTTCCCTACACCACTGAATGAACACTCCTCCCATTACCGAATGAACGCGCTTCCATCACCACCGGTCTAGAAGCCAATGCCGAACCGGACCTCTCCACATCAATGCCGAGCCGGACCTCTCCACCTCCATGCCGAACCAGCCCAACCACATCAATGCCGAACTAGATCATGCCGATACAGATACCTCCCTCCTTGCATAGCCGAACCAACCATACCGGTCCAACCATCTCCACCGGTCCAACCATCTTCAACCACGACCGAACCAAGCTTCGCCGAACCAAAGCGCTGCCAGGCCAGATTGCTTCAGCCCGGGCCCACCAGCAGCTATGTACTCCCAGGACCTCTGCCCCCAGCCTCACTCTATAAATAGAGGGGCAGGGGTACAACAATGGCGGACAAGTTTGAGAGCTCAAGCAAGGAAGGAACTTTCAAACAACTTTCTTATACTTGTACTTAAAGCTTTGTACTTGTAATCTGAAAGAAAGGAGAGAATAACATATAAAGTGGACGTAGGCACGTTCTGGCCGAACCACTATAAATCTGCATGTCGTTTACATTTTAGTCCTTGCTTTTTACATATTTGCATAAGTAACCTAAAACCTTGGAAAATAACATATAATCAACTAAATAATACGGATTGGAGGTGTTTGTCCATTTTTTGTGCAAACATTTTTGGTGCTTTCACTGAGAACTTGGAACTCGAAGCTTCAGCCTCCCTCATTCAACCTTCTTTCCCAATAGCACCCTTCATTGCCTAGGAAACAAGACTTCCAGGCCGAGAAAAGACGCCAACAAGGGAAGGAAAGTTGCAACCAGCAGCGCTCCAGATCCAATGGATCCAAATCAGGAGAATCAACCCACTACGACAGCAGTGCCAAATGTTGATCAGGCAATTCCGACGGCCCCTGCCGCGGAACAACCGGCAGTAATCACTAGGGCAGATCTAGACAGAGTTGTGGCTGAAGTGACTAACCGCTTCGCATCCCAACAAGAAGCTTTGGTGAACCAACTCATGTCACGCTTGAGGGATGCCGAAAAAAACCAACCGCAACACTGAATCATGGGATGAGTCCCAATCTGGAGGGTCTCGGAGACAACAGAGGTCTACCCTCTTCGAAGAAGCTATCAACAGGAACAACAGTGATAGGGGCCGCGCCCGGACTCAGCCCAAACTCCGACTCGAGGAAGCGCTTGGAACCGAACCCAATCGGGGAGGCACCAGGCGAGGGTCGGATGTAGCTGAACCGGTCATGCCGCCTAATCATGGAAATCCCGCTGAACGGAGCCGAGCTAGAACCCAGCCCGAAGTTGACCCCATGGAAATGCTCGAAACAGAACCCCACAGGGGAAGATCAAGGCAGGGGGCAACTGTATCTGGTCCTAGCATGCATCCGACCAGCCAAAGACAGCCACTGGATAACATCAGAGGTGATAGGCTATACCATCCCTACAGGTCATCTGGACGAGATCGATCCCGCAGGGAAGAACCAAGCTCATTTTTGTCCGCTCCAAATTCTGATGAAAGAGTGGCACGATTATTCCAGGAATGCGTCCGACGGGAGCAAAGGGATCGAGGGATAGGCGCTAGGGTAGCCAGCCCTTTCACCCGCGACATCGAATCCGCCATCACCCCTCGAGAATGGAAAATGCCGACGATGGAACCGTACAAGGGGACTTCCGACCCCGTTGTACACTTGCAGAGATACACACAGCATATGCTCATGAGCGGAGCAACGGAAGGAGTGTTGTGTAAATGCTTTCCGCTATTCCTAGCAGACCTAGCTACCTCCTGGTTCTGCCATCTGCCCCAAGGATCTATCAGCTCATGGGAGATGTTGAAAGAAAAATTCATTAGCCAGTTCCGCATTCATATGGAACAACCCAAGGATGCTTATTCTCTATCCAATGTCAAACAGAAATCCGGAGAGACGCTGCAACAATATCTAACCCGGTTCAACTCCACAGCGGCTGCAGTCCAAGATGCCTATGAGAAACTCACCCTAATGGCCCTCTGTAGTGGTGTGCACCAAGATACCAAGTTTGCTAGAAGACTAACTAAAGAAAAATCAGCTACCTTGCCCGATTTCTTCCACGAGGCTGGGAAGTACATGAGAATCGAAGAGGCTGCCACTGAAAGGCAGACAGGACCACAGGCTAAACCGGCCCATGGAAACGGCCCCGGCGCAGCGAAGGACATTCGGAGAAACGACTCCAGAGACAATGCAGGGGCAAGAAGGGAGAAAAGCGCTTGTACCGACCAGGACCGAGATTCGACGCTTACACTCCGTTGAATGAAACAGTCGAGAACATCTTCCTGGCCACCAAGGACGAACTTACATACAAGCGCCCCCCGTACAAGAAAGAGTCAGATCGCGCAATCCAGTCCGAAAAATTCTACCGTTTCCACGAGTCTCATGGGCACGATTCCAACGAATGCCGTCATCTCCGAGACTTAATCGAAGAACACATCAGAAGGAAGAGGCTAGAACGCTATGTGAAAGGTCAGGATAGAACTCCAACCCCTGTAAGTGGAAACCCAAGGCTAACTCCCCCAGAAACGGGTGGAGGAAATCGCAACACCAGTGGCTCCAGTCAAGAAAAGATAGTGGTCCACGCCATATCAGGAGGGCCACACATCGCCGACAAAAGCTGGGCAGAAATGGAAAGATATGGAAACTCACTCAGAAGCGAGGGGGACCGCGTCAGTTCTGTTATGGAGGAACGCCACCCTAAGCGGAAGGAAAATAATGACATCACATTCAGTGGGCGCGACCTAGAAGGAAGGCAGTACCCACACATGGACCCTATGGTCATCTCTTCCTGGTTCGGTCCATTCGGTAAAGCAAGACCACAATTCGTTCGGCATTAAAGGTTTGAGATTCATTCGGCACTCCAATTCCCAATATCATTCGGTAGTACGAAGCACAAGAGTCATTCGGCATTCCCAATACCAAGCCGCATTCGGTTCTTAGAAACTTCGTATCCACTCGGCATCAGATACATTCGGTAGTCAAGATTCTTAAGCGCATTCGGCTTTAGGATTTATACCTGGTTCGGTACGAAGTTGATTCGGCTAGGAGTTGATTCGGCTCTCTCTGGTTCGGTAAGGAATGACTAAGAGGGTGTAGCCCCTATATATAGACGAGCGCAGAAGCACCGGACCAACCGGTTCGGCACACCGGACCAACCGGCTCGGCACCTCAAGCCGGATGAAGCTATACCCGGTATCCAAACCACGAGGCTATCACACTGAAACAAAGCACGACATATGCTAGCATATGCCCTACTTTTAGGGGGCAAATGTTGGGCGGATTCTCACCCACGAGATCACGAGGCCAAGGAGCATCAATTTCATCCAGAATCACCATCTACATACCGTATCCATATCCATCCGGTATCTATGCCTAGTCGAGCCAAAGCCTCCCCACTCCATCACCGAACCATGCTCCACCGGACCACCTCACCGGTCCAACTCCACTTCCCTACACCACCGAATGAACACTCCTCCCATTACCGAATGAACGCGCTTCCATCACCACCGGTCTAGAAGCCAATGCCGAACGGGACCTCTCCACATCAATGCGGAACTGGACCTCTCCACCTCCATGCCGAACCAGCCCAACCACATCAATGCCGAACCAGATCATGCCGATCCAGATACCTCCCTCCTTGCATAGCCGAACCAACCATACCGGTCCAACCATCTCCACCGGTCCAACCATCTCCATCCACGACCGAACCAAGCTTCGCCGAACCAGAGCGTTGCCAGGCCAGATTGCTTCAGCCCGGGCCCACCAGCAGCTATATACTCCCAGGACCTCTGCCCCCAGCCTCACTCTATAAATAGAGGGGCAGGGGTACAACAATGGCGGACAAGTTTGAGAGCTCAAGCAAGGAAGGAACTTTCAAACAACTTTCTTATACTTGTACTTAAAGCTTTGTACTTGTAATATGAAAGAAAGGAGAGAATAACATATAAAGTGGACATAGGCACGTTCTGGCCGAACCACTATAAATCCGCGTGTCTTTTACATTTTAGTCCTTTCTTTTTACATATTTGCATAAGTAACCTAAAACCTTGGAAAATAACATATAATCAACTAAATAATACGAATTGGAGGTGTTTGTCCATTTTTTGTGCAAACAGTGGCTTTTTCCCCGACCATCATGCGACTTTCTCTTGTGAGAATCGTCACCTCTCTGGGAAGAATCGTGGCGCTCCTCCCTTTCTTTTCTCTCATAACGCTCTTCTTGAGCCCTCCTCTCCTGAGCCTTTCGGGCGGCTCTCTCTTCATCGACTTCTCTGTGAACGGGAAGGTAGCGCCTATAATCATATTGGCTACGCCTCCCATAGCGTTGGAAGACGTCATAGTAAGAGCCGCTGCGTCCCATCGGAGAATCTGAAATAAAAAAGAGAGACAAGTCTTAAAAGTCTTTAGAGAAAAGAAGCATAACTTTAGAATCTTCAAAGTACAAAGAGTTAGGAGTATAAAAGTGCCGAAGGATTCTAAGTGTGTGTGATGTGCAAGCTACGCGCATCAAACTACGAACCACTCTTTGATTGCGGAGTAATCGAGGGGGTAGTAGTTAACACCAACTCTTGGGTCAACGGAGCTTGTTGCAAAGAAGAAGTCGCTTCCACTACTGAAGAAGAAACCCTGGCAGTGACAGGATCGTCTTTAAAGATCTCTTGTGAGGTGGCGAAGAGGTCGCTCAACCCTTCGAAAGTGTCATCCCCGCTCTGCCTAACAGGGCTTGTTTTCTTGGCTTCTTCGCCGGACTTCTGCGAACGTTGGGGAGATCCCCGAGGCTCTTGTTCCTTAATAACTGGGGCAAGTGTGAATTTGCCAGATGACCCCGCAACATCGACAGTAGTAGAGCATTTTACTAGAGAAGCCTCGGAAGCGGGATCTTCTGGTACGGGTGCGTCAGAAGAAACCGGGGCATCTGATGGTCTAGCCGAGGAGTCTAGGATCTCATGAGGATGTGTAGAGCGAGAGATGTGTAAAAGCCCGTATTGATGCAAAAATTCACCCCTCAACAAAAACTTTGCACTTCATTCTTCTGCAGTCACGGCACTCAGTCTTTCGAAAACTTGCTTATGGATTGGATCTCTAGAAGGGAGAGGAAGTGCTGAAAAGAGCAAAGAATGAGATTAGCAAGTGATAATTCGGATCTCGAAAAAGTTTGGAAATGGAGAAAATAGAAACAGGTAATCTTACTTCCTACTCTCCAGATGGCATAAAACTCTGGGGAGCAGCGAGCGAAGAAAAACTGGTTCAAAAATCCATGAACGCTTTCTGTAAGATCAGAAACAAGCTTGCGATTTCTAGCACTTCTCACGATAATGAGGGAAGGATGGTCTTCACTCTTTGCAAACGAACATAAGTAGCGAATTTCTTTAAAACTCGACAAGCGATCAAGATTTCTCCTAAACAAAACACACAACCCCATCAAAATGGCATAGCCATTAGGATGAAGTTGGAATGGAGAGATTGTCAACCGAAGGAGAAGGGTTCGGAGGAAGTCGTTGAAAGGAGGAATCGCCCCACTCAAGCACATTTGACGGTTGACTGCAACAAAACCATGAGGAGGACTGTTGGCAGTATCATTTGGCCCGGGAAGTATGACATCATTTTCAGCAAAACCAAATTGAGTACGTAGCTGAATAAACGCTCTCGGAGTTAGGATGGTCCGAGTTCTCTCTGGAGGATTCTCTATGGGGATAGCTATCAGGAAGGTCTCTTCAGCTTGAGCTACCCCTTCTTCTTCTTGGTGTGAAGTCATTCTACACAAACAACTGGATATTCAAACATGAAGGTGCATGTTTCCTAAAGTGTGTGGAGTGTTGTGTAAAATCACTCAAGCAATAAGCAAATGTAACTGGAATAAAAACTAGCAAGTATTTGTCAGTTATAAAGTCCAGGGTTCATTGTTTTAATATGAAAGTGTAGTGTTGATGCAAACAAATCAATTCAAGTTAGTGATGCTTTGCATTAATACTTCACTTTAGTTGATTGGTTCACAGCATTTCATACAGTGTATGTAAGTTGATTATTTTATGTCGACTAATCTGTCATTTGATGTGGGCGATCGGTGACAAGTATATTTGTCCCATTTTTCTGCAAAGTGTTGTGTTTAACAGGTCGATGGCAATAAAACTGGTGTAATCTGTAAGGAAATGCAACAGACTTCAATCAGTTTATCCTAGCAATTCAAATTGGAAGTACAATCAAGTTCTAACAACATCTCTAAATTTTCAAATTCTACTCAGGCCATTGAGTCACAATGCAAAAGCTCTCAAAGTCATGAGCCGTTCACGACCTAGCAGGGTGGGATGCAATTGGCTTAGGCTAGAGGAAACAATTCGGCAAGTAAAATATTGTTCAAGTAATGAGTCGTCCGTGATCTAAAGGTTGAGTCGTCTAAGACCTAGAAATTAAGTCGTACGCGACTTAAAAGATCTCCTGAGGGTTAAGTGGTTGACTCGGTTAAGTGGTTGGCCCCTTAAATCGTTGGTCCTAAAGGCCGCAGAGCGTTTTGAAGAGATAGATCTTAGCTCGGCCGCGACTCATAGCTTATGCCGTATCTAGTTAAGTCGTGAAGGGTTATAGGTCGCCCAAAACTACTGAGTCGTGTCCAAGTCGGCATTCCACTTCATCGACAAACCCCCCATCTAATCAGAAACCCTTCACCTTCTTAGCCCGCTAACCCGTTAGCCTCTCGACCAGCACAAGCCCTAATTTTCACCCGATAACGAATCATCCAAAAACTAAATCACCGCAAATTCAATGCATCTCACTCCAACGCAATTCAAAAATCGATTAGCTTGAAGCATCGAAGCCCACCAATCAAACGCTTAAACCTAAATTCAGCCAACCAGAGTTCGCCAACTATGGAAAGTTCACGACGACGCATTGCGTGGAAAAGTGAGTTAGGGTCAGAAGAAGAAAACGAAATCACTTACGCAATGAGTAACAAAGGTTGTCGGTAATTGATTGGAGTGAAATCGCCTTTTGGAGCTCAGGAAAATTGTTAATGGCAGAAAAGGATGTGGGACAGTTGATGAGGAGGAAGAAAATGAGCTAATGCTTATATAGGGTGGAAGCAAGTAAATGTACAGATTAAGCCATCTCTTAGGTCGCCCGCGACTTAACAAAATTTGGTCGAAGTACACGACCTATGACCTAGGCGTGCACTTCGAGGGGCAAGTGTTATTTCCTCTTTTCTGGCGACCTAAAGATAACCGACCTAACAGACTCAAAGAGATGCCGACCTAAGGACTAAAGGGATACCGACTTAAGAGAGGTGCCGACTCAATGCTTTGACAAAGTTACCGATCTAAGTTGTGACAAGGCTACCGACCTAAGATAGCTACCGACCTAAGATAGCTACCGACCTAAGATAGCTACCGACCTAAGTCGCCACCGACCTATAACCTATGTTAAGTCGTTCACGGAGCAAGCAAAGGAAGACAGGTTCAATGCATCTACTTGGCGCAGTGGTCTCTTAACTCATACACGACTCACGACCTAGCTTGAATCGTCCACGACCTAAAGCTACTGGGTGAAGGTTAAATGCCGCATAAAGAAGACTAGTTGACTCATTTGCTACTTAGAAGATGACTCGTGGGCGACTTAGGACTTGTACAAATGAACTCTTGTGAAGCCATGAAGGGGCCAGATGAATCGGCCACAACCTACCTTAGACCGGCCACAACTCACCTTAGACCGGTCACGACTTACGACCTAAGGGGGGTATTTCCTCTATAAATACCAACCTACCTCAACCATGAAAGGGACTTTTTGGCCGATCTCTTTAAGCGCCGATACTCTGCTGAATTCTCGACTCACCCGACTCTTCAAGTACGAAAGGCATCTCAACTAACTTCGAGAAGAAATCTAACGCAATCTACATGGATTTAAAGAATTCTTCTGGATCAAAGTTCTAGTTGTTTGTCTCGTCGGAATTGTAATTGAAGATTGTTGTAAAGTTGTAATCGATTCAGTAATAAAGAGAATTAAAGTGGACGTAGGCTTACCCTAAGCCGAACCACTATAAAAACTGTTGTTTTTTCTGCTTTCTCTGTGATTTCTCTACTTGTTTTTAGTTCCCGTGTACACGGGTGGTGCTTTCACTCAACTTCAATCTACACCGGGGTGTTAGGGTAAGATTTTTACGTTAACACACGTCAAACTACTGTCTAACAAACATTGAACTATTTGTTCATATTATTGTCCCACTGACGTGGGATGGTAATTGCAATCGAGATCCACAAACCCAAAGATATAAACCAAACTTGAACTTGATGGTCCCGGGTCGAGTTTAGATAATGAAAAATAACATGAAGTACCGATCCGACTTAGAAGATTAGACAAAAAAACAAGAAAATATATGCATTTTTGTGTTAATTCCCAATCAGGTCTGAACCGAATAGATCTGAATCAAACCTGGGGCCGAGTCAAGTTTTTAAAATATACAAGTTAGACTCAACAAAAACCGAACCAAACTAGAATTGAGACTCACCAGGTCAAATCTAGATCTGACCGATGGGTCTAATTATCAACCTTGCATTGAAAAAATAATCTCGAATACGCAATCTTCAAATTTATTTCAAACAAACTTCGAACTATCTATTCAAGTTATTGTTGCACCGAACAAATAATCTCGGATAGATGTTTTTTTAGTTAATCTCCAACAAACTTCACATTGTCTCTTCCTATTGCGGTCGTTGTATAAAACATATGAAGAAGATGCTGAAGCTTATGAATCTGATGATGCATGTATTGATTTAGAAAATATTATTATTGAATTAGACTCAAATTTCTAATTTATCGGTAATTAGTATTATTATTTTGGATATTGATTGTTGAAGAATACTATGCTTGAAATTATGTGCTAATGAGATATTATATTTGATGATGTTTTTTGCAAAATTCCTAAAAAAATTTATTACATATACGTTTTAATCAAGAATATAAATTATATTAAACATTTTAAATTAATTATTATATATATTAGATTTATAAACATGCGTAGTAAATTAAAAAGATGCCCGTGTCACGGGAAGGCTTTGCATTGTGTGCCATTAATAACTATGGTGTAGAAAACTAAAAGTCGAAAATTAATAGCTTGAAAACATAGCATTTTGGTACAAAGATTGTTATCCCTTGGTAAATATGTTTTCCTTTGCAAATGAAAGAAAAATCAAATAATTTTTTAACCAAACATACATAATAAAACATCATTCAAAGGTAAATAATTATATACCTATTTACAAATAATTGTGTTCATCTAAAACATCTAGTCTGTAGAATCGTAAAGATACAATGCAAAACTTATCTTTTATCATTTGAGTGTCGATGTCATTAGCTTCTAAAAATGAATGTAATATGAAATGAAAGTTTGACTTGTTTGGCAAATCAAAATGAAAGTACGAGCGATATGAATATAAATGCATTGCATTCTAGTTTGTTAGAATGCTCGATCTAACCTAGAAGATCTAAGATACCGTTCGACATCAAAAAATTCCATGTTTTCGTTCTCCATGCGTTCGACGCGGCCCATTGTGGGGAAGAAAGAAAAATGCTGTGTTGGGGTGTTTAATTAATGAATAATGTTAAATTTAAACTTACATAAATTTCTAAAATTATTCTTTTTCCGAAGAGGAAATTAGGAAAGCCATTTTTGATATGCCTAGTGATAAATCACTGGGACCTGATGGTTTTCCTATATTATTTTACAAAACTTTTTGGGATGTTTTAAAATTTGATTTAATTAATTTGTTTAAAGATTTTTATAATGGTAACTTGCAATTAGGGCGATTTAACTTCGCAAATGTTATTATGTTGCACAAAAAAGTCGGGGCTAACAACTTAAAAGACTTTAGGCCTATTTCTTTGATAAACTGTTCAGTAAAAATCATTTCTAAAGTCCTTGATAATAGACTTAGTATAAGAATGAATGATTTGATTGATCGATCTCAGTCGGCTTTTATTAAAGGGAGAAATATCACCGATGGTGTGGCTGCTGTCCAAGAATATATGAATTACTGTTGTAAGAACAACACTACCTGCGCGATTTTAAAACTTGATTTTGCAAAAGCTTTTGATTCAGTTGATTGGGATTTTCTTGTAGATATCTTTCACGCAAGAGGATTTGGGCATAGATGGGTTAGTTGGATTGTGACTCTACTTAAAACTGGAAATTCTAGTATTATGGTAAATGGTATTCTTGGTAATAAAATTCAGTCTAAGAGAGGTCTAAGGCAAGGGGATCTCGTATCACCCTTGTTGTTTAACCTAGCCACCGATGTTTTTGCCAAAATTATTAAGAAAGCAGTGGATAATGGGTCTCTAGGAAGTGTTGGTAACGACATATAGAGTAATGGTATATCGGTTCTGCAATTCGCGGATGATACCTTACTCTTTTCATCTCATCTTCCTAGACACATTATTACTCTCAAATTTATTCTTTATAGTTTCGAACTTTTATCTGGTTTAAAAATTAATTTTGGCAAAAGTTCTGTTCTTGTTTTAAATGATTTTGAAAGAGTAGAAAACTTAGTAGCTAATACTCTAAATTGCAAAAGAATGAATTTTCCTTTTGAATATCTAGGGTTTGTGATTAGACCTACTAAACTCAAACATGATGATTGGCTTATTATTATTGATAAAATCAAAAACAAGATATCTAACTGGAATGAGAGATTTCTATCTAGAGCAGGTAGGCTTGTTTTAATAAACTCAGTTCTATCAGCCTTACCGATCTATTCGATGTCTAGGCATCTGTTTCCTGATTGGGTTAACGATAAAATCGATAAAATTAGAAGAGATTTCTTATGGAGTGAGGATAACATTAATAACAGTATAAAATGTCTAGTTAACTGGGAAACTGTTTGTAAGGCTAAAAAGGAGGGCGGTTTAGGAATTATAAACTTGCGAAACCTGACTTTGTCTCTTTTAAGTAAATGGCTTTGGAAGTTTAAAGATGTAAATGACCACGCTATTTGGAAAGTGATCATTTCCAAATACTATTATAACGATAACATCAATTTACACCAAATTGATCATTCCTTTTCCCATAAATTCTCTAATTTTTGGAAAAACATTCTAAAATGCTATGAAATTTTTAACTTAGCAACTAAGACAATAGTGCACTCAGGAAATTGAACTTCTTTTTGGCATGACTGTTGGATTTCGATTTCGCCCCTCAAGCTTGAATTTAAGAATTTGTACGATATTTGTAGCTTTAAGGATGCTTTAATTAGTGAGGTTTATTCTCAGGAAAATGATCCTCCTTGGAACTTCAGTTTTAACAGAATTTTAATAGGATCTAACCTTAGAAAACTTTCTTTGCTTTATGCCAGATTAAATCTTTACAACATCGATAATGATAATGATTCTATTAATCAGGAATGGGATAAGAGTAAGAAATATACTCCAAACTCTTTTTATAGATTTATCAATTTTTCGGGAACTTTAAATAAATCTTTTAAATACTTGTGGAAATCTAATTCTCCTCCTAAATCCAAAATCCACATGTGGCTAATACTTCATGGTAAACTTAATACAATAGAATTTTTAAATTGAAAAAACATTCATAACGATAACAAATGTTATTTTTGCAATCTACATCTTGAGGACATAAATCATTTATATTATGATTGTCTGGATTCTACTCATATTCTAATTAATACTCTTAAAATTTTTACCATTAATACAATAACTAAAATTTCGGACTGCGAATTCTACTGGAAAAACTATAGATTCAAATTCAATAAAAATATTAGATTTTTACTAGATACTCTATTTATTATTATTAGTTGGTTTATTTGGTTTGAGAGAAATCAAAGAATTTTTAACAATAATACTAGTCATCTCACCAAATTGATTTTCTCAATTTCTACATTTTGTTTTAATTGGATTTCTAATCCCAAATATAAATTAGCTGAAAATTTCATTTTCAAATGGTATCTTAACAAGGTTAGCTTTAATATTAACTTCTTTAAACATAAGAACAACTTTCAAAGCACTAATAATAACACTGATGATATCTTTCCAAAATCATATGATAATCCCACTTTAAATAATAGCTTACTTATGATTAATGATAAATAATTATGATCCGTCTTAGTTATTGCTCTTGTCTTTGTTCTTGTCTTAAGTTTGGCTTATTCTGGGTTTCTTTTATATCATTTATTATAGATACATATATATGCATATTTTCTCAATAAATATACATATATATGTATCTTTCTAAATCTTTTATTCCTAGTCTTGTTTCAGATGCAGGCTTTGGGCGTTCGGTTATCGGGTTCATTTTGCAGGCTTCTCTTGTCTTCAGATTGCGGGGTACCAGTTTGTAGAGAGATCATCAGAGCAGAGTTTCTTCACCCAGGACTTCTCGCAGATAGCCCCTCAGTCATGGGATTCTGCTACCTTCTCTAGGGAGTAATTGTTCAAGATGTTTCTACTCTCCGGATCGGCATTCCTTCTTCTTTCTCGGAGCCTTCAGAGTGATCTCTCTTTTCTGCAGACCCTATTCAGAGCTGATGCTTCTCCCTTCAGCCTTTTCGGTACTTTCATCATCTTTTATCGGGTGGTGGCCTTGTCGGAATTTGATATCGAGGTCCGATGGGTGGTGGCACCGCCGGTTAGCTTCTTAGGAGTACCTGAGTTTAGCTTTATGTATTTTTGCTCTTGTTACCTGCCAGGCATGTTGGCAACTCCTTATATTCGTGTTATATATATATTCACATATGTGCTCTCCCCTACGCGTAGAGGATCACACATTTTTCTCAAAAATATCTTGTGCAAATGAGGTCCGTCTGAGACGCCATTTTTTGCGTTGCGATCATATCAAAGTTCTCTACATTAAGAAGTTGGTTTGAGCTGAATTCAAACAATGTAAAACTTTACAACTTAAATTTTTTAATTAATTTATTTTTGCAAATTATTGATACATATTATTCATTAAAAAATAAACATAAATCAATTTTATTTTAAAAAATATACATTTTAAATATTACGTTTAGATTCTTCGCTTGAATCGTACAAATGCATTCTCCGCACATCGAACAATTTTGCTCAAATGGCTTGCTCAATTGCTCCACTCATATAACTTCCAACAATGGATTTTTTTCCTTTAACCAAAATGCTTGTTACAATTATAATAAAATACAAAAAAGGCATCAATAACAAAAATTAATGACAACAAAAACGATCGTAAGAGTGCAGAGTCTAAGCAAATACTTACAATCACATGCATTCACATTTTGTATAACTTCATAAGTCCAATTTACCAGGCAAAGAGGATCTGGCTTTGGCCATTTTCAAGTAAATATTAATAGAAAATGTTTTATCACCTTAACTATTTACAATATTATGAATCCGGCTTCAAAGAGATAAAAATGAAGCATATAAGAAACTCCCAAATTAAAAAAATACTTGGTACTGAGATACTTTTGTGAATATGAAGTATTTCTACTTATATTCATTGCTTTACCTATTAACAGTTAATATCAAATTTACTCCAGTAATTTTTTTAAGTTTTCTTTGAATGTTCGATACTTACTTAAATAGGTAAAAATAATGTATCAAATATCTATCAATTAGTTGGAACTTAACAAATTAATATTGGTGTTTTATGATCAATAATCCATTGCATAATATGGATTGTGATCATTTTAATCCAGAAACAAACATTGACAAATTTAATTATATTTCTCTAAATCTTCTAGTTTATAGAACAGTGGAGATACAAATGAAATATGTATCTTTACATCCTCTGGTAACCAAAATTATAAGCTTTTCCAAAATCTAACAAAGTAATATAAAATGAAAAAATCGATTATTTGGAAAGATATCAAAGTAGTTGAAGTCAAGTTGGTTAGGATACACAACACTCGCTAGAGAGACCTTAGACCAATTTCCAATAATGAAATTTTTGATGTGACTACTTGTTTCAATTCACTAAACCAAGAAACCACATAAATCGATACCCGGCTTGTCTTCTTCCAGGTAAAGCCATGTCAACGATAATTAACATTTAATTATGAAAGATTGATGACTTAAGTGAACCTGATATGGACATAATTATGGATTCATGCTCATAGGATCATACATTACCAAATGTAGCAAATACCAGACCCAAAAGCATTACTAGGCTGCTTAGAAGGTTCACGGAATGAGTACGACAGAATTAGTTATGCAGAACATTGCAATCTCTGATGTTTTTTTTTTGTTGGCTTTATTTCAAAACTTTGTTGTTAGGTAGTGGGTATTATATTGACAGCTGTACAATATGTTGTAACCAATGTAATCATGGCTATATATAGCCGGAGGTAATTAAAGAAAAGTAGCTCTGTCATAATTAGCATTTTCTTGTGTTCTTTTTCCCTCCATTCCTCCTTCCTCCTGCAGATATGCCTTATATCCTTATCAGAACGGCTTAATACGTTATGGTGCATATGTAAACGTAAACAGTTTTGTATATTCGAAGCCCAGTTCATATGAAAGCATACACATCAATCAGAAGACAATGGTATTGGCTTTGTAAAATTAGCGGATAAAATGCAAGGTTGGCTTGATCAATAAGAAAACAAAAGTATGAATAGTGTTAACAAAAAGTACTAAATTTAGACATTTGTACATATCATAGACTCAAGCATTTGTGCTTTATTTACTTCGCATAGAGATATGGAACAAAAAATAATAAGATAACATATAATGAACCTACATGGGATTCCGAGTTGAAAAAGAATGGATACCCAACATCAATGCATAATTTATATGCATCAATACAATGATGTTTAGTTTTTAGGGTCATGGCTAGGTCAAACAGTGTGTAGTATCTTTGGGGGGGGAGGGGGTTGGGTAGTAATCAATAATAAGTTCCCTTTGAACTTTTATACTTAGATTGTAAATAAAAATTAAACCTTTTTGCTGATGAAATATAATGCTGTTAAAAATAAAATAAAAATCGTAACATCTTTATGATTAATAAACAAATATCCTGCTGGCTTTTATGCTAGTTTCCATTATGTAGTTTCTATGGAAGTGTTTGTACCAACTTGATGTCCATATATCGAACACATTTAACTAACATGGTTTTCTTTTTCAACTGAAAGCTTGTGTTTCAAATGATAGTTCAACAAAACTAGCATTACACTTCTTCAATCATTACCTGGTATTCATCTGAACAAGGAGAAAAATTCGTTCCAGATAACAAATTTAGTCTTACCTCCACCAACACCACCATCCAACTTCAATAAAACAAAGTATCACACATAAGGAATCATAAATTTCTATGATTAAATGACAAGACAAATATAAATAAAAGTTAGGTAACGAACCTGTATAGACCCAAAGCCAAGAAACACGTGGTAAACTCACCGCTTATTGGATGTTGTAACTTGTTTTGTTAACAAACTTGATCTTTTCACCAGCTGTCTTTTCCCGCCCCTTCTTCTAACTACTAATTCTTCTTTATTTTTAACTTGAATCGACAAGTCATTGTCTTTGTCTCGTTTTGCAGCTGTCTAAGATCATCGTCACTTGTGAGGTGGTCATCAGAGATTTTAGAGAACGAATTGACATAATACTGGGGATTTGTAATCAAAATTATATTTGGGACCTTTTTCGGTCGTAAAATTTTGATGAGAGAGGCAGATAAAGGACAGGGATGTGTGTAGTCGAACTCGCATTTCAGGTGAACGGTTTACTACGGAAGGTGGTTTTCTTCCCTTTTTTTCTTTTCTTAAATCAGTGCCACATTTTGTGCTTCTTATATAGTACTATAAAGAAAACACAATAAATACATTTAACCATCGAGCAACATATTGGCACATGCTTTAAACCATCATATTAAATATTCTTTCACAATAATCAACCACTATCCAGAACTTTAAAACTTTATTGTACGGTCATCAACCATCAAACCATCATCTTTTCACACAAATCCATCTACACGGCTAGCAACCATCATCTGAAACATGTTTACACGGCTACCAACCACCGAACTACCATTTTTTCATCCACCCAATCCGCACAATCAACAATCATCTACTGAAACGTTTTTTCATAGATATAAATGACCAAACAAAACCTTTGATAGCCCCTAGAAGGATATAGTATTTGGATATGGAGAGAACGAGATTTTCTGGTATTTTTTCACAATAATATTGGGAAGCATTTTAGCAGCACCACCTTTGCAACACGCAAAATTTACAACGCATTTGGACTAAATAATAAGGTCTTAGGCAGGAAAGACCTGATTGGATAAACGATTGTTTAGTTCTCACCCGATAAGAAAGGATAGACACGAATCGTATGAGGTTTTAGCTCGAGCCCTGTTCGAATGAGCCGACTAAGTGCAAAATCATTGGTCGAACACGATTCTATATATTATTTTGCTTTGCATTATAATATTAAGAAACAGACGAAAATTTCTGTTGTATAACTTATGTTACTATGAAGCTTGTAAATCAAGTGTGACTAACTCTCAAGTGAAGAAAATTGAGTTAGGCCACGCGCTACAAGAGAGAAGGTTGATTTCTGACGTTCGTTAGTGACCCTAATGTGAAGCAACGACGGCACACCGTTAAGGCGTCATAATGACGTAGGAACTTATTGCGAAATAATAAGTTCCCTTTGAACTTGTGAGTTACTTAGATGTCCATATATCGCGCACATTCGAACTTTTATACTTAGATTGTAAATAATAAGTTCCATTTGAACTTTTATATTTGGTGGGGGCGGTGGGTAGGAATCAATAATCAGTTCCCATTGAACTTTTGTAGCAATCAATAATAAGTTCACTTTGAACTTTTATACTTAGATTGTAAATAAAAATTAAACCTTTTTGCTAATAAAACATAATGCTGTTAAAAACAAAATAAAAATCGTAACATCTTCATGATTAATAAAAACACATCTTGCTGGTTTTATGCTGGTTTCTGTGGAAGTGTTTGTACCAAATTGATGTACATATATCACACACATTTAACTAACATGGTTTTCTTTTTCAACTGAAAGCTTGTGTTTCAAATGACAGTTTAACAGAACTAGCATTACACTTCTTCAATCATTACCTGGTATTTATCTGAAGAAGAAAAAAATTCATTGCCAGATAATAAGTTTAGTCTTACCTCAACCGACACAACCATCCAACTTAAAAAAACAAAGTATCACACACAAGGAATCATAAATTTCTACGATTAAATGACAAGACAGATATAAATACAAGTTAGGTACCGAGCCTATATAGACCCAAAGCCGAGAAACTTATGGTACACTCGCCACTGATTGGATGATTATAACTTGTTTTGTTTATAAACTCGATCTTTTCACCAACTATCTTTTCCCACCCTTCTCCTAACTACTTGTTCTTCTTCATTTTTAACTTGAACCGACAAGTCATTGTCTTTATCTCGTTTTGCAGCTCTTTGAGATCATCGTCGCTTGTGAGATGGTCATCAGAGATTTTAGAAAACTATGTTAAAGGAAGAAATAACAGCCTTGTTTTTGTCAGAGAAAAATATATTATAATTTCCTGTTTTTCAGTTTTAGCGCTAGCTTTATGTAGCTTAGCCTCAGTTGTAAAATACAATTTTTAGAAAAAGAAAAGAAATAATATTAAAAATCTTCTCTTATCTTTCTCTTCTATTTTCTACATTTATATTCTAAGAATTATAGTTTAATTTTGACATGATTCTACAGTGATCTTTGGTGTTCCATCATTGGTATCAGAGCTGCGTTCTGAAACCTGTCGAATCCAAGAATTCAGTGATTTCTTGAAATATCTACCAACTATTTGTTTAAATGCTTGGGAGAAAATTCTTTTCAAAACCCACTATTTTTCTTCAAGAAAACTACTGATAAGATTACCCGGTTAGCATTAGAGGAAAATTGAAAAGAAAGTGGTATCAGCTCAATTCTGGCTCCTAAGATCACTGTGAAGAGGATAGTTGCTATGGAAGAATAGCTCAGTCAACTGGAAAGCAGCTTGAACCTCAAGTTCAAAATCAAAAAATCAGAAATAGTCAAGTAGATGATACTTTGAACAAGATTCTACAAGCTATTACAGAGCTAAAGGAGCATAGGAAAGATGATGATCAAAGTCATAGACCACCTCTATCATTCACATACAGGGACTCTTCTGATTCATAGATCAATTCAACAAGATCTCTTGGGTATGTACCTAAACTGGAGTTTCCTAAGTTTGATGGTCAAAATCCTAGAATTTAGGTTAAAAAATGTTGCAAGTGTTTTAGGCTATGTAAGATTCCTAAAGAACAGAAGGTAGATTTAGCCTCTATGAATATGATAGATAAAGCTAAAAATTGGGTGAATAGCTATTTGTCTGTTAGAAGGAATTTATTAGTTGATTGAAATGATTTATGGCAGACCTATGTGCTAGATTTAAGGATGATTCTGGCATGAATGTAGTTGAACAATTTAATAGACTATAACAAGATAATTCAATCGAGGATTATGTGGATGAATTTTAGAATCTAAGATCTATCATGCTACAACATTCTCACATATTGCCTGATTCCTACAGTTTAGACAGTTTCACTGGTGGATTAAAACCAGCAATTAAACCCTTTGTGAAGGCATTTAAACCCAAACCATAACCCAGGCTGTTGAGTAAACCCACATCTCAAACATATCGATATCCATCACCAAAACCTTTACAAGCCATTCCTTTCAACCCACACATAAACAAACCACCTCTCCTACAAACTCCATATATTAAACCATCACAAACAACCTTAACCAAATTCAACCAACTCAGGCCATTCAAACACATACCTACTGATATAAGGGTTGAAAATATAGCAAAGAGGTTGTGTTATTATTGTGGCCAAAAACATGACAGAAACCATAAATGTCAGTTCAAAGAACCCCAATTATTTACTGTGGAAATTCAATATTCTGAATATGAAATATGTGATATGGAGGAAGAGAAGTCGAATAAAAGAGAAGATGCGATGGTAGTACTGACAGAACCATGCATTTCTATGAGTGCATTATCTGGCAACCAAAATTTCCACACCATGAGAGTAGTAGGAATGGTTAGAAATAAGCCATTGCATATTCTTGTAGATTCAGGAAGTACACATAATTTCTTAAACTTGTCAAGTGCTAAGAAGTTAGGGTGTGAAGTGGAAAGTATGAGATCACAAGATGTGACAGTAGCAGATGGAAATCACATAGCTTGTCAGCATAAATGCAAGGATTTTAGTTGGACTATGAACAAGAAGAAATTTGATGCTGAAGTGATGTTGATCACTTTGGGAGGGTGTGACATGGTTTTATTTGTACAGTGGTTGAGTACATTGGGTCAGATCAGTTGGGATTTTAAGAAGTTGATTATGTAGTTTGAAGTGGATGGACATCGGTTTGCAATAAAGGGTATTCCACCTCAAAAGTTGAGAGTTGTTGAGGGTGAACCTAGTGGAAAAATGCTAGAAAATACTGCTCAACTTTGTTTGTTACAAGTGATGGATGTAACTTCTGCAAATGTTGAGAGCTTTGACAGAACACTTGAATCTGTTATTGAATTAGAACTAGAAAAATTGAAGCAAGAGTTTAGTATGATATTTGATGATCCAGCAGATCTATCACCGCACGGAGGAGATTTTGATCATAGGACTCCTTTGGAGCCTAACGCATCACCTGTAAGCATCAGACCATATAGATATCCTCTCAAACAAAGGGATATCATAGAGCGGTTTGTTCAGGAAATGTTAGACAGAGGAATTATTCAGAACAGCTCAAGTCCCTATGCATCTCCAGTGGTTTTGGTTGGAAAGAAGGATGGCACTTGGAGATTGTGTGTAGATTACAGAGAATTTAATAGGAGAAGTGTGAAAGATAATTTTCCTATTCCAATGGTTGAGGAATTGATAGATGAATTGGATGGTGCAACCATCTTCACTAAGCTGGATTTAAGGGCTGGTTATCACCAACTCAGAATACATCCCGATGATGTGTTTAAAACTGCATTTAAAACACACTCGGGGCGTTTTGAGTTTTTAATGATGCCATTTCGCCTCACAAATGCCCCTGCCAGTTTTCAGATTTGGATGAACAAGGTTTCTAAACCTTTATTGAGAAGATGCGTGCTTGTGTTTTTTGATGACATATTGATATATAGTAGAAATAAGGAGGAGCATCGGGCACATTTAAGAGAAGTTTTTGAGTTAATGAAGCAAAATCAGATGTTTGCAAAATAAAAATAATGTTCTTTTGCAATTGAAAAAGTGGAATACTTAGGTCATTTTATTTTTGCAAAAGGGGTTGAAACTGATCGAAGGAAAATTGAAGCTATTTCAAAATGGCAAGTACCAACTTCAGTCAAACAATTGAGGAGTTTTTTGGGATTAACTGGTTATTACAGGAAGTTTGTTAAGAATTACGCTGTGATTTGCAAGCCATTAAATGAACTACTTAAAAAGGGTTTATTTAACTGGAATGAAAACGCACAAGCTGCTTTTGAGCAACTTAAAAGTTCATTGATAACTTCTCCAATATTGGGTGTTCCTGATTTCTCAAAGCAATTTATAGTTGAGACAGATGCCTCAAATGTGGGTATAGGAGTTGTTTTAATGCAAAGTGCATACCATATAGCATTTATTAGTAGAACATTGGGTCCTAAGTGGTAAAGACTATTAGTTTATGAGAAAGAGCTATTGGAAATTGTCTTTGCAGTAAAAAAATGAGAACAAAATCTTGCTGGAAGTCATTTCTTGATCAAGATGGATCAAAAGAGTCTCAAGTGGCTATTGTAGCAGAAGGTTTCAACTCCATTTCAATAGTTCTGGTTGTCCAAGTTAATGGGGTTGGACTATGATATTAAGGGCAGAAGTGGTCAATAAAATGTGGTTGCAGATGCACTATCGAGAGTTCAAGGATCAAAGGTTCTATATTTGGCAATATCAGTAGTCTCTTCACATTTAGAGTATCAAATTAAGACAGGTTTCATTTGGATCCTAATCTGATAGATATAATTGAACAAGATTCTTAGAGAATTCAAAGTTTTACTTTGAAAAATGGGACACTCAAAAAGAAGAATAGAGTGGTAGTTGGACCTGATGAAGAGTTAAGAATTAAGTTGATTCAATGGCAACACACATCACCTGAAAGTGGACATTCAGGGAGAGATTTGACTTTGAAGAGGTTGAAACATATATTCTATAGGAAAGGAATGACAAAGAATGTTACTAGGTTCATTAGAAAATGTCAGATATGTCAAGCAGCAAAATATGACAATGCAGCCAGCCTTAGATTACTACAACCCCTTTCCATTCCATAAGAAGTTTGGTGCGATGTTTCAATGGATTATATTACTGGATTACCTAGATCTAATGGAAAATAAGTTATATTTGTTGTAGTTGATGGGCTGAGTAAATATGCACACTTTGTTGCATTGTCTCATCCCTTCACTGCTATTCAGGTTGCTCACGCCTATTTGGATAACATCTTCAAGCTACAAGGATGGCCAAAGAGTATAGTAAGTGACAAAGATTCAGTTTTTCTAAGCACATTCTGGAAGGGTCTATTCTCACTCTATGGTATTGAATTTCTGATGTCCTCGGCCTATCACCCTGAAACGGGTGGACAAACTGAAGTTGTTAACGGATGCTTAGAGACTTACTTGAGGTGTATGTGTGGAGATGGCCCTAAAGGTTGGAGTTTATGGCTTCCTCTAGCAGAATGGTGGTATAATACTCATTTTCACACAGCCATTCAAATTACCTCTTATGAGGTTGTTTATAATCATCCACCACAATTACTGTAGGAACAAGTGCAGTTTCCAAAATGGATCAAAATAGAGAAAGAAAGTTACAAGAGTATGTGAAAGTAGCTTGTTATTATTATTATTCACTTTCTCGTAATAAAAAAACAAACAACAGACGCTGATACTTAAACAAAAAACAAAACAACAGATCCACAAACATAGCCACTTGGCTAAAAACTAGTTCAAAGGAAAACAACGTTTCCTATTTTTTAGTTCAGACTACTCCAACTTGTAAAGGAAGAAAAGAAAACCACATGTTATCTCACATGCTTTGTTAAAAGCAATAAACAACCTGATGCATGAGTTTGAGTTTACGTTTCAACACCACCTCTTAAACTCAAACCATCCATAGATTGCATCCCTATCTTCTTCATAAACTTATGGAACATTTCAGCATTCAATGGCTTTGTTAGAATATCTGCAATTTGTTCTTGAGAACTATAAAAAGCCAGCTCAATGTCTTCATTCTTCACAAGCTCTCGAATGTAATGATACTTAATATCAATATGTTTGCTTTTTCCATGAAACACCGGATTTTCCGTAAGCGCTATAGCTGACTTATTATCACAAAATATTTTAGTTGGTAACTCTTGTCTATGTTTCAGACTTTCAAGTATCCGACGCAGCCAAACTGCCAGATAAGCACAATAGCTTGCTGCTATGTATTCCGCTTCTGCCGTAGAGAGAGCAACAACTTGTTCCTTCCTTCTGTATCACCAGCCCAATAGTTGTCCGTATATCCAAGATCACTAGAATTGGCTTGCGAATAGAAAATGCCATAATTTTGAGTACCTTTCAGATAATGTAGAATTCTTTTTGCTGCATGCAAGTGATTTTTATTTGGAATCTCCATGAATCTACTGATGATACCAACTCCATATGTAATATCAGGTCGGGTGGTTGTCAAATAGCGAAGGCTGCCAACCATGCCACGAAAATAAGTAGGACTTACAAGCTCGCTACCATCTGATATACTAAACTGCAATTTCAGCTCAACTGGAGTTCTTATTGCTTTGCATTTGCCCATGTTAAACTTTTTTAAGATGTCTGCTGCATACTTTGTTTGCGATAGAAATATTCCATCACTTGTTTTCTTGACTTGTAGCCCCAAATAATATGCCATTAGAACCATATCTGTCATCTCAAACTTGCTTGACATCTCCTCCTTAAACTTCACAAATGCTTCAAGTTTATTTCCTGTGAAAATCAAATCATCGACAGACATGCAAACAATTATAATATTTTCATTTTCAGACCTGATATAAAGTGTGTGCTCATAGGGGCATTTAATAAACCCATTTTCCTTAAAATACGAATCGGTGCGACTATACCACGCTCTAGGAGCTGGCTTTAATCCATATAATGCTTTCTTTAACCTAAGAACTTTGCTTTCATCCCCTTCTATGATATAACCTGCTGGTTGATCAATGTACACCTCCTCATCAAGTAGGCCATTTAAAAATGTCGATTTTACATCCATTTGATGTATTTCCCATTTGTTTTGAGCAGCAAGAGCAATGACCATACGAATCGTTTCTAGTCGAGCTACTGGAGAAAAAGCTTCATAATAGTCTATTCCCTGCCTTTTCTCGTATCCTTTCACGACAAGTCTTGCTTTTAAACGGTCTACTTGACCATCTTGTTTGTACTTGGTTTTATTCACCCACTTTACGCTTATTGATTCTTGCCTTCAGGAAGGGTACATATCTCCCATGTGTCGTTTTTTACTTTGGAACTAATCTCTTCAACCATAGCTTTTTCCCACTTATCATCTTTTGATGCTTCATCAAAATTGATTGGATCACAATCTGTAAATAATGCAAAGTTCACAAGCTCCTCATCTGTGACATCATCATCATTTGTTACAACGTAATCTTGTAGTCCTGCTGGAAACATACGAGTGCGCCTAGGACGAGTGTATTCATCTCGAACTAAAGGAGGAGTAGGTGATGATGAACTGTTTGAAGTCTGCAATGGCTTACTGGACTGACTTGGAGTTTGCTGCTCACTGGACTGATTTGAGACCTGTTGCTCATTTGCATGCAGATCATTACCAATATCTATGCCAACCTACTTCTGCTCTTCAGTTGACCAATCCCAAGACCAGATTCATCAAACTTCACATCTCGGCTTAGAATTAATTGACCTGTTCTAGGATTAAACAGTTTATAGCCTTTTGTTATATCACTATAACCATTGAATATGCATTTTTCACCTTTGCTATCAAACTTTTTTCTCTTTTCAACAAGTACATGAGCATATGCGATACACCCAAATATACGAAGAAGTTCAACATTTGGTTTCTTTCCACTCCAAGCCTCCTCTGGTGTCTTATTCAACACACGTTTCGTCGGGCACCTATTCAAAAGATATACTACACAAGCGACAACTTCTGCCCAGAAAACTTTGGGGACATTTTTTTCTTTCAACATACTTCGAGCCATTTCAACAATAGACCTATTTTTTCTTTACGAAATTCCATTTTGCTGAGGCGTGTAATTAGCAGTAAGTAGATGCTTTATGCCATTTTTCTTGCAATAGTCAAGAAATGAATTTGAGGTATATTCCCCTCCTCTGTCTGTTCTAAGCATCTTAATATTATAGCCACTTTGATTTTCAACAAAGGTTTTAAAATCTTTAAAAACATCAAAAGCTTCAGATTTGTTCTTCAAGAAAAAAACCCATGTTTTTCGATTGCAGTCGTCAATGAAAGTAATAAAATAATGATTACCTCCATTTGAAACGGTTTCTATCGGTCCGCATATGTCCGAGTGCACAAGCTCCAATAGATTCATAGCTCTTCGTGATTTCCCAATCTGAAAGGGCTCTCTATGTTGCTTTCCGAGCACACAACCTTCACACAGTTGATTAGAAGGTTCTAACAGTGGCAGGCCTTCAATCATTTTCTTCCGTGCAAGCAACCTTAATCCCTTGAAATTTAGATGACCAAATCGAAAATGCCACAGCCACTTATCATCTATATTTAGTGCAGCAAACGAACATACCAGTTTCGTTTGTAATGTCAAAGGAAACATGCGATTATTTGTCATTAGAACTCTTGCAACAAGGTCATTTTTACGATTCAAGATCGTACAAATGTCATCATCAATTTCGATTTTAAGCCCCTTTTCCAACAGTTGGCCCATACTAAGAAAATTCCAATGTAGACTTGGTACGTAGAATACAACAGAAATATAATCATAAGAACCATTTTTTAGTTGAATGAGAATGGTACCTTTTCCAGCTATGGGAACTTTGTCCTTGTTTCCAAAATTCACTTCACCATGTACTGACTCATCAAGATTTGTGGAAAGCTCCTTTTTTCCGCACATGTGATTACTGCAACCAGTATCTAAATACCACTTATCCACATGATCTCCTTCAGTAGCACTGCAAGCTAATAAAAGAGTTTCTTTTTCTTGCATATTGTCTTGAGTGTAATTAACATGTTTAATTTTTTTCTTCATAAATCTACCTCTGCACTCCGATTTATAGTGGCCAAACTTTTTGCATTTATGACATTGAACTTTGGACTTGTCATACTTCTTCACAGCTGAAGGTAATTGCTCATTGTTTTGTTTCATTGCTCCACCACTAGTACTGTTGTAGTCTTTTGTAGTTTTCTGTTCTAGTGTGGCCTTCCCCTGAAAAGCTTGCTCAAGATTCGTTTCACTTCTAAGATTTTTTCTATACTCATAAGCACTTAATGTACCCATTAATCCTTCTACTGTCATGTCATCTCGATTGCTTGCTAGCTCAATTGCAGGAACAACATCATCAAACTGACTTGACAATGATCTCATAATTTTTTCGATGATGCGAGATTCTTCATAAATTTCACCATTCACAGTTATTTGATTAACAATTGACTGAACTCGAGCAAAATATTCAACAATACTCTCATTTGCTTTCATGACTAAAGATTCAAACTCAAGACGTAAAGTTTGCAGTCTTACACTTTTCATTTTTGCATCACCTTTGTAAGACTTTTGCAGCCTTTCCCATGCATCTTTTGACATTGATGCACTTGAGATCCTTTCAAACACGACCTCATCTACTGCTTGATAAAGAAAGAAAAATGCCTTCTTGTCCTTCTTTCTGTTTTCCTTCAATGCATCTTTCTGTGTTTGAGTTAGCTGTGCGAGCTCTGACTCGTTTGCTGGTTCAGTGAATCCACGTTCAATGATTTCCCACAGATCTTGGAATCCAAATAATGCCTTCATTTGGATACACCATTGATCAAAATTCTTTTCGCTGAATTTCGAAAGCTGAGGATGAATCGATCCACTCATCGTTGTAACTTGCTTACAAGCAAACCTGGCTCCGATACCAATTGTAGGAACAACTGCAGTTTCCAAAATGGATCAAAACAGAGAAAGCAAGTTACAAGAGTATGTGAAAGTAGCTTGTTATTATTATTCACTTTCTCGTAATAAAAAAAGAAACAGACGCTGATACTTAAACAAAAAACAAAATAACAGATCCACAAACATAGCCACTTGGCTAAAAACTAGTTCAAAGGAAAACAACGTTTCCTATTATTTAGTTCAGACCACTCCAACTTGTAAAGGAAGAAAAGAAAACCACATGTTATGCTACATGCTTTGTTGAAAGCAGTAAACAACCTGATGCATGAGTTTGAGTTTACATTTCAACAATTACATCTGCCATACCTACCAGGTGAATCTGTTGTAGAAGTGGTGGATAGGAGTATGCTTAAAAGAGAAGCTATGATTGAGCAGTTAAAGCATCATTTGACTAGGGCTCAGTCAAGAGTGAAGACTCAAGCTGATAAATACAGATCAGAAAGGCATTTGAGGTAGGTGAGTGGGTCTGGCTGAAGTTCCAACCTTATAAACAACAAACAGTGCAGAAAAGGGCTAATCAGAAGCTGGCATGGAAGTATTTTGGTTCATTTCAAGTGGTGAACAAGATTGGCAAAGTTGCATACAAGCTGATTCTCAAATTCATGATGTATTTCATGTCTCGCAGCTTAAGAATTTTCATGGTACTTTTCCAATAGCATCTCATGTTCCATAATGGTTTTAAGGTCAAGATGCATCAGTGGTTCTACAACCCACCGCTATTCTGAACATAAAAATAGTCAAGCAAATAATAGGGTTGTAGTTCAGTATGTGGTTCAATGCCAAGATTATACTGAATATGAGGCTACTGGGGAATGCTGAGGATTGTGAGGCTAAATATCCTGATTTTGTTGTTTCTAGACTTGAGGACAAGTCTTATTGTAACAACCCTATATTTTGTGATTATTTTGATTGTATATTTTAATTTTTTTAAACTAAATTTTTATTTAACTTTACTTTATTTATTTATTTTAGTTAGTTTTGTTATTTCAAATATAAACTTTGATTTTGATATGAATTATCATTCCAAAATATGATTAAAAAGAATATTTTCCAAAAAGTGAATTTTGGTCAAATTAGTCAAAATTTGACTTTTAACCTAAAAATTTAAAAGTTTGAAAATTTGAATTTTATCTTTTATTATGAAAGTAAATAAAATATTAAGAACACTGCTTTTCGTTCCGTTGATATCTAATTTATAATGTGGAAGTTATGTTTTTTAACTATTGTTTAAAATAACATGCGTATATATTTTGGTTTTAAAACATTTTTAAAAGCGTAAGTGACATTTTCAAATGTCAGTTGTATTCTGTTTGTATGTTTTAATTTCTAGTTTCAATTAATTAAAGTAATTCTTTATTTATCTTTATATTTTTTTTAAGAACTTATTTTATTCTTATTCCCACTTTATTTTGTTTTTGATTTATTTATTTATTTGACTTCTTATTAGTTTTAGAGTGATAGAGAAATTTTATAAAGCTAGTGATATTTTATTTGTAATTTTCATGCCCTGTTTTCCATTTTTAAACAATTTCTTGAGTTCTTTTTCTATTTTTCTCCAATTTATTTATTTATTTTATTTTAAAAATGGTAAATAAATTTTTTTGTTTCAAAATTTTACTTCATAATATTTTTAAAATGAAGTGGATCATTTTTCAAAGTCAATGGTGATTTAATTGGAATTTCTGGACGCTGTTTTGGATTTTTAAGCAATTTCTTTTATTCTTTTATATTTTCTTTAAAATTAATTATTTATTTTCATATTTTTTTTACTTTGTTTCGGTTTTTAAAGTTAATTTCTGATTTAATTTTTTGTTTTAGTTGAATTAAAGAAAAGGAAATGTGAAGAGTTTTAAAAAGTTTTTTAACTTAAGTCCTTTCACCTCATTGAGTCCTTTCACTTGCCATAACCTCCTCCTTTACTCTTTAGCCGTGCTTTTTGTTTGAGTAGCCGTGTATTTTCACCATCATTAACGAAAAAAATTTCTCATTTCATTATTCTTCACAGCTTGCAAAAGTTTGGTAATGGCTACATCATTTTTTTCTTCCTTTCTTCTTATTTTCCATCAATTTTTGCCTTGTTTTCTCATGCTATTTGCTAGGCCACTCCGCCATAGCCGCAGCCACCACTGTCCAAACCTCTTCCCTGCCATCACCACCACCTATACTTCCAGCCATGACCAAGGCCAAGCCCTCCATGATGACCTAACCCCTCAAAAATGCAACCAAAGGCCTAAAACTATGCTTATTTGACCACTACTTGTTCATCCCCTTTAACCACCACCCTAACCATCACCATATGCACCACCACTCCTCTGACCTGACCTCTACACACCCCTTTCCACCAGACCAGACCTATAGCAACCTGGCCGAGCTCAAGGACCCATGGCCGAACCACTTTGTTGAACCAAAACTCCTCATTGTTTCCTAAAACCTCTTCACCTTCCTATGTTGTAACTTCCTCCATGTTCTTGCATTTAGGTCGTGCATTCCTACGCCAATACCTGAGCTAAACATGACCAAAACCTAAGAAAATCCATCCCCAAAGCCATGCTAGCAAGTGTAGAAAGTAAGGCAAAAAGTTGTGTATTCATATTGCTTTTCAATTCAAAGTTATTTCAATTCAATGTTGTAATGAATTATAACTTTATTTTTGTTTTGTTTATGAGTTGTCACAAGATCTTTAGCTTGGATTCACTCTCCACTCAAGTCTATAGGCTTGTAATTTTGCTTTTGATTCCATTGTGTTAGTTGTATTGAAATCTCCAGCATTTTGAGGTGAGTAAAGCTCACACGATTTTTATACTTATGCAGTTGTGAAACAACAACAACTGAATGTGTAGAAAAATATGAAATGTTATAACCGGCATGTGATTATTTATTTATAATGTTCGAACTATTAAATTTCATGTTCATCTGTTACTGTTATATCATGCTATATTGTTCATTTATATTTATTTATCACACTGCAAGTTCCTTGTAGATTAGGTTCGCTATGGGTTGAAATGATACATAACCGAACGGACTTTAGAATAGGGAAAAATTGTTATGGGCTGAAATGATAGGCCTGAACGGTTTTTATTTATTTTATTTTTACTTAGGATTGCGGGTTTCAAATGACAGAACTCAAATTTTTCTTTTTAACCTGCGGATTGAAATGTTATATATCCGTATCACTTGACCTAGGTTAGAAAACTATATAAAGGCCGGTGGTTATATTTTATAAAGTATTCTAAATATTTTAAATATTTATTTAAAAGTAGAATTATGAAATTTGATTTAAATTGGATTTTAATGTTTAAATAAAGAAATTTTGGATTTTTCTAGAAGTTAAAAATGTAATTCAAATGAATGGTAAAAAAGTGAATTTTGGAAATATAACTTAAATTTGGAAATTTGGACTTTGGCTTTTAAAATGACATTTAAGTTATATAAATAAAATTTTAAGTGGTTTAAATGCAAATTAAGATAATTTGATTTAAATATATTTTAAAGTGTTTTAAATAAAGGATTTATGATTTTTGTATGAGTGGAAAATATTAAATAAATAAATAGTTAAGTTGAATTATTGAAATATAACTTAAAGTCTGGAAATTTGGGTTTTGGTTTTAAAAGGGAATTTTAAGTTATATAAATAAAATAGAAATTTAATTATATTTGGAAAATGGTAAATATGATGATTTGATTAAATTTGAGTTTAAATGAATTAATAAAGTATTATGGATTTTTATATGTATTAAAATGGTTGAATGAATGAATGCTTAAAAGTGTAATTTTAAAAATGAACTTGACCTGGAAATGTGAATTTCGTTTTTATTAAGGGTTTAAGTTAATTAAATAAATTGGAAATTTAGTTTAATTTGTGAAATGATAATTTAAAATTTTTAATGTTAATAAAGCGTTAAATGTAAAAATGGGAGTTTACACTTGAATTTATTAAGTGGATTTGTGAAATTTGATTTAATTATAAAATGTTGCTTTATAAAAATCATTAATTAAAAGATTATTTTAATGAACATCTTTTAATGTTAAAAATATGATTTTTTATAATGTTTAAGTGGTTTAAATTTAAATATTTTTAAGTATAACTTACAGCAGCTTTTTCTGAATGCTGTGAAAGGTTGAAATTTCAATGTTTATGGTTTTAACTTAGTAAATGAACTCATAATGGTTTAAATCTTTGGAAATTGAACATTTGATTTGAAATTTTATAAACTTAAATTTTAAATGGTTTAAATGAATAATTTTAATTAAAATATAAGCTATTGAAAAGGTGATTTGGAATGATTATAAATGAATGATATCTTTGAGTTTAAAAGGTATTTAAAGTGGAATTTTTGGATTTGAACTTATATGATGACTTGTAATTGAAGTTTTGGAAAGATATGATATTTTGATATATATTAAATGATTTGAAATTGATGTTTTGGAAAGACGTGATATTTTGATATATATTAAATGTTTTCAAATGAAGTTTTGAAAGATATGATATTTTGATATATATTAAATGTTTCCAAATAAAGTTTGGAAAGATATGATATTTTGATATATATTAAATGTTTTGAAATGAATTTTTGAAAGATATGATATTTTGATATTAAAATGTTTTGAAATGAAGTTTTGAAAGACATGACCTTTCGACATTTAAATGATTTGAAATGAAGTTTTGAAGGATATGATATTTTGATTTAAAATGATTTGGAAATGAAGTTATGAAGGATATGATATTTTAATGTATTAAAATGATTTGAAAGAAGTTTTGAAAGATATGATAATTAAATATATTGAAATGATTAGAAATGACTTGATATTTTTTTGATAAATATTTAAATTTGAAAAATATGGTATGTTAATATTTTAATGTATTAAAATGGTTTAGAAATGATTAAATCTTTATTTTGATAAAGATTTAGATTGAAATTATATTCTATTTTGAAGTATAAAATATTATTTTAAAGTTATAACCACGGGTTATAATAACGATTGGTTGGCAAAGAGACCGGGATCGCATATCTGGTATACTCTCTGTCGATACCGAAAACCACTTTGACTAACCATGTACGCGGAGGAGATTCCAGAATGAAGTGGGATGGTGGCGACGTTCTTATGGTATGTTATGTGGACCCAACTCCCGTGAGTTGGCATAAGGTGGCTGAAACAGGAGCGGTCTCGGGCCAGTTGAAGTCGCACCTCGTAGCGGACGCATTTCTTCGATACCATACTATTACTTGTGATTGTTTGGGCGCCTCTCCGATTTTGTGGGAATGTGTTCCGTGGTGGGCGTATGTGGCTGCTGCATTACCACCAGCCCGAGTGTTATAATTGGTATATCTACCCTGGCATTGCCTTGTGTGCCGTGTCACCTACCATATCGAGCCTTTACTACGAGTTTCTATTTGTGTCGTACCTATGCAGTATCTTCTCGTAGTCTCCCGATCAGGAGATATGCAGGTACTGTATAGACTATTGGCATTATTTGTGTTAAGGGGAATATTGGGTCACTCCTTAACGCTATTTAAAAGTAAGTTTATTTTACTATTAGACATTATTATAATAGCGCAATATACTACATAGTAAATAGTTTAACGGATCCTTAGAGGATGGACGGTCCCAAGCATCCTTTAAGTTACTTGTACCTTTACTACAGTTCACTTGAGTTGGTTTACATTGTATAAGTATGTATGTCCTGACTCAAGTGTTTGTATTTTTATTTACGCTCGGGTCAGCCTGAGTTATTCACAGATTGGATTCCACTTTCTGGAGATTGGAATCGTTGGAGATTATCTGCTTATCTAGTCTTATCCATTTCAGTTCCGTTGTTGTATTCAGCTTGTACTTAGTTATCATATTGAGACTTCTGTTGTACTTTATTTCTTATGTTGTATCTTATTTAACTCTGATATATTTATATAGTAGCTTCATGAACTACTATTTCTTTTACTTCCTTTGCACTATTATTACTCTATGTCTGTGATCTGTGATTATTATTTACTATATATTCTGAGATTTGCCAAATTTTAATTACAACGCGGTATTTTGAGCAATTCAAGTCCGACATGTGCGGATGCGAATGGTTGAAAATGCGTGGGCTGTTACACTTATAGAAGGGAGAAAGTATGTTAAAGGAAGAAATAACAACATTGTTTTTGGCAGAGAAAATAAAATAAAATAAATATTGCTATTTCTTATTATTCAGTTTTAGCACTAGCTGTATATAGCTTAGCCTCAGTTGTAAAATTCATTTTTTAGAAAAATAAAAACAAAAATAATAAAAATCTTCTCTTCTCTTATCTTTCTCTTTTATTTTCTACATTTCTATTCTTAGAATTATATTTTAAGCTTGACATGATTCTACAGTGATCTTTGGTCTTGCATCACAAATTGACATAATACTGGGGTTTGTAATCGACATTTAATATGACGACCCGCTATTTCGTACCATTCATATCGAAAATAATCCACACATGTTGGACTTGAATTATGCAAAATAATAGATTGTAAATAAAATTGGAGCAAATGAAATCAAATAAATAGAATCACAAACGTAGAACAAGCAGAATAACTCGCGGCGGAACATAAAATAACATAGTAATTCATGAAGCTACTATAATAAAGTCTCAAAACAAAAACATAATAACAGTCCGAAACAACATAATAGAAATTCCAAATACATAGAAGTTCACTAATACATGAGATAAACTAGAACAGCTGAAATAGAAATAGATATAAATATAGATAGGCATAATCTCCAGCAAGGACCAGCTCTAGAAAGAGAATCCAAAGCTGTGAATACTCACGCTGACCCGAGCGTAAAACAAAACACAAAACACTCAAGTCAAGACAATATATACTTATATAACGTAAAATAACTCAAGTGAACTGTAATAAAGGTACAAGTAACTTAAAGGATGCCTGGGACCCTCCATTCTCTAAGGATCCGTTAAACTATTTACTATATAGTAATATTGCGCTATTATAATAAAGTCTACAGTAAAATAAACTTACTTTAAAATAGCGTTAAGGAGTGACACAATATTCCCCTTAACACGCAATAGTCCCAATAGACCAACCAGTATCAGCATATCTCCAGATCGAGAGACTACTCTAAATACTCCATAGGCTACGGGAGAAAAACAAACTCGTAGTAAAGGCTCGGTATGGTAGGTGACATGGCACACAAGGCAATGCAAGGATAGGTATACCAATTACGCACATGGGCAGGTGGTAATGTTGCAGCCACTACGCCACCGCGAACAACACTCTAAAATCAAAGGGTGCACCCAATCAATCACAATAGTAATAGAATGGTATCGAAGAAGTGTGTCCGGCCAGAGGTGCTACCTATTTCGCTCGAGATCGCTCCTGTTTTATCCACCTTAAGCCAACTCATGGGTGTCGGGTCCACGTAATATACCTCAGGAACATTGCCACCATCCTACTTTATTATGGAATCTCCACCGCGTACACAGTTATTAATGTGGTTTTCGGTGTCGACAGAGAGTATGTCCATATTCGATCTCGGTCTCTTTAACAACCATTCATTATTATAACCCGTAGTTATAATTTTAAAATAGTATTTATATCTCAAAAATCAAATATCATTTCAAAATATCAAAATATCAAAATATCATATCCTTCAAAATCATATTCATTTTATATAAAGTACCATTTCAATTCACATTTCAAAATAGTTTATATTTCAAAACAAATAACCTCATTTTAAACCATAAAAATGAAGTTATTATATTTAATAATTAAATATTAAATTTGCAAAATTCTAAACTTTTCAAAGTACATTTATTCACTAAAAATTATCAAAACAGTGAAAATTCACCTTTCGCAGCATTTAGAAAAACGTTACGGAAAGTTACTTTTAAAACAATTCAATTTAACAAAAGACAGCCGTTACTTTAGTTCAAATAAAACCTTAGTTAAATTTAATAATTATAGCACTTACAAAGTGCTATAGTAGCCCTTAATTAAATTTAGCCATTTAGTTCATTCCAATCGACTACGGCATTTACAAATGCTGTAATATCCTTTACATTAGAAAATAATAGCATTTCAATATGCTGTTAATTAAATTCCAAATATTCAATATAATTCCTCAAACAATTGAACTTTTATTTAAATCATTTTAACTTATAAAATCATATATTTTCACTTTTTAAACAATCATCTAAATACCCTTATATTCATGATTTTATAAAGTTAAAATTCATTCAAAAATCAAAATTTAATAATAATTCACTATATTCATGATTTTATAAAGTTAAAATTCATTCAAAAATCAAAATTTAATAATAATTCACATATTAAATTCAAGCATTAAATTTCAATTCTTTAAATCAAATTTTTAACTTAACACTTAAGTTTAAATTTCCAAATATAACTTAATTTTCATCTTATTTACTTAACTTAAAATTCATTTTTAAACAAAACTAACAATTTCCAATTTAAGTTACATTTCAACTTAAATATTCATTTATTTAACTTTTTAACTTATTCAAAAATCATTAATACTTTATAAAAATCATTTAAATTCATTTTAAATCAAATTTTATATCAATTTATCATATTTTCCTACTTAATTTCAATTCCATTTATAATCAAATCAAAATTTCTAAAATAACTTATATTTCAAATTTCTAACTTTACCATTTATTTATTTCACTTATAAATTCTTAGAAAATCAATAATACTTTACAAAATCATTTTTAATTTAAGTTTTAAATCAAAATATTACAATATTTACATTTCAAACATATTTTAAAATTTTAGAAAAAATATATTTTGATCACGGGTCTGTATATCATTTTCTACACTAGGTGTTTTATCATTTCAAACCCGCAGTCCCAAATAAATTGAAATAATTGAAAATCGTTCAAGCCTATCATTTCAGCCCATAACGATTTTCCCCTATTCTAAAGTCCGTTCGGGTATGTATCATTTCAACCATAGTGATTCTAATCTAAAGGGAACTTGCAGTGTGATAAACTGATATAAATAACAGAATAGCATTATATAACAGTAATAGATGATATAACAGGTGTTCAAGCATGGTTGATCATCATATGATCATAACATAGCAGGTGTAACATGGTGATGCATTTTACAGATTCAAATGTGATTGATTTACTAGTCATATAAGTATAAAACTGTCTGGTGAGAATAACTCACTTGTATAAGCTGGAGATGACAACTAAAGATACAACAAAGATCTTCGAAGGCACGAAAGCACGAATAAGATTTGAAATTGGGAAAGCCAAAGTTAATCTCCTTGAATATATTCAAACAAACAAATCAAATATAAACAACATAAGTTTCAAACCAACATATAATTAAACAATGTTATAAATGAATGCATAATACAAAGCCAAAGTATTTGCACTTGCTTTCAACACCATATGCTTCAGCCCTGGGTCAGAATTTCATGGCTAAACAGTGGGTTTGGATCTGGTTTTAGGTTCAACAGGTCAGCCTAACATGAATTAGATGATGGTACAAAGGTATGTGTGCATGAAACTACACAGGCTAAGGCAACACACAATGTTTCAAAGCAAATATAGGCCACGGCCAAAGGAAACATGTGTATGACCAGTCTCAGGTGGGTCAAGGATGACATGGCAGGGAATCTCAGGTCAAGTATTGGCTGGTGTGATGATGTATGGGTCGGCCAAGTGGAGTTTGAGGTGGTGGTGCTAAGGTGAAGCACGGTTATGCTTGTTTCAAGTGGAGTTTGTGCATTTTTGTGGTGGATCTGGTCATAGATGGCCACGGCATGTCTTTGGGGTTGGACTGGAGGTGGGTTGGTGGTGGAGGCGGCCAAGGTGATGGAGGTGGTAGGCCGAACCAAAGAGATGAAGGCAAGTGCAAATTTACAACAAAAAAACAATAAGAAGTGAAAAGAAAGAAAAAGTTTTTACCAAAATTTTTACAAGGACGGTGGCCGAATTTTTTTCATAGGTTGAGAAGTTTATTTTGTGTGTGAAATGAAGTGGAAAAGTCGGCTAAAGAGTAGGGAGTAATGGCAGCAAAAATGAAGAGATGTTGATTGATAATGAAAAGGCAAGAATACAAAAAGTCTAAGTATATAAATAGTCACAAAACTCTTCATATATCCATATTTTCTTTTGTAATTTTAAATAACTCAAAAATATGTAAAATTCAGATAAAAACTCAAAAATAAAGTAAATAAAAAAAATTAATAAATATTAATTAAATATAATTAAATTAGGGAAAATAGCAAAAATTGGAACTACGCTAAAAAATTTGAAAATAAATGCAATAAATTATGGAAAAATTTTGTATACCTGAAAAATACTTATAAATAAAGATAAAAACATAGAAATAAAATGCATACATAAAAATGAATAAATTTTTTTGACTAAATAGAATTAAATAAAGAAAATAGCAGAAAAATGAAAACTAGGCTTTAAAAATAGAAAATAAATGCAATAAATTTTGGAAAAATTTTATTATCACTTTAAAAATATTTATAAATGAAACCTTACACTAAAAACAAATTTAAAATAATTTCAACAAAAAATAAAGTCAAATTTAATATTATATTTAAAATCTAGGATTGTTACACTCTCCCCCACTCAAATCTTTTCGTCCTCAAAAAGAACGGGCAAGGAAAATAAAGAGAATAAAGATAGAAAAACAAAATAGTACTTGAAACAAATAATTCCGGATTCGAAGAACGAATGCTCTCCTCTGTTTTCCAAGAACAATGTCGATCGTCAGTACTCCACTGTACTTTGACCAGATTAACAGATTTCCTTCTGAGCTGCTTCGTACCTCTGTCGACAATACGAAGTGGCTTCCTCTCAACGGTCAGATTAGGATCAATATCCAAACTATCAAGAGCAAAAGGCTGGACAATAAGAGACGGATCATGAAGATGTTGGTGAAGATGCAAGACATGGAATACATCATGCACTCCAGAAAGCTTCTCTGGCAAATCCAGACGATAAGCCAAAGAACCAGCTCTTTACACAATGCGGAAAGGACCATTGAACCTAGGAGAAAGCTTCCCTCTACGGCCAAAGCGAATGACATTTCTCAAGGGAGAAACCTTAAGGAACACCTGATCAACAAAGAAAAATCCAAATTTCGCCTACGCCTATCAGCATACTTCTTCTGCCTATCTTGAGAAGCTCTCAACCTCTTCTTAATCTCCTCAACTCTCTCAAAAGCTTCCAAAATGATATCAGGATCAAGAACCCAATGATTATCGGATTCAATCCAGCAAGATGGGGATCTACAAGGTCGTCCGTATAGAGCAGCAAACGGAGACATTCTGAGACTGGCCTGAATTCAAAGATGGAATGACATAGATAAAAAGATTAAGCTAAGGTTAAAATAGAAGATAAGATTATACCTGGTAGCTATTATTGTAGGTGAATTCGGCAAGATGGAGATGATCCTCCCAAGATCCTCTATAATCAAGCACAAAAGCATGAACAATATCCTCGAGAATCTGATTCACTCTTTCCGTTTGACCGTCGGTCTGTGGATGGTAAGCAGTGCTCAGATTCAAATGAGTACCCAGAGATTTCTGAAAAGCTTTCCAAAACTGACTAGTAGATAGGGTCACAATCACGAACAATACTGAGAGGAACACCATGGAGACGAACAATCTCTCTCATGTAGATCTCAGATAAGCTAGACGCAGAATGATTAGACTTGATCGGAATAAAATGAACGGACTTGGTCAGTCTGTCCACAATAACCCAAATACTCTTATTACCCCTCCGAGTCCTCGGTAAATCATCGATGAAATCTATGGAAACCTGTTCCCACTTCCAATTAGGAATCTCAAGGGGCTGCTAGGGGTCTTCTGGTGATCGGCTTTAACTTGCTGACAAGTCGCATACCGACTAACAAAGATAGAAATATCTCTCTTCATCCCCCTCCACTAATAAAGCCTCTTCATATCCTGATACATCTTCGACACACCAGGATGAATAGAAAGCCTGGATCGGTGATTCTCCTGAAGCAACTCTTGCCTCAAACCATCAACATTCGGGACATAAATCCTGCCATTAATCCTCAAAATCCCTCTATCATCAATCTGAGCTCCACTACCACTACCACTACTACTACCACCAACCGTGCTACGAACACTCTCCTTCATTAATCCAAGCATCTCATCCTCATCCTGCTTAGCCATGATACGATCCAGAAGAGGAGAAGAAGAAACAACAACCTGACATAACAAAGCCTTCTTTTGACTCAGAGCATCGACCATAGCATTAGCTTTACTGGGAGTATAGCTAATATCGAGGTCGTAAGAAGCTAGAAACTCAAGCCAACGAACTGGCCTCTGATTCAGATCTTCTAGGAAAAGATATATCTATGACACTGATGATCGGTGAAAAGCTCAAACTTGGTTCCAAAAAGATGATGCCTCCAAAGCTTCAAAGCATAGACAACGGCAAGCAACTCTAAATCATGAGCAGCATAATTTGCTTCGTGGGTGTTGAACTGACGGCTGGCATAGGCAATGACCTTAACATCATGCATGAGAATAGCTCCCAAACTCTCACGACTAGCATCATTGTATACGGTCAATCCCTAGCTTCCTTTCGGAACGGTAAGAACTACTGCGGAAGTTAGCTTGCTCTTTAACTCATTGAATGCAGCCTTACACTTATCATCCCAGATAAACTTGGTATTCTTTCGAGTCAAAGCAGTGAGAGGTGCAGCAATCCGAGAAAAATTCTCAATGAATCTCCGATAGTAACCGGCAAGGCCTAGAAAATTACGAATATTAGATGGAGTCTTTGGAGTTTCCCAATCATTGATCGCAGCGATCTTGACTGGGTCAACAGAAACTCCATTACTAGAAACAATGTGCCCGAGATATCGGACTTCATCCTTCCAGAAATGGCATTTAGAAAATTTAGCCTTCAACTGATGATTTCTGAGAGTCTCCACAGTAGATTTCTAATATGACTCATGCTCTTCCTTGGTCTTAGAGAAGACAAGGATATCATCAACAAAGACTAGAACAAATTTATTAAGCACGTCACGAAAAACACGATTCATCAAATCAACAAAGAAAGCAGGAGCATTAGTCAAACCGAAAGGCATGACTAACCATTCATAAAAACCATTCTTAGTGCGGGAAGTAGTCTTGGGAATACTATCCTCAGCAATCCTGAGCTGATGAAAATCTGTGGCAAGATCAAGCTGAGAGAAAACGGTAGCACCATATAGCCGATCAAACATATCATTGATACGAGGCATTGGATATCTGTTTTTCATAGTGAGCCTGTTCATCTCTCTATAATCAACACACATCCAAAGAGAACCATCAGACTTGGTGATAAAAACCACCATGTTTCCCCAGAAAAACTAAGCCTAATCAGACCTTTGGAAGACAAGCCTCAATTTGCTTTCCCATCTCAACCTTCTCGCGGGGTGCCATTCTTCTAGAAGGAAGAACAATAGGTCGAGACCAAGAATAAGGTCAATCCGAAAATCAATTTCTCGCTTCGGAGGCAAAGAAGCGACCTCACCAAATACATCGGGTTATAATCTAACCACAGGAGTTGAATCACGATCACTAGGAGAAGAATCCATAGAATAAATAAAGTTGATAGCAAAATCCTAAGGCATGCGAAACTGAATAATCAAGGAATTTCCTTGATCATCAACAAGGTGAACAGTCCAGGCTTTACAAGAGATATGACCAATCAAGGAATTGGTGACTTATTATCAGTTTGGATATGATATGTTATATATAAATATATAGTGTGTGTATGTGTATTGAAGGGATTGATTTCCCGCATTATATAGCGGATGAGACCTATGTGCCCCGCATAATAGCGGAGGACCTTTTATACCGCGATATCCCGCCTGGAAGCAGGATTGTTAGTTTTATGTTGTGCTAACATCTGTGGATGCAGGAAATAGGTTGGAGGGATCCTACTGGATTCCTCAAAATTATTTAGATTGTTTTAATATAATGTGATATGGTTTATTTAATAATCTGTGATAAATTATATTGGTAATTGAAAATATTGGATGCTATGGTTTAATTCAATATATTTGGATATACTGAGTTTTCAAAAATGTACAGATTGGATTTTTGAAGAGAAGTAAAAGAGAATTCTTAAGTAAATAATTAAAGAGGTTTTGATAAATGAATTGGAGAAGGATAAAAGTGGATTTTTTAAATTTAAATAAATAATTCTGGGTATGGGAAAGGAGATTTTTGAATAAATGGAAATAAATGAATTTCTACCTTGTATTATGTTTAACTAGTATTATGTTTAAAAGATAATTATTTAATATTTCTACCTTATAGAATAACTTTTATTTTAAATTAGTTTTAGCTTAAGTTTTACAAAAGAAATTATTATAAGATTTCATAACTAGTATATTAAATAAAGTGTTTTACATGGTTCTTTATTTTAAATGTTTTTAAAGTATATATACTTTTGAATAAAGTGATTTAAAATAATTTTAAAAAGGGGAAAAAAAATTTAACGACAAATTATAATAAATATTTGTCCAGAAGGACACGCGCATATAACTTTTACCGTAAGGACAAAGCCCAAAGCCTAGAAAGAATTTCAAACAAAACGAAGCATTCTGTCCATCTTCCTCCTCCTTCCTTACACTCCAACAATCACTAATTTTGCTCGAAACAAAAGATTAACGTTAATTTTTCTCGACATAAAAAAATGGCACCGCAAACAAGAAATAAATCTACATCTCCAAAAGAACCTCAAAAATCGACTGTGGATGAAGAACGACCACAACAATCCAAAGCCGAAGAAAACCTAAGTAAGTCGACGGCGAATGAACAAAACCAAAATTGAAATGTCGACAAAGCAGATGTTCAAAAAGAAAAGCAGAGATAGAAGAGGAAAACCTTCCTTTAGCACAAACGATAGCGTCGATACTAAAGAGAAAAAGCAACAAATTAAGGCTTAAAAAACCTACAGCAACAGAAGAACAAAACCAAAATAGAGATAAAAGGACAAAGAGAAGATACCAAAAAAATGATAGCAAGAACAAGCAAACCAGAAATAAGTGAAAGTATACCAAAGAAGGTAACTGTTAATATAAAATCAAACACAATAAAATTAGTATAGTTTGGTTATAGCAACATTGAAATACTAATAATTTCATTTTGTTAAATCTCAGCAAAAAGAAGATAAAGAAGCTGCAGATCAAGAACTGGAAGAAGAACAACTCAATTCGGTAAAATATAAAACATCGTAACTTTATACCATAATGTATATTTCAAAAATACTACCTGTAAATCATTTGGTAAAAGAAAAGGCTGATAGGTATAACAAACTGATACCCAATTACTAGTATAATAGTCATTATAATTAAGCATAAATTATTTGATAAAACAATAGTCAGTGACATTTATTTCAAATATGATACAAACAAACAAATGATACCTACTAACAAAAACTGATACCTAATTACCAAAAAATAATACCTAGTTATATAAAAATGATACCTACTTGATACCTGATTACTGAAAACTAATTCCTAATTAGTACCAACTGATACCTAGTCACAAGTAGTAATAGTGTTTATCATTAAGCGTAAATTGTTTGATAAAATTATAGTCAGTATCATTTAGTTGAAATATGAAACAGACAAAAAACCGATACCTATTTACAAAAACTGATACCTATTTACAGAAAACTGATACCTAGTTACAAAAAACTGATACCTAGTTATAAAAAAATGATACCTACTTGAAAAAATGACACCTGGTTGGAGAAAACTGATACCTACTTAGTACCAACTGATACTTAGGTACTGCAAAACAGATACTTAATTACTTCAGACTTGAAATTGTTATATATTTGGCAGAAGATATTTCATTACAACTAATACCCGAATCTATTCTTATTTTTAAACATAATTTATTTCACAAATAACTTAATGTCTTTATTTTGAACTAATAGGATGATGATGATTTTGTTGATGCTCATCCAAAATAAATAAAAGAAAGATCACAAACAAAACAGCCATCTGAAGAAAAAAAGCATGAAACAGCTTACAGATGTGGACTGTAGGCAATATTCAAAACAGTAAAACTGATAAATCAAAAAATGATCTATCAAAGAAGCAAATGAATATAATAAAGAGCACTCCTTTCTAAAACTTCTTTAGAGTTTTCTTGTGATATCCTAGAATTTCACACCCAATTTAAATATGATAATCTATATAATAAACTAATTTTAATTGATAAATTTCTTATTTTATTCAACAGCAAATAAATGAATTGTAAATATACATTTATTCTAATTAAAAACCAATACATATATAAGGAAATGAATGTGTTAAAATTCTATTCTTATCAAATTTGATTTTTGAATTGGATTTTAGAATTAAATTTGTGTTTGAATTGATAAATTAAAAGATTTAAAATATGTCAATTTTTATTCTAAATTTTACTTTAAGTATTAATTAATATTCTCATGATTTTAATTAAGTTATAACATTTGTTTATATTCATTCTTTAAAGGAGAATTGATTTTTAGAAATTTAAAAATGGATTTATATAAGGAAAATCAATTTAAGAAAACATTTTAATTTCTTTTTGCATGAATAAACACTTGTTAACATTAAAATTCTATTATTAACATGTGTTAGAAAATTAGTTAGGTTTTGTAACAAGTGTCATAATTTAGGTCTTATTCTCTTTAAATTTTATAAAAACAAATTTTTAAAAGATATTTCTTATATACTTTCTCATTTTATTAAACAAGAAATTTTACACTCTTCATTTTCAAAAATCTGAACTTCATAAATCTCTACACCTTCAACCAAACATCATCATACAATCTCAAGTTTTTATCACATATTAATGCAAGATCTGAAGCATCATCAACAATAATCTTGCAAATTTCAAGAGATGGGTAGAAATCTGCAGTCTAAATTCTTTTCCAGCAGCTTAAGTCTTAGCAACAAAACTGGTGAGTAAATTCTTAAATCAAAACTTTAAGTATAAAATTGTTGTATGTTGAATGTTAACTCTGAAATGCTTGCATGTCATTTATTTATGAAGAATTTGTTTAGAGTTTTAAAATTTGACTGTGCATGTTATAAGAAAATTGAACTCCTCTGTTATTTCAAGTTCAAAGCAAAATTTCTAAACAAACTTCAAATTTAAATACAGTAAGATGATGCCGAGTTAATATATTCAAATATAGAAGTTAAATTCAATATGAATTAAGAAAAAAATTTGCATAGGAAACAGTTAAATATCTGCAGGAAGTAGATATGCAGTAAAAAAAATTATATCATGTAAATTTTGTTGAATTTTAATGAATCAAGAATATATACTAAATCTATAATGCATGATATGAATTTTAAAACAGAAATCAGAATTTTTAATTTACAGTTAAATATGAATTTTGAAATTAACCAAATTTGGGACTTATGTCAAATTCAAAAGACTGGATTGATTAGACTTTGAAATTTGAATCGAAGCTTTGTTTAATGTTGTGAAACACTAGAAAAATACTATTTGAATTTATTATGCAACATAGAATTGGGAATTTGGATTTGTAGGGTTTGGGTTTTGTGTTTTTTTGAGTTTGGGATTTTCGATCGTGTGAAGCATTTGGTGGACCGAGTTGCGTGCGGCTTGGGGTGGAGGCGTGTTAAGGTTGTGTGAGTGCATGGTCGAAGTGGGATGGTGAATGGTGGTCGGCATTGCCGTGGGTGATGGGGTTTTCCAGGCGTCTGCAGTTTGAAATTTGGGTTCGAACCGTCAATTTTTCGCTCGAGGTTGAATCGACGAGTTCTGGTTTTGGAATTGGATCGTGGTTTGGTTTGGGGTCTGCACAAGCTAGCGGCGGCGGTGATGGAGGTGCCGGAGCACCGTGCATGTGCACGGGTGGGTGTTGTGTCCGTGGGGTCGTTTCGAACGCGAGTGGGTTTGACTCGAAGAAACGCTCGTGTTTGGTCGCGTGAGAGTCGCGTCTGGCTTGGGGTTGTGTTTCTTTTGCTCGAGTGTGTGTGTATTGGAGTATGGTGTAATGGTAGTTGAAGTTTTGGTCAAGTTTAACCAAGTAAATGAATCAAATTTTAAAACTTGTTTAAAACTAAAATTAGTTTTAAGTTTAAATTTAAAACTTTATATTTTCACCACTTTTTAAATGTCAAATATTTTGTTTGAAAAGTATTACACATTTTATTTGTTGAAGTTTGAAATGATTTTACATTTTCAAATCTAACTTTTCCAAAGGTAATTAGTTTTAATTAATTGAAATGTTTAAACATGTAAAAGTTTTTAAGTGATGAATGAAATTGTTTGGTTTTGAAAGTTAATTAAATTTTGAAATTTATGTTTACTTTAATTAGTTAGAAATTGGAGTTGGAATTAATTTATTTATTTTAGTTAATTAATTTGTTAAGGTTTAATTAATTACTTATGAATTATTTTATGGATAATTAAGGATTAAATTAAATAACAATTAATAGGTTATTAATTAATTTATTAATTAATTTAAGGTTAATTCATAAGTGATTAATAATTGATTAATTGATTAATGATTAATAAATTAGTGATTAAGTAGTTAATTAATCAATTGATAAAGTGTTAATTAATTAATTAATTAAACATTAATTAATTTATAATTAATTGTAAATTAAATAAGGGTTAAGATTTAATTAATTAAATAATTAAGTTTAATTAATGAATAATTAATTATGTAATTAAGATAAATTAATTTGTGATTAATTAAGAATTAATTAAGGTAATAAAGAATTAATTAAGGATAATTAATTATAAATTAAAGGGTTAATTAATAACCAATTAAGGAATGATTAATTTTAAATCAAATTTTAATTAATAAATAGTTATAGTTATTAATTGATAATTAAATGAAGATTATTAATTAATTAAACATTAATTAATTAATATTGAGATAATTAAGAGGTGATTAATTAATTATATGATTGTGAATAATTAATTAATGTTTGGATAAGCAAGATCAAGTGATAAATTCTTAAGTAATTAGTTAATTTTAAATTAATTAAATTAATTATAATATGAATTAAGTAGTGCTTACTTGTGGATGATAGTTTGAATTAATATCTGAATATGGTTGATATATGTTGAATGATAGTTGAGTTGACTCTGTGATATTGGTTATTATCTATTGATAATGTTGTGCGATGCTATGTTCAAAATCTGAATTGAATTGTTTAAATCTTTAAACAACTTGGCCTTTAAGACACGTTTGGATTTCGATGAGACCGGGATCGGGAATCAAATTTGATTTTCCGAAAACCACATCGATCCAAGTTAAACGTTAGGTCGTGACATTTCAAGTGAGGATCGAGATGGAGTTTTTGAAGTGCAAGGGTTATTGTCGTTAACTCTGAGGGTGATTCCAAAATGAGTGTAACGAAATAATGCCTTCGGTTTCGTTCGAACCCGGAACGAACTTGTATGGATTGAATGCTTTCAGAACATCGTCAGGTGGACGATGAGCATTCTAAGATATGTGTTCTCTAAAGGTAATCGTAGCCTCAAGCCTCATCAACCGGGAATGGCTAAAACAGGGGAGGTGCAGCAAGGTTTCGTGGGTAGCCCTCACTTGAGAGTGAGATTTACCCCTGTCTAGAAGTCCCTTATATATTCGGCAGTGTGGGCTGTTGTTAGCCACAATTGCGGGGTTGTCTTGTTCGGAACTATCCAATAAGGGATGGGTCCGGCCTTGTGTTGCAGGGGATCGGGAGTGATCCTCAGTACGGTGTTCTAGGCCCCGTACTGTGACGGGCGGTACCCAGTAGCCCTGCCATCGATGGAAACCCATTTTCCCTACGAAACCCTACAGTTTTGATTGTATTACCCACTTTCGTGGCTAGTAGCTGGAATTTAATCATGTAACAATTTTGGCTATTTTCTATTTACTTGAAAACCCTAGACACTATTATAGTATCACTGAATTTCCTATCAAATGTTTTGGTTAGCGTAAGGTAAAAACTTACCCGTGTTTATTTGTGGGAAGTCTTACGTGATACCTTTTGTTTCAAAATGGTTTTTAAAGTTAAGCAACTTTAACTGATTTACTCACACCAGACCCATGTCTGACCCGGAGTTTATTTTGTTTTTCATAAACTCTTGGGTACTCAAATTTTTATGAGTAGCCAAGTGATTAGGTTTGGATTAGCAAAGGTTTTGGAAGCTGGAGCTGGAATCCAGACGTACTATCTATCTATATTCGCTGTGGTAGCATTTTGGTGTTATGTTTTGAGTCGTATGGGTTGGGAAAACTCCTATGATTGTCAGATGTAATGGAGTAGTGTCACTTTGTGTACTCTAATATGTAAAACTATGTAAGGTATATGTGTAATATTATATTTTGTTCGGTTCCGCTGTGAGATTCTGATTAGGGTTGTTTCTTTTCTTTCTATCTTTCTATTTCTATCTCTTTCTTTTCTTATTGATGATACGTCTTTCTGGATATTGAAAGACGGGTCGTCACAGTTGGTATCGGAGCAAATGGTTGAGAAACACCTAGGCTTTGGAGTAGAATCTATCTTGAGAGTGCGTATTTGTAATTTTCTTATATAACTATATCCCTATCTAAATTGATTGGACTACCTGTTCAGGTAGCCAATATGAGTTCACGAGGCCGAAGGGGAAGATTTGTTGGGAGTGCATCAACTGGTAACAGAAGAAAGAAGACTGATAATGAGACTGTTAATCCAGTTACGTCTTCAGCGAGTTTCGCCGCATTATGCAAGGACTTTTTTCATCTTGGAGGAAAACCATTTCAGGGATCAGAAACTATAATAGAAGTTCAAGCATGGATTCGCTCCTGTGAGAAGATTTTTAAGAGCATGAGGTTATCAGATGAGCAGAAGAGAATAATGGCTGCGTGGCAATTACAAGGTGGTGCCGCGGTATGGTGGAATTCGGTGACTGCTAATATCTCGGAAGATGGTATGACTTGGGAAGAGTTTAAGGAGATGTTTGAGGAAAAGTTTATGCCTGCTGCAGGAAGAACTTGGCTTTATCAAGATTTTCTGAATCTGAAACAAGGGAATATGTCTATAGCTGAATACGAGACAAAATTCAACGAGTTATCTTGCTACGGTCCAGGACTTATAGACACTCCTCTTAAGAAGAACGAGATGTTTGTCCAAGGATTGAGGCCTGAGTATCATGAGAGAATGACAGCACATCTGAAAGGGTCTTTTGTGGAGCTTATTGATATGGCGTTAAGGTATGAAGATTTGATGAAGAAGAGGTCAGTGGCCCAAGTTGCTGCATCAGGAGGGAATTCTTCTAACCAGAATAAGAGAAAATTTAATCCTAATTGGAAGAAGCAAAACAAGAAGAAGTCTGGGAAAAATAATGGACCCCGAAAGTGTTATATTTGTCAACAAGAAGGTCATCCGGCAAACAAGTGTCCCAGCAAAGGATCTCAGCAGCAGCGGCAGCAGTATAGTGGACCAGGGTCAGCCTTAGTTCAGAAGTCTCTTTGCTTTAACTATCACCAACCGGGACACATGATTAAAGACTGCTCGCTCCTTCATAAGGTTCAACAGAACAAAGTATTTGCTTTGGAAGGCGCACCATCAAACTCATCGAAGGGCAAGGGAGTTTTAGAAGGTACCTTACTTTTAAATGGAAAATATATTGAAGTCTTATTTGATTCTGGTGCTTCTTTAAGTTTTATTTCCCTGGAAACTGTAGAGAATTTCTTACTTACCCCTAGTATAGTTGACAATCCCATTTGTGTATCAAATCCTATAGGAGGGGTAACCAAATTGGATAGGATTTGTAAGGATTTGAGAATCTCCTATCTATCCATAGTTTTCCTGTGATCCTTATGTATTGGGTTTTCAAGGTTTCGACCTTATATTGGGAATGGATTGGCTTGACAAATATAAGGCTATCTTAAATTGTGATGAAACAACAGTTTCGTTGGAAACTGATCTGGGTAGGATTGCCAAAGTAATGTGTGATAACTTTGGAATCCACTTGAGTAGTCTTTTACATGGAATAGAGACTTCTCAACAAGCGGTTGTAGATATTGAAGTAGTCCGGGATTTCTCCGACGTATTTGAGGAAGTTAAGTGTTTGCCACAGCATCGGGAAATAGAGTTCCGTATAGATTTGGTTCCTGGAGTAGTACTTGTAATTCAACCTAGTAGAAGAATAGCTCCAAGAAAGAGGGAGGAATTAGTGAAGCAAACTCAAGATTTGTTGGAGAAGGGTTTGATTAGACCAAGTTTTCCCTATTGAGGTTCTGCTGCAGTTTTTGTCACTAAGTCGGATGGGTCGCTAAGGTTCTGTGTAGACTACCGTGAATTGAACAAAGTGACCATTCAGAATAAGTATCGTCGTCCTCGCATTGATGATCTCTTCGACCAGCTTCATGGTGCATCTGTCTTTTCTCAGTTAGATCTAGCATCAGGTTTCCATCAGTTAAGGGTAGCTGAAGACATTATTCCCTTAACTGCATTTAAGGGACCTAATTGTTTCTATGAGTGGTTGGTTATGCCTTTTGGGCTAACCAACGCTCCTGCCTACTTTGTTGATCTGATGAACCGAGTCTTTAGAGATGTTATGAATAAGTTTGTTTTGGTATTCATCGATGATATTTTGGTTTATTCTAAATCGGAAGAAGAGGAGAAGCAACACTTGAGAATAGTTTGGAAACTCTAAGAAGGCATGTGCTGAAGGCGAAGTTTTCTAAGTGTCATTTTTGGAAATCAGAAGTAAAATTTTTGGACCACATTGTTTTTGGTGAGGGAATCTCTGTAGATCCAGCTAAAGTTGAGACTATTATGGAATGGAAGCAGCCTCAGACTCCTACAGAAGTTCGCAGTTTTCTTGGATTGGCCGGTTACTACAGGAAGTTTATTAAGGATTATTCTAAGATCTCTTCTCATCTAACGAAGCTGACACGGAAGGGAGCTAAATTCAAGTGGACACCGGAGTGTGAGGAAGCTTTCCAGAAACTGAAGACAAAGTTGACAAGAGCTCCTGTATTGGCTATTCCTGATGGTAGAAGCAAGTTTGAAGTGTATACTGATGCCTGTATTGTTGGATTGGGAGCTGTGCTTATGCAGAATGGTAGGGTTATTGCGTATGCGAGTAGGCATTTGAAGCCACATGAGAGGAACCACGCTACGCATGATTTAGAGCTGTTGGCTATTGTTTTTGCTCTAAAGATATGGAGGCATTATCTTTTAGGAGAAAAGTTTGAGTTATTCACGGATCACAAACTGTTGAAATATCTTTTCTCTCAAAAATATCTTAATCTAAGACAGCAGCGATGGGTTGAATTCTTGGCATCATACGATTTGGATATTCTATATACTCCGGGGAAGGCGAACGTTGTGGTAGACACTCTTAGCAGAAATGCGGTTCTTTCTCTTTTGGAAGTGGTTCCATCTCTTCTGGAAAGGATTTCGAGCAAGCATGAATCTGATAGTAAGTTAAGAGGAACTATCAGCAGAGTTAGGAAGGGGCGGTGTTCTAGTTTTGAGATTGATGATCAAGGAACACTAAGGATTAACGGAAGGATTTGTGTCCCAGATTTCAAGGAATTGAAGCAGGAGGTCTTGTCTGAAAGTCATCGCTCCAGATTGAATATCCATCCAGGGATCTGGAAGATGTATAAGGATATGAAGAGAGTTTTCTGGTGGACGGGCTTGAAGAGGGATGTAATCAGATTTGTCAATAGTTGTGCTATCTGCCAGCAAGTGAAAGGAGATCAGTAGAAGCAAGCCGGTTTGTTACAACCTTTGGAGGCCCCGACATGGAAATGGGAAATGATTTCAATGGACTTCATCGACGGTCTGCCTAGAACTAAGAACGGAAATGAAGGAATATGGGTGACTGTAGATCGTCTTACCAAGAGCGCCCATTTTATACCAGTTAAAGCAACCCGTACTACAGCTTCTTTGGCAGAAATTTTCTTGAAAGAAATTGTGAGATTGCATGGCATTCCAATCAGCATTGTAAGCGATCGAGATCCGATTTTCACCAGCAAATTCTGGGAGGCATTGCAATCATCTTTGGGAACTAATTTGAGATTGAGTACAGCATATCATCCACAAACATATGGACAAATGGAAAGGTTAAACCGAATTCTAGAAGATATGCTGAGAGCCTGTGTATTAGATTTTGGAGGATCATGGGAGGATCATCTACATCTAGTGGAGTTCTCTTATAATAACAGTTACCAAGCAAGTATCAAGATGGCTCCTTGCGAAGAATTGTATGGAAGACCATGTAGATCTCCAGCTTGTTGGATAGAGTCTAAGGAATGTATTGTGCTTGGACCAGATCTGATCCATGAAGCATCTGCTAAAGTCGAGCTTATCAAGAAAAGGATGAGAGCTGCTCAGGATCGACAAAAGAAATATGCTGATAAAAGACGAAGATAATTGGAGTTCGAGATTGGTGATTTAGTCTTTGTCAAAGTTTCCCCTATTAAAGGAGCTGTAAGATTCGGGAAGGCAGGGAAACTCGCTCCGAGATACATTGTTCCATTCCGAGTTCTCGAGAGGATTGGTGCTGTAGCATATAGGATTGAATTGCCAGTCCGGATGGCTGGAATTCACAATGTTCTCCACGTATCTCATCTACGGAAATATATGCATGATCCATCTCTTATTGTGGAGCCAACTGTGCAGGAAGACTTAGAGGTTGAGCCGGACTTATCAGTTGTCCGACATCCAGTTCGGATTGTGGATCAAGATGAGAGGCAACTTAGAAACAGGATAGTGAAGCTCGTTAAAGTCCAATGGAGTGAGGATCCCAGAGATTGTACCTGGGAGACTCTGGATAGCTTTAGGAAGGCTTATCCGGACATGTGTCCAGACAGCTATTGGTGTTTGTATTGGATGTATGGTTGTTTGGATGTTTTGTTTGATGGTTGCTTATGTATGATGTTATGTATGCTTGGATTGCTGCAATAAAATGAAATTTTTGGATTATCTTTTGTTTAAATTTCTGGGACGAAATTCTTTTAAGGGGGAAGAATTGTGATATCTCGGAATTTCACACCCAAATTAAATATGATAATCTATATAATAAACTAATTTTAATTGATAAATTTGTTATTTTATTCAACAGCAAATAAATGAATTGTAAATATACATTTATTCTAATTAAAAACCAATGCATATATAAGGAAATGAATGTGTTAAAATTCTATTCATATCAAATTTGATTTTTGAGTTGGATTTTAAAATTAAATTTGTGTTTGAATTGATAAATTAAAAGATTTAAAATATGTCAATTTTTGTTCTAAATTTTACTTTGAGTATTAAGTAATATTCTCATGATTTTAATTAAGTTATAACATTTGTTTATATTCATTCTTTAAAGGAGAATTGATTTTTAGAAATTTTAAAATGGATTTATATAAGGAAAATCAATTTAAGAAAACATTTTAATTTCTTTTTGCATGAATAAACACTTGTTAACATTAAAATTCTATTATTAACATGTGTTAGAAAATTAGTTAGGTTTTGTGACAAGTGTCATAATTTAGGTTTTATTCTCTTTAAATTTTATAAAAACAAATTTTTAAAAGATATTTCTTATATACTTTCTCATTTTATTAAACAAGAAATTTTACATTCTTTATTTTCAAAAATCTGAACTTCATAAATCTCTACACCTTCAACCAAACATCATCATACAATCTCAAGTTTTTATCACATATTAATTCAAGATCTGAAGCATCATCAACAATAATCATGCAAATTTCAAGAGGTGGGTAGAAATCTACAGTCTACATTCTTTTCCAGCAGCTTAAGGTTAGCAACAAAACTGGTGAGTAAATTCTTAAATCAAAACTTTAAGTATAAAATTGTTGTATGTTGAATGTTAACTCTGAAATGCTTGCATGTCATTTATTTGTGAAGAATTTGTTTACAGTTTTAAAATTTGACTGTGCATGTTATAAGAAAATTGAACTCCTCTGTTATTTCAAGTTCGAAGCAAAATTTCCGAACAAACTTCAAATTTAAATACAGTGAGATGATGCTGAGTTAATATATTCAAATATAGAAGTTAAATTCAATATGAATTAAGTGAAGAAAAAAATTGCATAGGAAACAGTTAAATATCTGCAGGAAGTAGATATACAGTTAAAAAAAATTATATCATGTAAATTTTGTTGAATTTTAATGAATCAAGATTATATACTAAATCTATAATGCATGATATGAATTTTAAAACAGAAATTAGAATTTTTAATTTACAGTTGAATATGAATTTTGAAATTAACCAAATTTGGGACTTTTGTCAAATTCATAAGACTAAATTGATTATAGACTTTGAAATTTGAATCGAAGCTTTGTTTAATGTTGTGAAACACTAGCAATACTGTTTGAATTTATTATGCAACATAGAATTGGGAATTTGGATTTGTAGGGTTTGGGTTCTGTGTTTTTTTGAGTTTGGGATTTTCGATCGTGTGAAGCATTTGTTTGACCGAGTTGCGTGCGGCTTGGGGTGAAGGCGTGTTAAGGTTGTGTGAGTGCATGGTCGAAGTGGGAAGGCGAATGGTGGTCGGCATTGCCGTGGGTGATGGGGTTTTCCAGGCGTCTGCAGTTTGAAATTTGGGTTTGAACCGTCAATTTTTCGCTCGAGGTTGAATCAACGAGTTCTGGTTCTGGAATTGGATCGTGGTTTGGTTTGGGGTCTGCGCAAGCTGGCGGTGGGGGTGATGGAGGTGCCGGAGCACCGTGCATGTGCACGGGTGTGTGTTGTGTCAGTGGGGTCGTTTCGAACGCGAGTGGGTTTGACTCGAAGAAACGCTCGTGTTTGGTCGCGTGAGAGTCGCGTGTGGCTCGGGGTTGTGTTTCTGTTGCTCGAGTGTGTGTGTATTGGAGTATGGTGTAATGGTAGTTGAAGTTTCGGTCAAGTTTAACCAAGTAAATGAATCAAATTTTAAAACTTGTTTAAAACTAAAATTAGTTTTAAGTTTAAATTTAAAACTTTATATTTTCACCACTTTTTAAATGTCAAATATTTTGTTTCAAAAGTATTACACATTTTATTTGTTGAAGTTTGAAATGATTTTACATTTTCAAATCTAAATTTTTCAAAGGTAATTAGTTTTAATAAATTGAAATGATTAACCATGTAAAAGTTTTTAAGTGATGAATGAAATTGTTTGGTTTTGAAAGTTAATTAAATTTTGAAATTTATGTTTACTTTAATTAGTTAGTAATTAGAGTTGGAATAAATTTATTTATTTTGGTTAATTAATTTGTTAAGATTTAATTAATTACTTATGAATTATTTAATGGATAATTAAGGATTAAATTAAATAACAATTAATAGTTTATTAATTAATTTATTAATTAATTTAAGGTTAATTCATAAGTGATTAATAATTGATTAATTGATTAATGATTAATAAATTAGTGATTAAGTAGTTAATTAATCAATTGATTAAGAGTTAATTAATTAAGTAATTAAACATTATTTAATTTATAATTAATTATAAATTAATTAAGGGTTAAGATTTAATTAATTGATTAATTAAGGTTAATTAATGAATAACTAATTATGTAATTAAGATAAATTAATTTGTGATTAATTAAGAATTAATTAAGGTAATTAAGAATTAATTAAGGTAATTAAGAGTTAATTAAGGATAATTAATTATAAAATAAAGGGTTAATTAATAACCAATTAAGGAATGATTAATTTTAAATCAAATTTAATTAATAAATAATTATAGTAATTAATTGATATTTAAATGAAGATTATTAATTAATTAAACATTAATTAATTAATAATGAGATAATTAAGAGGTGATTAATTAATTAAATGATTGTGAATAATTAATTAATGTTTGGATAAGCAAGATTAAGTGATAAATTCTTAAGTAATTAGTTTAATTTTAAATTAACTAAATTAATTATAATATGAATTAAGTAGTGCTTGCTTGTGGATGATAGTTTGAATTGATATCTGAATATGGTTGATATCTGTTGAATGATAGTTGAGTTGAATTCTATGATGAGATATTGTATATGTGATAGATATTGGTTATTATCTGTTGATAATGTTGTGCGATGCTATGTTCAAAATCTGAATTGAATTGTTTGAATCTTTAAACAACTTGGCCTTTAAGACACGTTTGGATTTCGATGAGACCGGGATCGGGAATCAAATTTGATTTTCCGAAAACCACATCGATCCAAGTTAAAGTTTAGGTCGTGACATCTCAAGTGAGGATCGAGATGGAGTTTTTGAAGTGCAAGGGTTATTGTCGTTAACTCTGAGGGTGATTCCAAAATGAATGTAACGAAATAATGCCTTCGGTTTCGTTCGAACCCAGAATGAACTTGTATGGATTGAATGCTTTCAAAACATCGTCAGGTGGACGATGAGCATTCTAAGAGATGTGTTCTCTAAAGGTAATCGTAGCCTCAAGCCTCATCAACCGGGAATGGCTAAAACAGGGGAGGTGCAGCAAGGTTTCGTGGGTAGCCCCCACTTGAGAGTGAGATTTGCCCCTGTCTAGAAGTCCCTTATATATTCGGCTGTGTGGGCAGTTGTTGGCCACAACTGCGGGGTTGTCTTGTTTGGAACTATCCAGTAAGGGATGGGTCCGGCCTTGTGTTGCAGGGGATCGCGAGTGATCCTCGGTACGGTGATCTAGGCCCCATACTGTGACGGGCGGTACCCCAGTAGCCCTGCCATTGATGGAAACCCATTTTCCCTACGAAACCCTACGGTTTTGATTGTATTCTCCACTTTCATGGCTAGTAGCTGGAATTTAATCATGTTACAATTTCGGCTCTTTTCTATTTACTTGAAGACCCTAGACCCTATTATAATATCAATGAATTTCCTATCAAATGTTTTGGTTAGCGTAAGGTAAAAACTTACCCTTGTTTATTTGTAGGAAGTCTTACGTGATACCTTTTGTTTCAAAATAATTTTTAAAGTTAAGCAGCTTTAACTGATTTACTCACACCAGACCCATGTCTGACCCGGAGTTTATTTTGTTTTTCATAAACTCTTGGGTACTCAAATTTTTATGAGTAGCCAAGTGATTAGGTTTGGATTAGCAAATGTTTTGGAAGCTGGAGCTGGAATCCAGACGTACCATCTATCTATATTCGCCGTGGTAGCATTTTGGTGTTATGTTTTGAGTTGTATGGGTTGGGAAAACTCTTATGAATGTCAGATATAATGGAGTAGTATCATTTTGTGTACTCTGATATGTAAAACTATGTACGGGATATGTGTAATATTATATTTTGTTCGGTTCCGCTGTGAGATTCTGATTAGTGTTGTTTCTTTTCTTTCTATCTTTCTATTTCTATCTCTTTCTTTTCTTATTGATGATACGTCTTTCTGGATATTGAAAGACCGTCACATTTCTATGGAGAGAAAATTTTGATGAAAGAATGCAAAAAGCATCAACACAATTTGGATGGTTTATACAAATGCTACTCAGTTGTCGAAGATGCTTTCTTATTTTCCACAGAAAGGATGAAAGTTACAGCAACGGATATAAGTTTGATTTTTGGCCTACCGCTAAAAGGAATTAACAATGAGCCGATTCAAAAAAGGTCAAACAAAACAATTCCAATGCAATGTAGGGAATTTGCAAACAGAAACCTTGGCAACAGCACTTATATAACAAGAAATGTTGTGGAAAATAGAATAAAGCAAGAAGTTGCAAAAAAGAAAAAAGAGTATGAAGAAGACTTGCCAATGTTAATAGTAATTGAAATACTATTAACATTTTTCTTTCCAAGCAACCAGCAAAAATTTAGAAGGGGACTTCTGCCATACTTAATTAATGTAGAGACAATGCAATTAGTTTCTTGGCCACTGACGATAGAAAAGAATTTCAATAAATTTGTTAAGAAGTTCATTCATAATCCAAGAAATATGTCGGGATGCTCCATGCTTCCACTGGTAAGATTACTTATTCAAAAATTTATTAGTTAGTTTTTTAACAAACATATCTAATCAATTCTTTTAATGTTAACAGTATTGCATTTGTGAGAAACTGGATCTCATTCAACAAAGACAATATTATACTCCAGCCTTACCAAGATTTGCAAAATAGGATTTAAGGAAACTCAAAGACAAAGCAGTCAAAGCAGTTTTTGACAACGTGAAAGAGGGTGATGTAAGTAAAAATTCCACTTCATTTTTTGTTAATCAATATGCTTTAACTATTATGCAGAATAAAATTTTACTGTCGATCATTTATCCTATAGCATAAAACTGATACTACAGTGATCAAAAAATGATACCATATCAAAACATAGTAAATAGTATCAATAACAGAAAATACAATGCAAAAAACTGATACCATATTTTTACTTGCTTGAAACAAATACTAATAGTATCAAAAACTGAGGCAAAAATGGCAAAACTGATAACAAATGATTACATGCTTGAAACTAAATGTGGATGTATTCAAAACTGATACTAGAATGCAAAAAACTGATACCTTATAATTTCACAATATACACTGATGTTACAATCCAATAACTGATACCATAGTTGTACATATTAGAAACTGATACTTATAGTATAAGAAACTGATACTAATATGTTTAGAAAATGATACTTATAGTATAAGAAATTAATACTAATATGATTGAACCTGATATTAATAGTATCAGAAAATAAAAATAAATAAATATTTGTTTTATTGAATACAATTTTCTTTTTTCATTACAGTAAAAATTCAATTATCATTGCAAATTGATATCATAGCTAAAAACTGGAAAAAAAATTCCAATACCAATTTTCTAGGTGAAAGAAATCACAAATCTCAGCCCATATGAAGAAAGTCTAGTTCAAACAGAGACTGTTCAACACAAATTCCCCAAAATTCAAAAAGAAAAGCATGGAAAGAAAAGAAAGTTTGAAGAAATCACAGAAACTGCACATTCATTTGAGGAAGACGTAAGCATCAGGATATTCCAAATGCATATAAAAGATTTGGAAGAAGAAACAAAGAAAACAAAAATGAATTAGAAATGGAAAAAAAGAAAAGAATTAAAGAAGAGCAAGAAGTTTTCAGGTTGAAAGAAGAGTTGAAAGATATAAAGTTGAAACTGAAAGATAATGAAGAGAAAACACCACAGGCTGAAGACAACACCAATAAAGTTGAAGATGTTTTGAATGACATTGAAGAAAATGGTGAAAATAAAAATGAAAGTTTCAACCTACAAAGCAACATTTTACAAACTGAACTAGATGCAGATACTTTTGTACAAATGGAAATAGAAAAAAAATGAAAAGAAATCTGAAGAGAGTGTACAAAAAACAGCAGATAAAACAGAAGAAATGAACAAACAAATGCCAATCGAAATAGAAGGTGAATTGGGTAAAAAAACAAGCACTGAAGAAAGACAATGTGACAATGAAGGAAAAAAAACAGACTCCAACTTAAGTACACCAAAAATAAGAGTTGGAAAAAGAAAGTGAAGTGCAGGGAGACAACTCAGAAGATACTCAAACTCTTCAACAGGATACAGATGTAAAAAACAAAAGTATACCATATGTCGCTTCAGTGCTCGACTTTACCCCTCCATCTTTCAAACTTTACGACACACAAGACTTTGCAAGCGAAAAAACTGAAAAAAACAAGATGCAGAAGAACATGGGCAAACAGCTGTTAGAAAAGGGAAACAAAAAGTCATAAAATCAACTGACAAAAAAATCAAAGCAACACAAAAAGGAACAGCTTCCTATATTCAAAGATTAAAGGCAAGAACAAGAGTGAAAAAACAACGTGATAGCTTTGAATATGAGATGAAACAAAAGAAAGTTGCAAATAAGCAAAAACAGGAACCTGAAAAAAAAAAGAAAATTTTGAAAACCAAAGTGAACAAGACAATAGTCCAAAGCCACTTGCAGTAAAAGAGCCAACACTTTACGAGATAGGGCTTGGTCATTGCAAATGTTTGATCTACCTCAACGTTGAGCAAAAAATGTGATCAAAACTTTCTTTTCATTAACAATGTCATCACAAAAGTAAGTGTACTAATATGTATATTAATTTTAAATATGAAATTAAGTTTATCTAACATATACAAATTGTTTTTATCAAAATAGTGTAGTGGCAAGGGAATACAATGACACAACCAGAGGAGGTTGTGTCATAACAAAGAATGCACTAAAACTTCTACTAGAAGAAGGCGAAACAGACGGGCAGGTACATAATAATTTTTTTCTTTACGTCGACACTGATACCAAAATCCACAACATGCTTAAATTGACCTTATGCTTTATTATTTTTATACTTATCAACATACACAGGAACTACTAAGAGTATTGAAACTATTAACAATTTAATATTGCTCCACCAATAAAAAAACGTATACTATTCTGATTTTAATATAGATCATAGATTGGTACATTTCAAAATGTGGAATAGAAGACCACAACTATGCTTTCACAACTATAATGACGGTAAATAAAACGTTAATATTCAAGTACATAATAATTGCTTCATTTATTATATCATAACTTATTTTCATATTAAACAGAAAGCAATTGTGTGTGATACGAAGAGTGTAAAGAAAAGTCTCATTCTCCCTATGCTAGAATCTATTGTACACGACAAATTTACTGAAAGTATATATTTTCCTTTGCATTGTGAGATGCACTGGACATTAGTAACTTTAACATACCCAACAATGCAATGGTGCCACATTGATTCTAACCGCCCTAGAAGATCAAACGAAAGAAACAATTCAAGTTTAAAGGAGGCTATAAAATTGGTATGATGTTACTTCCTCTTTTCCAGCGACCAAAAGATGGACGACCTAACGGCTTAAGATTCTCAGTGAATTAGAGAGTTGGACGACTTAAGGGCTTAACGACTTAATAGTTTAAGAGATTTGACCGACTTAAGGCTGAACAGTTGCCGACCTAACACTTTAACAGGCTAAGAAGGATGCCGACCTAACACTTTAAGAAGGATGCCGACCAAATACTTTAAAAAGGTTACCGACCTCACAAGTTTGAGAGGCATACCGACCTAACAGGCTTGAGAGGAATGCCGACCTAAGGACTAAGGGGATACCGACCTAAGACCCATAAGGTTACCGACCTAACGCCTTAACAAGGTTACCGACCTAACGCTTTAACAAGGTTGTGTTGAATATGCGCTTATATGATTTTTGTTTGATGATAATAAACATATATACATTCGTTTAAATGTATTTGTTAATATACTATTTATTTTCACAGATTAAATAAATATTTGCTGAATAAAATAAATAACACAGATTTTAAATTCAAACGAATATTTTATTCAAACAAATATTTATTACAATTTTGAATAATACAATTTCAAGCTCTCACTATACTATACAACTTTGATTACAATTACATCACATTTCACATTTACATATTCACCTCACTACATATCACTCACACTCGTATTTTTATCTACAACTGCATTCCAGTTTGAATCCAGCATCTGAGCAATCTGCAAAAATATTCACTAACGCAGTAAAATTGAAAAGAAAATATTTTTGCAATATAAATTAAAAGATGATTTTAAAAATATGATTTGCCTCAGTTATTTGGGTTGTTCGTCATAATTTAAATTTGAATTCATCATACACGAACAACTTGTGACATACACAGTGTATCACTGTATATGCCACAAGGCCGTGCACACCGATATATACACTTGATTGAGTTACAGGGACAGGTGAGCACCGGTCAAACCCAAATAAAAATACAGGATTCAACTCAGGTGAAACATGCAATATATCACGACTTCAGCACAAGGTCAAATCCAAATAAAACTGGATTCAACACAGGTGCAGTTCGAATATACAACAGTGCAGATAAACAAATCAAGTTCAAGCAAGTGCCAACAAAGAATCAAAGCTCGACCAATATAATGCAACTATGTTCAAATATGACATGAATGCAATAAAGACCAACTGCCAGCAAATGCACCGAACAAGTTGCCAACATACACTCCAGACCACAACAAAGGCAATGTACGTGAATGAAGTGAAATGGTCGAGCTGTTATAACAGCCATGCATATCGAATAAAACATGGTCTGCAGCTCAAATCAGTAAGCAACACAGTGGCAGCATGCTTGAAGTTACAATGCAATGCAAACAGCAATGCACTAAGCAATTGAAGCAGTTAAAACATGGAAACAAGAAAACATGAAGCAACTCAACAATCAACATAACGACCAAATGGCCAACATGAAACTGCAAATACCCATGCCCAAACTCATATGCAATAGCAACTCAAAGTTCAGGTCTACAGAATGAAGATGAACTCTACCATGAACACAGGTGCAACTGCAAATGCACACATGAATGCAATGATCAAAGTATGCATGTATACTTATCGACCAGCAGCAACATGGACCACAGCTGTTACTCAACTCAGTGATACAAAAGACATTGCACCAGACAAGACTACACCAGAGGCAACACATGCAACAGAGAACAGGCTACACATTATCAAACTGGAACGAAGTGATGAACCAACAAATGCAACAAACTCAAATGTCCAGTTACAATACAACAAGGGAACAGTGCAGTTGCAACATAGGTGACACAAGTGTTACAAGACAAGATGCAGTGGTACATGACCATCAAGATAAACCAATGAACCAACTGTGCATATATGAAAGCATGATACAAAGTGAACCAGTGCCAGGTCAAACAGTGTACAACATCAACTACAAATCAAATGCAAGCAGTGGCAAGCTACAGGCCAAACAATCCCAAACTAATCAAAATCAACATCATGTTGTAAAATTGAATTTCAAGTTCGACCAAAGTCAACAAGACAAGTCACTGGAATGAACATACCAAATAAACCAACACAGCTGCAGTGGACAGCATCAGTATGCAAGAGAACAAAGACCAAGTGAAGCATCTGTGAAGTTTCTGAAGACTCAAATGAACATACCAAATGCAAACTCAGGTGGTACATGAACACAGTGATGGCCGAGAAACTGATGTATACAAATACACTGATTAAATGCAACACTGGCTGCAAGGATCAACGAATTGGATGAACAAAACTCGAGTGCATCGGTGAAAGTGCAGACCAAATGCAAAATGCAACAGTGAATAGCATGGCAATGTGTCAAAGCATTTGTGTCAAAGCAAACAATGTCGAATACATAAACAAGTGTAGCATCTGTTACAGTAAAAAAAAAAGGAAAAGTGCAGAGATGAACGCAAATAAGGATGCAGACGTGCCATAGAATCAATGCCATGTAAAGTCGAAAGCAACAGTGGATGAACAACAAAGGCAACGCAAAAATCATTGACCAAGTTAAAATTCAAAGCCGAGAAAATTCAAACCAAGTCAAGAATTCCAAGCCGTGGTCATCACGTAATGATTCAATACCGTGAATGTTAAGCAACCAAAATATATACGTGAATTGAAGAAGTCAGCAATCATCTCAAACATCCAAGCTAAAATCAACGGCCGAACAAATTAATTGACAAATTCAAATCAATCTATACGAACGCAAAAATAGGAATTGGATTCCTATATAAAACCCTACATCATCATCGGCAATGATTGATTGAGTTCAAGCACGAAAAATCAAAAGAAGAAAAAGGCACAAATTACATACCGGAGAAATCGAACTCAATCATCAAAGAACCGAAGTGAGCAACAACCAGAAATCAATCGAGCAAGGCAAATCTTGAATAATCACAGATTCGATCGAAGTAGTAACGGTTCTTCAAAGCCCTAATTTGAATCACGAACGAAAGCCCTAAAATTGAAAGAGGAACGGCCACCATTGTATACGCAACCAAACAAAGCAAAGAAAATAAAGAGACGGGTCGAATTGAAGAAAGGGCCGGCCTATTGTTTTAAAAGGGAGAAATATTTTTATAGGGGTTTTTAATTAGGGTTTAATTTTAATTTGCTTTTTAATTTGTAATTTTCCTTTTTAAACCGTTTTAATTTTTCTAGTCGTGTGACTAGGGTGCAAACTACGGTGTGTAGTTTGGGAATTTGCAACTAGGTAGTTGAGTTGTGGTCAAGGTTTTGAGCGTAGAGTTAGATTAGTCAATAGCGGTGTATAGCAAGTTTACGTGTGTAAGCGAGGGACTATCTAATTTCTAGTAGAAACCTTGGGGGCAGCACGTAGGCAGGGTTTTGCCGAAGCTGGGTAAATTCTGTGTTGTTCTGTTTTATTCTGTTATTTATATTCTGCGATATCTGTGCTGCTATTATGTGATCTGAATTGAAATAAATTTATAAGCTTCCGCGATTAATTTTTATAATTTACACTATCACCCTATTCACCCCCCCTCTAGGGTGAAATCGATCCTACAAGTGGTATCGGAGCTAGGACAGGAATAGAAGTCAACATCTGTTTTAAAAATTCGATTTTTTTTGAAAAAATCAGTTTTTGTTTTAAAAATTTGAATTTTTAAAAATGGCTTCTTTTAATAATGCTTTTGCAGAAGGTCAATCCATAGTTAGACCACCAATGTTCAATGGTGAATATGCTTATTGGAAAAATAGAATGCAAATTTTTCTGAAAACCATTGACGCTTGGAATATTGTTGAGACAGGTTATAGAATACCAACTATAACTGTAGATAATCAGGAAATAGAGAAACCAAAGGAACAATGGACAGAATTAGAAAATAAATTACAGAATACTAATGCCAAAGCTATGAATTCTATTATCTGTTCATTGGATCAATTTGAATTTAATCGTGTCTCACATTGTCTAACTGCGCAGGAAATATGGCACATACTAGAAGTGACTCACGAAGGAACATCTCAAGTCAAAGAATCTCGTCTTGCAATGCTAAGCAGCGAATACGGGAACTTCAAAATGGCGAAGGAAGAAAATGTCAAAGAGATGTACGGACGACTCTCCAATATCGTATACAAATCAAAAGCTCTCGGAAAAACATACACCGAATTAGAAATAGTCCGGAAAATCCTCAGAGTCCTTCCACGAAGGTTTGAAGCAAAAGTTACTGCCATACAAGAATCGAAAGATTTAAAACAACTTAAAGTTGAGGAACTCATCGGAAATCTCACCACTTATGAGCTAGAAATGAAATTCAAAGAAGAGCGTGAAGGAGGTGACACTCAAAAGAAATCAATAGCTCTCAAAGGAACAACCGAAAGTGATGATGATAACGATGAAGATGATGGAGCAGCAGAATTGGAGCTGTTAATAAGGAAATTCAAAAAATGGAATCAAAAACATGGAAATTCAGCTCGAAATCAAAAAGAAAAAAGCAGAATAGCCAAAGCACTAAACTACTCAGAAGAACAAAAGTTTATTTGTTATAATTGCAACAAACCCGGCCATATCAAGCCCGATTGTCCACAAATTAAATCCAGCCACAGAAAGAAACAGAAAAAGAAAAGTTTTGCAGCCACTTGGGATGAAATAGACGAGAATGATCAAAGCACTGGCAGTGAAAGCGAAAAGGCAGAATTGTGTCTTCGAGGTGATACAACTGACAGTGACGATGACGAGCCAAGTGAGGTATCAAAACTTACCCATTCTGAGTTGCTTATATATTTTCATGAAGTAAACGGTTGTTTTGAACGACTTAGGGAAAAATACGCCAAACTTGAATCTCAAAAAGATACTTTGATAGAATGTAATAAACAACTTGATCAATTAGTTAAAACCTATCAAAGTAGGATCCCTAAGTGTGATAAGTGTCCAACATTTGATGAGGAAATTAAAAAATCAGAAATTAAAATAAAATCGCTTGAAAATGAAATTATGATTTTAAAGGAGAATGAAAATACTAGGAGAGAGAATTCTATTAAAAAGTGCACACAGTTGTTAAACGAAAATGAATCTCTCAAATCACAAGTCCAACAATTGTCTACGACTTTAGATAAATTTTCAAAAAGTGAAAAATCGTTGAATATGCTATTAGGAAAGCAAACTGTTAATACGGTTAGACAAGGACTTGGATATAATAATTCGAAAATTGTTGAAAACAAGATTAATCAAGAAAATTCAATGTGCACGATTTGTAGAAAATTTGGACACGATCACAATAATTGTTGGTATAGACCCAAACATGTGAAAACTATATCGATTTGGGTTCCTAAAGGCACAAATATAAAATCTCTCAAAGTTAAACAAATTTGGGTGCCAAAGGGAACAATTATAAATAGTTTTGGGTCTACACAAAATTATTTTTCAAAATTTTCTGCCACTAACAACCATGGACCTATAAAAACAAATAGGTCACATAAAATTTTCATCGTGTAGGTGTGGTGGCGGGCTAAGGAACAAAAATAGTGTTACCTGGATTTTTGGCTGTTCCAGAAACACAACGGACGACAAAGCTAAGTTCCTTAGCCTAGTATAAGGGTGACAGAATCACAATGAACAACGACGAGAAATATCGTAAAGGTAAAGACAGGTAAAAGTATATTTATTTGTACGATATATTAAATGTGATAATCTGTACCATTTTCTGAATAAAATCAGCCAATTATGATATGATGATGATTTAATGATGATTTTGATTCTGACTTTATTCAAAATTGATTAGCCATTTATATTCTTATGCCAAAAACACTATAAAATTCTCTAGAATTACTTGATATATAAGTTTGAGAGAAAAATAGTGTTTAGATTGGATAATAATATTGTTGTTATAATATTTTTGGCTAAATCTATATTCGTGTTTTGACACGGCCTCGATTTAAAATCCTAATGAATTCTATTTTAAAAATTGTGAAAAGGATGTTAATTTTTTTTTGAAATTGTTGAAACTATTAAGAAATTGCTTTGAAATAAAAATAACGTTTGATGGCTTCTAAAATTGACACTTTAATATATGATTGATTGTTGACACGGTTTTCATTTCAAATCCAAGAGAATTTCATTTAAAATTTGTTGATAATAATCATGAGAAATTTCTTAATCTGGTCTTTGACATTCAACGAGTGAATTTTGAGTGAAATTTAAATTTAGATGCAGATTACACTGGTAATATGGTTGATAGAAAAATTACTAGTGGAACATGATTAATTTTTGACACATTCATTAACTGCATCGTTTTTCAAAGAAAATATCTGCATATTTTTCATTTCAAATAATTTTCAAATAGCAGAAAATTTTCTTTTAAAACCCCCTGGAGAAAATCATTTTTGACCATATTTTCAGATTAGTCATTTTGAAAAATTGGTTTCATAATTATTTTTGAATTTGATTTTAAATGACTATATCGACTAATCTGACTCCCTAATGTTTATCGAAAAGAAAAATAGTAATAGAAAAAGTGATGAGTGTTGATATTTATCATATATTATAACTCGAGAAAGTATAATTAGAAAATTTCTTTAGAAATTTAAACAAGAGTTATAAAACTTTTTGTTGGTAAAAATTCCATGACCATCTCTATATCTATCATATTTCTAACAACTATCACTCATCAAAACTCTATATAGTTTGTTGATATGTGGTACTTTAAACAGGAATCGTTCGTTTTTCATTTTCATTTTTTTAAAAAGCAAAAATAAATAAATAAATAAATACCAAAGTATTCACTCTCATTTAAAAGTCCTCACGGTTATGCATGGGTGAATTACTTGGAATTTGTTATGTGCTTCCATGCTCATTTAAAAGTCCTCACGGTTATGCATGTATGGAACGCATATCAAAAGTTGATTTTTTTTCTTTTAAAATAAACAAGTTGATTCTAATCCCATTTAAAAGTCCTCACGGTTATGCGTGGTTAGAAGATACTTGAATTCATTTTTTTAAAAAAAATAAAATTGGAATACTACTAATCTCATTTAAAAGTCCTAACGGTTATGCATGATTAGTAGATATTCAAATTCCTGATATAAAAATACCACAAATAGACACAATTGTATGGTTTTATATGATGACATCATCTCCATCATTCTAAAAGTGGAATATGCGCCTAACAATATTTTTATGATTTTTGTTTGATTTTCTATTGAAATTTAATATTTATATTCAATTGGGTTTTAATGTTGGATTAATATCGATTACTTTATCTCTATTTTTCTCTATTTCTATTATTCTTTTGCTGATAACAAAAGGGGGAGAGAAAAGTTAAGATTTTGTAAAAAGGGAGAGAAAAGGTCAAAGAAGTTTTCAATATGCATATAGACTCATTTGCACATTTTGTTTGTATGCATATATGTAGGGGGAGTCATATATGTAGGGGGAGTATCATATAGAAAGGAAGCATTCAAGTAGGGGGAGCAATTGAAATTATCAAATACATTTAATATATTCAAAATCTTAAATATATGTTTGTTATCATCAAAAGGGGGAGATTGTTGAATATGCGCTTATATGATTTTTGTTTGATGATAATAAACATATATACATTCGTTTAAATGTATTTGTTAATATACTATTTATTTTCACAGATTAAATAAATATTTGCTGAATAAAATAAATAACACAGATTTTAAATTCAAACGAATATTTTATTCAAACAAATATTTATTACAATTTTGAATAATACAATTTCAAGCTCTCACTATACTATACAACTTTGATTACAATTACATCACATTTCACATTTACATATTCACCTCACTACATATCACTCACACTCGTATTTTTATCTACAACTGCATTCCAGTTTGAATCCAGCATCTGAGCAATCTGCAAAAATATTCACTAACGCAGTAAAATTGAAAAGAAAATATTTTTGCAATATAAATTAAAAGATGATTTTAAAAATATGATTTGCCTCAGTTATTTGGGTTGTTCGTCATAATTTAAATTTGAATTCATCATACACGAACAACTTGTGACATACACAGTGTATCACTGTATATGCCACAAGGCCGTGCACACCGATATATACACTTGATTGAGTTACAGGGACAGGTGAGCACCGGTCAAACCCAAATAAAAATACAGGATTCAACTCAGGTGAAACATGCAATATATCACGACTTCAGCACAAGGTCAAATCCAAATAAAACTGGATTCAACACAGGTGCAGTTCGAATATACAACAGTGCAGATAAACAAATCAAGTTCAAGCAAGTGCCAACAAAGAATCAAAGCTCGACCAATATAATGCAACTATGTTCAAATATGACATGAATGCAATAAAGACCAACTGCCAGCAAATGCACCGAACAAGTTGCCAACATACACTCCAGACCACAACAAAGGCAATGTACGTGAATGAAGTGAAATGGTCGAGCTGTTATAGCAGCCATGCATATCGAATAAAACATGGTCTGCAGCTCAAATCAGTAAGCAACACAGTGGCAGCATGCTTGAAGTTACAATGCAATGCAAACAGCAATGCACTAAGCAATTGAAGCAGTTAAAACATGGAAACAAGAAAACATGAAGCAACTCAACAATCAACATAACGACCAAATGGCCAACATGAAACTGCAAATACCCATGCCCAAACTCATATGCAACAGCAACTCAAAGTTCAGGTCTACAGAATGAAGATGAACTCTACCATGAACACAGGTGCAACTGCAAATGCACACATGAATGCAATGATCAAAGTATGCATGTATACTTATCGACCAGCAGCAACATGGACCACAGCTGTTACTCAACTCAGTGATACAAAAGACATTGCACCAGACAAGACTACACCAGAGGCAACACATGCAACAGAGACCAGGCTACACATTATCAAACTGGAACGAAGTGATGAACCAACAAATGCAACAAACTCAAATGTCCAGTTACAATACAACAAGGCAACAGTGCAGTTGCAACATAGGTGACACAAGTGTTACAAGACAAGATGCAGTGGTACATGACCATCAAGATAAACCAATGAACCAACTGTGCATATATGAAAGCATGATACAAAGTGAACCAGTGCCAGGTCAAACAGTGTACAACATCAACTACAAATCAAATGCAAGCAGTCGCAAGCTACAGGCCAAACAATCCCAAACTAATCAAAATCAACATCATGTTGTAAAATTGAATTTCAAGTTCGACCAAAGTCAACAAGACAAGTCACTGGAATGAACATACCAAATAAACCAACACAGCTGCAGTGGACAGCATCAGTATGCAAGAGAACAAAGACCAAGTGAAGCATCTGTGAAGTTTCTGAAGACTCAAATGAACATACCAAATGCAAACTCAGGTGGTACATGAACACAGTGATGGCCGAGCAACTGATGTATACAAATACACTGATTAAATGCAACACTGGCTGCAAGGATCAACGAATTGGATGAACAAAACTCGAGTGCATCGGTGAAAGTGCAGACCAAATTCAAAATGCAACAGTGAATAGCATGGCAATGTGTCAAAGCATTTGTGTCAAAGCAAACAATGTCGAATACATAAACAAGTGTAGCATCTGTTACAGTAAAAAAAAAAGGAAAAGTGCAGAGATGAACGCAAATAAGGATGCAGACGTGCCATAGAATCAATGCCATGTAAAGTCGAAAGCAACAGTGGATGAACAAGAAAGGCAACGCAAAAATCATTGACCAAGTTAAAATTCAAAGCCGAGAAAATTCAAACCAAGTCAAGAATTCCAAGCCGTGGTCATCACGTAATGATTCAATACCGTGAATGTTAAGCAACCAAAATATATACGTGAATTGAAGAAGTCAACAATCATCTCAAACATCCAAGCTAAAATCAACGGCCGAACAAATTAATTGACAAATTCAAATCAATCTATACGAACGCAAAAATAGGAATTGGATTCCTATATAAAACCCTACATCATCATCGGCAATGATTGATTGAGTTCAAGCACGAAAAATCAAAAGAAGAAAAAGGCACAAATTACATACCGGAGAAATCGAACTCAATCATCAAAGAACCGAAGTGAGCAACAACCAGAAATCAATCGAGCAAGGCAAATCTTGAATAATCACAGATTCGATCGAAGTAGTAACGGTTCTTCAAAGCCCTAATTTGAATCACGAACGAAAGCCCTAAAATTGAAAGAGGAACGGCCACCATTGTATACGCAACCAAACAAAGCAAAGAAAATAAAGAGACGGGTCGAATTGAAGAAAGGGCCGGCCTATTGTTTTAAAAGGGAGAAATATTTTTATAGGGGTTTTTAATTAGGATTTAATTTTAATTTGCTTTTTAATTTGTAATTTTCCTTTTTAAACCGTTTTAATTTTTCTAGTCGTGTGACTAGGGTGCAAACTACGGTGTGTAGTTTGGGAATTTGCAACTCGGTAGTTGAGTTGTGGTCAAGGTTTTGAGCGTAGAGTTAGATTAGTCAATAGCGGTGCATAGCGAGATTACGTGTGTAAGCGAGGGACTATCTAATTTCTAGTAGAAACCTTGGGGGCAGCACGTAGGCAGGGTTTTGCCGAAGCTGGGTAAATTCTGTGTTGTTCTGTTTTATTCTGTTATTTATATTCTGCGATATCTGTGCTGCTATTCTGTGATCTGAATTGAAATAAATTTATAAGCTTCCGCGATTAATTTTTATAATTTACACTATCACCCTATTCACCCCCCCTCTAGGGTGAAATCGATCCTACAGGTTGCCGACCTAGATAGCTACCGACCTATGACCTATGATAAGTCGTTCACGACCCAAGCAAAGGAAAGCAAGTTCAATGTTCCTACTTGGTACAGTGGCCGCATAACTCGTACATGATCCAGGACTTACCAGTTAAGCCGTGACTTGCGACTTGCCTGTTAACTCGTTCGCGACTCACGACCTAGCTTGAGTCGTCCACGACCTAAAGCTACTAAATGTAAGCCCGATGCCATACCACTGATACAAAGCGATGTTGACTCGGGGGCGACCTGGGACTTGTACAAACGGGTCTGTGTGAAACCATGGAGGGGCCAGATGAGTCGGCCACGACTTACCTTAGACCGATCACGACTTACGACCCAAGGGGAAAATCTTCCTATAAATACCAACCTACCTCAAACATGAAGGGGAATTTTTGGCCGATCTCTTTAAGCGCCGATACTCTGCTGAATTCTCGACTCACTCAACACTTCAAGTACGAAAGGCATCTCAACTAACTTCGAGGGGAAATCTAACGCAATCAACATGGATTCAAAGAATTCTTCTACATCAAAGTTCTAGTTGTTTGTCTGATCAGAATTGTAATTGAAGATTGTTGTAAAGTTGTAATCCATTCAGTAATAAAGAGAATTAAAGTGGACGTAGGCTTGCCCTAAGTCGAACCACTATAAAAGCTGGTGTGTTTTCTGCTTTCTCTGTGACTTTTCGACTTGTTTTTAGTTCCCGTGTTCACGGGTGGTGCTTTCGCTCAACTTCAATCTACACCGGGGTGTTAGCGTCTGATTTTTACGTTAACATTTTTGGTGCTTTCGCTGAGAGTCCAACTCAGGAAACTTCCACTATTGCTCCGCGAAGGATTGTTGAAAGGATTTCTTTTAAAACCACAAGTTTATTGGAAATAATGGCTCCTGGGAGAAAACGAAGTTCTGTAGATCCGACAATGTTTAAGAGAATACTGCTACCTCTCCGCCTTCAAGTCAAGCAGCTCCAACTGTTGGAGTTACGCGAGCAGAATTGGACACTGTAGTTTTGGGGCTGAATCAACAATTGAATGCTCAGAATGCGCAGTTGGAAGCCCAGAATGCCCAGAATCCCCTAATCTTGAGTAAGTTGAATGATCTTCTTGGGGCAAATCGTCAACTGGTTAATAATGATGGGAACCCTACTGTGGGAGTTCAGGATGTTGAAGGGAACATTTCTCAAAGAGCCGCAGACCCTGTAGAAAGGACTCCTCCTCAAGTTGGAGGATCAGGGCCGCAGCCGACCCTCCGTGAACGATTGCCAAGGCAGAATTCAAAGAGAGTGGCTGATGCGTGCCCTCTAGAGCCTCTAAATGATGAAGAGTATTTTCGGGTATGGTTCGTCAAATCATGAAGGAAAATATGCGAAGAGATGAAGATGAGAAAGAGTGGGGTTTTGCTCTAAGCAAAACTCCATTTACTGAGAAGATCTTGAAGGCGGAGTTCCCAAGGAAATTCGTTCCCCGTACTATTCCGGCTTACAAGGGGACGAGTGATCCTAACGAGTTTCTGTATAAGTACGACTGGCATATGACTGGTGCCAGGGCGTCGGATGAAATTAAATGTCGATATTTCCTGGTATATCTCGAAGGTGTGGCTCTATTGTGGTTTACAAAGCTGCCGGTCAGGTCCATCGATCAGTTCTCCGATTTGACCAGGAAATTCAAGGAGCAGTTTGGACTGTATGCTTCTAAAGCAAAGGATATAATGTCACTGTCAAGTCTAGAGCAAAATCCGGGAGAATCCATCAGGTCATTTTTGAATCGTTTTAACATAGCTTTGGCCGAGGTAGATAATGCTGAGCCACGCATGGTCCTAACATACTTGATGAGGGCGATTGACAAATCGAGTGAATTTGGAAAATGGTTGAAAATGAAGGAACCAAACTCACTTGACAAATTTTACAAGAAAGCGGATGAATTCATGCTCTTGGAGAGCCTCCAAACACCGGCTAAGGTGGCATCAGCGGAAGCCGTGAACAATGGTGCTGCTTCGAACAAGAAAGAACCTAACACTCAGAAAAGGGGAAATGTTGGTGGAAAGAAACAGGGAGATGCTAAGAAAGGTCGTCCTTTCAATTTCGCACCCTTGACCGATACCCCTGAGAACATCTTTTTTGCGACCAAGGTGATGTCAATTATCCGACACCACCTAAAATGAGAGTTGGGATTAGGATCGAAAAAAGTGGAAGGTTCTGCTGGTTCCACAACCAGCCCGGCCATGACACCAACGAATGCCGTCAATTGAAAGAGGTAATTGAACAACTCTTGAAGGAAAACAAACTCCAGCAGTATGTGAAAAGGAACAGAAATGCCCCAGCTTCGTCAACTCAAGGACAACAAGTTCCCGTTCACCGTCCTGCCTCGAGTGAGAAGGCCGTAAGGCATGAATCGGAAAGACCTGTTATCAATATAATAACTAGAGGACCTCACCCAACAGGCAAAAGCTGGGGCGAGATGGAAAGGTATTCCCGGGCCTTGAGGCATGTACCAGCTGAAGAGAATGTTTTTGTTTTAGAAAATGATGCGCCTTTAAAGCAACAAAAGACTTCCATAGATGATATTGTATTCAGTGTCAGGGATTCTTTGGGTATCTAGGCTCCGACTATGGATCCTTTGGTCATATCCGCTGGTATTGGGCGGGCAACTGTGAGAAGAGTTCTAGTTCTTTGTGGAGCTTCATGCAACATCCTCTTCAAGAAGACCTTTGATCAAACGAAAATTCCAATGGCTGATGTTCAAGCTTCATCACTTAAGATTGCTGGGTTTGCTGGAGAACCCAAACAGCCTATTGGGACCATAGATTTGTTAGTGGAACTTGAAAAGGGATTAAGGAAGGTGGCTCGAAAGCAAACCTTTATAATTGTTGAAGAATTCTCTGCCTACAATGCCTTTTTAGGCCGACCGACTCTTGCTGCGTTCAAAGTTGTTCTTGCCCCATGGTGTCTGACTCTAAAATTCCCCAAAGATAACGGAGTTGGTGTGATTAAGGGAGACCAAGATGCGGGGCGAGAATGTTACTTTGCAGAGTTGCGAGAATCAAGGAAAAGAGAAATGGGAAAAGGTGCGGCGGCTCCAGTCCGCATCAAAGAACCAACCTTGTAGCAATTACAGGGTGGACCCTGCACTGGCGAATGTAGTGGTGCGCGAAGAGAGATGGATCCAAGGAAAGCCAGTGCAGGGGAGAATATTGTAGTACCGGTAGAGGTAACAGTGCTGATGCCTGTTGACCCAAAGGACCCAAACAAAGTGCTTAATGTGGGATCACAACTCAACACAACAGTTCAGAATGTTCTGATTTCATTTTTAAAGGCTAATTTGGATGTATTCGCTTGGACTAATGCTGACATGTGTGGAGTATCCCCATAGATTACAGTACACACTCTGAACATTGATACAAGGTTTACACATGTGAAACAGAAGAGAAGAACCTAGGGTCCTGAGGGAACGGCAGCGTTAAAAGAAGAAGTGGATCGGCTCATGGAGAGCGGTTTCATCAGAGAATCTATTTATCCAAATTGGGTATCAAATCCAGTGCTGGTGAAAAAGGCTAACGGAAAGTGGAGAGTATGCATTGACTTTTCAGATTTGAATAAAGCCTGCCCCAAAGACTGTTTCCCACTGCCCAGGATTGATCAGTTGGTGGATGGGATGGCAGGACATGAATTGTTATCTTTTATGGATGCATACTCCGGATATAACCAGATTATGATGCATGAGCCAGATCAAGAGGATACGAGCTTCATCACAGATGTTGGTCTCTACTGCTACAAGGTCATGCCTTTCGGACTCAAGAATGCAGAGGCAACGTACCAAAGGCTTGTCAATGCCATGTTTAAACCACAGATTGGCAAGACAATGGAAGTTTATGTTGATGATATGCTTGTAAAGTCTAAGAAAGCAGTGGATCACTTGGCAGAGATGTTTGCAGTACTCTGTAAGTACAGAATGAAGCTTAATCCCCTGAAATGTTCATTTGGAGTGGAGTCCGGAAAGTTTTTGGGTCTCATTGTGAGCGCTAGGGGTATTGAAGCCAATCCAGCTCAGATCACTGCCCTGAGAGAGGTCAAGGCTCCTAGAACGAAGAAGGAATTGCAAAGTCTCAATGGAAAGGTTGCTGCTTTGAGTCGGTTCATTTCCAAAGCAACTGACAAATGCATTCCATTCTTTGATTCTCTGAAGGAAGGAAGAAAAAACTTTGAGTGGACTCCTGAATGTCAGAAAGCATTTGATGAGTTGGTTCGTCATATGGAAGTACCTCCGATACTTTCAAAGCCTGACAGTGGTGAAGATCTCTTCATATATTTGGCGATTTCGTCTCATGCTCTCAGTGCAGTGTTGGTACAGGAAGACGCAAGGATTCAACGCCCAGTCTATTATATCAGCAAAAGATTTACTGGGGCAGAGATGAACTATTCAAGATTAGAAAAGCTCGCCTATTGTTTGTTGATTGCATCAAGAAAATTGAGGCCGTATTTCCAAGCTCACCCCATCAAAGTCCTCACTGATCAGCCTCTAAACCAAGTCCTATTCCGTCCTGAGACTTCGGGCCGTCTTTTGAAATGGAATATTGAACTCAGCCAATATGACATCACTTACCATCCACGAAAAGCAATCAATGGACAAGCTTTGGCCGATTTCATCGCAGAATGTACGGATAAGGCTGATAGTGAGGAAGAATTCACTGATAGCGTCCCAATCCAATGGAAATTGTATGTCGATGGCGCAAGGAATGATTACTGTTCCGGAGCAGGGCTTGTCCTTGAAACCCCAGAAGGGCGATCGCTATGTTATGCGCTGAGACTAGAATTCCGTTTGACAAATAATGAAGCTGAATATGAAGCTCTCATCGCTGGTTTAAGGATCGCTAAAGAACTAAACGTCAAAGCATTACAGATCTTCAGTGATTCTCAACTTATTGTTTGCCAAGTCAAGAAGGAATTTCAAGCTAAAGGAGGGAATCTACCCACCTATCTATCAAAAGCCTGGGAGCTCCTTCAAGATTTTGACCGTTATTCAATAAGCCATATACCCCAAGAAGAAAACATGAAGGCAGATTGTCTCGTAAAGTATTCAAGTACTGGTAAAGCTCAACTATTGGGATTAGTTCCCGTCGAAGTCTTGTCAGCTCCGAGCACAGATGAAATGGATGTTGATTGGATTATGAATGTATCCCAAGGTCAAGAATCATGGATGACTCCGATACTTGAATATTTGCTCAATGGTTCTTTGCCAGAAAGTTCAAAAGAACGACAAAAGATGATGAGGAAAGCCTCCAGATATATAGTTCAAGATGGTCATTTGTACAGACGAGGATTTTCAATGCCATTACTCCGATGCATGACAAAGGAAGAAGCAAAGACAATTCTGACTGAAGTACACGGAGGAGAATGTGGGGATCATACAGGCGGTCAAACTTTAGCAAAGAAAATCCTCCGTTATGGATACTTTTAGCCAGAAATTAATCAGGATGTTGCTGACTATTCCCGAAAGTGTGATAAATGCCAGAGATTCGCTAAAATTCCTAGGGCACCTTCCACTGAGCTAACACAAATGGTCAGTCCATGGCCGTTTGCTATCTGGGGAATAGATCTCATTGGGCTTTGCCGACTGCCAAATCGGGAATTAAATATGCTATCGTTGCTTTTGATTACTTCACTAAATGGGCTGAAGCCGAACCATTGGCTACTATTACCTCTAAGAAAATGATAAGTTTTGTGGCTAAAAATATCATTTGCAGGTATGGTGTGCCTCAAAAGATAATCACAGACAATGGTACTCAGTTTGAAAGTGAGGAGTTCCAAGATTTCTACAAACGATTCAAGATCCGAAAAAGCTTCTCAGCAGTGGCCCATCCGCAGGAAAACGGGCAAGTGGAAGTAGTAAACAAAATCATCAAATCAACCATCAAAAAGCAGCTGGAAAAAGCAAAAGGTGGTTGGGTCGATAAGTTACCGCTTGCACTATGGGCATACAGAACCACCCACAAAACTGCGACTGGGCATACTCCATTTTCATTGGCATATGGATCGGAAGCGATGATTCCAGTGGAAACTGAAGTCCCCTCACACAGAAGGATCCATTTTGATCAAAATGAGAATGAAAAATTGCAATTGGAAGCACTTGACCTCCTCGATGAAAGAAGAGAAGAGGCAAGACCTAGAATTACAGCTCACCAGCAAAGAATAGCCAGGCACTTCAATTCCAATGTTCGTCAGCGCAGCTTTGAAGTTGGGGACTTAGTCCTGAAGAGGATTATGACAGCCATAGGTGTGTTTGGGCCAAACTGGGAAGGGCCATATGTTATTGGCGCAAAACTTCTTGATGGCACATTCAAACTCACAACTGTCGAAGGAGAACCAATCCCAAGGGCTTGGAACAACAATCATTTGCGTCCATATTTTACTTAAAAGCTTTGCTGAAATGTTGTAAAAGAATTATGAATATATGATTCTTGTATTGAAAGCAATTGTAAAGCAAGTGAATAATGAAAAGCTATAAAGTGGATGTAGGCCCATTTTTTGGCCGAACCACTATAAATCTTGTGTTCTCTACTATTATAAACTTCTTTGTTTTATCTCGACATATAAAATACGTTAATTGTGTTGCTAAAATGTCGATTTAATAATGCAGGCCATAAAAACAAAGCTTACCCATCACAAGACCAAGCGATCTCCGACGTCACCCAGCAAGCAAGCGCTAAACCATTCAAAAATTTCCATACTCAAATCCAACAAAAGAAGTGCTTCGAACAAAAGTTAGCTATATGGATGAAAGTGGACCATTTCTAACTAACTGCAAATGTTTGTACAAACAAACAACCAGTTAAATAGCCTGTGTCTACCACCGCCAATTTGCTTAACTATGAAGTATGTTTCTTTTGATAAGGGAAATTATTGGCAACTAAAAAGGGATGACACTTGCAAAAGATAACGGGGATCGCCAACATGAATAGATGGCAAAGAGACATGGGCGAGCAAGCATCAAACACCAAAAGACCTCTTTGGAGGCACAAGCCCTCTTCAGAGGCACTACTCTTCGGAGGATAAAGACCTCGAGCGGGCTTAGCCAGAAAAAGAGAGATCTTTCTCGATACAAAGTTGCGGACTGATCGGTCGATACACTCCCGTGAATCCGTCTAACCGAGAGAAATAAACTCCAAACTTCCAGGCAAAAGCCCTACTCAGAGGCACACGTTTCACCGAGATTGAAATAAAACTTCCAAGTGTTGAAACGTGAAAAGCCCTCTTCGGAGGCCCATTTCGCCATAGTTCAAATGCTAAAAGACCTCGAGCGGGCTAAACCAGAAAAAGAGAGATCTTTCTCGATACAAAGTTGCGGACTAATCGGTTGATACGCTCCCGTGAATCCGTCCAACCGAGAGAAAGAAACTCCAAACTTCCAGGCAAAAACCCTACTCAGAGGCACAGATTTCACTGTGAACGGTCGATACACTCCCGTGAGATGAAATGTGAAAAGCCCTCTTCGGAGGCCCGCTTCCCGGCGAACAGGGAAAAATAAAAGCCTCTCCCAAGGGGCAGAAACAAAAGACCTCTTCCTAGAGGCACAATCACACAAAAAAGACACCCTCCCAGGGGCACAATCAAACAGAAAGACCCCATCCCAGGGGCACAATCAAACAGAAAAACCTCTTCCCAGAGGAGCATTCAAACAGAAAGACCTCTTCGGAGACACACGTTTCACCGAGATTGAAATAAAACTTCCAAGTGTTGAAACGAGGAAAGCCCTCCTCGGAGGCACAACTCTTCGGAGGCACACGTTTCACCGAGACTGAAATAAAACTTCCAAGTGTTGAAACGTGGAAAAGCTCTCCTCAGAGGTACAACTTTTCAAAGAAGCATTTCACAAGAAATGCAAAGCAAAGATCAAAAGCCCTCCACCGGGGCGCAATTTAAAAAAGAAAAGCCCTCTTCAAAGGCACACTTTAGCTTTCAAAGGAAGACTGGTTCTTCTATTCTTGAAAATACTCTTCCTCAAAAAGAAGTTAAAGTGCCCTTCAGAGGCCCGCTTTACCACATAGGAGAATTCACTTGGTTAAAATGTGTGAAAGCACAAAAGAAAAAGTGATATCTTCAAAGGATGAAGCGTAGAAACTCATATGGAGTGAGTTGTACTCTATTTTGAGCAGAATAGTGTTCCTCCAAGAATGGAATAGTTATTCTCCAAAAAATAAGAGTGCAAGTTCCCTCAAAGTATAAAATATTGCAACGAGCTTATAGTATAGGGGCAACATGGTATAGCTACATTGGTAAAAATTACGCTCAAACAACATACCACAAGCTCACTGCAATATCATATAAAGAAATTTGTACAAAAACTGGATAGTAAATGCATTCTCAAATACAGACAGAAGTTTGTACAAACAAAAAGAATCATTTTATTTAATACCGTCCAAATTTTGTACAGGTACAAGTATAAAAAGAAAAAGAAAAGCGGAGGCCGGTACCCGCACAATCTCCGGCCAGTACATGCAAAAAGCAAAAAGCAAAGATAAATTGAAGCAGGACCCCTTACTTCTTCCGCCACCACCTTTAGAGCCTTCACCTGATCTAATAGGCAGCTTTTCAGGACGGCTTGGGAGAGTCGGGGATGTAGGAGAGAGGGTTACTGCCGGATCAACTTTCGTTTCCTCTTCAGAAACAAGAATGTCTTTCCTTCTCTTCTTGGAAGTGGCACGCTTCCTCCTTCCCCTTGAAGAAGACTCGCTTCCCAGAGTAACAAGAGCAGATAATTTTATGTTATCAGAAGTGGTTCGCTCCGGAGACTCATTGCCTTCTCCAAGCCCTTCTCCCCCGTGTTCTTGAGAAGCAATAGGATCATCTAAGCCATGAAGAGCCTCTATTTGCTCCTCTTGCGATCCGGGTTGAGAGGCGGATGGAGGAGTGACCTGTAGAGTCGAGGAGGAATAATTGAAGGAGGAGGAGTCTGAACGATGCTCGACACTTTCTCTACAGAAGAAAAGAAGTTAAAGTCAGTAAAGAGAGGAGATAAAGGCTCATTGAGGTTCAGGAAATAGTCGAGAAGCTCATCGAACTCATAAGAAGAAAATAAGCAGTCTACTTGGGCAAGATTAACAGAAGAGTTACCTAGAGAAGTCGGCTTCCTGATATCAACCTCATAAGCCTGTGCTTCGGCGCTCTCTTCGCCTTCATCTCCACCCTGTGTACTTGTAATCTCAGTTATAACTTTGACCAGGGATGGAGAATGAGAACTAGAGCCGACGATGTCGATTTGGGCAGAAGGAGAAGGCTGGACTGGAATAGTCGAAGTAGTTTTTCCTAAACGTTCCCCTTCGGCCATCTCGGCTCTTAATTTTGCAAGTTGTTCTTTTCCCTTGGTGAGAGCGGCGCGAGCATCGTCATCCAAGTAATGTTCCTTAAGAGCTGATTCGGCATAGCCAGCACCTTTGCCACCAAGCATGTCAAGCGCGGCCTCCCACACTTCAGCCAGAGTAATTTCATACTTGGGGCCTAGAAAGGCGAGACTACCGCGCCCCAAGACGTTGTGCAGGTAGAAGTCAAATAGTGTCGAGCTGATACTGGTCTTCGTTGCCTCATGAGATTCTTCAGCTGCAATTTTATCAGCAACGGCCTCATCACGCTCTCTTTCGGCTTTGGAGAGTTGAAGCTCAAGCATTTCGATCTCCGCCTCTTGAGAGTCGGTTTTCTTCCGAAGCTCTGCAATATCAACAATGTAGCCCTCATTGATTCTTTTTCGCACTTCGAGCCTGTCTTCGGTGTCTTTTTGGCCGGCATGAGCATCACTCACTTGTTTCTGAAGCACCTCTTCTTTTTGAGTGTAAGAAGTAGAAGAAGTGGCGAGTTCTTCTTTATGTTTTTCGACCTTCGCCTCAAGCTCTTCATTATAGGTAGTGATGCTCCTCATTTCGGTATCATGCTGCTCAAGAACCTTCTGCCATTCAGCTTTGTCATTCTCCATAGTAAGCATGGCCTCAAGGTTCGCACGGTTTACCCTTTGAAGCTCGTCAACAAGCTTTTGCCAGTTCGACATCCTTTCAATATCAAGCCTGACGGCATCAAGATTTCGCAGCATGGCAGGCTTGTCAATAGGGACCAAGTCAAGGTCGAACCGCACTCCCTTTAGGCACCAGTGCGAGAACCGGCTTTGCAGAGTAGCCGAGCCTGATCCAACTTGGAATTTAGGCCTTCTGATTATTGTCTGAATGTCTGTCTTCCCGAGAGCAGGAGAGCCAGAAGGAATGTCAAGTGAGACGGGTGCAGTGACCTTTTCGGGAGTTGTAGAAGCATGCTTCTCACCGTGCCGGGCACGCTTGCTTAGGTCCTCAACCATATGGCTTTTCCCTCGATCATCATGCGAATTTCTCTTGTGAGAGTCGTCACCTCTTTGGGAAGAATCATGGTGCTCCTCCCTTTCTTTTCTCTCATAACGCTCTTCTTGAGCCCTCCTCTCCTGAGCCTTCCGAGCGGCTCTCTCTTTGTTGGTTTCTCTGTGAATGGGAAGGTAGCGCCTATAATCATATTGACTACGCCTTCCGTAGCGCTGAAAGTCGTCATAGTAAGAGCCGTTGCGTCCCATCGGAGAGTCTGAAATAAAAAAAGACAAGTCTTAAATGTCTTCATAAAAAAGAAGTGTAACTTTAGAATCTTCAAAGTATAAAGAGTTAGATGCATGAAAGTGCGAAAAGATTCTAAGTGTGTGTGATGTGCAAACTACGCGCATCAAACTACGAACCACTCTTTGATTGCGAAGTAATCGTAGGGGTAGTAATCAACGTCAACTCTTGGGTCGACGGAGCTTGTTGCAAAGAAGAAGTCGCTTCCACTACTGAAGAAGAAACCCTAGTAGTCGCAGGGTCGTCTTTAAAAAGCACTTGTGAGGTGACAAAGAGATCGCTCAACCCTTCGAAAGTGTCGTCCCCGCTCTGCCTGACAGGGCTTGTTTTCCCGGCTTCTTCGCCGGACTTCTGCGAACGTTGGGGAGATCCCTGAGGCTCTTCTTCCTCAATGAATGGGGCAAGTGCGGATTTACCAGACGACCACACAGCATCGACAGTAGTAGAGCACTTCACCAGAGAAGCTTCGGAGGCAGTTTCTTTTGGTAAAGGTTCGTCAGCGGAAACTGGGGCATCTAATGCTTTAAGCGGAGAGTCTGGAACCTCATGGGGGTGTGTAGAGCGAGAAGCGTGCAAAAGTCCATACTGATGCAAAAATTCATCCCTCAACAAAAAATTTATACTTCTCTCTTCTGCGGCCACAGCACTTAATCTTTCAAAAACTTGCTTATGGCTTGGATGTCTAGAAGGGAGAGGAAGTGCTGAAAAGAGCAAAGAATGAAATTAGCAGTTGGTAGTTCGGATCTCAAAAAAGTTTGGAAATTGAGAAAATAGAAATAGGTAATCTTACTTCCTACTCTCCAGATGGCATAAAACTCTGGGGGGGTAGCAAGCAAAGAAAAACTGGTTCAAAAATCCGTGAACACTTTCTGTAAGATCGGAAATAAGCTTGCGATTTCTAGCACTTCTCACAATAATGAGGGAAGGATGGTCTTTACTCTTTGCAAACGAGCATAAGTAGCGAATTTCTTCAAAACTCGGCAAGCGATCAAGAGTTCTCCTAAACAAAACACACAACCCCATCAAAATGGCGTAGCCATTAGGATGAAGTTGGAATGGAGAGATTGTCAACCGAAGGAGAAGGGTTCGGAGGAAGTCGTTAAAAGGAAGAATCGCCCCGCTTAAGCACATTTGACGATTGACTGCGACAAAACCATGAGGAGGACTGTCGGCAGTATCATTTGGTCCGGGTAGTAGAGCATCATTTTCAGCAAAGCCAATTTGAGTGTGTAGCTGAATAAACGCACTCGGAGTTAAGATAGTCGAAGTTCTCTCTGGAGGGTTCTCTACGGGAATAGCTATCGGAAAGGTCTCTTCAGCTTGAGCTACCCCTTCTTCTTCTTGATGGGAAGTCATTCTATACAAACAACTGGATATTCAAACATGAAGGTGCACGTTTCCTAAAGTGTGTGGAGTGTTGTGTAAAATCAATCAAGCAATGAGCAAATGTAAATGGAATAAAAACTAGCAAGTATTTGTCAGTTATAAAGTCCAGGGTACGTTGTTTTAATATGCAAGTGTAAGGTGGATGCAAACAAATCAGTTCAAGTTAGCGATGCTTTGCATTAATACTTCACTTTAGTTGATTGGTTCACAGCATTTCATACAATGTGTCTAAGTTGATTACTTTATGTCGACTAAACTGTCATTTGATATGGGCAGTCAATGGCAGTATATTCACCTTGGTTTTTTGTGATTGTTGTTTTCAGCAGGTTGTTAGCCCATGAGTTAATGTGGTCTGCGAAATAAGGCAACAAAGTTGAAATAATCCAGAATTTAAGCAGTTCAGTACAATAGATCAAGTTAAGAATTCAAATTGGAACTATGCTTTTAAGTGAGAATTCAAGTTGGGCATCCAAGGGTTAACTCGGCTGCGACTCAAGGAATCTATCGCGAGTTAAGATTAAAGTTTCCAATTCCTTAAATCGGTGGTTCTTTAAGTCATGAGGAGTAGTAAGGAAGAAGGCTCCAGTTCAAAAAAAGTGGTGCGAAATTCCCTAAGGGTTAACTCGGCCACGGTTTAAAGGTTAACTCGGCCATGTTTTAATGGTTGGATCGGCAGAAGATTAGGTCTGCAGTTTTCCCCCCAAGGGTTAACTCGGCCACGATTTAAGGGTTGGATCGGCAGAAGATTAGGTCGGCAGTTTTTCCCCCAAGGGTTAACTCGGCCACGATTTAAGGATTAGGTCGGCCAAAGGTTAGGTCACCCAAAATCACTTGGTCGCGTCCAAGGCAGTATCTCACTCTACTCAACCCGATAACCCGTTAACTTCCAGTAACAACAGAATCTACCATCTTCTCAAGAAAAACCCAAAAACTGATCCAAATCACCACAGAACTACCATAAACCTAGCACAATGCTATAATCCTATGAATCGCAATGACGACATTGCCAATAACGATTGAAATCAATCGCAACTTAACTCGAGAGCCATGCAAGGCGTGCAAAGGTGATTTGGGGTCAGAAGGTAAAGGTTCGTGTTTCAATAATAGTCGCGATTGAATAAGGGACCAAATTCACTTACGTGGGATAATAGTAAGATGGATTGTTGGTCGATTAACTTGGATTCGCCTTTGGGAACTCGAAAAGTCTCTAGTGGCAGAAAAGGATGTGGGAGCAGTTGATGAGGAGGAAGAAAACGAGCTAACGCTTATATAGGGCAGAAGCAAATAGATGTGCAGATTAAGCCATCTCTTAGGTCGCCCGCGACTTAGTAAAGTTTGGTCGAAGCACACGACCTACGACCTAGGCATGTACTTCGAGGAGCAAGTGTTACTTCCTCTTTTCCAGCGACCTAAAGATGGACGACCTAACGGCTTAAGATTCTCAGTGAATTAGAGAGTTGGACGACTTAAGGGCTTAACGACTTAATAGTTTAAGAGATTTGACCGACTTAAGGCTGAACAGTTGTCGACCTAACACTTTAACAGGCTAAGAAGGATGCCGACCTAATACTTTAAGAAGGATGTTGACCTAATACTTTAAAATGGTTACCGACCTAACAAGTTTGAGAGGCATACCGACCTAACAGGCTTGAGAGGAATGCCGACCTAAGGACTAAGGGGATACCGACCTTAGACCCATAAGGTTACCGACCTAACGCCTTAACAAGGTTACCGACCTAACGCTTTAAAAAGGTTGCCGACCTAAGATAGCTACCGACCTATGACCTATGATAAGTCGTTCACGACCCAAGCAAAGGAAAGCATGTAACGTTTGAGATTTTTCGTTGCCGAAAAACCGAAATGTTATGGGTTTAAGAAAGAAGAAAAGAAAAAGAAGAGAGAAGATAGAAGATAAAGAGTAAAGAAAACAGAAAAGAAAAGAGAAAATAGAACAGAACAGAAAACAACTACAGAACAAACATCAGAATCTCACAATTCGCAGTGGAACAACATATAATAAATGAATAATCTTTAAACAAAGAACTATATCAGTTATTACATTTCATACATTACATTTCATTACATCAAATCATCAGAGTGTACAACAACAACAACAAACAGTGCAGCGGAAAAAGAAATACTATATAAACTAGTAATACGCCATGCCATCCATCTTGCCTCCAGCAACTCCAGAATATCCTGATAAACCTAACTCTTGACTGCCCGTGTGAAAATTGGTGGGCACCCAGAGTTTAGGAAGGAAAACAATAAACTCCAAGTCAGTCATGTGACTGGTGCGAGAACTCAAAACAGTTTATTTTTCTTTAAAATTAAAATGGAGGAATACTTTTAAAAATCAATTCGCAATGCTTTTAAAAATGAGACTACCATAAGACCTCCCGCCACACACACAATGCAAACGCAGACTTGGGGAAGATTTCTTCTTATGTTAGTCAAAGATGCTTGATACGTATTAAAAGAAAACATTTGTTATTATTTCTAGTGCATAGTGTAGAAAATATTTCGAAAGTAGAATATAAATCTTAGCCAGCATAGGTACCATTATATTATGCCTACTATAGCTACTTCCTGAGGAAGCAGGTTCTACAACTAAAACCGTACAAGTCTCGTATTGTTTCTTTGGATTTCCAACGAATGATCAGGCCAAGGAACTTCCCATTGCCACATGAGAATGCCTCTGGAAGGACATTCCCGAGAACCAAACCGGAACTCTACCAACACAAGGCCGGGTTACCCCTAACTGGGTAACTACTGACACGAGCACGCCATTCCCCGATCGTAAACGACCTTTCTCACGGGATCCCGATAACCAACAACCACAAAGTAATAAATTCGCAGTAACCACATAGGTTAAATATCTGGGCTCCATACAATGATACCACCTCTATCCAGAAGGAAATGTACATACCCTAAAGGGAGCTACCCCTCATAACCTTGCTGCTTCTTTCCTGTTTTGACCATTCCGGGGTGTGAGGCTCGACGAAGTCACGTCCACAAAAACACACTTTATACAAAAAGCCGTGCTTTGGGTCAACAAATGATCATAGAAATTATCACCAAGATAGACGATCAAATAAATGATCCTATCACAAAAAATCAACACAATGATCATTTACAGCTACACTCAGCATGTCACATTACCAAATTGGGAATATATCGTTGATAACTTCAACTATATAACCTCTGAGCTCGTACGTCTCAGAGAAGGGTGTTAAGCTAAGAGAATAAATTCTCCGCCACCAACAGAAATATATTTGAAAGAAATCGGCTTTATATCTCAACTTGTAATGTCAGGCATACTATCCATACAAGTCTGTTCCGGGCTCGAACAGAACCGAAGGCACTTACAAAGAAGTCCTTGCAATCCGAATAATTTCTAATCACGTTCGGATTTCCCATCACATAGGAGATCTCTATATGAGGAGCTACCCAGTGCAGAGACAATCGATAGGTCATCCTATCTCTTTCACAAATACTCGGTCTTCAACACTGATCTTCAATGCAATTCACAACGACGTATCACATATTCGGAATGGGTTATACGACCCCATGGTCCTTTCCCGGTTAACCCGAATAGTGAGCGCTTATTCAAAAATAAGTGTGGCATTCACATTCAAACAAATCACATCAATTACCCATTCAAAGGGAAATATTGATAGTCGGTTATTGAACTATCAATAGATATGCACAACATCACTAGATTCCAAATAATTTTCCAAATTATTTATTTTCCAAAATATCTTCACAAGATATATTATTTTCACACTTTAAAAATAAATCAACATTTATTTTTAAACCCAATTTCCAATTTCATTTATAAATTCCATATTGAATTTATATTTCAAAATATCTATGAATATATGATTTCAATTATTCATTTTCAATTTATCTTCAAAAAGATAAATTCTCAAAATATTCACTTTATATTGGAAAACATTTCCATACTTACTTATTCATAAGTAATTCACCAATTTTATTTATTTTCAACACTTAGAAAATATTCAATATACTTAAAATCAAGATTAAGTATATATTTCATTCTTTAAGGAAATCATTCTCTTAAACATATTTATTTGGGCCAAAACGAATGTTACGTAAAACATTGTTACGACAACCCAAAATCACTAGTATAGGGATTCGAAATTAAAATAGATATATAAATCCCAATACCATACAAAACATTTCCTTTCGGAAATCATTTACTATAACAATAGTGTTATAGTCCACCATTTCCTTTTATTTCTCGAAAACGTCTATTTCAACAATAAATGTTGAAATCTATGGTTTTGAATCTCAACACAATTTAAAACATCGTTAGATAGTTTTAATTCTATTTAAAACATCACATTCAAAACAATTTCTTTAACGTATTATTCACTATTAAAAAAAAACGTGAATATACTACGTAACATATTTCATCCTTTTATTCATTTCATTTTAAAGGATTATTCACAGTTAGAAACATGAATATAACTCCATTAATAGGTTTCAACAATTTACTTTTCCAAATAAGTCGCTTGCGAATTTATAAAACAACGTTTATAAATTCCATTTCTATTTATTTTATAACAACTTCCTTTTATAAATTCCTTTATTTACCTATTCGATTTATAACTCAATTATAAACCAAAAGTTCACATTATAAGTTAAATGCTTATAAAACGATTATTTTACAAAGTCGTTTCTTTGAACTTCATAATTATAAATCTTATAACTTATAAGATTCAATTATTCATCCAAATATATTCTTTAATAATTTCACGAAATTTATAAATCTTACTATTTATAAATTTCATTTATAACTTCACCATTTATAATTTTATAAATTCCATTTATTTACAAAAATCAATTTTCACTTCATTCCAACACTTATAAAAACTCGTTTTATAATGTCAATATTTCAATTTATAAATATCCATTTATAAATCTCTTAACATAAATTAATTTATATTATTATTTCAAAACGTCCTTAATCTCCTTTGTTATTTCACCATTTTGATTCATAAAATAATTAAATTTTATAAATCCTATATTTAAACTTTTCACAATAAATTCAAAAATCCCGATTAAACTATTTTATAAAATCATTAGCATCATATTCTCAAAAATCAATTTTTAACTATATTTCTCAAAAATCATAATTTTTTATAACTTTAAAAATTATAACGTTTATTTATTTAAAATGGATCAATTCCAAAATTATTTTATAAAACGTATACTTCTCAAAAATCACTTTAAAAATCATTTTAAAATTCCAAATTTTGGTCTAGTGATGCTACACACCAAATAGTCAATCACGACAACAACGATATCATATATCGATATGATAATCCATCAAACATCAAAATATCTGAAATCAAACAAATACTATTAAGGAATCCAGTTGGATCCCTCCAACCTGTTTTCCTGCATCCACAAACATTAGCACAATACCAATTTCGCTCCAGTACGAAATTATCGCGGTATATGGGATTTAAAATATTATCCGCTTAATAACGGCGTAATAGGGTCTCATCCGCTAAACAAAAAAATGCGGGAAATCAATAACTGCAATATATACATATGCCAATATATATATATATTGATATTATATATAATACCAATTTCACTGTTTATGAAATATTCGCGTTATATGTTTTTAATAAATAACATCCGCTTACTAACGGCCTATGATGTCTATTTTAACAATCAATAGATAACAATCATCATTCAAACATGCAATCAAATATTTTAAATCTAACTATTTAAAATAAAATCGAAACTGATTCGATTGAGTGAGAAGGTCTCACCTTGATTTTATTTCCGTTTTAGCGATTTATTTCGAATAAAATTAAACGGACGTTTAATTTTACCCAAAATTCTCACTAACTCCAAACGACTCCAATCCAATTTCATCGCGTAGTGCTCGTCCATACGATTCCAACGCAACTGGTTTCGCGCGTTTTCGACCTCGTATGAAAAAGTTATGTATTTTAAAAGATACACGATTTTTATATACATAAATTTATAACATAAATTTTATAATTAAACCCTCAACTTATTCAGGCCGTTAGATCCAACCTTCCCCCTCATCTGGACCGCACACCCCCTCTCTCTTCTCACGTTCTTCTTCTACAGGTGTTGCCGCACACCCAAACCCATCAATAAGCAACTAGGGTTTTGATTTGCACCATCAATACTCAACTAAACCTCATCAAACCGCTGCCATGTCGAAGCCCTTCGCGAGAGCTACCTCCACCACCAACCACCTGAAGTTCGGCCCCCTCCTTCTCCTGGAAATACGTGCGCAAGTAAGCACGGTCGGCCCCACTTTGCTCCTCCTCTGATGCTCCAAACTCCATCATCACCGTATAGATCGAAAGCTCTCGCCTTGCTCTTCATCTTTGTAGTTGATCACTTTGGCTAAAACTTCACGGATTGGAAGAGATTAAGGAATGAAAATTGAAAAATTATGGCCATTGGTTTGTAAAGAGGCGGCTAGGGTTTTGGATTAGAGATTTTTTTTTTTTATGAAGGGTAGGGGGTATATTTATAGGAAAAATTCGAACACTATTCATCCGGAAATTCCGAACTCCGATTTACGTGCCGAAACTGACATTCCTAGGGTTTATCCCGCGTTCCGGACACAATGGAACAGGTTTCGAAAGCTAATTCGGACATCTGTGCAAGTTATGGCTACAAACGCTCGATTTAAATTAAACCGATTTAAATCGATTTCTAGGCGTTTAAATTTGTACCGGACAAACGGTAAATCCAATTGACACGAAATTTGAAACCATGCAATAATATCACATTACGGATCCGATGAAACTGGTTTCGTCGAAATCCGAGACTTTTTGAAAAATGACTATTTTAACTCGCCAAATTAAAATTAAAAATAATTCGATGCGTTTCGAGCTGCTACGATCAAACGATAACTCCGATTGACACGAAAATTGAAATCCGGTAATAACTAACTATTACGGATCCAATGGAACTAGTTTCGTTCAATTCTTAGACTGTTCAAAAATTGGCTATTTTCACTAGTCGATTTAAATATTAAAATATTCAATTTTCACAAATTAACTTTTAATTCGATTTTAAAAGTTCTAAAATATCATTCTAACTTCAATATGATAAAATAAAATTTTACAAATCATTTTCAATCATATTTAACTCAATTTTCAATTATTTCCATAATTTAACATATTAAATTATCGATTTAATAATCCAATTAAATTCAATAATTCAAAATAAAATTTATTCGACTTATAAATTCACTTCTTAATATTTCAAATTAATTAAATATTCAAATTTTAATTTCTAAAAATTCTGGATCGTTACAATCTTCCCCACTTAAAAGAATTTCGTCCTCGAAATTATTAAGTAAGAAAGTTGCAGAATCTATTAACTTTCCAAAATTCATAATTAAATTCCTTACAAATCTTTACTAAGTTTTCAAATCATACTTAGTTATCTTTTCAAAACAACTACTATTGTTTAACTTTCAATTCCAAATCAAAGTTAAAGTTTTCCAAAATTTTCCAATTTTCTCAAAAAAATTTCTAACGCTTTAAATTTTCGGAAAAATTCGCCATAGTCTCCTTTGCGCGGCTCGATTCGAAAAAAAAATGACAGTATATATACCACAAATATACATCTCATCAAGTAATGAGGCATCCCGAAGGGAAAAAGTATAAAAGTACGGTATGTAATCCGAGATATGTACCTTATATTTTATTAGCGAGCATATACGGCTAATATAGCGCGAAAGCGAGCTCCAAATGCGAAGCAAACGTGATCCGCACCTACTAAACACTCAACAAACAACATGAGAACATGTATATATGAAAATAGTATCTATATACATCATATAGCAACATAATAACTATATATGTTAACATAGAAATTGAAACAAAAGCAACAAATGCAAACATCAACCAACTATCATCCATAACCAAATCAATATTCATTTATATTCTCATTAATATTCAATGAATTGGTTTTCAATTTAATCATATTTGATTCATTAACAATGGATGTTCTTACTAACATTCATTTTTCAATTAGTTTATATTCACTAATTCATATTCAAGTTGGTTCACTTTTCAATCAAATTCAATTCTATTTAAGATTCATTTAATTTCCAATTGGATTCCAATTACTTTAACTTCCAATTTCATTAACACTTAATGAATTATATACAATCAACTAACAATCATATAACAACCAATGTATATTAAATACAACCAAATTCCTTTGCTTATCTATTGGTTTAAATTAAATTGATTTTCATTCAACTATTCAACTTTCCATAACATTAGATTTTAATGAATTAACACTTATATTCATTATTCCATATCAACTTTATTCACATTAAATTGATTAACATTCAATTCATTAATTCAATTCAATTACAAAAGTTGAATTTCATTTATATAACTCAAGTTCATATTTATCACTTCACTTTATTAATTTACTTTGACACCAATATCAACTTCATTCAACATCTTTTAAGTTATACTTCCATTTAACTTTAAATTCATTTTTATTTCAGCTCATATTTATAAATATATTCATATAGTTTCACTTCTTATATGTATAAGTTTATTTCACAATTGTAAATCACTTTAATTATAATCCAATTCTTATAATTCTTTTTGCTTATACAATTATTCTTTTATTTAGATTATTCAAACATCTAAACAATCAACTTATTTACACTTTAATAATTCTGAAAAATTATTTCTTTATATATAAAATATAATCAAGGTAAAATTATTTCATTTACCCATTTTAAAAACAATATTGTGTCGAATTGTTCTATTCAAGTGTTTAGAAACCCCTTCGGCATAGTTTGACAGACCGCGCTGACGAAGGTTCATATACCACTCAATAAACCAATCATCACAATATAAAATAATTTTATATTTACTAACAAATACGCTCTCATAGCTATTATTACACTCAAACTCAATCTAGAGCACTCCTGACTCTATCTCTAATGAGTAATACCCAACAGAACCATGGTTGTCGCTTAACCATATGCTCTGATACCAAATTGTAACGTTTGAGATTTTTCGTTGCCGAAAAACCGAAATGTTATGGGTTTAAGAAAGAAGAAAAGAAAAAGAAGAGAGAAGATAGAAGATAAAGAGTAAAGAAAATAGAAAAGAAAAGAGAAAATATAACAGAACAGAAAAAAACTACAGAACAAACATCAGAATCTCACAATTCGCAGCGGAACAACATATAATAAATGAATAATCTTTAAACAAAGAACTATATCAGTTATTACATTTCATACATTACATTTCATTACATCAAATCATCAGAGTGTACAACAACAACAACAAACAGTGCAGCGGAAAAAGAAATACTGTATAAACTAGTAATACGCCATGCCATCCATCTTGCCTCCAGCAACTCCAGAATATCTTGATAAACCTAACTCTTGACTGCCCGTGTGAAAATTGGTGGGCACCCAGAGTTTAGGAAGGAAAACAATAAACTCCAAGTCAGTCATGTGACTGGTGCGAGAACTCAAAACAGTTTATTTTTCTTTAAAATTAAAATGGAGGAATACTTTTAAAAATCAATTCGCAATGCTTTTAAAAATGAGACTACCATAAGACCTCCCGCCACACACACAATGCAAACGCAGACTTGGGGAAGATTTCTTCTTATGTTAGTCAAAGATGCTTGATACGTATTAAAAGAAAACATTTGTTATTATTTCTAGTGCATAGTGTAGAAAATATTTCGAAAGTAGAATATAAATCTTAGCCAGCATAGGTACCATTATATTATGCCTACTATAGCTACTTCCTGAGGAAGCAGGTTCTACAACTAAAACCGTACAAGTCTCGTATTGTTTCTTTGGATTTCCAACGAATGATCAGGCCAAGGAACTTCCCATTGCCACATGAGAATGCCTCTGGAAGGACATTCCCGAGAACCAAACCGGAACTCTACCAACACAAGGCCGGGTTACCCCTAACTGGGTAACTACTGACACGAGCACGCCATTCCCCGATCGTAAACGACCTTTCTCACGGGATCCCGATAACCAACAACCACAAAGTAATAAATTCGCAGTAACCACATAGGTTAAATATCTGGGCTCCATACCATGATACCACCTCTATCCAGAAGGAAATGTACATACCCTAAAGGGAGCTACCCCTCATAACCTTGCTGCTTCTTTCCTGTTTTGACCATTCCGGGGTGTGAGGCTCGACGAAGTCACGTCCACAAAAACACACTTTATACAAAAAGCCATGCTTTGGGTCAACAAATGATCATAGAAATGATCACCAAGATAGACGATCAAATAAATGATCCTATCACAAATAATCAACACAATGATCATTTACAGCTACACTCAGCATGTCACATTACCAAATTGGGAATATATCGCTGATAACTTCAACTATATAACCTCTGAGCTCGTACGTCTCAGAGAAGGGTGTTAAGCTAAGAGAATAAATTCTCCGCCACCAACAGAAATATATTTGAAAGAAATCGGCTTTATATCTCAACTTGCAATGTTAGGCATACAATCCATACAAGTCTGTTCCGGGCTCGAACAGAACCGAAGGCACTTACAAAGAAGTCCTTGCAATCCGAATAATTTCTAATCACGTTCGGATTTCCCATCACATAGGAGATCTCTATACCAGGAGCTACCCAGTGTAGAGACAATCGATAGGTCATCCTATCGCTTTCACAAATACTCGGTCTTCAACACCGATCTTCAATGCAATTCACAACGACGTATCACATATTCGGAATGGGTTATACGACCCCATGGTCCTTTCCCGGTTAACCCGAATAGTGAGCGCTTATTCAAAAATAAGTGTGGCATTCACATTCAAACAAATCACATCAATTACCCATTCAAAGGGAAATATTGATAGTCGGTTATTGAACTATCAATAGATATGCACAACATCACTAGATTCCAGATAATTTTCCAAATTATTTATTTTCCAAAATATCTTCACAAGATATATTATTTTCACACTTTAAAAATAAATCAACATTTATTTTTAAACCCAATTTCCAATTTCATTTATAAATTCCATATTGAATTTATATTTCAAAATATCTATGAATATATGATTTCAATTATTCATTTTCAATTTATCTTCAAAAAGATAAATTCTCAAAATATTCACTTTATATTGGAAAACATTTCCGTACTTACTTATTCATAAGTAATTCACCAATTTTATTTATTTTCAACAGTTAGAAAATATTCAATATACTTAAAATCAAGATTAAGTATATATTTCATTCTTTAAGGAAATCATTCTCTTAAACATATTTATTTGGGCCAAAACGAATGTTACGTAAAACATTGTTACGACAACCCAAAATCACTAGTATAGGGATTCGAAATTAAAATAGATATATAAATCCCAATACCATACAAAACATTTCCTTTCGGAAATCATTTACTATAACAACAGTGTTATAGTCCACCATTTCCTTTTATTTCTCGAAAACGTCTATTTCAACAATAAATGTTGAAATCTATGGTTTCGAATCTCAACACAATTTAAAACATCGTTAGATAGTTTTAATTCTATTTAAAACATCACATTCAAAACAATTTCTTTAACGTATTATTCACTATTCAAAAAAAAACGTGAATATACTACGTAACATATTTCATCCTTTTATTCATTTCATTTTAAAGGATTATTCACAGTTAGAAACATGAATATAACTCCATTAATAGGTTTCAACAATTTACTTTTCAAAATAAGTCGCTTGTGAATTTATAAAACAACGTTTATAAATTCCATTTCTATTTATTTTATAACAACTTCCTTTTATAAATTCCTTTATTTACCTATTCGATTTATAACTCAATTATAAACCAAAAGTTCACATTATAAGTTAAATGCTTATAAAACGATTATTTTACAAAGTCGTTTCTTTGAACTTCATAATTATAAATCTTATAACTTATAAGATTCAATTATTCATCCAAATATATTCTTTAATAATTTCATGAAATTTATAAATCTTACTATTTATAAATTTCATTTATAACTTCACCATTTATAATTTTATAAATTCCATTTATTTACAAAAATCAATTTTCACTTCATTCCAACACTTATAAAAACTCGTTTTATAATGTCAATATTTCAATTTATAAATATCCATTTATAAATCTCTTAATATAAATCAATTTATATTATTATTTCAAAACGTCCTTAATCTCCTATATTATTTCACCATTTTGATTCATAAAATAATTAAATTTTATAAATCCTATATTTAAACTTTTCACAATAAATTCAAAAATCCCGATTAAACTATTTTATAAAATCATTAGCATCATATTCTCAAAAATCAGTTTTTAACTATATTTCTCAAAAATCATAATTTTATATAACTTTAAAAATTATAACGTTTATTTATTTAAAATGGATCAATTCCAAAATTATTTTATAAAACGTATACTTCTCAAAAATCACTTTAAAAATCATTTTAAAATTCCAAATTTTGGTCTAGTGATGCTACACACCAAATAGTCAATCACGACAACAACGATATCATATATCGATATGATAATCCATCAAACATCAAAATATCTTAAATCAAATAAATACTGTTGAGGAATCCAGTTGGATCCCTCCAACCTGTTTTCCTGCATCCACAAACATTAGCACAATACCAATTTCGCTCTAGTACGAAATTATCGCGGTATATGGGATTTAAAATATTATCCGCTTAATAACGACGTAATAGGGTCTCATCCGCTAAACAAAAAAATGCGGGAAATCAATAACTGCAATATATACATATGCCAATATATATATATTGATATTATATATAATACCAATTTCACTGTTTATGAAATATTCGCGTTATATGTTTTTAATAAATAACATCCGCTTACTAACGGCGTATAATGTCTAATTTAACAATCAATAGATAACAATTATCATTCAAACATGCAATCAAATATTTTAAATCTAACTATTTAAAATAAAATCGAAACTGATTCGATTGAGTGAGAAGTTCTCACCTTGATTTTATTTCCGTTTTAGCGATTTATTTCGAATAAAATTAAACGGACGTTTAATTTTACCCAAAATTCTCACTAACTCCAAACGACTCCAATCCAATTTCATCGCGTATTGCTCGTCCATACGATTCCAACGCAACTGGTTTCGCGCGTTTTCGACCTCGTATGAAAAAGTTATGTATTTTATAAGATACACGATTTTTATATACATAAATTTATAACATAAATTTTATAATTAAACCCTCAACTTATTCAGGCCGTTAGATCCAACCTTCCCCCTCATCTGGACCGCACACCCCCTCTCTCTTCTCACGTTCTTCTTCTACAGGTGTTGCCGCACACCCAAACCCATCAATAAGCAACTAGGGTTTTGATTTGCACCATCAATACTCAACTAAACCTCATCAAACCACTGCCATGTCGAAGCCCTTCGCGAGAGCTACCTCCACCACCAACCACCTGAAGTTCGGCCCCCTCCTTCTCCTGGAAATACGTGCGCAAGTAAGCACGGTCGGCCCCACTTTGCTCCTCCTCTGATGCTCCAAACTCCATCATCACCGTATAGATCGAAAGCTCTCGCCTTGCTCTTTATCTTTGTAGTTGATCACTTTGGCTAAAACTTCACGGATTGGAAGAGATTAAGGAATGAAAATTGAAAAATTATGGCCATTGGTTTGTAAAGAGGCGGCTAGGGTTTTGGATTAGAGATTTTTTTTTTTTTTTATGAAGGGTAGGGGGTATATTTATAGGAAAAATTCGAACACTATTCATCCGGAAATTCCGAACTCCGATTTACGTGCCGAAACTGACGTTCCTAGGGTTTATCCCGCGTTCCGGACACAATGGAACAGGTTTCGAAAGCTAATTCGGACATCTGTGCAAGTTATGGCTACAAACGCTCAATTTAAATTAAACCGATTTAAATCGATTTCTAGGCGTTTAAATTTGTACCGGACAAACGGTAAATCCAATTGACACGAAATTTGAAACCATGCAATAATATCACATTACGGATCCGATGAAACTGGTTTCGTCGAAATCCGAGACTTTTTGAAAAATGACTATTTTAACTCGCCAAATTAAAATTAAAAATAATTCGATGCGTTTCGAGCTGCTACGATCAAACGATAACTCCGATTGACACGAAAATTGAAATCCGGTAATAACTAACTATTACGGATCCAATGGAACTAGTTTCGTTCAATTCTTAGACTGTTCAAAAATTGGCTATTTTCACTAGTCGATTTAAATATTAAAATATTCAATTTTCACAAATTAACTTTTAATTCGATTTTAAAAGTTCTAAAATATCATTCTAACTTCAATATGATAAAATAAAATTTTACAAATCATTTTCAATCATATTTAACTCGATTTTCAATTATTTCCATAATTTAACATATTAAATTATCGATTTAATAATCCAATTAAATTCAATAATTCAAAATAAAATTTATTCGACTTATAAATTCACTTCTTAATATTTAAAATTAATTAAATATTCAAATTTTAATTTCTAAAAATTCTGGGTCGTTACAATCTTCCCCACTTAAAAGAATTTCGTCCTCGAAATTATTAAGTAAGAAAGTTACAGAATCTATTAACTTTCCAAAATTCATAATTAAATTCCTTACAAATCTTTACTAAGTTTTCAAATCATACTTAGTTATCTTTTCAAAACAACTACTATTGTTTAACTTTCAATTCCAAATCAAAGTTAAAGTTTTCCAAAATTTTCCAATTTTCTCAAAAAAATTTCTAACGCTTTAAATTTTCGGAAAAATTCGCCATAGTCTCCTTTGCGCGGCTCGATCCGAAAAAAAAATGACAGTATATATACCACAAATATACATCTCATCAAGTAATGAGGCATCCCGAAGGGAAAAAGTATAAAACTACGGTATGTAATCCGAGATATGTAGCTTATATTTTATTAGCGAGCATATACGGCTAATATAGCGCGAAAGCGAGCTCCAAATGCGAAGCAAACGCGATCCGCACCTACTAAACACTCAACAAACAACATGAGAACATGTATATATGAAAATAGTATCGATATACATCATATAGCAACATAATAACTATATATGTTAACATAGAAATTGAAACAAAAGCAACAAATGCAAACATCAACCAACTATCATCCATAACCAAATCAATATTCATTTATATTCTCATTAATATTCAATGAATTGGTTTTCAATTTAATCATATTTGATTCATTAACAATGGATGTTCTTACTAACATTCATTTTTCAATTAGTTTATATTCACTAATTCATATTCAAGTTGGTTCACTTTTCAATCAAATTCAATTCTATTTAAGATTCATTTAATTTCCAATTGGATTCCAATTACTTTAACTTCCAATTTCATTAACACTTAATGAATTATATACAATCAACTAACAATCATATAACAACCAATGGATATTAAATACAACCAAATTCCTTTGCTTATCAATTGGTTTAAATTAAATTGATTTTCATTCAACTATTCAACTTTCCATAACATCAGATTTTATTGAATTAACACTTATATTCATTATTCCATATCAACTTTATTCACATTAAATTGATTAACATTCAATTCATTAATTCAATTCAATTACAAAAGTTGAATTTCATTTATATAACTCAAGTTCATATTTATCACTTCACTTTATTAATTTACTTTGACACCAATATCAACTTCATTCAACATCTTTTAAGTTATACTTCCATTTAACTTTAAATTCATTTTTATTTCAACTCATATTTATAAATATATTCATATAGTTTCACTTCTTATATGTATAAGTTTATTTCACAATTGTAAATCACTTTAATTATAATCCAATTCTTATAATTCTTTTTGTTTATACAATTATTCTTTTATTTAGATTATTCAAACATCTAAACAATCAACTTATTTACACTTTAATAATTCTGAAAAATTATTTCTTTATATATAAAATATAATCAAGGTAAAATTATTTCATTTACCCATTTTAAAAACAATATTGTGTCGAATTGTTCTATTCAAGTGTTTAGAAACCCCTTCGGCATAGTTTGACAGACCGCGCTGACGAAGGTTCATATACCACTCAATAAACCAATCATCACAATATAAAACAATTTTATATTTACTAACAAATACGCTCTCATAGCTATTATTACACTCAAACTCAATCTAGAGCACTCCTGACTCTATCTCTAATGAGTAATACCCAACAGAACCATGGTTGTCGCTTAACCATATGCTCTGATACCAAATTGTAACGTTTGAGATTTTTCGTTGCCGAAAAACCGAAATGTTATGGGTTTAAGAAAGAAGAAAAGAAAAAGAAGAGAGAAGATAGAAGATAAAGAGTAAAGAAAACAGAAAAGAAAAGAGAAAATAGAACAGAACGGAAAACAACTACAGAACAAACATCAGAATCTCACAATTCGCAGCAGAACAACATATAATAAATGAATAATCTTTAAACAAAGAACTATATCAGTTATTACATTTCATACATTACATTTCATTACATCAAATCATCAGAGTGTGCAACAACAACAACAAACAGTGCAGCGGAAAAAGAAATACTATATAAACTAGTAATACGCCATGCCATCCATCTTGCCTCCAGCAACTCCAGAATATCCTGATAAACCTAACTCTTGACTGCCCGTGTGAAAATTGGTGGGCACCCAGAGTTTAGGAAGGAAAACAATAAACTCCAAGTCAGTCATGTGACTGGTGCGAGAACTCAAAACAGTTTATTTTTCTTTAAAATTAAAATGGAGGAATACTTTTAAAAATCAATTCGCAATGCTTTTAAAAATGAGACTACCATAAGACCTCCCGCCACACACACAATGCAAACGCAGACTTGGGGAAGATTTCTTCTTATGTTAGTCAAAGATGCTTGATACGTATTAAAAGAAAACATTTGTTATTATTTCTAGTGCATAGTGTAGAAAATATTTCGAAAGTAGAATATAAATCTTAGCCAGCATAGGTACCATTATATTATGCCTACTATAGCTACTTCCTGAGGAAGCAGGTTCTACAACTAAAACCGTACAAGTCTCGTATTGTTTCTTTGGATTTCCAACGAATGATCAGGCCAAGGAACTTCCCATTGCCACATGAGAATGCCTCTGGAAGGACATTCCCGAGAACCAAACCGGAACTCTACCAACACAAGGCCGGGTTACCCCTAACTGGGTAACTACTGACACGAGCACGCCATTCCCCGATCGTAAACGACCTTTCTCACGGGATCCCGATAACCAACAACCACAAAGTAATAAATTGGCAGTAACCACATAGGTTAAATATCTGGGCTCCATACCATGATACCACCTCTATCCAGAAGGAAATGTACATAACCTAAAGGGAGCTACCCCTCATAACCTTGCTGCTTCTTTCCTGTTTTGACCATTCCGGGGTGTGAGGCTCGACGAAGTCACGTCCACAAAAACACACTTTATACAAAAAGCCGTGCTTTGGGTCAACAAATGATCATAGAAATGATCACCAAGATAGACGATCAAATAAATGATCCTATCACAAATAATCAACACAATGATCATTTACAGCTACACTCAGCATGTCACATTACCAAATTGGGAATATATCGCTGATAACTTCAACTATATAACCTCTGAGCTCGTACGTCTCAGAGAAGGGTGTTAAGCTAAGAGAATAAATTCTCCGCCACCAACAGAAATATATTTGAAAGAAATCAGCTTTATATCTCAACTTGTAATGTCAGGCATACTATCCATACAAGTCTGTTCCGGGCTCGAACAGAACCGAAGGCACTTACAAAGAAGTCCTTGCAATCCGAATAATTTCTAATCACGTTCGGATTTCCCATCACATAGGAGATCTCTATACCAGGAGCTACCCAGTGTAGAGACAATCGATAGGTCATCCTATCGCTTTCACAAATACTCGGTCTTCAACACCGATCTTCAATGCAATTCACAACGACGTATCACATATTCGGAATGGGTTATACGACCCCATGGTCCTTTCCCGGTTAACCCGAATAGTGAGCGCTTATTCAAAAATAAGTGTGGCATTCACATTCAAACAAATCATATCAATTGCCCATTCAAAGGGAAATATTGATAGTCGGTTATTGAACTATCAATAGATATGCACAACATCACTAGATTCCAAATAATTTTCCAAATTATTTATTTTCCAAAATATCTTCACAAGATATATTATTTTCACACTTTAAAAATAAATCAACATTTATTTTTAAACCCTATTTCAAATTTCATTAATAAATTACATATTGAATTTATATTTCAAAATATCTATGAATATATGATTTCAATTATTCACTTTCAATTTATCTTCAAAAAGATAAATTCTCAAAATATTCACTTTATATTGGAAAACATTTCCATACTTACTTATTCATAAGTAATTCACCAATTTTATTTATTTTCAACACTTAGAAAATATTCAATATACTTAAAATCAAGATTAAGTATATATTTCATTCTTTAAGGAAATCATTCTCTTAAACATATTTATTTGGGCCAAAACGAATGTTACGTAAAACATTGTTACGACAACCCAAAATCACTAGTATAGGGATTCGAAATTAAAATAGATATATAAATCCCAATACCATACAAAACATTTCCTTTCGGAAATCATTTACTATAACAACAGTGTTATAGTCCACCATTTCCTTTTATTTCTCGAAAACGTCTATTTCAACAATAAATGTTGAAATCTATGGTTTCGAATCTCAACACAATTTAAAACATCGTTAGATAGTTTTAATTCTATTTAAAACATCACATTCAAAACAATTTCTTTAACGTATTATTCACTATTCAAAAAAAAAACGTGAATATACTACGTAACATATTTCATCCTTTTATTCATTTCATTTTAAAGGATTATTCACAGTTAGAAACGTGAATATAACTCCATTAATAGGTTTCAACAATTTACTTTTCAAAATAAGTCGCTTGCGAATTTATAAAACAACGTTTATAAATTCCATTTCTATTTATTTTATAACAACTTCCTTTTATAAATTCCTTTATTTACCTATTCGATTTATAACTCAATTATAAACCAAAAGTTCACATTATAAGTTAAATGCTTATAAAACGATTATTTTACAAAGTCGTTTCTTTGAACTTCATAATTATAAGTCTTATAACTTATAAGATTCAATTATTCATCCAAATATATTCTTTAATAATTTCACGAAATTTATAAATCTTACTATTTATAAATTTCATTTATAACTTCACCATTTATAATTTTATAAATTCCATTTATTTACAAAAATCAATTTTCACTTCATTCCAACACTTATAAAAACTCGTTTTATAATGTCAATATTTCAATTTATAAATATCCATTTATAAATCTCTTAATATAAATCAATTTATATTATTATTTCAAAACGTCCTTAATCTCCTTTATTATTTCACCATTTTGATTCATAAAATAATTAAATTTTATAAATCCTATATTTAAACTTTTCGCAATAAATTCAAAAATCCCGATTAAACTATTTTATAAAATCATTAGCATCATATTCTCAAAAATCAGTTTTTAACTATATTTCTCAAAAATCATAATTTTTTATAACTTTAAAAATTATAACGTTTATTTATTCAAAATGGATCAATTCCAAAATTATTTTATAAAACGTATACTTCTCAAAAATCACTTTAAAAATCATTTTAAAATTCCAAATTTTGGTCTAGTGATGCTACACACCGAATAGTCAATCACGACAACAACGATATCATATATCGATATGATAATCCATCAAACATCAAAATATCTGAAATCAAATAAATACTGTTGAGGAATCCAGTTGGATCCCTCCAACCTGTTTTCCTGCATCCACAAACATTAGCACAATACCAATTTCGCTCCAGTACGAAATTATCGCGGTATATGGGATTTAAAATATTATCCGCTTAATAACGGCGTAATAGGGTCTCATCCGCTAAACAAAAAAAATGCGGGAAATCAATAACTGCAATATATACATATGCCAATGATATTATATATAATACCAATTTCACTGTTTATGAAATATTCACGGTATATGTTTTTAATAAATAACATCCGCTTACTAACGGCGTATAATGTCTATTTTAACAATCATCATTCAAACATGCATTCAAATATTTTAAATCTAACTATTTAAAATAAAATCGAAACTGAGTCGATTGAGTGAGAAGTTATCTCCTTGATTTTATTTCCGTTTTAGCGATTTATTTCGAATAAAATTAAACGGACGTTTAATTTTACCCAAAATTCTCACTAACTCCAAACGACTCCAATCCAATTTCATCGCGTAGTGCTCGTCCATACGATTCCAACGCAACTGGTTTCCCGCGTTTTCGACCTCGTATGAAAAAGCTATGTATTTTATAAGATACACGATTTTTATATACATAAATTTATAACATAAATTTTATAATTAAACCCTCAACTTATTCAGGCCGTTAGATCCAACCTTCCCCCTCATCTGGACCGCACACCCCCTCTCTCTTCTCACGTTCTTCTTCTACAGGTGTTGCCGCACACCCAAACCCATCAACAAGCAACTAGGATTTTGATTTGCACCATCAATACTCAACTAAACCTCATCAAACCACTGCCATGTCGAAGCCCTTCGCGAGAGCTACCTCCACCACCAACCACCTGAAGTTCGGCCCCCTCCTTCTCCTGGAAATACGTGCGCAAGTAAGCACGGTCGGCCCCACTTTGCTCCTCCTCTGATGCTCCAAACTCCATCATCACCGTATAGATCGAAAGCTCTCGCCTTGCTCTTCATCTTTGTAGTTGATCACTTTGGCTAAAACTTCACGGATTGGAAGAGATTAAGGTATGAAAATTGAAAAATTATGGCCATTGGTTTGTAAAGAGGCGGCTAGGGTTTTGGATTAGACATATTTATTTTTATTTTTATTTATGAAGGGTAGGGGGTATATTTATAGGAAAAATTCGAACACTATTCATCCGGAAATTCCGAACTCCGATTTACGCGCCGAAACTGACGTTCCTAGGGTTTATCCCGCGTTCCGGACACAATGGAACAGGTTTCGAAAGCTAATTCGGACATCTGTGCAAGTTATGGCTACAAACGCTCAATTTAAATTAAACCGATTTAAATCGATTTCTAGGCGTTTTAATTTGTACCGGACAAACGGTAAAATCCAATTGACACGAAATTTGAAACCATGCAATAATATCACATTACGGATCCGATGAAACTAGTTTCGTTGAAATCCGAGACTTTTTGAAAAATGGCTATTTTAACTCGCCAAATTAAAATTAAAAATAATTCGATGCATTTCGAGCTGCTACGATCAAACGATAACTCCGATTGACACGAAAATTGAAATCCGGTAATAACTAACTATTACGGATCCAATGGAACTGGTTTCGTTCAATTCTGAGACTGTTCAAAAATTGGCTATTTTCACTAGTCGATTTAAATATTAAAATATTCAATTTTCACAAATTAACTTTTAATTCGATTTTAAAAGTTCTAAAATATCAGTCTAACTTCAATATGATAAAATAAAATTTTAAAAATCATTTTCAATCATATTTAACTCAATTTTCAATTATTTCCATAATTTAACATATTAAATTATCGATTTAATAATCCAATTAAATTCAATAATTCAAAATAAAATTTATTCGACTTATAAATTCACTTTTTAATATTTAAAATTAATTAAATATTCAAATTTTAATTTCTAAAAATTCTGGGTCGTTACAAAGCAAGTTCAATGTTCCTACTTGGTACAGTGGCCTCTTAACTCGTACATGATCCAGGTGTTACCAGTTAAGCCGTGACTTGCGACTTGCCAATTAACTCGTTCGCGACTCACGACCTAGCTTGAGTCCTTTACGACCTAAAGCTACTAAATGTAAGACCGATGCCATACCACTGATACAAAGCGATGTTGACTCAGGGGCGACCTGGGACTTGTACAAACGGGCCTGTGTGAAACCATGGAGGGGCCAGATGAGTCGGCCACGACTTACCTTAGACCGGTCACGACTTACGACCCAAGGGGAAAATCTTCCTATAAATACCAACCTACCTCAAACATGAAGGGGACTTTTTGGCCGATCTCTTTAAGTGCCGATACTCTGCTGAATTCTCGACTCACTCAACACTTCAAGTACGAAAGGCATCTCAACTAACTTCGAGGGGAAATCTAACCCAATCTACATGGATTCAAAGAATTCTTTTGCATCAAAGTTCTAGTTGTTTGTCTCATCAGAATTGTAATTGAAGATTGTTGTAAAGTTGTAATCCATTCATTAATAAAGAGAATTAAAGTGGACGTAGGCTTTCCCTAAGCCGAACCACTATAAAAGCTGTTGTTTTTTCTGCTTTCTCTGTGACTTTTCGACTTGTTTTTAGTTCCCGTGTTCACGGGTGGTGCTTTCGCTCAACTTCAATCTACACCGAGGTGTTAGCGTCTGATTTTTACGTTAACATATGAGATTTATCTTTCTTTTAAAAACATACTTATCACCGTGAATATGAGCTAAATTTTTAATATATTACCTGTTTTAGAGACATAAAATAGAGGAAATGCTCCAAGAAATCTGGAAAAGCAATGACATAAAAGACATGGCAGTGAAACCAGATGAAATGCATCAAATAAAGTGTGCACAGCAGGGAGCAGACACGTAAGGTTTTTTCCATTATAATAAATGTTTTTGCATTATAATTTTCCATACATACTTCTAGACATCATTGTATACTGTTTATATTTAATTGAATTTGATTCGTAATGAAAATATTGAGAATTATTATCTCTCAATTCAATAAACTTTAAATACAAATAAACATTTACTATAGGAAGAAAACTGATACGTACATAACAAGAAACTGATACCAACATAAAAAAAACTGACACCAACAAAAAATAAATTGATACCTACAGAAATAAATGCACAGTGTACTAGTATAACTGCTAAATATTTTAATTCAAACCATACTGTATGCTTATACCATTATTTCTAAATTCAAATTTTTGTACTAATTATAAACCTATTAATAAAGCAGATGAAAATTTATACTAATATTACATCTTGGTTTCGACAGGCTTGACTGTGGGATTTTTGTAATGATATTTATCATTTCGCTGAACAGAAGCAGGATACCAATAAAAATTGAAAAGAAAGATGTATTATCAAGAAGAGAAAGAATTGCACATGCAATATTAACAGACGATAAACACTGCTGGAGTCTGTCAAAATACATGTCAAGTCTAGAAGAACAAAGAAAAGAAAGGAAATGAGTTCACATTGCATTATTTCACAATTAAATTTGATACCTGTGACGTAATGTTGTTATGTTGAAATGTATAGCTAAGAATTAATGATGTTCTGTTGTAATTTCATACGTATGAAGAAATGTTGTTCTGTAAGCAAAACACTGCTGCTTTTACTTCTAAAAACAATACCGGTCTCCTGGAATGATATGTTGTGGTGATGTTCTTTTCTTTTTATGTTGTTTATATTATAACAAGATTAAATAATGTATGTTCTATCATCCAACTATGGATCCAACATAATATTATCAGTTTTATGATACAACTATCAGTTGTAACTATCAAATTTCATGTAATATTACAATACAAAAAGTAACTGGGCATCACTTCTTATGACTGGTAGTATCAGTTTTGTTAGAACTTAAACTCAACATATTGTATGAAACAACAATTAGTTCAGGTATCAGGTTTTGCAAACACCATATATTATTATAATTATTAAGGACTACTGCTGTAAATTATAGCACGTATTATAATACACAAAACTGATTTTAAAAACAAACAGAAACTGATAATAAAACCATTTATATCCAATCAATGAAACATTATCTCCAACCAAATTGACTGATACCAGAACTGTAAAAGTGATACCAAAACTTAAAAAATGATACCAAAAATTAAAAAAACTGATACAGCTATAAACTGATAATATTTGGTACTGTAAAAAATGATACTGTAAAAATGATACTGGTACCAAAACTTCCACAAACAAACAACAGAAATCATACTGCAAAAACAAAAAACTGATACTATCATCTATACTAAAATAGCTGAAATTATAATCATTTCCATAATATGCTATACTAAATACAAATTAATAACAAAAGGTTCAGTTACTATAGACCACTGAAACAAGTCTCACATACACTTATTACTCTAAACAAATTTAAAATATAAAATCAAATCATATCCTCTTTGAAGCTTGACAATTCCGTTTATTATGACCAAATTGCTTGCACTTGCCACATCTGTTTTGCTTGCTATGAAAATATGAAAATCCTCCTTTGCGCTTCACTGATGGTCTGCGAGCGCCACATTTCTCCTTTGGTGGCTTGATAACATCTTGTATGCTACCATCAACAATAGGCCTATCATAATTTGGAATAGGATTTATAGCATTGGCATAAGAACATCGATAAGCATCAATAGTGAAATAATTCTCGACAAAATCATATACAGACAACTTAGACTTGTTCATACACTTTATAGCATGAGCACAAGGAAATCGTGTAATTTTCCACTTGTTGCAACTACAAATGCGCTCCTTCAAATCAACACAATGAGAGTTTGGAGATTTCACTTCAAAAGCGAAATCAGAAGATTTATATACACCCCATCCAAACCCTTCTTCAATCAATTCATCTAAACGTAACTCCATCGAAGGACATAGACTTGTTCTCCACAAACAACATTCTTCTCTTCTTCTAGCCATTTGTTCCATAATCTAAATACGAATACCATCTAAACACAAAGTAATAGGCAATGCTCGTTCATTTAAAATCCAACTGTTAAAACTTTCTGCAACATTGGAACTATATTCACCAAAACGCTTCCCTGTAAAAAATAAATCCACCCACTTATCAAATGGCTTGTCCTTTAAAAAATTAACACCAGCAATACCCTCAATTTGACAAAACTTAGAATATGCTCCTTCAAATTCATATAGATTTGAAGCTCTAGAACACATTTTGAATAAATCAACAATAGACACATTTGCACTTTTGGCTTTCACTGTAGAAAGAAGATTTTGTTCCATATGAAAGTAGCAATAACTGTGATAATCTGAAGGAAAAACATCACGAACACCTGAAAGCAAACCTTGGTAGCGATCGGACATAAAAACTAAAGTACGCTCTTCTTGAAGCACTTTTTTTAAATGGTTCAAAAACCATGTCCAGTTATCCACATTTTCAACAGAAACTACACTCATAGCTAAAGGGAAGAAACCTGCAAATGCAAAAATAATTAGTAAAAAAATAATATAAAAGTAACTACAACCATAAATATAAAAAAATTCATAAAACTGATACTAACAGTAACAAAACTGATACCTAAAACCTGGTATGACCATTATAAAAATTTTGATGAGCACAACAATATGCACATTAATCTTCATTCTAAAACAACAAAGAAACAAAACATGACATATATTTCGATACAAAGCAAATTCCAATACTACATAACTATAAATGATACCATATATGAACTAATTGAAACTGATACTAATAATATACAAAAAACTGATACTAATCTCCTGTTTAGCAGTATGAACATATTATACGAAATACAAACTTACAATTTAATACAATGAAAATTATGATACTAGAAACTTGCTACTTATAAACTACATTTCTTAAAACTGATACCAACAGAATACAAATTATGATAAATAAATGTACCTTAATAATAATGCCAAGTATTATAATCTAAAATACAAACAAATCAAGTTTGAAAACAAACACATACCTTGATCGCCATTTTTTGCAGTAGCACCCATCAATGCACCAGGACGTCCCTTCAAGTGAGTAGCATCTAAGAATATCATAGGACGACAAGACTTGAAACCAAGCAAACAAGCGCCAAAAGCAATAACCACCCTTTGAAATTCATTACTACAAGGATCAACATCCATATCAACATAACTATCTGGATTAGATTTCTTCACTGCTTCCAAATACCAACTCAAATCATTATAAGACAAAGCATCATTACTGAGCAACTCCATCAATGCAAGTTGTTTCCATGATAAGCATAACCATAAGACAACTGAAAATTGTATTCTCTTTTAAAATCAAGTATAATATCCTTAGGCTTTTTACTTGGACAATCGCGGATCTCATCAATAATCATCGATTTAACAAAAGAACTAGATATATGTGGATTATTCACATGTCTAAGACCAGCCCAACAAGAATGATCAGGAACCAAATTTCTCATAAAGAACCTTTTCAATTCTCCAGAATCACAGGAAGCATGGACTTTGAAAAGACAACCATCCTTATATGAAGAGCAAATCACAGTAACTCTTTAGTACAATTCTTTAAAAATATTAATTCATACCCCTTTTGAATTTGATATGCCATCAAAAACTCTCTAAAATGTTCAACGCGTCCAAAACAAAAACCAACAAAATTGGAAATGCTTAATGTCGACCCTCTCCTCAACATATCTTTTAAATAACTTTTACCATTAACAATAACATTTGAACAGACAAATACAATAGAAGATGAAGAAGCAAGAACATAGGATGAACTTGAAATAGAAGCACCATCAACAACTTCCAATTCACAACCTTTAGCCTTAACAGTAAAACCAAAGAAAGAACTTTTCTTGTGTAACTGAAAACAAATTATGCTCTGAATATCAGAATCAGTGTCAACCATAATAACTTTGTCCTCAAGTACATAAGAAAGCTGAATAGAAGGAGTTAATTGAGACCAATATCGACATATATCACTCTTCAAATCATAAAAAGAGCAATTGATAAACAGTCGAGTGCTAAAAGTATTATTATTCAACACAAACAAACAAAGAAGGCTATTATCCCCACTGCGAAAAAAATAAAAAATAAACATTAGTAAAAATATGTACGATTTAGAACAGTAATTATTCAATTTTACAGAACTGATACCTACCGTAGATAAAAATGATACCTAGATACTGATAAAAAAAAATGATACTAAGAAAATATAAAAATGATACCCAGAAACTGAACCTAAAATACTGTAGTTTACCCCTCAGTCACAAATTTATATACAACCTAACCAACGATACTCTCCAATCATCCCAAGATTAATGCAAGAAAATACAAAATAAATCAAATGAAAAGTAGCTACAAAACAACAGTGCATAAAGAAACGAATATAACAATAAAAAGCCTGCTGGTACTTCCACAATCATCCATCGACGAATGAAAAAACAAGGAGAAGAACAAGACTGCATATCATTCATAATAATAAACACAATTATAAATCACGAACAATTTTACTTAACTTGAATAGAAAAACATCAAAAAAAAATTGATATAAGCAAACCTGAGAAAAACGAGATCAACGTACAAATATGAAAAGAACGAGATCAACAAAAGCACGGAAGAAGAAAAATAATTGTTGAAGTGGACGAAATTGAAATAAATGAATAACGTTGACTGATATTACAATTAGAGGAAGATATTTGATCGCGACTCAAAATTTTGATCGAATGACGAAGAAGAATAAGCGCGCGAGAATTGGGCTGGAAAACTAAAAACGATAATTTGTCCTTTGAAGAAAAATATTTATGGGCCGTCCTTCATAAAAAAAAGCCCCAAAATGTGTCCTTGAAGAAAATTTCCGGTTTTAAAAATCTAAATATTTTGGCTTGGCCATTTTCAGTGGAAATAAAACAATTGAGTGGGAATTTTCTTCCGAGAGAGAGAGGTGATTTGAATACTATTTTTCAAAGGGTCGAAGAGTGGAAATATACTTTGTGAAGATCTTTCGAAATTAATAAATAATGTGGAAAATTATTAATGCTTGATGGTTGTTTATGAATTTTATGTGATAGTGAAATAACCGACTATCAACATTGGCCAATGTGTTAATCGTTTGGAAGAGTCCGAGAACGGGATTAATTTCCTGAAAACCACTTCGATCCGGTTTGAACATTTTCGTGAGGAAGACAAGAGCTTGGAGTCGAAGATGGAGTAGTGAAGTGCAAGGGCTAATCGCTACTAATACTGAGGGTGATTCCAAAATGGATGTAGTAGGAGTAGTGCCTTTGGATCTGTTCGTACCCAGAACAGACTTGTATGGACGAATGCTATCAGAACATCGTCAAGAGGATGATGAGCATTCTAAGTGAATGTGTGCTAAAAAGGTAACGCTTAACCTCGAGCCTCATCAACCGGGAATGGCTAAAACAGGGGAGGTGCACACAAGGCAAAGTGGCTAGCAACCAATTAGGTTAAGGTCATCCCTGTCTAGAGGTCCCTTTTATTTGGCTGTGAAGGCAGTTGTTGATCCCAACAGCGGGGTGATCTTATTCAGACTATCCAGTAAGGGATTGCTCCGGTCTTGTGATGCAGGGGATCAGGGTGGATCCTCGGTACGGTGATCTAGACCACGTACTGTTATTGGCGGTACCCCAGTAGCCCTGCCATTGTATGAAATCCAATCTCCAATAAGCGCCTTTACGGTTTTGATTGTGCCCAACTATTGTTGAAACGTCAGATGCAAGCATTTCTACTAAATTCTATTTTACTTTCTATAGACACTATTATAATATCAGTCGAATTTGATAAAAATGTTTTGGCTATCGTAAGGTAAAAACCCAGCATGTTTATTTGTGGCACGGTCTTACGAGATACCTTTGATTTCAAAGGATTTTGGAAAATTTAATAATCCAATTGAGTGTGTTTTCTCACTCTGGTATTCCAGACTGACTCGGGTGTTATTTCGTTATAATGCTCAGGTCAGACCGAGTATTATAGAATACAGATTCTAGATGGACTGCTATGGAGCTCAAGAGACGAGCTAGATGGCGAGACGTATATTTGATAAATAAACTGTTGTGTACGATTTACTGTATAGTCGGATTTGTGAGGATAGTATATAATAAATGTCTAGTTGTGTGCTATAGGTGTTGTTGTACTCTGATGTTGTAACGTATAAACATATATAGTTCTTTTGTTTAAAGATTAGCATTTATCTATTATATATTGTTCCACTGCGATTGTGAGATTCTGATTGTTTCTATTTCTTCTTCTACCTCCTTCTTCTTTAACCCTAACGATTAGATTTTCTCGCATTCGATTGTTCGGCATTTGACACTGTGGACATATTGATTTCGATTTTCGGACGTTGAAAAATCGGGTCGTTACACTTGGTATCAGAGCTGAAAGTTAAGCGAGAACCTTGGCTCTGGTGGGGATAACTCATTGAAATAGAGTCTATAGTACTCTAGAATGAGTTGAGTGAGTGTATTAATAGATATGAGCGCATATTTGTTAGTGAATATAAATTGTTTTTATATTGTGTAGATTTATCGGTTGAGTGTTTATAAATTCTGGTCGGTGTAGTCTGGCCAACTGTATCGATAGGAGTTTCTAAATTCTTAAACAAGATAAACCAACACGGTGTTGTTTTGAAATAGGGTAAACGAAATAATTTTACCCAATTTTTTTTGTATATAAAAGAAATAATTTTTTGTAAATTATTATAGTATATGGTTGCTTGGTTGTTAGAAAGTGATACTATTAAAATATTATCATTGCTGCACGAAATTGAATAAGAAATTGAAATCATGGCCAATGGACTAGGAAATAAATTCATATAATAATATAAGATTTGTAAATGTGAATTATAAATGAAATTTATAATTGGAAATGAAATAAAAATTCCAGAGTAATGTTTGAATTTGAATTGAAAGGATTTGAAATTTGAAAATTTGGGAAATTTAAATTCCTTTGAATTTGAATTTTAAAAGGATAAAGCATTAAACTGACTTCAGTCGTTGGAAAATAACTTCAGGGATCACAGTAGCATCATCGATGTTCATTTTAGAGTTTCCAAGGGAGGAATTGCTGTCTGGAGATTTTGAATTGGGGTTGTTTGTAAAACTGGGTTGGTTTTGAAATTCAAAGAGATAATTGAATTTACCGAAGGATTTTGGATATAATTGGCTTCAAAAAGGATTTTGAAATACTTAAGTGATTATTGAAAACTCTGGAGTCGGTTTAAAATATTTTGGAATGTTTAAGCAATTGCTTAAAACTCTGGAAGCAAATTGGATATGCTTAGGGAACAAATTTGGGAACTTATAAAAGTTTGAAATTTGTTTAGAATAGAAATTTACTTAAGAAGAGTTAAATTAAAATAAGTGGGAAAGCTTATAAAAGTTAAAAATTTGAATTAAAATGGAGCATAACTAAATCTAGTTAAATAAAAAGGTTAATTTGAGGAAAAGCCTAAGTGCACTAAGTGAAATGGTTACTTAAATAAATTTGTGAATAAATAAACGAATTTACAATTGCAAGTAAATGAAATTGAAATTGAATGTTGAAATTCATTTTGAATTTGTAAGTAAATGGAAAATTAGTCAAGTTGGACTAAATAAAACAAAGGATTAAAAATAAAATTAGTAAGTAAACTAATTAATTTAAATGGGTAAGCAAATGAAAAGAAAATGAATATTGGGATGATAATTGTGTTAAGTAAAATTGTAAAATTAGTTCGAAGTGGACTGAAAATAATAAAAAGTGTTTGGAATTAAAGTCCATTAAGATTTAAAATAAACTAGTAGTGAAATTAATTAAAGAAATAGTAATTAAATATGGTTTGAAATAAGATGAATAGAATTCAATATTTTAAAAATGAATGAAAGGTAAATTGAATTTAAAATGAAATTAAAATTTGAGTTAAATGAAAATAGATACAAAAGCTTAAGTGGTGAAGTGGAATTAAATATAAAGAGTATATAAAATATTTACATTGAACTTAAGTAATGAATGGTAAAATTGTCAAGTAAAAATTGGTATTGGAAAAATATTCCAAATTTATATTTAATTGAAGATTAAGTAAAAATTGGGAATTAGGATAATTGTGAATAAGGGAACGGAAATCAAAATGAATGTGAATAAAAAGAAATTGATATAACTAATAATCAATTGGGATAAATACGTAGGATGTACGTATATTATTTTATTCGCATAACGATTTGATCCAGATTTGAGCACATAATTTCGAGATAGTTATATCAATCCGAGTTGAGATTTTTCACTCGATTTTCGACGGCGAACCCTGGATATGGATTTTTGATTGATTCTGGAAATTCTCTATCATAGTTTATGGCTATGCAAAGAGAATGACGGTTTTTGATCAAGTAACCCAGTTCTGAGTTCGCACTAGGAAGTCGGGTGGATGATACTAGTTCGGAAGTTAAATTGTGTGATCGAGTGAGCGATCAGAGTTGGTATTGCATACGGACGATATATGTGCATCATATAGACTTGAATGAATTAGATATTGAACTTTTGCAAAGAAATGTATAAAATGATTTTGAATGTTGTAATTGGACATTATTAAGGAGGATATACAAGTGTTATATAGTAAAAGGGAATTGTTGTTTTGATTCCTGAAGATAAATTGAATTGCTCGACAAAAAAGGTATGTCTTTAAATTTCTGTATGAAATTTAGTGATTTTATGATCTAGCCACATGGCCTTTTATTTTCTTTTGTAATTTGGGGGCCCATTGAGGCATTTTGTAGTTGTACCGAGCTAGTTGTGTAAAGGAGACACTGGAAAAAATTTCTAAAATTTAGGGAGTTAGAAAAATTTTGAGAAAATTTTGATAATTCAAAATTTGAATTCGAATTTGAATTATAATTTGGGTTTGAATTAAATTTTGAATCGATGTCTTTGGAAAATTAGTAAGAGGACAAGAGTCATTAATAAAAATATTGTTTTGGTTATTGTTAAAAACCGTTTGGTTTTGGAAAGTTGATAAAAACTATTTGGATTGGCAAAATAGTTAACGGGTTAAGGATCATTCCTCTTAACTAGTAATTTCGTGGACGAAATTTTTTTAAGAGGGGAGGAATGTGACGATCCGAAATTTCTGGATATTTGAAAATGAAATATTTAATTAATTTTAAATATTTAAAAGTTAGTTTCTAACTTGAATTTCAAATGCCACGCTCTATTGAGTAATTTCATTATTTAATTAAATAATTGGAAATTGGGTAAAGGTTGAATCTAAAATTTAAGTCTGTTCGAAATAATTTAAAGGCTTGTAAAATTTATATTGATAGTACTGAAGGAAATAAAAGTGTTAAACTTGAATTTGGAATTCTTTTGTTAAGTTTTGAAATTTTATCGTTTAAAACGATATTTAAAAATAGCCTTCTGAGACAGCCTCGGAATTTGACGAAACCAGTTCCATTGTATCTGTAATAGTGTATTATTATCGGATTTCAATTTTCGTAGAGTTTGGAGTTGTCGTGAGGGCGTACGGTAAGTAAACGCGTTGAAATCTATACCGAAAATTTAATATTATAACTAGGTCCAATAGGCTATCTTCTCCATACGATCGAGTTAGGCCTCGAAACCTTTTCCATCATGTTCATAATAGGGGTATAACATTATAAACGCCTGGTGGCATGCCTCGATAGGATGTCAAATTTTTTAGAGACGATTTTAGGACGATTTAAATTTGAATTTAGATTTAAATATAGATAATTTAATTGCATTGAAAACACTGTAGCAATCTGCAGCCACGCAACGCAAATTTAAAATACGTGTTTCTTTTTTGTGTTTAAATCGTACGTATAAAAAAAGAAGAATAGATTGTCGATTTTAAAATGGTACTACCTCTAAAAAATATAAAAGAGAATTAAACTTCCCTTTTTACTCATAATCCAAATTGAATTTGTAAAAAATAATAATGGCCGCTCCATTCTTCTATTTCGAACTCATTCCTTAAAAATCAAAGAGATGAAAATTTCATTCGAAATCGATTGAGGACACATCAAATCGATACGTCTCGAGCTTTGTGAGATTTCGAAGCCATCGACCAAGTCGCGACTCGGGTTGCGCAATCATGGGTGTTAGGAGGCAACGGCGAGAGCCTCGTGGGTTTCGTTGGCACTCAATCTGGCAAGATGGGAGGTCAGTAACTTCGTCACTGCTGTCTGGTCGAAGTGCCGTTGAGCTAATGCAGGCGTTTGTGAAGTCGCTGATCGAGGCGATGGTGTCACGTAGCCAGAATGTTTGTGTGACTGAGTTAGAGAGAGGGGGAAGTTCCAGCGTCAGATCGAGTGGCTGAGGTAGTTAGTTTCTTTATTTTATTTGATATATATATATATATATATATATACAGTTAGGTTCGAATTTTAATTTCCGATTATAATTGATATAATATATTTATACTGATTGAAAATATATAAAGTTAGTTTTGGCTTTTTTTAATTTTTCAAGTAAATCAAATTTAAAAATATGTTGCAGCAAAGTATAAACATTTCTATTTTAGTTTAATACATAAAGATTTGAAAAAAAAAGTATATAGCTCTGCACTTGATTTTGCAGTTACGAAAATTTGATAATTATCTTTAAGTTTAAAGATTTTACTTATATATACACACCTACCTTGATTTAAATATAATAAATAGTAAGTATATGTGTATATACATAATTAAGGAAAACACAGGATTTTGGAAAAATATATGAGAGTTTAAAGTTTATGTAAAATTAGATTTTCGAACCTATATAAACTATTTTGTATGCAGTTTAAAAATTAAAGTAAAATAAATATACATAGTAAGGTGATTAGCTTATTTAATCTATTCTAGTTGCTAAAAGATTTTTTTTAAAGGAAAAATTATCTAATTAAAATTCTTAGTTAATTGAATTTATTAAAGAAGATGATTGATTGTTCGATTTATTTAAATGTTTATACAAGGTCTAAAATCATGGAGAATCAAGTCAAGATGGATCAGGTTGCAAACAATAAAATCAAAGGTGAGTTAATCTCACTCTTTCGGAATACCATTAATTTAAATAGTAAAAATTTAAATTATTGATTGTTTGCTTGAATTGATGACTTATTATCAGCTTGGATGTGATATGTTATATATATATCATGTGTTTGTGTATATTGGAGTGATTGAGTTCCTGCATTATATAGCGGATGAGACCTTATGCGCCCCGTATAATAGTGGGTGACCTTTTATACCACTATATCCCGCCTGGAAGCGGGATTGATATTTTTATATTGTGCTAACATCTATGGATACAGGGAAATAGGTTGGAGGGATCCCACTGGATTCCTCAAAATTATTTAGATTTTTTTAATATACTATGATATGGTTTATTTGATAATCTGTGGTAAATTATATTGGTAATTGAAAATATTGGATGCTATGGTTCGATTGAATATATTTGGATATAATGATTTATCAAAAATATATAGATTTGATTTTTGAAGAGAAATAAAAGAGAATTCTTAAGTAAATAATAATAGAGGTTTGGATAAATGAATTGGAAAAGGATAAAAGTGGATTTTTTAAATTCTAATAAATAATTCCAGGTATGGGAAAGGAGATTTTTGAATAAATGGAAATAAATGAATTTTTTAAACTTAAGTGATATTATTTTAAGGAATAAAGAATTTATTTTAAATTCAAGATTTAATTTTTTTTGGAAAAGATAAAGAAGAGATTTGGAAAAGTATATAATTGGTATTTTCAGTTTAAATAATATTTTAAATCATAATAAAGAAGTTCAATATGAAATTAATGAGTTTTGAAATAAATTTGGATAAGTAAAGAAATTTATTTTAAAATGGAGTTAATTTTGAAAATCAATATGAAAATTAATTAAGTGTTTCAAACTGTGTTTTCAAAGGGAAGATGAGACTATGGAGTTTATAAACTGGGTTTATAAATAAAGTGAAATAAGATATCAGTGGATATTTGAAGTATAAATTCAGGATGAGAATTTATAAAGGGATGGGTAATTGGTTTTAAAAATAAAATTTGGTTTGTTTTAAATGTGGGAAAGGAAAGTGTATTTCCTTGAAAAGCCGAGTATATTTTCTAAGAAAGATTTCCAAGTATAAGTTAGAGTTTTAAAGTGGTTTAAAAGAATGTTTTAGAGAAGTTTTATTTTTTTAAATTGGTTTAGAATTTTAAAGTAAATATTTATTTAAATTAATTATAAGAGTAATTATTTAAAGGTTTAACTAATATTATGTTTTAAAAGATAATTATTCAATATTTCAACCTTATAGAATAACTTTTATTTTATATTAGTTTTAGCTTAAGTTTTACATGAGAAATTATTATAAGATTTCATAACTATTATTTTAAACAAAGTGTTTCAAAATATTTATTGATTTTAAATGCTTTTAAAATATATATATTTTTGAATAAAGTGATTTAAAATTATTTCAAAAATCTAAATGTTAAGGCTTGGAGATTTTCGGTGGAAATAAAATAATTGAGCGGAAATTTTCTTCCGAGAGTGAGAGGTGGTTTGAAAACTATTTTTCAAAGGGTTGAAGAGTGGAAATATATCTGGCTAAGATATTTTGAAACTAATAAATAATTTGGAAAATTATTAATCGCCGATGGTTGTTTATGGATGTTATATGATAGTTAAATAATCGTCTATCAACATTCGCTAATGCGATGATTGTTTCAAAGGGACCGGGATCGGGATTAATTTCTCGAAAATCACTTCGATCCGGTTTGAACGTTTTCGTAAGGAAGACAAGAGCTTGGAGTCGAAGATGGAGCAGTGAAGTGCAATGGCTAATCGCTACTAATCCTGAGGGTGATTTCAAAATGGATGTATTAGGGGAAGTGCCTTCGGCTCCATTCGAATCCGTAACGGACTTGTATGGACGAATGCTATCAAAATAAGAACGATGAGCATTCTAAGTGAATGTGTGCAAAAAAGGTAATGCTTAACCTCAAACCTCATCAACCAGGAATGGCTAAAGCAGGGATGGTGCACATAAGGCTAAGTGGCTAGCTACCAATTAGGGTAAGTCATCCCTATCTAGAGGTCACTTTTATTCAGCTATGCGGGCGGTTGCTGATCCCAACGGCGGGGTGATCTTATTTGGACTATCCAGTAAGAGTTAGCTCCAGTCTTGTGATGTAGGGGATCAAGGTGGATCCTCGGTACGGTGATCTAGACCATGTACTGTGACGGACGGTACTCCAGTAGCCCTGCCATTGTATGGAATCCAATCTCCAATTAGCGCGTGTACGGTTTTGATTGTGCCCAATTATTGCTAAAACGTGAGATGCAAGCGTTTCAGCTAGATTCTATTTTACTTTCTATAGACACTATTATAATATCAGATGGATTTGATAAAAATGTTTTGGTTATTGTAAGGTAAAAACCCGGCATTTTTATTTGTGGCATGGTCTTACCTTTGATTTCAAAGGATTTTGGGAACTTTAATAATCCAATTGAGTGTGTTTTCTTACTCTGGTATTCCAGACTGACTCGGGTGTTATTTCTCTATAATGCTCAGGTTAGACCGAGTACTATAGAATACAAATTCTAAATGGACTACTATAGAGCTCAGGAGACGAGCTATATGGCAAGACGTATCACACGTATTTGATAAATATTCTGCTGTGTATGATTAACTATATAGTCAGATTTGTAAGGACAGGATATGATAACTGTCCACTTGTGTGCTATAAATGTTGTTGTACTCTTATGTTGTAACATATAAACAGATATAGTTCTTTTGTTTAAAGATTAGTCATTTATCTATTATATATTGTTCCGCTGCGATTTTGAGATTCTGATATTGTTCTATTTCTTCTTCTACCTCCTTCTTCTTTAACCCTAACGGTTCGAGTTTCCAGCATTTGATTGCTCGGGACGTATTGATGTTGATTTTCGAACGTCGAAAAATCGGGTCGTTACAAAAAAAATTATACAAAAGAATATGTAACTGTTTTATACTTACAATCATCAGAGTACAAAAATACATACATCAATTTGGACAGTTATAATAACTTGTCCTCATACAACGAAAATATAAATCAAGTACAAGAATACACCTATATCATCCAACTCATCTTCTGAGCTCCAAAGAATCATATCCTGAATCTGTAATACTCGATCTGACACGAGTTTTATAATAAAATAACACACAAGTCAGTCTGGGAAACCAATGTGAGAAAACACACTCAATTTGAATTATTAGAGTTATTAAAATCTTTTGAAAAGTAAAGGTATCTCGTACGACTGTGTCACACACAAACACAATGGGTTTTTACCTTACAATAACTAAAACATTTTTATCAAAATCGTTTGATATTATAATAGTGTCTAAACAAAGTAAATAGAAAATAGTTGAAATGCTTGCGTTTCACGTCCCAGCATAGTTGGCCACAATCAAAACCGTAAGGCGCTTGTTGGGGAATGCATCATATACAATGACTGGGCCATAGAGGTACCGTCCATCACAGTACACCTCTAGAAAAATGTACCGAGGACCTCACAGGGATCCCCTGCTACACAAGACCGGCCTACCTCTAACCGGGATAGGCCGAATATGTTATCCCCCCAGGTTTTCCACCCTTAAAAATCGAGCGCTCCCTTTTTCATGCATACCATATCCATTATTTACATATATTCTTGAGGATATCTAGAAAAGTGATAACATACCCTAATTTGGTGTGACCCACTTAGCTTTGCGGCATCTCCTCTATTTTAGTAATTCCCAGTTAATGAGGCCTGAGGCTAAACGTTACCTTGCTAGAAACAATTCCACTTAGAATGATCATTGTCCCCAAATGATGATGTTTTGATAGCACTCGTCCATACAAGTTGGGTCTGGAAAAACCGGATCACCATCTTCACTATCTTTATGGTATCCATTCGTAACGTTCAAACCAGATCGAAGTGGTTTTTAGATAATTAAATCCGATCAAGTCTCTTCGAAACGATTAACGAAATTGATCAATATTGATAGTGGGTTATTTAAATGTCAATAGAACATCCATAAGTAGACACTAGGCCTTATTTTATAATTCTTCTAACATTTATTCAAAAATATCTTTACTAAGATATATATATATATATATATATATATTCAAATCCCTTTCCATATTCCAATATTTGAAAACAATTTCAAATACTTAAATCCCAAAATAGGATATTTTCAAACCGTCTCAACACTTAGAAATATTCCCAAAATTTGCATTTTTATACTTAGGAAAATATTTTAAGTCTTATTTTCCAAAATCTTTTCAAATATCATTATTTAAGAGTGTATTTTGTAACTTATCTCATAAGTCTTTGAAATCACTAATATATTCCATCTTGCCATTTCCAAAACCCAGTATACTAATTTATAACCCCATTAAACAATTTATAACTTCTTTTATTCATTCAGATTATATTTTTGAAGTTCCCATATTCGACATTTTGAAATTTCATCTCCTCCAAATCCCTTATAAAATTCCTCCCCTCAAAATCATATCCATTTAAAAGCCCCATTTACGAATCTAGAGAGAATTTATAATTAAAACTCTCAATCACTTCAAATATATATATGTGTGTGTGTGTGTGTGTAAGTATTTAAAAGATTAATAATTTATTTTTAAAACATTTTCAAGTAATTTTTTAAAATATTTAAAACACTTTTATAAACATCAACAACTAATTTTTAGATAAACAAATAAATTTTCAAAGCTGATTTTAAAGGTTAAAATTTTACTAAAATAAATACTTAATATTTGAAAATCTACTTACCGAAGTATTTCAATCCTAATTAGTATAAAATTTCATAGTTTTAAATAATAAATTTTCCTATTAAAAAAAATAATTTAACTTCTTCGAATAAATAATAAAAATATATTTTTAAAACCTCAATAACTAATTCAATTTTATAAATTCCTCTCGAATCACATCACATCACTTCCATTTCGATCTCCTTAACCACTTTCACTTTCAAAAATATTATCCACTATTTTTCTCATCGTATTTCCGTATTCTAATATAAATTCACCCAATGAATCTATTTTTCCAATATATCCACCGATATCTCCTACCTTATTTATAAATATTGTTTATAAACTTTTATACTCTTTTGAGTTTTACCTGTTTATAAAAACAATATTATTTATAAAATTCCATTTCTTTATAAATCCCATTTATAACTTCCAATCCATTTCTAATATCGACTTTAACTCCTTTTTATATTCCCGAACATCATCCATAATTCTTTTTATACAATTCATTTAAAAAAATATCTCCATTTAATAATTCTCAATAGTCAAGTATAACAAAAAATCAAATATATTTTTGTGACTCAGTTTCATTAAAATAACCGTATCTCCAATTTAAATACTTCCATATCAAAAATTCCCTTTAATTCCTTCAATTTTAAAAACACATTTATGGTATTTGAAATTTAAAAATTCAAGTCAGTGCTACAATAGCATCCAATAATTCCAATTACTGCAATAATCTATAAAAGATTGTTCTACATAATCCATATATCATAATATATGAAATTAAATTCAACTTTTTGAGCTAGCCAGTTGTATCCCTCCAACCTATTTTCCTGCATCCACAGATGTTAATACAACATAGAAATACCAATCCAACTTCGAGGGGAATATCGCGGTATGTACGGCCATATGCTATTATACGCGACGCGTAGGGTCTCATCCGCTAAAATGTGCGGGAATATCACTCCGGTTTCTAATATACATACTACTATATATATATATATATATATCACGTCCAACAGATAATAATTTATAAATTCATCCAATTATTCAATAATTAATATTCAACAATTTAAATTAAAATAGTAATCCAAGATGAGTGAGATTTACTCATTTTGATTCATTTTTGCAATCCGTTCCAATTGATTCTATTACATAGATTTTGCAACTACAAATCCATCATGATTTATTCCATGATTTTGAACCTCGTTAAAACGTTATGAATTTTATTAACATCGAGATAATCTAATTAATTAAAATAATTAACTACTAATTAATTAATTTAAATCAACTAATAAAACAAAAAGTTAATTACCTTCATTAGTTCTAATAGACCCATCCTCTCCCTCATGCATACTTCCTATAGAATGCGACTGGCATATCTTTTTTTAGAGAATTGTTTGCTGCAATACAACGTGCCTCAACCCTGCCGACATCGCCTTCTCCATCATTCATGCTTCGTCCTAATAAAAGTCGCCGCCTCATACCTGCAAATCAAGCACGAGCTCTCATTCTTGTGACCAAAACCTTAACGTCGCGCTTGCGACAGAGTCGCCCTCCCCTCACAGTCGCCGCCACCGGTGATTACCGTGCCAATCTCCCCAGTGCACGAGCGCCACGATTCGCATATCACCAGCCCAAACTCGCCCCTTAATGTCGACTTCCCACTTGAATTCGCCCCATAACACAAGCAACCCCTCATCGCGATTGCTAAACCCTACTGCCTCGCCTCTGACCCTCGCGCTTATCGTCCAGAGCAACGCAATACAATCATGTTCCCCCCTAATCGCGACTTTAGTTCGATCGCGGTTCCATTATCTTTTTTTTTTTAAATGATTCGATTTGAGATGATTTCATTTTCAAACTGGAAAAAGGAAGTGTGCGCGACTTGAAATTAAAGGGGACGACACAATTTAAAAGGTGAAAGGGGTATCTTCGTACGCGATAGGTGGCATGAATCAGAAGGCTAGGTGACTTTGATTTCATTTGATTTCATTTTATTTTATAAATATTCAAAATATAACGCTTTGCATAAATCAAATTTTCAAACTCCTATTCCGGATGCAATGGAACAAGTTTCGAGTCCTAATTCGATCATATGAAGAAGATAGCTTTTTTGACCCAATTATTTTATTAAATTTCGATATCAATTTCAACGCGTTTCTATTCCGTATGACCAAAAGATAACTCCAAACACTATGGAATTTGAAATTCGATAATAATACCCTATTTCGGATCCAATGGGACAGGTTTCATCAAATTTCGAGACTGTGTCCTGAATTTCTCTTTTTACACGTCCATTGAATCGATGATTTTGAATATCCTGAAATCGCTCAAAATTTAGTTTTAAAAACTTATCAACTAAATTAAAATTCAAAATCCAATATTTAAACCATTTAAATATTAAAAATCAAACGACGAAAAAATCCGGGTCGTTACATTCCTCCCCCTTAAAAGATTTTCGTCCCCCAAATTGCTGAGGCAGGAAAATGCCCCAAACCCATTAACTTAACTAACCCATTTAATACTCGATATTTCACATCTCTAAATCTTTTAATTTCAAACAAACAATTAGTTTTCATCTTCTAATTCAAAATCCTATATTTTCATTTTGGCTTAAAAAAATAACCTTTTTTAAGTTAAAAAAATTTCCCAAAAAAAAGATTCAAAATTTTTCTAACACCCTAAATTTTTGAAATTTTTTGGTAGAATCTTCCTTATATGGAGGACCCTTTTGCAATATGACAAGAGAGATAAAAATATATCCATCGACCCACATGGTCGGAAAAAAAAATACATATCAATATTTTATAATTTTCGGTATGTAATCCGAAAACGTACCTTATCTAGCATTTTTAAGCATTATTAAGCACGCATTTGCTTAAAGAGCAATTTCGCAACCCAAATCTAGCCAATTAGTGCCTTTGTACTTGTACTTGCCCAATTTCAAACATATAAGTACCAAAACATGAAATCCTAGTAACGTTTCATTTATTCAACTAGCTAACACATGAATTCAAAAGCAACGCATGTTAAACATTTATTTGTAAGCATTGAGGTTCCAATGCCAATTTAATTACTTCCAATCAATCCACATACCATTTCATTCAATTAAATGATTTGCAACTCACTTTACATGCATTCAAATTATTTTTATACCAAACAAACCCATATCCATTCCAAATCAATTCTAAACCAATTTATTCACTTTCTAATAATTCATAGAAATTTTATTTACTTCCGTTTGCATCAAACGAAATTTTTCTATGCAAATTAGATGATATTCGTTTAATAAAATAACCATTCCAGTCTATATCTATTTTAAATTGATCCCAAATCAATTTATATTCAAATTTATTTCGATTTGATTCTCAATCAATTTACTTACGTTTCATTCATATCCACATTCATTATATCCAAATCCATTTTATTAAAATCGGAATCATTCCATGCTATTTATTTATGAATTATTTCTTTATTTTATTTGAGCCAAGCCCCCATCCAAATATTAACTTAAGTAAATTTGTTTATTTTTAATTATTTCAACCAACTTCTATTCCATTACTAATTAATTAATTAGTACATTAGTTTAGTCCACTTCAATTTTAATTCCAAGCTCGAATTCATTCAATTAATATTCCAAGTCATATTCAATTTATTTATACTTGAATTGAATTTATTTATAATTTAAATCATCACTTTTTCAGTCCAATTCCATTTTATTCGACCACATTTCCATATATTTAATTCTCTTACATTTTAGTCGAATTTTATTTATAACTCAAGTTCCAATTCCAATCCACAATCTAATTTACTCACCCAAGTTAAACTCCATTTTGGTTTCCACTATCAGATTTTTATTCAAAAATTACACCACTAAATTAACTTAAGTTAAAATTTATTTTTTAATTCAAGTTTGGATTTTATTTTGGGTTTTCTATTTCGCTTTTAAATTTCATAAGTCACACAACTTATTTTCTCACATTCCCCTTAATTTATACTTGAGTATATCCACATTTTATTTTTACTCAAGATTATACATCACTTTATAGCTTAAATATACTTTTATTCCATTAGTTTAAATTTTTATAAGCTATATAACTTATTTATTCACCATTCCATAATTCTTTTCCCTTTAGTTTTATTCCATTCAAAATTTATACTTTATGATTATATAATTTGTTCGCAACTCAAAATTTATATTTACTTTAGTTCGATATTATTTCTAATCCAATCCAATTTAATTCAATTTAAATTTCAATTCCTTTTAACTAATGTTTCAAAACCTTATTCGAGTTATTCATACTTAAATTTAATTTTGCTCCAAACAAATTTATTTTTAATTCATTTAATTTAATCAAGTAAGAATTTAACTCAAATTTCATCCTTTTTCCACACTTCCGTACTCATTTTTTTGTTCTATTCACTTATTCATTTTCAACTTAATTCATTTAATCAATTCACTACACCAATTTATTCCATTTAACTTTGCTTGAGTTAACTCTCCATTTCATTAATTTATTCCATTTAATTCCATCCAAATCAAAATCAATCCAATTTTTAAAATTTAAGTACTTTCTCACTTTGAATTTTAATTCGAAAATTCAATTTTCACACTTCTTTCCCTGTAAATATCATCTTCCACTTATACATTTTTGAAAACTTATTTTCGAAATTCTCTAGAACATTTAATAAGGATTCTAGAATTTTCTCTAACACCCGGTATTTATTTCAAATACTTTGAAATCGTATATATATATATATATATATATATATATATATATATATATATATATATATATATATATATATATATATATATACAGACACCCTCTTTGTTTTAACAAAACGCTTCCTTGGATTTTCAAAATCAACCCAATTTTATTCAAAATAATTCCTTTCGGAAATTTTAAACCAAACATATTTGCTCAACAAATCTGAATCAAATCATTTTCAGTAGCAATCCGCCACTTACTGTAACGATCCCGGTTTTGAGTCAAATTTAATTTGATAATTAATATAATATTTTGGATTAAATTGTGAATTAATCTGAATTTTTCAAATTAAATAAAAATTGTGCCTATTTAATTATATAAATAGATTATAAATTGAATTATGGGTTTGAAATTCAAAAATAAATATTTATTAATAAGTATAGTAGTTTAAGTTAATATGATATTTAATTTAATAAGATTTAAGAAAAAATTCATATACTTTCTTTTTAATTGATTGAATTAAATTTGGTTTGTAAATATAAAATGAGATTAATAAAAAGATTTCAAAACAATTTCTTTCATATTTGTAATAAAACATAAGATATATATATATATATATATATATATATATGAACATAAGAAATAAATGAAGGGTTTAAACACAAAAATGTTTACAAACTATTGTAAGAAATGATTATAGGATCTAAACGAGCGTGAAAGAAGTAGATATATGTATTAACAAGTGTAAGCATAGTTAACTTGAAATTTACAAGTGGAAATTAATCTTCTTTTAAATCAAATTTTATGTAACATATTTCAGAAAGAAGAAAACCAGGCTTTATTTATTTTCTTCACCAATCAAATTTCTTTCATCTTCATTTGCTAAAAATCAAACTAAAGAAACAAACCTGGAAGCGTAGAAAATCAGGGAAAAGAAAACATATAAACTTCAAAAATCTGAAGCAAACAGCAAACTCAAACCTGAAACAAGATCAAAACCAAAGATCGTCTCAAAGCAAAGGTTCAATTCAGCAAATCAAGTAGCAGATCCAAACCTGAAGCAAAGTAAAACAATTAAGGATAAGGTTCAAATTTAGTATGAATTCAAATCAAACAAGAGCAACATCAAAGAAACTCTCAGATTTCAAAACCAAAAACATGCAAATTCAACAAAGTAAAATCAGATCATCATCAAGCAAGTAAATCAAAATCTATTTCCAATGTTCAAAATATTCCAGGCTTTGGTTCTCTGTTCAAAACCAATGACAGGTGAGCAAACTTTATTTTTAAAACCATTTTCTCCTAATTCTTATGCCTGTGATGATAATGATTTGGAAATATTGTATGAATGTGTATATATCTGCAAGTACATATGTATTTATATGTATGGATTGAGGTGTGCATGTCTGTGTTATGCATACGCACCTCTCTGTTATTCTACAGTTAAGTATTCTTCAAAGAAAAATTCACATCTCGAAATCTAAAAATATTTAAGTAATGATCTTTAAAAGAAAAGTGTTTATACCTACCTGGTTCAAATTTTTAAAATGATTTCAAGCTAAATCTGAAGCCAGTTTTAATAAACAGAAAGAAGAACAGCAGGATTTTAAATCTTATCAAATATTCGACTTGAATGATTTCTAATTTCAAGTATATAATAATTTTTGTTCTCGAAATCTAGGATTTTTAAAAATTAAATCATGATTCTTAAGTATTTAATTCGAGAGGAATTGCATGTTGAACGGGAATAGAGTTTCGAGCATTTTATGGTGATCGGTGGCATTTGGGTGGACGAGGTTTCTGCTGGAACTAGCATGGAGTTAGGCGATGTCGTCAATAATAATAGGTGGAATTTTAGTCCAATGTGGCAGCGACAGTTCGACGTTGTAGGGTTTAGCCCTTATTTTGGTCGAGGCTGGAAAACAGGTGATTGCACCGTCGTTAATGCGTCGAGGCTGATTGGTCATGGGGGAAAATGAGCATAGGACATTTGTGAAGCTATGGGTGAAGTTTCAAGAACTCTGGTGGTCGGAGCCGTCGTGACGAGGTGATTTTAGATCGGAGGCTTTGGCTCCAGTGGGTTCTGATGGGTTCAATTTTGATTTTATGCTTGATCGAGGAATGTAGATGGTTTGATGGCCAGAGCAAGTCGTAGAGGACTTGTTGGTGGTGGTCGTGGATGCCGGAGCATCGCCGGCGATCGGTGCGTGTGCACGCGTGTGCACTTATGTCTAGGTTTGTGATGTTTTGGGGTAGAAGAAGTGAACTCGGGTTCGAGCACGGGAGAATGAGAGTTTGAGTCGAAGCAAACGAGGAAAGGAGAAACTCAAAGTGGATCTTGGGTTTGACTCGAGATTGTCCCGGGTTCAAGAAGAAACAGTTTTAAATTTTTATATAAATCAAGTTTTTTTAATTTAATCAACCAAGTTTTGATCCTTCTTCTTAAATAAATTTCTTTTAAATAATTTGATGTAGATTTAAAAGTTTGGAGAGATAAACGTTGAATAATTTACTTTAACTTGAATTAATTGAGAAAATTTTCAAGCTTATTTAAAATAAATTAAATGGTGTAAATTAAATGGTGTAATTAAGAAGATGAATTTTTTTATTTTATTAACTTAAAAATATAAGTTAATTTATGGATTAATAATAATTTTGTTTCAAGGATTAAAGGTTTAAAAATAAAATGTTCTAAAGCTAATTACTTTGTGTAATTAAATTAAAGCTAATTAAGTTATGTAATAAATTTACGGCTAATTAATTATTGTGATTAAATTACAGAATAATTAATGTTATTAATTAAAGGGTTTATTAATTAAGGGTAATAATTACTTAAAGATAATTACTTAATTAAAAGTAACTAATTAATGGTTAAAGTTGATTAAGTGATTAGGGATAATCACTTATTGTAACTAATTAAGGATAATTAATTAAATGGTAATTAATTAAGGGTCAACTAATTAATTAAGGATAATTAATTAAAGGATAACTAAATAATTAAAGGTTGATTATTTAATGATTAAAGGTTGATTAAATTATTAATTAAAGGTTAATTAGTTTATTATTAAAGGTTAATTAATTAAAATAATTTGTAATTAATTAATGTTAATTAACCAGGATTAGTGATTAATCTGGTTTAAATTAATCAGATGATTAATTAATCTTAGTTATGGATGTTTGGATTGTATGGAATGCTTTGAATTGTTTGATATCCCTGATGTGCGATGCTTTGTGATATGATTGTTTTGATTTGAGCCGTGATGAATGTAATTTATTTATCTGTGATGAATTTATATTATTTATCTGTGGATCTATGACTGAAGATAAGCGTTGTAGGATTATACCGCTTATCAATATTGTTGTGCTTGGATTTGTGATGATTCATGATATTGCACTATGTAAAATCCCTGGACTATACTATAGACACACAAATATGGATTGCACGAGGAAATTGGTTGGGTAACAAATTTTTGAATTTAATATTATGAAATAGTTTTAAAGTTGAATTTTGAATCCAAATGGTTTTGGAAATAGAATTAGGCTGAGTATGAAAAGCTTATTTTGAATAACTTGGTAAAGTTTTGAAAATTAAATAGTTTGATTTGAATTTGAATTTAATATTTGAAGTTGAGTTCTATGAATATATGTTTGGAAATTATGTTTTAAAAAGGTTATACAAGTTATATAATGTATATATATATATATGGATTTTGAACCATTTTTAAGTATTTTAAAAATATTATTTTAGGAATTTTAATTTAACCCAAGTTTATACTTTAAAAGCTATAACTTGTGCATATTTGATTGGATTTTTTGAAACGAAAAGTATTTGTTTTCAAATGATAATGGCTTTCATATAACGAAAAAACTTTCGATTTTTGTTGAGAAGATTTCAAGTTTGAAATGGAATTGTTTTGAAAGCTATGAATGAATCTTTGTTAAAGATTGGTGAACTTTGTATAGTGAATCTATTTGTTTAAAAGAATAAAATGGTAATTTGTTTAAACCATTTGAAAGAAAGGTTTTGGGTAATAAGTTGTGACTTAACTACGATCCCACTATATCCATATGGTTTTAAAATTAAGCGCTCATTATTCGGTTTAGCCAGAAGAGGACTTTATGTCATATAACCCATTCTGAATAGTGATATGATGAAATGGATAGCATTTGAAGACCAGTGGTGAAGACCGGACATTTTCGAAAGAGAAAGGATTACCTATCGAATGTTTCTACACCGAATGGCCCTGGTATAGAGATTTGATCACCCTTTGTGATGGGGAGTCTGGACGTGAACGGGGATTATTCGGATTTTCAAGGGCTTCTTTTGAAGTGCCTTCGTTTCTGTTCGAACCCGGAACAGACTTGTATGGATGTATGTATAACATTACGCTTTGAGATGTAAAGATGGTTTCTATCAAATACATTTCTATTTGGTGGCAGAGAATTTGTTCTCTTAGCTTAACCCCCTTCTCTGAGACATACGAGCTCAGAGGTTATGTAGTTGATGGTTACTAGTGATACATTCCCAATTTGGTAATGTGTCCTGCTGGATGCTACTGATCATTTGTGGATCAAATTATGGCTTTTGTGAAAAGCGTAGCTTTGTGGGACGAGACTTCATCAGGACCTCACAAATCTAAATGGTCGGAACAGGAAGGATGCAGCAAGGTTACTGGGGGTAGCACCCCTTAGGGTATGTCGCCCAGATACAATGTAGTTGCTGCAAATCTATTGCTTTGTGGTTGTTGGTATTGAGGTTCCTCGGATAATGGTCGGTGACAACCGGGGGATGACATACTCGTGTCAGTAGTTACCTAGTTACATAGGTAACCTGGCCTTGTGTTGGCAGAGAGCTGGTTAAGTTCTCGAGGCGTCCCTCCAGAGGCGTACCCATGTGGCATAGGAAGTTCCTTAGCCTGACCATTGTTGGAAATCCAAATAAACAATACGAGCTCTGTACGGTTTTAGTTGTATAACCTACCACCTTAAGTGGTAGCTATAACATGCATAATATAATGGTACCTATGCTGGCTAGGATTAATATTATACATGCAAATGTTTTCTGCACTATGCACTAATAATAATATCAGAACGATTTTGCTTATCAAGCATGTTTGACTATCATAAGGAGAAATCTCCTCCAATTGTGCGCTTGCATTGTGTGTGTGCGGGGAGACCTTATGGTAGTTTCATTTTCCAAAAAGCATAGCGAATTTCTTTTTATTTCTTTTGATAAAGTAAACTGTTTTTGTTTGCTCATACCAGTCCCATGACTGACCTAGAGTTTATTGTTCCTTCTCTATACTCTAGGTGCCCACAATTTTCCACATGTGTAGCCTAGAGTTAGGTAGTAAGATAGTAGATGTAGATTTGATATCTTTGAAGTATCTGGATTGGCGATCGCATTTGTTTCACTTCAACATTCAGACTGACATTGTTTAATACAACGTGATAGTGGTTCAAGCTTGTGGTTTGGATATAACTGCTTTTGGATTGGAGTCCTTGGACCTATGGCAATTGAAGATATTTTTCCACTGTGGTTGCTTTGTTCTTCCATTGTTGTCTTGTATCTCTGATATGTATTGATATCTCGTTTGTATCAATTGTCGTATCAAATATTGAGTATCAATAAAGTCATTCATTTCTGTTTCCGCTGTGTTGTTTTTACTTAAAGCGTTATAAGCTCCGATGAATCCATTTCCAACGTTTGAATCTGTGACATTCAAATACAAGTGAAGTATAGATGTCGATTTTCAAACGTTGAAATTTGGGTCGTCACACTTACAAACTCGAAAATGAATACTGATGATGCGGCCGTCATCATCAGAATTATTTTACAAGTGACTAAAGTGAGTTCAGTGCTATATCACTTCCAAAATCCATTTAAAACCAATTTTATGTCAAAAAAATAATTTCAAAATAATACCATTTCTGTTTCCACGCCACTTCTGAAAATATTTTCCAAATCATTCAAGATTTCAAAATTCCCAAATACTTAGTTCAAACCCTTTTAAAACATTTCTCAAAGCTTTCGGGGTTTTAAATTTCCAATTTCTGGTTTGAATCCATTTTAATTATAATTCACATGTATACTCCATATTTATACAAATTTCCATTTTGTTATATATGACCATTTCAAATTTATAATTTTGTTTTTATTACAATAATAACAACCCAACACTCCAATATACTATAATAATTTATAGAATTTTTTTTCTTTTACATCCAAATTAAATTTGGGTAAAATTGTTCCACTTACCGACTTTTAAACCAATACTGTGTCGGTTTACCATGTTCAAGTATTTAGAAATCCTATTGATTTAGTGGCGTCCCACAACTCGACCAGAATTTATATGCCACACAACAGATAAATCAACACAATACAAAACATTTTATATCCACTAACACATACAAGCTCATATCTATTAATACGCTCAAACTCATTATAGGGTACCACTGACCCTATCTCTAATGAGTAATCCCCACCAAAGCTAAGGTTCTCACTTAACCTTCAGTTCTGATACCAAATGTAGCGACCCGTAGTTTCGTACCCCTTTGAGTTGATAATAATTCACTCTTGTTTAGCCCCGAGTGTACGAAAGAGCGAATAACTAGGGTAAAGTAGAAGAAAAAGGTAGAAGAAAATAGAAACAACAACATAGATTCTCACAGTCGCAGCAGGACAAAATATAATATATAGTAACAAATTTTATACAAAAGAATTTGTAACTGTTTTATACTTACAATCGTCAGAGTAAAAAAATATATACATCAATTTGGACAGTTATAATAACTTGTCGTCATACAGCGGAAATATAAATCAAGTACGAGAATACGCCTCTATCATCCAACTCACCTCCTAAGCTCCAAAGCATCATATCCTAAATCTGTAATACTCGATCTGACCCGAGTATTATAATAAAATAACACTCGAGTCAATCTTGAAAACTAGCATGAGAAAACACACTCAATTTGAATTATTAGAGTTATCAAAATTATTTGAAAAGCAAAGGTATCTCATAAGACCGCATCACACAAAAACACGATGGGCTTTTACCTTACGATAACCAAAACATTTTTATCAAAATCGCTTGATATTATAATAGTGTCTAAAAAAAGTAAAAAGAAAATAGCTGAAATGCTTACATCTCACGTTCCAGCATAATACGGCGCTTATTGCAGTATGTGCCCCATTCAATGACTTGGCCACTAGGGTACCACCCATCAAAATACACCTTTAGAAAAATATACTAAGGACCTCACCAGGATCCCTTGCTACACAAGACTGGCTAACCCCTAACCTGGATAGACCGAATATGTTATCACCCCGGTGTTCCTACCCTTAAAATCGAGCGCTCCCTTTTTCATGCACACCATATCCATAGTTTACATATATTCCCGAGGATATCTAGAAAAGTGATAACATACCCCAATTTGGTGTGAACCACTCAGACTTGCTGCATCTCCCTTGTTTTAATCATTCCCGGTTGATGAGGCTTGAGGCTAAACGTTACCTTTCAAGAAACAATTCCACTTAGAATGCTCATCATCCCCAAATGACGATGTTTTGATAGCATTCGTCCATACAAGTTTTCCCATGTCTGGACAAACCGGATCACCGTCTTCACTATCTTCATGGTATCCTTTCGTAACATTCTAACTGGATCGAAGTGGTTTTCGGATAATTAAATCCGATCTCGGTCTCTTCAAAACGATTAATGAAATTGGCCAATATTGATAGTCTGTTATTTAACTATCAATAAAACATTCATAAGCAAACACTAGGCCTTATTTTATAATTCTTCAAACATTTATTTCAAAATATCTTTACTAAGATATATATATATATATATATATATATATATATATATATATATATATATTCAAATCCCTTTCCATATTCCGATATTTGAAAATAATTTCATATACTTAAATCCCAAAACAGGTAATTTTAAAACCGTCTCAACATTTATAAATATTCCCAAAATTTGCATTCTTATACTTAGGAAAATATTTTAAGTTTTATTTTCCAGAATCTTTTCAAATATCTATGCTTAAGAGAATATTTCGTTACTTATCTCATAAGTCTTCGGAATCACTAATAAATTCCATATTACCATTTCCAAAATCCAGTATACTTATTTATAACCTCATTCAACAATTTATAACTTCTTCTATGAATTCAGATTTCATTTTCGAAGTTCCCATATTTAACATTTTGAAATTTCATCTCCTCAAATCCCATATAAAATTCCTCCCTTCAAAATCATATCCATTTAAATGCCCCATTTAGGAATCTCAAGAGAATTTATAAATGAAATTCTCAATCACTTCAAAACTATATATATATATAAGTATTTAAAAGAATAATAATTTATTTTTAAAACATGTTCAAGTAATTATTTAAAATATCGAAAACACTTTACAAACATCAATAACTCATTTTTAGATAAACAAATAAATTTCCAAAGCTGATTTTAAAGGTTAAAATTTTACTAAAATAAATACTTAATATTTGAAAATCTACTTACCGAAGTATTTCAATCCTGACTAGATTAAAATTTCATAGTTTTAAATAATAAATTTTCCTTTTAAAAAAACAAACTCAATTTCTTTGAATAAATAATAAAAATATATTTTTAAAACCTCAATAACCAGTTCAATTTTATAAGTTCCTTATGAATCACATCACTTTCATTTCGATCTCGTTAACCATTTTCACTTTCAAAAATAGTATCTACTATTTTTCTCATCCTATTTCCATATTCTAATAGAAGTTCACCTTGCGAATTTATTTTTCCAATATATCCATTGATATCGCTCATCTTATTTATAAACATCGTTTATAAACTTTTATACTCCTTTGAGTTTTGCCAGTTTATGAAAACAATCGTGTTTATAAATTTCCATTTTATAAATCCCATTTATAACTTCTAATCTATTTTTAATATCGACATTAACTCCTTTTCATATTGCTTGAATGTCATTTATAAATACTTTTTATGTAATTCATTTTCTAAAAAAGAAATCTCCATTTAATAATTCCCAATAGTTAAGTATAACAAAAAATCAAATATATTTTTCTAACTCAATTTCTTTAAAATTAACCTAATTCCAATATAAATACTTTTATATCAAAAATTTCCCTTAATTCCTTCCATTTTAAAAATATATTTATGGTATTTAAAAAATCAAAATTCAGGCCAGTGCTACAATATCATCTAATAATTCCAATCACCGTTCACGCCTCATCCCAGTCGAAGTTCCCACCTCCTGCCTGCAGCTCGAGCATGAGCTCCCAATCTCACGACCAAACCCTTGACCTCGCGCTTGCGACAGTGTTGCCCTCACGTCACAGTTGCCGCCACAAGTGACTGTTGCGCCAATCTCCCTAGTGTATGAGCCCTATGATTCGCATATCTCCATCCCAAACCAGCCGCCTTACGTCGACTTTCCACTTGAATTTGCCTCACGATACAAGCAGCCCCTCGTCGCGACTCCTAAACCCTACTGCCACGCCTTTGGGCCTTTTACCTATCGTCTAGAGCAACGTAATACAATCGCTTTTTCCCCTAATCGCAACTTTAGTTTGATCACGGTTCCATTATCTTTTTTTTAAACGATTCGATTTGAGATGATTTGATTTTCAAACTAGAAAAAGGAAGTGAGCGCGATTTGAAATTAAAGGGGATGACACGATTTAAAAGGTGAAAGGGGTATCTTTGTACGTGATATGTGGCATGAATCAGAAGGCAAGGTGACTCTGATTTGATTTCATTTTATTTTATAAATATTCAAAATATGTCGCTTTGCATAACTCAAATTTTCAAACCCCTATTAAGGCATTCCATTAAGTGTTTGTAATGTTATTCCCCTATTCTGAACATAATGGAACAAGTTTCTAGTCTTAATTCGATCGTATGGAGAAGGTAGCTTTTTGGACCTAATTATTTTATTAAGTTTCAGTATTAATTTCAACGCGTTTCTATTCCGTACGACCAAATGGTAACTCCAAACACTATGAAATTTGAAATACAATTATAATAACCTATTACGGATCCAATGGGACCAGTTTCGTCTAATTTCGAGACTGTGTCTCGGATCGTTATTTTTATACGTCAATTACATCGATGATTTCGAAAATCCCGAAATCGCTTGAAATTTAGTTTTAAAAACTTGTCAACTAAATTAAAATTCAAAATCCAATATTTAAACCATTTAAATATTATAAATCAAATGATGAAAAATCATGGTCGTTACAGTATCATATTATAGTATCATAAGTATTTAGTAGCATTTTTTATTTAATAAAAATATTGTATTTACCTTTTTGTTTTACCTTCTAATAGCAGTTCATGTTTCAATACTATTGCATAATAACGTTTTGTTTTTGTTGAATTAAAAATAATAATATAATATTCGTTCTATCAGCAAATTTATTTACATATTGGAAGTCTTATGTGCACTAGTGCAAAGAAGTTCTAAGAAGTACACATCGAACTTAACATAGTAAAATATAGAATGCCAATCACCTTTATGTCAATTATTTGCAGGAATATCTTACACTATGAGACAACAAGAATAAGGAGTGCTTAAAATATTATTAAAAAAATCGAAAAAAATAGGAAATTTTGTATTTATTTTGCATACGATAACCAACCATACAAAGGGGAAAGTGAAGGACCAAACGCGGAGAAATAAATGAGAATTGTTTCCCACTATAAACAGATCTATAATCTCTCGTTCTTCTAAATAAGATTTATACAGAAGTTCTAATTATATCTATAAAAGAGAAGAGTTGTCTTTCTCATCTCCTCTACTAGAGAATATTCCTCTTCCACGTCTAATATTCATCCCTCCATTAATGCACTTCAACTAGAATCGAAAAGGAGTTTTCAAAAGTTGACCAAAAACTCCAAACATACAATACTATGCCCTTTCTTCAAAATAAATTCTACTTTTTTGTTTCAAATAAGTCACCATAATATACATGATAATATTATATCAATATTCACAAAAGATTTTTTTACATGAAATTATATACATATAATATTAATTCAGTAGAACTACATATTTGGTAATCATTTTCGAATTATATCTTATGCTTTAAAATGTATATAAACGTATCTCTATTACACAAATACTCATGCACACGCTCTCATACACAAATATATTCATTTTCCAATTTTTATAAAAGGGAAAAAATATTGTTATGGTTGAACATTATATATAAACAACGATATGTGTGTGTGTGTAACACATGCTATATATTAGATTCTTGCAATATCAATTTTACCTTAAATTTAAATAAATGTGTTGATCCTAAATAATAGGAATTAGATCTTATCTAAAGGGGTAATTATTTAGCATGTTAAGTTAAACATATATAGAGTCCCTATTTAATATGAAGGGTAAACAACACCCAATATTTATATAATTAAATCCCTTGGGTGACAAACAAAAGACAAAGAACGACAATGATATAAAGAAAGAAAAGACATCAGGTGGTTGGGAGTTAAACAGATAAGCAGGAAAGGTAACGTCGTTATTTTCTTAAACCACTCACTTCTCCCCACTATAACATCAGTTTACCATGAAAATTCCAAATTGTCTTAACCCCCATGTTTTAATCTGTAACGACCTATATTTCTATCGATTTTAAATTATTAAATTTAATGTAATTAATGAATAAAAATTGTTAAAAATGAAAATTTAATGATTTTCAATGTACGTTATTGGATATGAATTTGAATAGAATTTTGAAATAAACTAATTTCGATGATTTAAGCAATAACAAGCAATGAATGTAAGTGCGATGTATTGAATGTGTTCATAATCAATAGTTGAATTGAATAATAAATGTTGAATTCAGTAGATGTGAATAAATAATTGATTGATAACTAAAATTCAATTAAAATCTAATATTGAAATTTGTTGAATATTGAACAATTAAATTGTTTAAATTTAATATTGAAAATTATTTGAATAATTAAATTATGAATTTAATATGATTGAAAATGGTATCGAAAGTTGATGTTAATTTTATTAAAAAAACAATGAAGATTGATAATATTTAAAATTGGATTTAAAAGTGAATAGTTTGAGATTGGAAATTTTATATTATAACCGAGACATTAAAATAGCGACCTATGGGACATTAAAAGGGAATTTGGTTCCTTCATGTTTAGCCATTTTCCAAATTCGCTTGACTTGTCGATGGCCCTCATCAGATAAGTCAAGATCATCCGTGGCTCTGCATTGTCTACCTCAGCCAGTGCTATGTTAAAGCGGTTCAAGAAAGATCTGATAGTCTCCCCTGGATTCTGCTCTAAACTTGACAACGACATAATATCTTTGGCTTTTGAAGCGTATAGTCTGAACTGCTCCTTGAATTTCCGGGTTAAGTCAGAAAACTGATCTATAGACCGGACTGGCAGCTTGGTGAACCAAAGCAGAGCTACACCTTCCAGATATACAGGAAAATATCGGCACTTTATTTCATCAGAAGCTCTGGCACCTGTCATGTGCCAATTATACTTATACAAGAATTCGTTCGGATCACTTGTTCCTTTGTAAGCTGGGATAGTTGGAGGGACGAACTTCCTTGGGAACTCAGCCTTTAGGATTCTTTCGGTAAACGGGGTTTTACTTGGAGCGAAACCCCATTCCTTCTCATCTTCATTCCTTTGCATGCTTTCCTACATGATTTGTCGAACCATTTCAGAAAGATATCCCTCATCATTTCGAGCTTTAGATCCACCAATTTCAGGAAATGTCCGCTCAAAGGGGCTAGCAGCCCTCTCAGGAAAGTTTCTTTCTTCATCCTCATGAATGTTGTCAGCAAAGTTCCTTTCATTACCCGTTGGTTGACGGTTTACCCCAAGCAAGTCATTCAACTTATTCAAAATTAGGGCATTTTGGGCGTTCTGAGCTTCAAATTGTGCACTTTGGGCATTTATCTGCTGGTTCAGCCCTAAGATTACAGCATCCAACTCCGCTTTTGTAAGTCCAACAGGTGGAGTGGCTTGATTAGGTACTGGGGAAGCGGAGGTTCCCTCTTGAACATTTCCAGATCTAACAGATCTACTCTTTCTCCCCGGAGCCATGATTTCAGATAAACTTCTAGTCTTCAGAGAGGTTACTTCAACAAACTTTCGTGGAGCAATGATGACGGTTTGCCTGAGTTCAGTTCTCAGTGAAAGCACCAAAAATGTTAACGCTAACACCCAGGTGTATGAAGTGTAGTTGTGAAAGCACCACCCGATGATTCAGGAGCAGAGTATAAGCAGAAAATCACAGAAAAAGCAGTGAATAACAACGATTTTATAGTGGTTCGGCTCAAGGAAAGCCTACGTCCACTTTAATTCTCTTTATTACTAAACCGATTACAACTTTACAACAATCCTCAATTACAATTATGACGAGACAAACAACTAGAACTTTGGTAGAGAAGAATTCTTCGAGTCCATGTAGATTGCGTTAGATTTTCCCTTGAAGTTAGTTGAAATGTCTTTCGAACTTGAAGTGTCGGGTGAGTTGAGAATTCAGCAGAGTATTGGCGCTTGAAATGATTGGCCAAAAAGGTCCCTCGTATGTTGGAGCGCATGCCATATTTATAGAGTTTCCTGGACTAAGCCGTGCGCGACTTATAGAACTTCACGGGTTAGCATAACTCGGCTGCGACTTAAGGTAAGCATTCGCGAGTTAACGTGTTATAGGGACACGGGTTACAACTTAACAGGTCGTGAATGACTTAAAAACAGTAAGTCATTTGGTGATTGTTTCGGATTGATTTAAGCCGCTCGGACCTCTCATTAGTTAAGTCGTTCATTTCCTAACACGTGAGCCTGTTAACTCGCTAACCCGCCTGCTTGCTTACTAACTCGCTAACTCGCTAACTCGTTAGCTTGCTCACTAACTCACTAACTCGTTAACTCGTTAGCTTGCTCACTAACTCACTAACTCGTTAGCTAGCTGGCTTACTAACTCGCTAAGTGCCTTAACCCGTTAAGTCGTTGATCCACCAAGTTGTTACAAACCCCGAGTCGTTGAGTCGTTCCATTCCTCTAAGTCACCTCTAACCTTAACTCGCGAGCTAATTGAGTCGTAACCAGTTGAGTCGGTCCGTTCCTTAAGTCGCGAAGTTTCTTGAGTCGTTAGGAACTTTAAGTTGATGAGTCGCTTGGTCTCTTGGCCCACTAAGTCGCATAATTCTTAAGTCGTGAATCACAACAGGGTTAACATTTGCCCCTCGAAGTACGCGCCTACGTCGTAGGTCGTGTGCTTCGACTCATCTTAACTCATGCTACCCTGAGTCGTTGAGTCGTTAGCGACTTATAAGAGGCTTGAGTCGTTCGTGTCGATTCGAGTCCCCCTGTTCGTGTATATAAGCTGGTGAGATGCCTTCTCCTTCCCTTTTACTCACATTCATATCTTAACTCATTTAGCAGATCCCCAAGCTCCCTGAAGAAGAATTCGAATCAATCAGCTCCGATCCACCAATCATTATCACAACGTAAGTGATTTCAATCATTATCGAATCACGATCTCGGTTGAATTGTAAATCTTCTAATTTCTGTTCCTACCTCGATTCCACTGAACCATGACCTCCGCGGCTTCTATTTACCTCGCCGCTTCCTTTTGCTGTGAATTATAGCTTTTAATCGTTGGTAGACGCGTTGCTACTGTGATTCATGAGATCGTACTAGGCTTATGATAAATTAGTGGTGACTTGACCTCTAGATGATTCGGTGGCGTGCAGGAGTGATGAATTTCATGGAGAGGATGGTGAATTTCCTTATGCGGCTGTTAACGGGTTATTGGGTTATGGTTTGAGATAGCGAAATGTTATGTGGAGGAGAAACTCGTGAGTGAGCAGATCTGAACGACTCAGGGACTTTGAACGACTTAGCAAATCTGAGCAATTTTGGAGTCTTGAGCGACTTAGCATGTTATGCCGTGCTCAACTTAGGAGTTAGGATCTTTGAATAGTTTGGGTCCTTCCAACGACTTAGCATCTTAGAACCTCCTAACGACTTAGCAGCTTAGAACCTTCTAACGACTTAGTGAGTTAAGTCGCGTTTGACATAGGACTTGACCAGATTTTTCGCTGTTGTACGTCCATGTTTCATACAGCCTAAAACTTAAACAATCTTGCTTTGCTTTGGTTTGAAGCATTGAATTTTGACCCCCTAACTCATAATGCGACTTTAGGACTTGCACTAGGCTTGGCAACTTCAAGATTTTGACGAAACTTGAACGAGTTTCCAAACTGAACAGCTTGAATTCGTTTATAAATTGCACCAACTAACAACCTGCTAAACACAATTTCTGCAGAAAACAAAGGCGAATATACAGCCATTGAGTGCCTACATCAAATGACAGATTAGCCGATAAAGAATAATTATTTCAAATGAATTATGTGAATGGAGTGTTACTAATCATTCAAACTTTAAATGGCGTATTAGGGCAAAATTAAAACAATCAACTAAAGCTGATGGGTTTGCATCAATACTGCATTCAAACTTTGAAACAACAAGCTCTGAAATTTAATAATCGATAAGTATCGACTAATTTGATTTCAATTATCTTTACTTGTCATTCTTATCAATTTTGCACAACACTTCACACACACTTTTAGGAAACGTGCACCTTCATATTTGAACATCCAGTTGCTTATATAGAATGTCTTCTCAACAAGAAGAGTCGATGGGCCAGGCTGAAGATGTCTTCCCAATGGCTAACCCATTGGTTGACCCTCCGGAGAGAACTCCTACTACCCTGAATCAGCGGGTGTTCAACCCACTGCGCATCCAGTTTGGTATTGTTGAAGTTGACGCCTTACTCCCGGGACCAAATGACACTGCAGATAGGCCCCCTCTCGGCTTTATCGCTGTTAATCACCAAATGTGCTTGAGTGGAGCCATTCCTCCTTTCAATAACTTCTTACGACAACTTCTTCTTCGCTTAAATATCTCTCCATTTCAATTACACCCAAATGGTTATGCCATTTTAATAGGGCTATGTGCAATGTTCATGAGGACATTTAATCGCTTTCCCAGCTTTGAGGAGATTTGCTATTTATGCTCATTCATAAAATCTAAGAACCATCCCTCTATTACACTCGTGAGAAGCGTGAGAGGCCGTAAATTGATTATGGGTCTCTCCGAAATTGCTCATGGGTTTCTGAATCAGTACTTCTTTGTTCGTTGCCCCCCTGGGTTTTATAGCATCTGGAGAGTTGGAAGTAAGTTTTGTTCTTTCCATTTGGGCTTTTCCGAAATTCCAGTTGTCGAGTGCTAACTTTTGCCCTTTACCTTTGTAGCATTTCCTCTTCTTTCAAGAGATTCAAGACATAAGGAGACTTTTGAAAGATTGAGTGTTGTGCCAGTGGAAGAGAGGAGCGCTAGGTTCTTACCGAGGGATGAGTATTTGCACCAACTCGGGCTTCTACACCCTTCTCGATCTATCCATCCTTGCGAAGTACCTGATTCTCCGGCTGAAGCATTAGATGCCCCAGCTCCCATTAAAGAGCCTGTGCGGAGTGAAACTGCTATCGAGGCTTCACTAGTGAAGTGTTCAACTCCGAAGAATGCTGCGGGGCCGTCTGACAAGTCTGTACTTGCCCCAGTCATTGAAGAAGGAGAGCTTCCGCATCGGGCAGAAAAGACAATCGAAGAAGGAGATGATGGAAGGAGCCTTGCCGGGCGTGATGGTGAAGACATCTTTGGGAATTTAAGTGACATAATAATCACCTCTCAAGAACTCTTTAAGGATGACTCTACCACTGCTAAAATTATATCTTCGGCGGCCGAAACGACCTCTGCTCTTAAGCAAACTCCTTTAGCACAAGAACTGCCATTAGTTACAAAGCCTGTCACTACCCCCCGACTGTCGAGCGGTTCATCGTTCGGCGCGTATAGTTTGCACGTCACGCACACCTTAGGATTTTTCAGCACTTCTATGCACTTATCTTCTTATATTTTAAATATTTCTAAAGCTTATCTTTTTATTTCAGATTCTCCGATGGGACGCAGCGGATCCTATTATAGAGACTTTCAGCGCTATGGAGGGCGTGGCAACTATGATTATAGACGCTACCTTACTGGTCCCAGAGAAACCGATGAGCAGAGAGCTGCTCGAAAAGCTAGAGAGAGGAGAGAATATGAAGAACGTCATGAGTGGATAGATGTGCGACATGAGTCTCCTTCAAGAGGCGATGACTCTCACAAACGTAAAACACATGATGGTCGGGGGAAGAGCCACATTGTTGAGGACCCGAGCAAGCGGGCCAAACCTAGTGAGAGGCACGCATCTGCAATATCTGAAAAGTTTGACGCTCCCATCTCTATCGACATTCCTTCCAAATCCCCTGCTCTTGAAGGAAGCGCTATTCAAACACTTCTTAATAGGCCTTCATATCGTGTTGAAATGGGCCCATCGACCCTACAGAGCCGATCCCCGAATTGGTGCTTGAAGGGGGTGCGCTTCGATCTTGATTTAGTCCCCATTGATAAAGAAGCCATGTACCAAAATCTTGATGCTGTCACACTTGATATAGAAAGAATGTCTGGATGGCAAAAGCTTGTTGATGAACTCCAAAGGGTCAATCGGGCCAATATCGAGGCGATGCTAACTATGGAGAACGATAAGTCGGAATGGCAGAAGATTCTTGACCAGCACAGCATCGAGATGAAAAACATAACCGAGTATAACGAGAAACTTGAAGCTGAAGTCAAGCAGCTTCAAGACGATCTTACCACCTCTTCTAACACTTACACTCAAAGAGAAGAGGTGCTACAAAAACAAGTGCAGGATGCACATGCTAGCCAAAGAGATGCCGAAGCTAAAGTTGAGAGGCTAGAAGAGGTCGTAGAGAATTACCGCATTGATGTCGCTCAGTTGCGGAGTAAAATGAGCGCCCAAGACATGGAGATTGAAGTGTTAAAAGATCAACTTGCTAAAACTGAAAAAGAACGAGATGAGGCCATGGCTGGTAAAATCGCAGCTGAAGAATCTATTCAAGCCATGGAAGCCAACGTCAGTTCAAATCTATTCGACTTTTACTTGCACAGCGTCTTGGGGCACGGCAGTCTCTCTTTTCTCGGTCCTAAATACGAAATCACCTTGGTTGAAGTGTAGGAAGCCGCTCTCGACATGTTCAGAGGCGCCGGGTATACCGAGGAAGAGCTTGAGGCGCGCTATCTAGATGAGGAAACTCGCGCTGCTCTTGCGAAGGGAAAAGAGCAACTTGCACAATTAAGAACTGGAGCGACAGAAGGGGACCGGTTGGGAAAAACTACTTCAACTACTCCAGTCCAGCCTCTTTCTTCGTCTGAAATCAACATTATTGGTTCCAGTTCCTATTTTGCATCTCCTACCAAAGTTACTACCGAGTTTACAAGCATACAGGGTGGAGATGAAGGTGACGAGAGTGCTGACATGCAGGCTTATGAGGTTGATGTCAGGAAACCAACTTCTCCAGGTAACTCCACCGTTAATCTCGCTACTGTAAACCTCACTCAAGTAAACTGCTCACTTGTTTCTTATGGGTTCAATGAGCTTCTTGACTATTTTCTGAATCTTGACGAGCCTTTATCTCCTCTTTTTACTGACTTTACCCTCTTTTCTCCTGTAGAGAAAGTATCGAGCATCTGTCAGACTTCGCCTCCTCCGGTTATCCCTCCTCCATCTCTTCAGGTGGCTCCTCCTTCTGCTTCACAGCCCGGGTCACAAGAGGAACAAATAGAGGCTCTTCATGGCTTAGATGATCCTATCGCTTCGCAAGAGCAGAAAGATGAGGGACTTGAGGGAGGTGAGATATCTCCGGAGCGGACTCCTTCTGATGACATAATTTTGTCTGCTCTTGTTACTCCAGGGAGTGAGTCTTCTTCGAAGAGGAGAAAGAAGCACGGAACATCAAAGAGGAGGGGGAAGAAAATCATTGCTACTGAAGAGGAACCGGAAGTTGGACCAGTTGCACCTCCCTCTCCTTCTTCCCTTATGCCTACAGACCGACCTGAAAAGCTAACCATTCGGCCGGGTAAAGTGTCCAAAGGTGGTAAGAAGAAATGAAGATTCCAGCTTTTAGCTTCTTGTCTTTTGCATGTACTGGTCGAGAATTGTGCGGGTACCGGCCCCTGCTTTTTTATTTTGAAACTTGTATCTGCAATACTATTGAATAAAATGATCCTTTATTTGTACAGACTCCTGTTTGAATTTGAGAATGCATTTATTATTCATTTTTGCACAAGTTTATTTATATGATATTGCAGCGGGCTTATGGCATGTTATTTGAGCATTACTTTCGCTAATGTGGCTATACCATATTGTATGTAACTATACCATGTTGCCCCCATACCATAAGCTTACTGCAATATTTTATACTTCGAGGGGACTTGCACTCTTATTTTCTGAAGAATAATTATTTCATTCTTGAAGAAATTTTTCGTAGAGTACAACTCCCTTCATATAAGTTTTTACGCTTTGTCCTTCGAAGAAATCACTTTTTTCTTTTGCTTATGTACACATTTTACCAAGTGAATTCTTCTATGAGGTAAAGCGGGCCTCTGAAGGATACTTTAACTTTTTTTTTTTTTTTTTGAGGAAGATTATTTTCCAGAATAGGTAAATCACTCTTCCTTTGAAAGTTAAAGTGTGCTTTTAATGAGGATTTTTTTTTAAAAAAAAAATAGAAAGTTGTACCTCTGAGGAGGGATTTTTCACGTTTCAACAATTGGAAGTTTTATTTCAATCTTGGTGAAACGTGTACCTCCAAAGAGTTGTGCCTTTAAGGAAAGCCTTTTCACGTTTCAACACTTGGAAGTTTTATTTCAAATCTCAGTGAAACGTGGGCTTCCGAAGAGGTCTTTCTTCTTGATTGTGTCTCCGGGAGGAGGTCTTTATTTTGTTTTGCATTTCAACTTTGGTGAAGTGAAACTCCGAAGAGCGGCTACTTCAACTCCTGGTGAAATGTGCCTCCGAAAAGGTCTTTATTTTGTTTGCATTTCAACTCTGGTGAAGTGAAATTCCGAAGAGCGGCTGTTACACTTCAACTCCTGGTGAAATGTGCCTCCGAAGAGGTCTTTATTTTGTTTGCATTTCAACTCTGGTGAAGTGAAACTCCGAAGAGCGGCTACTTCAACTCCTGGTGAAATGTGCCTCCGAAAAGGTCTTTATTTTGTTTTACATTTCAACTCTGGTGAAGTGAAATTCCGAAGAGCGGTTGTAACACTTCAACTCCTGGTGAAATGGGCCTCCGAAGATTGCCTGGAAGTTACTCTCTCATGGTTGGAGGGTCATGACTCCTCCAATCTTTTTTGGTTGAGTAGAGAACTTTCTTTTTTACGGCATATGCTTCGTTAGAGGTCTTTATCCTCCGAAGAGTTGTGCCTCCGAAGAGGACTTTAGTTGTTCCTTGTCCACTTGCTTATGCCTTTTCAGTGATCCTCTATTATTATTTTTTTTTGAGCTTGCACTTCCTTCTCTTACAAGTAGCTTGTTTAATCCAAAGAAGTGTACTTCATTGCTAGGCCAGTTCACGAGAACGGACATAAGCTTCTTAATTGGTTGTTTGTTTGTTCAAACTTCTCAATTTATTAGCTAAAGCCCGTTTTCGGCGAAATCATTGACCGTTCAATTGAAGCACTTCTTATCTAGGATTTAAGCTTGGGAATTTTGCGACTTGGAATTTGTTTGTTGAATGATAACAAGAATCACTTGGTCTTGTAATGTGCAAGTTTTGTTTTCGTTGCCTGCAAAAATTTAAATCGACATTTTAGTAATACATTTAATGTACTTTTCATATCGAAAATAAAGCAAACATGTAATAATAATAAGGAACACAAGATTTATAGTGGTTCAGCCAAGAATTTGGGCCTACATCCACTTTATAGTCTTTCATTATTCACCTGCATCGGTTTTACAATCGCTTTCAATTACAGGAATCATACATTCATAATTCTTTTTACAATATTTCAACAAAGCTATCAAGTAAAGTATGGACGCAAGTGATTGCTGTTCCAAGCTCTTGGAATTTGATCTCCTTCGACAGTAGTGAGTTTGAATGTGCCGTCCAGAAGCTTTTGACCTATGACATATGGTCCTTCCCAATTTGGCCCAAACACACCTGTCACTGTCATAATTCTCTTTAGGACTAGATCTCCAATTTCAAAGCTGCATTGGCGAAATTTGGAATTGAAATGTCTGGCTATCCTTTGCTGATGAGATGCGATACTCCCGCCCAGCATTTTGATCCCCTTTTATAACTCCCACTCCATTATCTGTGGGAAATTTAATGGTGAGGCACCATGGGGGCAGAACAGCTTTGAATGCTGCGAGAGTTGGACGGCCAAGGAAAGCATTATAAGCAGAAAATTCGTCGACAATCACAAAAGTTTGCTTGCGGACCACTTTTCTTTCTCCTTCTCCAAGTTCCACAAACAAATCAATGGTTCCTATCGGCTGTTTTGGCTCCCCAGTGAAGCCAACGATTTTCTGCGATGATGCTTGCACATCAGCTATAGGGATCTTCATTTGGTCGACTGTTTTCTTGAAGAGGATATTGCAGGATGCGCCACAATCAATGAGAATTCTTCTGACAATAGCTGGCCCGATACCAGCCGAGATGACTAAGGGATCCAAGGTAGGAGCTTCAATACTTGCGGAATCCCTGGCTCTGAACACAATATCATCATTGAAAGTTCTCTGTTGTTTCAGGGGCGTAGTGTCTTCCAAAACAAAGACATCTTCTTCGGCCGGTACATATTTCAAAGCCCTGGTATATCTCTCCATCTCACCCCAGCTTCTGCCTGCTGGGTGAGGTCCTCCCGTAATGACATTGATAACAGGCCTTCCGGATTCATGCCCTGTAGCCTTCTCACCTGTCCTGGGTTGATGAGCAGGAGCTCGTTGCCCCTGACTAGTCGAAGCGGGATTGCTGCTATTCTTTTCCACAAATTGCTGCAGCTTGTTTTCCCTTATCAATTCTTCAATCAAAATTTTCAATTGGCGACATTCATCGGTATCATGACCAGGTTGATTATGAAAGCGACAGAACTTCCCACTTTGCACAGCTTTTTTCCCGGTTCTCAGAACAGGAGGTTTAGGATATTCAACAGAATCTTTAGTGGCAAGGTATATACGCTCCGGCGTATCTGATAAAGGAGTATATTCCGATGGTTTGAAGGAACGAGGCTTCTTCAGATTTTTCTGTTTCTTTCCATCGTTATTCTCCCTTTTCTGTCCTACAGATTCACTCTTGCTTGGAGCAGCAATGTTATCTTCAGCTTTTTCTAACACTGCCTTTACCAGTACAGGATGGCTTTCCAGGCGTATGAACTCATCTGCTTTCTTGTAGAATTTTTCAAGGGAATTTGGTTCCTTCATGTTTAGCCATTTTCCAAATTCGCTTGACTTGTCGATGGCCCTCATCAGATAAGTCAAGATCATCCGTGGCTCTGCATTGTCTACCTCAGCCAGTGCTATGTTAAAGCGATTCAAGAAAGATCTGATAATCTCCCCTGGATTCTGCTCTAAACTTGACAATGACATAATATCTTTGGCTTTTGAAGCGTGTAGTCTGAACTACTCCTTGAATTTCCGGGTTACGTCAGAAAACTGATCTATAGACCGGACTGGCAGCTTGGTGAACCAAAGCAGAGCTACACCTTCCAGATACACAGGAAAATATCGGCACTTTATTTCATCAGAAGCTCTGGCACCTGTCATGTGCTAATCATACTTATACAAGAATTCGTTCGGATCACTTGTTCCTTTGTAAGCTGGGATAGTTAGAGGGACGAACTTCCTTGGGAACTCAGCCTTTAAGATTCTTTCGGTAAACGGTGTTTTACTTGGAGCGAAACCCCATTCCTTCTCATCTTCATTCCTTTGCATGCTTTCCTTCATGATTTGTCGAACCATTTCAGAAAGATATCCCTCATCATTTCGAGCTTTAGATCCACCAATTTCAGGAAATGTCCGCTCAAAGGGGCTAGCAGCCCTCTCAGGAAAGTTTCTTTCTTCATCCTCATGAATGTTGTCAGCAAAGTTCCTTTCATTACCCGTTGGTTGACGGTTTACCCCAAGCAAGTCATTCAACTTATTCAAAATTAGGGCATTTTGGGCGTTCTGAGCTTCCAATTGTACACTTTGGGCATTTATCTGGTGGTTCAGCCCTAAGATTACAGCATCCAACTCCGCTTTTGTAACTCCAACAGGTGGAGTGGCTTGATTAGGTACTGGGGAAGCGGAGGTTCCCTCTTGAACATTTCCAGATCTAACAGATCTACTCTTTCTCCCCGGAGCCATGATTTCAGATAAACTTCTAGTCTTTAGAGAGTTTACTTCAACAAACTTTCGTGGAGCAATGATGACGGTTTGCCTGAGTTCAGTTCTCAGTGAAAGCACCAAAAATGTTAATGCTAACACCCAGGTGTATGAAAGTGTAGTTGTGAAAGCACCACCCGATGATTCGGGAGCAGAGTATAAGTAGAAAATCACAGAAAAAGCAGTGAATAACAACGATTTTATAGTGGTTTGGCTCAAGGAAAGCCTACGTCCACTTTAATTCTCTTTATTACTAAACCGATTACAACTTTACAACAATCCTCAATTACAATTATGACGAGACAAACAACTAGAACTTTGGTAGAGAAGAATTCTTCGAGTCCATATAGATTGCGTTAGATTTTCCCTTGAAGTTAGTTGAAATGTCTTTCGAACTTGAAGTGTCGGGTGAGTCGAGAATTCAGCAGAGTATTGGCGCTTGAAATGATTGGCCAAAAAGGTCCCTCGTATGTTGGAGCGCATGCCATATTTATAGAGTTCCCTGGACTAAGCCGTGCGCGACTTATAGAACTTCACGGGTTAGCATAACTCGGCTGCGACTTAAGGTAAGCATTCGCGAGTTAACGTGTTATAGGGACACGGGTTACGACTTAATAGGTCGTGAACGACTTAAAAACAGTAAGTCATTTGGTGATTGTTTCGGATTGATTTAAGCCGCTCGGACCTCTCATTAGTTAAGTCGTTCATTTCCTAACACGTGAGCCTGTTAACTCGCTAACCCGCCTGCTTGCTTACTAACTCGCTAACTCGCTAACTCGCTAACTCGTTAGCTTGCTCACTAACTCACTAACTCGTTAACTCGCTAATTCGTTAGCTTGCTCACTAACTCACTAACTCGTTAGCTAGCTGGCTTACTAACTCGCTAAGTGCCTTAACCCGTTAAGTCGTTGGTCCACCAAGTTGTTACAACCCCCGAGTCGTTGAGTCGTTCCATTCCTCTAAGTCGCCTCTAACCTTAACTCGCGAGCTAATTGAGTCGTAACCAGTTGAGTCGGTCCGTTCCTTAAGTCGCGAGGTTTCTTGAGTCGTTAGGAACTTTAAGTTGATGAGTCGCTTGGTCTCTTGGCCCACTAAGTCGCATAATTCTTAAGTCGTGAATCACAACAGGGTTAACAATATATATTCACGTCCACGCAGTAAGCCCTAACTTTATCTTCCAGCCAACGCATTAAACATCAATGGCTTAAAGCCTCCAACTTTCCCCTTTGTTTTTCTTCCAGTCCATGAGCCTATAGAGGAAACTTCCAACAAGAGAATCGTAGAGCGTTGCAAGATCTAGAGATCCATACGATGATGATCGAATTTGGTGGAACGTAGATCCTAATTTTTACTACATTCGTCACTCGTTTGTGAATGTTTCTCTATGCTTAGGAAGCACCGAGTTCATCAGGGATCTGGCTATAGGGGAAGGCAAGGTAGGCCCGCGTTGTGGTAGTTCCTGATCATGATATCGGCAAGCATGGTGGCCGCGAATAATGGATGCCGAATGGCGATGTTAGGTGGTCACATGCGTACGTACCTGGAGCATAAACGATTGGAAGAAGATGATTCTCACAGCCTTGATTCTCTGATGGAAGATTCGAATGGCTTTATTTGATTTGGGTATGATAAAAAAAAAAAAGAAATTTGTTAATGCAATTGTACTCAAAACTTATAAAATGTGTATCTTTCACAAACGAGGTCGAAATCGGACGAAACAAGCGGCAAAGGGAGCGTAGCGATGAGCACTACCTCATGGAACTGTTTTACAGTCGTTTAGAACTAGTCAAAACTTTAGGTTAAATCGAACGTCGTTCGATTTGATTCAAAATTGAAAACTCAATGTGAGTGTTTTATAACCCTCACAAGTACTAGAATATTTTTATGCTAGTTAAATTTGAATTATGAAGTGATATAAATTTATTAGTCATTGTTTGATAAAATTTAATTGTCCGTGAATTAACTTTAAAAAAATTAAAATTGACATTTAAATTTGAAATAGGAATTTGATTGCCAGTAAAACACTCGATTTTAATAATTATGAAGCTGTTGTGAATTATGTTGACTGTTTGAATGATTGATTACGATAGATGCTATTGGTTGATATTTTTGTATGATTTGGACGCTTATTTATTCTAGTATATTCTGTTATCACCCTATATATTATTTATAGTGTATAAAATTGTAAATTTAATTATTTCGAATAAATTAATAAATTGGTCGAAGTGATATATACCCACGACACTGGGATTCGAATAGAAATGGTATGTATCCATCCCTAAAATTAAATTGAAATAACTTATCACTTGACGATAGGATAGAAAATTATAAACGGACACCGGACAGGTTAAATTAAATGATTTTAAAATTTTGATTTGAAATTATTTAAATGGTTTTGATTTAAAAGAAATAAAAATCAAATTTATAAAAATCAAATTATTTTCAAACTTGAGCTCAAAATGTTGAAATTTAAAATTTGATAATCGAAATTGTTTAAATAATCATATTTGAGATTTTGAAGTTATAATCGAGATATTATTTGATTTTTAGAAATCGATTTGTTTTAAAAGATTGAATTTTATTCAAACTTTGAATATTACAAATTAAAAATGATATAAAAACGATTATTTCGAAATTGAGCTCGGAATCGAAATATATTTGAAGATTAGGATTTAAAACAGAATTTTAAGGATAATTTGATTTAAGTGTTTTGAACCGATATTTTAAAGATCGAGCTTGAAATCATAATAAATTGAAATTGAAATTGCATTAATCCTATTTGAAAATGGAATTGAATTAATTTGAAATCTGTGATGACCTGGGATTTTGGTAATATTAATTTAATGATCTTCTAATATAATTATTTAAATTTGTAAAACTTATCATTTCAAAACAAATAAAATATGCTAGCTATTTTACTATTATTCATATATATATGGTTTGTGAATAAAACTATGATTGAAATTCAAAGTACATGTCTTAAAAATAATTTAGGTTTAAAACTCTACATTTTAAACGCTAGAATATATATTTAGTTATTGATTTAAAGAGTATTAATAATCTTAGTTTAAAACTAAAATAAGGATAAATAGAAAAAGAAAATATAAAAATATAAAACCTAATTAAATACAAAATATTTCATATGGACATTTGTAAGCATGAAAGAGATTTTGTGTACAAGTGTCAAAATAAATTGTTTCTTCATTTTAATACACTGTGTGTGTATCAAAAAGTCTTCTTTTCTTTTCTTTCATTTAGAAACAAAACAAAGTAAAAACTGAGAAATCAAAACTAAAAACTAGAGAAACAAATAAACTACTTCAAGTTTTCATCTACAACAAAGCAAAGATTCAAACCAATTCAAACTCAAATCGAAGGAAGATTAAATCAAAAGCAAGTAGCTATTTCCATTTTTTCAAATCATCCTCTGTTCAAAATTATACAGTGAGTAAACTTCACCTTTAAAAGCTAAAATCTGCTTAATTGTCTAATGCATATGATAAGTAATGGTAGTAATGTTGTGAATATGATTGGCATAGATGTAGAAATATATTTTGTTGGAATATAGTTTGAATTACTATGTGCATGTATGTGTTTATATATGTAAATCTCTGTTCTTGATTAACAGACAAAAAATTTATTCAAAAACTCATTTCTCTTCCCTCAATCTCTTGTAGATTATGATGTTTAAAGATAATATGTTTGTATTACCTATATCTTATTTTTACAAATAAGTATAAGTGTAATTAGTATGTATTTTACTGGGAAATTTGAAATTACAGTGAAATGTAATATATCATAGAAATTCGACTTACATGATTTCAAGTTTCACCCTTATAATCTGATTCGTTATTAAAAATTATGATTTTTAATGATAATGTCAAGATTTTTAATATAGTATTTGGGGAGGATATGCGACTTGATCGAAAATTAGGATTTTGTTGAATTCCGGCGATCGAGAGGTTCAGTAGCCTCGGGGTGGTGGCGAGAGGAAGGTCGTGGGTCGGCGGTCTCGAGAAAAATGGTGTCGCATTTTTCTAGGCGTCGGTGATGGCGGTGCGATAGGCTTTAGGGTTTAGGTGGCGTTTTAGGTTGTGGCTGTCTTCATGATGATCGCGAGGACGTGGAGGCATCGGGCTTGATCAGAGGTGGGGAAAAGAAGAATGGGAATACGGCAAAGGTCTAGACGCGGTGGCGAGATCTCTAGTGGTCGGAGTAGGCGGTGCGAGGTGTTTTGGTGTTTGGGTATCATTCTGATAGGTTTCGATCACGTTCGATTTGGATTTCTTGGTCGTATATGGTTACTGGGTTGCGAGATGGGTCAGGTATGTCAACGTCGACTAAGTGATGGTGGCGGGGAGGATTGGAGTGGTTCCGGTCATGTGTGCATGTGCATGGTACGCTGGGTTATGTTGTTTTTGTGCAGGCTTTGGGTAAGGATCAAGTATACAAGAGAGAGAGACGGGAAGATTGAGGGAAAAGGATCGGGTTGGACTCGGTAAGAATATGGGTTGCATCTGGTTGAACTTGGAATTGTTGCTGTAAATTAGAGAAAGGAAGAGGAGGAAGGAAGGTTTGGGCTTTGGGCCGTAGTTTTCCTTTCTAAGTAAATTAAGTATAAAATGAAATGTAAGCAAAGTTCAAGAAAAAAATTTCAAATTAAAAGTTAAATGTTTTTACAACAAATAAAGTAATTTTAAGGTTTTAATTTTAACCTTTAACTTAGGTTAATAATAATGCTAATTTATTTAAGTTAAGATAACAATATATATGTTAATTATTTAGTTAATTACAAAAGTTATTAAATAAAATTTAATAATGTAATTAAGTAAATGATTAAGATAAGCGGTTTGAACTTTAATTAATTAAGGTCTTAAGTAATTGTAAAGGATAATTAATTAATTCCAATAATTAATTAAAATGAAATAAAATAAAATGGCTTGTAATTAATTAAAGGATTATAAGTAATTACTTTATTTTATGTTAAATTAAATTAATTAGAAATGGTGTGACCAATTAATCTAGCTTATAAATGTTTAATTTGAATTGAATACTTTGATTGTGATATTCCATGATACGAATTTCCTTGGATTAAACCGTGATAAATGTGAGTTATTTATCTGTGATGAATTTCTATGTGAATATAACATTCTGAAATTTAAATTAAATTTTTGTTTGACTTAAACAGCTTGGCTTAAAGGATGGCGTTGGATTCGCAGAGATCGAGGTCGGATATCAGCGATATCCAGAACCACTTCGATTAGTAATTTATAATTCTTTATAGATTTGATTTATAAAATCAAATAGATTTGAATGGATTAAATTAAGTAAACTGGAACTGTGATATCCCAGAAATTTCAAGTAATTTAAAAAGAGTAATAATCTCCTTTACAAATTATTAAAAAAATGGTAAAATTGTTATTTTCAAGCATTAATAATAATGTGTTGTTTTATATAAATAGATTTTAACTAGAATTATTATTTAAAAATTGAATTTGTGTTTGTTTAAAAAAAAATATTTGAGTTGAATTTAAATTGAATTTTTAATTGAATTTGAATTTGAATTAGAATATTGAAATTCAAAAGGTAGATATATATCTTAAATATATTTTAGATTTGAAATTATATTATATATGATTTTGTTTAGAATATAGTTGTTTTATATTATTTTCTTTTAAAGGATTTTAATTTATATAAATTAAGATATGTATTTATTAATTAGGAAATTAATTATAAAAGCTTTATAACCATTTAAAAACTAATTTACTCATCCATAATTACAAGTGTTGATATATAAGTCTTTTAAATAACATGTGTTAGATGATTAAGTAGGGTAAAAGACAAGTGTCACTTTTATTTTTATTTCCTTTAATTTTTAATAAAACCTAATTTAACTTTTATAAACTTATACCTTTTCTCTCCATTTTCTTTTTGTAACGACCCTAGATTTTTAATTTAATTTAATTTGATAATTAAATTAATTTTTGAATAAAATTTATAAAATTTAAAGATAAATTGATTCGAGTATCTCGAAATTCAAATATAAAATATATTAAGTCATATGAATTTGAAAATTTGTATATATGTGAATATATATGTATATATTGGATTTGAAATAAAATTTTAAATAAATGGTTTTACAAATAAATAGAAATAAAAATAAGTAGTTATGTAAGAATAGAAATAAATATACATTTAAGTATATGCAAAGCAAGTAAAATATTTGTCAACAAAACAAAAAGAAGATAATAAATATATCAAAGTGTGAATCAAAACAAAGTAATATATATACAACATATCGCAGTACAAATAAATAAAAGAAGTATAAGCTTATAAAATAAAACAAACATGAAAAGTAAGTAAATAAATAAAACAAACCAGGTACACTTAAACAATAACAAATCAAATATATTCAAGTATAATAAAGGCCAGCATCCATTACATCATCTCAGCCGAGTTTGAAAGCATCTATGTATAAACAAGACAAGTATATACAAAAGGAAAACAAAGACAACATTACATATATTCACAAATATGAAACATAAAGTACAACAAGCCTTAACATATCACATCAGCCCCAAAACCCTGCATAATAAAACATGCAAAGCCTGTCTGTTCTTATATATATGTATATCATCCCCATTTCGTTCACCATTTGAAACTAAGTAGAACCAAAAAAATATCATCTGGAATTCAAATAGATATCAACTTAAACTTCTACTTAAAACCATCAAACAAGTATTATCAAAAGAGGAAGGAAGAAGAGAAAGTACCAGTAACAACTTTAACTCAGTTTTAACTTTGCAAAGTTAAAAAGATTTTAACTTGAAGACTTCTGGGAATCAAGGAGCAAGGAAGCTTCAGTTATTAAAACCTGATTACAATCTCAACATCCACTTGAAAATTCTGAATGGTGATCTGGAAGGTGAGTAACTTCACTTTTAAAAGTTTATGTAGGTAATAAAGGTTACATGCTTGTCAACTTGAAAAGAATATATATCTTATGATGGCTGTTGTGAATATATCTATGTCTGGCATGTATGTTGCTTCCATTAGAGTGTTCTCTGTTCTCATCTTCTACTCACTATCAGGCATGGGTTTCAAAATGAAATACGTGTGTTTAGGTATGAATTAAAATTTAAAAATAGTTTTAAATGAATCAAAGCAAAGTTTCTCTGAAGTTTGGAAACTACAGTCAAAACAAAAAAATAAAAAATAAAAACATGTTAAAATTCAAACATTAAATACTGTCGTTTCAAAATGGTAACTCGAATTCACTTGAAAAGTTTGGATTTTTAGGACAAAAATCAAGAATTTTAATACTGCATTGAAAACAAAAATTGGGTTTACTTGGAAATTGCATTTGAGGCAGTTTCTGGTGATCTCGGTGTTGAGGGGGGTTGTGGTTCTCTGGGGTGTTAGTTGGATTATGTATGACTATAATTTATGTACGAATATTATGAGTAGTATTTAACTTAAGATATATTTTGAATTAACCGAACATATCCATATGTTTACTAGTATAGTTTGAATTGGCATTAGTCTATTCTGTGTGTGTATAATCCATGAAATGTGCTGTACAATTTCGAGGACGAAATTCTTTTAAGGGGGGAAGTTTGTAACGACCCTAGATTTTTAATTTAATTTAATTTGATAATTAAATAAATTTTTGAAGAAAATTTATAAAATTTAAAGATAAATTGATTCGAGTTTCTCGAAATTCAAATAGAAAATATATTAAGTCATATGAATTTGAAAATTTGTATATATGTGAATATATATGTATATATTGGATTTGAAATAAAATTTTAAATAAATGGTTTTAAAAATAAATAGAAATAAAAATAAGTAGTCATGTAGGAATAGAAATAAATATACATTTAAGTATATGCAAAGCAAGTAAAATATTTGTCAACAAAACAAAAAGAAGATAATAAATATATCAAAGTGTGAATCAAAACAAAGTAATATATATACAACATATCGCTGTACAAATAAATAAAAGAAGTATAAGCTTATAAAATAAAACAAACATGAAAATTAAGTAAATAAATAAAACAAACCAGGTACACTTAAACAATAACAAATCAAATATATTCAAGTATAATAAAGGTCAGCATCCATTACATCATCTCAGCCGAGTTTGAAAGCATCTATGTATAAACAAGACACGTATATACAAAAGGAAACAAAGACAACATTACATATATTCACAAATATGAAACATAAAGTACAACAAAAGATATCACCTTGTACAAAATACATCATCATGTAAACAAGTAGGTATGGCTGAAGTAAAACAAGCCTTAACATATCACATCAGCCCCAAAACCCTGCATAATAAAACATGCAAAGCATGTCTGTTCTTATATATATGTATATCATCCCCATTTCATTCACCATTTGAAACTAAATAGAACCAAAACAATATCATCTGGAATTCAAATAGATATCAACTTAAACTTCTACTTAAAACCATCAAACAAATATTATCAAAAGAGGAAGGAAGAAGAGAAAGTACCAGTAACAACTTCAACTCAGTTTTAACTTTGCAAAGTTAAAAAGATTTTAACTCGAAGACTTCTGGGAATCAAGGAGCAAGGATGCTTCAGTTATTAAAACCTGATTACAATCTCAACATCCACTTGAAAATTCTGAATGGTGATCTGGAAGGTGAGTAACTTCACTTTTAAAAGTTTATGTAGGTAATAAAGGTTACATGCTTGTCAACTTGAAAAGAATATATATCTTATGATGGCTGCCGTGAATATATCTATGTCTGGCATGTATGTTGCTTCCATCAGAGTGTTCTCTGTTTTCATCTTCCAGTATACAAGTTTTGATTTAAAAATTTAAATCTGGTGATCTTGGCTCTATTTAAACTTAAGTTTCAAATGGAACTTGCTTGCTTAACTATATGCTTTATTTTAAATTCATATTTAAGACAAAATAATATTCATTTTGACTCTGGGAATCAAATTTACTGAGCAAGTTTAAAATAAGTCAAAATTTAAGTATCACAATCTATCGTTTCAGGATTTGAATTTGAATCATTATACAAAATTATGATTTTTAAAATAAATATTTTGATTTTTCCTCAAGTATGTCGAGAGCAGATTCTTGTTGAACTAAAATTGCTTAAAAATCAATTCCCAGAGATCGCACGGATTTTAGATGTTGAAATTTTGTATGAAGCGAGTTTAGAGATCGATTATAATAGGAAAAATGTTAGATAATTTTTCTATTGCATAAAATGATTGCGCGAGATCAAACTAGGGTTTTGTTCAAATTTTGAACGAGTTGGAAAACTTTGATCGTTGTGCCTTCCTTGGTGCGTCGAGCGTCACGTGGTTGGAGGGGAAGGTAGTGTGGGGGCTAAGGGTGGTGTAGCCGGAGTTTCGAGGGTTCTGGGGAAGTGCATCGCCTGAACGAGATGGGGGATGGTCGGGGTTTTAAGTTCTGGAATCTCAAATTTGTCAAATTTTTATTCGCAAGTTCATTCAGTAATTGGTAGTGTTCGCTCGATAGATCGATCGATGATCGACTTATGAAGGGTTGTCTCCGATGTCCAGAGTACGCCGGCGGCGTGTGCAAGTGCACGGTGATCTCGTGCACAACTTGGTGTTCCAGGTGATTAAGTCCTCGAGTGTATACTCGAGTAAAAGAAGGTGTAGCTTCGGTTGGCACCTGGGGTTGTACTTGGGTAAATAGTTTTTACTCAACAGGAAAGTAAGTATATAAAAGAAGAAGAAGAGATGAAGTATGGGGGTGGAGCTCGGGGAAATAGGCCAAGAAACTCGGGTTCGGCACGGGTAAACTTGTTTTTTTTTGCCTGGGTTTGTTTAATGCAAGATTTTAACATCATTAATATAAAAAGGTTTTGATAAATACAAGATAAATACAAGACAAAGGTTTTAATTAAATTTAAGACCTAATGGAAATTGTTTAAAAAAAACCCTTTTTATAATAATAATTTAATCATTTATAAGAATGAGGTTTATCTTAAAGTCAAGGAAGATTTAACGATTTGGAATTCATTAAATTTTGTTAATCAAGATGGATAATTTATTATTTAATAAAGTGATGAATTGGACTAATTAAATAAGTGATTAAAAGTTTAAATTAATTAATTAAGGTTTAAAGATTTATTTATTAAGGAATAATAAATTTGTGAATTAAGGATTTTTAATATTAATCAATGATTAAAGTTGATTTATCAAGTGATTAAGCAATAATAAATTTAAGGATAATGTGATAAATTGATTTAGTAATTAATTTAAGAATAATAAAATTATTAAAGTAAGTAATTTATTTAAAGGTTAATTTAATCAATGTGATGAATTAAGAGTAACTTTACTTATTAAAGTGTTTGATAAATAAATTTATATCAAATGATTTGTAATTAATTAATTAGAATTTGATAATTATTTTATAAGTAATAAATTTACTTGGGAATGAACTGAATTAATTTGGATTAAACAATCTTGTTTATAAATGATTATTGAATGCTTGACCGTACTTATGAATGATTATATTGAATGATTTGCCTTGAATTGATTATCTTACCTGATCTGTGACATTTTGTTCCGTGAATTGAGCTGTATATTTATTCATTTATTGATGATACACCTGTATATTATCTGTAAATCTGTGAATGAGCGATAAGCGTTATAGTTATATCGCTTATCAGCTATATTTCTGTATTTTGATCTGTGATGATTGATTGATGTTGCACTACTGTGTATAACCCCTAGACTACACCATACACACACAAATATGGATTTCACGAGGAAATCAATTAAGTCACAAATGTTTTTGAAATGATTTTTAATTTTGAATATTTAAATTCAAATGTTTTGGAAATGGAATCGGAATAAATGTGAAAAACTTTTGGAATGGAATTTCAAGATGAAACTTATTTTAATTTACTTGATTAAGTTTTGGAATTTAAATAAATTGATTTAAATTTGAATTCGAAATTAGGAATTGAATTCTATGATTTGAAATTAAGGGTTAAAGATGTTATGTTAGTTTGAAACCATATTTAAAGTATTGTTTTTGGGAATTTAAATTAACCCAAAAGATTTAAACTTGTATAAATAAGATCGAATTTCTTCGAAAACTACTTGTTTTCAAATAATAATAGCTTTCATTCTAAAGAAAGGATCTCCCAATTAGGTTGAAAAGGTTTCAAGCTGAAATAGAATTGAAATGTTTTGAAAGCTATGAAATGAATCTTTGATTCAAAGACCGAATGAGTTAATCCAACTTGAATTGAAATTGTTTTTGAAAGGCTATGAATGGATCTTTGGAAATGATTTTGCAAGCTATAAGTTGAATCTTTGATTTAAAGATTCAACACGTTAATCGAATTTTGAAAGCTACGAGTTAAATCTTTGATTTAAAGATTTAACGAGTTAATCCAATTGAAATGGAAATTGTTTTGAAATCCGAAAATGGAATTTTGTGAAATAAATCTTTTATTTAAAAGATTTGAAATGGTAACTGATTTAAACCATTTGAAAAGAAAGTTTTGAATTATTAAGTTGTGACTCAATTGAAATCCCATATCCATATATTTTAAATATTTTCACTCACTATTCGGGTTAGCCGGGAAAGGACCTTTGTGTCGTATAACCCATTCCGAATATGTGATTCGACGTTATGGATAGCATTTGAAGACCGGTGATGAAGACCAGGTATTTGCGAAAGCGATAGGATAACCTATCGATTGTTTCTGCACCGACTCGCGCCGGTATAGAGACTCTCTAAGTGATGGGAAATCCGATCGGGATTGTGAATACCCGGATTTCAAGGACTTCTTTGGAAGTGCCTTCGGTTCTGTTCGAGCCCGGAACAGACTTGTATGGACAGTATGCCTGACATTGCAAATTGAGATATAAAGCTGATTTCTTTCAAATATATTTCTGTTGGTGGCGGAGAATTCACTCTCTTAGCTTAACACCCTTCTCTGAGACGTACGAGCTCAGAGGTCATATAGTTGAAGGTTATTAGCAATATATTCCCAATTTGGTAATGTGACATGCTGAGTGTTGCTGTGAAATGATCATTGTGTTTATCATTTGTGATAGGATCATTTGTTTGATCATTTATCTTTGTGATCATTTCTATGATCATTTGTTGACCCAAAGCACAGCTTTTGTATAAAGCGTGGCTTTGTGGACGAGACTTCGTCAAGCCTCACACCCCGGAATGGTCAAAACAGGAAAGATGCGGCAAGGTTATGAGGGGTAGCTCCCTTTAGGGTATGTGCATTTCCTTCTGGAAAAGGGTGGTATCATGGTGTGGAGCCCAGATACTTACTCATGTTGAAACACTTTATTTATGATTGTGCGATGTTGATTAGAGAGCTCTCGGATAAAGGTCCCAAAGGACCGAGGGATGGCATACTCGTGTCAGTTGTTACCCAGTTAGGGGTAACCCGACCTTGTGTTGGCAGAGATCCGGTTTGGTTCTCGGGGACGTCCTTCCAAAGGCGTTCTCATGTGGCAATGGGAAGTTCCTTGGCCTGACCATTCGTTGGAAATCCAAAGAAACAATACGATCTTGTAAGATATTAGTTGTAGAACCTATCATTCACTTATGGTGGCGCCGCACTGTTTGGATGGTAGTTATAGTAGGCATAGTTCGAAATGTCTATGCTGGCTAAGATTTATATCTTTATTTTCGAAATGATTTTCTCTACACTATGCACTAGTAATAATATCAAATGTTTCTTTTTATTGCGTATCAAGCATCTTTGACTATCATAAGGAGAAATCTCCTTTGATTCTGCGTTTGCATTGTGTGTGTGTGCAGGAGGCCTTATGGTAGTCTCATTTTTAAAAAGCATTGCGAATTGACTTTGAAAATCTTTTGTTGAATGTTTCTAAAGATAAACTGTTTTTGTTGCTCACACCAGTCCCACGACTGATCCGGAGTTTATTGTTTCTTTCCTAAACTCTGGGTGCTCATTATTTTCTACACGAGCAGTCTAGAGTTGGGTTTTTCAGATAGCTAGGTTCAGTAGATTATCTGGAGTTAGTTCAGTCTTTGGACCACACCAGTCTTGCTGAGCTTTGGGGCATCGTTATTGGGGGTTCGAGCTATTGCTGGATTGATTCTTGGAAATGGAGTTGCAGTTCTCGAAGTTCTCTTTTGAAGACTATCTTAGATTTATATTGTTCCGCTGCTAGATGTTATCTATTTTTCTTTTCCGCTGCTATTTATTGTATCATATTTCTGATGTATATTGATATCTATTGGACCATCTGTTGTATCAGATATTGTATCAAAGCTGTATATCAATGTATTATTCTTTTATTCCGCTGTGTTGTTTACTTAATATTGTTATAAGCTCCGGCGAATCGGATTTGAACGGTCGAATCTGTGGCATTCGAATACGATATGAAGTATGGATGTCGATTTTCGAGCGGGCAAAATCCGTCTCGTTACACCTTTTTCCTATCTTCATATTCTAAAAACAAAAAAACCTGTAACAAAGTTCAGTAAAAATAAATCAAAAGAGAAACTTTTTCTCAAATTCAAAAATCAGTGACAAAGCAAGAAGGCAATCTTTCTCAATTCAAAATGCAAGCTTTTCAAATTCAAGATCAATAATATCAGTAGGCAAATCATTTCATATCAGATCAATTCCAGTTACAAAGATAAACCAAGCTTTCAAGTTTTCAAATTCAAAACTGCTCTGTTCATATTTGTCTGGTGAGTAAACTTAAAACCATAAATTAGTTTTAAATCTGATGTATGTGCAATGTCTGATGTAAATCTTGTGATGCATGTTTTAATCTATGTACACATGCTTTTTAAAATCAATAAAAAATGTCTATATGAATGTATATTTCTATGCATGATTGTGATCCGCTCTGTTTATTTTCTAACAGGCTCAATATTGAACCATAAAAAAAAAATCTCTTCATGAAACCTCTATTAGATTAAAGTATTCAAACAACTATTGTTTGTTTAAACATAACCAAGGTTTTAAAATTTTAGTTATATGAAATAAGTTTGTAATTTCCCTGGAAAATGAAAGATTAGTGGAAATTTAAGAATATGCTAAAAAAATCAAACCCAATAATTTGTAAATTCAAGTATATAATCTGAATCCCCTTTTCAAATTAGGATTTTCAAAACAAAAATCTTGATTTTTTGTTGAGTATTGATGGTGTAGTTCGATTTTTGGCGATCGACGAACCTTTGGTTTGTTAAGTTTTTGTCGGAGCTTGCTTGGCGATTGGGGATGTCAAGAAAAAATGATGGAAGTGTTGATAGATTGTCGTGGCATTGGCGATAGATAGAACAAGGGTTTAAAAACCCAAAAATGGTCGAGGTTGGAAATGTTATTGATGCGGTGTCTTTGGGTGATCGAGTTTCACCAGGGCTTGGGAGATTGTAACATGGAAGCTAGCGAAGGTGCGGCCAGAGTTCCAGGGATTCTAATCGTAGGGGTGGCCTTGTCGAGGCTGGATTCAGGTGATGTCTGGTTTCTATGTTTTCCTGAAGAAGCTCGAATTCGATTTGGGCTTCGTGGTGATGAATCGATGGTCGGAATCGATTCTAGCGTTCATCATCGACGTATGGAAGGTATTGGAGAGGATCGCGGCAGCGTCGATCGTCGATGCACGTGCACGACGACGTGTTAGTGTTTGTGTGCGAGGTTGTTGCCTCGGGTCGAAGCACGGGGAAGATGAAATTGGGCTTGAATTTATTCTCGTGTTCGCAGGAGTGTTTTATTATCGGCTCAATTTTAGAATTTTAAAGTAATTTTTTTTTAAAAGAACAAAAAAAGAAGATGAAGAAGAACTCAAGGCCAGTCTCGAATAAAGATCGGGTTTAACCCGAAGTAGGAGATAAGCAAGCTTTTACTCATGTTGTTAACTCCTATTCGTTAGCGACCTGAAGATGTGGAGCGACCTAACTACAAACATGCTTTTGCGACCTAACTGACCAACTGGTATCAGCGACCTAAGGAGATCTAACGACCTAATGGTATCAGCGATCTAAGGGGATCCAGCGACCTAAAGGCCAGAGCGACCTAACGAGTCAACAAGAAGAGCGACCTAACGGTTCGAGCATTCAGCGACTTAACAGATAAAGAAGGAGACGACCTAGCGACCTAATGACTCAACGAGCTAAGTTATAGGTCGCATCAACTTAGGTCGCACCACCGGACCATTCGACACACTTAGGGTGTCTATCTTCTTAGGTCGCACACGACCTACTACTTGTCGTCTTGCTCAGTCAAACTAAATGCATCCTATCAAGCCACAAACCATGCCTCATAGGTCGCTCGCGACCTATGATAGGTCGCTCGCGACCTAAGCAAATGAAGAAAGTGTTTAAACGTAGCAGATATGAGATGTTCTTCGGGTCGTCACCGACCTATGACTTGTCACTATTTTTGAATGTTATGGGACAGTTGAGTGGTAGCTCGTGTTGCCTAGGTCGAGGGCGGCCTACGACCTATGTTAGGTCGTTTACGACCTAACGCCTACCCAGAAACACTCCTATAAATACACGACCACCTCCAACATTCAAAGGACTTTTGGTCAATCATTTCAAGCGTCAATACTCTGCTAAATTCACGACTCATTCAACACTTCAAGTACTCCAAACACCAAGGACTCTACTACGACCTTCAAGAGAAAATCTACATCATTCGACATGAATTCAGAAGATTATTCTTCATCAAAGTTTGATCTACTGGTTTAAAGTGTGTTGTAATTGAAGATTGTTGTAAAGTTGTAATCAAATTCAGTAATAAAGAGAGTTAAAGTGGATGTAGGCTTCTCATAAGCCGAACCACTATAAAAACTGTTGTCTTTTCTGCTTTTTTCTATGATTTCTCTACTTGTTCATTAGTTCCCGTTTTCACGGGTGGTGCTTTCGCTCAACTTCATTTTACACCAGGGTGTTAGCGTCTGATTTTTACGTTAATATCTTTGGTTCTTTCGCTGAGAACCCAACTCAGGAAATTTCCACTATTTCTCCGCAAAGAATTGTTGAAAGAATTTCTTTTAAAAACAAAAGTTTGTTGGAAATAATGGCTCCTGGAAGAAAACGAAGTTCTGCAAGATCCGATAATGTTCAAGAGAACACCGCTACCTCTCCTCCTTCAAGTCAAGCAGCTCCAACTGTTGGAGTTACACGAGCAGAACTGGACGCCATAGTTTTGGGATTGAATCAGCAATTGAATGCTCAGAATGCGCAGTTGGAAGCCCAGAATGCCCAGAATGCCCTGATCTTGAGTAAGCTGGATGATCTACTTGGGGCAAATCGTCAACCAGCTAATAATGATGGGAACCATACTGCGGGAGTTAACAATGTTGAAGGAAACATTTCTCAAAGAGCCGCAGACCATGCAGAAAGAACTCCTCTTCAAGCTGGAGGATCAGGGCCACAGCCGACTCTCCGTGAACGGTTGCCAAGGCAGAGTTTAGAAAGAGTGGCTGAAGTGTGCCCTCCAGAGCCTCTAAATGATGAAGAGTATTTTTTGGGTATGGTTCGTCAAATCATGAAAGAAAGTATGCGAAGAGATGAAGACGAGAAAGAGTGGGGTTTTGCTCCAAGCAAAACTCCATTTACTGAAAATATCTTGAAGGCGGAGTTCCCAAGGAAATTCGTTCCTTCTACTATCCCGGCTTACAAGGGGACAAGTGATCCTAACGAGTTTCTGTATAAGTACGACTGGCATATGACTGGTGCCAGGGCGTCGGATGAAATTAAGTGCCGATACTTCCCGGTTTATCTAGAAGGTGTAGCTCTATTATGGTTTACAAAGCTGCCGGTCAGGTCCATCGATCAATTCTCCGATTTGGCCAGGAAATTCAAGGAGCAATTTCGATTGTATGCTTCTAAAGAAAAGGACATAATGTCAAGTCTAGAGAAAAATCCGGGAGAGTCTATCAGGTCATTCTTGAATCGCTTCAACATAGCATTGGCTGAGGTGGATAATGCTAAGCCACACATGGTCTTGACATACTTGATGAAGGCAATTGACAAGTCAACCGAATTTGGAAAATGGTTAAAAATGAAGGAACCAAACTCACTTGACAAATTCTACAAGAAAGCAGATGAGTTCATGCGCTTGGAAAGCCTTCAAACACCGGCTAAAGTGGTAACAGCAGAAGTCGGGAACAATGGTGTTTCTCCGAATAAGAAAGAACCTAACACTCAGAAAAGGGGAAACGATGGGGGAAAGAAACAAGGAGACTCTAAGAGAGGCCATTCTTTCAATTTCACACCCTTGACCGATACCCCTGAAAACATCTTCTTCGCGACCAAAGATGATATCAATTATCCAGCGCCACCTAAAATGAGAGTTGCGATTAAGATGGAAAAAAGTGGAAGGTTTTGTCGGTTCCACAACCAACCTGGCCATGACACCAACAAATGCCGTCAGTTGAAAGAGGTGATTGAACAGCTCTTGAAGGAAAAAAACTCCAGCAGTATGTGAAAAGGAACAGAAATGCCCCAGCTTCGTCAACTCAAGGACAACAAGTTCCCGCACAACGTCCTACCTCAAGTGAGAAGGCCGTGGAACATGAATCAGAAAGACCTGTCATCAATATAATAACTGGAGGACCTCACCCAGTAGGCAAAAGCTGGGGCGAGATGGAAAGGTATGCCCGGGCCTTGAGGCATGTACCAGCTGAAGAGAATGTTTTTGTCTTAGAGAATGATGCGCCTTTAAAGCAACAAAAGACTTCCACAGATGATATTGTGTTCAGTGCCTGGGATTCTTTGGGTATCGAAGCTCCGACCATAGATCCTTTGGTCATTTCCGCTGGTATTGGGCCGGCAACTGTGAGAAGAGTTCTAGTTGATTGTGGAGCCTCATGCAACATCCTCTTCAAGAAGACCTTTGATCAAATGAAAATTCCAATGGCTGACGTTCAAGCTTCATCAATTAAGATTGCTGGGTTTGCTGGAGAACCCAAACAGCCAATTGGGACCATAGATTTGTTTGTAGAACTCAGAAAGGGACTGAGGAAGGTGGCTCGAAAGCAAACCTTTATAATTGTTGAAGAATTCTCTGCCTACAACGCCTTTTTGGGCCGACCAACTCTTGCTGCATTCAAAGTTGTTCTTGCTCCATGGTGCTTGACTCTAAAATTCCCCACAGATAATGGAGTTGGTGTGGTTAAGGGAGACCAAGATGCGGGGCGAGAATGTTATTTTGCAGAACTGCGAGAATCCAGAAAGAGAGAGATGGGAAAAGGTGCGGCAGCTCCAGTCCGCATCAAAGAACCAACCTTGTAGCAATTACAGGGTGGTCCCTGCACTGGTGAATGTAGTGGGGCATGAAGAGAGATGGATCCAAGGAAAACCAGTGCAGGGGCGAATAGGGTGGTACCAGTAGAAGTAACAGTACCGGTTCCAGTAGACCCAAAGGACCCAAAAAAAGTGCTTAGTGTGGGTTCACAACTCAACCCGACAGTTCAGAATGTTTTGATTTCATTTTTGAAGGCTAATTTGGATGTATTCGCCTGGACTCATGCGGACATGTGTGGAATATCCCCAGAGATTGCAGTGCATACCCTAAACATTGATCCAAAATTCACACCTGTGAAACAAAAGAGAAGGACTCAGGGTCCTGAGAGAACGGCAGCGTTAAAAGAAGAAGTGGATCGACTCATGGAGAACGGGTTCATTAGAGAATCTACTTATCCAAATTGGGTCTCGAATCCAGTGCTGGTTAAGAAAGACAACGGAAAATGGATAGTGTGCATTGATTTTTCGGATTTGAACAAATCCTGCCCCAAAGACTGTTTCCCGCTGCCCAGGATCGATCAGTTGGTGGATGGGACAGCAGGACATGAATTGTTATCTTTCATGGATGCATACTCCGGATATTACCAGATTATGATGCATGAGCCGGATCAAGAGGATACAAGCTTCATCACAGATGTTGGACTCTACTACTACAAGGTCATGCCTTTCAGACTCAAGAATGCAGGGGCAACGTACCAAAGTCTAGTTAGTGCCATGTTTAAACCACAGATTGGCAAGACAATGGAAGTTTATGTTGATGATATGCTAGTAAAGTCTAAGAAAGCAGTGGACCACATGGATCACTTGGCAGAGATGTTTGCAGTACTTCGAAAGTGTAGAATGAAGCTTAATCCCCTGAAATGTTCATTTGGAGTGGAGCCCGGAAAGTTTTTGGGTTTCATTGTGAGCGCTCAGGGAATTGAAGACAATCCAGCTCAAATCACTACCCTGAGAGAGGTCAAGGCTCCTAGAACGAAGAAGGAATTGCAAAGTCTCAATGGAAAGGTTGCTGCTTTGAGTAGGTTCATTTCCAAAGCTACTGACAAATGCATTCCATTCTTTGATGCTCTGAAGAAAGGAAAGAAAAACTTTGAGTGGATTCCTGAATGTCAGAAAGCATTTGATGAGTTGATTCGTCATACGGAAGTGCCTCCGATACTTTCAAAGCCTGATAGTGGTGAAGATCTCTTCATATATTTGGCAATTTCATCTCATGCTCTCAGTGCAGTGTTGGTATGGGAAGAAGCAAGGATTCAAAACCCAGTCTATTATATCAGCAAAAGGTTCACTGGGGCAGAGATGAACTATTCAAGATTAGAAAAGCTCGCCTATTGTTTGTTGATCGTATTAAGAAAATTGAGGCCTTATTTCCAAGCTCATCCCATCAAAGTCCTCACTGATCAGCCTCTAAAGCAAGTCCTATTCCGTCCTGAGACTTCAGGCCGCCTTTTGAAATGGAATATCGAACTCGGCCAGTATGACATCACTTATCATACCCGGAAAGCAATCAATGGTCAAGCTTTAGCAGATTTCATCGCAGAATGTACGGATAAGGGTGATAGTGAGGAAGAAGTCATTGATAGCATCCCAATCCAATGGAAATTGTATGTCGATGGCGCACGGAATGATTACTGTTCCGGAGCAGGGGTTGTCCTTGAAACCCCAGAAAGTCGATCAGTATGTTATGCACTGAGACTAGAATTCCCTGCGACAAATAATGAAGCTGAATACGAAGCCCTCATCGCTGGTTTAAGGATCGCTAAAGAACTAAACATCAATGCATTGCATATCTTCAGTGATTCTCAACTCATTGTTTGTCAAGTCAAGAAGGAATTTCAAGCTAAAGGAGGAAATTTACCAGCTTATTTGTCAAAGGCCTAGGAGCTCCTTCAAGATTTTGACTGTTATTCAATAAACAATATTCCCCGAGAAGAAATATGAAGGCGGATTCCCTCGCAAAGTATTCGAGTACTGGTGAAACTCAACTGTTGGGGTTAGTTCCTGTTGAAGTCTTGTCAGCTCCAAGCACGGATGAAATGGATGTTGATTTGATTATGAATGTATCCCAAGAGCAACAATTATGGATGACTCCGATACTTGAATATCTACTCAATGGTACTCTGCCAGAAAATTCAAAAGAGAGACAAAAGCTGATGAGGAAAGCCTCCAGATATGTAGTTCAAGATGGTCGTTTGTACAGACGAGGATTTTCAATGCCATTACTCCGATGTGTGACAAAGGAAGAAGCTAGTACGATTCTAACTGAAGTACACGGAGGTGAATGTGGAGATCATACAGGTGGTCAAACTTTAGCAAAGAAAATCCTCCGTTATGGGTACTTTTGGCCAAAAATGGATCAGGATGCTGCTGACTATTCCCGGAAGTGTGATAAATGCCAAAGATTCGCTAAAATTCCTAGAGAACCTTCTACTAAGCTAACACAAATGGTCAGTCCATGGCCGTTTGCCATTTGGGGAATAGATCTCATTGGACCTTTGCCGACTGCCAAATCAGGGATTAAATATGCTATCGTTGTTGTTGATTATTTTACAAAATGGGCTGAGGCCGAACCCTTGGCCACTATTACCTCTAAGAAAATGATAAGTTTTGTGACTAAGAATATCATTTGCAGGTACGGTGTGCCCCAGAAGATAATCACAGACAATGGTACTCAGTTTAAAACTGAGGAGTTCCAAGATTTTTGCAAACGATTCAAGATCCGAAAGAGCTTCTCAGCGGTGGCTCATCCGCAGGCAAACGGGCAAGTGGAAGCAGTAAACAAAATCATCAAATCAACCATCAAAAAGCAACTGGAAAAAGCAAAAGGTGTTTGGGTCGACAAGTTACCGCTTGCACTATGGGCATACAGAACCACCCACAAAACTGGGACTGGGCATACTCCATTTTCATTGGCATACGGATCAGAAGCAATGATTCCGGTGGAAACTGAAGTCCCATCACACAGAAGGATCCATTTTGACCAAAGTGAGAACGAAAAATTGCAACTGGAAGCACTTGACCTTCTTGATGAAAGAAGAGAAGAGGCAAGGCTTAGAATTGTAGCTCACTTGCAAAGAATAGCCAGGCACTTCAATTCCAAAGTTCGTCAGCGCAACTTTGAAGTCGGAGACCTAGTTCTGAAAAGAATCATGATAGCTACAGGTGTGTTTGGGCCAAACTGGGAAGGGCCGTATGTTATAGGCACGAAGCATCTTGACGGCACATTCAAACTCACAACTGTCGAAGGAGAACCAATCCCAAGAGCTTGGAACAGCAATCATTTGCGTCCTTATTTTACTTGAGAGCTTTGCTGAAATGTTGTAAAAGAATTGCAAATATATGGTTCTTGTATTGAAAACAATTATAAAGCAAGTAAATAATGAAAAGCTATAAAGTGGATGTAGGCCCAGTTTTTGGCCGAACCACTATAAATCTTGTGTTCTCTACTATTATAAACTGCTTTGTTTTATTTCGACATATAAAATACATTAATTGTGTCATTAAAATGTCGATTTAATAATGCAGGTCATAAAAGCAAAGCTCACCCATCACAAGACCAAGCAATCCCCGACATCACTCAGCAAACAAACACTAAACCATTCAAAATTTCCATACTCAAATCCTACAAAAGAAGTGCTTCAAACAAAAGTTGGCAATGTGGATGGAAGTGGACCATTTCAAACTAACTGCAAATGTTTGAACAAACAAATAGCCAGTTAAATAAACTGTGTCTACCACCACCAAATCACTCAACTATGAAGTATATTTCTTTGGATAAGGGAAATTATTGGCAACTAGAAAGTGAAAACACTTGCAAAAGACAACGGGGGTCGCCGACGTGAATCGATGGCAAAGAGACATGGGCGGGCAAGTATCAATCAGCAAAAGACCTCTTTAGAGGCACAAGCCCTCTTCGGAGGCACAACTCTTCGGAGGATAAAGACCTCAAGCGGGCCTAGCCAGAAAAAGAGAGATCTTTCTCGCTACAAAGTTGCGGAATGATCGGTCGATACACTCCCATGAATCCGTCCAACCGAGAGAAAGAAACTCCAAACTTCCAGGCAAAAGCCCTACTCAGAGGCACACGTTTCACCGAGATTGAAATAAAACTTCCAGGTGTTGAAATGTAAAAAAGTCCTCTTCGGAGGCCCATTTCACCACAGTTGAAATGCTAAAAGACCTCGAGCGGGCCAACCAGAAAAAGAGAGATCTTTCTCGATACAAATTTGCGGAATGATCGGTCGATACACTCCCTTGAATCCGTCCAACCGAGAGAAAGAAACTCCAAACTTCCAGGCAGTAACCCAGCTCAGAGGCACACATTTCGTCATCGGTCGATACACTCCCGTAAAATGAAATGTGAAAAGCCCTCTTTGGAGGCCCGCTTCCCAGCGAACAGGGAAAAATAAAAGCCTCTCCCAAGGGGCAGAAACCAAAAAGACCTCTTCCCAGAGGCACAACAAAACAAAAGACCTCTTCCCAGAGGCAAAAACAGAAAGACCTCTTCCCAGAGGCAGAAATGAAAAGACCTCCTCCCGGAGGCACAATCGAACAGAAAGACCTCTTCGGAGGCACACGTTTCACCAAGATTGAAATAAAACTTCCAAGTGTTGAAACGTGAAAAAGCCCTCCTCAGAGGTGCAACTTTTCAAAGAAGAAAAAATCAAAAACCCCTTTACTGTGGCGTAAAAAAAAAAAAAAAAAAGCCATCTTCAAAGGCACACTGTAACTCTCAAAGGAAGAATGATCCACCTATTCTGGAAAATACTCTTCCTCAAAAAGAAGTTAAAGTACCCTTCGAATGCCCGCTTTATCACATAGAAGAATTCACTTGGTAAAATGTGTATATGCACAAAAGAAAAAGTGATATCTTCGAAAGATGAAGTGTAAAAACTTATACGGAAGGAGTTGTACTTTATTTTTAACAAGATAATATTTCTCCAAGTATGGAATAGTTATTCTCCAGAAAATAAAAGTACAAGTCCCCTCAAAATATAGAATGTTGCAACGAGCTTATGGTATAGGGGCAACATGGTATAACTACATCGGTAAAATTACGCTCGAACAATATACCACAAGCTCACTTCAATATCGTGTAAAGAAACTTGTACAAAAATGAATAATAAACGCATTCTCAGATACAGACAGAAGTTTGTACAAAGAAAAAGAATCATTTTATTCAACACTGTTAAAATTTTGTACAAGTACAGGTTTCAAAGTAAAAAGTAAAAGAAGAGCGGGGGCCGGTACCCGCACAATCTCCGGTCAGTACATGCAAAAAGCAAAAATCAATATGAAAGCCACAGAACTAGAGCCATCATTTCTTCTTCCGTCCACATTTTGAGCACGCACCTGGCCGGATAACCAACTTCTTAGGCCGGCTTGTAAGAGCAGGGGATGAAGGAGAAAGAGGCTCAGTCGGAGTTTCTTTTGTTTTTTCTTCGCCAGTTGAAAATCCCTTCTTCTTCATGGAGACTCCCTGCTTTCCTCTCTTCTTGGAGGAAGACCCACTCCCTGGAGAAAGAAGTTTAGCTAATGGTTCATCATCGAAACCAGTTGCTTCTGGAGTCTTCTCACTCCCTTCAGTTTCTTCTCCCTTGTGTTCTTGTGAAGCAATGGGGTCGTCCAAGTCTTGGAGAGCTTCTATTTGCTCCTCTTGTGATCCTGGTTGCGAGGCAGAAGGAGGAGTCACCTGAATAGATGGAGGAGGAATAATTGGGGGAGGGGAAGTTTGAACAATGCTCGACGTTTTCTCTACAGAAGGAAAAAAGTTCAAGTCGGTAAAAAGAGGAGATAAAGGTTCGCTAAGGTTCAAGAAGTAATCAAGAAGCTCATCAAGCTCGTAAGAACAGATGAGCAGTCTACTTGGGCAAGATTAACAGGAGAGTTACCTGCAAAGGTCGGTTTCCTGACATCAACCTCGTAAGCCTGTGCCTCGGCATTCTCGTCGCCTTCATCTCCACCTTGTATGCTTGTGATCTCGGTGGTAACTTTAGTAGGAGATGGAGAATGAGAACTGGAACCGATAATGTCAATTTCGGCTGAAGGAGAAGGCCGAATTGGAGTGGTTGAGATAGTTTTTCCCGAATGTTCTCCTACCGCCATTTCGGCCCTTAATTTTGCAAGCTGTTCTCTCCCCCGGCGAGAGCGTCGCGAGCATCATCATCAAGGTAATGCTCCTCAAGAGCTGATTCGGCATAGCCAGCGCCTTTACCACCAAGCATATCAAGTGCATCCTCCCAAACTTCAGCCAGAGTAATTTCATACTTGGGGCCTAGAAAGGCGAGGCTACCGCACCCCAAGACGCTATGCAGGTAGAAGTCAAATAATGTTGAGCTGATGTTGGTCTTCGTTGTCGCATGAGATTCTTCAGTTGCAATTTTGCCGGCAACGGCCTCATCACGCTCTCTTTCAGCTTTGGAAAGTTGAAGCTTAACCATTTGAATTTCCGCCTCCTGGGAGCTGACTTTCTCCTGTAGTCCTGTAACCTCAGCACGATACATTCCTGCTGGTTTCTGCTCAGCTTCAAGTTGTGCCTCGGCATGTCGCTGAGCTGCTTGTGCATCGCGAACTTGCTTCTGAAATACTTCTTCTTTTTGAGTATATTTGATAGAAGAAGTAGCAAGCTCTTGTTTAAGTTCCTCAACTTTTGCTTCAAGCTCTTCATTATAAGTAGCGATGCTCCTCATTTCAGTATCGTGCTGCTCAAGAACCTTCTGCCATTCGGCTTTATCGTTCTCCATAGTAAGCATGGCCTCTATATTTGCACAGTTGACCCTTTGAAGCTCGTCTACAAGCTTTTTCCAGTTCGACATCTTTTCGATATCAAGCTTGACGGCGTCGAGATTCCGTAGCATGGCAGGCTTGTCGATAGGGACTAAGTCAAGATCGAACCGCACTCCCTTTAGGCACCACTGTGGAAACCGGCTTTGCAAAGTGGCTGGGCCCAGTCCAACTTGGAATTTAGGCCTGCTAATTATTGTTTGGATGTCTGTCTTTCCGAGAGCGGGAGATCCGGAAGGAATGTCTAGTGAGACGGGGGCAGTAACCTTTTCAGGAGTCGTAGAGGTATGCTTCTCACCATGTCGGGCTCGCTTGCTTGAGTCCTCAGCCATATGACTTTTACCTCGGTCATCATGGGATTTTCTCTTGTGGGAATCGTCGCCTCACTGCGAAGAATCATGGCGCTCCTCCCTCTCTCTTGTTTCATAACGCTCCTCTTGAGCCCTCTTCTCTTGAGCCTTTCGGGCGGCTCTTTCTTCATCGGGTTCTCTGTAAGAGGGGAGGTAGCACCTATAATCATATTGGCTACGCCTCCCGTAGCGCTGGAAGTCATCATAGTAGGATCCGCTGCGTTCCATCGGAGGATCTGAAATAAAAAGAGATAAGTTTTAGAATTCTTCAAATTACAAAGAGTTAGAAGCATAAAAGTGCCGAAAGATTCTAAGTGTGTGTGATGTGCAAACTACGCGCAGCAAACTACGAACCACTCTTTAATTGTGGAGTAGTTGTGGGTGTAGTAATTAGCGTCAACTCTTGAGTCGACGGATTCTGTTGCAGAGTAGAGGTCGCCTCAGCTACTGAAGAAGAAACCCTAGTGGTAACGGGGTCATCTTTAAAAAGCTCCTGTGAAGTGACAAACAGGTCGCTCAACCCTTCGAAAGTGCCATTTCCACTCTGTTTGATGGGGCTTGTCTTCCTAGCTTCTTCGTCACCAGACTTCTTTGAATGAGGAGGAGATTCTTGAAGCTCTTCTTCTTCAGTGACCGGGGCAAGTTTGCCAGATGACCCCGCGACATCAACAGAAGTGGAGCACTTCACTAGAGAAGCCTCAGAGGCAGGTTCTTTCGGTATGGGTGCATCGGTTAAAACTAGGGCATCTAGTGCTTGGGTTGGGGAGTCTGGGACTTCATGAGGGTGTGTAGAGCGAGAGGCATGCAAAAGTCCGTATTGATGAAAAAATTCATCTCTCAACAGAAATTGATTGCTTCTCTCCTCAACTGACACGACCATAAGCCTCTCAAAAGTTGGTTTATGACTAGAATCCCTAGAAGGAGGAGGAAGCGCTGAAAAGTAAAAGGCAAAGTTAACATTTGACAAATCAGGCTATGAAATGCTCAGAGAAAAACATCAGGAACGAAGATAAATGCTCTTACTTCCTACTCTCCAGATAGCATAGAATCCCGGAGGACAGCGAATGAAGAAAAATTGACTTAGAAAACCGTGAGCACTTTCGGGTAGGCCGATTATTAGTTTACGATTCCTAGCGCTTCTCACAAGAATGATGGAGGGATGGTCTTTATTTTTGGCGAATGTGCACAAATAACAAACTTCATCAAAACTCGAAAGGCGATCCAGCGTACTTCTGAAAAGCACACATAACCCCATCAGAATAGCATAGCCGTTGGGGTGTAACTGGAAGGGAGAGATGGCTAGTCGGAGAAGAAGCTGTTGAAGAAAGTTGTTAAAAGGAGGGATAGCTCTACTCGTGCACATTTGACGATTAACTGCTACAAAACCAGAAGGTGGTATATTGGCAATATCGCTTTTCCCAGGAAGAATGGCATCTGTTTCAGCAATGCCAAACAGAGCGCATAGTTGATGGAAAACTTTGTATGTTAGTGTGGTTGAAACTCTCTCTGGAGGATTAACCAATGGAGTAGCAATTGGGAAAGTCTCTTCAGCCGGTTATGTTTCTCCTTGTTGAGAAGTCATTCTATACAAGGAACTAGACATTAAATAAGAAGGTGCACGTTTCCTAAAAAGTGTGAAGTGTTGGGCAGAACTAACAAAAACAGAAAGCAAACATAACTGAAATTAAACTAGTTGACAATTAGTTGACTATGTGGTTTCAGAACTTGTTAATACAAAACTCAAGTGTAGTGTTAATGCAAACGAATCGGCTTTAATTGGATATTTTAGTTTTGCTTTAATACTTCACTTGAATTCATTGGTTCGCAACATTTCATTCACACAGTTCATTTAAGTTGATTATTCTTTATCGACTAATCTGTCATTCGATGTGGGCGGTCAATTACAGTATATTCGTCCCATTTTTATGCAAATGTTGTATTTAACAGGTTGACAGCTTTAAAGGTTAAAATAATCTACAAAGAAGTACAACGAAATTCAAGTCTAAACAATTCAGTCAAATTCCCTTAGAATTTCACAAGTCCTAGGTCGTCCAGCGACCTTGTGTAGGTCGGAGCTTCTTTAGGTCGCACTGTGTAAGATTAGAAGGTTAAAGGCAATGCAGATTTGTCCAAGTCCTAACTCGGCCGCGACCTAAAGCCTGTGCCGCAAAGTTTAGGTCGTGAATATGTTAAGTCTTACAAGTTTTAGGTCGAGCAAGCCTAAGGTCGCTAACTTCTTCTCCACGCAATAGCTCATTAGGACCTTGACCCATTAACACGTTATCACTCATGATGAAATCCACCATTCCTTTCGTGAAAATTCATCATTCCAAATACCTCCGATCCAGTATAAACATTGTCGTGCCTTCTTGAATCGCAACAACGACATATCGAACAGTAATCGAAGATCGATCATAATAATCATTCAAAATAGAGCACAACACATGAATTGGACTTGGGGCGGAAAACATGGATTTATGATTGGATGGCGATTATGGTGGGGTAGAGATTGAATTCACTTACGTAGTATGTTGGTGAAGATGAATTAACAGCTAAATGATTTGAATTCGCCTTCGAGAGCTTCAGAGCTTGGTAATGGCCGAATAGGGATGCTAGAACAGATAAGGTAAAAGAGGAACGACCTAAGTCATTTATACCCCAGGGGAGTGGAATGTGAATCGGCACACATGACCTAGTTTCCTCGATAGGTCGTTTGCGACCTAACAACTCATCAGAGCACGAGTTAAGAGGATCGAAGCACACAACCTACGACCTAGGCGTGTACTTCGAGGGGCAAATGTTAACTCCTCTTCGTTAGCGACCTGAAGATGTGGAGCGACCTAACTACAAACATGCTTTTGCGACCTAACTGACCAAATGGTATCAGCGACCTAAGGAGATCTAACGACCTAATGGTATCAGCGACCTAAGGAGATCCAGCGACCTAAAGGCCAGAGCGACCTAACGAGTCAACAAGACGAGCGACCTAACGGTTCGAGCATTCAGCGACTTAACAGATAAAGAAGGAGACGACCAAGCGACTAATGACTCAACGAGCTAAGTTATAGGTCGCGTCAACTTAGGTCGCACCACCAGACCATTCAACACACTTAGGGTGTCTCTCTTCTTTGGTCGCACACGACCTACTACTTGTCGTCTTGCTCAGTCAAACTTAATGCATCCTATCAAGCCACAAACCATGCCTCATAGGTCGCTCGCGACCTATGTCCTACTATAGACCGTCCTCGACCTATGATAGGTTGCTCGTGACCTAAGCAAACGAAGAAAGTGTTTAAATGTAGCAGATATGAGATGTTCTTCGGGTCGTCACCGACCTATGACTTGTCACTATTTTTGAATGTTATGGGACAGTTGAGTGGTAGCTCGTGTTGCCTAGGTCGAGGGCGACCTACGACCTATGTTAGGTCATTTACGACCTAACGCCTACCCAGAAACACTCCTATAAATACACGACCACCTCCAACAGGACTTTTGGTCAATCATTTCAAGCGTCAATACTCTGTTAAATTCACGACTCATTCAACACTTCAAGTACTCCAAACACCAAGGACTCTACTACGACCTTCAAGAGAAAATCTACATCATTCGACATGAATTCAGAAGATTATTCTCCATCGAAGTTTGATCTACTGGTTTAAAGTGTGTTGTAATTGAAGATTGTTGTAAAGTTGTAATCAAATTCAGTAATAAAGAGAGTTAAAGTGGGTGTAGGCTTCTCATAAGCCGAACCACTATAAAAACTATTGTCTTTTCTGCTTTTTTCTGTGATTTCTCTACTTGTTCATTAGTTCCCGTGTTCACGGGTGGTGCTTTCGCTCAACTTCATTTTACACCGGGGTGTTAGCATCTGATTTTTACGTTAACACATGTTTTAAAAGGTTTTTAAAAGAAAAGTTTTGAAATTTAAAATGAAATTAGTTTTAATTTTTTTTATTAAATTTCTTTCCCATAATAAATGTTTTCGTGAACCTTTGGTTTAAGAGATTATGTGTTGTTTAACTTAAGTTTGTTAAGTTGATCTTTAAGTCATTTAAACTTAATTTTTAAATATAATTAAGTGTTAATTAAAGTTAAATAATTTTAAATAATGTGATTAGGTAATTATAAAGGAAATGTTTTATCTTAAACTTAATAAAGGTTCGATAATTAATGAGGTAATTAAAGAGTCGTTAACTTATTTAATTAATTACTAATTATGAGTTAAATAATTAATGATTAAGGGTAATTAATAAGTGTGAGCAATTTAAGATTACTTGTTAAATGTAATTAATTAAAGGGTAATTTATGAGAGTAATTAGAGGATCATTAATTAAATTATGAGAATAATATAAGTGAATGGTTAAAGAGTAATTAATTTATGTAATTAATTAAGGGAAATTACTTAATGTAAATAAATATTAATTAATTATGGATGATTAAGATATATTGGATGACTTAGATTATTTGATATCTCTGATATGTGATTGTGATGCTTTGTGATATGAGATACTTTAGTTGAACTATGATATTATAAGGTTAATTGGTGTGGGGTATGATATCCTGAATATAATTGTATTGTTTAAAACTTATCAATTTGGATTAGAGATGATATGGAATTCGAAGAGACCGAAGTCGGGTATCAGCAATACCCGAAACCACGTCGATTTGTAATCTAAAATTCTTATAAATTGGATATGCGAGATTAATCGGGCTGGAATGGAATAACTTAAGTAACCTGGACATTTAACCTGAGAACTGTTGTGGGTGATAAATGATTGACTATAATAAGTAAGAACTCGTAGAAGGTACGAGTTACACTGGTAACGCACATGAGTTATATAGCTTGGTATTTCATATTATATAGACTTACTCACGATGGTTTCCAGCCTGACCCGGGTGTTACTTTGATGTAATGCTCGGGTCAGACAGAGTATTACAGCTTTTCAGGTAGGGACGTTCCGGAGATCAGGTGACGAGCTGGATGGCAGGAACGTATGGAGTGTATTCCGATATGATATATTGTAGTTTGTCTGGGACATGTTGATTGTATCTGTCCAGTGTTTGTGTATATGTTGCAACTCTGATGTATTAAAGTGTAATTTGACAAGTACAGTTTTCCTTTGTATAACTATTATTATTTGATATTATATTTTGATCCGCTGCGAATGTGAGAATCTGTGTTTTGGTGTTCTGTTTCTTCTTCTTCTTCTATCTCTTTTCTTCTTTTCCTAACTATCTGGAATTTTCGAAGTTGGAAATTTCAGGTTGTTACATTTGGTATCAGAGCTGAAAGTTAAGCGAGAACCTTGGCTCTGGTGGGTTTATTCATTAAAGGATAGGGTCAATGGTACCCAAGAATGAGTTGACTATAGTATATATGAGGGCATATTTGTTATTTTCTTATAGAATGATCTAAAAAATCATTTTTTTATAATCTTATCTTTTGATATATAAAGAAATAATTTTTCTAATTATTAAACGTATTAAAGAAATTGGTTGTTGAATCATTAGAATTAAATAAAATAATAAGAATAAAGTGGTAATTGAAGTTCAACCAAATAAGAATTGGATAGGTTTAAAATTCATATGGAAAATTTGAATTGGATTAATTTGAATTGAAATTGAATCAATTTAAATAGAAGTGGAAATTTAAATTGATACGATTGGAATGAGAGATTGGGAAATGGAACAGTTTGGCTCTGGACTATTTTTTTTAAAATAAATTGATTTGATATAAACTGTTTTAAATCTATTTTTCCTAGCTATTTACTACACAAATTTTCTTTTTAAATCCAAAACTATATTATACTTGATTTACAACTACTATTGAAACTATTTAACTATTTTACAACAATTTTACACCTGTTTTATAAACTAATTATTATTTTACAACTATTTTGCAATTATCTTACTATTTCACAACTATTTGACTATTTTACAACTATTTTATAAATAGTTAACTATTTTATTAATATTTTCAACTAATAGCTATTTTACAACTAATTATGTATTTTTAAACTTTTTTAATTATTTTCTAGATTTAATCTAGTCAGAGTGCAAACAGTTTAAAATTGAAGTGTTAACCCAAATGGAAATTGGGAGCAATTGTGGTAAGTGAATGGAATCAAAATAAAGATGAATAGAAAGGGAATTGATTTGGCTAATAATCAATGAAGATAAATACGTAAGATGTAATATTCGCATAGTGATTTGATCCAGATTCGAGCACAGAATTTCGAGGTAGTATATCGATCAGAGTTGGGATTTTTCGCTCTATTTTCGACGACGAACCAGGATATGGATTGTTGATTGGTTCTGGATATTCTCTATCATAGTTATGGCTATGTAAGAAGAATGATGGTTTCTGATCAGGAAATCAGATTTATATCCGCACTAGGAAGTCGGGTGGACGATACTAGTTCGGAAGTGAAATTGTGTGATCGAGTGAGCGATCGAATTGATATAGCGTACAGATGATATGTGTACATCGTACGGGTCGAATGCAATTGATTTTGAAATTTTTTGGACAAGAACTGTAAAATGGTTTTTGAAATGAAAAGTATATTTTGTGAAATATATGATGAAATAAAGTGGAAATTGGATATTTCTATGGTAGAAATTTACTTTATGGAAGTAAGTAATATTGTAAGTGACTTTATAGAGTAATCAAGCTTGAATATTGTTATGGCATAAACAAGTTATGTATATATAATTGATAAACTCCTCTTGTTGAATCTATAGCCAGAATAAAAAGGGTTTTGAAAATATTTGAAGTATAAAAAAGGAATTAATACAAGTATGAAGTGATCCAAAGATTTTCAAGGTTATATAAATCTTTATACATATATGAAGGATTTTATGAGAATGATTTTGGGAAAAAGGTTTTGGGAACCTATGGATTTTGGAAAGGCTTTTGATTTTTGGGGAAAGATCAATTTCGGAAATTTGGAAAGCCTAGTTGAGAATTATCGATTTTGGGATAATCAATTTTGAGATATGGAGATTTATATGAGATTCATACTAGGTGTATGATTTGAAGAGTACTATATACATATAGTATAAAGTGTTTTGAGATTGGCTCTAGGGAGAAAGGCGCTCCGATAAAATGAACTTCTCAAGGGGGAGGCTCTAAATTGAATCCTGTGAGGAAGTCCGAACAAACTGAAGTTCCTGAGGGTTATTGTGTAGCGAAAGTCGAGGGCGCTGATGCCTACAAAGGCATTTGGGTTATGTTGTTACGACAGTCTACCTCGATGTCGCTGCGATCTACTGTGGACCATAGCGGAAATCGTGTGGAGGTGGGTGTCAACGGTCTACGCTTGATTTTGCCGGGATGGCAACGTAACATCGATAGACTGCGACCTATGGCCGAGGGGAGAAGTTTTGTTTTTTGGCAGCGAAATTCGAGGGCGCTGATGCCTACAGTTATATGGGTTTTTGCAGTGATAGCAACATAAACCCAAATGTAGCAGCGATCTATAGCGGGTTCCATGGTGTAATCGAGGGGCATGGAGGCCTACAATTATCTATGGATTTTGCCAGGATGGCAACATAACTATCGGGTTAACTGCGACCAAGGAGGGGGTGATGATTTCCATAGCATTCTCACCAAAGATGTTTTCTCTATTTTAAATGTTTTCTATATTTTCAATAAATTACTTTCCAAGTATTTTCACTGGGTGTTGAAAACAGGTTTATCAAGTACTTATAGATTTTCAGTCCTACGCCTGATCAACGTATGACCGAATTTCTGTGAGAATAAGGATGGACTGGTTGAGCGAGTTATAAAAGGTATTTTATAAAACTATTTTTGTAATACTATGTAGAATTTAAAAGTGTTTTAAAAATTCTTAATAAAAGAGTAGTTTTCCTGATAACAATGTAATATCCCGAAATTTATAACAATATCAATTTAATAATCTGTATTAAAATTAAATTGATATTGATATTCTTGTTAATCATAATTCAAATTGATTTAAAAATTTCTTCTTTAATAAATATTTAATTGGTTATCTTAGTTTTCAAAAATAATAAATTAATTTCTATTTATAATATAAATATATAGTTTTTGTTAGAATAGCATTGTTTAAAATTTAATAAATAAAACATATTTTTCTAATTCTAATATTTTTAGTAATTTGCGAATTTGTTTTTGTTTAATAATAACTTTTCAAAGTTGTAAAATAAATGATCTTGGTTTAGATTAATAAATGAATCATGATTTAAAATTCTAATATACATTAATAACTTGGAAATTTTAATTTTTATTAAATATAAAGTTTTCAAAGCTATTTAATAAATAAATTTATGATTTTTAAATTGTTAAGAGAAAAAAAGTTTAAATATTTAAAATAGTTTTAGCTTGAGTTTTAAATTTAATTAAATTGACAAAAGAGTTTTATAGCCTAATTAAATAGAAAATTTATTAATAAAAATATAATTTCCTTTAGAATGGTTTTAATTTAATAATGAGACATTTTAAATACAATATTAGCAATGTATTGTGTTACAAATAGATTTTTGGTTAAAAATAGCTATTGTTATTTCAAACTTTGATTTGTATTCATAATTTGATTTTTTATTAGATTACGAATTTAATTTGAAGTTGAAATTCCAAAGTGTAAATTTTAAATTGTTTTAAATTCCAAAGTAAAATTTAGTTTAATACATATGTTAACATGTGAATCAAATTCAAACTACTTTAAAAGACAAATATTAAAATATTAACATACCAAATTGACAAATGTTGAAAATCTTTACAAGTGGCCTCTTTCAAAAATTTTTTCTTTTACTTAATAAATCTGAAAATTTACTTATATAAGTGAACATTTTTCACTCTTTTTCTTTTTCTTATTTCTTAATCAAAGTTAAGAAATTTAAAGCATAATCTCAACACAAATCTGAGAAATACATGAGAACTACTTTCAGATTCAAGATCAAATCTTCCAAAACCAAAATCACTCCCTGTAATTTTCTCAAATCTGTTCTCACGCAATCAATATTTCCCTCTATTTTTCCAAAGCCTGTAAGCAATTCTGCAGACCCTTCTAAAATTACAAAATCTTTTGCATACATCTTCAAAAATCTTGCATTTACCATTTTCAAAACCCAAGTCTATTACAAAACCCCTCATATCAAATCTGAAGCAATCAAAGCACCTGCATTTTTTTTGAATCTGCAAATCAAGTTCACCTGCAAATTGCAAATTTGCACATCTTCAAGCCAAAAGATTGATTTCTGCATATCTTCAGCAAAGTTTCAAAAGTAGCAAACATGCATGCAGTTTCAAAACCAAAAGCATATCAAGTTCACTAGAAGATGTTTTCAGTTTCAGCAATTCAACTCAAAGATTTCCAAATTTCAGGCTCTGCTTTCTTCCAATTAGGTGAGTAATTTTTTTTAAATTTAAAAAAATTATGGTTGCATGCTTGAATACTGGAATACATAAGTTTGCATGTGTGATTTTTGATATGAAGTGTATTGGTCTGCATTTCATTTGAACGACCTCTGTTATGTTTTCTAGTGACCCTGTACTTGTTTTAAAATCATGTTCTTTTGATCCAATCCTTGTAGAATTTAGTTTACAAGACAATAGCTGTTTGTTTTAAGTTATTAAGTAAGTAGAAATTTAATTAAATTAATAATAAAATAGGATGGCTCTGAAAATCAAATAAGTAGGCAATGTTCAAATATAACCGAAGATTTAAACATCATGTTTTCTGAAATCTTGAATATGGATTGAATAATAAAATCATAATGTGATTTTAAAAACAAATACTATAGTTTTTAGTGAAGGGGTTTAGGAGTAGTTAAGGGAATGACTGCATATGATCTTTTGGGTTTCTCGGGTGATTCATACATCTGGAGTGAATAAGGTTCTTCCTGGTGATGGAGGGGGGTAGAAGAAGATGGGAAAAAAGATTTTTGGTGATGGAGTTCACCAGAGAAGGTGCGCAGTGGAATTCAAGTTGGAACCCTAGTTTTAAGGAGGTTCAAAGAATCGAACTTTTCAATTTGTATAATGGACCGAGTGTTACAATCTTTTGAGGATGGATAGTTTGGCTGTAGTTGAAGACAAGGGCGGAGTAGTTGATCATCAGGTGGTCGGAGGGGAGAGAAGTTGTCAATAGGTTTTGAAGGGGGGACCTGTTTCTGTTTCCAGGTTTGGGGTTTGTGAATCTCGAACTCGAATTTGAGCGTTCAAGCTTGAATTGATGTTTGTGGTGGGTAGCTAGGTCGGTTTCTGATGAGATGAGATAATCGTTGGCGATCTTCAATGGCCAGAGTCACCGTGCATATGCACGGTGAAGTAATGGTACAGGTGATGTTTGGTTATAATAGAAGTTACTCGGGTAGACCCTTGTTTTGATTTGAAGTGATGGAGTGGTTTCCTCGGAGAAGTTGGGTTGAGAACTCGAAGCATTTTTTGTAGGGATCAGGTGTTTTTATTTTACAGGTTTTAATCAACCTGTAGCATCTGGGTTTAAAATTTGTAAACCCTGAATCTTTTAAAATGTCAAGAAAATTTAAATCATGTTTAAATTTAAGTATGAATTTTAGAATTCAAGTTTAATTTAAAAACTCAATTTTAAATAAAAGTTTAAAAACTTGGACTTAACTAACTACTTTATTTTAGTAAGTGGTTTGAATCTTTTTTTAGAAATGAAGTTAAAATATATATATATATATATATATATATATATATGAGCAAGTTTCAATTTAGATTTAAAAACTGGAAATAAAAAGTTAATAAGAACTTTAGTCATGAAATAAAAAGAATTTCAAGATTTGAAAGTTTTAAACAAATTTGTATGTAAAGTTTAAATATAAATTGTTAAGTTTAAAAATGAAATTAGTTTCAAACCTTATGAATTTCTTATATCTGATAAACACTTGTTCGTCTTGTGATTTTAAAAAGGTTTTTTAAAAAATTTAAAAAAACTTTGCTTAAGTATAAGATTATCCATTTTAAATCTTGTATTTGAAATGAAATTTAAAAGTAGTTCAAAAGTACTTTGTTTAAATAATTTTTTTTTTAAAACATAATTTAGGAATGTTCTAACTTAACATTAAGTTATGGATTAATGTTTGAATTAATTTATTTAAAGGGTAATTAAGTGATGCAACGGATAATAATAAAACGATATAACTCGATGAAAGCAGCAATAGGTGGATTGAAGATACTGAAATGCCCAAATTCGTTGATCATAAAGATACCGAATTCTAGCTATCTTCGACACGTTGATCGTGCACGATACCGTGAAGAAGATCTACAATTCTTCAAACGTTGATCAAGCGCACTTGATACCGTGAATTAGCTTCAACAATCGTTGAATCGAGCGCACTCGATTAACCGAAAGTGGAGATAGGAGATTACACTCAACTACCAATTTAGGATGAAAGCACACAGCAATCAAACAAGAATTTTATTCAAAAATCAACAACTTTAAAATGTACAACACACTCGCTATTTATAGTAGTTTCACACCCTGACCCTTAAACCGCTGCCGACTTAACACTTCCCCTACTCACGACTCACTTAAGTCGTGCGCGACTTAACAACAACCTGACGAGTTACAAATGACTCACGACTTACAGCTTAACTCCTTGCTGACTTACGACTTATCACAACACAACTGACAACGACTCAAAGCAATCACAACAGCGCCTCAACCGTATTACGACTCAACATCACAAACGACTTAAAGACACACGACTTAAAGTAATACAGACTCATCAACACTTAGGTCGTATACGACCTAACGACTCACGACTTAAGGAAATACAACACAGTATAACAAGCACATGACTTACGACTCAACTATGGAGCGACTCAAAACAGCAGCAACTCATCATAGGTCGACATACGACTTAACATGAGTCGTGACTCGTGGCTTCTTGAAGGAGAGGCACCTTCCAATGACCCAACTAAGTTAAGTCATAACCCGTTAGAGTTAGGTCGTTAACTCGGTACAACTTCCCCTCTGGTCTCCAGTTAGGTCGGAAATGACTTAAATCTTCTTCATTAACTCGCATCTCTCCCCCACGTGATTCCTTAGGTCGGGAACGACCTATATCTTCCATCTTAAGTCGTGGACGACTTAACTCCTCCTTAAGTCGTGTACGACTTATCTCTTCTCTTCTTACTTGAGCTGCATCATCCTTCCCTGGTTGAGAGAAATTCGTCCTCGAATTTGTAAATTCTTTTACATCAGATTGTCCATCTCCATAATATGGCACAAGATGCTTAACATTGAACACGTCAGAAGTGTACACATCCTCCGGCAGCTTTAACTTATAAGCATTTTCATTAATCCGTTTCACAACTTTTACAGGACCAATTTTTCTGGCTTTCAACTTGTTATAAGCGCCCACTGGAAAACGATCCTTGGTTAATACAGCATAAACCAAATCACCTTCGTTAAATTCAACACTTCGTCGCTTCAAATCTACAGTTCGCTTATACTTCTCATTTGCTTTCTCCAATCGCTCCTGAACGATTTTATGACATTCAGTTAACCCATTAACAAAATCTACAACTCGTTTAACCGTCCCCTTCGGTTGTGGTACTACCGTTAGGTCCAACGGTCCCCTTGGTAAATTAGAATATACAATCTGAAATGGACTGAATCCCGTACTACGATTCACTACATGATTATGAGCAAACTCTGCTTGACATAACTTCACATCCTAACTTTTCAGATTATCTTTCACCAAACATCTCAACAAATTCCCCAACGATCTGTTCACAACCTCTGTTTGTCCATCTATTTGCGGATGGTAAGCGCTACTAAAATTCAGCTTCGTTCCGACCATCTTCCACAAACTCAACCAAAAATGGCTCAGAAAACGAGTATCTATATCCGAAACAATAGATTCAGGTAAACCATGAAGTCTATATATCTCTTTAAAGAACAATTGTGCGACATGAACAGCATATGCCGTTTTCTTACATGCAATAAAATGTACCATCTTCGAAAAACGATCCACCACAACATATATAGAGTCATTCCCCCTTTGAGTTCTCGGCAAACCCAACACGAAATCCATGCTAATGTCTACCCATGGTTTTGTAGGAACAGGCAATGGCATATACAATCCCGCATTTGTAGCTGTCCCTTTCGAAACCTGACAAACATGACATCTACGCACAAACCTTTCAACCTCTTTTCTCATTGACGGCCAAAAATAAGATTGTGAAATTAATTTCAATGTTCGATCTCTACCCACATGCCCTTCTTCGTGCAACTCTTTCATAATTTTCATTCTCAAACTGCTCTTTGGTATACATAATCGATTCCCTTTGAATAAGAAACCATTAACCAACACAAATTCATCAGTATCTCCATCCTTCACTTTTTCAACGAACTTTGCAAAGTAAGGATCCTCCTCAAACAATTCTGGCAATAATTCAAATCCTGTCACCTCAATTTTCATTGTCGTTAATAAATGACTCCTCCTACTCAAAGCATCAGCCACACAATTCGTCACCCCTGACTTATGTTTCACGACAAAAGTAAACTGTTGTAGATACGCGACACACGAAGCGTGCCTAGCTGAAATTTTGTCCTGCCTTTGCAAATGCTTCAAAGCTTCATGATCCGTATAGAGAACAAACTCCTTCTGAAACAGGTAATGTCTCCAGTGCTTCACTGCTTGAACAATTGCGTAAAACTCAACATCATAAGTGTTATATCTCAACTTAGCTCCGGATAACTTCTCGCTGAAATAAGCAACTGGTCTTCCTTTCTGACTCAAAACTCCACCAACTCCAACCTTCGATGCATCAGTATGTAACTCAAACAACAACTGAAAATCCGGTAAAACTAGAATTGGTGCTGTCCTCAATAGTGTCTTGATTTTCTCAAAAGCAACCCCTGCTTCCTCTGACCACTCAAACTTCTTTCCCTTCATGTAATCGGTTATAGGTGCCATCACCCTACTAAAATGTGGAATGAATTTTCGATAGAAAGATACCAATCCATGAAAACTCCTCACTTCAGTAATCGTCTTGAGCTGTGGCCAACTCCTGACAGCTTCTACTTTACTTTCATCCACTTGAATCCCTTCCTTCGATAGAACATATCCTAGAAACAAAACACTGTCCGTCATAAACACGCACTTCTATGCTGCTGCATAGAATTTCTCCTGTCGTAGAATCAACAGTACTTCATGCAAATGCTGGACATGCTTTTCCATACTCCCACTGTAGATTAAAATATCATCGAAGTAAACTACCACAAATTTCCCAATGTATGGTCGGAAAATCTGGTTCATCACTCTCATAAAAGTACTCGGTGCATTCGATAAACCAAACGGCATAACCAACCATTCGTATAATCCTTCCCTGGTTTTGAAAGCAGTCTTCCATTCATCGCCTGGTCTAATACGAATTTGATGGCATCCACTCTTCAAATCAATCTTTGAAAACACAATAGCTCCACTCAACTGATCTGTCAAATCATCAAACCATGGCATAGGAAACCTGTATCTCACAGTGATCTTGTTCAAAGCCCGACTATCGTACACATTCTCCACGAACCATCCTTCTTTGGCACCAATAAGGCTGGTACTGCACAAGGACACAAGCTCTCCTGAACACGCCCTTGTTCTAACAGCTCCTCCACCTGCCTTCTCAGTTCCTCATGCTCCTTAGGACTCATCCTATAATGTGGCCTGTGTGGTAATACTGCCCCTGGCACAAGATCAACTTGATGTTGAATATCCCTCAACGGTGGTAACTCCGTTGGTAATTCTTCAGGAAACACATCTCTGAATTCTTCCAATACCGGTTTTACTTCTTCTGGAACATCTACAGATTCAGTGGCTTCATGTCCAATCAACAAAAATACCTCTGGACTCTCTTCTACTTATTCAATAAATTCCTTCAAAGTCAATAAAGTCTTCAGCTCCTCAATTTCCTCTAACTTGCTCTCTTCTTGTTGTCTCTTCTTTGGAACTAAAATGATCTTAACACCTTCAAAATAAAGCTGTAGTCATTGGTTCGACCATCATGTTGTACTGCTCGATCATAATGCCATGGTCTTCCCAAAAGTAAGTGACAAACATCCATCTCAACCACATCACACCAGATCTCGTCTTTATATTTCTTCCCAATAGAAAATGGAACTCGAACTCTCCTGTCCACCTTCACTTCTCCTCCTTTTCTCAACCATGCTAACTTGTAAGGATTTGGATGCTTCTCCGTTTTCAGCTTCAACTTTCTCACAGCTTTGGTAGAAATAATATTGTCACAACTTCCCGCATCAATCACAAATTTGCACACCTTCCCCAGAATAGTGCACGTTGACTGAAAGATGTTACTCCTCAACCAACTAGCCTCTTCTTCCTACTTCGGTATTAAACAAGACCTCCTCATCATTAGATTACATCCTTCATCTCCTGACGCAATATCTTGTTCATCCTCCTCAACTGGACTAGAATAGCCTTCACCAACATCCTCATCTTCAACTTCAGCAATCATATTTCGTTTCTTCGGCTTCGGACATTCATTACTCTTGTGACCCACTTTCTGGCAATTGTAACACTTGAAACTGTTGTTGACCTTCGTCTTCGCAACTTCATTCACAACTGGTTTACTGATAGGTTTAGGAACATTAGAGCTTCCACTAACACCCTTCACTTGATTGTTGGAATTAGTAAACACACCACCTCCACGCCTTCCCTGCTTCTCCCAAGCCAACGCTTTCTGATGTGCTTCTGCAACAGACCTTGGATCAAACATATTAACCATATCCTGGATCTGCATTCGCAACCCTCAAACAAATCTAGCTGTCAATTGTTCCTCCGTCTCCATAATATCATTCCTTGCAATCAGTTGATAGAATTCGTCAGCATAATCATTAACAGTCTTCGTCCCTTGCCTCAGATTTTGCAACCTCTGGTACATAAGTGATTGATAATTGTAAGGTAAAAATGTAGCCTTCATTAACTTCTTCATCTTCTCCCATGATTCAATCTTCGATTTCCCCATTCTCTCCCGCGTAAGTTTAGTTTGCTGCCACCATGCCATAGCTCTACCTCTCAAACGAGTAGCAACCAACTTCACTCTTCGATTCTCGAGAACCTCCTTGAAATCAAAGTTCTCTTCAACATTAGACAACCAATCCAAAAATTCTTCTGCTACCATTCCACCCTTGAATTCTGGAATTTCCATCTTCATACCCGTCTCCCATCGTCGGTCATCCTCAACATCCCGATACGAGTTTCGAACCTGGTCTCGATCTCGATAATGAATGCTAGCTCTATCACCCTCTTCATTAAAATCAAAAGTATGTCTATATCGATCTCGACCATCAACATCCCTTCGATCACGCATGTCTCTTCTTCTATGTCTCTCTTCATCTCGATATGGTTCCTCTTCAAACTCACGTGGAGTTCCTCTCTCTTCATGTCCATAGCCATGGTGATCTCTCCTCGATGAAATCGATGTTTATCTTCTCTCTCTAAAAGATTGCGGTGATACCCTTCTCGCTTCCGTAACCGATGGTGAAACTTGGTTTCCTCCATGGTTCGAGATTGGTGATCTCCTCCTTTGATTTTGATTCAAATCATTCATCAATTTCTCTAACTTTCCAATGCCTTCATCAAATTTCTCATTAATGTGTTGTTCCATTTGCTCGGCTTCTTCTCTTCTATACAACGCTTCAACATTATGATGACGATTAGCTCTCCTTGGTGGCATGATTAAATCAACACGGACACTTCAAAACTTCACAAATCTTCTTCACAAGTCAAACAAACACGGCCCCAACTCAACTTGGCTCGGCCTCAATCATTTCAACACAAATAAAATTCAAACAACTTCCACACTTTGATCCAAAATGAAATGGATCGAAAGCTTCTAACTTGTTTCAACTTCAAGATGAACGCGATGAACACCAACTTCAAACTCCTTGGCTCCAAGACTTGGCTTAGCTATGATTGGCTAAGTCTAGCTCTGATACCAAAAACTGACGCAGCGGATAATAACAAAACGATATAACTCGATGAAAGCAGCAATAGGTGGATTGAAGATACTGAAATGCAAAAATTTGTTGATCACAAAGATACCGAATTCTAGCTATCTTCGACAGGTTGATCGCGCACGATACCGTGAAAGAAGATCTACAATTCTTCAAACGTTGATCAAGCGCACTTGATACCGTGAATTGGCTTCAACAATCGTTGAATCGAGCGCACTCAATTAACCGAAAGTGGAGATAGGAGATTACACTCAACTACCAATTTAGGATGAAAGCACACAGCAATCAAACAAGAATTTTATTCAAAAGTCAACAAATTTAAAATGTACAACACGCTCGCTATTTATAGTAGTTTCACACCCTGACCCTTAAACCGCTGCCGACTTAACACTTCCCCGACTCACGACTCACTTAAGTCGTGCGCGACTTAACAACAACCCGACGAGTTACAAACGACTCACGACTTACGGCTTAACTCCTTGCCAACTTACGACTTATCACAACACAACTGACAACGACTCAAAGCAATCACAACAGCGCCTCAACCGTATTACGACTCAACATCACAAACGACTTAAAGACACACGACTTAAAGTAATACAGACTCATCAACACTTAGGTCGTATACGACCTAACGACTCACAACTTAAGGAAATACAAAACAGTATAACAAGCACACGACTTACGACTCAACTATGGAGCGACTCAAAACAGCAGCGACTCATCATAGGTCGACATACGACTTAACATGAGTCGTGACTCGTGGCTTCTTGAAGGAGCGGCACCTTCCAATGACCCAACTAAGTTAAGTCGTAACCCGTTAGAGTGAGGTCGTTAACTCGGTACAACTTCCCCTCTGGTCTCCAGTTAGGTCGGAAATGACTTAAATCTTCTTCATTAACTCGCATCTCTCCCCCACGTGATTCCTTAGGTCGGGAACGACCTATATCTTCCATGACTTAACTCCTCCTTAAGTCGTGGATGACTTAACTCCTCCTTAAGTCGTGTACGACTTATCTCTTCTCTTCTAACTTGAGCTGCATCATCAAGAAATAATTAATTAGTTTATTTAATAAATTATTTAGGTTTAATGAATATTGATTTAGGGGTTAATCAATTTGAAATTTAGATCATTAATTAGTTTATTGATTAATGATAAATAAATTATTAATTAAGTAATTAAGTTATAATCAAGGTTAATTTATTTAAATAATTAAACTTTAAATTATAGATAATTAAAGATAATTAAATTTGTAACTAATCTCAGTTAATTACTTAATAAAAATAATTAGAGAAGGGTTAATGAAGGTCATTAACCAGGATTATTTAAATAATTAATTAATGTGATTAATTTTTATAATTAAATAGATTAATTAATTTAATAATAATCAATTGTGAATTGTAAGGAATAATTACTTGATGAAGTAATCAAGAAAATAATTACTTAATGTAATTAATTTAGTTTAAATATGATTGTCTAATTTAATTAATTAAGTTTAATTAATTTTAAACACTTGGGTTTTATAAATAATTACTGTATGTTATTAATGATTTGGAAATTACTTAGTTAAGTAATTGATTAATAATTACAGAATGTAATTAAATGAAGATGTTAAGAATGAATTAATTTGGATTAAATTACTTATTAATTAATCAAGGGATTAATTAATAAATTAATTAAAGATAATTAATTTGGTTTAAATAAAGTAATTAAGTTAGTTAATTACTAAATGTAATTAATCTGGGATGATTAGTAATTATGAGTTAATTACTTAAGGTAATTAATTTAAGATAATTAAAGATCATTAATTATTTTAATTAATGATGTAATTAAAGTTGATTAATTAAGATTAATTAATCAATGATAATAATTAGAGGTAATTAATCAATGTAATTATATGATTAATTAATTAATTGAGTAATTAAAGGTTAATTACTGTTTGGTTGAGAATAATTAATTTGTGAAATTAATTAAGGATAATTACATGAATTTAATTAAGGGTAATTAATCAAGAGTGATTAATTAAGGTAATTTATTTTGAATGATTAATTAATTGATTGTGATCAATTTAATGATTGAGTAAGCAAGATATATTTTGGTGCAGTAATTAATTTAATTTATTTTAAATTAATTACATTGTGGTAAATCATTTCATATGTATGAATGGATGACATTGATTGTCTTAGAGGCTTTGTGATCTCAGAAGTGAGATAAGAAATGTTGTGTGGTATGAATGTTTGGTTGCATTGTGATGATAACTAAGATTATCTATTGTGATGGTGATATGAATTATTTATTTTGATATTGATAATGTGGATTACCCGTTTATTTGATAATGTTGATTATCCTTTATGATTTATGAATTATCTATCTGGGTATATAGAAACTGTATTGAATTATTTTAAACTTTAAAACAACTTGGACCTAAAGGACACGCTTTGGATTTCGATGAGACCGGGATCGGGTTTCCATATTTGGATATCCAAAAACCACATCGATCCAAATTAACGTTAGGTCGTGAATCAAAGTGGAGCTTTGTGAAGACTCGAGGTGTAAGAACTATACGTCAGTATAACTCTGTGGGTGATTACGTAGTGAGTTTGACGGAATAGTACTTATAGGTTCGAGATGGAGATTCAGAGTGCAAGGGTTATCGTCGTTAACTCTGAGGGTGATTCCAAAATGAGTGTAACGAGATAATGCCTTCGGTTTCGTTCGAACCCGAACGAACTTGTGTGGATTGAATGCTTTCAGAACATCGTCAGGTGGACGATGAGAATTCTAAGTGATGTGTTCTATAAAGGTAATCATAGCCTCAAGCCTCATCAACCGAGAATGGCTAAAACAGGGGAGGTGCAGCAAGGCTTCATGGGTAGCCCCCACTTGAGAGTGAGATTTACCCCTGTCTAGAGGTCCCTTTTTATTTCGGCTGCGTGGACGGTTTTGAGCTCCAACCGTCGGGGTTATCATGTTCGGAACTGCTCAGTAAGGAATGGTTCCGGCCTTGTGTTGCAGTGGAGCGGGCGTACTCCTTGGTACGGTGATCTAGGCCACGTACTGTGACGGGCGGTACCCCGGTAGCCCTGCCATTGTATGGAATCCAAAATCCAATAAGTGCCAACGGTTTTGATTGTATTACCCACTTTGTGGCTAGTAGCTGGAATTTAATAGATGTAACAATTTCGGCTATTTCATATTTATTTGAAAACCCTAGACCTATTTTAATATCATCGGATTTCCTATCAAATGTTTTGGTTAGCGTAATGTAAAAACTTTTCCATGTTTATGTGTGGGAAGTCTTACGTGATACCTTTCTTTCGAAAGGTTTTTAAAAGTTAAGCAACTTTAGCCTGTTACTCATACCAGACCCATGTCTGACCCAGAGTTTATTCTATTTTTTCTTAAAATCTTGGGTACTCAAATTTTTACGAGTAGCTAAGGGATTCAGGTTAGCTTTGATGAATTATGGAGAAGCAATGGAGCAGGAGGCTTCTGCGTTAGATATATAGTATTCTGCTGTGTGTTCTGTGTTGTCTCTAAGTTGTAATAACTAGACAGGTGTTTATAACTGTCTAGTATGTGATGTATATCTGTGTAACTCTGATAATGATTGTAAACTATGTAATGTTGATGTATTACTATAATTTATTCGTTCCGCTGTTTAGATTCTGATGTTGTTTCTTTCTTCTCTTCTTTCTTTTCTCTTTCTATCCCTTTCTTTCTTATTAATGATGCATCATTCTGTGGAGACGGGTGACGGGTCATTACAAACAAGCATTTTAAGAAATTCTAGCTTCGTATCTTTTCGAGGACGAAAAGATTCTAAGGGAGAGGAATGTGATATCCCGGAAATTTAAAGAAATTTAAAAGGAGTAATAATCTCCTTTATAAATTATTAAAAAATGGTAAAATTGTTATTTTCAAGCAATAATAATAATGTGTTGTTTTTTATAAATAGATTTTAAGTAGAATTATTATTTACAAATTGAATTTGTGCTTGTTTAAAAATATATATTTGAGTTGAGTTTATATTGAATTTTTAATTGAATTTGAATTTGGATTAGAATATTGAAATTCAAAAGATATATATATATATATATATATCTTACATATATTTTGGATTTGAAACTATATTATATATGACTTTATTTAGAATATAGTTGTTTTATATTATTTTATTTTAAATGATTTTAATTTATATAAATTAAGATATGTATTTATTAATTAGGAAATTAATTATAAAAGCTTTATAACCATTTAAAAACTAATTTATTCATGCATAATTACAAGTGTTGATATATAAGTCTTTTAAATAACATGTGTTAAATGATTAAGTAGGGTAAAAGACAATATCACTTTTATTTTTATTTTCTTTTATTTTTAATAAAACCTAATTTAACTTATATAAACTTATACCTTTTCTCTCCATTTCCTTTTTCCTATCTTCATATTTTAAAAACAACAAAACCTGTAACAAAGATCGGTAAAAACAAATCAAAAGAGAAAGTTTTTTTCAAATTCAAAAATCAGTAACAAAGCAAGAAGGCAATCTTTCTCAATTCAAAAAGCAAGCTTTTCAAATCCAAGATCAAGAAGATCAGTAGGCAAATCATTTCATCTCGAATCATTTCCAGTTTCAATGATAAACCAAGCTTTCATGTTTTCAAATTCATTACTGCTCTGCTCATATTTGTTTGGTGAGCAAACTTAAAACCATAAATTAGTTTTAAATCTGATGTATGTGCAATGTCTGATGTAAATCTTATGATGCATGTTTTAATCTATGTATACATGCTTGTTAAAATCTGAAAACGTTTCTATATGAATGTATATTTGTATGCATGATTGTGATCTCCTCTGTTTATTTTCTAACAGGCTCAATATTGAACAGAAAAAAAAAAATTTCTCTTCATGTAATCTCTATTACATTGAAGTATTCAAACAACTTTTGTTTTTTTAAACATAACCAAGGTTTTAAAATTTTAATTATATGAAATAAGTTTGTAATTTTCCTTGGAAAATGAAAGAATAGTGGAAATTTAAGAATATGTTAAAAAATCAAACCGAATAATTTGTAAATTCAAGTATATAATCTGAATCCCCTTTGCAAATTAGGATTTTTAAAACAAAAATCTTGATTTTTAGTTGAGTATTGATGGTGCAGTTCGATGATGATCAGAATTTTGTTTTTGGGTTATTTCTGGCGATCGACGAACCTTTGGTTGGTTGGGTTTTTGTCAAAGCTTGCTTGGCGATTGGGGATGTTGGGAAAAAATGGTGGAAGTGTTGATAGATTGTCGTGGCGTAGGCGATCGATAGAACTAGGGTTTAAAAACCCAAATATAGTCGAGGTTGGAAATGTTGTTGATGTGGTGTCTCTGGGTGATCGAGTTTCACCTGGGCTTGGGAGATGGTAGCATGGCAGCTAGCGAAGGTGTGGCCGGAGTTACAGGGATTCTAATGGTCGGAGTGGCCTTATCGAGGCTGGATTCAGGTGATGTCTGGTTTCCAGGTTTGCTTGAAGTAGCTCGAATTCAATTTGGGCTTCGTGGTGATGAATCGATGGTCAGAATCGATTCTAGGGTTCATCGTCGATGTATGGAAGGTATCAGCGAAGATCGCGGTGGCGTGGATTATCTGTGCATGTGCATGACAACGTGTGCGTGTCAGTGTTTGTGTGCGAGGTTGTTGCCTCGAGTCGAATCATGAGGAAGATGAAGTTAGGCTTGAGTTTATTCTTGTGTCCGCGGGAGTGTTTTATTATCAGATCAGTTTTAAAGTTTTAAACTAAGTATTTTTTTAAAAGAAAAAAAAAGAAGAAGATGAAGAAGAACTCGAGGCCAGTCTCGAGTAAAGATCGGGTTTAACCCGAAGCAGGAGATAAGCAAGTTTTTAATCATGTTTAAAAAAGTTTTTAAAAGAAAAGTTTTGAAATTTAAAATGAAATTAGGTTTAAATTTTTTTTAGTAAATTTCTTTCCAATAATAAATGTTTTCGTAAACCTTTGGATTAAGAGATTATATGTTGTTTAACTTAAGTTTATTAAGTTGATCTTTAAGTCATTTTAACTAAATTTTTAAATATAATTAAGTGTTAATTAAAGTTAAATGATTTTAAATAATGTGATTAGGTAATTATAAAGGAAATATTTTACCTTAAACTTAATCTAGTTTTGATAAATAATGAGGTAATTAAAGAGTCATTAATTTATTTAATTAATTATTAATTATGAGTTAATTAATTAATGATTAAGGGTAATTAATAAGTGTGAGCAATTTAAGATTACTTGTTAAATGTAATTAATTAAAGGCTAATTTATGGGAGTAATTAGAGGATCATTCATTAATTTCTGAGAATAATTTAAGTGAATGACTAAAGAGTAATTAATTTATGTAATTAATTAAGGGAAGTTACTTAATGTAAATAAATAATAAGATATCCCTGATATGTGATTGTGATGCTTTGCGAAGCACACGACCTACGACCTAGGCGCGTGCTTCGAGGGGCAAATGTTAATTCCTTTGTTATGCGACTTAGCGACTCAACAACCGGAGCGACCTAAAAATGCTAACAAGATGAAACGACCCAGCGACTTACATAAACACAGCGACCTAGAGAATCTACCGACCTAACAACCTAAAAGTGGGACGACCTAGCGACCTAATGAGCTAAGCAACACAGCGAGTTAACGACTTAGCCTAGGTCGCTACATTGGATAACCTCGGCATTGTAAAGGTCGCCATCTATTTCCTTAGGTCGTCCACGACCTAGTACTTCATTCAGAAGAGACCAGTGCTACCGGGTAGGGTCGAAGTTTCCATCTGTTAGGTCGCTCATATGTGATCCACGACCTATTTTAGGTCGCAACCTTCGACTTACAACTTGCCAGCCCAAACACTCAGATGCAACAGTCTAGCCACAGAGCCGTATCCTCTAGATCGCCCACGACCTACCTTAGGTCGCTCGCGACTAAAGGCCTACCTTAGGTCGTTCACGACCTAAGGACCGTCCAGATTCTCCTATAAATACAGCATGGGCTCACACATTCAGGGGACCTTTGGATCATTCTTGGAGGGACCAACACTCTGCCATTTTCTCAACTCGAACAGCACTTCAAGCACCCCAAGCGCCAAGGACATTATGACGAACTTTAAGAGAAAATCTACATCATTCAACATGGATTTGAAAGATTATTTTACGTCGAAGTTTGAACTACTAGTCTAGAAGTTGTTGAAACTGAAGGATGATGTATAAGTTGTACTTGAGTCAGCAATAAAGAGATTATAAGGTGGATCTAGGCTTGACCAAAAGCCGAACCACAATAAAAAATGTGTCTTTTATCGTTTTACTATTAACTTCTGCTTATTTTTAAGTCCCGTATTGACAGGTGGTGCTTTCACACTTACACTACTTACACCGGGGTATTAGCGCCTGATTTTACGTTAACATTTTTGGTGCTTTCACTGAGAATTGAACTCAGGATACTGTCATCATAGCTTCACAGAAATTTGTGGAAAGGGTCTCTCTAAAAACCAGAAGTTTATCAGAAATAATGGCTCCTGGAAGAAAGCGCAAGTCTGTTAGATCCGACGATGTTCGCGAGACTACTGCCACTTCTCCTCCTTTAAGTCAAACAACTCCAACTGTTGGAGTAACGCGATCAGAATTGGATGCTGCGGTTTCTGGACTATATCAGCAGATGGAAGCCCAAAACAATCTGATGTTGGAAAGGTTGAATGCTTTGCTTGGGGCTAACCGTCAACCGGTGAATAACAAACCAAACTTTGCTGATAATGTTCATGATGTTGAAGAAAGAGATGTTCCTCAAAGGGCAGCTGGCCCAGTCAAAGACACACCTCCCCAAGTTGGAGGATCAGGACAACAGCCAACTTTCCGTGAGCGTCTGTCGAGGCAAACTTTTGAGAAGATAGCCGATGCCTGTCCATCTGAGCCCCTCAATGATGGGGAATATTTTTCAGGGATGGTCTGAAAAATCATGAAGGAAAGTACGCAAAGGGAAGAAGACGAAAAAGAATGGGGGTTTGCTCCGAGCAAGACTCCATTCACTGAAAGGATTTTGAAAGCAGAATTTCCTAGGAAATTCGTTCCTCCTACCATTCCGGCTTATAGAGGGACAATTGACCCTAATGAATTTCTGTACAAGTATGATTGGCACATGATGCGTGCCAGAGCTTCTGATGAGATCAAATGCCGGTATTTTCCGGTATACCTGGAAGGAGTTGCTCTACTTTGGTTCACAAAGCTGCCGGTCCGGTCAATAGACCAGTTTTCTGATTTGACTCCAAAGTTTAAGGAACAGTTTAGATTGTACGCTTCGAAGGCGAAAGATATAATGTCATTATCCAGCTTGGAGCAGAATCCTGGAGAATCCATTAGTTCTTTCTTGAATCGTTTCAATATAGCTTTGGCTGAAGTAGACAACGCAGAGCCGAGAATGATTTTGACGTATTTGATGAAAGCTATTGACAAGACTAGTGAGTTCGGGAAGTGGTTGAAAATGAAGGAACCGAATTCACTTGACAAGTTTTATAAGAAAGCCGATGAATTCATGCGCTTGGAAGGCCTCCAAGCATCGATTAAGGTGGTACCGGCAGGGGCAGGAAATAGTAATGCTGCTCCAAATAAGAAAGAATCGTGCAATCAGAAGAGGGGAAATGATGGTCAGAAGAAGCAAGGAGATGCAAAGAAAATTCACCCCTTCAACTTTACCCCTCTAACTGATACCCCAGAGAACATCTACTTTGCAAACAAAGACGCGGTCGAATTCCCCGCACCAGCTAAGCAGAGAGTTGGAGTGAGAGCTGAGAAAAGTGGAAAATTTTGCCGGTTCCATAACCAACCCGGCCATGATACTAACGAGTGTCGTCATTTGAAGGAGTTAATTGAGGAACTATTGAAGGAAAACAAGCTCCAGCAATATGTAAAGAGGAACAGGAACGGCCCAACTTCGTCAAATCAAGGGCAACAGGTTCCTGTTCATCGTCCTATCTCAAGTGAAAAGGCGGCAGCTCATGAATCAGAGGCCCATTATTAATGTGATCACAGGAGGACCTCACCCAGCGGGCAGAAGCTGGGGTGAGATGGAATGATACGCTCATGCATTGAAGTATGCGCCAGCAGAGGAGAGTGTTTTGGTGTTAGAAGATGCTGCACCTCCAAAGCAACAAAAAACTTTTAATGATGACATTGTCTTCAGAGTAAGAGATTCTGTGGGTGTTGAAGCCCCTACCATAGATCCCTTGGTTATTTCTGCTGGCATTGGGCCAGCTATTGTAAAAAGAGTACTTGTTGATTGCAGTGCTTCTTGCAATATTCTTTTCAAAAAGACCTTCGACCAGATGAAGGTCCCAATGGCTGAGGTTCAAGCATCGTCGCAAAAGATTGTTGGGTTTACTGGGGAACCCAAGCAGCCAATTGGGACTATTGATCTCTTCGTGGAAATTGGAGAGGGGCAAAGAAAGTTGTTCAAAGGCAGACTTTTGTAATTGTTGATGAATTTTCTACTTACAACGCCTTCCTAGGCCGTCCAACTCTTGCAGCCTTTAAAGCAATCCTCGCCCCATGGTGCCTTACCATGAAATTCTCCATAGATAATGGAGTTGGTGTTGTTAAAGGGGATCAGAATGCGGGACGGGAATGTTATCTGATAGAAATGCGTGAAGCAAGAAAGAGAGAGATGAGAAAGGATGCGGCAGCCCCAGTCCGCATCAAAGAATCAACCTTTTAGCAATTACAGGGTGGACCCTGTAGTGACGAATGTAGCGAAGCACAAAGAAAAATGGATCCCAGAAAAGCCAGTGCAGGGGAGAATCGGGTGGTGCCAGTGGAAGTAACGGTACCAGTTCCTGTTGACCCAAAAGGCCCAAACAAGGTGCTGGATGTGGGTTCACAACTTAATACGGCGGTTCATAATATTTTGATATCATTCCTGAAAGCAAATCTGGATGTACTCGCTTGGACTCATGCTGATATGTGCGGAATATCCCCAGAAATTGCAGTACACACTCTGAATATTGATCCAAAGTTTACACCGGTAAAACAGAAAAGAAGAACCCAGGGTCATGAAAGGTCAGCAGCGTTGAAGAAAGAGGTAGACCGGCTTATGGAGAATGGTTTCATCAGAGAGTCTACTTATCTGAATTGGGTTTCAAATCCAGTACTAGTTAAGAAAGCTATTGGGAAATGGAGAGTTTGCATTGACTTCTCAGATTTAAAAAAAGCCTGCCCTAAAGACTGTTTCCCATTACCCAGAATAGATCAGTTGGTAGATGGAACGGCGGGACACGAGTTGTTATCTTTCATGGATGCTTACTCCGAATACAACCAGATTATGATGCATGAGCCGGATCAGGAGGACACAAGCTTCATCACCGATGTGGGTCTCTACTGCTATAAAGTAATGCCCTTCGGACTTATGAATGTAGGGGCAACTTACCAAAGAATCGTCAATGCTATGTTTAAACCGCATATTGGCAAAACTATGGAAGTTTATGTTGACGATATGTTAGTGAAATCAAAGAAGGCGCTAGACCATATGGATCACTTGGCGGAGATGTTTGCAATCCTCCGGAATTACGGAATGAAGCTTAATCCTTTCAAATGTTCGTTTGTGGAGTCTGGAAAGCTCTTGGGTTTCATTGTGAGTGCTAGGGGCATTGAAGCTAATCCTGCTCAAATTGCTACCTTAAGAGAAGTCGAAGCCCCAAGGACAAAGAAGGAACTACAGAGTCGCAATGGGAAAGTCGCTGCCCTGAGTCGATTCATTTCCAAAGCTACTGATAAATGCATTCCGTTCTTTGATGCACTGAAGAAAGGAAGGAAGAATTTTGATTGGACTCCTGAATGCCAGAAAGCTTTCGATGAGTTGATCCGTCATTTGGAAACGCCTCCAATACTTTCGAAGCCGGACAATGGTGAAGATCTTTTTGTATATTTGGCAATCTCGTCTCATGCTCTCAGTGCCGCCCTGGTACGGGAAGACGCAAAAATTCAGCGCCCGGTCTATTATATCAGCAAAAGGTTCACCGGGGCAGAGATGAATTATTCAAAGTTGGAAAAGCTCGCCTATTGCCTGCTGATTGCATCAAGAAAATTGAGGCCCTATTTTCAAGCTCATTCAATCAGAGTCCTCACTGATCAACCTCTGAAGCAAGTCCTGTTTCGCCCTGAGACTTCGGGTTGCCTTTTGAAGTGGAATATCGAACTCAGCCAATACGACATCACTTATCATCCCTGAAGAGCAATCAATGGACAAGCTCTGACAGATTTCATCACAGAATGTACAGACAAAGGTGATAGTGAGGAAATAGTGACTAATAATCCCCCAATTCAATCGAAAATGTATGTTGATGGCGCAAGAAACGATTACTGTTCCGGGGCTGGGGTTGTGCTTGAAACCCCTCAAGGGTGGGCATTGCACTATGCTTTAAGATTGGAATTCCCTTCGACAAACAATGAAGCAGAGTATGAAGCTCTTATTGCCGGTCTGAGAATTGCTAAAGAATTGAATGTCAAAGTGTTGCAGATTTTCAGTGATTCACAGCTTATTGCATGTCAAGTCAAGAAAGAGTTTCAAACTAGAGGAGGAAATCTGCCCGTTTACTTGTCAAGAGCCTGGGAGCTTCTCGATGACCTTGACCATTATACAATAAATCATATACCCCGGGAAGAAAACATGAAGGCAGATTCCCTCGCAAAGTACGCAAGCACCGGTGAAGCTCAATTGTTGGGATTAGTTCCTGTGGAAGTCCTATCAGCTCCAAGCATTGATGAGATGGATGTTGACTGGATCATGACTATATCATAGGAGCGAGAATCATGGATTACTCCGATAATGGAATATCTTCTCAACGGTTCTCTACCAGAAAACTCAAAAGAACGGCAGAACTTGTTAAGAAAAGCTTCCATATACATAATTCAAGATGGCCGATTTTATAGGCGGGGATTCTCAATGCCATTACTCCGATGTGTGACCAAGGAAGAAGCTGAGACAATTCTAACTGAAGTACACGGAGGAGAATGTGGAGATCATTCAGGTGGCCAAACTCTAGCAAAGAAAATTCTCCGTTATGGGTATATCTGGCCAGACATTAATCGTGATGCTGCAAGTTACGCCCGAAAATGTGACCGATGCCAGAGATTTGCAAAAATCCCAAGAGAACCTTCCACTGAGATAACACAGATGGTTAGTCCGTGGCCATTTTCTATTTGGGGAATAGATCTCATCGGGCCTTTGCCAACTGCCAAATTCGGAATCAGATATGCTATCGTGGTTGTTGATTATTTTACTAAATGGGCTGAATCTAGACCATTAGCTACTATTACCTCTAAGAAGATGTTAAACTTTGTAACTAAGAACATCATTTGCAGGTATGGTGTGCCTCAGAAGATAATCACAGACAATGGAACCCATTTCGAAAGTGAAGAGTTCCAAGATTTTTGCAAGAAATTCAAGATCCAGAAAAGCTTCTCAGCAGTAGTTCATCCGCAGGCGAACGAGCAAGTGGAAGCAGTAAACAAAATTATCAAATCGACCATCAAAAAACAGCTGGAAAAAGAGAAAGGTGGTTGGGTCGATAAGCTTCCACTAGCACTATGGGCATATGGAACTACACATAAAACTGCGACGGGTCACACTCCATTTTCATTGGCATATGGATCAGAGGCAATGATTCCGGTAGAAATAGAAGTCCCTTCACATAGACGAATTCATTTCAACCAAGCGAAAAATGAAGAGTTGCAACTTGAAGCGCTTGACTTCCTTGATGAAAGAAGGGAAGAGGCTCAGCTCAGAGTTGCAGCCCATTAGCAAAGAATTGCCAGGCACTTCAATTCCAAAGTTCGCCAACGCAGCTTTGAGATTGGAGATCTAGTCTTGAAAAGGGTCATGACAGCAACAGGAGTGTTTGCGCCAAACTGGGAAGGGCCATATGTCATAGACAAAAAACTTCTTGATGGCACTTTCAAATTAACAACTGTTGAAGGAGATCCAATTCCAAGAGCTTGGAACAGCAATCACTTGCGCCCATATTTTACTTAAAGGCTTTAATGAAATATTGTAAAAGAATGATGAATGTATGATTCTTGTATTAAAAGCCATTGTAAAGCCATTGCAAGTGAATAATAAGAACTATAAAGTGGATGTAGGCCCAGTTCTTGGCCGAACCACTATAAATCTTGTGTTCTTTACTATTATAAACTGCTTGTTTTATTTCGATATATAAAATATGTCAATTGTATTGCTAAAGTGTCGATTTAATACTACAGGCCATTAAAACAAAGCTTGCCCATCATAAGACCGAGCAATCCCTGACATCACCCAACAAGCAAATGCTAAGCCGTTCAAAATTTCCATACTCAAATCCTACGTAAGAAGTGCTTCAAGCAAAAAAAAAGTTAGTGATTTTGTTGGAAGTGGGCTCTTGCTAACTAATTGTGGTTGTTTGCACAAACAAGCATCCGATTAAATAGCCTGCGAATGCCACCGCAAACTCGCTTATCTATGAAGTACACTTCTTTGGATAAAGGAATGTTTGGAAAAGATAACGGGATCGCCGATATGAATAAATGGCAAGGAGACATGGGTGAGCAAGCATCAAACAGCCGGAGGCACAAGCCCTCTTCGAAGGCACAACTCTTCGGAGGATAAAGACACTACTACAAAACAGGCCATTTGCATCGGTTGTTTACCCCCCTTTTGCATCAGTTTAACAACCGATGCATATGCAACCGATGCAACAGGCATAACACTTTTGCATCAGTTCTGAAACCGATGAAAAAAGGTCCTTTTTGCATCGGTTGTTACTAAGAACTGATGCAAAATATCATGGTTGGTTGCTTGAACACAGCCCCCATGTTGCATCGGTTGCAATGAAAACCGATGCAACAAAGGAACTTGTTGCATCAGTTGTTGTTGAAAACCGATGCAAACTAATCCCTCTATTGCATCGGTTTTTTATAACAACCGATGCAAACTAATCCCTCAGAAACCATTATTACAGTACTCAAATAGACTATATATATATATTATTGATAATCTTTTTATATATATATAAAAGAAAAAAACATACACAAAAAATAGAAATAAAAAGATTATTTCATTATCATTTAAATACAGAAGCCTCCTTGTTTTCATCTCCAGCATCATCCTAAATACAGATACAATAAGAAAACTTAATTTGCAGTTCATATTATAGATGTAGTTACAGCCACATACAATTATTTGTAGAGCATTAAATGTGGTTTACCTCAAAACAATAACACACCGACATACAATTATTTGCAATTCATATTATGGACTGTAGTTACAGCGAATACTTGGTACTTACAGCCAATGTTAACTCGTTCAGTTTCAATTTGCCTACTTCTTGCAACTGCCTACCATATCAATTTGCCCCCACTTGCATTCCTACATACCCACTTGTCACACTTGCAGTCAAATACCTTCACCTCTTCTCATATAAATACTAACATTCCCCAATCACCTGTACAAACTTCCACAAAGCCCATCATCATCAACATCCCCCCTGGCCATCATATCTGCACATATCTACCTTAAACTCCCCCTGTCCTCCCTTAACATACCCTAAAAACTTACCACCATCAATACTCAACCACCCTCATCATCGCTGCCTCTATCTCCAGTGCATTCCTCCACTTCATCAAACCAGAGAACATCGCATCCCTTTGTTCACTGCCTTGCTTCCACATCCTCCTACTCAGTGATGATCTATATCAGTCTACCACCTTTGCCTTCTACCATCTCCTCTAGTCATGTCAAACTGCCTTGCAAATACACACGTCTTCCATCTGAACATCAGAAACCCATCTAACTGCTTCTCTACCAAGATCATAACCAAACAAATACACAACTGTCATCCCCTTGCATTTCAACTACTACTGTAGACTTCATCCATAACAACTACTGTCACCAATATCTCCCCTGCATACAAATTGCTTACCCTCTTGCTGCAAACCCTCTTGCTACAATCACACTGTCACAGTCCCACTGTCCATCATCAACAGCTGCCACCAGAGCACAAACCACCACACTAGAAACTCACCACTACAAAGCAGCAACAATACTACAAACTCAGTCGTCAAACTTCTCAAATATACAGCAGCAACAAATCGCCAAACTTCAAACTTCAACTTCTACTAGCTTCATTTTATGGTCTTGGAACCGGATGTTTAGTGAGTTTTGTAGGCCTACATTTGATATTCGAAATATGTATGTCTTGCCTGCAAAACATGTTGGCAGTCAACCACAGTATGCTTGAAGTGATATGTACTCTCAAACACCAAAAAGTTACTCTTCCCACTTCGTACAGAAAAACAAGACATATAGATCTCAAATATTAAAAAGGCTACATAAAATATAACTAGGCGGTACACAGGAAATCAAATACATTATACAATTGATCGATTGATGTTTAACCATATACAAATAGTAAAAAATATGTATAATATGTATAACTCATTCTCATATATAATCTGTAAATGTATACCTTGGTCAACATTGAAAGATACACCGTTTGATCCACGTCCGTTGATCAAAATTCCGTCGGGGAAAGGAAGCATCTTACCAGCATCCAATGCTCGTCTTAAATTCTAATACACAATCAACAAGATGAACGGTAAACTTATTTTTTTTCCATGTATACATATCATGCATGACATATGGTTAAAAATTAAAATCCAAGTTCATATACCATCCTTAAATAGTGAAATATGAGTTAAGATCCTCTGTTATTATTTTACATGTTCTCATGTCCTCAATATAGTTAAAAGTCATACGTTATTTTTCAAGATAATTAATCGGTGGAACCCGCATTAAAAATGAATAATGCAGATTTTGTTTGGATAAAACATGCACGGCACTGAAGAATATGTGCGGTGACAGATATAATAAGCAACAACAGAATATGATTCCAACCGCTGGTTTTGACATACTTTTTGAAACCTTGCACATGTATGCATAAAATTTTGCAGTCCTGCTTTTCAAATCTAAAATTGAATTTTTTAACTAGCTAGTATCAATCATTATACTTGGGCAAGTAGCTCGGTGCGCTCTATTAATCAGATTCATTTCTTAACGTACAAAACTAATTTATAATGCAATGAAGACCAGCGTGGGAGCCACCTTATGGTTTCGGGTAGGGCATCGATTTCAATAGAAATGCAATCTTACCTTTGAGGTCATGAAAACATATTTAATGTATTGAGGTTTGCATATGCTGATTTCGAAGGTATTAACGAATGGCTTAGGCTTCTCTGTTATTTTATCCTTACTGCCAAACTTCAAACTGCTTTTGTGTTGCTTATCCTTTTGCGCTGGTTTGGCAAGTGATACCTTCACATTTATCTATACATGATAAAATCAAATAATGCATGTTGGCTGATATATGAGTACGAGTAAGTAGTCTAAAGCATAAGATAAGAAACCTTTAATCCATCAGCAGTTAACTCATCTGCACTAAAGGATTCAATGCATGAAAGTGCGACGTCTCGGGTTTTATAATTGACAACGGCAAAATCCTTTTTCTTTACAGGATCTATATTACGAGCGAGAAGAAGTCACTCAATTTCCCCGAACTTTATAAACTGTTCTCTGACTTTTTTCTCACTCCAAGTAGTTGGAATACCTTCCACATAAACAGATTTCACCTACATGAAGCAAAAATGTGAATTAACAAAACAAAAATTAATATAATTATGTTAAGTAGGATGTATTTTATTTTTTATAATGCCCTGTATGCACACACACCTAGGGACCGAACAAACTTTATAAAGCGAACATGTTAAAGGATTTTTAGTTCTCCCAATTACATACCAAATTATATTTGTCCTACAAGACGATACTAAATCTGTTCATGCAGAACAAGTTTGAAAATCAAAACAATAAATGACCAAGCCGTATATCCAAAAAAGATTCATACACCAAGGAAATTATAAAATTCAAAAGGATAAAGGATGTATTGTTTTTTTTCTGAATACTAAAGCACAGGTACTGTGGAACCATTAGATTAGACCAAAGAAAAGATAGACAAAATGTATCTGATCTGTTACAAATGTATTTCTAAAAGACAGTATGTATACTTGTAATAATTTTACAAGTTAATAATAAACTTAGACCTGATTAATTAGCATATAGGTATAATTGAATAGTATTTTGCATATTATTTTGTACCATATACTTATAAATATAAATTTGTTACTCTCCTAGAAGTTTTAGGATATGTATTTTATATTCATCTTCAATACCAGTGGTAAATAGGCAATACAACACTAGATAACGATAGTAGATTATGGCTGAATGTCTTCTGCTTTGGTAATTTACCAAGGCATAGGTTGATCCAAAACATTGATCCATCAAAGTAAAAAGTTGATATGTTCTAAATAGTTGGATTTGTTTGCTTTAAACATGCTTTATTTGCCCAAGAGTAGCAATGGAAAATTGTTGCTGAGATTCAGATTCAGATGATTATATTTATTTGAATCTCTGCTTAAGACATTTTTTATTTGCCCAAGAGTCTTCTTTAAACATACTTTATTTGCTTTAAAATCCTTGGAAACTACTCTTGTATGGACAACTCATGTTTAAATGTGGGTTATAACCTCACTCTTGTTAAAATTGGTCTTGCACGTTAGTTATTAGTCAAGCATTTCATAATAGTTATAAAATAAATCACTTGATACTTTTAATTTACTACGTTGAGAAATAATTCTAATATGCGAATTAAGTTATATTGCTTTTTTCTCTTGCAATTTTAAGCGTTTCATAAAAGTATTAATTTCTTTTAAAATTTATAAATTAGGTATTTATAAAAGTTGTAATATGCATGAAAAAATTATCTACCATAATTAGGCTTTTTTTGAAAATTATTCAAAGATTTACTCTTAAACTTTTTGAAAATTTGTAGGTTATTTTGATAATATATTAATAAGGAGGAAGATTAAAAGAAATAATTTGAAAGCATTGGTATTTCCATATTAAAATTAAATGACTATTCATTTGGAAGGACTCAAATTCATGATCGTTGGAGTTAGCTATACATTTAGACAGTGAAATAATGGAATTGTGAATTTGATGGGACTTGAACCTGTGATCTTTGGTTTAATTATATATTTAAACACTGAATTAATGAGAAAGTTAGAAATAAAAACAAAAAAATTGTGATGCCACATCATCTTTTTTGGTTTCTCCTTTCACTTAAGATAACATATAGGTTTCTAATTTAGCCTCTGACTATAAAGACCAAATTTCTCCATCTGAGAATCTAAATTTATGAGGCTGCATGTGCATTAGGCTAATTATATGTCTAAGTTACAAACATTTAAATGTAATATGACAATTACATCAACGGTTGTAGTAACAAAACTCTACTATCTGCTTTGAACAAAAATAAAAATTATGCAGTAACAAAACTCTACTATCAGCTTTGAACAAAAATTTGACGTGGTTGTAGTTTTGGATCATGGTTTCATAATTCATCAACGGTTGAAAGTATTAACAAGGTTAAGAAGAAATTAATTATTTATCTTCAAAAAAAAAAGACATACTGAAACAAGTTCATCTATCATTAAGGCTCTATTTCCATCTCTCTCAAAAATTTCATAAGCACAGCGAGCATGCTGCTGCCATCTGTCTAATCCCTCAAGTTGATGCACACTAAATGCAGCAGCACAGAATCATCGAAGTCCATTCTTCTGTACTGAAGTGCGCTTAACTACACAACATAATACATCAAGTGAAATGCTATGCTAAGCTCGTGCATGTGTTAGAGGAAAAAAGTAAGCAATGAAGTAAAATGATGAAGTCAAACTCTACAGGTTCATTTTGAAACATACCGAGCTGAGAAAGTCCTGAATACGAGATTCTTTCATTGCATCCGTAGCATTTCTCATCAGTGCCTTTAAGAGAAAGAAGAAAGAATAACTTGCATAAAGATGGGGAAAAGGTATTTTTTTCTCTGTTAATTATCAAAGCAGAAATTCACCCATCAGAACTATCACAATATGGAGAGTTTATTTAAATTCACTGGGTGTGCATTTAGTTTACTTTTATTCTAAATGATTACAAAAAGTAATGGATGAACATCTGAATTGGTAATTCACCATAATAGCGGCATTACGTACCATTCTAATGTTATCGAGCATAATGCAACCATTTGTATTTGGCTCCAACAAAGCAAATTGGCCCTCCAAATACACGAGTTCATCAGCTGTTAATGTCTTTGACAATGCCTGTGATATACATAAGATAATTGTAGAGAGTAGAATCCATATTACAACGAAATGTAACATGTCTTTATTAACCAGTAAATTCTTAAGCACTCGTTTTCATTTTCAATCATTTTCTAAACTGATATATAATGAAAATATAGTTTGTTAATTGCACATGTGTGAATGTAATTGATAGTTACTAACCCTTAAAGCAGCTTTACGCAAAGATGAAGAACGCAAATATGCCTTCAATTATTTAAGTACTAGAATATCTAAAGGAACTTTAATATCATTGTAGCTTTTCATCCAAGGATGACCTGAAATCAAATGTGAGTGGTAAAATTAGAGACACATTCTAAAACCAAAAAGTTGAGGATTTCTTCTCAATATGGAAGACTTCAGCAAACTAAATACAAAATATTATGCCACTTTTTAACTAAAATACAGTGACATGATTTCAAATTGCAGAACAGTATTTTAATGACTTTTTTTTATAAAGTGATTTGTTTCTGTAATATATTTTAAAATGAACCACTAATGGGGTTGAAGTTTAAAGAAACAAACTCAAAGCTTGCACAGCGCTCATTCTTCTTCGTGGATCTTTATTAAGCAAGCGTCGAACAAAATCTTTAGCTTCAGAAGAAATAGATGGCCAAGGCAATTCATTGAAAGTTGGATGAGATTTAAGAACTGCTCGAAAAATACCGGATTCAGTTCTATCCCAAAATGGTCGACTACCACATAATAGAATATATGCAATCATAACAATGCTCCGTACATCAGCTGCGGTGCTTTAACGTCTGTGAAGAACTTCTAGTGCAACGTAAAATGCACTACCAACAATGTCATTCAGTCTCTCATCTATAAACAACTAAGAAAAGTTATTTGAAAAGGGAAAAGAAACCTTATTATACATAATAACATTTGAAAACAAACCTGGCTGCACATAATCTGATAAACCAAAATCGATAGCCTTTAACTTGGAGCTGTCATCCTTGGAAGCGAAAAGAAAATTCTAAACAAGAAAACATATGAAAGAATAATCTAATTGACTTCACTTCCTTCTCACTTCCCTCTACAGCAACCTGCTTCACCACAACACCATTGCACTTCCTCCAAAATCCCCTACCTCCCTGAATCGTCGACCTTATCCCTTCAACTCAAAGTCGCCGTGACCAACGAACTATCACGAATCCATCCACTTATGAACATCTCCCTACCACAATCGCGAAACCCATAATTCCAAAATACTTCACCACCGACAACTGCGACCACCGCATTAGGAATTTCGATTTGTGAAATCCAGAGCTATTTGACATGATTTGTGAAATTCAATTTGCGAGAAAACGCTTAGGCTCTGCATCGATTTTTTTAAAATTGTGAGAATTGTGATAAGCTCATGAAAAATCTTGTCATGAATCGGTAGCGGGCAGCATTAGGAAGAAGTTGATCGCAACTGTGGAATCTATAGAAATTAATCGCAACCGTGGAATCTCAAATACGAATCGTGGAATCTCAAATACGAACTGTGGAATCAGTAGCGACTCTAGAAACCATTTTAGGGGTTTTTTTTTTATGCAGGCGAATTATTTGGGGAAAAGAATTGAGCGGCGAAAAAAATTGAAAAGGCGGGAAGTAACACGTGAGCAACGAATAACCTAAATCATATTGCATCGCCTGTGGTAAGGAACCGATGCGAAAATTATTATTTTGGACGTAGTTGCATCGGTTGACTATAAAACCGATGCGACTAAAACTATTTGCATCGGTTGTTGGTGAAAACTGATGCAAATTTGATTTTTTTTTATTACCTATTGCTTTCCACATACCAATTGCATCGGTTATTAAGACAGAACTGATGCAAATAGTTCTATTTGGATCAGTTTTTACTGCAACCGATTCAAATGAGTCGATGCAAATGGCTTGTTTTGTAGTAGTGAGACCTCGAACGGGTCATGCCAGAAAACGAAAGTTTTCTTCCTCAAGAAAAAAATGATTGGTATGGAATGACCGAGAGCACCGTCCCAACTAGAAGGCAAGGCACTTGTTCACTAGCTGAGACAGTTTGCGCAGACGAACGTCCAAGTAACTTGCGCCCGCCCCGTGAATCCATGGGATGACCGGAGGCACCTTTCCAAGTGGAAGGCAAGGCGTTTGTTCACTAGCTGGGACTGTTTGCGCAAATAAACGTCCAAGTAACTTGCGTCCGCCCCGTGAATCCAGCCAACCATGAGGAAGAACCTTCCAGGCATACTCGGAGGCACACATCTCACCAAGATCTGAAATAAAACTTCACAAGAGTTAGGATGTGAAAAGACCTCTTCGGAGGCACATTTCACCAGAAGTTGAAATGATAAATGGCCTCTCCGGAGGTCCATTTCACCGGAGCTGAAATGATAACAAGACCTCTTCGGAGGCACACATCTCACCAAGATCTGAAATAAAACTTCACAAGAGTTGGGATGTGAAAAGACCTCTTCGGAGGCACATTTCACCAGGAGTTGAAATGATAAAAGGCCTCTCAGGAGGTCCAATTCACTGGAGCTGAAATGATAACAGGACCTCTTCGGAGGCACACATTTCACCGTGATTTGAAATAAAACTTCACACGATTCGAAATGTGAAAAGCCCTCTTCAGAGGCCCGCATCGGAGCGGACAGGGAAAAAAATAAAAGCCTCTCCCCAGAGGCAGAAACAAAAGGCCCTCTTCCCAGAGGCACAACCAAACCAAAAGCCCTCTTCCCAGAGGCACAATCGAATAAAATCCCTCTTTGGAGGCACAAGCAGGTTGAAGCCCTTTTTCAAAGGCCCACTTTACCACGAAGGAAAATTCACTTGCCAAGGTAAAAGTGACTTTCTTCGAAAGTGAAGTGTAAAAACTTAGTAACAAAAAGAAAAAGGGAAAACTTCTCCAATATGAGGCGCATTTTACTAAATCGAAAAAAATATTTCCTTAAAACGGGAGTATTATCTTATAAAGTACAGATGCAAAGCTCCTTCAAATGGAAAAGTTGTTCTCTAAAGAAAGAGCACAAGTCTTCTCGAAACAGAAGAGTTGTTCTTCAAAATTCTACCAATGTGAAAGAGATTGCAATAAACCATGGTATGTGGGCAATATAGTATAGTCATAAAAATAAAAACAATGCCCAAGTAACATACCATAGGTTTACCGCAACATCACACAAAGAAAATAAAGAAACTTGTATATATAAAAGAATGCATTCTCAAATACAGATAGGAGTTTGTACAAGTAAAAGAATTATTTTATTCCATACTATGAAAAATTTACATGCGCAGGTTTCAATATAAAAGAAGGCGGGGACTGGTACCCGCACAATCTGCAGTCAACGAGAGCTTATATACAAGCAAAAAGCAAAAGGCGAGATAAAAAGCACAGGACCAAAGCCATCATTTCTTCTTCCTTCCACCTTTTGAGCTTGCACCGGGCCGGATGACCAACTTCTTGGGCCAGCTTGAAAGAGTAGGGGAAGAAGGAGAAAGGGATGGACTAGCTTCTTCTTTTTCCTCGCTAGCTGAAGCTTCCTTCTTCTTTGAGGGTCCACTTTTCCCCATCTTCTTAGAAGAAGACCCGCTTCCTAGAGTGAAAAGTGTGGTTAACGGCGTATCGTCAGAACTAGTTGGTTTCGGAGTCTTTTTGCCCTCTTCAGGTTCTTCTCCCCTATGTTCTTGTGAAGCAATGGGATCGTCCAAGTCTCGGAGAGCTTCTATTTGCTCCTCTTGTGATCCCGGTTGAGAGACAGAAGGAGGAGTGACCTGAAGAGACGGAGGAGGAATAACTGGAGGAGGGGAAGTCTGAACAATACTTGGTGCTTTTTCTACAGGAGAAGAAAAGTTAAAGTCGGTATTCCTCATAAAAATAGGAGATAATGGCTCATCGACACTTAAGAAATAAGCAAGAAGCTCATCGAACTCAGTCGAAGCGAACAAGCAGCCCGCTTGAGCGAGATCAACATTGAGGTTACCTGGAGAAGTAGACTTCACTATGTCAATTTCGAAGTCCTGCGCTTCGGCGCTTCCTTGAGCCACATCTCAAGTATGGGCGGTGGTGCTTTCGGTGACGGCTTAGTAGGAGGCGGAGAATGGGAACCGGAACCAACAATGTCGATATCGGCTGAAACCGAAGGTTGAACTGGGTCGGTTAAAGCTGCCTTTCCTACATGTTCTCCTTCAGCCATTCCGGCTCTCTCTTCGGGAAGTTTCTCCTTTCCCTGGGCAAGAGCGGCGCGAGCATCGTCATCAAGATAATTTGTCTCTAAATCCGACTCAGCATAGCCAGCACTGCCAAACATGTCAAGTATGGCCTCCCACACTTCGGCCAGAGTTATTTCATATTTGGGGCCTAGAAAGGAGAGACTACCACGCCCCAGGACGCTATGCAAGTAGAAGTCAAACAATGTTGAGCTGATACTGGCCTTCGTTGCTTCATGAGACTCTTCAGCTGCAATTTTGCCAGCAACAGCCTCATCACGCTCTCTTTCAGCTTTAAAGAGTTGAAGTTTTAGCATTTCGATCTCCACGTCCTGGGAGCTAGTCTCCTTTCGCAGCTATGCGATGTCAGCAATATGGCCCTCATTAATTCTTTTTTGCACATCAAGCCTATCTTCGGCATCTCTTTGAGTGGCATGAGCATCTCACACTTGTTGTTGAAGCACTTGCTCCCTTTGCCAATAGGAAGTGGAGGAAGTGGCAAGCTCCTCTTTATGTTTTTCAACTTCCGCTTCGAGCTTTTCATTATAAGTAGCGAGAAGCACTCAGATTTGTCGTTTTCCATTGTTAACATGGCTTCAAGATTAGCGCGATTTACCCTCTGGATGTCATCGACAAGCTTTTTCCAACCTGACATTCTTTTGATATCAAGTTTGACAGCATCAAGTTTGCGCAGCATAGCCTTCTTAACGATCGGGACCAGGTCAAGATCAAAGCGCACTCCTTTCAGGCACCGGCTCGGGAATCCACTCTGAAGAGTAGCTGGGCCTGGACCAACTTGATATAGGGGCCTTCTAAGGATTGTTTGAATATCGGTATGTGCCAGGGCAGAAGATTGAGATAGTACAGGGTCAGCAGGTTGTTCGGAAGTCTCGGATGCTGGTTTTTCGCCATGTTTGGCTCTTTTACTCATGTCTTCGGCAACTTGACTTTTCCCCTTGTCGTCACGGGACTTCCTTTTATGAGAATCATCTTCCCTTTGGGAAGAATCATGTCGCTCGTCCCGTCTTTCATGGCGTTCTTCGTGGGCACGTCTTTCATGATCTTTTCGTGCGGCTCTTTCTTCATCAGTCTCCCTATAAGAAGGAAGATATCTCTTAGGATCAAAAGAGCCCATTTCCAGTAGCTCTGAAAGTCGTCGTAATAAGAGCGTCGCCCTATTGAAAGACCTGAAAATGGAAAAGAGGCAAAGCTTGAGAATCTTTGAAGTAAAGTGCATGTAAGTGCATAAGAATGCTAAAAATCCTAAGTGTGTGTAACGTGCAAGCTACGCGCATCAAACTACGAACCACTCTTCGGTTGCGGGGAAATGATGAGTTTTATAGCTAAAGTCAACTCTTGAACTGACAGAGTCTGTTGTAAAGTGGATGTTGCTTCGACTACTGAAGAGGTAACTCTAGCAGAAACAGGGTCGTCTTAAAAGAGCTCATGTGAAGTGATCATCAGATCGCTCAACCTTCAAAAATGTCATCCCCACTCTGCTTGGCAGGACTCGCTCTCTCAGTTCCCTCTTTACCGGATTTCCCTGAATGATGAAGAGGCTCTTCCTCTTCGATGATCGGGGCAAGTGTAAGTTTGTCAGATGGCCCCACAATATCAGTAGAAGTAGAGCACTTCATCAGTAAAGCCTCAGAAGTAGGTTCCTTCAGTATAGGTTCCCTAGCAGAAACTGGGGCATCTGGCAATTCGGCCGGAGAATCGGGAACTTCGTGAGGTTGCGTAGAGAGAGAAGGGTGCAAAAGCCCATATTGGTGCAGAAGTTCATCTCTCAGCAAAAACTTGATACTTCTTTCTTCGGCCGGCACGGCACTTAATCTATCAAAAGTCGTCTTGTGACTGGGATTTCTAGAGGGAGGAGGACTTGCTGTAAAAGAAAAGAATGAAGTTAGCACTTAGCAGTTCGAATCTTGAAAAGCTGAAACGGAGAAACGGGGATGAGCAATCTCACTTCCTTTTCTCCAGATGGCATAAAACCCTAGAGGACAGCGGACAAAGAAGAATTGATTCAGAAAGCCATGAGCACTTTCGGAAAGATCAGTAATAAGTTTGCGATTTCTGGCACTTCTCACGAGTATAAAGGAGGGGTGGTCTTTATTCTTTGCAAATGAGCATAAATAGCAAATTTCTTCGAAGCTCGGAAGACGGTCAAGTGTCCTCCTGAATAAAACACACAATCCCATCAGGATGGCGTAGCCATTGGGATGTAGTTGAAAGGGAGAGATGGTTAGCCGGAAAAGGAGTTGATGAAGAAATTCATTGAAAGGGGGAATGGCACCACAAAGGCACATCTGACGGTTAACGGCAACAAAACCGAGAGGTGGCCTATCAGCAGTATCATTCGGTATGGGAAGTCTAGCATCTGCTTCGGCAATCCCAAATTGAATACGTAATTGATTGAATGTCCGCTGACTCAGGGTAGTTGGTGTTCTCTCCGGAGGTTCGACCAATGGGTCAACTATCGGGAAGACTTCTTCGGATTGCTCAATTATCTCTTCTTGAGAAGACATTCTACATAAGGAACTGAATATTCAAATGTGAAGGTGCACGTTTCCTAAATGTGTGAAGTGTTGTGTAAAACTAACAAAGTGACAAGTAAATATAACTGAAATCAAACTAATAAACATGTGTCGATCGTAAAATTTCAAGACTTGTCGCTTTAAGTCAAAATACAAGCGCAGTATTGGTGCAAACAAATCGGCTTTAGTTGATTAACATTGATTTAATACTTCACTTGAATTTATTGATTCACAGCATTTCATATAGTTTCTTTAAGTTGATCATCTTTTATCGACTAATCTGTCATTTGATATGGGCTGTCAGTTGCAGTATATTCGTCCCATTTTTCTGCAAATGTTGTATTTAATAGGTCATTAGCATTAAAGTTGATTTAATCTGTTAAGAAGGCATAGCAAGGTCATGCAAGTTATCTCTGCAGTTCAAAGTTCAAGTTGGAAGTGTAATCTAGTTTTATCAAAATTTTGAAGCTCTCAAGTTGTTCAAGTCCTAGGTCGCTCACACGATCTAAAGGTTAAGACACAAATCTTCAAATCAAGGCAGTGAAAATTTGCTCAAGTCGTAGGTCGTTCGCGCCCTAACAAGTATATAAGGTTGGTATAAGCCGCAATAAGCTGCTCGGTAGTGCAAAATTATCTAGGTCCTAGCTCGGCCGCGACGTAAGACCTAAGTCGCAGATATGATAAGTCGCAAATGGGTTAGGTCGCAAGGAAGATGAGTCGGTTAGTTCACATTCAAACCAAAAGGTCGCCTGAGGTAATTAGACCCGTCGTTTCCGATCCTTCTCTAACCCGTTCGCTTCTCTCCACCTCTATCACATAACCCACTATCCAATAACCCAATAACCAAAAATCTCTTCACCTCCTCTAAATTCCTGAAACCTCATCGTCCTCTCCAAGTTTCTAGAAACCCCATGAAACCCTAGACCGATTCGTTCCTGCAGCAACCACTAACGATTTGACAAAGAATCGAAAGGAAAATTCGAATGCCAAATTGCATAGTAACAATCAAATTGTGTGGAAATGGCTATGGTGGAATCGGCAACGAGTGCAACGAGTAAATGCTCAAGTTTACCTAAATTTGCTGATGGAATTGACGGATGAAAGAGGAAAAGATTTCGTGCTGTCTTTAAGCTCGGAGGTTTGCTAATGGCGGCTTAGGATATTAGAGCAGATAAAGTAAAGAAGGAGCGGGTTAAGCAATTTATATGGGAAAATAAAGGAAGGCACATCGTCGCGCGACCTAGCAAACCCAATGAGTCGCTTACAGTCTAAGGAACTAAGTCGAAGCACACGACTACGACCTAGGCGCGCGCTTCAAGGGGCAAATGTTAAATCCTTTGTTATGCGACTTAGCGACTCAACAATCAGAGCGACCTAAAAATGCTAACAAGATGAAACGACCTAACGACTTACATAAACACAGCGACCTAGAGAATCTACCGACCTAACGACCCAAAAGTGGGACGACCTAGCGACCTAATGAGCTAAGCAACACAACGAATTAACGACTTAGCCTAGTTCGCTACATTGGATAACCTCAACGTTGTAAAGGTCGCAATCTATTTCCTTAGGTCGTCCACGACCTAGTACTTTATTCAGAAGAGACCAGTGCTACCGGGTAGGGTCGAAGTTTCCATCCGTTAGGTCGCTCATATGTGATCCACGACCTATCTTAGGTCGCAACCTTCGACCCACAACTTGCCAGCCCAAACACTCAGATGCAACAGTCTAGCCACGGATCCGTATCCTCTAGATCGCCCATGACCTACCTTAGGTCGCTCGCGACTAAAGGCCTACCTTAGGTCGTTCACGGCCTAAGGCCCGTCCAAAATCTCCTATAAATACAGCATAGGCTCACACATTCAAGGGACCTTTGGATCATTCTTGGAGGGACCAACTCTCTGCCATTTTCTCAACTCGAACAGCACTTCAAGCACCCCAAACGCCAAGGACATTACGACGAACTTCAAGAGAAAATCTACATCATTCAACATGGATTCGAAAGATTATTTTACATCGAAGTTTGAACTACTAGTCTAGAAGTTGTTGAAACTGAAGAATGTTGTACAAGTTGTACTTGAGTCAGCAATAAAGAGATTATAATGTGGATGTAGGCTTAACCAAAAGCCGAACCACTATAAAAACTGTGTCTTTTATCGTTTTACTATTAACTTCTACTTATTTTTAAGTCCCGTATTGACGGGTGGTGCTTTCACACTTACACTACTTGCACCAAGGTGTTAGCACCTGATTGTGTATCTGTTGTAACTCTGATGTATTAAAGTGTAATTTGACAAGTACTATTTCCCTTTGTATAACTATTATTATTTGATATTATATTTTGATCCGTTACGAATGTGAGAATCTGTGTTTTGGTGTTTTTGTTTACTTTTCTTCTTCTATCTCTTTTCTTCTTTTTCTAACTATCTGGAATTTTTGGAGTTGGAAATTTCGAGTCGTTACTGGACCATTGAAACTAAGTAACGGTACTTAGATATTACTTTGTGAAATAAGTGCTTGACTATAACAAGGTAAGAACTCGTAGTGAGGTACGGGTCACCCTGGCTTTCAAAGAAGTTTTATAACTTAGTATTTCAAGTCATATGGGTTTACTCACGCTGGTTTCCAGCCTGACTTGGGTGTTCCTTTATTGTAATGCTCGGGTCAGACCAAGTATTATAGATTTTCAAGTTAAGATGTTCTAGAGATCAGGAGGCGAGTTGGATGGTAGGGACATATGGGAGTATATTCCGCTGTGTAATAGAATTTGTATTCATTGTATTTAGGGACAACTTAATTATAACTGTCAAAAGTTTATTGTGAATGATTGTACTCTGATATATTGTATGTAAATTGACATTTACTGCTTTTCTTGCATAAATATTATTATTGATATTATATTTTATTCCACTGTGATTGTGAGATTCTATTTTGTTGTTTATGTTTCTTCTTCTACCTCCTTTTCTTTTTTCCCTAACAATCTGGAATTCCTGGCATTCGATTGCTAGGCACTTTTACAGTAAACGTATTAGTGTCGAATTTTCGGGGTCGAAAATTTCGGATCGTTACATTTGGTATCAGAGCTGAAGGTTAAGCGAGAACCTTGGCTCCGGTGGGGATTACTTATTAAAAATAGGGTCAGTAGTACCCTAGAATGAGTTGAGAGTATTATATAAGGGCATACTTGTTATTTTCTTATATAAAGATTTTAACCTGGATTTAAAAGTAGTTTTTGTATAAGCCTATATTTTGATATATAAAGCAATAGTTTTTCTAGTTATTATAATATAATTAGGTAATTGGTTGTTGATTATTGTAATTAAATATAATTAAGTGGTATTATATGTACAACCAAATAGAACTTTAGGAAAGGACTAACTATGCAAATAAGTTAGGCTAAAAATGGATTCAAAACTGAATTTAAATCCTAGAGATTAAAAAGAATTTCCAAAGTATTGAAATAAATTACATTGATTTGATTTTCCAACAAATGATTATGGAATATATGGTGTGATTCCTAGACATGATAATTATCATAAGTTGGGTATTGTATCTTAATAAAGGGGTGTTTATTTTTCTAAAATAAACAATGATAAAGCGGAATGAAATTTTTTAAGGAAGTTACATTTAGATAAGTATGGCTTGTAAATTGGAATGGATTTATATTGTGAAGTTTTAAAATCTAAGTCCAGAAAATTTGAAATTTTTTCAAAGTGTTAAAAGATATAATAAATAATATTATTTCGAAAAATTTTAAATATAGGAATCTTATTTCAAAACAAGAGTTGTTTTAAAAAAATTAAAGGACTTTTTTTTGAATTAAAAACCAAGAATGGTTTAAAATTTGAAAAATGACTTGGTGTGCAAAAGAAATAAATATGTATATATATATATGTGGGATATACATAATATCAAAGTTGATTTGAAATAAATGCTAAGTGTTGAATTCTAAATTTCCCTAAAATGAGAGTATAACCCAAAGTAAAATAAGTTTTGAACTTATAAGAAGGAAGGGATATTGATAAGAAATTTAAATTTTGAAATGGAGAATTCAAATTGAGTAAGGTTGACTGGATTAAATAAATTGAATTTAACTTAGGGGAAGTTAAATAAGTCTAGAACGAACAACCTGAATTGGGAGTTTCAAGATGAAATTGAGATTTAACTTAGAGAAGTTAAATGGGTTGAATTGAAAAGGAGTTATGTGTGATCTCAAAATGGTTTTGAGTTTTGGAAATTGGTAATGGATGCTATTTATGAATGTTTTGGATAATTTGGATGTTTATTTACTTTGACATATCCTGTTGTTATTAATAATCTATAAAACTATGACTGGATTATTTTAAATAAATTAAGAAGTGGGTTGAGAAATAAAAGAATCAACACAGAATCTTGCAGCGGAATGATAAAATATAATAATCAAATAAACAGTTTCAATTTTAAAAATAGTTTAAATAATTAAAAAACTTAAAAAAATACTTAAAATCTTTAAAATGGATTTAAAATAGATAAATTAGTTTAAAATAATTTAAATTGGGTTAAGTAGATTTAAAATGAATTAAAATAGTTTAAGTATTCAAAAATGGTTTATATAACTGAGTAATTTGGAAAACAAAATAAAACAGCTTCAAAACCAAACCATTTCAATTATTACTTCCCAATTCAAATCAATTTCAATTTCCATTTTACCGATTCAATTTCGATTTCAATTGAAATCAATGTCAACTTTGACTTCAAATTAATTCAATTTTACATTTACCTTCAATTTATTCAATTTCAATTTATATCGATTTGGAGCTTGATGTTCAAAATACCAATTTATAACACTTAACAAAATTATCCTTCAATATTCAAATTTAAATCCAAATTTCAAATATGATTCAATTCCAAGCTCGATTTCAAAATATCGTTTTTATATCACTTTTACTTAGTAATATTCAAAGCTCGAATAAAGGTTCAATCTTTAAACAAATCAATTTTCAAAATTCAACCATATCCCGATTTTTAAATTCCAAAGTATCCACTTTAATTATTTAACAATTTCTTTTGACTAAATTTTTTTTCAACATTCCAAACTCAATTTTTCCATAAATTCGATTTCTATAAATTGATTTCTATTTATAATTTTTAAATCAAACATTTAAATTAATTTCAAATCGACGATTTCAAAAATTATTAATTTATCCAATTCGGTGTCCGTATATAATTTTCTATCCTATGGCCAAGTAGTTATTTATTTCAACTAGTCAGGGATGAATATATATCACTTAAACCAATCGCAGTGTCATATGTATGCATAATAGTATATATAAGCAAATAAACATCCAAACATTTAAATATCAACCAATAACATCCATCAAAATAAATCATCCAATAGACAATACAATTCATGGCAGTTTCATAGTAATCAATGTCAGGTAATTTAATCGCAATTCAATTTCGATTTTAATTTCAAATTTAACTGTCAATTTAATTTCAACGGTTAATTTAAATGACAATCTATATGACAATTAAATTTTATCAAACAACGACAAATAAAAATCATAACACTTCATAATGTCAATTTAACTAGCATAAAGATATTTAGTACGTTGTGAGCGTTATAAAACACTCACCTTGATTTCAATGCAGTTCCAGCGTTTTAGTTCGAATAAAACTAAACGAGCGTTTAATTTTACCTGAAATTTTCTCTATCTCCAAACGATTCCAAACCAGATTCATTTCGAAGCTCTCGTCATTATGATCGCAACGCAAAAATTCTCGCTCCAATCGGACCTCGTATGTAGAATATATTCAGTAAATAAGTTCATCGATATTTAAATTAAATTTAAAACCTCAAATACAAATTAACCTCTTACCCAACCAAAGGCCCAAGGCCCACGCAACACCTTCCTCCCCAAATGCCTGTACGCGTTTCTTCCAGGCACAACACGCACGGCCGAACCCAACTCACGTTCAAACCCTAATTTTTCGCGACCAAATCGAGCACTTCTACAACGATCAGGAAGCTCCACGTTGTAGCTCACACTCAACCACAGTCATGGCCTGAAGAGCTCGAAGCTCGGTCGAGCCGTTGTCCCGAAATTCATGCCGAAACCGAAGACAAACGCGGAACCATAACTCCCACTACGTTGCTCTAAAATCATCATCTCCGAATGGATTCGAAGATCACTCCAAGCTCTACGTTTTTCATGTTGAAAGTTTCTTGAAATAACTTGTGGATTGAAAGTAATTGAAGGGAGAAGTTTCGAATTTTCATGGCCATGGAAACGAGAAGTGGCGGCTACTGCTATTAGCTAGGGTTTTGCAAATGAGAGTTAGGTAGGAGCTTTTATAGAAAAAATAACGAACACTATTCATCCCGGGTTTTTCGAACTCCTATTTACGCACGGTGACCAGCGTTTCTAGGGTTTATCTTGCGTTCCAGACACAATGGAATAGGTTTAGGAGGCTAATTCGATCATCTGTGCGCGTTACGGAAATAAACGATCGATTTTAAATTAAACCGATTAAACAATTTTCTAGGCGTTTTGGCTCGCCCCGGACAAACGGTAAATCCAGTTGACACGAAATTTGAAATCTTATAATAATATCACATTACTCCGATGAAACTGGTTTCGTCGAAATCCGAGACCATTTGAAAAATGACTATTTTAACTCGCCAAATTAATATTAAAACAATTTTAACGCGTTTCGAGCTGCCACGGTCAAACGACAACTCCGATTGCTACGAAAATTGAAATACGATAATAAAAAATTATTACGGATCCAATGGAACTAGTTTCTTCCAATTCTGAGACTGTTCAAAAATTGTCTATTTTTCAGTCGATAATTAAATATTAAAATATACAATTTTCACAAATAAATTTTAAATTCAGTTTTAAAAGTTCCACAACATCACTATAACTCCAATATGATAAAATAAAATTTTACAAATCATTTTTAATCATATTAAACCCGTTATTCAATTATCCAATAAATTCCAATTTTAAAATCTCCAAAAAAAAATCTTATTAACTCTATTATAATCCCAATTTAACTTACATTCACTTTGGAAACCAATTTGAATCATACTAAATCAAATTTCAATTATCACTCTATTTATATATATTAAATTTCAATATCAAATTAATCATATCAAATTCGGAATTTACTTATTCAAACATTTGTAATATTAATCTTAAACAAAATTTGATTATTCTTAAATCACTATCTTTCGAAATATTCAAAACGAACTTATAAAATTTAACAAATTCGAATTATAAAACAACCATTTTCATTAAACAGTTATTCAATTCCTGTTATCAAATTATTCAATAAATTCCAAATATTAAATTTAAACAATTTCGCTTATCCAATAATTCATTATCTTTTGAAATATTGAAATTGAACTTATAAGATTCAACCCTTAAAACCAATTCACATTTTAGAACACTATTTTCATTTTACAGTTATTCAATTATTCGATAAGTTTTAATATTTAATTTAAACAATTTACCTGTTCAATATTCAATATTTGATTTTAAATAGATTTTACTTATCAATCAATTACTCTATTATACCCAATGAATTCAACATTTATTATCCTATTCAACTATTGATTGCAAAGGCATTCACTAAGTAGCTTTTATTTTTCATTACTTGGATAATTATTGTTGCAATTCATTCCAATTATTATTATTCCAAACGAATTACAAATTTTTTTCTAACATTAAATCACGAAATCTTATTAAATTTGCTATTTTGATTATCAAAAATTTACGGGTCGTTACACTCTTCCCCCACTCAAAACTTTTCGTCCTCGAAAAGGGAAAAGAAGGGAAAAGAAACTAAGTAAAGAATTCAACATTTGATATATTTTATTCAAAATTATCCACTTATAAAACAATGAAATTCCATTTATAAATCGTTACTACACTTCCACTAACTTACTCCGAACGGCTTTCTAAATTTAAAAGTTAGTTATCAAAACAAGTTATAAAAATTTTAAAACTCGAAAAAAAAATTAACAATCGGATTTACGAAAAAATTCGGCAGAGTCTCCTTTGCGCGGCTCGATCGGTACAGCTACAAAACGCCTCTACGGGCCCCAAACCAACAAAAGAAAATCTAAAGCCAAGTGGCTCGTCAAAAAAATCACCAAATCCAATGACAAAATAAACATGTACCTTATATATTATTAGCGAGCATGTACGACTAATATAGCGTGAAAGCGAGCTCAAAATGCGAAGCAAGCGTGATCCGCACCTACTAAACACTCAACAAACCATGAGAAACATGCATATATGAAAATAATATCAATATACATCATATAGCAACATGACAACTACATATGCCAACATAGCAAATGCAACAAAAGCAACAAATGCAACCATCAATCAACTATCATCCAACTATCATCCAACAAATCCATAACCAATCAATATAAATTCACTTCTCATTAATATTTGTTGACTTGGGTTTCAATTTTTAATCACAGTTGATTCATTAACGTTGGATTTTACTAACATTCATTCTCAATTCAATTATTTAACATTCACTAATTTATATTTACATTAGTTCACTTCCAATTTGAATCAAATTAAATCCTATTAAAATTCATTTAACCTCCAATTTGATTTCAAGGATTTATAGCTTTCAATTTCAATAACAATTAATGAATTATATACAATCAACTAACAATCATATAAAAACCAAATCACACCCAACATAACCAAATTATTAATTTTACATTCAATTTGGTTTATCTCTTTTATATATATACCCTATTATATAATTTTAAAAGAATCATTTCATATTTGGCATCTTAAATTCCCAATATTAACTTTAATTAAGTCTGTAAGCCGTACATATATCATCAGTGAGCAATATCAATCTAATCGCTTATTCGATCATACAATTTCACTTCCAACTAGTATCGTGCACACGACTCTCTAGTGCGGACTCAGATTTGGTTCCTTAATTGTAAACTGTTACTCTCCTTGCATAGCCATATACTATGATAGAGAATTCCAGAATCAAATTAAAAATCCATATCCAGGGTTCGCAGTCGAAAATCGAGTGAAAAATCCTAACTTGGATCGATATAAATCATCTCGAAATTTTGTGCTCGAATTTGGATCAAATCGTTATGCAAATAAAATAATATACGTACAATCTCACGTATTACCTTCCAATGGATTTCTATCTAATTTATCTATACTAAATTATTTTATTGACTTCTTTTTTTTCAATTAATTATTCACAATCTATTATTCAGTTAGTATATTCATTTCTTTACATAGCATATTCTTCAACGATATCTTTTCTTAAACATCATATCGTAAAATTTCTTTACTCAAGTTCATTTTAAACATTCTATATAATTTAATTAAATCCAATTTCATTTTCCAATTGATTCTTAGCTATAAGAAATTCCTTTGTTTACATTTATTGCATTTTCATAACTTCAGTTAATAACGAATTCATTTGTGGAACATTTTATCAACCGGTACTCTAGTTTATTAATCATCCTATAAAAGTCTTACCTCTCATAAATGACTTTTCTTAGTTTACAGTATTCTTAAAGGTTACAAATTCATAAAAATTTACAACCCCTTTGCAATTTATATTTATTTTCTATAACCAATTTACAAAGACATATTATGATTCATTTATCTTCTTTCTTAAGTTCACTTACTTGTTCCATTTATCCATTCATCATTTCATGTTATATTTAAGTTTTTTATCATTTTATCACAACCAAATTTCCATTTATACACATTTTAATTCCTTTTTGAGTTTTCCCTACTTGTATACTTCAATTAATTTCAGGTTCTGTTTATTTGTACAATATCTCATTACATATCCAAAACATCATTTTAACTTTTAACATTTGGTAAGTCTTGTTATATGTTATCAGAATGTAATTTTGGTGTTATACAAATTTATAGAATTTCATTTTACTTGATTAGAATGTTCCCAAATTTAATTTGTTTAAATCCTCTTTACCTTTGAACTTTAAAGTTTTTCCAAAAAATAAGCTTAGATATCTTAATCCTCTTATTTTATAAATTCTGGTTATTCACATTTCATTTAAATAATTTGAAAATTATTAATTAACAGAACTTAGAAATTTAAATGCCTGGTTCTTTTAAATTGTTTGAATTAAACAAATACTTATATTATTATTTTTTTATATATCAAATCATACCTTTGGAGTTTAAACCAAAACCCATTTACCCAAAATAATTTTGAAGAAAAGCAAAGCTTCTTAGAAGTCTCCCCCACTTTGAGACTCGAAAATGAACGTCGATGATGCTGCGCAGTCATCACTGAAATTATTTTTCAGCGACATAAAAGAGGAGTACTGAATTCATTCCTTCTTAAAATCCTTTCAAAATATTTCTCATAAATATTTTCCAACTAATATTACTATATATTTCTTCAAAACATTGAGAACCATTTTCCAAAATCTCTGGGTCTTAAATTCAATATTTTCCAATTTAAATCTATTTTAATTTATAAGTCACCTTTATAAAATATTCTTATAGGATTTTTTCTTCTTAAAACATTTCACAAGTGTTTTATCATTGTTCATTTTGTAATTCACCTTATTTATTAAATTACAATATCCAATTAATAACAACAACCAATAATATTATTCCTAACAACCAGGTAAGCTAGATAAGTCACAATAATTTCTAAAAATTAATCCTTGATATATAAAATATAATTAGAGTAAAATTATTTCATTTACCCAATTTCAACACAGTACTATGTCAAATTGTTCTGTTTAAGTATTTAGAGATCCCTATCAATGACGTTAATTACTCGTATTGACCAGAATCCATAAGACACTCAACAAATCAACCGACACAATATAAAACATTTTATATCACTAACAAATACGCTCTCTCATATATATACACTCAGCGACTCATCATAGGGTATTAATACCCTATTTATAAAGGGTCACACCCCACAAAGCTAAGGTTATCGCTAAACCAAAGCTCTGATACCAACTGTAACGACCCGCCTTTTTGGACAGTTTACACGGACGATCAAATACACATGTCGATTCCAAACCATTCAAATGGGCAGATGGTTATTGGGGTAAATAAGAAAAGAAGAGGAAAGAGAAATAAAAAAAAGGAAACAACACAGAATCTTGCAGCGGAACGATGAAATATAAAAATCAAATAAACAGTTCATGAAGTTGTTTACTGTACTTCGATCATTATTTATACAACATTTATCAAAGTTATACATATTCAACAGAACAAATAAAATAATGCAGCAGACAGCATGATGCAAGGATAATAATGGTAATAGTACCAAATCTTTGTCTTCATCCTCCAGAATAGATCTTCAAAAATCTGAAAACTCAGGACTGACCCGAGCGTAATGAGAAGACAAAACACTCGAGTCAGGACTAAAATTATCCTTATGAAAGTTAAATCAATCGTAAATAAATATGAGTGTAACGGCGTCAGAGATGTTTACGGGGTTTGACATCTCATATCCGGTGTCAACGCGCATGCAATAACTCAAGAGATGTTACGGGATTTTCCATCTCTTAAGGGTCCGTTAAACTATCTATTATGTAGTAATGTACGCTAAGTAGATAATGCCTATCAGTAATATAAAGTATCAAAATAGCGTTAAGGTGTTACCATAATCCCCATTAACACATTTTTATAATGCCATAGTCTATACAGCACCGTAAGCCCCACCGTAAACCAGTGGTTATCAGAGGGTACCCCATAGGTATAACACAAAACAAAACGTAGTGGTTGCGAATAGGATAATCGGTATGACAAGGTACATGAGGCGATACCAACTAGGATACTAGTAGTTGCGTGATCCGGACTGATGTTGAGCATAGCTAGCAGCTACCCCAATACCGCGAAACAACACTCCCAAATCAAGGGGTGCACCCAAATCGAATCACAAATGTAATAGATATGGTATCGAAGAAGTGTGTCCGCTAGAGATGGCGAACCTCAATGGACCGACGCGGCTCCTGTTTTAGTCACGTTAGGGGTCATCCAATATCGTTCTCTTTCTTCAGTCAACGCGTTCACCAAACCATCCACTTCATTCTGGATCCACTCCGCGTATAATAGTTATTAAAGTGGTGTTCGGTATTGCCAGAGAGTATGTCCATATCTGATCCCGGTCTCTTTAATAACTACGTATTATTACACCATTGGCTCTTTTACACTTTGAATCGATTCATAATTGATATCAAAATATCATATTCGCTTCAAAAATCAAATCCATTTCAAATATCATTGTATCTTTTCAAAATGTAAGATTCCGTTTCAAAAATCATTTTTCGCCTCAATATCTCATTTCGATTTCGAAATCCTTTCAAATTTCAACCTAGGTTGCAACTCCATTTAAACCAATTCGTATTTACATTCAAGATTTAAACATAAACATTTCACCTTATTTACGTATTTGAAATTTTAAAAAATAGTTTTAAGTAGTTTAAAAATAGTTTAAATAATTAAAATACTTAAAAAAATACTTAAAATCTTTAAAATGGATTTAAAATAGATAAATTAGTTTAAAATAATTTAAATTGGGTTAAGTAGATTTAAAATGAATTAAAATAGTTTAAGTATTCAAAAATGGTTTATATAACTGAGTAATTTGGAAAACAAAATAAAACAGCTTCAAAACCAAACCATTTCAATTATAACTTCCCAATTCAAATCAATTTCAATTTCCATTTTACCGATTCAATTTCGATTTGAATTGAAATCAATGTCAACTTTGACTTCAAATTAATTCAATTTGACATTTACCTTCAATTTATTCAATTTCAATTTATATCGATTTGGAGCTTGATGTTCAAAATACCAATTTATAACACTAAACAAAATTATCCTTCAATATTCAAATTTAAATCCAAATTTCAAATATGATTCAATTCCAAGCTCGATTTCAAAATATCGTTTTTATATCACTTTTACTTAGTAATATTCAAAGCTCGAATAAAGGTTCAATCTTTAAACAAATCAATTTTCAAAATTCAACCATATCCCGATTTTTAAATTCCAAAGTCTCCACTTTAATTATTTAACAATTTCTTTTAACTAATTTTTTTTTCAACATTCCAAACTCAATTTTTCGATAAATTCGATTTCTATAAATTGATTTCTATTTATAACTTTTAAATCAAACATTTAAATAAATTTCAAATCGACGATTTCAAAAATTATTAATTTATCCAATTCGGTGTCCGTATATAATTTTCTATCATATGGCCAAGTAGTTATTTATTTCAACTAGTCAGGGATGAATATATATCACTTAAACCAATCGCAGTGTCATATGTATGCATAACAGTATATTTAAGCAAATAAACATCCAAACATTTAAATATCGACCAATACCATCCATCAAAATACATCATCCAATAGACAATACAATTCATGGCAGTTTCATAGTTATCAATGTCAGGTAATTTAATCGCAATTCAATTTCGATTTTAATTTCAAATTTAACTGTCAATTTAATTTCCACGGTTAATTTAAATGACAATTTATATGACAATTAAATTTTATCAAACAACGACAAATAAAAATCATAACACTTCATAATGTCAATTTAACTAGCATAAAGATATTTAGTACGTTGTGAGCGTTATAAAATACTCACCTTGATTTCAATGCAGTTCCAGCGTTTTAGTTCGAAAAAAATTAAACGAGCGTTTAATTTTACCCGAAATTTTCTCTATCTCCAAATGATTCCAAACCAATTTCATTTCGAAGCTCTCGTCATTACGATCGCAATGCATAAATTCTCGCTCCAATCGGACCTCGTATGTAGAATATATTCAGTAAATAAGTTCATCGATATTTAAATTAAATTTGAAACCTCAAATACAAATTAACCTCCTACCTAACCAAAGGCCCAAGGCCCACGCAACACCATCCTCCCCAAATGCCTGTACGCGTTTCTTCCAGGCACAACACGCACGGCCGAACCCAACTCACGTTCAAACCCTAATTTTTCGCGACCAAATCGAGCACTTCTACAACGATCAGGAAGCTCCACGTTGTAGCTCGCACTCAACCCCAGTCACGGCCTGAAGTGCTCGAAGCTCGGTCGAGCCGTTGTCTCGAAATTCGTGCCGAAACCGAAGATAAATGCGGAACCATAACTCCCACTACGTTGCTCTAAAATCCATCATCTCCATATGGATTCGAAGATAACTCCAAGCTCTACGTTTTTCATGTTGAAAGTTTCTTGAAATAACTTGTGGATTGAAAGTAATTGAGGGGAGAAGTTTCGAATTTTCATGGCCATGGAAACGAGAAGTGGCGGCTACTGCTCTTAGCTAGGGTTTTGCAAATGACAGTTAGGTAGGAGCTTTTATAGAAAAAATAACAAACACTATTCATCCCGGGTTTTCCGAACTCCGATTTACGCGCGGTGACCGGCGTTTCTAGGGTTTATCTTGCGTTCCAGACACAATGGAATAGGTTTCAGAGGCTAATTCGATCATCTGTGCGAGTTACGAAAATAAATGATCGATTTTAAATTAAACCGATTAAACGATTTTCTAGGCGTTTTGGCTCGCCCTGGACAAACGGTAAATCCGATTGACACGAAATTTGAAATCTTACAATAATATCACATTACGGATCCGATGAAACTGGTTTCGTCGAAATCCGAGACCATTTGAAAAATGACTATTTTAACTCGCCAAATTAATATTAAAACAATTTTAACGCGTTTCGAGCTGCCACGGTCAAACGACAACTCCGATTGCTACGAAAATTGAAATCCAATAATAACAAATTATTACCGATCCAATGGAACTAGTTTCGTCCAATTCTGAGACTGTTCAAAAATTGGCTATTTTTCAGTCGATAATTAAATATTAAAATATTCAATTTTCACAAATAAATTTTAAATTCAGTTTTAAAAGTTCTATAACATCACTATAACTCCAATATGATAAAATAAAATTTTACAAATCATTTTTAATCATATTAAACCCGTTATTCAATTATCCAATAAATTCCAATTTTAAAATCTTATTAACTCTATTATAATCCCAATTTAACTTGCATTCACTTTGGAAACCAATTTGAATCATACTAAATCAAATTTCAATTATCACTCTATTTACATATATTAAATTTCAATATCAAATTAATCATATCAAATTCGGAATTTACTTATTCAAACATTTGTAATATTAATCTTAAACAAAATTTGATTATTCTTAAATCACTATCTTTCGAAATATCCAAAACGAACTTATAAAATTTAACAAATTTGAATTATAAAACAACCATTTTCATTAAACAATTATTCAATTCCCGTTATCAAATTATTCAATAAATTCCAAATATTAAATTTAAACAATTTCGCTTATCCAATAATTCATTATCTTTTGAAATATTGAAATTGAACTTATAAGATTCAACCCTTAAAACCAATTCACAATTTAGAACACTATTTTATTCAATTATTCAATAAGTTTTTATATTTAATTTAAACAATTTACCTGTTCAATATTCAATATTTGATTTTAAATAGATTTTACTTATCAATCAATTACTCTATTATACCCAATGAATTCAACATTTATTATCCTATTCAACTACTGATTGCAAATGCATTCACTAATTAGCTTTTATTTTTCATTACTTGGATAATTATTGTTGCAATTCATTCCAGTTATTATTATTCCAAACGAATTACAAATTTTTTTCTAACATTAAATCACGAAATCTTATTAAATTTGCTATTTTATTCATTGAAAATTTACGGGTCGTTACATTTTTGCTGAAGGATAAATTTTTGCATCAATTCAGACTTTTGCATTCTTCCCGATCTACCCAGCTTTATGATGCCCCTGGTTCTGAAGCAGAGACTCCAGATGCCCCAGTTTCCATCGAAGAACTTACACTGAAGGAACCTACTGCCAAGGCTTCATTGGTGAAATATTCTGCTTCTATTGACGTTGCGGGGTCATCCGTCTAATTTGCACTTCCCCCGGTTATCGAAGAAGAGGAACCTCCTCAACACTCCGGGAAGGCTGCTAATGAAGGAGTTGATAGAAAGTGTCCCGCTAGGCATGACGGTGACGACATTTTTGATGGATTGAGCGACCTGGTGATTACTTCACATGTGCTCTTCAAAGATGATACCACTGCTTCTAAACTTGCTTCTCCAACAGTTGAAGTGACATTAGTTTTGCAAACAACTCCATCAACTCAAGGGATAACTCTTAAGCCGAAGAGTGGTTTGTAGCTTGACGCGCGTAGTTCACACGCCACACACACTTAGGGTTTTGGCAACTTTATGCACTTAACTTCTTTAATTTGAAGATTTCTGAACTTGTCTCTTCTTCATTCTCAGGTTCTCCAATGGGATGTAGCGACTCATACTATGATGATTTTCAGCGCTATGGAAGACGCGACTCTTATGATCCCAAGCGGTATCTTCCTGCCCCGAGGGAAACTGATGAAGAAAGAGCCACAAGAACAGCTCACGAGAGGCGGGCTTATGAGGAGCGCTATGGGAGAAGGGCTGAACGACATGATTTTTCCCAGAGAGGTGATGATTCCCACAAAAGAAAATCTCATGATGACAAAGGGAAAGGTCACATCGCTGATGATCCAAGCAAGCGGGCCAAGCTTAGTGAAAGGCCGACGTCTGCAATTTCTGAAAAGCCCGCTGCTCCCATCTCTTTGGAAATCCCCTCCAGCACTCCTGCCCTTCAAAGAGCTGATATTCAAACGATCATCAACAGGCCTCCGTATCAAATTGAGAATGCCCCGCCTGCACTTCAAAGCCGGTTTTCAAACTGGTGTTTAAAAGGGGTACGCTTCGACTTGGACTTGATTCCCATTGACAAGCAAGCCATGCTAAGGAATCTCGACGGTGTTAAACTTGACATTGAGAGAATGTCTGGATGGCAAAAGCTGGCTGACGAGCTTCAACAGGTGAATCGCTTAAATCTCGAGGCTATGTTAACCATGGAGAGTGATAAGTCCGAGTGGAAGAAAACTCTCGACCAGCACGATGCAGAGATGACGAACATCACCGCTTACAATGAGAAGCTTGAAGCGGAAATTGAAAAACTCAAAGAAGAGCTTGCCACTTCTTCCAGTTCCTATACTCAAAAGGAAGAAGTGCTTCAAAAACAAGTGAGAGACGTTCATGCCAGCCAAAGAGATGCTGAGGCTAGATTTGAGGCACAGCAACAAATTGTTGAAAGCTACCGCGCTGATATTGCTCAGTTGTGGGAAAAAACTAGCTCTCAGGGCATGGAGATTGGAATATTAAAAGCTCGGCTTTCTAAAGTTGAAAAAGAGCAAGATGAAGCTATTGCCAAAGTAGCAGCCGAAGAAACTCATGAAGCAACCAAAGCCAACATCAGCTCTACCTTATTCGAGTTTTATTTGCACAGCGTCCTAGGGCACGGTAGCCTATCGTTTTCGGGCCCGAGTACAAGATTACCTTGGCCGAAGTGTGGGAGGCTGCAATTGATATGCTTGGAGGCACTGGCTATACTGAGGCAGATCTTGAGGCGCACTATCTGGATAATGAGGCACGTGCCGCCCTTTCCACGGGAAAGGAGCAACTTGCTAAAGAGCGAGCCAGAACAGCGGAAGGAGAACATTTAGGGAAGGCACATTTGACCGACCCGACTCTTCCTTCGGTTTCGGCCGACATTGATATCATTGGCTCTAGTTCTCATTCTTCGCCTCCTGCTAAAGCTGACATTGAAATTGTAACTGCTCATACTGGAGATGAGGCTCAAGAAAGCACTGAAGCACAAGGCTTTGAAGTTGACATAATAAAGCCAACTTCTCCAGGTAACTTCAACGTTGATTTAGCTCAAGTGGACTACTTGTTCGCTTCACATGAGCTTGATGAACTTTTTGATTATTACTTAAGCCTTGACGCGCCACTATTTCCTCTCTTTGCGAAGAATACTGATTTTAACTTCTCTTCTTCTGTAGTGAAAACGTCAGGTGCTGCACAGACTTCTCCTCTTCCAGCTATTCCACCTGCATCTCTTCAAATTACACCTCCTTTTGCTTCTCAACTGGGGTCGCAAGAAGAATTTATAGAAGCTCTTCAAGGATTGGATGACCCGGCCGCTTCACAAGAGCATAAGGCTGAGGAACTTGAAGAAGGTGAAAAGACTCCGGAGAAATTTCATGATGATACAAAGCTATCTGAACTTAAAACTCCAAGCAGTGAGTCTTCTTCAAGGAAGAAGGGGAAGCATGTAACTTCGAAGAAGAAAAAGAAAAGCACTTCTGTTAGTGAAGAGAAGACAAAAGTAGACCCAGATGTACCTCTATCTCCTTCTTCCCCGACTCGTTCAAGCCGGCTCCCGAAGTTAACCATTAAGCCAGGCGCGGGCTCTAAAGGTGGTGGGAAGAAGAAATAACAAGTCTCGTTTTACCCTTCTTGCTTTGCTTTTTGCTTATATATAAAGGCTTGTATTGACCGGAGATTGTGTGGGTACCGGTCCCCGCTCTTTTGTAGCCTGCACATGTATAAAAATTTTATTGTATGGAATAAAATGATTCTTTTTACTTGTACAATCTTTTGACTGTTACTTGTGAATGCATTTATTCCTTATTTTCGCACAAGTTTCTTCATTTTCTTTGTGTGATATTGCAATAAGTTTGTGGTATGTTGCTTGAGCGTTGCTTTTATTAATGTAGCTATATGGTATTGTATTGCCCCCATACCACGACTTATTACAATTTCTTTCATTTGGTAATAATTTGGGGAACAATTCTTATGTTTCGAGAAGGCTTGTACTCTTAATTTCGAGAACAAATTTTCCATTCTGAGAAGGCTTGCACTCTTACTTTAGAGAATAATTTTTCCATTTTTGAGGAAATATTACTTTGCTTTAGTAGAGTGTGCCTTGTATTGGAGAATTCTTCTCTCTCTTTTGTTTGAAAAAGTTTTTTTTAACACTTCACTTTCGGAGAGAGTCACTTTTATTTTTGACAAGTGGATTCCCCTACGTGGTGAAGTGGGCCTCCGAAAAGGGCTTTGATTTGGCACTCCAACTTCTGGGGAAGAATATTTTAAAGATGGGTAAATTAATCTTCCCTTGAGAGTTGCAGTGTGCCTCCGAAGAGGGCTTTCTCTTTTTTTTATTCTTGTTGTGCCTCGTTGGAGGGCTTTTTTGCTTCGTTCGCTTGAAAGTGCTTTTCTCACAGTTAAATGGATCCACGGGGAGGACGCAAGTTACTTAGTTGGATGTCCATTTGCACAAATGATCATAGCCAGTTAATAAGGGCCCTATGCCTTCTATTTTGGGAAGGTGCCCCTCCGATGGTTCCAACAACCTTGTTGGTTGAGAAAAGCATCTCTTTTTGGGACGTGCCTCCGAAGAGGTCTTGTGCCTCCGAATAGGTCTTGTGGTGCCTAGGGAGAGGCCTTCTGCCTTCGAAGAGGGCAGGCGTGTCTTTGGTGAAGGTAGTGCCTCTGAAGAGGGCTTGTAGTGCCTCGGGAGAGGTCTTTTGCCTCCGAAGAGGTCATGTGCCTCCGAAGAGGTCTTTTGCCTTCAAAGAGGTCTTTATTTGATTACCTGGAAGTTACTTTCTCACAGTTGAATGGATTCACGGGCGGATGCAAGTTACTTAATTGGATGTTCGTTTGCACAAACGATCACAACCAGTTAACAAAGGCCCTGTACCTTCCACTTGGGAAGGTGCCCCTCCGGTGGTCCACCAACCTTTTTGTTGAGAAGCAAGACTCCTCTTTGGTTGTTTCTTGGCTGCTCGTCCATGTCTTTTCATCATCTTCTCAACAGCGATTACCTGTTATCAGTTCCAAGCGCATGTTCCTTTCTTTTGAAAGTATTTTGTTTTATCCAAAGAAGTGTACTTCATTGTTAAGTGAGTCCACGGGGCAGACGCAAGCTATCTAACCGGATGTCTGTTTGCACAAACGATCGCAATCAGTTAGCAAGGGCCTGGAATCTCCATGTTAGGGAGGTGCCCCTCCGGAGGAATCGCTAACTATTTGCATGAAGCACTTCTTATATAGGATTTGAATCTGGAATTTTTGTGGCTTAACATTTGTTTATTGAGTGATTTCAGGGATCGCTTGGCCTTGTGATCGGTATGCTTTGTTTTAATGGCCTGCAATATTAAATCGACATTTTAGCAATACATTTAAGGTATTTACACATTGAAATAAAACAGGCATTTTATAATAGTAGAGAACACAAGATTTATAGTGGTTCGGCCAAGAATTGGGCCTACATCCACTTTATAGTTCTTATTATTCATTTGCACTAGTTTTACAATAGCTTGCAATACAAGAATCATACATCCATAATCATTTTACAAATTTAAGCAAAGCTTTTAAGTAAAATATGGACGCAAGTGACTGCTGTTCCAAGCTCTTGGAATTGGACCTCCTTCGAAAGTTGTCAGTTTGAAAGTGTCATCAAGAAGTTTTTTGCCTATGACATATGGCCCTTCCCAGTTTGGCGCAAACACTCATGTTGCTGTCATGATCCTTTTCAAGACTAGATCCCCAATTTCAAAGCTGCGTTGGCGAACTTTGGAATTGAAGTGCCTGGCAATCCTTTGCTGATGGGCTGCAATTCTGAGCTGAGCCTCTTCCCTTCTTTCATCAAGGAAGTCAAGTGCTTCAAGTTGTAACTTTTCATTTTCAGCTTGGTTGAAATGAATTCTCCTGTGTGAGGGAACCTCTATTTCCATTGGAATCATTGTTTCTGATCCATATGCTAATGAGAAGGGAGTGTGCCCAGTCGCAGTTTTGTGGGTAGTTCTGTATGCCCATAGTGCTAGTGGCAGCTCATTGACCCAACCACCTTTTGCTTTTTCCAGCTGTTTTTTGATGGTAGATTTGATAATTTTGTTTACTGCTTCCACTTGCCCGTTTGCCTGCGGATGAGCCACTACTGAGAAGCTTTTTTGGATGTTGAATTGCTTGCAAAAATCCAGGAATCTTCGCTTTCGAATTGGGTACCATTGTCTGTGATTATCTTTTGAGGCACACCATACCTGCAAATGATATTCTTAGTCATAAAGTTTATCATCTTTTTAGAGGTAATAGTAGCTAATGGTTCAGATTCAGCCCATTTAGTGAAATAATCAACAGCAACAATAGTATATCTGATTCCGGACTTGGCAGTTGGCGAAGGCCCGATGAGATCTATTCCCCAAATGGAAAATGGCCATGGACTGACCATCTACGTTAACTCGGTGGAAGGTGCTCTTGGGATTTTTGCAAATCTCTGGCATTTGTCACACTTCCGGGAGTAGCTAACGGCATCTCGATTAATGTATGGCCAAAAATACCCATAGCGGAGAATTTTCTTTGCTAGAGTTTGACCACCTGAATGATCCCCACACTCTCCTCCGTGCACTTCAGCTAAAATTGTCTTAGCCTCTTCCTTGGTTACACATCGGAGTAATGGCATCGAGATTCCCCGTCTGTACAACCGGCCGTCTTGAATTACATATCTTGAGGCTTTTCTTAACAGTTTCTGACGCTCCTTTGAATTTTCTGGAAGAAAGCTGTTAAGTAGATATTCCTTGATAGGGGTCATCCACGACTCCTGCTCTTGTGAAGCAGTCATGATCCAGTCAATCTCCATTTCATTGGTACTTGGGGTTGACAAGACTTCCACAGGGACCAATCCCAATAATTGAGCTTCGCCAGTGCTTGCATACTTCGCGAGAGAATCCGCCTTCATGTTCTCTTCCGGGGGTATGTGACTTATCGTATAATGATCGAAATCATAGAAGCTCCTAGGCCCTTGACAAGTAAGCAGGCAGATTTCCTCCTTTAGCTTGAAACTCTTTCCTGACTTGGCATACAATAAGCTGGGAATCACTGAAGATTTGCAACACTTTGATGTTCAATTCTTTAGCAATCTTCAAGCCGACAATAAGCGCTTCATATTTTGCTTCATTATTTGTCGAAGAAATTCCAATCTCAATGCGTAGCACAATGATCGCCCTACGGGGGTTTCAAGCATGACCCCATCTCCAGAACAATAGTCGTTTCTTGGGCCATCAGCATATAATTTCCATCGGGTCGGGATGTCATCAGTAACTTCTTCCTCGCTATCACCTTTATTTGTGTATTCTGCAATGAAATCTGCTAAAGCTTGTCCGTTGATTGCTCTTCGGGGATGGTAAGTGATATCATATTGGCTGAGTTCAATATTCCACTTCAGAAGATGACCCGAAGTCTCAAGGCGAAATAGGACTTGCTTTAGAGGCTAATCAGTGAGGACTTTGATAGGATGAGCTTGAAAATATGGCCTCAACTTCTTGGAAGCTATCACTAGGAAATAAGTGAGCTTTTCTAGCTTTGAATAATTCATCTCTGCCCCAATGAATCTTTTGCTGATGTAATGGACCAGGCGCTGAACTTTTGCATCTTCCCGTACTAATGCTGCACGGAGAGCATGAGACGAAACTACTAAATATATGAAAAGATCTTCACCGTTGCTGGGCTTAGGAAGTATTGGAGGCGCTTCCATGTGACGAATTAATCCATCGAAAGCTTTCTGACATTCCGGAGTCCATTCAAAGTTTTTCTTTCCTTTCTTCAGAGTGTCAAAGAAAGGAACGCATTTATCTGTGGCCTTGGAAATAAATTGACTCAAAGCAGCGAATTTCCCATTAAGGCTCTGCAATTCCTTCTTCGTCCTAAGGGCTTTGACTTCTCTTAGAGTAGTAATTTGAGCAGGATTAGCTTCGATGCCCCTAGCACTCACAACGAAACCCAAGAATTTCCCGGACTCTACCCCGAATGAACACTTCAAAGGATTAAGCTTCATGCCATACTTTCGGTGGACTGCGAACAGCATTTTTCCCAAGCTTCAACATAGGAGGTTTAGGATATTCCACGGCATCTTTGTTGGCAAAAAAGATATTCTCCGGAGTATCAGTTAAAGGAGTGAAATCTGAAGGCTTGAAGAAGCGAGGTTTCTTCACATCCTTCTGCTTCTTCCCACCGTTATTCTCCCTCTTCTGACTTTCGGATTCCTTTTTGGTAGGAACAGCATTGTTATTCTCAACCTCCGTCAGTACCCCTTTTGCCTGCACGGGAAGGCTTTCCAAGCGCATGAACTCGTCAGCCTTCTTGTAGAATTTCTTAAGGGAGTTTGGCTCCTTCATCTTCAATAATTTCCCAAATTCACTCGATTTGTCGATAGCCCTCATTAAGTAGGTCAAAACCATTCGTGGCTCTGCATTGTCGACTTCAGCAAAGGCTATGTTGAAGCAGTTTAAGAAAGATCTAATAGTTTCTCTGGGATTCTGTTCTAGGCTGGAAAATGACATTATGTCCTTCGCCTTTGAAGAATACAGCCTGAACTGTTCTTTAAACTTCCAAGTTAAATCGGAGAACTGGTCTACAGGTTGGACCGGTAGCTTTGTAAACCAGAGTAGAGCCACTCCTTCCAAGCATACCGGAAAGTACCAGCATTTGATCTCATCCGATGCTCTAGCACCAGTCATGTGCCAGTCATACTTATATAGGAATTGGTTAGGGTCGCTTGTTCCCTTATAAGCCGGAATGGTGGGGGGAACAAACTTCCTTGGGAATTCCACCTTCAGAATCCTTTCGGTGAACGGAGTTTTGCTTGGAGCGAACCCCCATTCTTTTTCATCTTCTTCCCTTTGCATACTTTCTTTCAGAATTTGCCGAACAATTCCCGAGAAGTATTCCTCATCGTTTAGAGGCTCTACGGGACAAACTTCAGCCATTTTCTCGGAAGTTTGCCTGGTCAAACGTTCGCGGAGAGTCGGCTGCGGCCTTGATCCTCCAGCTTGGGGAGGTGCCCCTTCGGCGGGGCCTGCAGCCTTTTGAGGAATATTCCTCTCTTCAGGATTACGAACATCATCAGCAAAGTTTCCTTCATTATTCACTTGTTGATGGTTAGCTCCAAGCAAAGCATTCAACTTATCAAGCATTAAAGTGTTCTGGGCTTCCATTTGCTGATATAACCCAGACACTACAGCATCTAACTCTGCCAGTGTAATTCCAACACTTGGAGCTGCTTGACTTAACGAAGGAGAAGTGGCAGTATTTTCATGGGCATCACCGGGTCTAGTAGATCTGCACTTTCTTCCAGGAGCCATAATCTCTAATAGACTTCTGGTTTTGAGAGAGATTCTATCAACGAACTTTTGCGAAGCAATGATGAAAGCACCCTGAGTTCGAGTTCTCAGTGAAAGCACCAAAAATATTAACGCTAAAATTGGACGCTAACACCCCGGTGTAAGTAGTAAAAATGTGAAAGCACCACCCGTTGGTACGGGAACTAGAGATAAGCAGAAAATAGAAGAAAATCAAGTAAAGACACAACAGTTTTTATAGTGGTTCGGCTTAATGTCAAGCCTACGTCCACTTTAATCCTCTTTATTGCTAATTCGATTACAACTTTACAATGATCTTTGATTACAACAAACTAAGACAAGTAGCTAGAACTTCAATGTATAAGAGCTCTTCGAATTCATGTTGAATGTGTTAGATCTCTCTTGAAGTCCGTTGAGGTGTCTTCGGTGTTTGAAGTGTCAGATGAGTCGAGAAAATAGCAGAGTAATTAAGAGTAGTTTTAAAATAACGTGATAATTCGGATTTTTGAGCATCAGATAATTGGATATTTATCTAATTTAGCTTTTGGAAATTCTGATTTATAAATTGGACAAATAAATCTGATAATTAGTATTCATATCTCGGAAAATATTTATTTGATAATTTCCTAATATGATTATCTAAAATGGACAAAACTTATTATCTTCAACACAAATTAAATATGTGTTTGTTTAGTAAGCTAAATCAGATAATTATCTAATTATCTGATACTCAAAAATCCTGGTTATCACAAATAAATAAAGTAATTTTAATGTTTTAATTTAACCTTTAACTTAGGTTAATAATAATGCTAATTTAATTAAGTTAAGATAATTATATATATGTTAATTATTTAGTTAATTACAAAAGTTATTAAATAAAATTTAATAATGTAATTAAGTAAATGATTAAGATAAATGGTTTAAACTTTAATTAATTAAGGTCTTAAGTAATTGTAAAGGATAATTAATTAATTCCAATAATTAAATAAAATAAAATAAAATGGCCTGTAGTTAATTAATGACAACTAAGCTAGATTATAAGTAATTTATTTCTTTTATGTTAAATTAAATTAATTAGAAGTGGTATGACCAATTAATCTAGCTTATAAATGTTTAATTTGAATTGAATACTTTGATTGTGATATTCTGTGTTATGAATTGCCTTGGATTGAACTGTGATAAATGTGAGTTATTTATCTGTGATGAATTTCTGTGTGAATATGACATTTTAAAATTTAAATTAAATTGTTGTTTTTCTTAAACAACTTGGCTTGAAGGATGGAGTTGGATTCGAAGAGGTCGGGGTCGGATATCAGTGATTTTCGGGACCACTTCGATTAGTAATATATAATTCTTTATAGATTTGATTCGTAAAAATCAAATAGGCTCGAATGGAATATATTAAGTAAATTGGACCATTGAAACTAAGTAACGGTACTTAGATGTTATTTGTGAATTAAGTGTTTTACTATAACAAGATAAGAACTCGTAGTGAGGTACGAGTCGCCCAGGTTTTCAAAGAAGTTTTATAACTTAGTATTTCAAGTTATATGAGTTTACTCACGCTAGTTTCTAGCCTGACTCGGGTGTTACTTTATTGTAATGCTCGGGTCAGACCGAGTATTACAGCTTCTTAGGTTAAGACGTTCTGGAGCTCAAGAGGCGAGCTGGATGGCAAGGATGTATGTAGTATATTCCGTTGTATATTAGAATTTGTATTGATTGTATTTAGGGACAAGTTAATTATAAATGTTCAGTTTATTGTGAATGATTGTACTCTGATATATTGTATGTAAATTGACATTTACAGTTTTCTTGTATAAATGTTGTTATTGATATTATATTTTGTTCCGCTGCGATTATGAGATTCTGTGCTATTGTTTCTTTTTCTTCTTCTACCTCTATTTCTTCTTTTCCTAGCAATCTAGAATTTTCGACGTTCGATTGCTCGGCACTTCTACATCGAACGTATTTGTGTCGAATTTTTGGGGTTGAAAATTCCGGGTCGTTATAAAATCGAAGTTGAAATTGATTTTAATTGAAATCGAATTGAATCGATTGAATGGAAATTGGAATTGATTTGAATTGGGAAGTTGGAATTGAATTGGTTTGACTTTGAAACTATTTTGAAATAAATTATTTAATATAAGAACTATTTAAAGGCTATCTTCTTAAATATACAAATTATTTCGGTTTTCCAAATTATTTTTCTCATAAACCATTTTTATTCTCATACTATTTTACATTAAACTAGTTTAACCATTTGACCACGAAAAAGGGGAAAGCCATTTTCCGACGGATGGAAACCGACGGTGGCCGTCGGTAGCCGTCAGAGAATGTAAAATCCCGCCTTTTTGTATGCCTTAAATCGACGATAAAGCACACACGTCAGACTAAAACCATACAAAAGGGCAATTTTTATTGGGTTATATAAGAAAAGCAGAGAAAGAAATAAAATAAAATAGAATCTCAGTGCAGAATGGAAAAATATAATAATCAAACAATAGTTCATTAAATTTTTTTTGCAAAACATTTGATTATACTTATACAACAAATATCAGAGTTACATATACTAGAGAAAAATAAATAACGCAGTGGAACAGTATGAATGTAGTGGAATAATATGATAAATAATAGTAATACAATCTTCGTCTTCGTCCTCCAGAAGTAAAGTCTTCGAATCCTGAAATGCTCAGACTGACCCGAACGAATTGAAAAACAAAACACTCGAGTCAGAACTAAAAGATCTTATTTAAGTTAAATCAATGGTAAATATATGACTGGAACGGCGTCAGAGATGTTTACGGGATTTGACATCTCCTATCCAGTGTCTAATGTACGTGCAGTAACTTAAGAGGTGCTCGGGATTCACATCTCCTAAGGATCCGTTAAACTATTTACTATGTAGTAATATACGCTATTATAATAACATCTAATTGTAAAATAAACTTACTTTTAAATAGCAATAAGGGCTTACCCATATAGCCCTTACCACATAATAGTCCCAGTAGTCCATCCAATATCAACGCATCTCCAGATCGAGAGACTATCCTAAATAATCCACGGGCTACGGGAGAAAACCAAACTCGTACAAGGCGCGCTATGGTAGGTGACACGGCACAACTAGGCAACGCCAGGGTAGATATACCAATTACACTTCTGGGTCGGTGGTAACGCGTAGCAGCTACTACCGCCTACCTCGAGCCACACCTCCAAATAAAAAGAATCAAAAGTGGCCACCGAATCAATCTCAAAGTCAGAATATAATATCGAAGGAGTGTGTCCGATCAGAGGAATGACCTCATTAGCCCGTCAATTGCTCCTGTTTTAGCCACCTTATGCCAACTCACGGGAGTCGGGTCCACGTATATACCTCAAAGGAACGCCGCCGCCATCCTACTTCATTCTGGAATCTCCACCACATACACGGTTGTTTAAAGTGGTTTTCGAACTTGGCAGAGAGTATGACAACTTCCGATCCCGGTCTCTTTAACAACCAATCGTTATTATAACACCGCGGTCATTTCAAATAATTATACTTCAATACTAGAATATACAATCCATTTCAAAACCATATAAATACGATATCATCTCCATTTCGAAAACCAAATCAATATGATATCATTTTTATAAAAACCCAAATCAATATAATATCATTTTTCTATTTCAAATATATTCTTTTTCCAAAATCATAGCACTTTCAAAGTTATACACTTCGAAACCAAACACTTGAAATTATAACACTTTCAAGTCATAATATTTTAAAAATCATAACAACACTACTTAAGTGGCTTAAATATCAAATTACTTTATATAATAAAATAGCTTCTTCAATTTCAAAAATCAATTCCAAATACAGATTTGAACCCCCAAATAAACCATTTCAATTTCCATATATTTCAAAGCTTTAACTATTCCACCATTTCAAAACTAATTCTTTGATAATTCCATATATATAAAATTCAATTACTATTATTTAGATTTGAAATGTTTACTTGACAAATCCAATATCATTTAAGTAAAACTTTTAAACTTCAAATAACTGGATATTCTTTCAATTTATCTAACTTGATATATTCATTTAAATCAACTTGACATTCATTTAAAGTACTCTAAACCAAAATCAAGTTATAAAAGTCATACCCTGTAAAATTCCCAAATTTATTTAAATTTCAAATCAATTTTATTCGGGTATAATTCTTAAATAATTTAATTCAAATCAATTTCATATTTATCCTCCGACTTTAATATTATTTAAGTCATTATAAACTCTATATACAATATAATTTAAATAGATACTTAACCATATTATATAAAACAATCAAACTTATTAATTAAATTATTTTATATTTCAAAACAAATTTATATATAGCTAAAAAAATCTATAATAAAATAAAATTTATATAACATCTAAAATCAATATTTATATAACCTATACATTTCTTTACAAAACCATAGAAATCATTTCAAAGTATTTTTATATATAGACCGCGGGGTCTATATATAATTTTCTATCCTATGGCCAAGTGATACAGATATTTATCATTTCAATCCATAATTTAAAATATAAATACGGTTATATATCATTTCAAACTACAATCCCGAATGAAATTGTAACAACCCTATATTTTGTAATTATTTTATTATATATTTTAATTATTTTTAATGTAAGATTTTGATTTAAAAACTTATTTTACTTATTTGAAATGATTAAATTTATTATTTAAATATAATCTTGATTTTTATGAGTTATAATTCCAAACTTGTGTAAGTTGAATATTTGCCTGAAATGCTGATTTTGGTCAAAATAGTCAAACTATGACTTTCAACTTAAAATTTTAAAAGTTTAAAAATTTAATTTTTTTCATTTATTTAAAGACTTTGCCTTTTGTTTTCTTAAAAAACTAATTTTGGAAATTTTCTTAAAATGATTTTTGATCATTTGTCCAAATAAAAATAAACAATGTCTGAAAATTTGATTTGGATAAAAAGTGTAACTTTAATAGAAATTCTAAAATTTATATTTCTAAAGGCAAAATTTTCATCTTGAACTGTATACAATTGTGTAACATTTGTTTCACTTTTGTTTTGGTCAGATTTGTTGTATACTTTTAAAAAAAAAAGTTAGTAATAATTAGTGTGAAACGGGAAATAAACTTTACATTTCTTTTACATATGTTTACATCTGTTTCTTAACTTTATATTTAACAATCAATTGGATGAAGCTAAATCAAATGTTATTAATTATGGTATAATAACTATTAAATTTTTGTTTAAAGTGATGGTTTATTTTTCCTAATAGAAACATCAGTATTTTAAATTTATTTAATAAGAGAAACAAAATAATTTGTACATTACTTTGGGCATATATTTAATGGTTGCTCTTGCCTTTTCGTTATCTATTTGATTTTTTTTTGCGTTAAAAATGCAAAGTTTTCAGCCGTATAATCTCTTTTGAGAATCCAAAATCTTGCTCAAATCTTGCTTTAAATCATTTCCATGCGTGAATTATTTCTTTTCCTCTTGCCTCCCATACGTTTCCACCTATTGGATAGAATTGAATGCCTTAATTGCCTCTACCGTTTAAGCATTTTTCTCTTGCCTGCCCTCTACATAAATTTGTGAGCAAATGTTAATATATATTTCAAGTTCAAAAGTTCCATACCATAAATTATTCATTTTGCTTCCATCAAAATTTGCGTAAGCATCTCCTGAAGATATGAACCGGCGCATGCTTTTATTTTCATTTTTTTTTTCCTCTTTTTTTTTCCTTTCTTTCTTCTTTTCACTCTTGTTTTATTTCATTTGTTCCCCTTTCATTGTTTTGCTTTGGGTTGTTGATACAAAATCATATCTTGGCTATCTTTCAACTCAAATCAAAAGTCGTGAAATTGTGTTTGTCGTGCCTTTGGAGTCGTTCTTGTATGTTGTTTTGGTCTCTAGCTTCGAAAAGGTGAGTCTTTCTCACTCTGACATATATACTTATGAAAAGTGGATTGATGACAAGTGTTTAGTAATGTAAAATGTTTATGCAAGTTAATGATGATCATATGATATGCTATGCCGTGTTATTACCATGTTATTACCATGTTAAAACTCTTAATTTTCACCTGACATCTGATACATGACTGTATATTGTGATATTGACATTGTTTATATTATTTATGTATATGATCACACTGCAAGTTCCCTGTTAGGATAAAAAAATCATTATAGGCCGAAATGATAGGCCTGAGTTATTTTATTTATTTATTTAAACTTGGGATTGCGGGTTTGAAATGATAGATCCCGGATTTTTACCTTTTAAACTGCGGATTGAAATGATACATATCCGTATCACTTGACCTAGGTTAGAAAACTATATACAGACCCGTGGTTATTCTATAAAGTGCTTTGAATATTTTAAGTATTTTAAAAATATAAAATTATGAAATTTGATTTAAATAGATTTTGAAAGGTTTTAAAATAAATAAATTATGATTTTTCTATGTGTTAAAAATGTAATTTATGAATGGATTAACTGGATTTTGAAATATAACTTATGTTTGAAATTTGGAATTTTGACTAAAAATGATATTTAAGTTACATGAATAAAATGGACTTTAATTTTATTTGGAAATGGTAAATATGATAAATTGATTTATATTTGAATTTAAGTGATTTATTAAAGAATTATTGATTTTCTATAAATTTAAGTGTTTGAATAAATGACTGTTGAAAATGAAATTTTAAAATATAACTTGACTTGAAAATGTGAAATTTGAGTTTTAACTAAAGATGTTAAATTAATCAAATAAACTGGAAGTTTAGTTAAATTTGTAAAATGGTAATATAAATCTGAAACGTATAGGTTTTAATTTATGAAAGAAACGTATAGGGTTTAATTTATGAAAGAAACGTATAGGGTTTAATTTATGAAAAAAACGTATAGGGTTTAATTTATGAAAGAAACGTATAGGTTTTAATTTATGAAAGAAACGTATAGGGTTTAATTTATGAAAGAAACGTATAGGGTTTAATTTATGAAAGGAACGTATAGGTTTTAATTTATGAAAGAAACGTATGGGGTTTAATTTATGAAAGGAACGTATAGGTTTTAATTTATGAAAGAAACGTATAGGTTTTAATTTATGAAAGAAACGTATAGGTTTTAATTAATGAAAGAACATATGGTGTTCTAATTAATGATAGGAACTTGTAAATTCCTAATTAATGAAAGAAGGTATAAGTTTTAATTAATGAAAGAAACATATAAGTTTTTAATTAATGAAAGAAACGTGTAAAGTCCTAATTAATGAGAGAACATGAAAGTTTTAATTAATGCAAGAACATGTAAAGTTTTAATTAAGAAAGAAACATGTAAAGTTTTAAGTAGTGTGGTATTGGTTTAATTAATAAATGTTCATTATTGTAACAGGAATATAAAATTTAAAACATACATTTGACACGTAGATTTTAATCAATGTAATGGTGTATTTTAAATTGATTAAAATGATAAATGTTACTTATTGTAATAATAATGTAAGTTAATAAGGTGCTTTTAACTTAACATAAGAATTTCGGTTTAAATTGTATATTACAGTAAGAAAGTTTATTTAACTATAAGGCTATGATAAATTGACATGTTAAAATTTTAAGCTTATCAATACTTTGATTATATACAATGTAAAGTTGAAAGTAGTACATTCCAAAAATGCTATGATTCCTTAAGGTAACATTTCCAAAATGCTATGATAATTTAAAGGAATATTTCAAGTTTAATAAATTTAAAGAAATATTCAATGATTTGAAAATTTGGGTTTTATTTGAAGGATATAATATTGAATTATTTTTGAAATGAAAATGATACAATTGTGATATTGTTTTGAAATGAGTGTGATATTTTGGTCTTGGAAGTATAAATTATTTGAAATAAATATCCATGGGTTATAATAACGATTGGTTGTTAAAGAGACCGGGATCGGATATTGTCTTATAGCCGGCCAATACCGAAAACCACTTTAACAACTGTGTACGCGGTGGAGATTCCAGAATGAAGTAGGATGATGGCGACGTTCTCGAGGTATATTACGTGGACCCAACTCCCGTGAGTTGGCATATATGACTAAAACAGGAGCTATACTGGGCTACACAAAGGGTCGCACCCTTTCATCGAGCATGCTCCATCGGAAACTATTCTATTACTGTTGTGATTCGATTCGGTGGCGCCACTTTGACTCGGGGGTATTGTTCGAGGTGGGCGGAAGCTGCTGGCTTGTCGTCACCACCGGTCCGGGAGTGCAAACGGTGTATGCACCCTGGCATTTCCTTGCGTGCGGTGTCATATCCTTATTTTGAGCCCACTACGATTTTGGTTTTAAAGATCCGACCGCGTTAAGGTTCACCATCCCCTTAACGCTATTTTCTATATGATTGTACTTTACTAATTAGACACTACCGTATATAGCGTATATTACTACATAGTAAATAGTTTAACGGATCCTTAGAGGATGGGCGGTCCCAAGCATCCTTTAAGTTACTGATGCATTTTGTTACTGTTCACTTGAGTTGATTTACAGTTTATAAGTATTTATGTCCTGACTCGAGGGTTTTGTGTTTTGCTTTACACTCGGGTCAGATTGATTGAGTTAGCATTCAAGATTCACCTTCGGCGTTGGAGCTTTCCTTGAAGATCCAGCCATCTATTTTGTTTCAGTATCCAGTGGTTCAGTGATGTATCTGATTTGTACCTGATGTATCCTGTTACCCTTCTGTTGTATCTTATTTAACTCTGATGTATCTCATATTTTATATAGTAGCTTCATGAACTACTATCTCTTTTCTTCCGCTGCATTTTTATATACTCTGTGTCTGTGATCTGTGAGTTTTATTTACTGTATATTCTGAGGTTTGCCAAAATTTTTTTTACAACGCGGTATTTTGAGCAATTCAATTCTGGCATGAGTGTCTACCTATACACTTATAATGGATGCGAATGGTTGAAAATACGGGGTCGTTACAGTTGGTATCAGAGCTTTGGTAGCTCTAGGCAAAACTCAGCATATAGAGTGAATGTATTTACAGAATCACTTTCATTCGAGTTTGAATCTCTTACCTTTTGACTGGATTCCTTTGAATTTTGGAACGTTCCCTGCGGTTCCAAAGTCCATTCTTATTCCCCGCTATTCATCTTCATTTGATTCTGGAGTATCCCACAACTCCACTTCGAATGATCTTTACAGTGAATTGGCGATCCCGCCAATCTCAAAAAAAATTCTTGTAAGAGGGGTGAAACTCCATTACAATAACATCGATTCACCAAAGATTTTATATCCTCGGTTTAGATGCTAGCATCTCCTATTATCCCAAACTCTAACTTTTGGGATCAAACGTAGATTTACCCCAGAAAATCCACTTCGATCTTATACATTAAGTCACGGTTGACCCGATTAAGGTTGCCCGTGATTTATTTTAGCTTATTCACCTCCCTACTCTGTATTTAATCATCTTGTATTTTGTTTCCAACATATTTTCAAACATTTTGAATTGTATTTGTCAATCTATACTTTGTTTATATATTGTGTTGTTTGAGTTGTTGATGTTGAGTTGGGTTTCCGATCGATTCGTCTGATCAACGCTATCGATAGGATTTCTAAAACACTTTGACAGAACAAACTGACACGATATTATTTTAAAATTTGGTTAATGAAATAAAATTTTGATATATATATTTATGGCACTTAATAGAATGATTCAAATTGATAATTTGAAATGATAATACTTGATTTATCATTTATTGTTCTATAAATGAATTTATAAATCATTGTTTATAAATTTATATGGGAACTTAAATGAATTTAGAAAAAGAAATTTGAGAATTTAATTTCCGATGGTTCCAAACCTTTTGTTTAAAAGTTTAAAGGGATATAATATTTAAAATATTTTCAAATAGAATTTGTTTCCAAAGAATTTTAAGTTTAATATTAGTACTCTTCTCTTTGTCGCTGGAAAATAACTTCGGTGATGACTGCAGCATCATCGACGTTCATTTTCGAATTTCGAAGTGAGGAGACTATTTTGTAGTCTTGCTACTGCTTTGTTTTGGAAAATTAAATTGATTTGAATTTCTAAAATATGACTTAATTTATAATATATATAGATATATGATTGAAATTTGATTTGACATATTATATATATTATTACTTATCTCTAAATGGTTTGAAGAAATCGAAAATTTAATTCTTAAATTTTATTTTTAACAATAATTTCAATTATAAAAAGAAAAAAATATAAAAATTTGGATAAATGATTAAACTTGAGATAATTGAATTGGAAAGTTTTATTTGTATGACACAATTTCACTCCAATATAACTTACCTTAATTTCAGAAGTTAACAATGTAATTGGGTAATATACAATATAAAAAGATTTTGTAAATAAAATTTTGGTGGTTATAATAAATGTTATACACTTAAATTTTAATTATAAAATGACTAACAGAGGTAAATATAATAAAGGGTAATTGAATAACTTACAATAAAATGATGTTAAAAGAACTAAGAATAAAAGAAAGTAGTTATAATAAGTGTAACTATATTGAACATGAGTGATAAATATATTGAGAGGAATAAATTTAATTTTTATTAGGAATAAAGAAGAATAAAATTTATTAAATACATTGTGAGTGTAATAAATGATTATTTTTCTAACCCATGGTTTTAAAAAAAAAATTGTTAATTTAAGATGATTGGATAATAAGATAATGAAATTTGAGATAGTTAGGATTTATGTAACTTGTGTAAAAGTTTATTTTCTATTTAAGTTGAAATCTCCATGCTTTCAAATTCATTTTCTTATTTTGTTTTTCAAACTATCTTTTGGTTGTTCTTATCGTCCTCATCTTGCTATAGACTAGCATATGCATCTTTCTATGATCTTTCTGTTTAGAAATCTTTCTATAATCTTTGATAATCTCCACCTTGTAAAACTTACCTATAACAACAGTTATCAGGTATAACTTCAATCTTCTTGTCATCTTATCTTAATCCTATTTCACTCTATCTTTTCTGTGCCCTTCCATACCTCATTCCTTTTCGGGGACGAAAAGTTTTGAGTGGGGGAGAGTGTAACAACCATGTATCTTGTAATTGTTTTATTGTATATTTTAACTATTTTTAATGTAAGATTTTGATTTAAAAACTTATTTTATTTATTTGAAATGATTAAATTTATTATTTAAATATAATCTTGATTTTTATGAGTTATAATTCCAAACTTGTGTAAGTTAAATATTTGCCTGAAATGCTGATTTTGGTCAAAATAGTCAAACTGTGACTTTCAACTTAAAATTTTAAAAGTTTAAAAATTTAATTTTTTTCATTTATTTGAAGACTTTGGCTTTTGTTTTCTTAAAAATCTAATTTTGGAAATTTTCTTGAAATGATTTCTGATCATTTGTCCAAATAAAAATAAACAATGTCTGAAAATTTGATTTGGATAAAAAGTGTAACTTTAATAGAAATTCTAAATTTTATAATTCTAAAGGCAAAATTTTCATCTTGAACTGTATACAATTGTGTAACATTTATTTCACTTTTGTTTTGGTCAGATTTGTTGTATACTTTAAAAAAAAAGTTAGTAATAATTAGTGTGAAACGGGAAATAAACTTTACATTTCTTTTACATATGTTTACATCTGTTTCTTAACTTTATATTTAACAATCAATTGGATGAAGCTAAATCAAATGTTATTAATTATGGTATAATAAATATTAAATTTTGGTTTAAAGTGATGGTTTATTTTTCCTAATAGAAACTTTAGTATTTTAAATTTATTTAATAAGAGAAACAAAATAATTTGTACATTACTTTGGGCATATATTTAATTGTTGCTCTTGCCTTTTCGTTATCTATTTGATTTTTTTTTGCGTTAACAATGCAAAGTTTTCAGCCGTATATTCTCTTTTGAGAATCCAAAATCTTGCTCAAATCTTGCCTTAAAATCATTTCCGTGTGTGAATTATTTCTTTTCTTCTTGCCTCCCATACGTTTCCACCTATTGGATAGAATTGAATGCCTTAATTGCCTCTACCGTTTAAGCATTTTTCTCTTGCCTGCCCTCTACATAAATTTGTGAGCGAATGTTAATATATATTTCACGTTCAAAAATTCCATACCATAAATTATTCATTTTTCTTCCATCAAAATTTGCGTAAGCATCTCCTGAAGGTATGAACCGGCGCATGCTTTTACTTTCATTTTTTTTCCTCTTTTTTTTCCTTTCTTTCTTCTTTTCACTCTTGTTTTATTTCATTTGTTCTCCTTTCATTGTTTTGCTTTGGGTTGTTGATACAAAATCATATCTTGGCTATCTTTCAACTCAAATCCAAAGTCGTGAAATTGTGCTTGTCGTACCTTTGGAGTCGTGCTTGTATGTTGTTTTGGTCTCTAGCTTCGAAAAGGTGAGTCTTTCTCACTCTGACATATATACTTATGAAAAGTGGATTGATGACAAGTGTTTAGTAATGTAAAATGTTTATGCAAGTTAATGATGATCATATGATATGCTATGTCGTGTTATTACCATGTTATTACCATGTTAAAACTCTTAATTTTCACCTGACATCTGATACATGACTGTATATTGTGATATTGACATTGTTTATATTATTTCTGTATATGATCACACTGCAAGTTCCCTGTTAGGATAAAAAAATCATTATGGGCTGAAATGATAGGCCTGGGTTATTTTATTTATTTATTTAAACTTGGGATTGCGGGTATGAAATGATAGAACCCGGATTTTTACCTTTTAAACTTCGTATTGAAATGATACATATCCGTATCACTTGACCTAGGTTAGAAAACTATATACAGACCCGTGGTTATTCTATAAAGTGCTTTGAATATTTTAAGTATTTTAAAAATATAAAATTATGAAATTTGATTTAAATAGATTTTGAAAGGTTTTAGAATAAATAAATTAAGATTTTTCTATGTGTTAAAAATGTAATTTATGAATGGATTAACTTGATTTTGAAATATAACTTATGTTTGAAATTTGGAATTTTGACTAAAAATGATATTTAAGTTACATGAATAAAATGGACTTTAATTTTATTTGGAAATGGTAAATATGATAAATTTATTTATTTTTGAATTTAAGTGATTTATTAAAGAATTATTGATTTTCTATAAATTTAAGTGGTTGAATAAATGACTGTTGAAAATGAAATTTTAAAATATAACTTGACTTGAAAATGTGATATTTGAGTTTTAACTAAAGATGTTAAATTAATCAAATAAACTGGAAGTTTAGTTAAATTTGTAAAATGGTAATATAAATCTGAAACGTATAGGTTTTAATTTATGAAAGAAACGTATAGGTTTTAATTTACGAAAGAAACGTATAGGGTTTAATTTATGAAAAAAACGTATAGGGTTTAATTTATGAAAGAAACGTATATGTTTTAATTTATGAAAGAAACGTATAGGGTTTAATTTATGAAAGAAACGTATAGGGTTTAATTTATGAAAGGAACGTATAGGTTTTAATTTATGAAAGAAACGTATAGGGTTTAATTTATGAAAGGAACGTATAGGTTTTAATTTATAAAAGAAACGTATAGGTTTTAATTTATGAAAGAAACGTATAGGTTTTAATTAATGAAAGAACATATGGTGTTCTAATTAATGATAGGAACTTGTAAATTCCTAATTAATGAAAGAAGGTATAAGTTTTAATTAATGAAAGAAACATATAAGTTTTTAATCAATGAAAGAAACGTGTAAAGTCCTAATTAATGAGAGAACATGAAAGTTTTAATTAATGCAAGAACATGTAAAGTTTTAATTAAGAAAGAAACATGTAAAGTTTTAAGTAGTGTGGTATTGATTTAATTAATAAATGTTCATTATTGTAACAGGAATATAAAATTTAAAACATACATTTGACACATAGATTTTAATCAATGTAATGGTGTATTTTAAATTGATTAAAATGATAAATGTTACTTATTGTAATAATAATGTAAGTTAATAAGGTGCTTTTAACTTAACATAAGAATTTCGGTTTAAATTGTATATTACAGTAAGAAAGTTTATTTAACTATAAGGCTATGATAAATTGACATGTTAAAATTTTAAGCTTATCGATACTTTGATTATATACAATGTAAAGTGGAAAGTAGTACATTCCAAAAATGCTATGATTCTGTAAGGTAACATTTCCAAAATGCTATGATAATTTAAAGGAATATTTCAAGTTTAATAAATTTAAAGAAATATTCAATGATTTGAAAATTTGGGTTTTTTTTGAATGATATAATATTGAATTATTTTTGAAATGAAAATGATACAATTGTGATATTGTTTTGAAATGAGTATGATATTTTGGTCTTGGAAGTATAAATTATTTGAAATAAATATCCATGTGTTATAATAACGATTGGTTGTTAAAGAGACCGAGATCGGATATTGTCTTATAGCCGGCCAATACCGAAAACCACTTTAACAACTGTGTACGCGGTGGAGATTCCAGAATGAAGTAGGATGATGGCGACGTTCTCGAGGTATATTACGTGGACCCAACTCCCGTGAGTTGGCATATATGACTAAAACAGGAGCTATACCGGGCTACACAATGGGTCGCACCCTTTCATCGAGCATGCTCCATCGGAAACTATTCTATTACTGTTGTGATTCGATTCGGTGGCGCCACTTTGACACGGGGGTATTGTTCGAGGTGGGCGGAAGCTGCTGGCTTGTCGTCACCACCGGTCCAGGAGTGCAAATGGTGTATCCACCCTGGCATTTCCTTGCGTGCGGTGTCATATCCTTATATCGAGCCCACTACGATTTTGGTTTTAAAGATCCGACCGCGTTAAGGTTCACCATCCCCTTAACGCTATTTTCTATATGATTATACTTTACTGATTAGACACTACCGTATATAGCGTATATTACTACATAGTAAATAGTTTAACGGATCCTTAGAGGATGGGCGGTCCCAAGCATCCTTTAAGTTACTGATGCATTTTGTTACTGTTCACTTGAGTTGATTTACAGTTTATAAGTATTTATGTCCTGACTCGAGGGTTTTGTGTTTTGCTTTACACTCGGGTCAGATTGATTGAGTTAGCATTCAAGATTCACCTTCGGCGTTGGAGATTTCCTTGAAGATCCAGCCATCTATTTTGTTTCAGTATCCAGTGGTTCAGTGATGTATCTGATTTGTACCTGATGTATCCTGTTACTCTTCTGTTGTATCTTATTTAACTCTGATGTATCTCATATTTTATATAGTAGCTTCATGAACTACTACCTCTTTTCTTCCGCTGCATTTTTATATACTCTGTGTCTGTGATCTGTGATTTTTATTTACTGTATATTCTCAGGTTTGCCAAAATTTTATTTACAACGCGGTATTTTGAGCAATTCAATTCTGGCATGAGTGTCTACCTATACACTTATAATGGATGCGAATGGTTGAAAATACGGGGTCGTTACAGTTGGTATCAGAGCTTTGGTAGCTCTAGGCAAAACTCAGCATATATAGTGAATGTATTTACAGAATCACTTTCATTCGAGTTTGAATCTCTTACCTTTTGACTCGATTCCTTTGAATTTTGGAACGTTCCCTGCGGTTCCAAAGTCCATTCTTATTCCCCGCTATTCATCTTCATTTGATTTTGGAGTATCCAACAACTCCACTTCGAATGATCTTTATAGTGAATTGGCGATCCCGACAATCTCAAAAAAAATTCTTGTAAGAGGGGTGAAACTCCATTACAATAGCATCGATTCACCAAAGATTTTATATCCTCGGTTTAGATCCTAGCATCTCCTATTATCCCAAACTCTAACTCTTGGGATCAAACGTAGATTTAACCCAGAAAATCCACTTCGATCTTATACTTTAAGTCACGGTTGACCCGATTAAGGTTGCCCGTGATTTATTTTAGCTTATTCACCTCCCTACTCTGTATTTAATCATCTTGTCTTTTGTTTCCAACATATTTTCAAACATTTTGAATTGTATTTGTCAATCTATATTTTGTTTATATATTGTGTTGTTTGAGTTGCTGATGTTGAGTTGGGTTTCCGATCGATTCGTCTGATCAACGCTATCGATAGGATTTCTAAAACACTTTGACAGAACAAACTGACACGATATTATTTTAAAATTTGGTTAATGAAATAAAATTTTGATATATATATTTATGGAACTTAATAAAATGATTCAAATTGATAATTTGAAATGTTAATACTTGATTTATCATTTATTGTTCTATAAATGAATTTATAAATCATTGTTTATAAATTTATATGGGAACTTAAATGAATTTAGAAAAAGAAATTTGAGAATTTAATTTTCTATGGTTCCAAACCTTTTGTCTAAAAGTTTAAAGGGATATAATATTTAAAATATTTTCAAATAGAAATTTGTTTCCAAAGAATTTTAATCTTAAAATTAGTACTCTTCTCTTTGTCGCTGGAAAATAACTTCGGTGATGACTGCAGCATCATCGACGTTCATTTTCGAGTTTCGAAGTGAAGAGACTATTTTGTAGTCTTGCTACAGCTTTGTTTTGGAAAATTAAATTGATTTGAATTTCTAAAATATGACTTAATTTATAATATATATAGATATATGATTGAAATTTGATTTGACATATTATATATATTATTAGTTATCTCTAAATGGTTTGAAGAAATCGGAAATTTAATTCTTAAATTTTATTTTTAACAATAATTTCAATTATAAAAAGAAAAAAAAAATAAAAATTTGGATAAATGATTAAACTTGAGATAATTGAATTGGAAAGTTTTATTTGTATGACACAATTTCATTCCAATATAACTTACCTTAATTTCAGAAGTTAACAATGTAATTGGGTAATATACAATATAAAAAGATTTTGTAAATAAAATTTTGGTGGTTATAATAAATATTATACACTTAAATTTTAATTATAAAATGACTAACAGTGGTAAATATAATAAAGGGTAATTGAATAACTTACAATAAAACGATGTTAAAAGAACTAAGAATAAAAGAAAGCAGTTATAATAAGTGTAACTATATTGAACATGAGTGATAAATATATTGAGAGGAATAAATTTAATTTTTATTAGGAATAAAGAAGAATAAAATTTATTAAATACATTGTGAGTGTAATAAATGACTATTTTTCTAACCCATGGTTTTAAAAAAAAAATTGTTAATTTAAGATGATTGGATAATAAGATAATGAAATTTGAGATAGTTAAGATTTATGTAACTTGTGTAAAAGTTTATTTTCTATTTAAGTTGAAATCTCCATGCTTTCAAATTCATTTTCTTATTTTTTTTTCAAACTATCTTTTGGTTGTTCTTATCGTCCTCATCTTGCTATAGACTGGTATATGCATCTTTCTATGATCTTTCTGTTTAGAAATCTTTCTATAATCTTTGAAAATCTCCACCTTTTAAAACTTACCTATAACAACAGTTATCAGGTATAACTTCAATCTTCTTGTCATCTTATCTTAATCCTATTTCACTCTATCTTTTCTGTGCCCTTCCATACCTCATTCCTTTTCGGGGACGAAAAGTTTTGAGTGGGGGAGAGTGTAACAACCCTGTATTTTGTAATTATTTTATTGTATATTTTCACTATTTTTAATGTAAGATTTTGATTTAAAAACTTATTTTACTTATTTGAAATGATTAAATTTATTATTTAAATATAATCTTGATTTTTATGAGTTATAATTCCAAACTTGTGTAAGTTGAATATTTGCCTGAAATGCTGATTTTGGTCAAAATAGTCAAACTGTGACTTTCAACTTAAAATTTTACAAGTTTAAAATTTTAATTTTTTTCATTTATTTAAAGACTTTGGCTTTTGTTTTCTTAAAAATCTAATTTTGGAAATTTTCTTGAAATGATTTCTGATCATTTGTCCAAATAAAAATAAACAATGTCTGAAAATTTGATTTGGATAAAAAGTGTAACTTTAATAGAAATTCTAAATTTTATAATTCTAAAAGCAAAATTTTCATCTTGAACTGTATACAATTGTGTAACATTTGTTTCACTTTTGTTTTGGTCAGATTTGTTGTATACTTTAAAAAAAAAGAGCTAGTAATAATTAGTGTGAAACGGGAAATAAACTTTACATTTCTTTTACATGTGTTTACATCTGTTTCTTAACTTTGTATTTAACAATCAATTGGATGAAGCTAAATCAAATGTTATTAATTATGGTATAATAACTATTAAATTTTGGTTTAAAGTGATGGTTTATTTTTCCTAATAGAAACTTTAGTATTTTAAATTTATTTAATAAGAGAAACAAAATAATTTGTACATTACTTTGGGCATATATTTAATTGTTGCTCTTGCCTATTCGTTATCTATTTGATTTTTTTTTGCGTTAACAATGCAAAGTTTTCAGCCGTATATTCTCTTTTGAGAATCCAAAATCTTGCTCAAATCTTGCCTTAAATCATTTCCGTGTGTGAATTATTTCTTTTCCTCTTGCCTCCCATACGTTTCCACCTATTGGATAGAATTGAATGCCTTAATTGCTTCTACCGTTTAAGCATTTTTCTCTTGCCTGCCCTCTACATAAATTTGTGAGCGAATGTTAATATATATTTCACGTTCAAAAATTCCATACCATAAATTATTCATTTTTCTTCCATCAAAATTTGCGTAAGCATCTCCTGAAGGTATGAACCGGCGCATGCTTTTACTTTCATTTTTTTTCCTCTTTTTTTTTCTTTCTTTCTTATTTTCACTCTTGTTTTATTTCATTTGTTCTCCTTTCATTGTTTTGCTTTGGTTGTTGATACAAAACATATCTTGGCTATCTTTCAACTCAAATCAAAAGTCGTGAAATTGTGCTTGTCGTGCCTTTGGAGTCGTGCTTGTATGTTGTTTTGGTCTCTAGCTTCGAAAAGGTGAGTCTTTCTCACTCTGACATATATACTTATGAAAAGTGGATTGATGACAAGTGTTTAGTAATGTAAAATGTTTATGCAAGTTAATGATGATCATATGATATGCTATGCCGTGTTATTACCATGTTATTACCATGTTAAAACTCTTAATTTTCACCTGACATCTGATACATGACTGTATATTGTGATATTGACATTGTTTATATTATTTCTGTATATGATCACACTGCAAGTTTCCTGTTAGGATAAAAAAATCATTATGGGCTGAAATGATAGGCCTAGGTTATTTTATTTATTTATTTAAACTTGGGATTGCGGGTATGAAATGATAGAACCCGGATTTTTACCTTTTAAACTGCGGATTGAAATGATACATATCCGTATCACTTGACCTAGGTTAGAAAACTATATACAGACCCATGGTTATTCTATAAAGTGCTTTGAATATTTTAAGTATTTTAAAAATATAAAATTATGAAATTTGATTTAAATAGATTTTGAAAGGTTTAAAAATAAATAAATTATGATTTTTCTATGTGTTAAAAATGTAATTTATGAATGGATTAACTAGATTTTGAAATATAACTTATGTTTGAAATTTGGAATTTTGACTAAAAATGATATTTAAGTTACATGAATAAAATGGACTTTAATTTTATTTGGAAATGGTAAATATGATAAATTGATTTATATTTGAATTTAAGTGATTTATTAAAGAATTATTGATTTTCTATAAATTTAAGTGGTTGAATAAATGACTGTTGAAAATGAAATTTTAAAATATAACTTGACTTGAAAATGTGAAATTTGAGTTTTAACTAAAGATGTTAAATTAATCAAATAAACTGGAAGTTTAGTTAAATTTGTAAAATGGTAATATAAATCTGAAACGTATAGGTTTTAATTTATGAAAGAAACGTATAGGGTTTAATTTATGAAAGAAACGTATAGGGTTTAATTTATGAAAAAAACGTATAGGGTTTAATTTATGAAAGAAACGTATAGGTTTTAATTTATGAAAGAAACGTATAGGGTTTAATTTATGAAAGAAACGTATAGGGTTTAATTTATGAAAGGAACGTATAGGTTTTAATTTATGAAAGAAACGTATGGGGTTTAATTAATGAAAGAACGTATGGTGTTCTAATTAATGATTGGAACTTGTAAATTCCTAATTAATGAAAGAAGGTATAAGTTTTGATTAATGAAAGAAACGTATAAGTTTTTAATTAATGAAAGAAACATGTAAAGTCCTAATTAATGAGAGAACATGAAAGTTTTAATTAATGCAAGAACATGTAAAGTTTTAATTAAGAAAGAAACATGTGAAGTTTTAAGTAGTGTGGTATTGATTTAATTAATAAATGTTCATTATTGTAATAGGAATATAAAATTTAAAACATACATTTGACACGTAGATTTTAATCAATGTAATGGTGTATTTTAAATTGATTAAAATGATAAATGTTACTTATTGTAATAATAATGTAAGTTAATATGGTGCTTTTAACTTAACATAAGAATTTCGGTTTAAATTGTATATTACAGTAAGAAAGTTTATTTAACTATAAGGCTATGATAAATTGACATGTTAAAATTTTAAGCTTACCAATACTTTGATTATATACAATGTAAAGTGGAAAGTAGTACATTCCAAAAATGCTATGATTCCTTAAGGTAACATTTCCAAAATGCTATGATAATTTAAAGGAATATTTCAAGTTTAATAAATTTAAAGAAATATTCAATGATTTGAAAATTTGGGTTTTATTTGAATGATATAATATTGAATTATTTTTGAAATGGAAATGATACAATTGTGATATTGTTTTGAAATGAGTATGATATTTTGGTCTTGGAAGTATAAATTATTTGAAATAAATATCCATGGGTTATAATAGCGATTGGTTGTTAAAGAGAACGGGATCGGATATTGTCTTATAGCCGGCCAATACCGAAAACCACTTTAACAACTGTGTACGCGGTGGAGATTCCAGAATGAAGTAGGATGATGGCGAAGTTCTCGAGGTATATTACGTGGACCCAACTCCCGCAAGTTGGCATATATGACTAAAACAGGAGCTATACTGGGCTACACAAAGGGTCGCACCCTTTCATCGAGCATGCTCCATCGAAAACTATTCTATTTCTATTGTGATTCGATTCGGTGGAGCCACTTTGACTCGAGGGTATTGTTCGAGGTGGGCGGAAGCTGCTGGCTTGCCGTCACCACCGGTCCGGGAGTGCAAACGGTGTATCCACCATGGCATTTCCTTGCGTGCCGTGTCATATCCTTATATCGAGCCCACTATGATTTTGGTTTTAAAGATCCGACCGCGTTAAGGTTCACCATCCCCTTAACGCTATTTTCTATATGATTATACTTTACTGATTAGACACTACCGTATATAGCGTATATTACTACATAGTAAATAGTTTAATGGATCCTTAGAGGATGGGCGGTCCCAAGCATCCTTTAAGTTACTGATGCATTTTGTTACTGTTCACTTGAGTTGATTTACAGTTTATAAGTATTTATGTCCTGACTCGAGGGTTTTGTGTTTTGCTTTACACTCGGGTCAGATTGATTGAGTTAGCATTCAAGATTCACGTTCGGCGTTGGAGCTTTCCCTGAAGATCCAGCCATCTATTTTGTTTCAGTATCCAGCGGTTCAGTGATGTATCTGATTTGTACCTGATGTATCCTGTTACACTTCTGTTGTATCTTATTTAACTCTGATGTATCTCATATTTTATATAGTAGCTTCATGAACTACTATCTCTTTTCTTCCACTGCATTTTTATATACTCTGTGTCTGTGATCTGTGATTTTTATTTACTGTATATTCTGAGGTTTGCCAAAATTTTATTTACCACGCGGTATTTTGAGCAATTCAATTCTGGCATGAGTATCTACCTATACACTTATAATGGATGCGAATGGTTGAGAATACGAGGTCGTTACAGAAATAAAATCCATAACAACTTGTAGGTTATAACAATATAAAATACAATATCCATTTATCCAATATCAATCATCAAACATTTATCACAAACATCATCCAATTCAAACAATAACATCAATATAGAACAGATAATAAATAACAGGTATTTACTGCCAGTTATATTCAATAACAATTTAACTGACAGTTTATACGCAATAATAAATTAAATAACATTTAATTCAATAAATTTAATTTAACTGAGATGATGATCAAAAATATGCCAAATAGTCATAAATAAATTTCTAATCACATCATAAATCAATTTAACAAACATAAGAAATTTTAGAAGTTGTGAGTGGGTTAAAACACTCACCTTTTGAATTTAAATTGAATTTAAATCCAATTTAAACCCAAAATTTGAGCAATCTCAGAATCTGTCCAAACCAGCGCCAAAATGTTCGGAATTCCATTACGAACCTAGCGGGAAAAACCGCGCGTGAAACAGACCTCGTATGTGAATGTTACGTGAGTTAGAACATTCAATTAATTTAAAATTAAATAAAAGATAAAAATATAAAAAAACAAGACACTCACCAAGAACATGTCACCATCCCTTGTCACGCATTCCACGCCCTAACCGAGCTACAACACATGCACGCACGAAACGAAACCCTAGGCCGCTTTCTCCTATGCCGTCTATCTGCCTAACGTCGATCGGTCGAACCTCGAAATCGAAGACGAGCCCGCCTCCACCCCTTCGACGCACGTGCGACCACTGCGACGCCGATCGCCACCCGTGAAGCTACAACCTCCGCCCTAAATTCACGCCCTAAATCGAAAAATTGCCGACGATTTAGCCATTGAACCACCCTGCGAACTATACCGATGGACTACGTGCTTGCCTCTCCATCAGAGGGTGATGAGCGGCCGAGAATATTTCATCGATTTCCGGCCATATTGAAACTCAAATTGAAAAACAAATCGTATATTTGACTTGTGCTCATCGAGAGCTTCAAATCCATATATAATTCGATATAGTTTGTGGAGTTTGGATTTTTGAGGTTGAATTTTAAATTGAAATTGGATTGTGAAATGTAGGGTTTGTCTGCCATTGAGAGAGAGGAGACACAGAAGTTTTGTACGTATAGAAATGAGGAATAGAAAGGCAGCTAGGGTTTATAACAAGGTACATATAGGCAGACTTGAAATAGAATAGATGGACACGATTGGTTTACACGTTGAACGATAAATGGCCCAAAAAGCCCGTTTCAATTCCGAAACGAAAATAGATCAAAATAGACGATTTTAGGTATTTTAAATGCAATGGAATAAGTTTCAAGTTCAATTTCCATCGTATGAAGAAGTCATGCCAAAATCAAGTTATTTCAAATTGATTTCAATTGATTTCAATTTCATTGATTTCTAGGCGTTTCAAGCCCGACAATCAAACGACCAGCCCGATCGTTATGAAACTTGAAATCCAACAACAATTCTCTATTACAGGTCCGATGAAATTAGTTTCATCGAAATCCGAGTTAGTGGCCCAAATAGCTATTTTTTACATTAATTGAATAAATTAGTAATTAATTGATTAAATCAAATTCTCAATTTCAATCCTATAATTGACAATTTTTATCGTTTTTAAATTTCTTAACCATTTAGACTAATTCAAACCAATTTAGATGTCAATTTAGAGTTGATGAATTTATAAATTTCAGTGTTAACCTTAATTACATTAAGTTCAGAAATTATAAATTTAATTTCCACTAATTCAATTCAATTTACTTTCACTCTATTATTCAATCCATTGTTGGTAAAATGGATGAAGTTAACACTGGATTCATGATCTATCACATTAATATTCCCAAATTCAATCTTAATTTCAATTAACATATTATTTAAATATTAAATTTCATTTAAATGCAATTAGTCCAATTTATTATAGTTCAAATCCTAATAGATTGAAAAATATTTATTCCCATTCTTTCAATTCCACAAATTGTCCTATTATGAATACATTAACATTATTTCCAAATATTTATTCACAATTTCTAATTAAATTAACATTTTAATTATTGAATATTAATTTTTTTTCCAATTTACAGCTTATTACGCATTATTCCGTCAATTAATATAACTTTGGATTTTATTTCCCAATTTATTTTATACAATCAATTATGACCTAGCAATTGTTTCAATTAATTGGGCGTGCAGTAAATTGGTTATTTATTAACTTGCATTAACTTATTACCTTTATTTTAGTGATTTCATTATTAATTATAAAAAATTTATTTTCTTTTCGAATTAAATTACCAAAATTTAGTGAATTAAAAAAATTAAATTATCGAAAATTATGGGTCGTTACACTCTTCCCCACTCAAAACTTTTTGTCCCTAAAAAGGAAAAAGAAGGGAAAAGAAAGAATTGAGTAAACAATACATCTTATTCAAAAATATTAACTTTATAAACAATTTAATTTACAAATTTGATCAATTTAAATAAAATATACCAATTTATAACCATTAAATCTTTTTTTACTCAAATTAATAAAGTTTGGAAAACATTTTCAAAAAATTTCTAAGTCCGAAATTTACGGAAAATTTTGGCAGAGTCTCCTTTGTATGGAGAGGCTCGGGAGAAAATATAATATCAAATATAACAATATATCACAATATTTCCAAAATAATATATATCCCAACACAGGAAAAACCATATAATAACGCTATAAACCCTAATCCGAAAACGTATCTATTTGTCAGGCAATTAACGCTTATTTTATGAAACCAAAAGTAGTAACAATTGCTCCCATACCTGTGTTTCACTTATATAATCTAAAAGAGTTAATAATTATATGACATGAATTATTTAAAATTGTTTCAACCACTAACAAACAAATCAACATAAAACAACAATCACTTGCAATCACAGCATACAACATTATATGAAGCCAATAAAATCAACCATCCATATATCCATAGCAAACAGACAAATAGTTTATCGGGTTTAAATTTTAAATTGTCCAGAATGGAAAACAAACTACTAAGTGCGCCATTTACTTAACAGTCTTAGATGAAACCAAATAGATTATTCATACATCCCAATAAATTTAAAGTATCCTCGCCCAAACAACCATTTCAAATAATAGATCAAGTTTATTCTTATTAATTCATTTCATAATATTTGTTGTTTGATTTTTTTTTCTTCATATAATGATTTATCTTTTCATTTTACATTATTTCTTGCAAATTTTCATTTCCATCCATTGATTCAGTGTTTATTTCACTTAATTGCACTTATACTTACATAAACTCATTTTAATTTATTCATCGTTCTGTTTATTTTTATTATAAATAACCTCAATATTTACTTAAGTTTATTATCATTTCATTACAACTTTTCTATTACATTTAATTAGTAGCCTTTCAATTATACTTAAGTTTATAACAACTTACAACATCAAATTCTTATTTATTAGAGTATTTCATTGAATACTTTCATTATTTCAAATTTTTACTTGTAGAATTTCCCACTACATTTTCTTTTAACTTTTTATAGTTGGTATGTTATCTATATGTTAAAGAATGCAATTGAAAATTATAAAAGTTTATCTCATTTCTTTTAAATTAACTCAATGTTCAAAAGTCATATCCTTTGCTTTTTTTATAGATTATAAATTTCAACTTTCTTGTTGTTTCATTTATAACCTAACATTTAATCTCTTATTTTAATTAAAGGTTCCAATTATTAATTTGTTACATTCCAATTCATTACAATAACAAAATATTAATTAACGAAAACTTATGAACTAAATACCGGGTTAAATTTCAAGTTATTTTAAATTAATAAATAAATGTATAACCTTACAATTCATATATCTAATTATTTATTAAACAATTTGAAATTTATATTTGTTTACGAAAATAAATCTATAGTAGGACTATTGAAACTCGAAAATAAATGTCGACGATGCGTGCACTTATCACCAAAATTATTTTCCAACGACAGAGAGGGGAGTACAAAACTTATTTCTTTCCAAAATTTTCTTTAAAGCAATTCTTTCAAACCATATTGAAATATTTGTATCAAAAAATACTTCTAAATAATATTACTATTATATTCCAAAATCATTTGAAAGAAAATTTCAAAATCCCAGAACTTAAATTCCAAAATTTCCAATTTTCTTCAAATCTTGTTTCCAATCAATATTTACAAATTTCACTACCTAACAACAAAATATAACCTTTATAAAATTTTATTTTATATATAGAAAATATAATAGGCAAAATTATTTCATTCACCTATATTTCAAAACAAATATTGTGTTGGTCTATCCCATTAAGTGTTTAGAAATCCCTATTGATGTTATAGTCTCTTATGCACCAACCAGAATTTATAAATACAAAACGGAATAAATAAACACAATATCAAAACCTTTTATAACACTAACAAATACGCTCGCTCATATATACACTCAGCGACTCATCATAGGGTATTACTACCCTATTAGTAAAGAGTCAAACCCCACAAAGCTAAGGTTTATCGCTAAACCAAAGCTCTGATGCCTGATGTAACATCCCGCCTTTTGTATGCTTTAAATCGACGATAAACCACACACATCAAACTTAAACCATACAAAAGGGAGAATTGTTATTGGGGTATATAAGAAAAACAAATAAAGAAATAAAAAAAACAAAATCTCACAACAGAATGGAAAAATATAATAATCAAATAACAGTTCATGAAGCTGTTTTACAAAACATTTGATAATACTTATATAACACATATCAGTGTTACACATACCAGTGAATAATAAATAATGCAGCGGAACAGTATGAATGTAGTGGAATAATATGATAAATAATAGTAATACAATCTCCGTCTTCGTCCTCCAGAAATAAAGTCTTCGAATCCTGAAATGCTCATACTGTCCCGAGCGAATTGAAAAACAAAACACTCGAGTAGAACTAAAAGATCTTATGTAAGTTAAATCAATGGTAAATATATAAGTGGAACGGCGTCAGAGATGCTTACGGGATTTGACATCACCTATCCAGTGTCTAACGTGAGTGCAGTAACTTAAGAGGTGCTCGGGATTCACATCTCTTAAGGATCCATTAAACTATTTACTATGTACTAATATACGCTATTATAATAACGTCTAATAGTAAAATAAACTTACTTTTAAATAGCGTTAAGGGGTTACCCATATAGCCCTTACCACATAATAGTCCCAGTAGTCCATCCAGTATCAGCGCATCTCCAGATCGGGAGACTACCCTAAATACTCCACGGGCTATGGGAGAAAACCAAACTCGTATAAGGCGCACTATGGTAGGTGAACGGCACAACTAAGCAATGCCAAGGTAGATATACCAATTACACTTCCGTGCCGGTGGTAACGCGTAGTAGCTACTACCGCCCACCTCGAGCCATACCCCTAAATCAAAAAAATCAAAAGTGGCCATCGAATCAATATCAAAGTCGGAATATAATATCGAAGGAGTGTGTCCGATTAGAGCAATGACCTCATTAGCCTGTCAATTGCTCCTGTTTAGCCATCTTATGCCAACTCATGGGAGTCGGGTCCATGTATATACCTCAAAGGAACACCGCCACCATCTTACTTCATTCTGGAATCTCCACCGCGTACATGGTTGTTTAAAGTGGTTTTCAAAGTCGGCGGAGAGTATGACAACTTCTGATCCCAATCTCTTTAACAACCAATCGTTATTATAACACCATAGTCATTTCAAAATAATTATACTTAAAAACCAGAATATACAATCTATTTCAAAACCATATAAATACGACATCATCTCCATTTTGAAAACCAAATCAATATGATATCATTTTTATAAAAACCTAAATCAATATAATATCATTTTTATTTCAAATATATTCTTTTTCCAAAATTATAGCACATTCCAAGTTATACACTTCGAAACCAAATACTTGAAATTATAACACTTTCAAATCATAATACTTTAAAACTCATAACTTTGAAACATAACTACACCAATTAAATGGCTTAAATATTAAATTACTTTATATAATAAAATAGCTTCTTCAATTTCACAAACCAATTCCAAATACAGATTTGAACCCCCCAAATAAACCATTTCAATTTCCATATATTTCAAAGCTATAATTATTCCACCATTTCAAAACTAAATCTTTGATAATTCCGTATATATCAAAATTTAATTACTATTATTTAGATTTGAAATGTTTACTTAATAAATCCAATATCATTTAAGTTAAACTTTTAAACTTCAAATAATTGGATATTCTTTCAATTTATCTAACTTACTATATTCATTTAAATCAACTTGACATTCATTTAAAGCACTCTAAACCAAAATCAAGTTATAAAAATCATACCCCGTAAAATTCTCAAATTTATTTAAATTTCAAATCAATTTTATTCGGGTGTAATTCTTAAATAATTTAATTCAAATCAATTTCATATTTATCCTCCAACCTTAATTTTATTTAAGTCATTATAAACTCTATGTACAATATAATTGAAACAGATACTTAACCATATTACATGAAACAATCAAACTTTATTAGTTAACTTGTTTTATATTTCAAAACAAATTTATACATAGCTAAAAAAAATAACATTTATATAACATCTAAAATCAATATTTATATAACCCATACATTTCTTTAAAAACCATAGAAATCATTTCAAAATAGTTTTATATATAGACCGCGGTGTCTTTATATAATTTTCTACCCTATGATCAAGTGATACGGATATTTATCATTTCAATCCGTAATTTATAACATAAATACAGTTATATATCATTTCAAACCACAATCCCGAATGAAATAAAATCCAAAACAACTTGCAGTTTATAACAATATAAAATACAGCGTCCATTAATCCAATATCAATCATCAAACATTTATCACAATCGTCATCCAATTCAAATAATAACATCAATATAGAACGGATAATAAATAACAGGTATTTACTGGCAGTTATATTCAATAATAAATTAAAAAACAATTTAGCTGACAGTTTATATGCAGTAATAAACTAAATAACAATTTAATTCAATAAATTTAGTTTAACTAAGATGATGATTAAAAATATGCCAAATAGTCATAAATAAATTTCTAACCACATCATAAATCAATTTAACAAACATAAGAAATTTTAGAAGTTGTGAGTGGGTTAAAACACTCACCTTTTGAATTTAAATTGAATTTAAATCCAATTTAAACCCAAAATATCATGTCTTTGACTGTTAGTCTGTAATACCCCGTCTCTGAGCTCTACTCTACATACCCCGTCTCTGACTGCTGGCCCGTAATAAATATTTAATTTAGCTTTGTGATCTTTGTAAGTGTATGTGCAGGCATGTGAATGATTAGTAGTGTGACATTGTTATTTAATTTAGTTTATGATATTTATGTATGTGTATGTGCATGTTGATAACGTTTTAGATTGTGGTAGCACCAAATAACTATAGTGACAAGATTGTTGGATTTATATTTTGAATTACTATAACTTTGGAACATTTTAGCAAAAGTAAAGTAATCGTTTTGGCACAAATGAACTTTCATAATATATGGTAACAAATACTTCAAATGTCTACACCTACTACACGGACAGCGAATTTCCGGATCGTTTCCGTTATTACTTAAAGAGAATTCAACAAAAACATTTATACCATTATAAAATCTTCTTTTATTGAGCATCTCAGTCTTTTTCTTTGGTACATCCATCCCCTCCACTCAATAAAACAATCAATCATTTTTCCTATTTGAAAAAATTAGTCACGAGTTCAAAATTTAATATTTATTTTCAAGAATACTAATTCGATAAAGATTTTTTTCATGGTCGTATCTATTTGAATTTAAAGAACTATTTCACAAACTAAAAAATATTTTCAAATATGACACATTTTATTTTTTAATGTATCGATACAAAATTTTATACAAAAAGATATCTTTTTCTAATGGTCAAACATCCTACTTCCCATTACGAACACATTAAGCATTTACATTTCGTATATTACTTCGTCTCAAATGATTCAACAAAATTTTGGCAGCATTTCCCTTTTATTCCCTGCATTGTACACAAATGCGTGTACGTAGGAAACAAAAAAGAAAAGTTAGGCCGAAATTTTGTGAACCGTTTGAGACGAAGTTGTATACAAAATGTAAATGCTTACTGTGCTCATAACTTGTCCAATACAGGGACAAATCCAACAAACATTGTACCAGATGAATATAAATGGTCATTTTTTGAAAAAAACGACTATTTATACAACGATCATGTACAACACTCGTCAAAAGGGGCCAAAAATTCTCTAAGGGACATTAAATGTACGCATTTTACGAAAAAATATAGTTTTCCTAACTGTTCACATTTACAAAAATATATTTTAATTTAACACATTTGTTCGACGTATTACATCAACTTAAGGCTGGTGTAAAAAATTTGGTCATTTTCAAATACACACAATTATAATTTAGATTCATACATTTTTTGTTGCATTAGTCAATACGTGCATAATATAATACTTCTAGCCCGTTCATTCATTTTATATTGTTCCAACTAACACAATACAATGATAGCAGCGCTACACACATATACAATCGTAGAATCAAGGCATACACAACGATTTACATATACACGAACAACCACAAATTGTACATATTTTTCACAATTTCATGATAAAAAATGAAATAGGTATACCATGGAATGCTAGAAACTATTATCACACTATTGGAAACAATTTCAATCACCATTTAGCCCTAATTTATCATTTTATGCAAATCTAGAAATTGGATCAAAATTGAATTTTTTGCGAAAATAAGAGATTATACCCGAGCAAGAAAACAAGAGAGGTTGAGTTCGTGGCCGGGGAGGAAGCAAAAACACGGAATTACCAATTGGAGGCTTGGAAAGTGAATTTGGGATTTTAGAAATGTAAATTAGGTTTTGTTGAAATGAGGAAGAAGGGCTCGGTTTGTAACAACCCGCATATTTATCGATTTTACATTTAAATATTTTATTTAAATATTTTGTCGTTAATCGGATATTGGTCCGAAAAGCTACTTTTTGCAAACGGTCAAATTAGGACTCGAGACCACTTCCATTGAGTTTGAAATGCCGTTTATAACTTTTTTAAGTATAAACATTGGTAGGTTTGGAGTTAGTGGAATTTCACTTACTTTTCCCGCTTTGGACTTTGGGTTAGATTAGCCATTATAACTCAAACCCACTTCTCTCCTTCCCCTCACTCTTCATAAATTTCTACCAAACACAAACTTTAACATTAATGGTGAGTGGAAAGGGAAATTAGAAATTCCAAGCCTAGGTTTCAACTCCAACTCCATCATTCAACTCCAAATTCAAGGAAAAGTATTGGATTCAAGCTTGTAGTTGCTTCTCCATTCACCTTCAAGCTTTACCTTCATAATTTGGTGAAAAGGTGGGATTATTATCTCACAATTCTAGTCTATAACTATATTGGACTATTGGGAATGATTTCCCATCACTTTAGCATGTACATTTGAATTTGGTTTGGATTGGATTGGCGAAAAACTCCAATTTCTAGCGTTCTTGGCGAATGCCTGCGTTTAGGTCGCTCTGCCTTCGTTAGGTCGCAAGGTCGTAGGCCGTTCGCGTGGAAAAGTCGCCGCCTGCTTATAGCTCGTTATGGCTTAGGTCGCATGGAAATAGGTCGCTAAGTCGTAGGTCGTCTCCGACCTTATATCGCCCGGCTTGTTTGAGTTAAGTCGCGCCTCTTTTAGGTCGCTCTCCACTGGACCTCATTAGGTCGCTCAACACACTGTGTCACTAAGTCGCTCGACTCTGGACTTCGTTAGCTCGCTCGGCCTTGTCTTTTTTAGGTCGCGAGCCTCGCTAGGTCGCTCAACCATCTACCTTTACAAGTCGTAGGTCGTCTCCGACCGTAAACCACTCGGCCGCATTAGGTCGCGTACATTTTAGGTCGCGTGTTTCACTAGGCCGTTAGGCCTTTACCTCGTAAGGTCGTAGGTCGCTCGACCTTATTACCTTGTTAGGTCGCGAGTCCCTTAAGTCGCTCGCCTCTGTTAGGTCGCTCGCTTCTGCTAACTCGCGAACACCTCTAGGTCGCAACCACTAGGTCGCTTGACCCCTTAGACCCCTAGGTCGCAACTATTAGGTCACTTGATCCTATCCTCCCTTAGGTCTTCACTAGGTCATACCGTTTTGGATGGGGCGCTGCCCCGCACCCCACCGGGCGAGCTGCCTCCTGGACCCCCGCGACCTGACCGGGCAGGTCGTACCCCGTAGCGGGGGTGTTGCCCCCGCAACCCTACCTGGGGGGTTGCCACCCCCCTGGACCCCCCTCCGTAGGGGATCTTATCTGAAAACATTCAACAGAACTTGCTTTGTTGAGATCCTGAGTTGACCATTCTTTGAGACAAACTATCTTTGGCTCCTCGTCGATTTTATGGTATCACGGCCTTGCTAAAAAGGTGGGATAACAACTTTAGAAATATGAAGGTTTCAATCCTAGTAGTAAATATCAAAACTCTTTCATCAAAACAATTTTAACTCTATTTTACTACAAAGCACTTTCTTAAACCGTTTTCCAATCTACTAGTATATACAAACCTTTTCCTCAAAACCTTTTTTGACAATTTTCTAGTGAAGATCTACAGCTTGTTCGTAAAAAATTAAGTTAAGCAAGTGGTTATGGGGCATGAAGCTAAACTCATATATTTACTGGCTTGGTGAGATTGACACTACTTGATGATCAGGACGATCATTTTTGTGTTTTATACTAGCAACTGTGCGATGTCTCTTTGTTTGCGAGGGAGACTAGACCCCTCTCTTGTGATGTTTCGCCATCGCATTTGTGTGATGTTTCGCCATCACATACGTGGGGTAGCACCCCACGGTCTTCGGGCCATTCGTGTGTCAAATTAATGGCTTGCAACCATGAGATAGCGTCTCGCTTTGTGTTACACGTGTAGGAGAGTTTTCATGCTCCCATTTTGTGAGTTTTCATGCTCCTATATTGTGATTTCTGGATTTCTTGTGTAGTCTTCTGGAATTTGTGCTTCGCCTGTTTTCATGACTTTCATTGTTATGGTTTTCCAGCTTTTATGTTTTGGTGAATTTGTGTGTCATCACCTTTTTTTAGGTGAATTTGGATCTTTTAGAAGATTCTTTTGATATTGTTTGATCTCTTGATGATCTTCATTTACATGCTTATCATAGTATGTCTTTATGGTTATATATGTTCTTGCCATATCTATTGTTTTATATCATGTTACCTGATATTTATAGCTAGACTGATCCGTTTATTATTTTATTATAAACAATACTTGGGTCAGACCGAGATGTTACAGGGGCTTCTGCTTGACTTCTCCCCTAGGGATTTACCACTCTGACTTTTGGTTGACCATTTAGATTAGCAGTTTTTGTCGTTTACACTTGAGATATAGACTCATTGATGTATTCTTTTGTATAGCACGTGTTGCTATTCTTTTGTGTATGTGGTCCTTTCATGACCACTACTCTGATGTATACTTTCATGTGTTAGTTATATATTCATATCTTTTTCCGCCTTTGTGATATGGATGTCTGTGACTGATTGTGTTATGTTTATTTCTATATTAGTTTCCGAAGATTTATTTATAGCCACCGTGTGATAGCTTTGAGTTTGTATCGGTATGTCGGACTTCCTCCTTAAATGAAATTCATGCTATACTATCTGACATATCGGTGCTCGCACAAAGAAGTTACATGGATGGTCGCTGCTCAACAGCCTTATTCTCCGTGCTAGTTGACAGCATTATTCCGTAGTGTTCTTGGCTAGCGTGGGTATTGAGGTGGGGCGTCACAGCTTGGTATCAGAGCCAAACTTCGGAATAATGTAGAATAACTTAACAAGGATCATCGTCCTAAGTCCAGCTTAGGAGTCGTACTTTAGGATTAATTCGAGTCTTCGTACTGATTCATCCTATTTTTATTATGATTCCTTGTTTCACTCATCAAGATTGCATGATATATCTTTTAGTGAATAACCTTTTTCTTCTCCTTCTTTCAAAAGGAAGAAAAATGGTTAGACCTGGAAGTCCCCGTGTCGGTCAATCTACTACAACTCCCCAAGATGGAGTTTTTATGACTACCCAGCAACTTCTTGACCTTGTCACGAATGCTCAAGCAGCTGGTTCTAATCCGGAACCTACTCATCCTAAATCTGGGTTTGCACGTTTGTGCAATGATTACTCCAACTTGGGTGGGAAGCAATTTAAAGGCACTGAAACTATCATCGAGGTCCAAGCTTGGCTCAGAACGTGCGATAGAATCTTCTCTCGCATGAACCTCACTGGCCTCCATCGAGTCCAGGTGGCTTCCAGTACGCTCCAAGAAAGAGCATTGGATTGGTATGAGCTGTTAATCTCAGAAATTGATGAAGCGGGTCTCTCCTGGGAGCACTTCCGGGAACGCTTCGAATCGAAATTCGTGCACTAGGCTGTAAAGGTAACTTTCGCTCGGAGATTTATTGACCTTGTTCATGGTCAGTCTTCTGTGGCGGACTACATTGCATCATTCGAATCCCTTTCCAAATATGGGGTCCAATATATAAATACTCCACTGAAGAAGAACCAGAGGTTCGTTTATGCTTAAATAAGAATCTTAACAAGCCACTACTCCTGAAACTAGAAGTTACATTTGATCAACTCGTCGATATCGCTCTTCGTCTTGAAGAGGCCGATGGAGAGAGTGATGTTGAAGTGGTTGGTGCTAAACCAAACTTCAACAACAAAAAGAGCCCTAACAAATTTAAAGGTTCTTATCCCAACAAAAAGGGTAAGCAAGCAACTTCGGCTGCAAAGACACCTTTCTCTAGTGGCGAGCAATGCTATAACTATGGTTCTAAGGACCATTTTGCAAACAAGTGTTCGAAGCCCAAAATTTGTCGCTATTGCAAGAGCTCGGCACATTATATACATATGTGCCCCATACTGCAAGGCAGGAAAGAGGGAAAGTTAAACGTGGCTCAAGCCCCTGGCAACACGTCTCGCGGCCAAGGTATTTCTCATTCCATTCTTAATGGTATTATTTTATTTCATGATCAACCTATTAGAGTTCTCTTTGATACGGGTGCATCCCATTCTTTTATATCAATGGAACTTGTCGACATTGTCTCTTTAAATGTTGATGCTTTAATGACTTCCTTGAGAATTGCGAATCCTGTTGGTGGATCCGCAACTCTTAGTTTGCTTTGTAAAAATGTGGAGATTATTTTATGTGATTTTCCATTCCTAGCCGATTTGCATGTTATGCGTTACCTAGGCTTTGGAATGATTTTGGGAATGGATTGGTTTAATCGTTATGAAGCTCATATCCTATGTCCTGAGCGGACTATTTATCTCCGACATCCGCAATCTGTAAATCAGATTTCTATTATTCTTAAAGATTCGGATTCTACGTTGACTGCATCTTTATATTCTTTAAATCCTCATGATGACGATGACGAGGAAGATGTCATTTCTCGAATTCACGGCGTTCGTGAATTTTCCGACATATTTGAGCCCGTTTTAGGTTTACCACCTAAACGAGCAATTGAGTTCAGAATAAATGTTACCCCTAAAGCTCAACCTATTGCTCGTCCTCCTTATCGCATGTCTAATAAGGAAAATGAGGAGATGCGCAAACAATTATCTAAATTGGAGACGAAGCAATTTATTCGCTCTAGCTCCTCGCCTTGGGGAGCTTCAGTTATTTTCTTAAAGAAATTCGACGGTACGCTTAGGCTTTGCGTTGACTATCGCAAGCTTAACGATCTGACTATTAAAAATAAATATCCTTTACCTTGGATTGACGATCTGTTTGATCAGCTTAGCGGAGCTAGGGTCTTTTCACAGTTGGACTTGGCTACCGGTTTTCATCAGCTTCGTATTGTTGAGGATAGTATTCCTTTGACATCGTTCCGTACTCGTTATGGATCTTATGAATGGCTTGTTATGCCATTTGGTTTAACGAATGCTCCGGCTTACTTCGTTGACCTCATGAATCGAGTTTTCAAGGCTTTCCTCGATCGGTTTGTTCTCATCTTCATTGATGATATCCTTGTGTATTCTAAAACCGAGGAGGAGCATGAAAAGCATCTTCGAATTGTATTGGAAACTCTTAGGAGTAATCAATTAAAGGCGAAATTTTCTAAATGCCACTTTTGGCAATCTCGTGTGAAGTTTCTCGGTCATATTATTTTTGAATCCGGAATTTCCGTGGATCCTTCAAAGATTGAAGCGATTCAAGATTGGAAGAGACCGGAGAGTGTGACAGAGATTCTTAGTTTTCTTGGATTGGCGGGTTATTACCGTCGTTTCATTAAATACTTTTCTAAGATTGTCGTGCCTCTTACTGGCTTGACTAAGAAGGGAGTTAAATACATTTGGTCGGACAAATGTGAAGCCTCTTTTCTAGAATTGAAAGAACTCCTTTCCGATGCTCCTATTCTTGTTATTCCCGAAGGCAATCAAGATTTTGTTGTTTATACTGATGCCAGTCACGTTGGTTTGGGTGCCATTCTTATGCAAAAAGAACGTGTTATTGCTTATGCTTCTAGACAATTGAAGCCGGCCGAGACTAGGTATGCCACACATGATTTAGAACTCGCGGCTATTGTTTTTGCCCTTCGAATTTGGCGTCATTATCTATTGGGAGAGAAATTTATTATTTACACGGATCATAAGTCTTTGAAATATTTATTTTCTCAAAAGGAACTTAATTTGTGTCAACAGCGTTGGCTCGAGTTCCTTGCACCTTATGATCTTGATATTCTTTATACCCCTGGTAAGGGTAATCGTGTCGCCAGAGTATCTCATACATCAACCAATACCAATTAGACATACCATACAATCATAGAAGTGGATATATATAATATACGGATAATACATCTCGGACTCCAGCTCCTCTCCTGCTCCATAGCAACCTATCCTGAACATATAATACTCGGTCTGACCCGAGCATTATAATGAAATAACACCCGAGTCAGTCTGGAATACCAGCTGATAATAATGCATCCAAATTGATTATTAAAGTTTCAAAATCCTTTTGAAAACAAAAGCATCTCGTAAGACCACGCAACAAATAAACATGTCGGGTTTTTACCTTACAATAGCTAAAACACTTTTTATAGAAATCCTCTGATATTATAATAGGGTCTATTTACAAATACTTATAAAATAGCCGAAATTGTTACATTCATTAAATTCCAGCTACTAGCCACCAAAGTGGGTAATACAAACAAAACTCGTACAAGGCTCGTAGGGAGAATGGATTTCCATAAATGGCTGGGCTACTGGGGTACCGCCCGTCACAGTACCTGGCCTAGATCAGAGTACCGAGGAGTACGCCCGCTCCCCTGCAACACAAGGCCGCAACCATTCCTTACTGAACAGTCCCGAACAAGATAACCCCGTGGTTGGCGCGACCAACCACCCACTAAGCCGAATATAAAGGGACATCTAGACAGGGGAAAATCTTGTCCTGCTTGGGCATGACCGATCTAACTTTGCTGCACCTCCCCTGTTTCAGCCATTCCCGGTTGATGAGGGTTGAGGTTACATGTTACCTTTAGAACGTTTTCACTTAGAATGCCCATCGCCCACCTGACGATGTTTCGCAAGCATTCATCCATACAAGTCCGACCCGGGTTCGAACGGAACCGAAGGCACTACCCCTACTACATCCATTTTGGAAATATCCTCAGGATTAGTAGCGACTAGCCCTTGCACTTCACTGCTCCATCTTCGACTCCGAACACGTTTTTCGCACGAAACGTACAAACCGGATCGAAGTGGTTTTCGAGAAATAAATCTCGATCCCGGTCTCTACGAAACGATCAAAGCATTTGTCCAATATTGATAATCGGTGATTTAACTATCAATTTATATTCACAAACATCCATAAGCATCCATCACACAATAAATAATTCCCATATTATTTATTTGCCCCAATATCTTTACAAGATATATTTTCAAAATTTTCAAAGCTCATTTGAAAACAATTTCCCAAAGTTCTCTTTTACAAGGTAAATCCTTTACCATGTATTCCCGTTGGAATAACCAGGTTCAAACATTTAGATTTAAAAACAGTTAAAACATTTCATATTGAAATATACATTAAAATATGTAAATTTACTTCTAGTTACTTACTCAAAAATATAAATTTTAAAATAAGTGAATGGAAACTATTTATTAAGGTCTAAACTTGGTTTACATAAAAGTTTAGTTAAACTAAATTTAAAAGTAGAGTTTTAAAAGAATTAAAAATAAATTTCAAATAACTTTATTCCAAACTAGCCTTTAAATACATAATTACTAAGGTATTCATAAAGATTTACTATTGCTAATTTATTAATAATTACTTTAAAATAATAATTTCCAAACACTCTTTTAACAAGTTTTGAAGTTTTTTTTTTTTTAACTTTCTTTTTATGAAATCTGTTAAAACTCGAACTTGGTTTTTCCCAGGGAAGCTCATTCCCACTCAAATATCCCAAAAATCCTTCTTATGAATTCTGTCAATTTATTTAGATTCGGGTTTACGTTTTAATAACATAAATTTACTTTCGCATTTATCAACTGATAACATTTCTCTTTGATTGTCATTCCAGATTTTACAAATTTTCAATTTTCATTCTAAATAGATTTCAAATTTTAATTCTTTTAAATTCATTATTTAACAATATCTTTTATTCCTCTAAAATTCAATTTATCCATTTATAATTAAATTATGGACTTATAATTTATCCAGCAATATTCCGATACAATTTTATTTCAGCTTTCCATCCAAACAGATTATAATTTTTGTATTCCTTTAAATTCCTTATTTATTAATTTCTTAATTTCTTTTGAAAACCCAATTTAATTTCTTTATAATTAACATTCTGGGTTTGTAGTTTACACCACAATATCACAATATAATTTAATTCCAAATTTATCAATCACAATATATAAACAGGCATCATCATCAATTATAAAAATAATTTCTTCATTGTGAGGAATCCAGTTGGATCCCTCCAACCTGTTTTCCCTGCATCCACAAATATTAGCACATCACATATATAAATATCAATCCAGGCTGATAAAAATAAACATTTCAACCAATCACACAATTATTTAAATATCAACTACTTAAATCAGCTAACATTCCAGATGTGAGTGAGATTAACTCACCTTGAGTTTCGGCGAGCGTTCGAAATTTAAATTAAACCGAACGGTGTCCGATTTAACTCAAATTTCTACTTGCCCGGAATGACTCCGGATCTGCACCATCGCGTAGTACGCATCTCTATGAGTCCAACGTTTCCAGTTTCGTCTGAATCTGACAAAGTATGTGACATATATGAATTTTATAAGTTTCGATTTTGAATTTAAACAAATTTCTTTTTTTTTATAATTACCAAAACACAGCCAAAAGCTCCTTCCCCTAATCCTCTTCACACACGCGAAAGACACAGGTCGAACAACCCATACGCACGCGACCTAGGGCTTCCACCGCCTCCCTCTACGCTTCGCTCTACATCGATCGGACAACGACACCGAGAAGCTCGCAGCCTACTCCACCACCGCCCCTAGCCACGTCGAACTCGGCCGTCCCCCTAGTGCACAAGAAGCGAACAAACGGCAGCAACATCGATGACGATAACTTCCCCTCCGTTGATCGAAACGCAATCGCCACCGTACGGATGTGAAGAGCTCGCCATGCTCTTCCATCTTCGTGTTGGAAGTATCTGCTATTAATGAGAGGATAAAGAGAGATTGAGAGGGGAAAATCGCAGCGTTTCGGCCATTGAAACAAGCCCTAGCGGCGGCTCACGTTTTTGAGCTAGGGTTTTGAACGATGATGAATAAATAATATAGTTTAATATTATTTTATTAATATAATTCTCAATTTAACATCGTAGTGCAAACAAACTCCAATTCCAACGTACCAAAAGGCGTTCCTAGGGTTTTTCCGCGTTCCGGACACAATGGAACAGGTTTCGTAAGCTAATTTGATCGTATGCGCGTGTTACGGAATTAAACGATCAATTTTAATTTAAATCGATTAAAACGATTTCGATGCGTTTCGAGCTACCACGGTCAAACGACAACCCCGATTGCTACGAAAATTGAAATCCGATAATAACTAACTATTACGGATCCAATGGAACTGGTTTCGTCGAATTCCAAGACTGTACCCCGGAAGGCTATTATAACTCGTCTGTTAAATCGAGCAAATTTCCGGAATTGTCGAAATCAATTGAAACTTCACTTTTAAAATTTTATTAACTTAATAATAAATCGTATGAAATTTATAAGCACATTAAAAATCATTCTGGCTCATTCCGGACTAAAATCGGATTAATTGCAATATTTTATAATATTAAATTCTCTTATTAAATTAATATAAAATTCCAAATTTAACCTATCGACTTCTAATTTCATTTCAGCTATCCCACATTATAATTCCAATCCAATTAGACCTAAAATAAATTTTAGAATCTAATTTATCCCTATTTACACTCAAAATTACTAATTACCCCAATTCTAATATTAAATTAGTATTATTCAGTTTCTAATTAAATTCATGTATTTGAAATTTGACTAATTTTACTCACTCAACCAAAGTCTTTTATTTTCAAGATTCAAATTATAATCCATATTCAACATTTAAAATGAATTAAATGTTCAAATTTGGCGACCCAAAATTCCGGGTCGTTACATTCCTCCCCCCTTATAAAAATTTCGTCCCCGAAATTTGCTAAGGTAGAAGAATGCTCCTACATTCTTAACTTAACCCAAACTTCTTTAGTTACAACTTATATACACTTTCCAAAACTCTTTAGCTCAAATCCAAACTCACTTGCTTTATTTATATTCTAAAGCTTTTGTTTCAACGTTATTTCACAATAACTTCTCAAGTTACTTAACTTTTCCCAAAACCCCAAAAAATTTCTAACTCCCAAAATTTTCGAAAATTTTTGGCAGAGTCTCCCCTGTACGGAGGAGCTTTCGCGATATCGCAATAAAAATAAATATATATACATCGACCCACACGGTCGGAAACCAAAATATATCGCAATATATATATCGTTTCCCAATTATATTTGCATAGTCGTACCTTTTTAGCAAAATTTTAATAGCAAGCAGCTAATATTATCGCATATACGCGCTCCAACTCTCTCGAACGCCTCCCGCACCTGTACTTACTCAAACAACTCGTTAGCTTTCAATAATATGAACATTTCATTAGCATTACCAATATAAATGTAAGCCATACACAACCATTTCATAAATCTTAACGAACATACCATTTTCATAGCCTAACCAAGAAAACTTCATCACCATTTAATAATGTTAACCACGTTTTATCAACAATTTAAAATTTTCAATCGCCTTTTAATTTCTCGACAAATCCAAACTTCACTTTTATTTCACTTGAATGATAAATTCAAGTTTACTATATACCATGCATATTTATTACAACCCATTCATTTCTATTTCAATATAATTAACATATGCTTTACTTACATTTCTTTATTTTAACTTACATTCCCAATTTGATTTACAATCAAATTTTATTTTAAACTTGAAACATTTGCAATTCTTTTATGATTCATTTCCATTCATATGCAAACATCATTTATCAAAATGTCAATTCATTCCAATTGATTCAAAATCAATTCCATTTGCTATTTTAAATCAATTCACTTGCATTCGTTTACAAACTCTTTGAATTAGATTCCAATCCATATCAATTTATTCAAAAATCAATTTCAATTGCTTGTTAAATAACTCAATTCCGAATACATCTAATTTTCATGCCATTCAAGCAATTAATCATCACTTAAGCTCTTAACCATTAAAATTATTTCTAGTTTAAATTTATGTTAATTTTATTCCATTCGGACTTAGTCACAGTCCAAATATTCCTATTTCCACACAAATTAAAAATCAAGCCTTTATCCTCACTTTTCAAATTTATTATTCATCTTAAGTTTATTTTTATTATATTATTATTATTATCTTATATTTCTTTTCTTTTTCTTCCTCACAATAACAATCTTAAAAGTCATTTGCTTGCATCCAAATTTTATTTTGTAAACAAACTTTATTTAAAGCTATTTCATAAGCTTAAAAGTAACCATCTCATCATTTTCTTAAAGGATTACAGTTCCATAATATCTTAATTTATTTCCATTTTAATTGATTCTTACCAAATCAACCCATTTACAAATTTTAATCCAACTAGCTTATACATTCAACTTAAGTTTAAATTAATAACATCTCATTCTATATTATTTACAACTCTCACACATCTTTAATTCATACTTTCATATTCCATTACAATAATCAATTAAAACCATTTCACTTGCAAGTCCATTTTAGTATCTAAACAAATTTACCCAAGACCACATTATAAAGCTTAATTACAACTATTTATTTTGCTTAAGCATTCTTCACAATATTTTGATTTAATTTTCATTCAATCAAGTTCCAATTCCATTAATCTTGATTCATATATTCATCCAATCCCAATTTTTTTCATTCACACTTCATTATTTGTTATCACAAATCTAAATCCCATGCCACAGTTGGATTTTATTTACTTTCCAAATTTTGACCAATTATAACAATTATATTCATTACCATACACATTCCATTTAATTGTAATTCAACTTAGTTCCTAACCTAATCCATATTAGGTTTTGATTTACCACTTCAATTCACTCTAAATTCATTTATAATATCACCCTTTTTCCGATTATTTCATTTCGGAAATTTAATTTTTTTTTTCAATATTATTTATTACCCAACTGAAATTTAATTTCAATTCTATTATCAAAACAAATTTCAGTTTTCTCATTCATAAGTTCAAGATTTATTTGCTAATTTAAGAACATCCACCTTTATATTCTCACCTTGCTTCATTACACTTCGCATTTCATTTATGGTTAAGTTTTGAATTTGCCACATCATTCAACTCTTTCCATTAATGAATTGCAATTTCACTTCCATTCAAGAGTTTAGATTGCTTATTTAAGTCCATTTCCATTTTATAATCAAAGTTCAAATTATAATACTTAATAACTCAAGAATATGAATTTCTTTATGCAATTATAAGCAATTTACATTTCCCCTTTATATCTGATTCAATTTAATTCCAATTCATTTAGATTTAATTCAATTTCAAATTCTCCATTTTAATCCTCCATATACAAATCCAAAACTTACTTACTTACTTAAGTTCATTTGCTTCTTTTATATTCCACTTTACATTATCTCAATTCACATTCAATTTGAGACTAGTTTTGAATTCACCATGCCATTCAACTACTTCCATTTGTGATTATAATCTCACTTTCAATTTATAAGTTCTCCAACTTATTTATTTTAAAGCTCATATTGCTCATTTTAATCCATCTACATCTTATAATCACAATCTCAGATTTTACATATATATGTATTACTGAATTCTTAGGGATAAAAATCTCCTTTCACCTTAATCCTTTGCACATTTTAAACTCACAATTCCAGATTATAAGTATAATACTTAATAGCTTGTGGGTATAATCCATTACACAATGACCCACAATTTCAAAACCAACTTACATTTCAATTTAATCCAAATCCATTTAATTCTAAGTCCAATTTATTTAGCTTATCCCAAGTTAAATTCAAATTTTCTATTCACTTCAATATATTTGATTCACTTCCAATTACTCAAGTTAAATTTTAATTCCAAGATTAAAATTCTCATTTCTTCCTTCTTATTAATATCAACTTCACTTAATAAGCTCGATAGTTGATTCATTTTAATTTTACACATTATTTATACAGAATTTTTTTCCCAGAATTCAATTTACCTGGTTTTATCTCAAAACCATTTTGAAATATATCAAATATATACCTATGTGGTACATCAAATCAAAACTCAAGATTTTCCAAAACAACTTGTTTATACCAAAAACAAATTCCTCATTTTGACATCTCCAAAACAACTGTTATACCCAACAAGACTAAATAATATCATAACCACGTACTAGGGAAGTAATCCATCACTTAAGAAACTCGAAAATGAATTCTAATGATGTGGCCAGCATCATCAGGATTATTTTCCAGCGACTGAAGTGAGTTCAATGCTTCTTACTTTCCCAAATTTATTTCAAAACAGTTGCCATTCAAAAATACTTCCCAAATCAACATTTCATTATTGCCTTCAACCACATGGGAAAAATATTACCAAACATTTCCAAGATTTTAAATTTCCCACCCTTATTATTAATGCATTTAAAAAAATTTCCAAAACTCCAGGATTTAAATTTAGTTATTCTTCCTTTTATATAATTTATATTTGCAGAATTTTATTTTCATTATAACTATTGTTGTGCGAATTCTCGCCCAGAAGGCCACGAGACCCTGAAGCGTCATGTCCCACGCATATTCGAAACCAACAAGCATATTCATCATCTCCACGTACTATGGAACTCAAGTACATTCGGCACCTCCAGGAGCACAAGTCCATTCGGCGTCTCCTTTGAAGCAATCCCATTCGGCATAGCCGGTCCGAGCTCATTCGGTATCCCCTGGTACACACGCTCGTTCGGCATCTCCTTCCCTGCACAAGCTCCGTTTGGCGCCTCATACAAACAGCTTCATTCGGCTCTCCCCACGGTCGGCATACCGAACCACGTCCTCCTATGTTCATTCGGCACAAGGTCACTACCGGACCACACTGGCGCCGAACCATCAACACTCCACATACCCACCGATCCACTACACCACCCATCTCCATACCGGTCCAACCTATGACCGGACCAACACATACCCAACTCCATGCCGGTCCACGCTCTACCAGACCAACACCACTCCAAGCTCCATGCCGAATGAAGCCTCGCCGAACCAGAAGTGCCAGGCCAAATTGCTCCAGCCCGGGCCCACCAGCAGCTATATACATCCAAGACCCCTACCCCCAACCTCACTCTATAAATAGAGGGGCAGGGGTACAACAATGGAAGACAAGTTTGAGAGCTCAAGCAAGGAAGGAACTTTCAAACTACTTTCATATACTGACATACGAAGCATTGTACCTGTAATCTGAAAGAAAGAAGATAATAACATATAAAGTGGACGTAGGCACATTCTGGCCGAACCACTATAAATCTGTGTGTCTTTTACATTTCAGCCCCTACTTCTTTCATATTTACTTACTCATCTAAAATCATTGAAAATCACATATAATCAACTAAATAATACGACTTGGAGGTGTTTGTCCATTTTTTGTGCAAACATTTTTGGTGCTTTCACTGAGAACTGAACTCCGGCTTCATCTTCTCCCACTCAACCTTCTTCTTAACAACATCACTCGTTGCTTAGAAATCATGCCTTCCAAACAGAGAAGGGATGTTAACAAAGGAAAGAACATCGCAACTAGCAGCCTTCCAGATCCAGCAATCACAGATCAGCCCACTTCAACAGCAGTACCAGATGAAAATCAGGAGAATCCAACTGGTCCCGCAACGGAACAACCAATCACTAGGGCAGATCTGGACAGGGTTGTGGCTGAAGTAACTAACCGCTTCACATCCCAACAAGAAACTTTGGTGGACCAACTCATGTCACGCTTAAGGGATGCTGAAGAGTCCAACCGCAACACGGAATCATGGGGTGAATCCCAATCCGGAGGATCCCGGAGGCAACAAAGGTCTTCACTCTTCGAAGAAGCTATCAACAGAAACAACAATGATAGGGGCCGCGCCCGGACTCAGCCCGAATCCCGACTCGAGGAAGCCCTTGGTGCCGAGCCCAGCGGGGGAGGCACCAGGCGAGGGTCGGATGTAGCTGAGCCAGTCATGCCACCTAATCATAGAAACCCCGCTGAACGGAGCCGAGCTAGGACCCGGCCCGAAGTTGACCCCATGGATGTGCTCGAAACAGAACCCCACAGGGGAAGATCAAGGCAGGGGGCAACTGTAGCTGGTCCTAGCGTGCATCCAAGCAGCCAAAGACAACCACTGGATAATGCTAGAAGTGATAGATTGTACCATCCCTACAGGTCATCTGGACGAGATAGATCCCGCAGGGAAGAGCCAAGCTCATTTTTGTCCGCTCCAAATTCTGACGAACGAATGGCACGATTATTCAGAGAATGTGTCCAACGGGAGCAAAGGGACCGGGGAATAGGCGCTAGGGTCACCAGCCCCTTTACCCGAAATATCGAAACTGCCATTACTCCCCGGGAATGGAAAATGCCAACCATGGAACCTTACAAAGGAACTTCCGACCCCATCGTACATTTACAGAGATACACCCAGCATATGCTCATGAGTGGAGCAACAGAAGGAGTATTATGCAAGTGCTTTCCACTGTTCCTAGCAGATCTAGCTACCTCCTGGTTCTGCCATCTACCCCAAGGATCCATCAACTCATGGGAGACTTTGAAAGAAAGGTTTAATCCATGTGGAACAGCCCAAGGACGCTTATTCTCTATCCAATGTCAAACAGAAATCCGGAGAGAAGCTGCAACAATATCTAACGCGGTTCAACGCCGCAGCGGCAGCAGTTCAAGATGCCGATGAAAAACTCACTCTAATGGCCCTCTGTAGTGGTGTACATCCAGACACCAAGTTTGCCAGAAGGTTAACTAAGGAAAAACCAGCCACCTTGCCTGATTTCTTCCATGAAGCTGGAAAGTATATGAGGCTTGAAGACGCTGCTACAGAAAGGCAATCAGGACAACAAGGTAAGACAGTTCAGGACAAGGTTCCCGCTGCAGCTAGGGACGCTCGAAGAAATGATTCTAGAGACAATGCTGGGGGCAGAAAGGTTGAAAAGCGCCAATATCGACCGGGGCCAAGATTTGACTCCTACACTCCTTTGAACGAAACAATCGAAAATATCTACCTAGCCACTCAGGGCGAACTCGGATACAAGCGCCCCCCGCACAAGAAAGAATCAGGAAACGCACTCAAATCTGGAAAGTTCTGTCGCTTCCACGAATCCCACGGGCATGACACCAATGAATGCCATCATCTCCGGGACTTGATCGAAGAACACATTAGAAGAAGAAGACTGGAACGTTATGTAAAAGGTCAGAACAGGACTCCAACTCCCGCCAATGAGAACTCAAGGCAACCCCTCCCAGAAGTAGGCGGAGGGAGTCGCAACAACCACAACACCAGTGGCTCTAGTCAAGAGAAGATAGTGGTCCTTACCATCTCAGGAGGACCACACATCGCCGACAGAAGTTGGGCAGAAATGGAAAGGTACGGCAAGTCACTTAGAAATGCAGAAGGCTATGTTAACTCCATTACGGAAGAACGCCAACCAAAACGAAAAGAAAACGATGACATTGTATTCAGTAGACGTGATTTGGAAGGAAGGCAGTACCCACATATGGATCCCATGGTCATCTCTGCCTGGTTCGGTCCAGCTAAAGTTTTTCGGATTCTAATAGACACGGGAAGCTCCGTAAATATCTTGTTCAAACATGCTTTCGACAAAATGAAGTTATCAATGAAGGATGTGTCTCCCTGCGACAAACCACTGCACGGTTTCACTGGAGATGCAAAAATGCCCCTCGGGCAACTTGACCTCTTCGTCGAAATAGGAAGTCATCCCCGCTCCGTGGTGCGAAAACAAACGTTCGTACTAATAGAGAACCACTCGGCTTACAACGCCTTCTTGGGGAGATCAGCCTTGTCTGACTTCCAAATTGTCTTAGCCCCCTGGTGCCTGAAGATGAAATTTCCAACGGACAACGGAATAGGAGAAGTAGAAGGAGATCAAGACGCTGCCCGAGACTGCTATGTGACTGAGCTTCGCAACAACCGCAGAAAGAATAAAGGAAAAGATGCAGAGACTACTCTCTGCATGAAAAGCTTGGAGGCATAGCAACTAAAGAAAGCCACTCCTCTTCGATACACAAGCGATCCCTTCAATGAACTAGACCCCAGAGATAAAGAGGAGGAGGCTACCGCCGAGCCTGCAGAGGCCATGGAATTCGTATCTGTAGATAAGCACGATTCAAGTAAACTATTAAAAATCGGATCTCAGCTGAAAACGGAATTGAAGGATCAACTCATTGACTTCCTCCGCCACAACTTAGATGTATTTGCGTGGACCCATGCCGATATGACAGGAATCTCTCCAGACATAGCGTGCCACATGTTGAACATCGATCCCACCAAGGTACCAGTAAAGCAGAAAAAGAGAAGCATGGGGGCGGAGCGATCATCAGCCCTTGATGAGGAAGTAAAGAATCTACTTGCTAATGGCTTCATACGGGAAGCCATCTACCCGGAATGGATCGCTAACCCAGTGCTAGTAAAAAAGGCCAGTGGAAAGTGGCGAACATGTATTGACTTCTCCAATCTGAATGACGCTTGCCCAAAAAATTGCTTCCCACTTCCCCGAATTGACCAACTCGTAGACAGCACGGCTGGGCACGAACTCCTATCTTTTATGGATGCATACTCCGGATATAACCAGATCCCCATGCACGCTCCCGATCAGGACCACACTAGCTTCATCACCGACCGCGGATTATATTGTTACAAAGTCATGCCTTTTGGACTCAAAAATGCTGGAGCTACCTATCAACGCCTCGTCAACAAAATGTTCGCAGAATTAATAGGGCGAACTATGGAGGTATATGTGGATGACATGTTGGTAAAGTCCAGGAAAGCCAACGACCATGTAAGCCATCTGGACGATATGTTTCAGGTACTTCGCCGATATGGAATGAAGCTGAATCCTCTAAAGTGCTCCTTCGGAGTGTCATCGGGAAAATTCTTAGGATTCATCGTCCACGCCAAAGGAATCGAAGCAAACCCTGAACAAATCCGGGCTTTAAAAGAAATAAGGATACCTTCCACTCGAAAAGAAATGCAAAGCCTAAACGGAAAGGTGGCCGCCCTAAGCAGATTCATTTCCAAGGCAACTGACAAGTGTGTCCCCTTCTTCGAAGCTCTCAAGAAAGACAAAGGGAAGTTCGAGTGGACCGATGAATGCTTAAGAGCCTTCCTCAACCTAATCGAACACCTTCAGAGACCACCAGTACTCTCAACTCCAAATGAAGGTGAAGTGTTATACCTATACCTCGCTGTATCATCTCACGCTCTAAGCGCCGCCTTGGTAAGAGAAGAAGACCGCACACAACGCCCGGTTTACTTTGTAAGTAAGAGATTTACAGGGGCAGAGGCCAGATATCCTAAACTTGAGAAATTAGCATATTGTTTATTGATCGCGTCACGAAAACTGCGACACTACTTCCAGTCTCACTCCATCAGGGTTCTAACCGATCAACCACTAAGACAGGTGCTCCATCGTCCTGACACTTCTGGGCGACTCCTCAAATGGTGCATCGAACTAAGTCAGTATGATATCACCTACCATCCTCGTACCGCTATCAAAGGACAAGCCATGGCTGATTTCATTGCCGAATTCACTATCAACGAAGGCAAGGAACAATCCGAAGTAGCAAAAAACATCAAGTGGAACCTCTTTGTAGACGGAGCATCAAACGAACAAGGCTCGGGGGCAGGTATTGTGATCATCACCCCCAGGGGAAGAAAGTTGTACTATGCATTGAGATTGGAGTTCACAGCCTCTAACAACGACGCTGAATATGAAGCAGTAATAGCAGGATTGGAACTGGCCCTAGAAATCGGAGTCAATTCCCTATGTATTCATAGTGATTCTCAGCTTATCGTAAACCAGGTACTAGGAGAATTCCAGACTCGGGGAGAACGGCTCACAGCATACCTAAAGAAAACCAAACTGCTGCTCGATCAATTGGACCATTATCTAATCAAACACATTCCTCGAGAAGAAAACCAAGAGGCAGATGAACTTGCGAAACAAGCTAGCATGATGAACAGCACCATTTCCGGGGCACTAGCAATCTCAAGGCAGCTAGCCCCAAGTTTCGAACAAGTGAATCTGATAACTACAATCGAAGAAGGAACCTGGATGACTCCTATCCGGAAATATTTGCAAGATGGCATACTACCCGACAGGCGAGACGAAGCCAAGAAGATTTTGAGGAAAGTTCCTCACTACACAATACAAGAAGGCATCCTCTACCGGCGTGGCTTCTCTAGCCCCTTATTGAGATGCGTCGCAGGAAGGGAAGCCAAGGAGATATTAACAGACATCCATCAGGGAGGATGCGGAGATCACACTGGAGGACAGACTTTGGCAAGAAAGATACTCCGATATGGATATTACTGGCCCACACTAAACAAAGATGCCCTAGACTTCGTTAAGAAATGCGACAGATGTCAGAAGTTCGCCAAGATCCCTCGTCTGCCCACAAACGAAATTACTCAAATGACCAGCCCTTGGCCCTTCGCTGTATGGGGAATTGACTTAATTGGCGAACTGCCAACGGGCCGAGGCGGAGCCAAATATGCTATAGTGGCAGTCGATTATTTCACCAAATGGGTGGAAGCGGAACCTTTAAATAAAATATCTTCAGCAAAAGTTATCAACTTCTTGATCAAAAACATTCTGTGCAGGTATGGAGTCCCCCTCAAGATCGTATCAGACAACGGACTCCAGTTTGACAGCGAAGAATTTGCCGACTGGTGCCAAGAGCATGGAATTCATAAAAGCTTCTCATCAGTAGCTTACCCTCAGGCAAACGGACAAGTTGAAGCTGTCAACAAAATTCTCAAAACCCTAATCAAGAAGAAACTTGAAAAGTCAAAAGGCGCTTGGGTGGACGAACTTCCTACGGCACTATGGGCATACCGCACATCTTTCAGAACATCAACGGGACATACTCCTTTCTCTTTGGCATATGGATCGGAGGCAATGCTCCCAGTTGAGACTATTGTGCCTTCCCACCGTAGGATCCACTACAACCCAGAAGAAAACGAAGAACTCCTCCTCATGTCTTTGGAACTGATTGAGGAAAGGAGAAACGATGCAGCACTCAAAGCAGCAGCTCACAAACAAAAAGTGGCAGCACTATACCATTCCAAAGTCAAGCATCGCAGCTTACAAGAAGGAGATCTTGTCCTCAGGCGAATCTTTCCGCGCCCCGGGGCACTGGACCCCATCTGGGACGGACCATATGTAATTCACAAAGATCTCCACAACGGAGCTTACATTTTGTCAACAGTGGACGGAGAGGTGTTCCAGAGGGCATGGAACATCCGACACCTCCGTCGATACTTTTCTTAACTTGTACTGCCCATATGAAGTGAATTAACAAAGAGAATCAGTGGACGTAGGCATTTTCGTGCCGAACCACTTTAAAAAATCTTGTCTCTTTTTAACTTGTTCCTTTATGTCTTGGCTACTTGTTAAGTTTTATCCCTTTCTGTTGAACAAAATCCTATGGCATCTCCACTCAAGAAGCACCGCGGCCTCATCTGGACTAGGCCTAACAGGTACGCTACGATTCTATGCACTCGCCAATGAGACTCTTTTGCTCCAGCATCCCTCTGCTGCGGGTTAACTCATTGCGCGCCTGCCCTCAAAGCCAACTGTAATGAGCCGATTATAAGTCATCATAAAGGCCGACTATAGCCGATGGCAGCTCATTACGGCGTTCGGCTCGCCGGTAACTGTGAACCTACTTTAAGCCCCAACATAAGGTGTGGCCATCCAGGGGTAGTTCACGGCCAACGGCACCCACGCTAGCCGGCCACGGTAAATCGAATAATACCCACGATTACGGACCATAATGGTTCGGGTAGTTACCGTGCGCGATCTCGGCTCCGATGTGTCTTAAGTGCGGCTGTGGTAAAAAAGAAAACTCCCCGCGGAAGCGTAAGATGGGTGACAAATGTATCCAAGACCCACAGCTAGGGAAAGTGACTACAAAACCCGTTTGCCACGAACTTAAGCACATCGACGGCCTTCCGTGACTGGAAGTTTTACTTTTACTATATTTCCATTTCACTTAAATATTTTTCTCCTATCCTGTATAACAAACTCTAAAGTGCAGGAAACCAAATAGGAAGCATTCACTCATGAGGCTCCAAGCCTGCGTGCTGGGTGGCAGGGCGCTCAGCTATACCCGTGAACAATTACACAAGACACTCACAGCTACCGCCTGCGAATAAAGCATAAAGGGCGGTACTCTCTTCTCTTGTACATAAATGCGTAACTATAGCTTATTCATACACTGACATTGCAAAACGTGAAATTATATTTCAAGCAAAAACTTAACATCAAACACAACTGGAATCACAGGCATATACATAATTATACTTCTCACACAGCACATAAAGATAGCAACAACATTTAAACATGACAAAATCAGCTTATATTATAAGATCACACGAAGTTATTCTTTGCAAATAATTTTATTACAGTTGCATATCAAAGACTAACATGAACAGTGATAAAAAAGAAACAAAAAGATGGCAGATGCATCCACACTCCATCACCAACTCCCCCAGCCTACTTAGCCGCAGGATCAGAGCCCCCAGCATGTGGATCTGAAGTCCCACCTGTCCAGATCAGAAGAGGAATTCATTAAACGAACGATCAAGTTATGAAAACACGAAAAGAAAAGAAAGGGAAAAGAATAACTCACCAGCATCCGCCGCTTGATCCTCATCATCCAACTGCACGCCCGCTTCCTCTGCAGCGAGTAGCCGCATCCCCTCCTTCACCGCCGCTTGCTCCTCCTTTGAGAACTGAGCAGTAACCGCACTCAAGTTGAAAGCCTCTCCGCCTTCCTTACCCGCATTCACCCTGGCCTCCTCTAAAGCCTGGAGATACACCTTGGCCATGACCCGAGGGTAATCGTCCATCCAAGACAAGCCGCCCTCCTTCCAAGTGTGGAAGTACATATCCTGCAACATCTCATCCATCATCCCCTCGTTTTCCTCAAACTCCCTCACCCGGGCCTCGGAAGCTTGCAACTTGGCGATGGCGACGTCCCTCTCTGATTGGTATCTCAAGCAGTCAGCCTGGAGTGACCTCCTCATTTCCTCTTCCTTCAACTTGAGGGACCTCCTCATCTCCTCCATCTCCTCCTTCAACTCGGCCTGAGCCATCTCCGCAGCCTCGAGCCTCCCTGACAACTCCTCTACCCGCTCGAGATCCGCATTTCGAACCTCATCCACCGTTGCGATAGCTATGTTAATCCGTTCCCTGCAAGCGACCTCCATCTTCCGTAATTCCGCCCTACTGGCCTTCTCCATGGTCTCTTTCAGACGCTTGGAGGCTTCCTCATGCTGGGAAATCTGGATGGCTTGGTCGGCGAGTTGCTTGGCCTGATCGGCAACCTTTAACCTCAACCGAATGTTAGCACTCCCGATCTCTTCCCCGGCCTTGACCAACTTAGCATGATGCTCCATTAACTTCTTGGTCTCTGCGGCCACCCGGTCGATATTAGCTTTGGCCTCATCCCCCATGGTGACTACCCGTGTAGTAAGTAAATCAAGATCTAAAGATTTGGCCTCGTCCAGCACTCTTACCATGGGGTTGCGGGGAAGGAGGTGCTCGCCCGTGGTCTCATCGAATGAAATGTCCCGAAAACTTGGGTCTAAATCAGGATGGCCGGCGAAAGGGTCACGAGGCACGGGGCGAGGCACATCGGGACGCCTTATATGAATGACAGTAGAACTCTTGGAAGGAGGAGGAGGGGGGCAGGGCTCCGTGCTCTCCTCCGTAGTATCACGAGGAGGCTGAGTAGGGGGAGGCAGAGTAGGAAGCTGCGAAGCAGAAGAAGACTCAAATAAGGAACGGCTCCGCTTCCTTTTCTGAATGCCCTCTTCGATGACCCCAAGAAGAGGGCGGTACTTGACTACGTCCCCAGTGCGATCAGTAGAAGGTTTCGCGGAAGCTCTCCTCGACTTAAATTGTTCAAGGCGGTGTCGAACATCCGACGTTTTACCCGCCTGGCCTGCCCCTGGAATAAAGAACAAGTGTTACGAACATACAATAATCCGCAATTCAAAAAATGTGCTAAGTTAAAAAGAAAGAAAAGTGAGGAGACACATCTATTATACAAACCCGGCGGAGGAGTGGGATACTGCAATAAGTCCTGGATCTCATTCCAGGACGGAAGTGAACCGTAAAAAATTTCTAAGTCCTTATCGAAAATAGAATCGGCAGAAGACAAAAGTTCACCTTGCATCGCCGGAATCACCCTAGCTGAGGAACCCTTAGAGGATGGGTCAGTGCCAGCCACAGCTTTGCCGGTTTCCTTTGCCTTCTCCGTTCCCTTCTCCGTTTCCGACTCTCCCTCCGACTCCCCGAAGGCCCGACGGAGAGCCTCATCCAGTTCGAGGTCTTGTTCAGAGGTTAGAGCAGCAACACCACTACCACCTTGACCGTCGCCATCTCCTCCACCCTCCGACCCTTCTCCAACTTCGCCTCCTTCCTCCTCTTCCACACCTTCCTCCTCCGGGACAGTCGGGCAAGTACTTGGAGAAGGGCCATCGGACTTCTTCAGTTTCTTCCCCCCAACCGCAGGACGCGCTGCGAAAGGCTCCCTCTTACCGCTCTTTACCGTAGCCCCCTCCTTAGCTTTAGCAGCCCTCTCCTCAGCCGTATCCCTTTGCTTAACCACGGACTGGCGCGGTAAGATCAAATTATACTCCAAGAGGGTTGCGTTCCTGATCAAGAAAGAGGCCGACCGGTCCCGTGCCGGAATAGCCTTTAGTTCAGCAGCCATTCGCACTAAGGAATCGTCCTCCACGACTGCAATACCACCTGTCGCTAGCCAGAAATAGAAGCATGTCAGAAAAAACACTACAGTCAAAACACATGAAAAATATAAATGAAATCAATCTTACAACCGGAAGTGAAAAGGCGGAAAGAAACAGCATCGTCCTTGACGAAGAACCACTCATTCTTGAACATGGTGAACTTGGAATACAAGTCCAGAACTGGTTTGAAGGGCACGGCCACCTCCAGACTAATATACGGAGACCCCTTCTTATAGCCTCTCAGGTTGTACAAGTATTGGATTTCCCGGTTAGAAGGAGGACGCCCGTACCTCCTCTGGAAGATAACAAAGAGGCTCACCAGGATGGCATATGAGTTAGGCTGGAGCTGGAAAGGAGCCACCTTCAAATAGGTGGTGAAGCTTACTATCCAAGCGTTGATAGGGGGGATAGCGCCGCACATGCAATGGTATCTGCTAAAAGCGAAGTAGCCCTCGGGAGGATTATATGGCATCATCCCATCTCCTGGCAGCAGCATAAGAGCCCTATCTATCCCAAAGGAACGGGATATGACGTCAAGTTGCTCCTCCTTTAAGGAGCTAGGAAAGCAATCAGGAGGAGAGACGAGAAGCTCCTGGGGACCATACCCATCGACTAGTGACCTCGGAGCGGGTCCGTGCTGTGCTGGATCTGGCTGAGCTGGGGGCACGGCAGAAGTTTCTCCGCTATCCCTGGATTTCTTCTTGCCCGATCGAGTTTCAACTTTGCGAGACATTTATCTGCATACACAAAAGTAAAAAGCATGATGTTAGAACGACAGTATAAAAAAACAAGCATACATAAGTCCGGAGTTCCACTCAAAGTCCAGACACAAAGTTCGTTCGGCACTGGAGGTTCAAGACCATTCGGCACTAGGGTCTTACGTTCATTCGGCAGTACAAGTTCATTCGGCACTGGGATCTGACTTCCATTCGGCAATGGAATCTGAGGTTCATTCGGCAAAGCAAAGCTTCCGTGCCCATTCGGCATAAGCCCATCCGGTTATAGAGTTCATTCGGTAAAAGAGTATATACCTGGTTCGGCGAATATTTGATTCGGCAAATACTTGGTTCGGTGGGCTTTTGATTCGGCTTCCTCTTGTTCGGTAGAGAAAAACTAAGGGGGGTGTAGCCTCTATATATAGGCGAGCTCTGGAATACCGGACGAGAACCTACTGCCGGACCAACCCCATGCCGAACGAGAACCTATCACCGGACCAACAACAACCGGACCAACAACAACCGGACCAACTATGTACCGAATGAAACCTTCCATACCAAACCAACCTCCAAACGAATAAGAATATATGCCTACTCGAAACCGAATGAAACTGTCTCTACCAGCAGAAGCCAGAAACAGGGGGCATGTAGGGCGCCTCACTCAGATAAGTCCCGAACCCCAGATCTTACTAATAAAATAAAGAATATGATAACAATGGATAAGTCGTGAATCTCTGACTAACATGGGTTAATCGTTCACACGTGCACGCGACCACGAACGGTCCATAAGCACGCTCTGAATGGCTATTAACCCTATCACCGTGAGAATTTACACTTTGACATCCCTTTTTAAGCTCACCGGTTAAAAGGATCCTTGATTCTGATAATTATGAAATGGCTAAGCTACTTACACATGTACGGGGTTGAGAACAATCCTTAGGCATGCTCTGAGCCGGCGATAAACCACCTTAACAAACGATCCAGGAACCCACTCGAACGTGAACCTGGCATCGATAATGCTAAGCCCCCTCGGGGCACACTTACTCACCCCGAACGGCACAGTTCACTTCATCTCGAATATTTCGATCATGAACGGCCGTTATCTAAAACCACACTAAAACTATAAATTAAATTCCTTTGCAGGACAGCAGCAGGATACGAACATCCAGCCCATGGCGTTACGAAACAAGCCTTTCTACCACAGGGAAACAAAGCGCGACACATGCAAGCACGTGCCCCACTTTGGGGGGCAAATGTTGTGCGAATTCTCGCCCAGAAGGCCACGAGACCCTGAAGCGTCATGTCCCACGCATATTCGAAACCAACAAGCATATTCATCATCTCCACGTACTATGGAACTCAAGTACATTCGGCACCTCCAGGAGCACAAGTCCATTCGGCGTCTCCTTTGAAGCAATCCCATTCGGCATAGCCGGTCCGAGCTCATTCGGTATCCCCTGGTACACACGCTCGTTCGGCATCTCCTTCCCTGCACAAGCTCCGTTTGGCGCCTCATACAAACAGCTTCATTCGGCTCTCCCCACGGTCGGCATACCGAACCACGTCCTCCTATGTTCATTCGGCACAAGGTCACTACCGGACCACACTGGCGCCGAACCATCAACACTCCACATACCCACCGATCCACTACACCACCCATCTCCATACCGGTCCAACCTATGACCGGACCAACACATACCCAACTCCATGCCGGTCCACGCTCTACCAGACCAACACCACTCCAAGCTCCATGCCGAATGAAGCCTCGCCGAACCAGAAGTGCCAGGCCAAATTGCTCCAGCCCGGGCCCACCAGCAGCTATATACATCCAAGACCCCTACCCCCAACCTCACTCTATAAATAGAGGGGCAGGGGTACAACAATGGCAGACAAGTTTGAGAGCTCAAGCAAGGAAGGAACTTTCAAACTACTTTCATATACTGACATACGAAGCATTGTACCTGTAATCTGAAAGAAAGAAGATAATAACATATAAAGTGGACGTAGGCACATTCTGGCCGAACCACTATAAATCTGTGTGTCTTTTACATTTCAGCCCCTACTTCTTTCATATTTACTTACTCATCTAAAATCATTGAAAATCACATATAATCAACTAAATAATATGACTTGGAGGTGTTTGTCCATTTTTTGTGCAAACAACTATTTCAAATTTCAGATTAAATTTTAGATTCTTATTTGATTTAGACATTAACAACCAATCATCCATATATATATATATATACAATAATTTCAGAAATTATTTCTTTTATACCAAAATATAATTTGGGCAAAATTATTTCATTTACCCACTTTTAAAACGTTACTATGTCAGTTTATCTTGTTTAAGAGATTAATACCCCTATCGATACGGTTGTACTTCCCGCACCGACCAGAATTCATAAACACTCAACCGATAAGTCAACACGGTATAAAAACAATTTTATATCCACTAACAAGTACGCTCTCATATTTATTAATACACTCAACACATTATAGAGTACCGTCGACTTTGTTTAATGAGTAATTTCCCCACCAAAGCCTAGGTTGTCGCCAACCTAAGCTCTGATACCAAGTGTGACAACCCGCAAATCCGTACCCCTTGAGTCAACACTATTCTACCTCTATTAATTCAAGTGGCACAGAATTACGAACCATCAGGGTTAAAGAAGAAGAGATAGAAGAAGAAGAAGAAACTAAACAATATCAGAAGCCTAGAACTTTACACAAAATGAAAACTTTCACTGTTTTATGCATCATATCATCAGAGTATCTCATACATCAACCAATACCAATCAGACATACCATACAATCATAGCAGCGGATATATATAATATACGGATAATACGTCTCGGCCTCCAGCTCCTCTCCTGCTCCATAGCAACCTATCCTGAACATATAATACTCGGTCTGACCCGAGCATTATAATGAAATAACACCCGAGTCAGTCTGGAATACCAGCTGATAATAATGCATCCAAATTGATTATTAAAGTTTCAAAATCCTTTTGAAAACAAAAGCATCTCGTAAGACTACGCCACAAATAAACATGTCAGGTTTTTACCTTACGATAGCTAAAAAACTTTTTATAGAAATCCTCTGATATTATAATAGGGTCTATTTACAAATACTTATAAAATAGCCGAGATTGTTACATTCATTAAATTCCAGCTACTAGCCACAAAAGTGGGTAATACAAACAAAACTCGTACAAGGCTCGTAGGGAGAATGGATTTCCATCAATGGCTGGGCTACTGGGGTACCGCCCGTCGCAGTACCTGGCCTAGATCAGAGTACCGAGGAGTACGCCCGCTCCCCTGCAACACAAGGCCGGAACCATTCCTTACTGAACAGTCCCGAACAAGATAACCCCGTGGTTGGCGCGACCAACCACCCACTAAGCCGAATATAAAGGGACATCTAAACAGGGGAAAATCTTGTCCTGCTTGGGCATGACCCACCTAACCTTGCTGCACCTCCCCTGTTTTAGCCATTCCCGGTTGATGAGGCTTGAGGTACACGTTACCTTTAGAACGTTTTCACTTAGAATGCCCATCGCCCACTTGACGATGTTTCGCAAGCATTCATCCATACAAGTCTGTCCCGGGTTCGAACGGAACCGAAGGCACTACTTCTACTACATCCATTATGGAAATATCCTCAGGATTAGTAGCGACTAGCCCTTGCACTTCACTGCTCCATCTTTGACTCCGAACACGTTTTTCGCACAAAACGTACAAACCGGATCGAAGTGGTTTTCGAGAAATAAATCTCGATCCCGGTCTCTTCGAAACGATCAACGCATTTGTCCAATATTGATAGTCGGTGATTTAACTATCAATTTATATTCACAAACATCCATAAGCATCCATCACACAATAAATAATTCCCATATTATTTATTTGCCCCAAAATCTTTACAAGATATATTTTCAAATTTTTCAAAGCTCATTTGAAAACAATTTCCCAAAGTTCTCTTTTACAAGGTAAATCCTTTACCATATATTCCCGTTGGAATAACCAGGTTCAAACATTTAGATTTAAAAACAGTTAAAACATTTCATATTGAAATATACATTAAGATATGTAAATTAACTTCTAGTTACTTACTCAAAAATATAAATTTTAAAATAAGTGAATGGAAACTATTTATTAAGGTCTAAACTTGGTTTACATAAAAGTTTAGTTAAACTAAATTTAAAAGTAGAGTTTTAAAAGAATTAAAAATAAATTTCAAATAACTTTATTCCAAACTAGCCTTTAAATACATAATTACTAAGGTGTTCATAAAGATTTACTATTGCTAATTTATTAATAATTACTTTAAAATAATAATTTCCAAACACTCTTTTAACAAGTTTTGAAGTTTTTTTTTTAACTTTCTTTTTATGAAATCTGTTTAAACTCGAACTTGGTTTTTCCCAGGGAAGCTCATTCCCACTCAAATATCCCAAAAATCCTTCTTATGAATTTTGTCAATTTATTTAGATTCAGGTTTACATTTTAATAACATAAATTTACTTTCGCATTTATCAACTGATAACGTTTCTCTTTGATTACCATTCCAGATTTTACAAATTTTTAATTTTCATTCTAAATAGATTTCAAATTTTAATTCTTTTAAATTCATTATTTAACAATATCTTTTATTCCTCTAAAATTCAATTTATCCATTTATAATTAAATTATGGATTTATAATTTATCCAGCAATATTCCGATACAATTTTATTTCAGTTTTCCATCCAAACAGATTCTAATTTTTATATTCCTTTAAATTCCTTATTTGTTAATTTGTTAATTTGTTTTGAAAACCCAATTTAAATTCTTTATAATTTAAAACTCCAAATTTCTTTATAATTAACATTCTGGGTTTGTAGTTTACACCACAATATCACAATACAATTTAATTCCAAATTTATCAATCACAACATATAAACAGGCATCATCATCAATTATAAAAATAATTACTTCATTGTGACGAATCCAGTTGGATCCCTCCAACCTGTTTTCCCTGCATCCACAAATATTAGCACATCACAATATAAATATCAATCCAGGATGATAAAAATAAACATTTCAACAATCACACAATTATTTAAATATCAACTACTTAAATCATCTAACATTCCAGATGTGAGTGAGATTAACTCACCTTGAGTTTCGACGAGCGTTCGAAATTTAAATTAAACCGAACGGTCTTCGATTTAACTCAAATTTCTACTTGCCCGGAATGACTCCGGATCTGCACCATCGCGTAGTACGCATCTCTACGAGTCCAACGTTTCCAGTTTCGTCTGAATCTGACAGCGTATGTGACATATATGAATTTTATAAGTTTTGATTTTGAATTTAAACAAATTTCTTTTTTTTATATAATTACCAAAACACGGCCGAAAGCTCCTTCCCCCAATCCCCTTCACACACGCGAAAGACACAGGTCGAACAACCCATATGCATGCAACCTAGGGCTTCCACCGCCTCCCTCTATGCTTCGCTCTACATCGATCAGACAACGCCACCGAGAAGCTCGCAGCCTACTTGTGACGAGCCATCCTTCTACCACCAGAAAGACGTATCATCATTAAGAAAGAAAGGGATAGAAATAGAAAAGAAAGAAAAGAAAGGAACAACAACATCAGAATCTCACAGCGGAACGGAATAAAATATAATATATCACATAAATATCTCATAGTTTTTACATATATCAGAGTTATACAATATCAATATATATGACTGTCATATACATACACCTATCACTACATACATCAGAGACACTGTACATATCAACTAACACAGCGACACTAGATAGATAGCTACATACGTCTGGAAACTAAATCTCCAAGCTCCTCCAGAAATCAAAGTCCAAAACCTATCACTTGGCTACTCATAAAAATTTGAGTACCCAAGAGTTTATGAAAACACAAAATTTAAACTCCGGGTCAGACATGGGTCTGGTATGAGTAAACGGTTTAAAGTTGTTTAACTTGAAAACTTTTGAAAATAAAGGTATCACGTAAGACTCCCCACAAATAAATACGGGTAAGTTTTTACCTTACGCTAACCAAAACATTTCATAGGAAATCCAGTGATATTATAATAGTGTCTAGGGTTTTCAAGTAAATAGAAAATAGCCGAAATTGTTACATTCATTAAATTCCAGCTACTAGCCACAAAAGTGGGTAATACAAATCAAAACCGTAGGGTCTCGTAGGGTAAATGGATTTCCAACAATGGCAGGGCTACTGTGGTACCGCCCGTCACAGTACGGGGGCTAGATCACCGTACCGAGGATCACTCCCGACCCCCTACGACACAAGGCCGGAACCATTCCTTACTGAACAGTCCCGAACAAGATAAACCCTGTGGTTGGCGCGACCAACCACCCACTAAGCCGAATAAAAAGGGACATCTAGACAGGGGAAATATCTTGTCCTGCTTGGGCATGACCCACCTAACCTTGCTACACCTCTCATGTTTTAGCCATTCACGGTTGATGAGGCTTGAGGCTGCGATTACCTTTAAAGAACATATCACTTAGAATGCTCATCGTCCGCCTGACGATGTGTTGAAAGCATTCAATCCATACAAGTTCGTTCCGGGTTCGAACGAAACCGAAGGCATTATCTCGTTACACTCATTTTGGAATCACCCTCAGATTCAACGACGACAACCTTTGCATTCTGAAAGCACCATCTCGATCTTCATTTCAGGATTTACGACCTAACGTTTAAATTGGATCGATGTGGTTTTCGGAGAATCAAAATTGATTCTTCCGATCCCAGTCTCATCGAATCCAAACGCCATTTTAAGGGCCAAGTTGTCTAATTAACTTAAACAGTTTAAATAATTTAAATTCAACAATTGAATTAACATAGCATTTATCACAGATAAAACATATACAAGCATCATAGGTATAACACATCATATCACAGAGTAACATAGGATATTATCACATAAGTATCACAATCAGATATTCAACACAACAGTTCATAAGAAATTACCTCTAAATCGTACATGCAATTAATTCAATTTAGAATTAATTACTTGAGAGTTAATCACTTAACTCTATTTAATTTATCATTAATTAATTAATTACTTATTTCATTTAAAATTGTTTAATGAATCTTTTAACTTAATCAATTATTAAGCCTTATTTATTTAATTACTTAATTATTTATTCCTTGATCATTAATTAATAACTTTAATTATTTACTAATGAAACTTAATTATTTGACTACTAATTCCTTAATTAATTAATTTTAAATTCTTAGTTCTTAATTACTTAAATAATTAAATATTAATTCATAATTAAATTATTTGGTTAGTTAACTATTAATCGTTCATTAATTAACTCCAACTATTTAATTATTAATTATTCTTATCGCTTAATCACTAATTAATCTCTAATTACAATTGTAAAGGAATTATTCTTAAGTACCTTCTAAAATAATCGTTGATATATATATTCAACTAAATTTAAACATTTAAAAGTCTTTATTTAAATTTTGAAAATGATATTAACCATAACATAACCGTTAATCAATTACATACTTAACTTAATTACTAAATTCTTTTACTACATTTAAATTAATCATTAAGTGTTAAATACATTGCTATGTATTAACCTCATAGTTTAAAACCTGTACTAAAATGGTTAAACACTCATCAGGTTAATAGTATTTAATATTGTTAAAACCAAAATCACATAATCCTCTTTCTATATACAGGAAACGCGAGACTTCCCTATCAAAACCCGAGTAATACTTCGGTCCTTCATCAATTCTTCCCGCACCTCTCCCCTGTACCTCCCTCTTCTTCTTCTTTTTTCTGTAAGTTAAAACTTTAAATTAAGGTTGAAGGAAACTACCAGAATCACACTTGAAATGGCATGAAACAAAACCCGGGTTTTCTACCCATTTCACTCGAGCACGACCCAAGGCAATCCCTTCACGACAACACAGACACGACACCCACACCCCAACACCACCGTGTACGTGCACGGTGGTTCGCCGCACCTACAGCAGCCCTCGTCAGCACCCACAAACCATAAATCAACCAAGCAATTGAAAACTAAACTTAATTCCCACAAGTTTATCGAAAAACAAATTATCGCCTGTAACTTGAACCTAAAGGTTTGAACAGCGACGAAACACGCTTCGCGATCATCACTCCGGCCACTTGAGGCTCTGCGCTTCTGGCCACAGCTCCATCATCCACCTAGCTTCTTCCCTCTCTAATGTCGTGCAATTCGACGCACAGTGGAGGTTGCGGCTATCGCAAGGTCAACACTTCATAAATTTAGGTTTACAAAAAGAAATTTGGCACCGCCGTCGCCTCCTACATCGAGGCCATCACCAAGTATTTTTCCTACCACCCCAGTAGGTTCGTCCACCACCTCGTACAACCCAGTCACCCCTAGTTCCACTGACTGCCTGAATTTGCGAAGAACCCTTTTCCAGTTCATCTATGAATTCCTCTCCGCAAACGCAATGAAAAATTACCATTTCTGATTTAAAAATCCTACCTTCTAGTAACAATTCAAGCTATATAATTAAATTTAAGTTTCATGACATTCGAATATATCACAAAGTTAAGTTCTTCCTGTAAAAAAAATTTACAATTGCTACCAAACACTATTCTGCTAAAAATATTTCTAGATCTTAAAATGTATATAATCTAGCTTGTTTAGTTTTAAACTACACAGTCTAATAATGCTAAACTATGTGAATATTGAATTTCTTGATGAATTTCTACTCTGAATCCAAATACAGAGAGATAAAGAAATGCTCAGATGAATTTGTATAAATTATACAGGGTTGAACCTGATGGATATACTTAAACAATCATTAGTTAAATCCTGTCACACACATATTTAGTTCAACTTAATTCCTGAAATAGGTTGTTTACTCACCTAAAATTTTGTTGAAACAGAAACAAGTTGATGAAGAAACTGCAGAAATTCCTGAACAACCTCTAAGCTTTGATGAACTTGTTTTACTGTTAAACTTAAATGGTTTTCAGATGCTACATACTTTTATCCTTGTTTGCTTTACATATTTTTTTTTCTTTTTTTTTGAATGAACTCGATCATATGATGGATATATATATAAAGTCTTGGACAGTAGGTAATATTTAAACAGCTTTTACTTGTTTTGACCAAATATGACTTTGAATAAAATTACTGCAATATGAACAAAGTGCTGAGATTTCGGCTGAAACATGTTTTTATGTCTGAGATTTTCAGGTTTGTAAACATATGAATTGACAAATAATGTACTGAGAAGATGGAAATTGAATGCTTAGGTTGCTAATTATGTTTACACAATTATAAGTATAGTGTACTATGTATAAGATATTTATTTGTAGGCATATATTTGCAGGTCAATGGCTTATGAATGAAGAGACTTTGATTGTGAAGATATTTTATTTTGTTATTATTATATTACTTGTTTTATTATCCTCTAGTTTGAACCCTATACACATATGTGTTGTGTTTACACTTTATTTTGCTTACTGACTTCTTTGTTTTAAAGTTATGTTGTATGTTATCAAAATTATTAAGCCTTTGTTTTTCTTATATTTTCATTCTATCTTTAAATGTTTTAAGTTATTTTCTAGCTTGTAATATAATTTATTTATATCTATATTTAAATTTTGTACAATATGATTTAGTTACATTTTACACTTATTATATTATATATTTTTCTATGGTCTTGCAAAGTTAAAATGATATTGCAAGTATTTACTACTTATTTCTTGTTTTGATTTATATTTACATTTTGATTTGTATTTTATGTTTGACTATTAATATTAAACTTATATTGATGTGTTTACTTTCTTATTTATATTTAATTTTGACTTATATTAACATAAATATTGTATATTGAACATTATCGTCTATTTGTATTTTATAATTTATATTAACAAGCTTAGATTTTATTTTGAACATTATTTTCTATATATTGCATTTATATATATTTATAACAAGAAAAATAATTTCCTTAAATACACAAGATAATATTATTATAAATATTCCTAGAAGATTTTATTTTAAATTCCCAAATCAATCTCTTTTCAGAATACAATTTATATAAATAAATAGCAAAAATTCCAAAATCATATTCATTTTAATATGATCAATTCACATTTTATATTAAATTAGATTAAACATTTATTAAAATAACCGGGGCCGAAATCCAGGGTCGTTAAAGAATTTCGTCCCCGAAATTTAAAACAATAGTTAATTTGAAAGCTATTATTCCAATCATACAAACATACATATTATTCATACAATAACAAAATCAAACAGTCTACTCTAACAAACATCACTAGTTATCCGAACATAAATCCGGATAAGCTTTCCTAAAATTATAGAGAGTTTGTCTCTCGATGATCAATAATCCAAATTGGATTCCTGACCACAATTAAATTCGACTCAACTTCCAATTTCCTGAATTACTGGTTTAACAATTAATGATGAATCATAAACAAATTTCTAAGATGGGATATACGGAATACACAATAAATTCCAGATATCCACTCTGGCAATTCAATACTGAAGTCTACAGTATCATTTCTTTCCAAATTTTATTGCCCTCTTTACAGAATTTCAATATTTATACAATCAAGCCCGTACGATGTACATATACCATTCGTACGCAATATCAAATTCGATCGCTTGCTCGATCACACAATTTCACTTCCGAACTAGTATCGTCCACCCGACTTCCTAGTGCGGACTCAATACTGGTTTCTTGATCAGAAACTGTCATTCTCCTTGCATAGTCACAACTATGATAGAGAATTTCCAGCATCAATCAAAATCTAAATCCATGGTTCGTCGTCGAAAATCGAGTGAAAAATCCTAACTCGGATCGATATAACTATCTTGAAATTTTGTGCTCGAATGTGGACCAAATTGTCATGCGTATAAAATAATATACATTCATCCTACGAATTCATATCAATTGATTATCAACCGTATCAATTTTCTTTTATGCACATTATTCTGATTCTATCCACTTGGAATAAGTTTCTCAATACCAAATTTACGTAAGAATTCCACCATTCATTTCTTAAGCTTAATATAAGCATTATATATACTCTTATATTATTACTCTACCACTTTAGCCTTTATATCTTCTTATTTACATCTGAATTACCAATTCCATATGAATTCAATTTTCTTAACTCTGAATATTGAACCTTTATTAACTAGCTCCATTTATAACTGATTCCTATTATTATTTTTAAATTAGTTTCATTCATTAGTTTACTTATAGTTTTCAAATTCTGAAAACTTCGACATATTCTCCATTACATATTTCCATAAGCACATATGTAAGGTTCCAATCCTCAACACAATTAATTTCAATCAATTCTCAAACCATTCCCTTTTAATTCAAAGGAATTTACAACTTACTTGCTCATATAATCCATTTAAGCAATACAACTCATATCCAAAATCATCTTATTTTGCTTCCAATAATTCATAGAATTTTGTCTAATTCTCATTTACTTCAAAACAACTCATTTCGATATGCAATTTGACAATATTATTGTGAATAAATAATTACTTAAGCTTTATAAGAAATCTTAAATTGATTTCAACTCAATTTACACTTGAGTCCATCTTATTTAATTTATTCACAATCCTTATATTGCATTTTCTTCCATTTCAATCAGGTTTGATTCCAAACCATTTTATTAAACTTGACAACCCATATTTAAATTAATCATCTCACAATTTATTTAAGTCATTAACTGTCTTACCCAATAACTTAAGTTCATTCTATTCCACCAATTCCCATTCAAATCTTTGATTTGATTTTCCTTTAATCAAATCCCAATTATTTTCTGATTAGTTTATTTTTTTATCCATCCTTAAATTTTTAATTTACATTAGCAATTCATTATTGAATTTATTCATAATAAGGTTATTCAATTTATACTTGAATTAGATTTGTTTACAACTCATACCAATTCTATTTTAACCAAATTCAAGACTTACCTGATTTATATTTACTCATTTACATAGAATTTTTATTCCATTCAATTTTATTTATACCTCGACTGAGTTCATTCAAACTCAGTTTTATTTTAACTCAACTTCAGTTAAAATTTAGCTACTTACAAAATCTTTTAAATTTAGTCCTTAATATATGAGCTCAAAACTTATTTATCTACTTAGCAGCTTATATTACTCATTTGAGTCATTTCATCTTATAATCACAATTTCAGATTATTTATATTACACACACACACACACACACACACACACACACATATATATATATATATAACACTTGTTATTTTAAGGCATAAATTTTTCACCTTACAATCACAATCATTTTACCCTCCAATTTTATATCCAATTAAATTCGTTTCGAACTTCAACTCCATTTAACTTATCTCAGGTTAGACTCAAATATATTTTCTTTACTTTCATTTTCTTAAATTAAATTTTAATTCCTGGATTAAAATTCCCAATTTTCATCTATTTGAGTTAAATTTTAATTCTGGGGTTAAAATTCCCGATCTCTTTTTATCAATATCAACTTTATCAACTTTACTTTATAAGTTCAATAGTTGATTTATTCAAACTTTTCACATTTTATCTAAATAGAATTTCTTAGAATTCAATAGCCCGGTTTTCATTTCCAAAACCATTTGAAAGGATAACTACACTTATCCACTTGGTATATCAAATCAAATTTCCAAATTCCAAACACTTGTTTTCACCAAAACAGATTTTTCCTTTTTGAAAATTTACTTGTATACCCAACAACTCCAAACAATATCATGTCCAACTACCTTGGTAGCAATCCATCACTTTAGAAACTCGAAAATGAATACTGATGATGTGGCTATCATCATCAGGATTATTTTCCAGCAACTGAAGTGATTTCGGTGCTTCCTTACTTCCACAAATTCTTTCCAAACAATTTTCATTCAACAATATTTTCCAAAACAATACTCCATTATTGCCTTCAAATCATTGGAAAAACATTTCAAACATTCCCAAGATTTTAAAATTTCCAAATCCTTTGTTTAAATTCATTTAAACACCTTCAAAGTTTCGGAACTTAAATTCAAATTTAATAAAATTTTAGTTATATTCCTTTTTATTTAAAATCATTCTTAAATAATTTTATTTGGTTATAAACCACTCACATTTAAAAAAAAAATTTGATTGTACTATTAACAATCAAATATCCAAGTATATATAGTTATTTCAGAAAAATATTTCTTTTATATCAAAATATAATTTTGGATAAAATTATTTCATTTACCCTACCTTTAAAAACAATACTGTTTCATCAATCTTGTTTAAGAGTTTAGGAATCCCTATCGATGAAATGGCTCCCACACATCGACCAGAATCCATAAACACTTAACAGGTAAATCAACACAATATAAAAACATTTTTATATTCACTAACAAATACGCGCTCATATCTATTAATACACTCAGACTCATTTCAGAGTACTACTGACTCTATTCCATGAGTAATTCCTACCAGAGCCAAGGTTATCACCAACCTATGCTCTGATACCAACTGTGACGAGCCGTCCTTCTACTACCAGAATGACGTATCATCATTAAGAAAGAAAGGGATAGAAATAGAAAAGAAAGAAAAGAAAGGAACAACAACATCAGAATCTCACAGCGGAACGGAACAAAATATAATATATCACATAAATATTTCATAGTTTTTACATATATCAGAGTTATACAATATCAATACATATGACTGTCATATACATACACCTATCACTACATAGATCAGAGACACAGTACATGTCAACTAACACAGCGACACTAGATAGGTAGCTACATACGTCTGGAAACTCCTTCTCCAAACTCCTCCAGAAATCAAAGTCCAAAACCTATCACTTGGCTACTCATAAAAATTTGAGTACCCAAGAGTTTATGAAAACACAAAATTTGAACTCCGGGTCAGACATGGGTCTGTATGAGTAAACGGTTTAAAGTTGTTTAACTTGAAAACTTTTGAAAATAAAGGTATCACGTAAGACTCCCCACATATAAATACGGGTAAGTTTTTACCTTACGCTAACCAAAACATTTCATAGGAAATCCAATGATATTATAATAGTGTCTAGGGTTTTCAAGTAAATAGAAAATAGCCGAAATTGTTACATTCATTAAATTCCAGCTACTAGCCACAAAAGTGGGTAATACAAATCAAACCCGTAGGGTCTCGTAGGGTAAATGGATTTCTAACAATGGCAGGGCTACTGGGGTACCGCCCGTCACAGTACGGGGCCTAGATCACCGTACCGAGGATCACTCCCAACCCCCTACAACACAAGGCCGGAACCATTCCTTACTGAACAGTCCCGAACAAGATAAACCCTGTGGTTGGCGCAACCAACCACCAACTAAGCCGAATAAAAAGGGACATCTAGACAGGGGAAATATCTTGTCCTGCTTGGGCATGACCCACCTAACCTTGCTGCGCCTCCCCTGTTTTAGACATTCCCGGGAGATGAGGCTTGAGGCTGCGATTACCTTTAAAGAACATATCACTTAGAATGCTCATCGTCCGCCTGACGATGTGTTGAAAGCATTCAATCCATACAATTTCGTTTCGGGTTCGAACGAAACCGAAGGCATTATCTCATTACACTCATTTTGGAATCACCCTCAGAGTCAACGACGATAACCCTTGCATTCTGAAAGCACCATCTCGATCTTCATTTTAGGATTTACGACCTAACGTTTAAATTGGATCAATGTGGTTTTCGGAGAATCAAAATTGATTCTTCCGATCCCGGTCTCATCGAATCCAAACGCCATTCTAAGGGCCAAGTTGTCTAATTAACTTAAACAGTTTAAATAATTTAAATTCAACAATTGAATTAACATAGCATTTATCACAGATAAAACATATACAAGTATCATAGGTATAACACAGCATATCACAGAGTAACATAGGATATTATCACATAAGTATCACAATCAGATATTCAACACAACAGTTCATAAGAAATTACCTCTAAATCGTATTTGCAATTAATTCAATTTAGAATTAATTACTTGAGAGTTAATCACCTAACTCTATTTAATTTATCATTAATTAATTAATTACTTATTTCATTTAAAAAATTTTAATGAGTCTTTTAACTTAATCAATTATTAAGCCTTATTTATTTAATTACTTAATTATTTATTCCTTGATCATTAATTAATAACTTTAATTATTTACTAATGAAACTTAATTATTTGACTACTAATTCCTTAATTAATTAATTTTAAATTCTTAGTTCTTAATTACTTAAATAATTAACTATTAATTCATAATTAAATTATTTGATTAGTTAACTATTAATCGTTCATTAATTAACTCCAACTATTTAATTATTAATTATTCTTATCGCTTAATCACTAATTAATCTCTAATTACAATTGTAAAGGAATTATTCTTAAGTACCTTCTAAAATAATCGTTGATATATATATTCAACTAAATTTAAACATTTAAAAGACATTCTTTAAATTTTGAAAATGATATTAACCACAACATAACCGTTAATCAATTACATACTTAACTTAATTACTAAATTCTTTTACTACATTTAAATTAATCATTAAGTGTTAAATACATTGCTATGTATTAACCTCATAGTTTAAAACCTGTACTAAAATGGTTAAACACTCATCACGTTAATAGTATTTAATATTGTTAAAACCAAAATCACATAATCCTCTTTCTATATACAGGAAACTCGAGACTTCCCTATCAAAACCCGAGTAATACTTCGGTCCTTCATCAATTCTTCCCGCACCTCTCCCATGTACCTCCCTCTTCTTCTTCTTTTTCTGTAAGTTAAAACTTTAAATTAAGGTTGAAGGAAACTACCAGAATCACACTCGAAACGGCATGAAACAAAACCCGGGTTTTCTACCCATTTCACTCGAGCACGACCCAGGGCAACCCCTTCACGACAACACAGACACGACACCCACACCCCAACACCACCGTGCACGTGCACGGTGGTTCGCCGCACCTCCAGCGGCCCTCGTCAGCACCCACAAACCATAAATCAACCAAGCAATTGAAAACTAAACTTAATTCCCACAAATTTATCGAAAAACAAATTATCGCCTGTAACTTGAACCCAAAGGTTTGAACAGCGATGAAACACGCTTCGCAATCATCACTCCGGCCACTTGAGGCTCTACGCTTCTGGCCACAGCTCCATCATCCACCTAGCTTCATCCCTCTCTAATGTCGTGCAAATCGACGCATAGTGGAGGTCGCGGCTATCGCAAGGTCAACACTTCATAAACTTAGGTTTACAAAAAGAAATTCGGCACCGCCGTCGCCTCCTATGTCGAGGCCATCACCAACTATTTTTCCTACCACCGTAGTAGGTTCGTCCACCACCTCATACAACCCGGTCACCCCTAGTTCCACTGACTGCCTGAATTTGCCAAGAACCCTCTTCCAGTTCATCTATGAATTCATCTCCGCAAACGCAATGTAAAATTACCATTTCTGATTTAAAAATCCTACCTTCTAGTGACAATTCAAGCTATATAATTAAATTTAAGTTTCTTGACATTCGAATATATCACAAAGTTAAGTTCTTCCTGTAAAATTTTTTTTACAATTGCTACCAAACACTATTCTGCTAAAAATATTTCTAGATCTTCAAACGTATATAATCTAGCTTGTTTTGTTTTAAACTACACAGTCTAATAATGCTTAACTACGTGAATATTGAATTTCTTGATGAATTTCTACTCTGAATCCAAATACAGAGTGATAAAGAAATGCTCAGATGAATTTGTATAAATATATACAGGGTTGAACCTGATGGATATACTCAAACAATCATTAGTTAAATCCTGTCACACACATATTTAGTTCAACTTAAATCCTGAAATAGGTTGTTTACTCACCTGAAATTTTGTTGAAACAGAAACAAGTTGATGAAGAAACTGCAGAAATTCCTGAACAACCTCTTAGCTTTGATGAACTTGTTTTACTATTAAACTTAAATGGTTTTCCAAAGATAAGATGCTACATACTTTTCTCCTTGTTTGCTTACAGATTTTTTTTCTTTTTTTTTTGAATGAACTCGATCATATGATGGATATATATATATATATAAAGTCTTGGACAGTAGGTAATATTTAAACAGGTTTTACTTGTTTTGACCAAATATGACTTTGAATAAAATTACAGCAATATGAACAAAGTGCTGAGATTTCGGCTGAAATATGTTTTTATGTCTGAAATGTTCAGGTTTGTAAACATATGAATTGACAAATAATGCACTGAGAAGATGGAAATTGAATGCTTAGGTTGCTAATTATGTTTACACAATTATAAGTACAGTGTACTATGTATAAGATATTTATTTGTAGGCATATATTTGCAGGTCAATGGCTTATGAATGAAGACACTTTGATTGTGAAGATATTTTATTTTGTTATTATTATATTACTTGTTTTATTATCCTCTAGTTTGAACCCTATACACATATGTGTTGGGTTTACACTTTATTTTGCTTACTGACTTCTTTGTTTTAAAGTTATGTTGTATGTTATCAAAATTATTAAGCCTTTGTTTTTCTTATATTTTCATTCTATCTTTAAATGTTTTAAGTTATTTTCTAGCTTGTAATATAATTGATTTATATCTAAATTTAAATTATGTACGATATGATTTAGTTACATTTTATACTTATTATATTATATATTTTTCTATGGTCTTGCAAAGTTAAAATGATATTGCAAGTATTTACTACTTATTTCTTGTTTTGATTTATATTTACATTTTGATTTGTATTTTATATTTTACTATTAATATTAAACTTAGATTAATGTGTTTACTTACTTATTTATATTTAATTTTGACTTATATTAACATAAATATTGTATATTGAACATTATCATCTATTTGTATTTTATAATTTATATTAACAAGCTTAGATTTTATTTTGAACATTATTTTCTATATATTGCATTTATGTATATTTATAACAAGAAAAATAATTTCCTTAAATACACTGATAAATTTATTTTAAATATTCCTAGAAGATTTTATTTTAAATTCCCAAATCAATCTCTTTTCAGAATACAATTTATATAAATAAATAGCAAAAATTACAAAATCATATTCATTTTAATATGATCAATTCACAATTTATATTAAATTACATTAAACATTTATTAAAATAACCGGGGCCGAAATCCAGGGTCGTTACGCTAATCCACCACCGCCTCTAGCCACGTCGAACTCGGTCGTCCCCCCAATGCACAAGACGCGAACGAACGGCAGCAACATCGACGACGATAACTTCCCCTCCGTTGATCGAAACGCAATCGCCACCTTACGGATGTGAAGAGCTCGCCATGCTATTCCATCTTCGTGTTGGAAGTATCTGCTATTAATGAGAGGATAAAGAGAGATTGAGAGGGGAAAATCTCCGCGTTTCGGCCATTGAAACAAGCCCTAGCGGCGGCTCACGTTTTTGAGCTAGGGTTTTGAACGATGATACATAAATAATATAGTTTAATATTATTTTATTAATATAATTCTCAATTTAACATAGTATTGCAAACAAACTCCAATTCTCACGTACCAAAAGGCATTCCTAGGGTTTTTCCACGTTTTGGACATAATGAAACAAGTTTCGTAAGCTAATTTGATCGTATGCGCGAGTTATGAAATTAAATGATCAATTTTAATTTAAATCGATTAAAACGATTTCGATGCGTTTCGAGCTGCCACGGTCAAACGACAACACCGATTGCTACGAAAATTGAAATCCGATAATAAATAACTATTACGGATCCAATGGAACCGGTTTCGTTGAATTCTGAGACTGTACCCCGGAAGGCTATTGTAACTCGTGTATTAAATCGAGCAAATTTCCGAAATTGTCGAAATCAATTGAAACTTCACTTTAAAATTTTATTAACTTAATGATAAATCATATGAAATTTATAAGCACATTAAAAATCATTTTGGCTCATTCCGGACTAAAATCGGATTAATTGCAATATTTTATAATATTAAATTCTCTTATTAAATTAATATAAAATTCCAAATTTAACCTATCGACTTCTAATTTCATTTCAACTATCCCACATTATAATTCCAATCCAATTAGACCTAAAATAAATTTTAGAATCTAATTTTATCCCTATTTACACTCAAAATTACTAATTACCCCAATTCTAATATTAAATTAGTATTATTCAGTTTCCAATTAAATTCACGTATTTGAAATTTGACTAATTTTACTAATTCAACCAAAGTCTTTTATTTTCAAGATTCAAATTATAATCCATATTCAACATTTAAAATGAATTAAATGTTCAAATTTGGCGACCCAAAATTCCGGGTCGTTAAAATATATATATATATATATGTTGTGTGTGTGTGAAATAAATTAAGTTGATCGTTCTTAGAACAAAATGAAGCAAAATTCATTAAATATAAATCTAAAATTGAAATTAAGATAAAATTAGTTTCAAAATAAAAAATATATTGTGTAGAAAAATAAATATGATTCAATGCAACTAAATAATTCATAATAACACAAAATTAAGATCCGATGCAAAATGAGTAAAAGTTTTTTTTTGAAATTTCTCCCTTTACCTCGATGTCGGTGAAGTTGATCCAACAATGACATCAAGGTCAATATTGTGTTATCCATTCTATTATATATAATGCTAAATATATGACTTTTCGTTATCTTCTCTCATATTCTTTCTCAGGCCATATACTAGATTCTACTTTATTTAAGGTTCATTTATCATTTTCACCCTTCAATTATTTTGTTTTTCTCTTCAAACCATTAAACCTACGTATTAATTGTGTCACATTCAACTTACAATTTCTGTATCAAAATCCTTTAGCATATATAATTTTTGACCTGAAGCTTCTTTCTCATTCATCAACTCCCCAATTCCATAACTAAACAATATTTCAATCACATTTTTTTACCAGCTCATTTCCTAGCTTAATTTCAGTAATCATTCCAATTATCACCACATACTATTTGTTTTCTTGATTCATTATTTTAAATCCTTTTTCATTTTTACAAGTGGAAATAAAATAATATATACGTTATTTGATGTAATAAGATAATGGACCTTTGCGAATAGAATTTAGTGCATCTTATTTGTTTATTCCTTCATCTTCATAGAATTAGATCTTAACTAATTGATTTAGCTGTTAGATTTTTTAAGTTGCAGCTTTTCGTTGTTGGGTACGGCTGCTAGATTTTTTTAAAAATTGCAGCTTTTTATTATTGGGTATGATGGCTTAATATATCGTACTAAAGCAGCATCATTCTAATAGAAATAAATGATGCATCTGAATAATACGAGGGCTTCATTATTATTTTCTTAGAAGTTTCATTTGATGCATCAGTGAACAATTTCTTTTTTTCTTGCCTATAATACTTAGTGGACTAAGCATATTTCTCAATTTATACGGGACTTTAGATTCCAATTGATGAGTGAATTGAAAGACCCTTCATAGTTGAAAGGTTATTTCTATTACATGATCCTCTTATTATATTACACGTTACAGTTTTCACCTTTTAAAACTAATGCATAAGCTAAACATGTTTAGGAGCCCATGCTTATGTAGAGAATATATCATTTTCAGTTTGATAACATGCTTACTTTGCGTTTCATATTGTTTAGAAGATGGATAATAATAAATTTTTGAAAGGCATAAAACAATTTAGGTATACTTTATATTGTAGTTTGAAGCCTTATTTTCATATTGTATTCATTATGATTTTCTTCAATAAAATTTAACATCTTTAATTGATAATTTAATGTAATTTTAGTATACTTATATTCATTTTTCAAGGGTATGGAAAGTATATAATTTAATTTGATATTGCTTTTGATTGAGATATTTAAATGTTATTTATTTTATAATTTATCAGTATATAACAAATAGTTCTTTGTATAATTGTTAGATGGAGAATTTGTCTTTTATAGTAAATAGCATTTTGGAAGCTAGGTTGATGTATCAAACAAGCCGAGTTGCTGCATTTCTCTTTCTATAATGTTTCTTATACATCAATATCATCAACTCCTATAATTAATTCATTTTAATCTTTGGTTTTTTTAATTTAGGAGCTCCAGTTTATTATTCACACAATTCATCTAATTTTGTAAACTAATGCATTAAATAACACATATCATTTATTTATTCCTCTCTTCTTGATCCATTCTATTTGTTCTATTATAAAAATGGTCGAATATACATTTTTATCTCCTATTTTCTCATTTAAATTTGACCCAAGTACTGAACCCTCCATAATTTAAGTCCATATTTTATAAAGCAATTGTATTTTGGTTGAGCAGTTTAATAGATACTTATTTATAATTTATCAATATATAAAAAATATCCCTTATTATAATTGTTAGGTGGAGAAATTGACTTTTATAATAAATTGTATTTTAGAAGCTATTTTGAGGTATCAAACTAGATGAATTGTAACATTGTAACCATGATACTCTTTTTATTAATGTTCCTTTAATATCAATACTATAAACTCTTATACTTATTTCATATTAAATTTTGGGTAAGTTTCCTTTGGTGCTCCCGTTTTTTATTAATATAATCCACTAACATCTATAAATTAATAAATAAAAATGTCATTTATTTATTCATCCTTTTCTAATCTATTCTATTTATTTATCATATATAACGTTTAATATATGTCTTTCAAACGGATACATCCATTCATATTGCACAAGACCTTAAAGATGTGCTTCAAACGGAAGATGAACCGGTAAATGCTCCATTACATTAAAGAAACCCGAAGGAAATATTTTCTCCAGTTTGCAGAGAAGTATGGGAATTTTTTCTTCATGTGTACGCGGACGATCAACTTTCAACGTGAACAAAGCTCCTTATATAACAAACTAAGTTCGGTTACAACCGTCCAGAATTTTATGGGCAATAGTTCTTTGAAAGTGACGGGTAACAAATGTTCCATCATTACATGACAATCATGACTTTTCATCCCACTTAGTTTACCATTCTTATAGTCAACACATCTACGAAGATTAAAGGAAATCTTAATCCTTCCACCCGCTTTAACAGTGCTTTAACTTGGTTGCTGTCTAGCTCATAGCATGCTTTGGATTTTTTGTGCCATTTTGCTTCATATAAAGCTCATGAAGATTGCATATTTTCATTATATCACGTCTTGATTTCAAATCATCATTAGTCTTTCCTTTAACATTCAAAAATGTGTTAAATTCATTATCGAACACATTTTTCTCGTTGTGTGTAACAACCGTGGTATTTTCAACCATTCGCATCCATTATAAGTGTATAGGTAGACACTCATGCCGGAATTAAATTGCTCAAAATACCGCGTTGTAAATAAAAATTTGGCAAATCTCAGAATATACAGTAAATAAAAATCATAGAATCACAGACACAGAGTAATAATAGTGCAGCGGAAGCAAAAGAAATAGTAGTTCATGAAGCTACTATATAAAAATATCAGAGTTACATAAAATACAACAGAGGAAATAAGGTACAAAAGAAGTCTCACTTCGTAGAAGTCAACTAATACAAGCGCTGAAAGGAACAACAGGTTTCAAAAGATAAACATGACAAGTAGATAATCTCCAGCGATTCCAATCTCCAGAAAGTGGAAATCCAAATCTGTGAATAACTCAGGCTGACCCGAGCGTAAATAAAAATACAAACACTCGAGTCAGGACATACATACTTATACAATGTAAACCAACTCAAGTGAACTGTAGTAAAGGTACAAGTAACTTAGAAGATGCTTGGGACCGCCCATCCTCTAAGGATCCATTAAACTATTTACTATGTAGTATATTGCGCTATATACAGTAGTGTCTAATCAGTAAAGTATAACCATATAGAAAATAGCGTTAAGGGGATGGTGAACCTTAACGCGGTCGGATCTTTAAAACCAAAATCGTAGTGGGCTCGATATAAGGATATGACACGGCACGCGAGGCAATGCCAGGGTGGATACACCGTTTGCACTCCCGGACCGGTGGTGACGGCAAGCCAGCAGCTTCCACCCACCTCGAACAATACCCTCGAATCAAAGTGGCGCCACCGAATCGAATCACAAAAATAATAGAATGGTTTCCGATGGAGCATGCTCGATGAAAGGGTGCGACCCTTTGTGTAGCCCGGTATAGCTCCTGTTTTAGTCATATATGCCAACTCACGGGAGTTGGGTCCACGTAATATACCTCGAGAACGTCGCCACCATCCTACTTCATTCTGGAATCTCCACCGCGTACACAGTTGTTAAAGTGGTTTTCGGTATTGGCCGGCTATAAGACAATATCCGATCCCGGTCTCTTTAACAACCAATCGTTATTATAACCCATGGATATTTATTTCAAAATAATTTATACTTTCAAAACCAAACTAACATATCCATTTCAAAATCATATAATTTCTTTCAAAACAGTATATACTTTCAAAACCAAATTATCATACTCATTTCAAAACCATATCACAATAGTATCATTTCCATTTCAAAAATAATTCAATAATATATCATTTAAATAAAACCCAAATTTCCAAATCATTGAATATTTCTTTCAATTTATTAAACTTGAAATATTCCTTTAAATTATCATAGCATTTTGGAAATGTTACCTTAAGGAATCATAGCATTTTTTTTTTGAATGTGATACTTTCCACTTTAACATTTTATATAATTAAGGTATTTATAAGCTTACAACTTTAACATGGTCAATTTATCATAGCCTTATAGTTAAATAAACTTTCTTACTGTAATATCCAATTTAAAACTAAAATTCTTATGTTAAGTTAAAAGTACCTTATAACTTACATTATTATTACAATAAAGAAACTTTACTATTTTAATCATTTAAAGTACGCCATTTACATAAATTAAAACTTGCTTATCAAATGTACGTTATCAACTTACATTTTATTATTACAGTAAGTAACATTTATCAATTTAATCAATTTAAAATACACCATTACATGGATTAAAATCTACATGTCAAATGTACGTTTTAACTTACATCTATTATAATAAAGAGCATTTATCATTTTTCAATATTACACTAATTAAAACTTATATTATCAAATGTACGTTTTAAATTTACATTCCTATTACAGTAATGAGCATTTATTAATTTAATCAATACCATACTACTTAAAACTTTACATGTTTCTTTCCTTAATTAAAACTTGCACTATTTCTTTCATTAATTAGGAATTTACATGTTTCTTTCATTAATTAAAAACTCATACGTTTCTTTCATTAATTAAAACTTACCCTTTTCTTTCATTAATTAAAACTTATACGTTTCTTTCATTAATTAAAACCTACCCTTTTCTTTCATTAATTAAAACTTATACGTTTCTTTCATTAATTAAAACTTACCCTTTTCTTTCATTAATTAAAACTTGCACTATTTCTTGCATTAATTAAAAACTTACCAATTTCTTTCATTAATTAAAACTTACACCTTTCACATGTGTGTTTAACTTACATTTTTCCATTTCAAAGTCATAGTTATTACCTTACAAAACATAACATTTTACAAAAGAATATTTTATCATAGTCAAACAATCAAATTCTTTACAAATTTTATTCCTTTAGACATCAATTCCACCATGATTCCAAAACTTATTACAAGATGTCACATATAAGTGTATTTCATTTTATTTATTCAAAAATAAATTGTTTATTTTACAAAATATGTCCATCGTGGGAAACAACCTTTATTACAATTACTAGGCTAGACTTAAGATTCCAAATTTAATCAAACTTAATTATTAAGTTATTTATCATAAATAAGACTCTTTAAATTCCATTCAAAACCAATTAACTTATAAAAAATTTAACTTATATAAAAACAATATTTCTTTACACTTTAAAGCATTAAATCAAATTAAGTTAAAATTTTCATATATTTATAATTCAAAATACTTAATAATTTTTTGAAATATTTAAAGTACTTACTAAATTTTTAGGAAAATATCATTTAAAAATATAACCATGGGCCTGTATGATATTTTCTAACCTAGGTCAAATGATACGGATAATATGTCATTTCAATCCGTGATTTAAGAAGAAAAATCCGGGTTCTATCATTTCAAACCCGCAATCCCAAGTAAAATAAATACAATAAAATCACTCGAGCCTATCATTTCAGCCCATAGTGATAGGGAACTTGCAGTGTGATAAACAGGAAATAAATAACAGTATAACAAATAAAATCATAACAGATGATGTAACAGGGATATAGAAATATTTAACATCATATAGATTTATCACAGGCATATATGAACATAATAACATAACATATTAATTTATACAATTCACATGTCATCGTTTCACAAATTAAAAGTACGTATGTCTAAAGAGATAAAACTCACCTTTTTAAAGCTAGAAATCAAATTCAACACACAAATCTAAACTCTGCAAAGCACGACAAGGCACGACAAAGCACGACTATACTTGAGTGATGGAGAGTCAAGATCCAATCTTGTACATAAACAAATACACAAATTATAAGGATATAATTCAACACAAGATTGTAAATCAAAAAAATAAATAAAATGAAAAGAATATGGATCAAATGGCATAACCTTGACCTTAAACATCATGGGTCTTGGCCATGATAGTTTTGGTGGCATGCGAGACCGGTTATGGAGGTGGTGGAGAGAGGATGAGGTCGGAATTATGGTGAAGAGGTGAACAAGGTGGTGGCTGAACTAGCATGAAGAAAACAAAAGGAAAACAAAATGAAAAAGAGGAGAAAGAGAAGGAAGAAGAAGAGGAGGCCATTACTTAAACAAAATAGAAAACAAAAGAAAGAAAAAAAAAGGGAAGAGAGAAGGAGGAGAAGCCATGGAATTTTTTTTCTCAAAATAGAAATGAACGTGAGAATGAGATGTAGGAAAGCTTTGTACGTGAATTGCAAATATGATATGGCGGCTAGGGTTATGAAGATAAATGGCCAAAAGAATGGAAAGAATTAAAAAGGCTAGTAAATGAGGGGATTTATTCCCTATTTAATCAAATAGCTTAATGGATTTAATTAAATTTCCTTTTTTTTTTAGCCGTGAATAAGAATGAAGAGATATGGAAATGAGATGTTTCTCATGGCTAATAGATGGAGTTATGCACGGCTAGAGATGTGGGAAGTAATTTGCTAAGGTTTGAAATAAAGAGGGTAGGAAAAAAAAAGGCAAGAAATTAAAAAGGCACAAATTAAGGAGGAAGAATCTTGTGAATTTTTTCCTTTGTTTGCATGCAATGAAAATGCAATAAATGTACAAAACAGGTAACCTATATCTCTTGAAATTCCTAAGCTATTATTCAAAGAAAAAATCAATCAAAGAACAAATGAATATACTCAAAGTTTATACAAATAAAATAGAAAATAAAAATTAGAGAAACAAACATAGGGAAATAAAATATAGAAAGTCATTGTGTGCAAACACTGTATTTTTATCTAAATTAAAAGTATAAGTTTAAATTCAAAAAAAAATCCATATTAACATTGGTTTAGATACTAATACATTAATAACTTCCAATTCATTCAAATTTCAATTTACATAGTAATTAATTTCATTCTCTTACCATAAATCTATTTGTTATGAAATTGAATTCACATTTAATTAAATTTCCAATAATTGCCTTGCTTCAATTGTTTTCTTCTAATAAATATATTATCACTCTATAAACCTAGCTATTATTTTTTTATCATTCATTACATAAATATATATTCAAATTTTCATCTTTCTATTATAATAACTGTTATTTTCAATTATATTGAGTTTGCTAAATATATACGTTTATTATAATTAAAACCTCAATCCATTTATCCAACTTGGTTTCATTCCTTTATTTCATCTTATGGATAAAATATACATTTCATAAAATATACATTCCCATTTATGTCATTACATTCACACTTTACAATTACTGTCCTATCTCATATAAATGAAAATTTACTTACATTTAAGTGTAATTGATTTTATACTTTAAATTTAGCAGCCTAAATAAATGTAACTTGCAATAAATGTTATCTTTATCTTTATATTACACTCAAGTTTATCATGTCCACTAATTATCATAATTGCTTACATAATGTTTAATTCATTCAATTACCATAAATTATACACTAATTCATTTACCCACACAACTTACATTTATTTACTTATATCCATTTTACACCTAAATGTAACATCTACAACTAGATTAATAGACCCATTAAATAGTAACTTACAACCGTTACTATAACTTTTAATCACACCTTTGAATTCACTGTTCACAAACATACGTTACCATTCTTATATACCAAATCTTTATTCAATGGTCATTTTTCATACTAAATCATTTATAAATTTTAATGTTTGCATTTTTTTTCTTACATAAATTTATAGCCATGTATAACAATTTACATTACTTCAATAAACTGTAATTTCATTTCAATTTTTATTAATTAGTTTTTTTTTTAAGTACAAACTTACATCTCATTTTGGCATTCATTTCATTATTAAATTACAAATTTTTTTTTTCCAAAATATTTATCAAAATCTTATTAAATTGACAGCTTTAATTATTGAAAATTTACGGGTCGTTACACTGTGCATCAAGTCGGTAGTATGAGAATCAGGAGATTTTTCCAGTAAGGCAACTTTCAAAATATACTTTGTTTGCACCAATTATAATCCTCGATTTACCTTGAATTTCAATTTATTCGCCAGTTTTATGTATCTTTGGATAATCCTTTACAAGGTCATAAATATCTTCACTTAACCAAATCGTTGGTGGTCACAAGGTCAATTACTTGTAAAGTTTTTTTAATCTTTTCTAAAAGGATGATAAATATGGAGAAAGCACCTACGACGGTAAAACCAAGAAACTCGAAGGAAATATTTTCTCTAGTTTGCATAGCAGTATAGAAATTTTTTCTTCAACTGTACGTAGACGATCAACTTTCAATGTGAACAAAGCTCCTTATATAACAAAATAAGTTCAGTTACAACCATTCAAAATTTTGTGGGCAATAGTTCTTTGAAAGTGACGGGTAACAAATATTCCATCATTACATGACAATCATGACTTTTCATTCCACTCAGTTTACCGTTCTTATAGTCGACACATCTATGAAGATTAAAGGAAATCCCATCAGGAAATCTTAATCCTTTCACCCGCTTTAACGGTATTTTAACTTGGTTACTGTCTAGCTCATAGCATGCTTTAGGTTTTTTGTGTCGTTTGGCTTCATATGAAGCTCATTACAATTGCATATTTCCTTTATATCACGTCTTGATTAAAAAAGGTCTTTAGTCTTTCCTTTAACATTCAGAACTATGTTAAATACATTATCGAACACATTTTTCTCGTTGTGCATCAAGTCGGTAGTATGAAGAATTAGGAGATTTTTCCAGTAAGGCAATTTTCAAAATATACTTTTTTGTACCAATTATAATCGTCGATTTACCTTGAATTTCAATTTGTTCGCCAGTTTCATGTATCTTTAGATAATCCTTTACAAGGTCATAAATATCTTCGCTTGACCAAATCGTTGGTGGTTGCAAGGTCTCAAGTCTATTACTTGTAAAGATTTTTTTAATCTTTTCTAAAAGGATGATTAATATGGAGAAAACACCAACGACAGTCAAACCACGAAATTTTCTTCCCATGCGGTAAAGAAAATCCTCGTGTTTCTTTCATGCAATAAGAACAAACTAGACGACCAGCCATACTCCAATCCGAAAGCATTGCATACGCAAGAAAATCGCTTATAGTCCACAACAGAGAAGCGAACAAAATTTTTGTAAAATGTCGTATGTTTCAACATCTTCATACCAAATGTTTTTAACTTTTCAATCAACAAATATAAATATACATCGATTCTTTGTGTCGAATCGTCAGGGCCAAGGATGACAATAGTGAGAAACATATATGGAGTTTTCATACACATCCATGGAGGTAAATTGTAACGTGTAACGATTATAGGCCAAGATGAATATCTTGAACCAAATTGAGAGAACGGTGAAAATTCATCCGTACATAAACCAAGTCTAACATTACAGCTCTCCGCTGCGAAAGCGGGGTATGTCCTATCAAAATGCTTCCATGCTTCTCCATCAACGGGTGTGTTAACGTACCTTCTTCCTGTGTTCTCATATAGTGCCATCTCATATGATGCGCGGTTATAGAAGATGCATGTAACCTTTGAAGCCTTGGTGTGATGGATAAGTAATGCATGTACTTGTACGGAACTTCCTTTCCCTTCTTTTTCTTGGTTTGTATCTTTCCCGATTACGTATTTTACAATTTCTAAGATTGATGTCTTCTTTCCAAATCAACATATAACCATTTAAACAAGTATATATTTTTTGATGCGGCTAAACCAAAAGTAGTAAGAAGTTTTTCACTTCTAATGATTTTCACACATTAAATTATCGGGTGGCATACGCTATTTTGCAGCTTGTACTATATCTGTAAACCCGACATCCATGAAGTTGTATTCTAATTTCATCGCAGTGTATTCTACAGTTACTTATAGTTGAGTACCGCTTGTACAACCATCCCAAAGGGGTTTCCTAGCAGAATATAATAAATCTTTAAAAAAATTTGCTCCAATATTTGGTTCTTCTGCGACATTAACATCGTTGCCATTAACTTCAACAGTAGGGAACATTGAACGTGCTGCATCTTCAACCATATCTTCTATGAGATTCATCGGAACAATTTCGATATCCACCTCCTCGTTCGAATGTACGAGATTAGGTGCTATAAGTTCTCCATGACGATCCCGCACCAGATAATTCGGCATGAAACGATATTGACGCAAATGAACAATTACCATATCATGTATCAAATGCTTCAATAATTTACACCTACTACATGGACAATGAATTTCTTCACCGTTTCCATTATTACTTAAAGCAAATTCAATAATGACGTGTATGCCATTTTGAAAATGTTCACTTATTGAGCCTCCAATTTCTCTTCTTATTGGTACATCCAGCTTCGATCGATAAAATATTTGACCATTTTTCATACTATAGAACATAAAAAAATTTGGATCTTGAATTTTGATTGCTGACATGACACAATGATGCATGAATCTGTGACTACTATAACAACCGGACTCAACGACTCGAAGTATAGTTCCTATAGTCTATATATTTTTAACTAGGATCATGAAATATATATATATACATATACATATATATAGTCTAGTCTAGTTGCTTTGTTAAGATCTTTCCTCAAGAATCATCACTCTCATTCACATACACATATACATGTGCACTCAATTTAAAAGCATCACTTTTTAAATTTAAATGCACTCAGGTTTCACTGAAATACACAGTTCAGTCGACTAAATTGTATCCCTCAATCGACTGAACCTGTTTTTAAATTTTTGAAAAATACAAGGACAAGTCGACTGACTTTGATCGTTTAGTCGACCGAGTTTGTGCATTTTAACATATACGTGCATGTTTTTGAATCCAGTCGACTGAACGATCAAGGTCAGTCGACTGAATCCTGTAATTGTCATTTTTTATTGAAAAGTGATGCAGCGCACCATGATAAGTTGTCTGCTATGAGTCGCTCGGCCTTCTATGAGTCGCATTTCCTTAAGTCGCAACCACATAAGTCACTCAACGACCTTAAGCCGTCCCAACCATCGGCGCATCATGATAAGCGAGTTAGGTCGCTTAGGTCGCTCAACCTTAAGTCGCTCATCCATAAGTCGCCTGCTTCCTTAAGTCGCTGACCTTAAGTCGCTTGAGCCGTTCCGTTCCTGAGGCCGTGTCTTCTCTTATGTCACTATGTCGCTTAGGTCGCGTGGTTTCTTATGTCGCATGAAGCTGTGTATCTTCTTACGTCGTTCCCTGAAGTCGCATTTCTTAAGTTGCATGCTTCTTAAGTCGCTGATTCCTTATGTCGCTAAGTCGCTCCTGAAGCTGTGCCATCCTGTTATGTCGCATGGTGTGGTAACTTGTATGGTGTTGTTACGTTGTAGATCATACATTGTTATGTCATGTAGGTTATATTGTTAAGTCGTGCAATGTTGTGCTGTAACTCGTATGTCGTAAGTCGTGTAATGCTGTGTTGTATGTTGTTAAGTCGTAACTCGTATGTATTGTAAGTCGTATGATGTTATGTTGTTATGTCACATATTTTTAGGTTGTGTGTCGTATGTCGTGAGTCGTATATGATGAGTCGCGTGTGTGTTGTAATTCCCTATAAATAGGGGCGTGATGTCATTGTAAGGAGAGTTGATTTTGAATAAAAAAATTGTGTGAGCTTTTGCCACCATTGTTGAAGTTGAGTGTGATCTCCTTCTTCTTTCCTTCTTCGGGTTGCGCGAATCAACGAAGTAGAAGCCAATTCTCGGTATCACTTGCGAGTGATCAACGATCGAATCGTAGATCTTTCAACACGGTATCTTGCGAGATCAACGGGTTGGAGATAGCTAGATTCCGGCATTGTCTCGATCAACGGAAATGGGAATTCAACGTTCTACCGGTTTATTTGACACGAAATCTTCATTTCGTGGAGATGATCCTGGATAGGTTGCGAAAGTTTGAATCTATACTGTTCGAGTCTACTATAAGCTGCGTTATTTTTTGGTATCAGAGCTAGATTAGAGATTGAAACGCGTCAATTTGTATCGGAGCTAAAGTAGAGACCGAAGCATCAATTGGTATCAAAGTTAGACCAGAGACATAAACGAGATTGTTTAATAATCATGCCTCCGAGACGGGCCAATCGCTATCATAATGTTGAAGACTTGTATAGAAGACAAGAAGCTGAGCAGATGGAGCAGTGAATCAATGAAAAGTTCAATGAGGGTATTGACAAATTGGAGAAATTGATGAAAGACATGAATCACAATTAAAGGAGAATGATTGTAAATGGAAATCTGGTATGGGGATGAAAATTCCAGAATTCAAAGGTGGTATGCAAGCAGAAGAATTTCTTGATTGGTTGTAAACTGTTGAAGAAATTTTGATATTCAAGGAGGTGCCTGAGAATCGTAGAGTCCAATTAGTTGCTACAAGACTAAGGGGAAGAGCTATGGCTTGGTGGAAACAAACTAAACTAACTCGGGAGAGAATGGGAAAATCAAAGTTGTCACTTGGGAGAAGATGAGAAAGATGATGAAAGAGACTTTCTTGCTGTACAATTATCAATCTCTTATGTATTAACGTTTGCAGAATTTGTGACAAGGAACGAAGATAGTGAATGACTATGCAGATGAATTCTATCAATTGATTACAAGGAATGATATTATGGAGACCGAGGAACAGTTAATGGCAAGATATATTGGAGGGTTACGGATGCAAATTCAAGACATGGTTAATATGTTTAATCCAATGTTTGTTGCTGAAGCACATCAGAAAGCTCTAGCTTGGGAGAAACATGAAAGACGGGGAAGTGGTGTGTTTACAAGTTCTAACAACCATAATAAGGGTGCTAGTAGCAGTGCTAATGTTTCCAAGGCAGTTAATAAATCAATTGTCAATGAAGCCGCTAAAGCAAAGGTCAATAACAGTATCAAGTGTTATAATTTTCAGGAGTTTGGCCATAAATGTAATGAATGTACAAAGCCAAAGAAGAGAGCATTACTTGCAGACCGATGTGAGTATGAGGATGTGGAAGCTGAATTGATTATTCTCAACCATCGAAGTTTGATGAAGATGAAGAAGTTGTGTCAGGAGACGAACGGTGTAACTTGATGATAAGGAGGTCTTGTTTAGTGCCAAAGCATGAGAATGATTCTAGTTGGCTGAGAAGCAATATCTTTCAGTCTACATGTACTATCTTGGGAAAGGTTTGTCGATTTGTTATTGATGCGGGAAGCTGTGATAACATTATTTCTGAAGAAGCCGTCACGAAGTTAGGGTTGAAGACTAAAAAACATTTTAGATCTTATAAACCGGCATGGCTAACGAAACATGGAGAAGTGACAGTGGAAAGACGTGCATTTGTTACATTTTCTACTGGGAAGAAGTATAAAGATGGTATATGGTGTGATGTTGTCGATATGGATGTGTGTCACCTGCTATTGGGAAGACCATGGCAATATGATAGAGCTGTACAACATAATGGTCGCACGAACAGCTATAGTTTCATGTTCGAAGGGGCCCAAATTATCTTGGTTCCTAAGAAGCGTGAACAAAGTGAAAGCAAGTCAGAGAAGAAAGCAGAATCAACTAGTCTATTATCTACGAGAGAATTTGTTGAAGAAGTGAAAGATAGTGCTGAGTTGTTTATGTTGATTGGGTATGAAACAAGTGAAGATCGTGAAATTCCTACGGAGGTTAGACCGGTGTTAAATGAATTTGAAGATATCTTTCCTGCGGAATTACCCAAGGAATTACCGCCACTAAGGGAGATACAACATCAAATTGATCTAGTGTCAGGTGCTGTTTTACCGCATAGGCCGCATTATCGTATGAGTCCAAAGGAGTATGAAGAGTTGGGGAGACAGGTTAAGGAGTTGCTTGAGCAAGGGCGTGTTCGAGAGAGTCTCAGTCCTTGTGCTGTACCGGCTCTGTTGGTACCGAAGAAAGATGGTTCATGGAGAATGTGTACCGACAGCAGGGTGCTCAACAAAATAACTGTCAGATACAGATTTCCTATGCCAAGACTTGATGATCTATTGGATCAACTTAGCGGGTCTGTAATTTTTTCGAAGATCGATCTTAAGAGTGGTTATCATCAGATTTGCATAAGACCAGGTGATGAATGGAAAACAGCATTCAAGACTCGGGAAGGATTATATGAATGGCTGGTCATGCCATTTGGTCTATCTAATGCACCAAGTACATTTATGAGGGTGATGAATCAAATTTTCAGACCATACATCGAGAAGTTTGTTGTAGTTTACTTTGATGATATCTTGATATATAGTGCGTGCACAAAAGAGCGCATTCAACACTTGCGAAAGGTGTTAACTATTCTTCGTCAAGAACAGTTCTATGCAGCGATGAAGAAATGTGTATTCATGATGCCAAGTGTTTTATTTCTGGGTTATGTCGTGTTTAAGGAAGGGATACAAGTGGACCAGGGTAAGGTAGTCGCAATCGGAAATTGGCCACAGCCCAAAACTATTACAGAAGTCAGAAGTTTCCATGGGTTAGCTTCATTTTATCGAAGACTTATACCGCACTTTAGTAGTGTAATGGCTCATGTTACTGATTGTATGAGAGGAAAGCAGTTTTCGTAGACGAAAGAGGCAGGATCTGTTTTTGAGCAAATTAAGGAACTTTTAACCTCGGCACTGATTCTAGTATTGCCCAATTTTCAAATACTATTTGAGTTACATACGGATGCATCGAAAGTTGGAATTGGAGGAGTGTTGAGTCAGAAGGGACGTCCAATCGTCTATTTCAGTGAAAAACTTTCTGGAGCAAAGATGAGATACAATACTTATGATGTGGAGTTTTATGCTATTGTGCAGGCTGTGAAGCATTAGAGACATTACTTGTTCCACAAAGAATTTGTTTTGTATACATACCATGAAGCATTGAAACATTTATAAGGGCAGAATAAAATTGCAGCTAGGCATGCATCGTGGATAGCTTATTTGCAACAATTTACATTAGTCGTAAAGCACCAGTCTGGAGTAACTAATTGCGTTGCCGATGCATTAAGTCGGAGGGACAATTTACTGACAACCATGCGAGTAGAGATGATGGGTTTTGACTTACTTCCAGATTTGCTTACTTCATATTCATATTTTTCCGAAATCCTAGACAAAGTCAAACAGGAAGCATGGATGGATATATGCTGGTTGGAGGCTTTCTATTCAAAGGAAATCAATTGTGTATTCCAGATTGTAGTGTACGAATGAAAATTATCAAAGAATTACATGAAGAAGGACACGTGGGTCACGACCGCACTATGCAGTTGATCTCAAAGTCTTATTTTTGGCCGTCAATGAGGAAGGAGGTTAAAAAGTTTGTTCAGAGTTGCCATATTTGTCAAGTTTCAAAGGGGACCACGACGAATGCAGTTTTATATATGCTGTTGCCTATACCTACTAAACCATGGGTGGATGTTAGTATGGACTTTGTATTGGGTTTGCCGAGGACGCAACGTGGCAATGATTCTATCTGGGTGGTGGTTGATTGTTTTTCAAAAATGGTACATTTTATCGCATGCAAGAAGACGGCAGATGCAGTTAATGTCCCACAGTTATACTTCAGAGAGATCTATCGACTTCATGGGTTACCTGAATCTATTGTATCAGATAGAGAACTCGTTTTCTGAGTCATTTTTGGATGAGCCTATGGAGAATGGTCGGGACAAAGCTAAAATTTAGTAGTGCTTAGCATCCACAGACGGATGGACAGACAGAGGTTGTGAATAGATCCCTAGGTAATCTATTGAGATGCCTTGTGAACGACAATTTGAAGAGTTGGGATACCAAGCTATGTCAAGCTGAGTTTGCACACAACCATGCAATTAATCGTAGCACTGGGTTCAGTCCATTTCAGACCGTTTACTCGATAATTCCGAAGGGACCATTGGATTTATCTATAGTACCACAGCAGAAAGATATGATCAAACGAGCTAGTGATTCTGTGAATGAATTGCAAGAGTGCCACAAGGTTGTGTAGGAACGATTGCTTAAGGTGAATGAGAAATATAAGCAATCCACAGATATTAAACGACGAAATGTTGAATTCAAAGAAGGAGATTTTGTATATGCAGTATTGACTAAGGATTGATTTCCTATTGGTACTTACAACAAACTACCTGCTAGAAAGGTTGGTCATTTGAAAATCGTAAAGAAGATTAAAGAGAATGCTTATCAGTTAAAATTGTTAGATCATATCCATACTGCTGACGTTTTCAATGTCAAACACTTGATTCCATATCATGAGAATAAGTATGTCGAAGAAGAGGAAAGTGTAAATTCGGGGTCGAATTTTTTCAACCAGGGGAGGATGATGCAGCGCACCATGATAAGTCGTCTGCTATGAGTCGCTCGGCCTGCTACAAGTTGCATTTCGTTAAGTCGCAACCACAAAAGTCGCTCAGCGACCTTAAGCCGTCCCAACCATCAGCACATCATGATAAGTGAGTTATGTCGCTTAGATCGCTCAACCTTAAGTCGCTCATCCATAAGTCTCCTGCTTCCTTAAGTCGCTGACCTTAAGTCGTTTGAGCCGTTCCTGAGGCCGTGTCTTCTCTTATGTCACTACGTCGCTTAGGTCGCGTGGTTTCTTATGTCGCATGAAGCTGTGTATCTTCTTAAGTCATTCCCTAAAGCCGCATTTCTTAAGTCGCATGCTTCTTAAGTCATTGATTCCTTATGTCGCTAAGTCGCTCCTGAAGCTGTGCCATCCTGTTATGTCGCATGGTGTGGTAACTTGTATGGTGTTGTTACGTCGTAGGTCGTACGTGGTTATGTCCGGTGTCTTATATTGTTAAGTCGTGTAATGCTGTGTTGTAACTCGTATGTTGTAAGTCGTGTAATGCTATGTTTTATGTTGTTAGGTCATAACTCGTATGTATTGTAAGTCGTATGGTGTTATGTTGTTATGTCGCAAATTTTTAGGTCGTGTGTCGTATGTCGTGAGTCGTATATGATGAGTGGCGTGTGTGTTGTAATTCCCTATAAATAGGGGCGTGATGTCATTGTAAGGAGAGTTGATTTTGAATAAAAAAATTGTGTGAGCTTTTGCCACCATTTTTGAAGTTGAGTGTGATCTCCTTCTTCTTTCCTTCTTCGGGTTATTCGTGCGCGAACCAACGAAGTAGAAACCATTTCTCGGTATCACTTGCGAGTGATCAACGATCGAATTGTAGATCTTTCAACAAGGTATCTTGCAAGATCAACGGGTTGGAGATAGCTAGATTCCGGCATCGTCTCGATCAACGGAATTGGGCATTTATCGTTCTACCGGTTTATTTGACATGAAATCTTCATTTCGTAGAGAAGATCCTGTATAGGTTGCGAAAGTTTGAATCTAAACTGTTCGAGCCTACTATAAGCTGCGTCAAAAAGACACTTTGTTTCTCAATGGTTGTCTTCCTCCCCAAATGTTGCAACCATTACCTTTCGTATAGAACTTTTTACCAGAGGTTGCAACTTATTATTTACTATAAATCCACTCAAGTTTCGTTGATCAATTAACTTATTTTTCTTATCTCCTTAATCTAACGTGCATCACATTCTCGAATCTATTGCTTACATAAGTTCATATATTCATTGCTTAAAATCTCATTTCCATATCTTATAAGCAATTCTTATCTTCCTATTCTTCATACATGCACAATCGTACACATTACTCTTGAGGAAAAGATTATAGGAACGGTGTACATTATCGACTTACCTGTGTTATTCAAGAGCATACTCAGTCAGAAACAACTTTACTACTTGTATTAGAAGTCATGTTCGGTTGCTCAGGTGGTAGAAGTCCTATTTGGTTGTATAGGCGGTAGAAGGCCTATTCGGTTTTTCAGGTGGTGTAATACATGTTCCTTCAGGTTAAGTGAGGGTTGCTAATTTAGATTCAAAAAGGAGTCTGGGACTGGGAGTAGAACGGGAAGTTCGAACCAGTATAAAAATCCTTAGTGTTATCTTTACTTGACTGCTTTTACTATTATATTTTATTCCGCACATACACGCGCGCGCGCATGCGTGCACACACACACACATATATATATTAGCTTATATTCCATAGTGCACGATCCTATAGCTTAGTCAATTTCAAAAACGTATTAATCATTTATGTATTGACATTTTATTTTGCAATTAAACATACATTTAAATTTTCGCAAATATATAATATTATTCTATTTAATTTTATTTTCAAACGGACTTACACAAATTAGTATATCAATATAATCTACAATATTTAGGTTATTGTTTTACACTTTGATGGTTGGTCATTCTACTTCACATTACAAACACAGTAGTTATTATATTTTGTAAATTATTTTATTTTAAATGGTTCAACAAAATTTTAGCAGCACTTTCTTTTTGTTCTCTGTATCGTACACAAATGCGTGTACACAGGGAAAAAAAAGAAAGTGTTGTCGATATTTTGTAAACAGTCTAAAATGAAATGATTTGCAGAGTATAATTATTTTATTGTGTTTTTAAATCACCACCAATGGCTAATTTACGTTGATTTTCGATGGCTTGCGAAGGCCACTATATTTTATTTATGAAAACGTCATAGAGATCGTCAGCTGTCGGTAGTAGTCGGAAAATGCGGTTGGCAGCCGTCGGAAGCTTCCATCGCTATTTACTGTTGTTCTAGTAGTATTGTACTTTCCTACTTAGTTCCACATATCATTGCTAACTTTTGTCAAAGATCATGTTGTCCTTTACGTCTCACAACCATGTGTGCGATTGTTGTTCCCCTCCATACTTTAGCTTTGATCACTATGCTTCCGCCTGCTATCCATACTGTGTTTTTTGCATAAATTTTCTTATTCCTGCTGATGTTCAAGTTCATCAACTTTTTCTACTCGAACCATCTGCATTCCTATCCCTTTGCTTGCATGGTGATCTACTTCAACACAATTTGATTTTTTTCAGTTCTTTGTTCTTTTATTCCCTAGATGTATAATTTTTCACTCGTTCGGCATGGGTCATATTCATTGCATAAACTGTTACACACATGCTCCGTAATGTAAATGCATAGGTTGCATATGTTCTTGCAATTCCGAACATGCTCTTATTGCAACATTGACACATTGTATTGGTTGATCACATTAGTCTTTTTTTTCCTTTCTGTTGCATTACACTATTTGCATTATGTTATTTAATCATTTTTTACCGTGATTTTTTTTCTTTTTTCACAAATAGTTTCTCCGTAAAAAATTCATTTATCTTTTCAATCCTCAGCGAAATGCACTTATCTTTCCGTAAAGATAAATTTATTTACTTTCTTATAGGTACATTGACCACCCCTATCATTTTGTACAGGGTTATAACGATAAGGTATGAATGATAATTACTATTATACAAACTGATTATTCATCTTCTTGATTAAATATCTTCAATAATAGTTGTAATATCTTTGGTGTTACACTTTTTTTTGTCAGTGTGAACTACCAAAAATACCCCTTTGCATATATTAACAAATCTTAATTTCTTAAAAATAAACTCTAAACTTTATTTACAAATTCATTATATCACTCTAAAAATATTACTGGATCTTATTATTACTTAAAAATAGGATCGGACAAATAAACGTTCTTTATAAATTTGTTGTTTATTAATTGATAATATAAATAAGATTAACTATTTATCATTTTGTGTATATTCTTACTAATAGTTGTAATACCTTTGGTGTCATTTTTTTGTCCGCGTGAAGTACTAATTTATATATGGGTAGAAAATAACACAAGTTAGGCTTGTAAACGTATATTTTCGGATACAGATGGTGTTATATCCGCATCAGCATTCGAAATCATTTTCGTAGATCCGTGGATACGGATGGATATTGGATAATTATCCTATTCGTTAACTATCAAAAAATATAAATAGAAAAATTAGGTTTAATTTAGCATAAACTTTTTTCAGTCCCGTTGACTGCAAAAGTGTGAAAATTAAAAAAAAAAGAATGATAATAAATAGTTTTGAGCAATTAATATACATTAAATTCATATAATACGAACTACTAGCTTAATTAAAAAATAAACACGTCTATAACTGTACTAAAATACATAAATGAAAATTTATCTGCTTATCGGGTACAGATGTGGACAAGTTTCGAGTATTTCAAATATCCATTAACATATCTATTAACAGATCTAGATAAGGTTGAATATGTGCAGCAAAGGCATGTGCAGAGGCACAACATTGTGAGTGTGAAAGACCACAACAACTGAAGCACCAAGTACCCTGTAGCAAAATATGAAAATGTGGTGCAGAATGCATAAAACAAAACTTGATAGTACAGACTGAATATGTTGTGCATAATGCATGAATACTTTTTTGCATAGATTACCAAATAAGATTCCTTTTTAGTAGTCACATTTTTTGCATTTGTCATATTCATATCTTATTAGTTGAGCTGTTTTGAGTACAAATGATGTTTTGAATATCAAGGTAATAAATTGTATATCTTGCACATATGAATCCACTAATCATTCCACTTCCCAACCAACGAGAATGAGAGCTGTTCATGGAGATAGTTGTTTCAAGGAGGAAAGTTTGTATACATTCATCAACAATTTATACATCTAAGATTCAAAATGAGGCCATCTAAACAGGTTCAGTTGTATATAAGATGGTCAATGTTCTATTACATCTGAGATAGCTACAAATTTATCTCAAACAATTCTGAAACTGAAGTATACATCCAATTCAATGATAAAATATATAAGATGGTCATGATAATTGAGTTGTATGTATGATGTGTTTAAGGATCATAATGCACAATTTGCTCTTTCTCTCACTTATTTAATTAACAATTTAGTCGTTGATGGGCCAAACTGAAGACTCCTTCCAGTTCTCATATATAAGAACTTCAAACTCAAATGTCAGACTCACTGCCTCTGGTAGCCGAAAGCTCGTTCACTGCCTTACTAGGCCTATCACTAAATCAAGCAACAAAGATTCTAGTGTTAGATGCAAGGTTCTAGGTGTCTCTCTCAGTGTTCCTACATTTTCAAACTAATACCAAGTTGGTTGATTAGGCTGCTTCAATTTCACTAAAGAAAGTTTGCCCAAAGGGTGCAACTCGGGCAAAGCTTTTCCAGCAAATGTGAAGGCAGTGTTAGTAGATTATGGAAGAATATTTTCCAGCAAATGTGAAGCAGTCTGGATTAACATGGTAGTTGTTCTCAGGGTGTTTCTTTAAAGTGCACTCACTTGTTGGTGCATAAGATTTTGCTGAAAATTTTCAAGCATGTTATGGTTTTGTTTGATGTATGAAAATAAACTATAATATACACTTTTTTTTCCCGTGTCTAAGAACAAATTGCAATGTCATGGCATGTTGTATTTTTGTTGTGTATATCGTATTGGTTACTTGTTTTGGTCATCATCATTATTTTTAAATGGTAAATTGACTTTGGATATAGTAAAGTGTGTGTATTACACTTGATCTTAAGATATGTATGTGTGTATGTGTATGTATATGTGTGTGTGGATTTTAAAACAAATAGTAATGAAGTATGTTTTCTTATCTCTCTTTGGTGCACACGGGGAAAATAATTGTACAAGACTATCCATGCAAATGTGTAACTCATGGCAACTTATTGGTCAATTATTGAAAATCAAGACAAGTTCAATTAGCTGATATTCAGATGAAAAAATTAGTACGTACTCCTTCAAATTTATAATTAGGATTCATTAGACATAATTTTTTTTTAAACAAAAAAATACTTACTATGTGCATCTTCATGTAATTTCAAGTATTAACTCTTGGCAAAAATTCAGACACAATTATTCTTGTGAAGAAAGAAGCTTGATACAATACAACCGAAAAAACATTATAAAAAGAAAGGGAAAGTACATTACTTACAAACTACTGCAGCTTGTTTGGTATTACATCTGATGTTGCTTCAAAATGTTGCCTTACTACAAACTACTGCCTAACCACAAACTGCAATCAGCTTCAAATGTCTGGGCGCTACTGCTGCTCTTAGTCTTGGATGGAGTCCATATACTTTTTTCCTCGGCATCAAATATTCAATCAATCACAATGCCACACACTGCTTATTCACTGCTGCACCAAGCCGCTGATCTTAGTTGAGGCTCCTGCCTTTGTTTCCAACATTGATGCCACCTGCCGCATAGCTTGTACCTCGTTATTTCTGCTCGTAGACCATACACCAGTACTTTCCTACTTAGTTCCACAAATCACCGCTAACTATTGTCCGAGATCATGTTGTCCCTTACATCTCTTAACCATGTGTGCAATTGCTTCTCCCCTCCATACTTTAGCTTTGATCATTATGCTACTACCTGCTATCCATATTGTGTTTTCTGCACAAAGTTTCTCATTCTTGCTGATGTTCAAGTTCAGCATCTTTTTCTACTCGAACCATCTGCATTCCTATCCCTTTGCTTTCATGGTGATCTAGTTCAACACAATTTGATTTTTTTTCAGTTTGTTGTTCTTTTATTCCCTAGATATATGATTTTTCACTCGTTCGGCGGCATGGGTCATATTCATTGCATAAACTGTTACACGCATGCTCCGCAATGTAAATGCATAGGTTGCACATGTTCTTGCAATTCCGAAGATGCTCTTATTGCTACATTGACACATTCTATTGCTTGATCGCATTAGTCTTTTTTTTCATTCTATTGCATTACACTATTTGCATTACGTTATTTTATCATTTTTTACAGTGATTTTTATTCTTTTTTCACAAATAGTTTCTCCAAAACAAAATGCATTTATCTTTTTTAATCCACAGCGAAATGCATTTATCTTTTCATAAAGATAAGTTTTTACTTTCTTATAGGTACATTGACCTCCACTATCATTTTGTACAGATTTATAATGATACAAGGTTTGAATGATAATTACTATTATACAAACTGATTATTCATCTTCTTGGTTAAATATCTTTAATAATGGTTGTAATATATTTGGTGTCACATTTTTTTATATCAGCGTGAACTACCAAAAATACCCCTCTATATATATTTATAAATTTTAAAATTGCTTAAAAATAGGATCTACATTTATTTACAAATTCATTATATCCCTCTACACATATTATTAGATCTTATTATTACTTAAAAATAGGATCGAACAAATAAACGTTCTTTATAAATTTGTTGTTTATTAATTGATAATATAAATAAGATTAACTATTTATCATTCTGTACATATTCTTGCTAGTAGTTGTAATACTTTTGGTGTCATTTTTTTGTCAGCGTAAAGTACCAAAATGCCTCTCTACGGATATTATCAAAATCTCATTATCGCTTAAAAACAGGACCTAATAAAAAAATTGCAGATTCAAAACGTCCGTCTACGAATATTACCAAATCTAATCTTAGTATCACGTAAAAATCTAACAAAAAACTTATTTTTACCAATTCAAAACGTCCATCACTAAACATTACCAAATCAAATAATTTCACTTAAAAATATGATATAACAAATAAGTTTGTTTTACAAATTCATTATTTCTTATAATTAATAATCGAAATAAAAATTAAAACTAAAAGAAAATTATATGTTGCGACTTAGAAATATAAGCTAAAACTAATTATACATTATTTTAACCTAAAAATTTGATTAAATATATACAATTTGTAGATAAATAATTCACGCACAAAACGCATGTTGTAACGTTCATACTATATAAAGCTTAACTCAGACTGAGATAATCTCATTCATAGTTGTATGAAACGATAAAACCATTTATCTTTACATCGAATGAGTAGGAATAAACTAAAAACTTCTATCTTTGTAAACATAATTTATAAAAGATAAGTATAAATATAAAAAATTATATCCATAGAAAACTTATCATAGAATTAACAAAAAAATCATTTTCTAAGTAGTTTTAAACAAAATGATGATTCTTTTGTCTTTATTATATAAATTGATAAATTTATTTATCTTTTTATAGGTAATGGTAAAAGGTGATCATCAGTCATCACTATCGCTACTGGATAAAGGCACTCAGCTTCTTATCGGAAAGATAAATGTATTTATCCTTTTGCTCTTAAACAGAATGCATTTGATTACTAATTTCCAGATTTTTATATGTATCTTCGTCAAAAACAGTGCAAACAATCCTTGACAAGCTGAAATACCAGACTGTAATCCTATATATCTCCGATCGTTTGAGAAAACAGATTATTTATTACTGATAGAGGTTTTACACAAGGGCTCGAAAAGATTAATCGACCTGCAATCTATTCAGAAACTATAAAACGGCCTTACCAAATTTACATCTTTTATGTAGGAATCATACTTTGATAATCACGTGCATTCTTTTTTATCCAACATCAATCCTTCGTATGATAAAAATATAATGACAATGAGAAAGTGAAGAGTGAAGAAAGTGAAAGAAGCTACCGCATAAAAATAAACTAAAGAGTAGAAAGTGAGGTACCATCTTTTTCGTGTTGGTCTCAAATGGCAAAATGTTTATATGCTGCCATGCAAACTCAAATATTTATCAAAATAACATCATAGAGGACCTTCAGAAGACTTGAGATAACTTGATTTAGCGTTTTCAAAAGAAAGATGCTGCAATGGACAATACATAAAATCGAAGAAAAGCAAAATATTAATTATATGGTAAGAAAACCAGGCTAAGCGACTAAAACTCAACAATATAGCCTTTACAACATATAACTATACGAAGATACAAGAAAATTCATTTACAGCAATTAAAGTTTAAATTGTTTATATTTAAGTTTTTAAGTTACATCTTGTTTTAGCTATATTTATGCATAACGGAAGAACATAACAATAAGGTGAACATTTTGTTCTTTGGGTCACTGCTATGTGCCTTGGACAGTCTTTTGGAATGCATATTTTGTTAAAAATCCACTTAAATATGTGACTTTTTCCAAACTTCTGGTATCACTTGTCTCCGTAACTTTGCTTTTCTCTCACCTATCGGAACCTTTAAATACAAAATAAGATTTTACATTGAACGAATCAACTCAATTTTGGCCAAAGAGCACTAACAACAAAGTATTTAAATAGGTCCAGTTTTTGACATGATTATTTACGCAATACTTGATAATTTTATACTATCGGCTCCAAAAAAATGGATGCAAGGATGTCCACTGTAACTTGTAAGTAATGTTATCAATCAGGCATGCTTGTTAAGATTTTAACCTAAAGTTAGCATAAAAAACCTCTCGATGTACTAACCATATCCTTAGAATCATGTGCAAAGACCAAATAAGTGAATTTAAAGGTATTAGAAATGACAATCAAGCACATAACAGACGATTCATAAAAATCTCCGGCAACACTGGACCAAAGGAAAATAAAATATTTAATATTTCCAACTAGAATGCATAAAATGAAAATTCAAATGTCTCATATTCAGTTGGTTTCAATCATAACACACATTTAAGAATAATCATAACACACATTTAAGAATTATAAACAGAAAATATAGCCAATTCTCTTTCATTATTCAAAAAAATAATTCAATAAAGGTAGGTTGCTAATAATATGACTTTCTTTTCAGAGGAGTAAAACATATGTTGGTAGAAATTAAACTTCGTGAATAGCATGCCAAGTATTATACCGGGGATTAGCAACCCATGTTATTACACTATTAGATTTACCGTTGCACCTGAACAAACAACTTATGTTAATCGTTGTTTCTTTTTTTTTCGAAACACCGTTTGGTTTATATATGGAAACACATTGTTGGTGGTGTAAAAAACAATTGCTGATGTAAATAATTTCCCATTAAAAATGTTATGATAACGTGTAATTATGCTCATCAATGCAAATTTTACACGACTATAATGGAAGATCGTCCATTGATCAACGCATTCAGAGCTAGATTCCTTATCACTCCTTATCACTATGTAACTAAGTGCGCTCAAGCATCTAGTTTTCAGCACGTTCAGTATTTAGCAGATGTAGAAAAAAATTATAATTAAAACATGATTAAATTGGAAAGTGTACGTTATTTAAGTTTATTATAAGTGTCGTAGAATTTATTAGAGAGACGACATACATTTTCTAGACTTAAAACATTAAAACATTAAGGAACAAAAGAAATTTACATCGGACTAACACAAGACATTGACAACCAAAAACATAAGATCAAATTTATATGGATTTTATGAGAGCTAAATCAAACTCAATAAGACGTATGTCTGCAAAAAGGGTTCTCTACAAAAGAAAAACATGATAACTATAATGGCTTTTTAACTACCACAAAATTACACAAAGCAAAACAGTAGACAAAAGAAGACGTTTAATTGGTAATGGACAGGGGCCGCGCAAACGCATTCCCCCAAAGCAATAAATAATAATGTCCACTCTCCCACTTGGGGAGATGGTAGCCCAACGCATTTCCAAAGTGCAATGAAAACCTCTAGGCTAGGCCTGGGCCTTCATGATCACCCATAGACCCCATCCAGGTAATTACGGAACACTATTGCACTACATGACCTATTTATTACTTGTCAATTCCAACTATTCTACCAGTTTCTACGATATGGGACTAGTAAGCACTTCCAGTTATTTTTTTCCTTCCCTTTCCACTTAGCTATATCTTGATTAAAACCAGACTTCAACTTATGGAGTGTTATCGACTTAGTTTTCAGCACATGAAATTTCACATTGTAAAATACAGGGTCTCAACCATCTATATGTCTAATTTCTATAGCGAATGTATGTATTTCAAATAATTATGCGACTAGAATAAGGAGGGCACCTTATGGCTACTTCCAAAAAAAAGACAAATTTCTTGAAAATCCAAGTATGACTCTTTTAGCTCGTTTAATTCCCAAGTTCAATCCTAGTATATGTTGATATGAACTTTATCCCATTGACGTTGTGCCAAACCCAATGGTAACACCAACTTGAGCTGTTATATTATTAGTAGTTACATAAAGCTAAAGTTCTAAAATAGTGTTTGTACAATTCCATATATTTAGTTACCAAATTAGCAGATGACAAAATGCCAAAATCAACTTCAAGGGATTCACTGCTCCCGAGCTTATATAGAAGTGTATCCATGCACCAAATTATTGATCTACTCGAAAGAGCACCATAAAGAATAGAGTCAAAAACATTGACTACCATGATCATCATAATTTGCAGTCAATAGTGCTAATTTTCTTCTATGTGAACCCTTGAAGATCCCAATTAGATGTCAGTAAAAGATGGTGTGCTAAGGTGTTAGCAAAATTTGGAGTAAATAAAGGCGTTTTCTGCATTTCAGCCTGCAAAAAAGTACACAACTTGGAACTCACCTTATCAATACTGCAACATGCTAGCCATCACAACATTATACTCCACCTGACATATACTGCATGGTCATTAGTGAATAAGGTAATTAATAAATTCCATAAAGACAATCAAATAAATATTGAGATTCTTCAATAACACAAAACAGCTTATGGCAATCTGGGTAAAAGATTGATACTACCAAGAAACTGGAAGGGGATACTGTTAAGATATGTTGTGATTATTCTCAATATATATCATTAAGTTAAGATCAATGAAGTTGGAATACTACGAAAACAGATAATTATATTAGTAGTGTAACGACATCAGGGTCAAACATTTATCCTAATCATTTGATAGTTATAAAAATGCACTAGTAAGACACTAGCTAACATGCTACCACCCAAGTTTTGCAACCAATTGCCATTTGGTCGGTGTAGAGAAATTTCATTACAATGTTTGAGTTACCACCTTTAAAAAGCTCCACGTCTTTGCAAGGCAACTAATAAATCAGATCTGGAACTATCTTATGAGATAAACATGGGGACATATCTGAATTTTTTGTAGGTGCGAGTCATTTTTCTTTCATAAGCTTTATACCCCAAGATTTGGTCTAATATTCCATCAAGATTAAATAAATACACAAAATATCTTTTAATACTACTAAAAGCAATAAATACTTCTTAAATCATCCAAATAAGGAACTATATTCCTACAACTTAAAAGCGAACTAACCAATCAAATCAAATATATAACATAAATTAGATTAACAGAACATGATTATCAATGTCGATAGTATTGTTTATATTATCATCGAAACATATTGGTTTTTTCAATTCATGGCATTTAGAGTGAAAAATATTAAAAAATTACAGCATCGCCACATTTTTACATAACTATGGATCCAACAATTGATTTCAGCTTCATATTATTTTGGACACCAAAGCAATCTAGCTCATTTGAAGTTCAACCAATCAAACCAAATCAGATACTTTTTATTGGTTTCGATTTTCAAAAAAAAAGTTTGGTTTGCTTTTTTTTATTTTTTTGTTGAATTATAATTATAATTTTATTATTTTTGGCTAAATCAACTCATGTCATTTCTTTACCCTTGAGATTGAAGAATTGCATATTTTCCGTATTTTAAATCAACTTTAACTTTAATTTTTCAAAATAATGTTGGTAATAATAAGAATACATTGACGTAAACTTGGAATTGTAAATTGTTTTTGTAAATTTAAATTACCAATAACATATTATTTAAACAAAGAAAAATCATCCAGAACCATAGAATAGGATTATAAAACAATATATTTATAACTGCAATTGTAACACTAGATGTGATGCATAACAACTATAAAATTAAGTACTCAACTAAATTAATCCAAAACTTAAAGCTTTAAGGACGCAACTGGCTAGCTCGTAGGTTTCATATTTTCCTTGAATAATATTGAAATCAACACTAGCCTCTCTTATCTTATTTTTACACCTGACTACAAATTAATGAGGTTAGAAAAAATAGCAATCAGGATGTTTCAACTCAATACAACATATAATGTAATTTTTTATTCTTATGATTCTTTATTTTATAAATAGTATGCATAAAAGCTGCTAAAATCATTCTAGGATGGTGGCGCAGTTGGTTAGCACGCAGGTCTCATAACCATGTTGAGTGATCCTGAGGTCAAGAGTTTGAGCCTTTCTCACACCATTTTTTTCAACTGCCTATGCATTACCTATTCCAAGTAGCTAAACCATTATTCACCGAGATACTTTTGTTTTTTTTGTTAGAAATTAATTAAATATTTATTTTTGTATGAAAGAAAAAAAATTGGGTAGAAAAGAACTAAAGTAGAAATGGAACAATGAGTTTGACTTCAATATGAAATTTTGCACTCGATCTATAGAGAGCAAGGGATCTTCCCAAAAAAAAGAGAGCTACAAAGTAGAATCAAAGAGAAATAACCTTATGATTCAAAAAAGGAATTAGAGAAAACCAACTCTTTAACTCTAATTTCCAGTTTAGTGGTGGTGCAGTTGGTTAGTGCGTAGGTCTCATAGCTATATTGAGTGAACCTAAGGCAAGAATTAGGGAGTTCAAAATGAAATTTTGGGCTCGATGATCTAGAGAGAGCAAGTTATCAAACAAGAAAAATAATGGGAACTATAAATTAGGATCGAAGAGAAATATCCTTATGATTCAAAAAAGGACTTAGTGAAGAGCAACTCTTGGGCTTTAATTTCCAATTCTATGTTGTGCTCACTAATATACTTGTAGTCATGTTTAATATTTGACAAATTCAATTTAAGTCAACTGTTTGCTTATCCCCAAGACTGTAAAATTAAAAGTCATGTATACAATCCATGTTCATCGCATTTCCAATCATTATATTTGTAATTTTTTGAATAATATCGATAATATTAAGAATATTTATATAGCACTATTGTCTCGGTATTTAGACGCTTCGGCTTTGATCGATGAGATCACCGGTTCGAAATCTGCATAGTGTGATTCGAACCACTGGACATGTTTGACATGTGATTCGAACCACTGGACGTGTTTGACATGTAATATGCTATATAATACCTAGACTTGTGGTACAATTATGTACTACCGTCTAAGTAGCCAATTTTTTTAAAATACTAATAATAATGATATATTGTGGTGAACTTATAATTTTATATTATTTCTGCAAATTTAAGTTAACAAACACATGTACATGTAATGTAACATTGAAACAGAGAAGTGCAAATCTAACACTAGGTACTTTGACCTATGCAAATAAGTATTTAACTAAAATAATTTATAGCATAAGAGTATGAGGATGCAATTGGCTAGTGCGTAGGTTTTATATTTTCTCAAATAATGCTAAAGTCGAGACTAACTTCTCTCAACTTTCTATGCATCTAATTGCACGTTAGTCATCACCAACCTCAAAAAATAGCTATTGGGATGTTTTAAACTCAATACACAATGTAATACAATCTTATATTCACATGTTTCTTTACTTTTTAATATAAAAAACATTATGCATGGAATCTATGAAGCTTGATAATCAAATCTAACGCATAGCACCATAATAGGGTGGTGACACATATGGCTAGAACATAAGTCTCCTCACTATTCTTGGTTAATCCTAAGGTTGTGAGTATAAGCCTCTTTTACCCTTAATTTTTATACAACGGTCTATGAAGTATCCATTCTGAGTAATCAAAATTTATATTCACCCCTGATTTCTGTTTTCTGTAGCAAAAAAACTGAGATATTTGTTTTATTTTTTTGTTCAAAAGAAAAAATTGGTTTCAAGAGAGAAAAAGTGAAAGAAAAATAACGAGTTTGAGTTTTGTGCTGGTTGACACGCTAAATGTCATATATATTATATATTTTTGAAAATTCAACCTAAATTTACCGTTTGCTTACCTTTAAGGCTAAAGATCCAAAGGTCGCATATTTGATCCGCAACCGTTGCATTTTTGGTTATCTTGAAGTGCAAGTTTTCAAGATAATGTTTGATATATAATAAAGTTCAAGGGTGAAATCATAATTGTAAACTATATTTGCATATTTAAGTTAACAAATATGCATGAATACGTAATGTATCATCATTTAGTAGGGCAAAATCATCCACAACCATAGGATGTGATTAAAAAATATGTTTGTTAATTCCTCTTCTCCGCGACTCAACGACCTAAAGGATTGAAAGGCTCGACGACCTAAAGTGATCGATGACCCAGCGACCCACAGAGCTCAACGACCTAAAGGAGTAGATGGTCCAGCGACCTATGAATCAACGAGTTAACAGCGACCTAACTGCTGAAGCGGGTTAACGACCTAAGGGATACCGCGACTTAATGACTCGCAGAAGACCACGACCTAACAACCCAAGCGACCTAACATGGATGCGAGACCAACAGCGAGCTAGCGACATAAAGTACTAAACGAGTTAAGCCACCCCGCGAGCTAATGAGCTTAACTATCTGAAGAATGTGCGACTTAAGGCAGAGTGCGACCTAGCGACATAAGTATCCAACGACCTAGCGACTTAAGTATCCAACGACCTAGCGAGCTCCAGAACAAAGCCGCATATATACTCTCTCTTTAGGTCGCTTGCGACCTAAGCAAGCCGATATAACATTTATGCTTTAAGTGCTAAGTCGCTGACAGCCAGAACTTGATTGAAAAGGGGCTTCACTAGGTCGTGAACGACTTAAGCTACTTCAGGACTGACCTCCCATAGGTCGCTACTACCTACTAACTCGCTCAGATGACCTAGTACGACCTTATTAAGTCGTAAACCACATCCCCTAGGTCGCTTGCGACCTACGACCCATCCAAGGTCGCTCGCGACTTACGACCTAGTCCAGAAATCTCCTATAAATACGGCACTAGCTACAACATTCGGGGGATCTTTTTAGCTCATTCCTGGAACGCCGATACTCTGCTGAATTCTTGACTCACTCGACACTTCCGACATGAAAGGCATCTCAACTAACTTCAAGAGGAAATCTAACACAATCAACATGGATTCAATGAATTCTTCTACATCGGAGTTCTAGTTGTTTGTCTCATCAGCATTGTAATTGAAGATTGTTGTAAAGTTGTAATTGATTCAATAATAAAGAGGATTAAAGTGGACGTAGGCTTAATCGAAAGCCGAACCACTATAAAATTGTTGTCTTTTACTACTTTCTCTGGACTTTCTTACTTGTTTCTAATTCCCGTGTCCACGGGTGGTGCTTTCACTTAACCTCTACATACACCGGGGTGTTAGCGTTCAATTTTTAGCGTTAACATTTTTGGTGCTTTCACTGAGAACCCAACTCAGGCTATCTTCATCATTGTTTCGCAAAAGTTTGTTGAAAACGTCTCTCTCAAAACCAGAAGTCTATCAGAAATAATAGCTCCGGGAAGAAAGCATGGATATACAAGACCTAGTAATGTCCATGAAAATACTGCCACTTCTCCTTCGTCAAGTCAAGCAGCACCAAGTGCCGGAATTACACGGGCAGAGTTAGATGTTCAGTATCTGGATTATACCAGCAGATGGAAACTCAGAATGCTCTAATGCTTGAGAGAATAAATGCATTGCTCGAAGCAAACCGTCAACCGGTGAATAACGAAGAAAACCTTGCAGATGATATTAGTGATCCTGAGGAAAGGAATATTCCTCAAAGACCAGCTAGCCCCGCCAAAGAAACACCTCCTCAACCTGGAGGATCGAGACCACAGCCAACTCTCCGCGAACGTTTGTCCCGACAAACTTCCGAGAAAATGGCCGAAGTCTGTCCTGCAGATCATGTAAATGATAAGGAATATCTTTTGGGCATGGTGTGACAAATCATGAAAGAAAGTATGTAGAGAGATGAAGATGAGAAGGAATGGGGATTCGCTCAGAGAAAAACTCCGTTCACTGAGAAGATTCTAAGGGCAGATTTCCCGAGGAAGTTCGTTCCCCCGACCATCCCGGCTTATAAGGGAACAAGCGACCCCTATCAATTTCTGTATAAGTATGATTGGCACATGACGGGTGCTAGAGCGTCTGATGAGATCAAATGCCGGTACTTTCCGGTATATTTGGAAGGAGTGGCTCTGCTGTGGTTCACAAAACTTCCGGTCCGATCCATAGACCAGTTCGCCGATTTGACTCGGAAGATTAAAGAGCAATTCAGGTTGTATGCTTCAAAGGAAAAGGATATTATGTCACTGTCAAGTTTGGAACAGAATCCTGGGGAATCTATCAGGTCTTTCTTGAACCGCTTCAACATAGCTTTGGCTGAAGTGGACAATGCAGAGCCATGAATGGTCTTGACATACCTGATGAGGGCAATTGACAAATCAAGCGAATTTGGGAAGTGGCTGAAGATGAAAGAGCCGAATTCACTTGAGAAATTCTATAAGAAAGCTGATGAATTCATGCGCTTGGAAAGCCTTCGGGCACCAGTTAAAGTGGCATTGACAGAAGTTAAGGATAATGCTGCTGCTCATACCAAAAGAGAATCCGGGAGTCAGAAAAGGGAAAACAATGGGGGAAAGAAACAGAAAGATATGAAGAAATCTCGCTTCTTCAAATCATCAGATTTCACTCCTTTGACTGACACTCCGGAGAATATCTTCTTTGCTACCAAAAACGCGGTAGAATATCCTAAGCCACCTGAGATGAGAGTTAGCAAAAAAGCTGCTCAAAGTGGCAGATTCTATCGGTTTCATAATCAACCCGGTCATGATACCAACGAATGTCGCCTTCTGAAAAATTTAATTGAAGAACTATTGAGATAGAACAAGTTGCAGCAATATGTTAAGAAAAGTAGAAATGACCCAACTTCGTCTACTAAGGGTCAACAATTTCCTGCTCATCCATATGGCTCGGGTGAGAGGAATACTGTGCATGAATCAGAAAGGCCTGTTATTAATGTTATTACAGGAGGTCCTCACCCAGCAGGCAGAAGCTGGGGCGAGATGGAAAGATATGGTCGTGCCTTGAAATACGCACCAATAGAAGAAAGTGTTTTTGTGCTAGAAGATGCTGCACCTTCGAAGCAGTAGAAAACTTTTAATGATGATATTGTTTTCAGAGCCAGGGACTCTATGGGCACTGAAGCTCCGACCATGGATCCCTTGGTCATCTCTGCAGGCATTGGGCCGGCTATTGTGAGAAGAGTGCTTGTAGATTGTGGCGCTTCTTGCAACATTCTCTTCAAAAAGGCATTCGATCAAATGAAAATCCCAATGGCTGATGTTCAGGCCTCATCTTAGAAGATTGTTGGATTCACTGGGGAACCGAAGCAGCCCATTGGAACTATCGACTTGTTCATAGGGTTTGGAGAGGGGCAGAAGAAGGTAGTTCGGAAACGGACTTTTGTAATTGTTGATGAATTTTCTGCCTACAATACCTTTTTAGGCCGACCAACTTTTGCGACTTTTAAAGCAATTCTCACCCTACGGTGCCTCACTATGAAATTCCCCATGGATAACGGAGTTGGAGTTATTCAAGGGGATCAGAACGCTGGGCGAGAATGTTATCTAATAGAGCTGCGTGAAGCATGGAAAAGAGAGATGGGAAAAGATGCGACAGCCCTAGTCCGCATCAAATAACCAACCTTGTAGCAATTACAGGGTGGACCCTACACTGGCGAGCAAAGCGGGGCACGAAAAGAAATGGATCCCAGAAAAGCTAGTGCAGTGGAGAAAAGAGTTGTGCCAGTACTTGTTGACCCGAAAGATCCGAAAAAAGTGGTGAATGTGGGTTTGCAACTTAATGTGACGGTTCAAAATTCCTTAATATCATTTTTAAAGGCAAATCTGGACCTATTCGCTTGGACACATGCTGATATGTGCGGAATATCCCCAAAAATTGCAGTACATACTCTGAATATTGATCCGAAGTTTACAACAGTAAAACAGAAAAGAAGAACCCAAAGTCCTGAAAGCTCAACAGCGTTGAAAGAAGAGGTTGACCGACTTATGGAGAATGGTTTCATCAGGGAGTCTACTTATCCGAATTGGGTTTCAAATCCAGTACTGGTTAAGAAAGCTAATAGGAAATGGAGAGTTTGCATTGTGTTTGCACAAAAAATGGGCAAACACCTCCAAGTCGTATGATTTAGTTGATTTTATATTGTTTCTAGTGATTTGGGGGATTTACGCAAATATATGAAAAGCAGGGACTAAACTGTAAAAGACACACAGATTTATAGTGGTTCGGCCAGAACGTGCCTACGTCCACTTTATATGTTATTCTCCTTTTTCTTTCAGATTACAAGTACAAAGTTTTGTATACAAGTATATGAAAGTTGTTTGAAAGTTCCTTCAGTGCTTGAGCTCTCAAACTTGTCTGCCATTGTTGTACCCCTGCCCCTCTATTTATAGAGTGAGGCCGGGGGCAGGGGTCTTGGATGTATATAGCTGCTGGTGGGCATGTGCTGAAGCAATCTGGCCAGTCACATCTGGTTCGGCGAAGCTTGGTTCGGTCGTGGTTGGAGTGGAGTTTGATTTGGCATGGGTTGGTGTGGCCTTGGACCGGTGAAGCTTGGTCCGGTGGTATGCTGAGAGGCTTCGGTTCGGTGTTGTCTTGGTGGAGGTTGGTTCGGCGTGGGTTGGCTCGGTGGTGAGTGTTGGTTCGGCAGGAGGTTGGCTGAGTGTTGGTTCGGCAGGAGGTTGATTCGATGGTGGGTGTTGGTTCGGCAGGAGGTGAGTGGTTCGGCAGGAGGTTGATTCGGTGGTGGCTGCTTCGAGTTGGTTCGGCATGCTACTTCTGGATGGTTCGGCATGTTATTTCGAGTTGGTTCGCTTTGATTCGGTGGGTGGTAGATACGTACCCAACATTTGCCCCCCAAAGCAGGTCATATGTTTAACATATGTCGTGCTTTGTTTTAATGGGATAGTCTCGTTCGGTTTTGAGTGCCGAACCATTTGGTTCGGTTGTCCTGTGTACGTCTATAAATAGGGGCTACATCCCTTCGTTATTCCTTACCGAATTTAGAGAGAGCCGAATCAATCTGAGTGCCGAATCAACCTTGTACCGAATCAAAACAGTACCGAATCAAGCAGGTGCCGGATCAAACTGGTACCGAACCAGGTATGTTTTCTTTCGCCGAATGAACACGAACGAGATTGGGGTGTTGAGTGCCGAATGAGCTATGCCGAATGAGATATGTGATGTACTACCGAATGAATCTTTGAACCTTTAATGCCAGATGGATTTGCGTTTTAAGTGCCGAATGGACTCTCGCATTGCTTTACCGAATGAACTTTTATATTTGGACCTTGAGTGAAACCCTAGACTTATATATGCTAGCTCGCTTTATACACTTGTTTGCTTATATATCTATACTCCTTGTTTTAACAGCATGTTTTTCCGGTGTTACAGACAATGTCTTACAAAGTGGAAACTCGATCGGAAAAGAGAAAATCTACGGACAAAAAAGAGCCCCCCGCTGTGCCCCGTGCCCAGCCAGGACCAGTGCGACAGGGACCTGCCCCTAGGTCATTAGTGGATGGATATGGTCCCCAAGAGCTTCTGAACTCTCCTCCCGGTTGCTTTCCGAGCTCCCTCAATGAGGAGCAGCTTGATGTCATTTCTCGTTCCTTTGGGATTGACAGGGCTCTTATGCTGTTGCCGGGAGAGGGGGTTATGCCATATGAACCTCCTAAAGGATATTTTGCGTACAGCAGATATTATTGCATGTGTAGTGCTATCTCGCCTCTCAACGCTTGGATAGTTAGCTTTATCACATATCTGAAGGTGGCTCCATTCCAGCTTCAGCCTAACTCCTACGCCATTCTGGTGAGTCTTTTCGTCATCTTTCAGAGGAAATACGGGCGTCCCCCTTCCAATCGGGAGATCCGGTATCTGTACAACTTGAGAGGCTATAAGAAGGGGCCTCCATATATCAGCTTGGAAGCGGCCGTGCCCTTCAAGCCTGTTCTGGATTTGTACTCGAAGTTCAGTATGTTCAAGAAAGAATGGTTTTTCATTAAGGATGACTCTGTTTCTTTCCGTCTTTTCACTTCCGGCTGTAAGTTGAACTTCATTTATATTTTCCTCGTCCCGATCGCAATGCTTCTTCTTATAGGCTTTTATTTCTTGCTAGCAACAGGTGGCTTTGCGGTCGTGGAGAATGATTCCTTGGCGCGGATGGCTGCTGAAATAAAGGTCATTTCGGGAAGGGATAGGTCGGCTTCTTACCTGGTCAGGAATGTCACTCTCCTGGAGTATAACCTGATTCTGCCACGTCAATCTGTGGTTAAACAGAGAGATACAGCCGAGGAGAGGGCTGCTAAAGCTAAGGATGAGGCTACTGCGAAGAGTAGCAAGAGGAGACCTTTCTCGATACCTCCAGTCATTGGGGGAAAGAAGCTTAAGAAGTCTGATGGACCCTCTCCCAGCACATGTCCAGACATTCCGGAGGAGGAAGGTGGAGAGGAGGAATGAGGCGAGGAGGAGAGCGGAGGAGATGGAGAAGGTGAAGGACAGGGTGGTAGTGGTGCCGGGGCTTTGTCTTCTGAGCAGGCATGGGAGATCTAGGAGTGGACGGATGATGCCTTCCGCCAGGCTTTTGAGGGGTTGGAGGAAGGATCAGCCTCGGTGGAGAAGGCAAAGGAGGTTGACAAGGCTGGGGCTAGTGCCAATCCATTCTCTAAGGGTTCTTCAGCTAAGGAGACTCCAGCGATTCAAGGTGAACTTTTGACTTCGGCAGACTTCATTTATGATAGGGACTTAGGAATATTTTATGGTTCGCTTCCGTCCTGGACTGAGATTCAGAACTTATTGCAGTATTATACTCCTCCGCAGGGTTTGTATAATAGACGTGCCTTCTCATTCTTTTTAAGTTAACATATTTCTTGAACTATGGACCATTGTATGTTCGTAACACTTGTTCTTTATTACAGGGGCAGGCGAGGTGGCCAAAACTTCAGACGTTCGACACCGCCTTGAACAATACAAGTTACTCAGAGCCTCTACCAAGCCTAAGCCTCCTACTAGTCGTCCAGGAGACGTAGTTAGCTACCGTCCTCTTCTTGGGGTCATTGAAGAGAGTATTCAGAAAAAGAAGAGGAGTCGCTCCTTATTTGAATCTTCACCTGGTCCGCAGCTTCCACCTCAACCTATTCATGATATCACGGAGGAGGACACTGAGTAGATTCCCTCCCCGCATCCGTCTGAAAATCCTTCTTTTACTCGTATCGATCGTCCCGGCTTGGCTCGTAATCCATTTGCGGGTCATCCGGATCTGGGTTCCATTGCTCAAGATATTTCCTTTGACGAGGTTACTGGTGAACATCTTCTCCCCTGCAATCCCATGGTACGGGCGCTTGATGAGGCTAAGTCGTTAGACCTCGATTTGCTTACTACTCAGATTGTGACCATGGGGAATGAGGCCAAGGCAATCATCGATCGGGTGGCTGAGGAAACCAAGAGGCTAATGGAGCATCACGCTCGACTGACCAGGGCTGGGGAGGAAATCGGAAGTGCTAACATCCGGTTGCGGCTACAGGTTTCTGACCAGGCCAAACAGCTTGCCGATCAGGCTATCCAGATATCCCAGCACGAGGCGGCCTCCCGACGACTAAAGAAAACCATGGAGGAGGCTAGCAAGGCTGAGTTGCGAAAGATGGAGGCCGCCTGCAAGGAGCGGATTGACATAGCTATTGCTATGGTGGACGAGGTTCGGAGGGCGGATCTCGAGCAGGTAGAGGAGCTATCTGGGAGGCTTGAGGCCGCAGAGCTTGCTCAGGCCAGGCTAAAGGAAGAGATGGAGGAAATGAGGAGGACTCTCCAGGCTGACCGCTTGAGATATCGATCGGAGAGGGATGTTGCCGTTGCTAAGTTGCTGTCTTCTGAGGCCCGGGTGAGGGAGTTTGAGGAAAATGAGGGGATGATGGATGAGATGTTGCAGGATATGTACTTCCGTACCTGGAAGCAGGGTAATCTGTCCTGGATAGATGATTATCCCCGGATCATGGCTAGGATCTATCTTCGGCTTTGGAGGAGGCCAGGGCCGATGCGGATAAGGAAGGTGGAGCGGCATTCAGGATGGACATGGTTACCGCCCAGTTCTCAAAGGAGGAGAAGGTAGCGGTGAAGGAGGGGATGCGGCTACTTGCTGCAGAGGAAGCCAGTGTGCAGTTGGGGGATGAGGACCAAGAAGCGGGTGTTGGTGAGTTTTCCCTTTTTAGCTTTTTATAGCTTGATCGTTCATTGCCGGTTTAATGGACTCTTTTTCTGAATTGGACAAGTGGGGCCTCTGGTCATCATGCTGGGAGCTTCGATCCGGCAGCTAAGTAGATTCGGAGAGCTGGTTTTTAGGTGTAGTGGTTAGCGCTAATGCAGCTAGTTATTTTGTTTGGTCTGCTTGACATTCCTATATATGCTAGTTCAAAACATTAATGTACTTTTGAGCTGTAATTATGTCATTGAACGACTTTATGTAAGTTTATAACACAAGATGATTTTGTTATATTTTAAATGCTGTTATTATTTTGATGTGCTGCATAAGAAGTATAACTATGCATATGCCTGTGATTTAGTTGTGTTTGATGCTAAGTTTTTTGCTTAAAGTATAATGTTCTCATTTTGCAACGTAGATGTGATGTGCGAATATGAACTGCAACTATGCATTAATGTATAAAAGTAGAAGGTACCGCCCTTCATGTTTCGGCTGTGGACGGCAACTTCGTGCGCCCTGTAAGACTAAGCACGGAATGCTGTTGAGTGTCTCGTCACCCGATTGTAAGTTTCTGTTCCCATTAGCGAGCGTTCCCTATTTCATGTCCTGTACTTTCAAGCACCGTTACGGAGAATAGGAGAAAAGTTTTAAATGAAATGGAAATATAGGAAAAGTAAAACTTCCAGTCACGGAAGGCCGTCGATGTGCTTAAGTTCGTGGCAAACGGGTTTTGTAGTCACTTTCCCTAGCTATGGGTCTTGGAGACATTTGTCACCCATCTTACGCCTCTGCGGGGAGTTTCCTTTTTTACCACAGCCGCACTTAAGACACGCCGGAGCCGATCGCGCATAGTAACTACCCGGGCCATTATGGCCCGTAATCGCGGGTATTATTCGATTTACCGTGGCCGGCTAGTGTGGGGGCCGATCGTCAACTATGAACTGCCCCTGGCTGGCCACACCTTATGTTGGGGCTTATGATCGGTTCACAGTTGTCGGCGAGCCGAATCGCTGTAATGAGCTGCCATGGCATAATCGGCCTTCTCGGTGGCTTATACTCGGCTCATTACAGTCGGCTTTAAGGGCCGAGGCAAATAATGAGTTAACTCGCGGTAGAGGGATACCGGAGCAAAGTGTCTCATTGGCGAGGGCATAGGATCGTAGCGTACCTGTTTGGTTTTGTCCTGGTGGAGTTGTGTTGTGAAGCTCTGAATTGAAATGTCATCTGCAAAGGATTTTGTTCAACAGCAAAGGATAAAGCTTAACAAGTAGCCAAGATATAAATGAACAAGTTAACAAGAGCCAAGTTTTTTAAAGTGGTTCGGCACGAAAATGCCTACGTCCACTGATTCTCTTTGTTAATTCACTTCATATGGGCAGTACAAGTTAAGAAAAGTATCAACGGAGGTGTCGGATGTTCCATGCCCTCTGGAACACCTCTCCGTCCACTGTTGACAAAATATAAGCTCTGTTGTGGAGATCTTTATGAATTACATATGGTCTGTCCCATATTGAATCCAGCGCTCCTAGGCGCGGAAAGATTCGCTTGAGGACAAGATCTCCTTCTTGTAAGCTGTGATGTTTGAATTTGGAGTTGTATAGTGCTTCCACTTTTTGTCTGTGAGCTGCTGCTTTGAGTGCTGCATCATTTCTTCTCTCCTCAATTAGATCCAAAGACATGTGGAGGAGTTCTTCGTTTTCTTCGGGGTTGTAGTGGATCCTACGATGGGAAGGTACAATAGTTTCAACTGGGAGCATGGCCTCTGATCCGTATGCCAAAGAGAACGGAGTATGCCCTGTTGATGTTTTGAAAGAAGTGCGGTAGGCCCATAGTGCTGTAGGAAGTTCGTCCACCCAAGCGCCTTTTGACTTTTCAAGCTTCTTCTTGATTAGAGTCTTGAGAATCTTGTTGACAGCTTCAACTTGTCCATTTGCCTGGGGATAAGCTACGGATGAGAAGTCCTTATGAATTCCATGCTCCTGGCACCAGTCGGCAAATTCCTCGCCGTCAAATTGAAGCCCGTTGTCTGATATGATTCTGAGTGGAACCCCGTAGCTGCACAGAACATTTTTGATCAAGAAGTTGATAACTTTAGTTGAAGATATTTTATTCAGAGGCTCCGCTTCCACCCATTTGGTGAAATAGTCAACTTCCACTATAGCATGTCTGGCCCCGCCTCGGCCCATCGGCAGTTCGCCAATTAAGTCAATTCCCCATATTGCGAAGGGCCAAGGGCTGGTCATCTGAGTAATTTCATTGGTTGGTAGTCGAGGAATCTTAGCAAATTTCTGACATCTGTCGCGTCTTCTGACGAAGTCTAAGGCATCTTTGTTTAAAGTGGGCCAGAAATTCCCATATCGGAGTATCTTTTTTGCTAGGATCTGCCCTCCGGTGTGGTCTCCACAACTTCCCTGATGGATATTGGATAGAATTTCCTTGGCTTCTCTTCCAGCAACGCACCTCAATAAGGGGTTAGAGAAGCCGCGCCGATAGTGGATGCCTTCTTGCATTGTGTAGCGGGAAGCTTTCCTTAGAATTTTCTTAATTTCATTTCGCCCGTCGGGTAGGGTGTCATTTTGTAAGTATTCTCGGATAGGGGTCATCCATGTTTCTTCTTCGGTTGCAGCTATCAGATTTACTTGCTCGAAACTTGGTGCCAGCTGTTTTGAGATGGTTAATGCTCCGAAAATAGTGATGTTCTTCATGCTAGCTTGTTTTGCTAGTTCATCGGCCTCTTGGTTCTCTTCTCGGGGAATGTGTTTGATTAAATAGTGATCTAATTGATTGAGCAGTAGCCTGGTCTTCTTTAGATACGCTGTGAGTCGTTCTCCTCGAGTCTGGAATTCTCCCAGTATTTGATTTACAATAAGTTGAGAATCACTATGGAGATATAAAGAACCGACTCCAATTTCCAGTGCAAGTTCTAATCCGTCTATCACTGCTTCGTATTCTGCGTCATTGTTGGTGGCAGCGAATTCCAATCTTAGGGCGTAGTGCAGCTTCTTTCCCCTTGGGGTGATTATCAAAACACCTGCCTCCGAGCCTTGTTCGTTCAACGCTCCATCTACGAAGAGATTCCACTTGATATCTTCTGCTATTTCAGATTGGTTCTTACCTTCGCTAGTAGTGAATTCGGCAATGAAATTAGCTATGGCTTGCCCCTTGATAGCGGTGCGAGGATGGTAAGTGATTCATATTGACTTAGTTCGATGCACCACTTAAGTAATCGCCCAGAAGTGTCGGGGCGATGGAGCACTTGCCTTAGCGGTTGATCGGTTAAAACTCTGATGGAATGAGACTGGAAATAGTGTCGCAGTTTCCACGACGTGATAAGCAAACAGTATGCTAGCTTTTCAAGTTTAGGGTATCTGACTTCTGCCCCTGTGAGTCTCTTGCTTACAAAGTATACGGGTCGCTGCGCGCGGTTGTCTTCTCTCACCAAAGCGGCGCTCAAAGCGTGGGATGATACAGCAAGGTATAGGTATAGTTCCACGCCTTCATTTGGAGTTGAAAGTACCGGTGGTCTCTGGAGGTGTCCGATTAAGTTAAGGAAGGCTGTCGAGCATTCGTCAGTCCATTCGAACTTTCCTTTGTCTTTCTTTAGAGCTTCGAAGAAAGGGATGCATTTGTCGGTTGCTTTAGAGATGAACCTACTTAGGGCGGCCACCTTCCCGTTTAGGCTTTGCATCTCTCTTCGAGTAGATGGTGTCTTGATATCTTGCAAAGCTCGGACTTGTTCGAGGTTTGCTTCAATCCCCCCTGGCATGAACGATGAATCCCAGGAACTTTCCTGATGATACTCCGAAGGAGCACTTTAGAGGGTTCAGCTTCATTCCATATTGGCGAAGTACTTGAAACATCTCGTCCAGGTGGTTTATATGGTCGTTGGCTTTCCACGATTTTACCAGCATGTCATCCACATAAACTTCCATAGTTCGTCCTATCAGTTCTGCAAACATCTTGTTGACGAGGCGCTGATAAGTAGCTCCGGAGTTTTTAAGTCCAAATTGCATTACCTTGTAGCAGTACAATCCTCAGTCAGTGATGAAGCTAGTGTGGTCTTGATCGGGGGCGTGCATAGGGATCTGGTTATATCCTGAGTATGCGTCCATAAAGGATAAAAGTTCGTGCCCGGCAGTGATGTCCACGAGTTGGTCGATTCGGGGGAGTGGGAAGCAGTCTTTCGGGCAAGCGTCATTTAAGTTGGAGAAATCGATGCATGTTCGCCACTTCCCATTAGCTTTCTTTACCAGTACCCGGGTTGGCGATCCATTCCAGGTAGATGGCTTCACCTATGAAGTCATTGGCAAGTAAGTTCTTTACTTCTTCCTCGAGGGCTGTTGATCGTTCTGCCACCATACTCCTCTTCTTTTGCTTTACCAGTACCTTGGTAGGATCGATGTTTAGTGCGTGGCATGCTATGTCCGGCGAGATTTCAGTCATATCAGCGTGCGTCCATGCAAATACATCCATGTTGTGGCGAAGAAAATCAATGAGTTGATTCTTTAATTCTCTTTTTAACTGAGATTCGACTCTGAGCAGTTTACTTGGGTCGCATTTGTCTACAGATACGAATTTCATAGCCTCTGCAGGCTCGGCGGTGGCCTCCTCCTCTTTGTCCCTAGGGTCTAATTCATTGAAAGGATCACTGGTATACCGAAGAGGAGGGGCTTTCTTTAGTTGCTATGCTTCCAAGCTTTTCATGCAGAGAATAGTCTCTGCATTTTTTCCTTTATCTCTCCTGCGATTATTGCGAAGTTCAGTTACATAACAGTCCCGAGCGGCGTCTTGATCCCCTTCTACTTCTCCCACTCCATTATCCATTGGGAACTTCATCTTCAGGCACCATGGGGCGAGGACAATTTGGAAGTCGGACAAGGTTGGTCTTCCCAAAAAGGAATTGTAGGCCGAGTGGTTGTCTATTAGCACGAATGTTTGTTTCCGAACGGCGGAGCGGGGATGACTTCCCAATTCAACAAAGAGATCCAATTTTCCGAGGGGCATCTTTGCTTCTCCAGTGAAACCATGCAGCGGTTTGTTGCAGGGAGACACGTCCTTCATTGACAGCTTCATTTTGTCGAAAGCATGCTTGAACATAATATTCACTGAGCTTCCAGTGTCTACTAGGATTCGAAAGACTTCAGCTGGGCCGAACCAGGCAGAGATGACCATAGGATCCCTATGAGGGTATTGCCTTCTTTCTAGGTCGCGCCCACTGAATGTGATGTCATTATTTTCCTTCCGCTTAGGGTGGCGTTCTTCCATAACAGAATTGGCGCAGTCTCCCTCGCTTCTGAGCGAGTTTCCATATCTTTCCATTTCTGCCCAGCTCTTGTTGGCGATGTGTGGCCCTCCTGATATTGTACGGACCACTATCTTCTCTTGGCTGGAACCGCTGGTGTTGCGATTTCCTCCGCCTGTCTCTTGGTGGAGCTGCCCTGGGCTTTCCTTGGCGGGAGCTGGATTCCTGTCCTGGCCCTTTACATAGCGTTCCAGCCTCTTTCTCCTGATGTGTTCTTCAATTAGGTCTCGGAGATGGCGGCATTCATTGGTATCGTGCCCATGAGACTCGTGGAAACGGCATAATTTTCCGGACTGGATTGCGCGATCTGACTCTTTCTTGTACGGGGGGCGCTTGTATGTAAGTTCATCCTGGGTGGCCAGGAAGATGTTCTCGACTTTTTCATTCAAGGGAGTGTAAGCGTCAAATCTCGGTCCTGGTCGGTACAAGCGCTTTTCTCCCTTCTTGCCCCCTGCATTGTATCTGGAGTCGTTTCTCCGAATGTCCTTCGCTGCTGCGGGGGCGTTTCCATGAGCCGTCTTAGCCTGTGGTCCTGTCTGCCTTTCAGTGGAAGCCTCTTCGAGTCTCATGTACTTTCCAGCTTCATGGAAGAAATCGGGCAAAGTAGCTGGTTTTTCTTTAGTTAGTCTTCTAGCAAACTTGGTATCTGGGTGCACACCACTACAGAGGGCCATTAGGGTGAGCTTCTCATCGGCATCTTGGACTGCGGCCGCTGCGGCATTGAACCGGGTTAGGTATTGCTGCAGTGTCTCTCCGGATTTCTGTTTGACAGTAGATAGGGAGTAAGCATCCTTGGGTTGTTCCACATGAATGCGGAACTGGCTGATAAACTTCTCCTTCAACATTTCCCATGAACTGATGGATCCTTGGGGCAGATGGCAGAACCAGGAGGTAGCTAGATCTGCTAAAAATAGTGGAAAGCATTTGCATAATACTCCTTCCGTTGCCCCTCTCATGAGCATATGTTGTGTGTATCTTTGCAGGTGTACAACGGGGTCAGAGGTTCCGTTGTTTGGTTCCATTGTCGGCATTTTCCACTCTCGGGGGTTGATGGCAATTTCAATATCGCGGGTGAAAGGGCTGGTTACCCTAGCACCTATCCCACGATCTCTTTGGTCCCGTTGGACGCATTCTCTGAACAATCGTGTCATCCTCTCATCAGAATATGGGGCAGATAAGAAATAGCTTGGTTCTTCCCTGCAGGATCGATCTCATCCAGATGACCTGTAGGGATGGTATAGCCTATCACTTCTGACTTTATCCAGTGGCTGTCCTTGGCTGCTCGGATGCATGCTAGGACCAGCTACAATTGGCCCCTGCCTTGATCTTCCCCTGCGGGGTTCTGTTTCGAGCATTTCCATGGGGTCAACTTCGGGCTGGGTTCTAGCTCGGCTCCGTTCAGCGGGGTTTCTATGATTAGGCGGCATGACTGGCTCAACTACATCTGACCCTCGCCTGGTGCCTCCCCCATTGGGTTCGGTTCCAAGCGCTTCCCCGAGTCGGAGTTCGAGTTGAGTCCGGGCGCGGCCCCTATCATTGTTCTTCCTGTTGATAGCTTCTTCGAAGAGGGAAGACTTTTGTTGTCTCCGAGATCCTCTAGATTGAGACTCACCCCATGATTTAATGTTGCGGTTGGATTCTTCGGCATCCCTCAAACATGACATGAGTTGGTTCACCAAAGCTTCTTGTTGGGATGCGAAGCGTTTAGTCACTTCAACCACCACTCTGTCTAGGTCTGCCTTAGTGATTGCTGCCGGTTGTTCCGCGGAAGGGGCTGTCGGAATTGCCTGATCTACATTTGGCACTGCTGTCGTAGTGGGAAGGTTCTCTTGATCTGGATCCACTGGATCTGGAGCGCTGCTGGTTGCAACGTTTTTTCCCTTGTTCGCGTCTTTTCTCGGCCTGGAAGTCATGTTTCCTAGGCAATAAAGGGTGCTATTGGGAAAGAAGGTTGAATGAGGGAAGCTGAAGCTTCGAGTTCCAAGCTCTCAGTGAAAGCACCAAAAATGTTTGCACAAAAAATGGGCAAACACCTCCAAGTCGTATGAATTAGTTGATTTTATGTTGTTTCTAGTGATTTGGGGGATTTACGCAAATATATGAAAAGCAGGGACTAAAGTGTAAAAGACACACAGATTTATAGTGGTTCGGCGAGAACGTGCGTACGTCCACTTTATATGTTATTCTCATTTTTCTTTCAGATTACAAATACAAAGCTTTGTATACAAGTATATGAAAGTTGTTTGAAAGTTCCTTCCATGCTTGAGCTCTCAAACTTGTCTGTCATTGTTGTACCTGTAACGACCCGCTATTTTAGACCATTCAAATCGACAATAAAATCATACATGTCCGACTTGAATAATTCAAAATACCGAATTGTTAATAAAATTTGGCAAAACTTAAAATATACAGTAAATAAATCAATCATAGATCACTTACACAGAGTAATACAATGCAGCGGAATAGATAAAGAATAGTAGTTCATGAAGCTACTATATACCTCAGCGTTAGAAATAAAATACAACCGAATAGTTCAAATGCCATGAAGTCTCCAATGTAACAGATGGCTTCTCTGAACTAATCAACTGGATGACTGAAGGGATAGATAGCTGGATCTTCAAGCAAAGCTCCATCTTCGAAGATGAGTCTCAAATGCTGTATCTCTCAGTCTGACCCGAGCGTAAAGCAAAACACAAAACACTCGAGTCAGGATTAACATTCTTATATCTATAAATCTAACTCAAGTGAAATATCAACTGAAATATAATTAACTTAGAGGATGTTTGGGATAACCATCCTCTAAGGGTCCATGGAACTATCTAAAAGATAGAAATATACACTATAACACCGTAGTCTTTTCAACTTAATTTATACTTCAAAACAAAATATCATTTTCACTTCAAATATCTCTATACTTCCCAAATAGTATTTTTATATATTAAATAATTTGTACAGTAAAGAAATTTCAATTCCCTCAGCTTGACAAATCGTTTAACATCAACCTAACCACCCCATTTAAATCTATTTCAATCTCAATTTATTAATTTAAATTCAACTCAATTTCTAAAATAACCACTTCAATTTTATCGATCTCAAATTCGGATTTGAAATCACAAAATACCCTTTATGTTCAATATATTTCAAAACTTTAAGTATTCAACGTTTCAACTAACTTTTTAATCAATTTAGTTCCTAAATACTAAATTCAACTATACTGATTTCAAATACATATCTGAATCTCAAAATAAACCATTTAAATCCCAATATAGTTCAAAGCTTTAATATTTAATTAAATGTTCAATTTAATAGTTCCATATAGATCTCGATTTAACCTCATTATTATCTAGTCTTAAATAATCTCTCATTAGATACAATATCATTTAAGTAACCTTAAATTACATTTTACTCAATATTTTCTTTAATGTATTTAAACGTGAAATATTCATTAAATCGCTTAAATAAAATCCAGTTACAAAATCATACCCTTAAATATCCCATTCAAAAATTTCAAATTGATTTAATTGAATAAATCCTTATTTAAATATCATTTAGATAAACCCACATTTTTCTCCCAATCTTAGTAGATTGCAGAATACTTTTGGAATAAAATTTACATAAATATTTAGCATAATTTATGTATTTAAATCAAATTTTGACTAAATTAAATATTATTAAATCTATATATCATTACCCTTTATATATAAAAAATTTTTAAGGATTAACATTTAATAAGACCATATATTTCTTTCCAAAACAATGAATTAAATTTCAAAATATTTATATATATAGACCAACGATGTCTGTATATATTTCTTATCATATGGTCAAGTGTTACGGATATTTATCATTTCAATCCGTACACTAAATGTATACGGGTGGATAGCATTTCAACCCGTAATCCCAATCAATTAAATGAAATCGCTTGGGTTTATCATTTCAACCCATAACGATTTTCTCCTATTCTAAAGTCTGTTCGGGTATGTATCATTTCAACCCATAGTGATTTCTATACTAACAGGGAACTTGCAGAGTGATAACAGATATGTAAATATAATAACAACAGGCATATATCATCAAAATAAATATATACACAATAGGATATGGTGTCATATCCCATAAGTGAATACTTACAGATAATAGCATATATAACAATTTAAATAACTACAGCCTCATATTTCAATTGTCGTCCCAATTGAAATCAAATTTAGTAAATAAAAGAATGTAAATCGTGAGTGATTGCTCACCTTTCGAGGTTAGAGGATATAGACAACGAAGTTGAGTTACGAAATCCAAGCATGAATTACGAAGCAAAGCACGAAGGACATGGGTTTGTCGGACAAGCTGATAAATAGGAGTTGACGAAGTCAAATCAGAACTGAATTGATAAGGATAGATGGTATAATTGAATAGATACATCGTATAAAGTTCATGTATGTTTATATACAAATCATATTCAAATTTTTAAACCCATATTGATGTAATATATATATTATTCTCTCTTCTTAAAAATCAATATGCTACTTTAAGAAAAATAAATATACAAAATAAAATCATCGGTTTAAATTTTTAAACCCATGATGCAGCAATACAAATAAACGTATAACAAGTAGATTCTATGTTAAATATATTTATGCTTATACTTTAACCGGACTTATACATAAAGAAACTGTCGATTATAACTTAATATAGTACGCGTGTAAACTCAGGTATTAAAACTGACACACTTACACAACTTAAAGTATATAGACTGACCTGTTACAAATATCCTATAATATAAAACTGATAACTTTATTTAATAACTACAGATCCCTTAACTTATATACAAACCAAACTTATATACGCGTAAATTATAAATTATATACAGCAGCTTATGTGTATACTAACTAACATCTTTAAACTAATATATGAATGTACCTAGCTTATAACTTTTATAAACCTTACATATAAATGTACTGTTTTTTTTTAAACACATTTCAAATAAATCTATAAATATACTCACTTTAAAAATCAATATTATTATAACATATTTAAAAACAAACTACAGACTAATATAAATTTATATAAAAACTATGACATGTATCATCAATCAAATCTACCTAAAAAAAACTGTACTAAATTTATAACTTACTATATGTATACATAACAATTTACAAACTTATTTACTTATGTATGCTAACAGAATATATTAAACCTTTGGAACCGAATGCGAAATTTGAGAAGTATAAAACAACGGATACAAAGCTTGATATATATAACTAATTAATAGGGCATGTGCCTAAATTATTCATGCCGATTTTTATAGGCGAAAGAGGAAGGGTAGGCAAGGTAAAAATATATGTGCAGTTATCACTTTATATACTTACCACATAATATCTTCCATTCAAAAATACAGAGGTGAAAGAGGGGATAGGAACAACTTCACGGCAAGGATGGAACGTTGGCTGGAGGAGCAGCATGCGGGAACGGAGGTGAGGTGATTTTGATGGGTTGAGGGATGAAGGAATTTTTTTTTTTTTAATTTCACAAAGAAGTAGGTTGCCTTTTGTAGAAGATAGGAGAGATAAAAGAAGTAAGTATATATCAGTAAAGAGAGGAAACGTAAAGGAAGAAATAAAAGAAATGAATGGATGCGTAAAGAACGTATAGAATTTTATACGTTTCAAAATCAATGGTGTAATTAAAGCAATTTATATTATTTGTCAGGTTATATGTTTTATATTTATTTCTTTCCTAGATCTCAATTGATATCCGATTATAATATGCAGATTTATTATTATTATCAAACGTTCAAAAAAGTTATCACCCAAAATATAGAAATGGCATATCAACGTCTAGAAGCATAGATTTAGGAAAAAAATATTGAAACAATAAATTAAAGGAAATATAAAAAGATAGGTACCAATCAATAGTCAAACCCTGAATTCAGGGAATAAAAAGGTGAGCTACTATTTGGTCTTAACCGATAGAAAATTTGAATGGACATGTAAATAAAAGTAATTGATACTGTGAAGTCCCCTGATTTCGGAAGAATTATTTAGCAATTAATTGTTTACCTTGGTTAGCACTTTCAAATTTGAAACTGAAGGAAGAATGAATAAGAAACGGCTACAGATCAATTAAAGAAGGAGTGGAGTGTGCGAATTTGTATTCCCAAAGCAAAATGGAAAAATATAAAGAGAGGCAGAAGAATAAATTGAAAAGGAACGTTACACATGATTTCAGAGAAATAAATAAAAGTAACGACTATTGGTGTAAAATCAACGCGCAAATTGAATGGTTTAAAGGAAGGAATCAGTGGACTGAAGGAAAGGAAAGGAAAGGTCAGCAATTAATAATTGTGACCCTAAAATTTGGAAAAATATAAAAGCAACGACTATGATTTAGCTGAAAATAATTTATGCCAAGAATGGACAGCACGTTTGAATTTTGAAACGGAAGGAAGGGATAAAGGAGCAGACAGAGGCAAATAAAAGAAATGAACAGAGGAAAAAAAACGAAGAAACATACCATATGAAATAAAGTGTAATGATGAGAATGGTAACATCTGTCCATTGTTAAAGCAATTAAAGTGAAACGAAAGGAACGGTGAAAAATTAGCCCGGAATTCAGGTAGAAATAAAACAAATTGTTATGTACTAGCAACGGTTACCCATTTATTTAGCTGACAAATATTAAGGCAATTGATTTATGCGCGTTTAAAATTTGAAACGCAAAAGAAATCAGATGGTCACGGATCTGGAGGAGGATATTTTGGAATGATATATGAAGAGATACTGAAATACATTTGTTTCCATAAATAACGTAGACAGTGGACTAATAAATGAAATATCAACGTTTGATACATTGATTCAGCAGAAAAATTAAAGCAAATTTGTTACCATAGTTTGGAGAGCAAAAAGGGGGAACGGATATTATTATAAAAATGAAGCATCTATGATTTAGAATTTTCTTATGTAAAATATTCAGGCTTAGAAATAATTTTTTTTTTATCAGCAATATTTAACCGATATAGATTGAAATAGAATTATACAAAAAAAATAAACTCCCATATAATTAAGTGAAAATTCACTATTTGCTGTATCTTCATATACGTATTCTAAATATAAAATTTTTATTTCAAAATTCAATTATTTTAAATTTTCTCAAAATTGAATTAAATATGAAAATAAAACCATTCAAAACTATTAAAATATTATGGGTCGTTACACTCTCCCCCACTCAAAACTTTTCGTCCCCGAAAAGGAAGGAGGTAGGAGAACAGAACAACCAGAAATAAAGGTAGATTGAAAGTCAAGGGTAATTTAAATTTTTAAACTATATAAATTTTACTTGAAATATTCATTTGCAATTCAGTTATCTTTAATACTTTAAAATTTTCAAAACTCATTGGAATTTAATATGTTTAACTAACATCTTTATACATATGTGAAAGCTATTTGAAAACAATTATTTGCATCATTAGTTATATTTACAAAGAAGCTATTGAAAACATTAAATCCATAATTCATAAATTTATAAATTTATCTCAAAATACTTTTCAAATATTATCAATAAATTAATAATCATTTTCTTTAAATATGTTTTATTTAATTAATAACTTCAAAGATATTTATACCACTAAAATTTTATATAAAACAATGCAGTATACAAATAAGCAATATTTAAAAGATTTATTCAAAAAGGAAAGAAAGGTAGATTCCGAAAACGGAATATAGGTGAAAAATGAAGCTGAGCAGATGAGGTAGATTCAAAAGAATAGAATCGGGCACGAATAATTTATTTCAAACCATAAGAATTTAAATTTCAAATATTAATACAAAATTTCTTTGTTGAAAATACTTTTATAATAAAATACCTTTATAAATAAAATATTTTTATATCGAGACCAATTTTTCTTTCGAAAATACTTTTATAACTCAATGTTTTAACAAGTTTATCCTCGTTCTTGCAGACTCTGGCCATGCGTTGATCAGGCGCAAAGCTAGAATTCTTCAAGTACTTAGTAGACTTGTTTCAACACCCAGTGAAAATACTTGAAAACCTTTAAAAACAGATATGGAAAGTACAATCCAAACAAAACAACCAAACCAAAACCTTTGTCCGATCATGGTTCGTAGATACACAATGGTTACGCCTGGGTCCCCCAGGAAACAATCCATATCCGTAAGCTTTCTTAGCCCTGCGAGTTACGCCATGATGACTAGTAGAGTGCAGGATACACAATGGTTACGCCTGGATCCCCCAGGAAACAATCCGTACCCCCAGGCAAGACTCAGCCAGGCACTTGCGCTACTATTCGCGACCTACACAGATTGCAGGATACACAATGGTTACGCCTGGATCCCCCAGGAAACAATCCGTACCCCTAGGCAAGACTCTGCCAGGCAATTGCGCTATGCATTCGCTAGAGGAAAAAAACCATGGGTTACGCCACGGTGGGAAAAACTCGAGTATTACATCCGGAAAACCGAAAATCAGAGAGAATAATATCGATAGAATGAATCCACGATGTGGCCACAAAGCGGATATCAAGCAGAAGGCACTTTCCATATCTTTACTTCGAAAATATATATCATATAGTACCTTTTCAAATCACTTTCAAATATCATACTTATATAAAGTTCATTATATATAGGATTCCCTTTTTCCCAAATCGAATACTTTCCAAATCAATAGTAGATCAAATCATACTTATATAGACTTCGATTATATAAAATCTCTTTCCAAATTGAGTACCTTTCAAATCAATAGATTTCAAATCAACTTCATACTTATACAATCCATTTTATATAGGTTCGACCACTCCCAAATCAAGTGCTTAATAATATAAGTTCTCAATTTCAAATCATTCAATATCCATTCAGTTTCCAACTCATATATGATTTCACCAAATTTTCTTTCAAATTAAGTATCTAAATTTCAAAGTTCCCAAAATAATAGGTTTAGAAAATTATCCCAGTTTCTAAATTAAAATAATTCAAGTCAAACAAATTCATTTCCAAAATCACCATATAAGTTCTGGTTTTGAATTCCAATTTAATTTCAAAACCACATATTTTCCCAAAATCAATTATACTCAAAATGGTTTCCAAATTTATAATTATCCCTTTAAAACTTTTAAACTATCTATTTTTAGTTGAAATATTCAATTTACCTTTCTGAAAACTATTATTCAAAACTATATATATTTTTTTTCAAAACATTTCAAACTAAATTTATATTCTTTATCAAACATTTTATACTCTTCGAAATTTCTTAGTTTAAAATTTTAATCTCGATTTGGAAGTGTTCGAACATTCAAAATAGTTAGGAAAATCAAATTTTAAATTCAAGAGTTGATGTTTGCACAAAAAATGGACAAACACCTCCAAGTCGTATTATTTAGTTGATTATATGTGATTTTCAATGATTTTAGATGAGTATGTAAATATGAGAAAAGTAGGGGCTGAAATGTAAAAGACACACAGATTTATAGTGGTTCGGCCAGAATGTGCCTACGTCCACTTTATATGTTATTATCTTCTTTCTTTCAGGTTACAAGTACAATGCGTTGTATACAAGTGTATGAAAGTAGTTTGAAAGTTCCTTCCTTGCTTGAGCTCTCAAACTTGTCTGCCATTGTTGTACCCCTGCCCCTCTATTTATAGAGTGAGGTAGGGGGCAGGGGTCTTGGAAGTATATAGCTGCTGGTGGGCCCGGGCTGAAGCAATCTGGACTGGCAATCATCTGGTTCGGCGGAGATCCATTCGGTGGTGAGGTATGGTTTTGGCTCGGTGGCGTTGGTCCGGCCATGCACGATTCGGTGTTGGTGGTCCGCTCGTGGAGTGGGATGGTGGTCCATTCGACATCGAGGTAGGTAGTTGGTCCGGTGATGGCCATGGTCCGGTGATGGCCCTGGTTCGGCATGCATGGGAGAGGCCGAATGGAACATGGAGAAGGTTGGTCCGGTGGGGGTGAGAGCTGTGCTTTGCCGAATGAGATGATGCCGAATGAGGTGATGCCGAATGAGGTGATGGTTGAATGGAGGCTTGGGTCGAACGAGCTTCTTTATGGAGAATGTCGGATAGACTTCTAGGTTAGTATTGAGCTTCTTGGCTGTCGAACGAAGTGGAGGTTGCGAGCCCGGGTGAAATTGTGACTTCCTGGTCCCGAGATTTTCTAGGTGAGAATTCGCCCAACATTTGCCCCCCAAAGTGGGGCACGTGCTTGCATGTGTCGCGCTTTGTTTCCCTGTGGTGGAAAGGCTTGTTTCGTAATGCCATGGGCTGGATGTTCGTATCCTGTTAATGTCCTGCAAAGAAATTTTCAGTTTTAGCGTGATTTCGAATAACGACCGTTCATGATCGAAATATTCGAGTTGAAGTGGACTGTGCCGTTAAGGACGATAGAGTGAGCCCCGAAGGAGCTTGGCATCGTCGATGCCTGGTTTATGTTTGTGAAGATGGTTTATTGCCAGCTCAGAGCATGCCTAGGGATCGTTCGCAACCCCGTACATGTGTAAGTAGCTTAGCCATTTCATAATAATTATCAAATATCCATATGACCGATGGGCTTAAAAAGGCGTGTCAAAGTGTAAATTCCCACGACGATAGGGTTAATAACCATTCAGAGCGTGCCTATGGACCATTCGTGGTCGCATACACGTGTAAACGATTAATCTATGTTAGTGAGAGTTTTACGACTTATTCACCGTTATCATAATCTTATTTTATTAGTTAGTTCTGGAGTTCGGTACTTATCTGCATGAGGCGCTCTGTATGCCCCTAGTTCCTGGTTGTTGTTGGCAGAGAGAGAGTTCATTCGGCTTTGTGTTTGGTCCGGCTGTTCCCATCCGGCTTTTGGTTGGTCCGGTACCGAACTAACTGGTTCGGCCGTCCTGAGCTCGCCTATATATAGAGGCTACACCCCCCCTTGGTTTTTCCTTACCGAATCAGAGAGCCGAATCAACTGTACTGCCGAACCAAATCTTCTGCCGAACCAAATTTCTACCGAATCAGGTACGTACTCTATTGCCGAATGCCTCTTCTTACCGAATGGCTCAGAATGCCGAATACACTCGTTGGTTCTCAAATGCCGAATGAACATGGGACATAGGTGCCGAATGGGCTTTCGTCATTAGGGCCGAATGAATTTACTTGCACTGTACCACCGAACGAATTCGTATACCGGATGAACTCCTAATGCCGAATGGAATTTCCGAATGAGGCATATACCGAATGAGACTCGAAAATTTGAATCTTGAGCGAAATCTTAGGCTTTTATACGCTTGCTTTATATACTTGCTTGTTTGTGTTTCTATACTTCTTATTCTAATCTCAAGTCTTTCTTGTGCTGCAGAAAATGTCTCGCAAAGCGGAAACACGATCAGACAGAAAGAAGTCTAGAGGCACAGGAGAGCCTTCTTCTTCCTTGCCCCCAGTCCAACCAGGATCCGGGCAACACCGACCTATTCCGAGGTCTCTAGTGGACGGATATGGTCCACAGGAACTTTTGATCTCTCCCCCGGATTGCTTTCCTAGCTCCCTAAAGGAGGAGCAACTTGACGTCATATCCCGTTCCTTTGGGATAGATAGGGCCCTTATGCTGCTGCCGGGAGATGGAGTGATGCCATATAATCCTCCCGAGGGCTACTTCGCTTTTAGCAGATACCATTGTATGTGCGGTGCTATCCCCCCTATCAACGCTTGGATAATTAGCTTCACCACATATTTGAAGGTGGCTCCCTTCCAGCTTCAGCCTAATTCTTATGCCATCCTGGTGAGCCTTTTTGTTATCTTCCAGAGGAGGTACGGGCGTCCTCCTTCTAACCGGGAAATCCGATACTTGTACAACCTGAGAGGCTATAAGAAGGGGTCTCCGTATATTAGCCTGGAGGCGGCCGTACCCTTCAAACCAGTTCTGGACTTGTATTCCAAGTTCACCATGTTCAAGAAGGAGTGGTTCTTCGTCAAGGACGATGCTGTTTCTTTCCGCCTTTTCACTTCCGACTGTAAGATTGATTTCATTTATATTTTTCATGTGTTTTGACTGTAGTGTTTTTTCTGACATGCTTCTATTTCTGGCTAGCGACAGGTGGTATTGCAGTCGTGGAGGACGATTCCTTAGTGCGAATGGCTGCTGAACTAAAGGCTATTCCGGCACGGGACCGGTCGGCCTCTTTCTTGATCAGGAACGCAACCCTCTTGGAGTATAATTTGATCTTACCGCGCCAGTCCGTGGTTAAGCAAAGGGATACGGCTGAGGAGAGGGCTGCTAAAGCTAAGGAGGGGGCTACGGTAAAGAGCGGTAAGAGGGAGCCTTTCGCAGCGCGTCCTGCGGTTGGGGGGAAGAAACTGAAGAAGTCCGATGGCCCTTCTCCAAGTACTTGCCCGACTATCCCGGAGGAGGAAGGTGTGGAAGAGGAGGAAGGAGGCGAAGTTGGAGAAGGGTCGGAGGGTGGAGGAGATGGCGACGGTCAAGGTGGTAGTGGTGTTGCTGCTCTAACCTCTGAGCAAGACCTCGAACTGGATGAGGCTCTCCGTCGGGCCTTCGGGGAGTCGGAGGGAGAGTCGGAAACGGAGAAGGAAAAGGAGAAAGAAACGGAGAAGGCAAAGGAAACCGGCAAAGCTGTGGCTTCAGCTAGGGTGACTCCGGCGACGCAAGGTGAACTTTTGTCTTCTGCCGATTCCATTTTCGATAGGGACTTAGAAATTTTTTACGGTTCACTTCCGTCCTGGAATGAGATCCAGGACTTATTGCAGTTTCCCACTCCTCCGCCGGGTTTGTATAATAGATGTGTCTCCTCACTTTTCTTTCTTTTTAACTTAGCACATTTTTTGAATTGCGGATTATTGTATGTTCGTAACACTTGTTCTTTATTTCAGGGGCAGGCCAGGCAGTTAAAACGTCGGATGTTCGACACCGCCTTGAACAATTTAAGTCGAGGAGAGCTTCCGCGAAACCTTCTACTGATCGCACTGGGGACGTAGTCAAGTACCGCCCTCTTCTTGGGGTCATCGAAGAGGGCATTCAGAAAAGGAAGCGGAGCCGTTCCTTATTTGAGTCTTCTTCTGCTTCGCAGCTTCCTACTCTGCCTCTTCCTACTCAGCCTCCTCGTGATACTACGGAGGAGAGCACGGAGCCCTGCCCCCCTCCTCCTCCTTCCAAGAGTTCTACTGTCATTCATATAAGGCGACCCGATGTGCCTCGCCCCGTGCCTCGTGGCCCTTTTGCCGGTCATCCTGATTTAGACCCAAGTTTTCGGGACATTTCATTCGATGAGACCACGGGCGAGCACCTACTTCCCCGCAACCCCATGGTAAGAGTGCTGGACGAGGCCAAATCTTTAGATCTTGATTTACTTACTACACGGGTAGTCACCATGGGGGATGAGGCCAAGGCTAATATCGACTGGGTGGCCGTAGAGACCAAGAAGTTAATGGAGCATCATGCTAAGTTGGTCAAGGCCGGGGAAGAGATCGGGAGTGCTAACATTTGGTTGAGGTTAAAGGTTGCCGATCAGGCCAAGCAACTCGCCGACCAAGCCATCCAGATTTCCCAGCATGAGGAAGCCTCCAAGCGTCTGAAAGAGACCATGGAGAAGGCCAGTAGAGCGGAATTACGGAAGATGGAGGTCGCTTGCAGGGAACGGATTAACATAGCTATCGCAACGGTGGATGAGGTTCGAAATGCGGATCTCGAGCGGGTGGAGGAGTTGTCAGGGAGGCTCGAGGCTGCGGAGATGGCTCAGGCCGAGTTGAAGGAGGAGATGGAGGAGATGAGGAGGTCCCTCAAGTTGAAGGAAGAGGAAATGAGGAGGTCACTCCAGGCTGACTGCTTGAGATACCAATCAGAGAGGGACGTCGCCATCACCAAGTTGCAAGCTTCCGAGGCCCGGGTGAGGGAGTTTGAGGAAAACGAGGGGATGATCGATGAGATGTTGCAGGATATGTACTTCCACACTTGGAAGGAGGGCGGCTTGTCTTGGATGGACGATTACCCTCGGGTCATGGCCAAGGTGTATCTCCAGGCTTTAGAGGAGGCCAGGGTGAATGCGGGTAAGGAAGGCGGAGAGGCTTTCAACTTGAGTGCGGTTACTGCTCAGTTCTCAAAGGAGGAGCAAGCGGCGGTGAAGGAGGGGATGCGACTACTCGCTGCAGAGGAAGCGGGCGTGCAGTTGGATGATGAGGATCAAGCGGCGGATGCTGGTGAGCTATTCTTTTCCCTTTCTTTTCTTTTCGTGTTTTCATAACTTGATCGTTCGTTTAATGAATTCCTCTTCTGATCTGGACAGGTGGGACTTCAGATCCACATGCTGGGGGCTCCGATCCTGCGGCTAAGTAGGCTGGGGGAGTTGGTGATGGAGCGTGGATGCATCTGCCATCTTTTTGTTTCTTTTTTTTTATCACTGTTCATGTTAGTCTTTGATATGCAACTGTAATAAAATTATTTGCAAAGAATAACTTCGTGTGATCTTATAATATAAGCTGATTTTGTCATGTTTAAATGTTGTTGCTATCTTTATGTGCCGTGTGAGAAGTATAATTATGTATATGCCTGTGATTCTAGTTGTGTTTGATGTTAAGTTTTTGCTTGAAATATAACTTCACGTTTTGCAATGTCAGTGTATGAATAAGCTATAGTTACGCATTTATGTACAAGAGAAGAGAGTACCGCCCTTTATGTTTTATTCGCAGGCGGTAGCTTTGAGTGTCTTGTGTAACTGTTTACGGGTATAGCTGAGCGCCCTGCCACCCAGTACGCAGGCTTCGAGCCCCATGAGTGAATGCTTCCTATTTGGTTTCCTGTACTTTAGAGTTTGTTATACAGGATAGGAGAAAAATATTTAAATGAAAAGGAAATATAGTAAAAGTAAAACTTCCAGTCACGGAAGGCCGTCGATGTGCTTAAGTTCGTGGCAAACGGGTTTTGTAGTCACTTTCCCTAGCTGTGGGTCTTGGAGACATTTGTCACCCATCTTACGCCTCCGCGGGGAGTTTTCTTTTTTACCACAGCCGCACTTAAGACACATCGGAGCCGAGATCGCGCACGGTAACTACCCGAACCATTATGGTCCGTAATCGTGGGTATTATTCGATTTACCGTGGCCGGCTAGCGTGGGTGCCGTTGGCCGTGAACTACCCCTGGCTGGCCACACCTTATGTTGGGGCTTAAAGTAGGTTCACAGTTACCGACGAGCCGAACGCCGTAATGAGCTGCCATCGGCTATAATCGGCCTTTATTATGACTTATAATCGGCTCATTACAGTTGGCTTTGAGGGCAGGCGCGCAATGAGTTAACTCGCAGCAGAGGGATGCTGGAGCAAAAGAGTCTCATTGGCGAGTGCATAGAATCGTAGCGTACCTGTTAGGCCTAGTCCAGATGAGGCCGCGGTGCGTCTTGAGTGGAGATGCCATAGGATTTTGTTCAACAGAAAGGGATAAAACTTAACAAGTAGCCAAAACATAAAGGAACAAGTTAAAAAGAGACAAGATTTTTTTAAAGTGGTTCGGCACGAAAATGCCTACGTCCACTGATTCTCTTTGTTAATTCACTTCATATGGGCAGTACAAGTTAAGAAAAGTATCGACGGAGGTGTCGGATGTTCCATGCCCTCTGGAACACCTCTCCGTCCACTGTTGACAAAATGTAAGCTCCGTTGTGGAGATCTTTGTGAATTACATATGGTCCGTCCCAGATGGGGTCCAGTGCCCCGGGGCGCGGAAAGATTCGCCTGAGGACAAGATCTCCTTCTTGTAAGCTGCGATGCTTGACTTTGGAATTGTATAGTGCTGCCACTTTTTGTTTGTGAGCTGCTGCTTTGAGTGCTGCATCGTTTCTCCTTTCCTCAATCAGATCCAAAGACATGAGGAGGAGTTCTTCGTTTTCTTCTGGGTTGTAGTGGATCCTACGGTGGGAAGGCACAATAGTCTCAACTGGGAGCATTGCCTCCGATCCATATGCCAAAGAGAAAGGAGTATGTCCCGTTGATGTTCTGAAAGATGTGCGGTATGCCCATAGTGCCGTAGGAAGTTCGTCCACCCAAGCGCCTTTTGACTTTTCAAGTTTCTTCTTGATTAGGGTTTTGAGAATTTTGTTGACAGCTTCAACTTGTCCGTTTGCCTGAGGGTAAGCTACTGATGAGAAGCTTTTATGAATTCCATGCTCTTGGCACCAGTCGGCAAATTCTTCGCTGTCAAATTGGAGTCCGTTGTCTTATACGATCTTGAGGGGGACTCCATACCATTTGGTGAAATAATCGACTGCCACTATAGCATATTTGGCTCCGCCTCGGCCCGTTGGCAGTTCGCCAATTAAGTCAATTCCCCATACAGCAAAGGGCCAAGGGCTGGTCATTTGAGTAATTTCGTTTGTGGGTAGTCGAGGGATCTTGGCGAACTTCTGACATCTGTCGCATTTCTTAACGAAGTCTAGGGCATCTTTGTTTAGTGTGGGCCAGTAATATCCATATCGGAGTATCTTTCTTGCCAAAGTCTGTCCTCCAGTGTGATCTCCGCATCCTCCCTGATGGATGTTTGTTAATATCTCCTTGGCTTCCCTTCCGGCGACGCATCTTAATAGGGGGCTAGAGAAGCCACGCCGGTAGAGGATGCCTTCTTGTATTGTGTAGTGGGGAACTTTCCTCAAGATCTTCTTGGCTTCGTCACGCCTGTCGGGTAGTATGCCATCTTGCAAATATTTCCGGATAGGAGTCATCCAGGTTCCTTCTTCGATTGCAGTTATCAGATTCGCTTGTTCGAAACTCGGGGCTAGCTGCCTTGAGATTGCTAGTGCTCCGGGAATGGTGCTGTCCTTCATACTAGCTTGCTTTGCAAGTTCATCTGCCTCTTGGTTTTCTTCTCGAGGAATGTGTTTGATTAGATAATGGTCCAATCGATCGAGCAGCAGTCTGGTTTTCTTTAGGTATGCTGTGAGCCGTTCTCCTCGAGTCTGGAATTCTCCTAGTACCTGGTTTACGATAAGCTGAGAATCACTATGAATACATAAGGAATTGATCCCAATTTCTAGGGCCAGTTCCAATCCCGCTATTACTGCTTCATATTCAGCATCGTTGTTAGTGGCCGTGAACTCCAATCTTAATGCATAGTACAACTTTCTTCCCCTGGGGGTGACGATCACAATACCTGCCCCCGAGCCTTGTTCGTTCGATGCTCCGTCTACAAAGAGGTTCCACTTGATGTTTTTTGCCACTTCGGATTGTTCCTTGCCTTCGTTGGTAGTGAATTCGGCAATGAAATCAGCCATGGCTTGTCCTTTGATAGCGGTGCGGGGATGGTAGGTGATTTCATACTGACTTAGTTCGATGCACCATTTGAGGAGTTGCCCAGAAGTGTCAGGACGATGGAGCACTTGTCTTAGTGGTTGATCGGTTAGAACCCTGATGGAGTGAGACTGGAAGTAGTGTCGCAGTTTTCGTGACGCGATCAATAAACAATATGCTAATTTCTCAAGTTTAGGATATCTGACCTCTGCCCCTGTAAATCTCTTACTTACAAAGTAAACCGGGCGTTGTGTGCGGTCTTCTTCTCTTACCAAGGCGGCGCTTAGAGCATGAGATGATACAGCGAGGTATAGGTATAACACTTCACCTTCGTTTGGAGTTGAGAGTACTGGTGGTCTCTGAAGGTGTTCGATTAGGTTGAGGAAGGCTTTTAAGCATTCGTCGGTCCACTCGAACCTCCCTTTGTCTTTCTTGAGTGCCTCGAAGAAAGGGACACACTTGTCAGTTGCCTTGGAAATGAATCTGCTTAGGGCGGCCACCTTTCCGTTTAGGCTCTGCATTTCTTTTCGAGTGGAAGGTATCCTTATTTCTTTTAAAGCTCGGATTTGTTCAGGGTTTGCTTCGATTCCTCTGGCGTGGACAATGAATCCTAAGAATTTTCCCGATGATACTCCGAAGGAGCACTTTAGAGGATTCAGCTTCATTCCATATCGGCGAAGTACCCGAAACATATCGTCCAGATGGCTTACATGGTCGTTGGCTTTCCTGGACTTCACCAACATGTCATCCACATATACTTCCATAGTACGTCCTATCAGTTCTGCGAACATTTTGTTGACGAGGCGTTGATAGGTAGCTCCAGCATTTTTGAGTCCAAAAGGCATGACTTTGTAACAATATAATCCGCGGTCGGTGATGAAGCTAGTGTGGTCCTGATCGGGAGCGTGTATGGGGATCTGGTTATATCCGGAGTATGCATCCATAAAAGATAGGAGTTCGTGCCCAGCTGTGCTGTCCACGAGTTGGTCAATTCGGGGAAGTGGGAAGCAGTCTTTCGGGCAAGCGTCATTCAGATTGGAGAAGTCAATACATGTTCGCCACTTTCCATTGGCCTTTTTTACTAGCACTGGGTTAGCGATCCATTCTAGGTAGATGGCTTCCCGTATGAAGTCATTAGCAAGTAGATTTTTTACTTCCTCATCAAGGGCTGCTGATCGCTCTGCCCCCATGCTCCTCTTTTTCTGCTTTACTGGTACCTTGGTGGGATCGATGTTCAACATGTGGCATGCTACGTCTGGGGAGATTCCTGTCATATCGGCATGGGTCCACGCAAATACATCTAAGTTGTGGCGGAGAAAGTCAATGAGTCGATCCTTCAATTCCGTTTTCAGCTGAGATCCGATTTTTAATAGTCTACTTGAATCATGCTTATCTACCGATACGAATTCCATAGCCTCTGCAGGCTCGGCGGTAGCCTCCTCCTCTTTATCCCTGGGGTCTAGTTCATTGAAGGGATCGCTTGTGTATCGAAGAGGAGGGGCTTTCTTTAGTTGCTATGCCTCCAAGCTTTTCATGCAAAGAGTAGTCTCTGCATCTTTTCCTTTATTCTTTCTGCGGTTATTGCGAAGTTCAGTTACGTAGCAGTCTCGGGCAGCACCTTGATCTCCTTCTACTTCTCCTACTCCGTTGTCTGTTGGAAATTTCATTTTCAGGCACCAGGGGGCTAATACAATCTGAAAGTCAGACAAGGCTGGTCTTCCCAAGAAAGCGTTGTAAGCCGAGTGGTTTTCTATTAGTACGAACGTTTGTTTTCGCACAACGGAGCGGGGATGACTTCCTATTTCGACGAAGAGGTCAAGTTGCCCGAGGGGCATTTTTGCATCTCCAGTGAAACCGTGCAGTGGTTTGTCACAGGGGGATACATCCTTCATTGATAACTTCATTTTGTCGAAAGCATGTCTGAATAGGATATTTACGGAGCTTCCTGTGTCTATTAGAATCCGAAAAACTTTAGCTGGACCGAACCAGGCAGAGATGACCATAGGATCCATATGTGGGTACTGTCTTCCTTCCAAATCACGCCTACTGAATATGATGTCGTCGTTTTCTTTTCGTTTCGGGTGGCGTTCCTCCGTAATGGAGTTAACATATCCTTCGGCATTTCTAAGCGACTTGCCGTACCTTTCCATCTCTGCCCAACTTCTGTCGGCAATGTGTGGTCCTCCTGAGATGGTAAGGACTACTATCTTCTCTTGACTAGAGCCACTGGTGTTGTGATTGTTGCGACTCCCTCCGCCTACTTCTGGGAGGGGTTGCTTTGAGTTCTCATTGGCAGGAGTTGGAGTCCTGTTCTGACTTTTCACATAACGTTCCAGTCTTCTTCTTCTAATGTGTTCTTCGATCAAGTCCCGAAGATGGTGGCATTCATTGGTGTCATGTCCGTGGGATTCGTGGAAGCGACAGAACTTTCCGGACTTGAGTGCGTTATCTGATTCTTTCTTGTGCGGGGGGCGCTTGTATCCGAGTTCGCCCTGAGTGGCTAGGTAGATGTTTTCGATTGTTTCATTCAAAGGAGTGTAGGAGTCAAATCTTGGCCCTGGTCGATATTGGCGCTTCTCAACCTTTCTGCCCCCAGCATTGTCTCTAGATTCATTTCTTCGAGCGTCCTTAGCTGCAGTGGGAACCTTGTCCTGAATTATCTTGCCTTGTTGCCCTGGCTGCCTCTCCGTAGCAGCGTCTTCAAGTCTCATATACTTTCCAGCTTCATGGAAGAAATCAGGCAAGGTAGCTGGTTTTTCCTTAGTTAATCTTCTGGCAAACTTGGTGTCTGGATGCACACCACTACAAAGGGCCATTAGAGTGAGTTTTTCATCGGCATCTTGAACTGCTGCCGCTGCGGCGTTGAACCGTGTTAGATATTGTTGCAGCGTCTCTCCGGTTTTCTGTTTGACATTGGATAGAGAATAAGCATCCCTGGGTTGTTCCACATGGATGCGGAACTGGCTAATAAACCTTTCTTTTAACATCTCCCATGAGCTGATGGATCCTTGGGGTAGATGGCAGAACCAGGAGGTAGCTAGATCTGATAGGAATAGCGGAAAGCATTTACATAATACTCCTTCTGTTGCTCCACTCATGAGCATATGCTGGGTGTATCTCTGCAGGTGTACGATGGGGTCGGAAGTTCCTTTGTAAGGTTCCATGGTTGGCATTTTCCATTCCCGGGGAGTGATGGCAGTTTCGATATTTCGGGTAAAGGGACTGGTGACCCTAGCGCCTATTCCCCGGTCCCTTTGCTCCCGTTGGACACATTCTCTGAACAATCGTGCCATTCGCTCGTCAGAACTTGGAGCGGACAAAAATGAGCTCGGTTCTTCCCTGCGGGATCTATCTCGTCCAGACAACCTGTAGGGATGGTACAGTCTATCACCTATAGCATTATCCAGTGGTTGTCTTTGGCTGCTTGGATGCACGCTAGGACCAGCTACAGTTGCCCCCTGCCTTGATCTTCCCCTGTGGGGTTCTGTTTCGAGCACATCCATGGGGTCAACTTCGGGCTGGGTTCTAGCTCGGCTCCGTTCAGCGGGGTTTCTATGATTAGGTGGCATGACTGGCTCAGCTACATCCGACCCTCGCCTGGTGCCTCCCCCGCTAGGTTCGGTTCCAAGGGCTTCCTCGAGTCGGAATTCGGGCTGAGTCCGGGCGCGGCCCCTATCATCGTTTTTCCTGTTGATAGCTTGTTCGAAGAGTGAAGACCTTTGTTGCCTCCGGGATCCTCCGGATTGGGATTCACCCCACGATTCAGTGTTGCGGTTGGACTCTTCAGCATCCCTTAAGCGTGTCATGAGTTGGTCCACCAAAGTTTCTTGTTGGGATGTGAAGCGGTTAGTTACTTCAGCCACAACCCTGTCCAGATCTGCCCTAGTGATTGGTTGTTCCGTTGCGGGACCAGTTGGATTTTCCTGATTTTCATCTGGTACTGCTGTTGAAGTGGGCTGATCTGTGATTGCTGGATCTGGAAGGCTGCTAGTTGCGATGTTCTTTCCTTTGTTAACATCCCTTCTCTGCTTGGAAGGCATGATTTCTAAGCAACGAGTGATGTTGTTAGGAAAAAGGTTGAGTGGGAGAAGATGAAGCCTGAGTTCAACTCTCAATGAAAGCACCAAAAATGTTTGCACAAAAAATGGACAAACACCTCCAAGTCGTATTATTTAGTTGATTATATGTGATTTTCAATGATTTTAGATGAGTATGTAAATATGAGAAAAGTAGGGGCTGAAATGTAAAAGACACACAGATTTATAGTGGTTCGGCCAGAATGTGCCTACGTCCACTTTATATGTTATTATCTTCTTTCTTTCAGGTTACAAGTACAATGCGTTGTATACAAGTGTATGAAAGTAGTTTGAAAGTTCCTTCCTTGCTTGAGCTCTCAAACTTGTCTGCCATTGTTGTACCCCTGCCCCTCTATTTATAGAGTGAGGTAGGGGGCAGGGGTCTTGGAAGTATATAGCTGCTGGTGGGCCCGGGCTGAAGCAATCTGGACTGGCAATCATCTGGTTCGGCGGAGATCCATTCGGTGGTGAGGTATGGTTTTGGCTCGGTGGCGTTGGTCCGGCCATGCACGATTCGGTGTTGGTGGTCCGGTCGTGGAGTGGGATGGTGGTCCATTCGGCATCGAGGTAGGTAGTTGGTCCGGTGATGGCCATGGTCCGGTGATGGCCCTGGTTCGGCATGCATGGGAGAGGCCGAATGGAACATGGAGAAGGTTGGTCCGGTGGGGGTGAGAGGTGTGCTTTGCCGAATGAGATGATGCCGAATGAGGTGATGCCGAATGAGGTGATGGTTGAATGGAGGCTTGGGTCGAACGAGCTTCTTTATGGAGAATGTCGGATAGACTTCTAGGTTAGTATTGAGCTTCTTGGCTGTCGAACGAAGTGGAGGTTGCGAGCCCGGGTGAAATTGTGACTTCCTGGTCCCGAGATTTTCTGGGTGAGAATTCGCCCAACAGTTGAAAATCAATTATTAAATCTGAAACTCGAGGACTGAACACCGGTCTCACTTTAAATTGTTTCGAATATATATATATATATATATATATCTTTTGAAAATATCAAATTATACTTCGAAATTTGAAATCATAACGGTTTTACAAAATCACTCGCATAGCGAGCTATTAAAGTGGCCTCTCCCCCACTCTGAAACTCGAAAATCAATGTCGATGATGCGTGCACTCATCACCGAAATTATTTTCCAGCGACATAAGTGAGTTCTGGACTTCTATTTTCTTGAAAACTTCTTCGAAATTTCTTCAAAATTATTGGAATTCATTTGAACTCATTTGAAACCTTTCTGATTCGGAAAAATACTTTTAAATCGTATTATTTTTATATATTTTCCAAAATCTTAAAACCAATTTCAAAATACCGGAATTTAATTCTCGAATTTCAAATTTAACACTATAGTTATAAATCATTTTTATATAAATCACTTTCTTATAATTTTTCAAAATTTCAAATCCTTTCAAACCTTTTTATATAGAATAACATTTCTTATTTTATTTTTTATTATTATTATATATAGGTATATAATCCTTATCGAAAACAATTTCACTTTTATATATAGAATAAAATCATAGTTATCAAAATAATAATTTCGATATATAAACAGTTTTAAAAATACCAACATGCCCGATTTTCAAAGAATGTGTTTCAAACAAAGATAGAGATTTAAATTAGCGGAACTCCAATCAATAGAATCCTAATTCGAAGATAGACTCGATCGAAGATGAGATAATTTAATTACAAAATAGAAGATGGATATACATCTATAAATCACAGGCGACCTTAACCGGATCAACCGTGACTGCAGGAATATAATCGATGCGGAATTCCAAAACAAATCGACATTCGATCGTCAGAGATGGAATTCGGCATATCAAGATATATCAGCATCGTAAACCGAGGATACAAAAATCTTCGGTGAATCAATGCCAATTGTAAAGGAGTTTTCACCCCCTTTACAAAACATTCAGTGGAGTTGTGGGATACTCGAGGATCAAACGAATATAAATAGGGAGAGACATAATGAATTTCGGAACCGAGGGACATTCCAAAATTCAAAGGAAATCGAGTCAAAAGGAAGAGATTCAACTCGAGCGAAAGTGATTCTGTAAACAAATTTACCGTATATGCTAAGTTTTGCCTAGAGCCAAAGCTCTGATACCAACTGTAACGACCCGCTATTTTAGACCATTCAAATCGACAACAAAACTATACATGTCCGACTTGAATAATTCAAAATACCGAATTGTTAATAAAATTTGGCAAAACTTAAAATATACAGTAAATAAATCAATCATAGATCACTTACACAGAGTAATACAATGCAGCGGAATAGATAAAGAATAGTAGTTCATGAAGCTACTATATACCTCAGCGTTAGAAATAAAATACAACCGAATAGTTCAAATGCCATGAAGTCTCCAATGTAACAGATGGCTTCTCTGAACTAATCAACTGGATGACTGAAGGGATAGATAGCTGGATCTTCAAGCAAAGCTCCATCTTCGAAGATGAGTCTCAAATGCTGTATCTCTCAGTCTGACCCGAGCGTAAAGCAAAACACAAAACACTCGAGTCAGGATTAACATTCTTATATCTATAAATCTAACTCAAGTGAAATATCAACTGAAATATAATTAACTTAGAGGATGTTTGGGATAACCATCCTCTAAGGGTCCATGGAACTATCTAAAAGATAGAAATATACACTATAACACCGTAGTCTTTTCAACTTAATTTATACTTCAAAACAAAATATCATTTTCACTTCAAATATCTCTATACTTCCCAAATAGTATTTTTATATATTAAATAATTTGTACAGTAAAGAAATTTCAATTCCCTCAACTTGACAAATCGTTTAACATCAACCTGACCAACCCATTTAAATCTATTTCAATCTCAATTTAATAATTTAAATTCAATTCAATTTCTAAAATAACCACTTCAATTTTATCGATCTCAAATTCGGATTTGAAATCACAAAATACCCTTTATGTTCAATATATTTCAAAACTTTAAGTATTCAACGTTTCAACCAACTTTTTAATCAATTTAGTTCCTAAATACTAAATTCAACTATACCGATTTCAAATACATATCCGAATCTCAAAATAAACCATTTAAATCCCAATATAGTTCAAAGCTTTAGTATTTAACTAAATGTTCAATTTAATAGTTCCATATAGATCTCGATTTAACCTTATTATTATCTAGTCTTAAATAATCCCTCATTAGATACAATATCATTTAAGTAACCTTAAATTACATTTTACTCAATATTTTCTTTAATGTATTTAAACGTGAAATATTCATTAAATCGCTTAAATAAAATCCAGTTACAAAATCATACCCTTAAATATCCCATTCAAAAATTTCAAATTGGTTTAATTGAATAAATCCTTATTTAAATACCATTTAGATAAACCCACATTTTTCTCCCAATCTTAGTAGATTGCAGAATACTTTTGGAATAAAATTTACATAAATATTTAGCATAATTTATGTATTTAAATCAAATTTTGACTAAATTAAATATTATTAAATCTATATATCATTACCCTTTATATATAAAAAAATTTAAGGATTAACATTTAATAAGACCATATATTTCTTTCCAAAACAATGAATTAAATTTCAAAATATTTATATATATGGACCAACGATGTCTGTATATATTTCTTATCATATGGTCAAGTGTTACGGATATTTATCATTTCAATCCGTACACTAAATGTATACGGGTGGATAGCATTTCAACCCGTAATCCCAATCAATTAAATGAAATCGCTTGGGTTTATCATTTCAACCCATAACGATTTTCTCCTATTCTAAAGTCTGTTCGGGTATGTATCATTTCAACCCATAGTGATTTCTATACTAACAGGGAACTTGCAGAGTGATAACAGATATGTAAATATAATAACAACAGGCATATATCATCAAAATAAATATATACACAATAGGATATGGTGTCATATCCCATAAGTGAATACTTACAGATAATAGCATATATAACAATTTAAATAACTACAGCCTCATATTTCAATTGTCGTCCCAATTGAAATCAAATTTAGTAAATAAAAGAATGTAAATCGTGAGTGATTGCTCACCTTTCGAGGTTAGAGGATATAGACAACGAAGTTGAGTTACGAAATCCAAGCATGAATTACGAAGCAAAGCACGAAGGACATGGGTTTGTCGGACAAGCTGATAAATAGGAGTTGACGAAGTCAAATCAGAACTGAATTGATAAGGATAGATGGTATAATTGAATAGATACACCGTATAAAGTTCATGTATGTTTATATACAAATCATATTCAAATTTTTAAACCCATATTGATGTAATATATATATTATTCTCTCTTCTTAAAAATCAATATGTTACTTTAAGAAAAATAAATATACAAAATAAAATCATCGGTTTAAATTTTTAAACCCATGATGCAGCTATACAAATAAACGTATAACAAGTAGATTCTATGTTAAATATATTTATGCTTATACTTTAACCGGACTTATACATAAAGAAACTGTCGATTATAACTTAATATAGTACGCGTGTAAACTCAGGTATTAAAACTGACACACTTACACAACTTAAAGTATATAGACTGACCTGTTGCAAATATCCTATAATATAAAACTAATAACTTTATTTAATAACTACAGATCCCTTAACTTATATACAAACCAAACTTATATACGCGTAAATTATAAATTATATACAGCAGCTTATGTGTATACTAACTAACATCTTTAAACTAATATATGAATGTACCTAGCTTATAACTTTTATAAACCTTACATATAAATGTACTGTTTTTTTTTTTAAACACATTTCAAATAAATCTATAAATATACTCACTTAAAAAATCAATATTATCATAACATATTTAAAAACAAACTACAGACTAATATAAATTTATATAAAAACTATGACACGTATCATCAATCAAATCTACCTAAAAAAAACTGTACCAAATTTATAACTTACTATATGTATACATAACAATTTACAAACTTATTTACTTATGTATGCTAACAGAATATATTAAACCTTTGGAACCGAATGCGAAATTTGAGAAGTATAAAACAACGGATACAAAGCTTGATATATATAACTAATTAATAGGGCATGTGGCTAAATTATTCATGTCGATTTTTATAGGCGAAAGAGGAAGGGTAGGCAAGGTAAAAATATATGTGCAGTTATCACTTTATGTACTTACCACATAATATCTTCCATTCAAAAATACAGAGGTGAAAGAGGGGATAGGAACAACTTCACGGCAAGGATGGAACGTTGGCTGGAAGAGCAGCATGCGGGAACGGAGGTGAGGTGATTTTGATGGGTTGAGGGATGAAGGAATATTTTTTTTTTTAATTTCACAAAGAAGTGGGTTGCCTTTTGTAGAAGATAGGAGAGATAAAAGAAGTAAGTATATATCAGTAAAGAGAGGAAACGTAACGTTAGAAATAAAAGAAATGAATGGATGCGTAAAGAACGTATAGAATTTTATACGTTTCAAAATCAACGGTGTAATTAAAGCAATTTATATTATTTGTCAGGTTATACGTTTTATATTTATTTCTTTCCTAGATCTCAATTGATATCCGATTATAATACGCAGATTTATTATTATTATCAAACGTTCAAAAAAGTTATCACCCAAAATATAGAAATGGCATATCAACGTCTAGAAGCATAGATTTAGGAAAAAAAATATTGAAACAATAAATTAAAGGAAATATAAAAAGATAGGTAACAATCAATAGTCAAACCCTGAATTCAGGGAATAAAAAGGTGAGCTACTATTTGGTCTTAACCGATAGAAAATTTGAATGGACATGTAAATAAAAGTAATTGATACTGTGAAGTCCCCTGATTTCGGAAGAATTATTTAGCAATTAATTGTTTACCTTGGTTAGCACTTTCAAATTTGAAACTGAAGGAAGAATGAATAAGAAACGGCTACAGATCAATTAAAGAAGGAGAGGAGTGTGCGAATTTGTATTCCCAAAGCAAAATGGAAAAATATAAAGAGAGGCAGAAGAATAAATTGAAAAGGAACGTTACGCATGATTTCAGAGAAATAAATAAAAGTAACGACTATTGGTGTAAAATCAACGCGCAAATTGAATGGTTTAAAGGAAGGAATCAGTGGACTGAAGGAAAGGAAAGGAAAGGTCAGCAATTAATAATTGTGACCCTAAAATTTGGAAAAATATAAAAGCAACGACTATGATTTAGCTGAAAATAATTTATGCCAAGAATGGACAGCACGTTTGAATTTTGAAACGGAAGGAAGGGATAAAGGAGCAGACAGAGGCAAATAAAAGAAATGAACAGAGGAAAAAAACGAAGAAACATACCATATGAAATAAAGTGTAATGATGAGAATGGTAACGTCTGTCCATTGTTAAAGCAATTAAAGTGAAACGAAAGGAACGGTGAAAAATTAGCCCGGAATTCAGGCAGAAATAAAACAAATTTTTATGTACTAGCAACGGTTACCCATTTATTTAGCTGACAAATATTAAGGCAATTGATTTATGCGCGTTTAAAATTTGAAACGCAAAAGAAATCAGATGGTCACGGATCTGGAGGAGGATATTTAGGAATGATATATGAAGAGATACTGAAATACATTTGTGTCCATAAATAACGTAGACAGTGGACTAATAAATGAAATATCAACGTTTGATACATTGATTCAGCAGAAAAATTAAAGCAAATTTGTTACCATAGTTTGGAGAGCAAAAAGGGGGAACGGATATTATTATAAAAATGAAGCATCTATGATTTAGAATTTTCTTAAGTAAAATATTCAGGCTTAGAAATAAAAATTTTTTATCAGCAATATTTAACCGATATAGATTGAAATAGAATTATACAAAAAAAATAAACTCCCATATAATTAAGTGAAAATTCACTATTTGCTGTATCTTCATATACGTATTCTAAATATAAAATTTTTATTTCAAAATTCAATTATTTAAAATTTTCTCAAAATTGAATTAAATATGAAAATAAAACCATTCAAAACTATTAAAATATTATGGGTCGTTACAGTACCCCTGCCCCTCTATTTATAGAGTGAGGCCGGGGGCAAGGGTCTTGGATGTATATAGCTGCTGGTGGGCCTGGGCTGAAGCAATCTGGCCTGGCACATCTGGTTCGGCGAAGCTTGGTTCGGTCGTGGTTGGAGTGGAGTTTGATTCAGCATGGGTTGGTGTGGCCTTGGACCGGTGAAGCTTGGTCCGGTGGTATGCTGAGAGGCTTCGGTTCGGTGTTGTCTTGGTGGAGGTTGGTTCGGCGTGGGTTGGCTCGGTGGTGAGTGTTGGTTCGGCAGGAGGTTGGCTGCGTGTTGGTTCGGCAGGAGGTTGGCTGCGTGTTGGTTCGGCAGGAGGTTGATTCGGTGGTGGTTGTTGGTTCGGCAGGAGGTGAGTGGTTCGGCAGGAGGTTGATTCGGTGGTGGCTGCTTCGAGTTGGTTCGGCATGCTACTTCTGGATGGTTCGGCATGTTATTTCGAGTTGGTTCGCTTGGATTCGGTGGGTGGTAGATACGTACCCAACACATTGACTTCTCAGATTTAAACAAAGCCTGCTCCAAAGACTGCTTCTCGTTACCCAGGATAGATCAGTTGGTGGATGGAACAGCGGGGCATGAATTGTTATCTTTCAAGGATGCTTACTCCGGATACAACCAGATTATGATGCATGAGCCGAATCAGGAGGATACGAGCTTCATCACCGATGTTGGTCTCTACTACTATAGAGTCATGCCTTTCGGACTTAAGAATGCAGGGGCAACTTACCAAAGACCGGTCAATGCTATGTTCAAACCGCATATTGGCAAAATTATGGAAGTTTATGTTGACGATATGTTGGTGAAGTCAAAGAAAGCGGTAGACCATATGGACCACTTGGCGGAAATGTTAGCAATCCTCCGAAAGTATGGAATGAAACTTAATTCTTTGAAATGTTCGTTTGAGGTGGAGTCCGGAAAGTTTCTGGGTTTCATTGTGAGTGCTAGGGGCATTGAAGCTAATCCTACTCAGATTGCCACCTTAAAAGAAGTCAAAGCTCCTAGAACGAAGAAGGAATTGCAAAGCCTTAATGGAAAAGTCGCTGCCTTGAGTCGATTCATTTCCAAAGCTACTGATAAATGCATTCCATTTTTCGATGCACTGAAGAAAGGAAGGAAATTTTTTGACTGGACTCCTGAATGTCAGAAAGCTTCCGATGAGTTGATTCGTCATATGGAAATGCCTCCAATACATTCTAAGCCAGACAATGGTAAAGATCTTTTTGTATATTTGGCGATCTTATCTCATGCTCTCAGTGCAGCGTTGGTACGGGAAGACGCAAGAATTCAGCGCCCAGTCTATTATATCAACAAGAGATTCACCGGGGCAGAGATGAATTATTCAAAATTGAAAATTGGGCAAGTAGAAGCAGTAAACAAAATTATCAGATCAACCATCAAAAAACAGCTGGAAAAGGCGAAAGGTGGTTGGGTCGATAAGCTTCCACTAGCACTATGGGCATATAGAACTACCCTCAAAACTGCGACCAGGCACACTCCATTTTCATTAGCATATGGATCGGAAGCAATGATTCCGGTGGAAATAGAAGTCCCTTCACATAGAAGAATTCATTTTAACCAAGCTGAAAACGAAGAGTTGCAACTTGAAGCACTTGACTTCCTTGATGAAAAAAGGGAAGAGGCTCAGCTCAGAATTGCAACCCATCAGCAAAGAATTGCCAGGCATTTCAATTCCAAAGTTCGCCAACGCAGCTTTGAGATTGGAGATCTAGTCTTGAAAAGGATCATGACAGCAACAGGAGTGTTTGCGCCAAACTGGGAAGGGCCATATGTCATAGGCCAAAAACTTCTTGATGGCACTTTCAAACTGACAACTGTCGAAGGAGATCCAATTCCAAGAGCTTGAAGCAGCAATCATTTGCGTCCATATTTTACTTAAAAGCTTTGCTTAAGTCTGTAAAAAGAATTATGAATGTATGATTCTTGTATTGAAAGCCATTGTAAAGCCAGTGCAAGTGAATAATAAGAACTATAAAGTAGATGTAGGCCCAGTTCTTGGCGGAACCACTATAAATCTTGTGTTCTCTACTGCTTGTTTTATTTCGATATATAAAGTACTTCAATTGTATTGCTAAAATGTCGATTTAATATTGCAGGCTATTAAAATAAAGCTTACCCATCATAAGACCAAGCAATCCCTAATATCACTCAAGGGATGAATATCTAGCCACAAAAATCCCAGATTCAAATCCTATATATGAAGTACTTCAAGCAAAAAGTTAGTGGTTCCGCCAGAAGTAGACCCTTCCTAGCTAATTGTGATCGTTTGTGCAAACAAACATTCGATTAATTAGCCTGTGTCTATCCCTGTGAACTCATTTAACAATGAAGTACACTTCTTTGAATAAAATAAGCTACTTGCAAAAGAAAGGAATGTGCGCTTGGAAATGATAACAAGAAACCGCTGATATTAGAAAAAGGCGTAAAGACATGGGCGAGAAGGCAGTAAACAGCAAAAGACCTCCTCGGAGGCACAATCCCTCTTCGGAGGCACAACTCTTCGGAGGATAAAGACCTCTAATGGGACGTGCCAGAAAAAGAGAGTCCACCTTCTCGATAGAAAGTTGTGGACTGATCGGTGGCACAAGACACTCGTTAACTAGCTGAGAACGTTTGTGCAAACAAACAATCCAAGTAACTTGTGTCCGCCCCGTGAATCCATCCAACCGAGAGAATGAAACTCCAAACTTCCAGGCGTCAGCCCTACTAGGAGGCACGCATTCTGCCAAGATTTGAAATAAAACTTCACAAGTGCTGGAATGTGAAAAGCCTTCTTCGGAGGCCCATTTCACCATAGTTGAAATGCTAAAAGACCTTTAATGGAACTAGCCAGAAAAGGAGAGTTCTCTTTTTCGACAGAAAGTTGTGGACTGATCGGTGGCACAGGACACTCGTTAACTAGCTGAGAACGTTTGTGCAAATAAACAATCCAAGTAACTTGTGTCCGCCCCGTGAATCCATCCAACCGAGAGAAGGAAACTCCAAACTTCCAGGCAAAATCCCTACTCAGAGGCGCACATTTCACCGTGATCTGAAATAAAACTTCACAGGGGTCGAAATGTGAAAAGCCCTCTTCGGAGGCCCGCTTCCCAGCGGACTGGGAAAAAATAAAAGCCGCTCCCCAGAGGCAGAAACAAAAAGCCCTCTCCTCATAGGCACAAACAAGAGGCCCTCTCCCTAGATGCACAAACAAAAAGCCCTCTTCCCAGAGGCACAATCAAACAAAAAGCCCTCTTCCAAGAGGCAAAATCGAACAAAAGCCTTCTTCGGAGGCACAAGCAGGTCAAAGCCCTTTTTCAAAGGCCCACTGTACCACGAAGGAAAATTCACTTGCCAAAAATAAAAGTGAAGTGTAAAACTTCGCGGAAAAAAAAAAGAAAGAGAAAACTTCTCCAATATGAGGCGCATTCTACTAAATCAGAAAAATATTTCCTTAAAACGAAAATATTATCCTATAAAGTACAGATGCAAACCTCATTCAAGTGGAAAAGTTGTTCACTAAAGAAAGAACACAAGTCTTCTCGAAACAGAAGAGTTGTTCTCCAAAATTCTGCCAATGTGAAAGAGATTGCAATAAACCATGGTATGGGGGCAATATAATATAGTCGCAGAAATAAAAACAATGCTCAAGCAACATACCATAGGTTTACTGTAACATCACACAGGGAAAATAAAGACACTTGTATAAAAAAAAAGAGGAATAAATGCATTCTCGAATACAGACAGAAGTTTGTACAAGTAAAAGAATTATTTTATTCCATACTATAAAAAAATTTATACATGTGCAGGTTTCAAAACAAAAGAAGGCGGGGACCGGTACCCGCACAATCACCGGTCAACATAAGTCTTTGTATACAAGCAAAAAAGCAAAAAGCAAGGTGAAAAGCATAAGTCCAAAATCGATCACTTCTTCTTCCTGCCACCTTTTGAAGCTTCACCTGGCCGGATGATTAACTTTTTGGGCCAGCTTGTGGGAGTAGGGGAAGAAAGAGGAAGGGGTGCAATTGGACTTTCTTCTGTTTTCTCTTCGCCAGCAGAAGCTTCTCTCCTTTTCTTTGAAACTACACGCTTTCCCTTCTTCCTTGAGGAAGGATCACTGCTCGGAGAGAAAAGAGTGATAATGTTATGTCATCAGAAGCAGTCTGTTCCGGGGTTCTCTCGCCTTCTCAGGTTCTTCGGCCTTCTGTTCTTTAGAAACGACCGGGTCATCCAAGCCTTGAGAGCTTCTATCTGCTCCTCTTCTGACCCCGGTTGAGTAACGGAAGGAGTAATCTGAAGAGGCGGAGAGGAAACAATTGGAAGAGGGGAAGGCTGAGCAATACTTGGTGCTTTCTCTACAGGAGAAGAAAAGTTAAAGTCAGTATTCCTCATAAAAAGAGGGGATAATGGCTCATCGACACTTAAGAAATAAGCAAGGAGCTCATCGAACTTGGTCGAAGCGAACAAGCAGTCCACTTGAGCGAGATCAAGATTGAGGTTACCTGGAGAAGTAGACTTTACTATGTCGACTTCGAAATCCTGCGCTTCGGCGCTTTCTTGAGTCTCATCTCCAGTGTGGGCAGTGGCGCTTTCAGCAACGGCTTTAACAGGAGGAGAATGGGAGTTGGAGCCAGCAATATCGATATCGGCTGAAACTAAGGTAGAACTGGGTCGGTTGAAATTGTCTTTCCTAAATGTTCTCCTTCGGTCGTTTCAGCTCTCTCTTTGGCAAGTTGCTCCTTTCCCCTAGCAAGATCGGCACATGCATCATCATCTAGATAGTGCGCCATTAAATCTACTTCGGCATACCCGGCTCCTCCAAACATATCAAGTATGGCCTCCCACACTTTGGCCAAAGTGATTTCATATGCTGGTCCCAAAAACTTAAGGCTACCGTGCCCCAGAACACTATGGATGTAAAACTCGAATAAAGTGGAGCCGACTTCAGCTTTGGTTGCCATATGAGATTCTTCGGCCACAGCTTTGCCAGCAACAGCTTCATTACGCTCTTTTCTAGCTTTAGAAAGTCGAGTTTTCAGCAGTTCAATCTCCAAGTTCTGGGTGTTGGTTTTCTCTCGAAGTTGAGCAACATCGGCTCGGTAGCTGTCCATAACTTGTTGTTGTGCTTCAAATTTAGCTTCGGCATCTCTCTGTGCCGCGTGAGCATCTCTCACTTGTTTTAGAAGCACTTCTTCTCTCTGAGAATAAGAAGTGGCGAGCTCTTCCTTAATTTTTTTGACCTCTGCTTCAAGCTTTTCATTATAAGCGGCTATGCCCCTCATTTCCGCGTCATGCTGCTCAAGAGTTTTCTGCCATTCAGATTTGTCGTTTTCCATTGTTAGCATGGCCTCAAGATTTGCGCGGTTTACCCTCTAAAGCTCGTCGACAAGCTTTTGCCAACCTGACATTCTCTCAATATCAAGTTTGACAGCATCAAGATTACGCAGCATAGTCTGCTTGTCAATCGGAACCAAATCAAGGTCAAAGCGCACTCCCTTCAAGCACCAATGCGGAAACCGACTTTGAAGAGTGGACGGGCCTTGTCCAACTTGATATGAGGGTCCGCCAATAATTGTCTGAATATCAGTACGAGCAAGGGTAGGAGATTGAGAAGGTACAGGAGCAGCGGGCTTTTCAAGAAGTTCGGACGCCGTCTTTTCACCATGTTTGGCCCTTTTACTCGCATCTTCAGGGATGTGGCTTTTCCCTTTATCGTCACGGGATTTCCGTTTATGAGAATCGTCTTCCCTCTGGGAAGAGTCATGTCACTCATCTCGTCCTTCGTGGCATTCTTCATAAGCGCGCCTTTCACGAGCCTTCCTCGCAGCACTTTCTTCGTCAGTTTCCCAAGTGGCAGGAAGGTACCTCCTAAGGTCATAAGCACCGCGCTTCCCATAACGCTGGAAGTCGTCATATAGTAGGAACCACTTCTTCCCATTGGAGAATCTGAAAATGAAGAAAAGATAAACTCAAAAATCTTGAAAGCAAGAGAGTTGAACGCATATAAGTGCTGAAAAGTCCTAAGTGTGTGTAACGTGCAAGCTACGTGCGTCGAATCACGAACCACTCCTGGGTTGGGGGTAATGATGGATCTAACAGCCAGTGTCAACTCTTGCGCTGATGGAGTTTGTTGCAGAACGGATGTCGCTTCGACTACTGAAGAAGTAACTTTAGTTGTGATAGGATCATCTTTAAAAAGCTCCTTGAAGTAATCATCAGGTCGCTCAACCCCTCAAAAGTATCATCACCGCTGTGCCTAATGGGACTTGTTCTCTTAGCTCCTTCGTCACCAGAATTCCCGGGTTGTTAAGGAGGCTCTTCTTCTTCGATGATCGGGGCAAGTGTATGTTTTACGGATGACCCCGCAACATCAATTGTAGTAGAACACTTTACTAAGGAAGTCTCAACAGTATGTTCCTTTGGTGCAAGTTCTCCAACGGGAACTGGGGCATCCGATGTTTTTACTGGAGAGTCGGGGACTTCATGAGGTTGGGTACAAAGAGAAGGGTGCAAAAACCCATATTGGTGCAGGAGTTCATCTTTCAGCAAAAATTTAATACTTCTTTCTTCAGCTGGCACGGCACTTAATCTATCAAAAGTCGTCTTGTGACGGATTTCTAGAGGGAGGAGAAAGTGCTGTAAAAGAAAAGAATGAAGTTAGCACTCAGCAATTCAGATCTTGAAAAGCCGAAACGAAAGGAACGGGAATGAGCAATCTTACTTCCTTTTCTCCAGATGGCATAAAACCCTAGGGGGCAGCAGACGAAGAAGAATTGATTCAGAAAACCGTGAGCACTTTCGGAAAGATCGGTGATAAGTTTACGATTTATGGCACTTCTCACGAGTATAAAAGAGGGGTGGTCTTTATTCTTTGCGAATGTGCATAAGTAGCAAATTTCTTCGAAGCTTGGAAGACGGTTAAGTGTCCTCCTGAATAAAACACACAATCCCATCAGGATGGCGTAGCCATTGGGATGTAGTTGAAAGAGAGAGATGGTTAGCCGGAAAAGGAGTTGATGAAGAAATTCATTGAAAGGTGGAGTGGCACCACAAAGGCACATCTGACGGTTGACGGCGACAAAACCGAGAGGTGGCCTATCGGCAGTATCATTTGGGCCAGGAAGTATAGCATCCTCTTCGGCAATCCCAAATTGAATACGTGATTGATTGAATGCCCGCTGACTCAGGGTAGTTGGAGTTCTCTCCGGAGGATCGACCAACGGGTCGGCTATCGGGAAGACTCCTTCGGATTGCTCGATTATCTCTTCTTGGGAAGACGTTCTACACAAGGAACTGGATATTCAAATATGAAGGTGCACGTTTCCTAAATGTGTGAAGTGTTGTGCAGAACTAATAAAATAACGAGAAAATATAACTGAAATTAAACTAATTAATAGTTGTCAGTTAAAAAGCTTCAGGGCTTGTTGTTTTAAGTTCAAGTACAGTGTTGAAGCAAACATATTAGCTTTGGTTGATTAATTCACCATTGCTTTAATACTTCACTTGAGTTTGTTGATTCACAGCATTTCATACAATTTCTTTAAGTTTGTTATCTTTTATCGACTAATCTGTCATTCGATGTGGGCAATCAATGGCAGTATATTCGCCCTAGATTTCTGCAAATGTTGTGTTCGGCAGGTTGTTAACTTACAAGTGAATATGATCTGTAAAGAAGTCCAGACAGTTCAAAGTTCAAATAGTTTAAAGTACAAGCAAGTTCTATCAAAATTCTGAAGCTTTCAAGTTTTGTTCAAGTCTTTAAGTCACAATCCAAGTCAAAAAATTCTCTAAGTTCTAGGTCGTTCACGACCTAACAGATTGGATTGAGATTGGTCTAGGTCGCAAGAAGCAACTCAAAATTTGTTTAAGTCCTAAGTCGCTCAAACGACCTAGGCACTAAGTCGTTCACACGACCTAAAGACTAGGTCGCTCACGCGATCTAAAAGTTAAGTCAGCTATTCTGACTCGGCCGCGACCTAAAACCTATGCCGCAGGAAGATAGGTCGTTAATCTGCTAGGTCGTTCTACTTTAAGCTTTGAGTTGTTCCAGTAAGTAAAGTCGCGAGCAAGATAGGTCGCTTGAGTCACATTCAAAATCCTGCTCTCCAATTACATTCTACCACGCGTCTAATTCATGTGTATCGCCCAGAGGCTCACGGCATAGCTTGCTATCCACTAACCCATTAACCCGATGACCTCTCATCACCAAAATCACCTAAAATCGAGCCAAGTTATCTCAAATCCATCGTGAACTTGATACATTGCCATGATCGCGGGAATCTTAATGATAGCGCGACCGATGGCAAGAAACAATCAACCGTAATACGACTTTGGGCGAAGCACGGCGTAAGGAATTGGGTTAGGGAAGGAAAATGTGGAGTTCATAACTCAATGGTGATCAAGGGTCGAATAGTGAGCAAATCCACTTACACGATGAAGATGATCGGTGGCTACTTGTTTGAATTCTTGCCTTTGAGCGCTCAGTAATTCGTTAATGGCGGTTTCGAACGGTCAGTAAGGTGAAGGAGGAAGAGAACGACCTAACAACTTATATAGGGGAGAGAAAGGAACACGAATCGACACGAGCGACCTAACTCTCTCATAAGTCGTCCGCGACTTAACGATCTAAGCTTGCACGGGTTAAAAGATAGCGAAGCACACGACCTAATCCTTAGGCGTATACTTCGAGGGACAAGTGTTAACTCCTCTTCTCCGCGACTCAACGACCTAAAGGATTGAAAGGCTCGACGACTTAAAGTGATCGACGACCCTGCGACCCACAGAGCTCAGCGACCTAAAGGAGTAGATGGTCCAGCGACCTACGAATCAACGAGTTTACATCGACCTAACTGCTGAAGCGAGTTAACGACCTAAGGGATACCGCAACTTAACGACTCGCAGAAGACCAGGACCTAACAATCCAAGCGACCTAACATGGATGCAAGACCAACAGCGAGCTAGCGACATAAAGTACTAAACGAGTTAAGCCACCCAGCGAGCTAATGAGCTTAACTATCTGAAGAATGTGCGACTTAAGGCAGAGTGCGACCTAGCGACTTAAGCATCCAACGACATAGCGACTTAAGTATCCAACGACCTAGCGAGCTAAAAAAGGAAGCGACCTAGCGAGCTCCAGAACAAAGCCGCATATATACTCTCTCATTAGGTCGCTTGCGACCTAAGCAAGCCAATATAACATTTATGCTTTAGGTGATAAGTCGCTGACAGCCAGAACCTGATTGAAAAGGGGCTTCACTAGGTCGTGAACGACTTAAGCTACTTCAGGACCGACCTCCCATAGGTCGCTACTACCTACTAACTCGCTCAGATGACCTAGTACGACCTTATTAAGTCGTAAACCACATCCCCTAGGTCGCTTGCGACCTACGACCCATCTAAGGTCGCTCGCGACCTACGACCTAGTCCAGAAATCTCCTATCAATACGGCACTAGCTCCAACATTCGGGGGATCTTTTTGGCTCATTCCTGGAACACCGATGCTCTGCTGAATTCTTGACTCACTCGACACTTCCAACATGAAAGGCATCTCAACTAACTTGAAGAGGAAATCTAACACAATCAACATGGATTCAAAGAATTCTTCTACATCGGAGTTCTAGTTGTTTGTGTCATCAGCATTGTAATTGAAGATTGTTGTAAAGTTGTAATTCATTCGGTAATAAATAGGATTAAAGTGGACGTAGGCTTAATCTAAAGCCGAACTACTATAAAATTGTTGTCTTTTACTGCTTTCTCTGGACTTTCTTACTTGTTTCTAATTCCCGTGTCCACGGGTGGTGCTTTCACTTAACCTCTACATACATCGGGGCGTTAGCGTTCAATTTTTAGCGTTAACAATGTTTAAAAGTGCAAATGCAACACTAGATATAGTGCATAGTAGATACGCAAAGCATAAAGTTTTTAGGACAAACCAAGCTAGCACATAGGTCTTATTTTTTTCTTGAATACCACTGAAGTGGAGAGAAGCTGCTCTCCCAACCTTGTTTACATCTAATGCGCATTATTAACCATGAAAAAAATAACTTCTCAAGTGTTGAAAATCTATGCACCGTGTAATCTAATCATACATACATATATATTATAATTCTTCTAAGATATTGTCATAGTTGGCTACCACATAAGTTTTATAGTTATTGTTGAGTAATATTGAGATCGATAGTTTGAGCCTCTTTCACCCAAATTTCTTCTACGACTGACTATGCACTATCTATTATGAGTAGCTGAATTTCTATTCATCGATTCACTTCTATTTATATTGAAAAATATTTACATAATTGCTCAAGTGTATTGTTCAAAACAAAAATTGGCTAAAAAGAGAAGTGAAAAGAGGTGATTAAATTTAAGTTCAAAAATGGATTTTGGACTCAATATGAATAGAGCAAGGAGTCATACAAGGAAAATAATTATGATTGACAATGTGAAGTTAAAGAAAAATAACCTAACTTTCGTGGAAAAAGAAAACGGAGAGAAATAACTCTATAACTCTAGTTTCTAATCCCACGTTGTGCTAATAAATACACATTGGTCATATATAAAGACTGTTCATCATTAAGTTATTGATTGGATTAACAAAAAGGGCCTTAGTCTTTGTATACAACTTTGATAGACAACTAGGAGCTACCTGGTTGATGCTCATAATATAATTAATAAAGAGATAACTGGTTATTGATGATCAATTTAAGCTTTGATTTGCTTGTGTCATGGGCAAAATATAATTGATTGGGTCAAAAGGGCCTATGGGAATAAAGATAGAGGATCTAGCCCGAGATATAACTAGGAAAAAGAAAAAAAAACCTAAGTATAGAAAGCTTAATGAATTAAAGGATTGAAATTTGGAACTACTATGTTATTTGGAAAACTCAGTTAGTTCACTACCAATAAATCAATATAGTTATATATCTTTAAAAAAGGTTAGACACGACTTTTTCATTTCCAACTCGACCATTTTATAATATGAATAAAGATTCACTGATAAGATCAATTTTCTTTCATTTGTATAATAACTTTTGTAAACTAAATTATTGTATCTTTATATAGAAAAAGATGACGCGGCATGCATGGAAAGGCGCAACAAATGGCGCGTCTTTTCGTTATTATATTGTTTTCTTTTTATTTTTCATAATCCAAACTAATCTCCAACAATAGCTTAATGTATTATATATTTTTTATATGATTATACGATTACACTTCAAACTATTCTCTAACAAACATTGAACTATTTGTTCATATTATTGGCGTACTGACCTACGATGGGTAATTAAAGTTGAGATCCACAAACCCAAAGATATAAAATAGACTTGAACTTGATGGTCCCAGGTCGAGTTTAGGTAATGAAAAATAGCATAAAGTACCGATCCGACTCGGAAGATTAGACAAAAAAACAAGAAAATATATGCACTTTTAGTGTTAATTTCCAAACGGATCCGAACCGACTCGATCCGAACCGAACCTCAAGCTAGGTCAAGGTTTTCTAAAATATACAAATTAGACTCGACAAAAACCTAACCCGATTAGAATTGAGACTCGGCTACCAACCTTGCATTTAACAAAAAATCTCGAATAGTCGCATTCTTCCAATTAATCGCAACCAACTTCAAACTATCTATTCTAATTATTTTTGCACTGAACAAATAATCTCAAATAGAATATTTTTTAATTAATCTCCAACAAACTTCAAATTGTTTCTTCCTATCACGGTCGTTTCGAACAAATTGTCAATTGATATAAGACGGATGAGGAAGTTGATAAAGCTTACAAATCTGATGATGCATGTATTGATTTAGAAAATATGATTGCTGAATTAGATTCAAATTTCTAATTTATCTGTAATATGTATTATCATTTTGGATATTGACTGTTAAAGAATATTATGCTTGAAATTTGTGTTTATGACAAGGTTCGAGGTATCGGACGGTACCCCGAAATTTCGGTAGTACCTTACTGATGGCGTAAGGAAGTGAACCGAAACCGGACGATAATATCGGTTTTGCTTAGGGTTTTCATAAAAAAGCATGAGAAAATTCAACGAAATTAAAGCTTCAATCGACAAAAAATCAAGTGTAATCAAAGGGAAAATTTTAAAACAAATAGAATTTCGTTTCAAATCACCATCATCGTTTAAAAAACGCGATTATACAGTGAATTAGCACTGACATTATTCGATTTTTACAGCTGTAAACACAATCAAAACAAATAAAATGACTTACACGAGTTATTCGACCTCACCTGCCTTCATCTTCTTCAGAGAAACCTTGACTTGCCTTTCGCCTTCTCTTCAGATCGACCATGCAGTGAAGGTTTTTTTGTCAATGCAAGTCGACTTAAATTTGAGAAACATCGTCGATTTGTTTTTCCTTGTGTGCCCTAAAATAATTTGATTTTGTGTGGTGTATGGGCCTGGTTTGGTGTTGGCTGAAATATGAGGTTTTAATATTTAGTCCGTGTTGGGCTGAAGGGCTTAATCGAATTTAAACTATGTTGGGCTAGTTTAATCAGTCTATAGTTTACTATTTTGGGCTAGTTTAATGTTTTGGGCATTGTATGAGGCATTGAATATTTTGTATTGTATATTATTGAATGTGTTTGCTTGGCCTAGTTTAACTAGTATTTAGTTTTAACTAATTTTATTTACACAGATCATTAAAACCGAAAACGAAACAAAAACCAAAACTTTTGAAATCTTCGAAATCGTACGAAACTAACAAAATTTCAAATGACCAAAACCGATTTTTCGAACCTTGGCTTATGATATTATATTTGATGATCTTTTTCGCAAAATGTCTAAAAAAATCTTTATTATATATGTTTTAGTAAAAAAATATAAATTATATTAAACATTTTTAAATTAATTGTTATATATATATATATTAAATTTATAAACATGCGCATTAAATTTAAAAGATGCCCGTCATTTGCCACGCCATACACCTAGGCTCCTGAAGGCTTTCTTTTTTTTGTGTTGTGTGTCATTTATAACTATGGTGTAGAAAACTAAAAGTAAAAAATTAATAGCCAAAAAACATAACATTTTGGTACAAAGGCTTGTTATCCCTCGGTGAATATGTTTTCCTTTGCAAAAGAAGGGAAAAATCAAATAAACTTTTAACCAAACACATATAATAAAACATCATTCAAAAGTAAATAATTATATACCTATATACAAATAATCTCGTTCATCTAAAACATCTAGTTTGTAAAATGGTAATATGATACAAGTGCAAAATTTATCTTTATATCATTTGAGCGTCGATGTTATTAGCTTCTAAAAATGAATGTAATATGAAATGTAAGATTGACTTGTTTGGCAAATTAAAATGTAAGTATGCGCGATTTTAATATTTGCATTCTAGTTTGTTAGAACGCTCGCTCTCACCTTGAAGATCTAAGGTGTCGTTCGGCACTAAAATATTCTAAGTTTTCGTTCCCCACGCGTCTGACACGGCCCGTTGCGGGGAAGGAAGGAAAATGGTGCATTGGGGTGTTTAATTAATTAATAATGTTAAATTTAATTTTTTTATAAATTTCTAAAATCAATAACTTCTACAAGTGAGGTCCGTTTGAGACGCAATTTTTTATGTTGTGATCATATCAAAGTGCTCTACATTATGAAGTTAGTGTGAACTGAATTTGAGCAATTTAAAAAAATTAATTGTTTAACTAATTTATTTTTGCTTATGAGTCATACGATGAAGCTATGGTAGAGAGTCATCGAATATCGATTAATAAGAATGACAAGCGTTTTAAAAAACCAATTTGGTTTCATGCCTGAGAGGTCGACCACGAAGGATATTTTCTTGATAAGACAACTTATCGAGAGGTTTAAGAAGCGAAAGAAGGATTTACACATGGTTTTTATAGATCTAAAGATAGCTTATGACAAAGTACCATGAAAAGTGATGTGGTGGGCACTGGAAAAGAAGAGAGTCCCAACAAACTACATTACACTTATCAAGGATATGTACGATGATGTTGTGACTAGTGTTAGAGCATGCGATGTTGTAACCAGTCACTTCCCCATTAACATAGGATTACATCAAGGGTCGGCCTTGATCCCCTACATTTTTTCTCTAGTGATGGATGAGGTTATGAAGAGTATACAATGAGAGATTCTTTGGTGTATGTTGTTTGCTGATGATGTTGTGCTAATTCACGATAGTAGGATTGGGGTTGATAGGCAACTCAAGCTGCGGAGACAGACTTTAGAATCTAAGGGATTTGCTTAGTAGAACTAAAACAGAGTATATGAAGTGCGAGTTCAGCGTTGCCACGTCATAGGATGGAGATGTTATTCTGGCCGGACAAATAGTTCCTAAAAATGAATCATTTCGATATCTATGATCAATATTGCAGTGTAATGGTGAGATTGATGAAGATGTTTTTTCGAATTTAAGCGGGATGGGTGAAGTGGCGACAAGTATCTGGCATTCTCTGTGACAAGAAAGTCTCACAGAAGCTTAAAGAAAAATTCTATAGAACGACAATTAGGCCTCTGACGTTGTACAGTGTAGAATGTTGGCCAACTAAAAACCAACACGTTCAGAAGATAAGCGTAGTAGAGATGCGTATGCTGCGATGGAGTTGCGGTCATACAAGAAAAGACCGAATTAAAAATGATGATATACGTCAAAAACTTGGAGTGGTACCAATTGAGGAGAAACTAATTCAACATCGCTTAAGATGGTTTGGACATCTCCAATGAAGGCCGCCCGAGGCACCTGTGCGTGTTGGAATCATAAGCCATGTCGTTTTCTCAAAGAGAGGTAAAGGTCAACCAAAATTGACATGGGAGAAAGTTTGTGATGTCCCGGAAAATTTGGGCAATGTTTATTTAATAATTTTCATTTATAATTATTTTAAAATGTGAAATATTGATTTAATAATCTAATTCAAACAGAAATAAACTTTTGAAAACTAATAATTATTTAGTTTGTCAAATGTTATTCTTTTCAAAATTTATAATAATGATAACTTTATATTTGGGAATTTTATTCTTTTCAAAAGTTAAAAATATTTAAATGATAAAATTATCTTTCTAAGCTAATTTAAAAGATATTTTATTTATTTCAAATTTATAATATATATATATATATATATATGTATAACTTGTGAATTGGAAAATTAGATTTAAATTAGTATAGAAACTTTTCAAAAGTTTGTTAAAAACCCTATCTTATATTTTCAAAAGAAATTAAAGTAAAATATTTATTTTGTTTAAAAATATAATAGTTTAAATTGTATACTATAATAAAAATTCAGTTTGTTTCCTTTTAAAAATTGTTTTCTTTTGAAATAGACTTAGTTCATTTACATTAGAGAACAATATGTCAGTTTGATATTTTGAAATAAGATTTAAATTCAATATTCTTTTCTTTTTAAAATTTTCTCTCTTGAAAATTTAGCTTTAAAAATATTATTTTAAAAAGCTACAAATAAACATTAAAATATGTAATTGTGTAAAGGTAATTTATATATAAACATTTAAAGGCTAAATATAGATAAACATTTGTATAAACATGGTAACATAAATAAGAAATTGATTTAGAATGAATTTAAATACATTTATAAAATTAAGAAATTTATTATAATATTTAATTGTAACATGTGTAAGGCTTTTAGCTCTTCAAAATACACTTGTAAACATTTGGCGTACTAAGATAACAAGTGGCATTTGTTTTATTTATTTTTAAAAACATTTTATTGAAAATATATTTAGTAGAAAACTTAGCGATTCATTTAAGATTCAAAACATTCGCCTCTAAAAAGAAAATCTAAAATCGGATTTAAAGAAAATTCGAAACCAAATCTGCAAACAAATTTAATTTGCAAATCTGAAATATGTTTGAAGATCAATTCAAACTCTAAGCAAAGAGAATAGAGGTCAGCTGCTAAAAATTCAATTCAACAACAAGTAAATTCAACTTCAGTTATCAAAATGGAAGCAAATTCACCAGATTCAACAGCTGCAAAATTGAAATTCAATTCAACAGCAAGCAAATGCAAATCTGTTCCAGGAAAATGTGAAAATGCATCTGAGTTTGTCCTCTGCTTCTTCAATAATTGGTGAGTAAATTTCTACTTTTAAAAACAGTTCCTTCTTCTAAAATCAGTGCTAAAGCAAATACTAGAGCTCAAGTATCAAATGCAAACTGCTTTAAAAAGAAAAAAAATCAAACTGCTGTAAATAACTGTTCTGTCTTCTTTTTTTTAAGTGAGTAACCTCACAATTCAAAAGGCTTAAATTATCTGTTGCATGTGGATAAATAGGAGTAAGTATGTTTGTGTGATTGCATTGTGGTGAATATTCTATGTATACATATAAATATATATGTGTGTGTTTCAGGTATCTGTATATATGTTCTTGGTCTTAAAACTAAGTTTTTAATAGAAATACATTACCAACTGGTTTGATCTCAGTAGGATATGATATGTAAACAAAAGATGTTTGTTTGGTATGAAATTATGTTTATAAATCATAATTAAGATTAATTAAAAACTGGTTGCCTCTGTAACTGTAAGAACAGTTATTGTTTCAAATAAGCCAAATATCAAACTTCTTGAATTATTAAAACAGGTTTATAACTTGAATGCACATATAAAATCATGAATTTTAAAACAAAAATCACATTTTTTTTAATTAACTATGGAGTGAGCATGTCTGGGTTGAACAGATATTAGAATTTGGGGTTCATCTGATTGTCTAATGGTTTTGGAATGGCGTAGTTCTTCCTGAAGGTGGAGGAATGATTGGTGAGTAGGGGAAAATTATCAGGTGGATGGTCAGAGGTTGGTGGCGGCGGTGGTTGTTTATCTCGGTTTCTAAACCTAGTTTTCTGGTGGTAGGAATTTAGTTGCTTCACGTATTCTCCAGTGCACCGAGTGTCGCAAGGCTTTGGGGATTGGAAGAGGAGATGTAGGCGTAGGGATTACCGGAGTCGCAGTGATTCTGATGTTCGGAAATGGGTTGTCACGGTGTTGAAAGGTTTGGGAATGTTTGCAGTGTCGAGTTTCCAGGTTGCTTGGATTACTCGATTTTGATTTCGAGCTTCTGTGGGATTTCTGGTGGTCGTGATCAGGTATGGAGATAGTCGGCGACGTGATGTAGGGGGTTATGGTGGCTGGAGGTTGCCAGAGCGTCGGTGCATATGCACCGTGCATATTTTTGGTTCTGATGGTCTATTTTGGGTTTGTGCAGAGAGATGTAGCTCGAGTTTTACTCGGGTAGATCGAGTAGTTTACTCGAAGCAATTAGGGTGTGGACTCGAAGCATTTGTTGGGGGTCTCGGGTATGTCTAGTTTCAGGTTTTATAAACCTGACAGAGTTCGGTTCTTTTTGAAATTTGGATGAAATTTAACATCTAAGGCAGGGATTTAAACAGGGTTTTTAAATACAAAGTTTAAATTTGAATTCAAATGTACTTTTGAATCCAAAGTTATAAAAATGAAAATTTTAAATTTTAAAGCAAGTTTTAAAACAAGTTTTAAATCAAGTCTAAAATATGGTTTCAAGTTTACTATGAATCCAGATTTTGAATTTAAAACAGTTTTGTAAATTTTAAATGTTGAACAAGTTTAAATGTTTTAAAGTAGATTCAAAAATGAGTTTGTTTTCAAATAAAAGTTTAAACTTGATAAAATTCTTTATAAAGGTTTTCTTAAATATTTGAATAAAAATTATGAAGTGTTTAACTTAAATTTGGAAGTTAAATAATCAATTTATTTTTAAGCTTGATTTCTTTAATAAAATTAAGTAATTTAGTTTTAAACTTTTTCTTATATAAGTATCTTATATAATTAATGATTGTTCTTCACTTTTATTTTAAGGTTTATAAATTTATTTAAATTTGGATAAATGTTTTTAAATGGTTAAACATTTGAAATCTTAAAATTCAAAATGGAATTTGAATTTAAATTGAGAAGTTTAATTTTTTAAATACACTTGAATGCTAATGAAGTCATTAATAAAGTAAATGAATTATCTTAGAAATAATTAAGATAATAAAAGAATTTAATTAAGGAATGTCTTATTTATTTTTTATTTTAATTAATGTTTTACATTAATTTATAATTAGGGAGGATTAATAATGATTAATCTAAGATAATTTTTCTTAAGGAAGTAATTATACAAAATGTTATTAGTTAATAAAGATAATTATCTAAGGATTATTAAGTAATTAATTAATGTGATTAATTTTGATAATTAATTAGATTAATTAATTGAAGATAATCAATTGTAATTTGTTAAGCCTAGTTGCTTGATAAAAGTAATTAAGGGATTAATTACTTATTGTAATTAACTATGATAATGTGATTAGTTTAAGTTAATTAATTTAGTTTAATTAATTTAAGAAAATCATTTGATGATTTATTAAGAGTAATTATTCAATGTAATTAGTGGAGCATAATTACTTAGAGAAGTAATAAATGATAATTACTGGAATGTAATTAGTGAAAGATGATTTATAATGAAGCAATTTGGGTAATTACTTTTGTAATTAATCAAGGGATTAATTAATGACGAAAATTAATTATGGGATAATTAATTTGTTATGAGTAATTAAGGGTAGTTAATTACTAGATTTGATATTAATCAAGGGTGATTAATAATTGTATTTTAAATTTTAGATTAATTACTAAATGTAATTAATTTTAAGTAAAGTAATTAATTTAAATATAAATTAGAGATCATTAATTAATATAATTAATGATGTAATTAAGAATTGTTTAATTAAGGAATAATTAATAATAAAGTGATTAATTAATATAATTAATTAAGGAATATAGTTAATTAATTAATGGATATATAAGCAGGATTTATAGATGTAGTAATTAATTTACATTAAATTAATTAGAGATAGAAGCAATTAATTTAATTCATTTTAAGTTAATTATAGATGATGGTTAATAAATCATTGCTTATGGATGATACTGATATTTCTTTGGATGGTTGTGATCCCAGAAATGAGATGAGTAGTATCTATATGATATGCATGCTTGGTTTAAAGTATGATAATATGGAATATCTGTTTGTGATGATTATCTGTTTGCGATGATTATCTGTTTGTAATGATAATATGGATTATCTGTTTGAAATGAAATGTTCCTATCTATTGTGATATGTGAATTATCTATCTGTGTGTATATAGATAATGATGAATTGAATTAATTGTTCAAACTAAAATCACTTGGACATTAAGATGGCGTTTGGATTTCGATGAGACCGGGATCGGGTTTTCAAATTTGGAATTCCGAAAACCACATCGATCCAAATTAAATGTTAGGTCGTGAATCTCAAATGAAGAGTGAAGACTCGAGGTGTAAGGACTATTCATGTTAATACTCTGAGGGTGATTCCAATATGAGTTTAACAGGGGTAGTACTTTCAGGTTCGAGATAGGGATTCAGAGTGCAATGGCTATTATCGTTAACTCTGAACATGATTCCAAAACGAGTGTAGCGAGATAGTGCCTTCAGTTATGTTCGAACCCGGAACAAACTTGTATGGATTGAATGCTTTCAGAACATCGTCGGGTGGACGATGAGCATTCTAAGATTGATGTGTCCTACAAAGGTAATCGTAGCCTCAAGCTTCATCAACCGGGAATGGCTAAAACATGAGAGGTGCAGCAAGGCTAAGTGGGTCATGCCCAAGTAGGACGAGATTTACCCTTGTCTATAGGTCCCTTTTTATTTCGGCTATGTGGGCAGTTGGCGACGGCCATCTGCGGGGTTGTCTTGTTCAGGACTGTCCAGTACGGGATGGTTCCGGTTTTGTGTTGCAGGGGATTGGGAGTGATCCTCGGTACGGTGATCTAGGCCACGTATAGTGACGGGCGGTACTCTGATAGCTCTGCCATTGATGGAATCCAAAATCCAAGTGCCTGTACGGTTTCGATTGTGTCCAACTATGTTGGAACGTGAGATGTAAACATTTCAGCTATTTCTGTATTTTATTTTGAAAACCCTAGACACTATTATAATATCACTGGATTTCCTATCAAATGTTTTGGTTAGCGTAAGGTAAAAACTTTTCCATGTTTATGTGTGGGAAGTCTTACGTATTACCTTTTCTTTTCAAAGGATTTTCTTAAGTTAAACAATTTTAAACTCGTTTACTCACACCAGACCCATGTCTGACCCGAGTGTTTATTTTCTGTTTTATTAAACTCTTGGGTACTCATATTATGTATGAGTAGTCAAGTGATTCAGGATTGCTTTGACGAATTCTGGAGAAGAAATGGAGCAGGTGGCTTCAGCGTGTAGATATACATAGTGGTTCCGCTGTGTTTGAGTTGTATTTGTCTATGTGGTGTTCTTGAATTTTAATAACTAGACAGGTGTTTATAACTGTCTAGTTTGTGTTGTATTAGCTGTATAACTCTGATGTATATGATGCTATGTAATGTTATATGTGATATAATATAATTTATTTGTTCCGCTGCGAGATTCTGATGTTGTTTGTTTCTTTCTTTTCTCTTTTCTATCCCTTTCTTTCTTAATGATGCGTCTTTCTATGGAATGAAAGGCAGGTCGTTACAAAGTTTTTAAAAGGGACTTGAAGGGTTGGAATATAACCGAAGAGCTGGTAATGGATAGGAGCGCGTGAAAGTTAGCGATCCACGTACCAGAACCCTAAGCTATGAGTCTTATTAGTTTTAGATTATAGGATTAGTGAAAAAGAGCCCAAGAAGTAGCGTTTGGTCTTTGATCAATGCTACCATCAGCACCATTATTACTATATTTGTACTGTTATCATCAATTTTTTTATTGTATCTATTTATTATTATTATTTTATTATTATTATTAGTATTTTTGTTATTTTTTTTTCATATATACATATGTTTTTCTATCTTTATTTTACTTAGTTACTAATAATTAAACCATTTGACTAAATTTTATCATTGCTATTGTCATTGTTATTGTTATATCCTTTAAATTACTTTTGTCATTTAATTTCGGGTTCCATCTCTAGCCGACCCCAACTTGTTTGAGAATAATGGCTCGGTTATTGTTGTTTTTGTTGTAACTAATTTATTTTTGCAAATTATTGATACATATTATTCATTAAAAAAATTAAATGTAAATCAATTTTATTTTAAAACATATACATTTCAAATACTACGTTTAGATTCTCCGTTTGGAGCATATAAACGCATTCTCTGTTCGCCTAACTTTTTTGCTCATATTGTCCGCTTAAATACTCCACTAAGATTCTCTGCTCGCTTCGCAGAGAAGAGACCTTAACTTCCAACAACATATTTTTTTCCTTTACCCAAAATGCTTGTTGTAATTATAACAATACAAAAAAGGCATCAATAGAAAAAACAACAGAAACGATCACAAGGGTGTAGAGTCTAAGCAATACTTACAATCGCACATACTCACATTTTGCATAACTTCACAAGTCCAAGTTACCAGGCAAAGAGGATCAGGCGTTGGCCATTTTCAAGTAAATCTTGACAGAAATGTTTTATTACCTGAACTATTCACAATATTATGAATCTGGCTTCAAAGAGAAAAAATGGAGCATATAAGAAAACTCCCAAATTAAAAAAATAATACTTGGTACTGATGTGCTTTAATATGAAGTATTTCTCCTAATATTCATTACTTCACCTATTAACAGTTAATATCAAATTTATTCTACTATTTCTTTTTCAAGTTTCCTTTGAGTGGTCAATAGTTACTTAAATAGGTAAAAATAGTGGATCGAATATCTATTAATCGATTAGAGCTTAACAAATTAATATTGGTGTTTTATGATCAATAATCCATTGCATAAATGATCAAGCTTCTTAACTTACAAACGAATATGAATTGTGATCATTTTAATCCAGAAACAATCCATTGACAAATTTAATTATATTTCTCTAAATTATCTAGTTTATAGAACAGTACGAATGAAATATTTATCTTTATATCATATGATTATCAAAGTTATTAGCTTTTCCGAACTCTAGCAAAGCAATATAAAATGCAAGACTCGATTATTTGGAAAGATATCAAAAAACTATCAAAGTAGTTGAAGTCCAGTTGGTTAGGATACTCAACATTCGCTTGAGAGACCTCGGATCAATTTCCAATAATGAAATTTTTGATTTGACTTTTTGTTTCAATTCACTAAACCAAGAAACTACATAAAGCGATACTCGGCTTGTCTTCTCCCGGGTACAGCAGTATCAATAATAATTAACATTTAATTATGAAAGACTGATGACTTAAGTGAACCTGATATGGACATAGTTATGGATACGTGCTCATAGGATCATACACCACCAAATGCAACAAATACCAGACCCAAACGCATTACTAGGCTGCTTAAAAGGTTTTTGGAATGAGTATAGCAGAGTAGTTATGTAGAACATTGCTACCTCTGATATTTTTCTTTATTTCTTTTGTTGGCTTTATTTCAACAGTTTATTTCAATAGTTATGTAATCATGGCTATATATAGCAGGAGGTAATGAAAGAAGAATAAGAAAAAGCACACACATTTAACTAACACGGTTTTCTTTTCCAACTAAAAGCTTGTGTTTCAAATGATAGTTTAACAGAACTAGCATTAGACTTATTCAATCATTACCTGGTATCCATCTGAACAAGAAGAAAAATTCGTTGGCAGATAACCATCACACACAAGGAATCATGAATTTCTACGATCAAATGACGAGACAACTATATATACAAATTAGGTACCGAATATGTATAGACCCAAAGCTGAGAAACAAGCCGTAAACTCGCCGCTGACTGGACATTGATAACTTATTTTGTTAACAAACTCGATCTTTTCATCAACTGTCTTTTCCCGCCCCTTCTTCTAGCTACTTATTCATTTTTTTTAACTTTAATCGACATGTCATCGTCTTTGTCTTTTTTTTTTCCGCTCTCGGTGATCATCGTCACTTATGAGGGGGTCATTAGAGATTTTAGAGAACGAATGTGACATAATGCTAGGGTTTCTAATCGACATCTAGATTTGGGACTTTTTTTGGTGGTCAAAATAGCTGAAAGGCTGATAAAGGACAGGGAAGGTGTGCAGTCATGTAACAGTGAACGATTTATTCATGGAAAGTGTTTTTCTTTTCTTTCCTCGCTGATGGGATCAGGTATGACTTTAGTTCGAAAGCTTTAATGAGCTGATTAATTGTGAAATCATCAGTCCAACACAATTTTGTACATTATTTAGCCATAAACGAAAATATTAAGGAAACAAATGAATATTTTCAAGTGAATGACTCGGGTTACTATGAAGCTCATAAATCAACTGTGAGTAACTCTCTTAAGTAAAGTAAATCGATTTAAGCCTCGAACCTTGGCTATCATGAAACAATGGATTACTAAATATTTATAAGTTGAGATACGTAAAAGTGATGGATATCGCATTAACATGATAAGATGTGAGACGTTCTCGTGTTGCATCTTATTGATATATTCAAGGATACGTCTAAGTGATAATTATGTAATTTGTTATGCAACTTAACTCTGTTAAAAGAAACTTGTTTGAAATAAAGTATGTAGTTGTGTTACTTTTCTATTATACGTGTTGTATAAAGATATCTCTATCTCTACTACTAATAAAGAAAATTCGTTGAACTAATTTACTCGATTTATTTTTGAAATTCCAAAAACGCACTTGCTTTCCGTTTACATATTTACGCTCAAACAAAATATCAACGTATACAATAACACAAACAGTCTGTATGCGAAGCACAAGCCCATGCTAGTAAGTAATAGTATTAATTCGTTAAATATATTATTGCATCCAATAAATTTCCAAAATTGGAAGTGTTAAACCCAAGATGCTATCAATCGTGAGTTGGAGATAGGCTGTCGCAAACTGGTCATAGAACAAGCCTTCACAAGATGATAGTCGATAAAGCTATTGCAAAAGTATAGATTAAAGCAAACTATCACAGGTCGATAACAAATAGAGTTATCGCAAAATGATATAAGCAAGGTTAATACACAATAAGGTTAAAGAGGGAGCTATTGTAGATCAATGTTAGGGTAATGCTTCAAAAGCTATTGCATGTTGAATAGGAAGGTTATCGATAGGGGTATGTCTCTGTAGCCATCGCATGTCGACCAATGAGCTATCGAAGGTTGATGATTGCAAAGTTATCACATGTCGATCAGTGTTGAGATGGAAAATGGCACAACTAAATTGAATTATAAGTGAGAGAGCTAGTAAAAAATAGTAAATAAAAATAGAGCTATTAAAGTGGTTTGGCAAATATAAGGCTTATGTTCACTATATTGTTATTAATTATGAATTTCAGTCCCAAGTACAAAGTTTGACCGATTGAATAGTCTAGAGCAACTAAGAGTAACTAAGAGCAACTAAGAGTAACTAAGAGCAACCATTGTCCAAGTGGTTAATTGATTCGGCTTGGGTGCAAGAGGTCACAAGTTCGAAACTTTCTTTTGAACGTTTATTGACATGGGATATCTTGTCCCAATGATTTGTTGTATATAAAAGTACCATTTCAAAAAAAAAAAAAAGAGTAACTTTCTTAGTGACTAGGGATGAGTAGAGATAGAAGATAAAGAATGCAAATGCCAAAAGTCCTTTTTCCAATGCTTTAAACCCTGAATTTATATGGGAGTCGTTCAACAGAATTGGCAGATCTCAATATACCGACTCTAACATCAGATATGAGAATGTAGAAGAGGATGATGGAGTTTCTAGGATCGAAAATTCATCTTGGTACCAACCAGTAGTAGTCAGTACCGACCTGTTCTTTTGGGAGGAGGTTGCTCCATATTCCTTCCCTTGGTCTTTTATGTTTGATCCATTATGTTTCGAGTAATTTTCCTTAGAAATCATGTTGTTTTCGAGAGATTCTAATATCTCTAGTACTTATCTTCTTTTCTACAAAACTTTCTTGGAGTTGTTCACCTACTCCTTCTAAAATACACCCCAAGACGATTGCTTTTGATGGTAGATCATAAACGATAGCTTTAGAAACCAACGGGGAGCACAAAAAGTGCTCGGTACGGACCTAAAGTGGTCGGTACCTTTCTTAGCTCCAAATGTTCTCCAAATTCTTGAGACCATTCTCATTTTCATTCAAGCATCTTTCCAAGTCCCTTAATTGCTTCGTCTTCTTCTGGACATCCAGATTCGTTTGAAGATCACATGGTTAAAAAGTCGGATAAAACTTACCACTCAGAGTACTGTTGGAAATAAAGCGTGCTTTTAGAACAAGACAAGTGTATGCCATCATCCACACACATCTATCAGTTATCCTAGAGTTGCTTGAAAGTTTGCTTCTATTCCTTTGACATCAATTCTATGGCCTTTATGCTTAATTTGGCCTTTCCATAAGCATAAAGATTAAAATTGTTAACATAATCTATGTTTCCTAAAAACCAAGTTTATTTCTAACACATATTTAGGTGTAATGAACTTGATGTTTGCTTAGCGCACTGGTTCGGAGAGAATTACATATATCGTATTTTTGTATACGATGTGACTGAGTTGTTTATAACACTAATCTTTTTGTTTCTAATTCCTTACTCATATGATTTTGTACGAATATTATATACCAAAAAATTTCCTTTTTGCTAAAGAACGACTTAGTGTTTGCCGAGAAGAATTAACTGTTGAAGTGAGAACAAGTTTAACCTGATATTCTCTATGCTTTCAAATGAACTTCCTCTGATATAACATAGGTATAACTAAGACTTTACATTTCCAATATCTTGTAGATATTTCTTTTTAAGAAGTTTCATGTTTTTTGTCTTTTTTGAATTTTTTTTCTTTTTGAGATATTTTCAAAAACAAATTAGACTTTTGAATTTTTTAGTTTTTTTAATGTTTAATAAACTCTATAGTATCTCAAAATATTTTGACAATTGAAACCTTCAATTATTTGCTTTTAAAGTTTAATAAACTATATCACTTTTTATGTTACTGTGAGTTTCATTGCACGTAATTGAATTTAGTTTTATCCACCTAGTCGTGACATCAAAAATAAATATTGTGACTTCGTATACATACTAAATAAAAATGTCAATCCATATTGAAATATGAAAAAGGACTTAAAGGTTTGAGAACAAAACACAACATAGAAGTACATATAGTTATCTCTTCTAAATATTGATACCCACATACTGCACTAATCATGTTATTTACCTGAAATATATATAAACACGATACAAAAATTCCATAGGCTAACAAGCAAAATCGTTGTTCTTTAGGTAGAAAAATGAAGTAAAGCCAAACCCAACGTTAGTTTTTTCTTTCCTACAAGCAAACTAATCGATACTCTTGCATAAACATACATATTGATTTCGGTATATTTGTGGAATATAAAACATATTTCATCTTCTTAGTAAACGCAAAAATGATAAGCTAAATTGGGACATCTAGATAAATTAGTATATCCAATCAAAACAAAGGTAGACTTTGATGATATTAATATGGATAAAAATTCAGAAACATAGATGAACACTTAAGATGCAAAACATCTTCATTTGCATTGCATTAAAGGGAATGCAAGTTCTGGTCAACAAATTTGGGCTTTTTAATGCATGGGTGCATTTTAAAAGAATTTGTAGGCTAGAAGTCAGTACATGTATGTCTAAAAACTCGATAACAAGTGAGGAGACCGATTGATAACATATATAAGGTCATGTTTGGTTGTCTTTTCAGTTTTGTGTTTTTGTGCAAAAAACGTGCACACGAAGCATGTATTTTTTGAGAACAGCCATTTGAGAAATGATGCTAGCATATAAAATAGAAAACAGTTTCATTTTGTTTTTTGTATTTGAGAAAGTATTTAAGAAATAACAAAAGAACATAAAACAATCCATCCACTCCAGCTTCCCCACATCTCCTCCAACGTCCTTTCACCGTCATCCTAGTTGTTAACCCCGTTTCGCCCACGAGTTAAGGAGCTAACGACCTAGCAAGATAAGACTCAAAAAGGGCTACCGACTTAAGAGAGATGCCGATCCAGTGATCTGATGAATGTGCCAACATAAGACTTAAGGCCTCCATGACTCAAGAGACCTACGACTTAAAAGGTGAACTGACCCAGCAACCTTAACTCATTGCCGACTTAAAACGAATGACGACTCAATGGTTGCCGATTTAATAACTCAGAAGGGACAGCGACTCAAAGTACTTTGCGACTCAAATACCTTTACAAAAGTTTCCGACCTAAGGCTTTAAATGGATAACGACCTAATGCCTTAAGGAGTACCGACTTAGGAAGTCTACCGACCTTAATTGAGTGTTGATCTAATTACCTAAGGAAGCTGCCGACCTAATTGATCAGGACTTGGAAAGGTGCACGACCTATACTTAAGTCGGCAACCGACTTAACAACGTATGCTAAGCCGTCCACGACCTAAAGGCTACTAAAATACAAGTCCGATGCCGTGTTATGGAGATAATGCTATGTTGACTCGGGGGCGACCTAGGTGAAACCGTAGAAGGGCCAGGTGACTCGGCCGCGACTTGCCTTAAGCCGGCCACAACCTAGCTTATCTCGGCGACGACTTAAGACAGATGGTATGAGTTCAGGCAAGCTTGCTTCCATTAAGCCATGGACTTGGCTCGGTGAATCGACCACGACATATGGTAAGTCGGCCACGGCTTATACTAAGTCGGCCGCGACTTAGAACTTGGAAATAAATTCTGCCCAGAAAATCACGCCTATAAATACAGCACTAACTCCAACTAGAAAGGGACTTTTGGCACATTCTCTTCAAGCGCTGATACTCTGCTGCATTCCAAACCAATTCAACACTTGGAGCTATTGAGACACTAGGAACACTACATACAACTTCAAAAAGAGATCGTAAACATCCAACATGGATTCGAAGACTCTCATTTCCATTGAAGTTTAAGCTACTTGTTCTAAGTCTTTTGTAATCCAAAGTGTATTGTACTTGAGAAGATTTGTATCAACTTGTAACGTGATCATCAATAAAAGTACTTAAAGTGGACGTAGGCTATACCCATAAGCCGAACCACTATAAAATTGCTGTTGTTTACTGCTTTTCTGCAATTTCTTTACTTGTATCTTGTTCCCGTACCAACGGGTGGTGCTTTTACAACTACACTTCACACACCGGGGTGTTAGCGTTCAAATTTAAGCGTTAACATTTTTGGTGCTTTCACTGAGAATTGAACTCAGGACAGCTGTCATCATTGCTTCGCAGAGATTTGAAGAAAGAATTTCCTTAAAAACCAGAAGTATATCTGAGATTATGGCTCCTGGAAGGAAAAGTAGATCTATCAGATCTGGGAACATTCAAGAGGGAACCTCCGCTTCCCCTGTGCCTAATCTACCCACTCCGTCTGTTGGAGTTACAAAAGCGGAATTGGATGCTGTGATTCTAGGGCTAAACCAGCAGATAAACGCCCAAAATGCACAACTAGAGGCTCAAAGTGCCCAGAATGCTCTGATTCTGAATAAGTTGAACGACTTACTTGGGGCAAACAATCAACCGGCTGGTAATGAAAGGAACTATGCTGGCAACATTCATGATGTTAATGAAAGGAATGCTCCTGAAAGGCCTACTAGTCCCTTTGAGCAGGCAGTACCTGACGCCGGTGGATCTAGAACTCGGCATGATGAGGAATATCTTTCAGGAATGGTCCGGCAGATCATGAAAGAAAGTATGCAAAGGGTTGAAGATGAGAAGGAATGGGGTTTCGCTCCAAGTAAAACTCCGTTTACTGAAAAAATCTTGAAGGCGGAATTTCCAAGGAAGTTTGTCCCTCCGACTATTCCAGCTTACAAAGGGACAAGTGATCCGAATGAGTTCTTGTATAAGTATGATTGGCACATGACAGGTGCCAGGGCCTCCGATGAAATAAAGTGCCGATATTTCCCCGTATACCTGGAAGGCGTGGCTTTACTGTGGTTCACCAAGTTACCAGTCCGATCTATCGATCAGTTTTCAGACTTGACCAGAAAATTCAAGGAGCAGTTTAGACTATATGCTTCGAAGGCCAAGGATATTATGTCACTATCGAGTTTAGAGCAGAATCCTGGTGAGTCTATCAGATCCTTCTTGAACCGCTTCAATATAGCACTGGCTGAGGTGGACAATGCTGAACCACGAATGATATTGACTTATCTGATGAGGGCTATCGATAAGTCAAGCGAATTTGGGAAATGGTTAAATATGAAGGAGCCAACCTCTCTCGAAAAGTTCTACAAAAAAGCAGATGAATTCATTCGCTTGGAAAGCCGTCCTTTACCAGTAAAGACAGTGTTGGAAAAAGCAGAAGACAACACTGTCGCTCCACGCAAGAATGAATCGGTGGGGCAAAAAAGGGAGAATAGTAATGGGAAGAAACAGGGTAATCTGAAGAAGCCCCGATCCTTCAAGCCATCAGAATATACTCCATTATCACATACACCGGAGCACATCTACCTGGCCACTAAAGATTCCGTCGATTTCCCTAAACCTATCCCTTTGAGAACTGGGAGAAAAGCCATACAAAGTGGGAAATTCTGCCGCTTCCACAATCAACCAGGTCATGAAACTGATGAATGCCGCCAGCTGAAAAACCTGATTGAAGAGTTGCTAAGAGAAAACAAGTTGCAGCAATTCGTGAAAAAGAATAGCAACAATCCTGCATCGTCAAGTCAGGGGCCGCGGGCTCCTGTTCATCAGCCTGGGGCAGGAGAGAAAGCTACGGGGCATGAATCTGGAAGGCCCGTTATCAATGTCATTTCGGGAGGACCTCACCCAGCTGGCAAAAGTTGGGGTGAGATTGAGAGATATTCCAGGGCTTTGAAATATGCTCCAGCCGAAGAAGACGTCTTTGTTCTAGAAGGCACTACGCCCCTTAAACAACAGAAAACTTTCAGTGATGATATTATTTTCAGAGCCAGAGATTCCACAGGTATTGAAGCTCCTACTTTAGATCCCTTGGTCATCTCGGCTGGTATTGGACCAGCCATTGTCAGAAGAGTCCTCATTGACTGCGGAGCATCATGTAATATTCTCTTCAAGAAGACATTTGACCAGATGAAAATCCCTATGATCGATGTGCAAGCCTCATCACAGAAAATCGTTGGCTTCACTGGGGAGCCAAAGCAACCAGTAGGAACCATCGATCTGTTTGTAGAACTTGGGGAAGGAGAAAGGAAAGTGGTCTGAAAGCAAACCTTTGTGATCGTCGACGAATATTCTGCTTATAATGCTTTTCTTGGCCGTCCAACACTCGCAGCATTCAAAGCTATCCTAGCCCCGTGGTGCCTCACTATTAAATTTCCTACTGACAATGGAGTAGGAGTTATAAAAGGGGATCAAAATGCTGCGCGAGAATGCTATTGGACAGAGCTGCGAGAGTCAAGAAAAAGAGAAATGGGAAAGGATGCGGCAACTCCAGTCCGCATCAAGGAACCAGCTTTGTAGCAATTACAGAGCGGACCCTGCACTGGCGAGCACAGTGGGGCACGGAAAGAAATGGATCCCAGAAAAGCCAGTACAGGGGAGAATAGAGTAGTACCGGTGGAAACGACAATTCCGGTACCTGTTGACCCGAAGGACCCAAATAAGGTGTTGAATGTGGGATCACAGCTTAATGTGTCAATTCAGAATGTCTTGATATCTTTCCTGAAAGCAAATCTGGATGTCTTTGCTTGGACTCATGCCGATATGTGTGGGATATCCCCAGAAGTTGCAGTACACGCTCTGAATATTGACCCAAAGTTTACGCCAGTTAAACAGAAAAGAAGAACCCAAGGTCCAGAAAGGTCAGCAGCATTAAAAGAAGAAGTTGATCGACTCATGGAAAATAACTTCATCAAAGAATCTACATATCCGAATTGGGTTTCAAATCCTGTGTTGGTCAAGAAAGCTAATGGAAAATGGAGAGTGTGAATCGATTTTTCTGATCTAAACAAGGCTTGCCCCAAAGATTGCTTCCCATTACCCAGGATCGATCAACTGGTAGACGGAACTGCGGGACATGAATTGTTATCCTTCATGGATGCCTACTCCGGTTATAACCAAATCATGATGCATGAGCCGGATCAGGAGGATACAAGCTTTATCACAGATGTTGGACTTTATTGCTACAGAGTTATGCCCTTCGGATTGAAAAACGCAGGGGTCACCTACCAAAGACTTGTTAATGCTATGTTCAAACCGCAATTGGGCAAAACTATGGAAGTCTACGTCGACGACATGTTAGTGAAGTCCAGGAAAGCAGTGGATCACATTGAACACTTAGCAGAAATGTTCGCAGTCCTCCGGAAATACAGAATGAAACTTAACCCTCTGAAATGTACATTTGGGGTCGAATCCAGAAAGTTCTTAGGTTTTATCGTCAGTGCTAGGGGCATTGAGGCCAGTCCATCTCAAATTACCGCCTTAAAAGAAGTTAAAGCTCCTAGAACGAAGAAGGAATTGCAAAGTCTCAACGGAAAGGTCGCCGCTTTGAGTCGGTTCATTTCCAAAGCTACTGATAAATGCATCCCATTCTTCGATGCCCTGAAAAAAGGAAAGAAGAACTTTGAATGGACTCCCGAATGCCAAAAAGCCTTTGAAGAGTTGATCCGTCATATGGAAACGCCTCCGATACTTTCTAGGCCAGGCAATGGTGAGGATCTTCTTATATACTTGGCAGTATCATCTCATGCTCTAAGTGCAGCGCTGATACGGGAAGACAAAAGGATTCAACATCCAGTTTACTATATCAGCAAAAGACTCACTGGGGCAGAGCTGAATTACTCCAAGTTGGAAAAACTCGCCTATTGCCTACTAGTTGCATCGAGGAAACTGAGGCAATATTTCCAAGCTCATCCTATCAAAGTACTCACTGATCAACCTCTGAAGCAAGTCCTATTTCGCCCTGAAACTTCGGGTCGTCTTCTAAAATGGAACATTGAACTTAGTCAATATGACATCACCTATCACCCCCGAAAAGCAATCAACGGACAAGCTTTAGCTGATTTCATTGCAGAATTCACAGAGAAAGATAATGGTGAGGAAAAAGCGATCAATGATTCTCCAATCCAGTGGAAGATGTATGTTGATGGCGCAAGAAATGACTACTGTTCTGGAGCCGGAGTGGTACTTGAAACTCCTGAAGGCCGATCATTATGTTATGCACTAAGACTGGAATTTCCTTCAACAAACAATGAAGCAGAATACGAAGCTCTTATTGCAGGTCTGAAAATCGCTAAAGAGCTAAACATTCGAGCACTACAAATTTTCAGTGATTCCCAGCTTATTGTATGCCAAGTCAAGAAGGAATTTCAAGCAAAAGGTGGAAACCTGCCTTCCTACTTGTCAAAGGCTTGGGAACTCCTATGTGAACTCGATCACTATTCAATAAGCCACATTCCTCGGGAAGAGAATATGAAGGCAGATTCCCTCGCAAAATATTCAAGTTCTGGTGAAGCTCAACCATTGGGATTGGTCCCTGTAGAAGTCCTTTCAGCGCCAAGTATAGACGAGATGGATATAGACTGGATTATGAATGTATCTCAAGAACAAGAGTCATGGATGACTCCAATACTGGATTACCTACTCAAAGGTTCTCTGCCAGAAAACTCGATAGAAAGACGAAAGCTACTAAGGAAGGCCTCCCGCTATGTGATTCAGGATGGCCGATTGTACAGACGGGGATTCTCAATGCCATTGCTTCGATGTGTATCCCGGGAAGAGTCCAAAACAATCCTAGCAGAAGTGCATGGAGGAGAATGCGGTGATCATTCAGGTGGACAAACATTAGCAAAGAAAATTCTCCGATACGGATATTTTTGGCCAGAAATTACTCGGGATGCTGCAGATTACTCCCGAAAATGTGACAAATGCCAAAGATATGCCAAAATTCCTAGAGCACCTTCTACCGAACTCACACAGATGGTCAGTCCATGGCCATTTGCAATTTGGGGAATGGATCTCATTGGGCCGCTACCAACTGCTAAATCAGGGATTAAATATGCTATTGTTGCAGTTGATTATTTTACTAAGTGGGCTGAAGCTGAACCATTGGTTACGATCACTTCAAAGAAAATGATAAGCTTTGTGACCAAGAATATCATTTGCAGATACGGTGTGCCTCAGAAAATAATCACAGACAATGGTACTCAGTTCGAAAGCGAGGAATTCCAGGATTTTTGCAAGCGATTCAAAATCCAGAAAAGCTTTTCGGCAGTAGCTCATCCGCAGGCAAACGGGCAAGTGGAAGCAGTGAACAAGATCATCAAATCAACCATCAAAAAGTAACTCGAAAGAGCAAAAGGTGGTTGGGTCGATAAACTACCACTTGCACTATGGGCATACAGAACTACTCACAAAACTGCAACTGGGCATACTCCTTTTGCGTTAGCATACGGATCGGAAGCAATGATCCCGGTTGAAGCAGAGGTCCCTTCACACAGAAGAATCCATTTCAATCAAGCAGAAAATGAAAAGCTGCAACTTGAAGCGCTGGATCTCCTTGATGAAAAAAGAGATGAAGCTAACCTCAGAGTTGCAGCTCATCAGCAAAGGATAGCCAGACATTTCAATTCCAAAGTTCGTCAACGCAGCTTTGAAATTGGAGATCTAGTCCTGAAAAGAATTATGACCGCGACAGGTGTGTTTGGGCCAAATTGGGAAGGACCATATGTAATAGGTCAGAAGCTTCTTGACGGCACATTCAAGCTCACCACTGTTGATGGAGATCAAATTCCAAGGGCATGGAACAGCAACCATTTGCGTCCATACTTTACTTGAAAATTTTGTTGAAACATTGTAAAAAGAATTATGAATGAATGATTCTTGTAATTAAAAGCAATTGTGAAACTGATGCAAGTAAATAATGAAAGAATATAAAGTGGATGTAGGCCCAATTTCATGGCCGAACCACTATAAATCTTGTGTTCCTTATTATCATTATATGTTAGCTTTGTTTTCGATATAAAAATACATAAAATGTATTGCTAAAATGTCGATTTAAATTTTTGCAGACAATGGAAATAAAACTTGCGCATAATAAGACCGAGCGATTCTCACCATCATTCAACAAACAAATTTCAAGTCACAAAGACCCCGAATTCAAATCCTAGATAGGAAATACTTCAATTGAACGGCTAATGATTTCGATAGAAACGAGCCCTTGCTGATAAATTGAGATTGTTTGAACAAACAAACATCCAATTAGGAAGCTAGTGCCCGTTCTCACGAACTTGCCTGGCAATGAAGTACACTTCCTTGGATTAAACAAGCCACTTGTGAGAGAAAGGGGAATGAAAACTTAAAAAAAAAAAAAAAAAAAAAAAGAGGATCGCTGAAAAGGCATAAGCAAGTGAACAGAGGAACAACCAAAGCTACCATCAGCGGCACAAGTCCTCTTCGGAGGCACAACTCTTCGGAGGATAAAAGACCTCTAATGGGTCATACGCCACAAAAAAGAAAGTTCTCTACTCAACAAAAAAGATTGGAGGAGTCATGACCCTCCAACCATGAGAGAGTAACTTCCAGGCGATGAAAACCCTCTTTGAGGCACATTTCACCAGGAGTTGAAGTGTTGTAACCGCTCTTCGGGATTTCACTTCACCAGAGTTGAAATGTAAACAAAATAAAAGCCCTCTTCGGAGGCCCATTTCACCAGGAGTTGAAGTGTTATAACCGCTCTTCGGGATTTCACTTCACCAGAGTTGAAATGTAAACAAAATAAAAGCCCTCTTCGGAGGCACATTTCGCCAGGAGTTGAAGTGTAGCAACCGCTCTTCGGAATTTCACTTCACCAAAGTTGAAATGCAAAAACAAAGACCTTCTTGAAAGCCCACGTTTCACCAAGATTGAAATAAAACTTCCAAGTGTTGAAACGTGAAAAGGCTTTCTTCGAAGGCACAACTCTTTGGGGGTACACGTTTCACCGAGATTGAAATAAAACTTCCAAGTGTTGAAACGTAAAAAATCCCTCCTTAGAGGTACGACCCCCTCCCGGGGACACAATCAGGAAAAAGACCTCTTTGGAAGCACACGTTTCACCGAGATTGAAATAAAACTTCCAAGTGTTGAAACGTGAAAAGGCTTTCTTCGAAGGCACAACTCTTTGGGGGTACACGTTTCACCGAGATTGAAATAAAACTTCCAAGTGTTGAAACGTGGAAAATCCCTCCTCAGAGGTACAATTTTGTATAAAAAAAAAATCCTCATCAAAAGCGTACTTTAACTTTCAAATGGAAAATGATCGTAAAAAGAAAAGAAGTTAAAGTACCCTTCAGAGGTCCGCTTTACCACATAGAGGAATTCACTTGGTAAAATATGCACATAAGCAAAAGAAAAAAGTGATTTCTTCGAACGACAAAGCGTAAAAACTTATACGAAAGGAGTTGTACTCTATAAAATTTTCTTTAAAGAATAAAATAATTATTCTTTAACAAATAAGAGTGCAAGTCCCCTCGAAGTATAAAATATTGCAACAAGCTTAAGGTATGGGGGCAACATGGTATAGTAGTATAGCTGCATCAGTAAAGTAATACTCAAACAACATACCATAAGCCCGCTGCAATGTTATATAAACAAACTTGTGCAAAAATAAATAGTAAATGCATTCTCAAATTCAAGCAGAAGTTTGTACAAACGAAGAATCATTTTATTCAACTATAATGCAGATACAGGTTTTCAAAATAAAAGCGGGGGGCCGATGCCCGCACAACTCTCGGCCAGTTCATATAAAAGACAAAAAGCTAAAATCTTCACTTCTTCTTCCCTCCTTTGGACCCCTTACCCGGTCGAATGACCAGCTTTCCAGGTCGGCCTGTGGGTATAAGGGAAGTAGGAGAGGTAGGTGTAACCGGTTCAACTTCCGGCTCCTCTTCAGTGGCGGTGATTTTCTTCCCCCTCCTCTTTGATATCCCACGCTTCTCTCTCCTTTGTGAGGAAGACTCACTCCCCGGAGTGACAAGTTTTGATAGAACAATGTCGTCAGAAGGAGTCCGTTCCGGGGATATGTCACCTCCCTCAGGTCTCTCATCTTTCTGCTCTTGCGAAGTGATGGGATCATCTAAGCCGTGAAGAGCCTCTATTTGTTCCTCCTGTGATCCAGGTTGCGAGGCATAAGGAGGCATCGCCTGAAGAGATGAAGGAAGGATGACCGGAGGAGTAGAAGTTTGAGCAGTGCTTGGTACTTTCTCTACAGAAGAAAAAAGGTTAAAGTCAGTAAAAAGAGGAGATGAAGGTTCACCAATGAAGTCAGTAAAGAGAGGAGATGAAGGCTCGTCAAGGTTGAGAAAATAGCCAAGGAGCTCGTGAAACTCATGTGAAATAAACGAGTAATCCGCTTGAGCAGAATTGACAGTAGCGAGATTAACAGTGAAGTTACCTGGAGAAGCTGGTTTCCTGATATCGACTTCATAAGCTTGCGCATCAGCACTCTCTTCACCCTCGTCTCCGCCTTGTGTGCTTGTAATATCAGCGGTAACTTTGGTGGGAGATGCGAGATGGGAACTGGAACCAATAATGTCGACTTCAGACGAAGAAGGTGGCTGGACTAGAGTAGTTGAAGTAGTTTTCCCCAGCTGGTCCCCTTCCGTCACTTCGGTTCTTAGTTTGGCAAGTTGTTCCTTTCCCCTGGCAAGAGCAGCGCGAGCGTCTTCATCAAAATAATGCCTTTCCAGGGCTGATTCGTCGTAACCGGCACCTTCAGCACCGAGCATCTCAAGAGCGGCCTCCCACACTTCAGCTAAAGTGATCTCATACTTGGGACCAAGAAAGGCGAGGCTTCCACGACCCAAGACGCTATGCAAGTAGAAGTCGAATAATGTTGAGCCGAAGCTGTTTTTAGTCGCCTCATGAGATTCTTCGGCTGCGATTTTGCCGGCGACAGCCTCATCGCGCTCCCTTTCAGTTTTGGCAAGCTGAAGCTTAAGCATTTGTATCTCCGCCTCCTGGGAGTTGTTTTTCTTTTGAAGCTCAGCAATATCAGAGACATAGCCGTCACTGATTCTTTTTTGTGCTTCAAGCCTGTCCTCAGCGTCCCTCTGACTGGCATGAGCATCTCTAACTTGTCTGAGAAGCACTTCTTCTTTTTGAGAGTATGAAGTAGAGGAAGCAGCAAGCTCATCTTTCAACTTCTCAACCTTTGCTTCGAGCTCCTCGTTGTAGGAAGTAATGCTCCTCATTTCGGTGTCGTGCTGCTCAAGGACCTTTTGCCACTCAGCCTTATCATTTTCCATGGTGAGCATAGCCTCTAAGTTGGCGCGGTTAACTCGTTGAAGCTCATCAACAAGCTTCTGCCAGTTTGACATCCTCTCGATATCAAGTTTAACGGCGTCAAGATTTCGTAGCATAGCAGGCTTGTCAATAGGGACTAGGTCGAGATCGAACCTCACACCCTTTAAACACCACTGCGGAAAACGACTTTGTAAAGTGGCTGGGCCCGGTCCCACTTGAAATTTAGGCCTGCTTATTATTGTCTGGATGTCCTCCTTCCCAAGAGCAGGAGAGTCGGAAGTAATGTCAAGAGGGGCAGGGGCAGTAGGCTTTTCGGGAATAGTGGAAGCATGTCTCTCACCATGTCGGGCTCGTTTGCCTGAATCTTCAGCTACATGACCTTTTCCCCGGTCGTCGTGAGATTTCCTTTTGTGAGAGTCATCACTTCTCTGCAGAGAATCATGGTGCTCATCCCTATCCCTTCTGTCATAACGCTCTTCTGCATCCCTCCTTTCACGAGCCTTTCGAGCAGCCCTCTCTTCGTCAGACTCTCTATAGGAAGGAAAGTAACGCCGATAATCATATTGGCCACGCCCCCCGTAGCGTTGGAAATCCTGATAATATGACCCGCCGCGTGTCATTGAAGAATCTGAAATAAGAAAAGATAAGCTTTAGAAATCTTTAAAGTATAAGAAGATAAGTGCATAAATGTGCTGGAAAATCCTAAGTGTTGTGTGATGTGCAAGCTACACGCATTAAGCTACAAACCACTCTTTGGTGCAGAGGTGATGATAGCTTGGGTATGAGGAGTTGATGTTTGTGTTGGTGTTTGTCGAAGAAGAGACGTCGCCTCAATTACAGGAGAGATAGTTTTAGATACGTCATCTCTAAAAAGCTCCTGCGAAGTCACTATTATGTCGCTCAACCCCTCGTAAACATCGTCACCATCATGCTTGGTGGGACTTGTTTTCTCAATTCCTACATCAGCTAATCCCCCGAGAGGCCGTGAAGGTTCTTCTTCTTCCTCGATCGGGGCAAGCACCGTCTTACTGGATGACCCCATAATGTCGGTAGGAGTGGAACACTTCACCAATGAAGCTTCAATATTAGACTCTTTTGATGTGAGTTGTTCGACAGTAACCGGGGCGTCAGGAGTTTTCGTCGGAGAATCGGGAACTTCTGTTGGAACTTCATGAGCATGCGTAGAACGAGAAGCGTGTAGAAGCCCGTATTGGTGTAAAAATTCATCCTTCAGCAGAAATTTTATGCTCCTTTCTTCCGCAGCCACGGCACTCAACCTCTCGAAAACTTGTTTATGAATCGGATCTCTAGAAGGGAGAGGAAGTGCTGAAAAGAGAAAAAAAAATGAAGTTAGCAACTGAAAGTTCGGATCTCGGAAAAAGTTTCAAAAACGAAAAAATGGAAACACTAGTCTTACTTCCTATTCTCCAGATGGCATAAAACCCTGGAGGGCAGCGAGCAAAGAAAAACTGGTTCGAAAATCCATGAACACTTTCAGTGAGATCGGCAAGGAGCTTGCGGTTTCTAGCACTTCTCACAATAATGAGTGAAGGATGATCTTTACTCTTTGTAAACGAGCACAGATAACGAATTTCTTCAAAACTCGGTAGGCGATCAAGAGTTCTTCTAAACAAAACACACAACCCCATCAAGATGGCATAACCATTAGGATGAAGTTGAAATGGAGAGATCGTCAACCGGAGAAGAAGAGTTCGAAGGAAGTCATTAAAAGGAGGAATCGCCCCACTTAAGCACATGTGGCGGTTGACTGCAACGAAACCATAGGGAGGATTATCAGCAGTATCATTTGATCCAGGGAATAGGACATCGTTTTCAGCAAAGCCAAATTGAGTGCGCAGCTGAATAAATGTTCTCAAAGATAGAATAGTCGAAGTTCTTTCCGGAGGATTCTCTATCGGAACTGTTGTCGGGAAAGTTTCTTCTTCTTGAGTTACCACTTCTTCTTCTCGATGGGAAGTCATTCTACATAAACAACTGGGTATTCAAACATGAAGGTGCACGTTTCCTAAAGTGTGTGAATTGTTGTGTAGAATCAATCAAGCGGTAAACAAATATAACTGGAATAAAAACTAGCAAACATTTGTTAGTTATGAAATTCAGGGATTATTGTTTTAAGCCTAAATATGCAAGTAAGATGTTGATGCAAACAAATCAGTTCAAATTGTTGATACTTTGCATTAATATTTTACTTTAGTCGATTAATTCACAACATTTCATGCAATATATTCATGTCTCTTATCTTGTCTTGACTAATCTGTCATTTGATATGGGCAGTCAATGGCAGTATGTGCGCCTTGGTTTTCTTTGTTTGTCTGTTATTCTCAACAGGTTTACAGCTTAAAAGTGAAAATGATCTGTGAAGTAACACAATGACATTCAAACAAATTTAAGGTTGGGGCAGTTCAAATTTTAATCCCCGTTCAAAGTTTGACCACAATTCAGAGTTTATTCAACTTAGTCCGGTAGTCAAAGTCAAAATGCATAAAGTTGGTCTATGTTCCTAAATGTCAACACGTCTAAAGCCTAAGTACCAACTCGGCTACGTTTTAAAAGTCTTTTACGGGATAAGGCTAGGTCGGTAGCGGGTCAGAATCCAAATAGTTTTCCTCTAGTTCGCATGGGGGAGATAAGAAGGCAAGCTCCGAGTCGAAAGGCAGGAATTTCTCCAAGTATTAACTCGGTCACGATCTAAGCTTTAATGTTTAGGTCGGCAGGATTCTTTCAAGCGTTATCTCAACCACGATTTAGGGTCGTGTAAAAGCTAGGTCGGTCGAAGGCTAAGCCACCTAAATCCACTAACTCGCCTTCGAGCCAACATCCCACAGCATTAAACCCGATAACCCAATAGCCATTCCTTCAACACCCGCTTCTACTCATGCTGTCGAACCACCCAATTGAACGATTCGGAATCGAGCTTGAGGTAGTAAACCGTCTTCATCGCCTCAACGACCAATCTGAAGCCAAAACTTCACAACCTAAGTTTCATCAACTATGAATGCGATGGGATTCATGATGAAGCATCGTATGAAGAGGCGGTTTGATTTTGGGAGACGGAATTCATGAATCAACGATAATCTATGATCAGGGAAGAGGGATGTTTACTTACACAGTGGATAATAGAGGTTGTCAGTAGTTAATTGATCGAGATCGCCTTTGAAAGCTTAAAGATGAGACAATGGCAGGAACGGTTCAGGAGATAAGCAATGAGAAGAGTGAGATAGGAGGAACGACTTAAGCTTTTATATCAGGAGGCACTGGAACTTAAATCGGCGCAACCGGGTTATGATAAGTCGAAGCACACGACTTACGACTTAAGCGTGTGCTTCGAGGGGCAAATGTTAACCCCGTTTCGCCCACGAGTTAAGGAGCTAACGACCTAGCAAGATAAGACTCAAAAAGGGCTACCGACTTAAGAGAGATGCCGATCCAGTGATCTGATGAATGTGCCAACATAAGACTTAAGGCCTCCACGACTCAAGAGACCTACGACTTAAAAGGTGAACTGACCCAGCAACCTTAACTCATTGCCCACTTAAAACGAATGACGACTCAATGGTTGCCGATTTAATAACTCAGAAGGGACAGCGACTCAAAGTACTTTGCGACTCAAATACCTTTACAAAAGTTTCCGACCTAAGGCTTTAAATGGATAACGACCTAATGCCTTAAGGAGTACCGACTTAGGAAGTCTACCGACCTTAATTGAGTGTTGATCTAATTACCTAAGGAAGCTGCCGACCTAATTGATCAGGACTTGGAAAGGTGCACGACCTATACTTAAGTCGGCAACCGACTTAACAACGTATGCTAAGCCGTCCACGACCTAAAGGCTACTAAAATACAAGTCCGATGCCGTGTTATGGAGATAATGCTATGTTGACTCGGGGGCGACCTAGGTGAAACCGTAGAAGGGCCAGGTGACTCGGCCGCGACTTGCCTTAAGCCGGCCACAACCTAGCTTATCTCGGCGACGACTTAAGACAGATGGTATGAGTTCAGGCAAGCTTGCTTCCATTAAGCCATGGACTTGGCTCGGTGAATCGACCACGACATATGGTAAGTCGGCCACGGCTTATACTAAGTCGGCCGCGACTTAGAACTTGGAAATAAATTCTGCCCAGAAAATCACGCCTATAAATACAGCACTAACTCCAACTAGAAAGGGACTTTTGGCACATTCTCTTCAAGCGCTGATACTCTGCTGCATTCCAAACCAATTCAACACTTGGAGCTATTGAGACACTAGGAACACTACATACAACTTCAAAAAGAGATCGTAAACATCCAACATGGATTCGAAGACTCTCATTTCCATTGAAGTTTAAGCTACTTGTTCTAAGTCTTTTGTAATCCAAAGTGTATTGTACTTGAGAAGATTTGTATCAACTTGTAACGTGATCATCAATAAAAGTACTTAAAGTGGACGTAGGCTATACCCATAAGCCGAACCACTATAAAATTGCTGTTGTTTACTGCTTTTCTGCAATTTCTTTACTTGTATCTTGTTCCCGTACCAACGGGTGGTGCTTTCACAACTACACTTCACACACCGGGGTGTTAGCGTTCAAATTTAAGCGTTAACACTAGTGACTTAAAATTTTAATTTTTTTTCCATCATCCACATATTTTGTTATCAATATTGGAAACGAAAAACACAAAATGAAACCAAACAAACCCTAAGTTTTTCTTTTTCAAAAATAAATTTTACAAAGTCAGCCTCAGTATACATTGATAAATTTATACATGTATTTTCATCAAAAAATAAATAAATAATGACCAGAGTACTGAATAACAATATCTCTGATCCCTATGTAATATGTAGTTGTTGGCTTGCTAGAATGGAAGTATGGTGAATCTTACCATTATGCATCAAATTAATTTGCTAATATGGATGAAGTATTTTCACTTATATAGGCATAAGGCTATAATACAATATATCGTTGGTGCTAAAATTTGCTACAGTTTCACTAGTAATTATGTTCGTCGCACTGTTAATTTTATTCTTTTACATAAAATAATTCAGTGCATTCATCACCTTCATTTATCCATTTTCCTTTTGATTTCTTCTTCATTGCCACTGGTTAATTTGTGCATTTGTTCCTTTAGTTACAACTGATGTCATTATTAATAAACCAAGAGTAAGTTGCTCTATCAATCTTTAATTTCAATTAATGTTTGTCCCCCGCAGATGTCACTCCTCAACTCCATTTTGTTACAATCATGCTTTTGTGTGGTTTTTTTATTCAAATTACACGAACTATCATGCAAAAATTTACTAAATTAAACCATTTGGAAAAAATAACAGTAACATCTGTTAAATTACAGCATAACCCTTTTAAATATATTTGAATTGTGACAGATAAAATGCTTCTTCGATTAATCTGAAGTCACTCAATTGTCCTTGTTGTTGCACAAAAATGTAACATACATCAAGTTCTAACCTCCAAAATGATTTGTTATTTTTCAGCATTGTGTCCTTGACATAGAAAGAACAATAACCCAACATCATATGTTACTGATGTTTTGTCCCCTTATGCTCATGCTAATGTGAGAAAACATTAAGTAGCCATGTCTGATAGCAAGGAAGATATTAAGCTATTACATGCCCAAGTATGTACATACAGCTTTCCGTTTGGTCGGCATGTTCTTCTATTGAATGGCATAACTAACTACTTGTGTCCTATGACTTATGCTTTTTAATGGATAACATTTGTATATTAAAGTAAGTGAGCAATCATATAGTGGTAGAACTCTAAACCGTGGATTTAGATATCTTGAGTTCGATACTCCTTAACATTGATTGCCAATTTCTAGAAAGCAGAAATAAAATAGCCACATTAAAATTTCTCGAGACGTTTAAACTCCTGTTGTGATTGGTGATGCTCCCGATAAAGAGGTCTTCAAAACGATTGTAAGGACTACACTAAGAACAAAGGTATTTGCTATTGCTTTCTCAAAACCAGCATTTTATTTTATTTTATTTAACTTTTTATTATTATGTACTGTGTGTTCTCTTATAGTTGTATGAAGCTCTGGCTGATCAGTTGTTGGATATTGTTGTCGATTTCGTAAGTATATCGAAAACCATGAAATGCATAATGAACTTGTTTTCAGAATTGGCATTCATCATAATAGTCTCTACAATGTATGCTAGGATTCATTATGGGCTACTTGTAAGTTTTTTTTTAAAGATAATTTTCAGTGACAACTTATTCTGTTGCCGGCAACAATTTTTGTTCAGTATTATTTTCTAACCTTTGATTTTTTGCAGTTTGCCTAATATATGGCATTTTCACCTCATTTGGTGTTGACTTAATATGATGCTTATTTATGCCTTTTTATACTTCATTCAGGGACAGGTAATTTGCATCTGAAAGCCCGAGGAACCAATTGATTTGTTTACAGTGGAGATAATGCATATGCATCATAAATTTGATGTTGATACTAGATTGGTATGTCTGGTCCTTATGAGCACATAATTTTATATATTTCTTAAACTTATTTATGGACTAACTGTATGATCTTTCCAGGTTTTTTCAGCAAGAATATCTCAGCAATCTAAATTAAACTAAAGTTTTAAGTATACAATCTTTGTTGAATGACTTTTAAGCAAATATATTTTTGCCATAGCAGTTTTGGAAATACAGAACATGGAGATTAGAGAAATTCTTGTATTGCCAACACCACAGTTGGGTAAGTTTACCATACGGATTGCTTCCATCAATGAAAATTACTCTACCTCTATATGTTATTTTGGGTAAAATGGGTCTAAATCTTATGGTTGGTAAAATTAAACTTTGATAGTTACCTTTGCACTTTCAAAACGAATGGAGATACTGATAAAATATTGAAATATTTTTAGATATCGGATCCTTATCTAGCTACTTGCCATTTTCATCACCTTATTTTAATTAGCATATACATGGCATCGGATTGATATAATTATCATATTGGATTAATATTTTTGATAGTTTCTAGGAATTTTATTAGATTAAGTCACTCAAACCTTGAGAATTTATTAAAGTTATATTTAATGAAATGAGATCACTAGATGCATTAATCTTTTTTTCCTATGAATAACATGACAGCTATCCAAATGGTGGGCTGAACTTTATTTTCGTTGATTAACATTATTATCACATGCTTGCCTGAACTTTTAGAATTGACATTTATGTAGTTTATCATTAGTTAACTAAGTTTGTAACAATAATACTACTGCTAATAATAATAAATTATAAAATATTAACCGAGTTAACTAAGTTTTTATAAAAATTAAAAAAATTTACATATAATAATAATCAAAATAAATTATCTTAGATTATTAAAATCAACTTCCTTGACTAAGTTTTATGAAGATTAATTTTACAAAAATTAACTAAGTTTATAATAATTATACAAATTATAATAATACAACAACAAGAATCATAATAGCAACACGCGTTTCATCACCTCATTAATTAGCATACAAGAGAAAATGATTTACAAAAATATTTGGCCATGTTTTTACGTTGAAATCATGGGTAGTTAATTTAAATTTTTATCTCTAAGTTGTAATATCTAATTTTTCTTAGTTTGAATTTTATTTATATTATTAACTAATAAACTACAAATTTGTAAATGATGTTACAAATTTTTTAAGCATTTGGGAATATTTTGAATTTGTAAAGAAGATTAACCGTTAGATCATCATTTTAAGGAATATTAAGACTGTTAACACTTGTAGAAGGGCATTTTTTGTAGTTCACACCGACATCAAAAAAGCGTGACACCAAATGTATTACAATTATTATTAAAAAAATAACAATAAATAAACTAAGTTTATAAATATTAACTAAGTTTTGTAATAGTTAACTAAATTTAGAACAATATTCTGACGAGAGAATTAGGGAAAATGACAAACTTTGAATAAAATTTAGGTTGAAGGACATGAAATTTTATTTTTAGGCTGAAGAACAAATGCTAGTTATATTAGCATTATTCAACTTTTACACTATACAAAATGCTAGTTAATTATAACTAGCATTATACTCAGTTTTGCACTATACAAAATGCAAGTTATAACTAGCATTATCCTTCAGCCAATAAAATAAACTTGTTGTCCTTCAGCCTAAAAAAGTTTCTAAGTTTGTCCTTGTGCTTATTTTCCTGTATTCTAAAATATTAGCTAAGTTTTAAAAAAATTAACTAAATTTATACAATAATAACAATAACAATAATAACCAAAATAGATTAACTAAGTTCATAAAAATTATCTTCGTTAACTAAGTTTTATTAAAATTAATTTAAGTTATAATAACAAATTAACTAAATTTATGAAAGTATACTACGTTTAAACTAATAATTATAAAACAATAAATTATAAAATATTAACTAAGCTAACTAACAAAATTTAAACTAACAACAATAACAATAATAGTGGTAAAGTAGTAATCAATTTAACTAAATTCATATAATAATAGCAATAAATTAACAAATTTTATAAAAATTAACTTCATCAATAAAGTTTAATAAGAATTAAAACAGTTCATAAAATTAATCAAGTTTGTAATAATAATAAATTAACAAAGTTTCAGAAAATTAACTAAGTTTATAATGATGACAACAACAACAAATTATAAAGTATTCAATATCTTCAAATCTAATTCCTTTAATAAATTTCTAAATTTTATAAAAAATATCTAAGTTTGCAAATGAAGGTCGACGAATTTTATAAACATAACTAGGTTTTATAAAAAAATCAAAGTTTGTATAATAATAATAATTAACCAAGTTTATAAAAATTAATTTAGCTTATAATAATAATACTAACAACAACGACAACGACGATAATAACAACAATAAACAAACCATGTTAATAATAGAAATAACAACACATTAAATGTTGTCCTAGTAGATAATAATGCACACGACCGTTCTAATTTATTGCTTTTATTAGAAAACTTGCGCTTGTTTGGAATATTATTTCTTTACCTACAAATTAATGCAAGGTTAAAAGTTGTTCTTTGATGAGTGTTTTAAATTTGATTCATAGTTGTAACATCTATTTGCTTTAAATTCTTGTAGGTATTATTTGTAGTTATTTCAGTTGATTACGGTGAAATTTATGCCGATAGTTGGGATATTCATATTCAATGGGATTGATCAGAAATCCCAAGTGTTGGCACTTATTAATGTTATGTGCTGAAGATGATAAATGCTTTATTGGCAAACAATTTCCTGAAGCTGACTCATGCAACAAAGGAGCATTTTGCAATGTGATGCAGCGGATAACACAATAAGTTGTCGCCAAATGATGCAACAACAACAAACAACGATGGAACGATACAATGATGAATCGATGAATTGATAATACCCAAGATAAATGCACAAATCCTTTGATCTCATGAGATACCAGATTCTAGCTATCTTTAACACGTTGATCGCGCACAATACCGTGTTAGAAGATCTACGATTCTTCGACGTTGATCTCGCGCACGAGATTCCGTGAATCGGCTTCAAAATCGTTGATTCTAGCGCACTCAAATAACCGAAGATGGAGAAAGGAGATAACACTCAACTTCCAATTTTAAAGAGGCACAAAGCACTCAAACAAAAGTTTATTCAAAAATCCATCCATTTACAAGTGACACGGCACCACTATTTATAGGAAAATTACAACACACATCACAGCCGACCTAACATATGGCCGACCTAACTCACACGACCCAAGTACAACAACCTAAGACATTACAATACAACCTGTGACTTATCTTTACAACATACAAACGGCTTAAAGCAACATACGGCCTACAGATAGAACACACGCGACCAACGACTTAAGCATAGCACTGCATCAGGAAGCTTGAGCGACCTATCAACTTGAACGACATAAGGAAACTCAGCGACCTAAGAAAAAAACGGCATAAGCTATCACAGCAGAGACCTACTGGAATGGCATTCTGGAGCGACTTAACTTCTCGTGTCCTAAAGAAAGTGGCAAGTGAGAATGCGGCATATCTCGCCTAGGTCGTAGCACGGTAGAGTTAGGTCGTAACTTGTTAATATGTCCTGAGCGACTTAAGGTATCAACTGTTACCATGGTGCGTTGCATGTTAGGTCGCGACTCACTACTAGGCCGTAACTCCTGGAGCGCTACTCCTTCCTTCCCTCTTATCTCGCTAGGCCGTATCCCACTAGATCGCTGGCGACTTAAAGCATGCGACCTATGACCTAAAGCGTGATGCGCTGCATCATCCTCCCCAGGTCGGAAAGAATTCGACCTAGAATTCACACTTTCCTCTTCCTGGACAAGCTTGTACTCATGATACGGAATCAAATGTTTGACGTTGAAAATATCAGAAGTATGAATATGATCCGGCAATCGTAACTGATATGCATTCTCATTAATCTTCTTCACCACTTCCAAAGGACCAATCTTCCTCGCAGCTAGTTTGTTGTAAGTTCCAATAGGAAATCGATCCTTGGTCAACACTGCATACACAAAATCACCCTCTTTGAAGTCCACATTCCTTCGCTTCTTATCTGCCAGTTGCTTATACTTCTCATCTGACTTAAGCAATCGTTCACGAACAATCTGTGACACTCCTGTAACTCATACATGAAATCACAAGCTTGTTTAACAAACCCTTTCTGTCATGGAACTATCGACAAATCCAACGGTCATTTCGGAATTGCTAAATATACTACTTGAAATGGAGTGAATCCAGTACTTCGATTAACAGCATGATTATGTGCGAATTCTGCCTGACACAACTTCACATCCCAGCTTTTCAAATTATCCTCCACAAGACATCTCAACAAGTTTCCCAAAGATCTGTTCACCGCTTCCGTTTGCCCATCCGTTTGTGGATGATAGGCGCTACTAAAATTCAGCTTAGTCCCAACCAACTTCCACAGACTCAACCAAAAATAACTTAGAAATCGAGTATCCCGGTCAGAAACAATGGTCTCAGGTAGCCCATGTAGTCGATAAACCTCTTTAAAGAACAATTTAGCAACACGGACTACATCAGCGGTCTTTTTACAAGCTATGAAATGTGCCATTTTCGAAAATCTATCCACCACAACATATATAGAATCGTTCCCTCGTTGAGTCCTTGGCAAACCCAAAACAAAACCATGCTAACATCAACCCATGGTCCAGTAGGCACGGGCAATGGTGTATACAATCTTGCATTCATAGCTGTCCCTTTGGAAACTTGACATATGTGACATCTCTAAAAATATTTCAACTTCTTTCCTCAAGGAAGGCCAAAAATATGATTGAGAAATCAACAGCAAGGTACGATCTCTTCCCACATGACCTTCTTCATGCAATTCCTTCATAATCTTCATTCGCAAACTGCACTCTGGTATACACAATCGATTTCCTTTGAATAGAAAACCATCTACCAACACATGCTCATCCGTCTTCCCTTTCTCGACTTCATCTAGGATCTTAGCAAAGTAAGGATCCTCAACAAACAATTCTGGAAGTACATCAAACCCTGTCACTTCAACTCTCATCGTAGTCAACAAATGATTTCTTCTACTTAATGCATCTGCCACCCGATTTGTAACTCCTAACTTATGTTTCACAACAAATGTAAACTGTTGCAAGTATGCGATCCATGAAGCATGCCTGCTGCAATCTTATCCTGTGCCTACAAATGCTTCAATGCTTCGTGATCCGTATATAACACAAACTCTTTATGAAACAAATAGTGTCCCTAATGCTTTATGGCTTGGACAATAGCATGGAAATCCAAGTCATAGGTATTGTATCTTCTCTTGGCTCCAGAAAGTTTCTCGCTAAAATAAGCAATTGGACGTCCTTTCTGACTTAATACTCCACCAATTCCAACCTTAGACGCATCAATATCTAGCTCAAAGAGCAACTGAAAATCCAGGTATCTAAGAATCGGTGTTGTAGTCAAGAGTGTCTTGATCTGTTCGAAATCAGAATCAGCCTCTTCAGTCCACACAAATTGCTTTCCTTTCATACAATCTTTCATTGGTGTCATCACGCTACTGAAATGTGGAATAAACCTTCGGTAGAATGATGCTAACCCACGAAAGCATCTCACTTCAGTTACAGTTCTGGGTTGTGGCCAATCCTTGATTGCTTCAACTTTACCTTGATCCACATGGATTCCTTCCTTGGACAACACATGCCCCCAAAAACAAAACACTGTGTGCCATGAACATGCACTTCTTTGTTGCCGCGTAAAATTGCTCCTGACGAAGTATCATCAACACTTCCCGCAAGTGATGTGGATGTTCTTCTGTGCTTCCACTGTATATCAATATATCATCAAAGTATACCACCACGAACTTTCCAATAAATGGTCGAAAGATCTGATTCATCACTCGCATAAAAGTACTAGGTGCATTCGAAAGACCAAATGGCATGACCAGCCACTCATACAACCCTTCCCGTGTCTTGAATGCGGTCTTCCATTCATCCCCTGATCGAATTCGAATATGATGATACCTACTCTTCAGATCAATCTTTGAAAAGATAGCAGCTCCGCTCAGCTGATCTAACAAGTCGTCCCATCTTGGCATCGGAAATCTGTACCTCACTATAATCTATTTAGTGCTCGACTATCTGTACACATCCTCCAAGTTCCATCCTTCTTTGGCACTAACAATGCTGGCACTGCACAAGGGCTTAAACTTTCTTATATGCGCGCCCTTGTTCAAGTAACTCCTCCACCTGTCTTCTCAACTCTTCGTGCTCCTTTGGACTCATTCTATAGTGTGGTCTATGTGGTAACACAGCTCCCCGAACAAGATCAATGTGGTGTTGTATGTCTCGCAACGGTGGTAACTCTTTTGGTAATTCTTTAGGAAATACATCTTCAAATTCCTTCAACACCGGTTTAACTTCCTCAGGAATTTCACTCGTTTCACCACTTTCACGTCCAATCAACAGAAATACTTCAGGCCCAACCTTTACTTCTTTGACAAACTCCTTCAAAGATAACAGAGTTTTTAGTTCCTCGATTTCTTCCAACTTGCTTTCACTTTGTTGTCGCTTTTTAGGAACTAAAGTGATTTTAGTGCCCTCGAACATGAAACTACAGCAGTTAGTCCTTCATCGTGTTGCACAGCTCTATCGAATTGCCACGGTCTCCCCAACAACAAATGACATACGTCCATATCTACCACGTCACACCAAATTTCATCCTTATACTTCTTTCCAATGGAAAAAGTTACACAATCTCTTTGACTAACCTTCACTTCCTCACCTTTCCCCAACCAAGCTAATTTGTAGGGTTTAGGATGTTTCTCCGTCTTTAACGCTAACTTCTTTACCGCTTCTGTAGAGATGATGCTATCACAACTTCCTGCATCGATAACAAATTACAAACCCTTCCCAAAATAGTGCACGTTGACTGAAAGATATTACTCCTCAACCAGCTAGTCTCCTCTTCTTGCTTTGTTGTCAAGCAAGATCTCCTCATCATTAAAGAATATCCTTCGTCTCCCACCAATAATTCTTCTTCCTCCTCAACTTGTGTTAAATTGGAACATTCTATTTCTGCATCCTCATCCTCAATCTCAGCAACCATCGCTCGCTTCTTAGGTTTCGGGCACTCATTGTTCTTATGACCAAACTCCTGACAATTGTAACACTTGAAATTGTTGTTGACCTTGGTCTTAGCTACTTCATTGACAACTGGTTTACTAACAGCTTTGGAAACATTAGTATTGCTACTGACTCCTTTCACCTGATTGATCGAACTTGTAAATGCACCAACTCCTCTTCTACCTTGCTTCTCCCAAGCTAGAGCCTTCTGGTGTACTTCAGCAACGGATCTTGGATCAAACATATTCACCATATCCTGAATTTGCATTCTCAATCCTCCAACAAATCTAGCTATCAACTGTTCCTCCGTCTCCATGATATCATTTCTAGTAATCAGTTGATAAAGTTCATCTGCATAATCATTTACCGATTTTGTCCCTTGTCTCAAATTCTGTAAGCGCTGATACATAAGAGACCGATAATTATAAGGCAAGAAAGTAGCCTTCATCAACTTCTTCATCTTTTCCCATGAAACAATCTTCGACTTTCCCATTCTCTTCCGTGTAAGTTTAGTTTGTTACCACCAGGCCATAGCTCTTCCCCTCAATCGTGTAGCAACCAACTTAACTCTACGATGCTTGGGTACTTCCTTGAAGTCAAAAATTTCCTCAACGTTTGATAACCAATCCAGAAACTCTTCCGCTATCATTCCTCCTTTGAATTCTGGAATCTCTGTTTTCATCCCCGACTCCCATCGACGATCATCTTCTACATTCCGATATTGACTTCGTACTTGGTCCCGATCTCGATAATGAACACTTCCTCTATCACCATCTTCATCATAATCAAATGTACTTCGATATCTATCCGGTCCATCTACATCTCCACGATCATGCATAGTCCTTCTACCTTGTCTTTCAATATCACGATATGATTCATTTTCAAATCCACGTGGGGTTCTTCTCTCTTCATTTCGATACTCATGATGTTCTCGTCTCATAGAAACTGATGATTCTCTTCTTTCTCGACAAGATTGTGGTGACACTCTCCTTGCTTCTGAAACCGATGGCGAAACCCTGTTTCCTCCATGGTTCGAGATTGGTGACCTTCTCCTTTGACTTTGATTCATGTCATTCATCAATTTCTCTAACTTCCTAATACCTTCATCAAACTTTTCATTGATACATTGTTCCATTTGCTCAGCTTCTTGTCTTCTATACACATCTTCAACATTTTGAAATCGATTAGCACATCTCGGAGGCATTGTCGAATCTTCAACAAATCCTAACACACACTTCAACTAGCACAAATTTAACTCAAATCTGAACTTGACTTCTCTCGGCCTGCACTTAGCTTGGCTCGGCTGTAACTACTTTAACTCTCGCCCTTGATCCAACTTCTATACTCGGCTCAAACTCCAACAGGCTCGGCTTAGCTATGATTGGCTAAGTCTTGCTTTGATACCAAACTGACGCAGCGGATAACATAATAAGTTATCGCCAAATGATGCAACAACAACAAACAACGATGGAACAATACAATGATGAATCGATGAATTGATAATACCTAACATAAATGCACAAATCCGTTGATCTCGCGAGACACCGGATTCTAGCTATCTTTAACACGTTGATCGCGCACGATACCGTGTTAGAAGATCTATGATTCTTCGACGTTGATCTCGCACACGAGATTCCGTGAATCGGCTTCAAAATCATTGATTCGAGCGCACTCGAATAACCAAAGATGGAGAAAGGAGATAACACTCAACTTCCAATTTTAAAGAGGCACAAAGCACTCAAACAAAAGTTTATTCAAAAATCCATCCCTTTACAAGTGACACGGCACCACTATTTATAGGAAATTTACAACAGAACACACATCACAGCTGACCTAACATATGGCCGACCTAACTCACACGACCCAAGTACAACGACCTAGGACATTACAACACGACCTACGACTTATCATTACAACATACAAACGGCTTACATCAACATACGACCTACAGATAGAACACACGCGACCTACGACTTAAGCATAGCACTACATCAGGAAGCTTGAGCGACTTATCAACTTGAACGACATAAGGAAACTCAGCGACCTAAGAAAAGAACGACATAAGCAAGCACAACAGCGACCTACTGGAATGGCGTTCTAGAGCCACTTAACTTCTCGTGTCCTAAAGAAAGTGGCAAGTGAGAATGCGACATATCTCGCCTAGGTCGTAGCACGGTAGAGTTAGGTCGTAACTCGTTAATATGTCCTGAGCGACTTAAGGTATCAACTGCTACCATGGTGCGTTGCATGTTAGGTCGCGACTCACTACTAGGTCGTAACTCCTGGAGCGCTACTCCTTCCTTCCCTCTTATCTCGCTAGGCCGTATCCCACTAGGTCGTTGGCGACGAAAAGCATGTGACCTACGACCTAAAGCATGATGCGGTGCATCACAATGGCCCAGGTTAAGGAAGATAAAATTGAGTCTGAATATTAAAACATATGGCAAAGTGCGGCTACCATTGTCCAACTTGTGATTGTTGTAGCACATAAGGAGCATGCATCAGAATAAGTCTCCTATGCTCCAAAAATCAAAATAAATAAAACTGATAGACTGATGTTTTCTTTTCAACATTTTCTATTTTGCCATATTATCCTAACATTTAAAATTTCATTTAATTTCAGTTATTATGATCTGACTCTTCTATGTTTCAACTTCTTAAGGGAATGGTGATTAAAGATATTAACTTAACTACTTGTAATCGATATTTCATTCAATACCTTATGCCATTTAGGCTAATATCCTGCGATATACTCTTTTAAATCTGTGTAAGTTAACATGAGTAACGACTTCTTGAATTTATTGTAAGCTAGATCATTAGTGTTTAGCCCACTGTACATCCAATGGATGATAAGTTTACCATGTGCATCAGTAGTGGAATGCAGAATATAAAAATATATGTGTAAATTTTATTGCAATTTGTTTTTCTTCACAATAGAAAATAGGCGTAGCAATGGCGTCGCTAAATACTAACGACGTCATTGTGACGTCCTCAATGAATCAGGAATTGGGCGTCACATTTGCATTGCTAAAAATTTGCGACTCCTTTAATGAATCAGTAAATTCTCATCGCAAAGGCGTCCCTGAAATTTAAAGACACCTTTTCCGCGACGCCTTAGTGATGTTAAACAATTTAGTGATGTCCGTTTTCCAATGGGATTTGATGTCGTTGGGGAGTCGCTAGAAAATTTGGCGACGCCATAGCAATGCCAAAAGCCCATAAGAAAACCATGAAATTGTAGTAGTGTCGAATCTTGGGTATCAAAATAATTGAACAATAGTTTGTTAATAATTTATAAGTCGAGATACGTATAAAGTGAAGGATAGGCATTAACATGATAAGATACAAGACATTCTCATTTTTCATCTTATCGATAGTTTTAATCCTGTGCTTTAGACATAATTAGGTAATTTGTTACATAACATAACTTTTGATAGGATAGAGAACTCGTGGGTTCGGGGAGGAGATTGCTAACAACCAAGGTATTGGCAACCGACAAGATCAAAAAGTGCATATTTTATTTAAATATATATGTTCTATAATCCCTCCATCGTCATATACATATTTAGAGCCTTTTATAATTCCAAAGATAGCCCATGTCTCAAGGATAGACTTATGTGACAAAAGTATCACATGAGTGTGGTGGGCAATAGGTAGACGTAGCGAGGTCGACCAAAAAATTAAAATTTCAATCTATATTATCGACCTCCTTAGAGACCGCTATCATGCGGGAGCCTCATGCACTGGATTCCACATTTTATTATCGGCTGGTAGGGGAACGCCAAAGCGAGCTAGGTAATGGATGGCGGCTACTATGCCGGTGGCGATGGATTAGAAGAGGTCGGCTGAAGTTTTAGAGTTGGACGAAGATGATGGTTTCAATGTTGGAGCGCAATGCTGTTTCAAAAATGATGCGGTGATGGTGGTTGATGAGGAGCGACTTCAAATTGGGGAAAAGAAGGTAACACGGTAAACATACATATTGTCCAATATCGATTTTATATATATCTTTTTTGAAAAAAAATAGTTATGCAAATTTCTACTCATAATGTTATAGCTCATAATATTATTTTATAGTGGTATTATGTTAATTTTAATGAATTTATGGATAAAATATATATAATTTAGCTCATAATGCTATTTTTTAGTGGTAGTTTGTGCATTGTAGTGTGGATTATGAATTACAGTAGCAATTTCTGAACACCGGTAGTAATTTATGAACAGAAGTAGCATTTTTTAGATGAAGTGTTTATTTTGGCTAAATATGCTGTTTTATAATAACATTCATGAACTGCACTAACAATCTTTGATTTGTAGTAATATACTATTAAATGTAATATCATTTTGCAAATGAAGGTTGTAATCCTATATTACAATTTTATTTCGTGTTAAGATTTTATAATTTAATATTATGGTATAGTAGCATTTTTGTATTTGTTAATCTTTTTTACATGATTTTTCATATATATTGTAAGTATCAGTTTGTACTGTTAAATGATATTATATGGTATCATTTTGCAATATCATACTTATTTAGTAGCATTTTTTTATTTAATAAAAGATAGTGTTTACTTTTTTGTTTTGCCTTCTAATAGCAGTTTGCATTTAAATGCTACTGCATAATAGCATTTTGTAATTGTTGAATTAAAAAATAACATAATATTCATTCTATCAACAGATTTATCAACATATTGGAAGTCCCATTTGCACTAGTGCAAAGAAGTTCTAAGAAGTACACATTGAACTTCACATAGTAAAATACAGAAAGTAAATCACCAATAACGACCTACCTTTTTGACCATCGAAAGTTGACACTGAACACTATCTCTGCTGGGCAGTTATAAATCCTGACCTTACAATTGCTGATATAGATATTATATAATCCAGCGGAGACTAAAACACCATGATAAGTGAATCTCCAGCTTCACTCCAAGATTTCCATAACACCAAAGCCAACCTAGAAAAAATACTCAGCCTGACTCGACCATTATAAAAAAATAACACCCGAATTAGTCTGAAAATACCAGCATGAGAAAACTCAAATGATGAAGAACATATAATGCTCTGTGAGACCACGCCGCTAACGCAGAATGGGTTTTCTCCCACATAAACAATAACCAAACATAAGCATGAATAAGAATGATAGGAAACAAATACAATCATAGACGATGGGCAAAAATAGTATAAAAATCCAAACATGAAAGAATGGAAACAGTCTTAACAAAATACAAACCGGACAGAATGGATAAAACAGGATAATAGTTCAAACTTGATAGAATGGGAAAAACCAATAATTAAACACCGTGAAGAGTGGTTGACTCTTCCTATTGCAATCAAAGAAAAATAGATTCAAAGGTTTGAACAAATAAAGAAAGGGAAATTCCCAACAAATGACTAGGAGGGTGCATCCTCCTTAAAGGAAGTACACCTCTATAAATATACTTGAAAACCCCAAGACTCCAAGTCGGACCCCACCAAATCTTATCGAGAATCCGAATATTTCATATCTAAATCACAGTCATTTTAAGGTGATGGTACACCAAAGTCTAGACGGAATGCGAAAATACCCTAACGGGGGCAACCTCACATAACTTGGCCTCCCAAAAACACGCGCTTTGATTTAGTCATTTCCAAAAAAGGATAACAAAGCTCAAAGAACAGCAAATCGTTTTTAAGGCGACGATACACCATGAAGAAAGTTGAATCTGATAATTAATAAATCAACCATCGAGGATAATTAAATTGATCGTGTATGAAAATTAAATATCATATATTTAGCACCATTCGTTAATTCCAAACAAGTGTTATCTCTTGATTGAAAATGAAACCAGGCAATTTGAGGTATTGTACCTTTAGGCATCGCCTTAACGATATTTTTAACCTTCAAGGTAAAAACGAGTCCACACTTCAATGTTTGACTTTAAAAGTATGACTAAATCCTTTCTATATAAGCGCTAATTATTACAGAACAACTTCTCCATAATCGAGTCGGGCTTTACTTTTTAAAACTGAATCGGTGCTTAATTTCCATATTACAGTATTGGCGGAAAACTTTTAGAAATACTTTTTAAAGGATTCTTTTAAGAGACAAATTTTATAATACTAACTGTATTAAAACAAGATAAAAAATAAATGTCATTAAAACATTGTTTACTATAAACCCAAAACAATTTATACTTCTGTATTTATAAATAATTCCTCTTCAAAGGATTTTTCTCATTTGAACCATCATTTGTAAATTTAAAACAATATTTATTATCCTAAAGGAAAATTAAACAATTTAAATACCTTTATCAATTTAAAACAATATTGATTACCCTGAAAGATAATTAATCACATTTACAATCTCTTTTAAATTAACAAATCCGTTATCTTTAATTGAATAGCTAATTATTTTCAAATACTTTTATATCATCAGTAAATTAACTTTAAAATCTTTATTAAATCAGTTTATTAACTTTAAAATCACTAAATCAGTTCATTAACTTAAAATACTTTTATTATATTAGTTAATTTACTTTAATCACTTTTTATTAAATCAATTGATTAGCTTTAAATATCATTAATTAAAAGGATTTATTAAATTCAAATAATCATTAATAAAAATGAATAATTAATCTCAAACATCAGTAATTAAAATGATAACATAATTTTAAATGCCTTTAATTAAAATAATTAATTAAGTTCAAATAATCAATAAATTCAAACTTCATTAGTTAAAATGATAAATTAAAACAACGTTTGTTACAATGATTAATCAACTATAAACCATTATCAATTAAATACTTAATTAAATTTCAAAAATCATTTGTTATAACAATTAATTAAATTTAAAACAATCATTAATTAAAATGATTAATTAAAGTCTAAAATCATTAATTAAAATGGCTTGATTAAATCCAAATCTGATTGATTAATTAATTTCAAACTTCAATAATTCGAATGATTAATTACATTCAAATATCATTAATTAAAAAGATTAATTACTTTTAAATATCATTAATTAAAATGATTATTAATTTCAAATACCATTAATTAAAATAACTAATTAAACTCCATTATCATTAATTATTATGATTAATTAATTATTATGATTAATTAAATTCAACCATTAATTAAAATAACTAATTAAACTCCATTATCATTAATTATTATGATTAATTAAATTCAACCTCATTTAAATAAAACGATAAACCAATTTTAAACATCAATTAAATTGTTAATTTTGATAAATTAGCATATCTAATCAAAACAAAGGTTAGACTATGATGATATTAATATGGATAAAGACTCAAAAACATAGACGAACACTTGAGGTACAAATTACAATAAAGAATTATAACGTCTTCATCGCGTTGCATTTAAAATTATTCGAGGTTAGTCAATACATTTGGTCCTACTATGCATGAATGCGTTTTAAAAGAATTTGTGGACTAGATGTTAGTACTAAATTCAATAACAAATCAAGAAAGTGATTAATAAGATATATAAGTTTTCCATTTTCACAAATGAATTTTAAAAGCCAACTGTAGTACACTTGGATAAATTTGTGCATGTATTTTCCTCAATCAATAAACAAATAAAAATGCAAACAATCCTTAACAAGCTGAAATACCAAAGTAGAGAGTAATATCTTTCATCCTTTAAAAACACTGTTGTTCATTAAAGACAAAGGTGTTTACAGAATACCATCTATATGAAAACCATAAAATGGCCTTAACAAATTTACATCATTCATATTACAAACCATATTTTGACAACCACATGTGCATTTTAATTATCCAACATGGATCCTTTCTATAATAAAAATAAAATGAAAATGAGAAACCTTTTGTCAGCACGCAAGGCCAACCGATTACTTGCTAGATTTTGGTATGTTTCTGTTTCTCTTTTTGATTACACTACTCAGAACAACCGTAATAAATTAACAAACAGTCAAAAATATTCTACATATAAGAATAACATTAATTTCATTGAACAAAAATAAACTGAAAAAAACATAGTTGCAGTAGACCAAAGTTACCAAACTGGGATTGGGAAAGGTAAAAGAATGAAGAAATTGAAGAGTAAATAAAATGAAAGAAACTGTCAAATGAAAATTAAATAGATAAGGGAAAATGAGGTGTCTTTTATCTTGTAGGCCACAAATAGGCATCTTCTTACACAATTGGCAAAATGTTTATATCAAGCACTGCAAATTGAAATGTTTATCAAAACATCATCATAAAGGACCTGGGAAGAAGGAAAAAGACATAAAAATAACTTGATTTAGACGTTACAAAAGAAAGATGTTGCCACAAACATAACCGATAGTGGAAAATATTAACAAAAATCTAAATCTAAATGCATCAAATCAAAGAACAGTAAAGTACCTCCAACTGGAATGCATAAAAAGAAAAATCAAAAGTCTCTACTTCCAATCACAATGCACATTTACAAATTATAAGTAGGTGATATATGCCAATTCTTTGTTATTATTTGAAAAGGTAATTTAATAAAGGTAGGTTGCTAATAAAGGCAGGAATTAAATATTGTGAATAGCATACTAAGTATCATATTAGGACAGAGAACCAATATTATTACATCATTCAATTTAAATTTGTACCAGAACAAATAAGATATTATTCTACTCATTGCTTCCATTTTCTTTCAAAACACCTTTTGGGCTATATTTGGAAAGCACATTGTGCCTTTCAGAAATAAAAAAAACACCAAATACACTTGGGTGTAAATAATTTCCCATTGAAAATGTTATGATAACGTGCAATTTTTCTCATCAATGCAAACTTTAAAAAACTATTTTGGACGATGATTCATAGATCAACACTAAGAACTAGAATCCTTGTTACTATTTATGACATGTCAATTCCAACCATTCTATTAGTTTCTACGTCATGGGAATAGTAAGCACTTCCATTTTTTTTTCCTTTCGTTCTCACTTGGCTATATCAGGATTAAAACCAGACTTCAACTCATAGAGTGTTATCAACTTAGTTTTCAGAAAATGAAATTTCACATAATAAATACTGGGTGCCGATCATCAATTCGTCTAATTTCTATAGTAAATGTATATATTTCAAGTAATTGTGTGACAAGAACAAGGAGGGTGGCTGAATACCAAAACAGGACAAATTTATTCAAAGTTAAGTATGAACATCTTTTACCTCTTTTAATTCTCAAGTTCAATCCTAGTATATGCTGATATGACCTTTTCCCATTGATGTAGCTCCAAACCCAATGTCTCGATGCTCTAGCCCTAAAACTGAATGTCAATAATACACGAATATTCTATCCTGGTTAAGGAATAGAAATTCAAATGCATTAGAAAATTATGAAATCTTATCAACTTAGTTTAGTTGAGAACACAAAATCATAACTTAGTGGTTGTACCAAAGAGGCAACACCATCTTGAACTGTTATATTGTTTAGAACTCAGAACTCACATCATGCTAAAGTTCTAAACTAGGATTTTGTACAATTATAGCACATTAGTTACCAGACTAGCAGATGACAAAAATCGTAAAATCAAGGTCAAGAGATTCAACTGCTCCTGCACTTATATTAAAAGTGTATCCATGCATCAAATTATCGAACTATTTCAAAACACCAACACCGAGTAGGACAGTAAAATATTTAATATTTCCAAGTGGAATGCATAAAATGAAAAATAAAAAGTCCCACATTCAAAAAAGTAATTTGATAAAGGTAGGTTGCTAATAACATGACCTTTCTTTCGAGAGCAGCAAATATATGTTGGTAAAAATTAAATTTTTTGAATAGCATGCTAAATATTATCCGAAGGATTAGCAACCCATATTATTACACCATTAATTTAGCATTACACCTGAACGAATAAGATATGTTAACCAATGTTTTTTTAATCTTTCAAAACACCACTGAGGTTATCTTTGGAAAACACGTTGAGGTGACAAAACAACTACACACACCAAACACACTTGGATGCAAGTAATTTCCCATAGATAATGTTACGATAACAAGTAATCATTCTCATCAATGCATAACTTTAAACTACTATTTTGGAAGATCGTTCATTCAACGAGTTCATAACTAGATTCCTTGTCATTATGTAACTAAGTGCGCTGAAGCATCTAATATTATAATAATAAAAACTAATCAAGTTAGAGCCTGTATGTTATTTAATTAATTATACATGTCGTGAGCTTTATTAGAGAGATATGACATGCATTGTTTAGGCTTCAAATATCATTGTAGCAAAAGGAATTTACACCCCAATTTACAGTGGATCAACAAAAGATATTATCAACCAAAAACATAAGATCAAATTTGTATGAAATTTATTGAAGTGATAAATCAAACCCAACTAAAATTTATTTCTGCTAAAAGGGTTCTCTAAGAAAAAAGTGATACAATACGAAAGAAAATTTTAATTTGGTAATGGGCAGGGGTCGCGCGGACGCGTTCCCCCAAAGCAACAAATAATGATGTCCATTCTCCCACTTGGGGAGATGGTAACCCAATGCATTTCCAAAGTGCAATGGAAACCACTCGGCTAGGCATGGGCCTTCATGATCACCCATTGACCCCATCCAGGTAAGTATGGAACTCAGTTGCACTACATGAACTATTTATTACTTGTCAATGCCAGCCATTATGTTAGTTTCTATGATATGGGACTAGTAAGCACTTCCAATTGTATTTTCTTCCCTCTTTACCTGGTTATATCTGAACTAAAATAGTAGTTTATCTTCCAATGTGTGATTTCTCTTAGAAAATATTATGATAATGTGAAATTATGGTGATGTTTACTTTATTAACTTCCTACGAATACATGTTAAGAAAATGGAAAAGTAAAGCATCAAACAAACCTCATAATAATATTTCAGAATGTCCAAGTCATCGTCTTCATTTGTTTTTATGAGCCCTGAGAATTTAAACCATTTTAACTTTACCGACACATCTGTCTCTTGAGTTCACTATATTCATTGCTATCAACAAAATTCATCTACATATTAGGAGTAACATAACCCTAGCACAAGAAGCTTTTAGCAAACGCAACTTCACATAGCAAAATACAAGGTGTCAATCATCTTTATCTAATTTCTATAGAAAATGTACATGTTTTAAAGAATTGTGCAACAAGAATAAGGAGTGCACCTTATGGCCTATTATCAAAAAAGACAAATTTCTTAAAAGTCCAATTATGAACTTCTTTTACCATTTTCAATTCCCAAGTTCAATCCTAGGGCTATTATATGCTGATATAATCTTCGTTCTCATTTATGTAGTTGCTATACTTGTAATTTATTTTAGGTAAATATACGATTTAGGTGCTCAAAACCTAATGGCTCAATGCTCTAACCCAGAATTGAATGTCGATACTAAACACGAAATCGTAGCCAAGTTCAGAAATAGAAACCCGTATGCATTGGAAAATTATGTAATGTTATCAACACAGTTAAGTCGAGAACAAAAAATCATACCTTAGTAGTTGTACCCAACAGGCCCTGTCAGTAGTTACATCAAGCTCGTCTTAAATAACTAAGCAATATGTACCCCTATCTGTTAAAGGATATCAAGCTAAAGTTCTAAAATAGGGTTTTGTACAGTTGCAGATAATCTGTTGCCAGACTAGCAGGATGACAAAACGCCAAAGTCAAGTTCAACGGATTCCACCACTCCCGAGTTGATATTAAAAGTGTATCCATGCACCAAATTATTGAACCATTTGAAAGAGCACTATAAAGAATTGAATAAAAAACATTAAATAACATGATCATCGTAATTTGCAGTTAACAACACTAATTTTCTTCTACATGATCCCTTGAAGATCCCAAAATAAAGGTACGTAAAAGATGGTGTGCTAAGGGGTTAGCAAAATCTGGAGTTAATTAAGGCGGTTTTCCATATTTAAGCCCGCCAAAAAAAAATAACAACCACACATCTTAGGAATCACCTTACCAATACTGCAACATGCTAGCCGTCACAACTTCATACCCAACCTAAAATGTAATGCATGTTATTAGTGGATAAGGTCACTAATAATAACTACCATAAAGAAATTAACATTAATCCCGAGAATCCCTCAATAAAATAAAGAAACTACATGACACTATAAGCAGACGACAATATAGTGAGAAGATTTATACTGCTAAGAAACTAGAAAGATACACTGTTAAGCTATGCTGTGACTTTCCAAAATATATTTCACCGAGTGAAGATCGATGAAGTTGGAATACTGCAATAATAGACAATTACTTTAGAAGTGCAAGGACATCATGGACAAACATCTAGCTGAATCATTTGATAATTACAAAAGTGCACTAGCAAAAAATTTTTAGTATAGCATATGGATTTTGGTTCAATAAGGATCCATGGCTTTTGTTTATTAATGACCCCACCCTAAATTGCCATAAGAAATTTGCTTACATTCATTAGTTAATTACTATAATATGGTCATTATCACTTATCCTATTTTTAAATCGATAAACTTATATCATCTTTGTGGTTAATTAAATAAAGATTTTAAAGATGTCTAATTTAAAAATCAAGTTGATACAAGCACATGAGGTATATCATCAACAAATATGTATTGCCTTTTTATGAGAAAGATTAGGGGTCAATACCGAAATATCTAAGCCAATAGTTTCAAGCTTGTTTTCCATCATAGACCATTTTGGCAAGAGTAACTTCCCTACCTATATGGCAAGAAGACCAAGTTAAGCTATTAAAACTTAACAGGTAGTAGGTGTAATGGATAAAATGTAGTCTTTACAACATATATCCATATGGAGGCATGTAGGAAAATTGCTTTACATTAACTAAAGTTTAAATCGTTTATATTTAATTTGTTAAGTACCTTTTACATTTTATTTCAGTTATATTGATGCATAACGAAAGGACATAATGGTAAGGTGAACATTTTGTTCATTGGGTCAGTGTTTGTGTCTTGGACATAGTCTGTTAGAATGCATATTTTGTTAAAAAGCCACTTAAATATTAATTTTGTAGGCTAATTTGGAAACTAATTACTAATATGCATTGTGAATATAAAATTATTATCTATCATATACTTACAAATAGAATACAAACAAAGAAAAGCCATAACTAAAACTCTCAGAAAAATCTCGTGTGCAAGCACACACATGTGTGCTTGCACGTGCATGCAGGTGCACTAAGAATAACCCTTGATCTAAATTATTTTGATAAAAAATCAATTGAACCCCAGTTCTTCATTTAGTATCAGTTATCTTTAATGTAATTTTATCTTAATATTACATTTAACTTACATGCATAACACATTATTATTAAAGTTTTGAAATAACATACTTTTAATAATCGACATATATACAAAATTATTTCAATTTTGAGTGCATAAAGATTAAAATATGTAATATTAAATAAACTGTTGCTTAAAAAACTCTGTTACAAAAACTATACAAATTTATTATCATATTCGCTTAGTTTCTAAATGTGGATACTATGATAATGTTGGGTGCGTGGCTCAGGGATTAGCAAAACTTATCTTACGGCACTAGAACCAAATTTTGTTCTCGTCAACTTCACCACTTTCTTATCTCCTTTTTTGACAGAGATATTTTAGACATCACATGTTATAACAAAATACCGTGGCACTAATTTTTGGTCCAAGAACACAACTAAGAATATTTTATATTAAAGCCATAAATGTATAAATGTTTCTAGTATATATCTAATAAGGGGAAAAAAAAATTTATGTTCTTGAATAATAAGATAGACAATGATAACGTGTGGATAAAATAGAATGTTTTTGTTAGGAATAAATATTATGTGACTTTTGTTACATCTTTAGTACGTGACATGAACTCTTGATTGACACTGAATACAAGCATTTTATATATACATGTGTATGTGTGGAGATATACTTGTAGATGTATATATGTATATACTATTGATTGACACCAAACGTTGGCATTATATATGTACATGTGCTTGTAGATGTATATATGCATATATATACATATTTGTGTGAGGGGGTCCACTATGGTTCAATTGTATGTATCAGCTGATTAAATAATAAACATGGCATGTTATTTATATCTTTAAACTACTAGATGACTGATCTCATGTCCGTGTTACAATAACAATTATATTGCACTATTAGAGAGTTTAGGCTCCTCTCCTGTATGTGTATCAGCATTCGATATTATGTTGGCGGTGAGAAATCATTTGAAATATTGACATCTATTATTAAATGTATTGGTTTGATACACACTGTTGCCCAAACAATGTATAACTTGCCATGTTAATTTAATTGTCCAGCCGGTTACAGGGGCAAACAAATTTATTTTCTGTCTTCAAACTGCTAATTGAACGATCTCATGTATTTGTTGGAAGAAAATGTTTTGTGCAACTAGAATGATCATCCCCCTCCACTCTCTGCAATATGTAAATGCTCCTACATTAAATACTCATTTGAAAACATCACATATGACGACGTTTGTTTCATTTCAATTTTGTTATGAAATGCAAGTCGTATTGATCAATTTCATATTTTGCGGACTACTTATTCTATTGTCATGGAACTTTTTGAATGCTCAGTGGCGTCTAGAAGAAAAGCGAATCACACACTTGGTGAATAGTATGTATTTATATTCATGTGATGAGAATTACCACTACAATGTATCGTGTATCTAACTGTTTGTGCTTAACTCGGAGAGACCACCCAAATAATTTCCCATGCATATGTAGCTATTGGCATAAATATGGTACACAAGGTTGTGAGTTTGGTATTTAAACCATAAATCGTAAAGATGAAAATTTAAATTGAATCGGGATTTAAATCGTAAATCATAGATCTAAAGATTTTATTTTAGGAATATAAATGTTAGTTAAAAATTCATATCTATAGCATTTAATGTCTTTTGCTTTTCCAAACTTGCACCAGCAAGAACTATATTGACATCATCATCGACATTATCGGCTTCGTCATCATTATCGAATGTGTTCCGTTCATTCTTTGTCAACGTGCTTTTAAATAACGTGATTGTTTTCTCTGATACAATAGAACATGCTTTCACATTTTTCAAAGTTTGAGCAAGGTGATATTTCATTCAAAAAATCCCACCCTTTGTTACTTTTGAGCAATAATTACAACAATTAACTCTTTTATCATTTTTTTTCATAGGCTTATGGTAATCCAAGTGATATTAGACTCTTTAGGCATCTACAATAATAAATTAATAGATTTAATACATTTGTTTCAATAATTTATACCAACTAAATAAAATAAAAGTATTTTGTATAATTAAACAATAAACAAATTAAGCATATTGTTCTTTGGGACAACGTTTGTGTCTAGGACATAATCTTTTGTAATGCATATTTTGTTAAAAAGCCACTTAAATATGTGACTTGTTCCAAACTTCTAGCATCACTTGGCTCCATAATTTGCTTTTCTTTCACTTATGGAACCTTTAAATACAAAATAAAATTTCACATTGAACGATTCAACACATTTTTGGCCCAAGAGCACTAATAACAAAGTATTTTCAAAGGTCCCATTTTTGACATGATTATTTATGCAGTACATAATAGTTTATACTATCAGTTCCACAATAATGGATGCAAGGATGTCCACTGTAAATTGTAAGTAATGTTATCCATCAAGCACGATTTTTAAGCCTTTAACTAAAAGCTAGCACCAAAAACCTTTCGATGTACTAACCATATCCTCTGAATCATGTACAAAGACCAAATAAGTGAATTTAAAGGTATTAGAAATGACAATCAAGCACATTATGTAACTTTCAACTATTATTTTGGAAGATAATTCATAGTTCAACGCATTTAGAACTTGTTAATGCCAGTCATTCTATTTGTTTCTATGACATGGGACTAGTAAGCACTTCTAGTTGTTTTTTTCTTCCCTTTTTAGTTGGCTAATATCTAAACTAAAATAGTAGTTTAAAGTTTGCATTGATGAATGATCTTCCAATGTATAATTTCCCATAGAAAATGTTATTATAATGTGTAATTATGATAATGTTTACTTTACTAACTTCCAATGAACACATGTTAAGAAAATGGGAAAATAAAAAATCAAACAAACCTCATGATAATATATCGGAAGATCCGAGTCATCGTCTTCATTTGTTTTTACGAGCCTTGAGTATTTCAACCATTTTAACTTTGCTGGCATAACTGTCTCTTGAATTCACTATATTCATTGCTATCAACAAAATTTGTCTACATATTGGAAGTAAGCATAAGCCCTAGCACAAAGAAGATTTGAGCAAACGGAACTTCGCATAGCAAATACAAGGTGTCAATCATCTTTAAATCTAACTTCTACTGAAAATGCACAAATTTTTAAGAATTTTGCAACAAGAATAAGGAGTGCACCTTATAGCTAATGCCAAAAAAGAAAATTTTTCAAAAGTCCAATTATGAACTTCTTTTACCTCTTTTAATTCACAAGTTCAATCCTAGGGCTATTAAGAGCTGATATAATCTTCATTCCCATTGATGTAGTTGATATACTTGTAATTTGTTTTAGGTAAATATACGATTTAGGTGCTCCAAACCCAATGGCTCAAGTTCTAACCTAGCATTGAAATGATAGCCTAGTTAAGGAATAGAAAGCCATATATGCAGTAGAAAATTATGTAATGTTATCAACATAGTTAGGTCGAGAACAAAAAATCTTACCTTAGTAGTTGTACCCAAGAGGCCCTGTCAGTAGTTGCATCAAGCTTGTCTTAATTAACTAATCAATATGTACCCCGACCTGCTAAATAATATCAAGCTAAAGTTATATGGTTTTGTATAATTGCAAGTAATCAGTTACCAGACTAGTAGGATGATAAAACGCAAAAAACAAGTCCAACGGATTCCACCTCTCCCGAGTTGATATTAGAAGTGTATCCATGAAACAAATTATTGAACCATTTGAAAGAGCACTATAAAGAATAGAATTAAAAAAACATTAAATAGCATGGTCATCGTAATCTGCAGTTAATTGTTCTAATTTTCTTCTACGTAAACCCTCGAAGATACCAAAATAAAGGTCCGTAATATATGGTGTGCTAAGGTGTAGCAAAGTCTGGAGTTAATTAATGCGGTTTTCTATATTTAAGCCCAACGGAAAAAAAGAACCACGTCTTATAACTCACCTTACCAATATTGCAACATATTAGTCATCATAACTTCATAGCCAACCTAAATGTAATGCATGTTATTAATGGATAAGGTCATTAATAATAACTCCATAAAGAAAATCAAATGAATACTGAGATTCCCTCAATAAAACAAAGCAACTACATGACATTATAAGCTGATGACAATATAGTGAAAAGATTTGTACTGCCAAGAATCTGGAAAGATACCTGTTGAACTATGCTGTGATTTTTCTAAATATAGTTCACTGACTTAAGATCAATGAAGTTGGAACACTGCAATAATTGATAATTATTTTAGAAGTGCAAGGACATCATGGATAAACATCTAGCTCAATCATCTGATAATTACAAAAGTGCAGTAGCAAGACAATTTTAGTATAGCATATGGATTCTGGCTCAATAAGGATCTAGGGCTTATGTTTATCAAAGACCCCACCCTAAACTGCCATGCTAATTACTAAATTCTTTTTTTTTATCAATATGGTTATTTATCACTTTATCCTATTTTCAAATTGATAAACTTGTATCATCTTTGAGGCTAATTAAATAAAGATATTAAAGATGTCCAATTTAAAAATCAAATTGATAAAAGCGCACGAGGTATATCATCAATAAATAAGTATAGTCTTGTTATGAGAAGAATTAGGGGTCCGTGCCGAAATATCTAAGCCAATAGTTTCAAGCATGTTTTCAAAAACCACGTTTTCCATCAGAGACCCATCTTTGACAAGAACAACTCCCCTTACCTATATGGTAAGAAAACCAGGTTAAACAACTAAAACTCAACAATATAGCCTTTACAACCTATAACTATATGAAGATGCAAGAAAATTCATTTGCAGTAATTAAAGTTTGAATTGTTTATATTTATGTTTTTAAGTTACATTTTATTTTGGCTGTATTTATGCATAAAGTAAGAACATAACAATAAGGTAAACATTTTGTTCTTTGGGTCACTGCTTTGTGTCTTGGACAGTCTTTTGGAATGCATATTTTGTTAAAAATCCACTTAAATATGTGACTTGTTCCAAACTTCTGGTATCACTCGTCTTCGTAACTTTGCTTTTCTCTCACTTATCGGAACATTTAAATACAAAATAAGATTTTACACTGAACGAATCAACACAATTTTGGCCAAAGAGCACTAACAACAAAGTATTTAAATAGATCCAGTTTTTGACATGATTATTTACACAATACTTAATAATGTTATACCATCAGCTCCAAAATAATTGATGCAAGGATGTCCACTGTAACTTGTAAGTAATGTTATCAATCAGGTATGCTTGTTAAGATTTTAGCCTAAAGTTAGCATCAAAAACCTCTCGATGTACTAGCCATATCCTTCGAATCATGTGCAAAGACCAAATAAGTGAATTTAAAAGTATTAGAAATGACAATCAAGCACATAACAGACGATTCATAAAAATCTCCGCCAACACTGGTTCAAAAGAAAATAAAATATTTTATGTTTCCAACTGGAATGCATAAAATGAAAATTCAAATGTCTTATATTCAGTTGGTTTCAATCATAACATACATTTAAGAATTATGAACAGATGACATAGCCAATTCTCTTTCATTATTCAAAAAATAATTTCATAATGGTAGGTTGCTAATAATATTACCTTTCTTTTCAAAGGAGTAAAACATATGTTGGTAATAATTAATCTTCGTGAATAGCATGTGACGCAGCGGATATAAGAAAAAAACAAATGAATCTGTGAAAGTAGCATTTGGTGGATAGAAAATACTGCAATGCCCAAATTCGTTGATCCGAAGATACCGAATTCTAGCTATCTCTGACACGTTGATCGCGCACGATACCGTGAAAAGACATCCACAATTCTTCAAGCGTTGATCAAGCGCACTTGATTTCGCGGATTGGCTTCAACGATCGTTGAATCGACGCACTCGAATAACCGAAAGTGGAGATAGGAGATTACACTCAACTACCGATTTAATGAAAGCACAAAGCTAACAAACAATAATTTTATTCAAAAATAACCAACCTTACAACTGACTCGTCCATGCCTATTTATAGGCTTACAATATGTACACGACTCATCTGCGCAACTTAGCATAGGTCGGCCATGACCTATCAACGAACGACTCAACATCAGAGACATGCGACTTAACAGACCCAAACGACCTAAAAACACACGGGTTACGATCTATATAACCCCATGACTTAACAGTTACAACACACAAACAATACACGACTTAAAAATAACACGACTTAACACGACCTAAGTACAACACAGTACAATCAAAATTACACGACCTACGACTTAAAGTAGCTCGGCTCCAGAAAGGCTTTAGCGACACACGGCCTAAGCGACTTAAGCATTGAACGACATAAGGAGATGGGATGCGGCATAACATAACATTGAGCGACCTAACGTAGGTCGTAGCTTGATAAGGTCATGGACAACCTATCTTGTCTTAACAACAGGACATTTTATGCGACCTAACTAGGTCGTAGATCACTGGCAATGACAATAATAGTTTGGCTTGCTTAGTTTGCTTGTTAACTTGTAAGTCGCTAGGTCGTGGCTCTTTTAGGTCGTGGCTCGCAAGCTCGTTAGGTCGCGAACTCAGTACAACTTCCCCCTCTGGTTCGCGGTTAGGTCGCGAGCGACCTTCATTGGCTTCCACTGTGCCATCTACGTTCCCTAGCTCGTTACCCTTCACTCCGTTAGGTCGTGAACAACCTAAATGTTCTTCATTTGGTCGTGAGCGACCTAAAATTTCTTCCTTAGGTCGTGAGCGACCTAAGTCTTGTGATTTTGTAGTTTGCGCTGCATCATCCTCCCCCGGTTGACAGAAATTCGTCCTCGAATTTTCACTATCTTCTTCAACAACAAGTTCACTTTCATGATACGTAATTAAGTATTTGACGTTGAAAACATCAGAAGTATACACATCCTCCGGCAGCTCTAATTTATACGCGTTTTCATTGATTCGTTTCACAATCTTTACAGGACCAATCTTTCGAGCTTTAAGTTTATTATATGTTCCCACCGGAAAACGGTCCTTCGTTAGCACAGCATATACTAAATCTCCTTCCTTAAATACAACACTTCGTCGCTTCAAATCCGCAGATCGTTTGTACTTCTCATTCGACTTTTCCAATCGTTCCTGAACGATTTTATGGCATTCTGTCAAACCATCCACAAAATCAACAGCTCGTTTAACTGTCCCCTTCGGTTGTGGCACTATCGTCAAATCCAACGGTCCCTTCGGCAAGCTTGAATATACAATCTGAAATGGACTGAAACCTGTACTACGATTCACCGCATGAATATGAGCAAACTCCGCTTGACATAATTTCACATCCCAGCTCATCAGATTATCTTTCACAAGACATCGCAATAAATTTCCCAACGATCAGTTCACAACCTCTGTCTGCCCATCTGTTTGCGGATGATAAGCGCTACTAAATTTCAGCTTCGTTCCGACTATCTTCCACAAACTTAGCCAAAAATGACTCAGAAATCTTGTATCCCTGTCTTAAACAATAGATTCTGGTAAACTATGCAAGCGATAGATCTCTCTAAAGAACAACTGTGCCACATGAACTGCATCTGCCGTCTTCTTACAAGCAACAAAATGTACCATCTTCGAGAAACGATCCACCACAACATATATAGAGTCATTTCCCCGTTGAGTCCTCGGTAGGCCCAACACAAAATCCATGCTTACATCTACCCACGGTTTTGTAGGAACAGGTAAAGACATATACAACCCCGCATTTGTAGCTGTCCCTTTCGAAACTTGACAAATATGACATCTACGCACAAATCTTTCAACTTCCCTTCTCATCGATGGCCAATAGTAAGACTGAGAAATCAACTACAATGTGCGATCCCGTCCAACATGACCCTCTTCATGTAACTCTTTAATGATTTTCATTCTCAAGCTGCAATCTGGTACACATAATCGATTCCCTTTGAATAAGAATCCATCCACCAACACAAATTCATCAGTTCTCCCATCCTTGACTTTCTCAACAAACTTCGTAAAGTAAGGATCTTCTTCAATCAACTTTGGCAATAGTTCAAATCCTGTCACTTCAACATTCATTGTTGTCAACAAATGATTCCTCCTGCTCAAAGCATCAGCTACACGATTCGTCACCCCAGATTTGTGTTTTACATCAAAAGTAAACTTCTGTAGATACGTGACCCATGAAGTGTGCCTAACTGAAATTTTATCCTGCCCTTACAAATGCTTCAGTGCTTCCTGATCCGTATAAAGAACAAACTCCTTCTGAAACAGATAATGTCTCCAGTGCTTCACAGCTTGAACAATTGCGTAAAACTCAACATCATAAGTGCTATATCTCAACTTAGCTCCTGACAACTTCTCACTGAAATAAGCAACTGATTTTCCTTTCTGATTCAATACTCCACCAATTCCAACTTTCTGATGCAGTACAAACTACGGAATCGATAGGCTTAAATTGTTCAAAGCCTTTGAGTCGATTGGAATTGGCTTTGTTCTTAAGTCGCTCGGGGGTTATATGTCGCTCACGACTTAACAAGGGATATTCACGACCTAACGTTAAGGCCTTAAGTTGTTTCCGACTTAACAGAAGAAGTTTCCGACCTAAGGAATCGCGTAAAGGGAAGTGGCGAGTTAGTGGAGTAACCTTAAGCCGTGTGAAGAAGGCTACGTTTGAGTCGTTTGGCAATATAAGTCGTTTACGATCTATTGAAGGCCTTGAGCCGAAGGAAGTGGAGCACGACCTAGCGAAGTCAATCGAACAAGCATGCCGCAAGGAACTTGGATGCTTGAGTCGTGTGGGTCTTGAGTCGGTCCTTAGTTGAGTCGTGAGTCGTTCACGACCTATGTTGAGTCGTATATGTTGTATTACGAGCTGGTATGTAAACACTGGTGTTGAGTCGGTCAATTGATGAGTCGGTTGAGTCATGTTGTAATGTAATTGTTTTGAGTCGTGACATGGTGTTGTAAACTGTTTGTTTCCTTGAGTCGTTTGTACCATTGAGTCGTGTACTGTTTGAGTCTGTACATATCTTGAGTCGTTGTATTCTGGGTCGTAAGTCGTTCACGACCTAGTATAAGTCGTGTAATGTGTTGATTGTATGTGAATGTTGTACTAAGTCGTGAGCGACTCAAATGCTGAGTCGTGTGTTCTGTTGGTAGGTCGGCTACGACCTAGGAAGGTCACAAGTCGTATACGACTTAAGGGAGAACGGTGAAAACACTATAAATAGGCGTGTGTTGTAAATTTTAGGGGTGGAAGATGGAAATAAAATTTCTTGTTGATTGCTTCGTGCTTTCTTCTCTAATTGGTAGTTGAGTGTAATCTCCTATCTCCACCTACGTCCTTCGAGTGCGCTCGAATCTTCGTTTGTGAAGCCGATTCATGGAATCAAGTGCGCTTGATCAACGTCGAAGAATCGTAGATCTTTGTTTCTCGGTATCGTGCGCGATCAACGAGACAAAGATAGCTAGAATCCGGCATCTTTGGATCAACGGATTTGGGCATTTCGGTATCTTCAATGCACCAAGTACTACTTTCATCGATTTACATCGATTTGTGATTAATCCGCTGCGTCAGTTTTGGTATCAGAGCCAAACTTAGCCAATCATAGCTAAGTTGATTCTTGGAGCCAAGTATTTGAAGTTGAAGTTTGAAGTTGGAGCTCATTGTGTTCTTATTGAAGTTGCAACAAGTTGGAGTATTTGATCTATAGCATTTTGAATCAAAGTGTTGGAGACTGTTTGAATTTGTGAGGAGATTTTTGCGCGTCAAGTATAGAAGAGTGTAAGCCGTGCCTTGTGTTTGAATCGAAGCCGACTTAACCTGTAGCCGAGTCAAGGAGTTAAGCCATATAGAGCAAGCCGAGACAAGTGTTGAGGCCGTGATTTGTTTACTTGTGTTGAAGCTTGTGTTCGACTTGTTGAAGTCTTTTTGGAACTTGAAGATTTTTGAAGATTGTGAAGAGTTTTCAACTATGCCACCCAGGAGAGCTAATCGCCATCAAAATGTTGAAACATTATATAGACGAGAAGAGGCCGATCAAATGGAACAACGTATGCATGAGAAGATTGATGAAGGCATTGGTAGGTTGGAGAAGCTTATGATTGATATGAATCAAAGTAGAAGAAGAAATTCACCTGAATCCATTCGTGGAGGAAGTAGAGTTTCACATCATTCAGATCGGGAGAGAAGAGAGAGTCGGGATCCACGGAGTGTTGATAATCGAAGTAGGAGGAAGGATGATGATCATGAAAGACGGGATGTTGGTAGTAGGAGTGGTGGTAGAGATGTTGGAGGGAGAGAAAGACAACGATCTGCATCAGACTTTGATGAGGAGTTTGATGGTGATAGGGGAAGTGTTCATTTCAGAGACCGAGATCAGGGACAACGTCAGTATCGGGTTATTGATGATGATCGACGTTGGCAATCGGGCATAAAGATGGAGATTCCGGAGTTTAAAGGAGGAATGGTAGCTGAAGAATTTCTTGATTGGGTGTCAAATGTTGAAGAGATCTTTGATTTCAAGGAGGTTCCTGAGCATAGGAGAGTAAAGTTGGTTGCTACTAGGTTGAGGGGGAGAGCTTTGGCGTGGTGGCAGCAAACTAAACTTACCAGGGAGAGAATGGGGAAGTCAAAGATAGAATCTTGGGAGAAGATGAAGAAGTTAATGCGAGCTACATTTTTACCATACAACTATCAATCACTTATGTACCAGAGATTGCAAAATCTGAGGCAAGGGACGAAATCTGTTAGTGATTATGCTGATGAATTTTACCAACTCATTGCCAGAAATGATATTATGGAAACGGAAGAACAGCTAACTGCTAGATTCATTGGGGGATTGAGAATGCAGATCCTGGATATGGTTAATATGTTTGATCCTAGATCAGTGGCAGAAGCACATCAGAAAGCGTTGGCTTGGGAGAAGCAAGGAAGGCGTGGAGGTGGTGTGTTTACTAATTCCAATAATCAAGTGAAGGGTGTTAGTGGAAGTTCTAATGTTCCTAAACCAGTCAATAAGCCAGTGGTAAAGGAGGCTGAGAAGGCGAAGGTTAGCAGTGGTTTCAAATGTTATAATTGTCAGGAGTTGGGTCATAAAAACAATGAATGTCCGAAGCCAAAGAAGAGAGCAATGGTTGCAGAAGTTGAGGAGGATGATGGTGAGGAGGCAGAGTGTTCAAATACACCTTATGTTGAGGAGGAAGAAGAATTGTCCGGAGATGAAGGTTGTAATCTTATGATGAGGAGGTCATGTCTTACACCAAAGCAAGAGGAGGATTGTAGTTGGTTGAGAAGCAATATTTTTCAGTCGACATGCACTATTCTGGGAAAAGTTTGCAAGTTCGTTATTGATGCTGGAAGTTGCGATAATATTATTTCTACCAAGGCTGTGAAGAAGTTGAACTTGAAAACTGAGAAACATCCTAAACCATACAAGCTAGCATGGTTAAGGAAGGGTGGTGAAGTGAAGGTGTGTCGAAGGGCTTGTGTTAATTTTTCTATTGGGAAGAAGTACAAAGATGAAATTTGGTGTGACGTTGTAGACATGGACGTATGTCATCTGTTGTTGGGCAGACCGTGGCAGTTTGATAGATCAATTCAACATGATGGTCGTGCCAATAGTTACAGTTTCATGTTCGAGGGTACTAAAATCACTTTGGTTCCCAAGAAGCAACAACAGAAGGAGAGCAAGCTAGAGGAGATTGAGGAATTGAAAACTCTGTTGACTTTGAAGGAGTTTGTTAAGGAAGTTGAAGAGGAACCTGAAGTCTATTTGTTGATTGGGCGAGAGAGTCATGAAGAGGTTAAAATGCCTGAAGAATCAAAGCCACTTTTGAAAGAATTTGAAGATGTATTTCCAGAGGAGTTGCCTAAGGAGTTACCGCCACTGAGTGACATCCAACACCAAATCGATCTTGTTCCAGGAGCAGTGTTACCACATCGACCACATTATCGAATGAGTCCGAAGGAACATGAGGAGTTACGAAGGCAGGTGGAAGAGTTACTTGAGCAGGGACGTTTTCAGGAAAGTTTGAGTCCTTGTGCTGTGCCAGCTTTGTTGGTACCGAAGAAGGATGGAACATGGAGAATGTGTACAGATAGTAGAGCTTTGAACAAGATTACTGTCCGCTATAGATTTCCTATGCCGAGGTTGGATGATTTGTTAGACCAGTTGAGTGGGGCAACTATATTTTCGAAGATTGATTTGAAGAGTGGTTATCACCAGATTCGAATTAGACCGGGAGACGAATGGAAGACAGCTTTCAAGACGAGAGAGGGGTTATATGAATGGTTGGTTATGCCATTTGGTTTATCAAATGCACCTAGTACATTCATGCGGGTGATGAATCAAATCTTTAGACCATTCATTGGGAAGTTCATGGTGGTTTATTTCGATGATATTCTGATTTACAGCAGGAGTACGGAGGAACATGTTCAACATTTGAGGGAAGTATTGAATATTCTTCGTGAGGAACAATTTTATGCTGCTACGAAGAAATGTGTGTTTATGACGCACAGTGTTTTATTTCTGGGTTATGTTGTTTCAGGAGAAGGTATTCAAGTTGATCAGAGTAAAGTTGAGGCAGTAAGGAATTGGCCACAGCCAAAGACAATTACGGAAGTGAGAAGTTTTCATGGGCTAGCGTCATTCTACCGAAGATTCATTCCACACTTCAGTAGCGTAATGGCTTCCGTTACTGATTGCACGAAAGGGAAACAGTTTGTATGGTTAGAGGAAGCGGGGGTTGCTTTTGAGAAGATCAAGGAACTATTGACGACAGCACCGATTCTTGTTTTACCCAATTTTCAATTGTTGTTTGAATTGCATACTGATGCGTCGAAGGTTGGAATTGGGGGAGTGTTGAGTCAGAATGGGCGTCCTATTGCATATTTCAGTGAAAAGTTGTCGGGAGCAAAAATGAGATATAGCACTTATGATGTCGAATTCTATGCTATGGTACAAGCTGTTAAGCATTGGAGACACTATCTGTTTCAGAAAGAATTTGTTCTATACACTGATCATGAGGCGTTGAAGCATTTACAGGGGCAGGATAAGATTTCAGCAAGACATGCATCGTGGATTGCATATTTACAGCAGTTTACCTTTGTTGTTAAGCACAAATCTGGGGTGACGAATCGGGTAGCTGATGCTTTGAGTAGAAGGAGTCATTTATTAACAACATTGAAAGTTGAAGTGACGGGGTTTGAATTACTGCCAGGGATGATTGAAGAAGATCCTTACTTTGTGAAATATGTTGAAAAAGTGAAGGATGGGAGTACCAATGAATTTATGTTGGTTGATGGATTCTTGTTTAAAGGAAATCAGTTATGTATTCCAGAGGGCAGCTTGAGAATGAAAATTATCAAGGAGTTGCATGAAGAAGGCCATGTGGGTAGAGATCGTACATTGCAGTTGATTTCTCAATCTTATTTTTGGCCGTCGATGAGAAAAGAAGTTGAAAGATTTGTGGAGAGATGCCATATTTGCCAGGTTTCAAAGGGAACAGCGACGAATGCAGGGTTGTATATGCCATTACCTGTACCGTCTAAGCCATGGGTTGATATCAGCATGGATTTCGTTTTGGGTTTGCCTAAAACTCAAAGGGGAAATGATTCGATATTTGTTGTAGTGGACAGATTTTCGAAGATGGCACATTTTATTGCCTGCAAGAAGACAGCGGATGCAGTTCAAGTGGCACAATTATTCTTTAAGGAGGTGTATCGATTGCATGGTTTACCAGAATCTATTGTTTCTGATCGAGATACTCGTTTTCTGAGTTACTTTTGGTTAAGTTTGTGGAAGATGGTGGGAACGAAGCTGAAATTTAGTAGTGCTTATCATCCGCAAACTGATGGGCAGACAGAAGTTGTTAACCAATCGTTGGGGAATTTTTTGCGATGTCTTGTGAAGGACAATCTGAAGAGTTGGGATATGAAGTTATGCCAAGCCGAGTTTGCACACAATCATGCAGTGAATCATAGCACGGGATTCAGTCCATTTCAGATTGTATATTCAAATTTGCCCAGGGGACCGTTGGATTTGGCAGTAGTACCACAACCGAAGGTGACAGTTAAACGAGCTGCTGATTTTGTTGGTGAGCTGACTGAATGTCATAAAATCATTCAGGAAAGATTGGAGAAAGCGAATGAGAAGTATAAGAAGTCTGCAGATTTGAAGCGACGAAATGTTGAATTTAACGAAGCAGATTTGGTATATGCAATATTGACAAAAGATCGTTTTCCGGTGGGAACATACAATAAATTGAAAGCGCGGAAAATTGGTCCAGTTGAAATTTTGAAAAAAAATCAATAAGAATGCATATCGATTAAAGTTACTAGATGATGTTTATACTTGTGATGTTTTTAACGTTAAACATTTGATTCCATATCATGGAGATGAAATTGTTGTGGAAGAACTTACCAATTCGAGGACGAATTTTTCTCAACCCGGAGAGGATGATGCAGTACAAACTACGGAATCGATATGTTTAAATTGTTCAAAACCTTTGAGTCGATTGGAATTGGCTTTGTTCTTAAGTCGCTCGGGGGTTATAAGTCGCTCACGACTTAACAAGGGATATTCACGACCTAACGTTAAGGCCTTAAGTTGTTTCCGACTTAACAGAAGAAGTTTCCGACCTAAGGAATCGCGTAAAGGGAAGTGGCGAGTTAGTGGAGTAACCTTAAGCCGTGTGAAGAAGGCTACGTTTGAGTCGTTTGGGAATATAATTCGTTTACGATCTATTGAAGGCCTTGAGCCGAAGGAAGTGGAGCACGACCTAGCGAAGTCAATCGAAGAAGCATGCCGCAAGGAACTTGGATGCTTGAGTCGTGTGGGTCTTGAGTCGGTCCTTAGTTGAGTCGTGAGTCGTTCACGACCTATGTTGAGTCGTATATGTTGTATTACGAGCTGGTATGTAAACACTGGTGTTGAGACGGTCAATTGATGAGTCGGTTGAGTCATGTTGTAATGTAATTGTTTTGAGTCGTGACATGGTGTTGTAAACTGTTTGTTTCCTTGAGTCGTTTGTACCATTGAGTCGTGTACTGTTTGAGTCTGTACATATCTTGAGTCGTTGTATTCTGGGTCGTAAGTCGTTCACGACCTAGTATAAGTCGTGTAATGTGTTGATTGTATGTGAATGTTATACTAAGTCGTGAGCGACTCAAATGCTGAGTCGTGTGTTCTGTTGGTAGGTCGGCTACGACCTAGGAAGGTCACAAGTCGTATACGACTTAAGGGAGAATGGGGAAAACACTATAAATAGGCGTGTGTTGTAAATTTTAGGGGTGGAAGATGGAAATAAAATTTCTTGTTGATTGCTTCGTGCTTTCTTCTCTAATTGGTCGTTGAGTGTAATCTCCTATCTCCACCTACGTCCTTCGAGTGCGCTCGAATCTTCGTTTGTGAAGCCGATTAACGGAATAAAGTGCGCTTGATCAACGTCGAAGAATCGTAGATCTTTGTTTCTCGGTGTCGTGCGCGATCAACGAGACGAAGATAGCTAGAATCCGGCATCTTTGGATCAACGGATTTGGGCATTTCGGTATCTTCAATCCACCAAGTACTACTTTCATCGATTTACATCGATTTGTGATTAATCCGCTGCGTCACTTTCGAAGCATCAGTGTGCAACTCAAACAACAACTGAAAATCCGGTAAAACTAAAATTGGTGCTGTCGTCAACAGTGTCTTGATCTTCTCAAAAGCAACTCCCGCTTCCTCTGACCATGCAAACTTCTTTCCCTTCATACAATCAGTAACTGGTGTCATCACGCTACTGAAGTGTGGAATGAATCTTCGGTAGAATGACGCTAGCCCATGAAAACTTCTCGCTTCTGTTATTGTACTCGGTTGAGGTCAATTTCTGATTGCTTCAACTTTATTCTGATCCACTTGGATACCTCCTTCTGATACAACATATTCCAAAAATAAAACACTATGCGTCATGAACACGCATTTCTTCGTTGCAGCATAAAATTGTTCCTATCGTAGTACCATCAACACTTGTCTCAGATGATGCAAGTGTTCCTCTGGACTTCCACTGTATATCAGAATATCATCGAAATACACCGCCACGAATTTCCCAATAAATGGTCTAAAAATCTGATTCATCACCCGCATAAATGTACTTGGTGCATTCGAAAGACCAAACGACATAACCAGCCATTCATACAACCCTCCCGTGTTTTGAATGCTGTTTTCCATTCATCTCCTGGTCGTATTCGAATTTGATGATATCCGCTCTTCAAATCAATCTTCGAAAAGATAGTAGCCCCGCTCAACTGATCTAACAAATCATCCAATCTGGGCATTGGTAATCTGTACCTCACAGTGATCTTATTCAGTGCCCGACTATCGGTACACATCCTCCACGTTCCATCCTTCTTCGGCACTAACAATGCTGGTACAGCACAAGGACTTAAGCTCTCTTGTATGCGCCCTTGTTCAAGCAATTCTTCTACCTGCCTTCTCAACTCCTCATGTTCCTTTGGACTCATTCTTTAATGTGGTCGATGTGGCAACACAGCTCCTGGAACAAGATCTATTTGATGTTGAATATCCCTCAACGGTGGTAACTCCGTTGGCAGCTCTTCAGGAAATACATCATCAAATTCTTTCAGTACTGGCTACACTTCTTCAGGAATTTCAACCACTTCATTACTCTCACGTCGAATCAACAAAAAGACTTCAGGCTCCTCTTCAACTTCTTTAACAAACTCCTTCAAAGATAGCAAAGTTTTCAGTTCTTCAATCTCCTCCAACTTGCTTTCCTTCTGTTGTTGCTTCTTGGGAACTAAAGTGATTTTAGTACCTTCAAACATGAAACTGTAGCTGTTAGCACGACCATCATGTTGTACTGCTCTATCAAACTGCCATGGTCTGCCCAACAACAGATGACACACATCCATGTCCACAACATCACACCAAATTTCATCTTTGTATTTCTTCCCAATCGAAAAATTAACACAAGCTCTTCGTCCAACTTTCGCCTCACCACCTTTATTCATCCATGCTAACTTGTAAGGTTTAGGATGCTTCTCAGTTTTTAATTCCAACTTCTTTACTGCTTCTGTAGAGATAATGTTGTCACAACTCCCAGCATTAATAACAAACTTGCAAACCCTTTCCAGGATAGTGCATGTAGACTGAAAGATATTATTCCTCAACCAGTTAGAATCATCCTCTTGCTTTGGTGTTAGACAAGACCTCCTCATCATCAAATTACAACCCTCATCTTCGGACAATTCTTCTTCCTTCTTAACATAAGGTGAATTGGAACATTCAGCTTCTACATCTTCTTCTTCAACCTCAGCTACCATCACTCGTTTCTTTGGCTTCGGACATTCATTGCCCTTGTGACCCACTTCTTGACAATTATAACACTTGAAACTGTTATTGACATTTGCCTTCATAACCTCATGCACAACTGGTTTACTTGCAGCCTTAGAAACATTGGAACTTCCACTAACACCCTTCACTTGATTGTTGGAATTTGTAAACACACCACCTCCTCGTCTTCCCTGCCTCTCCCAAGCCAACGCCTTCTGGTGTGCTTCAGTCACAGTTCTAGGATCAAACATATTCACCATATCTTGAATCTGCATTCGCAACCCTCCAACAAATCTAGCTGTTAATTGTTCCTCCGTCTCCATAATGTCATTCCTTGCAATCGGTTGATAGAATTCATCAGCATAATCATTAACAGTGTTCGCTCCTTGCCTCAGATTATGCAATCTCTGGTACATAAGTGATTGATAGTTGTAAGGTAAAAATGTAGCTTTCATTAACTCTTCATCTTTTCTCATGTAACAATCTTTGACTTCCCCATTCTCTCCCGCGTAAGTTTAGTTTGCTGCCACCATGCTAAAGCTCTTCCCCTCAACGTTGTAGCAACTAACTTCACTCTTCTATGCTCAGGAACTTCTTTAAAGTCAAAAATTTCCTCAACATTAGACAACCAATCTAAGAATTCTTCTGCAACCATACTACCCTTGAATTCTGGAATTTCCATCTTCATACCCGACTCCCATCGACGATCATCATCTACATCCCAATATGAATTTCGAACTTGGTCTCGATCTCGATAATGAATGCTAGCTCTATCACCATCTTTATCAAAATCAAATGTATGTCTATATCGATCTTGACCATCATCACCCCTTCGATAACGCATATCCCTTCTACTATGTCTCCCTTCATTTCTATATGGTTCATCCTCAAACTCACGTGGAGTTCTTCTCTCTTGATGTCCATAGTCATGGTGATCTCTCCTTGATGAAATTGACGTTTCTCTTCTTTCTCTAAAAGATTGTGGCGACACCCTTCTCGCTTCCGTAACCGATGGCGAAACTCTGTTTCCTCCATGGTTCGAGACTAGCGACCTTCTCCTTTGACTTTGATTCAAATCATTCATCAATTTCTCTAACTGCCCAATACCTTCATCAAATTTATCATTAATGCATTGTTCCATCTGTTCGGCTTCTTCCCTTCTATACAACGCTTCAACATTTTGATGGCGGTTAGCTCTTCTCGGCGGCATGATTGAATCAAATAATCTTCAACACAAATCACAAATACTTCAACAAACTCAAATACAAACTGCAATCTTCAACTTAAACTTCAACAATACACGGCTCCAAGGCTCGACTTAGCTATGATTGGCTAAGTCTAGCTTTGATACCAAACTGACGCAGCGGATATACGAAAAAAAACAAATGAATCTGTGAAAGTAGCAATTGGTGGATAGAAAATACTGCAAGGCCCAAATTCGTTGATCCGAAGATACCGAATTCTAGCTATCTCTGACACGTTGATCGCGCACCATACCGTGAAAAGAGATCCACAATTCTTCAAGCGTTGATCAAGCGCACTTGATTCCGCGAATTGGCTTCAACGATCGTTGATTCGAGTGCACTCGAATAACCGAAAGTGGAGATAGGAGATTACACTCAACTCCCGATTTAATGAAAGCCCAAAGCTAACAAACAAGAATTTTATTCAAAAATAACCAACCTTACAACTGACCCGTCCATGCCTATTTATAGGCTTACAATATGTAGACGACTCATCTGCGCGACTTAGCATAGGTCGACCATGACCTATCAACGAACGACTCAACATCAGAGACAGGCGACTTAACAGACCCAAACGACCTAAAAACACACGGGTTACGACCGATATAACCCCGCGACTTAACAGTTACAACACACAAACAATACACGATTTGACACGACCTACGACTTAAAGTAGCTCGGCTCTAGAAAGGCTTCAGTGACACACGGCCTGAGCGACTTAAGCTCTGAACGACATAAGGAGATGGGATGCGGCATAACATAGCATTGAGCGACCTAACATAGGTCGTAGCTTGATAAGGTCGTGGACGACCTTACTTGTCTTAACAACAAGACCTTTTATGCGACCTAACTAGGTCGTAGATCGCTGGCAATGACAATAATAGTTTGGCTTGTTTAGTTTGCTTGTTAACTTGTAAGTCGCTAGGCCGTGGCTCTTTTAGGTCGTGACTCGCAAGCTCATTAGGTCGCGAACTCAGTACAACTTCCCCCTCTGGTTCCCGGTTAGGTCGCGAGCGACCTTCATTGGCTTCCACTGTGCCATCTACGTTCCCTAGCTCATTACCCTTCACTCCGTTAGGTCGTGAACAACCTAAAGATTCTTCATTTGGTCGTGAGCGACCTAAAACTTCTTCCTTAGGTCGTGAGCGACCTAAGTCTTGTGACTTTGTAGTTTGCGCTGCATCAGCATGCCAAGTATTATACCGGGGATTAGCAACCCATGTTATTACACTATTAGATTTACCGTTGCACCCGAACAAACAATGTATGTTAATCATTGTTTCTCTTTTTCTTTCGAAACACCGTTTGGTTTACATTTGGAAACACATTGTTGGTGGTATAAAAAACAGCTGCTCCAAATACACTTGGATGTAAATAATTTCCCATTAAAAATGTTATGGTAACGTGTAGTTATGCTCATAAATGCAGATTTTACACAACTATACTGGAAGATCGTCCATAGATCAACGCATTCAGAGCCAGATTCCTTATCACAATGTAACTAAGTGTGCTCAAGCATCTAGTTTTCACCACGTTCAGTATTTAGCAGATGCAGAAAAAATTATAATTAAAAAACATGATTAAATTGGAAGGCGTACTTTAAGTTTATTATAAGTGTCGTAGAATTTACAAGAGAGATGACGTACACTTTTTAGACTAAAAACATTAAAACATCAAGGAACAAAAGAAATTTATATCAGACTAACACAAGACATTGTCAACGAAAAACATAAGATTAAATTTATATGGATTTTATGAGAGCTAAATCAAATCCAATAAGACATATGTCTGCAAAAAAGGTTCTCTACAAACAAGAAACACAATAACTATAATGGTTTTTTAACTAGCGCAAAATTACTCAAAGCAAAACAGTAGACAAAAGAAGATGTTTAATTTGGTAATGGACAGGGGCCACACGAACGCATTCCCCCAAAGCAACAAATAATGATGTCCACTCTCCCACTTGGGGAGATAGTAGCCCAACGCATTTCCAAAGTGCAATGGAAACCACTAGGCCAGGCCTGGGCCTTCATGATCACCCATAGACCCCGTCCAGGTAAGTATGGAACCCCATTGCACTACATGAACTATTTATTACTTGTCAATTCCAAATATTCTATTAGTTTCTACGATATGGGACTAGAAAGCACTTCCAGTTGTTTTTTTCCTTCCCTTTCCATTTGGCTGTATCTGGATTAAAACCAGACTTGAACTTATGGAATGTTATCGACTTAGTTTTCAGCATATGAAATTTCATATAGTAAAATACAGGGTCTCAACCATCTATATGTCTAATTTCTATAGAAAATGTATATATTTCAAATAATTATGCGACTAGAATAAGGAGGGCACCTTATGTCTACTACCAAAAAAAGACAAATTTCTTGAAAATCCAATTATGACTCTTTTAGCTCTTTTAATTCTCAAGTTCAATCCTAGTATATGTTGATATGAACTTTTCCCATTGACGTAGCGCCAAACCCAATGGTAACATCAAGTTGAACTGTTATATTGTTAGTAGTTATATAAACTAAAGTTCTAAAATAAGGTTTGTACAATTTGCATATATTTAGTTGCCAAATTAGCAGATGACAAAATTCCAAAATCAACTTTAAGGGATTCACTACTCCCGAGCTTATATAAAATTGTATCCATGCACCAAATTATTGAACTACTCGAAAGAGCGCCATAAAGAATAGAGTCAAAAACATTGACTACCATAATCATTGTAATTTGTAATCAACAGTGCTAATTTTCTTCTATGTGAACTCCCGAAGATCCCAATTCAAGGTCAGTAAAAGATGGCGTGCTAAGGTGTTAGCAAAATCTGGAGTAAATGAAGGCATTTTCTGTATTTCAGCCTGCAAAAAAACACACAACTTGGAACTCACCTTACCAATACTGCAACATGCTAGCCATCACAACATTATACTCCACCTAACATATACTGCATGGCTATTAGTGAATAAGGTAATTAATAAATGCCATAAAGACAACCAAAAAAAATATTGAGATTCTTTAGTGACACAAAACAGCTAATGGTAATCTAGGTAAAAGACTGATACTACCAAGAAACTGGAAGGGGATCTTGTTAAGATATGCTACGATTATTCTAAATATATATCATTAAGTTAAGATCAATGAAGTTGGAATACTGTGAAAACAGATAATTATATTAGTAGTGTAACGACATCAGGGGCTAACATCTATCCTAATCATTTGATAGTTATAAAAATGCACTTGTAAGACACTAGCTAACATGCTACAACACAAGTTCTGCAATCAATTGTCATTTGGTCAGTGTAGAGAAATTTCATTAGAATGTTTGAGTTACCACCTTTAAAGAGCTCCACATCTTTGCAAGGCAACTAATAAATCAGATCTGGAACTATTTTATTAGATAAACATGGAGACATATTTGAATTGTTTGTAGGAGCGGGTCATTTTTCTTTTATAAGCTTTGTACTCCAAGATTTGGTCTAATATTCCATCAAGATTAAATAAACAAAATATCTTTTAATACTACTAAAAGCAACAAATACTTCTTCAATCATCCAAATACGGAACTATATTCCTACACCTTAAAATCGAACCAACTAATGAAATCAAATATATAACATAAGTTAGATTAACAGAACATGATTATCAATGTCGATAGTATTGTTTATATTATCATCGAAACATATTGGTTTTTTTAATTCACGGCATTTAGATTGAAAAGTATTAAAAAATTTACAGCATCACCGCATTTTTACATAACTATGGATCTAACGATTGATTTCAGCTTCATATTATTTTGGATACCAAAGCAATCTAGCCCATTTGAAGTTCAACCAATCAAACCAAATCAGATATTTTTTATAGGTTTCAATTTTCAAAAAAAAAAAAGGTTTGGTTTGATTTTTTTATTTTTTTGTTGAATTATAATTATAATTTCATTATTTTTGGCTAAATCAACTCATGTCATTTCTACACCCTTACGATTGAAGAATTGCATATTTTCCATATTTTAAATCAAGTTTAACTTTAGTTTTTCAAAATAATGTTGGTAATAATAAGAATACTTTGATGTAAAATTGGAATTATAAATTGTTTCTGTAAATTTATGTTACCAATAACATATTATTTAAACAATGCAAAATCATACAGAACAATTGAATAAGATTATAAAACAATATATTTATAACTGCAATTGTAACACTAGATGTGATGCATAACAACTATAAAATTAAATGCTCAACTTAATTAATCCAAAACTTAAACCTTTAAGGATGCAACTAGCTAGCGCGTAGGTTTCATATTTTCTTTGAATAACATTGAAATCAATACTAGCTCCCTTATCTTATTTTTACACCTGACTATAAATTAACGAGTTTAGAAAATATAGCAATCAGGATGTTTTAACTCATTACAACATGTAATGTAATCTATATTCTTATGTTTCTTTTTTATATAAATAGTATGCATAAAAATTACTAAGACTATTCTGGGGTGGTGGCGCAGTTGGTTAGCGTGTAGGTCTCATAGCTATGTTGAGTGATCCTGAGGTCGAGAGTTCGAGCCTCTCTCACCCCATTTTTTCAATTGACTATGCATTACCTATTCCAAGTAGTTAAACCATTATTCACCGAGTTACTTTGTTTTTTGGTCAGAAATTAATTAAATATTTAATTTTGTTTGGAAGAAAAAATTTAGGTAGAAAAGAGATAAATTAGAAATGGAACATTGAGTTTGACTTCAATATGACCTTTGCACTCAATCTACAGAGAGCAAGGGATCTTCCAAAAAAAGAGAACTACAAAGTAGGATCAAAGAGAAATAACCTTATGATTCAAAAAAGGAATTAGAGAAAACCAACTCTTTAACTCTAATTTCCAGTTTAGTGGTGGTGCGGTTGGTTAGTGCATAAGTCTCATAGCTATTGAGTGAACCTAAGGTCAAGAATTAGGGAGTTCCAAATGAAATTTTGGGCTCGACGATCTAGAGAGAGCAAGTTATCAAACAATAAAAGTAATGGGTACTATAAATTAGGATCGAAGATAAATTTCCTTATGACTCAAAAAAGGACTTAGTGAATAGCAACTCTTTAGCTTTAATTTCCAATTCTACGTTGTGTTGACTAATATACTTGTAGTCGTGTTTAATATTTGACAAATTCAATTAGAGTTGACTATTTGCTTATCCCTAAGTCCGTACAATTAAAAGTCATGTGTTCAATCCATGTTCATCGCATTTTCAATCATTATATTTGTAATTTTTTGAATAATATTGATAATACTAAGATTATTTATGCAGCACTATTGTCTCGGTATTTAGACGCTTCGGCTTTGATCGATGACATCACCGGTTTCCGCATAGCGTGATTCGATCCACTGGACATGTTTGACATGTGATTCGAAACACTGGACGTGTATGACATGTAGTATGCTATATAATACCTAGACTTGCGGTAAAATTATGTACCACGTCTAAGTATCCAATTTTTTTAAAATACTAACAACAATGATATATTGTGGTGAATTTACAATTTTATATTATTTTTGCAAATTTAAGTTAACAAATAAGCATGTACATGTAATGTAACATTGAAACAGAGAAAAATCATCTAGAACCATGGAATTTGAAATATAAAAAGAATTATATTTAGTAGCGCAAATCTTACACTAGGTACTTTGACCAAGGCAAATAATTATTTAACTAAAATAATTTAAAGCATAAGTTTATGAGGATGAAATTGGCTAGTGCGTAGGTTTTATATTTTGTTAAATAATGCTAAAGTCGAGTTAACTTCTCTCAACTTTCTATGCATCAAATTGCACGTTCGTCATCACCAACGTCAAAAAATAGCTATTGGGATGTTTAAACACAATATACCATGTAATACAATCTTATATTCATATGCTTCTTTTCTTTTTAATATAAAAACGTTATGCATCGAATCTATGAAGCCCGATAATCAAATCTAATGCATAGCACCCTAATGGGGTGGTGATACATATGGCTAGAACATAGGTCTCGTAACTATTCTTGGTTAATCCTAAGGTTGTGAGTTTAAGCCTCTTTTACCCTCAATTTTTATACAACGGTCTATGAAGTATCCATTCTGAGTAATTAAATTTATATTCACCCCTGACTTCTGTTTTTTGTTGCAAAAAAACTGTGATATTTATTTTATTTTTTTGTTCAAAAGAAAAGATTGGTTTCAAGAGAGAAAAAGTGAAAGAAATATAACGAGTTTAAGTTTTGTGCTGGTTGACATGCTAAATGTCATATACATAATATATTTTTGAAAATTCAAGCTAAATTTACCATTTGCCTACCTTTAAGGCTAAAGATCCAAAGGTCGCATATTTGATCCGTGACCATTGCATTTTTGATTATCTTGAAGTGCAAGTTTTCAAGATAATGTTTGATATATAATAAAGTTCAAGGGTGAAATCGTAATTGTAAACTGTATTTGCATATTTAAGTTAACAAATATGCATGAATACGTAATGTATCATCATTTAAATAGGGCAAAATCATCCACAACCATAGGATGTGATTAAAAAATATGTTCAAAAGTGCAAATGAAACACTAGATACAGTGCATAATAGATACGCAAAGCATAAAGTTTTTAGGACGAACCAAGCTAGCACATAGGTCTTATTTTTTTCTTGAATACCGCTGAAGTCTAGAGAAGTTGCTCTCCCAACCTTGTTTACATCTAATGCACATGATTAAACATGTAAAAAATAACTTCTCAAGTGTTGAAATTCTATGCACCGTGTAATGTAATCATACATAAATATATATTATAATTCTTCTAAGATAATGTCATAGTTGGCTACGACATAAGTTTTATAGTTATTGTTGAGTAATATTGAGATCGATAGTTTGGGCCTCTTTCATCCAAATTTCTTCTACGACTGACTATGCGCTATCTATTATGAGTCGTCTAATTTCTATTCATTGATTCACTTCTATCTATATTAAAAAATATTTACATAATTGCTCGTATGTTTTGTTTAAACAAAAATTGGGTAAAAAGAGAAGAAGTGAAGAGGTGATTAAATTTGAGTTCAAAATGGAATTTTGGACCTAATATGAAAAGGGCAAGGAGTCATACAAGGAAGATATTTATGATTGACAAAGCAAATTTAAAGAAAAATAACCTAACCTTCGTGAAAAAGGAAAACGGAGAGAAATAACTCTATAACTCTAGATTCTAATCCCATATTGTGCTAATAAATACAGTTTGGTCATATATAAAGACTGCTCATCGTCAAGTTATTGATTGGATTAACAATAAAAGCCTCAGTCTTTGTATGCAACTTTGATAGACAACTAGGGGCTACCCAGTTGATGCTCGTAACATAATTAATAAAAAGACAACTGATTATTGATTAAGCTTTGATTTGCTTGTGTCATGGGGAAAAATATCATTGATTAGGTCAAAAGGGCCGACGGGAATAAAGATAGAGGATATAGATTGAGATATAACAGGGAAAAAGATAAAAAATCTACGTATAAAAAGCTTAATGAATTAAAGGATTGAAATTTGGAACTAGTATGTTATCTGGAAAACTCAGCTAGTTCACTACTAATAAATCAATATAGTTATATATCTTAAAAAAACGTTAGACGCAACTTTTTAATTTCCAAGTCGACCATTGTTTAACATTAACAAAGATTCACTGATAAGATCAATTTTTTTTCATTTGTATAATAATTTTTGTAAACTAAATTATTGTATCTTTATATAGACAAAGATGACGCGGCGTGCGTGGAAAGGCGCAGCAAAAGGTGCTTCCAACGCAAATGGCAGGTCTTTTCGGTGTTATATTGTTTTTTTATTTTTCATTATCCAAACTAATCTCCAACAATAACTTACTATATTATATATTTTTTATATGATGACATGGTTACACTTCAAACTATTCTCTAACAAAAAATGAACTATTTATTCATATTATTGTCGCACCGGCCTATGGTGGGTAATTAAAATCGAGATCCACAAACCCAAAGATATAAAACAGACTTGAACTTGATGGTCCCGGGTTGAGTTTAGGTAATGAAAATTAACATGAAGTACCGATCCGACTCGGAAGATTAGACGAAAAAACAAGAAAGTATATGCACTTTTAGTGTTAATTCTCAATCAGATCCGAACCGACACGATCTGAACCAAACCTCAAACTAGGTCAAGGTTTTCTAAAATATACAAATTATACTCGACAAAAACCTAACCCGACTAAAATTGAGACTCAGTGGGTCGGATTCAGATACAACCGACGGGTCTAATTACCAACCTTGCACTTAAAAAATAATCTCGAATAGTCGCATTCTTCCAATTAATCTTAAACGAACTTTCAACCATATATTCTAATTATTATTGCGCCGAACAAATAATCTCAAATAGATTTTTTTAATTAATTCCAACAAACTTCAAATTGTTTCTTCCTATTATGGTCGTTGTTAACGCTAAAAATTGAACGCTAACACCCCGGTGTGTAGAGTGTAGTTGTGAAAGCACCACCCGTTGGTACGGGAACCAGAGAAAAAGTAAGAATCACAGAAAAGTATTAAAAGACACGATATTTATAGTGGTTCGGCTTAAGAGAGAGCCTACGTCCACTTTAAACTCCTTTATTGCTGATATTATTACAACCCTTTACAAGATTCATCGATTACAACACACTTTGAGTTTGAAGTCACTTAGAACAAGTAGCCTCAACTTCAATGTCGATAAAAATCTTTTGATTCATGTTAAACATGTATAATTTCTTCGTGAAGTTCCTTGAAGCGTTCTTTGTATCTCAAAATCTTTAAGTGTTGAAGTAGTTCGGAATGCAGCAGAGTAACGATGCTTGAAATGAATGAGCCAACCCACCAAAAGTCCCCCTCTAGTTGGAGCTCGGGGTGTATTTATAGGCTTTGCTCGGAGTTAGGTCGTAGGTCGTGACCGACCTAAGTAAGGTCGTAGGTCGTAGCCGACCTAAGAAGCACTGGCCCCCCTTCCATGAGAACACGCAAGCTCGTTCAACAAGTTCTAGGTCGTAAGCGACCTTACTAGTAGCGGCATAGAAAAGGCGGCCTTCTAATGCTATGTCCTTAGGTCGTGAGCGACCTATCTTAGGTCGTGAGTATCTTCCTGTTATCATAGCTCGAGATCTTAGGTCGCTGAATCCCTTAGGTCGCGACCTTCCTTAGGTCGAAGCACTCTGTTAGGTCGTGTGAGTTCTATAGGTCGCTGAATCCCTTAGGTCGCGGCCTTCCATAGGTCGAAGCGCTCTGTTAGGTCGTGTGAGTTCTATAGGTCGCTGAATCTCTTAGGTCACAGCCTTCCTTAGGTCGCGGAGTTTTCTTAGGTCGTTATAATCTTTAGGTCGCCGCTATTTTTTAGGTCGTGGCCTCCTTAGGTCGCAACTACTTCTAGGTCGCTTCATTAGTTAGGTCACTAGCAGTGGGGAGTTAACATTTGCCCCTAGAAGTATGTGACCAAGCTATAGGTTGCGTGCTTCGGTTTCATTAACTCGTGCTCTGGAGGGTCGTTTGGTCGTAGACGACTTAGAGAGAGGATTAGGTCGCATGCTGTCGATTCGTGTTCCACTGCCCCTGAATATAAATACCGTAGGTCGCTCCTTCCCTTCTTCATCTGCTTCAGCATCCATTCTACCGTTAACAAGCTTTTGAACTTCTCGAGGACGATTCCGATCAGCTCAATCTTTAATCTTTTCCATCATCAGATTGCGTAAGTGAATTCTATCAACATTCGACTACATCCATCATCAAACCGCGAATATTCCACTTGTCGTTCTTAATACATTTTCGTATGCTGCGTTTTCCCATAAGTCACGATTCAATTAACCTTTTGATTGAGTTATCGTGGTGATTCTTGTGAATATGGCAATACATCAGATGTATGGTGGATTTGAGGCAATTTGAATTGGATTTTCGGGTGATTCGAATTAGCTGGTTTGTAAATTTGGAAGAGATGAGGAATGCTCTAATGGGTTAACGAGTTGATGGAGGAGATGATGTGGCAGCGTGTGAGTGGGGGATCGACCTTAGGGGTGTCTGTTTGAATGTGAACCATGCGACCTAATACTGGCGATCTAACTTTCTCTTGAATGAGATAAGACTTAAAGCAGAGCGACCTAAAAATGACATAAGAAAGTAACGACCTAAGTTTGGTGATGATTGAAATCTTAGGTCGCGGCTGACCTTATACTTTAACAAATCTGGACCATCTTAATCTGAACCAAGGTGCCACTTAAGAACTTGTTGACCTAAATCCCTGTGGCATAGAAATTAGGTCGCTGCCGAGTTAGGACATGAACAGATTTGCATTGAGCGACTTAAGTTAACCCCGACCTAGGTTAGGTCACCAGACGACCTAGGACTTGACAAATTTGCACATGAATTCCAAGCAGCACGACTTAACAAATTAACGACCTAACTCTGTTGCGGCATAGGCTTTAGGTCGCGGCCGAGCTAGGACTTGAACAAATCTGCATTGCTTTGGACCTTTTTAATTTGCACAGTGCGACCTAAAGGAGCTCTGACCTATGCTAGGTCGTTGGACGACCTAGGACTTGTGAAATTTTTTCTGTTAAATATGACATTTACAGAAGAATGGGACGAATATACTGTCACTGACCGCCCACATCGAATGACAGATTAGTCGATAAAGAATAATCAACTTAAATGAATTGTGTGAGTGAAATGTTGTAACTCAGCTGACTCAAATGAAGTGTTAAAGCAAAGCTAGAATTTTGTTTGAATTAACACTGTACTTGAGTTTTAAATTAACAAGTCCTGAAATCTCACAATCGATCAGTTGCTAACTAGTTTAATTCCAGTTATTTTGCTTGTTATTTTTATTAGTTTTGCACAACACTTCACACTTTTAGGAAACGTGCACCTTCACATCTGAACATCCAGTTGCTTATATAGAATGACGTCTCAACAAGAAGAGATGATAGAACATGTCGAAGGGGCTTTCCCGATTGCTATTCCACTAGAGAATCCTCCGGAAAGAACTCCTACCCTTTTGAAACAGCGGGTGCTTAATCAATTATGCGTTCAATTTGGCATTGCCGAGGCAGAAGTTTTACTCCCTGGACCAAATGATTTTGCTGATAGACCACCTTCCGGTTTTGTTGCCATTAATCGCCAAATGTGCTTGAGTGGAGTAATTCCTCCCTTTAATGAATTTCTTCAACAAATCCTTCTTCGACTAACGATCTCTCCTTTCCAACTGCATCCCAATGGCTATGCCATTTTGATGGGATTGTGCGTTCTGTTCAGGAGAACTCTTGACCGTCTTCGGAGTTTTGAGGAAATCTGTTACCTGTGCACTTTTGCGAAGAACAAGGACCACCCTTCAATTGTACTTGTAAGAGGTGCGAGGAACCGTAAACTAATTTTGGATTTGCCGGAGAGTGCACATGGTTTTTTGAATCAATTCTTCTATATTCGTTGCCCCGCAGGATTTTACGCAGACTGGAGAATAGGAAGTGAGATCTTCTTTCCCTTCTTTCTTCAATTTCATTCTAAGTTTTTCATGGTTCGTATTGCTAGATGCTGATTCCATTCCTTATTTTTACAGCACTTCCTCCTCCTTCTAGAGATTCCAGTCATAAGCCAGTCTTTTAAAGGCTAAGCATTGTGGCTACTGAAGAGAGGAGCGCAAAATTTCTATTGACAGATGAACTTCTTCATCGGTTTGAGCTTTTACATTCTTCTCGTTCTACTCAACTTCATGAAGTTTCGACTGAAGTTCCCGATTCTCCGATGAAAACTCCTGATGCCCCGGCCTCTATTAAAGAGCACATGCGGGGAGGAACCTCTATAGAAACTTCACTAGTAAAATGTTCCACTCCAAGGGATGATGCGGAGCCGTCCGAAAAGCCTGCACTTGCCCCCATAACTGAAGAAGAGGAGCCCCTTCCTCATACTGATAAGAACGTTGATCTTGGAGTTGATATTTTTGGGAGTTTAAGTGACATAATAGTCACTTCTCAAGAACTTTTTAGGGATGATCCTGCCATTACCAAAGTCACATCTCCAGCTATTGAAGCAACTTCTACTCTCAAGCACACTTCCACAGTCCCGGAAGTGCAATTTTCCACAATAACTACCACTACCCCTCAGTCGATGACTGGTTTGTAGTCTAGTTTGCCGCGAGTAGTTTTACACGTCACACGCACTTAGGATGCACTTGACCTTCTTATTCCTGGTAGATTCTCAAACTTTGTTTTTTCTTTAATTTCAGGTTCTCCAATGGGGCGGAGCGGCTCTTATTATGACGACTTTAAACAATATGGGAGACGCAGCCGATTCGACTATAGACATCATCTCCCCCCTCGAAGAGAAACCGATGAAGAGAGGGCCATCAGAAAAGCAGACGAGAGACGAGCATATGAAGAACGTCACCGAAGAGAACAAGAAAGACATGACCCTCCTCACATAGATGATGATATCTAAAAAAGAAAGACTCACGATGAGAGAGGTAAAGGTCACATGGACGATTCTTCTAGCAAGCGGGCTAAACTTACTGAAGACAAAATGCCGACAGTTTCTGAAAGTGTTCCTGCTCAATATCCTGCCCCCGTTCGTTCCGACATTCAAACAATCATCAACCGGCCCGCATACCAAGTTGGGCAAGGTCCTCCCACTTTTCAAAGTCGATTCCCTCAGTGGTGCCTGAGAGGGGTTCGATTTGATCTCGACTTGGTTCCTCTCGACAAATCGGCTATGCTGCGAAATCTTGATATTGTCAGGACAGATATTGAAAGAATGTCGAACTGGCAAAAACTTGCCGACGAGCTTCAGAGGGTTAACCGAGCCAATCTCGAGTCCATGCTCACAATGGAGAACGATAAAATTGAGTGGCAGAAGACTCTCGAGCAGCATGACGCCGAAATGAGAAGTATTGCTTCCTATAATGAAAAGCTGGAAGCGGAAGTAGAAAAGCTTAAGGAAGAATTAGCTACTTCATCTACTTCCTATTCTCAAAAGGAGAGCATGCTTCAGCAACAAGTACGAGATGCGCATGCCAGTCAAAGGGCAGTCGAAGATAAGCTTGCATACAAAGAGAAGGTCATAGAAGAATATCGCGCCAAAACTTTACAGCTGCGAGAACAGACCGGCTCTCAAAGCTTGGAGATAGAGTTGTTAAAAACTCGACTTGCTATGGCCGAAAAGGAGCGTGACGAGGCTGTTGCTGGTAAACTCGCGGCCGAAGAGGCCCATCAAGCAACCAAAGCTGACATTGGCTCCATATTATTTGATTTTTATCTTCAATGTATCTTGGGGCGCGGCAGCCTTTCATTTCTGGGTCCCAAATATGAGATTACATTGGCTGAAGTATGGGAGGCTGCCGTAGATATGCTTGGAGGCCCCGGTTACTCCGAAGACCATCTTCAAGAATATTATTTTGATGAGGCAACTCGGGAAGCACTAGCTAGGGGAAAAGAGCAGCTTGCTAAATTTCGAGCTGAAACGACAGGGGAGGGGTGCTCAGAGAAGGAAGCGCTTGTAAATGCCCCTAGCTCATCTTCTATTCCTCAAGATAAAACCGATCTCGGAGTTACAACCCCCGTGTTGTAGAGAAGCCTCAGGAGAGCACCGAAGCCCAGGATTATGAGATTGAAATGATAAAGACAACCGCCGCAGGTAACTTTGACATTGGTCCGATTCAGGTGGATTGCCTGCTTGTTCCTCAAAAGTTTGATGAGCTTCTCGATTACTTCTTGAATCTTGATGAACCCATATCTCCCTTCTTTTCGGGAGATACTAATATTTTTAATTTCTCTTCTTCTGCAGTTGAAACACCGAGTGCTGTGCAAACTTCGCCTCCTCTGGTTATCCTTCTACCGTCTCTTCAGGTGGCTCCTCCTTCTACTTCACAGCCCGGGTCACAAGAGGAGCAAATAGAGGCTCTTCATGGCTTAGATGACCCTATCGCTTCGCAAGAGCAGAAAGACGAGGGACTTGAGGGAGGTGAGATATCTCCGGAGCGGACTCCTTCTGATGACATAATTTTGTCTGCTCTTGCAACTCCAGGGAGTGAGTCTTCTTCGAAGAGGAGAAAGAAGCATGGAACGTCGAAGAGGAGGGGGAAGAAAATCATTGTTACTGAAGAGGAACCGGAAGTTGAACCGGTTGCACCTCCCTCTCCTTCTTCCCTTATGCCTATAGATAGACCTGAAAAGCTAATCATTCGGCCGGGCAAAGGGTCCAAAGGTGGTAAGAAGAAGTGAAGAGTCGGGCTTCGGGCTTTTTGATTCCTTTTTTGTGTAATGGTCAGATGTTGTGCAGGCACCGGCCCCTTCTTTTTTATTTTGAAACCTGTATCTGCAATTGAATAAAATGATCCTTTATTTGTACAGGCTCTTGTTTGAATTTGAGAATGCATTTATTATTCATTTTTTCACAAGTTTATTTATATGATATTGCGGTGAGCTTGTGGTATGTTGTTTGAGCGTACTTTACCGATGTTGCTATACCATTTTGTATGTAACTATACCATGTTGCCCCCATACCATAAGCTTGCTGCAATATTTTATACTTTGAGGGGACTTGCACTCTTATTTTCTGAAGAATAATTACTTCATTCTTGAAGAAATTTTTCGTAGAGCACAACTTCCTTCATATAAGTTTTCACGCTTTGTCCTTCGAAGAAATCACTTTTTTCTTTTGCTTATGTACGCATTTTGCCAAGTGAATTCTTCTATGTGGTAAAGCGGGCCTCTGAAGGGTACTTTAACTTTCTTCCCTCTTTCTTTTTTTTTGAGGAAGGTTATTTTCTAGAATAGGTAAATCACTCTTCTTTTGAAAGTTAAAGTATGCTCTTGATGAGGATTTTTTTTTAAAAATAGAAATTTGTACCTCTGAGGAGGGATTTTTCACGTTTCAACACTTGGAAGTTTTATTTCAATCTTGGTGAAACGTGTACCTCCAAAGAGTTGTGCCTTCGAAGAAAGCCTTTTCACGTTTCAACACTTGGAAGTTTTATTTCAATCTCGGTGAAACGTGGGCTTCCGAAGAGGTCTTTCTTCTTCATTGTGTCTCCGGGAGGGGGTTGTACCTCTGAGGAGGGATTTTTCACGTTTCAACACTTGGAAGTTTTATTTCAATCTTGGTGAAACGTGTACCTCCAAAGAGTTGTGCCTTTGAAGAAAGCCTTTTCACGTTTCAACACATGGAAGTTTTATTTCAATCTCGGTGAAACGTGGACTTCCAGAAAGGTCTTTATTTTGTTCTGCATTTCAACTTTGGTGAAGTGAAATTCCGAAGAGCGGTTGTTACACTTCAACTTCTGGTGAAATGTGCCTCCGAAGAGGTCTTTATTTTGTTTGCATTTCAACTCTGGTGAAGTGAAATTCCGAAGAGAGGTCGTAACACTTCAACTCCTGGTTAAATGGGCCTCCGAAGAGGGCTTTTATTTTGTTTTACGTTTCAACTCTGGTGAAGTGAAATTCCGAAAAGCGGTCGTAACACTTCTACTCATGGTGAAATGGGCCTCCGAAGAGGGCTTTTGTTTTGTTTTACATTTCAACTCTGGTGAAGTGAAATTCCGAAGAGCGGTCGTAACACTTCAACTCCTGGGGAAATGGGCCTCCAAGAGGGCTTTTATTTTGTTTTACATTTCAACTCTGATGAAGTGAAATTCCGAAGAGCGGTCGTAACACTTCAACTCCTGGTGAAATGGGCCTCCGAAGAGGGCTTTTGTTTTGTTTTACATTTCAACTCTGGTGAAGTGAAATCCCGAAGAGCGGTTGTTACACTTCAACTCCTGGTGAAATGTGCCTCAGAGAGGGTTTTCATCGCCTGGAAGTTACTCTCTCATGGTTGGAGGGTCATGACTCCTCCAATCTTTTTTGTTGAGTAGGGAACTTTCTTTTTTGTGGCGTATGACCCATTAGAGGTCTTTATCCTCCGAAGAGTTGTGCCTCCGAAGAGGACTTGTGCTGCCGATGATGGCTTTGGCTGTTCCCTTGTCCACTTGCTTATGCCTTTTCAGCGATTCTCTGTTGTTATTTTTTAAGCTTTCATTCCCTTTTCTTACAAGTAATTTGTTTAATCCAAGGAAGTGTACTTCATTGTCAGGCAAGTTCGTGAGAACGGGCATTAGCTTCTTAATTGGATGTTTGTTTGTTCAGACGATCTCAATTTATTAGCAAAGGCCCGTTTCTGTCGAAATCATAGGCCGTTCAATTGAAGTACTTCCTATCTAGGATTTGAATTCGGGGCTTTTGTGACTCGAAATTTGGCGAGAATCGCTTGGTCTTAATATGTGCAAGTTTCACTTCCTTTGTCTGCAAAAATTTAAATCGACATTTCAGCAATACATTCTATGTACTTTTTATATCGAAAATAAAGCAAACATGTAGTAATAATAATAAGGAACACAAGATTTATAGTGGTTCGGCCAGGAAATTGGGCCTACATCCACTTTATATTCTTTCATTATTTACTTGCATCAGTTTTACAATTGCCTTTAATTACAAGAATCATACATTCATAACTCTTTTTACAATATTTCAACAAAATTTTCAAGTAAAGTATGGACGCAAGTGATTGCTGTTCCATGCCCTTGGAATTTGATCTCCTTCAACAGTAGTGAGTTTGAATGTGCCGTCAAGAAGCTTCTGACCTATGACATATGGTCCTTCCCAATTTGGCCCAAACACACCTGTCGCTGTCATAATTCTCTTCAGGACTAGGTCTCCAATCTCAAAGCTGCGTTGGCGAACTTTGGAATTGAAATGTCTGGCTATCCTTTGCTGATGAGCTGCAATTCTGAGATTAGCCTCATCTCTTTTTTCATCAAGGAGATCTAGCGCTTCAAGCTGTAGCTTTTCGTTTTCTGCTTGATTGAAATGGATTCTTCTATGTGAAGGGACCTCTATTTCTACCGGAATCATTGCCTCTGACCCGTATGCCAATGAAAACGAGGTGTGTCCAGTCGCAGTTTTGTGAGTGGTTCTGTATGCCCATAGTGCCAGTGGTAGCTTATCGACCCAACCACCTTTTGCTCTTTCAAGTTGCTTCTTGATGGTTGACTTAATAATTTTGTTCATGGCTTCCACTTGCCCGTTTGCCTGCGGATGAGCCACTGCTGAGAAGCTTTTCCGGATTTTGAATCGCTTGCAAAAACTTGGAATTCTTCACTTTCAAATTGAGTACCATTATCTGTAATTATTTTTTGAGGCACACCATATCTGCAAATGATATTTTTAGTCACAAAGTTTATCATCTTTTTAGAGGTGATAGTAGCCAATGGTTCGGCTTCAGCCCATTTAGTGAAATAATCTACAGCAACAATGGCATATTTGATTCCAGATTTGGCAATTGGTAGCGGTCCAATGAGATCCATTCCCCAAATTGCAAATGGCCATGGACTGACCATCTGTGTGAGTTCAGTAGAAGGTGTTCTAGGAATTTTAGCGAATCTTTGGCATCTGTCACACTTTCGGGAATAGCTTGCAGCATCTCGATTAATTTCTGGCCAAAAATATCCGTATCGGAGAATTTTCTTTGCTAATGTTTGGCCTCCTGAATGATCACCACATTCTCCTCCATGTACCTCCGCTAGGATTGTTTTGGACTCTTCCCTGGATACACATCGAAGTAATGGCATTGAGAATCCCCGTCTGTATAATCGGCCATCCTGGATTATATATCGAGAGGCTTTTCTCAGTAGCTTTTGTCGTTCTTTTGAGTTCCCTGGTAGAGAGCCATTGAGCAGATATTCTATTATTGGAGTCATCCATGATTCTTGCTCTTGAGACATACTCATGATCCAATCAATGTCCATCTCATTAATGCTCGGTGCCGACAGAACTTCTACAGGGACTAACCCCAGAAATTGAGCTTCGCCGGTGCTAGAGTACTTTGCGAGAGAATCTGCTTTCATGTTTTGTTCTCGAGGAATATGGTTTATCGTGTGGTGATCGAAGTCACACAGAAGTTCCCAAGCCTTTGACAAGTAGGCGGGCAGATTTCCCCCTTTCGCTTGGAATTCCTTTTTGACTTGACATACAATAAGCTGAGAATCACTGAAGATCTGTAACGCTCGGATGTTTAATTCTTTGGCAATCCTTAAGCCAGCGATAAGGGCTTCGTATTCTGCTTCATTGTTTGTTGAAGGAAATTCCAATCTTAGTGCATAGCATAATGATCGACCATCAGGGGTCTCAAGTACAACTCCGGCCCCAGAACAGTAGTCGTTTCTCGCGCCATCGACATATAACTTCCATTGTATTGGGGAATCGTCGATCGTTTCCTCCTCACCATTACCCTTATCCGTGAATTCTGCGATGAAATCCGCTAAAGCCTGTCCATTGATTGCTTTTCGGGGATGATAAGTGATGTCATATTGACTGAGTTCAATATTCCACTTTAGAAGACGACCCGAAGCCTCAGGGCGAAACAGGACTTGCTTTAAAGGTTGATCAGTGAGGACTCTGATAGGATGAGCTTGGAAATATTGCCTCAACTTTCTAGATGCAATTAGTAGGCAATAGGCGAGTTTTTCCAACTTAGAGTAATTCATCTCTGCCCCAGTGAGTCTTTTGCTGATATAGTAAACTGGATGTTGAATCCTCTTGTCTTCCCGTATCAGCGCTGCACTTAAAGCATGAGATGATACTGCTAAGTATATAAGAAGATCCTCGCCATCGTCAGGCCTAGAAAGTATTGGAGGCGTTTCCATATGGCGAATCAATTCATCAAAGGCTTTTTGGCATTCGGGAGTCCAATCGAAGTTTTTCTTCCCTTTCTTTAGGGCATCAAAGAATGGGATGCATTTATCTGTGGCTTTAGAAATGAACCGACTCAAGGCGGCGACTTTTCCATTGAGACTTTGCAATTCCTTCTTTGTTCTAGGAGCTTTGATTCCCTTTAAGGAGGTAATTTGAGCTGGACTAGCCTCGATGCCCCTTGCGCTCACGATGAAACCTAAAAACTTGCCGGATTCCACTCCAAATGAACATTTCAAAGGATTGAGCTTCATTCCGTATTTTCGGAGGACTACAAACATGTCCGCTAAGTGTTCTATGTGATCCACTGCTTTCTTAGACTTTACTAACATGTCATCGACGTAGACTTCCATAGTCTTGCCTAATTGCGGTTTGAACATAGCATTAACAAGTCTTTGGTATGTTGCCACTGCATTCTTCAACCCGAAGGGCATAACTCTGTAGCAGTAAAGACCAATGTTAGTGATAAAGCTTGTGTCCTCCTGATCTGGCTCATGCATCATAATCTGGTTGTATCCGGAGTAAGCATCCATGAAAGATAACAATTCGTGTCCCGCTGTTCCGTCTACCAGTTGATCGATTCTGGGTAATGGGAAGCAGTCTTTGGGGCAGGCCTTGTTTAGATCTGAAAAATCGATGCATACTCTCCATTTTCCGTTGGCTTTCTTAACCAGCACTGGATTCGAAACCCAATTCGGATAGGTAGATTCTTTGATAAAATTATTCTCCATGAGCCGATCAACTTCTTCTTTTAATGCTGCCGACCTTTCTGGACCTTGAGTTCTCCTTTTCTGCTTCACAGGTGTAAATTTTGGATCAATATTTAGAGCGTGTACTGCAACTTCTGGGGATATTCCGCCCATATCGGCATGAGTCCAAGCAAAAACATCCAAATTTGCCTTTAAAAAAGATATTAAGATATTTTGAATTGACGCATTAAGTTGTGAACCCACATTCAACACCTTGTTTGGGTCCTTTGGGTCAACAGGTATTGGTATTGTTGTTTCCACTGGTACCACTCTATTTTCCCCTGCACTGACTTTTCTAGGATCCATCTCTTTCCTTGCTCCGCTGTGTTCGCCAGTGCAGGGTCCGCCCTGTAATTGCTACAAGGTTGGTTCTTTGATGCGGACTGGGGCTGCCGCATTCTTTCCCATTTCTCTTTTTCTGGTCTCTCGTAGCTCTGTTAGATAACATTCCCGCCCCGCATTTTGATCCCCTTTTATGACTCCCACTCCTTTATCTGTGGGAAATTTAATGGTGAGGCACCATGGAGCCAGAACAACTTTGAACGCTGCGAGAGTTGGACGGCCAAGGAAAGCATTGTAAGTAGAAAATTCGTCGACAATCACAAAAGTTTGCTTGCGGACCACTTTTCTCTCTCCTTCTCCAAGTTCCACAAACAAATCAATGGTTCCTACCGGCTGCTTTGGCTCCCCAGTGAAGTCAGCGATTTTCTGCGATGAGGCTTGCACATCAGCCATAGGGATCTTCATTTGGTCGAATGTTTCCTTGAAGAGGATATTGCAGGATGCGCCACAATCAATGAGAACTCTTTTGACAATAGCTGGCCCGATACCAGCCGAGATGACTAGGGGATCCAAAGTAGGAGCTTCAATACCTGCGGAATCCCTAGCTTTGAACACAATATCATCATCGAAAGTTCTTTGTTGCTTCAGGGGCATAGCACCTTCCAAAACGAATACATCTTCCTCGGTCGGAACATACTTCAAAGCTCGGGTATACCTTTCCATCTCACCCCAGCTTCTGCCTCCTGGGTGAGGTCCTCCTGTAATGACATTGATAATGGGCCTTCCAGATTCATGCCCTGCAGCCTTCTCACCTGTCCTAGGCTGATGAGCAGGAGCTTGTTGCCCCTGACTAGACGAAGCAGGATTGTTGCTATTCCTTTTCACAAATTGCAGCAGCTTGTTTTCCCTTAGCAACTCTTCAATTAGATTTTTCAACTGGCGGCATTCGTCGGTCTCATGACCGGGTTGATTATGAAAGCGACAGAACTTGCCACTCTGTATAGCCTTTTTCCCGGTTCTCAGAGGAAGAGGTTTAGGAAAATCAACAGAATCTTTAGTGGCAAGGTAGATACGCTCCGGCGTGTCTGATAAAGGAGTATACTCTGATGGCTTGAAGGATCGGGGCTTCTTCAGATTACTCTGTTTCTTCCCATTGTTATTTTCCCTTTTTTGCCCTACAGATTCATTCTTGCGTGGAGCAACAGTGTTATCTTCAGCTTTTTCCAGTACTGCCTTTGCCGGTACAGGACGGCTCTCCAAGCGTATGAATTCATCCGCTTTTTTATAAAAATTTTCAAGGGAATTTGGTTCCTTCATGTTTAGCCACTTCCCAAATTCGCTCGATTTGTCAATAGCCCTCATCAGATAAGTCAATATCATTCGTGGCTCTGCATTGTCTACCTCAGCCAGTGCTATGTTAAAGCGATTCAAGAAAGATCTAATAGTTTCACCCGGATTCTGTTCTAAACTTGACAATGACATAATATCCTTGGCTTTTGAAGCGTATAGTCTGAACTGCTCCTTGAACTTCCGGGTTAAGTCAGAAAACTGATCGATAGATCGGACTGGCAGCTTGGTGAACCAAAGCAGAGCTACACCTTCCAGGTATACAGGAAAATATCGGCACTTTATTTCATCAGAAGCCCTGGCACCTGTCATGTGCCAATCATACTTATACAAGAATTCGTTCGGATCACTTGTTCCTTTGTAAGCTGGAATGGGTGGAGGGACAAACTTCCTTGGGAATTCAGCCTTTAAAATTTTCTCAGTAAATGGAGTTTTACTTGGGGCAAAACCCCATTCTTTCTCGTCTTCAACCCTCTGCATACTTTCTTTCATGATTTGTCGGACCATCCCAGAAAGATACTCCTCATCATGTCGAGTTCTAGATCCACCAACCTCAGGATGTGTTTGTTCAAAGGGGCTAGCAGCCCTTTCAGGAGCTTTCCTTTCTTCAGCATCATGAATGTTGCCAACAAAGTTCCTTTCATTACCTGCCGGTTGGCGGTTTGCCCCAAGCAAATCGTTCAACCTATTCAGAATTAGGGCATTTTGGGCATTCTGAGCCTCGAATTGTGCATTTTGGGCATTTATCTGCTGGTTCAGCCCTAAGATTGCAGCATCCAGCTCTGCCTTTGCAACTCCGACAGCTGGAGTTGCTTGATTCGATATAAGGGAAGCAGAGGTTTCCTCTTGAGCATTTCCAGATCTTACAGATCTACTCTTCCTACCCGGAGCCATGATTTCGGATAAACTTCTAGTCTTTAGAGAGGTTACTTCGACAAACTTTCGTGGAGCAATGATGACGATTTGCCTGAGTTCAATTCTCAGTGAAAGCACCAAAAATGTTAACGCTAAAAATTGAACGCTAACACCCCGGTGTGTAGAGTGTAGTTGTGAAAGCACCACCCGTTGGTACGGGAACCAGAGAAAAAGTAAGAATCACAGAAAAGTATTAAAAGACACGATATTTATAGTGGTTCGGCTTAAGAGAGAGCCTACGTCCACTTTAAACTCCTTTATTGCTGATATTATTACAACCCTTTACAAGATTCATCGATTACAACACACTTTGAGTTTGAAGTCACTTAGAACAAGTAGCCTCAACTTCAATGTCGATCAAAATCTTTGGATTCATGTTGAACATGTATAATTTCTTCGTGAAGTTCCTTGAAGCGTTCTTTGTATCTCAAAAGCTTTAAGTGTTGAAGTAGTTCGGAATGCAGCAGAGTAACGATGCTTGAAATGAATGAGCCAACCCCCCAAAAGTCCCCCTCTAGTTGGAGCTCGGGGTGTATTTATAGGCTTTGCTCGGAGTTAGGTCGTAGGTCGTGACCGACCTAAGTAAGGTCGTAGGTCGTAGCCGACCTAAGAAGCACTGGCCCACCTTACATGAGAACACGCAAGCTCGTTTCAACAAGTTCTAGGTCGTAAGCGACCTTACTAGTAGCGGCATAGAAAAGGCGGCCTTCTAATGCTATGTCCTTAGGTCGTGAGCGACCTATCTTAGGTCGTGAGTATCTTCATGTTATCATAGCTCGAGATCTTAGGTCGCTGAATCCCTTAGGTCGCGGCCTTCCTTAGGTCGAAGCACTCTGTTAGGTCGTGTGAGTTCTATAGGTCGCTGAATCCCTTAGGTCGCGGCCTTCCTTAGGTCGAAGCGCTCTGTTAGGTCGTGTGAGTTCTATAGGTCGCTGAATCTCTTAGGTCACAGCCTTCCTTAGGTCGCGGAGTTTTCTTAGGTCGTTATAATCTTTAGGTCGCCGCTATTTTTTAGGTCGTGGCCTCCTTAGGTCGCAACTACTTCTAGGTCGCTTCATTAGTTAGGTCGCTAGCAGTGGGGAGTTAACAGTCGTTTCGAACAAACTGACAATCGATATGAGTCGGATGCGGAAGTTGATAAAGCTTACGAATCTGATGATGCATGTATTTATTTAGAAAATATGATTGCTGAATTCGATTCAAATTTCTAATTTATCTGTAATATGTATTACTATTTTGGATATTGATTGTTGAAGAATATTATGCTTGAAATTTATGTTTATGATATTATATTTGATGATCTTTTTTGCAAAATGTCTAAAAAATTCTTTATTATATATGTTTTAGTAAAAAAATATAAATTTTATTAAACATTTTTAAATTAATTGTTATATATATATATATATATTAAATTTATAAACATGCGCAGCAAATTTAAAAGACGTCCGTCATTTGCCACGCCATACACCTAGGCCCCGGAAGACGTTCCCTTTTTTGCGTTGTGTGTCAATAATAACTATGGTGTAGAAGACTAAAAGTCAAAAATTAATAGCCAAAAAACATAACATTTTGGTTCAAAGGCTTGTTATCTTTTGGTAAATATGTTTTCCTTTGCAAAAGAAGGGAAAAATCAAATAAACTTTTAACCAAACATATATGATAAAACATCATTCAAAAGTAAATAATTATATACTTATATAAATATAATCCCATTCATCCAAAATATCTAACTTTAAAATGGTAATGATACAAGTGCAAAATTTATCTTTATATCATTTGAGTGTAGATGTTATTAGATTCTTAAAATGAGGGTAATATGAAATGCAAGGTTGACTTGGTTGGCAAATCAAAATGGAAGTATGAGCGATTTTAATATAAATACATTGCATTCTAGTTTGTTAGAATGCTCGCTCTTACCTCGAAGATCTAAGGTACGGTTCGGAATTAAAAAATTCTAAGTTTTCGTTCCCCACGCGTCCGATGCGGCCCGTTGCGGGGAGTGAAGGAAAATTGTGCATTGGGATGTTTAATTAATTAATAATGTTAAATTTACATTTTTATAAATTTCTAAAATTAATAACTTGTACAAATGAGGTCCGTTTAAGAAGCAATTTTAATGTTGTGATCATATCAAAGTGCTCTACATTATGAAGTTAGTATGAACTGAATTCGAGCAATTTAAAAATTTTAATTGTTTAACTAATTTATTTTTGCAAATTATTGATACATATTATTCATTAAAAAATTAAATCTAAATCAATTTTATTTAAAATATATAAATTTCAAATACTACGTTCAGATTCTCCGTTTGAAGCATACAAACGCATTCTCGGTTCACCTAACATTTTTGCTTAAATGTTCCGCTCAAATACTCCATTCAGATTCTCTACTCGTTTCGCAGAGAACAGACCTTAGCTTCCAATAGCGGATTTTTTTCCTTTACCCAAAATGCTTGTTGTAACTATAATACAATAAAAAAAGGCATCAATAGCAAAAAGTAATAACAACAGAAACGATCACGAGGGTGTAGAGTCTAAGCAATACTTACAATCGCACATACTTGCATTTTGCGTAACTTCACAAGTCCGAGTTACTAGGCAAAGAGGATCAGGCGTTGGCCATTTTCAAGTAAATCTTGATAGAAAATATTTTATTACCTAAACTATTTACAATATTATGAATCCGGTTTCAAAGAGAAAAAAATGAAGCATATAAGAAAACTCCCAAATTAAAAAAAATACTTGGTATTGATGTACTTTGATAATATGAAGTATTTCTCCTAATACTCATTACTTCACCTATTAATAGTTAATATCAAATTTATTCTACTATTTTTTTTCAAGTTTCCTTTGAGTGGGCAATAGTTACTTAAATAGGTAAAAATAGTGGATCGAAGATCTATTAACCAATTAGAGCTTAACAAATTAATATTGGTGTTTTATGATCAATAATCCATTGCATAAATGACCAAGCTTCTTAACTTACAAACGAATATGGATTGTGATCATTTTAATCCGAAAACAATCCATTGACAAATATAATTATATTTCTCTAAATTATCTAGTTTATAGAACAATACAAATGAAATATTTATCTTTATATCATATGATTATCAAAGTAATTAGCTTTTCCAAACTCTAGCAAAGCAATATAAAATGCAAGACTCGATTATTTGGAAAGATATCAAAAAACTATCAAAGTAGTTGAAGTCTAGTTGGTTAGGATACTCAACACTCACTTGAGAGACCTCGGATCAATTTCCAATAATGAAAATTTTGATCTGGCTTTTTGTTTCAATTCACTAAACCAAGAAACCGCATAAAGCGATACTCGGCTTGTCTTCTCCCAGGCAATAATAATAATTAACATTTAATTATGAAAGATTGATGACTTAAGTGAACCTGATACAAGCATAGCTATGGATATGTGCTCATAGGATCATACATCACCAAATGCAGCAAATACCAGACCCAAACACATTATTAGGCTGCTATGAAGTTTCTTGGAATGAGTAGAGCAGAATAGTTATGTGGAACATTGCTACCTCTGATATTTTTCTTTATTTCTTTTGTTGGCTTTATTTCAACAGTTTGTTGCTAGGTAGTGGGTATTATATTGACCGCTGTACAAGTTGTTGTAACCAAAAATGTAATCATGGCTATATATAGCCGAAGGTAATGAAAGAAAAGTAGCTCTGTCATAATTAGCATTTTCTTGTGCTCTTTTTCCCTCCATTTCTTTTGTCATAATTAGCATTTTTTTGTGCTCTTTTCCCCTCCATTCCTCCTTCCTCCTGTAGATCTGCATTGTATCACTATCAGAACCGCTTTATATGTTATCATGCATATGTAAATGTAAATAGTTGTGTATATCTGAAGCCCGGTTCATATAAAAGTATACACATCAATCAGAAGTCAATGGTACCGTCTTTCTAAAATTAGCAGATAAAATGCAAGGTTGGCTTGCTCGATAAGCAAACAGACGTATGAATAGTATTAACAAAAAGTATTAAGTTTAGATAGATGTACATCGTAATTATCATAGATTAAAACATTTGTTCTCTATTTACTTCACATAGAGATATGCAACAAAAAATAATAAGATGACATATGATGACAAAACCAACATGGGATTCGGAGTTGCACTAGAATGGATACCAAGCATCAATGCATAAATTATATGCATCGATGCAATAATGGCTAGGTCAAACTGTGTGTAGCATAGCGAGGTTTTTGGGTTGGGGGGAGGGAGGGAGAGTTTAATCAATAATAAGTTCCCTATGATCTTTTCTACTTAAATTGTAAATAAAAATTAAATTGGTTGAAAATGCTTTTTGCTGATGAAACACAACGCTATTAAAAATAAAATAAAATAAAAATCATAACATCTTAATGATTAATAAACACAAATCCTGCTGGCTTTTATGCTAGTTTCTATTATGTAATTTTTATGCAAATGTTTATACTAACTTGATGCCCATCTATCGCATACACATTTAACTAACATGGTTTTCTTTTCCAACTAAAAGCTTGTGTTTCAAATGACAGTTTAACAGAACTAGCATTAGACTTATTTAATCATTACCTGGTATCCATCTGAAGAAGAAGAAAAATTCGTTGTCCACTGAAATAAAACAAGGTATCACACACAAGGAATCATAAATTTCTACGATTAAATGACGAGACAAATATAAATTCAAGTTAGGTACCGAATATGTATAGACCCAAAGCTGAGAAACAAGCCGTAAACTCGCCGCTGACTGGACATTGATAACTTGTTTTGTAATAAACTCGATTTTTTCATCAACTGTCTTTTCCCGCCCCTTCTTCTAGCTGCTTATTCTTCCCCATTTTTAACTTGAATCGACCAGTCAGTGTCTTTGTCCACTTTTTTCAGCTCTCGGAAATCGTTGTCGATTATGAGGGGATCATGGGAGATTTTAGAGAACGAATGTGACATTTAGATTTGGGGCTTTTTTTGTTGGTAAAATTTGTAAAAGAGGAAGACAAAGGACAGGGAGGTGCGTAGTCGCACTCCCACATCAGCGAATTGTTTGATACGGAAGTTGGGGTTTTTTTTTCTTTTTTGTCTTTGTTTGAATTTTTGCCATATTTTATTCTTAATACCAAAAATAAATAAAAAATAAATGAAAATAAAAATACAATAAAACATGTATGTTTTCTAATACCGTATATTTTTACACTAATATCAACCATCGAGCATAATAGTTTTATGCAACTTTAAACCACCATATTAAACCTTCTTTTCAAGATAATCAACCAACGTACAAAACTCTAAAACTTTCTTGCACGGTTATCAACCATCGACCTACCATTATTTCACTCAAATCCATCTACAAGCTAGCAACCACCGTCTGAAACATGTTTGCACGGCTACAAATATGTTCGTAACTATGAGTATTGAATCGGTATTTAAATATGTATTCCTTAATATTTTAGTCAAGATGTATCGAGGAAAGGGTGTTGCTACATATATCGAGGTCGGTGTATGAAATGATTTTCATACGATGGACAGAGAATTACTAATGTACTTGTGGTTGCTTGAAACAATCACGGAACAACTCAACGAGTCTATTAGTTAATACAACTAAGTCAAAGTAGACGATCTCATATAACGATGTGTAGTAGACTTCAGATATGAGAGTATTATGGAATTTAAAATTAGATTGTAATTTGATTATAGTCAATCACAATACATAGCGATCATGTTGCGACCATAGTTGAATATTACATTGAACTACTTAAGTGAAGCACTATCCAAGAGAGAATTCGTCTCATCTGCTGTATAAGGTTAGTATCACCGTAATTGATAATTAATTTAAAGTCAAAATCTTTAGTCAGAGTAAACCGATCAATCAATAAATGTTATCAGATTGAACCAAGGACTTTAACATGGTCTATACAATTAACTACGGATATTATAAGAATTGTTGACCATTGATCAAAATTTTGATATCTTATTAAAGACTAAAAGAATATGTACATAAAATATCGTTAAAAGGTGTAGCTTAATCCAGATTGGAAATTGGATTTTACTTAAATGATATATAAGCAACTGAATTTGTGTCTTATACTATACTTCAGTGAATTCCATAAAGGCTTTATTATTTAAATTGTTTTATTACTAATTGAGCACCAAGTTCATAAGGGTGCACATACAACCGTGTAGGTTAGCCAATTTTTGAGTTCAACCAATTTGAAATTAATTTATATATGTTATATATTAATAATAAAATTAGTACAAATATTGTATAAAAAATTTATAGCATTTTAACTAATTATTTGAAACAGCCTCTTCGTAAAAAGGCTCCGTATATTATCGACCTTCCCACAGTCCGCTATCGTGTGGGAACCTCATGCATTGGGTTCCACCTTTTAATTAACTATTTGAATCCCCAAAATTAATTAAACTAATGTATAATTATTATATGTGATTTTTTATAGTATACTGGATGAAACAAATTAGTTAAATAATTAATTTAATGTTAAATTAATTAGACTCAGAGCCTGTAAATCCCTATAAAGGGAGTTGGGCATTTTGTGGAAAAGGGTTGGGCTAGGGTTTTGATATATGGGAGGTCTGAGATATAAATTTCAAAATGTGGTTAGTTATGGGTAGTACCTCTTTCTTTCTTCTCCATAAATATAGCAAATAGGAGAAAACCCTAGCCTTCATTTCTAAAAATTAACGAAGCCTTTAAGACAAATTTGTATCCTATGGCCAAGGACAGAGAACTTGGGGTTTGGGAAGAAGATTGCTAACAAACAAGGTATTGGCAACTGACAAAATCAAAAAGTGCATGTTTTATTTAAACATGCATGTTGTGTAATCCCTCCATCATCATCTACATAATTAGGACCTTTTATAACTCCAAAGATAGCCAATGTCTCAAGGATAGGCTTGATCGGAGAAAAGTACGTCCACATGCGTGCAACAGGAAAAAGGAAGTTGAAGTGAGATCGACCAAAAAATTAAGGTTTCAATCTATATTGTTGGCCAGTAAGGGAACGCCAAAGCGAGCTATGTAATGGATGACGACTACTATGGTGGCGATGATGGTTTAAAAGAGGTCGGCTAAAGTTTTAAAGCTGGATGAAGATGACGCTTTTGATGTTGGAGTGCAATGGTGTTTCAAAGATGATGCGGTAATGGTGGTTAAGACGGAGAGACTTCAAACTGGGGAAGAAGAAGATAACATGAGTAAACATATTGTCCAATATCTATTATATATATATATATATATATATATATATATATATCTTTTTTGAAAAACAAAATAGTTATTAAAATTTCTACTCATAATGTTGTAACTCATGATGTTATTTTATAGTAGTATTATGTCAATTTTAATGAATTTTAGGTAAACTATAATAATTTAGCTCAAAATGCTATTTTATAATGGTAGTTCGTGCATTATAGTAGTGGAATATGAATTATAATAGCAGTTTTTGAACACATGTAGCAATTTATGAACGGTAATAGCATTTTTTAGATGAAGCGTTTGTTTTGGGTAATAATGCTATTTTATAACAACATTCATAAACTGCATTAACAATCTTTGATTTGTTGTAATACTTTATAAATTGTAATATCATTTTGCAAATGAAGATCATGATCGTACATTACACTTTTATTTTGCGGCAAGATTTTATATTTAAATATTTTGGTATAGTAGCATTTTGGCATTTTTTATTCCTTTTTTACAAGATTTTTTATATATTGTAAGTATCAGTTTGTAGCTGTTAAATGATATTGCATGGTATCTGTAGGGAACCGCAGTTCCGTACCCCTTTGAGTTAACAATATTTCACTCTTGTTCAACACAGAGTGTACGAAAGGGCGAATAAGTAGGGTAAAGAAGAAGAAAATGGTAGAAGAAAATAGAAACAATATACATAATCTCACAATCGCAGCAAAAAAAATATAATATATGATAACTGGTTATACAAAAGAATATGTAACTGTTTTATACTTAAAATCATCAGAGTACAAAAATATATACATTAATCTAGACAGTTATAATAACTTGTCCTCATACAGTGGAAATATAAATCAAGTATGAGAATACGCCTCTATCATCCAACTCGTCTCTCGAGCTCCAAAGTATTATATCCTAAATTTGTAATACTTCGACCCGAGTATTATAATAAAATAACAACCGAGTCAGTATGGAAAACCAGCGTGAGAAAACACACTCAATTTGATTTATTGGAGTTATCAAAATCCTTTGAGAAACTAAGGTATCTCGTAAGACCGCATCATACATAAACATGATGGGTTTTTACCTTACGCTAACCAAAACATTTTTATCAAAATCGTTTGATATTATAATAGTGTCTAAACAAAGTAAATAAGAAATAGCTGAAGTGCTTGCATCTCATGTTCCAGCATAGTTGGGCACAATCAAAACCGTACGACGTTTATTGTAAAATGGATCCCATATAATGAATGGGCTACTAGGGTACTGCCCATCATAGTACAGCTCTAGAAAAATGTACCAAGGACCTCACCGAGATTCTCTGCTACACAAGACCGGCCTATCCCTAACCTGGATAGACCGAATATCTTATCACCCAGCGTGTTTCCACCTTTAAAATTCGAGCTCTCCCTCTTTTATGCACATCATGTCCATAACTTATATATATTCCCGAGGATATCTAGAAAAGTGATAACATACCCTAACTGGGTGCGACCCACTTAGCCATGGTGCATCTCCCCAGTTTTAGTCATTCCCGGTTGATTAGGCTTGAGGCTAAACGTTGCCTTTCAAAAAAAAATTCCGCTTAAAATGCTCATCGTCCCCAAACGACGATGTTCTGATAGCATTCGTCCATACAAGTTGTCCTGGGTTTGGACAAACCAGATCACCGACTTTACTATCTTTACGGTATCCATTCGTAACGTTCAAACCAGATTGAAGTGGTTCTCGAATAATTAAGTCTGATCCCGGTCTCTTTGAAACGATTAACAAAATTGGCCAATATTGATAGTTGATTATGTAACTATCAATAAAACATCCATAAGCAGACACTAGGCTTATTTTATAATTCTTTAAACATTTATTTCAAAATATCTTTACAAAGATATATATATTCAAATCCCTTTCCATATACCAATATTTGAAAACAAATTCAAATACTTAAATCCCAAAATAGGATATTTTCAAACCGTCTCAACACTTAGAAATATTCCCAAAATTTCCATTTTTATACCTAAGAAAATATTTTAAGTCTTATTGTCCAGAATCTTTTCAAATATCAACAATTAAGAGAATATTTCGTAACTTATCTGATAAGTCTTCGGAGTCACTAATAAATTCCCTCTTACCATTTTCCAAACCCAGTATACTTAATTGTAACCCCATTCAACAATTTATAACTTCTTTTATGAATTCAGACTTCATTTTCGAAGTTTCTATATTCAACATTTTGAAATTTCATCTCCTCCAAATCCCTTATAAAATTCCTCCCCACAAAATCATATCCATTTAAAAGCCCCATTTACGAATCTCGAGATAATTTATAAATGAAATTCTCAATCACTTAAAAACTCTATATATAAGTACTTAAAAGAATAATAATTTATTTTCAAAACATGTTCAAGTAATTATTTAAAACATCGAAAACACTTTTTATAAACATCAATAACTCATTTTTAGATAAACAAATAAATTTTCAAAGTTGATTTTAAAGGCTAAAATTTTACTAAAATAAATACTTAATATTTGAAAATCTACTTGCCGAAGTATTACAATCCTAACTAGTTTAAAATTTCATATTTTTTTAATAATAAATTTTCCTTTTAAAAAAACAAACTTAACTTCTTTGAGTAAATAATAAAAATATATTGTTAAAACCTCAATAAGCAATTCAATTTTATAAATTCCTCTCAAATCACATCACGTGACTTCCATTTCAGTGTTCTTAACCATTTTCACTTTCAAAAATAGTATCCAATATTTTTCCCACCCTATTTCCATATTCTAATATTATTTCATCCTACGAAATTATTTTCCAATATATCCACTGATATCGCTTTCCTTATTTATAACCATCGTTTAAAAAAATTTCATACTCCTTTGAGTTTTACCTGTTTATAAAAACAATCTTATTTATAAGGTTCCATTTTATAAATCCATTTCTTTATAAATCCCATTTATAACTTCCAATCCATTTTTAATGTCGAATTTAACTCCTTTTTATATTCTCGAATATCATTATAAATTCTTTTTATATAATTCATTTAAAAAAAAATCTCCGTCTAATAATTCATAATAGTTAAGTATAACAAAAAATCAAATATATTTTTCTAACTCAATTTCTTTAAAATAACCTTAATTCCAATATAAATATTTTTATATCAAAAACTCCCTTTAATTCCTTCCATTTTAAAAATATATTTATGGTATTTAAAATATCAAAATTCAGGCCAGTGCTATAATATCATCCAATAATTCCAATCACCATAATAATCTATAATAGATTATTCTACACAATTCATATATCACAATATATGAAATAAAATTCAAAATTTTGAGGAATCCATATGGATCCCTCCAATCTATTTTCTTGCATTCGCAGGTGTTAGTACAACATGAAAATACCAATCCCACTTCGAGGGGGATATCGCACTATATAGGGTCATGTGCTATTATGCGGGGTGCATAGGGTCTCATCCGCTGAAATGTGTGGGAATATCACTCCAATTTCTAATCTATTTACTATATATATATATATATATATATATATGTCATATCAAATAGATAATAATTTATAAATTTATCCAACCTTTCAATAATTAATATTCAACTAAAATAGTAATCCAAGACCAGTGAGATTTACTCACCTTGATTTATTTTTGCAATCCATTCCAATTTATTCTACTGCATAGATTTTGCAACCACGAATCCATCATGATTTATCCCATGATTTTGAACCTCGTAAAAACGTTATTCATTTTATTAACATCGAGATAATTTAATTAATTGAAATAATTAATTACTAATTAATTAATTTAAATAAACTAATTAAAAAAAAGTTAATTACCTTTATTAGTGCTAACAGACCCATCCTCTCCCTCACGCATACTTCCTCCAGAACATGACTGGCATATCTTCTATTTTTCTGAATTGTTTGCCGCAATACATTGTGCCTCAACCATGCCACCATTGCCTCCTCCATCGTTCATGCCTCATCCCAGTCGATGCCTCCACCTTCTGCCTGCAGTTCGAGCACGAGCTCCCAATATCGCGACCAAACACTCGACCTTGCGCTCGCGACAGAGTCGCCCTCACCTTACAGTTTCCGCCACCAGTGACTGTCATGCCAATCTCCCTAGTGCAGCTAATCTCCCCAGTGCATGACACAAGCAGCCCCTCGTCGCGATTCCTAAACCCTACCTCCTCGCCTTTGAGCCTCGCACTTATCGTCTAGAGCAATGCAATGCAATCGTGTTTTCCTCTAATCGCGACTTTAGTTCGATCACGGCTCCATTATCTTTTTTTTAAAATGATTCGATTTGAGATGATTTCATTTTCAAACTGGAAAAAGGAAATGAGCACGATTTGAAATTAAAGGGGATGGCAGGTTTAAAAGGTGAAAGGGGTATCTTCGTATGTGATAGATGGCGTGAATCAGAAGGCAAGGTGACTTTGATTTGATTTCTCTTTTTTTTATAAATATTCAAAATATGCCGCTTTGCGTAACTCAAATTTTCGAACCCCTACTGAGGCATGTTGTTAGGCGTTTATAATGTTATGCCCCTATCTGAATGCAATGGAACAAGTTTCGAGTTCTAATTCGATCGTATGAAAAATATAGCTTTTTGACCCAATTATTTTTTAAAATTTCGATATTATTTTCAATACTTTTCTATTCCGTACGACCAAATGATAACTCCAAAGACTATGAAATTTGAAATCCAAACTGGAAGAAGCAAAACAAGAAGAAGTCTGGGAACAATAATGGACCCCGAAAGTGTTATATTTGTCAACAAGAAGATCATCCGGCAAACAAGTGTCCCAGCAAAGGATCTCAGCAACAGCGGCAGCAGTGTAGTGGACCAGGGTCGGCCTTAGTTCAGAAGTCTCTTTGCTTTAACTATCACCAACCGGGACACATGATTAAAGACTGCCCGCTCCTTCATAAGGTTCAACAGAACAAAGTATTTGCTTTGGAAGGCGCACCATCAAACTCATCGAAGGGCAAGGGAGTTTTAGAAGGTACCTTACTTTTAAATGGAAAATATATTAAAGTCTTATTTGATTCTGGTGCTTCTTTAAGTTTTATTTCCCTGGGAACTGTAGAGAATTTCTTACTTACCCTTAGTATAGTTGACAATCCCATTTGTGTATCAAATCCTATAGGAGGGGTAACCAAATTGGATAGGATTTGTAAGGTTTTGAGAATCTCCTATCTATCCATAGTTTTTCCTGTGATCCTTATGTATTGGGTTTTTAAGGTTTCGACCTTATATTGGGAATGGATTGGCTTGACAAATATAAGGCTATCTTAAATTGTGATGAAAGAACAGTTTCGTTGGAAACTGATCTGGGTAGGATTGCCAAAGTAATGTGTGATAACTCTGGAATCCACTTGAGTAGTCTTTTACATGGAATAGAGACTTCTCAATAAGCGGTTGTAGATATTGAAGTAGTCCGGGATTTCTTCGACGTATTTGAGGAAGTTAAGTGTTTGCCACCGCATTGGGAAATAGAGTTCCGTATAGATTTGGTTCCTGGAGCAGTACCTGTAATTCAACCTAGTAGAAGAATGGATCCAAGAGAGAGGGAGGAATTAGTGAAGCAAACTCAAGATTTGTTGGAGAAGGGTTTGATTAGACCAAGTTTTTCCTGTTAGGGTTCTGGTAAAGTTTTTGTCACCAAGTCGAATGGGTCGCTAAGGTTCTGTGTAGACTACCGTGAATTGAACAAAGTGACCATTTGGAATAAGTATCATCTTCCTCCCATTGATGATCTCTTCGACCAGCTTCACGGTGCATCTGTCTTTTCTCAGTTAGATCTAGCATCAGGTTTCCATCAGTTAAGGGTAGCTAAAGACAGTATTCCCTTAACTGCATTTAGGGGACCTAATTGTTTCTATGAGTGGTTGGTTATGCCTTTTGGGTTAACCAACGCTCCTGCCTACTTTGTTGATCTGATGAACCGAGTCTTTAGAGATGTTCTGAATATGTTTGTTTTGGTATTCATCGATGATATTTTGGTTTATTCTAAATTGGAAGAAGAGCACAAGCAACACTTGAGAATAGTTTTGGAAACTCTAAGAAGGCATGTGCTGAAGGCAAAGTTTTCTAAGTGTCATTTTTGGAAATCAGAAGTAAAATTTATGGGCCACATTGTTTCTGGTGAGGGAATCTCTGTAGATCCAGCTAAAGTTGAGACTATTCTGCAATGGAAACAGCCTCAGACTCCTACAGAAGTTTGCAGTTTTCTTGGATTGGCCGGTTACTACAGGAAGTTTATTAAGGATTATTCTAAGATCTCTTCTCATCTAACGAAACTGACAAGGAAGGGAGCTAAATTCAAGTGGACACCGGAGTGTGAGGAAGCTTTCCAGAAGCTGAAGACAACGTTGACAAGCGCTCATGTATTGGCTATTCCTGATGATAGAAGCAAGTTTGATGTGTATACTGATGCCTGTATTGTTGGATTGGGAGCTGTGCTTATGCACAATGGTAGGGTTATTGCGTATGCGAGTAGGCATTTGAAGCCACATGAGAGGAACTACGCTACGCATGATCTAGAGCTGTTGGCTATTGTTTTTGCTCTAAAGATATGGAGGCATTATCTTTTAGGAGAAAAGTTCGAGTTATTCACGGATCACAAACAGTTGAAAGATCTTTTCTCTCAAAAATATCTTAATCTGAGACAGCAGCGATGGGTTGAATTCTTGGCATCATACGATTTGGATATTCTGTATACTCCGGGGAAGGCGAACGTTGTGGCAGACGCTCTTAGCAGAAATGCGGTTCTTTCTCTTTTGGAAGTGGTTCCATCTCTTCTGGAAAGGATTTCGAGCAATCAGGAATCTGATAGTAAGTTAAGAGGAATTATCAGAAGAGTTAGGAAGGGGCGGTGTTCTAGTTTTGAGATTGATGATCAAGGAACACTAAGGATTAACGGAAGGATCTGTGTCCCAAATTTCAAGGAATTGAAGCAGGAGGTCTTGTCTGAAAGTCATCGCTCCAGATTGAATATCCATTCAGGGATCTCGAAGATGTATAAGGATATGAAGAGAGTTTTCTGGTGGCCGGGCTTGAAGAGGGATGTAATCATATTTGTCAATAGTTGTGCTATCTTCCAGTAAGTGAAAGGAGATCAATAGAAGCAAGCCGGTTTGTTACAACCTTTGGAGGTACCGACATGGAAATGGGAAATGATTTCAATGGACTTCATTGACGGTCTGCCTAGAACTAAGAAGGGAAATGAAGGAATATGGGTGATTGTAGATCGTCTTACCAAGAGCGCCCATTTTATACCAGTTAAAGCAACCCGTACTACAGCTTCTTTGGCAGAAATTTTCTTGAAAGAAATTGTGAGATTGCATGGCGTTCCAGTCAGCATTGTAAGTGATCGAGATCCGATTTTCACCAGCAAATTGTGGGAGGCATTGCAATCAGCTTTGGGAACTAATTTGAGATTGAGTACAGCATATCATCCACAAACAGATGGACAAACGAAAGGCTAAAACGAATTCTAGAAGATATGCTGAGAGCCTGTGTATTAGATTTTGGAGGATCATGGGAGGATCATCTACATCTAGTGGAGTTCTCTTATAATAACAGTTACCAAGCAAGTATCAAGATGACTCCTTACGAAGAATTGTATGGAAGACCATGTAGATCTCCAGCTTGTTGGATAGAGTCTAAGGACTGTATTGTGCTTGGACCAGATCTGATCCGTGAAGCATCTACTAAAGTCGAGCTTATCAAGAAAAGGATGAGAGCTGCTCAGGATCGACAAAAGAAATATGCTGATAAAAGACGAAGACAATTGGAGTTCGAGATTGGTGATTTAGTCTTTGTCAAAGTTTCCCCTATTAAAGGAGCTGTAAGATTCGGGAAGGCAGGGAAACTCACTCCGAGATACATTGTTCCGTTCCGAGTTCTCGAGAGGATTGGTGCTGTAGCATACAGGATTGAATTGCCAGTCCGGATGGCTGGAATTCACAATGTTTTCCACGTATCTCATCTACGGAAATATGTGCACGATCCATCTCTTATTGTGGAGCCAACTGTGCAAGAAGACTTAGAGGTTGAGCCGGACTTATCAGTTGTCCGACATCCTGTTCAGATTGTTGATCAAGATGAGAGGCAACTCAGAAACAGGATAGTGAAGCTCGTTAAAGTCCAATGGAGTGAGGATCCCAGAGATTGTACCTGGGAGACTCTGGATGGCTTTAGGAAGGCTTATCCGGATATGTGTCCGGACAGCTAGTGGTGTTTGTATTGGATGTATGGTTGTTTGGATGTTTTGTTTGATGGTTGCTTATGTATGATGTTATGTATGCTTGGATTGCTGAAATAAAATGAAATTTTTGGATTATCTTTTGTTTAAATTTCGGGGACGAAATTCTTTTAAGGGGGAAGAATTGTGATATCTCGGAATTTCACACCGAATTTAAATATGATAATCTATAT